>CANTUQ010000076.1:2832500-5665000 GCA_947683425.1 Excoecaria cochinchinensis
TTTCCTTAGATAACTCATGCATGCAAAGGTGGAGATGGCATCCTCTCAAGAAGCCACACGGATTCCACTCACCAAAGTCTGCCTCCACTAACCCATTCTTACTTATTTTATTCTTAACTAATGCATCATTAGACAAACTAATCAACCATTATCTTAACATAATATAATTACCCATTAGCCACTTAACAATCATTTATACTACAATTAGGTCCTTCCAACCTTTCAATTGAGTCCTGTCTTCAATCAAGTTAATCCAAACCTCACATTCAAGTCACACACACATACCAATTTAAGTTAATTCTTTTAGGGTACAAATCCGGCCATGACAATGAGAGCTCGGGATGAGCAGGATGCTCCGGATGTGATTGCTAGAAAGTTTCTACTCTTTGACACTGAGTTATATGCTGTAATTGACCCTGGTTCCATACACTCATATTTGTGCACAAGTAAGTTATTTGATAAGTTGCATGATGTTGATCAGTTAGAGTATGAGGTTTGTGTGACCAGTCCTTTAGGGCATAGTGTCAATGTGAGTAGAGTGTATAGGTATTGTCTTCTTTTGGTTCAAGGTGTTGAGTTTTTTGCGGATTTGATTGAGTTGCCATTTTGAGAGTTTGATCTGATCTTGGGCATGGATTGGTTGAGTAAGCATCGGGCTGTGGTTGATTGTCATAAGAAAATTGTTGTGTTGCGAGATAGAGATCAGTCTTCTATTGTGGTTAAAGGTTTGGGTTCAAGTTCCTTGAGTAATGTGATTTCTGTGATGCAAGCTAAGAGGTTCATAAGGAAAGGTTGCGAAGCATTTTTAGCCGTGGTGTTGGATTCTAAGCATGATCAGGTTGAGATTGAGGATATCCCAGTTGTTAGGGAATTTGGTGATGTATTTCCAAGTGAGTTGCCTTAGTTGCCTCCCGAGAGAGAAGTGGACACTATAAGAAAATGTTAAAATAGTAACGAAAAAATAGCAACCGAATTTATTCCGTTATTCCGTTGCTATTTAGCAATGAAAATCAGATTCCGTTGCTAAAATTAGTTAAACTTTACACATTTAGCAACGAAAATAAATTTGGTTATCTTCCATCGTTAAAAGTGGAGGGAATTTTCTATCGTGTTCTTTCTTTTTTCTTTCTTTTGTTCTTTTCTTCCTTCATTTGGTTTGCTCTTCGCATGAGTTACTTGGATTGTTTTGAAGAGAGTGTTGTGGGGGATTAACTTGGTTGTTGGAGAAGAGGTAAGTAGTAGATTTCTATGTATTGATCTTCTTCTTCTACTTTGGTTTCTGTTTTTGATTTTAAGTGAGAAAAGGATTGATTCATGGATGTTTTGAATGATTTTATTAAAGCTGTGGATAAGAGACTGGACAAAGGCAAGGAAAAGATTGGAACCGATTAGAGAGATGTGGTCAAGCTATCTAAAGGTCGGGATCGTGTGTCATTTTGCACTTAAGTGAATGTTATATGCATGATAGGAGGTTAGAGGGTCCTAACCTAGTTCTATAACAAGATATATAACTTTGTTCATTTTGATTGCTTGCAGTGTTCCTATGATATATGTGTATGATTATGTAATGTGATCATTTGCATGTGGGTTGATGATGTTAGAGGATTGCCATATAGTTTTTGAGTGTAAGATAAGATTTTGGGGAAACTCTGTTCATTTTTCATCAGACCTCCGTGTAATGTTTTTGTCATAAGTGGAGTTTTAGACATCTAAATTGAGTGATTATTGAGCCATTAGAACCATGACTTCAATACCTATAAAAGTCTCAGAAATTTGAGTAAATTCTCGCTCAAAGACCCTGAAAATTGGCCAAAATAGAGGTGTCTCTACTTTGGTCAGTTCATTTGAGTAGTTCTGATTGTTTAGATAATATCCGACATTATAGATGTCTATTTGACTCGAAATTTATTCCATTTGAATCTTAACATCCTAGGGAACAATTGTTAAGAAGGAAGTTTTGCCTAAACATGATGTTTAGACATTGGTTTAGGTGATACAAATTTGAGGTGAAAAGCAATCTCGTGAAGTTCCTGTTGGAGCTTACTATTGCGAGCACGACAAAACAGGTCATAAGAATGATTTTATTTTTGATTTGGAGCCCATGGTTGGCATGAATCAATTGCCCACCTTTACCCTCAACTAATTTGTATATTTTTATGTGTTTTTCTTCTCGAATTGAACCCATATTACACCGAAACATTTCGCGGTCAATCCCATGCATGCTTAGGATTATTAAATGATTATAAGATTAGTTATCTGGGTAAATAATGCTACGACATAAGAGTTTAATAATTGAACTAAGTGTATACATGCTTTTTTTTAAGTGTTGAAAATGACATGCCATGCGATATTGATCATATATGATTGAATCATGATAAAATGCTTGAGTGATTGTAATGTATATGATATAGTATATAGAGTCTTTATGTTAAGCCTGAATAGTCATAGTAGTTGATAGATAAGCATGCTTATAAAGGAGTGCGGCTACTACAGTGACCTTAATTGTGTCTATCGGCGAATACCAGTGTATTCATTTTGAGTTCGGTCTCTAGAGTTTGATACTGTTCGTCAGTATGTATTTAAAGTACCCGTATCCACCATTGTTGAGAATTCAAGCTACTATATGGTTTGTAGTGTACAAGAGGTGTGGTAGAGACTTGTATATATATATGAACATAGTATGACATGATATCAATATTGTTTGCCATATTTGGATTTTGCACATGAATGGGTTAAAGCATGATGTTATTTGTTTACAAGGTTGAGTATATGATTATTTGTAAATGACATAACTATTAATATGCATTTGATACATGTGTGACTTCAATAGAAGTCCTTTACTTTATTTTATCCCCACTAAGCGTTATCGCTTAGCACGGATGTTTGTTTCTGTGTAGGTTTGCAGGATTGGATCAGTGAGTGCGCATCTGCAGGTCATGGCCACTAGGAGCTTGTATAAGATCTTTTTGTATAAGATAGAGTTTCTTATGTCTTATGTTTTGAGTAACATCATTATGTATAACGTATAGTAATGAAGTGTAAATGTTAATTGTATTATATATGTATAAAAGATGAATATGTATGCATTTGTTTGTGCGTGGCACTCCGATATTCCTTCCCAGGGGGTATTGGGGTGTTACAGATAACATATCTATTATAAGATCACTTATGACACTATCCCATGCAGTGATCTCATAGTAGGTCTATCCAATACTTCATTCTCTAACAAGTACTTATAGATTTGATTTATATCATCATATATAATCACATGATTATCAATACAAATCTATACTAGTCTTAATTTATCTTTATGCCCTTTAGTGATAAATGACTAGGGACGACATGAATAACATGGTTATTCATAAACATTACAATAATATAACATGCCAATAATATTAATGTGAAGAAAACCATTATATAAATGAAAAATGTAATGATTACATCAAGTTCCAAATATTTGGCCTAGGGCATAACCACTAACACTCAAAGAGATTGTTTTGGGTAAGTTTTGTTGAGTTCTTTCTTTCTCTTATTCTTCCTCTTTCTCTTGATTTGTTAGAATGTGTTCTTAATCTAGAGTTTTGTGATTGTGTGATTTCTTGGATTTCCTGGTTTAGAAGTGCTTACTCGTGATCCCAAGTGGAAAGAGAAGGCAAGTGGGAGTGGAGCTTGCAACTAGGAGCTTAGGATTTACAGGTTTGGGAATTATGTGCATTTTTATGATTTTGTGTTCTTCCTTAAATTTCTTAAAATTTGATGATTATGAGGTTCATGTTACTATAAATGTTACGGGTTTTGTTTGATTTGAGTTGTGATGCTTGATTGATGATTTATTGAAGCAAAATTGAAATGGGATGAGTTTTACTGTAATTTTTTTGGGTTTGGTACTTTTGGAATTTTTATTATGTTAATTCATGATTTGAAAGTGTTAATTGTTATAAAAGTTGTGTTTTATGTTATTTTTGATGAATGGGAGGTTGGTTTTGAGGTAAGATGAAGTTGGGTTAATTTGGGTAAGTTTGAGTTTGATTTTGAAATTCTAGGTTTTTCTTGCGTTTTGGTTGGAAATTGGAAGTCAAGACGCTGTAGCGAGCATGATAGAATCGTGAAATCCAGTTCTCACGATAAAAATACACTGCAAGGCGTGATGTTTTGACTCATGAGAGGCAGCACGACTCGTGAAGCCTTCGGCATGCACGAGTCATGAAGCTAGTCACGAGTCGGTATGGAGCAATCACCTTCACGAGTCGTGAAGGATGCTCGTGACTCGTGGACTCGTGAAGGAAGAGAGCACGATTCATGCTTGCTGGGGAGCCAAGTCACGAGTCGTGCACTAGAGCACAACTCATGACAGGGCAGTGGGCATCGACACGAGTCGTGTTATCCTGCACGACTCGTGTTCATCGCCCTTCCCCTCGCGCATGGCCTTCTGGCCACTATCGCGAGCTCGACTGGTCGCGATAGTGACCCCCTGCATGCTCTGTTTTTTCGATTTTGCACTTTTCTTCTAAAATGAATTTCATATCTTTTCTTAATGGGTTTTTACTATTGTATGAAATAAAAAAATGCTTATATATGTATTATATCATGGTTTCTTCATGATAAATTAAATGTTATATTTTGAATATGATTTGTATTATGCATGACCTGCAAGAGTCAATTTAGTGGATAGTTAGGCATGCCTAATAGAATTCGGTAGCTGCAGCACCTTTATTTTGTTTGGACCCTGATCAGGTCCCCGTTCGGATCCTCGCGATCCCCAATGTGTACGGATCTTGTTTAAAATCCCCAATGTGAAAATGCTTTGAAAGAGAAAAATACGATGTTGCTTTTCGATTATACCCACGGCTACCCCCAATGTGTTCATTTATTATCCACTATTGTGAGTTAACAGGTGTTATGTTTTATTGTGTTATATGATTGTGAATTCTGAATAACTCTACTTATGAGCATATGAATCAGTTAATGGGTGAAAATAATATGAGCCTTTGAATGATTATGAATGTGATTCAATTATGATTATGTTTTATATGATTATCAGCATATGCCATTATCAATGTGTTTTGCCTCGACGACCATTGTGAATGGCCGTCCACTCTATTGTTTGTTTTCCCCAATAAGCATTATCGCTTAGCACGGGTGCTTCATCCGTCCAGGTGCGAAAGGTGGTGATCTTTTGGGAGAGTCTCCGTAAATCCAGCCAACACAGAGGAATTAATGTTAGGACTTTGCTTTTTGTATTATGATTCATTTTGTAATAGTGAATTCTCATTGTATTAGTCTTTTGTTCAGCTGCCACCTTGTATTTTGGAAGAAGTAATTATTTTATAATATCAGCTTATGTTCAGAGAGATATTGTAATGAATATTATTATTATTATTATTATTATTATTATTATTATTATTATTATTATTATTATTATTATTATTATTATTATTATTATTATTATTATTATTATTATTATTATTACTTCTATGAATGATCATTTTGTTAAAAGTTTTATTTTCGCTGTATTTCCGTATATGTATAGTATATGGATGTATGTTTATTGTCTCGATTTGCTTGGTGACACCCTTGCTCATATGGGTTGTCACTCCATTGCGGATGGGTTCTGTAACACCCCGTTTCCCCCCTAATAGTTTGAGCCATATTTGCCATGTGTATGTGTGCATGTGTGAGAGTTTTGGCATGTGTCAAGGGTATTTTGGGTAAAATGCATGTTTTATGGGTTGTAATATTGTGTAGGTGCATATATGTTAGTAGGGTGTATGTGCATTGAGTTGTGTTAGTGTTTGTGCATGAGCATATGGTTGTAGTGTGTGAATTATGTGGGTTGGCATAGTGTGTGCATGCTCACATGTTGGTAGGGTGTGCATTAGTGAGGATAGTGTTGGGTGTAGTGTCTTGCATGCTTGTAGGGTGTGAGTGGTCAATTTCCACCAATGAGAGGGTGACATTTGGCTAGAGTTTAGGAAATGAGTTAAATAGAAGGAAAGGAAAAAGAACACAGCAATTGATGTCTCTCTTTCCCATTGTTCCTCTTCCTCCTCTTTACCTCTTCTTCCTTTTCTCTTCTTAAGTGTGCCTTAGTTGGATTCAAGTGATTTTTGGTGGGAATAAATCATCTCTCCAACTCTACTTAGGTAAGTTTTGCTGCATGTTCTTCTTCTTCTTCATTCTTCTCTTCTTAATTTATTGGTTTGGGGTTTAATTTAGGGTTGGTGTTTGTTTGATTTTTGGGTGTGTTTGTTAGTTGAGCCTCCTCGCGATCCCAAGGGAAAGGAGAAGGCTTGTGGGAGTGGTGCCAAGTGAATTGGAGCATAGGAGTATCAGGTTTGGGAATTTTTTGCATTTATATGTATTTGTTCTTCTTTGATGTTTTGGGAAATTGTATGACCAATGATGTTCTTGATGAGTGTATGCTATGAATCTTAGTATGTTTAGTTGGTAAAGCTTAGAGTATGACTTGATTGGATGATATATGCATTTGATTATATTGTGGATTGTGATTTATTGGGTTTTGAATGAGTTGAGGTTATGATTGTTGATCTTGGTTGGATGATTTAAGCATGTTAATGCATGTTTCTTTAAGTTTATGAGCTTCAGGAAGGTGAGTTTGAGTTGGCTTGATGTTTGGAATGTCTTAAATTCTGGGTATGTTGAGTTTGATGTGAGTGTGGGTTGTAATCTAGAGAATTTCTAGGTTTCTGTCGATCCACACGGCGGTATGGTTTGTCATATCCCCGTGTGAATCGTGAGTTTTTCCCCAAAAATGCTTGGCCGTGATTTTACACGGCGGTGAGGAACTTCTCATACCGCCGTGTAAAGTCATTCTGCCTTGTGAGATTTCTGAGCTGTGCATTTTACACGAGGGCATGGATTTTTCCATACCGCCGTGTAAAAGCGTTCTGCCCTTTTGTGTGAGGAATGTTACACGGCGGTATGGCTTCGCCTTACCCCGTGTAAGATGCCTTACACGGCGATAAGGAAATGTCATACCGCCGTGTAAAATGTCTCTGCCTCCATTTTTTGAAGTTCTTCGATTTTCTTCGTTTTTGTTCCCTTTTTGTTTAGTGTTGTTTTTAAGTATTTTTTAGTGTCATTTCATATATCTAGTATCATTAAATTGTATTTTTGCTATATCTAATTATATTGGATGTTGTGTTTGAATACGGAATGTGTTATGCATATCTTAGTTCATGATTCTCCTTTATAAACAATATGTTATACTTGAATGTGATTTAATGGATTGTGCATGACCTACAAGAGTCAGTCTAGTGGATAGTTAGGCATGCCTAAAAGAGTCCTTTAGCTGCAGCCTCTGTACTGTTCTGGACCCTGAACAGGTCCCCGTTTAGTTCCTCGCGAACTTCTACGTGTACGGATCTTGTTTAAGATCCCTTTGTAAAATGTTTGAAAAGAGAAATTATGATATTTTTTTCCTGATTCGTACCCGTAAGGTACCGCTACGTGTCGATTCGTACCCGTAAGGTACCGCTATGCGTTTACTCGTTATCTAGTACTGTGAGTTAGTAGGTGTTATGATTTGTCTGATATGATTATAAGTATGTGATCCGAATGGATATGATTATAAGTATTTATGAGTATATGATCTGTTGGCATATGAATATGTTTATTGAGCCTTTGAATGGTTATGGATGGAATTTTATTGTGATTATATCCTATGATTTTCAGTATGCCATTTTGTATGTGATTTGCCTTGACGACCATTGTGAATGGCTGTCCATATGTTATTGTTTGTTTCCCCACTAAGCGTTATCGCTTAGCACGGTGTTTTCACCCGCGCAGGTGTGGAAGGTGTATAGCTTTTGGAAGAGTCACCGCCAGTCAAGCCAACACAGTGGGATTGTTGATAGGGCATAGTTTCTTTTTGTATCATCATTATTTTGTAATAGTGATCTCTCTTGTATATTGTAGTTTTGTTAAGCTTCCGCTATGTATATCTAAATGATGTAATTATGTTGGTATCAGAACAGTGATGTAATTGAATATTAGTATTCTATGAGTTAATGATCTTTTGGTTTTAAAGTTTTAATTTTCGCTGTTTATATGTATGTTTATATTACGTGATTGAATATATGTTGTACCGTTCTGTTTGTGTCACACCCCTGCTCGTACAGGTTTTCACTCCCTATCGGATGGGTTCCCCTATGTATGGGTAGGGGGTGTTACAGGTTCCCCTATGTATGGGTAGGGGGTGTTACGGGTTCTCCTATGTATGGGTAGGGGGTGTTACACGAGGCCTACCCGCCCTTTATTGAGAGCGCGATAGAGAGTGACCAGCTCCTCGCGAGCGCGGCTGGTTGTCGCTAGCGTAACTCCACATTCTAAATGTTTTTGTCGCGAGCGTAACCTTCCCCTTTATTTCAAGAAACTTTTAATAGTTATACTTTCCATTCTTTCTCACTTATGGTATACATGTACGATTTAAAATATGGATTATAACATGTTTTGCTATGTGATTAATAATTGAATTGTGAGAATTAATCTGCCATGGTTATTTTATGCATGAGCATATATTTGAAAGAGTGTAAACTTGTTTGGCGAGTTTAAATGTGTGCAGGATATCGAATGGTATGAAGTTATTTAATATGTTTATATGATCATATGGATTTATGAAAAAGTACATGGTTATTATTGAGAAAGATAAGTATGGTTGTTATGAATAACATGTGAATAATTGAGTGTATGATCTTATTAATTATACATATTGTAAAGAAAAAGGTGTAAATGCGATATGAGTATTATATGATGAATTTAATACGTGTATCCTACGTTAGTCGAGTCGTGGATAGATAGGCATGCCTATAGAGTTCTGTTAGCTGCAGCCCTAATGTATTCTAGACCCTGATCAGGTCACCGCTTGGGTCCTCGTGATCCTTATCATTTTGGGTTTTGTCTAAGATCCTCAATGTGAAAATGTATTGAATAAAAAGGAAAGAAATTGCTTTTGCTTGTGCCTTCAGGTACTAATGTGTTCACTCGTTATCCATCCCCTTGACTTAGCAGGCAATTAATAAACAAAAGAATATGAACATAATAATAAGTAAAAAATTGATGAGTTTATGTGATGAATTGTATGACAGTATGAGAATAAGCATTTGGTAAGAATGTGAACATTTTGTCTATTGTGGCTAAATTCCTATCTGAGCTAGCACTTTATGCACCTATGCATTCTCGGATCCGATATGGGCCCTATGTGAAATTATGAATTTACCTTCGGGTATCGACACGTTATTGTATCCTAATTCCAATAATCACTATATAAAAGAAAGTATAACAAATAATGCATATTGTTAATTTGTTGAAAAGTTGTGAGTATGGTCACTTATATGAAGTCACTATAGAGAAGTATTGTAGTGTCTAACATGTGTAATTACTATAGTCAAATAATCAGTAAGTGAGTTATATTGATGCAATTATTTGCATGTAATGAAGGTGCATGTATGTTGAACTTAGAATAGATGTTATGATACTGTGACGCGTGGGACCCGCTTATGTTTCTCAGAAGGCCCGCTTTTAGGGTCCGAGAAAAGTTCGCATCTAGATCTTGGATAACATGAGACATTTTGGAATCCCCACCCAATAGAACAATGGAGAAGTTCATCTAGCCTCATGAAACCTTTAGGCACCTTTGAGGTATTTTGGAGTCGCCACCCAATTTACAAGAAATTGGGAAAGGTCATCTAACCTCGGAGGTCTTAAACCAAAGAAGGTGTTTAGAACTTCACTCTTATTAATGCCTCAATTTAAGTTATAAATGAGTTTTTAACAATTGAAATTCCATTTTTCATCTCACGCGATCATGCAATAAAATTAAAGCGCATCTCAAGCATTTTTGGAAAGCAGTAAAGAAAAATAATAAAGAAAGCGATAAATAAATAAATTACAAGTGAAAAATAGGACAAAACAATCCACCAAAATAATAAAAGCATAAACAAATAAAGGAATAAAATTGCCCCAAAATTAATTATAAGGGCCCGAAATAAATAAATACACAAAGAAGAATGAAGCAAAATATATAATACATAAATCAGAACATTTATTAGATTTTAGGAACATTGGTTCCTTTGTGTTAACTTAAAAATTCGACAGTTATTTTTGGGAAATAAAATTAGGGATAATTGGATCACGTTTTATGAAAATTGAAACTCTTTTGAAAATGAAGGTTTATTGGCTAAAATCAGTAAGTTAGTCCTATTTTAGTAACAAAAATTCCAATTTTTATTATTGTAAAAAACATGAGTTTCTTTAAAATAACGCATCTAAATACCATTTTGCACAAAACATACAAAACAATAAAAAAAGGAAAATAAGAAATTAAATAGCAAACCAAACTTAGAAGGCTTCTAATCCCTAGATTTCTCCAGCTTGCCCAGGAGCATTACTCAAAGTAATATAAGTGAGTTTGGTAGACAACAAAAACAAGAAAGAAAAAAAAAACAATGTTAGCAAATTAGATCAAATGAACAAAATATGATATAATAAAAATAAAGAATTAAATGAAGCAAATATAATAAATCATTATAATTGAGAAAAATATTTATGATTACTGGAAAAATAATGTTTGATAAAAAAACATTGGAAATTAACAAGGTGGATTAATAACCAAAAAAATATAATCAAATGGAAAACAAAATTAATACTAGATATCCTACAGGTTAAACGTACATTCCATGCATCATACCATAAATTTGATTAAATTAATCTAAATTCATGTTAATAACAACAAACAACAACGCAAAAATTAATAGTAATTTGCAGTAATTACATTGGAGAGAATAAGTGAATGACTCAAAATAAGAATAGAGAGAGGATTGGCTCTAAGCCGAAAATTTACCCTCAGAGGTTTAATGTTTGATGTTTGCAACAAAAGAAGGGCAGATTTCCTTGTCGATTGCTTGAAAAAAGAATTAAGAAAGCTTGGATCAAACCTTTCTATCACCAAAAATTGAAGTTAAAAACTCTTAATCTTTAGAAAATAAGTGATGAATTGAATCTTAAACACAAAAAATTAATTTGTTTGGCTCAAGAACAATTAAAATTATTTGAAGAAACTTTAGCTCTCAAAAATCGTTTTCCAGAATCTCCTCTTTGGTCGCTGTTGTAATGCTCCCCCATTTAATGGTTCTGAAATTTTCCTTTTATATCTTATTTGAAAAATTAGGTTTTAGGAGTTTTAATCCCCCTCAAAATCCTTAATTATCCCTTAAAAATCAAGTTTTATCCTTTTGAAAATCGAAAAAAGGAATTTGAGTTTAATTCTAACTCAAAACCAGAGAAACCCAGAAAAAAACAGAGTCCTGGCGAGGTAGGAGACGCGCGAGGTGCGACCCTTGTGCTGGAGGCCGTGCCTTGCTGCGTGAGGTGCGGCCTCCCATTCGCTGCAGGCAGCGCGAAGTGCAGGAGCATTGCGCATGCGTAAGGTGCGGCCCTACGCTAGGGGCCGCACCTCGAGCTACGAGAGGTGCGGCCTTGCGCAAGAGGCCGTGCCTCGCGCTGCGCAAGGCGAGGCCCTACGAGCGGCCCTTCTCGAGCTTACGCGCAGCCGCCGCGCCTCACGCACGCTACTGGCAAGGGCCGCGCTTCACGTGCACTGCATAGGCCATGCAACGACAGGCTACCGAAAACTCCCAGAAATAGAAATAAAAAATAATTTTTTATTTAAAAAGAAGGTTTCGACAAGGAAATCATCACTTCTAACCCTTTTGCCTGTGAACAAGCATCATTTTTATTGCTGGGTAACCTTGGTCTTGGCTGTCTTAGGACCCGGTGTCTACAAATACATGTTCTAATTTCAGGATCCTGGCCATAATAACTAAGGTAAATATGTCAGGTAAGGAACCTATGTGCATTGTATATGTATGAACATTGCATTTCTACTTTACGTGAATATGTTAGGTGAATATTTATTAGTAACTTAAGGTAAAGTGAGATAGGCAAGAAATAGATAATTGAACCTAGAATATGAATTAAGGATAAATTGGGAAATTGTATTATGTAGAATATTCTCTAAAAATACGTGGTTCTGATTCCCAACTTTTAGGATACGTTGGAAACTTGAAATATCTATTTAAGCATGAACCAAATCGTAAGATTGCAATATATTTAAAAGTTTGGAAACATATTATGGCTGGAATAAATGAATTATCCTTATTGAAGTTATAAGATTGTCTTAGGCTTGAATTAAGAACACATGTGAGAACTAAAATGTCTAGTATTTTAGATAGGCTAATATTATGAGCATCTATAGTTTAAGAGGAGTTAATGTTAGGAAATGCTTAAATAAAATGAGTAATTAATGTGATGTTTGAACATATGTTTTGGTTCAGAAACAGTTGTTTTTAATTTTAAATGTACATATATTGCTTAAAATGTGCAAGACGAATGTGTACAATGATTTACTAAGGTTATGGCATAAGAATTTTATGATATGCACTTATGGTATCTTTTAACTTATGTACTTTGTAATTGTTATGTATGCTTGTGTTTGGCATCAACAACCACTGTGAGTGGTTGTTCATTATTATGCTTTTTCCCCACTAAGCCTTTGCACTTAGCACGAGTGTTGGTCCGTGCAGGTTATGAAGATAAAAGTTCCGTCCGGGCATTCCGCAACAATTTTGGCCAACGAGTCTGTGTAGTGTTGTATGAGCTATTGTAACTTTACTTAATGTAATTAAGTTGTGTTCTATAATAATTCTTGGATTGTAATATGATTAACATGTAGGGTGTAGATATGTGTGTGTCTGTAAGGTTTGTCATTAAAAAATTTATTATTCTATTTTTTTTATCTCTGCTATGTTTGGGTATCTATTCGGTAGCACCCTCCACTCATCGTCACTCATTGCCTCTACTAGCATATAGTGTGCTACGTATGGGTTGGGCTATTACATAAGACACGAGTTAAAGCCTTGGGGGCAAAAATGTTGTACAGTTTTTAGCAACATGCTTGTTGACCGGGGGCCAAAGATGTACGCCGAACGGATCTCTCTGAACAGATTGTGGGTAAGAATTCATAAGCCAAGATGACACTCTTCTAGATTTTTGGGGGCATCAAACAATGTTAGTAGCCAAGTCGTATCCTCAACGGACCCTTAACCAGCCAAGACATGATCTATCCATTTTTGCATGCATTTCATGTCATATAATTCTTTTGCAAACATCTGCATATAACTTTTCACACATACACACATAATCCCTTGCATATATTCCTGTGCACACAACATTGTAGGCAAAGTCCAAATAAAAACCACATGCCCAAAAGTAGGTCAAGGATCACTTCAAATCTCAAAAGGATTAGCATGATGGCAGCACTACCATTCCACGGAAGGTTAGCATGATTATAACACTACCACTTCAACAAGGGTTAGCACGATGGCGGCACTACCATTCCATGTGCTTCGCGAGTGCAACCTCTGATGGGTAAAAAGAAGCAAGGAAGAGCAGAAGCAAAAAGCAAAGCAAGAGTATCTGTGCTCTGTCGCGAGTGCAACATAGGTCGCGAGCACAATATAGGGAGGATTTGCATTCAAATTTCAAACAAGCTACAAAGGGACATGACCTTTCATTAAGGGTTGTGTACCTCTAGATGGGTGCTTGAAGGGTCACATTTCTTTGCAAAAGAACTATAAAGGCAATGAAGAATAGAAGATCAGGAGTTAGTTAGTTTTCAGTTTTTCTAAGAGTTTTTAAGACAAAATTTTTAGAACGGAAAACAATTAGAAGTTAACTTTTTAAGAGAAGACAATATCAAGGAAGAAGAAGAACTTTTAATGAGTAAAGGATTGAGAGATCAACTTTTATTTATCTTTTAAATATTTCTTTTCTTCTTTGTAATTTGTTGAATGATGATTATAGGAACTTGAGCAATTATGTTAATATTTGTTTATTCTCATTAATACAAGTAATCTTTAATTACTTGCAGAATTCTTTAATAGTATTATTTGTATGATCTTTATAACTAAGAGTATAGTTCGAGAGATATATTTTTACTTAAAGCTATTAGAAATTCATTGTCATAACATTTGCTAGGGAGACCAGGATGATTATGATAGTTGTTATAGGTTGATTTATATTCTTAAAATTTGTAAATATAATACTCTAATTCTATAATGAGAGTTAAGGGTTAGAAATTATACTTGCATGTTTTAGTCATTCTATTTCATGTTGAGAGAGCGATTTAGAACTTTATGTCAACTTGACTTGCATATTAAAGATTAATTTCGAACTAAGAGAATATTTATCAAGTTTCACATTTGTTAAATTAAATCGTTATTTATATTTGACTTCTTTGATCATAATTAAAGTAAGATTAATAAATAACTTAGTCATAATATAACACAAATAGTTTAGTCTTTCACCCAAATTAGTGAACTTTGTAAACAAGATTGAGATCAAGTCATAGTGAGTAATAACCTAACATGTTCCTCGAGGGAATGATATCTTAAGTACTAAATGGTAAATCATTCACTTGTGGATTTAATGTACAACAATTTTTTGGCGCCGTTGTCAGGGAACATATTTGTGTTTATTGCCATTATAATTCTTGACTTAAGATTTTGGATTACAATATTTAATTAGTTTTTGTTTGTTTTGTTTTGTTTTGCAGGATTTGATTGCTCTAGTTTATGCCTAGGACAAGGAAATCTAAAGAAAAACCTGAACCATTAAATCCAGAAATAGAAAGATTCATATCAGAAAGAAGAAAACAAGCACAAAAGAGTTTAAAAATGGAAGGAGATATTCAACGACCAAGATTATTGAATTTTGCTATAATAGCATTGAGGGGAACTCAACAAGGTGTAGTTCGTCCTGCGGTAAATGCTAATCAATTTGAGATTAAGCCCTCTTTATTACAAATGGTACAAAATAGTATACAATTCTATGACTTGCAAAATGAGAATCCTAATGCTCATTTAGCAAATTTCCTTGAGATTTGTGACACATTTAAGATAAATGGTGTACCAGCGGATGCAATCAAACTTAGGCTTTTTCCTTTCACTTTAAAAGTTAAAGTTGATGCATGGCTTAATTCACTTTCACAAGGATAAACAACCACATGGGACCAATTAGCACAATCATTTTTATCAAAGTATTTTCCTTTAGCCAAAACTGCTAAGATAATGAAAGATATCACTACTTTTACTCAATATGAAAATGAATCTTTGTATGAAGCTTGGGAAACGTTTAAGGAAATTCATCGTAGTTATCCACACCATAATCTTCCTAAGGAATTACTGTAACACCCCCCACCCACACATAGGTGAACCCATCCACATCGGAGTGGGAAGCCGTAGGAGCAGGGGTGTCACCAAACAGGACGGAACAATAACATACATTCAAATAGCAAAACATACGGAATTACAGCGGAAATTAAAAATTTTGAGAACAGCAACTGATCATGCATTAATATAATAAAATCATTACAATAATATTCTGATCAATTGCCCAAAATAAAAGAATTACATATCCAAAATAAACAGAGCAGAAGCTTATAAAATTACAAATACAAGGAGAGTTCTATTACAAAAAGAATCATTATGACTAATACAAAAATAGGCCCTAACACTAATCCCTTCTGTGTTAGCTTGACTGGCGGCGACTCTCCCAAAACACAGCACCTTCCGCACCTGTACGGATAAAACACCGTGCTAAGCGATATCGCTTAGTGGGGAAACACACAACAAAAGAGTGGATGGCCGTTCACAACGGTCGTCAAAGCATAACACATACGAAATGACATATGTGGATAATCATGTTAGATATATAATCATACTTGCATAATAATGACATACATTCAGAAGCTTATATCCACATTCATATACATATTGACTGATTCTCAAATCATTATCATGTTCATTCGGATATCACATTCTGATAGTCATATTGAGGCAAAAACAAGCAAACAGAACACCTGCTGACTCACAATAGTGGATAACGAGTATACAGACAGTACCTTACGGGTACGAATCGAAACCCATTTATTTTATCACATTCAAAATAATTTTTCGGAGGGACCTTAAACAAGATCAAAAATTTATAAGGGTTCGCGAGAAACCAGACGGGGACCTGATCGGGGTCCAAACGAAACTGAAGCTGCAGTTAAAAGACTCTATTAGGCATGCCTAACTATCCACTAGACTAACTCTTACAGGTCATACGTAATCCAATTTACATTCCAAATCATAGCATATCATTTATCATGAAGGGTTCATAATATTGCACATATAAATAAGCATATTATATAGCATATCGAGGTAAAAGTTCATGAAGAAACCATTAGAAATTCATTTTAGAAGAGAAGACAAAATCGAAAAAATAGGGCCTAAAGAGGTCACTGTCGGGCTCGCGACAGAGGCGAACTTGCCCCAGGTCGCGACAACGGCGATCTTTGTGATCTCGTGGGGGATCAAATACAACCCACTGTCACGCTCGCGACAAGCTTCGCGCTCACCACCGTGAGCTGCTAGCCCAATCCGTCGCGCTCACGCTCGCGATAGAGGATCGCCCAAAATAGCTCGGCAGCCGAGCACTCTGTCTCGCTCGCGATAGAGGCCCTGCTGCTCCGCTCGGTGAAAGCTCGAACGCGTGTGAGGACTGCTATCACAGAGCTCTATCGCGAGGTCACGATAATGTCACGGTCACGATAGGGTCGTGATTTCCAGCCCTTACACGAGAATTCTACAGAAAATCTCACTTTCACAACACCCAATCACACACACTCAATTCAAACTTCAACTTACCTCATTTCCAGCCACCCACACATCATTAACAACATATAACCCAACATTTATACCAAGAATTCCAATTAAATCGTGCCAATAACAAACTCCAATTTACACAAATTAAATATCAGCACTATTTATCATTCATCTCAATCAAGAACACAACTGAGTTCATTAAGCCACATTCAAGCCTTCTTAACACATCTAAATCAAAACCCATAACATTTAAACTACAAAGAACATCATGAAACCACAAATTTCTAGAAATTCATCCAAAGAGCAAAAATCACAAAAACTCCCAAATCTGAATTTCCTTAGCTGCTAATCACTTAGTGCCACTTCCCGACGCCTTCTCCTTCCCTTTGGGGTCACGAGGAGGCTCAATTAACAACCAAATCCAACAACACAACAAGCAACAAACTCTAAATTAACCCTAACCCAAAAACGTGGAAAATATGAAGATGAAGAAGAAAGCAGAAGAACAAGAACAAAATGCAGCAAAACTTACCAATAAACCCCTTAGAACTATCAAGATCCACCAATAATACATCCCAAAAGGAGTGAGCCAAGGTGAGGAAGATGAAGAGGAAGTAGAAAGGGAAAGAAAAAGAGAAGAGAAGGGGAGAACGGGGATGAGAGAGCAGATTTCTGCTCTTCTCTTTCTCTTTCCTCAATAATACACCTTCCCCTTTCCACATGGCACACTACTATTGGTGGGTCTTAATAATTCACACCCTACAAGCACACATCAAACACACACAAGACTCTCCCAACTTAGGTACACCCTACAAATGTGTGAGCACCACACATAAACACAACTCACTCACTCACATCCAATAAACATGTGAGCAACACACCCAAATGCAACCCAACTAATTCACACCCTAGTATCATACATGCACACACATACTAGCAAAACACACAAACATGCATTTTACCCAAAATATCCTTAGCACATGCCAAAACACAAACAATACACACACACACACAAATGGCTCATACTTCTAGGGGGCAAATGGGGTGTGACAACTCTCCCTTACTAACAAGAATTTCGTCCTCGAAATTCTCACCTGAACTGAATAGATGCGGATACTGAGCCCTCATGGTCACCTCTGGTTCCCAAGTAGCTTCTTCAACTCCGTGGTGATTCCACAACACTTTAACCGAAGGGACTTGCTTACTCCTCAACTATCTTACTTCCTGAGCTAAAATAGCCTTCGATTCCTCATCATAAGAAAAGTCTGGCTGCACTTGCACATCCTGAACTGACAGAACATGTGAAGGATCTGATCTGTATCGACAAAGCATTGAAACATGGAAAACGTCATGCAACTTTGCCAACTCCATCGGTAAAGCCAACCTATAGGCTACCGGACCAACCTTAGCTAACACTTCATATGGTCCAATAAATCGAGGACTAAGCTTGCCTTTCTTACGAAACCGTAGCACTTTTCTCCAAGTAGAAACCTTAAGAAAAACTTTGTCTCCGACCTCAAATTGAACGTCCTTTCTCTTCAGGTTAGCATAAGACTTCTGCCGATCCTTAGCCGCCTTCAAATTCCGCTGCACAACTTTGATCTTTTCATCGGTGTCCCTAACCAACTCTGGCCCAATAACTGAACGCTCGGATAGCTCGGTCCAACAAACTGGAGTCCTACACTGCCGACCATACAAAGCTTCATATGGTGACATACCGATGCTTGACTGATAGCTATTGTTATAGGCCAACTCCATCAACTGCACATATCTGTCCCAACTACCCGAAAAATCCAAAGCATAAGCCCGCAACATATCCTCTAAAATCTGAATGACCCGCTCTGACTGACCATCTGTCTGAGGATGGAACGCCGTATTGAAGTTCAACTTGGTACCTAAAGCCCTTTGCAATTCTTTCTAAAACTTCGAAGTGAACCTTGGGTCCTGATCTAACACTATGGATAATGGCACTCCATGCAGTCTGACTATCTCATCCATATAGATACTGGCTAACTTATCCATCGGATAATCCACTTTAACTAGCAGAAAATGAGCTGATTTCATGAGACGATCCACAATCACCCAAACTGAGTCATGCTTCCTCTGAGTCAAAGGCAAACTAGATGCAAAGTCCATGGCAATATCATCCCACTTCCACTCGGGAACGGATAAAAGTGTGAGCGATCTCGAAGGAACTTGATGCTCAGCCTTTACCTGTTGACAAGTCAAGCACTTAGACACAAAATCCACAATGTCCTGCTTCATACCGAACCACCAATAGAACTGCTTCATATCCCGATACATCTTGTCACTACCGGGATGCATAGTAAAAATCGTAGTGTGTGCCTCACTCAAAAGCTGTTTCCTCAACTCCTCATTCTTCGGCGCACACAAGCGGTTTTTATACATCAGTAACCCATCCAAAACCGAGAACTCTGACTGCTTACCAGAAATGACCTCATGCAAAACCCGCTGTAGCCTCTCATCATCCTTCTTAGCATCCACAATCTTCTGTCTCAAGGTAGGCTTCACTCTCAACTGAGCAACCAAAGCCCCATTCAAATAAAATCTCCACTTAAACTGCCTCAAGAACAGAGCAGAAATCGACTTTCGAGTCAAAGCATCTGCGACCACATTGGCCTTACCCGGGTGGTAATCCAATATGCAGTCGTAGTCCTTGAACAACTCTAGCCATCGGCGCTGCCTCATGTTCAACTCTTTCTGCGTGAGAAGATACTTCAAGCTCTTATGGTCTGTAAAGATCCTACACTTCTCTCCATACAGATAATGCCACCAAATCTTCAAAGCAAAGATCACAGTCACTAACTCTAAATCGTGCGTTGGATAATTCCTCTCATGTGGCTTTAACTGACGGGAAGCATAAGCCACAACTTTCCCTCTTGCGTTAAAACACAACCAAGATCGACACCCGAAGCGTCAGTATACATTACAAACTCTTACCCGAGATGGGTTGAGTAAGTATAGGAGCTTCGATTAGCAACTTCTTCAACTGCTCAAAACAAGCCAAACATCTATCCGACCACTCAAATCTGACCCCTTTCCTTAACAATCTCGTCATCAGAGCAGTAATAACTGAGAAACCCTTCACAAACCGACGATAGTACCCCGCCAAACCAAGAAAACTCCTCACTTTTGGAACATTCCTAGGCACTTTCCAATCAACAATTGCCTCAATATTAGATGGATCAACTTGAATACCCTTAGTCGAAATAATATGACCCAAGAATGATACTTCCCGAAGCTAGAAGTCACACTTACTAAGCTTGGCAAACAGCCGATGCTTTCTCAAAACTTGCAAAACTAACCGGAGATGCTCCTCATGCTCACTCTCATCCTTGGAATAAACCAAGATATCATCTATGAACACTATTAAAAATCGGTCTAGATATGGCCTGAACACTTAGTTCATCAAATCCATGAATGCCGCAGGTGCATTGGTCAAACCAAACGGCATCACTAAAAGCTTATAGTGGCCGTACCTAGTTCGAAATGCAGTCTTAACCACATCTGCATCTTGAACTCGCAGCTGATAATTACCCGACCAAAGATCAATCTTTGAAAAGACACCCGTCCCTCGGAGCTGATCAAACAAATCCTCGACCCTAGGTAATGGATACTTATTCTTAACTGTGACCTTGTTAATTTGCCTATAGTTGATACACATTCTCATAGAACCATCCTTTTTCTTAACAAACTGAACCGGAGCTCCCCATGGAGATATGCTGGGTCGAATAAACCCCTTATCCAATATCTCTTGTAGCTAACTCTACATGAGCCATCCGAGAAGGTGCTTTCGATATGGGAGTAGCACCCGACACTATCTCTATGGATAACTCCACCTCTCTCTCAGGAGGCAAACCAGGCAGTTCACTCAGAAACACATCCCCATACTCTTGAACAACCGGGATATCCTCAATCCTAACTTGATCCCTCTTGGAATCCAACACCACAGCCAGAAAAGCCTCACAACCCTTCTTAATAAATCTCTTGGCTTGCATTGTGGAGATCACATTATTCAAGGAACTAGCACCCAAACCTTTAACAAACACAGATGATCGATCTCTATCCTGAAGCACAACTGTCTTCCTATGACAATCAACCACTGTTCGATGCTTACCGAACCAATCCATACCCAAAATCAAGTCAAACTCTCTGAAAGGCAACTCAATCAAATCTGCTGGAAACTCAACTGCCTCAACCAACAGGGAACAATTCCTAAACACTCTACTCACATTGACACTATGCCCTAAAGGACTGGTTACACAAATCTCATAATCTAACTGATCTACCACATGCAACTTATCACTTAACTTATCAGAGCACAAATATGAGTGCGTGAAACCAGGGTCAATTAGAGCATATAATTCGATGTGATGGAGTAGGAACTTACCGGCTATCACATCAGGGGCATCCTGCTCATCTCTGGCTTTCACAGCATAAGCTCTGGCTGGAACAGGTGACAGACGCTCAACTGACTCAGATGTAGCTCCCTCTCTAAGTCGACCGCCTTGACCTCTACCTCTGCCTCTACCACGGGCAGCTTGTGTGGCATTCGAACCAACTCTGTTGGTCTCTCTCTGAGCACCCGAATCCTCATTCAACCTCGGACAGTTGGCTAAAAAGTGTTCAGTGCACCCACATCTGAAACATCCACCTGTGAGCCACCTACACTCACCCCAATGAGGCTTACTGTAATGAGAGCACACAGGCATCGACTCAGTCCTACCACCAGCACCACCTCTACCAGAAACGGACACCGCTGCTAAACCCTATTTTCTACCTCTTGTAAGATGATTCATCCTGAGGGCTCCTTGATCTTTACCCGAGGATGAAGAAGATAAACCACCACGAGAAGGATTCCTCCTTAGAACTCTCTCTCTTAGCACTGATTCTGACCTCTCAGCCCTAACAGCAGCTTGCACAATCTGGTAATACCTGACTCCCAGAGTACCCATCAAAGAAATCAACATTGCCCGCAGTGACTCGTTCAAATCGGCCTCAAAATGCCTACACCTGAGCTCCTCTGTCAAAATACCTTCTGGTGCATACTTAGCAAACCGGTTAAACTCCTTCTCAAACTCAGACACAAACATCGCCCTCTGTTTTAAACTCAAGAACTGAGCCCACCTTGCATCCTTGTATGTCTGAGTCACATACTTGTTCGTGAACTCTCTTTCAAAGAAATCCCAATTAATCGGGTTAGGCAACTCAGGATGCCTATAAACCAACTCCCACCATTCATATGCAGACCCTTGCAGCAAAGCCACTGTATAATCTACTTTTTGATCAGGAGGACACCAGACTTCTCTCAAAGCACAGTTTACCTTATCAATCCACTTCTCAGCAACTTCCGACTCATCCAAACCCGTTCCATAAAAGTCTTTAGCACCAGCTCTTCTCATACTCTCAGTCGGGGCCTTAGGGGCGGTCACTCTCTCCAAGACTCGAGCCATGTCCTGAGATAGCTTAAGCATCGCCTCAAAGGGCATGGCTGCGGCCTCAGGTTGTACCCTAGTAGGTTGAGCTGACACAGAAATTGAAGGATCAACAGTTTGGGGATTCACGCTTTTAGCTGACCCCTCAAGCGACCCTCGAACAGAATCGGAATCCATCTAAAATAACAAGAGGACAACCATATCATCCAACACAGTCCTAGATATATACTTATCTATGCACATCACAACAATCACAACAACATCCAGAAATGCCTAAACCGGGCTCTGATGCCAAACACTGTAACACCCCCTACCCATACGTAGGCGAACCCATCCACATCGGAGTGGGAAGCCGTAGGAGCAGGGGTGTCACCAAACAGGACAGAATAATAACATACATTCAAACAGCAAAACATACGGAATTACAGCGGAAATTAAAACTTTTGAGAACAACAACTGATCATGCATTAATATAATAAAATCATTACAATGATATTCTGATCAATTGCCCAAAATAAAAGAATTACATATCCAAAATAAACAGAGTGGAAGCTTACAAAATTACGGATACAAGGAGAGTTCTATTACAAAAAGAATCATTATGACTAATACAAAAATAGGCCCTAACATTAATCCCTTCTGTGTTGGCTTGACTGGCGGCGACTCTCCCAAAACACAACACCTTCCGCACCTACATGGATAAAACACCGTGCTAACCGATAACGCTTAGTGGGGAAACACACAACAAAAGAGTGGACGGCCGTTCATAACGGTCATCAAAGCATAACACATACGAAGTAACATATGCGGATAATCATGTCAGATATATAATCATACTTGCATAATAAAGACATACATTCAGAAGCTTATATCCACATTCATATACATATTAACTAATTCTCAAATCATTATCATGTTCATTCGGATATCACATTGTGATAGTCATATTGAGGCAACCCCAGCAAACAAAACACCTACTGACTCACAATAGTGGATAATGAGTATACAGACAGTACCTTACGGGTACGAATCAAAACCCATTTATTTTATCACATTCAAAATAATTTTTCGGAGGGACCTTAAACAAGATCCAAAATTCATAAGGGTTCACGAGGAACTAGACGGGGACCTAATCGGGGTGCAAACGAAACTAAGGCTGCAGCCAAAAGACTCTATTAGGCATGCCTAACTATCCACTAGACTGACTCTTGTAAGTCATATGTAATCCAATTTACATTCCAAATCATAGCATATCATTTATCATGAAGGGTTCATAATATTGCACATATAAATAAGCATATTATATAGCATACTGAGGTAAAATTTCATGAAGAAACCATTAGAAATTCATTTTAGAAGAGAAGAAAAAATCGAAAAAATAGGGCCTAAAGAGGTCACTGTCGCGCTCGTGACAGAGGCGAACTTGCCCCAGGTTGCGACCACGTCGATCTTCATGATCTCGCGGGAGATCAAATACAACCCACTGTTGCGTTCGAGATAAGCGTCGCACTCACGACCGTGAGCTGCTAGCCCATTCCATTGCGCTAGCGCTCAAGGGCGCGCTCGCGACAGAGGATCGCCAAAAATAGCTCGGCAGCCGAGCGCTCTATCACGCTCGCAACACATGTCACACTCGCGACAGAGGCCCTGCTGCTTCGCTCGGCGGAAGCTCGAACGTGTGTGAGGACTGCTATCACCGAGCTCTGTCGCGAGGTCACGACAACGTCGCACTCGCGATAGGGTTGTGATTTCCAGCCCTTACATCAGAATTCTGCAGAAAATCTCACTTTCACAACACCCAATCACACACACTCAATTCAAACTTCAACTTACCTCATTTCCAGCCACCCACACATCATTAACAATATATAACCCAACATTTATACCAAGAATTCCAATTAAATCATGCCAATAACAAACTCCAATTTACACAAATTAAATATCAGCACTATTCATCATTCATCTCAATCAAAAACACAATTGAGTTCATTAAGCCACATTCAAGCCTTCTTAACACATCTAAATCAAAACCCATAACATTTAAACTACAAAGAACATCAAGAAACCACAAATTTCCAGAAATTTATCCAAAGAGCAAAAATCACAAAAATGCATAAATCACAAAAACTCTCAAACCTGAATTTCCTTAGCTCCTAATCACTTAGTGCCACTTCCCGACGCCTTCTCCTTCCCTTTGGGGTCACGAGGAGGCTCAACTAATAACCAAATCCAACATCACAACAAGCAACAAACTCTAAATTAACCCTAACCCAAAAACATGGAAAAGATGAGGATGAAGAAGAAAGAAGAAGGACAAGAACAAAATGCAGCAAAACTTACCAATAAACCCCTTAGAACTATCAAGATCCACCAATAATCCAACCCAAAAGGAGTGAGCCAAGGTGAGGAAGAGGAATAGGAAGTAGAAAGGGAAAGCAAAAGAGAAGAGAAGGGGAGAACGGGGATGAGAGAGCAGATTTCTGCTCTTCTCTTTCTCTTTCCTCAATAATACACCTTCCCCTTTCCACATGGCACACTACTATTGGTGGGTCTTAATAATTCACACCCTACAAGCACACATCAAACACACATAAGACTCTCCCAACTTAGGCACACCCTACAAATGTGTGAGCACCACACACAAACACAACTCACTCACTCACTCACATCCTACAAACATGTGAGCAACACACCCAAATGCAACCCAACTAATTCACACCCTAGTATCATACATGCACCCACATACTAGCAAAACCCACAAACATGCATTTTACCTAAAATACCCTTAGCACATGCCACAACACAAATAATACACACACATACACACAAATGGCTCATACTTCTAGGGGGCAAATGGGGTGTGACAATTACTCATGCAAACCTTTTATAATGGAGTGAATTATACAACTAGGGGAATAATAGATGCAATAGCGGGTGGATCTCTTATGAGAAAAACTACAAATGTTATTTTTGAGTTACTTCATGGCTACTAATAATTGCATGTGACCTATTAAAAGAGCAAATGTATTACTCTCTTCAACCATTAAAGTTGTTCATTCTATTGATTCAATTTCTGTTTTGTAGGCACAAGTGGCAGCATTGACTCATAAGATTAACAATATAAGTATGGGAGCATCTCTACCAAATTCTTGTAATATATGTGGTCAATAAGGGCACAATATCAATGATTGTTGTTTAGGTATGGTTAGTACTGAGGAGCAAGTCAATTTTGCACAAGGACAAGGACGCGGAAACCCTTACTATAACACCAATAATCCTAGTTGGCGTAACCATCCAAATTTTTCATAGGATAATAACCAAAATAGAGGAGTAGGGGGATTTCAATAGCAACAAGATCATTTTGGAGCATTAGAAGTGAAGATGGATAGATTTCTAGAGGGTATCAATTTGAAGATTAACTCTCAAGATGAGAATCAAAAGAAGCTAGAATCAAAGTTTGATCAAATAGCAATGAATCAAGCTTCTTCCATTCACAATTTAGAAGTTCCGTTGGGACAACTTGCAAATGCATTACCTTCAAGAATTAAAGGATGTCTTCCAAGCAATGTGGAGGATAATCCAAGAGAGAAAAGGAAAGCAATAACATTGAGGTCAGGTAAGAAGTTTATTATGTGAAATAGGTTTTACGGTTTGGGTATGGTATATTAATATGATTAATGTATGCAATAACAATAGTTCTATATTTTGAGTAAGCTCTTATAGTATGCAACCATTTGCATGTGTTATTGATGACATATAAAATAAGAAATGCTCTCTAATGTGTGAACTAAAGATTAACTGTAAATGAAGTATACTAAATGGAATAGGTACTATGATTTATAAACGATAAAGGAATAGGTTTAATATTGCAATCCAGAAATTGTATGATTGTTTAGGTGTGGGTAAAATACATGTATAAAATTAATATATGTATTAATCTTAATTATGTATATGATTATGATATAATACTTTGCATCAATATCTGCATACTCCATATGTGTGAATAATTAATGATGACCGCTGTGAGTGGTTGTCCACATCATGCATGTTCCCCACTAAGCCATTGTGCTTAGCATGAGTGTTCCATCTGTGCAGGTACCGAAGATAAGTGTAGTGCCAAGGGCATCCCTCATCCTTCAAGGACAACAAGTTTATAAGAGCTCCTTGTGTAGTGTAAAACCCCTTACCCATTCATACTAAACGGCATTTTAACATGACCAGTCCACCACAACTACTGAAGGATGCTACAGAACTAAGCACGCTTGTCTTAGAAACAAATACCAAAATTGAAATTATAAAATTTCTTACATTAGAAAATAAATTCCATATAACACATTCAACAGAGTTCACAATTTCACTTTACATATACATTACTTATAAGTGACTTTACAAAATCAAAAGCTAACTTCATTACACAATTCTCATATTACATACATAAGTCATTTATTTACAAAAGTAGATTTCATTTACTTTATAATTACATAATATAAAATCTACTCACGAACTTCTACAAACTCATTGGCCTTGATTGGCCACACATTCAACTCCAATACCTTCATGGATAAAACACTTATGCTAAAACCAATGGCTTAATGGGAAACAAATATTATATGGACGACCACTCACAACAGTCATCAACAAATACACGCAAATTATTACATAATATTAACCATAATTAAAATACCAAACATGGCCAAAGCATACATCAACCATACATATACATTTACCCCATTACTTATTAATACATATTCATTTAACAAAATAACCATTTATAATAATAATATGCATAGATAATACACATACATAATTATATTCACATAATGTTAAAAGTCATGTTATTTATTTATCATGTATCTTCCAAAATTAGTACTTGACGTATATAAATATCTATGCATAACGTATACAATATCATAATAACATTCTTTAAACAATTATAAACCACAGTATCTCTTTAGTGTAACATACTTCATTTAGAGTTAGTTTTCTATGTTTACCTTAATTTACCGTTTATGTTCATATATTCATATCTTTAACGTTTCATCACATTCATTTAAAGATATTATAAGATTATTCATACATATTTAATGTATATGGGTTTCCCTTCAAAGCATATTCATATTAATAATCATATATATATATATATATATATATATATATATATATATATATATATATATATATATATTTAATTCACAAAAACAATCTAAACATATTAAACACGGACTATAACAAATAACTATTAATATTACTTACATATCAAATGCTTTTTTCCGTATTAACTTTCAATAACATACAATATACAATCATCAAAGAATCATTCATGTATAACAAATTACCTAAATATTTATCATAATATGCATTTAAAGTCTATACATATAAGTATATTCATTTACTAATTTATATTTTGTGTTATTCATTTAACATTCTCTTGTTCAATTGTTGCCTACATTTCCAACGGGATATAGAACAAAACGCATAGGTATTCGAGGGTATATGTATCATATAAATAACACATACATATAGGGATCCAAATGAGGTCCAATAACACATAAGCTGCAATAACAAAGGTCCCTATAGGCATACCTATCTCTCAATGACTGGGTTAAAGCAGGCTTATACTCATATTTATGTTTTATTCTTATAATATTTGTATCACTATCATACTTTTCATATTTATAAACATTTATTATGATCATATAATGATCATTACACTTCCAAATTCATCGCATAAGATTATCATGCAACATTTTCAATGTCCAATAATCGAACGAAGAATCCTTCCATTTTATTATTGTGTCCTACATAATACTTATCACGAATCCAAATAATGTATTTGCATAATTCTATTTAACATTAAATAACGATGTTGAATAAATTCTATAATCATTTGATCCTATACAGACATGCTCATATCAATCATACTAACATCAAAACTCATTTAATGCCTATGTCATCATTTATTACAATCACATATTTGCATTATCATTTGCCTAAGAATTCATACCATTATTTGATTAAGTTCACACACAATCATATACAAATTACACATGCATATATATGTATAATATGTATACATTTATCATGTACATATATAATTACTCTTTTATGTTATTCAAAGCATAATAGTTAATTCCAAAACAATTCATTCATAGTCATTTATGCATAGCTCGAAGTTCATGTCTAATTCATATTACCACTTGTCAATTTTCTAATACATTCATTGTAACACCCCACTGCCCCTTAGGAGGACAATGGAGTGCTATGGACACTTACTCTTTCAAAGCATATTAACAATAATTATCCAAACTAACATAAGGTGAACTTAAAACAACACATGTCTAAAATCATCATTAACATAAGCTATCTAAAGTTTACATTTTAAAAGTCCAAAATTTATAATATACGTTTACATATTCTTGATTTACAAAAAAAAACATCATCTATACAATACAAAAGTTTAAACTTAACTAGAAGACTTCGAAATTCCTCCTAGTTGCTAGCATATGTTCCTCTCAAAAATTTGGGCTTCCAAACTTAAAACCTACACGGGAGATAAACACCCGTGCTGAGCTATGGCTCAATGGTGATACAAACAGAACACGGTCTACCATAGGAAATCACAATTTAACACATAATAATATTGTAGTGCCCCAATACCCCTTGGGAGGATATTAGGTCGCCACACACGCATGCATATACAAACACTCATGCGGAAGCCAGAATAGTAAACATACACGATACACACGCAGCGGAATATCATTTAAACACAAGCTACAAACATGCTTAATAACAAATCTCTTATAGCCGTTTACATTACAAAATAATTGCTGTACTTTATACATTACAAAACATTCTTTTTACTTTAACATTTACATAGCATATATAAAAAGGCTATAAATTTACATATGCAAAACTATACAGAAGTACTACATCTCTTATATAAAAAGACTTCAACTATACTTCTAGTGGCCATGACGCTGCAGATGTCCAACCCTCACTGAACCTATAAACCTACATGGGAAAACACCCGTGCTAAGCGATAATGCTTAGTGGGGATATCACAAATAAAAGACTTCTAACGAAGTCACAAGCATAATGATCAAAGTATATCAATAGTCGATATGCCAATCAATTAAAAGCATATAAAGTAATAAGCGTATATCATATTTGTAACATACCAAATATTTTATCAATATGCTTTATAACATATCTACCAATCTCGTGTAACCTATATCATGTTCATATTCTTCTAGCTCTAGCTATCGGCTCATATAACATGTATTTTATATTATAGCATCTCATGGACATTTATATACATTTAAGCTTAGCAGCATACGTCTAGCCTATTCATGTACAATTATAACTTTACATATGCACTTATAAGTTCATATAAGCATCTCTAATGCAACACTTATGTACCTCTATTAGCATTCTCTATAGCTCTTTAACATATATTGATATCTCATATACATTTAGCAAGTAATTAATAGCCTGACTTCATACTATAAGTGGATACGGGTAAACATATGGATACTGATAGACAATATCAAACATCTAGAGACAGGAGTCTCAAATCATCTGGAGACTGAAGTCTCAATTCATTTAGACACCCAACGGTACCAAACATATAGACATTCATCGATGCCAAACATATAGACACCCGTCGGTGCCAAACATCTAGCAGCTTCAAAACATCTAACCCTTCATAGGCATGCCCATCTATCCACATTTATGAACATCTCAGGTTTTGAATAAATACTCTATACATTTGTCCATATACATTACTTATATTTAACTACCATGTTATACTATTGCTCATATAACTCAATAAGTACATATACTAACTTTACTTAACTAAAAACGTATTCATATAGTTTAACATACAAATACACAATCCATTATTCATTTCTATATTATATATAGGTGTTTATAAGTTTAACACATTAGAATCCTCAAATAATGTATTTAAACTAATTTAGATTCCATTTGGCATTCATATATAACATTTGATGATGTTTAACAAAGAAATATGCAAGTTGAAGGTACCTCACGGTGGTAACCTTTTGGTTATGACCGTGACATAAGAAAATACCAAGCATAACTGAAAACAGGCATACCTCACGATGGCAACCATTTTGGTTGTGATTGTGAGGTCCAAAAATAGGCAATTCTACCTTCTCATGGCATTGGTCACAGTGGCAACTATTTTGGTTGTGATCGTGACAGACCAGAATAAGCAAAACAGAAGCTAAACTTCAAGACTACTTCAATGCTCTATTTTGGACAGCCCAGACCAACATCTAAACCTCAATTTTAGGCAAAAGTCCCTTATTAACATTTGTTCCTTGAGATGTTAGCTTCCAAATGGGACAAGTTTCAGGTCATTTGGATTTAAAAGGAAGGAGTTATGGCCAAGGGAACACAACTGGTTCTAGAAGCCCTCCTACAGAATTGTAACTACACTTATGGTTAATTTTGAAGACATTAGAATCCTCAAATCAACAAGGCTATTTTTACAACATTTATAGTCACAGATCTTATGGTTCTAACCCAATTAGTTTCACCCCTTTTGGAGTTGTAAACATCATATTACACCATAAATAAGTCACGTGGGTCAATATAGGCTTCAAAGACAGGTTAACACAATCAAACTTGTCAAGCTTGAAATCAGCCAATTTGGCCAAACCAAGACACCAAATTCAACCTACAGTCCTTATACACATATATGAACATTATGGCATAACCAAATTCACAATTTAAGCCATTAATCAGAAATTACACATCCAACACTCTCATACCTGAATTAGGGTTCAAGGTTGATCATAATGCTATAGTCTTTGCAATTCAATTAACATTTAAACTATATCAACTATCAATTATCACATAAACACATATACAATTTCTCAACTAATCAAACATGCTTCTCAACAAAGTAACACATAAAATCCCAAACTAGCAACATATACACTTAAGCAAAATTAACACATAAACATATATATATATATATATATATATATATATATATATATCCCAAACCTCAAAAAGCAGGCTGCTGGACACTCTATCACTATCTAAACCTTCTCCTTGCCTTTAGCTCTCCTCTTGTTAAATTCTTGCACAATCAACCAAAATACACTCTCTTAGTCCATTACTCAAACCAATCCAAATCCAAAACAGAAAAGGGGTAGAAGAAGATATACACAAACCATCAACCTTGCTTACCTTTTGGGTTTTACTTCTTCACACCAATCCAATTAAAATTTTCGGATTCAATTGAAGGAAATGAAGTTCAATATCATGAAATGAAGAAGAAAGGAATTCGGAATTAGGAAAGAGATAGCCGAACTCAAATGGATCCCAATTCCAATTTATGCCTCTTCATCACTATATATTGCATGAGAGGAGTTGGTTGGCAAGAGGTGTATTCCACACGTGGAATCCACTCATCCCTTCCACCAAAATCTCACATTTAGTCCCTTGACCAATCTCTTTTAAATCCCTCACTTAATCCTGCCCTTACTTACAACTTTTCTTTTCAATTACATCCTTACATACATTTACTTGCTTACTCACTTAATCACTTTTGTACTCTATTATGCAATTGACACCACTAATCCGGTTAGAGTACACTTTGGGGTATTACAAATATAACATTCTATAGATAAATAATAAGACAAATACTTAATAATACATTCTTCATGTCATTATTATCACTACATGTTAACGATGCAATACACTCTGAATTGTTACAATATCAGGACAAATATTACATATAACATAGAACTATAATCAGTCAATAAAATAATAATCTTAGTATAGCCTGAATCAATACAGCAGTGGATAATGGGAATACTGGATACAAATCAGGTACCGATCACTAAATATTGGGGAAAAACAGTATTATCACTGGAGATATGCAAATCTCAAATCATTAAATACCAAGCGGTATTAACACTGGATACCACACGGGTACCGACATTGGCAGCTGCAAATATTAACCCTTATAGGCATGCCTACCTATCCAGGACTCGATTACAGGCTAAGTAATTAATTCACTTAATATTCATTTGTACAAATACATTTATCATTACTGTAAGCATAGACATTCATAGGCCAAATACCATAAGTCACACAAGATAAGACAAATAACTTGCATTCATAAATTTCCAATTATGTCGCGCTCGCGACCAACCAAGGATATACTTTCTGTCGCACTTGTGGTAGAGCTCACGCACGCAACAGAACACCAAAAACTCTCCTATCTCGTGCGTGATAAATCTCGCATTCATGATAGAATACGGTCAAGCAACCTTACCCTACGAAGCACTCTGTCGCTCTCGCGGCCCTTGTCACGCTTGTGACAGAGCTTGAACTTCATGTTAAAACTCCTAATTTCACCTAATTTTATCACCCACTTTGCTATATTCTCACGCATAACCTCAACCATCACTCAAATACTAATTCCAGCCAAAAAGGCCTTTTAAGCAAATAGTCATATACCAATATCTTCCTCATGCACAATTTGTAACGTACTCAATATCAGCATGCCAATAATTAAAACTCAATACCACTCAAATTGTCAATAACACTTCATCAATTCAACTATATTAACCCATTTACAATTTAAACATTAGAAGAGTTATAGAGCTCTTCAACACCCATAATTTTCTCAATTTTACCAAACATGCATCTAACAAAGAAAAGCACATAGAATCCCAAACCTTAGAAGCTATCTCCATCAATATTCACCAAATCGAGTAGCCTTCTCTTTACCCTTTGCTTTCCTACTTGATTCTCCAACTTTCAAACCAACAATACACACACATACAAAACGAAATTAGAGCTATAAATAGAAATCCAAATCAAAAGGAGAAGGAAACCAAACTCAATCTTACCTTTAAAACTTGACCTAGCTTAACAATCAATTAAGCACACTTGAAACCAATCTAGCTAACTCTAAATATGAAAGATTGGTGTGAACAAGTGAGATGGGAAGAAAGAAGGAACAAAATGCAGCTTTACCTAAGTTGGCCTACCCACTTGAAGAGCAAAAGACAAGTTTTTGCCTCTTCTCACTCCTAATATATGGATGCAAGTGCTAGGTGGCAAGTTCATTGCAAGACACATGGTTTCCACTTATACTCAATTAAGTTAATTAATCCACCTTAACTTAATTAATATTCACTTAACACTAATCATGCAAAATTACTCTTTAGTCACTAAACTATTATATTTCATGCAATTAAGTCCTTAATTCTCTATTTCAATTTAGTTTAAAAGTTATAAATCCTCAATTAAACTCACTTAATCACCCTAATCATACTCAATACTACTAGGGTGAATTTTGGGTCATTACAACTCTCTCCCACTTAAAGAATTTTTTCCTCAAAATTCCTTCTAATAATGTTATAACTTTAACTATGCAAGAACATCATGCAAAGACACTTATTCAATCAAACATAAACAACTACTTTAAGTAATATACTAGGTGAAACATCTTGATCTCTCTTATCTTCTTCCAAAGTTATAGTATACACCCTACCAATAGGCATATTAGGTCCCTCTACTGTTTCAGAGATAACAGCAGATCGCTGTCCTTCCCAACCAGTTCCACTTCTAGTCCTTCCTCTTCTATCACCCCCTGAGTTTGGTGCATTTTCCCTTCTTGATTGTGCAGTTAAATTCTCCTGAGGTTAGGGGCACTTTACCACTAAATGGTCAATACCACAATGCTTAAAGCAAGCTCCTGTGAGCTTCCTACACACTCCCCAATGGGTTTTCCGACAGTGTTCACATACCGCTGGGGCACTTCCCCTACTCGATAAAGCCGGAATTCCAACTTCAGAGGCTGATATCTTCCTATCTGACTTCTCATAACCTAGTGATTTCTGTGATGCATTAAGCATACCTTGACTATCTTTAGTCTCACGAACTCTTTTACCAAAAACAAATCCAGTTCCACTATCCTGTATCTTCCTCTTTTGATTATGTCTTTAAACTATCTCTAACTTTTCTATCTTCAAGGTAGCTAACACCAATTGGTAATAACTTATCGATTGCAAAGAGGTCATTACAGCTATCAATCCCTTAATTACTTCGTTTAAACCCTCCTTAAACTTTGACATTTAAACTCTTCAGTCATTAAGGCATCAGGTACATACTTACTAAGTCGGCTAAATTCTTTCTCATAATTAGCCGCAGTTAAATTTTTCTGCTTAAGAGTCACAAATTCTCTCCACTTAGCCTCTTGATATGCCTTAGTAACATATCTCTTTTCAAACTCCTGAACAAAGAAATCCCAAGTAAAATTAATAGGTCGTTGAGGATTTCTTAACACTAACTTCCACCAGTCATACACTGGACCTTGTAACAACGATATTGTGCATGACACTCGCTGTTCCTGCGGAAAATTTATTTCTTGCAATATTCTCTTTATCTTCTCTATCCAGAATTTTGCTATATTCAACTCATCTACAGAGGTTCATTTAAGCTCCTATGCTTCTCTTTTCCTAATCACATCTGAAAGAGCCTTAGGGGCAGTCAATATATCTATTATTTGCATTAATCCTTGCACTAACACTAGATTTTCTGGAACTAAGGGTGGATTTTGTAACGCCCATTCCCGATTACACAGCTAGCACAGCTAATGGAGTTGAGAACGGTCATTACACGGTAATTACTTCCTCTTACACATACATAATCTAAATGCATACAAAGAATCCATGCAAATAAATTTTTGCTTCCATCACATTCACATGTAGCTGATCGTCTATACTCATCATATGCTTGCTCATGCATTCATGCTTACCCACACACACTTATACAAGCTTAGATATTATAGGCTTGGTTGCTTAATACATTACACGCTTTATGCTATCCAAAATAATAATTACATAACACAAAACACAAGTCTACCTAAAAACCCACGCTATCAGCAACCCTAGTGTGTTGACCTTTGCCAATGCGGAACTGTCCTTCGAATCATCTCTCTTTAGAAATTGCACGGATCAGGAAACCCGTGCTAAGCGATAACGCTTAGTGGGGAATAATACACAATACGATAAAAAGATATATACACACATTTATGTAGCATGTTATAGCAATTACAAGCACATAACAACTTTCATGCTCTACACTCAATATATGTATATATATATATACATATTTAATGTGCACTTACGCAATATTATTATCACTGTAATTGTTTGATAAGCACATATAGTAATACTTCTATTATCTGCCTCATTATCATATTATAACTTCATAAATGACCACATAATTATCACATTCCAGCATCCACATAATATTATTATAATATATTACACACCTTGATTTATACAAATATTCATATATATATACACATATATTCATGCGAACGAATCGTGACCACATAATTGTATCACATGTAAACTTTAACACATTGCACTCATATTCTCATTGATATGATATTCTGTAACAAGACACATTATCATTAACTTATTATTATTAACTTTGCCTATAACTCAAAGATGCGGATAACGGGTGTCGCATTGATACCCTAAGGTACAGTAAATTCAGTGTATCTGTGGATACTCGCATTCACTTTGGTACCCTAAGGTACAATATAATTCAACATATTCAATGTTTCATATTGAATAATCCAGCAAGGATTCGAACCGCCTTATGATTCCAGAGGAATGGTACGCATTGGGCTGCAACACTTAGACCTTATAGGCATGCCTATCTATCCACCGTTTGACTCGCAAGCTAATTATTATTTCCAGTTATAGTATACAGTATTCACATAATCGTATGTGGTTCAACTTATACACAATAGATCACATACGCTTGCAAGCATACAATTGCATTCACATTCTCTTCATAAGCATTCTTACCGAAATATACACCTTCATTAAACTCATGTTATAACATGGGTCAATTTCACTCATGGTCACTCAACTTATCACTTATCGCGCAAAAGTAACCGACTTTTTTTTTCTTACTTAAATGTCACTGAACTTTTAACATTATTACACAAAAGTCATGTTGACCGGAATCCGGCGACGACCCTTGCCGGATTGATGACTTTTTTGCAAAAATGTTAAAAGTTTAGTAACATTTAAGTTGAAAAAAAAAAGTTAATTACTTTTGCGAGATAAATGATAAGTCTAGTGACCGTGAGTGAAATTAATTTAAATGTAGCATTTGTTGAACTTATCAATCCGGCAAGAGTCGTCGCCGGATTCCGGTCAACATGACTTTTGTGCAATAATGTTAAAAGTTCAGTGGCATTTAAGTAAGAAAAAAAAAGTCGGTTACTTTTGCGCGATAAGTGATAAGTTGAGTGACCATGGGTGAAATCAACCCGTTATAACATAGGTCGTAATAATGTTGATATGCAAGTACAAGTTCTATTCCACACCATTGCATCATTTTACACATTAGTCTGTGAAGAAATACACATGCACATGACTAAACAAGCAAACCCACATTTACTTGTCTCATACACTCCATCTTGCTTAGTCATAATGTTTATCATATGATAGTCCTCAATAAATGATGTATAATTTGATTGGGTTATTGTTCATACATATATACAATATTGGCCAAGTCTCATTATTCAGTATGCAAAACAAAGGTACCTCACAGTGACAACCAATTTGGTTGTGACCGTGACATACTTCAAGCTCTCAAAACAAAATGCAAACTTGCATACCTCACGGTGATAATCAATTTGGTTGTCACCGTGACCTATGCAAAATTGCCAAAACACAGTTGTGTTCTATCAATGCACAGCTATGCTTTCTAACCACACCTCACATAAATATTCAAGTCTTCTCAAAGCAATTCAAATATCACTCTTAGCCAAATCATGCTTCTAACCATATGTTTTCCTGCCTGTTTAGCTTCTTAACAATATCAATTCCAAAACAATTAGATACCAACTCAAGGAGTTATATTCAAATAATTATTACATGCTCCAATTGATTCTTATGCACTTTTTAAATAACCTAAGGGAAACCATTTGAAATCTTACACTTGTTCAAGCTATTTGTGTTTCCATGTCAAGCTCAATAATTAAAAAGCATGTATACACTTAATTTCATAATTAAACTATTATACCATAGCATCATTTATATATAATTGCAATTAGTATCATTGACATGCTTATTTCATAATGTTAGACACGTGTTGGACAAGCTATAGGAACTTGTAGTGAAGTTCAGGTGTATTTCGAGAAGAAAAACACCCTAAATATGCAAAACTGGGAAGGGTCACGGTGGCAATGAGTTTGTTGTGACTGTGAGGTCCAATTACATGCAATTCTGCCTTGTCCAGACATTGTTCACGGTGGCAACCATTTGGTTGTGACCGTGGCATACCAAAATTAAGCAAAACAGAAGCAAAACTCAGGACTGCTTCACTACCCATTTTTGTTCAGCCTAAACCGACATGTAAACGACCTTTTTAGGCAAAACTTCCTTCTTAGAATTTGTTCCTTATGATATTAAATTTCACATAGAATAAGTTTAAGATAATTTGGACTTATAAAACATCTGTTATGAATTAAACAATATAGACTGTTCTAGTGAACCAGCAAAGGTAGAGACTCGTCTGTTTTTGCTATTTTTAAGGGTCATAGAGCCAAAATTAGCTCATAGTCATTTTTGTGCCTTTTAAAGGTATGGAAGTCATGGTTTAAATGGCATAATAAAAACTCAATTCTAACTTTCCTAACTCAAGTTATGACCAAAACACTACACGGAGGTCTAGTAAAATATAAACATAATTTTCCCTAAACTAGGGTTCATACTTTGGTTAATCTCGTAACAATTCAATCATCAATTAAGTCCTTATTTCACTTTCATTTGAGTTCTGAATCACATACTCTTCAATTTCACTTTACCCATTTACCACAATTAATCCAATATTCTACTAGGGGAATTCGAGCTGTTACAGATTTCTTGTTGGTGGAGGCTTAGGTACACGTGGATTAACATAAGCTGGGCAAACACTTCCAGTGGTTTCACCTATCTCTTCACTAGGATCAGATTCCATATTCACTCTAGAAAATAAGGAAAATAACATATGAATTATGGCCACACTCTAAACAAACTCATATCAATTCTATTCGTTATAAATCCTATAGTCCAGAACTGCCTAAACCTATGCTCTGATACCACAACCTATAACACCTCACTGCCCCTTAGGAGGATAATAGAGTACTACATGTAACGGCCATAAATGTACCCTAGTGGTAAAGTGATTAATTGTGAGTAGTGAGCATGCTAAATTGAAGCGTGTTGTGAAATATTGATTAATTATAAATGAGTAAGGACTTAAGTGTAAATAATTGAGGACCTAATTGAAGAAATAAAGTAAGTTAAGTGGCCAATATGTAACTTTTCATGATTAGATTATTGGGAGTCAATTAAGGGAGAGAGTGATTAATTAACTAAAAGCAGATTTTGTGTGGGTGGGTGGATTTTCGGGTGTCCATTGATGGTGATGCCACCTCATCCACTTGCATGCAAATATAAGGCTTAAGAGAGAGAATTTCCAGACCATTTTCTGCATGCTATAGTTTATTTTTTCTCTTTTTTTATTCCCTACTCATGAAATCTCTCTCTCACTATAAAGGTGCAAATTTCATTGATGAATTAAGGTTACAAAGAGTAAATAAGGATTTTAAAAATTAAAGGTAAGTGGTTTAGTTGGATTACTCTTCATCTTCTCCTTTTTGTTTCATTAATTTTGAATTGGTGTGGAATTTGATGTTGTGTTCCAATTCTGGAAATTGGACTAGAATTTGTAGTGGAAGGAACCAAGAAGGATAAGGGAAAAGTAAAAGTTGGAGAATCAAGTGATAAGTGAGCAATAGGAGCTTAGGCGACAAGGTTTGGGAAACTTATCTTGCTTCATTATGTGCTAGTTGATTTTGGTTACATTGAATGTTAAATGCTGGCATTTGGATATTAGCTATGTGATTGGTATGAAATGTTAGATGGTTTATGATTGCTTGAGGAGCCCTAATGGCATGTGAATAAGAGATGCTTAAACCATAATGAACTATAACTAGGGTTCTGGAACATTTAATGTGTTTAATTCTATGCATCATGAATTGAGTTAATTGAATTGGAAATTGTGTAATATGCTGGTTAATAAGTTGGTTGGCATATTGAGATAAGAGTGAAATGGTTGAATGGTAATTTTTATGAATGATATGAGAAACAAGGTTGTTTGCAAAGATTGGGTTTTGCAACTTTTGCATAGGTGACAGCGACAACCAAGAGATTGCCACCGTGAGGTATACAAAGTTTGCATTTTGCCTAGTTGCGATGGGTATGTCACGGTGACAACCCAACTAGTTGTGACCGTGAGGTACCATGAATTCTATTCTGCCCGAAGTGAACTTAGTATGTCACGGTGACAACAAAAAGGGTTATGCCCGTGAAGTACCTTGATTTACATTCTACCTTGCACCAAAGGGGTATCTCACGGTGACAACAAAAATGGTTGTGACTGTGAGATACTCAAGAGTTGCATTCTGCCCTAGTAATTGATGTATGTCACGGTGACAACCAAATTGGTTGTCACCGTGAGATACCCTAGGTTATATTCTGTTTTTGAAACCTTTTGTTTGTCACAGTGATAACCAAAATGGTTGTGACCGTGAGATATTTGTGAAATTCTTGATCATTCATAATTGATGTCTAAATGGTAAAGTGATGATTAATTAAGTATAATAACACTTAACAAGTACTTAATGCTGATATCAAATGGGATGATCATATGTGATTAATGAGTTTATATGGTTTGTTATGTTATAATCTATGGCAAGTTATTTCATGAGCTATGTGATGAGTTGAAATAATGGCATAATGTGGCCAAGAATGTGAATTTATTATTAGTTACAAATGACTTGTTGTAACTTCTGAATCTGTGGTTAATTGAATTAATAAATGAACTGGATAATTATAGCCCGCGAGTCAAGTAGTGGATAGATAGGCATGCCTATAGGGTCAAAGTGTTGCAGCCCAATGCGTCCGATTCCTCTAGAATCACAATGCAATTTGAATCCTTACTGGATTCTTCAATGTGAACATTAAATATGTGGAATTTTTACTATACCTTAGGGTACCAATGCGAATGTGAGTATCCACGGATACAATGAATTTACTGTACCTCAGGGTACCAATACGATACCCGTTATCCACATCATTTAATTATAGGCAAAACTAAATAAAAAAAATTAAAGTAGACATAAGCAGTTAACTTGATATGTATGATCTACTATACACATTGATAAGTTTACAATAATTATATGAATGTTGATTTAGATCGTGTATAAGCAATCATGCTATGTGTATAAATTATCTGCATGCTTATAAGTTAACAATTAAAATATGAACTTTCACATGCTGTTTTTATGATATCTAATTCCATATATGTATGTATATATTATATGTTGTTTCGCCACTAAGCGTTATCGCTTAGCACGGGTTTCTTTTTTGATCCATATAGGTTTGGATGCAAAGTAAGTTGAAGGACGAATCCGTATTATCGACGGTCAACACTAGGAGTGTCTGTCATGTAGGTTTTTGGGGGTGTTATATGTTGGCAATGAATTTTGTATATTCGGTTTAATCCTTTTGCAACCAAGCAATATCTATGAATGTAATAGCTAAGTATTGTAATGTAGTCCTACAGTATACGTGTATGATGTATATAAGTATGTGAATGTGTAACATGTGCTTAAGATATCCGCTGTATGTGAATGTGAGAGTGATGAAATTTATTTGTACAGGTTTAGGCATGTATGTGTGTTTATGTTTTGTTGCGTGGCAACCGTTCTCAACTACTTTAGCTGAGTTAATCATGTGGTTAGGAAAGGGCATCACGAGTTGTGGTATCATAGCCTAGGTTTAGTCTTTTATGGGAAACGGGGTAGTTTAGAGTATGTATAGCTATGTTGACCTAATACGAATGTCGTTGTTCAATGTGTAGATCGATGGATCCTTCTCAAAACTCGAGAGAAGAGACGGCAGAAAGCGTTAATCCCGGGGAAGCGAAAGTGTCTGGGTTTATACAGTCAAGGCCAGCCAGTTTGGGTAATGAGGTTCTAATGGTTCTGATGGAGGCCTTATTAAAGATGTCTTAGGACATGGCGAGGGTGTTCGATCGAATGACAACACCAAAGGCTCCACTGTAATTATTGAGGAAGCATGAAGCAGGGGAGTTCCATGGTACAAGATTAGATTAATCGGAGCGAGCTGAATACTGGGTTGAGAAAGTGCAAAGGGTTCTTGGAGAAATTAGGTGCCTTCCAGAACAGCAAGTAGAATGTGTTTTATCGCTGCTTCAGGGTGCTGCTTATGATTGGTGGAAACTAGTCTTGCAGCATCTAATGCTTCCGAGTTTAATCACTTGGGAATTTTTTGAAAAGGAATTCTAGAATAAGTATGTAACCAAGGCATATAGGGAGGCAAATTGGAAGCAATTTTTGAATCTGAGATAAAAAGCAATGTCCGTGGCCGAATACGAGAAGGAATTCTGCCACTTGAGTAAGTATGCACCGCCGGGTGTCTTAACCGAGGAGTTTAGATGTAAACAATTTGAGGATGGGTTGATTGAGCAGATTAAGGCATTATTGATCTCGATGACCACTGAGCAGAGTGTGAGTTACCATCAGATAGTGCAAGCTGCAATGCGAGCTGAGAGGTCATTAGGGTACAGAAAGAAAGAATGCAGAAGAGAAATTCTAACCGTGGTGGGTCTCATTCAGGTAAGAGACCAAGGGATTCTCATATGGCCCCACCAGCTGAATCTGTATTTAGTTCGGCAACCAGAGGTATGAAGCAAGGGACTTCTCTTATGTCTGGGACTGGTAGAGCTACATTTGGTACCAGGAGTGAAGTGCATGAGTGTCCCCATTGCAGAAAAAGGCATAAGGGAGAATGTTGGAGGATATCAGGTGCATGTTTTAGATGTGGAAGCACCAAATATTTCCTAGTAAATTGTCCGAAGGCATATGAGGCAGCTAGGAATCAACAAGAGCAGAGCAAGGGTGGTTCTAATTTGCCACCGGCTAATAGAGGAAGAGGAAGAGGATGAGGGAGAGGTGGAACTGAATTAGAGATAGTGGACAGGCCTACTGTGGCACCAACACGGGCTTATGCAATGAAAGCTCGAGAGGATTAAGATGCACCTGATGTCATAGCAAGTACCTTTCTACTTTTTGTTATAGAGATGTTTGCATTAATTGATCCTGGATCAACTCATTCGTATGTGTGCACTAAGAGAGTATGTGATAAAATGTTTAATACTGAAAATTTGAAATATGATATACGTGTAACGAGCCCACTGGGAAATAGTGTGTCTGTGAACAAGGTGCATAGGAATTGTCCTATAGTAGTGCAAGGTTGTGTGTATCCGGATGATTTGATAGAATTACCCTTTGATGAGTTTGATCTAATATTGGGTATGGATTGGTTAAGCAAGCATAGTGCGGTGGTTGACTGTAAGAGAAAGACTGTAGTACTTAGTGATAGTGAAGGAAATAAAGTGACGGTGAGGGGTATATGTGCTAATCCTCTTGTCAATGTGTTGTCAGCAATTCAAGCGTATCGATGCTTAAGGAAGGGATGTGAGGCTTACTTGGCTCTTGTTTTAGATTCTAAAAGAGAGCAAGTGAGAATTCAGGATATACCCATTGTGAGGGAGTTTTCTGATGTGTTCCCAGAAGAACTGCCTGGGGTATCGCCGATAAGGGAGGAGGTGGAGTTGTCGATTGATGTTATGCCTAGAACGGTGCCAGTGTCTAAGGCGCCTTATCGAATGGCTCCAACGGAGCTGAAGGAGTTAAAGACGAAGTTGCAGGAGCTATTAGACAGAGGCTTTATAAGGCTAGTGTGTCTTCTTGGGGAGCACTAGTTCTATTTGTTAAGAAGAAAGATGGAACCAGGAGAATGTGTATAGATTACAGACAATTAAACAAGGTAACAGTGAAGAATCGGTATCCTCTACTAAGAATTGAGGATTTGTATGATCAGTTGAAAGGGGCAGGTGTAATTTCTAAAATAGACTTAAGGTCGGGGTATTATCAGCTGCCAGTGAAGAAGGAAGATGTACCTAAGACTGCATTTAGAACTCGGTATGGACATTACGAATACCTTGTAATGCCATTCGGGTTAACTAATGCACCCGCTTCATTTATAGACTTAATGCATAGGGTGTTCAAACAATATTTTGATCAGTTTGTGGTAGTATTTATTGATGATATATTGGTTTATTCAAGGAATGAAAAAGAGCATGAGCAGCATTTGAGAACAGTACTTCAAATTTTGAAGAAGCATCAGTTGTATGCTAAGTTGAGCAAGTGCGAGTTTTGGCTTAAGAAAGTATCCTTTCTGGGACATGTGATATCAGCTGAAGGGATTAAGGTAGATCCATCTAAGGTTGAAACGATTGTAAATTAGAAGCCACCCAGAAATGTACTTGAAGTTCAAAGTTTCTTGGGGTTGGCTAGCTACTACAGAAGATTTGTGAAGGGGTTTTCTGTAATAGCTTCGCCATTCACTAGATTGCTTCGAAAGGTAATTAAGTTTGAGTTGTCGGATAGGTGTCAATCAAGTTTCGATCAATTGAAGAGGATGTTGGTGGAGGCACCAATCTTAACTCAGCTTATTACTGGCAAAGAATATGTATTGTACAGTGATGCTTCTGGTATAGGTTTGGGTTGCGTATTGATGCAAGATGGGAAGGTGGTGGCATATGCCTCAAGGCAATTGAAGCCGTATGAACAGAATTATCCGACTCATGATCTAGAATTGGCAGCTATGGTGTTTGCTTTAAAGATTTGGCGATACTACCTATATGGAGAGAAGTGTAAGATTTTCACTGATCACAAAAGCCTGAAATATTTGCTAACTCAGAAAGAGTTGAACTTGAGGTAGCGTAGGTGGCTTGAGTTATTTAAGGATTATGACTGTATAGTGGATTATCATCCTAGGAAAGCCAACATAGTGGCGGATGCATTGAGTAGAAAATCTGTTTCGGCTATGATGTTAAGACAAGTGAGATGGAGTTTTACCACAGATGGGGTATTGTTAGCTCAGTTGAAAGCAAGACTAGTATTAAGAGATGAATTGATTGCTGCACAAAAAAGCTATCTCAAGTTGCAATAGATTTTGCAGTCAGTGATGAGTGGTGATAAGACTGACTATTCAGTGAATGAGGAAGGTGTATTGTTTTACAGGAATCGGTTATGTGTTGCAAATGATAGTGGATTGGGGAAAAGGTTGATGTATGAGCCGCACAATACTATTTTTAAAATGCATCCAGGTGGAAATAAGATGTATTAGGATTTAAAACAATTATATTGGTGGCCTAGAATGAAGAAGGATGTGGCAAAGTATGTGTCCAAGTGTCTGACCTGTCAGCAGGTGAAAGCAGAACATCAGGTTCCACATGGTTTGTTGAACCCTCTTTCCATTCCACAATGGAAATGGGGCAACATCACCATGGATTTTGTTTCTAGTCTGCCTATGACTTCAAAATAACAAGATACTGTGTGGGTAATTGTGGATAGATTTTCAAAATCAGCTCACTTTATACCAGTTCGAATGGATTATTCTATGGACCGATTGGCTGAATTATATGTAAAAGAAATTGTCAGACTTCATGGAGTGCCATCATCCATTGTATCTGATAGGGATCCGAGGTTCACTTCTATGTTCTGGAAGAGTCTGCAAGCTGCTTTGGGTACCAAGTCAAATTTCAGTACAGCGTTCCATCCTTAGACTGACGGACAGTCGGAAAGGGTTATTCATGTACTAGAGGATTTGTTGAGGGCATGTATTCTAGAATTTTCTAAGAGTTGGGATAATTACATTCCACTAATGGAATTTGCTTATAACAACAGTTTTTAGACAAGTATTGGTATGGCGCCATATGAAGTGTTATATGGTAGGAAGTGTCGAATGCCGATCTGCTGGACAGAATTAGGTGAGCATAAGCTTCTTGGACCGGATTTAGTAAGCAGTACAGAAGAAAGGCTAGAATCATTCAACAACGATTGAAAATAGCTAGTGATAGACAGAAGTTGTATGCAGACTTAAAAAGGAAGGATATTAAATTTGATGTAAGTGACAAAGTTTTCTTAAAAGTGTCTCCTTGGAGAAAGGTATTGAGATTCGAAAAGAAAGGAAAATTGAGTCCGAGATATATTGGACTATATGAAGTTGTAATAACCCGAAATGAACCCTAGAAGGATTGGGCGTATTGAGGATGAGTAGTGACCAAAGTTGTGAGTTGAAGTGTTGGTATGCTAAATGGACAATTTAATAATTAATGTCAAAGTTTTGACAAGTGCGACCAATAGTAAATTGTGAAGATGAAATTAGAACTTGATTGAAAGAATAAAGAATTAATTAGTAGGCCAATGTGAAGGATTAGTAAATTATGAATATCAATGTTTGAGGTTATAAGAGTTTGAGGATTAAAAAGAGAATTTGACATAAATATCTATTTGTGGGTTATCTACATGATTTGTGGGTTTTGATAGAGTGTGCATGCATAGAGGGAAGTAGTGTATGTGTTAGTGGAGTTAGTCTTATGTGTAGTGTCATGCATGGGTGTAGGGTGTGAGTGGTCAAGTTCCACCAATTATAAGATGACATGTGGCAAGGATTTAGAGAGGGGTATAAAAGGCAAGGAAAGAGAAAGGAAGAGCATAATTTTTGCCCTAGCTCTCCCGTTCTTTCTCCCTCACACCTTCTTCTCCTTCTATTCTTCCCTTCCTATTTGCTCCATCTTGATCCCTCTTCCTTTGGCTGAGTTTGGTGGAAATTGATCAACTCAAAGAGATTGTTTTGGGTAAGTTTTGTTGAGTTCTTTCTTTCTCTTCTTCTTCCTCTTTCTCTTGATTTATTAGAATGTGTTATTAATCTAGGGTTTTGTGTTTGTGTGATTTCTTGGGTTTTCTGGTTTAGAAATACCTACTCATGATCCCAAGGGGAAAGAGAAGGCAAGTGGGAGGGGAGCTTACAACTAGGAGCTTAGGATTTACAGGTTTGGGAATTTATGTGTTTTAATGCATTTTCATGGTTTGTATCTTGGGTTGACTTTTTTGGAAATTTGATGATCAATGAGGTGCGTGTTAGTATAAATGTTATGGGTTTTGTTTGATTTAAGTTGTGATGCTTGATTGAGGCATTATTAGAATTTTGATTATGTTAATTCATGATTTGAATGTGTTAATTATTGTAAAAGTTGTATTTTATGTTATTTATAATGGATGGAAGGTTTGATTTGAGGTAAGTTGAAGTTTGATTTGATTCGGGTAAGTTGGGACTTGGTTTTGGAATTCTGTATTTTCTGCGTTTTTAGCTGAGAATGGAAGACCCGACACTGTCACGAGCCCGATAGAATCGCATGTCCAGTTCTCATTGTGCAAGGACACTGCTCCGAGTCGATGGCAGCATGAGTCGTGAAGCTTTCGGCATGCACAACTCGTGAAGCTCCTCACGAATCGACTTGGGAGCTTGAAGCATTCACGAATCGTGAAGTTTTTCGCGAGTCGTGAATGCTAGCACGACTCGTGCTCTATTGGAGAGCCTTGTTATGAGTCGTGTGCAAGGACACGACTCGTGATAAGGTAGAGGAGCATTGACACGAGTCGTGTCCACCTGCATGACTCGTATCCTTCGCTTCTTCCCTCGTGATTGGTCTTCTGGCCACTGTCGCGATCGCGACAGTGACCCCCTGCATGCCCTATTTTTTCGATTTTGCCCTTTTATTCTAAAATGAGTTTCATATCTTTTCTTAATGGGTTTTTACTACTGTATGAAATAAAAACATGCATATATAGGTATTATATCACGGTTTCTTCATGATAAATTACATGTTATGTTCTGAATGCGATTTATATTATGCATGGATAATGTTATGAAAGCACATGAATAAATTATGTTATCGTTTTAATGAATGATATTACAATTATTCCTAATTGTTTAATGATTTTTCATATGAAAGATAATTTAAAGTTAGCTTAATGATTAATGCAATTATATCAATGCATGTGTCTATGTGATTTATAAAAGGATGATGCAAGTATTTACTGGAATGTGTATATATATGTGAAGAAATTAATCATGATATGAAAAATTTAGCCTACGTGAGTCGGTCGTGGATAGATAGGCATGCCTATAGAGTTCTAATGCTACAGCCATTTGTTCGGTTCTGGACCCTGATCAGGTCCCCGTTTGGTTCCTCGTGAACCTCAATGTGTACGGATCTTGTTTAAGATCCCCCAATGTAAAAATGTTTTCGAATGAGAAAATGAAAGATGTTGCTTTTCGATTGTACACTCAGGTACCCCCAATGTGTTCTTTTACTCGTTTATCCACTCCCTTGACATAGCAGGCAATTAAAGAGTAAAAGAATGTGAATAGAATGATAAGTTCTTTGATGAAATGCGAAAGACATGTGAATAAGCATTGAATGTGTTTGTTAATATATATATTATTTATATATATATCCTTCGAGCTTGTGCTTTACGCACACATATGTTCTGGATCCTTTATGGACACTTATGTGGAATTGTGTGGTATCTTCGAATACCTAAATGCATTGCATCTGAACCTAATGTCAGTTAAATGAAAAGAGGTATAGCAAATAATGTTTAATCTAATGAAGGTTTATGAATGACTATTGACTGCATAAGAATTTGTATGTGATAAATGCATGCCATTAATCTATTTAAAAGTCAGGAGTATGATTGCCTTTATTGAGTTATTCATAAAGCATTATGCGTAATTGCTATAGTCAATTATTCAGTAAATGAATTCTATGAATGTATTCGTTTATATGTTTCAAATGAGAATATGGGTATTTATATGTTATCTGCCTTCTAGACCATTGCCGGGAAAACTATTGTAAGTATATTGATAAGCAATTTATGTGCATTGTTTATTGGTTTTACTGAATACGGTAACTAAGTAATGCTTGGTAAGTATGAAATAATAAAGTAGTATGCATGATATAAATAACTGGGTTTAGAGAATGAGTTAGGATTATGTGTGTATAAAGATTTTCTATAGAACTACGTGGTTCTGATTCCCCAACCATAGGGATACGTAAGAAGCTTGGAATAATTGTTTCAAGCCCGAACCAAATCTTAATATGGAAATGTGTTATTTAATTTGAACAATGTAACAATATGACTAAATGAAATGTTTTGACTATAGAGCGGATAAAGTAAATTACATGATTTTGGAAATATTAGTAATAGTGGGAACCGATAGGACTTAATAATTTCCCCTAAACAAATGTATTTTGGTAACCTAGAAGGTATAACTATTTACATGGTTAATTAAATGAATTAGGCAAACAATGAGTATGCATATTATCATTATAATTAAAAGGGTAACAAAGTAAATTCTGGTTAGGGTATATAAACGAATGTGTATAGGAAACTATTTAAGTTTTGCGTGATAATAAGAATACGAATTTGCGTTAACTTTAACCAATGTACTTTATGCCTATTTATTTGTGTATCTGCATATGCTAATATTGCCAATCACTATGAGTGATTGGTTATTATTATTATTATTTTGTGGATCCCTCCTAAGCGTCATCGCTTGCACGGAGATTCGCTGTAACTTTGGCCAACAAGTCAGTAGATATGTATAGGAAGAGTTTTTGACTTTGGCATGTAATTAAGTTTTATTTATTTGCAATTGTAATAAGTTGTAATATTTTATAGTGTGAATGATGGTGTGTGTGAGATAAGTTTAGGATGTGTATGTGGTTGAGGTTCTAGATGTTAGAAATTTTATTATTCTGATTTCTGTATTGCCATGTGTGTCTTTGTCTGGTAGCACGCTCTGCTCACATAGCTCTGCGTCCTTCGATATGCTACGTGTGGGAGTTGGGGGTGTTACAGAAGTGTTGGACAGAGTGGGTTCAGTGGCTTACCAGTTAGCATTGCCTCCAGCTCTAGCCAAACTCCACGATGTTTTTCATGTGTCTATGTTGAGAAAGTACCGATCAGACGAGTCTCATGTGTTACATGTGCAAGAAGTTGAGGTTCAACCGGATTTCTCTTATGATGAGAAACCGAAAGCAATTCTGGCAAGTGAAGTAAGGTAGCTTCAGAATAAACAAATCCCACTTGTAAAAGTGCTTTGGCAACACCATAGAGTGGAAGAGGCGACATGGGAGCTTGAAGCGGCTATGCGGGACCAATATCCCCACCTATTTGATTTAGGTATGAATTTCGAGGACGAAATTCTTTTTAGGAGAGGAAGTTGTAACGGCCGTAAATGTACCCTGGTGGTAAAGTGATTAATTGTGAGTAGTGAGCATGCTCAATTGAAGTGTGTTGTGAAACTGGATTATGTGTAAATGAATAAGGACTTAAGTGTAGGTAATTTAGGGCCTAATTGAAGAAATAAAGTAAGTTAAGTGGCCAATATGTAACTTTGCATGATTATATTATTGGGAGTTAATTAAGGGAGATAGTGATTAATTAAATAAAGGCAGATTTGGTGTGGGTGGTGGATTTCCGGGTGTCTATTGATGGTGATGCCACCTCGTCCACTTGCATGCAATATAAGGCTTAAGAGAAAGAATTTTCATACCATTTTTTGCATGCTATAGTTCAGTTCTTCTGTCACATCCCAAATTAGGCATGGTCGGAATTGGCGCGTTAAGTCAGGAATTCAAGGGTATTTCAATAATTTGTGCTTGAGGAAGATTGGATAATAAGGATTTATTGGCAAAGTAATTAATTAAATATGTTAAGAAGAGAAATGTTAGAGTGTGCTTGTAGTGTATGGAAGTAGGATATAAGTGGGTTAAGAGGTTTTATAGTGTGGGTTTGTATGTATGGTGCCTTGGATGTAAGTGGGTTTTTAAGAAATGATTTGGTGTGACTCAAGTTTGGTGCCTTGAAAATTTTTATTCAAGAAATGCTTGTATGTGGATGGTGTATGGTGCAAGGAGTGGTAAAGTCAAAAGTGGGATTTTTGGTCCTATAGGAAGTTGCCAAGTGGATTGGTAGGTGAGCAATTAATGAGAAAGGAGAATAAGGAAAAGAAGAAAGAGGGCGAGAGCAGAAATTCACGTTGGGCTCTCGTCTCTCTCTCCCGTTCTTTCTCTTCTTCTCTTCTTTCCCGTTGCTTGTTCTTCCTCTCTTGGCTGGGTGTAAGTTGGAGCTGATTTGGAAGTGTTTGGGAGCGAGATTAAGAAGGTAAGTGGTTAGATTTTGGATATTTGTGTTTGGATCTTCTTCTTCTTCTTCTAGTTGCTTTTGATTTTGGGAATTTAAGGTTTGGATGAGTAATTTGTGAGTTTTGCTTTTGTGCAAGTTTTGGGTGACAAGTGAAAGCTCAAGGGTAAAGAGAAGGTGAAGATTGGGTTTTGAAGCTACAAAGAAATCAGGTTTGGGTGTTGTATTTAAGTGTGTGAGTTTGGAGGCTTTGATTTATGAATTTGACTTTGTGAGTTGTTTTTGCCCTAATTCTCACTTAGGTTATAAATGTGTTTGTATTGTTTAAATTTCTGAAATTTTGAGTATTTGGCATGTGTATATGCATGATTGATGTGGATAAATGTGTTAGTAATGCATGATTAGGATTGTATGGAAGGTATGTGAGTTTGGGAAATTTATTGTTTTGTATGTAGATGTGTTAATGCATGAGTTCTTGATAATTTCCAGAATTTTGATTGTGATATGTTCTTGATGAGGCATGTATGTTATGGGTTTTTGTTTGGGTAAAATAATTTTGTATGAGCATGGGATTATTGTAGTGATTTTGTGGATTGATGTGGTTTTGCTGCAATTTTGTGAGTATTGGAAATTTATTGGTATTGTGAGTTTGAATTGATATTTGGTATAAAATTAATTGTTGATAAATATTATAATGTGGTTATTGATGTTGATGGGTGGCTGGACTTGAGGTAAGAGACCATTTGAATGTGAATTGTGTGTTGTGGGTGTGTTTTGGAAGAGGGAGAATTCTGCAGATTTTGTGAATCCCGACTCTATCGCAATCGTGACACTGTCGTGAGCGCGATAGAGACCGGTGATCTTGGCCTGTGCTGTCGCGAGCCCGCGACAGCAAAAGTTGATGTGATCTCTGTTGCGAGCGCGACATCGTCGCGATCGCGACAGAGCGCAATGCTGGCCTGTGCTGTCGCGAGCACGCGATCTGTTGCGAGCCCGCGATGGCAAAACTTAGACTCTATATTGAGATCGCGAAATAGTAGCGAGCGCGACAGAACCCGACTTTTCCCTCCTCCCCGCGATCGCGAAGCCCGTCGCTCGCACGCTGTGAAGAGACTATGGTCTTTGTCGCGAGCGCGACAGTTCAGTTGTGTTGAATGAGCTTCCTTTGGCGTACGTGTGTGGTTTTGAACTCCAAGTTTCTTTTGAGTGCCCTTAAGCCTCATATCTGTTAATTTATGAGTTATCCGAATGCGAGTCCATGATATGAGTATGCCTATATGTATGTATATATATATATATATATATGTATGCAATTTAGAATATTATGGGATGAATGGATTGGTCTATGCATGGTTTATACTTAGTTATCCTTATCTATCGCACGATTAGGATTTTGTATTGATAATCACTGGCATGTTAGTGTTTCTATGCTTGACTCTGATATGCTTTGGAATTCTTGATAATGTTAAAGTGTGTTGACTGTATTATATTATATGCTTTGCAATATGAATTATATGAAGCATGATTGACATTATGAACTTATGTATATGTCTACTATACTCTGGTTTATTCATGTTGAATTATATTATGTGACTCGAAACATGATTTGTATTATGCATGACCTGCTAGAGTCAGTTCAGTGGATAGTTAGGCATGCCTAATAGAGTCTCTTAGCTGCAGCACTTGTGAATGTTTGGACCCTGATCAGGTCCCCGCTTGGTTCCTCACGAACCCTTTATGTGTTCGGATCCTCATGAACCCTTTATGTGTTCGGATCCTCGCGATCCTTTTTAATGTGTTTGGATCTTGTTTAAGATCCCCCTCTCAGTGAAATATTTTAAAAAGCAAAAAGGTTTTCGATTCGTACCCGTAAGGTACCCTTGTGGCCGGTTGGTACCCGTAAAGTACTGTCCGTATGCTCGTTATCCACTATTTTGAGTCAGCAGGTATTCTGTTCTCTTTGTCTGATATGAATATGAGAATATGATGACCGTTTGGGTAAGATTTCAGTAATGTGAATCAGCTATCTGTCTAAATGTGATCATGAAGGTCTGAGTGGTCTGAATGTGACTCAAGTATGTATTTGTATATGCTTTTTCGCCTATATTGTATTGTGAATGGATTTAATTGATTAGTTGGGAGTGTAAGCATGCGAACTAATATGTATAAGTACGCTGGCTTGCATCTTTGAATACTATGGTTAAATGTGTGAACGAGTGTTTGTCCTATTGTGATGCAATGCATGTGGATCGGCGTCCGGTAAGTGCATGTGTGATAATGTAATGATATGCTATATGTTCCTTTGAGCTCAGTTATCGCAGTGTTTTTGGTACGTTGTTGTGTGTTTGCAATTCATGGCATGATATTGTATGGATTAGAGTTGCACAGAGGAAGTGTGGTGGTTTGATGCTATACACCGGGTTTTTATTTAGTGTATGAGTCTTGTGACATGATAAAAGTATGTTTTAGTACCTCTTAATGGTGCATGATGGTTGGGTGTAGTATTGCTTGGTAATTGTCTTGCATGTGAGCGGGTTCCCCTAAAGTAAGGGTACCTTGGTATGATATTTGCATGTGTAAATTTTCAAGAGATTATTCATGGTGAAGTGTTGCTATCTGATACCTCGGCGAACCAGTAAGTATATGCATGAGAGAATGTATGTAGTTCTGCATGATGATATTTGTATTATGTATGGTATTGCTTTTGCTTTGGCTTATTTTAACATAAGTATATGGATATGAATGTGAGTTCTCGAATGAATGCCTTACTATGCAAGTCCGATTATATATGTCTTATGAATATCCGCATTTGCCATTTGAATGTGTCATGCCTTGGCGACCATTGTGAATGGCTGTCCATATTCTAGTGTGTTCTCCCCACTAAGCGTTATCGCTTAGCACGGGCTCTCTTCCCGTGCAGGTGGCAGGTTGTGTTCGGATCGAGTCGCGCATCTGCAGGGTCGGCCACATAGGAGTTAGAAGTTTTGTATTTTGTTCAGCTTCTGTATTTCAGCTTTTGTATTTCTGTATTATTGTATATATGTAATTATATATCGATCTAGAGATTTTATTTGGGATATGTAAACGTTAGTATGTTTTGATATAAAGTTATTCCTTCGTTTTATCATTCGCTTTATGCTTCCGCTTAGTGCCTGCATGTGTGTGAGTTATTGTATGATCAGTCTGTGCCCGCAAGGTAAGTCAAGTTTTTAATTACCCCATATTTATGTATGTATGATTATGTATGAATGCATGCTTCCGCGTAGTGCATGTGCTTATCCGTGCGAGTGAGCGTCGGGTAGCGCACCTGCCGGCGTCCCTCCAAAGGGGGTGGTGGAGTGGGCGTTACATCTTCTCTTTTCTTCTTCCCTACTCGTGAAATCTCTCTCTCACTATAAAGCTATAAATTTCATTGCTGAATTAAGGTTGCTAAGAGTAAATAAGGATTTCAGAAATTAAAGGTAAGTATTATTTGGATTACTCTTCATCTTCTCCTTTTTGTTTCTTTGATTTTGAATTGGTGTGGAATTTGATGTTGTGTTCCAATTCTAGAAATTGGATTGGAATTTGTAGTGGAAGGAACAAGAAGGATAAGGGAAAAGTAAAAGTTAGAGAATCAAGTGCTAAGTGAGCAATACGAGCTTAGGCGACAAGGTTTGGGAAACTTTCCTTGCTTTGTTATGTGCTAGTTGATTTTGGTTACATTGAATGTTAAATGCTGGCATTTGGATATTAGTTGTGTGATTGGTATGATTGCTTGAGGAGCTCTAATGGCATGTGAATAAGAGATGCTTATAACATAATGAACTATAACTAGGGTTGTGGAACGTGTAATGTGTTTAATTATATGCATCATGAATTGAGTTAATTGAAATGGAAATTGTGTAATATGCTAGTTAATAAGTTGGTTGGCATATTGATATAAGAGTTAAATGGTTGAATGGTAAGTTTTGTGAATGATATGAGAAAAGAGGTTGTTTGCAAAGATTGGGTTTTGCAACTTTTGCATAGGTCACGGTGACAACCAAGAGATTGCCACCGTGAGTTATGCAAGGTTTCCATTCTGCCTAGTTGTGATTGGTATGTCACGGTGACAACCCAATTGGTTGTGACCGTGATGTACCATGAATTCTATTCTGCCCGAAGTGAACTTGGTTTGTCATGGTAACAACCAAAACGGTTGTCCCGTGAGGTACCTTGATTTACATTCGGCCTTGCTCACGGTGATAACCAAAACGGTTGTGACCATGAGATACTCAAGAGTTGCATTCTGCTCGGGTAATTGATGTATGTCACGGTGACAACAAAATTGGTTGTGACTGTGAGATATGCTAGGTTATATTCTATTTTGAAAACTTTGGTACGTCGCGGTGACAACCAAAATTGTTGTGACCGTGAGATACCCTGTTTTTTAAAATTCTTGATGATTCATGATTGATTTCTAAATTGTAAAGTGATGATTAATTAAGTATAATAACACTTAATAAGAACTTAATGCTGATATCAAATGGGATGATCATATGTGATTAATGAGTTTATATGGTTTGTTATGTTATAATCTATGCCAAGTTATTTCATGAGCTATGTGATGAGTTAAAATAATGGCATGATGTGGTCAAGAATGTGAATTTGTTATTAGTTACAAATGACTTGTTGTAACTTCTGAATCTGCGGTTAATTGAATTAATAAATGAACTTGATAATTATAGCCTGTGAGTCAAGTAGTGGATAGATAGGCATGCCTATAGGGTCAAAGTGTTGCAGCTCAATGCGTCCGATTCCTCTGGAACCACAATGCGATTTGAATCCTTGCTGGATTCTTCAATGTGAAACATTGAATATGTGGAATTTTTACTATACCTAGGGTACCAATACGAATGTGAGTATCCACGGATACACTGAATTTACTGTACCTCAGGGTCCCAATGCGATACACGTTATCCGCGTCATTGAATTGCAGATAAAACTAAATAAAAAAATTAAGTTAAACATAAGCGGTTAAGTTGATATGTATGATCTATTGTACACATTGATAAGTTTACGATAATTATATGAATGTTGATTTAGATTGTGTATAAGCAATCGTGTTATGTGTATAAATTATATGCATGCTTATAAGTGAACAATTAAGATATGGACTTTCGCATGCTTTTATGATATCTAATTCAAAGTATGTATGCATATATTATATGTTGTTTCCCCACTAACCGTTATTGCTTAGCACAGGTTTCCTTTCATATCTGTGTAGGTTTGGATGCGAAGTAAGTTGAAGGACGAATCCGTATTACCGACTGTTAACACTAGGAGTGTCTGTTATGTAGGTTTTTGGGGGTGTTACATGTTGGCAATGAATTTTGTATATTTGGTTTAATCCTTTTTGCAACCAAGCAATATGTATGAATATAATAGCTAAGTATTGTAATGTAGGCCTATAGTATATGTGTATGATGTATATAAGTATGTGAATGTGTAACATGTGCATAAGATATCCATTGTATGTGAATGTGTGAGTGATGAAATTTATTTGTACAAGTTTAGGCATGTATGTGTGTTTATGTTTTGTTGCGTGGCAACCATTCTCGACTGCTTTAGCTGAGCTAATCATGTGGTCGGGAAAGGGCGCCACACTACGGACACTTACTCTTTCAAATCATATTAAAAATAATGATCCAAACTAACATAAGGTGAACTTAAAACAACACATGTCAAAAATCATCATTAACAAAAGCTAATTAAAGTTTACATTTTAGAAGTACAAAATTTATAATATACGTTTACATATTCTCGATTTACAAAATAGAACATCATCTATACAATACAAAAGTTTAAACCTAACTAGAAGACTTCAAAATTCCTCCTAGTGGGTAGCAGATGTTCCTCTCAAAAACTTGAGCTTCCAAACTTAAAACCTACATGGGAGATAAATACCCATGATGAGCTATGGCTCAGTGGGGATACAAATAGAACACAGTCTACCATACAAAATCACAATTTAACATAAAATAATATAACATGCTATAGATAAATAATAAGTCAAATGCTGAATAATACATTCTTCACGCTATTATTATCACTACATGTTAATGATGTAATATACTCTGAATTGTTACAATATTATGACAAATGTTACATATAACATAGAACTATAATCAATCAATAAACTAATAATCTTTTTATAGCCTGAATCAATACAACAGTGGATAACGAGAACATTGGATACCAATCAGGTATTGATCACTAAATATTGGGGAAAAACAGTATTATCACTGGAAATATGCAAATCTAAAATCACTAAATACCACACGGTATTAACACTAGATACCACACGGGTACCGACACTAGTAGCTGCAAACACTAACCCTTACAGGCATGCCTACCTATCCACGATTCGATTACAGGTTAAACAATTAATTCACTTAATATTCATTTGTACAAATACATTTATCACTACCGTAAGCATAGACATTCATAGGCCAAATACCATAAGTCGCACAAGATAAGACAAATAACTTGCATTCATAAATTTCCAATTATGTCGCGCTCGCGAAGAACCAAGGATATACCTTCTGTCGCGCTTACAGTAGAGCTCGTGCATGTGATAGAACACCAAAAACTCTTTTGTCTCGCTTGCGATAAATTTCGCGCTCATGACATAATATGGTCAGGCAATCTTACCCTACAGAGCACTCTGTCGTGCTCGCAGGCCATGTTGCGCTCCTGACAGCGCCTGAACTTCATGTTCAAACTCCCAATTTCACCTAATTTTATCACCCACTTTGCTACATTCTCACGCATAACCTCAACTATCATTCAAATACCAATTCTAGCCAAAAAGGACTTCCAAGCAAATCGTCATATACCAATATCTTCCTCATGCACAATTTGTAACATACTCAATATCAACATGCCAACAATCAAAACTTAATACCACTCAAATTCTCAATAACACTTCATCAATTTAACTATATTAACCCATTTACAGTTTAAACATTAGAAGAGTTATAGAACTCTTCAATACCCATAATTTTTCCAATTTAACAAAACATGCATCTAATAAAGAAAAACACATAGAATCCCAAACCTTAGAAGCTATCTCTTTCAATCTTCACCAAATCAAGTAGCCTTCTCTTTACCCTTTGCTTTCCTACCTAATTCTCCAACTTTCAAACCAACAGTACACACACATACAAAATGGAATTAAAGCTATAAATAGAAATCCAAATCAAAAGGAAAAGGAAACCAAACTCAATATTACCTTTAAAACTTGACCTAGGTTAACAATCAATTAAGCACACTTGAAACTAATCTAGCTAACTCTAAAGATGAAAGATTGGTGTGAAGAAGTGAGATGGGAAGAAAGAAGGAATAAAATGCAGCTTCACCTAAGTTAGCCAACCCACTTTAAGAGCAAAAGACAAGTTTTTGCCTCTTTCCACTCCTAATATATGCATGCAAGTGCTAGGTGGCAAGTTTATGGTAAGGCACATGGATTCCACTTACACTCAATTAAGCTACTTAATCCATCTTAAGTTAATTAATCCTCACTTAACACTAATCATACAAAATTACTCTTTAGTCACTAAAATATTTTATTTCATGCAATTAAGTCCTTAATTCTCAATTTCAATTTAGTCCAAAAATTAATAGAAATAGTTTGGTGACTTTCTTTCTAGCGGATCTAAAAAATCAATTTTACAAGAAAATTATATGACAAAAATAAAAAAGCCAAATAAATAAAATATTACAAATAAAAAAAAATAAACATATAATCCAAACGAGCCATTCTGGATCCCCCGTGTGCTCGCAAAAAATGGCCAATCAAAAAATGAATTTTGACATAAAAAAAAAACATAAACAAAATAATGTTAGTAATTAAAACAATTAAATCAATAATAAAAGATAAAATGGAATAAAATAAGATAAAATAGCATGATATCAAATTGACAATTGAATTAATATGTTAACAATTAAAATAAATATGAAAATGCATTTTTATGACAAATTAAATGATGTGATTAAAATAAAATATAACATGTTAATGAATTAATACATGAAAATTATGAACATGATAAAAAATAATGAAAATAAACAATAAATTGAATAAACAATAAATATAACATGTAACAATGATAAAAGAATGATAAAAGGTAATGAATAAAAGAATGATAAAAATAATTAAAACAATGACATGATTAATTACTATTATCACAATTAATATAAACCATTTATATGGCAAAAAGATTAATCAAAATTAATTAATTAATTACATGCTGAAAAATAATGATGAATCAAAATAAAATAAATTATTTACATGTTAGGAATTAATAGGGAATCAAAATTTACATGAATAAAAGCAAAATCATATATAAACATGTTAAATTAAACAAACATAACAATAATAGAATAAACAAATAAATGGAATCAATAAGTAAATTAATGAAAACAATAAAATATACATGATTAAATTAAATATAAATAAAATAAAAATAAATAAAAATCAAGCCTAGAATATTTACGCTCAGAGTCGGATTCGATGAAGGTAAAATATGATTTGATTTCCTTTGTTTGTGACTTTCAAAAATTTAGAGTTGAATATGATAAATGTTGAAAGTTTATTCTAATAAAAATAGGCTTGAAAATAAAATAATTTAGCAACGAAATTAATTGCTTTTATTTATAGAGAAAACAAAAGAATTAACTTGAATGCTTAAGGATAAAAAAAAAAACTGATTTTGAAAGTGAAAATTAATCTCTTATGTTTATGAAGAAAACAAAGAAATTAATTTGGAATAATCAAGAATTGAAAATCAATTTTTCAATCTCCATTAATCCTTGTTAATTGAAAGAAGAAATCTAAAATTTTTTGAAGAAAAATCAAAGAAGAAGAGAGGAAATTCTGAAATTCTGGTGAAAAGAATAATTATGGAGGCTCTCCTTTTGATTTTTCATCATAAAGTATTTATAAGATGAAAGAAAATGATGCCCTAATTTAATTAGGGAAAAGAATTCTATTTTAACCCAAATTCCTCTATTTTTAATGATAAAATCAAGTTTTATTAATTAATTATCTAAGAAAATATTTTAAAATTTAATTTGGACTCAAAAACCCTAAAAAAATGGGATAAAAATGGATTTTGGGTCAAAAAATCAGAAAAAGGGGAATCAGATATTTTAGCGACAGCCAAGAAGGAACAGACGCCTGTCGCTATTGCTCATCGGGCTGCCAGTGCGCGTTCCGCACGCTGGCTGGCGAGACGGGCAAGCGACGGCTCGCCTGTCACGCCTACGTGCGAGCAATGCCTCGTGCGCCCCGCAGGAGCACTCCGCGCGGAGCGCCTGCGCACTGCTGCGCGATGGCATTCGCATTTTTTTTAAAATTTTTAATTTTTCCAAAAAATATTGTAATTCCTAAGCCCCATTTTTCAAATCTAATTTTTAAAATATTTTTTTATTATTTTTCAAATTTTCACTCTAAAATGCAAATTTGACAAGAAAATCATCACTTTTAACCTTTTTAGCCTGTGAAGGCAATTATCATCAACGGGTAACTTCGATCTACACTGACTCAGGAGCTGGTGTCTACAGTTTGGTAATTTATTAAGCGTAATGACATACATTGAATATAGAAGGAAAATTGAGTATGTGCAATTTAATTGGAATTATTGTAATTTATTTGAATATATTCTAGTATGTGATTATATTATGTTCTTAATGAAAATATTGGAAAATGGTATGATAAAGTGAATTGATGGCATAAGTGGTGCTCAAATTGTGTAATAAGTGGAAATCGAATTGAATGAATATTGATGTTCTTTCCCTTAGTTATAGTCTGGTGGATAATCTAGCTCAGGATATACTTGGCTAGCTGCAGGGACCCTATACCGCGGTACAAGTCATGACAACTCGTTTAGGTAGGCCAATGACGGTTTACCATAGTGATAAAGTGAAAAGTGCTAAAGTGTACAATGAATAAAAGTGCAAGTGTTTGAGTTGTCCTTTGGGGTCACTCTATAGTGTAGTGGATCTTGGGGTCCACATCCCGTGTATCCGGTACTAGGGGCATTATAATAAAAATGGATTATAATTCATTAAATTGGAAACAATATAAGAATATAAGTAAAAATGGACTTAATTGTAAAGGTTTAAAAAGTTTAATGATTAATTGGTAAAGATAATAATTAAATAGTTAATTATGTTAAAAAAATGAAATAAAGTGGTAAAATAAGTAAATTAATCTTTAATTAAGAATTAAAACGTAAGTTGGCATAAAAGAATATTTTAAGGACTAAATGGTAACTAGTAAGTCAAATAAGAAATTAAGTATAGTAATAAAGTCAACAAGTCGCATTATCATAATTAAAGGGAAAAGAAGGATGAAATTGTAAATAAGTAAAAGAATGAGAACTAAATTGTAATTTGGCAATAATACTAATTTAATGGATTAAATGTCATTGAATAGTAACATTGAAATTGATTGTGTATTTAAGTGAATAATAGATAATTAAATGAATAGATAGTGATATTAATGAATTAAGCTAAAGTATAAAATGAATTATTCACGTGTGGGTTATTAACTAATTAAAATAGGAAATAAAGAATTAATAAAGGTAAATATAATGATAATTGACTAATATTGAAGTTAATGATTTAATACATATATTAAATATGCATGTGTATGATTGGTTTAGATTAGTGGAAATTCTTGGATTAGTAACCACCATTGAGCATATTTCATGCTTAGCACGTAGTTTGTATTGATTGTGTGTAGGTATAGCCCAAAATTTGGGAGGAGCAAGCATACCTCAAATTAGGAGTTGAAGGGTTAAAGAAAAGTGAAGAAATATTTTGTATGTAGTATTTAGAATATGTATATGTATTTTTGTGGACTTTTTAGACTTATGTATTAGCATGTATATGACAAACATATATATATATATATATATATGTAGAATGGTCGAAATGTATGGTGCTTGGCATGATGGATCTTGATGATGGATGGATTGTGATAAATATATTATTGTGCCCTAAGTGGGCTGAGATTTGCTTTAATTTACAGGTTTGGGTAGGTCTGTATTATAGCCGTTATATTGCCAAAATTGTACCTAAAGGAATAGTAATTTAGATATTTATAGGTCATCGGTAGCTAGTAACAAAAGTTATAGAATTTATGAAAGTAAGTAATTAGGAAATTGACAATGGATCCCATGAAATGTCAAGTAAAGGAAGAAAAAAAAATTTACCCAAATTTTTACTAAGTAACTTAATTAAGTCATACTTCGAACAATCATGGAAATTGTTGTCATTCAAAATGTACGCAGTGTATAGTGTGATAAGGGTGTTAAATTTTGTGGTATCAGAGCATGGTTTAGACGATTCTAATCTTGGAGTGGGGTTAAAGAAAGTTGATTATATGCATATACATGCCAATTTATGAATGAATATTGATATGAGATTAATGTAAGATTTCTCTTTTTTGTTTTATAGAGAGAGATGGCTTCTAAAGAAGGACATCGAGAGGGTGAAGATAGAAGTGTAGCCTTTGTGAGTGTTGGGCGGGCTGAGTCACCACGGTCACAAGCTACTCCACCAGTTGCGCCACCTCCACCATCTCAGCCGGATTTCCTAAACTTCATGGCAGATTACAAATAACATTGACTGTAGGCATAGCAGGGTTAGCAGTTATAGTCTTAGGCTCCAGAGCAGCCTCCAGCTCCACCAAAAAGAAAGCCGATATTGGAACAACTCAAAAGACTTGGGGCTAAAGATTTTTATGGGCGTGATCCTCTGACACCAGTCCATGCTGAGTAGTGGCTTTTTAAGATAAAGAGAGCATTTGAAGTTACTCAAAGTCCTCCATAAGAGATGTTACAAGTGACAGTGGCTTTATTACAGGGTCTAACTCTCTTATGGTGGGATGCGGTTCGTAAACATACTCTCGCGAAGCAATTAACTTAGGAGTTTTTCCTAGCTCAATTTGATAAAAAATATATTGGGTCTGAATATAAAGCTTCAATACAAGATGCCCTTTGGAGACTTAGATAGGGTAATAAGATAGTTGCAGAGTATAAGCTCGAGTTTGAGTGCCTGAGTGCCTACCTGGTGTAGACACTGTCTCTTAAGGCAGCACATTTCACTGGACTTAAAAAGGGTTTTCAATAGAAAAATCTATTTTTTTGGTAACCGGCGGCCATCCCTCATAAGTGACGGTCATCAAATAAGCCCCTAGTGCGCTCTCTTCTCCTGGACACACCGCCAGGGGCGGCATGTTGAGCGACTGGCGCCCATCCCTCGTTTGAGGGAAGCTCATCCATAGTGCGATGAGGCACCTGTCCCCTTAGGGATGAGCTACTAAGGGGTAAGACGGGAATCTTTTCTACCTCTGCGACTGACAGCCATCCCACGAGCAAGAGACACCCGTCAGTCGTGACCTGATAGCGATATCCAGATTTCCTTCAATGGGAAATCTGAAAATATTTTCAGGAAATTAAAGATTTGATTTCCTAAGGATTTGATGGGCGGATTTTCAAGTTTTAAAATGGAAGATCTTATTTTTTTCCTAGAAATCATATTAAATCTAGGAAATCAAGGGGTTTGGAAGACTATAAATAAAGGGAAAGAGGGGGGAATTCTTTCACGGTGAAGAAATTTTCAAGAGCAAAATTCCTCTCAAATTGTTTTTATGATGCATGTCGAACCCCCGAGGCCCCCAATGACCCGCTTTTAGGGTTTTTGGGAGAGGTTCATAGAACTTGTAAGAGATTACAAGGCCATCTATTTTGGGCAACATGGAGGTTTCTTGGAGTCGCCACCCAATAAAATATTGGAAAAGGCCATCTAGCCTTACTGAGCCTAAAGCAGCGCATCTGTGTCTATTTTGGGCAAGCTAGAGATATTTTGGAATCTCCACCCCAATAGGACATTGAGATGGTACTATAACCTCATGGAGCCTAAGACGATGCATAAACGTCGGCAAGCCAGAGATATTTTTAAGTCCCCGCCCCAATAGGACATTGGGATGGTACTCTAACCTCATGGAGCCTAAGACAATGCAAATTGGGCCTATTTTAGGCAACAAGAGATATTTTGGAGACCCCACCCCAATAAGACATTGAGATGGTCCTCTAACCTCGTTGAGCCCAAGACCAGAGATGGTTCGAGACTTCCCATTTATTCATACCTTATTTAAATTATGATTGAGTTTCGAATTTAAGATTTCATTAATTCTCTCATTCGTTTCAATGCAATTAATTAAAGTGCAAGTTGGTCATGTAATAAAAGCGATAAATAACAACAAGATTAAAATAAGGTAAATGAAAGCCCAATAAATTACAATAAAACTAGAGGCGGAATACAACCCCCATTGTAAATGAAATGTAAATCATACAAAAGATGGCGTATTTATTAAGGATGAGGAGATTGGTCCTCGCATGCATACATAAAGGAAAAAGTGTTAAAGGTGATAGTTTATTTGGATGGAAAAACTAGGACATTGGTCCCATTTTTATTAGAAAAACTCCAAATTAATTAATATGAGCACTTAGTCATTTTTATGTTAGTGGAATAAAAATAATATTTGCAATAAATGATATATGGAAATTGAAATAAAAGGAAATAAGATAAAGAAATAAACCAAAATAATGTCCTCAGACCATCGCGGTGTTCTTCATTTTTAACACCCTAGATCCAAAAAAAAAAAAATCACGTTAGCGCCATAATCAATAATAAAATAAACATGAAAAAAATGAATAAATAAAGACAAGGAATCTATAAAAATTCATCATGGAAATTAAGGAGAAATAAGAATAAATAGGAAAAAGGAATAAAATAAATAAAATGAAGGAGGAAGGCCCAAGGACGGCCTACATCGCACGAACGACGTCCATTATTAGGCCGACCGACAAGTGGAGTCGGAACTCCCCGATAGCCGTCGGTGGAGCCTCTGACCACCGGTCGTCCCTGATCAAGAAAAATAAAGAAATTTAACTAAAAACCTTTTTTATTTTGTTGAATAAAATTGAATTCCACGTTAAAATTACCCTTTCAAACAAATCAGTTTTGAATAATTTAATATGAGAGGATGAAGTGCGAAAGAGGTTGATCCATAATATTTACCCTCGGAATATTACCTTTAAAGGTAAATGTCGCGCCATTTCTGCTCCACGAATTCTACAAAGATTAATCTATAATGTGCAATTTCATGATATTTTTACCATAAAATCATACTTTTAAAATTCGATCAAGAAAAGAAAATTGTATTTTTCCTTCTCGATATTTTGTAGTAATTATAAATGCCAAAAAGGTTAGATCGAATAAAAATGAATTTATTTCGCTTTCTCGAAATCGTCTTAATTTGAAAAAGATTTGATGAAAATTTTTGATAAAAACCAAAATCCAAGAAACTTTTTCGGGATTTTAGCGGGAAAACTTTCTATTTCTTATGAAAATTGCTAACCCAGAATAATGATCCCTAGCCCCCTATTTCTAGGTTTAGGAAAATAATTCAAATAAATTTAAATTTTGAATTTGAAATTTAAAAAGATTTATGAAATCAGAATCAAAACCGAATGATTTACAGAATATTTCAAAAATCAAATCCGAAATTTGAAAATATTTGAAAAGATTTAGAAGATATTGAAAAATCTTGGAAATACATTTTGGAATCTTGGAAAAATTTGGAAAATCCAGTGAAGTGGCCGGTCAAATCTCTGATAGACGAGCGTCACTCAGAATCTGACGGGCATCGGTCACTGGGCACACTTGCCCTTTCGAGCGGCGGGCAGCATCACGAGAGACGGGTGGCGAGGTCTCAGCCGTCACTCGCGAGGGACAAGTGCCTCTCGCATGAGCGACGGGCATTGCTCAGTGCAAGGCACCGTCTCTCTCCCACGAGCGACAGCTGGCACTCACTGCGAGAGACAAGCCCCTCATGCGAGCGACGGGCATTGCTCCAGAGAGTGATGGGCCTGTCCCAAGCGAGTGACAGGCACTGCTCGCATGAGGAAGGCCGTCCTTTGGAACGAACGACGGGTATCTCTCCTGACCGACGGGTATCCCATCGGTGAACCAAAATAAAAATTTTTCATTGAAGAACTCCTCCTAACGCACAGAAATCTCCTATTATTAAGAAAAATCTTCAATCCTTGTAAATCCGAAGAGGGAAAGCTCACAACTTTTCATCCTTTTGCCTAGAAACTGGCATTGATATCTTCATCGGGTAACTCTGATTTGGACTGCTTTAGGACCCGATGTCTATAGTTGCCCCCAATTTTGGGAAAACTTGTACAATAGTGTCTAGATGAGCCAAAATTCACAGAAGAAAGAAAGAGATGCGTACCTGAGGTAGTCCTTACCTTTCGTGATGTGTTTGAGTTGGTGACCCCTCGCTGCCGAGTAAGTGTATTTTACCACGACCTTTTAACGATTTGTTCCACCACTTTTATCCCGCTGGCCTCTTCTCGGCCTGCATGGTATCCGACTGTCATGAGATGTAGTGTTATCTAAATACAACTCAATCGCGATTTGTCCTATCATATTTGTGCCGTTGGCCTCTTCTCGGATTGCACGGTATCTGATTGTCGTGAGATGTAGTGTTATCTATCTACAACTCAACTGCGATTTATTCTATCACATTTGTCCTGCTGGCCTCTTCTCGGCTTGCATGGTGTCTGCTTGTCATGAGACGTAGTGTTATCTAACTATAACTCAACTGCGATTTGTTCTATCGCATTTGTCCCGCTGGCCTCTTCTCAACTTGCAAGGTGTCTGATTATCGTGAGATTTAGTGGTATCTAACTACAACCCAACTACGATTTATTCTATTACATTTGTCCCGCTGACCTCTTCTCGGCTTGCAAGGTGTCTGATTGTCCTGAGATGTAGTGTTATCTAACTACAACCCAACTGCGATTTGTTATATTGCATTTGTCTCATTGGCCTCTTCTCCGCTTGCACGGTGTCTGATTGTCGTGAGATGTAGTGTTATCTAACTACAACCCAACTGTGATTTGTTCTATCGCATTTGTCCCGCTAGCCTCTTCTCGGCTTGCATGGTGTCTGATTTGCTATCCTTCCATGGGTCAGCAAGGCATCATGTCCCTGTAGTTGTGGAAGATTTTATTAATTCATTGGCGATTGATTCATCTCAAAATGGAAATTTGATATACATTTTTTATGTTGTCATTTATTTTCATCTTTCTTACTTATTGTGTTATCAAACATTTTAGAAGCGCAAGTAAGATGTTGGCAAGAATGTAGATATACAAGTGATACATAAATTTAACAAAACATGAGCTTCACTAATAAAATGTAGATTTTGTAGAATAAATATACAAGTATACAAAAAAAAAAAAAAGAAACTCCCTAAATACACTAATGGGGAAAATAGTCTGAGGGGAAAATAGTCTGAGGGCTCCTCCGGGTCCTCCTCATCCTCTGATACATGTACCAAATGATCACGGGATGAAGATGCGGATGGCCCAGCTCTAGACATAGAGGGCCGACTGCTAGGTGATGTGGCTAAGTGTGGCGGGATGATGACTAGTCCGAATGCTGGTTGTCCTATCGATGGGGTGGCCTGCTGGAACTGGACCTGAGCATACCCATCAAAGAACGGCTGAGCACAGACCCTAATGAACTACAAAGTGTCTCTGACTACACCACTTAGCTCCATGAAGGCCCTCGATAGTCTCGTGGTCTAATCCCCGACCGTGTCCCTGATATCAAATGGAGTCTGAGGCATCTCCTCCTCCAGCTGAGACTGCTATGGCAGCATCTGTGCCGGCTGCGGCTCTTAAGGCTTAAGCTGTTATGGAGGCTGATCCTCCTAATACTGTGGCTACTGTGGAGGCAGCTCCTCCCTTTGAGGCTCCCCCTCTGCCAGCTAGAGTGGAGGGAGACCGAACATACGCCTAGTCTCTGCTATGGCAAGTAACCGGTACTCCTCTAGGCGATTGGTCACCTGTGCAATCATACCCATAGTTAGAGCCACCGATGCATCCACATAAATACTCTCATCAAGTGGAGGTCCAAAGCAATCAGGATCAACTCCCAAATGTAGAAGTAGCCTAGTATCCACTCCTCTAGCCTATACGATAAGGGCTGCCCCCCGTGAGACTCTGACCAAGTTAGCCATTATCTCATGGCTAATGTTGAGGCGCCGGCCGGCTACCATCGCCCACATGCTCCAAATCTTAACTCCATTCACAGACCCTGGGTTACCTGCCCAACCCAAATACGAACTGGAGAGAACTCTATGTATGTACCGTAGCGCCTGAGATGAGAGTACCGTACTCTTCGCTGTATCATGGTCATATGGCACCCCTGGCATGGCAATAACCTCCCAATGTTGCCTCCTGATAGCTCTCTAGGGGATCATCACATCATCCCCATAAGGAAGCCCCATGGCCTCTATAAACGTCCAGCACGTGATGCTGTTATGATGAGCTCTAACCCCAAACTGAATGACCCCTTCCTGCGTGTTCGACCACTAGAATCCCCCATAGTGGAGAGTGGCCAAGAACTCCCTGACAACCTTGGGATGGGTTTACACATAGTGTGGTTTACACATAGTTCCAAAATGTCAAAAAAGATAAATAGGTAGAATTCAGTCCTAATCTAGAGAATGTACCCTATCATGAATCTAAAATGAAAATTTAACTAAAAAGTAGAAGAAAAGGTAGAAAAAGGTGACGAACTTACGTGTTAGTCGATGAAATGTACTGAAAAAAAAAACTTGACAAATTTGCGTAAAACTTGGTGCCAAATGTGTGTGACAGTGCAAGGATCGTTTTGGCGCAAGTGGTGCACAAAACGGGTGAGAAATGAGCTAGGAATGAGTGAAAAACCGAACTGGGGCATCGGTTTGTGAAGAAGGAGGGAAGAAGAAGAGAAGAAGAACTGAAGGTGCATCCTTTAGCACACCTTTTATAGTTTTTCGTGACCAATGGGCTACCCATCGGAACACCGAGCGATGAGAACCCCATCGGTCGCTTAAAATTTTGTTTTTTTCATTTTTTCTTCTTCTCCCTCATCCTTTTCACAAATTTTTAGAATATACAAAAACTCCCTTGATAAAAATAAATGGTGACTGAAATATGCAAAAATTATTTTATGCGCATGATATCAATGGAATAATCAAGAGAATATATCACCCAACGGTCAACCAGGTTGAACGACGGGCTACCCGTCTGGAGACTTAGCGATGGGCAACCCATCCCTCGTGGCTTGCTTTAAATTCTCATCTTTTCCTTGAGATTCATGCACTATTCATCCTGGATTTCAAACAGAGCTTCCTTTCTCAGGTTTTTCTCTCTTTTATTCCTTTGTTTTCCTTGTTAATTTTAATTTTTAGTGGCAATACTTAGAAAATGTCTTCATCTGTCTTCACTAAGATGTACCGAGTTCTGGATGACCCTCAAACTTGGGAAAGTAGCACCCTAATCCCATTTTCTGGCTTGAAATTTCTGAGAAGAGTTAGGATAGATCAAAACCTTCTGCTGGCTGCAGCCCGCTTAAAATGGTCTTGAGGTTTACCTACCAGGAATTATGCCCCTTACCTATGGAATTTACTACTATCATTAGGGCAAGGATTCAGCTTGGCACCCCACCTTGCATTTCGACTTGTGGTTTTGTCCATGCGAGGGATATTGCACTAACGTTGGGCGTTTCTTCTGCCATTGCTACTCAGCTGGCCCTTTAGGGGCTGACCTTCATTCTAGAGCCGTTGGTTGAGGCACTAGAGGGTTATCCTCATATGTATACCTATCAAGCCAGTGTTATCTTATTATTCTGCCTCTCTAGATTTTTGACAATGCCTTCTCCTGAGTTGACTGGTGATTTTTAACTGTTCGGAATAGTAGATGGCATCCATCGCAGGCTTACCCTATTTCCTCTGATTCTAGCTGAGACAATTTTGAGTTTAAACTTTGTCTGTGCCGATCCTTCTATTTCCTTCACTGGGAGTCCTTTATTACTCTAGGTACGTCATTGTTCTTGAAGGTAGTGCGCCCCTTGTGGGTTTTCACACTAGCTTTTCTTAGTGGGAAAAGGGTCCTTTTAGATTTTCACATAACCTTATGCCTTATTTTTGCCTGGAGTGGAACTTATCCATTCTAGTGGCTTTTTTTTTAATATATACTTTTCTGATTTTTCATCCTGCAAATTTAGTTATAGGAGAAGCTGAAGCTTCTGACAGAGCCCCCTCCCAGGGTGATTGGCCAGTATGCACTGAGGCACTTCTTACCTCGATAGCGGTTGTACTCTTTTGCCTCTCCCGACGAGAGTGTTGCTAGATTCAGTGAGATAGCAGATGAGGACATCAGTTTTATGAGCCTGTGGCTCCATCTTACTGTTGTGACCATCGACGGTTCCTCGTGATGTGTTTCGGTATGCAGGCTACATAAGGCTACTTTTTATATCACTGCCCATTGTACCCGACAGTTCGAGGTGACTCAGGACGTCGTGAGACTCCCATTAGCTTTCTAGGGTGGTGTTTTATCTCCAGCCTTCACATCTAGATATCACAACCTCTAGGCAAGACTGCCAATGAAGACCATCCTACCTTATATTAGAGATTGCTCCACTATTTCCACTAGCGCCTACAAGAGATGGGTACTTAGCCTTACCATTCACAACAGGACCCATCGGCTTAGGCATCTGGCCGACGAGAGCAGCAACAGAGCATAGTTTAGATTTACATATATTCTATAGTGAACGATATTTTTTTCCTTTTTATAAAAGAACTAGATGATAATGAACATGTGGTCTGAATAATTTCCATTTTATTCCTTTTTGCAAAGTTGTGTAAATTTCGTTGCGATTTCATCATACATGATCAAAATTTAATATGAATTCATAATGCAAAACTACATCTAATCTTAGATCAGATCTTAATAGCATCAAACTCCTGTTACCAATCAGCCCTCTTGGGTTCTCTTGATTGGACATTTTCTCTTGAGCCTCTAATTTTTTCCCAGGATGCCTTTTTTCGGTTTTCACCCTGGTGAGGCGCCCAATTTTAGCAAGGCCACCTTTTTCAGTTTTTGACCCGCAGGGCATTTATTCTCTTCTTTTGATTTTTATGTCTTTAGCCATGGAACCTTTTGAGTCTGTCAATGTTGACCGGTTCCCTAAACTCATTCCCATCACTGTCTGATAAAATTGTTGCTCCCTTGGATAGTAGCTTCTACAGAACAAAGGGGCCTTCCTATGTTGGTTTGAATTTTCCCCATATATTTGGCGCACCTGGTTTCATTTGCTTGAACACCAGATCTCCCTCCTTCAGCGGGTATTTCCAGACCTTTTTCCCCGAACAAGCATGCAAGCCTCTTCTGATAGACCTGGTTGTGGTAATATGCTCTCAATTTATTCTCGTTCAGCATGTTTATTTGCTGCAATCATTGCTGTGCCCAATCAGTTTCTGGGATTCGAGCCTCCATAACTACCCTCAAAGACTTGAGCTCCACTTCGATTGGCAATACAACTTTTATCCCATATACCAAGGAGTACAACATTGCCCCTATGGATGTTCTAACCGTGGTTCTGTAGCCCCAGAGCACGAAAGGCAACTTCTCTTGGCCAAGATCTTCTTAACATTTTTATTGGCGGCCTCTACTACCCCGTTGGCTTGTGGGCGGTACGGAGAGGACTTGTGATGCTCGATGCCATATTTCTGAAGTAGTTTCTTTATCTCAACCATGAACTGGACACCATTATCAGACAAAACGTAATGTGGGAGACCGTATCTGCATATCATATTCTTTTCAATAAACCTGGCCATATCCCAGGCATCGACCTTCTTGAATGATTCTGCTTCTACCCATTTGGTAAAATAGTCAATAGCAACTATAATAAACCTATGGCCGTTAGAGGCGGTAGGGCATATCTCCCAGATAATGTCTATTCCCCAAGCCGTGAATGACCAAGGCGACGTCAAAGTGTGTAATTCTGAAACTAGTAAGTGCCTCAAATCTGCATATTGCTAACACAACTGACACTGTTTCATGTACATGGAGCAATCTATAACCTTGGTAAGCCAGTAGAACTCTTGTCTCATGATTTTCTTGGCCAGCATTAATGTAACACCCCCCCCCCCCCAACACCCACACGTAGCATATTGAAGGACGGAGAGCTATGGTGAGCAGAAGGTGCTACCAAACAAAGACACTCACAGCTAAACAGAAATCAGGATAATAAAATTTTTAGAAAACGAAACCTCAAGACATGCACATTCTAAACCTATGTCATCCACACATCAATGTTCACACTATAGAATATTACAACTCATTACAAAAGCTAATAAATAAAACTTAATTATATCCCAATCAATAACACTTCCTATAACTTCTATAGGCTCGTTGGCCAAAGACTCGGCGGACCGCTACGCTACTCTGATCTCCTAACCTGCACAGACGAACAACTGTGCTAAGCGATAATGCTTAGTCAGGTGAAACAAATAATGGGCAGCCACTCATAGTGGTTGCCGAGGCAGACACATGTAAATCAATATATATATATATATATATACATAAACAAAAAGTACACAAGTTAAAGCTATCATAAATTCATATTCTTTTTCTCATACGAAACTTAAACAATTTCCTATATGCATTTGTTTACATACCATAGCCAGAATTTACATTATTACCTTAGTAATTTACAATGACATTATGCATACTCATTGTTTGCTTAATTAATTTAATTAACTATGTGAATAATTATACCCCCTAGGTTACCAAAGATACATTTGCTAGCGGGGCAAAATAAGTCATATCGATTCCCATTATTATTAACATTTCCAAAATCATGCAGATTACAGTATTAGCACTTACATTAGAACATTTCATTTGTTCAAACCATTCATTGTTCAAAGCTAAACAAAACATTTAGATTTTGGATTTGGTTCGGGCTTGGAATGTTATTCCAAGCTTCCTACGTATCCCTATGGTTGGGGAATCAGAACCACGTAGTTCTACAGAAAACTTAACACACATGTTCCATAATTAATCCTAACTTATTTCCTAAATCTAGTTATCCATATTATGTTTAACACATTGTTGTTCCTTACTTACCAATCAGTATAGCATCATCATATTCATTACAACCAATAAACAATGCACATGAATTACTTACCAATATACTTACAGTAATAATCCAAGCTAAGATCCACAAGGTAGATAATATATAACATACATGTGACATATAAACGAATACATTCATAAAGCTCATCCACCAAGTTCTTAACTATAGCAAAATGTATAACAAATATCTCAATAACTCGTGACAAAGATTTCATGTAAACAATCATACTCTGAATTTTAAACAGATTAGTAACATGCAATATCCACAAACGAATTCGCATACAGTCAGTATACATTCATGCACACTTATCGGAATAACATTATCTATTACATTTCTCTTCATTTAACTGATATTAGGTTCAGATGCAACGCATTTAGGTATCCAAAAATACCACACAATTCTACATAAGAGTCCGTGAAGGATCCAGAACACATTAGTACGTGAAGCACAAGCTTATCATTGCAACAACCACTTTCAAACACTTGATTCACATATCTCTTTATACATTATCACATAACTTATCAATTCATTTAAATTTCCTGCAAAGTCAAAGGGGTGGATAAGCGAGTGAACACATGGCGGTACCTTATGGGTACGAGTCAAACTGAACGTATGGCGGTACCTTATGGGTACAAATCGAAAAGCAAAATTACATTTTCTCATTCAAAAACATTTTACAGAGGGGATCTTAAACATGATCCGTACACATTGAGGTTCGCGGGAACCAAATAGGGACCTGATCAGGGTCTAGAATAGAATAGAGGGCTGCAGTTAACAGAACTCTATAGGCATACCTATCTATCCATGACTTGACCGATGCAGGCTAAAGTACACATATGTTTCCATTAAAAATTCTTATAACATTCTTTCATTTTCATATTGGTTCATACATTCACAAAGCACGCAAATCATTAGCACAATCACACTTATCATATTCCCACACATTCTTTCACAGATTGTAAATTCATATGAACATAATAAACATAAGCATGTTATTAGGCATTAAGCATCCATTTAAACTTAACGAATACATTTACATTTCTTTACACATATACATTCATAAAATAATAATGGTGGATGAAACTACTTACATTTCAATTATTACCATACATAAGAACAATTAATTAATTCATATTGCTAATAAAATTATCCATGCATAAGTCAAAAAACATTGTAAGTTCAAAAAATTAGTATTAAAAACACCAAAGAAATCCCATTTTGAAAATAGAAGTTGTGGCCCTCGCGACATAGCGAAGTTCCTAGAACGCCGCGCTCGCGGGAGAAAGAGAGCAGATCAACATCTGTAGCGATCGTGACTTACGTCATGCCCGCGACAGAGCGTGCCTGGCATTGCTATTGTGATCGCGCACTCGCGACATTGCTGCTTTGCCAGCGTAGCACTTCCCGCTCTGTCGCGCTCACGACACACGTCGCAATCGCGACAGCACGCGAAGTGGTACGCTCGATAGAATGATGCTCGCCTGCTGGGAGGGATGGAACAACCCATCTCTATCATGCTCGCGATAGAAGTCGCGATTCCGACAGAGTCACTTTTTCCAGATCTGCAGAACTCCATCATCTTCCAAAACACACCCAACCCTCCAATTTCAACTAAACTTCAATATAACTCAAATCAACCTTTTAAATCATCAAAAGCAATATAAAACACAATCTTTAAACCAATAAACACAATTAAATAATTCAATTAACATAATCAATATCTCAAATTTAACAAGATCAGAAGTTTACTCCAAACTTTCAATCAATTACACATTTTGATCCAATATGTCACATTCAAAGCCTCTTAACACAAATGAGTTAAAACCTATAACATTTAAACTAACATAATCATCATTAAACTTACAAATTTCCAGAAAATCGACTAGAATCAACAAAATCAATTAATAGACCAAAAACCTAAATTCCCATACCTCATCTCCTTTGCTCCTAATAGCTTCATTAATTTATCTTGTTGATCCCAAATCCATCCAAAGTCTTTCTCATCCCAAAACCTCAGCAAATACACAAACATATACACTAAACATAAATCTAGGGCTTAAAAACTTAATCCAAAGAAATAAGGGAAATCAAAACTTAAACTTACCTTTCCTTTAACAAAACCTCCACTTAAATCACTTGAGCTAACAATCTTCATCATCTAATCTTGGGATTTAATTTGAGGGAAAAACAAAATGACATTTGAACAAGAAGGAAAGAAGAAGAAGAGGAAGGGAAGAAGAATGAGGAGAATGGGAGAGAGTGGAGAGCATATTGCTGCCCCCTCTCTCTTTCTCTCTCTTCTTTTTATACCTCCCTGTATCCCTTGCCACTTGTTACCTTGCCATTGGTCCAATTCAGATATTTTTGTCAAAATCCCTTTTGAATCCCTCAATTCTCATATTCTTATACATTAACACTTATATTTACTAACCCTTCACAATGGCCCACTTAACTAATTTTATCCTTTCAATTAAATCCAAATTCCATACTCCATAATTTACCATTGGCCGTACTAGCTGAAACTTTTATATTAATTCTTAATTTATCCATTCGATACACCCAATACTACAACTTGCATAATTTTAGTCACTACTCATCCTCGACATGCGCAAATCCTTGTAGGGTACATTTCGGGTTGTGATAATTCTTCTCTCCTAAAAGAATTTCGTCCTCAAAATTCACTTACATTAGAAAAATCCAAACACTGCACTCCAATTCCCTATCATTTACACTGATTATTTCCATATCATCATATAACACTTACGTTCTACACTTATAATACATACGTTTCACTTATTCCAATACTCCTTCTTTTGATATACTTACTTGCTATTACTTATTATCATCACTGCACTCTCAAATCACTTCTCTTAAATCCAAATAGCTATAGAAATCATAACTTTCTCTTGTCCATAACTAAACCCATAATTCTCTTACATTATCTTATGTCCAAATCAATCCTATTCATCAGAACAATTATTTCTTTTCTCAACAATCGGAAATTAAAGCACATACACCTCATATATAAACCATTTAACTTACAATATCTTGCTACGTAATTCCTTAATACTTCAAAAACAACATCTGACACATATGCTACTTTCTTTACTAACAACACTCGTGTCTTACTCCAAAATCTTTTTACATTTATTTATGCAATATTCCAAAATACTCTTTCTACTCACTTAGGACTATATACACGTTACACTTTCCTTAACAATTGTTATGCTCTTAAATTATACACCTTTATCTTAATATCAAATACTCATTGTACACCCTGTCAGCTTTCTTTCTGTCAAAACACATATGCAAATGCTTCTCATGTGCGATCAAAAGATAATGATGAAATGAGGATGTGATGGTTCATGTATGCAATATGATATAGAAATGCAATTGATGTTATATTGACGTACTTTTCCCATCCCCATGGCTCAATATGCTTATATTCAAACACTTTTCTGGAGAAAGCTAACAGGCATATAGAGCAACACTATGATCTCACAAAATTCAGATACTCCATCTCCAAAATACCAAAACACCTATTCTCATAAGGTAACCACTTACTAATACACTTCAAAACTTCTACAGAACCTTCTCTTTAAACACCTAGTATCAAGCAAAATTCCTAACAGAATCTCTAATAACTCATCCAACGAACACATCCCAAATTCACATATACATACATAACAAAACAGGACAGGTAGATCGGGATCTACCGAGCCAATCAATTAACTAAACACTTTATCTAATCGGGTAATTACTATTCCAAACTCAAACCTGAAAAACAAAATCATCCACTTTGCCCAATACGAAACTATACAGACACACTTCAAATCACCTAGTCAACCAGAACTGACTAAACTTGGCTCTGATACCAAATTATAACACCCCCAACACCCACATGTAGCATATCGAAGGACGGAGAGCTATGGTGAGCGGAAGGTGCTACCAGACAAAGACACTCGCAGCTAAATAGAAATAAAGATAATAAAATTTTTAGAAAACAGAACCTCAAGACATGCATATTCTAAACCTATGTCATCCACACATCAATGCTCGCACTATAGAATATTGCAACTCATTAAAAAAGCTAATAAATAAAACTTAATTATATCCCAATCAATAACACTTCCTATAACTTCTACAGACTCGTTGGCCAAAGACTCGGCGGACCGCTGCGCTACTCTGATTTCCTAACCTGCACGGACAAACAACCGTGCTAAGCAATAATGCTTAGTGGGGCGAAACAAATAATGGGCAGCCACTCACAGTGGTTGCCGAGGCAAACACATGTAAATCAATATATATATCTATGCATAAACAAAAAGTACACCAGTTAAAGCTATCATAAATTCATATTCTTTTTCTCATACGAAACTTAAACAATTTCCTATATACATTTGTTTACATAACATAGCTAGAATTTACATTATTACCTTAGTAATTTACAATGACATTATGCATACTCATTGTTTGCTTAATTCATTTAATTAACTATATGAATAGTTCTACCCCCTTGGTTACCAAAGATACATTTGCTAGTGGGGCAAAATAAGTCATATCAATTCCCATTATTACTAACATTTCCAAAATCATGCAGATTCCAGTATTAGTACTTACATTAGAACATTTCATTTGTTCAAACCATTCATTGTTCAAAGCTAAACAAAACATTTAGATTTCGGATTTGGTTCGGGCTTGGAATGTTATTCCAAGCATCCTACGTATACCTATGGTTGGGCAATCAGAACCACATAGTTCTACAGAAAACTTAACACACATGTTCCATAATTAATCCCAACTTATTTCCTAAATCCAGTTATCCATATTAGGTTTAAAACATTATTGTTCCTTACTTACCAATCAGTATAACATCATCATTTTCATTACAACCAATAAATAATGCACACGAATTACTTACCAATATACTTACAGTAATAATCCAGGGTAAGATCCACAAGGTAGATAATACATAACATACCTGTGTTCTCATATTAAACATATAAACGAATACATTCATAAAGCTCATTCACCAAGTTCTTAACTGTAGCAAAATGTATAACAAATATCTCAATAACTCGTGACAAAGATTTCATGTAAATAACATACTCTGAATTTTGAATAGATTAGTAACATGCAATTTCCACAAACGAATTCACATGCAGTCAGTATACATTCGTACACACTTATCGGAATAACATTATCTGTTACATTTCTCTTCATTTAAATGACATTAGGTTCAGATGCAACGCATTTAGGTATCCAAAAATACCACACAATTCTACATACAAGTCCGTGAAGGATCCAGAACACATTAGTTCGTGAAGCACAAGCTTATCATTTCAACAACCACTTTCAAACACTTGATTCACATATCTCTTCATACATTATCACAGAACTTATCAATTCATTTAAATTTCCTGCTAAGTCAAAGGGGTGGATAAGCGAGTGAACACATGGCGGTACCTTACGGGTACGAGTCAAACTGAACGCATGGCGGTACCTTATGTGTATGAATCAAAAAGAAAAATCACATTTTCTCATTCAAAAACATTTTACAGAGGGGATCTTAAACAAGATCAGTACACATTGAGGTTCGCAAGGAACCAAACAGGGACCTGATCAGGATCCAGAACAGAATAGAGGGCTGCAGCTAATAGAACTCTATAAGCATGCCTATCTATCCACGACTTGACCGACGCAGGCTAAAGTACACATATGTTTCCATTAAAAATTCTTATAACATTCTTTCATTTTCATATAGGTTCATGCATTCACAAGCATGCAAATCATTAGCACAATCACACTTATCATATTCCATGCCAATCACGCATTCTTTCACAGATTGTAAATTCATATGAACATAATAAACATATGCCTATTATTAGGCATTGAGCACCCATTTAAACTTAACAAATACATTTACATTTCTTTACACATATATATTCATAAAATAATAATGATTGATGAAACTACTTACATTTCAATTATTACCATACATAAGAACATTTAATTAATTCATATTGCTCATAAAATTATCCATGTATAAGTCTAAAAACATTGTAAGTTCAGAAAATGAGTATTAAAAACACTAAAGAAATCCCATTTTGAAAATAGAACATGTCGCGCTCGCGACATCTGTCGTGCTCGCGACAGGGCGAAGTTCCCAGAATGCCGCGCTCGCGCGAGAAGGAGAGTAGATCAGCTGCTATCGCGATCTTAACTTATATCCCGCCTGCGACAGAGTGGGCCTGGCATCGCTATCGCAATTGCGCACTGGCATGGGCACTCGCGACAGTGCTGCTTTGCCAGCGCAGCACTTCCCGCTCTGTCGTACTCGCGACAGCACGCGGAGCACTACGCTCGACAGAATGATGCTTTGCTGCTGGTAGGGCTGGAACAACTCGGCTCGCGACAGACGTCGTGATAGCGATAGAGTCGCGTTTTCCAGATCTGTAGAAAATCTGCAAAACTCCATCATCTTCCAAAACACACCCAACCCTCCAATTTCAACTCAACTTCAATATAACTCAAATCAACCTTTTAAATCATCAAAAGCAATATAAAACACAACCTTTAAACCAATAAACACAATTAAATCATTCAATTAACATAATCAATATCTCAAATTTAACAAGATCAGAAGTTTACTCCAAACTTTCACTCAATTGCACATTTTGATCCAATATGTCACATTCAAAGCCTCTTAACACAAATGAGTTAAAACCCATAACATTTAAACTAACAGAAACATAATTAAACTCACAAATTTCCATAAAATCAACTAGAATCAACAAAATCAATTAATAGACCAAAAACCTAAATTCCCATACCTCATCTCCTTTGCTCCTAATAGCTTCTTTAATTTATCTTGCTTGATCCCAAACCCATCCAAAGTCTTTCTCATCCCAAAACCTCAGCAAATACACAAACATATACACTAAACATAAATCTAGGGCTTAAAAACTTAATCAAAAGAAATAAGGGAAATCAAAACTTAAACTTACCTTTCCTTTAACAAAACCTCCACTTAAATCACTTGAGCTAACAATCTTCATCATCTAATCTTGGGATTTAATTTGAGGGAAAAACATTTGAACAAGAAGGAAAGAAGAAGAATGAGGTGAACGAGAGAGAGGGGAGAGTAGATTTCTGCCCCCTCCTTCTTTCTCTCTCTTCTTTTTATACCTCCCTTTATCACTTGCTACTTGTCACCTTGCCATTGGTCCAATTCAGTAATTTTTTTAAAATTCCCTTTTTAATCCCTCAATTCTCATATTCTTATATATTAACACTTATATTTACTAACCTTTCACAATGGCCCACTTAACTAATTTTATCCTTTCAATTAAATCCAAATTCCATACTCCATAATTTACCATTGGCCGCACTTGCCGAAACTTTTACATTAATTCTTAATTTATCCATTCGATACACCCAATACTACAACTTGCATAATTTTAGTCACTACTCTTCCTTGATATGCATAAATCATTTTAGGGTACATTTTGGGTTGTGACAATCAAACCATTCATGTGCCCCCCCCCCCCCCCCCCCCCGTCCCTGTATGAGTTTCCTCTATTATCCTCTCGGCTTCCTTCTCATCCAGACACCTCAATTGAATCCCATCGACTTGTCATTTATACAACACCCCGTCTATACCGATAAACTGAGTAGATAACTTGCGAATTAATCTCTGATCTTTTTCGGTAGCCTCTTCTGGGAACGTTACATTTTCTAAATAATTCTTGATATCGTGATACCATGGCTTTCCATTAGCCTCCATTTCCATGATAGGATTAAAACTTGGCCTCTCAGAACTAGAAATCAAAACAGGCTTCATAACTATCCCCTCCGGGTTATCCCATATCTATACTAAAGTTGCGAGCACATCGGCTAACCGATTTTCATCCCTCGGAATAAAGTGGAAGGTGCATACTTCAAACCGATTGCTCAAATCCCATAAGTGCTTCACATATGGTATCAGCCGCCCGAATCTGATTGATTACTAGTGATGAATCTCCAAATACCTCGACACTTTTTGCCCCTAAGGCTATTAATGCTTCTAACCTACAAGTGCAAGCTTCGTATTTGGCTTCATTGTTAGTGGCCTTATATTTCAATTTCTTAGCTAGCGGGAGTTTTTTATTATCTGGGGTCGTTAAAATGATTCCTACTCCTGCCCCCTTGCTATTCACGGCCCCGTCAAAGTGTAATTGCCAACCTTGTACTGTGATAGCTGCCACATCTTCGTCCGGGAAATTAAACTCATATGAATCTCCTTGGATAGGGTGTTCTGCAAAAAATTCTACTACCACGTGCCCCTTAATGGTCTTTCAGGTGATGTACTCAACATCGAATTCTTGTAATAACAGCAACCATCTTCCCATTTTCCCTAACAAAGATGGAGCATCTTGTAGGTATCTAAAAGGATTTTGTTTTGCAACTGCTTGTACCTTGTAAGAGTGGAAATGGTGTCTCAACTTCTTGGAGGCCCAGATTACCGTAAGGCAAATCTTTTCCACGTCTGCATACTTGACCTCATAGGCAAGGAACTTCTTAATAAGGTAATAGACCGTAAATCCACTCCAAACTCGTCCTCATGAGCCATCATGGCAGCTACAAAGCTATCTTCTATAGCTAAATACAGAATAAGTGGCTTGACTAATTACGGTGGTTTCAGAACTGGGGGATTCAAGAAATATTACCTAATGGTATCGAAAGCTTTCTGGCAATCTTCATTCCATACTACAGGTTGGTCTTTTCTGAGTAACTTGAAGATCAGCTCAAAAATTAAAGTAAGTTTGGCGATGAACCTGCTAACATACTGCAACTTACCCAAAAAGCTTCTAATGTCCTTTTCCTTCTAAAGCACTGGCATCTCTCTGATGGCCTTGACCTTGTCCGGGTCGATCGCAATCCCTCTCTGGCTGACTACATGTCCTAACAGTTTCCCTGAAGTGACACTGAAAATGCATTTCTTGGGGTTCAATCGCAGATTATACTTACCGATCCTCTGAAAGAACTTTTCCAAAGCCTCAAAGTGACCTTCTCTGGTGGTCAACTTGATCATCATGTCATCCATGTATACTTGTGGATTAAGTCATTCAGGATCCTTGTTGCCATTCTCTGGTAAGTTACACCCGCATTCTTCAAACCGAATGGCATTACCCTATAAGCAAATGTTCCCCACTCAGTGATAAAGGCTGTCTTAATTCGATCGACTATATTGTTGAGAATCTGATTATACCCTGCGTAACCGTGTACAAAGCTATACATCATGCAAGTTGCTGCACTATTTACTAACACATTGTTGTGGGCAGCGGAAAGTCATCCTTTGGATAAGCCTTATTCAAGTCTCGGTAGTCCACATATACGCGTACCTTACCGTTATTCTTGGCTACTGGAACGATATTGGCAAACTAGGTCGGGTATTGTACCTCAATCAAGAACTTGGCCTTGATCTGTTTGTGAATTTTCTCCTTCACATTCTCTGCCCATTCTAGCCTGAGCCTCCTAAGCTTTTACTTGACTGGCTTATGGTCAGGGTATATTGGGATGGCGTGTTCTGTGATTTAACGATCTACTCCCGGCATATCGTCATAGGTACAGGCAAAGACTTTTTCATATTTTCTTAAGATTCTCTCAAATTTTGACCTCTTATCAGGAGTTATATTAGATGCTATTAAGATTTCTTTTTGGTTTTTCGAAGTTCCAAGATTAAATGGAGTGGCATCAGTTGAATCTATATCAAATATGAATGAATTATGATCATGATTATGCATAATGGAATCATCAAAAACATCGCACAAGTAAGAAAAATTATTCATATTATTAATGGAACTGGGAATGTCATCAACATTATTGAAAATTTCAGGTGTAAAAAGAAAATCTAAACTATCTTATTCTTCTTTCTCTGCCGACACAGATGGTACAGCCAACAGCTTTGAATCAGACTGGCATTTCGGAGGCACTGCAGCAACCTCCTGTGTAACTTCACTCTATTTCCCTGCAGCTTTGTCTTCTATCTTCTCTTTCCCCTTCACTCGGGCAGCCACCATCCTCTCGGTGATAATCTCTTCGGGCGATTTTCGATCCCAGATGGTTCCATTGGTCATGATTTCCTCATCCCAATAACCCTCAATTGGATTGATCACTCCAATGTCCTAATCAAAAATAGTGTTAAAGACCTCAAATCCCGGTACAATCTTTCCATCCACCCATTGAGGCTCGGCTTCCCCCGCAATACGCATAGTGATGAGGCTGGCACAAAACTATCCTTGATGTGAGGTATCCCACTTGCTGCCCTCTTACTCTTCATTCTTCTGCCCCTATATCCAAGGCTCTTCCTATCCTTCTAACCTCTCGTAGTTATGGCAGTTTGTGGCCCTAAGAATTTTTGCCCAAACCTGCCCTGGGGAGGAAAGACATCCTATTCATCATGTTCACTACTTGGGGGCTCCCCTTGATGCACTTTTCTTCATCAATCATGGCTAAATGAAACCCATTGAAAGGCTATCTGGTGATGTACAAAATGGAAACCTAATTCTCCTTAGCCGCTCTAATTATCACCACTTGGCCTTCATAGGGGATCTTGATCATCTATTGTAGTGTGGACGGCACCCTTCCTAGCTTGTGAAACCATAGCCTGCCCAAAAGTACTGAAAAGTTGGTTGGAATGGGAAGAACTACAAACTGCATCTCGGTTACAATTCACCCAGTCTTAACCACTGCCTTAAATGCCCCCCAACGCTTGTCTGTGAGAATTGTCATATACTGTGATCGTGAGGTCAGATTTACTAAGCATTTCCTCCATCACCCCGAATGCTGCCATCGCCAAGCAAACATTAATGGAAGAGCCATCGTCCACCATGACACACACTGTATGCTTCTCATTTATCTGAGTCATTATGTACAGTGGGCGGTTGTGGTTGCGACCTTCAGCTAGCAAATCTGCACTTGATTAAACCACGTTTTCTCCAGTGCTCCCTTTCACTATATCTAGTAGCTCAGTAGGGGATATGGTAGTAGCCACCGTAGACTTGCATAAGGCTTCCACCAACTTCTGCCTGTGCGAGGGAGATTGTCTTAGCAGATCCCAGATTGATATTTGAGCCGGCGTCTTTTTCAACTGCCTCATTGTTAGATCCTCCTTCGGCTCTTTTTCCTTTTGACTTAGCACGGGATCTTATGGCTTCCCTATCTTCGAAACTACCTTTCCGCTCCGAGTCACCGCTCCGACCTTCTTTCTTCCATCCTTTTTCTCCTCCTCTTCCTCCGAACCCCAAGGGTCGAGAAATCCTTCAACATTAGAATTATGGTTATCATTTTGACTTTCATCAGTGGACCAGCAGTCGATCGTTACAACGGGCATCCCTTCTTCACTGGCCTTTCAAAGGCTTGTGACAACAACATTTGCATCAACTCCGTATAAATCCTTCAAAATCACCCACTCGGGTAAGCTAGACCCGACCATGAACACAGATGGGGGCATGTTGTTGTATTTGGGCTTTTCTGGTTTCCTCTCTTTTTGAATCCGTGATCGGCTTGGAATAGATCATATCCTCAATCACATGCCTGAGCGCCTTGTAATCATCAGTTGTATGCCCGATGTGCTGGTGATAGGCACAATACTCCCCATCTTTGTGCCCTGCTGACCTTGGGTCCTAACAGGTCGTGGTGGTAGGGGCTATAATTTTCCCTCTGTCATCAGCCTCCTAAGTACCCAAGAAAGAGACCTCCCTAGATTTGAGAAATGCCTTGGGGTAGAATTCGTGGTTGAGACTTCGGCCGTCTTTCCCATCCTGGCACTACTGCTAGAGCTTGTTGGCCGGTTTGCCCCCTGACTACTACTTCCCTTCTTGGCGTAGGCATCACTGCTCACTCTTCTTATGAGGTACTCTCCTTCAGCCTCAATGGCTATATCCTTCAACAACTCCCAATCTCTCAGACCTTTAATTTTTAACCCATCCTTCAAACGGGCTAGTGTTCTTGATGAAAAGCAGGATTTGATCTTGGGTATCTGGTTTCCTTTTCATTTCCATCACCCTGTTCCTCCATTGAGTCAGATACTCATGAAATGACTCCCCAGACTTTTATTGCAGCAGCTCTAAATCTTTCAAGGTCACCTCCATCCTTGTGCTGTAATCATACTGTCGGAGGAACTCCTCTGTCAACAAGTCCCAATCCTCATAGGTTCTCCAATCAAGCCCATGGTACCAATCTACTGCTGGGCCTATTAAGCTCAAGCAGAAGTACTCTATCTTCTGCCTCTTAGTCAAAGTAGTACCCTTCATTACCAACGAGTACTGTTTTACATGCGCAGTAAGGTTTGAGGTGCCGTTAAATTTTGGGACGTTTGGCATCTTAAAATTCTGAGGGATCAGATCTTCTCCCTCTAGCTCCTTGTCCTCGGGGTTCATCACTTGCCCCCTTACCAACATTCTTGACATTGCTTCGAATTTTTCCTCCATCTTCTTCCAGATGGCCTCTTCCGTCTGAGGTGCCTTTCCCCTTACTAATGCTGGCTCCTCGTATTTATCTTCTTCCCAATCCTTGTCTACCCTACAAGCAGCCCCTCTTCTCTATCTTGCCAACATATTGGCCCTTAAATCCACTAGTGGTGGGCAAATTTCTTCTTGTGGGTCCTCTCTGACCTCCTCCCGTTCATTTTGTCTCATGGGAGGAGAAGTTGGGTTTTATAGTGCAGCAGGCTGGGCCATCGTTGCCATCATGGCCATCATTCTATTCTCGAATTCCTCAAACCGTCTACCCACTTCTTCAGCTATCATGCCTATGGTGGCATCTTTCCCTCTTGGTGAGTTAGCCATTTCACTGTATATAGAAAACTAAAAGGAGGCAGCGTGACTGCTTTCAAAAAGTGAGTCTAAGTATTTTTGGCAGTTCAAAGAACGGGTTCTACGTAACCGCCTATGAGGACCTCTTGCCAACCTAGGTAGATCTATGATGACTGTAAAACATATCAGGTTAGGATGATGCATGAATGCCATAAGATGCATGATCGTGCTATGCAGCATCCACAATCACATGCAAGCACATAGATCCCTCCAATCTTATCACTCTCGCACATAAGGTCATAGTCTCTTTCCTAGGTGGGCTTGCTCCATCGGTTAACAGGGAACCTGATGGATGCACATAGTGCACGATAGAAAACCAGCAGCATAACCTCTCTTATCTATGTACATACGTATGGGTTATGACCATTGTGTATTTAGGCAGTCTGAATAAATCGACATGGGCCTATTAGGAAATGAAAGCCTTTGATTAGGTGACCAATCAAATTATCTAGGTTTGTCCAATACAAAATGATCCATACAGCAAGCATAGTATTATGGTTCACACCATGTAAGGGAAGTATATATTTTCTTTACATGAGCTTTGGCCAAGGTGATGATACTTTCAGGCTACCCAAGCATAGTCCCTGCCAATGGGTCTAGCTCATCACGAGCGTAACGACAGGTCGGGTCTCCATTTAATATACCATACGATATGAGGCTTGGGTTGATGATTATAATATTAAGTTAATATAAGGTCGTGCTTCGAGTATGCACCGAGGCTGATAGAGGATGCAAACTAGCATAGATCTAAAGCTCTAGTGATATGCAATGCATTTTCAAAAAGTGATGGAATTTTTAAATTAAAACTCAATTATATGTTTTAATCAAGTTACTTTCAAAGAGAAGTCTCATATAAGTCCGCAGTGGAGTCGCTACTGTGACGCGTTCTAAACCCCGAATGACCCACTTTTAGGGTTTTTGAGAGAGGTTCATAAAAATTATAAGAGATTACAAGGGCATTTATTTTGTGCAACAAGGAGGTTTCTTGGAGTCGCCACCCAATAAAACATTGGGAAAGATCATCTAGCCTCACTAAGCCTAAGACAATGCATCCGTGTCTATTTTGGGCAAGCTAGAGATATTTTAGAGTCCTCACCCCAATAGGACATTGAGATGGTACTCTAACCTCATGGAGCCTAAGACGATGCATATATGTCCATTTTGGGTAAGCTAGAGATATTTTGGAGTCCCCACCCTAATAGGACGTTGGGATGGTATTCTAACCTCATGGAGCCTAAAACAATGCAAATTGGGCCTATTTTGGGCAACAAGAGATATTTTGGAGACCCCACCCCAATAAGACATTGAAATGGTCCTCTAACCTCGTTAAGCCCAAGACTAGAGATGGTTTGGGACTTTCCATTTATTCATACCTTGTTTAAATTATGATTGAGTTTTGAATTTAAGATTTTATTTATTCTCTCATTCATTTCAATGCAACTAATTAAAGCGCAAGTTGGTCATGTAATAAAAGCGATAAATAACAACAAGATTAAAATAAGGTAAATAAAAGCCCAATAAATTACAACAAAACTAGGGGCGGAATACAACCCTCATTGTAAATGAAATCTAAATCATACAGAAGGCGGGATATTTATTAAGGATGAGGACACTGGTCCCCGCATGTATACTTAAAGGAAAAAGTGTTAAAGGTGATGGTTTATTTGGGTGGAAAAACTAGGACATTGGTCCCATTTTTATTAGAAAAACTCTGAATTAATTAATATAAATACTTAATCATTTTTATGTTAGCAGAATAAAAATAATATTTACAATAAATGATACATGGTAATTGAAATAAAAGAAAATAAGATAAAGAAATAAACCCGAATAATGTCCTCAGACCATCGTGGGGTTCATCCTTTTTAACACCCCGAATCCAAAAAAAAGGGTTAAACTCACCAAAAAAAAATGACGTTAGCACCATAATCAACAATAAAATAAATTTGAAAAAAAATGAATAAAACAAGGAATCTATAAAAATTCATCATAGAAATTAAGGAGAAATAAGAATAAAAAGAAAAAAGGAAGAAAATAAAGAAAATGAAGGAGGAAGGCCCAGGGACGGCCTACATCGCGCGAGCAACGGCCGTTCTTGGGCCGACCAACGGGTGGAGTCGGAACTCCTCGACGGCCCGTCGCTCGGCTAAGCGATGGCCGTCGGTGGAGCCTCTGCCCGTTGGTCATCCCTGATCCAGAAAAATAAAGAAATTTAGCTAAAAACCTTTTTTATTTTGTTGAATAAAATTGAATTCCACGTTAAAATTACCCTTTCAAACAAATCAGTTTCGAATAATTTAATATGAGAGGATGAATTGTGAGAGAGGCTGATCCAGAATATTTTTCGTTGGAATATTACCTTTAAAGGTGAATGTCGCGTGATTTCTGCTCCTCGAATTCTACAAGGATTAATCCATAATGTACAATTTCGTTAGATTTTTACTGAAAAATCGTTCTTTTAAATCAGATCAAGAAAAGAAAATAGTATTTTTGCTTCTCGATATTTTGTAGCAATTATTAATACTAAAAAGGCTAGATCGAATAAAAACGAATTCATTTCGCTTTCTCGGATTCGCCTTAATTTGAAAAAGATTTGATGAAAATTTTTGATAAAAACCAAAAACCAAGAAACTTTTTCGGGATTTTAGTGGGAAAACTTTCTATTTCTGATGAAAATTACTAACCCAGAATAATGATCCCTAGCCCCCTATTTATAGGTTTAGGAAAATAATTAAAATAAATTTAAATTTTGAATTTGAAATTTAAAAAGATTTGTGAAATCAGAATCAAAACCGACTGATTTGCAGAATATTTCCAAAATAAAATCCGAAATTTGAAAATATTTGGAAGATATTGAGAAATCTTGGAAATACATTTTCAAATCTTGAAAAAATTTGGAAAATCCCATGAAGTGACGCCTCAAATCTCCGATAGACGGGCATTGCTCATAATTCAACGGGCATCGGTCACGGGGCACACCTGCCCTTTCGAGAGGCGGGCAGCAACGCGAGAGATGGGTGAGGGCCCAGCCGTCGCTCACGAGGGACAGGCACCTCTCGCACGAGCGACGGGCATCGCTCAGTGCAAGGGACGGTCTCTTGCCCGCGAGCGACAGCCGGGGCTCACTACGAGAGATGGCCCCCTCACACGTGCAGCGGGCGTCGCTCCCACGAGAGATGGGCCCGTCCCAGGCGAGCGACAGGCGCTGCTAGTGTGAGGAAGGCCGTCCTTCAGAACGAGCGATGGGCATCTCTCCTGACCGATTGGTATGCCGTCGGTGAACCAAAATCAAGATTTTTCATTAACGAACTCCTCCTAATGCACGAAAATCTCCTATTATCAAGAAAAATCTTCAATCCTTGTAAATCCGAAGAGGAAAAGCTTGCAAATTTCATCCGTTTGCCTAGAAACAGGCATTGATATTTTCATCGAGTAACTCTGATCTGGACTGATTCAGGACTCGGTGTCTACAGTTTTGTTTAAAAACTGAAGAGTTTAATTGAGGAAGAGAAAGTTAATTCTTTTTTCTTAGTTTGTCTCTCAAATATCTATCATTTTTTTAAGAGAATTTTAGAGAGAAGTTAGAGAAAGAAAGTGAAAATCCTCTCTTTATTTTTGACAAATTTTGTGAAATTCAAGTAAGAGACCTACTATTTCATTACTCTTCATAGATCAATATACTAAGGGTAATATTCTGGGTTTAAAGTCCAACTTTTTGCACTGATTCAAGATTATGGCATAAAATGTGATTTTATTGATTTGTACTATTTTCAATATTTTGTATGATAACATCTTGACCATAAATTGATTTTAATATGATTATGTGAAAATGGGATAAGAGTATGCGAGAAAATGCATGAAATAAAAGCTTGAATGTTTCAAAATGGAGTTTTAAATCGTTTTTATGCGTTATAGGGTCGACCAACGGGAAGAAGGCTTGATCGATGTCCGTCGCTTGAGCAAGGGACGAGTCATCGCGGGATTCACTTCATCTTATTGGTCGCCTCTTCTGACGACCTTCCCACCTCCTTTAAGCCATCCCTAGTTTTTTTTTTCCTTTTATTTGTTTTGGCCTCTTTTGTTATTTCTTTCCATATAATTGTTTTTGCATGTTAATTTTTATGTGTTATTCTAATGTTTTTCTATCATATTGATATTCTATTTGCAAATTCTAATTGCGTTATCACTACAAGAAAATTATGTAATAGCAACCGAAATTTCAATTGCAATTTTGACCGATGCTAATTTTAGCAATGGATTTTACTTCCATTGCTAAATTTAACAACGGAATTTGTATTCCGTTGCTAAAAATAGCAATGGAATAAAATTTCCATTGCTATTTTTAGCAACAGAATCTTTATTCCGTTGCTAAATATAGCAACGAAAATGCAATTCCGTTGCTATTTTTAGCAACCGAATTATCCTTCCGTTGCTATTTTTCGTATTTTATTTAAATAAATAAAATTCAACTAGCAACGGAAATATCATTCCGTTGCTAAATATAGCAACGGAATAGCAATTTCGTTGCTATTTTTAGCAACAGAAAAAAATTTCCTTTGCTATTTTCAACAGTAAAATAATTATTTTCTTTAATTAATTTTATTCAACTAGCAACGGAATACTTTTTCCATTGCTATTTTTAGCAACGGAATTAATATTCCGTTGCTAAATATGGCAACGGAATATGATTTTCGTTGCTATTTTTAGCAACGGAAAACTGTTTCCGTTGCTATTTGCAACAGTGAAAAATCATTTTATTTAATTAATATAATTCAAATACTGTATATACTGATAATATATGCTTATCGATAATATAATGTCATATAAAAATTGTAATACACAATAATTAAAATCCTAAAAATATATTATAATATTATAAAATAAAAATTCGGGAAAACCATTAGAAAAGTAAATTCAGTATAAATATCACTGTAAAATAGAAACTGGTGAAACTGTCACAAACACAATATATATTCAGTACAAATAACAACATATTACAAACGCTACATAGGTGGAGGTGAAGGAGGCCGATCTGGCTGCTGAGCACGATGTGTTTTCAAATCTTCAGTCCGATTCTTCAACTACGTTTTTGTGCTAATTAAACTTTCAACGTACTTAACATACTTTTTCTTTTGGACTCTATAATGTTTTTCTTGAATACGAAAAACATATCCAAGAAAAGGTGCATATGATATGGCCATCCACCACAAAATAAATATTCTAAATTAACCACAAAAAAATGCAAACGTCCGACAACAAATTTGAATGAAAAATTAATTATGTCGCAAATATTATTATCTTATATCGATTAGTTAAAAAAATAAAATACTTTTTTTAAAAAAGCTTAGTTAATTTTGATCTTATAAATTAATTTTTGAAATTAAATTAGATTCAAATTCATTTTTGTCGTTTGATATCAGAGTTATTAATCCTTAATGTCTTACGTACAAATTTCACACTTATGAGGAGATATATGTATCACTATATTATGCTACAATGAGTATGGTTACAAAATTTTAATTCTCACTAAATAATTGGTAAATTGATTTACTTATGGAAAAATCAGCAGTCAAGTAGTACAAGAAATTGCAGTGATTTGAGTTAGATTTGGAAATATAAAAAAAAAATTAAAATATTATAATTAGATATTCAAAGCTATACAAAAAATCTATGGTTCCTTGAATTTTTAGATAGATTTGAAAAACGAAACAAAAAAAATTAATTATCCAAATCCAGTTATTAAAAAGGGATGTACCTCCTGGATCAACTACTTTAGAATGATGAGATTTTCCAGAGTGCGCTTTTGGGTGTTGAGTCACGTTCAAGTTGACATACCACTGTTCCCAATATAGCCTTTCAATTTTGTTGGTGAACCATGATGGCTGCTTGCTTTTCACTTCATAAAAAGATAAGCATATCTGCATCAAAATTTAGGAGTCAACAAACAGTGCCAAATTTGCAACATTATCAATTCATCAATAACATTATAAGTACGGTCATCAACAGGAAACAAGGATGTAGTTAATGCTTATTCCATACTATAGTTATTCCCTCATCATAGATTGTTTAGTTAATTTGAGGCCAATAGGCAGGTTAAAAAAAAAAAAAAAAACATTGAAATTGTTATCTGTTAAAGTTAAAATGAGCACCATTTGATATAATTTTAGTTATCAAGAGCATTACTCAACTAAAGCTATTTATTGGCAGATGGCACAATGTAGATAAACTACTTCAAAAATAAATAAATAAATAAATAAATATATGAGAAGCACGCCAGAAAATTGTCAATGTTAACCCCAGACTGAGCAAGATAGAAAATGCAGACAATTAAAATATTTCATTTCGCAGCAATGAAATAACCCAAGTACAGAAGATGCTTTTCCAAAAAAGAAAGTAAAAAAAAAAAACACAAGAGAAAGAACTTAGGCAGGACAACGAGAGAACAGAGAGCATACTTGTTTGTTTCTTCACTTTCACACTTCACAAAACAGTTTTTTTAACCTCAACTCACATCTCAGCTCAAAATAGAAAAAACAAAAATAAATCCCAAAGTTACATGATATCAGGTTGCTAGTAGCTATATGTTTATGTTCTAATTATATTAAATTAAAAGTTAAAAGTACACTGCATAGAATATTTGAGTGCTGTATGTCCTCTGCAAAAGAAAAAAAAAATAAAAAAACTGGAATTAAAGTAGAATAGCAGCAAAGCATAACATTATACTTATATCCGGAAGTTAACCGTAAAAAAATTTATTAATTAAGTCAAGAATATGATTAAAATATATAACAAATATAAGAAGGTAAAAAGCTAGCTAACTCTGTAAATATTTGCAATATCAAGATTATACCCAGCATCTTAACCAACAAATATACCCAAAAATAGCTGCTGCTCCGTTTGCTTTTTACCAGCAACACCCAGATACTAAGAAGACAAAATAGCATACAGATAAAAAAATTCTGTTTTGATTTAATAATTTGTTTGAATAAATGGATATGTGGGTGTGGTATAGTTTGGTAGACAGTGAACATTCCAACCAAATATATAACTATTGCTCACTATAAATGTTACTATTTGTTGAGTTTTAGTGAATTAAGTAGTTTAGGCAGCCAAAGCATGGAAGAAACTGAAGTAGGAACAGCATTACTTGACCAAGACAGTGAGCAAAAACAGCATTACTATTTGGATTTCCTATTGTCAATAATGAACCAAAAACAGAGTACTGCAACACATAAACCAAATAATTTCCTATAAACGTAAAGAAAATAAAAATAAATGTCTACTAAATTACTTAATTATTATCATGTTCTACATCAAATTTTAGATCAAATTATCATCTCAAATACGTAAAGTATAAAGTAGGGGTGACCAAAAAAACGGATGGACTTGGTTAACCGAAAAAAAAAATACGAAACCGAACCGATGAACTGATTAACCGATTGTAATGGACTGGTTAATGATTAGTATTTTGCAAAAACCGATATTAATGGACTGGTTAATGGTTTTTGATTCATGTGATCGGTTAACCGAACCGAAACCGAATAGTTAATTTATTAATTATTTAATATGTCCATATTTATTATTTCTTAATTTATCAAATTTTTAATAATGAAAATCAGAATATATTCGAAAAGTTATATAACAATTTATCTAATTAAAAGTGATTATATATTTTTTTTTTCATTATACTGATTATTTTAAAATTTTAAAGTTTTTTTAATTGGCTACTAGTAAGTATAACAATTTATTTAATTAAAACTGATTATAGACCGGTTAATTTATTTACTTATTAAATATTAATTTTTAAAAACAAATTTGCTTATATCTACAAAATATTTTTATTTTAACAACAATAATGTTATATTATAGTGAAAAAATTTTAATTTTTAAGTATCTTGAATATTTTAATTTTATTTATGAATACATTTTATAATTATAGTGGTTGACCGAAAAATGTTGGGTTACCAGTCCGAAAATCCGAAACCGATGGTTAACGACTGGTTAACCGATAGTAACGGACTGGTTAATGATTAGTATTTTGAAAAAATTGATATTAATGGACTGATTTTTTTTTTTTTGCTCATAGACCGGTTAACCGATCCATGCTCACCGCTAATATAAAGTCAATATAAATATCACCATTAATTCAAAAGAAAAGCATTAATAAAAATCGATTTCAATGCTTACTGCTGCTGAAGAAAGGCCAAGCTCATCCAAAATTCCATATTCGGCCGGTGATGAGTAACCCATCTAATTATCACTATTGCAAAACTAACAAAACCAAAGAACAATACAATTCCACTGTAATGGGTTTCAATTACTAGATAGTTAATCTTTTTATGCTCTGTATTACTTTTGCATTTGTGTTGGAGCAAAACCAGCTCAATGTTTGAGTCAATTAGAATTTGGATTTCCCATTCAGTCAAATAACTATACAAGTAAACCAACGCTCCAAAACTAAATGAAGCCTTAATATCACACCTCATCCGGCAAACTCTCTCAGCAACCAAATAATGGAAAAATTAAAAACTAGAAAGAACAAATAATTGGTTGGAGACAGTGAAGTTCTAGCAAAATTTGAAGCCAATCGCCACACAGTAAACAGCTGTGATGAAATTCACAATAAACCGTATAATTTTGAAGCAATTAGGGAATAGAACTAACCTTAAAAGTGGTTGCTGGTGACCGGAGTGGAGAGATGCGAGTAGCGACAGCGACGAGAGGTGAGCTGCAACGGGCGACAGCGGCGATCTAACAGCACCCCAGGGAGACTGGATCTGCGATGATGGGGTGGAGGGAGTCGACGGCGAGGGAGCGAGTGGCGGCGGGGTGGACGGCGACGCCAGATCTAACGCCTGGTGGCTCTCAAGGAGAGTGAAACGCGATGGAGGGGGCGACGCAAGAGAGAGGCATGGAGAGTTGAACAAGGAGAAAATAGAGAATGTCTTACATTGAAATTGATTTTACCTTGAAATTTTAGAACCCGATTTTACCTTGTAATTGATAGCAACCAAAAAATATTCGGTTGCTATTCTTTAAAAATTTAGCAACGGAAGCAAAATTCGGTTGCTAATTTAATTTAAAATAAATATTTAAGGCTTGCTATATTTGCAACAAAAAAATATTCGGTTGCTATTTTTTAAGAATTTAGCAACCGAATTTAATTCGGTTGCTATTTTTTAAAGTAAATTTTTAAGACTTGCTATATTTGCAACTGAAAAATATTCGGTTGCTATTTTTGAAGAATTTAGCAACGGAATTTAGATTCTGTTGATAAATTAGCAACCGAATTAAATTCGGTTGCTATTTTTAAAAATTTGCTATATTTGAAACCGAAAAATATTCGGTTGCTATTCTTTAAGAATTTAGCAATGGAAATTAAATTCCGTTGCTAAATTAGCAACCGAATTTAATTCGGTTGCTATTTTTTAAGACTTACTATATTTGCAACCGAAAAATATTCGGTTGCTATTCTTTAAGAATTTAGCAACGAAAACCTAATTCCGTTGTTAAATTAGCAACCGAATTTAATTCGGTTGCTATTTTTTAAAGCAAATTTTTAAGACTTGCTATATTTGCAACCGAAAAATATTCGGTTGCTATTTTTGAAGAATTTAGCAAATGAATTCAGATTCCGTTGCTAAATTAGCAACCGAATTAAATTCGGTTGCTATTTTTTAAAATTTGTTATATTTGCAACCGAAAAATATTCGGTTGCTATTCTTTAAGAATTTAGCAACGGAAATCAAATTCTGTTGCTAAATTAGCAACCGAATTTAATTCGGTTGCTATTTTTTACGACTTACTATATTTGCAACCGAAAAATATTCAGTTGCTATTTTTTAAGAATTTAGTAACGGAAACCTAATTCCGTTGCTAAATTAGCAACCAAATTTAATTCGGTTGCTATTTTGTAAAGCAAATTTTTAAGACTTGCTATATTTGCAACCGAAAAATATTCGGTTGCTATTTTTGAAAAATTTAGCAACGGAATTCAGATTCCGTTGCTAAATTAGCAACCGAATTAAATTCGGTTGCTATTTTTTAAAGCGAATTTTTAAGACTTGCTATATTTGCAACCGAAAAATATTTGGTTGCTATTTTTGAAGAATTTAGCAATGGAATTCATATTCCGTTATTAAATTAGCAACCGAATTAAATTCGGTTGCTATTTTTTAAAGCAAATTTTTAAGACTTGCTATATTTGCAACCGAAAAATATTCGGTTGCTATTCTTTAAGAATTTAGCAACGGAATTCAAATTCCGTTGCTAAATTAGCAACCGAATTAAATTCGGTTGCTATCTTTTAAAGCAAAATTTTAAGACTTGCTATATTTGGAACCGAAAAATATTCGGTTACTATTTTTTAAGAATTTAGCAACGGAATTCAAATTCCGTTGCTAAATTAGCAACTGAAATAATATTTCGTTGCTATTTTTCGCTCCAAAATTATCACGAATTTCGTTGGCGCCATATTTAGCAACGGAAACCATTTTCCGTTGCTAAATATTGGCGCTAAAAGTTCCCTCCAATTTTAGCGACCGAAAATCACCAAATTTTTTTCCGTTGTTAAATATACAAAACTTAACCAATTTTAGCAACGGAATTTAAATTCCGTTGCTATTATATTCCGTTTTTATTTTTTGGTTGCTATTTCTAAATTTTCTTGTAGTGTATTATGATTATTTATTTTATTTTATTTTATTTTCATATAATTTTGCTAACTTGTTACTTCTCTTTGTTTCTTTATTTGACACATAATATTTCGTTTAATTGAGCTTCGCTTTATAGCTGGTGATTTGGAGGCTAAGAGATTCGGAAACCCTTGGCTTGATTCATTCCTTCATTATCTTTTTTTGCCTTCGTAATTTGTTATTTCCTTAGTTTAATTTTTATTATTACTTGAACTTGGTTTAACAAAGCTAATTTTGTGCTCGTTGATATAGAAATTCACCAAAAAGATTTTTGTATAGTAAAATAAGTTTTCTTTTAATAAAATGGGACCAATATCTTAGTTTTGTTCCAATCAAAGTCATCAAAAGAAATATTCAATTTTGTAATTATGCATGCGGGAACTAATGTTCCCACCTTAAATAAATACCCCATTTTATGCATGATTTCTTTTCATTCTGCTTATTGGGGTTGCATTCTACCCCTTTTCCATTGTAAGTTAATTTTATTTATTGCTTTATTTACTGCTTTCCACTATACACTTAAGATGCAGTTTAATTTAACTGCATGAATAGTGCGAGAAAAGAAAAAGAAAATTTAATATAAAAACTCATTTATAACTTTAACCAAGGTATAAGTAAGGGTGAAGTCCCGAACTCTTTCTGGTGATCCTTTCAATGTTTTTTTGGAAGGCAATTCCAAAATACTTTCTTGTTGCCTAAAATAAACACATACGCTTGGTTTTAGGGTCAATGAGGCTAGATGAACTTTTCCAATATTTTATTGGGTGGCGACTCCAAAACACCTCTTATTGCCCAAAATAGAAGCAATCGTAGTTTGATGGATCTTCACGAGTTTTAATGAACCTCCCTCAGACCCTAAAAGTGGGTCTTCGAGGATCGATGAGGTTCGGTGCTCATCACAGTGGTGACTTTACTGGGGAATTAGAGACCTTGCTCCTAAAGTACCTGTGTTAAATAATATATAATTGAGTTTTTAAAATTAAAATTCCATGTCTTTTTGAAAATTACATTGTATCAATGTTAGAGCCTTAGATCTATGCTAGATGGTCCCTTCTTAACCCTGGTGCATTCCCGAAGCACGACCTTGTGTTCACTTAATGTGTGGGAATTGTTAGGGATAATCACCAACTCAAGTCTCGTACCAAATTGGTATATTGCATGATGACCCGACTGGTCGTTACGCTCGTGAAGAGCTAGACTTGTTGGCCGGGATTATACTTGGGTAGCCCAAAAATACCATCACCCTGACCAAAACTCATGTAATAGCAATAGATACTTCCCTTAAGTGACATGTACCTTAATATTGTGCTTGTTATGTGGGCCATGACTTATTAAACAAATTCAACCAAATGAAGTGGTCACCCCTTAACTGCTTTTATGTCCAGATAGGCCCATTTTAATTTTTTTGAATTATTTAAATACGCAATGGAAAAAACTCACACGTATGCGTTTTGCATAGGAGATGTTATGTTGTTGGCTTTACACCATGCATCATACATGTCCATTGGATTCTCCGTTGATCCAGGGGCTAATCGGACCTGCGAAATAGACTGCACAACCCCCTATGTGGGATCGATATGGTTGGAAGGATCTACTTACTTGCATGTGGTTATAAATGTTGAATAAAGCACTATCATGCATTATATGTCATTCATGCATCATCCTAACAAGGTGAATCTTGCAGCCATAATAGATTCGTCTAAGTGGTCTAAGGGTCCCGACATTCGTTTGATTAGGAATCCATTTTTTTGAATTGCCGAAAAGAGTAACAGATTGGGGTTTAGAGTCACTTTCAGACAGCAGTGAAACTTTCTCCTTTGAATATTCAGTGAAAACTAGTATGGCAATCTACCAAGAGAATACAATGTAACTCGAACCATGATTTATAAGGAAGTGGGTAAAAGGTTAGAGGAGTATGAGGCTCAAATGATGGAAATCTTGGGGAACCTAACTACCACTTTAGCACCACATGCTGCTCCTCATGTGAAGCAAAATGAACAAGGGCTAGTTAGAGAGGATCCCCTGACAGTAGCATGCCCGCTAGTAACAAAACCCTAGGGTATAACTCATGTTGAGCAGAGGATAGTACACGATGCCAACTATGATTTCTTTTAGGAGGAACAAGAGGACCTAGTAGTGATAAGGGGAAAAACACCTAGGTTTGAGGAGATGATCACCAGGAAGATGGAGGAAAAATTTAAAGCTATGGCCTGCATGTTGGCAGTGAGGACAAGGATGAACCCCGAACACAAGGGATTGGATGGAGAAGATCTAATCCCAAAAAATTTCAAAATGCCAGAGTCCCAAAATTTGATGGTACTTTTGACCCAATGACACATGTGAAGCAGTACTCGCTAGTGATGGAGGGTACAACTTTAACAAGGAAGCAAAAAATTAAATATTTCTGCTTAAGCTTAATAGGCCCCACAATTGATTGGTGATATGGGCTAGACAGGAGGACGAAGGTTGACTGGGACTTATTAATAGAGGAATTCCTCAAACAATATGACTATAATACGAGAATGAAAGTCACTCTAAAAGACCTAAAGCTTTTGCAATAGAAGCCGGGAGAGTTATTCCATGAATACCTCACCAAATGAAGGAACCAGGTCATGGAAATAAAGAGCAAACCTGACACCCCAGATCAGATCAGGCTTTTTTATCAGAAATGCTAGCCCAAATCTGAAGAAGGGACTGAAGATGAAATTCTTGAAAGATTGGGATGAATTGAAGGATATTGCTAAAGAAGTCGAAGGAGAATATCCGGCGAAAAGGGTGAGCAATGAGACCTTTGTCAGAAAGCGATATGGCAATCAGGGAGTAAACAAATCGGTATGCTCCAGTAGTGGCAACAGAGCAGGCAAGACCCCTGCAGTTTCGATCACAAATATAAGTCAAAAATACTTTTCGAACTTGGGTCGGCCTCTATAATAGTTATTAAGAAGGTTGATTAAGGAGCGAAAGTTATAGCCCTTGCCACTAAAGCCAACTAGAACTCAAGGGGGGCCGGGGTACAAGGATGACGAGTATTGTGAATACCACTAGCATACTGGACACATGATAGATTATTACAGTACGTTAAGGCATAAAATCTAGGATCTAATTGACACCAAACAAATCAATGATCCAAAGCAGAGAGAGTAAGAAGAAGTCCAGATATAACACCGTTCCCCTGCCTATTTTCATGGTCAGGTCTAGTTTGCCCGAATGGTGTGTGCTAAAAGACTTATTTGGAATGAGTATGTAGCCCTCACCCGCCATTTGCAGAGGGAAAGTGAAGAGGAATTGCTTGTGACATCAATCAATTACTGGGAGTCCACTAGTGAGAGTGGAGAAGAAGACGAGCCCACTGACTTCTAGGGCTTAGATGATGAAAGGAATGAAAAGATCGGAGCTGTCACTTGGAGTGGAAGGATGATCCCAGAGGTAGAAAAATAGCAAGATCCAGTGCTTGTACCTGCGAAAAAAGAGCAAGAGGAAAACCCGATAATAAAACAACTGAAGAAGACATCGGCTCAAATATCCATATGTGACTTGCTGAGACAATCACCACCGAATAAGCAAAAGCTAGTTGAAGCCCTATGCAAATCAACTGTTGCAACAACCATTTCCCCCACCGAATTGCTAGATATCATGAAAAGAAGCTCTGGAGAGAACCATCTTTATTCAGATGCAAATTTCCCCACAGAAGGCTGCAATCATAATAGCCTATTATACATAAGGGCACAAATCAATGATAAGCACATTGCTTGTGTAATGGTGGATGATAGGTTGTCTATCAATGTTTTTCCTCTAATAGCAATACCGGCATTTGAGTTGAATGAGAGTATGTTGTGCAAGTCAAACCTCACAATCCTTGCTTATGATAACTCCAAAAGACAAGCAGCGGGAAACTTTAAGGCAGTGGTGAAGACTGGGCCAGTCGGGACAGAGGCAGAGTTCGTGGTTCTCCCAATAACCATAAATTTCTCAGCATTGCTCAGGAGGCCATGGTTTTATATACTAGGAGGAATGCCATCCAATTTGCACCAAATGATAAAAATCCTACATGATGGACAAGTTGTGACCATCCGAGCTTCTAGGGAAAACTAGGTTTCTGTCTTAGGGATTTCAAAGCAACCCTTTTCATGCAACCATGATCTAGGAAGAGGGAGATACTATAGGAAACCCCCCAAATGGTCAACAAGATTAAATGAATGTCTTTTCTCCTATGGGCTGGTTTGGGTAAAAACTCTCAAGGACCACAATCAGCCATCGCAAAAAGGGGTCAGAAAGACTGGAAGGGCCTTGGATACAAAGGCATAACAATCAAGAGTAAGAAGACATCGGCCGAGGTCCGCACATTAGAGAGAGTTTTATGCCAGCAACCTCAATATGTGTTTTTATTGGAGAAGCCAAGCCTCATTTGTAACACCCCGATCGGACCACCACGAAAGCACCCCGACCAGAGCGCTACACACCGGACATACACTATCCGAACATCACCAACTATGCATACATTCACTCGAGCGTAAGCATTCATAGGCAAAAACATAACTTTATACATATAAATAACCAACTATACAATATCCAAAATTACATATACAAAATGTTACAGGAGCAAAATACAAAATAAAACTCTAACTCCTATGTGGCCGACCTGTAGATGCGCGACTCCAACCAGAACAAAACCTGCCACCTACACGAGAAAACAAAAAAAAAAAGATATCCTGTGCTAAGCAATAACGCTTAGTGAGGAGGAACAAAGAAAGAAGAAAACACTATACAGAAATATCCAGTAAGTCATGTAAATTCATGCACTAATTATAAATAACACTTTACTAAATCAGGGCATCATCATAAATAGGAAAGTAAACCCAAAAAGGAAACACTAGCCAGGATCACTCGGGACAAACATCACACTTCACAACACTTTAGAACCGAACGGAACACACTAGCCTGAATTTCACTGGTGGATACGGGAACACTACACTGGAGACCGAAGCCTCAAAACACTTTCACTAGCCTGAAGGCAACAAGGGAGACCAGAGTCTCAAAACATTTTCACTAGACATTAATGGAGATCAACCAACTCACTAGACCCGAACGGGCCGAACACTGGCAGCTGCACTCACTATCCCTTTATAAGCATGCTTATCCATCCACTACACTCACACTTCAGGTTCAACTCACTCACTCAGAAATCACTATACACTATTATGCACAATCACTAATCAAAACACTATCATCATCAGGACACTAGTAGAACATGAACCATGCAAAGTGAGACAGGAAAATCATTTTCATTCCGATCGGGACTCTGCAAGCCGAGCGAAGCTCTTCTTGCCGAGCGGGCTCTACATGCCGAGCCTACCCTGCATGCCAAGCAAAGCCCTTCATGCCGAGCGGGCTCTACATACCAAGCGGACTAAAAAACACAGCTCTATCTCAATCCAGACAAGAGTCTCGATCGGACAGAGTCGCATTTCTCCAGAACTCCAGAAAGCAGCTGGAACACCGAGCTTCAAAACCATGCCAAAACCATTTCATTCAATCAAGAAATTCACATCAACACTCAGTATGAAATAGTTCACAACACTAACACACAATACTAGCCAATCACTCGCTATAACATATACATAACTACATACAAAACACTCAAAATCCCAGAACTTAAACTGCGAAGAACACATGATCCGAAAGAAGATGAACATACAACTCTTAAACAAACACCATCACACACACACGCTCCCAAACCTAGAAATGAAACTTCAAGCCGAACTCTTTACTAAACCACTTTCTCTTTGCCTTTACTCTTCCTTCTCTCTTCCGATTCTTGCACAGAAACTCAACCAAATCCATACTAGATCAAAACATAAAATCAAACTTCTCAATCCCAAGAACAGAGAACAGGAAAGAACGAAGAAATCCCAAACATAATCCCGAACACTTACCTTCTTGAACCAGCTCAAACCTCTGTAAATCCCTCACAAATCTTGAAGAACACACAAAGAAGAATTGAGAGCAAGATTTCGGGAAAAGGGAGAGAAAAGATGGGAAAGAGCAGAAAGATGAAGAATGGCTCCAATGAAAGCAAACTCTCTTTTTCTGCCTTCCCTCTCGTCTCTCTCTCTTTCAAATCCTCATAAATGCTCTCAACCACCTAAGCCACTTGTCCATCTCTCATTGGACCTCCAAACCCACTAACTTGACTTTTACCTTTCAACCCTTGGCAAATCTCCTTTTAATCACTAACAACAATTCTTTCCTTCTATACTTTAATTAACTCTTCAATTTTGTCCTCAATTCCACTTACATACTTACAAAATCACCCTTACATTTCCGATTAAAACCACAAATTCTGACTAAGCACTTTTTGGGTTGTGACAACTCACTCCCCCTTAAGAAATTTCGTCCTCAAACTACAAGAAAAATAGGTTTTAACGAAGGGAAATCCGGTCATTAAAAGTCCAAATCCGGTCGTTGAAGGTCTTTAACGACTGGAAAATTCGGTCGGTAAAAGCCCCTTCATTAAAGGTATGGACGATCGGATTTTTAATCCGGTTGTTAATATCTTTAACGAAAGGAACGTTTTCAGTCATTGAATAGTGAGTTTTAGCGACCGGATTTTCCCTTCGCTAATTGTATTCACTTTCAACGAATGGATTCCCGGTCGTTAAAAATACCTTTTAGTGACCGAATTTTCCCTTCGCTAATTGTATTTACTTTAAACGAAGGGAATTCCGGTCGTTAAACATACCTTTTAGCGACCAAATTTTCCTTTCACTAATTGTATTCACTTTCAACGAAGAAATTTCTGATCGTTAAAGAGTTATTTTAGCGACCGAATTTTTCTTCGCTGAAAAAAATTTGGTCATTAATAATAAATTTTCAAAATAAATAAAACATTTTATTTAAATATTACTTGTACACGTCATTCACACACATATATATCAAAAATTATAATAAATAGTATTTTCATATATTGCAAAATATCAGTTACAAAATATATCGATATTTCGTAATATTGTTTGACATTACATTTGTCACATACAAGTTTGTTTATAAAAACACCCCCGTATCTATACCATTTTCTATTCCCCTAGAATCTTTAGAAGAATGCATAATGAAACTCATATCTTTATTGTCCATTATTTTGAAGACCTGCAAAATTTAAAACATAAATTTATAATTAATATTCATGCACAAATTTAGTAAATCAAGTGGCAAATTAATTTAACATTTTTAATTTGAAATACCATTTACCTTAATATTTTGCTCATACTATGGTAGCATGGAAGAATTGGTTCCATAAATCTGGCAATAGCAATAAATAGGATTTAGCATCAAGAACTACATAAAAAGCATAATATTTCCTAAAACAGCAAAATAACACTGAAAGATTATGATAAATTATAGCCTCTATTCTATTACAAGCAATGTTACATGAGCCTACAATTTCATAAGCATTCAGAGACTATGAATATAAATAAACTTGCAAGCATTAATACAAGTCAACAGAATTAACTAGAGCAACCGATGGAACTGAAGAACCAAAAAGTCTACATTTACTAGTCCTCATGACTAAAATCTTCACGGTTTCTAAAAGTTCCCTCAAAACATGCAACTTAAAGGTAGCCTGAAATGAGATTTAAAATTATGATACCAGGGTTCTCACATAATCAATACAAAACAAATAACTATGCTGGAGCCTAAGGAAAATAGCATATAATGACTTTGAACGACATTAATCCACTACTATTTTAGGGTTAAAATCCTGCAATCCTTTACCCAAAAAAAGTCATATAGTTAAGATAATATTATTGGAAATAATTTTACCTCTGAAATATGAACTACTTGATTGTTATGCTCTTATGTGTGTGTGAGTGTGTGTATATATATATATATATATATATAAATAATAGTAATTATAACTATTATTGCTTAATTCATGCATAAAAAATAATGTGTTTTTTTGGGTACATACACAATGTTTTTAATTATCACATTCAAACCTGTTGTGAATATGGTTTTCGATCTTAAACTTAGGATTAAAATTAAAGGAATATACCTTTGGTTGATTCGGTAATGTATCTGGCAACTCAATATTTCTGAAAAAAAAACTAAATTAACATCTTAAATGTGATGATTAAGATCCAAATAATATATATATATATATATATATATATATATATATATATATATATATATATATATATATATATATATATATATATATATATATATATATATATATATATATATATATATATATATATATATATATATATATATATATATATATATATATATATATATATATATATATATATATATATATATATATATATATATATATATATATAAGGATGAGGTAATTAATTGAGGAGATTAAAAACCTGCAAGTGACTTTTAACATGAGAAATAGTCAATTCTTGAACCCCCATTAGCTTAAGGACTAGCTTGGGTGTAGCCTCTACTCATCATAATATAATGAAGTTAATTAAAAACTAATTATGATTAAATTGAATATATAGTTAGCTACTTACTTACTTTCAAGTCCTCCAAGACTATTTACACATTCTACGAAATGCTTATGAAGATCTTGAATCCATTTAATGCGGGTTTTATATGATGGCAGCTGCTGCTTAAGATAGTAAGATCTGATATAAAAATTACTACCAACCTGCTCCAAATTAATAAGAATACATATATTAATTAAATCATACAGAATTAATAACTAATTATCATAACAATTTTACGCAAATCAATTAAAATCACCTCATAACTTTCATGATTTTTGAAACTAATGATATGGCTTTGATTTTGGTACGTGTCTTCAGTTCTTGGATTATCATCTTGAGATTGAAATATTGGTTGGGAAAATCCTATGCAGCTTTGCATACCAAAAACATAAGAATTTAGAGTTGAAGTATTAGCTTGCAATTCATAAGGACTAAAATCTTTAGAGTTCTTGAAAGTGCCCTCAAAACATACAACTTAAAATTCTGCTTTAACTTAAAAAAAAGGCAAAAAGTTATCTTCAAAAACTTGATGTGCAGTAAAATAAAAATAGTAGAGGATAGATGGGCAACATCCATCTGATATATTAAAATACACCTGAAAGTCATATTCTGTTCTGGCCTACTTTCTAAAGAAAAGGATGACTACACACGATTATAAAAAGTCACATTCTTGCCTGCTTTCTAAAGTGCACGCTATTATGCAGACATTTTATATCTCAGCTTATAAAGTTGTTGAAACACAATTGTAAATAAAATCAACAAAAAAGGCAGCAAGAAAAGAATATAAAAATGATCACTGTACTATTGCATTCAATATATACCCTCTATAGTCTGCACCAGACCTTCCAGATTTTCTTACTTTGTTTTGCTGTCTCAATAGAAGTGAAAAAGAAAAAAGGAAAAAAAATATGAAGTATAAAGGGAAAAAGAAATAGTATAGAAAAGCAAGCATATGTAGATAAAACATGTAAGAATAACTGGATAAAACATCAAATGGAAAGTTATGTTAACTCGAAAACATATCTTGTAAAATGGAGAAAAAAAAATCCTTATTGCTATTTTATATTTCTAAAACTACCAAAAAATGTTAGGATCTATACATTTTTTATAAGAGGTGAACTTTAAAATTCAAAGAGCATGAATTATATATACTGTAATTTAATAAACTTAAACATTTAGAGGCATTCATATTACTCAATGAGCAGCAACTCCAATCATGAAATAACAATTGTTGGAAACGATGAACTAGAACTATTTTTTAGCTTCTTTGAACAAGAAAATAACTTGGAAATTTAGCAAATAAAATGAAATATGAAGGGAAATAAGGAACTATGAACTTTCATTAAAAGTTATAACATCAATTTGGTTCTATAAGTATCAATATTCCTTGCATTTTTAGGTATATTAATCCACAATGACAAGACTGGAATTTAATTGTCCTTGAACTCGAAAAACAGTCACCTAATATAACCCACCCAACCTCATATATGATTTGTTTCTTATAAAGTCGATGAAAACAATAATATTAAAAGACCATAGAAATATACAACCTCCACTAAAATCATGCATGCCAGCAATTACTAGGATGAAAGATTAAATAAAAGATATTTTGATTTCAAAGTTCCATATTTAAACTGTAAGCAGTAATTGAGCATAATAAGAGCATACCTTTCTGCCATCTTCCAACAGGGTCCTAATACTGTGACCATGATAATTCTCCCGATGTTTGTAAACCTTGACATCTTCCCAAGTAAATTTTGCACATAAATTTATCCATTTACTCTTCAACAATCACATCTTCATCCACAAATAAATTACCCAGCAATTCAACATGAGTGATGTAATATACATCCAAATTGTCTATATATATCGCCAAATGCCACATGGAGGATACCATTAGCATAATTCGGTCCCAAGATTTGGAATACAGATAATAACATATTTGCTATAACAAATTGAAAAAAAAATCAAAATTAAAATACCGATTGAATTAAGATAGAAACCTAAAAACTTGTGACTTAAAGAGATATAAATACTTAGATGATCAGTGCTAAATAATCCATTTATCAGCTACATTAAGGCATGATTAACCAAAATAATCAACAGACATATTTGAAGCAAACTGGGTTTGCTTTTCCTTTACGTGTCTCTATTTCTTAGGTTTTCAGTTTGGGGGTCTACGATGGCGAATTAGGTTCTGAAATAACAAGTAAGGAAAAAATTCGAGTTCAAAAAAATAATAAAGAAGATGATTTAGATAGAATATAATGATTTAGAAGAGCATATTGAAGTTCATATCAGAATAATTCAATTACAGATAGCGAGAGCTTACGATCTTGGCCACCGTGGACACCACCTCTAGTTGGATGATACATGTCGGAACTGGTTCAGGTTCAGCTGCTCAAGGAAAGGAGATCATGGCCTTTACTCTTCCTTTCTAGTTAAAAAAAAAAACCTATATCTGCAGGGCTTCGAGTGGTGCGGCGGCGGCAAGGTAGAGGAGCAGCAGGGCAGCGAGGAGAGGGCAACGGCAGATGACCGCCCTAACATCTATTTTATCAGGGTTATAGTTTAACGAAAGGGTGAGAGTTTGCTTTCGACAGTGAAGCGGAGAATAGGGTGAGAATCGATTATGTTGGTACGTGATAAATCTCATGTTGCTTCTAATGGTGAAGTGGAGAACAGGGTAAGAATTGATAAATATAATTTATGAGAAGGTGAGAATCTCAGAATCTCAGAAAAAGGGATGCAGAGCAGGAAAGGGATTTGGGGATTTTAAGAATTTTTGAACAAAAGAAAAATATGAAAGTTTATTGATGAAGCAGGGAACAGAGAGGGACGAAGGAAGATGAAGGCGGGGCTAGTGGGGTGGCTTTCGGTGGTGGGTAGCGTCGAGTGGGTGATGAGGGGACGGATTAGGGCTGGCAAGCATTTTACACAAATTGGGTTTTATGGGTTTGCTTTCTATTTGAGTTTATATTTTTTGTTTTATTTTAATAAAATAATTGAGAATTATTTTTGGAGGTAAAGAATGAAGTAATAACGACCGGATTTTATGCCTTTTAACAACCGAAAATAATCTAGTAGTTAAATAATAATAAAATTTGAGTTTTAACGACCGAATTAATTTTCTTTCGTTGTTTATATCTTTTTACGACCGGATTTTGTCCCTGCGCTAAATTTTGGTCGTTAAAACTCAGTTTTCTTGTAGTGAAAATTTCCCTACTAATCCATTCCAACCCAAAACCCAAAACAGAACTGTGAACAAACTTAACAAATTAATACTTACCGGAAGATCCTACAAGATCAGGAGTATCCTCTCTGATCATTGGATACACTCAGGGCCGATCATATTCTCCCATGGTCCCCGGTCGCTGTACTATTTCTGATGGCACTCGTGAAGGTTGTCCACTGCCTCTGCCACTTCGGTCCGCTCGCGTTCTTTATCCACTCGCTCTACTCTCGAGTTCTTTCCTTGACCTCCCTTCTTTTCAGACAATCAGCTAAGAAATGCTATTTACTTTCGCACTTGAAACATGCTCTCGAAATCTTTCGATATTCGCCCTAGTGGCACCTCTGGCAATGCTCACACTCTGGAATCACACTTCCCTTGCTGGAGGGCAACACCGTAATCCCAAATTTAGAAGGCGCTTGAGCCGAATCTTTAGTCTCTTGTCCGATCGGAACTTTCTTAGCTCTCTTACCACTCACAAACCCACTGTCCGGGGCTTTCCTCTTCTGCTCTAATTTTTAGTTAATCCCTTTCGACTCCTCTAGCTTTATCGCTACTGCTACCAACTAATAATATCTGACAGGATGCATAACTGCCATAGCTGACAGGGGCCCTCGGATCACTTCTCTTAACCCATCTTGAAAATGTTGGCACCTAAATCTTTTAGTCAGTATCATTTTCGGTACATATTTGCTCAGCCGACTAAACTCCTTCTCGTATTCACCGACTGTTATATTCCTCTGCCTCAGACTTATAAACTCCTTCCACTTTGCCTCTCTATAAGCTTTAGTTACATATTTCTTTCCGAACTCTTGTGAGAAAAACTCCCATGTCAACTCAGCCGGTCTCTGAGGGTTGCGGAGCACGAGCTTCCACCAATCATATACCGATGCTTGTAGTAATGACTTTGCACAAATCACTCGCTCATGGGCGGGACACCTAATCTCCTGCAAAATCCGATCTACTCTCTCAATCTAGAAATCGGCCACATCCGATTGGTCGACTGCAGTCTCATGAAAATCTTCGGCGCCTCTCTTCCTCAAAAGCTCAGAAGGAGCCTTGGCAGCAGTCAGTCTATCTACCACTTAAAGCAAACCTTGTACCAATGCCGGATCAAAACCAAAACCCATACCTGCTGGTGGTGCATGCTCACATGCAGACCTATCACTGCCGACCGGATTAACACTGCCTACTGTCTCGCCCATATTCTCACTCAGATCAGGCTCCACCAAGACACTACATAGGTCACATCTGCATTAGGCCACGACACTAGACAAACTCACATGCCATGACTCTAAACTCAAAACAACCAAAAATAACCAGGACTGGATAAACCGGTGCTCTAATACCATACTGTAACACCCCGATCGGACTGCCACAGAAGCACCCCGATCGGAGCACTACACATCGGACATACATGATCCGAACATCACCAACTACACATACATTAAATCGAGTGGAAGCATTCATAAGAAAAAACATAACTTTATAAATATAAATAACCAACTATAAAATATCCAAAATTACATATACAAAATGTTACAGGAGCAGAGTACAAAATAAAACTCTAACTCCTATGTGGCCGACCAGCAGATGCGCGACTCCAACTAGAACAAAACCTACCACCTACACGGAAAAACAAAAAAAAAAAGATATCCCATGCTAAGCGATAATGCTTAGTGGGGAGGAACAAAGACAGAAGAAAACACTATACAGAAATATCCAGTACGTCATGTAAATTCATGCACATAATTATACATAACAATTCACTAAATCAGGTCATCATCATAAATAGGAAAGTAAATCCGAACAGGAAACACTAGCCAGGATCACTCGGGACAAATATCACACTTCACTGCACTTTAGAACCGAACGGAACACACTAGCCTAAATTTCACTGGTGGATATGGGAACACTACACTGGAGACCGAAGCCTCAAAATACTATCACTAGCCCGAAGGCAATAGGGGAGACCAGAGTCTCAAAACATTTTCACTAGACCTTAACGGAGGTCAACCGAATCACCGGACCCGAACGGGCCGAACACTTGCAGCTGCACTCACTATCCCTTTATAAGCATGCTTATCCATCCACTACACTGACACACTTCAGGCTCAACTTACTCACTCAGAAATCACAATACACTATTATGCACAATCACTAATAAAAACACTATCATCATCAGGACACTAGTAGAACATGAACCATGCAAAGTGAGACAGGAAAATCATTTTCATTCCGATCGGGACTCTGCAAGTCGAGTGATGCTCTTCTTGCCGAGCGGGCTCTACATGCCGGGCCTACCCTGCATGCCGAGCAAAGCCCTTCATGCCTAGCGGGCTCTACATACCGAGCGGACTGGAAAACACAGCTCTATCTCGATCCAGACAAGAGTCTCGATCGGACAGAGTCGCATTTCTCTAGAACTCCAGAAAGCAGCTGGAACACCGAGCTTCAAAACCATGCCAAAACCATTTCATTCAATCAAGAAATTCACATCAACACTCAGTATGAAATAGTTCACAACACTAACACACAATACTAGCCAATCACTCGCTATAACATATACATAACTACATACAAAACACTCAAAATCCCAGAACTTAAACTGCGAAGAACACATGATCCGAAAGAAGATGAACAGACAACTCTTAAACAAACACCATCACACACACACGCTCCCAAACCTAGAAATGAAGCTTCAAGCCGAACTCTTTACTAAACCACTTTCTCTTTGCCTTTACTCTTCCTTCTCTCTTCCGATTCTTGCACAGAAACTCAACCAAATCAACACTAGATCAAAACTTAAAGCCGAACTTCTCAACCCCAAGAATAGAGAATAGGAAAGAACGAAGAAATCCCAAACATAAATTCGAACACTTACCTTCTTGAACCAGCTCAAACTTCGACAAATCCCTCACAAATCTTGAAGAACACACAAAGAAGAATTGAGAGCAGGATTTCGGGAAAAGGGAGAGAAAAGATGGGAAAGAGCAGAAAGATGAAGAATGGCTTCCAAGGAAAGCAAACTCTCTTTTTTTGCCTTCCCTCTCGTCTCTCTCTCTTTTAAATACTGATAAATGCTCTCAACCACCAAAGCCACTTGTCCTTCTCTCATTGGACCTCGAAACCCACTAACTTGACTTTTACCTTTCAACCCTTGGCAAATCTTCTTTTAATCACCAACAACAATTCTTTCCTTCTATACTTTAATTAACTCTTCAATTTAGTCCTCAATTCCACTTACATACTTACAAAATCACCCTTACATTTCCGATCAAAACCATAAATTCCGACTAGGCACTTTTTGGGTTGTGACATCAGTGGATTAGTGGAAAGATCATACCTAGATTCGAATTCTTTAATGATGTTTTTGTCTAGGATGTTGGGTTTATCAATCCTATAGAAGGCTTTTGGGATGAAGAGGTCATGACCCAAGGCACCATCTAGGACCGAGATGCATCAAATCGTGGAGATTGTCACCAATGGGCTGTTAGTGTAACACCCTATACCCGCATGTAGCACACCACAAGATACATAGGTAGTGTACGACAACGAGTGAGGGATGCTACAGGCGAAAACATTTTGGGAACAATAACAGAATCATAATTATAAAATTTCTTTAATTCAAAGCACTCACACAATATGAAACACATTCACATATAAATTCGCATCATACTTTTCATTCTAACCTTATTAATCACTTTTATAGAAATAATAGTTAATTAAGTTACACATAGCAAACATATACTCCATCTAACAAACAATTACAAACTCGTTGGCCAAGACTGCTGCAAAAAATCCAAGATAATACTTCTACCACCTTAACCTGCATGGACAAACATCCGTAATAAGCGCCATGACTTAGTGGGAAAAACATAAAATGAACAACTGCTCACAGTGGTTATTAATGCATATCACATACATAAATAACATACGTACAAAATATCGAAATTCATAAAATACAAGAAAAAGAAGTACAAGCTACCATAAATTCATATCACAGTTTTGACACTCCAAATTATATGTTTCATTTTGTATATTTGTTATTATTCCATTTCTTATTTATACATAGCTTCAATGAGTCAAGTCAAATACATATTTTGACCACATATGCGAAATCTATGAATGCATTTATTTGGGTATAAAATTGTATTCCAGTGTAACATATACAATTTACCAAATCATTCTTAAATTATTCTCTAAATCCAAATATCTATTTCTTGTCTATTACGCTTTACCTTAAGTTATTAATCAGTACTTACCTAACATGTTCACTTAGAGATGAGAATACAATGTTCATACATATTCGATGCATATAGATTTCTTACAAAACATATTTATATTAGTTGTCAAGGTCCGGATCCTGAAGGAAAGAAATGCATATCATAACATGCATTCAAAGTTCATACACATACATACTTTCTATTATGTACTTATTTTTTACACATTCCTTTATTTGACTGATATCAAAATTTGGATATCATAACACATAGGTACCCAATGGTACTTCACACATTACGCATGGAAATTCGAAGCATATAAGCACATGGTGTACATATTCAAAATGGTTTTGATACTTCACATCACTAGACTTGTAGCGCCCCTTCCACAGCCACCCACACAGCTTTACTGTGGTAGTCGGGAATGGTCGACACAACACACAGATACACACACACACAACACATATATCTATATACTATAATCTTATAATAAAAAATTTCTTTCACTACTGCAATCATATCATGCATTTCGTTTCACGGCTGAAGATATGTTATTACTTATATTACATGCCTGCCTAATTATTACATGCCAAGTCCAAAAAGACTATATACATATAAACATATTTAAGTACACAAAATACTCAAAACCTACACTAATCAAGTCCTAGTGTTGACCGCGTTTGTTATGCGGAACTGTCCTTCCGGATCATCTCACTTCGGAACCTACATGGATTAGAAAATAACCTGTGCTAAGTGATAACGCTTAGTGGGGAACCGCAAACAATATACAATATAGGTATAAAGCACATATGCATCGATTAATTATCACTGTAATTAAAGTGAAATACTTATAGTCATGCCTATACAAACATGCCACAATGACACATCATATCCACAATACAACCATAGCATGTTACACATTTCATTTTATGTATACACATGTATAATATTTCATATGCATTCCTGCTATTAGATAATAATTATACAAATGCATCTCATGCCAAACTTTATCACTTTGTATTCATATTCTCATCTTTATAACTTTCTTTCAAATGATAAAAAATTATCATTAATCTTTCTTTCTTTGTTTTGCCTTGCCTGCAATTCAAAGACAGATAACGGGTGATACTATTAGTACTAGAAAGTACCACTATTAGTACCCGTAGGTACCACTATTAGCATATTACTATGCAAAGATGAACCCATTTAGGATTTAATAGAAAGATGATTTCCGAAGAAATCGGATACTATCGGTCGTAACTTTAGACCCTTTTAGGCATGCCTACTTATCCTCTAGTTGACTCATAGGCTAATTATTATTTCCATTTATTTGTATATCAATCACAATTTACATTGCTCATATAATCATATGGAATAGATCATAGTACATAATAGCTCACATATATTTGTAAGCATACTATCATGTTCACATTCACTTCCATTTAAACACCTTTGCATAATTCATAATCTTTTCCCAAGTCCATATAATGTTGATATATTAGTATAAATCTCATTCCATAACATTATACATAGCTTTATAAAGAATTACTTTCCTTTCATATGCCTCACGGTGACAATCAAATCATTGTGACCGTGATATAGACACATATCAAAACAGAAGACAAATCAGGGGTACCTCACGGAAGCAACCATTTTGGTTGTGACCATGACCTATTTGCATCTTCAAAACAGAATATAAACTGAAGGTATGTCACGGTGGCAATAATTTCATTATGACCGTGACATGCCTAAATTTTAAAAAAAAATGTAAATCGAAGCTATCTCATGGTGGCAACCATTTTGCTTGTGACTGTGACATACCTAAGTTTGAAAACAGAATGTCACTCGTACATACCTCACGGTGACAATCATTTTGGTTTTGACCGTGACATATGTAACTTTGCAATCCAGAATGCAATCTATGCATTCCTCATAGTGATAATCATTTTGGTTATCACCGTGATATATGTCCAACTATAGGTAGAATGCTAAATTCAAGTATTGAACCTATACATTTTGAACCACAAATCCTCACCTACAAACTCTTGATTCTAACTCTCAAAATCATGCCATCAAACAAACATAAACACATATTTTCTTTGAGACTAGAACACAATTGACATCTAAATTACTCATACTTATCATGCTTCCATTTCACTTTGCATCATAGCCATCTCAATCTTTCTAATATAACTTTATGCCATTTTAACACATATTACTCTCTATTGATAAACACAGAACCCATATAGGCGCTTTACTTCAATTCTATCATTCTCACATCTTATTTGCACAATTCAATTCAAACATACATATCTTGACATATGCAAGTTCATAGTCAAACCAATAACCAAAACAAACACAATCATTCTATTACATACTTGAAATTAAAGTTCAATTAATCACATCTCAATTCACAATTTCACATCCAAATCACATTCATATCATTAACATACACAATTCGGTTTGTTCCCAAACCTCAAGCTCACTTGTTGCTAGGCTCTCCAACCTTAGCCTTTCCTTTGTCTCTCTTTGATTCTTCTACCACAGCTAACACCAAATCCAGAATTTGGAAAATAAGGATAAATTACCAATTCAAACTCAAAACAGGAATAAGAAATGAGTAGAAGAAGATAAAGGCTAAACTAACACTTACCTTGCTCAAGAACTCAATTCAGAATTCACACTCCTTACTTAATCAATTGGCCAGCTAATCATGCATGTAAGTTCAATTCTATGAATGAGAAAGACATAAGAATGGAAAGGAAGTAGCCGAAGAAGAAGAAGAAGAAGAAAGCCTAAGCAAAATTGGACTTTCTCTCTCCTCAAAACCCTATATATATGCATATGAAGGGTGGGTTGGCTAAGCCTAAGCTTGCCACCCGGAATCCACTACCTCTTCACTAATCCACCATTAACAAAATCTATCTTCCATTAATACTAATCAACCTTACTTAACCTTAATCATGCACATCTACCTATAAGCCACTCAAACTTATTCTTTTATGCAATTAAGTCTTCAGTTCTTTACTCTTTAGTCCAATTTTAATAATGCTCAAAACAAACTTACCCCAAGTACCCTAATTAGGCCAAAATACTGCTATGGTATAAACCAGGCCATTACAAGACTCATATAACACTTATCAATCATTTTATATTCTTTTTCATTTCATTACTTGCCTGCACTATCAAAGTAGTGGATAACGGGTAAATGCGTAGGTACCTGAAGGTACAACAAACATTTTCTTTTCTTTTGAAAACGCATAGGGATCTTAAACAAGATCCAATCACATAGGGATCGCAAGGATCCAAATGCATAGGGACCTGATCAGGGTCTATGAAATGCATAGGCTACAGCAAATAGAACCCTATAGGCATGCCTATCTATCTCCGGCTCGACTATTGCAGGCTAAATTATTTGTCCAATTATTGTTTAATTATACACCTAATATAGCATGGTAATTTCAATAAGCAATATCATGTCACTTGATAGCTTACTCACACATATAGTGTAACGTATTACAGTTCATATATTGAATCATATATAATTCATAAGTTAGAAATCATGCAAAGTTTATCAAATAAATAAACATTCATAGCACAAAGGAGGGTCGTACTCACGACCATAATCGCACTCGTGATAGAGACGAATTGCACCATATGTCGCACTCACAATAGAGAACTGGACGGCCTCTCTCGCGCTCATGCATAAGGTTGCGCTCGCGACAGAGAGCGTCCGACGGGAGATCATATCACAGGTTCTCTGTAGCGCTCGCGACATAGGTCGTGCTCGTGATGGAGACGAGCGTCACATTCCGTCTCTGTCCTGTATTACTCTCTTCTAACAATGCCTCCCCAAAACACCAAACTAACTCTTTGCCCACATGACACATATCCAAACACCTCAGATTATTCAATTTGTCAAGAATTATTCAGTATTTAAATAGTCATTCAAAAACCATTTTACGCACAAAAGATTCATTTCATTTTCGGTTCATGTCACACTTAACAAAGTCATTTAATTCAATCTTAACATCACATAACAATTTTAAACCATAATTAAGTCTAGTCGATGTTTGAATCATTAATAACCCAACAAACTTTCTATAAATCGGCACATACATGCTAACTTTATTTTTTTTTTACAAGCACACGGGCATTATCAGAATCTCAGGTAATACATCATCTTTTATGTACGAATAAGTTTCTATAATTTCGTTCGGACTTAGAATGGTATTCCAAGCTTCTTATGTATCCCAAGGGATTGGGAATCAGAACCCTGTAGTTCTAAAGGTTTAATATACAAAATTTAAGTACTTTCACTTATAAACCTATTAACATATCATGACATGTCTCTTTTAGATTCATTTTGAAATGTTTGACTAATTATGCCATTAAATTCCTTAGTAATTATTCATATATATAACCTTACTCACTTGTATTCTTAAGTGATAACCATTCATTTGCCTTTTTCCAAAACTCTAAACATGTGATGGATAAGTCTTGGAAAGTTCCAGTGAAGTTCGGGTGTGTTTCGAGAGGTAAAACACCCTACACAACATAGAGGAGGGTAATGGTGGGCAATGATTCATGATAGCCATAAGGTCCCAAATAAGAAGAAAAACACTCATCTAGCATGTTCTATCACGCTCGCGGTAGAGGCATCCATCAGGTGCCCCACGAAAAATAGAATAACAGGACAGCTTTTCACTTCAAACTTGCACCGCCTAAACCAACATCTCAACCTCATTTTTAGGAAAAACGCCCTTCTTAACAAATTCTACCTAGAATGTTATCTTTCATATGGCATAACTTTCAGATTATTTGGACATCTAACTCATCATATATGATCAAAACAACTTGAACTATTCCAATGAACTAGCCAAAGTAGAGACACCTCTGTTTTGGCCACTTTGGACGATCTTAGAGCCAGAATTTGCTCAAGGCCATTTCTAGGACTTTTATAAGTATGGAAGTCCTAGTTCTAACGGAATTAGAATCACCTGATTTGGAGTTCTAGCACTCTACGTATGACCTAAACATCACACAGAGATCTGCCAAAATTTGAGCAGAGTTTCCTCTAGAAACTCAAGCTCCCTAAACTCAACCAAAACCATACAACCAATCAACTCAAGCCATCAAAATCAACAAATACATATCAAAAATGGAACTCAACAATATATATATATATATATAAATTTTGCAAACCTCTTTTCGTTTGCTCTATAATTGGTCAATTACTGTACTTCCACCAACTTGCTCCTTTCCCTTTGCTTAGCTCCACTTCCTCTTAAAAAACATACCATGAATTCATCATTTGCACAATACACATAAGTACTCATCTTTAAAACTCACAGTGGAAGAAGAGAAAAAGAAAACCAAACCAACTTACCTTGCAAAAACTTGTAAAAATTACTAGAATTAATCTGCTCAATCTTTAAAAATCAAGAGTAGAGATTAAATGGATGATTTTATGTTTTATTGGAATGAAAAACATGGTGGCCAAGAGAGGAAGAAGAGGGACGTGCTCCATCCCCTTTCTCTACGGATTTTATGGCTTTAAAGTCATAAAATCCATCCTTATCCATTCAAGCTAGGCGTCACTTTACTATTGGCCCAATTACGATTTTTATGTAAATTTTCCTTTTTAATCCTTCAACTCTTATTTCTTCTTGCATTTGGCATAAAACTTTATTATTTACAACATTGGCCCACCTAATTAATTAATTTCTCCAATTTAGTCCATAAATATGAAATACCCAAATTACCTCCCAGTCTTTTTAATTAATACCAAACACATCCTCAACTACATTTAACCATTTTAATCCATCAATTACACATTTTAATCACTTTTATACTCCGAATACTTAGGAATCCAATTATGGTAAATGTCGGGCCCTTACAACTCTCTCCTCCTTACAGAATTTCATCCTCGAAATTCACTTACATCGGAGAGTCCATAGACTATACTCCATATCGTTATCATTCTTATGGATTACTTCTATATCATCATATAACACTTACATTTTACACTAATAATACATACATTTCACTCATTATTGTACACTTCACTCTTAACATACTTGTCTGTTTTTACTTATTTCAATTTACTATTGCCTTAAACAATTTTTTTTCAATTAAAATAACTATACAAGTCATAACATCTTCTTGTTCATAACCATACCCAAACTCATAAAATTGATTTAATCAACTCCCATAATTCTCCTTTCTTTAATTTACATCTAAATCAATCATATTCATCAGAACAATTATTACCTTTATCACTATTCAGAAACCAAAAGTTATACACCTTACACATAAGCCATTCTACGCATGACATCTCACTACATAATTCTTTAATATCTCAAATATACCGAATACACATATTACTTTCTTTGCTCATAACACTTATATCTCAATCAGAATCTTATTACATTCACTTACACAAAGTTCCAAAATACTCTTTTCTTCTTAGCTTTGATTATTTACACTTTCCTTAAAAAACACTATACTATTCATCAATACGCCTCTTCTTACTGCTCTCTTGAGTCTGTCAACATTGATCGATTATGTCCGTTACTGCTCTCTTGGATAACAATCTCTGGAAGACAAAGGGACCTTCTCACACTGGCCCAAATTTACCTCGTATGTCTGGAACATCTGGTCTCATTTGTTTCACAATATAATCTCCCTCCTTCATCGGATGCTTTCTGGCCGTCTTTCCAAATGATCAAGCAGAGTGTTTTCTGATGGATTTGACCATGGAAATAATCCCATGACTTGTCCTTGTCTGACTTGTGCAATTGCTGCTGTTGTTGTTGTGCTCTGTCGGCTTCCAAAATTTAGCCATGACTATCCTTAAAAATTTGAGCCTTACATCATCGGCCATACTGCTTCTGCCCCCTGTGTCGAGGAATAATAGATGACTCTTGTAGAGGTTCCAATGGTGGCTCTCTAGCCTCGAAGTGCAAAAGGGTCATTTCTCTACCCAATCCTTTTTCATGATCTTTTTTTGCTAGCATTAATCCATTCATATAGATCGTGCAAATTTTGGCTTGGATTTCTTCTGTCTTTTAGATCCTTCCTCATTCATCAACTTGTTGCTTGTATAGCATACCCTTCATGCAGATAAAATGGGTAGATGGTTTGCAGATCAGCGTTTTGGTCCTTTTCCTTTTGGCAACCATAAAGAATGGTAGGATACAGACATGTACAAATCAACAGGATTTGGGCAAAACTTGCCCCCAAGATGTTTTCCTTCTATCTTTTTTATTTCCTTCTTCTTCTTCTTCTTCTTTTTTTATTCTTTTTCTTTCTTGTTCTTTTTTCGAGGATAAGCTTTGTCCCAATCCTGATAGATTACACATACACGTACCCCTTCTCCTCTTGACTTGGGACAGCATTGACCAAATAAGTCCGATTTTGAACTCCGACTAAAAATTTTAGTTTCATCTTTGCTTGTGGATTCTTCCTTTTGACCTTTTCTGCCCCCTCAGGCCTGGTCTTCTGAGCTTCTACTTGATTAGTCCATGATCGGTGTATGTTGGAATGATGTGTTTGACGCCTTTACGATTATCTCCTGGCATGTCTTCATGGGTCCAGGCAAAGACTTCTTCAAACTTTTTTGTTTTAATTCTCTCAAATTTTATCTCGCTTCAGGAGTCAAATTGGGTGCAACCAAGATTACTATTTATTGAAACTAGATGAAACGGTGTTTTAAACCAATGCCTTAATCATGATTATTATTTATGCTTGATGCAATAAAATATAAAAATGCATATATAAGCAAAGCCCATATTATTAAAGCAGAAAAGACAAACAAGTGCATAGTTCAGGAATACACTTTAGAAAATGAAAAGCATTATAACAACTCTAATCCTTTCTTTCTTCATCCAGGCCAAGGACCAATTCTTGAATGCGATCTCTCAGAGGGGGACAATAGTTTGTCCGATGCCCTGTGTACTGGTGATACGCATAATACCAGTCTATTCTGTGCCTCGGTTTTCCTTGACTTGGGGCAGGCCTAGCTGGCAAGGGTTACAGTTTCCCTTCCTTGATGAGACGAGTGAAGTGCCAAGATAGAGGCTTGCCCGAGATGGTGAGGTGTTTAGGAGTCATTTCGGTGGTTGAGACCTCTACTGCCTTGGTATTTCCCCCATTGCCACTGCTGTTTCCTAAGGCTAGGTTTGCAGATTTAGCCATTTTATCCAGATGCTCAGCCTCAGCTTCAATGGCTATATCTTTTAAGGACTCCCAGTCCTTCAGCCCCTTCATCTTTAACCCATCTTTTAAATATGGGCTAGCATTCCTAATAAACAGCCTGATCTGGTCTAGAGTGTCCGGCCTCTTCTTCATTTCCATTACCCGGTTCCTCCATCGGGTCAAGTACTCATGGAATGACTCATTCGGCTTTTGTTGTAGCAACTCTAGATCTTTCAGGGTGACCTCCATCCTTGTACTACAGTCATATTACTGGAGGAATTCCTCCATCAGTAGATCCCAGTCTTCTTTTGTTCTCTGATCCAGTCCATGATACCAGCCCACCGCAGGACCTGTCAAACTTAAACAAAAGTATTCTACCTTTTGCCTCCTTGTTAGCGTGGTACCTTTCATTATCAAAGAGTACTGCTTGATGTGTGCAGTGGGGTCCGATGTGCCATCAAATTTTGGGACGTCAGGCATCTTAAAGTTCAAGGGGATTAGATCTCCTCCATCCAGCTCTTTATCTTCGGGGTTCATCTCTCGACCCCTTGTCAATATCTTAGCCATTGCCTCGAACTTTCCTTCCATCTTCTTCCAGATGGTATCTTCTGTCTGGGGTGCTTTCCTTCTAACTGATAGGGGTTCTCCATATTCACCCTTCTAGGTCCTCTTCCATTCTATGGGCTACTCCTCTCTTTTGCCCTCCTGACGTGGCAGCCCCTAAGTCCACTGGTGGTGGACGTGCATCCTCCGGCTGATCCTCTCTGGCCTCCTCCTGTTCATTTTGTCTCATGGGAGGAGGTGCCAGGTTTTGTGGTGCAGTTGGTTGAGCCATTGCGACCATCATGGCCATCATCCGGTTCTTGAATTCTTCTAACCTTTGACCCACTTCTTCAGCTATCAAGGTCCTGGTAGCATCTGCCTCCCTCGATGAATCGGCCATTTCTAGAGATTCTCTGAATGCCTATTGATTGCACTTGACTTGATTGTGATTGGTCAATCAAAACCCTCTGATAATGCTACTGTCAGAACCCTTAACCAGCTAGGAAAGTGGTCTTTGATGGCTGGAAAGTTAAAGAGTTAGAATAATGCATGAATAATATGTAATGCATGGTCGTGCTACGCAACAAATGGTATACAATGGCTAAAAGAGATTACAATGATATATGTGAAGCATTTGAAAAACTATACATAGGATAATATGTACATGTAATAATTATATGCAAAGAAAAGGATGTATACATGTAGAAGAAATACAAAAATTTATTTGTGCATGACTAACATGAATATGCAATGCATCATCGACAACCGCATGCAAGTAGATAGATCCTTCCAACCTTATTGCCCCCACACACGAGGTCGTGCGATCTCTGTCCTAGGTGGGCTTGATCCATGGGTTAACAGGGAACCCGATGGACGCGCGTGGTGCACGGTGAAAAACCGGCAGTATAACCTCTCTTAGCTAATGTGCATACGAATGGGTTTTGACCATCATGTATTTAGGCAGTCCGAATAAGTTGACATGGGCCTATCGGGGCATGAAAGCCTTTGATTAGGTGACCAATCAGATTATTTGGGTTTGTCCAATACAAAAATGATCCATATAGCAAGCAAGGTATTACGGTTCATACCACCTAGGGGAAGTATCTATTGCCATTACATGAGCTTTAGTCAAAGGTGGTACCCAAGCATGGTCCCTGCCAATGGGTCTAGCTCATCATGAGCGTAACAACCGATTGGGTCACCATTTAATATACCATGATGGTACGAGGCTTGGGCTGGTGATTATCCTTAACACTTCCCTAAATTGAGTGAAAATAGGGTCGTGCTTCAGGAACGCACCGAGGCTAAAAGAGGGACCAAACTAGCATAGATCTAAGGCTCTAATGAGATGCAATGCAGTTTTGAAAGAAGGTGAAATTTTTAAACTAAAACTCTATTATAATTTTTAATCAAGGTACTTTCGAATCGAAGTCTCGAATTTATCCCCAATGGAGTCGCCACTGTGACGCGCGTCGAACCCTGTGGCCTTCCGAAAGCCCGCTTTAGGGCGATCAAGATGTGATTCATTAAAACTTGTAAGGTATTTATAAGTGCGTCTATTTTGGGCAACAATGAGGTTTCTTGGAGTCGCCACCCAATAGAACATTGGGAAGGGTCGTCTAGCCTCAGCGAGCCTAAGACGGCGCATGCATATCCATCTTGAGCAAGCCATAGAGATCTTGGAGGTCTCAGCCTCTACCCCCTGGAGCCTAGGATTTGTAAATTGAAGTCTTTTGGTGAGACTCAAGAGGTGTCTTGGAAGTCCTAGACCTCTCGCCTCATTGAGCCCCAAAGACCAGAGTGAGTTCGGGGCTTCTCATTTATTTGTACCTTGATCAATATTATGATTAAGTTTTGAATTCATTATTTCACCAACTTTCCACACGATGCATTTAATTAAGGCACGATCATTCACATCAAAAGCAATAGGTAAAGCATTATTAAATAAACATTCTCAAAAATAAATTACAATAAAACTAGGGGCGGAATACAACCCCCATTGTAGATAAAATACAAATCATGCATAAATCGAGATATTCATTAATGATGAGGACATTGGTCCTCGCATGCATATTTATTATAAAACACTTTTGATGTGATGATTTTATTTTGGATAGAGAAAATTGAGACATTGGTCCCATTTTTATTTAGGAAAAATTCCAAACTAATTAATAAAAATGCTTTATGATTTTTCCTCTAGCGCCTAAAATAAACAAATTTATAGGAAAATTACATAGCAAAATAAATGGAAAAGCAAAATGAATAAAATATCACAAATAAAGCAAATAAATACTTGATCCCAAACGAGCCTTCTGAATCTTCCCGTGTGCTCGCAAAAATGCCCAAGAAGGAAAATGAGATGTGAAATAAAAATAAAACACAAATAGAATAATGTTAGTAATTGAATCATTAAAATCAATTAAATATAAAATAAATGATAAAATAAAATAAAATGAGATAAAACGAAATGATATCAAAATAACAAATGAATTAACATGTTTACAATTTAAAATAAATGAGAAAAATGTGTTATGAACAACAAATGGATTAAAAGATGTAATTGGAATAAAATACAACATGTTAATTAAGGTGTAAAAATATGAACATGATAATAGTGAAAATGAATAAGTGAACAAAATATTAAATATATGATAATGACAATGGAAAAGAAAAAAAATGATTAAATAAATGACATGATTAATTAATTATGTTCACAAATGATATAAACCATTTACATGGCAACAAGATCAATCAAAATGAATTAATTTAATTACATGTTAAAAATAATGATGAATTAAAGTGAAATAAATTAATTACATGTTAGGAATTAAAAGAAATCAATATTCACATGAATAAAATAAATGAATGAAAATAACAATAAAAATATACATGTTAATAAATTAAATATAAACAAAATAAATAAATAAATAACTGAAAATAATAAAAACGAACATGAATAAATTAAATATGAACAAAAAGAATAAGAAGAACAAGCCCGGAATGTTTACCCTCAGAGTTTCGGATTCGATGAAGGTAAAAAGATGATTGATTTCCTTATTCTTAATTTGCAAGATTAGAATTGAATAATAAAAATGTTGGAATTTTATTCCAAGAAACAAATAGGCTTAAAAAAACTAATAAAAAAAAACTCTTTGAAAACAAAGAATTAATTTCCTTGCTCAAAGGAATTATTTTTATTGATTACATAAAAAACCTTGAAAAAGTTAAATGGAAAACAAATGAGAAGACAAAAAAACTGAATTTTGAGAACAAATCATCAATTTATTTGTCTCAAAATTAAATCCATCAACAAAATTCCATCCAAAATATATTTACAAGAAATTGTGTTGGAAAAAAAATGAAAGATTGATTTTTCTTTTTGATCTTTGGTTGGGGAAAAAATCTGGAATTTTTTAGAGTTTGAGAGGAAGAAGAAGAGAAAAAGATAAAGAGAAAAAACCCTAAAAAAATCCCCAAAAGAATTCCCCTTACGTTTTCATCTCATTCTTTTTATATGAAAAAAATAGGAAAAATAAAGTAATTAAAGGGATAAAATTTAATTAAATCAGATATTACCTATTTTAATTTTTAAAAATGGAAAAAATCCCTTAAAACCTTGAAAAAATGGATAAAAAAATGATTTTTAGGTCAAAAAATCGAAAAAAAGGGTATCAGACCCTTTAGCGACGGCCAGAAGAGGAGGCAAGCCCGTCGCTATAGGGACGGGTGTCGGAACGGCAGCCTCTCGCGCACGAAGGCGGCACGCAGTGTGCGCTGGGCGGCAGCACACTGCGCGCAATGCTGCGCGTCGCCCTTGCGGGCGCAGCGTGCTGGGCGCTCGAGTGACAGCGCACCTGCGCGCTGCCGCAGGCGCACCGCCGCGCCCGACACTCGCGATCCGACTTTTTTTTTTAAATTTTAAATTGACTAAAAATACTATAATTTTAAGCCCCCATTTTTCAAAACTAATTTTTAAAATATTTTTTATTATTATTTTTTATTTTTTTATCTTTTCACTCTAAAATGCAAATTTGAAAAAAAAAAATCACCACTTTAACCTTTTTGCCTGTGGAAAGGGTCTTATCATCATTGGGTAACTCTGATCTGGTCTGTCTCAGGACCTGGTGTCTACAATACCCAAAAATATTTTTTTCACCATCAGAAAGAGAATGAAAAATGTAGTATATTGGTGTTATTTTGGTATAAAAACGAGATCAAATTGGCTTCTGAAATTCAGTCTGAAGTTTCTCTGGTTCGGTTCAATTGAACCAAAGTTTGACTGAACTTTGATCGAATTTTTATAAATAGTTAGAGTGGATAAAATGGTCTAATGTAAGAGGATAAAAGGCTTAGAATAATTTTTAGAAATTTTTGACAGTATTAGAATTGTATTTTACGGCAGAACCGGATTAAACTGAATTAGACCGGTTTAAGTGAACCAGACCCCAAACGGATTCCGATTGAGCTAAAATTTTGCAGAGAGACTAATTTTAATATTATATGAATGATGGAATTGGTTGGGAGTAAAAGTGAATTCGGGAACATTAAATTTCACCAAAACAGTGAAAAATGACCCGAAAAATGAAAATCGGACCAAATTAGCTCAACTACTTTGGTTAGACCTGGTTGGGTCCGATTGGACCCATATAAATAGACTTAAAATTCTGGAAATCCCCTTGGATTCCATTTTGTTTCAGCTGCCTCTTCTTCCTCTCTTGGCCGAATACACTCTCCTGTCTTTCTCACCATTTTTCTTTCATTTTTTCTTCATCTCACCTCAAGATCAAACATCTCTAACATAATAAAGACCCTTTAGAACCCATTAGTGGTCTCAGAATTTCTTTTGGAGAAGTAAAAGTTGGTGAAATCTAGATTTGAAGTTTAGGTGTAAAATTGAGGTAGGAGATTTGAGTATTTTTAATTTGGTTTTAAGGTTCCTAAAGGTAATATAGGATGTGAATAAGAGGTTATTAAGTTTATTTGGTGAAAGGAAATTTGATTTTGATTAAATCTTAATTTTTATGTTTGGACATAATTATGTCCAATAGGTGAAGGAACCTCTAAGCAAGCTACGGCAAGGAAAAGGATAATTGAGGAGCATATTTCAAGGATCTAAGCTTTGTGATTGCAAATTCCATTTAATTCCATGGTAAAAGCATGAATTTAGATTAGGTTTGTGAATAAAGTATGTGATTTATGCATGTTTAATTGAAATTAACATGATATTCATGCTTAGGGATGTTAAAAATAATGGTATGGATGATTAAATTGAAGAAATATATTTTGTATGAAAAGTTACTTCTTTAGCCGTATGTGATTCATGTGATTTTCTTGTGTTTTCATGATGCTTTACGTATATTTATGGTGGATCTATGTTATTTGGCATGTGAATTAATGTATGGTATGTGTTAGAGCATGTGAAAACATCATGAGGTATGTGATGTATGTATGGCCGAATGTATATCATGTGTAAAGTCATGATTTTTATGTGTATTCATGGAAATTGATGGTATGGTGATGTTATACATCATGAGATTGGCCTAAATAAATGATAAAATTGATAAAAAAATTTAATTTGAATAAATTAGTATGTGGGCCGTATGCATGTATGTATGTATGCATGTGTACCCTGGTGAAATAATAAGTTCACACGACATGTGATGATGTAATGATGATAATCACATGTGAAATGATGAAATGGTATGAAAAAGAATAAAATACTATGATGATATACCATGAAAAATAAGTATATTATATTAATAATGTGAAAAATAAAATAATATTGCCCTATGTAGTGATCTGGTGGTCAAGTCTAGTTCAGGATATATTGGCATGCCATAGGGACATAAGACTGCGGGTGTGAGCATGGCGTCTCACTTTTTAAATAGGCCAATGATGGTCATATTTCATTGTATCTGAATATTTTATTGTACTGTACTGTATTTAAAACAGTGGTGGTCCCATAAGACTCCGGTTCAGGCAGAGGAGTGGTTGTTTAAGCTCAAGCATATTTTTGAGACCACTCCGAGTCCGCCAGATGAGATGTTTCAGGGAGCAGTGGCTTTGCTTCAGGGTCCAACTTACAGATGGTGGAGTTCAGTCCGTAAACACACTCAAGCGGATCAAGTTAATTGGGTGTTTTTCACTCAAGCGGATCAAGTTAATTGGGGGTTTTTCCAAATCTAGTTTGAGAAGAAATATATCGGTTCTGAATATATATCTGCCATGCAAGATGCATTCTAGAGGCTCAGACAGGGAAGTAAGTCAGTTGCAGAGTACGAGAGAGAGTTTGAGCGGCGCAGTGCCTACCTAGATGATGAGTCCATGATTGGGCAGAAGTTATGCCACAGATTTGAAAGAGGTCTAAATAATAACATCAGATTGGCTTTGGGTTCTCAGAGGCATATAGATATGAGTTCCTTGGTTGAAGAAGCCCTTAGAGCAGAGACTATTATTTCAGAGGAGGCTGATAGATAGTCCCGGTTCAAGCAAAAGAGGAAACTGGGTCAGTTTTCTGGTACAGCTGGACAGAGTAAGAAGTTTAGAGGGCCTCCTCATTCACAGAGCCGTGTATCAGCAACACCTGTTACTATTCGGAGGAACCCAGTCGGCATGTAACACCCCTTACCCATATATAGCATACTGTATGGTAACATAGGCAGTATACGACGATGAGTGAGGAATGATACGGACAAAGCAAGTAGGGAATAATAATATGAGCAGAGTTACAAATTTTTTTTTTCAAAACATACAAACATCCCATAATACAAAAGACGTACACTTATACTTAGCATTACTTTACTCATTATCATTTTATTACATCTCAATTGCTTAATACAATACTAATTAAGAATTACATTAAAAGGTAGAATATAATTCTTAAACACTATCTACTATTACGGACTGGATGGCCAGACTGTTGCAGATTGTCCTCAGCAACACGACTGACTCCAACCCTGCATGGATAAACACCCATGCTAAGCACAAAGCTTAGTAGGAAAAAACACATAGTATGGGCGACCATTCACAATGGCCACTAGTCACAACACACAATAAATATCTGAAATCAAATCATTTGAATATAACTACAGGTTTTCACAAACTTAACATCTCATTTAATAAATACATATAATTGGCCATAAACAAAATATTTTAATCATAATCAATCATAAGCTCAAACAGGATAGCAATCTTAATTAATACATGCTTTTCATGTTTCCTCATTCATATGTCTCATGTCACCCATATCATTATATTTAGCCTATATTCCATTCTCAAATTATAATAATTCTCACACATCATAGAGTTATGAGTAAATAGCTAATAATCTAACTTCATGTCCTAGCATAAAAGTACATGACATATATATATATATATATGATTACTTTAATTTAATCACTTACTTCCATTCATCTCATTGCTTTTGTGTCATTAACAGACGTTACCGCATTTTTGCATAAGGATCCTACAGAATCCAAAACACATAGGTGCGCGAAGCGCAAACTCATGCCATATATAAGTCACAACATACATTGTGATCGCATTCTCATTGAGTGTGTAATCATACACAAATCTTCACATATCTTTATCAGTTCACATTTATTGTTCAGTTCACATATTTATATTCATTTAATGCCTGCTAAGTCAAAGGGGTGGATAACGAGTAACACATAGATACCCGAAGGTATTAACACTATTCTCATAACACATAGACACCCGAGGGTATCAAAACAATCTTTTGATTTTGTTCCAAAAACATTTTCACGTAGATTCGGTACAAAGGGATCACGAAGATCCAGTCGGGGGACCTGATCAGGGTCTAAATCATTCGGTAGCTGCAGCAACAGTAACTCTATTAGGCATGCCTAACTATCCACGACTCGACTAATGCAAGCTAACACTTACTTATTTCCTTTAGAAATGCTCATGCCATAATATAAAAATCTTTTTCAAAAGTACATACTTTTATTATAATCGCATAATAATCCGATATATAAATTGTTCATAAAAACAATGGTTCATATAAATATAACAATTCATAACCTTTAATTATAATCACATTTAATTTTAATACATGCTCCACAAATTATTATAACTATAACTTGCATGGTATAGTATATCTTAAATTATACACTATGTCGCAGGTAAACCACAAGCCAAAACTCATGTCAAATAGCTCAATCAATCATCTATTCATGGCACAGAAAAGAGTCGCACTCGTGACCCTTATCGCGATCGCGATAGAAAGTTAAATGGCCTCTGTTGCGCTCGCGACAGAGCCAAACCATACACTAAGAATCACGCTCGCGAACTAAGTCATGACCGCGATAAAACCAGAGCGCGACAGAGCTAAGCATCACCCTCCTCTCATCTTTCACTTGCATACGCTTCACATAAAAACATACTTACTTTTGTCGTGCCCATAACTAATTTTCTTGAACATTATTTTCCCTAAATTCATAGATAGAACCCAAGAATTCCAACACTAGTATCCCAAACTACTCAATTGATTAAGAATCATTCTGTAATTAAATAGTCAAATTAGAAATCAATTGAGATACGAAAGGTTCATTTCAATTTCGGTTTGCGACACACTTAATTCCATTATTACTTCATTCTTAACATCTCATACAAATTATAAACTATAAATAAATCTCCTCAAGTCTTGAATCATGAAAGACTCACAGACTTTTGTAGGTCTTACACAAACGTGCCACAATTATTCTTAACAAACACCAAAACACTAGTAAGGTTCAATTGATACACTCTCCTTCATGTCCGATTAAGCTTCTATGCTTTGGTTTGAACTTGAAAGAGTGTTCTAAACCTCCTATGTATTTCGAAGGGTTGGGAATCCAAACCCCAAAATCCTATTAGGTCAAAATGCAAGTTATGGAATTCCACTTCAAATTGCCTAACATAATATAAATTACGTTTATAAAGAACATACTCGGAAGTGTTTGATTCATTAAACCTCTCAATATTCTTATTTATAACCTTAGACAATTGTATTCCTAAGTGGTATCCATTTATTTGCTCATTTCCAAACTTTAAGCATATGATGAATATGTCTTGAAAGGTTCCGAGGAAGTTCGGGTGTGTTTCGGGATGAGAAAAATGACAAATTACACATCCTAAAGAATAGGAAAGAGGGGAAAGGGTTCATACCAACTATGAGGCTCAAAATGAAAGGAAAAACCTTCCACAAATAGGTTCTGTCGCGTTCGCGACAGAAAGCTTCCCCAACTGCCCTACGAAAACAGACTTACGAGACAGTTTTCTATATTTGACTTTGTATTGCTTAAACGACCCACTAAACCTCATTTTTAACCAAAATGTCCTGCTTAACAAATATTCCTTAGGATGGTAGCTTTCAAATGCCACTAATTTCAAATCAATTGGACATTTATAACTCCACATATGAGCTACACAACCTACACTGCTCCCGTGAACCCGTCTAAACACAGACACCCCGGTTTTTACCAATTGCAAGGATCCTAGAGCCAGAATGAGATTCCGATCCTTCAGAGATAAATTTAGGTATATGAATTAGCTTTGAAATGGCACTAGTATCATACCATTTGGACATCTATAGCCGGACTTTTAGCTAAAACAAGCACTAAAGGTCCAAGGAAATCTGGACAGAGTTTCCCCAGAAAATTCAGATTCTCCAAATCTAAGCCAAACCACACAACCACATCAACACAACCCATCAAGATTTAAGATAAATACTCTTCAAGATAGAAACTCAACCACACACAATCAATAAATAAAAATTAACATTAAAACATATAAATTTCCCAAACCTGAAACTCCTTTGCTCCATTAGCTTCAATGGTTGCTCTTCTTGCTCCCATACTCTTTCTTCAGTTTTGTTACTCCAATTTCCTCATCAAAACATAGAATATTACTCAATATTTTTAATTGAACAAAGAGAAAATTTCAGAGATTAGGATTCATAACTTAGGCTTTCATCCCAAATCTCTCATTAAAACACTTGAGCTGCACTTCCCATCATACATAACTTAGGGCTTGCAAAGAGAGAGAGGGAGTATGGAGTGAGAAGAAGAAGAAGAAGATGAAGAGAAGAAGAGAAAGGAAAGCAATGTGAGGGAGGAAAGGGATGAGCAGAAAATCTGCTATCTGTCTCTCTCTCTCTCTCTCTCACACATACACACTTCTCTCACCTTAATTAAGTCAAGCCTATCTCAAATGCCACATGTCCTTTTCCTATTGGCCCTCACTAGATTTTTTTATGACAATTCTCCTTTTTGATCCCTTAACTCCTTTTTAATCCTTCCTTAACATAATACATAAATATAATTTTACATTGGCCCACAATTACCACCTTACTCCCTTCAATTAAGTCCTAACTTAATACCTTTCAATTTTCGGAATTGGCCGCACTTACCGAAACTTTTGCACTAATACCGAATTCGTCCTTTCGGCACACCTGACACCACATTTCACATACATTCTGTCTAATATTACTCCATTTTCATAAATTAGCCCTCGTAATTATTTATTCGATTCAATCAAATCCATATTTGCAAAATGACCAAAATACCCTTAGCTCGCTTTTTCTTAATTCTGATCATATATTTTCTTACTACTTAATCACTCCAACCATCACATCACACGATTTCGATCATCAAAATCCCCGAAAATATACAAATCCTTCTAGGGTACATTTCGGGGTGTTACACGGCAGCAGTGCCCCAGTCACATCAGTAGCTAATTCACCCAGGAGTAGAATATGAGATCCGTTTCCGCAGTGCCCTCATTGTAAGAAGTTTCATCCAGGCGAGTGCAGATTTATGAATAGGGCTTATTTCAGATGTGGGTCCCTGGAATACTAGATCAGAGATTGTCCTGAGGCCTAGCCGTCCACTGTAGCCTCACCAGCTTTGGGTGGAGGGTCAGCCCCTCAGAGAGGACGTGGTAGGGGAGCAGCTCCTCCATAGGCAGTTTCAGGCACTTCAGTACAGCCACCTCAGGGTCGTACAACTGGACGTCATTATGCTGTTAGAGCCCGTGAACAGGATAATGCTCCAGATGTCATTGTTGGTAAATTCTCATTGCTTTCTCATTCAGTTTATGCTTTGATTGATCCTAGTTCTACGCATTCCTATATTAGTACTACTATTGCTCGGGATAAAGGGTTGCATGATAGTCAGTTAGACCAAGATATTTTAGTGAGTAATCCTTTGGACATAGTGTAGTGGTGAATAAAGTTTATAGAGATTGTCCGGTTAGTGCTCAGAGTTTTGTGTTTTCTGTCGATTTAATTGATCTTCGGTTCCGACAGTTTGATATGATATTTGGTATGGACTGGTTATCCACTCACCAGGCCACTGTTGACTGTAAGAGGAAGAGAGTAACTTTAAGAATTACGGACGATCAGGAGATTGTCATTGTGGGTAAAAGATTAGATTCTTTCTGATGTGATTTCAGCTACCACAGCTAAGAGACTTATCAGAAAAGGGTGTGTAGCCTACATATGCTATGCAATGGAGAATAAAAAGGATGAACTTAAGGCTTCAGATGTGCCTACTGTTCGAGAGTTTCAGGATGTTTTTCTTAAAGAACTTCCAGGTTTGCCACCTGACAGAGAGTTAGAGTTTACCATTGACTTAGTACCCGGTACTGCACCTATCTCTATTGCTCCTTACAGAATGGCACCTTCAGAACTCAGAGAATTGAAGATTCAGTTGCAAGAATTATTTGATAAAGGCTTCATCAGACTAAGTGTTTCACCTTGGGGAGCACCAGTTCTCTTTGTGAAAAAGAAGGATGGATCACTTCGCTTATGTATTGACTATAAATAGCTGAATAAAGTCATCATCAAGAACAAGTATCCACTGCCTCGGATTGATGATTTGTTTGATCAGTTACAAGGTGCGGGCGTGTTTTCCAAGATTGACTTAAGATCGGGCTACCATCAGCTAAAGATTAAAGAGTCAGATGTGCCTAAGATAGCTTTTCGCACTAGATATGGTCATTATGAGTTCATGGTCATGCCTTTTGGATTGACAAATGCTCATGCAGCTTTTATGGATCTGATGAATAGGGTTTTCCACCCTTACTTGGACCAGTTTATGGTTGTTTTCATCGATGATATTTTGGTATATTTGAAAACTCCAGAGGCACATGATGACCACTTGAGGATTATTCTGCAGATTCTGAGAGATAAGCAGCTGTGCACCAAATTCAGTAAATGTGAATTCTGGCTGAATGATGTATCTTTTCTGGGTCATGTAGTATCAGCAGATGGTATTAAAGTTGATCCTAAAAAGATTGAAGCGATCCTTCAGTGGAAGCCACCTAGGAGTGTTACCGAGGTTAGGAGTTTTCTTGGCTTGGCTGGTTATTACAGAAGGTTTGTCAAGGGTTTCTCTTCGATTGCATCTCCTTTAACCAAGTTATTGCGAAAGAATGTGAAATTTGAATGGTCAGATAAATGTCAGGAGAGCTTTGAGAAGCTTAAGTGTATGCTGACTGAAGCTCCAGTGTTAGTGCAACCTGAATCTGATAAGGATTTTGTGGTCTTCAGCGATGCTTCCAGAAATGGATTGGGTTGTGTATTGATGCAGGAAGGCAAGGTGATTGCTTGTGCCTCCCGACAGCTTAAGACTCATGAGAAGAATTAACCTACTCATGATCTTGAGTTGGCAGCAATTGTATTTGCATTGAAGATTTAGAGACATTATCTCTATGGTGAGAAATGCTACATCTACACTGATCATAAGAGTCTGAAGTATTTGCTTACTCAGAAGGAGCTTAACTTGAGGCAGAGACATTGGCTTGAGTTGATCAAAGACTTTGAGTGCTTCATTGACTATCATCCTGGTAAAGCTAACATCGTAGCTGATGCTCTCAGTAGGAAGTTCATGGCTTCACTACGGGCTATGAATATTAGTTTGGACTTATCAGATAATGGAGCTTTGATTGCAGAAATGCAAGTTAAGCCAGATTTTCTCCAGCAAGTGAAAGATGTTCAGAAGCAGGATAATCGATTATCTACCATTATGTCTCAGGTGAAAGATGGCCATGTCAGTGATTATTCATTGGGTTCAGATGGTGGATTATATTACAAACAGAGATTGTGTGTTCCTGATCAAGTTGATCTGAGAAAGGATATTCTCTCAAAAGCTCATCATAGTAGCTTTGCTATGCATCCTGGTTGTAATAAGTTGTATCAGGATTTGAAGATGCTTTATTGGTGGCCCGGCATAAAACGTGATGTGATGGAATTTATGGGTAAGTGTCTGATTTGTCAGCAAGTCAAGGCAGAACATCAAGTTCCTTCAGGTTTACTTCAACCTATTGTAATTCCTGAATGGAAATGGGACAGGATAACCATGGATTTTGTGTCAGGGTTTCCTCTCTCGAGAAAGAAACATGATGCAATTTGGGTAATTGTTGATCGACTCACTATAATGGATTATTCGTTGTCCAAGCTGGCAGAGTTGTACATTAGTGAGATTGTAAGACTGCATGGAGTTCCTTCCTCCATCATTTCAGATCGTGATCCGAGATTCACTTCTCAGTTTTGGAAGAGACTTTAGGAAGCTTTGGGAACCAGATTACATTTTAGTACAGCTTTCCACCCTCAGACTGATGGACAATTTGAGCGTGTGATTCAGATTCTAGAAGATATGTTGAGATGTTGCATCCTTGAGTTTGGTAACCGTTGGGAGCGATACTTGACTTTAGCAGAATTCGCCTACAACAACAGTTATCAGACTAGTATCAAGATGGCTCCGTATGAAGCTTTGTATGGTAGAAAGTGCACAACCCCTCTTTGTTGGACAGAGCTCAGTGAGAGCAAGATGGTGGGGTCAGATCTGATTAGAGAAACTGAAGAAAAGGTTCGAGTGATTAAAGATAGACTGAAAGAAGCCATGGATCGACAAAAGTCCTATGCAGATCTGAAGAGGAAAGATATGGAGTTTCAAGTGGGAGATAAAGTATTTCTGAAAGTTTCTCCATGGAAGAAGATCTTGAGATTTGGAAAGAAAGGCAAGCTGAGTCCGAGATTCATTGGACCTTATGAAATTGTTCAGCGGGTTGGACCAGTAGCTTACAGACTGAAGCTTCCACAAGAGTTAGAGAAGATTCATGACATTTTCCATGTCTCTATGCTTCGAAGGTACCGTTCAGACCCCAGTCATGTCATCAAGCCTGAAGAAGTTCGAGTTCAGCCAGACATGACTTATGAGGAGTATCCAGTGAAGCTCCTGGCTAGAGAAGTGAAGCAGCTCAGGAACAAACAGATTCCACTGGTGAAGATTCTCTAGAATCACCATAATATCGAGGAAGCGATGTGGGAACCAGAAGAGACCACGAGATAGCAGTATCCCCAGCTCTTCAGTTCAGGTAAATTTCGAGGATGAAATTTTTAATTGGTAGGGGAGATTGTAATAGCCCTAATACTGGGTTAGTCATAAATAGTATTTTTCTATAGTGAATAGTATTTTCAGGATGAATAGTACTTCCCAAAATTGAAAAATATTTTATTGGACCATTGGATAGAGCTCGTAAATACGAGTCCGTAGGCACAAATTTCGTAACAATCGGAGGTCAAATGAGTCCGGAATGGCTAAAACAGTAAACAAAGAATTTACTTCAGTAAAAAGTGGACCCAGGTGGGACCCACTGAACAGTAAAAGTGGGACCAGGTGGGACCTACTGAATAGTAAATGTGTGACCATGATGACATCAGCAATGTTATGATGATGAATAGTAATTGTGTCCCATAAAGTGAAACATCATCATTTGGTTAGGAACATCATCATCACTAGGTCCCATTGAATAGTAACAGTATCTTTGACTGGTTTGTGAATAGTAATTGTGGGTCCGTGAATAGTAACTATGGGGCCCACAAAATAGTGACTCCTGGATGAATAGTATCCGAAAATATTTTTTTCACAATCGGAAAGAGAATGAAAAATGTAGTATAATGGTCTTATTTTGGTGTAAAAATGAGATCAAATAGGCTTCCGAAATTCAATCTGAAGTTTCTCTGGTTTGGTTCAATTGAACCAAAGTTTGACTGAACTTTGACCGAATTTTTATAAATAGTTAGAGTGGATAAAATGGTCTAATGTAAGAGGATAAAAGGCTTAGAATAATTTTTAGAAATTTTTGACAGTATTAGAATTGTATTTTACGGCAGAATAGGATTGAACCGAATTAGACCGGTTTAAGTGAATCGGACCCCAAATGGATTTCGATTGAGCTAAAATTTTGGACGGAGACTAAATTTAATATTATAAGAATAATGGAATTGGTTGGGAGTGAAAATGAATTCGGGAACATTAAATTTCACCAAAACAGTGGAAAATGACCCAAAAATTAAAAATAGGACCAAATCGGCTCAACCACTTTGGTTGGACCTGTTTGGGTCCGATTGGACCCATGTAAATAGACTTAAAATTCTGGAAATCCCCTTGGATTCCATTTTTTTTCAGCTCCCTCTTCTTCTTCTCTTGGCCGAATACATTATCCTCTTTTTCTCACAATTTTTCTTTCATTTTTTCTTCATCTCTCCTCAAGATCAAACCTCTCTAACATAATAAAGCCCCTCTAGGACTCATTGGTGGTCTCAGAATTTCGTTTGGAGAAGTAAAAGTTGGTGAAATCTAGAGTTGAAGTTTAGGTGTAAAATTGAGGTGAGAGATTTAAGTATTTTTAATTTGGTTTTAAGGTTCCTAAAGGTAATATTGGATGTTAGTAAGAGGTTTATTAAGTTTATTTGGCGAAAGGAAATTGATTTTGATTAAATCTTAATTTTTATGTTTGGATATAATTATGTCCAATAGGTGAAGGAACCTCTAAGCAAGGTATGGGCAGTGAAAAGGATAATTAAGGAGTATATTTCAAGGATCTATGGTTTGTGATTGCAAATTCCTTTTAATTCCATGGTAAAAGCATGAATTTAGATTATGTTTGTGAATAAAGTATGTGATTTATGCATGTTTAATTGAAATTAACATGATATTCATGCTAAGGGATGTTAAAAATAATGGTATGGATGATTAAATTGAAGAAATAAATTTTGTATGAAAAGTTACTTCTTTGGCCGAATGTGATTCATGTGATTTTCATGTGTTTTCATGATGTTTTATGTATATTTATGGTGGATCTATGTTATTTGGCATGTGAAGTAATGTATGGTATGTGTTAGAGCATGTGAAAACATCATGAGGTATGTGATGTATGTATGGCCGAATGTATATCATGTGTAAAGTCATGATTTTTATGGGTATTCATGGAAATTGATGGTATGGTGATGTTATACATCATGAAATTGGCCTAAATAAATGATAAAATTGATAAAAAAGAATTAATGTGAATAAATTAGTATGTGGGCCGTATGCATATATGTATGTATGCATGTGTACCATGATGAAATAATAAGTTTACATGGCATGTGATGATGTAATGATGATAATCACATGTGAAATGATGAAATGGTATGAAAAAGAATAAAATATTATGATGATATACCATGAAAAATAAGTATATTATATTAATAATGTGAAAAATAAAATAATATTGCCCTATGTAGTGATCTGGTAGTCAAGTTTAGTTCAGGATATGTTGGCATATCATAGGGACATAAGACCGCGGGTGTGAGCATGGCGTCTCACTTTTTAAATAGGCCAATGATGGTCCTATTTCATTGTATCTGAATATTTCATTGTACTGTACTGTATTTAAGACAGTGGTGGTCCCACATGACTCCGCTGGTATTTATGTCAACTTCTGGAGTTCACGTCTCGTTTATCCTGTATTTAGAGTTTGCCAGTGTGTTATAGGGGCATAATTGTAAAAATAAGATTAAAATAGTTAAAGTATGATTAAAATAATATTTATGTGGAAAAAGAACATAAATATTATTAAATAAAAGGTTTAAGGGCAAAATTATAATTTTGTGCATGTGTGTTAAAAATAATTAATAAGGGTAAAAATGTAAATAAATGGTTAAATATGAAAATTGGCCACTTTATATGGGTAAAAATATAATTTGGCATAAAAATAATAATTGGAGGGTAAAATTGTAATTTAGCATGCAAATTAATGATAAGATTGTAATATTAGTGAAATTAATTAAAATAGTGGCATAATTGTAATGTTATTGAATTTAAAATGAATTAGTGGCAAAATTGTAATATAGTGAAATTAAAAGGAATTAATGGCATAAATGTAATTTTGGTGAAGTATAATTGAACTAATGGCATTTTTGTCATTTTGAAAAAAGTTTAAGGGTATAAATGAATTATTACCATAAGTTAAGGGTAAAATGGTAATAAAATTATTTATGTGTGAATTGTGTAATTGACTAATTGTGTGTTTTAAAGATAATTAAATAAAATATTGCTTGAATAATTGGTAATTAAATCAATTATGTTTAATTATGAATATTTAAATGATATTATTTATTGAATGTTATTCATGCATGAAAAATTAAAATAAGTGGAAATTTATGGAATTGCAATCACCACTGGGCATATTTAATGCTCAGCACGTAGTTTTATTTGACTGCGTGTAGGTACTCCGTAAGAGTTTTGGAGCAAAGCATACCTCACATACTTTGGAAGTGGTATGGAAGATATTATTTAAAATATTAAGTATGTTAAGATTTTGGCATGTATATGTCTTATAATATTATTGTGGGTTTTGGACTGTAATAGATTATTATAACTGTCTCTAGTATATTGTGATTGGCGTGCTTAAAAATTGGTAGAAATTAAGTTAATACTATTGGTAAAGTAAAATATAGATTTTTAAGTTAAAATAAAACTGGCCAGATGAATAGTAACTCAGACAGTTATAGATCAATCGGCATAGTTAATAGTGAATTAAAAAAATAGTAAATATTAAGTTTGATAATTAATTAAGAAGTATTAATAGACTTAAGTAAGTTTACTATTCATATAGTACTATTCATACAATATTATACATACGACACTATTCATACATATGGCACTATTCACGTATACGGTACTATTCAAAAAAAAATTACCGGTTTTAATTATTGTTTATTTAATGACCTGAATAGTTTAATTAGGTTAACTGGATTAAAATGAACAGTTAATAAATCAGAACATAGGGCGCTACAAGTATTGGTATCAGAGGTCTGTGGTATCCGGTATCTGTATCACATACGGGTATGGGGTGTCACAAAATCTAACATCATAAATGTGTCCTACACCCTCAAAAACCCCCATAGGGACCAGTAAACCAAATTAAAAACATCTAAATCTCTTACCTCAAATTTTGATATAAACTTTGCATGCAAGGTTTTTCCAACTTTCTATGCTCCAAATGGACTCAATTAACTTCTAGATGATTGTAGAGGAGCTGAACTTTGTCTATGGGGTTGAATTTTGGGGAAAGATTGGAAGAAAGAAGGAGAAAAATGGAGGAGAAGTGAAGAAAAACCATTTGGTTTTGAAAAAGAAGGAGGAGGTCGGTTTTGGCTGGATTTCTCAAGAGAAATCTGGCCTCCTCTCTTTTTATATAGCCCTCTAAGGAACCAAACCGGTCCAATCAAGGTGGTCCAACCGATTTAAACCAAAATTTTGGTTTTTCGGTTCAATTGCACTTTTCCAAAGTATCTATATGTTCCTCTCATTATTTTAAATTCTAACCAACTCCATTGATCTTAAAGCATCAAAAATAGGCTCCCTGCAAATTTTCAGCTCAATCGGAGTTCATTTGGGCCTCGTTTCACTTAAACCAGTCCGATTCGATAAATTTTTCTTCTATCGTAAAATACAACTCTAAAGCTGTCAAAATTCGCAGATAACACTTCTATTGTTTTATTCTACACACTCAACATCCATTAGGCCTCATTCACTATTTATAACCCCTCGGTCAAACCCCGGTTCAAATTGAATCGAACTGAAGGCCAACTTTAGAATGACTTTCGGAGGTCAATTTGACTCCGTTTTCAGCTCAAATTTCACCACTAGACTCCTTACAGTCCACAGACCATTTTTGCGAAATTATAATTTTTTATGCGCTGGACAGCCGGGTTCGTTATATAGCCACCCCGGTGTCACCTGACCCGGAATCACTATAATTTTAACACACTTAACACTAAACTTTGACACTGGCAAACTCACTCCCTACACTTTTCAACGCTGCGATCATCATGATAACACTGAAATTATTTACTGACACTTCTAGACCGGTATTTTGGCCATTATAAGAGACACCTCAGTTTTGGCCACTTTTGAGGATCTTAGAGCCCGCATTTGCTCAATGTCATTTCTAGGACTTTTATAGGTATGGAAGTCTTGGTTCTAGTGGCACTAAAATCACCTAATTTGGAGTTCTAAAATTTCACTTATGACCAAAACATCACACGGAGATCTGCCAAAATTTGATCAGAGTTTCCCCTAGAAACTCAAGCCCCTTAAACTCAACCAAAACCACACAACCAGTGAACTCAAGCCACCCAAATCAACAAATACATATAAAAAATAGAACTCAATTACTCTGTTTTCAACTAACTTTCCTTTGCTCCCTAGTTGCTTAATTACTGTACTTTCACTAACTTTCTCCTTTCCCTTTGCTTAGCTCCACTCCCTCTTACAAAACATACCATGAATTCATCATTTACACAATACACATAACTACTCATCCTTAAAACTCACGATGGAAGAAGAGACAAAGAAAACCAAACCAACTTACCTTGCAAAAACTTGTAAAAATTACTAGAATTAATCTGCTCAATCTTCAAGAATCAAGAGTAGAGATTAAATAGATGATTTTATGTTTTATTGGAATAAAAAACATGGGGGCTAAGAGAGGAAGAAGCGGGACAGGCTCCATCCCCTTTCTCTACAAATTTTATGGCTTTAAAGTCATAAAATCCATCCTTATCCATTTAAGTTAGGCGTCACTTTACTATTGGCCCAATTAAGATTTTTATGTCAGTGTTCCTTTTTAATCCTTCAACTCTTATTTGTTCTTGCATTTGATATATAACTTTATTATTTTCAACATTGGCCCACCTAGTTAATTAATTTCTCCAATTTAGTCCATAAATATGAAATACCCAAATTACCCCCAGTCTTTTTAATTAATATCAAACACGTCCTTAACTACATTTAACCTTTTTAATTCGTCAATTACACATTTCAATCACTTTTTTACTCCAAATGCTTATGAATCCAACTAGGGTACATGTCAGGCCCTTATAGTTAGCCACTATAGTGAAGGTCAAGGAGAAGATAGAAGAGGAAGCACAAGTTTCTGATAAGAAGAAGCAAGAGAAGATTTGTATTGGCCCAGATTCTAGCTTAGCATTGATCGGTGAATTCTATAGAGTCTATATTGTTGTTTTGGTATGAAAACGATAGCTTTAGTACCCTTAATTGTAGTAAAGTTAAAAGGTTAAGTGTGCTAGAGGCATAACAATCCTAGGATGGGTGACATCCTGGGAAGCCATATAGTTAAAAATGGCAGCTGTCTGCTAAAAAACTTTTATACGCCTATTTCAATTTGTGTACTGTTAGGAGTCTAGTGGTAAATTCTGGTGCAAAAATGAGATAAAATATGTCTCCGAAAGTCAAACTGAAGTTAGCCTTTGGTTCGGTTCAAATAGTAACCAAGTTTGACTAATCTTTGAATTAATTTTTAATGATGATAAATGGAGTCAAAATGATATTTTGAAGGTATAGAATGACTCTAGATGATATTTTGAAATTTTAGACAGCAAAAAATTTATTTTTACAGCAATGCAGAAAAAGTGTCTAATCGGACCGTTTTAAGTGAACCAAACCTCAAATGGGCACCGATTGAGCTAAAATTTTGTATGGAAACTATATTCTATATTTTAAGAATGTTGGAATTTTTTGGGGAGAAAATGAACTGAGAAAATGATAAAAATTATTTTTGGTTCAAAAATGGGCTTAAATAGATTAGACCACTTTGGTTGGACTAGGCCCAGTCCATTAAACCACCTATAAATAGCCTAACTAGCAGAATTCTCTATAAAAAACATGAAAAATCCAGCAGCTCTCTCCTCCACTTCCTTAGCCGAATTGACCTCCATTAATCTTCCTCTATCTTTCTTTAATTCTCTCTTCATCTCTCCTCAAATCTTAACCTAATAAGTAAATTTTAGAACCCCTACAACATAGTAGTGGTGATTGGAGTCCATTTGAAGTGATTGAAGTGGGGAAAACTAAGACTTGAAAGTTTGGGTGTAAAATTGAGGTAAGTGATTTAAGTGTTTTTAAATTGGTTCAAGGGTTCTTATAGGTACTTTAAGATGCGTAGGTTATGTTTATGTGATTATATTGCGAAAAAGGAAGCGAGATTTTGAGTAGATCTTGATGTATCTTTTCATCTTCCATTAGGTAACCAAGGTGAGGAAGGTTCCTCGAAAGGCAAACACAAGGAAAAAGAGTACTAAGGAGTGTTAAGCAAGGATCTAAGGTTAGTGATTTCAAAATCCATCTATTTTCATGACTTAAGTTTGAATTTAGGTTATGTCTAAGAACAAAGTATGCGAAATATGCATGTTTAATTTTATCTAACCTTATAAACATGCTTAAGAAGGCTAAAAATGATGATTTAGATCGTTAAAATGAAAAGTTAACCGAATGATATTCCTTGGATTTTCCATAATATGTATGATGTTTATGGCATATAAATGATGTATATGTGTTGTTTGGCATGAGATTTCATTAATTGAATGAATAAAGGAAAGAAAAATAAACATGATGGATGATGCATGCCTTGGCCGAATGGTGTACATGGTGAAAATTTTGATTTTTAATGTGTTATGATGTCATATAATGGTATAATTAGGTCAAATAACATATAATGAAGCTAAATGAATGATAAATGAGGTAAAAATAATTTATGGTGAATGTATAACATGTTGGCCGAATGGTATGTATGTAAATACTAATGTATACCATGTTGAAATAATGAGTTAAATGGCATAATGATTAATTTAGATTGAAAAGAATCTAATGGCAAGGTAAGATTCCATTAATTGTGCATATTGTAACATAAAAATGTATAATTAAAACATTTTAATTTCCTATGTAGCATTCTGGTAATCAAATCTAGTTCAGGACATAGTGGTTAGCCATAGGGACACCAAACTGGGGGGGAGGGGGCGGGGGGGGGGGGGGGGGGGTGAGCATGACGTCTCACTTATTGTAGGCCAATGACTGTCCTACCCAATGTATTGAATGTTGAAATGCCAAATGAAATGAAATGAAATGTAGAGGTGGTCCTTCGGGGTCCCTTTAACATGTATTGAACCCATAGGGTTCATGTCTCGTGTATCTAGTTCGAAGATTTCTGCCAATATTATACAAGGGGCAATATGATAAAAATGTGAGTAAAAATGAAATTTATGATGAAAAAGAACCTAATTGAAAGAAATAAAAAGTTTAGGGATAAAATGTGTTGTGCTAAATCCGCAAGTGTACGGTTTACCGATTATAGCACTTAAGATATCGTTCCCATGAAGAATGTAGATTGATTATTACCTACTATTACTATTTGATTTTAATCTTGTTTACAATATCCAATAATTCTGATGATAGAACTAAACTACTAGTGGAATACTAAATTAACTAAGCCTAATTAATAACAATCAAAGAAGACAAATAGGATTAATGATAATGAGTTGATAATTGATAAAACTTGAAATAATTATTCTTGCTTATTAAGGTAATCTTGTCATGCAAGCCAAGTTAATTAATATTCCAATTCAATCTCTCGACATGAATTAGAGTCCCTAAAACATGCATTTATAATTCTAACTCCTAACTCTCATTAATGAACTACTTAATTATACATGCATATTTCAGGATTAATTAACAACCTATAACAATCATCTAACATTCTGATTTCTCAAGTGTGTTTTAATGATGAAATTATATTAGCTTTAAGTAGGAATCTATCTCTCAACTAAACTCTTACTTATTATGATTATTCATCAAATACTAATAGAAAATTCTGCAAACAAGAATGCTATATTGATATGAATAATAAAATATAACATTTAAGATTCAAGTTCTTAAAACATCATTGAATATTTACAAAGAAAAAGTAAAGATTAGGAGTTAGAAGAAGGAGATCTCTCAACCCTTTTTCTCTTCACAAAATATGTAATCTTCTCCTTTGCTATTGCCTTCTTCTCAAAATAGCAAAACAAACTCAAGAATTTACAACTACAGAAACTGTTCTCCATTCTTACAAAAATTCTTAAATTAAAATTCTATATATTTAAATTTATCAACTGAATCCTATAAATATGTCTTCAATCCTTGTGCCCCTTGAAATTCCTCTTCAAAAGAGTTGTAAAGCTTGGTAAAAAGGCTTGACTCTTCAAGTGACCCTTCAGAATAACTGCCCACAGTCATCACTGTCATGCGCGCGACAAAAAATGAATCTTCACTCTACTGACTTTTCTGCTGGCGTTGACTAGCTTCTTCTTCCTTGCTTTGTCATGCTCGCAACCTCGTTCGCGCCCGCGATAGAACGTGGCTCTCCTTTAGCTCAGCTTCTTTTCTTTTTCCCTTACTTCTTCTTATGCACCTTAGGTCATGCTCGTGGCTATCATGGCGCCCGCGACATAGACCATCTCTCCATTGCTTAATAAGCTCCTTTTGTCAAGTTTTCTCCATTTCCTCCTAAACTCACACAATATAAAACAAAACATAAAACATTCCAAATTCTAACATAACTAACCACAATTGAACATGATTTTAAACACAAAACACTAACTAAATATGAGCTATTTAAGTTCATGTCAAGTCCCCATACTTAAACCTTTGCTTGTCGTCAAGCAAAAATTCAAACATCTAAGAAACACAACATAAATTTTTAGCTTCTCCAAAATAGATGTAGCAATTCAACAAGATATCTTAACTATAAAAGAAGTTAAATACATGATAATCAACATTCAACTTCCAATGCTCAACAATGATAGATAAACAAGTTGCATAACATATATAATAAATTTACCAAATATCTCAATCTATTAAAAATAAGATCAATGAATATAAAGTCAAAATGCTAATCAAGCTATCTAGCCAACATGTTAGTTTCCAAATCTAGAAATTCTAAGAACAAAGGTAGCTATTTAGGACAAAAATTTTTCACACACATTCACTTGCATTTCTCATGGCATTTTTAGACTTCTTTTTTTTTATTATTCTTATTCTGCAGTGGGTGCATTTTATGCTCCATCCCACTTTTTTTTTTCTTTGCTTTCTTTTCTTTTCTACTTGTGTAACACCCCGATACCCCCGTTGGAAGGATACCGGAGCACTACCCAACACTCACTCACAAACATGCATGCATCTTAGTGGAAGCATTCAATAAAATGATAAAACATATATAAATGAACACAATATATTTATATATAATATTCGAAAATATTACATAAAGATCCTTAAATATTTACATATACAGCTATACAAAAATAAATTACATATACAAAAGATATAGGAGGAGAAAACAAAATAAAACTCTCTAACTCCTATGTGGCCGACCTGCAGAAACTCGACTCGAACCGAACTCAAAAACTTGTCACCTACATGGGAGAATAACCCGTTCTAAGCGATGACGCTTAGTGGGGAGGAAACACAAATAATAGACTATCGAAGTCACAACTATTAAGCACTAATAATACCATACAGATATATAAATAAAAATAACACAAAAATAAAAGTGAAACAACATGCCAAAAATCCTTACCAAAGTGAAAGAAACATATATTTATAAACACTGCATCAGGACATTAACCAAATACTAATGATCATAACACGAGCAAACACTAATAAAAGACATTGGGATAACACAACACTACCATGAACATAACCCAACAAACACACAATAGCCTGAACGTCTCTAGTGCCGGATACGGGCCATTACATTATAGGGGATACTGTAAATAGTATCGAGCACTACACTGGAGACCGAAGCCTCATGAAAATCATTTTCTTACATACTCGAAGGTAGTAAGGGAGACCGGAGTCTCAAAACATTTTATCAAAAAGACCATCTCGAAGGTCAGCTGAAAGACCCAAACGGGGCCATCATAGGCAGCTGCACTTAAATATCCCTATATAAGCATGCTTATCTATCCACTACCATGACACTTCAAGATCAACTCACTCACTCTAACATAACACTAGACAGTACCAAACCATAAGTCAGAACACTAACATAGCAATAGTCACCATCCCAAAGCATATTAGAATCAAAATTAAAATGTTATCACATCAATAAATACACACCTCTAGAACAATAATACTAGCACTGAAATAAGAAAAAACATGCCCCATTGTAGGCACCGTGTCCCGGAGCGGTCCCGATCAGAGATTACCCTATGATGAAATAGTATCCGAGCCTGTACAAACGGTTTGGATTCGGAGGTTTTAGTCCCATGCTCCATGAGAAATGAGTCTTTTCACCTTTCATAGGCAAAGGGGAAAAACGAGAATTTTTTGAGTCAAAAAGTATGTTTTCCTCAACAGACGGCCAGCCCGTCTGTGGGAGGCTAGCCCGTCGCTTAGAGTCACAGATGGCCTATGGTTTTTTCGACGCTCGTCGGACGAATCCGCTTCTTCCGGAGCACGCCATCTGATTTCCCGGAGCACGCAACCTCTTCGACGCCCGTCGGTGGAAATGGCAGGGCCGTCGGATGAATCCTTGTGTCAGAAGGATTCTTTCAACGCCCGTCGCCACATCCGACGCCCGTCGGTCAGCCTTGGCCTATAAAAGCTTTGAATTTCCTCCTAAAAAGGGTTCCAAAAATTTTCAAAAGGGGAAACTCTGCCAAAATTCAAGCGCGTTTTCTCTCTCTTCCAGCAAACACATACATCAAGAAATTTCTTTTAATTTGAGAATCAAACCATTAAAAAGGGAACTAAAACTAATTAGTTTTCTTTGAGTTTTCAATTCCAAAGTCAATCTTTTTGAAGGGTTAAGAAGGAAACAATCTATTTTCCTCTTTCCTGACCTTTCATTTCATTTCTCGTGGAGCGTGCGGGACTCTAATCGACACCAAGAATCTCACTAAAATATTATCTGAGGGTAAATATTCCGAACTTATTCTCCGTATTATTTCATTTTTATTCTTTATTCTTGCTGTTCTTTTGGCTTTTTGCTTTCACTTTTCTTTATTTTATTCTTTCCATCTCATTTTGTGATAAAAACCCATTTTTGCTCTGAAAAAGAGAGTTTTTTACTGTTTATTTGTAGAGACAGTGGTGACCGACGGGTCATCTATTTCATCAACGCCCGTCGGTCACCTCACTCACAGATGCGCTCTCTCTTGAGTGAGCGACGGGACATGTTGTTCACTTTGACTGACGCCCGTCGGTCACTCGACAGATGGCCATCGCTGGGTCCTGTCTCCACGTTTCCAAATCTTTTCTATCTCTCTCAAGTCTTAGAACTTTATTTTTATTGAGCTTTTGTATATTAACACCCATTAACCTTTTGTGAGCATATATTGATTTTCTTGGACTATCCTGAGCTCGAGGGGCAACCTACCATGCTCGGAGGATTCCATCCGGTTTAGTTTTCTAACCTTCTTGGTTATTTCCTTTATTTGTTTATTCATTAATTATTTTATGCACATGAGTATACTCCTTTTGTATCCCGCTAAATATAAAAATTGGTTAATGTTTTATATTCAATAAAGAGAGGTTTTCATAAACATAAGGACCCAATGTCCTATTTTTATCCAATAAAAATCCTCACAATAGAAATATCCAGTTTTAATAAAGATGCATGCGAGGACCAAAGTCCTCAAAATATGCAATGCCCCGATTTGTGTATGTATCACACATTTACAAAAGGGAGTTGTATTCCGCTCCTTGTGTTATTGTAATTTATCATTTTCATTACTTGTACATTTACCGCTTTCCAAACGTGAATAAATGTGCCTTTAATCAATTGCATCGTGTAACAACCCAAAACAGGTCTGGTCGGAATTTGCATGCGAAGTTGGGAATGGAAGGGTATTTCAGTAATTTATGCTTGAGGAAGAATGGATAATAAGGATTTAATTGCGAAGGAAATAGTTAAATAAGTTTAGTGGAGGAATTTTATGGTGTGCTTGTGGTGTATGGAAGTAGGATGTAAGTGGGTTTTTAAGAAATATTTTGGTGTGAGTTGAGTATGGTGCCATGAAGATATTATTATAAGAAGTGTTAGTGTGTGTATTGTGTATGGTGCAAGGAGGAATAAGTCAAAAGTGGGTTTTGTTGGACCTATAGGAGATTGCCATGTGGATGTTGGTTGGTGAGCATTAAATGCAAAGAAAGAAGAATAAGGGAAAATAGAAGAGAGAGGAAAGGGCAGATTTTTGCCTTGCCTTTCCCGTTCTCTCCTCTCTCCTTCTCTTTGTTTTCCTTTGCTCTTCTTCCTTACTCATTTTCTGCTTCATCTCTTTTGTTTGGCTGGGATTTGTGCATGCTTGGGTGATTTTAATTGAGATTGGAGCAAGATTAAGAGGTATGTGTTTGGGTTTATGGTTCTCTTTCTTCTTCTTTTGGTTTTGATTGATTGTGAGTTGGGGTTTGGATTAAGGATTTTCTGGGTTTGTTTGTGCAAGCTTTGGGTGGCGAGAAGAAGATTAAAGGCAAAGAGAAGATTGAGGAGTGAAGATCAGCTGGGATGTGCTTCAAAGAGGTTTGGGAGCTTTGATTTCTGCATTTGAATTCTTAGGTTGTCTTTGCCTTAATTCTCACTTAGGTTGTGGAAGTGTTTGTGTTGTTTTAAATTTTGGAAATTGAGTGTCTTGGCATGTGTATATGAATGTATTTGTTTTGATGAATGTGGTAGTAATGCATGATAAGGATTAAATTGAAGGTATGTGAGAATTGAAAGTGAAGATGCATGATTGGGTAAACTCTGTTAAGTTTTCATCTGACCTCTGCCCAATGTTTTTGTCATAATTATAGTTATAGATCTCTAAATCATATGATTCTTTAGCCATTAGAACCTTGACTTCCTTGTATTTAAAAGTCTTAGAAATGACCTTTGGCTAATTCTTGCTCTAAGACCCTGAAATTTGTATAAAATCGTAGTGTCTCTATTTGTGTCGGGTTGTTTGAGCAGTACAGGTTGTGTAGGTCATATTTGGAGTTATAGATGTCCTTTTGATCTGAAATATGTTGCATTTGAACGTTAACATCCTAGGGAACATTTGTTAAGAAGGAAGTGTTGGCTAAAATGAGATTTAGAGGTCAGTTTAGGCAACACAAGTCTAGGGCGTAAAGTAGTTTTTGTTGGCGCCTGAGGTGTGCCTCTGTCGCGATCGCGACAGGGTCGCGACCTCGTTACAGGAAATCTTGTAAAAGCCTTTTCTTCTTTATTTTTTAGCCCTCGGTTGACCTGGATCAATCCCCTACCTTTCCCCTCAGCTTATTATGCATGTTTAGGGTAATTAAATGACTATATAAGTAGTTGTCTTTAGGAAAACTTATGAGTATGATTAAGATTGGTGATTTAACTAGTAAATAACAATAGATATAACTCTGTGAAGGATGGTATATGGATGAGTACTAATATGTGTTGATCTCATGAGTAACCTAAGTATGATGTACCATATGTATGAATGCATATTACCATGGGTGTGATTGACATGAATGGCAAATAGTGTTGACATTGGAGATTGTGTAAATGGATATTGTTTATGGCATGATTTATTCAGAATTGTTGGTGTGGATGTTATGTTTATGTTGTCAATGATGTGTGGCTTGCTGGAGGTGAGGTAAGTTGATGTTTTGATGTTGGTTTGAGAATTGGGTGTTGTGAAGAGGGAATTTTCTGTAGATTTCTGAGCAAGGATTGAAATTACCGACTCTATCGCGAGCGCAATATCATCGCGAGGTTGCGACAGAGCCCGGTGAAAGCAGCCCTCGCACGTGTCCGAGCTCTCCGCCGAGCCATGCAGCAGAGCCTCTGTCGCGAGCGCGACAGAGAGCTCGGTTGCCGAATTATTTGGGTTGGCAGCTCACTGTTGTGAGCGCGATGTATATCGCAAGCGCGACAACGAGATGCCTTCGTTCCCTCGCGAGATCACGAAGGTTGTCATGATCGCGACCTGGGGCAAGTCGCCTCTGTCGCGACCTAGTTTCCAAAATTGAGTTTTCTTTTGTGATCCCAATGTTTGAATTCCGAACTTGTGATGCCTTTAGGTTTATACTTGGACTATTTTATGAAGTATATTAATATAATTGAATGTATTATGCATGGACAATGTTATGAATTATATGAATGTAATATGTTAAATTATGTGCCATGATGTGAGACATGATTTGCATTACGCATGACCTGCTAGAGTCAGTTCAGTGGATAGTTAGGCATGCCTAATAGAGTCTCTTAGCTGCAGCCCTTTGAATGTTTGGACCCTGATCAGGTCCCCCATTTGGTTCCTCGCGAACCCTTTAGGTGCTCGGATCCTCGCAGTCCTTTTTAATGTGTTTGGATCTTGTTTAAGGTCCCCTTCAGAAAATGTTTTGAATAAAATTATATGATAGTATTCGATTCTCACCCGTAAGGTGGTGATAGTTCGATTCGCACCCGTAAGGTGGTGATAGTATACTCGTTATCCACTATTGTGACTCAGCAGGTGCTTTGTTGTTTTGTTTTGCTTTAAAATGACTATATGAATGTGACATCCGAATGAGCATGAGAAGGATTTGAGGAATCAGTCCATACGTATATGAACTTGGGTATGAGCTTCGGAATGTATGTCTTTGTTATGCAAGCATGATTTTATATCTGACTCCATTATCCGCACTTGTCATTGATGTGTTATAAGTTTCAGAATGCTTTGAATGTAATTCGACTAATGTATTTATGTATGTGACTCAAGCATGGTTTTATTGTATATAAGCATGTGAATCGGATCAGTTGTGACGGTAAGTATGTAAGATTTAACTGTACTTTCCGCATGGTGATGTTATGAATGTGATTATGTCTTAGATCTCTTCGATTGGAGGGTTTCTGGCATGATATTTTAAGTATTAGAGTTACGCAGCAGAAGTGTGGTGCTTTGGATGTTGTCCCTTGGGTTTTGGCTAGTGTGTATGTATGGCATGACAAAGTATGTTTAGATAGATAGTGTTCTTAGCATGATAGTTGGGTATGTTATTATATGTTATTTGTGTCGCATTTGAATGGGTTTTTAGTTAATGCATGGGTACTTGGTTATGACAATGGCATGTGTAAATCTCATGTGACTTCGCACGGTAAGGTGCTGATATTCGATACCTTGGTAGGTTTATGCATGTGATATTGTATGTAGTTCTACATGATGATACTTGTATTGTGTATTGTATTATGTCTGATTTGGCCTTTTCCTCCGTAAGTATATGGTTATGGTTATGAGTTTTTGAATTAATGCCTTTACTATGCAAGTCTGATTATATATGTGTTATGAATGTTCGCATTAGCCATTGTGAATGTGTTATGCCTTGGCGACCATTGTGAATGGCCGTCCATGTTTTTTGTATGTTCTCCCCACTAAGCGTTTATCGCTTAGCACGAATTTCCTTCCCGTGTAGGTGGCGGGTTTGGTTCTGTTCGAGTCGCGCATCTGCAAGGTCGGCCACATAGGAGTTAGAAGTTTTGTATTTTGTTCAGCTTCTGTATTTTAGCTTTTGTATTTCTGTAGCCTTTTGTATTTGTAATCATATATGTGAGATTCTAAATGTAATATTTTGGAGGTTGTAATGTTATTATATTTCTGTATTAATTAGCCCTTTGATTGTATCATTCACTTTATACTTCCGCGGAATGATCATATGTATGCATGCGTATATGTTTCTGCTTAGTGTATGTGTGCATGTATGTGAGTGAGCGTCGGGTAGCGCGCCCGCCGGCACCCTTCCAACGGGGGTGTCCGATGGGGGTGTTACAGTTAGTGGTATCAGAGCGCGGTTTTGCGGTTCTGGTTGCCTTTGTTTATTTGAGTGTCAAGTCTTGGTATGCTAGTTGATTTGTGTCGTGTCTTTGCATGTGAGTCTGTTTGTGTCATGGCCTAATGCAGATGTGTTTTGTCTGGTGTTGTGTCTAGATGGAGTCTGATCCTAGTGAGAATGTGGGCGAGGCAATGGAAAGTGTGAACCCAGTTGTAGCTGATCAGAATGTTTTCGAGCGTCATCCAGTTGAAGATTCTGGTCCTGTTTCTGATGATAGGATTTTAGTAGAAGGGTTGATTCGGATTTTGGATAGATTGACTGCTCCCCAAGCTTCTCAAGAATTTGTTCGGAATGTACCTCAGAAGAGAAAAGGATCGGGTAGAGAGATGTCAGCGGGTAAGAGGATTCGAGAGACATCTGTATGTGAACGGTGTCAGAAGCAACAATGGGACAAGTGTAAGAAGAAGTGGATACCGCCGATATGTCAGTACTGTCAGTGTAGGAAAGTCATGGGTGCTTGCTTCAGATGTGGCAACATGGGACACCGGATTGCCGATTGTCCTAAGAAGATGAGTGAGAATCTAGCTCGGCAAGCTAGAAAGGATGTGGAGGAGTTGCTTCGACCTACGCGAGCATCATCGGGATCAGTCGGCAAGTTAGATGGCTCCAAGGATTCAGCTAGAGTAACTGTCTCTAGCCGTATAGAAGTGATTGAGTCTGTAGAGCCTTCCGGTAAGTTTGTGTTGTAAGCTTTTGTTTAAGTTAGTTAGTTTGTTTGGGTTGTATGGATATAAGCGTTTAGCGGGGAAATTTCGGGGACGAAATTTCTTAAGACGGAGAGATTTGTAACAACCCAAAACAGGTCTGGTCGAAATTTGCATGCGAAGTTGGGAACGGAAGGGTATTTCAGTAATTTATGCTTGAGGAAGATTGGATAATAAGGATTTAATTGCAAAGGAAATAATTAAATAAGTTTAGTGGAGAAATTTTATGGTGTGCTTGTGCTGCATGGAAGTAGGATGTAAGTGGGTTTTTAAGAAATGTTTTGGTGTGAGTTGAGTATGGTGCCATGAAGATATTATTGTAAGAAGTGTTAGTGTGTGTATTGTGTATAGTGCAAGGAGGAATAAGTCAAAAGTGGGTTTTTTTGGACCTATAGGAGATTGCCATGTGGATGTTGGTTGGTGAGCATTAAATGCAAAGAAAGAAGAATAAGGGAAAATAGAAGAGAGAGGAAAGGGCATATTTTTGCCTTGCCTTTCCCGTTCTCTCCTCTCTCCTTCTCTTTGTTTTCCTTTGCTCTTCTTCCTTACTCATTTTTTGCTTCATCTCTTTTGTTTGGCTGGGATTTGTGCATGCTTGGGTGATTTTAATTGAGATTGGAGCAAGATTAAGAGGTATGTGTTTGGGTTTATGGTTCTCTTTCTTCTTCTTTTGGTTTTGATTGATTGTGAGTTGGGGTTTGGATTAAGGATTTTCTGGGTTTGTTTGTGCAAGCTTTGGGTGGCGAGAAGAAGATTAAAGGCAAAGAGAAGATTGAGGAGTGAAGATCAGCTGGGATGTGCTTCAAAGAGGTTTGGGAGCTTTGATTTCTGCATTTGAATTCTTAGGTTGTCTTTGCCTTAATTCTCACTTAGGTTGTGGAAGTGTTTGTGTTGTTTTAAATTCTGGAAATTGAGTGTCTTGGCATGTGTATATGAATGTATTTGTTTTGATTAATGTGGTAGTAATGCATGATAAGGATTAAATTGAAGGTATGTGAGAATTGAAAGTGAAGATGCATGATTGGGTAAACTCTGTTAAGTTTTCATCTGACCTCTGCCCAATGTTTTTATCATAAGTATAGTTATAGATCTCTAAATTGTATGACTATTTAGCCATTAGAACCATGACTGCCTTGTATTTAAAAGTCTTAGAAATGACCTTTGGCTAATTATTGCTCTAAGACCCTAAAATTTGTATAAAATCATAGTGTCTCTGTTTGTGTCGGTTTGTTTGAGCAGTATAGGTTGTGTAGGTCATATTTAGAGTTATAGATGTCCTTTTTATCTGAAGTATGTTGCATTTGAACTTTAACATCCTAGGGAACATTTGTTAAGAAGGAAGTGTTGGCTAAAAATGAGGTTTAGAGGTCGGTTTAGGCAACACAAGTCTGGGGCGTAAAGCAGTTTTTGTTGGTGCCTGAGGTGTGCCTCTGTCGCGATCGCGATAGGGTCGCGACCTCGTTACAGGAAATCTTGTAAAAGCATTTTCTTCTTTATTTTTGAGCCCTCGGTTGACCTGGATCAATCCCCTACCCTTCCCTTCAGCTTATTATGCATGTTTAGGGTAATTAAATGACTATATAAGTAGTTGTCTTTGGGAAAACTTATGAGTATGATTAAGATTGGTGATTTAACTAGTAAATAACAATAGATATAACTCTGTGAAGGATGGCATATGGATGAGTGCTAATATGTGTTGATCTCATGAGTAACCTAAGTATGATGTACCATATGTATGAATGCATATTACCATGGGTGTGATTGAGATGAATGGAAAATAGTGTTGACATTATAGATTGTGTAAATGGATATTGTTTGTGGCATGATTTATTCGGAATTCTTGGTGTGGATGTTGTGTTTATGTTGTCAATGATGTGTGGCTTGCTGGAGGTGAGGTAAGTTGATGTTTCGATGTTGGTTTGAGAATTGGGTGTTGTGAAGAGGGAATTTTCTGTAGATTTCTGTGCAAGGGTTGAAATTCCCGACTCTGTCGCGAGCGCGACATTGTTGCGAGGTCGCGACAGAGCCCGGTGAAAGCAGCCCTCGCACGTGTCCGAGCTCTCCACTGAGCCGTGCAGCAGAGCCTCTGTCGCGAGCGCGACAGAGAGCTCGGTTGCCGAATTGTTTTGGTTGGCAGCTCACTGTCGCGAGCGCGACAACGAGATGCCTTAGTTCCCTCGCGAGATCACGAAAGTTTCCGTGATCGCGACCTGGGGCAAGTCGCCTCTGTCGCGATCGCGACACTCCCTAGTTTCCAAAATTGAGTTTTCTTTTGTGATCCCAATGTTTGAATTCCGAACTTGTGATGCCTTTAGGTTTATACTTGGACTATTTTATGAAGTATATTAATATAATTGAATGTATTATGCATGGACAATGTTATGAATTATATGAATGTAATATGTTAAATTATGTGCCATGATGTGAGACATGATTTGCATTACGCATGACCTGCTAGAGTCAGTTCAGTGAATAGTTAGGCATGCCTAATAGAGTCTCTTAGCTGTAGCCCTTTGAATATTTGGACCCTGATCAGGTCCCCCGTTTGGTTCCTTGCGAACCCTTTATGTGCTCGGATCCTCGCAATCCTTTTTAATGTGTTTGGATCTTGTTTAAGACCCCCTTCAGAAAATGTTTTGAATAAAATTATATGATAGTATTCGATTCGCACCCGTAAGGTGGTGATAATTCGATTCGCACCCGTAAGGTGGTGATAGTATACTTGTTATCCACTATTGTGAGTCAGCAGGTGCTTTGTTGTTTTTTTTTGCTTTAAAATGACTATATGAATGTGACATCCGAATGAGCATGAGAAGGATTTGAGGAATCAGTCCATACGTATATGAACTTGGGTATGAGCTTCGGAATGTATGTCTTTGCTATGCAAGCTTGATTTTATATCTGACTCCATTATCCGCACTTGTCATGTGATGTGTTATAAGTTTCAGAATGCTTTGAATGTAATTCGACTAATGTATTTACGTATGTGACTCAAGCATGGTTTTACTGTATATAAGCATGTGAATCGGATCAATTGTGATGGTAAGTATGTAAGATTTAACTGTACTTTCCGCATGGTGATGTTATGAATGTGATTATGTCTTCGGTCTCTTCTATTGGAGGGTTTCTAGCATGATATTTTAAGTATTAGAGTTGCACAGCGGAAGTGTGGTGCTTTGGATGTTGTCCCTTGGGTTTTGGCTAGTGTGTATGTATGGCATGACAAAGTATGTTTAGATAGATAATGTTCTTAGCATGATAGTTGGGTACGTTATTATATGGTATTTGTGTCGCATTTGAATGGGTTTTCAGTTAATGCATGGGTACTTGGTTATGACAATGGCATGTGTAAATCTCATGTGACTTCGCACGGTAAGGTGCTGATACTCGATACTTTGGTAGGTTTATGCATGTGATATTGTATGTAGTTCTGCATGATGATACTTGTATCGTGTATTGTATTATGTCTGTTTTGGCCTTTTCCTCCGTAAGTATATGGTTATGGTTATGAGTTTTTGAATTAATGCCTTTACTATGCAAGTCTTATTATATATGTGTTATAAATGTTCGCATTAGCCATTGTGAATGTGTTATTCCTTGGCGACCATTGTGAATGGCCGTCCATGTTTCTTGTGTGTTCTCCCCAATAACCGTTTATCGCTTAGCACGGATTTCCTTCCCGTGCAGGTGGCGGGTTTGGTTCTGTTCGAGTCGCGCATCTGCAAGGTCGGCCACATAGGAGTTAGAAGTTTTGTATTTTGTTCAGCTTCTGTATTATGGCTTTTGTATTTCTGTAGCCTTTTGTATTTGTAATCATATATGTGAGATTCTAAATGTAATATTTTGGAGGTTATAATGTTATTATATTTCTGTATTAATTAGCCCTTTGATTGTATCATTCACTTTATACTTCCGCGGAATGATCATATGTATGCATGCGTATATGTTTCTGCTTAGTGTATGTGTGCATGTATGTGAGTGAGCGTCGGGTAGCGCGCCCGCCGGTGCCCTTCCAATGGGGGTGTCCGATGGAGGTGTTACACATCGTGTGGAGAGAGAGTGAAATAATGATAATTAAAATTTGATCATAGAATAATCGAGGTAGAAATAGATGAGAAGTCCCGAACCCATCTCTGGTCTTTGGGCTCAAAGAGGGGAGAGGTTTACCCTCCAAGACACCTCTTGTGTCACGAGACTTTAGCGTTAATCCTAGGCTCCTTAGTGCGAGAGGTTCACCCTCCAAGACCCCTTTGGTTGGCCCAAAATGGATACTGAGCGCAGTCTTAGGCTCTCCCAAGCGAGAGAAACTTTCCCAATGTTCTATTGGGTGGCGACTCCATGAAACCTCCTTGTTGCCCAACATAGACGCACTTGCAATCAATGAGCAAGCTGTCAGCGGACCCTCAATTGCCCGATCGCCCTCAAGCGGGCGGTCAGAGGGGCGGCCGAGGGATTCCGGCGCGTGTCACAGTGGCGACTCCACTGGGGATCGAACCCAGAATCTCTGCTTTGAGACTTCAATTTGAAAATACCTCGTTTAACATCTATGATTAAAATTTAATTCATAAATTCGCTTTCTCTCATTTGCATTCGCATCCCATTAGAGCTTTAGAATATGCTAGTTTGGTCCCTCTATTAGCCCCGGTGTGTTCCTGAAGCACGACCCTATTTTCACTCAATTTAGGGAAGTGTTAAGGATAATCACCAGCCCAAGCCTCGTACCTCAATGGTATATCAAAATGATGACCCGATCGGTCGTTATGCTCATGATGAGCTAGACCTGTCGGCAGGGATCATGCTTGGGTAGCCCTAAAGTAACATCTCACTTGTCCAAAGCTCACTTAACGACCGTAGTTACTTTCCACAGGTGATATGAACCATAATTCTATACTTGCTGTATGGATCCTCATGTATTGGGTGAGTCCAGATGTCTTGCTTGGCAACCTGGCCAAAGGCTTTCATGCCCCGGCAGGGCCATGTCGACATTTTTGGAATGTCTAAATACATGATGATCATTATCCATTCGCTTGTACATTAGCATATGAGTGTCATGCTGTCGGTTTTTCACCGTGCAACATGCGTGTCCATTGGGTCCCTCGTTGACCCTTGGGCTAATCTTGCCTAAGAAAGCGACCGCGCGACCACGTGTGTGGGAGAAATAAGGGTGGAAGGACCTACTTGCTTGCTTGTGTTTTGTGGGTGTTGCATATCACGACGACGCATTGCATCTGCATTCCATGCATCACATCTAACACCTTGTCCCTGCAGCCATCATAGATCTGCCTAGGTGGACTAGATGGCCTACTGGACGATTGATCCGAGTTCCTGCATCTGAACTGCCAGGTAGAGAGGGCCTTTCAGAGATCTTACTGGAAGTCAGCTGTACCGTATCTAAGATGGCAAACTCACCTAGGGGAGATGATGCCACCAGGGCCATGATTGCAGAAGAAGTGGGCCGAAGGTTTGAGGAATTTGTAGGCAGAATGATGAACATGCTAACTGCTTTGGCACAACAGAATGCTCCACAGAATCCACCACCTCCTCCTCCCGTGAGACAGAATGAGCGAGAAGAGGAAAGAGCTGAGAGGCAAGAAGAGCCTATTCAGCCGCCACCAATAGAGCTGAGGTCAGTAGCTTCAGGAGGACAGAGAAGAAGACCAGTGCTGAGGGTAGATGATGACAGGGATAACGAAGATGACAAAATGAGTTCTGTATCTGAGAGAGGGAAGGCACCCCAAACTGATGAGTTTATTCTGAAGAAGATGGAGGAGAGGTTTGAAGCCATGGCCCGTATGCTGAGTAGAGGTTAGGGGATGAACCCGGAGGACAAAGAACTGGAGGGAGAAGATCCGATTCCTTACAACTTCAAGATGCCTGATGTGCCAAAATTTAACGGTACCTCTGACCCGACTGCCCATGTGAAGCAATACTCTCTGGTCATGAAAGGGACCACTTTGTCTAAGAGGCAGAAGGTGGAGTACTTTTGCTTGAGTCTGACTGGCCCTGCCATTGATTGGTACCATAGCCTCGATCGTCGAACTAAGGAAGATTGGGATTTACTCACAGAGGAGTTCTTGAGGTAATACGATTGCAACACCAGGATGGAGGTGACTCTTAAAGATCTTGAATTGCTCCAGCAGAAGGCCGAGGAATCTTTTCATGACTATCTCACCCACTGGCGAAACCGAGTGATGGAAATGCGAAGAAAGCTAGACACCCAAGACCATATCTGCCTGTTTATCAAGAACACAAGCTCGTATTTGAAGGATGGTTTGAAGATGAAAGGGTTGAAGGATTGGGAGTCTCTGAAAGACATAGCCATTGAAGCAGAGGGAGAGTTCTTGGCTCGGAAGGCTAACAATGATAATTTTACAAAAAGGACTAACACCGGTCAGGGAACCAGTAGGCCAGCCGGTCCCAGTGGTAGTACCAGAAGAACAGTTGAGGTGTCTGCTACTGACGCAACTACCCCGAGGAAGTTTTTGAACTTAGGAAGACCACTGTCTTGGGTCTTAAGAAGGTTGATGAAAGAAGGAAAGTTACAACCTTTGGCTCCTAGGCCTGCTATGACGCAAGGGAAGCTAGGTCATAAGGACAATGAATACTGTGCATTTCATCAACACACAGGCCATCTAACATACAAGTGTAAGGCGCTGAGGCACTCTATTCAAGATCTGATTGATGACAAGCAGATTTTTGACCTGGAGAAGAGGGAAAACAAGAAGAAGCCTGGTTACAACGCCGTACCACCACCAGTTTTTATGATCGGGTCCAGCCTGCCAGAGTGGTACGTGCTGCAGGATTTATTTGGGAGCAAGGGTACTGCTGTTGTTTGTTTTGTGGACAAAGAAGAAAGAGCAGTAGTGGCAACCATTGATTATTGGTCGAGCAGTGAGAGCGGTGGAGAGGCCGAAGAGGAAGGAGAGATGAACTCTGACTTGTGGAGATCTGATGAGGATGAAGAAGAGGTAGGGGCTGTGATAAAATGTGGGAGAGTGGTCCCTGAGATTACGAGGGTACCGGAACCAGCGCAGCCATCGACGGAAAAAGAGCCAGAGGAGAACCAGATTGTTAAGCAGTTGAAGAAGACCGCAGCTCAGATATCCATCTGGGATCTTTTATGGCAGTCCCCTTCTCACAGGCAGAAAGTGGTAGAGGCTTTGACTGAGTCCACTGTTGCCACCACAATTTCCCCATCGGAACTTTTGGGTCTAGTTAAAGGAGGATCGGGGGAGAGATTGGTTTTTTCCGATGCCGACCTGCCAGTCGAGGGCCGCAATCATAACCGACCTCTGTATATCAAAGCACAGATTAACGATAAACACACCGCTTGCGTTATGGTAGATGATGGACCTTCTATCAATGTTTGCCCTCTGATAGCCCTTCAGGCTTTTGGATTGAGTGCGGATATGCTCCGAGAATCAGACTTGACGATTACAGCCTATGATAATTCAAGAAGGCAAGCCTCGGGAACATTCAAGACCCTGGTCAAGACGGGACCCATTGAGGTAGAAGTAGAGTTCGTGGTTCTACCCATCCCAGCTAATTTCTCAGCCCTACTTGGGAGGCCTTGGTTTCACAGATTAGGAGGAGTACCATCCACGCTGCACCAAATGATAAAGTTCCCGCACGAAGGGGAGGTGATAACTATTAAGGCGGCCAGAGAGAATCATGTGTCAGCTTTTGAAAATGCTAATCATCCCTTCAACGGCTTCCACGTGTCAATGATAGGAGAAGAGCACGGGTCAGTGGATAACCCAGTTGTGGTTAACATGATGAAAAAGATGCACTATCTCCCTGGGGCTGGTTTGGGTAGAAACTCTCAGGGGCTACAGACTACGATCACCACTCGAGGTCAGAAGAATCGGAAGGGTCTGGGGTACAGAGGCGGTTTTGGAAAGAAGAAGACGGCGGATAAGATCCCTCACATTTTAGAAAGCTTTGTGCCCGCATCCTTAGTATGCGCTTATACTGGTGAAGATGAGCCGCAGTGGGTGAATGGGAGGATTATCCCCGGATTTGAGATCTTCAATGATGTATTTGACTTGGATGTCGGGGTTATCAAGACCGCTAAGAACTTCTGGGATGAAGAGGTCATGACTCAATGCATTGCTTGGGACAGATGCGAGCCCGAAGAGATTGTCACCGAGAAGATGTTGTTTGCCAGGCTGAAAGGGAAATAGAAGATGGCAGAAACAGAACTGAAGATGGGGGATTTAAAGATTTCCTCAGACATACCTGAAGGGCCTCTGCTGAATCAGGAAGCCAATGAGCAAGCGGCAGCAGCATCAACCCCTAGGGAGGCAAAAGAAGACTCTAGCTTAGATTGTCTTTTCATTCCAGAACTTTTTTATGATGTAAATGACAATTATAATATTATTAATAAGGCAAATGATTTCTCTTACTTGTGCAATGTTTCTAATGATTTCAACATGCATGAACATGATCATATTCCATCAATTTTTGATATTGATTCCACTGATACAACGCCTTTTAATCTTGGAACCTTGAAAAATCCGAAGGAAATTCTAATAGCATCAAATATAACTCCTGATGAGAGAGAAAAATTTGAGAGAATAATAAGAAAACATGAAAAAAGTCTTTGCCTGGACCTATGAGGACATGCCAGGGATCGACCGAGACGTAGCAGAACATGCCATCCCAACTTATCCAGATTATAAGCCCGTAAAGCAGAAGTTGAGAAGACTCAGGCCAGAATGGGCAGACAAGGTCAAGGAGGAGATTCGGCAACAGATTGAGGCCAAGTTCCTTATTGAAGTGCAGTATCCTACATGGTTGGCAAACGTGGTCCCTGTAGCGAAGAAAAATGGGAAGGTCAGGGTATGTGTGGATTATCGAGATTTGAACAAGGCTTGCCCTAAAGATAATTTTCCACTACCCCACATTGATGTGTTGATAGATAGTGCCGCCAACTGTGCGATGTACAGCTTTGGAGACGGTTATGTGGGCTACAACCAGATCCTAAACAAGATAGCTGACCGGGTTAAAACCATTTTTATCACAGAGTGGGGGACCTATGCCTATCGAGTCATGCCTTTTGGCCTGAAAAATGCAGGGGCCACATACCAGAGGATGGTGACCAAGATTCTAAGCGACCTGATCCATAAGGAGGTAGAGGTGTGTCGATGACATGATGGTCAAGTCAGCCACCTGAGAGGGCCATTTTTAAGCTCTAGAGAAGTTCTTCACCATGATCGATAAATACAATCTGCGACTTAACCCCAAGAAGTGCATCTTTGGAGTGACTTCAGGAAAGCTGTTGGGACATGTCGTCAGCCAGAGGGGAATAGAAATTGACCCAGACAAGGTGAAGGCCATCAGAGAGATGCCCGTGCTGCAAAAGGAAAAGGATGTAAGGAGCTTCCTGGGCAAGCTACAGTACGTCAGTCGATTCATTGCCAAGCTTGCTTCGATATGCGAGCCCATTTTTAAACTGCTTAGAAAGAATCAGCCTGTGGTCTGGAACGAAGACTGCCAGAAAGCCTTTGACAGCATCAGGGAATATCTGTTGAATCTGCTAGTGTTAAGGCCGTCGTAACCAGTCAAACTGCTTATCCTATATCTGGCAGTGGAAGACAGTTCTGTGGGTTGCCATGATGGCTCAGGAGGATGAATTTGGAGTGGAATTCGTAGTTTATTACCTCAGCAAGAAGTTCCTGGCTTATGAGATTAAATATGCTGAAGTAGAGAAAATCTGCCTCGCAGTGATTTGGGCATCAAAGAAACTGAGACATTACTTCCATTCATACAAAGTTCAGGCAGTGGCCAAGCAGAATCCGTTAAGATATTTGCAAGAAGCATCGTCTTTGCTTGGTAAGATGGGGAGGTGGCTGCTTTTGCTACAGGAGTTTGATGTCGAATACATCACTCGCAAAACTATTAAGGGGCGAGCCGTAGCCGAATTTCTTGCTGAGGATCCTATTCAAGGAGACACTCCCGAGTTCACCTTTCCTGATGAGACCATAATCGCGATTTCTGTCCAAGGATGGCAGTTACACTTCGACGGGCCAGTGAATAACAGGGGGGCCGGAGTTGGAATTATTTTGACAACCCCAGATAATGAGAAACTCCCCCTAGCCAAGAAGTTGAGGTACAAAGCAACCAATAATGAAGCCGAATATGAAGCATGCACTTTCGGGTTAGAAGCTTTAGCTGCTTTGGGGGCAAAGAACATAGAAGTCTTTGGTGACTCATCCTTGGTGATTAACCAGATCCGAGGTGAATGGGCTGTACAGGAAGAGCGGCTGGTACCCTACGTTGAATATTTGAAAGGAGTATGTGGGCAGTTTGAAACCTGCACTTTCCACTTCGTGCCAAGAGATGAGAATCGTCTAGCTGATGCATTGGCAACCCTAGTGTCGATATGGGATAATCCTGAATGGGTAGCTATGAAACCAGTACTGATTTCGAGTTCTGAGAAGCCCAGCTTTGAGATCAAGCCTGTAAAGTGGCGGATGGGAAACCATTGTACTTTGACATTATGAATTATTTGGAAAATAATAGGTTTCCAGAGGAAGCTACCGAGAAAGACCAGAGGATGATCCGAAAGTTATCTGCTCAGTTCATATCCTTGGAAGGAGTGTTGTACAAAAGACAGGCAGACGGGATTCAGCTCAGGTGCGTGAATGAAAAAGAAGCCCGTAAGGTGATGGATGAGACCCATGCAGGCGTCTGTGGGGCTCACATGAACGGTTTAACTCTGGCAAAGAAGATCATGAGATAAGGCTTCTATTGGCTTACGATGGACAATGACTGCTCAAAGTATGTCAAGCAATGCCAGTTGTGCCAACAATACGCAAATTTAAGACACCTACCAGTATCAGAGCTACACAACCTGACATCGCCTTGGCCTTTCGCTGCTTGGGGGATAGATATCATTGGAGAGATTCGCCCCACGGCATCTAACGGGCACAGATACATCATAGTCGCAATTGACTATTTTACCAAATGGGTAGAGGCAAAATCCTTCAAAAAGATTGACGCAAGGGATATGGCCAAGTTCATAGAGAGAAATCTGATCTGCAGATATGGCCTCCCTCACCACATAGTGTCTGACAACGGGGTGCAGTTCATGGGGGATACCAGGAAGCTCCTTGAGAAGTATGGTATCAAGCACCATAAATCTTCTCCTTACCGACCACAAGCTAATGGAGCAGTAGAGGCCGCCAATAAAAATGTGAAGAGGATCCTATTCAAGATGGTCCAAACTTACAAAGACTGGGCAGAGAAGCTACCCTTCGCACTGTGGGGATACAGGACAACGGTAAGGAAATCTACGGGCGCCACGCCATATTCTCTGGTATACGGGACAAAAGCAGTATTGCCAGTTGAGATAGAGCTCAAATCGCTGAGAGTAGTCATGGAAACCCAAATTCCGGAGGCCGAATGGGCACGACAGAGGCTACAACACTTAAACTTACTAGATGAGAGTAGGCTGAAGGCTTATTATCACAATCAGATCAACCAGAAGAGGTTGGCTAGGACATTCGGGAAGAAGGTGAGAAAACATCCGCTGAAGGAAGGGGACTTAGTGTTCAAGCAGATGAGACCAGGTATACCAGATATCAGAGGAAAATTCAGACCAACCTGGGAGGGGCCGTATATCCTTAAAAAGCTATTGTCCAAAGGAGCTGCAATCTTGTCAGATAGCGATGGAAATGAATTCAAAGAACCGATCAATGTTGACAGGCTCAAAAGGTTCCATGGCTAAAGACCAAAATAAAAAGAAGAGAATAAAATGCCCTGCAGGTCAAAAACCGAAAAAAGGCGGCCGTACTAAAATTGGGCGCCTCGACAGGGTGAAAACCGAAAAAAGGCATCCTGTGCAAAAATTAGAGGCACGAGAGAAAATGTCCGATCGTGAAAACCCGAGAGGGCCGATTGGTAACAGGAGTTGATGCTGTTAAAATTTGGTTTCATGTGTTAACAGCGTGTACGCGGTTGAGTAAATGTCAAAACTGATCATGTATGCTGAAATTACATGGAAATGTACACAATTTCGTGAAATAGAATGAATATTATTCTTTTCATTTTCGTCATTTTCTAGTTCTGCAGTAAAGAGAAATGTAACACCAAAAGAAATACATATGTAAGCTAAGCTAAGTCCTGCTACTGCTCTCGCCGACCAGATGCTTGAGCCCTCGTGTCCTATTATCAGATGCTGGACTAAGGATCCACTTCTTGTATTCGCTAGTTGAAGCCACAGAATGATCGCCGAACCTCGGAATAACAGTCTTCACTGGTAGTTTGCTCCACAGCTCATGATACCTTGAGGCGAAGGCAGCCAAAAGAGCTCCTCCCCGAAAAGATAAGGGAACTCTCACCACATCCTGGGTCATCCCGAGCTGACGCGTACATCGAGAAGTGATACAAAAGGTGGCTTGACGGAGCCCACAGAGGGGAACACACCCCGATGGCCCATCAATGACCACATGAGATAGTGGGAGCCAGGAAGATGTGAAACTGATGTCGTTATCTGACAGCTCGCCAAATCTGGTAACGCCTTTACAAACAGTGGCATGCTCACAGAGTCATCGACGCGGAAGGAAATAGCTCGGCGAGTATTGTGGAATGACCCGAGAAGGTGGCTCAGATAGCATCCTCAGTTTCTCTTGCAGCCAGATCTGAAAAAAAAAGCTGCTGGAGTAAGTAGGGTTTACTTCGGGCAAAAATAAGGCATAGGGTTGTGTGAAAATTCGAAAGGACGCACCTCCCGCTAAGAAAAGCTAGTGTGAAAATCCATAAGGGACGCACTATCTTTAAAATAATGACGTACCTGGAGCAATAAGGGGCTGCCGGTAAAGGTAGCAGTGAATCCAGAGCTCACAGTGTCTAAGCCTAGAATGGTTTCAGCTAGAATAAGTGGGAAGGGTAATAATCCCAGATGAAAATCGCCCAGAACTCCGAACAGGCGAGGGTCACCTGTCGAACCCCCTCGAACAACGGTGAGAAAGTTCATCATGCAAAACAGAAATACGGTGCTTACCCGGTATGTACGGACACCAGGGAACCGATCTAGAGCATCGATCAGAGGCTCCAAAGTAAAGGAAGAGCCCAGAAAAACCAGCTGAGCGGCCTCAGAAGGAGGTATGCCGAGAGCCATAGCTATATCCCGAGTCTGGAGTAGGCCGCAATGGGAGACGCAGGGCAGAGCTTTAGGAGGAAAACAGGCTCCAAGAATGGCAGCTAACTCCTCAGGCAGGGGGCACAACTCCTGGTAAGTGAACCGGAAGACGTGAAACTGGGGGTTCCAGAAGTGGGTCGCTGCCAGAAGAAGGTTCTGATCAACTTTGACCCGACGCAGATAGTTTAGCCCAGACAGAGAGGAAAGGGCGCCTTTTTCCCAAGTGTGTTTGTCATCTAGGATGCGGTGCATTCTTTGGACTAGAGAGGAAGACATTCTGAGAAGAATAAAGGGCTCAAGATGTTGGGAAAATGAAGAGACACAAAAGGAGCAAAATTTTTGGAAGAATTTATAGAAAGGCGTCACCGACGGCCTACCCGTCTCTCCCAAGAGACGGCTTGCCCGTCGGTAAAGATCCACCTGGCAGATGCATATGTCAGCATTGCATTTATCACGAGCATTAAATGCGTATTAATTGGAGAGTGGGGAACGACATACGGGCAGCCCGTCGGTCGCTCCTACAGACGCCCAGCCCGTCGGTCACGAAACTCTATATAAGGGCAAGTGACAGACGGACCAGCAGCGCTGTCACTTTCACTTCCCCTCTCCAAAATGGTTTTTTCTTCGTTTTTTCTGCATTTTCAAGCATTTTTTACTCCTCTTTTTGCGATTTCTTTATTTTTTCTGCATTCTCCACTCACCGGACGCTCGAGCGATCATTTTTCTTCAATTTTTCTACACTTTTCGCAGCTATAAGTAAGTAAAATAACTACTTTTTTTTTTTATTCAATTTATTTCTTCATTTCTTATTCTTCCTTTAGCCTTAGAAATGGCTAGAATGCTTTAGATGCCTTAAAAATCTAGGGAGAATGCTGCCCGTTTTTTTTTTTTTTTTTCTTTAGTATTTTGTAGTGCAATTAGTCTAAACCTTTGCATGATCACATAGAAATAGAACTTTTCTATACTTTTGTCGCCTTAGAAATAGTCTTTATAGCGCATTTTTTTTGTGTTGTTGAGGCCTGAGGCCATTATATTGTGTTGTTGGGGACACACTCTTACCGGGGTGCGTCCCGTTTATATAAATTATTGTTATTGTTGAGGACTGAGGCCTGGTTTGGTACCTTTTTATGCAGGAGGTTGGGCACATCCTTGCCGGGGTGCTGCCCAAATTTTCTTTTTTTCTAGAAATTGATTATTTTCGGGTGTAATGTATGCCTTGGGGTCTAGAAGGCCCATCTTTATTCGCTTTAAATATTTCCATGCCGATTGCATGTTTCTTCTGCTTTTGATATGTGCGAAGCATGCTGGGCAACATCCCTTTACAAAACGTTCGCCTCTTTTCATGTATTATCTATTTTTTGCCTCGTCTTCGGGCCACTATTGCCCGGGTGAGGCCTGAATGGGCTTTCACCTCGAAAACGAGCCTAATAATGCCTGTTTTGTCAAAATTTCACCATCTAACATTTCTTTTGCAGGATGCCTCCTAGACGCAGAGCGCCACAGGCCCAGCCCGAGGTCGTGGTTCCGGGTTGGATGGACGGTGAGTCAGCTCAGAGATACAGAGCACTGGCTCAGGTGGAGATTTGGGCTAGCCGCTTCGTGTCCCGGCCGTTCCTAGAGGCCCTAGGGGTGGCCCCGGAGGTCGACATGCTTGTTGAGGGCGCTGGATGGACAGAGTTCCTTGACCCTACTTTCCAGACCTTCCCAGAGGCTACTCGCCAGGTCCTAGCCACCCTACGTTATGGCGGTTTTCAGAGATCAGATACAGAGCCAGGGGTGGTCCAGTTCTGGTTCGATGGCCAGTATTTCAGCATTACCAGACAGAGGTTCGCGCAGGCCATGGGGCTTCCTAGAGAGGAGGGGGTCGAGATCCCACGGCGAGCAGTGAGATGCACCAACTGGGCGGCCATTGCCTTACCGGGAGTGCTGTATGATCATGATACAACGAAGAGCACCGTACTGGTGTCTCAGGCACTCCGGTACCTGCACAGAGTGCTATCCAGTTCGTACCTTGGTCGAGCTGGTAATCCAGGGTCGCTTAATGCGGCCGAGGTTTGGAGCCTCTGGGCTATGGTGGCAGGCCAGCGCCTCAACGTTAGCCATGAGATCTTGGCTGACTTGGTCAGAGTTGGCAGAGGACTGACTCCAGTAGTGATAGTGGGAGGAGTCATCACTCTGTTGCTTTTGGGGTTAGGAGTTTCCCCGGATAGGCTGAGAGGACCCCTGGATGAGGGGATACATGTGGATGCCGCCGTAGCAGTGCAGATGGGGATGATCTCATAGGTATCAGGGCAGGCAGAGGCTTATAGATTACTGTCCATCCACGAGACCAGGCAGGTTTTCTCTCTTCCACCTTTGGGTCCAGACCCGGAGCAGCAGCCTCCTCAGCCAGAGCAGCAGCCTCCTCAGCCAGAGCCAGAGCCCGAGCCAGAGCAGCAGCCTCCCCAGCCTCAGCCCCAGACTGTGCCACCGCCACCACAGTAGGAGCAGTCCAGGACTCCATCGGATTTCGACATGGAGTTCACTATGGACGAGCTTTTTGGCGCTTCACCGGCATCCAGAGCATCGACTCGTATTCCGTCACCGAGCATTAGGGTACAGAGGTCTACCCATGGGCTCCCCGAGAGGTATCACCCATACCTCCGGGGCGACCCGGGGGCATCCACCTCCACAGCCCCACATCCAGAGCTAGCGCAGTAGCAGCCAGCACAGCCTGATTTCTCCCAGCTCCTCACTACTATGTTCGCAGCCTTCGAGCAACGATAGGATGAGAGAGACAGAGCTTTACAGGAGAGGTTGGACCGTCAGCAGGCTGCTATTCCGGAGAAGTCTAGGATGATAGAGCGGTTGGCCCAGGAGCAGGCCGGCTTTATTGAGCACATGGTACTAGAGCAGGCTCAGGTTATGGAGGCCTTCAGAGATGAGCAGGTGAGGCTGGTAGAGCAGATTGCCCAGGGCCAGAGGGAGCTTAAGCAGCAGCTCACTCATGATCTGAGGATGTCCCAAGATCAGGCGTCTCAGAGAGTTGATATGACTCTACAGATGATCGATGAGTCACTCGACTCCCTGAGATCTCGGGTTCAGGCGATAGAGGGGATCCTTCCTCCCTTGTCCCAGACCATGAGGGAGTTTAGGGAGCAGACAGAGCAGCGCCTTAGACCAGATGAGGAGGGCCGCCGGCGAGCAGACTACTCAAATGAGACAGGCATTCAAGAAGTTAGGAGGCACAGTCTCAAAGACTTTGGAGTTCATGAAGACTTGCACCCAGCCCTTCTTGGATGGCTATGCTCAGATTAGGTTAAGACAGGCCAATGATGCTGAGGCAGGACCCTCCACGGCTCAGCCTCCACCTCCGGCACAGCCAGCTCCACCCCCACCTTCGCTAGGGACAGTGCACATATCAGATGATGAGGACCCTGATGAGGAGCCCTCCGACTACCCACCCCTCTGATATTCAAGGAGTCATTTTTTGTATTTCTACTTTGTATATACATTGTACAAAAGAGGATATTTCTAATGAAAAACTTTTTGTTTTCAGTTTTGTACATTCATTCATTCATTTACGATACATTCACATCACAGATAAGTGTATGTTTTCACATTTTCTCACGTGTCAAAATAACAACATGAAGGGAAATAATAACAAAAGATAACCCAGACTTGGAAAATGACAACTTAACAAAGCGAAAGAAAAAGGAATCTGAAATGAAACATGAAATGGTAGATAAAGCAAAACCACGCCATGCATAGACATGTTAAAGGATAACAACTCAAACATGAATTAATAAAACCTTTTATCACACAGGTACAGAGAAACATCGATCCGAACACAAGCATCGATTAAAAGTCCGAACAAAGGCGCCTAAGATTCACGTCTTCTTGGAACGGCGAACCCAACGAGGTCTCCTCCTCTACAAAATCGAGATTATGGTCAGAGAGTACCTCATCTCACAGTTTACGCGGCAGCCAGAGAGTGCTACGCACCTTGCAGATTGGATGGGGGTTAGCAAGGGAACTTCAACAATCGAAGTTGTAGTTAGAGAATACTACTCTTCACCTCGAGACTGTGGTCAGAGAGTACCGCTTCTCACCAATCGAAGCTACGGTTAGAGAAACACTGCTCTTCACACTGGGTTTGTAGTCAGAGGGTACTACATCTCCTCAACACTGCGCGAGCCGAGACGAGGCCAACAGGAACAATCGAAGCTGCGGTTAGAGAAACACTGCTCTTCACATCGAGTTTGTAGCCAGAGGGTACTACATCTCTTCAACACTGCACAAGCCGAGACGAGGCCAGCAGAAGCAAAAGTTGCGGTTAAAGAAACACTGCTCTTCATTCGAGGTCGTGGCTAGAGAATGCTACATCTCACCAACACCTACAGGTCAAAATGAGACCGATAGGGATATCTTCACACGCCGAATAGACTGAGACGAGAAGGCACAGAAGGTGAGAACCGCCACAGGTACGCTTTTTTCCTTTCTGCCCTTTCTCTGAGTTTTGGCTCGTCTAGGCACTTGTGCACTAGTTTCCCCAAAACTGGGGGCAACTGTAGGCACCGTTTCCCGGAGCGGTCTGGATCAGAGATTACCCTATGATGAAATCAGTATCCGAGCCTGTACAAACGGTTTGAATTCGGAGGTTTTAGTCCCATGGTCCATGAGAAATGAGTCTTTTCACCTTTCGTAAGCAGAGGGGAAAAACGGGAATTTTTTGAGTCAAAAAGTATGTTTTCCTCGACAGACGGCCAACCTGTTTGTGGGAGGCCAGCCCGTCGCTTAGAGTCACAGACGGCCTATGGTTTTTTTGATGCCCGTCGGACGAATTCGCTTCTTTCGGAGCACGCCATCTAATTTCCCGGAGCACGCAACCTCTCCGACGCCCGTCGGTGGAAATGGCAGGGCCGTCGGATGAATCCTTGTGTCAGAAGGATTCTTCCGATGCCCATCGGTCAGCCCTGGCCTATAAAAGCTTTGAATTTCCTCCTAAAAAGGGTTCCAAAAATTTTCAAAAGGGGAAACTCTGCCAAAATTCAAGCGCGTTTTCTCTCTCTTCCAGCAAACACATACATCAAGAAATTTCTTTTAATTTGAGAATCAAACCATTAAAAAGGGAACTAAAACTAATTAGTTTTCTTTGAGTTTTTGATTCCAAAGTCAATCTTTTTGAAGGGTTAAGAAGGAAACAATCTATTTTCCTCTTTCCTGACCTTTCATTTCGTTTCTCGTGGAGCATGCGGGACTCTAATCGACACCAAGAATCTCACTAAAAAATTATCTGAGGGTAAATATTCCGGACTTATTCTCCGTATTATTTCATCTTCATTCTTTAGTCTTGCTGTTCTTTTGGCTTTTTGCTTTCACTTTTCTTTATTTTATTCTTTTCATCTCATTTTGTGATAAAAACCCATTTTTGCTCTGAAAAAGAGAGTTTTTTACTGTTTATTTGCGGAGACAGTGGTGACCGACGGGTCATTTATTTCACCGACGCCCATCGGTCACCTCACTCACAGACGCCCTCTCTCTTGAGTGAGCGACGGGACATGTTGGTCAATTTGACTGGCGCCCGTCGATCACTCGACAGATGGTCGTCACTGGGTCCTGTCTCCACGTTTCCAAATCTTTTCTATCTCTCTCAAGTCTTAGAACTTTATTTATATTGAGCTTTTATATATTAACACCCATTAACCTTTTGTGAGCATATATTGATTTTCTTGGACTATCCTGAGCTCGAGGGGCGATCTACCATGCTCGGAGGATTCCGTCCGGTTTAGTTTTCTAACCTTATTGGTTATTTTCTTTATTTGTTTATTCATTAATTATTTTATGCACATGAGTATACTCCTTTTGTATCCCGCTAAATATAAAAATTGGTTAATGTTTTATATTCAATAAAGAGAGGTTTTCATAAACATAAGGACCTAATGTCCTATTTTTATCCAATAAAAATCCTCACAATAGAAATATCCAGTTTTAATAATGATGCATGCGAGGACCAAAGTCCTAAAAATAAGCAATGCCCCGATTTGTGTATGTATCGCACATTTACAAAAGGGAGTTGTATTCCACTCCTTGTGTTATTGTAATTTATCATTTTCATTACTTGTACATTTACCGCTTTCCAAACGTGAATAAATGCGCCTTTAATCAATTGCATCGTGTGGAGAGAGAGCAAATTAATGATAATTAAAATTTGATCCTAGAATAATCTAGGTAGAAATAGATGAGAAGTCCCGAACCCATCTCTGGTCTTTGGGCTCAAAGAGGCGAGAGGTTTACCCTCCAAGACACCTCTTGTGTCACGAGACTTTGGCGTTAATCCTAGGCTCCTTAGGGCGAGAGGTTCACCCTCCATGACCCATTTGGTTGGCCCAAAATGGATACTGAGCACAGTCTTAGGCTCTCCGAGGCGAGAGAAACTTTCCCAATGTTCTATTGGGTGGCGACTCCATGAACCTCCTTATTGCCCAACATAGACGCACTTGCGATCAATGAGCAAGCTGTCAGTGGACCCTCAATTGCCCGATCGCCCTCAAGCGGGCGGTCAGAGGGGCGGCCGAGGGATTCCTGCGCGCGTCACACCTATGAAATAGTGAGAAACAATGCAAAGTGAAATAAGAAAATCATTTTCGGAAAACCAGATCAGAAAACAAAGTATGTCACACCCCAAAATGGCCCTGGTCGGAATGTGCATGCTAAGTCGGGATCGGAAGGGTATTTCAGTAATTTGGTACATATGAAATTTGGATATTAAGGATTTAATGGCATTTATGTAATTAAGTAAGTGGAGAATACTAAAGTGTGTACAGTGCCATAGTCTGTAAGATTTTAGTGGAATTTGTGGTTCAATAAGGATTTGCCATGTGGGTGTGTTAGGTGAGCATTGAAAGAAGAAAAAGAAGCAAGGAAAGAGGAAGAGAGGGAACACAGATTGCATTTTTCCGTTCGTTCCCCTCTCACGTTCCTCTTTCTTCTTCTCTTCTCCCTTCTTTGCTTTTCCTTTCATTTTCCTTGGCTTGGAGTTGTATTTGGCTTGGATTGTGCTTTGCTTTGAAGAGGTAAGTTGGATTTACGTTCTGTTCTTCTTCTTCATCTTCTTCTCCTGGTTTTGGTTGTGATTGAGTTAGGGTTTGAAGAATAATTGTGGGTTTTGTTTGTGCAAGCTTTGCATGATAAGAAGAAGGTTAAAGGCAAGGAAAAGAGAGAGGTTTGATCTTGAAGCTGGAAGCCTGATTTTTGGAACGTGATTTTGAGGTTTGGGAGCTCTGTTTACTGCATTTGGATTTCTTAATGTTTTTGCCCTAAATCTCACTTAGGATGTTTATGTGTTTGCATTTCTGGAAATTGATGTGGTTTAGAATGTATACATGCATGATTAAGTGAGTAAATGTGTTAGTAATGCATGACAAGTATTGATTTGGAAGTTCTGAGTTTGTGTTTCGAATCTACTGTAACTTTTAGGGTTTATGTTCTTAAATGGATTAAATGTGTTTATGCATGGTTTTGATTGTTTTAATTGATGGATTAAGCTGGTTTTATGTCAAATTGATGTTTGGAAGACCGATTGAAAGGTAAGATGAGTTTGGTGGTGTTTTGAATGAGATTGAAAATGAATTTATCGAGTTCTTGGAGTTCTGGGTAACTGGGAATGGAAAATCGCGCCTCTGTAGAATTTCCAGTTCCAGTTTTATGTGAGAAGCGAGTCACGTCTCGTGACTTAGAGTCACGACGTGACTCATGTGAAGGGCAGCGTGACTCCCAGTTGCGAAGCGTGACTCTTCTCTCTGTGAGAGGAAAGTCACGTCTCGTGACTTAGGGTCACGACGTGACCCTTGTGAATGGCGAAGCGTGACTCCAGTCGCGAAGCGTGACTCCTCTCTCTGTGAGAGGGAAGTCACGTCTCGTGACTTAGAGTCACGGCGTGATTCCTTTGGATGGCCAGGCGTGACATAGAGTCACGTCCCGTGACTCTCTAGCAGGTCACGAGACGTGACACTAGGTCACGCCGTGACCCTCCTGTGAGGTCAGTCACAAGTCGTGACACGACTTGTGACCGACTCCTCTTCAGCTCCTTTTTTCGATTTCGCCCAGTTTTAAACCAAAATGAATTTCCTATTTCTTCCGTATGGGTCTTCATTGCTGTATAAATTATGTCATACTGTTATATGCTCTTGTATGGCTTTTCCGTTTTGATTTGTTCCCCGTGATCAGTTTATTATAAAATAACTTTTAAATGCTTTTAGGGCTTTTTCCTCTATTGTATGCTATCTTATTTTGCTCATCTGATTGGTTAGCCTATTTCAGTTATGATTAGCAATATGTTATGCATGTCTTTGATTGAATTCCTCTCTAAGAATAATCTGCCATGCTTAAATGTATATTGCATCGTCCCGCGATTAAGATTATGTGCTTGTACTCATTGGCATAGTATGATTTCCCCATTTGCTCCTGATATGCTTTAGTATTAGGATTAATGTTAGATGTAATTAATGGAATTATTGCATGTTCCAGTATATGACTTGTATGAAGTATGATTGGCATCCTGTTATGCCAAACTTATTTGAATAATATGGTTGATGTCGGAGTACATTGTTATGCTTTAGCCTTAAACTCAATGTGTTATGTTAATTGTAATTTGGACTATGCATGGTTTATGCTTAGTATCTTCACCTAATCCAAGTTTAGGATTATGTTTTTGATAATCATTGGCATGGTAGTGCTTCTTTACCTGATTCTTGGCATGCTTTAGAACAGTGTTTAAATGTTAAGTATCTTGACTGTCTTATGTTTTGCAATGGGAATGTATGAGATATGACCAACCTTATGAACATATTTATATGTCTATTGTACTCCGGTTTATGCATGATATTTACATATCTATGCATTATGCGATTCGAAACGTGAATTGTTTTATGCATGACCTGCGAGAGTCAGTCTAGTGGATAGTTAGGCATGCCTAATAGAGTCTTTCAGTAGCTGCAACGCCCTTTGAACGTATTGGACCCTGATCAGGTCCCCCGTATGGTTCCTCGCGAACCCCCCCTCAGTACGGATCTTCGTGATCCTTTTTAATGAATTTGGATCGGGTTAAGATCCCCCATCAGTAAAATGCTTTTGTGATAAATAAAATGGTTTTCGACTTGTACCCGTAAGGTACTAATCAGTTCAGTACACTCGTTATCCACTATTGTGAGTCAGCAGGTGCTTTACTGTTTTATGTTACTCTGAAATAACTATATGAATGTGATATCAGTTTGATTATGATAAAGATCTCAGGAATCAGTTTATATGTATATGAATGTGACTATGGGCTTCAGAATGTATGTCTGTTTTAAATAAGCATGACTTTATATCTAACATGATTATCCGTACTCGTCATGTGATTTGTTATAAGTTTCTGAATGCTTTGATTATGATGCGACTAGAGAATTTATGTATGTGACTTAAACATGTTTTGTTAATATATTAGCTTGTGAACCGAAGCAGCTGTGATGGTAAGTATGTGATGATTACTGTACTCTCTGCATGATGATGATATGAATGTAATACTAAGTGGTTATGCCTTCAGTCTCCGTTATCAGAATGTCTCTGCATGATGCTTAATATATTTTAGAGTTGCGCAGCGGTATTGTGATGCTCTAAATGTTATCCTTTGGATATTTGACTAGTGTATATGTTTGGCATGTCTAAGTATGTTCAATAGCTAGCACTCTCAACATGATGATTGGGTTGTCAGTTCCTGCATAGGTACTTAGTTATGTCAATTTGCTTGTGTATAGCTCTTGTGACTCCGCATGGTAAGATGCTATCATTTGATACCCATGTAGGTTTATGCATGAGTTATAGTATGCAGTTTGGCATGATGATATTTGTATCGTATATTGTTTTATGTCCGTATTGGTATATCCTGGACATGAGTTTAGGGTCTGTTTGTGAGTTATCGATTGAATGCCTTTATTGTGCAGCCTGATTATTGATATGCTATGAATATCCGCATTTGCCATTTGAATGTGTTATGCCTTGGCGACCATTGTGAATGGCCGTCCATATTCTTGTGTGTTCTCCCCACTAAGCGTTTATCGCTTAGCACGGATTTCCTTTCCGTGCAGGTGGCAGGTTTGGTTCTGTTCGAGTCGCGCTTCTGCAAGGTCGGCCACGTAGGAGTTAGGAGTTCTGTATCTGGCTCAGCTTCTGTATTTCAGCTTTTGTATTCGGTGGTATTGTATATGTAATTATTATGTTTTAATCTTGAGTTTTCTTTTGGGAATGTAATAGTTAGTATGTCCTTCTTCCGTTGAATGGTCCTATGTATGCCTCTGTGTATGCTTCAGCTTAGTGTCTGCATGTGCGCCAGTTATTGCATGTTCAGTCTGTACTGCAAGGTAAGTTAAGGTAAGTTTTTAATTAATCCGTATTTCTGTACGCCTGTTATGTATGAAAGTATGCTTCCGCATTGTGCATGTGTATATCTGTTTATGTGAACGTCGTGTAGCGCGTCCGTCGGCGTCCTTCCAACGGGGACGGCGATGGGGGTGTTACAAAGTAGACAGGAAAAACCACTATCGTGATCGCGAAAAGGAGTCACGCTCGCGATAAATGCTAGAGCCAGGTCGCGGGAGGAAAAGCAGCCATTTGCACATCTCGTGCTCATGTGCACGACTCGTGCTCTTGTGCACGTTTCGTGCACTTGTGCACGACTCATGCACTCTCGCTCGCGATGCCCAGAATGTGCCGAGTCGTGCTGGCCTTCACGACTCGAAGCAAGGGCAATTTACATGACTCATGCATAGCTGCATGACTCGTGCACAGCCACAGAGGTAAGCTGGAAATAGCCATTTTTGTTGCGATCGTGATAAGCATCGCGCTCGAGACAGAATCGCGTTTTCCCAGAGCTCCAGAAATCTGCAGAAATGCAAAGCTTCTAAAACCAATCCAAATCAACTCCTTCATGCAATAACAAGTAAATCTTACCTCCAAGTCACTCAAAACATGCTTATGATCATCAACAAACACTCAAATTACACCAATTTAACATAAATTATACTAAATTACCCTAAACACAGCTCAAGAACATCAAGAACATACATTACCCTAACTCATGCCATTTCACTACAAAACTCATATACATTCATCTCAATCACTAACATGCATTACTAACAATCTCATCAAACTAACACATGCATATACATATGCAAAACCACTCAAAATTCCCAAAATTAAACACAACACACACACTTGATCCGAAAGAGAAAGTAAGCAAACAACTCCCAAACCAGGAAATTGGAGCTCAAAACCCTCTATCTTGAAGACCCAACCTTCTCCTTTCCCTTTCTCCTCTTCTTGCCTTTAGATTCTTGTATAAATAACCCAGCCAACACAGACACTAAATCAACCCTAATAGAAACTCAAATCAGGAAACAGGAAGAAGAAGAAGAAGAAGATTTGCCACCCAAAACTAACACTTACCTCTTCACAAACCTAGCTCAAAGATCATCCAAAACCACCTATAACCTTGCAAAATCACCAGCTAAGAAGAAGAACGAGGTAAGGTATAAAAATGAGCAAGAAAGAAGAAGATAGATCGAGAGAGAGGGAAGAACGGGAAAGCAGAGTTTCCTACTTTCTCTCTCTCTTTTCCCTTTTTCTTTCCTTTGCATTAATTGCCCACCAACCCCTTGCTAGGTGTCAGCTTCCTAATGGTCCAAAGATAAAATCTTTTACTAACTTCACTTTGGTCCTTGGTAAATCTCTTCTTGGTCCTTGATAATTACCACACAATCACTTAACTAAATTTCTTCACTTTAAAAACTTTAATTAAGTCCTTAATTTCTTCAATTCCCACATGCACAAATTACAAAAATACCCTCAATTATCCAATTAGGCATGCAAATTCCTACTAGCTCTTTTTGGGTTTTACAACTTGTGACATTACACATTCTTTCGAAATGAATGTAAATGAGGAGCCTACTCACTTACACACAACTTACTCAAAATGCATGACATCAACAAATTTTTGATTTTTCTTTTTTACTTTTGTTTTTGTTTATGTCCTCATTCATTATTAACAAGAAAGTTATTCATATTATGGCTATAGTTTCCTTAAAGCTACTTAAATCCTTAGAACCTAAACTTAAAAACTAACCATCCTAGCATTTTAGTTTAACTAGAAAATTGACTAAACATTCTATAGATCTTATAAATAGTAAAAAGAGATAAAAAAAAAGTTAATATAAAACATAGGCTATATGCAACTTTCAAATTCTACCAATTGAGCACATAAAAGTTCAATATTAACATAAAGACTAACCTCAACATAATCAAGATTAACATGTGAAAAGCTACTTATAAATGTGGAGAAAATAAAAATTAAAAACATACAACATCCATGCACATCAAATTCAAAACAAACAAACACCTAATTCTAGCAATCATGTATATCAACAAACACATAAACATATAAACAAAACCAAAATCAACAAACATAAAGTTCCCTTCCCCACACTTAGAAATTCACATTGACCCCAATGTGAAACCCAACAAGTAAAAATAGAACATAAATAATAAAAACAAACAAAACAAAATAAAACAAAAGGAAATGGAGTAAAGGAGACTTCTCTAAAAATGTTTCACTAGGGGAACTGGGTGGAGACGGAGGGAACTGAACATTTTGCTTGCAGAAGAAAGACAACAAGTTTCGACTTAAACTCTATTGGCTCTTGTGCATCTCATGCATTGTGGCTTCCATAGAATCCATCATGACTGCTAAAGTTCAATTTGCCTCCTCCATTGCATCCATGCGAGTTAAAACTTGCCTCCAACCTGCAGCACTGCTACCCTCACCTGCTACAGAATTTGACTCCCTATCATCAGCATCTTAATTCTCAAATTCTTAATCATTTGCAGCGGCTGTTGAAGTAGTAGATGCCTTACCCTTGCCACCACAAGATTTCCTAGTTTGCTTATCAACAGAATAAAAAACTGGATGCCAATCTCCTCTTTTTAACAGGTTAGAATTTCGCAAAAACACAACATTCATCATAGCAATATTTTCATCCTCATTAGGCACAAAATTAGACAATTGTTCCAGACACCCTAAAATAATCCCTGTAACCATATGCCCCATTCCAATGGATTTAGTCTTAGCAATTAAAGCATTGTACAATCCATTGAAAATGAAAGACATAGAACAGGAATTTTCTTTCTTTGAACAAGTGACAACACAAACAAGTCTTTAACTTGTACCTTATACTATCTACTCTACCAAACATAGCATGGTATAGATATTTATGCAATAACAATAATGCCTCATTTTTAATTAAATGGTTGGTAGAATTCTTAGTGTCAAAATGTGAAATACCAGTCAAGTGCTTCCATGTATCATGTGCCACAAAGTGTTGGGGAGCAAATTGTTTACCATTTAAGGGGAAACCAAACCATTTGTGCATATCATCAAAACCAAAAAGATACTCAATTCCATTATGCCTAAATTGCATGTTAGTTCTTTTATCATCCACAAAACATAAAGTAACAAAAAATTTTAATGCCCAATCCCTACGAACAGGCAATTCCATGTGAACAAAATTTTCCCATTTCATGCATGTCAAGTATTTATTAATATCATTATCCAGTCCAAATGTTTTTAGCAAACCAAAATCAAAGTTCCAACTCCCTACAATTGATTTTTTTAGAAAAGGCCTCAAATTTCTTACCCTCTTCTTCAGTCAAAAGAGGAAAAGGACACTCATACCTATTTTGCAGGTAGATTGAATCATGGCAATGTGAGAAAGACCCAGTAGCAGCCTTCTTTTCCTTGTCCCCCAACTTCTTTGTGCACACCATAGTAAATAGCTTTAGCAATAACAGAGTAAAACAAATAAAACCAAGAAAGAACACAACAAAAACCTAGAAAAATTAAGCAAAATCCAAAGAACAACCAAGGAAAAAGACGAAGTTAGAGGGAAAAGATAAAGAAAAATGAGAGAAAAGTTGAAAAACAGAGTGAAAATTGGGAATTAGGGCCCAAAAAGTATTTATATGGGGTAGAAATTGGGGTTCCAACAGTCAGAATTCCCCTTATTAATTCAAATCCCGCATTTTGTCATGCTTACGATAGAAGCAAAATCCCCTTTCTGTCGTGCTCGCGAACCTAGTCTTGCTCGCGACAGAGACAATTTCCTCGATCTTTCGCATTCGCGAAGCCAGTTGCTCTTGTGATAGAAACAAACTTAAATGACCTTCCTTGATATGTCCCTCTCACGACAATAAGGAAAAACACAATATATATTTGTATTTTGAAGAAGAAATTCTATATTGGAACTTATATTAATAAACCTACTTATAAATTTAACCTATAGAATAAAAATAACTGTGTTAATAACATTATAATCCAAATTACTAAAATGAAATCTAATTAACAACACACATAAAAATAACTTACAAATGAAATAAATACAAAATAAAAAGATTATGCAAAAACTTTCAACCTAAGCATAGAGAGATATATGAGAATTCTCTACCCTTAAAATTGCCTTCTAAGTAAACTTTACATCGTTGACCATTAAATTTAAAGAATTTCCCTTTTTCATTTTTAAGTTCTAAATAGCCATGGTCAAATAATTGATTAATCTCAAAAGGTCCACTCTACCTAGACCGTAATTTTCTAGGAAATAACTTTAATATAAAGTTGAATAAAAGGACTTTGTCTCCCAACTTAAAACTTTTATATTTAATATGAGCATCATGCCATTTCTTAGATCATTCCTTATAGATTCTTGCATTTTCATATGAAATGAGGCTTAATTCATCAAGCTCATTTAATTGTAAACATCTTTTCACACCAGCCTCCTTAAGATCATAATTCAAGGTCCTAATGGCCCAATAAGCCCTATGCTCTAACTCGACGGGCAAATGACATACTTTACCATACACTAACCTATATGGTGACATCACAATAGGTGTTTTAAATGCAGTGCGGTATGCCTAGAGTGCATCATCAAGCTTGTGCGCCCAATCTTTCCTTTAACTAGAAACTATTTTTTCGAGTATTCATTTAAGCTCTATATTTGAAACCTCTACTTGACCACTAGTTTGTGTATTGTAGGGAGTAACTACCCTATGAAGTACACCATCTTTATGTAATAAAGAAGCAAAAGACCGGTTTATAAAATGCGTACCTCCATCACTTATTATAGCCCAATGCACTCTAAATCTTGAAAAGAGCTTCTTTAAAAACTTCATAACCACCTTTGAATCATTGGTTGGTGTTGCTTTGGCTTCTACCCATTTTGATACATAATCCACCCCAACCAATATATAACTTTGCCCAAAAGAAGTAGGGAAAGGACCCATAAAGTCTATCCCCCACATATCAAATATTTGTACCTCTAAAATGTTATTCAAAGGAATCTCATCTCTTTTCCCTATATTACAAACCCTTTGACACCTATCACATTGGGCTACAAAACTCCTAGTATCATGAAATAATGTAGGCCAATAAAATCTACACTCAAGCACGCGAGATGCAGTTTTTGTACTCCCATCATGACCTGAATATAAAGATTAATGGCAATGCTTCAAAATGTTGATATACTCTTCCTCACTCACACACCTGTGAATTACACCATCCCCACCTATCTTAAACAAATAAGGCTCCTCCCAAAGGTAATTCTTAACATCAAAAAAGAATTTTTTCCTTTGTTGCCATGTTAAACCATGAGGCACAATTCGTGCAACAAGAAAATTAGCAAAATCTACATACTATGGTAAATTTACTTGCTCAATTTACATTAAAGCCTCATTCAGAAAAGATTCATTAATTTCATTGCTATCCCCCAAAGGTCCTTCATTATTTTCTAATCTTGACAAATGGTCGGCTACCAAATTTTCAGAGCCTTTCTTATGCCTAATCTCAATGTCAAATTCTTGTAATAAGAGAACCCAACTATGACGCGTGCCGAACCCAGCAAGGGCCCTCGCTGAATCCGCTTTTAGGATTCGAGGGATTGGTTCTCGTCTTTTTGACCATGGGTGCCATGAGATATTTTGGACGCTTCCTTCCCAATAGAACATTGGAAAGGAACATCTAGCCCCATGGCACCTTTGGGAACCTTTGAGGTATCATGGAGTCGCTACCCAATTCAGGAGGAGTTGGGAAAGGTCTCTAACCTCTTATTGGTCAAGACCAGAGATTGGTGTTCAGAACTCCCCTCTTATTCATGCTTTCGTTAATTATGAATGAATTTTTAACTCCCTAAAATTCTACCTCTCATCTCACACGATCATTGCATTTAAATTAAAGGCACATTTAAAAGCATGTAAAGAAAATAAAGAAAAGCGATAAAGAAAGCGGTAATAAAGTAACTAAGGAAAGCGATAAATACACCAAGCACACAATTACAAGAGAAATAGGGGCAGAATACAACCCCATTAAAAGGTGGTTAAAAATATAAATGGGGACGGAATACAATCCCCAAAGTTAAATAATACTGCCCCACAATTAATTACAGGGCCCAAAAAGAAATGAACTTGAACTTTAAAATAATCAAATAAAATAAAAGACGAGGAAAACATACATAAATCGGGATATTCATTTTGGATTGAAACATTGGTTCCTTCATGTTTATTCGAAGAGGGTTCGAAGAGTCATTTGGTTGTTGAGTTGGAAAACCGGGATGAGTGATCTCATTTTTGGAGAAAACTAACTCTTTGTTTTGTTTGTGATATTTTTCATTCCTTGACTAAAAATGAGGGACGTTGGTCCCAATTTTATTAGTGAAAATCTCAATTTAATTATAGAAATATTTTTGTGATTTTTTATCGCACGCATGCGTAAATAAAAGAAGTATTTATAAACAAACACAAAACACATAAAAAGGGGTTGAAAAGATCTCACCGAACCGACATGTCCCTCTACGGATCGCAACCCATTCGGGGAGTAACGAGGATGTTCACATAATGCGACTCAAAATAAAATCTCAGACAGGAAAAATAATATTAAAAACATTAGTAAAAATTCTAACAAAGTTTAATCGAATAAAAACAAAATAAATGTTGAACACAAATATATAATGCTAATAATAATGATAATAATATAAGACAATAATGAGAATAATGGTAATAACTAATAACAATAATATTAACATATCACAATAACAATAATAATAATAATAATAATAATAATAATAATAATAATAATAATAATAATAATAATAATAACAAGAACAACTGATAATGACAATAATGATCATAAATACCAAGTCAAATAATAATGATAATATTAATAATAATATTATGGAAGCAAACAAGGAGACGATGGCACTAGTAATAACATAAAGTGATAATAAACAAATAATAGTAGTAATAATAATACTAATAGCATGAAATAAATAAACATGACATAATAATACTAGTAATGAATAAATCAAATAATAATAATAATAATGATAATAATGATAATAATAATAATAATAATAATAATGATAATAAATATTTAAGACAAATAATATTAACAATGACAACATAAAGGACAACATAATAATAATAATAATAATAATAATAATAATAATAATAATAATAATAATAATAATAATAATAATAATAATAATAATAATAATAATAATAATAATAATAATAATAATAATAATAATAGTAAGGAAGAAGAGGGGCTGACGTCAACAAGCCAAAATAAAACCACAAAAAAATCAAACTATTAACTAAATGGACATTTTGGCAGTGTGCAAACAATGAAGGAAATATTAGATGATGAACATAATATTAATGGCAGAATAAAAAAATGCTAATAACCATAAATATTATACAGGAAAAATAAATAAGAGTGGTTCTAAGCGTTTACCCTCAGAATTTTATAGATTGAAGAAAACGGTGTCTTGATCCGTCTCCCTTGTCGAATTTATAGTGATAAACACCCGAAAAAGGTATAAAAATCTATGTTTTTAAATAAATTAGCTCAAGAAAATATTTTTAATGGAATGAATAAGCAAAGAAAATTAATTTTTCTTGCTCAAATCTAACCCAAGATGAAATGTTTTTTTTAGAGAAGAAAAGATTTAAACTTTAGAAAAGGTTAAGAAATTTTTTTAAGAAGAAAAATGTTTTGCTTGAGAGAAAACTAGAGTGCAAACTCAAACAACGCTTTTTCCAATAATATTGCCGTCCCCTAAAATGAGAGAACAGCTCCCCTTTTGATTTGTTATCTTTGTACCAAAATGGAAAGAGACAAAAGAGCTTTCAATATTAGTTAATCGAAAATAGCACGAAAAGGTGAAAAACACCGGTAAAAACGGACTGAAAGCCAAAAAATGCAGAAAATGCAGGCTGGGCGGGCAAATATGCCCGCGTGAGGGAGGAGCAGCGCACGCGCCTGCGGGGAGATGTGCCCTAGTAGGGCGCACGCTCCCTCGTGGAGACGCGCCCCAATGGGGTGCATGTGCTCCCTCGGGGAGACGCGTGCCTCTACACGTGTGCTCCCTCAAGGAGACGCGCCTCTGCTCGCACGCTTCCTTGGGGAGACGTGCACCAAGGGGCACGCGCGCTCCCTCAGGGAGACGTGCCTCTGCGCTCCTGCTCCCTTGGGGAGACGCGCCCCAAGGGGCGCACGCGGTCCCTTGGGGCGACGCACGCCTCTACGGTTGCGCTGCTTCAGCAGCGTGCGTGCAGATGCACGCTGCTTCGGCAGCACGCGAGCCCGCAAGTGCCCGCCCGCTAGGCACGCGGACCAAAAATAAAAATAAAAATAAAATAGGAATAAAACATGAAAAATAAAAAATAAAAATAAAATAAAGAATAAAAAATAATAATAAAATGAAATATCTGAAAAATAAAAAATAGAAAATAAAGATAAAGATAAAGATAAGAGTAAAAATGAAAGTGAAAATAAACAAACAAAAATAACGATGCGAATTTTAAATCGAAGTTTTAAGGGGAACAAAGGGAGCTTTCAACAAGGAAGACATCATTCCCGACACCTTAATGGTGGCAAGTATCCTTTTAATTATCTGGTAATTCTGATCTTGGATCGCTTCGGGACCCGGTGTCTACAGTTGCCCCCAATTTTGGGGAACCTAGAACTTAGGTGCCTGGGTGAGCCGAAATTCAGAAAAGAAAGGAAAGAAGCGCGTACCTGAGGCGGTTGTCTTCCCGGTCATGTTGATGAAGTCATCTTCTTAGGTCGCCGTATAAACTGAGGAACGATTTTCATACATCTGGGTGATGCGTCGAGCCTGCTCCAGACTTACGAAATGTGAGAGTTGCTCTTCTGAGCTGCACCGAGTCTGCTCCAGACTTACAAAGTTCGAGGGTTTCATCTTCTGATGGTGATGCGTCGAGTCTGCTCCAGACTTACAAAATGCGAGGATTGCTCTCCTGAGCTGCACCGAGTCTGCTCCAGACTTACAAAGTGCGAGGGTGGTGGTGCGTCGAGTCTGCTCCAGAATTATAAAACGTGAGGATTGCTCTCTTGAGCTGCACCGAGTCTGCTCTAGACTTACAAAGTGCGAAGGTTCCATCTTTTGATAGTGGTGTGCCGAGTCTGTTCCAGATTTACAAAACACGGGGATTGCTCTCTTGAGCTGCACCGAGTCTGCTCTAGACTTACAAAGTGCGAAGGTTCCATCTTCTGATGGTGGTGCGCCGAGTTTGCTCTAGACTTACAAAACGCGGGGATTGCTCTCTTGAGCTGCACCGAGTCTGCTCCAGATTTACAAAGTGCGAAGTTGTTCTTCTGAACTGGTGGTGTGAGTTCTTACTTAGATATTTTCATGCAAAGCTATATGCATAGAAGTATATACGAGAAATTGTATGTATATGGCATGAGATGTAAATGCTTGCAAAAATGGATAGACCACATCCTAGGTGGTCAAGGGTCCATTAAGGATGTGGTTTGGCTGCTCCACCATGCCCCCAAGGATCCAAACGAGTTTATCTTGGCTTTAGGAATTCTAACCCAAAACCCTCTCTGAAAGACCCGCTAAGCGCTAGACATGTGCAAAGAATTACGTGCTGCAAGTATGCAGGGATTATGTGCACGAAATGTGCACGAAGAATTGCTTATGCAAGATATATATAAAGTTCATGCATATGTGAATGCGTGCTGGGCATCGTCTAATGCCATGCCCGTGAGATGCATATGTATGCAGTAATGCAAGACAAGGATTTGTCTAAGTGGATTCAGAGGCGATAACCGGTTTGGTCGTAATTGGCAGCAGGATCGGTGCCCTCTGGAGTTGCTTTTGAATTTCATGCCTCTGGGGGATTATGAGGTTCTCCTCCGATACATGTAGTCATTTTTTTTAAGGTAGTGCGTCCCTTGTGGATTTTCACACTAGCTTTTCTTAGTGAGAAATGCATCCTTTTCGGATTTTCACATAACCCTGTGCCTTATTTTTTGCATGGAATGGACCCAACGCAATCCAGCGGCTTTTATTTATTTCATTTTTTGTAGGACAGATTGCTTGTTCCCAGGTTTTCACCTTGCCCTTTGGCCTAACTTTTGCTTAGAGCGCCAGTCACGGTTTTCATCTCTAACGGCCTTTTTTTTTTTGGAGAGAAGTTGGAGTTATCGCGAAAGATCTTCCAGCTATGGGCAGCATGTGCTTATGTCTCAGATTATGGTTGTATGAGCTTGGTTCTTTATCGGGAAGGTGCTGTAGGATTGGCTTCACAGTGGGTAGCAAGATGAGTTGACTGAAGTGCCTGAGTGGCGAGAGTGCAGAGGGTAGTTGTTGTAAAAGATCTTTCAGGCATAATTGGCATGTATTTGCGTCTTAGATCATGGTTGCTTGAGCTTGGTTCCTACCATGAGGGTGCTATAGAATTGGCTTCACAGACTACACCTTCGTCTCCATAAGCTCATGTAGGAGAAGGGTACTTAGCCCCACAGTAGATAATAGGACCCATCGGCTTAGGCATCTGGTTGGTGAGAGCAAGAGTAGAGTAGCCATTTAGATTTCACACATTCAGTAATGAACGGTGTTTCTCTTTTTACAAAAGAACTAGGAAATGATGAGTTAAACTGCTTTTATTTTATATTTTTTGTGAAATTGTGCACATTTCAGTATGATTTCATAACGCATGATCATTATCTAACACGAATTTAGAATGAAAAATTACATCTAATCTCGGAGTGGATCTTGTAAGCATCAGACTCCTATTTCTAATCAGCCCTCACAGGTTTTCTTGATTGGATATTTTCTCTCAAGCCTTTAATTTTTTACCAGAATGCCTTTCGATTTTCATCCTGACGAGGCGTCCAATTTTAACAAAGCCGCCTTTTTTTGGTTTTCAACCCGCGGGGCATTTATTCTCTTCTTTTGATTTTTAGTCTTTAGCCATAAACCTCCTTGGGTCTGTTGATGCTGACTGGCTCTTTGAACTTGCTTCCCTTGCTGAATGTCGGAATGCCGATCCCTTAGGTAACAACTTTTCAAGAACAAATGTCTTCATACATTGACCTGAATTTACCTCGTCCGCCTGGAACACTCGGACCTATTTGCTCGAAGACCAAATCTCACTCTTTCAGTGGCTGCTTTCTGACTTTCTCCCCAAACGATTGAACAAGGTATTTTCTGATAGATCTGATTGCGACAGTAATCCCAAAACTTGTCTCCGTTTAACGTGCTGTAGCTATTGTAGCCGTTGCTTCCATGACTGCTCCTTAAAGATTTAACGTGCTTTAACGGGCAATAGTGCTTTTGCCTCATGCATCGAGGAATAAAGCGTGACACTTGTAGGGGTTCTAATTGCAGACCCCAGAATGGGTCTACTCCATAACCTTCTCAGCCCTCCTCTTATCTAGCATCTCAGCTTGCATGTTGTAACGCGCGCCGAAACCTAGCAAGGGCCCTCAAGGTGAATCCGCTTTAGGGATTCGAGGGACTGGTTTGCGTCTTTTGATCATGGGCATCATGAAACATCTTGGGTGCTTCTTTCCCAATAGAACATTGGAGAGCAACATCTAGCCCCACGACGCCTATAGGCACCTTTGAGGTATCATGGAGTCGCCACCCAATTTACAAGAAATTGAGAAAAGTCTCTAACCTCTTATTGGTCTAGGCCAGAGATTGGTGTTTGGAACTTCACTCTTATTTATGTTTTGATTAATTATAAATGAGTTTTCAACTTCCTAAAATTCTATCTCTTATCTCACACGATTTATGCATTTAAATTAAAAGGCGCATCGCAAGCATCCAAAAGCGATAAATAAGAAGCGGTAAATAAGGCGATAAAGAAAAAAGCGGTAAACACACCAAGCATGCAATTACAAGGGAAATAGGGGCGGAATACAACCCCCAATGAAAGAGAGCTAAAGGTATAGGTTGGGATGGAATACAATCCCAAAATTAAATAATATTGCCCCAAAATCTATTACAAGGGCCCAAAAAGAAAGGAACGTAAATTTAAAACAATCAAACAAAATCAAGTATAAAGAAAGGCACACATAAATTGGGACATTTATTTAAGTTTTGGGAACATTGGTTCCTTCGTGCTTATTTGGGTGTTTAGGAACATTGGTTCCTTCACACTTATTTAAAGAGGGTTCGAAGAGTCATTTTGGTTGTTTGACGAAAACGAAGATGAGTGATCCCATTTTTGGAGAAAATTGACTCTTCGTTTTAATTGTGATGTTTTTATTGTTGGGCTAAAGCAAGGGACGTCAGTCCCAATTTTATTAGTAAAAAAAAAACCAATTTAGTTATAGAAATATTTCTGTGACTTTTTATCACACGCGTGTATAAATAAAATAAATATTTACAAACAAGCACAACAAAAAGAGAGGGCATAGAAAGATCTCACCAAACCGACGTGTTCGTCTATGCGTCGTGTCCCATCCGGGGAGCCGCGAGGACACTCACACAATGCGACTCAAAGTAAGATCTCAGATAGGAAAAATAATATTAAGAGCATTAGTAATAGTTCTAAACTAAATCAATCAAGTAAAAAGCGAAATAAATATTGAATACAAATATACATGGCTAATAATAATAATAATAATAATATTGGACAATAACGATAATAATAATAATAATAATAATAATAATAATAATAATAATAATAATAATAATAATAATAATAATAATAATAATAATAATAATAAAACAGGATAATGATAATAAAAATAATAATACTAATAATAAGAGTAATAATGACAAAACAGAATAATAAATAGTAATGAACAAATGCCATGATAATAATAATAATAATAATAATAATAATAATAATAATAATAACAGTAATAATAATACTAATAGTATAAAATAATTAAATACAACATAATAATATTAATAGTAAATGAACCAAATGATGATAGTAATAATAATAATAATGACAATGCTGCAACATGATGATAATACAAAATAATAAAGATAATGATAATATAAATGGAGGATGGTGGCCAACGGCAAAAACAAATAAAAATAAAACTACCAAAATCAAACCAAACCAACATAGAGAAATTATGCCAAAAATAAGACTGGGGATGTCAATAATGGCAAAAGTATCAGATAAACATGGCAAAAATAATAAAAAAAAAACTATTAACCATAATAATAAATAAATAAGAAATTAAGGCGATTCCAAAGTGTTTACCCTCAGAATTTTATAGATTGAAGAGAACGGTGTCTTGATCTATCCCGCTTGTCGAATTTATGGTGATAAACACCTGAAAGGGTATAAAAATCTATATTTTTAAATAAATTAGATCAAGAGAATATTTTTTTGTGGGATAAATAAGCAAAAAAAATTAATTTTTCTTGCTCAAATCAAATACAAGATTAAATGTTTTTAGAGAAGCAAAAAAATTAAAACTTGAAAAAAAGAAAGTTAAGAATTTTTGAAGAAGAAAAATGTTTGCTTGAGAGGAAACTAGAGAGAAAACTAAAGAATCCCTTTTTTTCAATAAAATTGTCGTCCTCCCATATGAAACCAGCTCTTTTTCTTTTAATTTCTGTCCTGTCCCAGAATGAAGAAAAAACAAATCTCTCTTTCAAATTGTCCTTCTCGAAATTTCCACAGAAACGGCAAAATTCAGCGGTAAAAATGGTCTGAAAAAAAAGCCAGAAAATTGTAGGAAAAAGATTGGACAACGGGCAAAAAATGCCCATGTGGAGGGAGGAAAACGCGCGCGCCAAGGGGCTCGCGCTGTGCTGGGAAGACGCGACCACTTGAGTGGCCGCGTGATGGCCATTTTGCAAAGTGGCTGCGTGATGGCCACTTATAAGCTCTCATATATATATATATATATATATATATATATATATATATATATATATACATTTTTTTTAAAAAAAATCTTTTAAATTTTTTTTTTTTAAATTTTTCTTAAATCTTCTTTTTTTCAATTAAATTAATTAAAAAATATCAAAAATAACACTTTCTAAAAATATTAATTTAATTAATTTTTTTATGATAATATTTTTTTTATATTTGTTTAATTTTTTATTTAAAAATAATGAGGGTCTCGACAAGTGAAACATCATTTTTAACACCTTTACTTGTGGCAAGTATCCTTTTCATCATCGGGTAATTCTGATCTTGGACCGCCTCAGGACCCGGTGTCTACAGTTGCCCCCAATTTTGGGGAACTGAGAACTTAGGTGTCTAAATGAGCCAAAATTCAGAAAAGAAAGGAAAAAAGCGCGTACCTGAGGCGGCTGTCTTCCCGGTCATGCTATTGAAGTCATCTCCTTAGGTAGCCATATAGACTGAGGGACGATTTTCATCCTTCTGGGTGATGCGTCGAGCTTGCTCCAGACTTACAAAACGCGAGGATTGCTCTTCTGAGCTGCACCGAGTCTGTTCCAGACTTATAAAGTGCAAAGTTGTGTGAGATTTGTCCCCTCAGAAAACTTGGGGAATTGGCCTCCTCAGAGGACTGAGAGATTTTGCCTCCTCAGAGGACCTTGAGATTTTGCCTCCTCAGAGGACTTTGAGATTTTGCCTCCTCAGAGGGCTTTGAGGTTTTTGCCTCCTCAGAGGTCTTTGAGGTTTTTGCCTCCTTAAAGGACTTTGAGGTTTTTTGCCTCCTCAGAGGACTTTGAGATTTTTTGCCTCCTCAGAGGACTTTGAGATTTTGCCTCCTCAGAGGACTTTAAGATTTTTGCCTCCCCAGACGACATTGAGCTTTTGCCTCTTCAGAGGACTTTGAGATTTTGCCTCCTTAGAGGACTTTGAGATTTTGCCTCCCTAGAGGACTTTGAGCTTTTGCCTCCTCAGAGGACTTCGGGGTTTTGCCTCCTCAGAGGACTTTGAGATTTTGCCTCCTCAGAGGACTTTGAGCTTTTTCCTCCTTAGAGAACTTTGAGATTTGCCTCCTTAGAGGACTTTGAGATTTTGCCTCCTCAGAGGACTTTGAGGGTTTTTTTTTTCTTTTTTTCCTCCTCAGAGGACTTTGAGGTTTTGCCTCCTTAGAGGACTTCGGGGTTTTGCCTCCTTAGAGGACTTTGAGATTTGCCTCCTCAGAGGACTTTGAGATTTTGATCTGTGCCGATGTCATCTTGACTTATTTGTCTAGCACGAGTGAGTGCTAGTATTGATCTAAGATTGTCCTGGCCCCCGCTTTCGCGCGTGCGGTTTTCATTTAGACTTTTTCTGCAAAACTGTGTACACAAGAATATATACAAGAGATTGTGTATGCATGTATAAAATGCCATATCCAGATATAAGATGTATGCAAAATGGGTAGACCACATCCTGGGTGGTGAAGGGTTCGTTCAGGGTACGGCTTGGCATTATCTGATGCCCCCAAGGATATAGAAAAGCATCTTCGCGGCTCAGGAATTCAGACCCATAACCCCCCTCAAGGGGAACCATTAGGTGGGCATCTTTGCCCCCGAAGATTCTGACTCATGTCCTGCATTATACCATCTGCTCGAGAGGATGTCATCTGAAAAAACCACGGCCTTATCGCTCCAGGCGTTGGAAGTCATTGATTAAAGGTAGTGTGTCCCTCATGGATTTTCACACTAGCTTTTCTTAGCGGGAAATGCGTCCTTGTCGGATTTTAACATAACCCTGTGCCTTATTTTTTTTGCCTGGAATGGACCCAACCCAATCCAGCGGCTTTTATTCATTTCATTTTTTATAGGACAGACCGCCTATTCCCAGGGTTTCACCCTGCCCTTTGGCCTAACTTTTGCTTAGAGCGCCAGTCACGGTTTTCATCACTAACGGCCCTTTTTTTTGGTGTGAGAGAAGTTGGAGTTATTGAGAAAGATCTTTCGGGTATGATTGGCATGTGCTTATGTATCAGATTATGGTTGTATGAGCTTGGTTCTTTATCGGGAAGGTGCTATAGAATTGGCTTCACAGTTGATAGCAGAAGTAATTGACTGAAGTGCTTGAGTGGTGAGAGTGGCAGAGGATCGATAGTACCAATGTGCTGATTTTATGCTGGAACCAGATAACTTTGAGTGTGCAAAATGAACTGTCCTGATCACAGACTACACCCTTGCCTCCATAGGTGCATGTAAGAGGAGGGTACTTAGTCCTGCAGTAGATAATAAGACCCATTGGCTTAGGCATCTGGTCGGTGAGAACAGGAGTAGAGTAGCCATTTAGCTTTTACTTTTTATAAAAGAACTAGGAAATGATGAGTTGAACTGCTTTTGTTTTATGTATTTGCAAAGACTGTGTGCATTTCAGCATGATTTCTCCATACATGATCACCATTTAACATGGATTCAGAATGCAAAATTACATCTAATCTCAGAGTGGATCTTGTAAGCATCAGACTCCTATTTTCAATTAGCCCTCGCGGGTTTTCTTAATTGAATATTTTCTCTCTTTTTTTTTAGCCTCTGCCATGGACCCTCCTTCAGTTCGTCAGTGTTGGTTGAATTTGCTTTGATCTTCGTTAGCCAGGGAGACTCTTCTTCCGACGCTATTCCTTCTCGGGACTCAAAGTTCTTTCCTTGGTCCTTGTGCAAACTGGTTGTGACAATGGGCTCTTTGTTTGTGAGCTTGAATGTGAAGTTTCATGCTTGGCTTTTGTCGGCTTTGGTGGTGCAGTTTCTGAAGTGGTTTTCAATGGTTGGGATTGGCTGAAAGTCACAAGTTAGGCCTTAGGTGGTTTGGATTGGCTACAGGTTAGGCTCTGGTGGTTCAGGGCAAAGATTGTGTTTTTTTTTTCAAAGGTTGAGATTGGGGACAGGTTAGGATTTTTTTTTTTTTAACAGTTGAGATTGGGGACAGGTTGGGCTCGGATGATCTGGGGCAAAGATTGTGGATATTTTTTTTCTTTTTTTTTTTGGCTGAAAGGTAAAGAGCTATCTTGCTAAATTTGGCTATAAGGGTCCCGGATGGTTATGGGTCAATCTTGATTGACTTTGGGGTACACATTTCAAATGGTTAGGAGGAAATGGGTCGTACTGTTTGGTTCTGATGAGTTATATTTTCCTCGCGAAAGTCTTGAGTCTTATTCGTCTAACTCCTGGTGTAGTTATTGAAGTTTGATTTTATTTGGCAGCACCATATGCATCCCAGATGTTGGGGGGTGCAAAGGAATGGTTTTCAAAATTCGGCTTGTCGTCATGTTGGCACGTGGAAGTAGCATTGATCTCGAGAATGTCCTTGTCCATTTTCGGCACGTCATACCAGGTCCAGGCAAAGGCTTCTTTTTTTTTCTCTTTCATCTCTCTTCAGGAGTCATAACAGATGCTATCAAGATTTTCTCTAGGTTCCCCAAAGTTCTGAGATTAAATGAAATGGCAATGTTTGAATCATTATTAAATATGAATGTGTCATGATCATGCATAGTGAGATCAGAAGAAAATATCACACAGATAAGTAAAACATCCATTCTACATTAGAGTTAAAGAGTTAAAACATCATCATTAAATAGTTCAGAAAATAAAAAGAATATCTAAATGGCTATCCCCTTCCTGTTTCCACTAGCACGGACACTTTGGACAATGGCTCATCATAATCTATGAGGACTGTTCTTTTGGGTCGGAGATCTACTTACTATCAATGAGGTCTTGGACCTGGTCCCTTAATGTTCGACAATAGTCTGTCAAATGTCCGGTGTGTTGGTGGAATGCACAATATTGATCTGCTCTGTGGTTGGGCTGCCCCTGGTTCTGGCAGGCTTAGGAGGCAATGGCGGTAACACTCCCCTTTTCATCAGCTTCTCAAAAACCCACGACAAGGATCTACCCAAATGAGAATAGCGCCTTTGATTGGGTACTCCCTTCTTCTTAACATTGCCGTTACTGTCGCTGCAGATACCCGGGCTCCCATTTTTCAGGGTATGCATCCTCACTGGATCTCACCCTTTAGGCATGATGTTATGCTCTAGAATGAGCTTCTTACCTCCTCTTTGTCGAACTGGTGACTCAAGTGGCTCCTTGCCTCTGGACTGGGAAGTGCAAGGAAATGCTGCGGTCGTCACCGTACAAGCCTTCTCGGCAACGGCCTGCTCAACCCGATTAAAGGTAGTCTCCATCAGTTGAGCTTGAAGAACTAGTGCCATGGCATCTATTCTTTCCTTAATCATGGCCGACAACCTTCTTTCGAGCTCCTCGAACTTTCTATCCATCTCTTGGGCTATTAAGGCATGAGTCTCTTCGATCGGGAGCGAAAGGTCAGCCACTCTTACCACCTATTCTGTTCCCTCTGGTTTTCTTTCCTCATCTTCCTCCCCACTCTCAATGGTGGACCAATAATATGTCACTGCTACGGAAGCCCCTCCTTCATCTGCCGCAGGGCAAGTAATGGCAATGTGTCCATTACCAAACAAGTCTTGTAGTACATACCATTTAGTCAAGCTTGAACCAATCATGGCATTATAGGCAGACTTCTTTTTACTTTCCCTCTTTTCAGGATCAGTGATCTGCCTGCTGTCGATCAAGTCCTGAATTTCATGCCTTAATCTTACGCATCGGTCCGTCATATGCCCCGTACTCATCATCTTTATGACCCGGCTGTCCTTGGGTTTTGGCTGGCTTAGGTGGCAGGGGCTGCAGCTTTCCCTCCTTTTCTAGTCTCTTTAACACCCAGGATAAAGGTCGACCCAAATTCGAGAAGCGCCTTTGGTTCACCCCTATAGTCGATACCTCAGTCGCCTTTTCAGTCCTATCGCCACTGCTAAAGCCTGCCCACTTATTCTCCCCTTGACTGTTATAGCGCTTCTTAACAAACCCTTCACCACTCGCCTTCTTGGCCATGCGTTCACCCTCTGCTTCTATGGCGATGTCTTTTAAAGACTCCCCATCTTTTAACCCTTTCATCTTGAGCCCTTCTTTTATGTACAGGCTTGCATTTCTAATGAACAGCCTGATCTGATCTGCCGTATCAGGCTTCCTCTTCATCTCCATCACTCGATTCCTCCACCGAGTGAGATAGTCATGGAAGGACTCGCTAGGCTTCTGGTACAATAGCTCAAGGTCTTTCAAGGTAACCTCTATCCGGGTACTACAGTCATATTGCTTAAGGAATTCTTCTGTTAGCAAATCCCAATCTTCTCTAGACCTTCTATCCAATCCGTGGCACCAATCGATCATCGGCCCCATTAGACTAAGACAGAAATACTCCACCTTCTGCCTTTTTATCAACCCTGTGCCTTTCATGATCAGGGCATATTTCTTAACGTGTGAAGAAGGGTCCGAAGTACCATCGAACTTCGGCAAATTCAGCATCTTGAACCTCTGGGGCAGTAGCTCCTCCTCTTCCAGATCTATGTCTTTAGAGACGACTCCCTTTCCAGCTGACAGTAGATGGGAGATAGCCTCAATCTTTTCCTCCATCTTCTTTACTATGTTATCCTCCACTTTGGGGACTTTTCCCCTCATAACTTGTGGATCTACCAGCTCATCCTCCTCCTCCTCTACGAAGTCATCTATCGGGCTTGAAATGTTCACCCTTCTCAGCTCCGCAGGTGCCTTTGCTCTAGGCTCAATAATTGGCGGTTGTATAGTAACGGCTGCTATATGAGCCTCCTCCATAATAGGCGGTTCACCTTGCTCCACAACAGGAGCCACAGATGGTGGTCCGGTACTTGGTACCATTTGGGCGACAATCCTTCCCATCATAGCTAACATCTTCCTCTCAAAATCTTCAAATCTTTTGTCCAAATCTTGTGTTATCGAAGTACCCATTTCTTGCGGTAAATCTACCATTACCGACCTTGAAATCTCTGCCAACTAATTCAAACCTTGCTTTCTCCTCAGGTGACTATAGGGACCCCGAAACCTCCCAGGTAAATGGTCTATAGTGGCTGAAAAATTCAAGGGGCTAGGATAATACATGAATAACGTGCAATGTATGACCGTACTATGTAGATAGTCCTCAATGAATGAAAGGTCAATAGATTACAATAATGCGATGCGATGCATGAAAGAAAAAAATTATACGTAGGATGATATGTACATGTGAAAAATGATACGCAAACAAAAGGATACACACATAAAAAAATGAAATGCATATGTATATATATATATATTTTATTTTATTTTATTTTTATTATTTTTTTTACATGCATGAATAAAACATGATGTATGAGCATGCTGTGCAGCATCCACAACCACATGCAAGTAGATAGATCCTCCCAACCTTATCACTCCCACACACGAGGTCGTGCGATCTCTTTCCTAGGTGGGCTTCATCCGAGGGTTAACAGGGAACCCATCGGACACGTATGGTGCATGGTGGAAGACCGACAGCATAACAGTCTTAATCTTCGTATGAGTTTTGGCCATTACGTATTTGGACAATTCAATCAAGTTAAGGTGGGCTTATCAGGGCATGAAAGCCTTTGATAAAGGACCACTTAATTTGCTTAATTTCATTTAATACGTGATGGCCCACATCACAAGCATCGTATTAAGGAGCATACCACCTAGTGGAAGTTTCTATTTGCCATTACATGAGCTTTGGTCAAGGTGATAATACTTTAGGGCTACCCAAGCATAGTCCCTGTCAACGGGTCTAGCTCTTCACGAGCGTAGCGACCGATCGGGTCTCCATTTGATATACCACTAATGGTACGAGGCTTGGGTTGGTGATTATCCTTAACACTTCCCTATAATGAGTGAAAGTAGGGTCGTGCTTCGGGAATGCACCAAGATAAGATAGGGGACCAACTAACATAATACTAAGGCTCTAGAATGATATGATGCAATTTCGAAAGGAGATAGAATTTTAAGTTTTAAAAACCCAATTATATTTTTAACCAAAGCACTTTCGGAGGGAAGTTTCAAACATATCCTTAGTGGAGTCGCCACTGTGACGCCCGCCGAAACCCAGCAAGGGCCCCCAAGGTGAATCTGCTTTAGGGATTTGAGGGACTGGTTCGCGTCTTTTGATCATGGGCATCATGAGACATCTTGGGTGCTTCCTTCCCAATAGAACATTGGAGAGGAACATCTAGCCCCACGATGCTTATAGGCACCTTTGAGGTATCATAGAGTCGCCACCCAATTTACAAGAAATTGGGAAAAGTCTCTAACCTCTTATTGGTCTAGGCCAGAGATTGGTATTCGGAACTTCACTCTTATTTATGCTTTGGTTAATTATAAATGAGTTTTTAACTTCCTAAAATTCTATCTCTTATCTCACACGATTTATACATTTAAATTAAAAGGCGCATCGCAAGCATCCAAAAGCGATAAATAAGAAGTGGTAAATAAAACGATAAAGAAAAAAGCGATAAACACACCAAGCACGCAATTACAAGGGAAATAGGGGCGGAATACAACCCCCAATGAAAGAGAGCTAAAGGTATAGGTTGGGACGAAATACAATCCCAAAATTAAATAATATTGCCCCAAAATCAATTACAAGGGACCAAAAAGAAAGGAACATAAATTTAAAACAATCAAACAAAATCAAGTATAAAGAAAGGCACACATAAATCGGGACATTTATTTAAGTTTTGGGAACATTGGTTCCTTCATGCTTATTTGGGTGTTTAGGAACATTGGTTCCTTTGTGTTTATTTAAAGAGGTTCGAAGAGTCGTTTTGGTTGTTTGACGAAAACGGGGATGAGTGATCCCATTTTTGGAGAAAATTGACTCTTCGTTTTAATTGTGATGTTTTTATTGTTGGGCTAAAGCAAGGGACATTGGTCCCAATTTTATTAGTAAAAAAAACAAATTTAGTTATAGAAATATTTTTGTAACTTTTTATCACACGCGTGCATAAATAAAATAAATATTTACAAATAAGCACAACAAAAAGAGAGGGCATAGAAAGATCTCACCAAGCCGACATGTTCGTTTACGCGTCGTGTCCCATCTGGGGAGCCATGGGGACACTCACACAATGCGACTCAAAGTAAGATCTCAGATAGGAAAAATAATATTAAGAATATTAGTAATAGTTCTAAACTAAATCAATCAAGTAAAAAGCGAAATAAATATTGAATACAAATATACATGGCTAATAATAATAATAATAATAATAATATAGGACAATAACGATAATAATAATAATAATAATAATAATAATAATAATAATAATAATAATAATAATAATAATAATAATAATAATAATAATAATAATAATAAGAGTAATAATTACAAAACAGAATAATAAATAGTAATGAACAAATGCCATGATAGTAATAATAATAATAATAATTATGAACACATAATAACAGTAATAATAATACTAATAGAATAAAATAATTAAATACAACATAATAATATTAATAGTAAATAAATCAAATGGTGATAGTAATAATAATAATAATAATGACAATGCTGCAACATGATGATAATACTAAATAATAAAGATAATGATAACATAAATGGAGGATGGTGGCCAACTGCAAAAACAAATAAAAATAAAACTACCAAAATCAAACCAAACCAACATAGAGAAATTATGCCAAAAATAAGACTGGGGATGTCAACAATGGCAAAAGTATCAGATAAACATGGCAAAAATAATTATAAAAAAAACTATTAAACATAAATAATAAATAAATAAGAAATTAAGGCGGTTCCAAAGTGTTTACCCTCAGAATTTTATAGATTGAAGAGAACGGTGTCTTGATCCGTCCACCTTGTCGAATTTATGGTGATAAACACCCGAAAAAGGTATAAAAATCTATATTTTTAAATAAATTAGATCAAGAGAATATTTTTTTATGGGATGAATAAGCAAAGAAAATTAATTTTTCTTACTCAAATCAAACCCAAGATTAAATGTTTTTAGAGAAGCAAAAAAATTAAAGTTAAAGTTAAGAATTTTTGGAGAAGAAAAATGTTTGCTTGAGAGAAAACTAAAGAATCCCTTTTTTTCAATAAAATTGCAGTCCTCCCATATGAAACCAGCTCTTTTTCTTTTAATTTCTATCCCGTCCCAGAATGAAGAAAAAACAAATCTCACTTTCAATTTGTCCTTCCCGAAATTTGCACAGAAACGACAAAATTCAGCAGTAAAAACGGTCTGAAAAAAAAGCTGAAAAATTGCAGGAAAAAGACTGGACAACGGGCAAAAAATGCCCGCGTGGAGGGAGGAAAACGCGGGCGCTAAGTGGCGCGCGCTATGCTGGTAAGACGCGGCCACTTGAGTAGCCGGGTGATGGCTACTTTGCAAAGTGGCTGTGGATGGCCACTTATGAAGTGGCCATCCATGGCCACTTATAAGCTCTCCTATATATATATATATATATATATATTTTAAAAAAAATCTTTTAAATTCTTTTTTTTTATTTATTTTTCTTAAATCTTCTTTTTTTTTCAATTAAATTAATTAAAAAATATCAAAAGTAACACTTTCTAATAATATTAATTTAATTAATTTTTTTATGATAATATTTTTTTTATATTTGTTTATTTTTTTATTTAAAAATAATGAGGGTCTCGACAAGGGAAACATCATTTTTGACACCTTTACTTGTGGCAAGTATCCTTTTTATTATCGGGTAATTCTGATCTTGGACCACCTCAGGACCCGGTGTCTACACATGTCATCAGCTTACCTCCCGTACAGCACACCCTTTATACTGATGGATTGGGCGGATGGCTCATGGATTAGTCTTCAAGTCTTTTTCTGTGCCTAAGAAGAATGGAAAATATAGGTATGCCTCTCGCACTGCACACCTTTTACACTGATGAACTGGGTGGATAGCTTGTAAATTAGTCTTTAGGTCCTTTTCAGTATCTAAGAAGAATGGCAAAATGCAGACATGTGTAGACCGGCGGGATTTGAACAAAGCTTGCCCCCAAATAGCGTTCCTTTGCCCCCTGATCAATTCTCTCTCTTATTTTTTTCAATTTAATTAAATTTTTATTTATTTATTTATTTGTATTTATTTATTTATTTATTTGCTCCCCAATTTTTTCTTTTAACAAGTTTTGCTCAAATCCCGAAGTTTACACATACTTCTCTTCTTAACTATTAGGAATGTCGTTGATCCACCTAGTTGGGCATTGCATTTCAGTAAAAAGAAATTAGCCCTTGTTCTACTTGCTAATTCTTCCTTTTAACCTTTCCTATCACTCCTGGCTTGAATCTTCTGAGCGTCTGCTTGACTGTTTCATGATCGGGATACACTGGTATTGCGTGTTTGGTGGCTTCATAATCATCTCTTGGCATGTCTTCACAGGTCCAGGCAAAGACTTTTTTATTTCATTTTTTTTATTTTCTCTCTTTTTCATCTCTTTTCAAGAGTAATAATAGATGCTATCAAGATTTTCTTTGGGTTCCCCAAAGTTTCGAGATTAAATAGAATGGCATTAATTGAATCAATGTCAAATATAAATATGCCATGATTATGCATAATGAAATCAGAAGAAGCATCACACAAATAAATAAAAACATTCACTCCACTTCATAAAAATTAGAGTTAAAACATCGTCATTAGGTAGTTCAAAAATACAAACAAGAGAGCATCTAAGCAGCTAACATTCTCCTTTCTTGCTAGCACGGATGCCGTAGTCGACGGTCTATTATCATCCTCGGGAACCATTCTCCTCACCTCTCAGCTCCTCCTCAATTAAGTATAGAACTTGCCTTCTCAAAATTCGGCACCCATCAGTCTCATGCCCGGTATGCTGATGGTAGGCACAATATAGATCTGCTCGATAATTGGGACTCCCTTGGCTCCTAGCAGGTTGGGCCGGCATTGGCCGTATTTTCCCCTTGCTAACAAAATGAGCGAAGTGTTTAGACAAGGGCTTCTCCAGTATGGCATAGTAACTTTGAGTCATTCCGAAGGTCGGGGCCCTTGTGGCTCCAAAGTTTTTCCCATCGCTACCCAAAAAAACTTGAGCTCCCATGACTACCTTGCCGGCATTCGGGATCTGCGATCTGGTTATTGTCGATCAGATCCTGAATCTCATGCCTCAGCCTAGCACAATTATCTGTCACATGCCCAGTGTGCTGGTGGTACGTGTAGTACTCGTTCTCCTTATGCCTAGGCTGCCTCTGGGTTTTAGCCGGCCTAGGTGCTAAGGGTTTAGCTTTCCCTCTTCCTCAAGCTTCTTTAAAAAACATGACAAAGGTTAGCCTAGGTCGGAAAAGTACCTTTGGCTTGCCCCCTAATCTTTAGCTGGCCTGGCCGACCCTAGTTGCGAGTTCTTCTCCTATGTTTGAGGCAAAGATCTATCTAAGCCGAAACAGTATTTTTAGGCCGTTTTAGTCGCCGATACTCCTTCCCTTCCCCAAGTGCTGACACAGCCGTTACACCTGTACAGCTGACCTCTCATGTTTAAGTTCATAGCAAATTTCTTGCAAGCAGCCATGGTAGTTTGCTAGCTTGGACTTTAAAATTTCTTCTTCGAGAACGTCCACACTTCCTTTTAGGCTTCATGTCATTACAGAAACCCATCCTCCGAGACCTACCTCTTGCCTTTTCGTTCAGATGACGAAGTAAAAGGTGGCTCTCCTCTAGACTCAGTTGGTGGCAGGTATACTCCCTTAGTCGAATCATGCTCTTTTTGCAACATTGTAGGAGCAGTAGGCTGTTGTTCGGTAGGTGGCACCATGGCGGCGACTAAATTCTCCACAGTAATCGTTGTCTGAGCTTTAAACTTTTCAACACCCTACCTTTTATCTCCTTTACCGCGTTATCCTCTCCCTTAGGGACTTCATTCGTTATAGTCTGAGGAATTACCTGCTCATCCTCTTCCTCCACTATGAGATCATCTTTCGTGTCAAGAATTCTTTTCAGCTCAAGAGGTGTCACGGCTCTGGGCTCAACATCTAGTTGTCATATGGTAGGGACTGCTATAGGAGCCTCTTCAATAATAGGCGATCCAACTTGTTCAACAACATGGGCCATGGGCGGTTGGCTGGCATTTGGTATCATTTGAGCAGCAATATTTTCCATCATGGCCAATATCCTCCTTTCAAAATCTCCAAGCCTCTTATCTAGGTCTTGCACTGTCAAAGCATCGGTCTCCCGTGGTAGTTTTGCCATCGAAGATGATTCACTAGTCGCTGAGAGTCACTCAGAATCCCAAACAGGCACTAATTCTAGCAATCCAAAGGGCGAGTCCGTCGTCATTAGTCGATTGTCAAAACCTCTAGTCCACTTGGATGAATCTATGATGGCTGAAAGATCCAGATTGTTAGAATGATGCATGGATGACATGTATAATGCATGATCGTGCCATACAAATGGTCTTCGATGAGTGCGAGATTAAAAAATTGCCACAATACGATGTGATGCATATATGTAGGATGATATGTACATGCAAAAAATGATACGCAGATGAAAGGATATATACACACATAGCATGAGAGAAAATATATTATTATTTATATATACATATATTTATCTTATTGACATGCATGAATGACATATGATGCGCGAGCATGCTATGCAGTATCCACAACCACATGCAAGCAAATAGATCCTTCCAACCTTATCACTCCCACACACGAGGTCATGCAGTCTCTTTCCTAGGTGGGCTTCATCCGAGGGTTAACAGGGAACCCATCGGATACGTGTGGTGTGCGGTGAAAAATTGGCAGCATAACATCTCTTGCCTAATGTACACACTTATGGGTATTTGGCCATTATGGATTTGAACGATTCAAATAAATCAAGATGGGCCCAACAGGGCATGAAAGCCCTTGATGAAGACCATTTGATTTGATTAATTTTGTTCGATACATGACAGCCTAAGTAGCAAGCATAGTATTATGGTACATTTCACCTAGTGGAAGTTTCTATTTGCCATTACATGAGTTTTGGTCGAGGTAGTGTTGCTTTAGGTTTACCCAAGCATGGTCCCTACCGATGGGTCTAGCTCATCACGAGCATAGCGACCGATTGGGTCTCCATTTATCATTAACACTTCCCTATAATGAGTGAAAGTAGGAACGTGTTTTAGGAACGCACCGAGGTAAATAGGGGACCGACTAACATAATACTATGGCTCTAAGATGCAATGCAATTTTTCGAAAAAAGACAGAATTTTAAGTTTTAAAAACCCAATTATATTTTAACCAAAGCACTTTCAAAGCGAAGTCTCAAACAATTTCCCAGCGGAGTTGGCACTGTGACACGTGCTGAACCCAGCAAGGGCCCTCGCTGCATCCGCTTTTAGGATTTGAGGGACTGGTTCGCGTCTTTTTTATCATGGGCGCCATGAGACATTTTGGACGTTTCCTTCCTAATAGAACATTAGAAAGGAACATCTAGCCCCATGGCACCTTTGGGCACCTTTGAGGTATCATGGAGTCGCCACCCAATTCTCGAGGAATTGGGAAAGGTCTCTAACCTCTTATTGGTCAAGACCAGAGATTGGTGTTCGAAACTCCCCTCTTATTCATGCTTTGGTTAATTACGAATGAGTTTTTAACTCCCTAAAATTCTACCTCTCATCTTGCACGATCAATGCATTTAAATTAAAGGCGCATTTAAAAGTACGTAAAGAAAATAAAGAAAAGCCATAAAGAAAGCGGTAATAAAGTAACTAAGGAAAGCGATAAAAGAAAGTGATAAACACACCAAGCACATAATTACAAGAGAAATAGGGGCAAAATACAACCCCAATAAAAGGAGGTTAAAAATATAAATGGAGATGGAATACAATCCCCAAAATTAAATAATATTGCCCCAAAATTAATTACAAGGGCCAAAAAGAAATGAACTTGAACTTTAAAACAATCAAATAAAATCAAAGACGAGGAAAACATACATAAATCGGGATATTCATTTTGGATCGGAATGTTGGTTCCTTCATGTTTATTCGAAGAGGGTTCGAAGAGTCATTTGGTTGTTGAGTTGGAAAATCGGGATGAGTGATCCCATTTTTGGACAAAACTAACTCTTTGTTTTGTTAGTGATATTTTTCATTCCTTGACTAAAAATGAGGGACGTTGGTCCCAATTTTATTAGTGAAAATCTCAAATTAATTATAGAAGTATTTTTGTGATTTTTTATCGCACGCGTGCGTAAATTAAACAAGTATTTATAAACAAACACAAAACACATAAAAAGGGGTTGAAAAGATCTCACCGAACCGACATGTCCCTCTACGCATCGCGACCCATCCGCGGAGTCACGGGGATGTTCACATAATGCGACTCAAAATAAAATCTCAGACAGGAAAAATAATATTAAAAATATTAGTAATAATTCTAACCAAAATTAATCGAAAAAAAACGAAATAAATGTTGAACACAAATATATAATGCTAATAATAATGATAATAATATAAGACAATAATGAGAATAATGGTAATAACTAATAACAATAATATTAACATATCACAATAATAATAATAATAATAATAATAATAATAATAATAATAATAATAATAACAAGAACAACAAGAACAACTGATAATGACAATAATGATCATAAATACCAAGTCAAATAATAATGATAATAGTAATAATAATATTACGGAAGCAAACACGGAGACAATGGCACTAGTAATAACATAAAGTGATAATAACAATGATAATAGACAAATAATAGTAGTAATAATAATACTAATAGCAAGAAATAAATAAACATGACATAATAATACTAGTAATGAATAAATCAAATAATAATAATAATAATAATAATAAATATTTAAGACAAATAATAATAATAATAATAATAATAATAATAATAATAATAATAATAATAATAATAATAATAATAATAATAATAAGGAAGAAGAGGGGTTGACGTCAACAAGCCAAAATAAAACCACACAAAAATCAAACTATTAGCTAAAAGGAGGTTTTGACAGTATTGTAGACATCGGGTACTGAGTCAGCCTAGATCGAAGTTACCCAATGATGATAAGATGCCTTGTCACGGGCAAAAGGGTTAAAAGTGATGATTTCCATGAAAATTTGCATTTTAGAGTGAAAATTTGAAAAATAATAAAAAAAATATTTTTAAAAATTAATTTTGAAAAATGGAAGTTTGAAATTATGTTATTTTTAGTCAATTTAGAAGAAAAAAAAATAATTCGGATCGCGAGTGTCGGGTGCGGCGGCAACGCGCTGGCTCCCAGCTCGCGGGCACCCAGCGCGCTGGGGGCGAAGAGGCGACGCGCAGCGTCGCCAATGCCGCGCGTCACTAAAACCGTGCTCAACATTTCGCGCGTTGCGTGCTGGAGCGCGCGGTTTCCGTTTTTTTAGGGTTTTTGAGTCAAAATTAAATTCTAAAAATATTTTCTTTGATAATTAATTAATAAAACTTGATTTTATCATTAAAAATAAAATAATTTTGTGTTAAAATAAATTTGTTTTCCTTAATTAAATTAGGGCAACTTCTTTTTATCTTATAAATACTTTATGATGAAAAATAAAAAAGGGGGGCATCCACATTCAATTTTTTAGACCTGAAATTTCCAGAATTCTTCTTCTTCTATTTTCTTTTCAAAAAATTTCAGATTTCTCTTGGAATTAATAAGGTTTAATTGAGATTGGAGAATTAATTTTCAATACTTAATTATTCCAATTGATTCTTTTGTTTGGCTCCAAGAAAATTAATCTTTCACTTCAAAATCATTTCTTTTCAATTTCAAGCATCCAAATTAATTTCTTTGTTTCATTCATAAACAAAGATAATTAATTTCATTGCTAAATTATTTTTTTCAAGCAATTTTTCGGAAAATCATCACTTTTCCTTCATCAAATCGAATACTCTGAGGGTAAATATTCTTGGCTCCATTTCTATTTTCTTTTATTTTTATATTTAATCTATTCATATATATTTTGTTGTTTGTATTGATTTATTTATCGTTTTCATTTATTTACTTGTTGTATTGAATTTATATTTGTTCTATTTAATTGTTTATGTATGATTTTATTTTTATTCATGTGAATATTGATTTTTTTTCTTTCTTAACATGTAAATAATTTATTTTATTTTGATTCCTCATTATTTTCAACATGTAAATAATTAATTAACTTAAATTAATCTTTTTGCCATGTAAATAGTTTGTTTTAATTATGAACTCATCAATTAACCTTGTCATATATCATTATTATTTTCATCATTCTTTTGTTTACCAACTTTTATTATTCTTTTTATCATTGTTTCATGATTTATTCATTATTATTTGTTTATTTATTCATTTATTATTTTTCACTTTTCATCATTATTTTCATCATGTGTATATTTTCATATATTAATTAATTAACATGTTTTATTTTATTTTCATCACATCATTTAATCATTTGTCATACATAATGCATGTTTCTCATTTATTTTGGTTTGTTAACATTTTGATTCAATTATCATTCTTTTCATGTCATCTTATTTTATTTTAATTTGTCATTAATTATTTTGTATATTTAATTGATTTAATTGATTTAATTACCAACATTATTTTATTTGTATTTTGTTTTTATGTCTAAACTCATTTTTTTGCTTGGCCATTTTTGCGAGCACATCGGGAGTTCTAGGAGGCTCATTTGGGTTATATATTTATTTTATTTGTTTGTAATATTTGTTTATTTGCTTTTTTTTACTTATTTTGTCATGTATATTTTCCTATAAGATCGTTTTCCTTAGGGCCGCAAGAAAGAAAATCACCAAAGCATTTTTATTAATTAAATTGGTATTTTTTTCCTAATAAAGTGGGACCAATGTCCTAGTTTTTCATAACCATCATCACTAAATGCTTTTCTTAAAATATGCATGTGAGGACCAATGTCCCCACTCTTAATAAATTTCCCATTTTATGCATATTTTGTACTTTATTTACAATGGGGGTTGTATTCTGCCCCTAGTTTTATTGTAATATTTTTACATGTGCTTTATTTTACTTATGCTTTTACCGCTTTTCTTAAATGTATGTTGTGCGCTTTAATTGATTGCATTAAATGTATGTGGAATGGGATGAAATATTAAATTCAAAACTCAATTATAAACTTAACCAAGGTATGAATAAATGAGAAGTCCCGAACTCACTGTGGTCTTTGGGGCTCAATGAGACGAGAGGTCTAGGACTTCCAAGACACCTCTTGAGTCTCACCAAACGACTAAAATTTACAATCCTAGGCTCCAGGGGGGAGAGGCAGAGGCCTCCAAGATCTCTCTGGCTAGACCAAGATGGATATGTATGCGTCGTCTTAGGCTTGCTGAGGCTAAACGACCTTCCTCAATGTTCTATTGGGTGGCGACTCCAAGAAACCTCATTGTTGCCCAAAATAGACGCACTTGTAAATACCTTACAAGTTTCATGAACCTCTCCTGATCGCCCTAAAGCAGGTTTTCGGGAGGCCACGAGGTTCAGCGCGCGTCACAGTGGTGACTCCACTGGGGACATATTCGAGACTTCGATTCGAAAGTACCTTGATTAAAAATTATAATTGAGTTTTAATTTAAAAATTTCACCTTCTTCCAAAACTGCATTGCATCTCATTAGAGCCTTAGATCTACACTAGTTTTGTCCCTTTCTCAACCCCGGTGCGTTCCCGAAGCGCAACCCTACGTTCACTCAATGTAGGAAAGTGTTAAGGATAATCACCAGCCCAAGCCTCGTACCATCATGGTATATCAAATGGTGACCCGATCGGTTGTTATGCTCATGATGAGCTAGACCCGTTGGCAGGGACCATGCTTGGGTAACCCCAAAATATCATCACCCATGACCAAAGCTCATGTAATGGCAATAGATACTTCCCCTAGGTTGCATGCACCTTAATACAATGCTTGCTATGTGGGCCATTATATATTGAACAAATTCAACCCAATTAAATGGGCTTTTATTAAAGGATTTCATGTCCCGGTGGGCCCATCTTAATTTAGTTGAAATGTTTAAATACATAAAGGCCAAAATCCATATGTATGCTCATTAGATAAGAGATGTTATGCTGCCGAATTTTCGCCTAGCACCATACGCGTCCATTAGCTTCCCCGTTAACCCATGGATCAAGCCCACCTAGGAAAGAGACCGCATTACCTCGTGTATGGGAGTAATAAGGTTGGAAGGACCTACTTGCTTGCATGTGATTGTAAATATTGCATAACTCACTATCATGTATTGTATATGTCATTCATGTATCACTCTAACAATTTAATTTTTCAGCCATCATAGATCCATCCAAGTGGAGTAGAGGTTCAGACGGTCGACTAGCAAGGACGAATCCACTTTTTGAGTTGCCTGAATTAGTGCCCAACTGGGATTCTGAGTCACTCTCTCCAAGACCACAAATGGCCGAAGAGACTGCGGTGTTGACCACTCAAGACCTAGCAAGGATGCTAGAGGAATTTGAAAGAAGGATGCTTGACATGATGGGCATTATGGCTGAAAGGATTGCCCATCCTCCTATTCCACTAGGAGCTGCTGCCACACAGCCACCTGTTGCTCCGCAACCACAGGCAGTCCCTCCTCGGGGGCAAGCCGAACCACCTGCTGGTAGGGAGGCTCCCTTTGTTGGAGTTGCTGCTCGCCAACCCATCCATGAACACAGGGCCGCTCCACCTATCAAGCCAAGAGGAGAAAGGGTCCCTAACCCCAATGATGACTTTGTGATGGAAGAAGAAGATGAAGAGCCAATAGTCCACCATGTTGTGAGGCCCATTGCACCCAGAGGAGAAGATGAAGCCTTAAGAGGGATGAGGCAATAGATTGAAGCCATCACTCAAATGCTGTCAGCTGGTAAGGGGATCAACCCTGAAGACAGAGATCTGGGGGATGAAGAGTTGCTGCCTCAAAGATTCAAGATGCCCGAGCTTCCGAAGTTTGATAGCACCTCGGACCCATTCGCCCACATCAAGCAGTACACCTTGGTCATGAAAGGCACAGGGCTGAGTAAGAAGCAGAAGGTGGAATATTTCTGCCTTAGTCTGGTGGGCCCGGCAGTTAACTGGTACCACGGGTTAGATAGGAGGTCTAAGGAGGACTGGGACCTTTTAACCGAAGAATTCATGAAGCAGTATGACTGCAGCACCAGGATGGAGGTCACCCTAAAGGATCTCGAGCTTCTACAGCAGAAAAATGATGAGTCATTCCATGAGTACCTTACAAGATGGAGAAACAGGGTCATGGAGATGAAGAGGAAGCCTGACACTGCAGACCAAATCAGGCTGTTTATCAGAAACTCATGCCCTTACTTAAGGGACTTGCTCAATTTTAAGGGGCTCAAGGACTGGGAGTCGCTCAAGGATATTGCTGTAGAAGCTGAAGTGGCTTACCTAGCAAAGAAAGCAAGCCAAAATAACTTTGCTGGGAAAGGCTATGGGAACCAGTCGGGATTCAAGTCAGAAGATGCCGGGAGCAGCAACAATAGGAACAGCAAGGCAGCAGAAGTTTCAGCTACAGGAGTGGGAAAAGGTCAAAGGCACTTTTCAAATTTGGGCCGCCCCTTATCCTGTGTGTTAAAGAGACTGATAAAAGAAGGAAAGCTGCAGCCCCTGCCTCCTAAGACAGCCAAAAGCCAAGGACAACCGGGTCATAGAGATGATGAGTATTGTGCTTTCTATCAGCACATGGGGCATATGACAGACTGTTGCACGAGGCTAAGGCATGAAATTCAGGACTTGATTGATAGCAAGTGGATCACTGATCCTGAATAGAGGGAAGGTAAGAAGAAGTCCGCCTGTAATTCCATGATTGGTTCCAGCTTGCCTGAAGAGTATGTACTGCAAGATTTGTTTGGTAGTGAATATGATGCTACCACTCTCCCTAAGAAAAATGGAGGAGAGATCTTCGTGACAATGATAGACTCTCGGTCCACTGATGAGAATGGGGAAGACAGTAAAGAAGGAAAGAAGGAGGGCCGGGCTTTAAAAACGGTTAATCCCTCACAGCAGATTGAAGAGACTTATGCCTTGATTGCCCAAGAGATGGATAAAAGGTTCAAAGAACTCGAAAAGAGGCTGTTGGCCATGATTCAAAAGAGAATGGACGCCATGGCACTAGTTCTTCAAACTCAACTTATGGCGACTACCCTAGGCCGAGTAGGGTCGGCCACTGTGGAGAGAACCTATACAGCAGCAACTGCAGCTCCCCCTTCTACTTTTTAAAATAGAGGCAAGGAGCCATTTGATTCACCAGTTGGCCAAGGGACCAGCCAGAGTCCTACTACAGGATTTGGTACTGTGCCTAATGAGGGCAAGGATCTAGTGAGGACGTGTGATCTACAGAAGGAAAACCTGGATATCTGCAATGATAGTGAGGGCAAGGCAAAGAGGATGGAAGTGCTGAACGCGAAAGGAGGCCAAAGACACATTTCTAATTTGGGTCGACCTCTATCCTGGGTGTTGGAGAGACTAATAAAAGAAGGCAAGTTGCGACCTTTGCCACCCAGACCGGCTATGAGTCAAGAGCAGCCAGGACATAGAGAAGACCAATACTGTGGCTACCACCAGCACACCGGCCACCTGATAGATTACTGCCGGACATTGAGAAACAAGATCCAGGATCTCATCGACACCAATCAGATCACGGATCCTGAAAAGAGAGAAAAGAAGAAAAAGGCAGGCTACAACGCAGCCCTCCACCATGATGATGATCGGGTCCTCTTAATCCACTAGTGAGAGTGGAAATGAAGATTATGTTCTTTCTTTTTCAATCTTTGTTATTATTTTGAGAACAATTTTTTATGATAATGTTTGGTTATTTCAATAGAACGATTTTTGCTTCTTTGTATGATATTTCTATTTGATTTCATTTAACATGATCACACTGCATTTACTTTGGCATTAATTCAAATGATATAACTGCAGTTAATCTCAAAACTTTGGGGAACCCAAAGAAAATCTTGATAGCATCTGATATAACTCCTGTAGAGAGGGAAATTAAAAAGAAAATAAAAATAAATAAAAAAAAACTAGTTGCAATTAAGGGATTGGATGGAAACTCACTAAGAGCACTAGAACCTTTCTGATTACCCATCAAAGCGATCCCTGTATAAGACGGAACCTAGAAAATGATTTAGGCAACATTTTCTTTGTATAGCTCTCTAAATGACCATTTCCTACCCTTATTTCACAATCGCTTACTAGCCCATTGAGCCTTTATGTGGGTATACTAAATGTGTGCCAATTTTGTTGTTACACATGTTAAAACTATCCCCTCGTCTAAAATGATTTTTGCCTCCCCTTAAAAGAGTGGCCGCTCTAGAAGGGATGGATGTACGTTTTAACAATTTTTTGGGTTATCAAAAATTGCCTTGGTAAGGATGAGTTTACAATTTGAGAAGAGGGTTTCAGTCATGCGCCAAAGACATGAGCCAAAAAAAAAAGGTAAAAATAATAATAATAAAATAAAATAGAGCTCAAAATAGTAACCACTTGACGAGTTTCGATGATTACCTTTTTAACTGTCATTCTGATCTTAATGAGCTAAAACGTTACCGAACCCAAATTCTAGAATACCTTTGTATATGCAACTGAGCTGAGAATGGTTCATTCATTAGTCGAGTAAATATTGTGGCCATATTTTCTCTAGCGACATGATCTTCCTTTGACAGCCATCTACCTAAGCCTAACATTACAACCAAAATAAGACCTCTTGATTCTTGGTTCAGTCTTATCCAATTAGCGGAGATGACCTTAATAAGGTTTGGTACGTAAGAAGAGGCATATGGTGTTTCTTGAGCTTAAAGCGAGGAGCTATGAGTGCATTCATGCATTTGAGTTAAGTCTCGTCCCCAAAGTTGCATCTAGAATTCACGTTCAAAGAAAAAATTAAGAGATGAGAGAAAACATTCAATCATGAAACCCGAGAGGGCTGATTGATAATAGGAGTTGGATGCTTTCAAGATCTATCTCGAGATTAGCTGAAGTCTTGTATTTTTTGAAATCAATGCCAAAATAATGATCATGTTTAATGAAATCAAATTGAAACACATGCATTTATGCAAGGATGTGTTTAGAGTATTATACCCTGTGTGATAAAAGTCATGCATACCCTTTGCTACTCTCAGCACGCAAACGCTTCAGTCGATTCATCCTGTTATCAAATGTGCAAAATCAAACTCATAAAACCATGTCCTAAGACTCCTGAAAGATTCATGCCATCAGCTTCAGCAATCTGCAAAAAAAAAAAAAAAAAAAAAAAGGCCGTTAGAGTGAAAACCGTAACTGGCGCTCTAAGCAAAAATTAGGCAAAAGGATGGGGTGAAAACCTGAAAACAGGCAGTCTGTCCTTAAAAAAAAAAAAAATCGCTGGATTGGGTTGGGTCCTCTCCAGGCAAAATTAAGGCATAGGGTTATGTGAAAATCCGCAAAGGACGCATCTCCCGTTAAGAAAAGCTAGTGTGAAAATCCACAAGGGATGCACTACCTTCAAATAATGACTACAGGTACCGAATGAGAATCTCGCAATCCCAAAAGGGCATGAAATTCAAAAGCAGCTTAGAAGGCATCGATCTTATTGCAAATTGCAGCTAGCCCAGCTATCATCTCCAAGTCCACATAGATGAATCCTTATACTGCATTTCTGCATGACTCATGCATTTCACTTGCATGCTCACTATTTTTCTTGCATATTTTAGTTTTCCTATTTTGCAGAGAGAGAGATTTAATGCGGACACCGACAAAAACCGAGTGACGACATCAGTCCAAACAACCGACCAAAGACCTTTGAGGAGGCAAATTCAGAAGACCTTTGAGGAGGCAAAGTCCGAAGACCTTTGAGGAGGCAAATTCTGAAGACCTTTGAGGAGGCAAAATCCAGAAGACCTTTGAGGAGGCAAATTTCAAAGACCTTTGAGGAGGTAAATTCCGAAGACCTTTGAGAAGGCAAATCCAAAAGACCTTTAAGGAGGCAAATTTCAAAGACCTTTGAGGAGTCCAATTCTGAAGACCTTTGAGGAGGCAAAATCCATAAGACCTTTGAGGAGGCAAATTTCAAAGACCTTTGAGGAGGCAAATTCCGAAGCCCTCTGAGGAGGCAAATTTCAAAGACCTTTGAGGAGGCAAATTCCGAAGCCCTCTGAGGAGGCAAATCCAGAAGACCTTTGAGGAGGCAAAACCTGAAACCCTCTGAGGAGGTTAGATACCAAAATCTCATAGTCCTCTGAAGGGGGGGCAAAATTTCTAAGTCCTATCAAGGGGCACCATTTCAACAGACGATAACACGCCCACAAGATGGCAACAACCACCACTACGGATTCCCCGCTTCGGAAAGGTAAGAGCTGCCTCAGGTACGCGTCTCTTTCCTTTACTTCTTTGAGTTTAGGCTCACCTAGACACTAGTGTACTAGATTCCCCTAAACTGGGGGCAAATGTAGACACTGGGTCCTAAGTCAGCCTAGATCGAAGTTACCCAATGATGATAAGATGCCTTGTCACGGGCAAAAGGGTTAAAAGTGATGATTTCCTTGAAAATTTGCATTTTAGAGTGAATATTTAAAAAATAATAAAAAAAATATTTTTAAAAATTAATTTTGAAAAATGGAAGTTTGAAATTATGTTATTTTTACTCAATTTAGAAAAAAAAATTCGGATCGCGAGGGTCGGGCGCGGCGATGCGCAGCATCGCCAATGCTGCCCGTCGCTAAAAGCGCGCGCAGCATCGCCAATGCTGCCCGTCGCTAAAAGCGCGCGCAACATTTTGCGTGCTGGAGAGCGCGGTTTCCGTGCCTCTGCACGCAGAAGTGTGCAGAGTGGCTGCGGGAAGCCCGTCCCTCTATAGCGACGGGCTTCCCTCAGCTGCTGGCCGTCGCTATAGGGCCTGAGACCCTTTTTTCCGATTTTTTCATCAAAAAATTAGTTTTTTATCCCATTTTTTTAGGGTTTTTGAGTCCAAATTAAATTCTAAAAATATTTTCTTAGATAATTAATTAATAAAACTTGATTTTATCATTAAAAATAAAAGAATTTCTTGTTAAAATAAATTTGTTTTCCTTAATTAAATTAGGGCAACTTTTTTTTATCTTATAAATACTTTATGACGAAAAATAAAAAAAGGGGGGCCTCTACATTCATTTTTTTAGACCTGAAATTTTCAGAATTCTTATTCTTCTATTTTCTTTTCAAAAAATTTCAGATTTCTCTTGGAATTAATAAGGTTTCATTGAGATTGGAGAATTAATTTTCAATACTTAATTATTCCAACTGATTCTTTTGTTTGGCTCCAAGAAAATTAATCATTCACTTCAAAATCATTTCTTTTCAATTTCAAGCATCCAAATTAATTTCTTTGTTTCATTCATAAACAAAGATAATTAATTTCATTGCTAAATTATTTTTTTCAAGCAATTTTCCGGAAAATCATCACTTTTCCTTTATCAAATCGAATACTCTAAGGGTAAATATTCTTGGCTTCATTTCTATTTTCTTTTATTTTTATATTTAATCTATTCATATATATTTTGTTGTTTGTATTGATTTATTTATCGTTTTCATTTATTTACTTGTTGTATTGAATTTATATTTGTTCTATTTAATTGTTTATGTATGATTTTATTTTTATTCATCTGAATATTGATTTCTTTTGATTCTTAACATGTAAATAATTTATTTTATTTTGATTCCTCATTATTTTTAACATGTAAATAATTAATTAACTTAAATTAATCTTTTTGCCATGTAAATAGTTTGTTTTAATTATGAACACATCAATTAACCTTGTCATATATCATTATTATTTTCATCATTCTTTTGTTTACTAACTTTTATTATTCTTTTTTTTATCATTGTTACATGATTTATTCATTATTATTTGTTTATTTATTCATTTATTATTTTTCACTTTTCATCATTATTTTCATCATGTGTATATTTTCATGTATTAATTAATTAACATATTTTATTTTATTTTCATCACATCATTTAATCATTTGTCATACATAATGCATGTTTCTCATTTATTTTGGTTTGTTAAAATTTTGATTCAATTATCATTCTTTTCATGTCATCTTATTTTATTTTAATTTGTTATTAATTATTTTGTATATTTAATTGATTTAATTACTAACATTATTTTATTTGTATTTTGTTTTTATGTCTCAACTCATTTTTTTGCTTGGGCATTTTTGCGAGCACATCGGGAGTTACAGGAGGCTCATTTGGGTTATATATTTATTTTATTTGTTTGTTATATTTATTTATTTGCTTTTTTTTTTTACTTATTTTGTCATGTATATTTTCCTATAAGATTGTTTTCCTTAGGGCCGCTAGAAAGAAAATCACCAAAGCATTTTTATTAATTAAATTGGTATTTTTTTCCTAATAAAGTGGGACCAATGTCCTAGTTTTTCATAACCATCATCACTAAATGCTTTTCTTAAAATATGCATGTGAGGACCAATGTCCCCACTCTTAATAAATATCCCGTTTTATACATGTTTTGTACTTTATTTACAATGGGGGTTGTATTCTGCCCCTAGTTTTATTGTAATATTTTTACATGTGCTTTATTTTACTTGTACTTTTATCGCTTTTCTTAAATGTATGTTGTGCGCTTTAATTGATTGCATTAAATGTATGTGGAATGGGATTAAATATTAAATTCAAAACTCAATTATAAACTTAACCAAGGTATGAATAAATGAGAAGTCCCGAACTCACTCTGGTCTTTGGGGCTCAATGAGGCGAGAAGTCTAGGAACTTCAAGACACCTCTTGAGTCTCACCAAACGACTAAAATTTACAATCCTAGGCTCTAGGGGGTAGAGGCAGAGGCCTCCAAGATCTCTCTGGCTAGCCCAAGATGGATATGTATGCGCCGTTTTAGGCTCGCTGAGGCTAAACGGCCTTCCCCAATGTTCTATTGGGTGGCGACTCCAAGAAACCTCATTGTTGCCCAAAATAGACGTACTTGTTAATACCTTACAAGTTTCATGAACCTCTCCTGATCGCCCTAAAGCGGGTTTTCGGGAGGCCACGAGGTTCGGCACGCGTCACAAGTATGTAAACCATGAAGGAAATATTAGATGATGAACAAAATATTAATGGCAGAATACAAAAATGTTAACAACCATAAATATTATACAGGAAAAATAAATAAGAGTGGTTCCAAGTGTTTACCCTCAAAATTTTATAGATTGAAAAAATGACGTCTTGATCCGTCCCCCTTGTCGAATTTATGGTGATAAACACCCGAAAAAGGTATAAAAATCTATGTTTTTAAATAAATTAGCTCAAGAAAATATTTTTAGTGGGATGAATAAGCAAAGAAAATTAATTTTTCTTGCTCAAATCTAACCCAAGATAAAATGTTTTTTTTTAGAGAAGAAAAGATTTAAACTTAAGAAAAGGTTAAGAAATTTTTTGAAGAAGAAAAATGTTTTGCTTGAGAGAAAGCTAGAGAGCAAACTCAAAAAACCCTTTTTTCAATAATATTGTCGTCCCCTAAAATGAGAGAATAGCTCCCCTTTTGATTTGTTGTCTTTGTCCCAAAATGGAAAGAGACAAAAGAGCTTTCAATATTAGTTAATTGAAAATAGCACGAAAATGTGAAAAACACCGATAAAAAAGGACTGAGGAAAGCCAGAAAATGCAGAAAATGCAGGCTGGGTGGGCAAATATGCCCGCGTGAGGGAGGAGCAACGCGCGAGCCAATGGACGAGCGCGCCTGCGGGGAGACTCGCCCCAAGGGGCGCGCGCGCCTCTGCGCGAAGCAGTGCAAGCATGCTGCTTCGGCAGCACGTGTACAGGCGCACGTTACTTCGGCAGCGCCCGCGACTCCTGCACCGGTGCAGCCCGCCCGCTCGACACGCGGACCAAAAATAAAAATAATGTAGGAATAAAACATGAAAAATAAAAAATAAAAATAAAATAAAGAATAAAAAAGAATGAAAGACATGAAAAATAAAAAATAGAAAATAAAAATAAAGATAAAGATAAGAGTAAAAATGAAAGTGAAAATAAACAAACAAAAATAACGATGCGAATTTTAAATCGAAGTTTTCGGGGGAACAAAGGGAGCTTTCAACAAGGAAGACATCATTCTCGATACCTTACTGTTGGCAATTATCCTTTTCATCGTAGGGTAATTCTGATCTTGGATCGCCTAGGGACCCGGTGTCTACACCAACATATAAGGCAAGGCTTAGCATCCTTTTTAACAAACAAATACCTAAGGGCTGCATGATCCGTATAAATTATAACTTTAGATCCCAACAAATAAGACCTAAATTTATCAGATGTAAAGACAACAGCTAAATTACTAAAGCATGAAATAACACTTTTCCCAATTAAGTAACAAATTTGTCTCCCTACATCTAGCTAGAACTATATCCAAGTTACTAAGGCATAATTCAAAAGATTCACCATAAACCGAAAAATTATCCATGAACACCTCCATTATCTCTTCTATCATATCCCCAAAAATTGAAGTCATGCACCTTTGAAAAGTAGCTAGTGCATTACAAAGCCCAAAGAGCATCCTTCTATAGGCAAAAGTCCCATAGGGACAAGTAAATGTGGTCTTCTCTTGGTCACTAGGGTATATGAAAATTTGAAAATAACCTGAAAGTCCATCTAGGAAGCAATAATGAGAATGGCCAGCTATCCTTTCTAACATTTTATCTATGAATGGCAAAGGAAAGTGATCCTTCCTAGTAGCCAAATTTAATTTCCTATAATCAATACAAATCCTCCCACTCGTGATGGTTCTAGTAGGAATTAAATCTCCATTCTCATTTCTTACTATGGTCTACCCCATTTCTTTGGCACACATTGGATAGGACTCACTCAAGCACTATCCGAAATAGGATAGATAATGCCAGCATCTAACAACTTAATAACTTCTTTTTTAACTACCTCTTTCATATTAGGGTTAAGCCTCCATTGTCTATTAGCTTTAGGTTGGTAATCATCTTCCATATGAATTCTATGCATCACAACATTGGGACTAATTCCCTTTAAGTCAGAAATTTGCCAACCTATACTCTTTATTCTCCTTCATACAACCTCGATTAACAAACTTTCTTGCTCTCTAGTGAGTTTGTTGGAAACAATGATAGGTAAAGTGCTATTGTTACCCAAAAATGTATACCTCAAATGGCTCGGAAGCTCCTTCAACTCAACGTTAGGTGGACTTACAATGGATGGCAGCAAAGGCGCCTCATTTCGATATAAAAGTTCTAGCCTTGAGCTATTTTGCTCCTCCTCCTCATGAACTTCTTCATCAAGATTGACCTCCTCTTAACCTGCATCATCCAAAACTTCCAGCACACAAGCATCAATAACATCAATTTTCATGCACACATTTTCATCCATGTGGTATTTGAGTGCTTTGTCTATGTGATATTCTACTCTATCCTCCTCCACTCTTAAAACTAATGTCCCTTCATATACATCAACTAATGCCCTACCAGTTTGAATGAATGGTCTTCATAAAATCAATGGGCATTTAACATCGTAGGCAAAATCCAAAATCACAAAATCAGCGGGCAAAATGAATTTATCTACTTTAACTAGCACATCCTCTACTATACCATATGGTTTTTTAATTGATTGGTCAGCCAGTTGCAAGACCATTGAAGTAGGTTTAACATCATCCAAACCCAACTTCTTAAAGATAGAAAATGGCATAAGATTGATACTAGACCGTAAATCACACAAGCATCTAGGAAACTCCATATCCCCCAAAGTACAAGAAATAGTGAAACTCCTAGGATCTTTAAGCTTGGTAGGCACATTATTAGTGATTACTGAACTACAAGCTTCAGTCAATTCAATAGTAGATAAATCTTCCCAACCATTTTTCTTAGAAATTAAATCCTTTAAAAACTTAGCATAGTTAGGAATTTGAGTTATTGCCTCAATAAAATTTAAATTAATGTGCAAATGCTTCAATTTATCAAGGAAAGTCTAAAATTGCTTATCATTGTTTTGCTGCTCGAGACGTTGCAAAAATGAATGGTATCGCATTCATGATGATTGCTGGTTTCTCTACTATCGTGCTCATGGCAGGTGTAACGTTCACGACAGAAGGTTCATCTTCCTTCCGAATTTCATTTTTCTGCAAAACTCCATCTTTGTTAGAAGAAACGAATTCATTAGTGTAGGTTTTACTTGATCTTAATGTGATTAACTTTATATGCTCTCTTGGGTTTTCTTCCGTATTACTTGGAAGATTTCCTTGTAATCTTGAAGGTAGTGCATTGGCAATTTGCCCCAATTGAACCTCCAAGTTATGGATAGATGAGGCATGATTTTTGGTAATTTGGTCAAATTTTGTCTCTAGCCACTTTTGGTTCTCTTCTTGGGAACTAAATTTCAAATTAATGCCCTCTAAGAACCTATCCATCTTGACCTCTAAAGCTCCAAACTGGTCTTGAGGTTGTTGGAACCCTATACCTCCTCTATTCAGATTGTTACCATCACCCCATGAGAAATTCGAATGGCTTCTCTAACCAGGGTTATAAGTGTTTGAATACGGGTTACCATGCCCTTATCCTTTGGTGAAACTTACTTGCTCCTCCATACTTGCCATCTCCAAACTACACACTTCACTAGTATGGCCTTATTGACCACAAATTGTACATGCATTTGGTGGGTTTCCTCCCATACTTAGGTTATTAATCTTATGATTCAAAGCTTCAACTTGCGCCTGCAAAGCTACTATTGAATAAATTGAATGTAACCCTTTAATATTTGAAGAAGTAGAATCCCTTACTCTTTTCGTTGGCCACATACAATTATTTATTGACATTTCTTCAGCAACTCGAATGCGACATCCATTGTCTTCCTCATAAAAGAACCACATGCTACAGTATCTATTGTTCCTCTAGTATTGGGGTTCACTCCATTGTAGAAAGTCTGTATGAGCAACTCCCTTGGAAGGTTGTGGTGTGGAAAACTACGCTGTAATTTTTTAAACCTTCCCAATGCTTCATACAAGAATTCATTATCATTTTGCACAAAAGTAGTAATACCTTTAATAATCTTTGCGATTTTTGCTAAGGGAAAATATTTAGACAAAAATGCTTGAGCTAATTAGTCCCAAGCGTAATGGATCCTCTAGTAAGAGAATTCAACCAAGTCTTGGCCTTATCCTTTAACGTAAAAGGAAATAGCCTAAGCTTGATTGCATCTGCTCAGACTCCATTGATCTTAAATGTATTACAAATTTCTAAGAAATTTGTCAAGTGAGCATTTGGATCCTCATTTGCCAAACCATAGAATTGCATACTATTTTGAATCATTTGTAAAAGAGAGGGTTTAATTTCAAACTGATTTGCATTTATCGTTGGCCTTACCACCCCTTGTTGAGCCTTGCTCAATGCTGGCGTAGTGAAGTCCATCAATTTAGTTGGATTTTCTTTAGCCATTACTGGCCTCTCATTCTTATTTTTCTTGGGTTTACAGTTACTAAAAAGAAATCTTTCTATATCTGTATTCAATTGTTCAAGTTCTTTTTGAGAACTCCTTATCCTAGGCATATACTTAAACTATCCCATCCTATAGAAACAAAACAAAATAAACAAATAAATCAAGTATTGTAATCCAATTTCTTAAATCAAGATTTAGAATGGCAATAACATCAATCATACCAGTTCCCTAGCAACGGCGCCAAAAACTTGTTATGCTAAATCCGCAAACGCACGGTTTATCGATTATAGTACATAAGATATCGTTCCGATGAAGAATGTAGATTGATTATTCCTCAATATTACTACTTGATTTTAATCTTGTATACAATGTCCAATAATTCTGATGATGGAACTAAACTACTAGTGGAATATTAAATTAACTAAACCTAATTAATAATAATCAAAGAAGACAAATCGGATTAATGATAATAAGTTGATAATTGATAAAACTTGAAATAATTGTTCCTGCTTATCAAGGTAATCTTGTCATGCAAGCCAAGTTGATTAATATTTCAATTCATTCTCTCGACATGAATTAGAGTGCCTAAAATATGCATTTATAATTCTAACTCTTAATTCTCATTAATGAACTAGTTAATTATACATGCATATTTTAGGATTAATTAACAACCTGTAACAATCATCTAACATTCCGATTTCTCAAGTATGTTTTAATGATGAAATTCTATTAGCTTTAAGTAGGAATCTAATTCTCAACTAAACTCTTACTTATTATCATTATTCATCAAATACTAATAGAAAATTCTGCAAAAAAGAATACTATATTGATATGAATAATAAAATATAACATTTAAGATTCAAGGTATTAAAACATCATTGAATATTTACAAAGAAGAAGTAAAGATTAGGAGTTAGAAGAAGGAGATCTCTCAACCCTTTTTCTCTTCACAAAATATGTAATCTTCTCCTTTGCTATTACCTTTTTCTCAAAACATCAAAACAAACTTAAGAATTTACAACTACATAAATTCTTCTCCCTTCTTACAAAAATCCTTAAATTAAAATTCTATATATTTAAATTTATCAACTAAATCAAATACATATGTCTTCAATCCTTGTGCCCCTTGAAATGCCTCTTCAAAAGAGTTGTAAAGCTTGGTAAAAAGGCTTGACTCTTCAAGTGACCCTTCAGGATAACTGCCAAACGGTCATCACTATCGCGCTTGCGATAGAACATGGATCTTCACTCTGCTGACTTTTCTGCTGGCGTTGACTCCCTTCTTCTTCCTTGCTTTGTCGTGCTCCCTACCTCCTTCGCGCCTGCAACAGAACGCAGCTCTCCTTTTGCTCAACTTCTTTTCTTCTTCCCTTCCTTCTTCTTATGCACCTTAGGTCACGCTGCGGCTATCATTGCACCTACGATAGAGACCATCTTTCCATTGCTTAATTTGCTCATTTTGTCAAGTTTTCTCCATTTCTTCCTAAACTCACACAACATAAAATAAAACATAAAACATACCAAAGTCTAACATAACTAAACACAACTAAACATGATTTTAAACACAAAACACTAACTAAATATGAGCTATTAAGCTCATATCAAAATGGTAATTTGACCATAAATAGTGTAATAAAGGTTATTAAGGGTAAAAATGTAATTTATTGGATAATTATGTAATTGGTTACTTTTTGGGGACTAAAATGTAATTTGGCATGATTTTGTTAATTTAGGGACTAAATGGTAATTTGCATGTTTAATAATGGTTAAAAGTGTAAATGAAATGAATTGATGGAATTTTTGTAAATATGAAGAAGTTTATAGACTAAATCATAATTATGCCATATTTAAAGGACTAAAATATAAATATTAGATTTTATATCTACTAATTGTATATATGTGATAAAATGAAGGATTTAATTGTAATTATGAACACAATTGCATGTATAAAAATTTAGTGAAGTAAATATTAATTTAATTTGATATTTTATATATTATAAATATATATGTTTTATACACATGAACTTAGTCTAGTGGAAATCCCTTGATTTGCAATCACCACTGAACATATTTAATTCTCAGCATGTAGTTTTATTTGGCTGCGTGTAGGTACTCCATAGGTCACAGAGCCTAAAGCATACATGGAATTTTGGGAGTTGAATCAAAGAAATATTATTAAAGAATCTTAAGTATGTTAAGTTTCATGGCATGTATATGAACTTAAATTAGTATGGCGTTGGGTATTGGCATGTAGAATTTAAGTAGACAAAAAAATAGAACAGTATCATGCATGATAGTTTATGTTAGACTGTCTGTGAATGTGGTATAATATTGTGTTTGTTGCCCTGCGTTGGGCTATGGTTTGTTTGGATTGCAGCAAATATAGGTTAAGTGTATAGTCGTCATGTTTCTGAAAAATTGACCAAAGTAATAGTAATTTAGACAGTTATAGGTCAATTGGTAAATGGAGGTTAATTAAATATATGTTAAGTTATATGGTCTTCGGTTAATTTTTAAGTAACTAAAATTGGCTAATAAACTTAGGTACTTAATGAAATGATAAAATTGATATAAAAAAAAGTACTCGTCTTCACATTAATAGGATAATTAATAGATTTCCAAACAATGATGGTAATCGACTTCGAAAACTTAACATAAGTGATTATTGAATGTACTGCATAAAGGTGTTATAATTTTATTGGTATCAGAGTGAGGTTTAGGCGATTCTAAGATCAGAGTGGGTTATTAGGACTAGTTTCAGCACATATACATGCCAATTGATGAATGGATAATATTGTGAGATTAATGTATGCTATCTCCTTTTGTTAAATAGTACGAATGACTTCTGAAGAAGGGCGTCACGAGGATGAGGTAGAAAGTGCAGCTTCAGTGAGTGCTCGGCGAGTTGAGACGTCGTAGAAACAAGTTACTCCACCAGTTGTACCTCCCCCTCCACCTCAGCCTAATTTTCTGAATGTGATTGCCAATTATATTTAGCAACGTTTGTAGGTACAGTAGCCATCTCAACCATAGGTTCCTGAATAATCTCCAACTCTACCAAAAAGAAAGTCGATTTTAGAATAGATTAAGCGCTTGGCAGTTGAAGATTCTTAAGGATGGGACCCTCTGACTCCAGTTCAAGCTGAAGAATGGCTGTTTAAAGTGAAGAGAATATTTGGGACCACACAGAGTCCAACTGAGGAGATGTTGCAGGGAGCAGTAGCATTGTTGCAAGGACTTGCATTTACATGGTGGAGTGCAGTACGTAAACATACCCCTGCTGATCAGATAACATGGGATTTCTTCTTGTCTCAGTTTGAAAAGAAGTATATTGGGCCAGAATATAAAGCCTTAATGCAAGATGATTTTTGGAGACTCAAACAAGGTAACAAGTCAGTAGCTGAATATGAATGAGAATTTGAGCGGCTCAACGCCTATGTAGATGATAACTCCATGTCAAAAGAGAAATTGTGTCACAGATTTGTAAGAGGTCTCCACAACAACATCAAACAGATTGTGGGTGCCTAAAGGCATCCTGATATGAGATCATTGATTGAAGCAGCTATGAAAGTTGAGACCATATAGGCTGATAAAGCTGATAGACAGTGTCTATTGAGACAAAAGAGGAAGCCGGGTCAGCCTTTTGGAGCTTCAAGGCAGGGAAAGAATTCTAGAGGGCCTCCTTATTCATAGGGTTGTACATCTTCAGCACCTGCCCACACTCAAAAGAATCCAACAGGTAGCAATGCACCAGCTACATCAGTTGGCAGTGCACCGAGAGGCAGAGGTCGTGGTAATCTACCATAGTGTGAGCATTACAACAGATTCCATTCAGGTGAATGTAGATTCTTGACCAAAGCTTGTTTGAAATGTGGGTCCAAGGAGCATCAAGTGAGGGATTGCCCAAAAGCACAACCTTCTATAGCTGCTTCACTAGCCCCTGGATCAAGATCCACTCCACACAGAGGTAGATATAGAGGAGCAGCCTCCCATCAAGCTGCCTCAGGTCCTTCAGTTCAGCCTCTTCACGGGCAGGGCTGCGCTACGGGAGTCACTTATGTAGTCAAAGCTTGAGATCAGGATGACTCACCTGATGTTGTAGTTGGTAAGGTCTCCTTATTCTCTCATTCTGTTTATGCATTGATTGATCCTCATTCTACACATTCCTACATTAGCACTGATATTGCACGAGGTAAAAGGTTGCATGATTCACAGTTAGACCAGGATATCCGAGTGAGTAATCTTTTGGGTCATAGTGTTACGGTGAACAAGGTATACAGAGATTGTCCTATTAGTGCCCAGGGTTATGTATTCTTAGCCAATCTGATAGAACTTTCTTTTCGAGAATTTGATGTTATTTTGGGAATGGACTGATTATCCACTCACTAAGCTACAGTTGATTGCAAAAGAAAGGGAATGACCCTTAAAACTCCAAATAATCAGGAGATAATGATTGTTGGAGAAAGAACAGATTTTCTTTCTGATGTGATTTCAGCAATTGCGGCAAAGAGGCTTATAAGGAAGGGATCTATTGCATATTTGTGTTATGCAATGGAAGCCAAAAAGGAACATCTTAAAGTGATAGATGTGCCCTAATTTCGAATTTTTTTAGTTTTTATTTTTATTTTTTATCAGTTTTGTTTTTGGGATTTTTAATGATAATTCCCATTTTTGAACCCAAATAAAGGGGAATTTGATAAAAAAATTCAATTTCTTTCTTTAATTAACTAGGTTTTCCATTTTTATTCATATAAATAGAAAAATTTAGGAAGAGAAAGGGGGACTTTTTTTCTAAGTTAAGAAAATTTTATTTTCTCTTCTCCTCTTCTTGAAGAAATTTTCTCTCTACACTTTTTGAGTTTTTGTTCTTCAAATAAAGTTCTTAAGCTTAAAAATTCAATTTTTTAGTCAATAATATTTCTTGAGACAAAGAAAAATAATTTTTTGTTTTTGAGAATTTTTTTACTTTTTTTAATCAATAATTTTTCTTGAGACAAAGAAAAAATAATTCTTTGTTCTTGAGAATTCTTTATTTTTTTTAATCAATAATAAAAAATAATCGTTCTTGGGACAAAGAAAGTATTTCTTTGTTGTAGATAATTTATATTTTCTTTCATTATTTCTTTTTAAGCAAATTTTTTTCAATGGAATAAAATTGCAATTTTTATTATTTTTAATTCTAATTTTATAGATCTCAACAAGGAAATTAATCATATTTTTCCTCCATTGAATCAGTATTCTGAGGGTAAACATTCTAAGTTCGATCCCTTATTTTTATTTTCTTTTATTTATTTTTTGTTCATATTTAATTAGTCATCATGTAGATCTTTAGATCTATTGATTATTTATTTATTTTATGTTATCTTAGATATAGATTTAACATTTTTTACATTTTTATTCTTTTTTATTTTTTTATTGTTCATTCTTCTTTTTTTATTATTATTACTATTCTTATTCTTATTTATTATTATCATTATTTTTATTATTACTATTATGATGATGATGATGATGATGATGATGATGATGATGATGATGATTATTATTATTATTATTATTATTATTATTATTATTATTATTATTATTATTATTATTATTATTATTATTATTATCATTTTTTATGTATTAATTTATTAATATGTTGTTTTATTTGTTTCATCATTTCATTTAATTTTATTCGTAATTTATGATGTATTTTATTCCATTTCATTTTATTCATTTTTTATATCCTTTTTATTGATAATTGATTTAATTACTAACAACGGTTTTATTTATTTTTGTTTTGATTTCCACACTCTGTCTTCCTTGTTTGGGCATTCCCGCGAGCAAATTGGGAGATCCAAGAGGCTTATTTGGTTCTGATTTTTTGTTTTATTATTTGTATTATTTTCTTTATTTGGTCTTTTAATTTTATTTGACATTTATTATGTAATAAAATTACTTATTTTATGCACGTTTAAAACAAAATCATAAAAAATATTTATATTAATTAAATTGGAATTTTTTCTAATAAAATAGGACCAATGTCCTAATTTTCCATCAAAATAAACTATCACCTTTAACATTTTTTCTCTTAAGTATGCATGCGAGGACTAATGTTCTCATCCATAATAAATACCACGTTTTATACATGATTTGTATTTCCTTTACATTGGGGATTGTATTCCGCCCCTAGTTTTATTATAAATTAACGTACTTTTATTTACTTTATTTTAATGTTGCTTTATTTACTGCTTTCATTTTGTGATCGATATGCACTCTAATTACTTCATTTAATCGAATGAGAAAAGGAATGAAATTTTATCTCAAAAAACTCAATCATAACTTTAATCAAGGTATGAATAAATGTGAAGTCCCGAACCATCTCTGGTCTTTGGTTCAACAAGGTTAGATGAACCCTTCCAATGTTCTATTAGAAGGAGAATTCCAAAATATCTCTTGTTACTTAAAATACGCCCAAGTTGCATTATTTTAGGCTCCACGAGGTTAGATGAACCTTTCCAATGTTCTATTGGAAAGGGAATTCCAAAATATCTCTGGCTTGCCCAAAATAGACGTATATGCATCGTCTTAGGCTTCATAAGATTAGATGAATCTTTCCAATGTTCTATTGGAAGGAGGATTCCAAAATATCTCTGATTGCCCAAAATAGACACACATCCGCTGTCTTAGGCTCAGTGAGGCTAGACAACCCTTCCTAATATTTTATTGGGAGGTGACTCCAAAACACCTAATTGTTGCCCAAAATAGATGCCCTTGTAATCTTTTACAAGTCTTATGAACCCCTCTCGAATACCCTAAAAGCGGGTCTTCGAGGTCTCCGGGGTTCGGTGCGCGTCGCAGTGGTGACTCCACAGGGGACTAAATGAGACTTTGCTTCGAAAGTAACTTAGTTAAAACATACAATTGAGTTTTAATTTGAAATTTCATCCCTTTTTGAAATTGTATTGCATTTCATTAGATCATTAGATCTACGCTAGTTTGGTCCTTCTCTTAGCCCTGGTGCGTTCCCGAAGCACGACCCTACGTTCACTCAATGTAGGGAAGTGTTAAGGATAATCACCAGCCCAAGCCTCGTACCATCAGGATATATTAAATGGAGACTCGATTGGTCGTTATGCTCGTGATGAACGAGACACGTCGATAGGGACCATGCTTGGGTAGACCTAAAGTATTATCACCCTTGCCAAATCTCATGTAATGAAAATAGATACTTCCCCTAGGTGGTATGAACCATAATACTATGTTTACTATATGGATCACTTTGTATTGGACAAACGTAGATAAGTTGGTTGGTCACCTAATCAAAGGCTTTCATGCCCCATAAGCCCTTGTCGATTTATTCGAACTGCCTAAATACACAATGGTCAAAAGCCATACGTATACACATTAGTTATGAGAGGTTATGCTGCTAATTTTCCACCGTGCACCATACATGTCCATTAGGTTCCCTATTAACCCATGTATTAAGCACAGTTAGGAAAGAGATTGCATGACCTCTTGTGTGGGAGTAATAAGGATGGAAGGATCTACATGCTTGCATGTGGTTGTGGATGTTGCATTGCATATTTATGCATTACGTGCCATTCATGCACATAAAAAAAAGCATATGCATTTCATTTTGTTTGTGTACATTCTATTTTGTGCATATAATTTTCACATATACATATCATCCTATGCAAAAAAAATTTCCCTGCATTACATGTATCATTCTAACCTCTCAACTTTTCAGCAACTGTAGACCATTTGCTTGGGTGGTTTAAGGATTTCGATAGTTATCTAAAGAGCAATTCAGAGGTTGGGTTGGTGAACAGAGATCTAGCATCATTACTAGGACATTTACATGCATTAAAAATGGCTGATCCTTCGCGACAGATTGATGAGACTCGTGCCTTAATTGCCCAGGAGATGGATAGAAGGTTCGAGGAGCTTAAAAAAAGGCTATTAGCCATGATTAAGGAATGAATGGATGCCATGGCGCTCGTTCTTCAGGCTCAACTTATGGCTACTGCTCTTAACCCAGTTGAACTGGTCACGGTTAGGAAGGCTCATACAGCAATAGCCGTGGTGCTTTCATTTACTTCCAAGCCTGGAGGCAACGTGCCACTTGATTCACCTGTTGAGCAAGAAGGAAATAGGAGGCCTACTCTAGAATATACCATTGTGCCTGAAGAAGGTGGAGACCCGTGATGATGCATATCCTGAAAAATGAAAACTCAGGTATCCACAACAATAGTAAGGGCAATGTTAAGATAGTAGAAGTGCCAACCACGGAAATAAATCAAAGGCACTATTCTAATTTGGCCAGATCCTTATCTTGCGTCCTTAAGAGGCTAATGAAGGAGGGGATGTTACAGCCATTTTCGGCTAGGCCCGCAAGAAACCAAGGGCAGCCCAATCATAAGGCGGATCAGTATTGTGCCTTCCACCAGCACACCGGGCATACCACGGATGATTGCAAGACCTTGAGACATGCTATTCAAAATCTAATTGATTCCAAATAGATCTCTGACCTAGAAAAGAAAAAGGGAAAGAGTAAGATAGATTAAGTGCCTCAGTGGGAAGGGAAGACGGTTCCTAAGGATGACAATGAGCCATTAACTACGACATCCATGTTGGCGGGAGAGGAAGATGTTAACTATTTATGTAAGAGCCCAAAGTATATCCTACTTGGATTTGAGGTAAAATTAATTGGTAAAAAGTGCAAAAGAGTTGGATTAAAATTAATCTCTCAGTGGTTAAGGACTTAATTGAAAGGATCATAAGTTGTTGGAAGAAGGAATAGAATTGAGGGACTAAAGAGAACTTTTATAGGGATTGTTGGGGAATTCTGCATATGAGTGGGACAGCTGTGCATGGGTGCCATTTAGCGCACGGCTTTGGTAGGGCTCTTTGTGCATGATTTCCATGTGGATTTGGAATGATATAAAAGGTGAGATAGTCGGTTTTGTTGTCCCCAATTGCCGTTCATGCAGATTTTTCCCTCTTTCTTTTCTTTCCTCTCTTTCTTTTCTCTCTCTTTTGTGTTCCTCTCTTCTCTTTCTCTCCATCTGAGTTTCTGGCTCTTCTTTGTGGTTGTTTTTCTACATTTTTATTGAGTTTAGAGGTGTGAAGGATATTGGAAGGTAAGTATTTGGGCTGTGTTTCTTCTTCACCCCATTTCTACTTTAATTTTTAAGTTGGATTTTTGGATATGGTTTAAGTGTTTATTTGCTGGATTTGTTTTTGGGTTTGGACATTGGAAGAAGGTGAGGCTAGAAGGAAGGAGAAAGATAATGAGAAGGCCTGATTTTGAAAGTGTTTTTTAGCAGCTTTAAGGTTTGGGATTTTCTTTATTAAGTCTTTGTTTAGATGAGTGTTGGTTGGTTTGGGATCATGTGCTTTCTCTGTGTTGTGTATGTGTTTCAGTTTTGGAGTTTTATGATGCATGTTGTGTTTGAGTTAGATTTAAGATATGCATGTGCTCTTAAGTTGGGTTAAGTGTTGAGTTAACTTTGCCATGAAAGTATGTTGATTAAATGCCTTAAAATGGCATATGTATGATTATGTGTTGGTCATTAATTCATGCATGCAAGTGTTGAAGGTTGATAAGATTTTTGGTTAGTTTTGCATGATGTGGTTTTTGGCATGAAGATCTTTTAGTATGCTTATTATGCTTAAAGTGATAAATGGGTTAAGATTTGCATGTGGTAGTGTTTGATCTTAAAATGGTATTTGAAATGTCTCTTGCATTACATTGAAGATGATGCATATGAATGTTATGGTTAATAGAGTAAGTTGGTCAGAGTTATCCATTGGGTTGAGTTGTGGTGCAGATTAGCACAGCTGTGGTTGGTAAAACACAGCTGTGTTTTACCAATTCTGTATAGGTCACAGTGATAACTAAGTGGCTATGACCGTGAGGTATGCAAGAAATGCTTCTGCTTGGAAAGTGCTTGGTATGTCACGGTGACAACCAAATGGTTATGACCATGAGATACCCATGTTTTCATTCTGTTTTGCAACTGTGGTATGTCACAGTGACAACCAAAATGGTTGTGACTGTGAGATACCCATGTTTGCATTCTGTTTTGCAACCGTGGTATGTCACGGTGACAACCAAAATGGTTGTGACTGTGAGGTACCCCAATTTGCATTCAGTTTTATAACCGTGGTATATCACGGTGACAACCAAATGGTTGTGACTGTGAGGTACCCTATTTGACACTTTGATTTATTGTTCATCTATAAATGGTATGCATGGATATATATCATTTAACCCTTGTCAAACTTGATTCAATTAGAGTTATGACATGCTTAATGATATATTTTTGTATAAAGAACTTAGGTGATTAATTGGTTTAACTTATGTGATATTTTGCCTAGATTATGTATGCCATGAATATGCTAGTTTATGTATTTACATTTTCATATGTGTAATTGCAAAAGTCATGTGATGTGATGTGGTCCAACTAGATTGGTTAAGGTAGTGGATAGATAAGCATGCTTATAAAAGGTTTAGTGCAGCTGCTCAGTAGACCGTCATGGTCTTTTGTCTAGAGGCTTCGGTCTCTTCTATTACCTTCGGGTATTTATTTGTCTAGAGGCTAATGCCTCTTCTGTTTTTAGATACTGAATCTCATCGGTATCTTCAGTACCCGTATCCATGATCTATTGAGTTCAGCTTCTGTCTGTCTACTTTTGGTTATTGTTTGGCATTATGATGCTTATCATAAAATGTTATATGTTTGTTGAGCTCTAGTGTTAAAGCCTGTGAACCTTTGTTTAGAGTACTTGTAAATGTGTAAATCTGAGACATGGGCCTTGTATGTGAAAACATTTATGGGATTTGAGCATGGAAGACTCAGGTAAGTTTTACTAAGTACTTTGATAATTGTGTTTATGCCTTTTGTTATAAAGATGTAAGATGGTTTGCGTATGCTATTAAGATGATTGCATGTGATGTTTTTATTTCGTATCGATATATCCCCACTAAGCATTATCGCTTAGCACGGATGTTTGCTTCGTGTAGGTATGCAAGTTTGGTTCGGTTGTGAGAGTCCATCTGCTGGCCACTAAGCAGTGCAGTGGAGTCTTTTGTTGGGCTTAGATTCCTTTTGTAATAGATAGAGAGATATTATGTTCAGATTATTTATATCTCTTTTATATGTATTGAAGGCATGTAATATTGTTATGTTTATACATTAATGTTTTGAAGTATGTATACTTTAAGAACTTGGTTTATAAGTATGTTATGAATTATGCTTCCGCTTATGCATGTTTTGATAGTTCCGCTGCGATGCTTTGCATGAGTTATTTTCGTAAGTGTTTTAGTGTTTGCGCGCGTAGTGCTCCCTTACCCTCCCAAGGGGCATTGGGGTGTTACAATTTAGATATTCTTTTTATTTTTGATCTATTTAATAATGACGTTTTAATTTTGGTTTCATTAATAAGATGAATAATTTTTCTTACTTGTGCGAAGTCTCTAATGATTTCACTCTGCATAATTATGATCATAATTCATTCATATTTGACATTGATTCAATTGATGCTACTCCATTTAATCTCAGAACTTTGAAAAACCCAAAGGAAATTTTGATAGCATCTAATGTAACTCCTTAAGAGAGATTAAAATTTGATAGAATCTTGAAAAAAAAGTATGAAAAAGTCTTTACCTGGACCTACGATGACATGCCAGGAGATGACTGTGAAATCACCAAACACGCCATTCCAACATACCCCAATCACAGACCACTCAAGTAGAAGCTCGAAAAACTCAGGCCAGAATAGGCAGAGAAGGTTAAAGAAGAGGTTCAAAAATAAATCGTGGCCAAATTTCCTATTGAAATTCAACACCCGACTTGGTTGGTCAGCACCATCCCAATAGTCGAGAAGAACCAAAAACTATCAGGATTTGAACAAGGCTTGTCCAAAAAAAATAAAAAATAAAAAAAGGGGAAATTTTGATATGTGGATATGGCCAAGTTCATTGCGCAGAATTTGATATGGTCTCCCACATCATGTTGTGTCTGATGACGGGGTGCAATTTATGGCTGAAACCAAGAAGCTACTCCAGAAGTATGGTATTGAGCATCATAAGTCTTCTCTATTTCGGCCGCAGGCCAATGGGGTGGTTGAGGCGGCCAATAAGAACATCAAGAAGGTTTTTGCCATAATGGTTTAGAACTACAAGGTTTGGGCAGAGAAGTTGCCTTTTGCACTATTGGTTTACAGAACCACTGTCAGAACTTCTACGGGGGCCATGCCTTATTCTTTGGTGTATGGGACAGAGGCACTGTTGCCAGTTGAGGTAGAGCTTAGGTCTTTAAGGGTAGTTATGGAAACAGAAATCCCAAAAACTAGGCGAAGCAATGATTAGTGCAGTTTAACATGTTAGACGAGAACAGATTGCGAACCTATTATCACAACCAGATCTACTAGAAAATACTTTCTCGGTCATTCGAAAGGAAGGTCTGAAAGCATCCACTAAAAGAGAGAGATTTAGTCTTCCAGCAATTGAGGCCAGGTATTCCAGACATACGGGATAAATTCGGGCCAACATGGGAAAGCCCATTTGTTCTTAACAAGCTATTGTTCGAAGGAGCAACGATTCTAATAGACAGCGATGGAAACAAGTTCAATGAATCAGTTAACATTGACAGACTCAAGAGGTTCCCTGGATAAAGACTAAAAATCAAAAGACGATAGTAAAAGCCCTGCTGGTTGAAAATCAAAAAAAAATGCGGCCTTGCTAAAAATGGGCTCCTCTTCAGGGTGAAAAAAAAAAAAAAAAAGCACCTTGGGCAAAAATTAGACGATTGAGAGAAAACGTCCAATCAAGAAAACCCGAAAGGGCTGATTGGTAACAGGAGTTTGATGCTTTCAAGATCCATTTTGAGATTAGGTGCAGTTTTGCATTTTGAATCTATGTTAGCAAATGATCATGTATAGAGAAATTATACTGAAATGTACACAATCTTTGCAAAATAAATAAAACAAAAATAATGCAACTCATATGTTCATTATCTTCTAGTTCTCTTTTAAAAAGAAAGACATTGTTCATTATTGGATGTATGAAATCCAATAAGCTACGCTTTGCCGCTACTCTCGCCAGTCAGATGCCTAAGCCGATGGGTCCAGTTATCAACAGCAGGACTAATCACCCATCTCTCGTATGCACTAGTGGAAGCAGAGGAACAATCCCCAATAGGTGGTATGATAGTCTTTACCGGCAACTATGCCCAAAAGCTATGGTATCTAGAGGTAAAATCCAAAGATAAAGGGCCACCTTGAAAGGATAGAGGATGCCTCACAACATCTTGAATCCCTCCGAACTGTCGAACACAGCAGGCGGTAATATAAAAAGTGGCCTTATAAAATTTGCATAAGGGTACGCATCCTGAAGAGCCGTCCAGAGTCATAGTAAAATAGGGGAGCAAGACGCACATTAAGCTGATGTCGTCATTCGCCACTGACTCGACTTCAGCAAGTGTACTGAATCGACAAGTAATATAATGGAGTATTTTTAAGACTCCGAGTTATCATACCCAAGAGACTATGTGTGCAAGTAATGAAAATCAAATGTATGCTAAAGAATTCCCAATTGTTTGAATTTATTGAATTAACTACTGATTAAAAACAAAGAATTTAAATAACCAAAACAAGTAAACAGAAACAATCAAATTAAATTGACAGCAACAATTGCAATAAACTAAATGACGGAAAAAATTAACAAGATAAGAATTCAAAATTAGACAAACGTTGCTCAGGTTCACTCATCCACCCCATACCCAGATATGAATCAAAACACATAAAGAAAACATATATGAACGAAATCGGGATAACCCTCTTAACCCAAGCGTCCCATTCCGGAGCAAGCTACTCTAATTACATGATGTCCCATTCCGGAGCAAGTCATACAACTAGCCTAATCACGGGTCTAAAATCCTAGGTTCGGTTTGCTTTCCCATTCCGGAGCCAAACAACCCAAAACCTACTTATTTCACTCCTCACTCAAATCTTAAACCATGAAAACATGCACATATGGATTCCCTTCCGGAGCAGTCCGAATGTTACAGCAAACATGACAGAAAATCTGAAGATAAATTATCATGACATTTAATCATTCAATTCAATAACCAATTAAGATACATGAATTAATCCATTCATCAAAACAGGAAATTAACTTGAAAACATACATCTCATGATTTGACAATAATAACCAGTGAAATAAACCTTAATTTATATATCAAATATCAAAATATGTTTAGAGTTCACATCTAAGATAGGGGTTTAGAGATCCCCCAAACAACTAAGAAACTACTCACAATCCATTACAAATTCAAAAGAATAAAGGAAAGAGTAAACCCAGAAATTCATTGAGGTAGAAATCCCGGTTGAATCCCACGTTCTTCAGTCTTCTTCTTCAGATCTTTAATGGAGAATAAAACCAAAATTCTGGAAAACTAGAAAACTAACTAACTCTGGAAATTAACTATGTATCTAATGAAAAGTACTCTCAATTTCTAATTAAAATCTCAAAGCAAGAATGAAAATTAAAGTTTAGAACCGAAGAATCCCTCAGAAAATATCAGCTGCCAAAACTAATAACAAAAACTAACTAAAAAAATCGGAACCCTAGCCAAAGAGAAAAGTGCGTTTTTATAGTTCCAGATGGGTCACGGTGACAATGAAATTCATTGTCACCGTGTCCAGTCGAGAATTTCAAATTCCTTTCACGCACAGGAGAGGGGTCACGGTGACAATGAAATTCATTGTCACCGTGAGGTCTTCAAAGTTTCGCTTCTGTCTAAGAAATAATTATGTCACGGTCACAATGAAATCCATTGTGACCGTGAGGTACGTGCTGCTTTGATCCTGCCTTGATGATTTTTATGTCACGGTGACAATGAAATTGATTGTCACCGTGACATGCTTCCTACTTGCATTCTGCCCAATCGTTTGCTATGTCACGGTCACAATGAAATCCATTGTGACCGTGACCCATCTAGGTCAGCTCCTGACTTCCACTTCTCTTTATGTCACGGTCACAATGAATTTCATTGTGACCGTGATGTACCTATTACCTCACCTGCAAAGACAAATAAAAATCCATCAAAAACTATCTATAATGCATCAAAATTCCAATTTGACTAAGATTAGTAAAATTAACCTAAAGGAAACAAAATCTAACACAAAAACACAACTAAACACCCAAAAATCATATAAAAACACCCTCAAAACTAAGTACTATATTGAAGTTATCAAAATACCCCATACTTAGACTTTGCTCGTCCTCGAGTAAATGAATTATCCACATTCCTGAAATTTCAAACTCTAACTCAGAATACGAAAACTCAAAAATAATCCTAGAAGCAAGCAGAAGGGTCTTAGTTACAAATCCTCACATCAATTTATATCAAGTAATTTCACATGTGTGTGTGTTAGGCTCAAAACCAATTTTCTCTTTTCAAAACAAAACAACCAATGCATTCCAATAATTGAGCAAAGAAATTAAATATGCAAATGAATTCGCATATAGGTTTCGCGCTTAAAACTCAGAATAATCATACGCCTCTCCTTTAGTACCGGAACCACAAGGGTCATCTCCACTTAAACAACTCAAATCAAGAACAGAATCAAAAGGACTTATTCCAGGGTTGTAATGTTAGGTTAAGGTATTGGCTAACAAGAAAAGTTAAAGAATTCAAACAAAGTATTAGCCACTCTACCTTAAGTTTCAACTACCCAAAACTGAACAAGATTGTCTAGATCCTACCTTCAATTCACCTATAATTTCCAATGTTGTCTAAACTTCTCCATACACAATATGCATTGAACTCAACAACAACATAGTGATGAACTTCCCTTTTAATTCACTTTTAAACCCAATTCCGTAAATATGAGTATATCTTTTTCTACTCAAAGGTACCCCACACTTGAATTTTTCGATATTCAACAATCAAAATTGACTAAAAGAAACGACAAACCTCATTGAACTTCCATTTTTTTTTCATCATTATTTTTCTTTCTCTTTTTTTTTCTTCGTTTTTTTCTTCATTATTTTTCTTTCTTTTTTTTTTATTTTTTAATTTTTTTTTGGGTACCCAAAGTCTAGAATTTCTTATACCCATTTTTTTTCTCTAATGAGGAAAAGTTTAACACCATACTAAATAACACCCACAAAATTCAACAATTCTTCCCACACTTCCACTATTTCAACATAAATACCCTTATTCAACTTTCAATGATATTCCAACCCAATCCTAGAGTAGCCAATTCTTAGAAAAGGGTAGGCAAAGGCATTTAGGCTAAATGGTAAAATAATAGTATAACAAGAAAATTTCGTAGTACGCTTTTAGCATACTAAATCAGCTCAACGGGGCTAGCAATGGAAATAACGTAAACAGGTAGGTCTAAAGCTATTTAAAAGTGGTCATCAAAGAAACAAATTGCCTTTATCATGTCCTAAACTTGTTTAAGTTGTTATCATGTTTCGAAGGGTGATGAGGAAGGTTCTAACTATCCTAACATTCCTTCACTCAAAAACTCTTACGCACTGGATTTTTCAAATTTTACAAACAAGCCTATAGTGCATAAAAGATTGGAAATCGCAAGATATATGACTGATTGAGATTCAATTTGCTTCTTAAACTTCCAACTACTCATTTGCCAAAATCAATTTTTAAGATAGACTATTCTCCAATTAAAGTTCAAAACATTCACAATAGGAATAACTGAGGTTAAGCTAAGCTGAGATAAAGATATTTAGGCAACGACAATAAAGTACAACGAAACTAAAACAGAAATAACCATGCATCATACATCAATGGAATGGCTGTTAATTACATATATAATATGAAATTAATGTCTCCTACCCCCCCCCCCCCACATAAAAACTTGCTATCCCCAGCAAGTAATAATATTACATATCAAAAAGAAAGATAAACAAAAAACAAACAAAAGTCAAAACAGAAGATGAGAGATCTCCCTGATTACTGTTCTGGTGGTGGCGGTGGCGGTGGGAAATGAGCATCAAATCGCGCAGACCAGGAGGAAAATGCCATGAGCATCTGGTCCATCTAGGACTGAATGGCTGCCTGAGAGGTGGAGATGGTGTCCACCGATGCAACTATGGTATCCATCCGCTCCATGATCGCGTCATAATGCGCTGAAGTAAACGACTGGGGCTCAGTGGCTGGGGGAGCTTGTGCCTCAGGATCGTCCTCCTGCTCATGAGGTAAACCGCCCAAACCGCGCTCTACACCGTGCAAATACTCATCCCGGGTTGATAACCGATAACCATCCGCTGTTGTTGGATCTTTGACTATAACTTTCATATTCCTCAGCATCTTATCATAAATTATAGGAATAGAAGATAAAACCATGTACTTGCCCAATGGATGGTTAACCCTCTTGGCTATCATTATGATGAATCCGCCCAGTGCGATTTTTTTCACTTTCCTTGGATGCCATTGCATCTCCTCCAATTTATGCCAAACATGAGTAGCGCCAGTGATTCTAACATCCCGAACCATGCAAGCAAGGAATAAAGCTTCGAGTAAATTTACCTGTCCCGTCGAATCTACATGGCTGAGGAGAGAAAGTGAGAAGAATCTATGAATGATGCGTAGAACATGGTCGTCCAAATGGTGGGCTTTCGTCTTGCCCGAGACATACATGGTAGCTGTAGCCGTGTCTCTAATAGTGGCCAAAGCAGCATCCTTATCATACTCCTCAAAACAATCGGGTACAAGGTGTGGAAAACCAAGGTATTTGGAAAATTGATGAAAAGTGAGATTGTAAGAAGTTCCATCCAACCAAAAAGACACTGTACCTGGATCTCGGATGAGGTCGCGTCCCGGTCGACAAGTGACAGTCAACGCAAAATCCCTTGTCAATTGCGGGTATACCTTATCCCGTGTTGAGAACACCCTCTCCCAACCGATGTTGGCTATTAGATGTTGTACTTGATCTCTAATACCGAGCTTCTGCAATAGATCAAAATCCAAATATGTTGTCGGGACATAGGAGCACTTAGAGAACAGAGCATAAACATCTTTCTTTGGTACCGGTACCCACTTAGGGGCCTTCGAAATATCTACTGATTTTTGGCTTAGGGGTGGGTTGATGGAGCTGGATGCAAGAGCAGAGCTTTTGCGCTTTGGAGCCACTGCGTGAAAGAAAATAGCCAATTTCAATAACAAAGTAAGTTGAAACAACAATGGCTACTACTTTACTCAGCATTTAACAATCCATTCTACCCAACTTATGCATCCCCCAACTGAGTTTGATTTGTCAAATTGATATCAACTCATGAGTAGGTTTAGAATGTGCAATGACAACTTTAAAACACAGTTACACATAAAGGTAAATAGAATTAGGCATGTCAACATGTTAAAAATTGCAGAAGTTGGGAAATCAACTCTATGACACATTTTATCAAACACTTGGTGAGCATGTATTTAAACGTACTAGAATTGAAAACTAATGGCACTAACAATCCCCCAAATTGGCAATAAACAACCATAAAGTGCACAACCAACAGTTTAAGATCAGTAAAAGTCCAGGTCGATTCCAAATTTGATGAAAACCATTAACCCAACATTAAATGCAAATAAAGCCCTAAACGTCCTACTTCCCATATAATCACGTTCAGGAGTAACGATCAACATTAAGAAGGAAAGTAAGAAAGAAAAGGGTTCACACCAAGATTTCATTGCAATAATTGAGAACATCATGGAATTTTCGAATAAAACTACCAAGAACAACATAGCAATAGGGAACGAAGAAGAACAGGGGATGAGAGGAGGAGATAAACAAAATTTAAAATTAAAATAGAAGGAAGAGAAATGTACTTACTTGTTGTAGATAATCCGGGATGATGGTCTAAAAGAGAGAAAAGAACGCAGAGGATGCAGTGAAGAAGAAATGGTGCACGGTGCGAGTGAATGAGATGTGGGACAGTGAGAAATAACAAATAGAAAACTGGGATTTTTAAAAGTTCTTTTCGTGGGTCACGGTCACAATGAAACTCATTGTGACCGTGACATATCCAAAATTTGCAATGCAGAATTGAACCGCCATGGGGTCACGGTGACATTGAAATTCATTGTCACCGTGACATAACCAAATTTGAAAACAGAATTGAATGTGCATTATATCACGGTCACAATGAATTTCATTGTCACCATGACATAACCCAGTTTGAAAATAGAATGTAACTTACTCTACCTCACGGTGACAATGAAATTCATTGTCACCGTGACATGTACATACCTCAGAACAGAATGTATCTTATTTTATCTCACGGTGACAATGAATTTCATTGTCACCGTGACATGTGCACACCTCAAAACAGAATGTAACTTACCTGATGGTCACGGTCACAATGAATTTCATTGTGACCGTGACATATGCATTAACCAGAATCCAGAATGCATCCTCCTTTGGTCACGGTCACAATAAATTTCATTGTGACCGTGACCACCTGCACACTTGCACAAATTCATCAATTCCTCTAAATCTCTTGATACAATTGTTTTGAACCTTCTTCAACAAAACATAATTTCTCTTCTAAACATAAAATTTACAAAATGAAACAAGATTAACTTCCTAAACAAAATACCATTAAATGATAAAAAGAAATAATGATAAGAAGTAGTTCTGCATTTAACAAGTCCGCAGCTGGACTTTTAAAAACAGTCAAGGATCCATATGAGTGACGATCGTGGAAGCACAATCAAATTTAGATTCAAAATACGGCTTCACACGATGTCCATTTACCTTGAATTCATCCTCAAACCGCGGGTGCTTCAATGTCACCACGCCAAACTTATCTACTGCCACTACTTCATATGGTCCCTTCCATCTCGATTTCAACTTACCAGGAAACAATCGCAGCCTACTGTCATAAAGAAGCACTCGCATTCCAGGTGTAATTTCCTTTCTGACCAGTTTTCGATCATGCCACTTCTTAGTTTTATCTTTGTACCTCATGGCATGATCATAGGCCCAAAATCGATGCTCGTCTAGTTCATTTAGCTGCAAAGACCTGCACTTTCCTGCATTCTCAAGGTCAAAATTCAGAAATTTGGTAGCCCAATAAGCTTTATGCTCTATTTCAACTGGGAGGTGACAGGACTTCCCAAAAACTAACCTAAAAGGGGACATCCCTATCGGTGTCTTGAATGCTATCCTATAGGCCCATAGAGCATCATCTAACTTAAGGTACCAATCTTTTCTAGATGAATTGACCGTTTTTTCTAAGATGGCCTTTAACTCCCTGTTAGACACTTCAACTTGACCATTAGCCTGAGCATGGTAAGGGGTTGTGACCTTATGCCTAACGCTAAATTTCTTTAATAAAGCCTTAAATTGGTGGTTCACAAAATGTTTACCACCATCGCTTATAATGGCTCTAGGGGCTCCATATCGAGTGAATATATTTCTCCTCAAAAATTCTAAAACAATCTTAGCATCAGCGGTTCTAGTGGCTATAGCTTCGACCCATTTACTCACATAATCCACTGCCACCAGAATATATTCAAACCCGTACGAAATCGAAAAAGGTCCCATAAAATCTATTCCCCATACATCAAATAGTTCTACCTCAAGCATGTTTGTCAGGGGCATCTCATCTCGCTTAGATATATTTCCTACCCTCTGGCATCTATCACAAGTCTTCACATAAAATTGAACATCTCTAAACATTGTAGGCCAATAAAAACTAGAAGATAAAATTTTCATTACCGTTCTATTTGGCCCACGATGTCCACCAGCTTCTCCACTGTGACAAGCTGTGATGATTGCACCCGTCTCTTCATCTGAGATGCACCTTCTTAAAACTTGATCTGCACATAATCGGAAAAGGTAAGGGTCATCCCAAATGTATTGTCTTGCATCTGCTCGCAGTTTCTTCTTTTGCTGCCAAGTATAATCTTTAGGCATAAAACCTCCTGGAAGAAAATTTGCTATGTTAGCAAACCAAGGAACAGAAACTTCACAAGCAAATACAGCACAAATGTGTTCATCAGGAAATAAATCTAAAATTTCCCCCTGTTCAATATGGTCATTTTCCATTCTTGACAAATGGTCTGCCACGAAGTTTTCAGCACCCTTCTTATCCTTAATTTCTAAATTGAACTCTTTCAATAGCAGCACCCAATGAATTAGCCTCGGTTTGGATTCTTTCTTGGCAAATAAATGCCTTAAAGCTGCATGGTCCGACCACACCACAACTTTTGCACCTAGCAAATATGGCCTGAACATCTCGAATGCATACACAATTGCTAGAAGTTCTTTCTCTGTGGTGGTGTAATTAACCTGTGCTCCTGTCAAAGTGTGACTAGCATAATAAATTGCACAGAATATCTTATCCCGTCACTGTCCCAGTACCGCTCCCACTACATAATCACTAGCATCACACATTAGTTCAAACGGCATAGTCCAATCCGGAGATATAATCACCGGAGCTGAAATAAGCCGTTGCTTTAATGTTTCAAAAGCTAGCAAGCATTCATTATCAAAATTAAAAACAGCATCTTTCATGAGTAAATTAGATAGGGGTTTAGCAATTTTTGAAAAATCTTTAATAAAACGTCGGTAAAACCCCGCATGTCCTAAAAAACTCCTTATGCCCTTAACACTCGTTGGAGGCGGTAACTTCTCTATGACTTCAACTTTCGCCTTATCCACTTTTATCCCTCTCTCTGAAATTTTATACCCTAACACAATGCCCTCTCTCACCATAAAATGGCATTTTTCCCAATTTAAAACTAGGTTAGTCTTTTCAAACCTCCCTAGCACTAAATCAAGATTCTTTAAATAGCTCATAAAATCAGCTCCATATTGTGACGCGCGCCGAACCCGGACAACCCAGCATGGGCCCTCTCTTTGAATCCGCTTTAGGATTCGAGGTATGAAGGTTCGCGTCTTTTGATCATGGGCGCCATGAGACATCATCGGTATATCCCTCCCAATAGAACATTGGGGAGAATAACCTAGCCTATTGACGCCTAAAGGCACCTTTGAGGTATTTGGAGTCGCCACCCAATTTGCAAGAAATTGGGAAAAGGTTTCTCACCTCTATTGGTCTAAACCAGAGATATGGTGTCCGGAACTTCCCTCTTATTTATGCTTTGGTTAATTATAAATGGATTTTTAAATTCTTAAAATTATATCTCTCATCTCATACGAGCGATGCATTCAAATTAAAATGCGCATATCAATCATTCGAGAGCAATAAAATAAAAGCAACAGATAAAGCGATAAATAAAAGCGGTAAACACCCAAGCACACAATTACAAGAGAAATCAGGGCGGAATACAACCCCAATAAAAGAAGGTTAAAGATGTAAATGGGGACGGAATACAATCCCCAAAAGATAAATAAAGTTGCCCCAAAATTAATTACAAGGGCCCCAAAAGAAATGAACTTGAATTTTAAAACACTCACTTAAGATCAAAATAAAAGAACATACATAAATCGGGACATTATTTGAGGGACGTTGGTTCCTTCGCGCTTGTTCGAAATTTAGGAACATTGGTTCCTTCGTATTAATTTGAAGAGGGTTCGAAGAGTCATTTTTTATTGCTTGAATTGAAAAACCGGGATGAGTGATCCCATTTTTGTAGAAAAGTTGACTCTTCGTTTTAATTGTGACATTTTTATTGTCGGGCTAAAACAAGGGACATTGGTCCCAATTTTATTAGTGAAGAATCCAATTTAATTGTAAAAATATTTTTGTGACTTTTTATCACACGCGTACAAAAATAAAACAAGTACTTACAAGTAAACATGTAACACATAAAGAGAAGGAATTAAGAAAGATCTCACCGAGCAAGGCGATATTCCACGTGTCGCGACCCATCCGGGGAGCCGTGAGAACGCTTACACTACCCGACCCAAATTAAACTCATACAAAGATAATATCGAAAATAATATTAGTAAATATTTTAGGCAAATTAATCAAGCAAGTGCAAAATATAACAATAATAATAAATGATAAATAATGATAACGACAATAATATTATGATAACAAATAATAATATTATGTGGCACATAAACATTAGCATGACAATAAGTAGGTGATGATAATACTAACAATTATAATAACATAATATCAATAAATATACAATGAATATATAATAATGATAATAATAAAAAAGAGATGATACATAGCAAATAAATAAATATAATAATAGCGACGATTAGTTAATAATAAACATAAAATACATGAATATATAATAATAATGATAATAATAATAATAGTGATAATAAGGTGGTAATAATGCAAATAATAGTAGTAGTAAGTGACAAATAATATGAAAACAGAATAATCAATTAGAAATAATAATAACAATAATAATAATAATAATGATAGTAATAATAATGCCAAAAATAAGGGAATGGATGGCCAATAGAATAACCATAATAATAACTACGTGAGATAACAATGAATAATAAAAAAAATGACAATAGCAAACAATAACATGAGCCTAAATATGAACACAAGCATGAATAGTGATAACGATAAATAATAATAATAATATTAGCACATGAACATGAAAACCCATTTAAAGCCAACAAATAACATATTAATGATGGTATTGACACAGTGAAATGCTAAAAATAAATAATAGACAATATATTAATAGCAAAAAAATAATATTAACAATAATAAATAATATGCAAAAATAATGAGAACAAGTCCAAGAATGTTTACCCTCAGAATTTTTAGATTGGGGAAACGGTGTCCCGATCGATTTTCCTTGTCGGATTTGTACTGATGAATATTTGAAGAAAATGTAGAATCTAATGTTTTGAAATAAAATCAAGAAAATACTTTGATGAAAATATTTTTTGATGGATGATTTGAGTAAGAGGAAATTAATTTTCCCAACCCAAATCACTCAATAAGATGGATTATATCTTTTTTTTGAAGACCAAATCAAGATTTAAAACTTAAGAAAAGAGAAAACAAATAGTAGCTAAAGCAAAAATGGCCCCTGGAGAGAAAAAAAGTTGAAAGAAAAAAGGGGGGGCCCAAAAAAATTGTCGTCCTCCATAAAAATGAGTACCAAATTCTCATTTAATCTTGTCTTGGCCAAAAATGGCAAAAGACAAAAAACCTTTTATTTTTAGTTAATCCAAAATATCACAAAATGGTGAAATAATGAAAAAGTCAGACTGAAAAAATTCAGACTGAAAACAGCGAAAAAAACGGACAGGCGAAGACCAGGTCGCGCGGAGAGGGCAAGGGCGCGCGCGGCAGCAGCCTGCTGCGCGCGTGGTGCCCCCCGCACCGCGCGCGGCAGGCAGCTGCCTCGCGCGCAGGGGGGGCGCGCGGCGCCCCCTGCCTCACGCGCAGGGGGGTGCGCGCGAGGCCCCTGCCTCGCACGCAGGGGGCTGCGCGCGAGGCCCCCTGCCTCGCGCGCAGGGGGCTGCGCGCGAGGCCCCCTGCCTCGCGCGCAGGGAGGGGCGCGCGGCACCCACCGCCTCGCGCGTAGGGGGCCTGCGCGCTGGGCGGCCTGCTGCGCAGGCGCCCCTGCGTGCTGGGGCAGCCTGCCGCAGGCGGCCTTCGCGACCTTTTTTTTTTTTTTTTTTAAATTTTAAATTTTGACACAAAATTAATATATATATTTTTTTACTCCATCTTAATTTTAATTTCCCCAAAAATATATATTTTTAATTATTTTCCGAAAAGCACACCTTTTGACAAGGAACGATCGATTCTCACCTTTCTTGCCGAAAATCGGTCTTCTATTTCATCATTGGGTAATCCTGATCTTGGACCGCCTCGGGACCCGGTGTCTACAGTTGCCCCCAATTTTGGGGAACTTAGAACCTAGGTGCCCAAGTGAACCAAAATTCAGAAAAGAGAGGGAGAGATGCGTACCTGAGGCGGTCGCTGTCCGGGACTTGGTCTTGCCAGCTTGTCGGCATCATAGGATTACTACCGGTCACATGATTGAGAAACGTCAGCTTGTCGACATGAAACCATGGCTGAGCGACTGATAAACACCAGTTTGTCGGTGCGTGCAGGCGTCAGACTTTTGTGAACGCGGTTGATAGAACGCCAGCTTGTCGGCGTGTGAAACCGTGGCTGAGCGACAGATAAACACCAGCTTGTCGGTGTGTGAAGGCGCCAGACTTGGAAGAACGTGATTGATAGAACACCAGCTTGTCGGAGTGTGAAACCATGGCTGAGCGACTGATAAACACCAGACTGTCGGTGTGTGAAGGCGCCAGACTTTGGAGGAACATGATTGATAGAACACCAGCTTGTCAGCGTGTGAAACCACGGCTGAGCGACTGATAAACACCAGCTTGTCGGTGTGTGAAGGCGCCAGACTTTGGAGAACATGATTGATAGAACACCAGCTTGTCGGTGTGTGAAACCACGGCTAAGCGACTGATAAACACCAGCTTGTCGGTGTGTGAAGGCGCCAGACTTTGGAGAACGTGATTGATAGAACACCAGCTTGTCGGAGTGTGAAACCACGGCTGAGCGACTGATAAACACCAGCTTGTCGGTGTGTGAAGGCGCCAGACTTGGAAGAACGTGATTTATAGAACACCAGCTTGTCGACGTGTGAAACCACGGCTGAGCGACTGATAAACACCAGCTTGTCGGTGTGTGAAGGCGCCAGACTTTGGAGAACGCGATTGATGAAACACCAGCTTGTCGGTGTGTGAAACCACGGCTGAGTGACTGATAAACACCAGCTTGTCGGTGTGTGAAGGCGCCAGACTTTCCTGCGAAAACAAAAGAGATTTGTATGCAAGGGTAAGTTATGCACGTGCATATGCATATGTCATGCAGGATGCAGGTGACACCATTCATCTAAGTGGCCCAGTGGTCGAGGTGCGATAACTCTTGCTGAAGCGACTCGTGGCTTTGTTTGGTCGATCATGCCCCCAAGCGTCTGTAAGCGATGTCCTGCTTCATGGACTGTGACTCATAATTCTTCAGGGAGGATTGCCCGATGTGTGTCTTTGCTTGAAAGGGGTTGCCCAAGGTAATGCTGCCTTATCACTCCAAGCGTCATTGTTTTAAAGGTAGTGCGTCCCTCGTGGATTTTCACACTAGCTTTTCTTAGCGGGAGATGCGTCCTTGTCGGATTTTCACATAACCCTGTGCCTTATTTTTGCCTGGAATGGACCCAACCCAATCCAGCGGCTTTTATTTATTTCATTTTTTGTAGGGCAGACTGCCTGTTACCAGGTTTTCACCCTGCCCTTTGGCCTAACTTTTACTTAGAGCGCCAGTCACGGTTTTCATCTCTAACGGCCTTATTTTTATTATTATTTATTTATTTATTATTATTTTTTTTTAATAAATTTCTGTCGATTGCACGGATAAATTGTGCTCATTCAAATGGGAAGTGACAGCAGTGACATATTACTCGTCTGAAAAGAACTATGGACATTCATTGGATAAAAGAACTTCTCTGAGTGCATAATTGCATACATGTACACGTTTCTCGTGTGATTTCATTACACATGATCATCATTTGACATTAGGCCCCAAGATACCAGACCACATCTAATCTCGAGATAGATCCCAAAAGCGTCACACTCCTGTTATCAATCAGCCCTCTCGGGTTTTCTTGATTGAGCATTTTTCTCTCTCTCTCTTTTTTTTATTATTTATTATTATTATTATTATTTTTTTGTCTTCAGCCGTGGAATCTTTTCAATCTGTCGACGTTGACCGGCTCCCTGAATTCATTCCCATCACTATCTGTCAGTATCGCAGCTCCTTTAGACAAAAGCTTCTTCAGAACGAAGGGTCCTTCCCAAGTTGGCCTGAATTTGCCTCGAAAATTCGGAACCCCTGGCCTCATCTGTTTGAAGACTAGGTCTCCTTCCTTCAATGGGTGCTTTCTTACTTTCTTCCCAAATGAGCGGGCTAGTCTTTTCTGGTAGATCTGGTTGTGGTAGTATGCCCGCATCCTATCTTCGTCCAATAGGTTCAACTGTAGTAGCCGCTGCTGGGCCCATTCGACTTATGGTAGCTGAGCTTCTGTTACCACCCTCAATGACTGGAGTTCTATTTCTACTGGTAGAACTGCTTCCGTCCCGTAAACCAAGGAGAAAGGGGTAACCCCTGTGGAAGTTCTAGCGGTGGTCCTGTAGCCCCATAGTGCGAATGGCAATTTCTCGGCCCAGTCTTTATAGGTTTGCACCATCTTAGCCAATATCTTCTTGATGTTCTTATTAGCTGCCTCGACCGCCCCGTTGGCCTGTGGTCGGTATGGAGAGGACTTATGGTGTTGGATGGCGTACTTCTTGAGCATCTGCTTAGTCTCAGCTTGGAACTGTACCCCATTATCTGACACGATGTGATGAGGGAGACCGTACCTACAGATCAAGTGTCGCTCGATGAACCTGGCCATTTCCCGGGCGCCTAATTTCTTGAAGGATTCAGCTTCAACCCACTTGGTAAAGTAATCAATGGCGACCACAATGAACCTGTGCCCGTTAGAGGCTGTCGGGTGTATCTCTCCTATTATGTCAATCCCCCATGCGGAAAATGGCCACGGAGATGTCAGGTTGCACAATTCCGACACCGGCAGGTGTCTCAGATTAGCATACTGCTGGCATAATTGGCACTCCTTCACATATTTAGAGCAGTCTGTATCCATTGTTAACCAGAAGAATCCTTGCCACATTATTTTCTTTGCCAGGGCCAGACCATTCATATGGGCCCCACAGACCCCTGCATGGGTTTCCTCCATAACCCTTTTAGCCTCTTTTTCATCTAAACATCTGAGTTGTATGCCATCGGCTTGTCTCTTATACAACACCCCATCTACACTGATGAATTGAGTGGACAGTTTACGGATTAGCCTTTGGTCTTTTTCAGTGGCTTCTTCCGGGAATATTGACCTCTCCAAATAATTCAGGACATCATAGTACCATGGCTTTCCATCAGTAGTTTCAACATCCCCGACTTGTTCGGTCTCAAAGTATGGCTTGCTCGAATTAGAAATGAGCACGGGCTTCATAACTATTCCTTCTGGGTTATCCCACATGGATACTAAGGTAGCTAGGGCATCTGCCAATTGGTTCTCATCTCGGGGCACGTAGTTAAAAGTGCAAATTTCAAACCGGCCACTAAGTTCTTTCAAGCACTTTGCATATGGCAACAGCCGCCCTTCCTTGATGGCCCATTCACCCCTGACTTGGTGGATTACTAAAGATGAGTCCCCGAAGACCTCTACTACTTTTGCCCCCACGGCTGAGAGTGCTTCTAACCCAAAGATGCAGGCTTCATACTCAGCCTCGTTATTGGTGGCTCTGTACCTTAGTTTCTTGGCTAAGGGAAGCTTCTCTCCGTCTGGGGTCACTAGAATCACTCCTGTTCCGGCTCCCTTGCTATTTACTGCCCCATCAAAATACATCTGCCACTTCTGCACGGTGATGGCTACCATGTTTTCGTCGGGGAATTCATACAATAGCTGGTCTCCTTCAATTGGATGGTCAGCAAGAAACTCGGCCACTGCTCGACCTTTAATGGTCTTTCTAGTAATGTATTCCACGTCAAATTCTTGTAGCAATATCAACCATCTTCCCATTTTCCCTAGTAAAGAGGGTGCCTGTTGCAGGTATCGGAGGGGATTTTGCTTGGCAACAGCCTGCACTTTGTATGAATGAAAGTAATGCCTCAGTTTCTTGGATGCCCAGATTACTGCCAGGCAGATCTTTTCCACTTCAACATACTTGGCTTCATAAGGGAGGAATTTCTTGCTGAGGTAGTAAACCGCAAATTCCACCCCGAATTCATCCTCTTGGGCCATCATGGCTCCTACAGAATTTTCCTCTATTGCTAGGTAGAGAATCAAAGGTTTAACAGGCCGTGGCGGTCGTAGCACTGGGGGATTTTGGAGGTAATCCTTAATGACATCAAAAGCCTTTTGGCAATCGTCGTTCCACCTGACTGGCTGATTCTTCCTGAGGAGCTTAAAAATTGGTTTGCACACTGAAGCGAGCTTGGAAATGAACCTACTGATGTACTGCAATTTGCCCAGAAAACTCCGAACTTCCTTTTCCTTTTGGGGCGCCGGCATTTCTCTGATTGCCTTGATTTTATCAGGGTCCACTTCTATTCCCCTTTGGCTTACCACATGGCCTAACAGCTTACCCGAGGTGACTCCGAAAATGCATTTCTTAGGATTGAGGCGAAGATTATACTTGTCGATCCTCTGAAAGAACTTTTCCAAGGCCTCGAAATGTCCTTCTCGAGTTGCCGACTTGATCATCATATCATCGACATACACCTCAACTTCCTTGTGGATCAAGTCATCCAAGATCTTGGTAGCCATCCTTTGGTACGTCGCCCCGACATTCTTCAACCCAAAAGGCATTACTCGGTAGGCGAACGTTCCCCATTCTATGATGAAAGCTGTCTTGATTCGATCCACAATCTTGTTAAGGATTTGGTTGTATCCCGCATACCCATCCAAAAAGCTGTACATCATACAAGCGGCCGCGCTATCCACTAGTACATCAATATGGGGTAGGGGAAAGTCATCTTTTGGGCAGGCTTTATTCAGGTCTCGGTAGTCAACACATACTCGGACTCTCCCATCCTTCTTGGCTACGGGGACAACATTGGCTAACCATGTGGGGTATTGGACCTCTACTAGGAACTTGGCTTCGATCTGCTTGTGCACCTCTTCCTTTACCTTTTCTGCCCATTCTGGCCTCAGTCTTCTGAGCTTCTGTTTGACCGGCTTGCACTCTGGGTAGGTCGGAATGGCGTGTTCAGCAACTGCCCGATCAATCCCTGGCATATCCTCATAGGTCCAGGCGAAGACTCTTTCATATTTTTTCAAAATTCTCTCAAATTTTATCCTTTCCTCAAGAGTTACGTCGGATGCTATCAAGATTTCCTTCGGATTTTCCGAAGTCCCGAGATTAAATGAGGTGGTATTGGTTGAGTTAATGTCAAATATAAATGATTCATGCTCGTGATTATGCATAATGAAATCATGAGAAACATCGCACAAGTAAGCAAAGTCATTCATATTATTAAAGTACTCAGAATTACAGACAGAATTGTCAAATAGTTCGGGAATAAAAAGTACATCAACAAAGCTATCATTATTATCTTCCACTGGTGCTGGTGCTGAAGCCGACGGCCCCTCATCTTGAACCTCAGTTGTATTCAGACTCTTCAGTTCTGGCACCGCCGCTGCGTCTTCCATCTTCTCTTTACCCTTTGATTGAGCAGTCAGCAGGCTTTTGGTGATAACTTCCTCGGGAACTTCTCGATCCCATGCTAGAGTCTGATTGAAGATTTCCTCATCCCAGAAGGCTTCCACTGCCTTGACCATCCCCTCGGACCAGTCAAACACATCATTGAAGATTTCAAAACCTGGGGTGATCTTGCCATCAATCCACTGAGGCTCTGCCTCCCCACAGTAGGCACACACCGATGCAGCCGGTACAAAAGTCTCCAAAATGTGCGGCACTTCCGCAGGCTTCCTTGCGGGCTTGTTCTTCTTGGCATCAACAGCGTAGCCCAAACCTCGCCTATCCTTTTGCCCCCTTGTGGCGACGGGCTCTTGAATCCCTTGTGAGCTCTTACCCAAACCAGCCCCGGGGAGAAAGTTCATACTTTTCATCATATTGACAACTTGAGGGCTTACCACCGACTCATTTTCCTCATTCACCATAGCCACGTGGAAACCACTGAAGGGTTGATTGGAAATTCCGAGCACTGACACTTGATTATCACTAGCTGCTTTAATTGTTACAATCTGGCCTTCATGGGGAATCTTAATCATTTGGTGGAGCGTAGATGGAACCCCTCCCAACTTGTGAAACCAAGGCCTTCCAAGTAGCACTGCAAAGTTAGCCGGTATTGGCAGGACAACAAACTCAGCCTCTATCTCAACTGGACCGGTCTTGACTTGAGCTTTAAAAGTCCCAGCAGCTTGCCTTCTCGAGTTGTCATAAGCAGTGATAGTCAGATCAGATTCACTCAACATGCTCTCATTCAATCCAAGTGAAGGTAGCGCCACCAGTGGGCACACATTAATGGAGGAACCATCATCCACCATGACACAGGCGGTGTGCTTACCATTGATCTGAGCTCGGATATATAGAGGGCGATTGTGATTACGACCCTCGACTGGCAAGTCGGCTTCGGTGTAGACTATATTTTCTTCAGATCCCCCCTTCACAATGCCCAATAACTCGGAGGGTGAGATAGTGGTGGCGACTGTTGATTCACATAAGGCTTCAACTAGCTTCTGCCTGTGGCTCGGGGATTGCCTCAATAGGTCCCAGATGGATATTTGTGCTGTCGTCCTCTTCAGTTGCTTTAGGATCTGATTCTCTTCCGTTTCTTGCTCCACCGTCGGAGGCATCGGGTCCTGTTGCTTCTCAATTTTCGGCACCACTCTTCCGCTGCGAGTAACAGCCTGTACCTCTTGCACTTTGTCTTCTTCACCCCCAGAGTTCCACACATCCTTCGGCTCGTCGGCCTCTTCAGTCTCACCTTCACTGGCTGAGTCCCAACATTCTATCATGTTGACTTGGGGCTTCTCCCTATTGACTTCCTGTTCGGGGCGGACGATAGCCATGTAGTCATTGCCGTAGAGATCCCTCAACACATACCACTCTGGTAAACTTGATCCTATCATGAACACTGGGGGAGGAACGGCGTTATACCCGGCATTCTTCTTCTTTTCCCTCTTTTTAGGGTCAGAGATCTGTTTACTGTCAATGAGATCTTGGACCCGATCCCTTAAAGTTCTGCAGGAGTCAGTGAGGTGACCGGTGTGCTGGTGAAAAGCACAGTATTGGTCCCCTCTATGGTTAGGCTGGCCGTAGGTCTTAGCTTGTCTGGCTGGCAATGGCTGAAGTTTTTCCTCCTTCATTAATCGTTCTAGGACCCAGGACAATGGTCTTCCCAAATTTGAATAGTGTCTCTGGTTCACATCAGTGGCTGAAACTTCTGCTGTCTTGCCCACTCTGTTACTGCTGCTTCCAGCGCCACTCGACCTATTTCCCCCTTGGTTCCCAAAGTTCTTCCGAGCAAAACTGTCATTATTGGCCTTCCTTGCCAAGTACTCCGATTCGGCTTCAATTGCTATGTCTTTTAAGGATTCCCAATCCTTGAGCCCTTTCATCTTAAGCCCCTCCCTCAAGTATGGGCTTACATTTTTGATAAATAGTCTGATTTGGTCCGAGGTATCGGGCTTCCTCTTCATTTCCATAACGCGATTCCTCCACCGCGTAAGGTAATCATGGAAAGATTCACCAGACTTTTGTTGCAGGAGCTCGAGGTCTTTTAACGTCACTTCCATGCGGGTGCTGCAGTCGTACTGCCTCATAAAATCACTTGTAAGCAAAACCCAATCTTCTTTCGACCTCCTGTCCAAACCGTGGTACCAATCAATCGCTGACCCCGTCAAACTAAGGCAGAAGTACTCCACTTTTTGCTTCCTGGTAAGACCCGTGCCCTTCATGATCAAGGCATATTGTTTAAGATGGGCTGAAGGGTCAGACGTGCCATCAAACTTTGGTAAATCTGGCATCTTAAATCTCTGAGGCAGCAGCTCCTCCTCACCCAAGTCTACATCTTCGGGGATGACCCCCTTTCCGACCGACACCATTCGTGCGATGGCCTCCATTCTTTCCTCCATCTTCCTCACCACATCATCCTCTAGCTTAGGAGCTTTGCACCTCACCGCTTGGGGAACTACTGTCTCATCTTCCTCTTCCCCTAAGAAATCATCCCTTGGATCTGGAATTCTCACCCTCGGTTGCTCAACTGGTGCCGCCACTCTAGGTTCAGTGACTGGCTGTGGTACAGTGGTAGTTGGTATAGTGGTCTCCACAACAGGTGCTTCGACCGGGTCAACAACTGGAGCTCCGGACGGTTGTCCAGCGTGTGGCATCATCTGGGCGACAAGGTTCCCCATCATAGCAAGCATTTTCCTTTCAAAGTCTTCGAATCTCTTGTCCAAGTCTTGTGTTGTTACAGCACCCGAATCTTGCGGTAATTCTGCCATTACTGATCCGGAGGATTGTTCTGAACAAGAGTCTGAGTTTCTATCCCAATCCGAACCCGATGCTGATGCCAAACTTGACGGCTCAACTACTTGATTTCTAACCAACCTCCCGCTAGGATCTCTGGACCACTCAAATGGATCTATGATGGCTGAAAAAATCCAATTCGTTAGCATGATGCATGGATGGCATTAAGAATGCATGGCCGTATTGATGCAGCATCCACAACCACATGCAAGCAAACAGACCCTTCCAACCTTATTACTCCCGCACACGGGGAAATGTGGTCTCTTTCCTAGGTGGGCTTAGTTCATGGGCCAACAGGGGACCCTATGAATGCGCAAAGTGCACGGCGAAAAGCCGGCAGCATAATAGCTCTAGTCTAATGTACACGCGTATGAGTTTTGGCCATTTACGTATTTGGACAATTCAATCAAGTTAAGGTGGGCTTACCGGGGCATGAAAGCCTTTGATAAAAGACCACTTAAATTGATTGATTTCGTTTAATACGTGACGACCCATACCACAAGCATCGTATTAAGGAGCATACCACCTAGGGAAGTTTCTATTTGCCATTACATGGGCTTTAGTCAGGGTGATTTTCTTTAGGCTACCCAAGCATGGTTCGCGCCAACAGGTCTAGCTCATCACGAGCATAACGACCGATCGGGTCTCCATTTCGATATACCAAAAAGGTACAAGGCTTGGGCTGGTGATTATCCTTAACACTTCCCCATAATGAGTGAAAGTAGGGTCGTGCTTCGGGAACGCACCGGGGTAAGATAGGGACCAACTAGCGTAAGTCTAAGGCTCTAAAATGATATGATGCAATTTTTTTTTTTTTGAAAAGAGATAGAATTTTAAGTTTCAAAAACCCAATTATAAATTTTAACCAAAGCACTTTCGGAGTGAAGTCTCAAACACTAAGTCCCCAGTGGAGTCGCCACTGTGACGCGCGCCGAACCCGGACAACCCAGCAAGGGCCCTCTCTTTGAATCCGCTTTAGGATTCGAGGTATGAAGGTTCGCGTCTTTTGATCATGGGCGCCATGAGACATCATCGGTGTATCCCTCCCAATAGAACATTGGGGAGAATAACCTAGCCTATTGACGCCTAAAGGCACCTTTGAGGTATTTGGAGTCGCCACCCAATTTGCAAGAAATTGGGAAAAGGTTTCTCACCTCTATTGGTCTAAACCAGAGATATGGTGTCCGGAACTTCCCTCTTATTTATGCTTTGGTTAATTATAAATGGGTTTTTAAATTTTTAAAATTATATCTCTCATCTCATACGAGCGATGCATTCAAATTAAAATGCGCATATCAATCATTCGAGAGCAATAAAATAAAAGCAACAGATAAAGTGATAAATAAAAGCGGTAAACACCCAAGCACACAATTACAAGAGAAATCGGGGCGGAATACAACCCCAATAAAAGAAGGTTAAAGATGTAAATGGGGACGGAATACAATCCCCAAAAGATAAATAAAGTTGCCCCAAATTTAATTACAAGGGCCCCAAAAGAAATGAACTTGAATTTTAAAACACTCACTTAAGATCAAAATAAAAGAACATACATAAATCGGGACATTATTTGAGGAACGTTGGTTCCTTCGTGCTTGTTCGAAATTTAGGAACATTGGTTCCTTCGTATTAATTTGAAGAGGGTTCGAAGAGTCATTTTTGATTGCTTGAATTGAAAAACCGGGATGAGTGATCCCATTTTTGTAGAAAAGTTGACTCTTCGTTTTAATTGTGACATTTTTATTGTCGGGCTAAAACAAGGGACATTGGTCCCAATTTTATTAGTGAAGAATCCAATTTAATTGTAAAAATATTTTTGTGACTTTTTATCACACGCGTACAAAAATAAAACAAGTACTTACAAGTAAACATGTAACACATAAAGAGAAGGAATTAAGAAAGATCTCACCGAGCAAGGCGATATTCCACGTGTCGCGACCCATCCGGGGAGCCGTGAGAACGCTTACACTACCCGACCCAAATTAAACTCATACAAAGATAATATCGAAAATAATATTAGTAAATATTTTAGGCAAATTAATCAAGCAAGTGCAAAATATAACAATAATAATAAATGATAAATAATGATAACGACAATAATATTATGATAACAAATAATAATATTATGTGGCACATAAACATTAGCATGACAATAAGTAGGTGATGATAATACTAACAATTATAATAACATAATATCAATAAATATACAATGAATATATAATAATGATAATAATAAAAAAGAGATGATACATAGCAAATAAATAAATGTAATAATAGCGACGATTAGTTAATAATAAACATAAAATACATGAATATATAATAATAATGATAATAATAATAATAGTGATAATAAGGTGGTAATAATGCAAATAATAGTAGTAGTAAGTGACAAATAATATGAAAACAGAATAATCAATTAGAAATAATAATAACAATAATAATAATAATAATGATAGTAATAATAATGCCAAAAATAAGGGAATGGATGGCCAATAGAATAACCATAATAATAACTACGTGAGATAACAATGAATAATAAAAAAAATGACAATAGCAAACAATAACATGAGCCTAAATATGAACACAAGCATGAATAGTGATAACGATAAATAATAATAATAATATTAGCACATGAACATGAAAACCCATTTAAAGCCAACAAATAATATATTAATGATGGTATTGACACAGTGAAATGCTAAAAATAAATAATAGACAATATATTAATAGCAAAAAAATAATATTAACAATAATAAATAATATGCAAAAATAATGAGAACAAGTCCAAGAATGTTTACCCTCAGAATTTTTAGATTGGGGAAACGGTGTCCCGATCGATTTTCCTTGTCGGATTTGTACTGATGAATATTTGAAGAAAATGTAGAATCTAATGTTTTGAAATAAAATCAAGAAAATACTTTGATGAAAATATTTTTTGATGGATTATTTGAGTAAGAGGAAATTAATTTTCCCAACCCAAATCACTCAATAAGATGGACTATATCTTTTTTTTGAAGAGCAAATCAAGATTTAAAACTTAAGAAAAGAGAAAAAAAATAGTAGCTAAAGCAAAAATGGCCCCTGGAGAGAAAAAAAGTTGAAAGAAAAAAGGGGGGGCCCAAAAAAATTGTCGTCCTCCTTAAAAATGAGTACCAAATTCTCATTTAATCTTGTCTTGGCCAAAAATGGCAAAAGATAAAAAACCTTTTATTTTTAGTTAATCCAAAATATCACAAAATGGTTAAACAATGAAAAAGTCAGACTGAAAAAATTCAGACTGAAAACAGCAAAAAAAACGGACAGGCGAAGACCAGGTCGCGCGGAGAGGGCAAGGGCGCGCGCGGCAGCAGCCAGCTGCGCGCGTGGTGCCCCCCGCACGGCGCGCGGCAGGGGCTGCGCGCGAGGCAGCCTGCCTCGCGCGTAGGGGGGGCGCGCGGCGCCCCCTGCCTCGCGCACAGGGGGGGCGCACGGCGCCCCCTGCCTCGCGCGCAGGGGGGTGCGCGCGAGGCCCCTGCCTCGCGCGCAGGGGGGGCATGCGGCGCCCCCTGCCTCGCGCGCAGGGGGGGCGCGCGGCGCCTCCTGCCTCGCGCGTAGGGAGGGGCGCGCGGCGCCCCCCCGCCTCGCACGCAGGGGGGCTGCGCGCGAGGTGCCTGCCTTGCGCGCAGGCGCCCCTGCGCGCTGGGCGGACTGCTGCGCAGGCGCCCCTACGCGCTGGGGCAGCCCCACGCTGCCGCAGGCGGCCTTCGCGACTTTTTTTTTTTTTTTTTAATTTTAAATTTTGACACAAAATTAATATATATTTTTTTTACTCCATCTTAATTTTAATTTCCCCAAAAATATATATTTTTAATTATTTTCCGAAAAACACACCTTTTGACAAGGAACGATCGATTCTCACCTTACTTGCCGAAAATCGGTCTTCTATTTCATCATTGGGTAATCCTGATCTTGGACCGCCTCGGGACCCGGTGTCTACACATATATAGTGAAATCATCCATGAATACCTCCATAAATTTTTCTATAAATCATGGAAAATAACCATCATACACCGCTGAAACGTAGCCGGTGCATTACATAACCCAAAGGGCATTCTTCTATAAGCGAATGTGCCATATGGGCAGGTAAAGGTCGTTTTCTCTTAATCCTCAGGGTCTATAGGAATCTGCAAATATCCCGAATACCCATCTAAAAAACAGTAGAACCTATTACCTGCTAACCTCTCTAGCATTTGATCAATAAATGGCAAAGGGAAATGGTCTTTCCTAGTGGCAATATTCAACCTTCTATAATCAATACAGACTCTCCAACCCGTAACTATACGAGTTGGAATCAATTCATTCAGTTCATTCTTTACCACTGTCATCCCCCCTTTTTTAGGCACACACTGTACTGGGCTAACCCATCTACTATCAGAAATAGTGTAGAATATACCTGCATCGAGGAGTTTGAGTACCTCTTTTTTTACTACCTCTTGCATGGCCCGGTTGAGTCTTCTTTGTGGCTGAGCTATCGGCTTGCATTCCTCCTCCATTGTGATCACGTGTGTGCAGTAGCTTGGGTCAATCCCCTTTAAGTCTGAGGTTTCCCATCCGATTGCTCCCTTGTGCTTTCTCAGCACCTCTAGCAGCAGCGGTTCTTCATCACCTGTCAACAACGAAGAGTAATTACTGGTTTCTGATCTTTCTCTAAAAACACATATTTTAAATGAGAGGGGAGAGGTTTAAGTTCAGAATTTAAATCCCCCTTTTTATGGTTAGACTCTTCATTTTATGACTCATCCTTCCCATCCTCTATCTCCTCTTCCACTTCTTCTCCTTCTACTGAATGTAACAAACTCAAATTTTCTGAATCAGCTCCAACCACATTTTTCTGCACTTCTTCCACACATTCGTCTATTACATCGACAAAATAAATAGACTCCTCCATATCCCCAGATGGATACTTTTGAGCCTTGTTCATATCCACTACCAACTCCTTATTATTAAACCGTAGGGTGACCGTTTGACCATGAACATCTATCAATGCCTTCGCTGTGTTTAAAAACGGCCTCCCCACTATCAGTGGCACCTTCCTATCCTCTTCCATTTCCATCACCACAAAATCCACTGGGAAGATGAATTTCCCCACCTTCACCAAGAGATCTTCTATCACTCCTTTGGGCCGCCTCACTGACCTATCTGCCAGTTAGAGTCTCATTCCCGTCTCCATTAAGTCCCCAAGATTAAGCTTTCTGCATATAGAATAAGGCATCAGATTTATACTGGCACCCAAATCACATAAAGCATTACCATAAAAATCTTCACCAATAGCACAGGGTAAAGTAAAGCTACCTGGATCTTCCAATTTCTCAGGGATCTTATTCATGATTATAGCACTGCAATTTTCTGTTAGCTGTACAGTTCCATGCCCTTCTAATTTCTTTTTATTAGAACATAATTCTTTCATAAATTTAGCATAGTTAGGCATATGAGCTAAAGCTTCAGCAAATGGTAAATTGATGTGCAGTTTCTTAAACATCTCTAGAAACCTAGCCTTTTGCTCATTTTTCTTTTCCTATTTAGCAACTGCAGGAAATGGCAGTATATTTATATCAAGATCCTCTACCCTTGGATTCACTAAACTTTTACCCTTATCAGTTTTAGGAGCATCTTCATGAACTTCTACTTTAGAGTTAGAATTACTTACCGTCCGTGTCGTCTCCTCCTTTCTGATGATGAAGAATTTTTACCTTGGCTTTCTTTTGGTACCATTTCCTTACCACTTCTCAGTGTGATGGCTTTAGCTTCCTCTTTTGGATTCCGGTCTACATTCGAAGGGAATGTTCCCGGTTGTCTTTGAGACACGGAATTCGCTAGCTGCCCTACTTGAGTCTCTAAATTCCTCATGAAAGCATCTTGGTTCCGGTTCCACTGCTCTTGAGATTTCCACCTTGTCTCTTGATTAGCCATGAACTGCTGCTGGCTATTTACAAACTGTTGTTGACTGTTTATGAAAGTAGCCAACATATCTTCCAGATTTGTCTTCTTTTCTTGCACAGGTGGCCTCGGTTGGTATCCCGGTGGGTGGTATTGTTGCCCTTGGTTAGGATGGGGTGGATATGGTTGTTGACACGGCTGCCCTTGGTTCTGATGAGTGTTCTGGTTGAAGGGAGGTCTAACTTGTGGTTGAGAGGATGAAGCATTTGGATTTCCATCCTTCCAAGAGAAATTTGGATGATTTCTCCATCCCGGATTATATGTGTTGCTATAGGGGTCATTCCTTCTGTAATCCCCGATAGCATTTATATCTCCCATTGCCCCACTCTCTTGACCAGCTTGCCCACTTTCATACCATCCACTCTCTTAAGCCACAGAGACTACATTCTGTACTTTCAGACTACTCATCTCCTTCCCCATGGACTCAATCTATGCCTTCAGCATCGACACCTCATCCACAGCATGTATCCCTTGTCTTTTAGGAACTGACCTAGGATTAGACCATTGAGCATCATTCGCCGCTATTTCATCTAATAGATGAAAAGCCTCCTCTGGTAGTCTATTCATGAATGACCCTCCTGATGAAACATCCAATAAGATCTTGTCTGTGGTGTAACCCCAGAATAAAATGTTGTCATCAGGTGGTATATGGCTATCTCATGGCGTGGACAGCTTCTCAATAGCCTTCTAAACCTTTCCCAGGCTTCATGAAACGGCTCCTCACTCATTTGACTAAAACCTAATATATTGTTACGGATGTGCGCAGTCTTTGTCGGAGGGAAGAATCTCATCAAAAATCTCTCCTGTAACTGGTCCCATGATCTAATCGACTGTCTAGGTAGCATTTGCAACCATTCACGTGCTTTTCCAATCAATGTGAAAGGGAATAACTTTAATCTTACCGAGTCGGATGGTACTCCAGGAATCTGAACCGTATCACTGACCTCTAAGAATATGTCTAAGTGCTGTGCGGGGTCTTCCACTTCTGAACCCGTAAACTGATTCCTCTGTACCATATTGATGGTGGCCGGTTTAAGCTCAAACTGCACTCCCCTTGGCAGCACAATCGTCCGATTATCCTCATTCCATCTTGGTACTGCATAATCCCTTATTGTCCTCTGCCTCGGGACCTCTTCTCTATGATTCCCTTGATTTCCATCTTGTGCCCTCGGCACTTGTTCGTTCTCGGGAGGAACTTCACTAATAGGGAGAATATTGTCTTCCATGTTATTATTTTTGTTGGCTCTCCTTCGTTGATGCAGAGTCCTCTCGATTTCATCATCGTAGGGTGCTATTTGCTCCTGTCCCAAACTGCTCATGTACCACAACAATTACCTGAAAAGAATAAAGAATAAATAAAAATAAAATAAAATAAAAGAAAAAGTAAAACACACACAAATAATAATTAAAACTTAAAACAACGCCAGTCCCCGGCAGCAGCACCAAAAACTTGACGCGACTTCAGCAAGTGTACTGAATCGACAAGTAATATAATGGAGTATTTTTAAGACTCCGAGTTATCGTACCCAAGAGACTGTATGCGCAAGTAATGAAAATCAAATGTATGCTAAAGAATTCCCAATTGTTTGAATTTATTGAATTAACTACTGATTAAAAACAAAGAATTTAAATAACCAAAACAAGTAAACAGAAACAATCAAATTAAATTGACAGCAACAATTGCAATAAACTAAATGACGGAAAAAATTGACAAGATAAGAATTCAAAATTAGATAAACGTTGCTCAGGTTCACTTATCCACCCCATACCCAGATATGAATCAAAACACATAAAGAAAACATATATGAACGAAATCGGGATAACCCTCTTAACCCAAGCGTCCCATTCCGGAGCAAGCTACTCTAATTACATGACGTCCCATTCCGGAGCAAGTCATACAACTAGCCTAATCACGGGTCTAAAATCCTAGGTTCGGTTTGCTTTCCCATTCCGGAGCCAAACAACCCAAAACCTACTTATTTCACTCCTCACTCAAATCTTAAACCATGAAAACATGCACATATGGATTCCCTTCCGGAGTAGTCCGAATGTTACAGCAAACATGACAGAAAATCTGAAGATAAATTATCATGACATTTAATCATTCAATTCAATAACAAATTAAGATACATGAATTAATCCATTCATCAAAACAGGAAATTAACTTGAAAACATACATCTCATGATTTGACAATAATAACTAGTGAAATAAACCTTCATTCATATATCAAATATCAAAATATGTTTAGAGTTCACATCTAAGATAGGGGTTTAGAGATCCCCCAAACAACTAAGAAACTACTCACAATCCATTACAAATTCAAAAGAATAAAGGAAAGAGTAAACCTAGAAATTCATTGAGGTAGAAATCCCGGTTGAATCCCATGTTCTTCAGTCTTCTTCTTCAGATCTTTAATGGAGAATAAAACCAAAATTCTGGAAAACTAGAAAACTAACTAACTCTGGAAATTAACTATGTATCTAATGAAAAGTACTCTCAATTTCTAATTAAAATCTCAAAGCAAGAATGAAAATTAAAGTTTAGAACCGAAGAATCCCTCAGAAAATATCAGCTGCCAAAACTAATAACAAAAACTAACTAAAAAAATCAGAACCCTAGCCAAAGAGAAAAGTGCGTTTTTATAGTTCCAGATGGGTCACGGTGACAATGAAATTCATTATCACCGTGTCCAGTCGAGAATTTCAAATTCCTTTCACGCACAGGAGAGGGGTCACGGTGACAATGAAATTCATTGTCACCGTGAGGTCTTCAAAGTTTTGCTTCTGTCCAGGAAATAATTATGTCACGGTCACAATGAAATCCATTGTGACCGTGAGGTACGTGCTGCTTTGATTCTGCCTTGATGATTTTTATGTCACGGTGATAATGAAATTGATTGTCACCGTGACATGCTTCCTACTTGCATTCTGCCCAATCGTTTGCTATGTCACGGTCACAATGAAATCCATTGTGACCGTGACCCATCTAGGTCAGCTCCTGACTTCCACTTCTCTTTATGTCATGGTCACAATGAATTTCATTGTGACCGTGATATACCTATTACCTCACCTGCAAAGACAAATAAAAATCCATAAAAACTATCTATAATGCATCAAAATTCCAATTTGACTATGATTAGTAAAATTAACCTAAAGGAAACAAAATCTAACACAAAAACACAACTAAACACCCAAAAATCAAATAAAAACACCCTCAAAACTAAGTACTATATTGAAGTTATCAGCCACCTCGCTTAATTTAGTAACAACTTTGTCAGGAAAGGCAAAGGAATACAACCACTGTCTGGGAAGGAAGTACCTCAATGAATAACTGCTGATCACTCTGAAAGAGGGCTCTAATAGTAGCTTCAACTTTTCTTGCAGCCATACCCTTCAAAAATAAAAAAGAGGCCGATAGAGATAAAATCGTAACTGGCTCTCTAAGCAAAAGTTAGGCCACAGGGCAGGATGAAAACCTTAAAATAAAGCCTTAGGGGTATAACACTGTACAACTCATAGCAAAAGGCGTATGCTTGTTGATCGGGGGGGGGGGGGGGGCAAAGATACACACGAGACCGTTCTCTCTGAAAAGGTTATGGGTCAGAGTTCCTAAGTCAAGATAATCTTCTTCTAGATCACTGAGGACATCAAACAGTATGAACAATACCCTCAACGAATCCCTTAACCACGTAGGATGTGGTTTATGCATTTTTGCATCTCGCATGTACAATCTTTTGCATATCTCTTTGCACAACTTTACATATGCATGGCCTTTCACGATCCCTAACATGCATTCACACATGCATGAACTTTGTATATATGTTGCATATGCAATTCTTCATGCACATCCCGTGTACATAATTTTTGCATACATGTAACGCATAATTCTTTGCACATATTTAGCATGCATATCACATGCACATATCACATGAATTCAATCCTTTACACGTATAGTTGTGTACACATATTTTTTGTGTATTAATCCTTTGCATATGTTTCCTGTATATAACTTTGTGTATATATTTCACACACATAATTCCATATGTACACACAATCTTTTGTATACATTGCTGTGTACATAACTCTGAGGGAAAGGTTCGAATAGACGTCATGCGTAAAGGTAATCTAAGAGATGGATTGAGATCAACATTGTCGCTCACGGCATTCAGCATAAAATCATATGGGCCGGTACAGAGGGGGAACACCAAGAAAAACAAGCCTACCTGGGCACACCATGCTGAGGGCAATCTAGAATCACACAAATCTACAGAAAAGAAGATCCTTTGAGAAGCTGGACTACCCACACGTACTTTATTTGGAGGCAATTAGACGTAAAAGCTGGCCGAGGTATAATTTTAGCTCAATATCAGCAGACAATCACATCAAGATGAAGTCCTCACGGAAAAGAAATCCCGCAGACCCGCGCCAAAGAGGAGATTTAAAAGAGTAAGCCTATTTATGCACACCATGCTGGGGGCAATTAGGTAAGTCTCTTTATTATAAAATGTACGCTTACATACACCACACAATAAGTGTACAAAAATCCAAATTCAAATGTACAAAGAATACAAATTCTTAAAAAAAAAAAAAAAAAAAAAAGAGATATTTTCAATGCCTTAAAAATAAAACATACTGTAAATACTCAAACACATTCAAATTCTTAAAATCCCAAAAATTTGCAAAAAAAAAAAAATCAAATCAAAACAAATACAAAGATCCCCTCAAGAGGAAAAAAAAACCATTTTAAGAAACACCAAAAACATTGAAATCCATTTGCTTATGGGCCATCATCTAAATCTAATCTACTTTAAAGAGGCTCAAATCTAATTTCCTCTCGGGAGGCTCAAAATCTAAGCCTCTCAGTGAGCATTAAAGCCTCTCAGTGAGCAATCAAAGTCTCTCAGTGAGCATCAAAGTCTCTCACTAAGCAATCTAAGCCTCTCAATGAGCATCTAAGCCTCCCAGCGAGCAATCTAAGCCTCTCATTAAGCAATAAAGTCACCCAGTGAGCATCAAAGTCTCTCAGTGAGCGTCTAATCCTCTTAGTGAGCAATAAAAGCCTCTCAGTGAGCATCTAAGTCTCTCAATGAGTAATCAAAGCCTCTTAGTGAGCAATCTCAGTCTCTTACGAGCATTCTCAGCCTCTTCGGAGCATTATCATTACGTCCTTTTTCCAATGCATTCTCAGTCTATTCGGAGCATTATCTTTAAGTCCCTTTTCAAGACATTTCAAGTCTCTTTCGAGTGTTCTCAGTCTCTTCAGAGCATTATCTTTCAGTCCTTTTTCTAAGGCATTCTCAGTCTCTTCGGAGCATTATCCTTTAAGTCCTTTTTCTAGGGCATTCTCAGTCTATTCGGAGCATTAAGTTTTTCCCAAAATATTCCAAATCCTTTCAATCCAAGAGGATGTCCGCACTTTGTAGTCTAGATAACGACTCGGTGCATTTCAAGGATGTCCACACTTTGTAGTCTAGATAACGACTCGGTGAGTTTCAAGGACGTCCGCACTTTGTAGTCTAGATAACGACTCGGTGAGTTTAAAGGATGTTCGCACTTTTTAGTCTAGATAATGACTCGGTGAGTTTCAAGGATATCTGTACTTTGTAGTCTAGATAACGACTCAGTGAGTTTGCAGAATGTCCGCACTTTATAGTCTAGATAAGAACTCGGTGAGATTGAAGAATATCCGCACTTTGTAGTCTAGATAACGACGCGGTGCAACTTAAGGATGATATTGATATTCTGTAAATAGTTTCTCCAGGGAATAACTAGCCTTTCAATGGGCATCCATTCAACACCAAATTAAAAGAGATTTGAAGTGCCAACAAGATGATGTCAATCGAAAATCAAGAGAGTGGCTCAGAACGTCAGCAAATGGGCATTAATAAAACCTGCTGTGACGCGCGCCGAACCCAGCAAGGGCCCTCGCTTTGTGAATCCGCCTTTGGGATTCGAGCTATTGGTTTGCGTCTTTTGATCATGGGCGCCATGAGACATCATCGGTGTATTCCACCCAATAGAACATTGGGGAGAACAACCTAGTCTAATGACACCTAAAGGCACCTTTGAGGCATTTGGAGTCGCCACCCAATTTGCAAGAAATTGGGAAAAAGTCTCTCACCTCTAACGGTCTAAACCAGAGATATGGTGTTCGGAACTTCCCTCTTATTTATGCTTTGGTTAATTATAAATGAGTTTTTAATCTCTTAAAATTATATCTCTCATCTCACACGGTCAATGCATTTTTAATTAAAGAGCGCATTTCAAGCATGTAAAGAAAATAAATGAAAGTGATAAAAGGCGATAAAGAAAGCGATAAACACACAAGCACACAATTACAAGAGAAATAGGGGTGGAATACAACCCCAATAAAAAAGGATATGAATGGGGACGGAATACAATCCCCCCAAAATAAATAAAGTTGCCCCAAAATTAATTACAAGGGCCCGAAAGGAAATGAACATAAATTTAAAACACTCACACAAGATAAAAATAAAAGGACATATAAAAATCGGGGCATTTATTTTAGGAACATTGGTTCCTTTGCGCTTATTGAAGGTTTAGGAACATTGGTTCCTTTGCGTTTATTTGAAAAGAGTTCGAAGAGTCATTTTTGATTGTTTGAATTGGAAAACTGGGATGAATGATCCCATTTTTGGAGAAAATTGACACTTCGTTTTAGTGGTGTTTTATGGTTTGGCTAAAACAAGGGACATTGGTCCCAATTTTATTAGTAAAAAAATCAATTTGATTATAGAAATATTTTTGTGACTTTTTATCGCACGCGTGCATGAGTAAAACGAATATATACAAATAAACACAAAACACATAAAGAGAGGGTTGAAAGGATCTCACCAAACTGAAGTGTTCGTCCACGTGTCGCGACCCATTCGGGGGAGTCGCGGGGACACTCACATAACGCGACCCAAATTAAATCTCAGACAGAAAGTAATATCAAAAACATTAGTAATAATTCTAGAAATTAATCAAATAAAGACAAGATAATGACAACAATAAAAATTATAGTGATGGTAACAACAAATAATAATAATAATAATAATAATAATAATAATAATAATAATAATAATAATAATAATAATAATAATAATAATAATAATAATAAGATAGTAATAATGATAATAATAAAATAATACTACTAATAATAAGGATACCATAGAACAATAATAATAATAATAATAATAATAATAATAATAATAATAATAATAATAAAGAGTAATAACAACATGATAATAATAATAATAATAATAATAATAATAATAATAATAATAATAATAATAATAATAATAATAATAATAATAATAATAATAATAATAATAATAATAATAAGGACAATAATGGAAAGGGGAAATGATGGACGGCATCAGGGACTATAAAACCAAAAGAAAACCGTAAAAGTTAATTAAAAGGCACAAGGAAAAACAAATGAAAAGGGAACCAAACATGATACTAATAATAATAATGAGGATAACAGTGAATGAGCATGAAAATTAAAGCAAACAAATGACATATTGATAGTGATATTAACGCATTAAAATGCTAAAAATAAATAATAGATGTGGAAATAATGGCAAAAATAATATTTAGCAACAATAAATAATATGCAAAAAAATAAATGAGAACGAGTCCAAAAATGTTTACCCTCCGAATTTTTAGATCGGAAATAGGATGTCTCAATCCATTCCCCTTGTCGATTTTTGATGATAATAATATTTGAAACGAGTATAAAAATCTGTATTTTAAATAAATTAGTTCAAGAAAATATTTTTGGTGGGATGAATAAGCTAAGAAAATTAATTTCTCTTGCTCAACTCAAACCCAATATTAAGTAATTTTAGAGTAGTAAAGACTAAAACTTGAGAAGAAAACTTAAAGATTTTTGAAGAATTTTTGAAGAAGAAAATGCTTCCTGGAGAGTAGAAAAATGCTAGAGAGAAAAGCCAAAAAAAACTCTTTGAATAATTGTTGCCGTCCTCTCAAATGAAGAACCAAAACCTATTTTATTTTTGCCTTGGCCAAAAATAGGAAAAGAATAAAATACTTTAATTTTTAGTTAATAAAAAATATCATAAAACTTTAAAAGAAATGAAAAAATTAGACTAGAAAATAGACTGAAAATGCAGGAAAACGACAGGTCGAAGGCCAAAATTAGCCGCGCGGAGAGGGAAGACCCTGCGCACCAAAGAGGCGCGCGCGGTGAAGGGGAACCGCGCACGCATGCGCGCGCTGTGGAAGGCAGCCGCACGCGCACGTGCGCTCGCGGTGGAAGGCAACCGCACTTGCTACTGTGCGCGGGGTGAGAAGGGAACCGCACGCGCGCGGAGACCCCTGCACGCTTGGAGCCTGCCGCACGGGCGCCCCTGCGTGTTGGGACAGCCTGCCGTGCGGGCGCCCCCGCAGGCGGCACTCGAGACCCTTTTTTTTTTATAAAAACTTTAAGGACACAAAATTAATATTTTCTACCCTATTTTAATTTTATAATTTCTAAAATATATATTTTCAATCATTTTTCTGAAAAATGCAATTTTAACAAGGAAACAATCGATTCTCACTTTCTCGCCGAAGATCGGTCTTTTGTTTTCATCATCGGGTAAACCTGATCTTGGACCGCCTTGGGACCCGGTGTCTACAGTTGCCCCCAATTTTGGGGAACTCTAGAACTTAGGGGCCTAAGTGAGCCAAAATTCAGAAAAGAAGGGAAGAGACACGTACTTGAGGCGGTCGCCATCCCAGGCTGGAGGGAATCGTTGGTGTGGTCATGCTTTCTGAGGTGATGCCCCCTGGGAGGTCTTTGGCTGATCAGCGCCACCTGAGAGGCCTTTGGTTTGCTGCTCCCTGAGAAGTCTTCGGTTGGATGGCTACTCCCTGAGAAGTCTTCGGTTGATGCTCCCTGAGATGTCTTCGGTTTCTGCTCCCTGAGAAGTCTCCAGTTGAAGCTCCATGAGAAGTCTTCGGCTAGATGGCTGCTTCCTAAGAAGTCTTCGGTTGATGCTCCCTGAGAAGTCTTCAGTTTTCGCTCCCTGAGAAGTCTTCGGTTGATGCTCCCTGAGAAGTCTTCGGTTTCTGCTTCCTGAGAAGTCTTCGGTTGATGCTCCCTAAGAAGTCTTCGGCTAGATGGCTGCTCCCTGAGAAGTCTTCGGTTTGCTGGCTGGTAGCTGCTCCCTGAGAAGTCTTCGATTGATGCTCCCTGAGAAGTCTTCGGTTTCTGCTCCCTGAGAAGTCTCCGGTTGATGCTCCCTGAGAAGTCTTCGGCTAGATGGCTGCTCCCTGAGAAGTCTTCGGTTGATGCTCCCTAAGAAGTCTTCGGTTTATGCTCCCTGAGAAGTCATCGGTTGATGTTCCCTGAGAAGTCTTCAGTTTTCGCTCCCTGTGAAGTCTTCGGTTGATGCTCCCTGAGAAGTCTTCGGTTTTTGCTCCTTGAGAAGTCTTTGGTTGGATGGCCCCCTGAGAGGTCTTCGGTTTGACGTTTTGATTGATGTTGTCGCTTGCCCTTTCGTTGGCCTTGGCATTGATTCTCTTTTCCTGCAAAACTTAGAAGGCAAATGTGTAGGTATAAATGGTGAGCATGTGTGTGAGATGTATATGTATACAGGAATGCAGGATAAGAGTTCATCCGAGTGGATTCGGAGGCATCAGCTGGTTTGGCTGTCAGTTGCGGTAGGCTCGGTGCCCCCTAAAATTGCTTTTGAATTTTATGCCTTTAGGGGATTATGAGATTCTCGTCTAGTACATGTAGTCATTTTTTTGAAGGTAGTGCATCCCTCATGGATTTTCACACTAGCTTTTCTTAGCGGGAGTGCGTCCTTGTCTGATTTTCACATAACCCCGTGCCTTATTTTTTGCCTGGAATGGACCCAACCCAATCCAGTGGCTTTTATTCATTTCATTTTTTTGTAGGGCAGACTGCCTGTTGCCAGGTTTTCACCCTACCCTTTGGCCTAACTTTTGCTTAGAGCGCCAGTCACGGTTTTCATCTCTAACGGCCTCTGTTTTTTTTTTGTGTGAGAGAAGATGGAGTTGTTGCGAAAGATCTTTCGGGTATGATTGGCATGTGCTTATGTCTCAAATTATGGTTGCATAAACTTGATTCCCATAATGAAGGTGCCCTAGAACTTGATAGCGGGATAAGCCGGTTGATGCGCTCGAGTGGGTGCCCCTTATAAAGATCATTGTATTGCAGGTCAAAGATTACGCCTTTGTTTCCAGTAGTACGCATAACCAGTGAGCGTTAAATTCCATAGTTGATAACAGGGCCCATCAACTTAGGCATCTAGTCGGCAAAAGCAAAGTGAAGTATAGCCATTTAGATTTCACACATTCAACAATGAACGGCATCCTTCTTTTTATAAAAGAACTAGAAAATGATGACTATATGAGTTAAACTGCTTTTGTTTTACGTATTTGCAAAAATTGTGTATGTTTCAGTATGATTTCTCCATACATAATCACCATTTAACACAGATTCAGAATGCAAAATTACATTTAATCTCAAAATGGATCTTGAAAGCATCAGACTCCTGTTTCCAATCAGCCCTCTCGGGTTTTCTTGATTGGATATTTTCTCTCGAGCCTCTAATTTTTGACCAGAGTGCCTTTTTTTGATTTTCGCCCTGACGAGGCACCCAATTTTAGCAAGACCGCCTTTTTTCAATTTTCGAACCGCGGGGCATTTATTCTCTTCTTTTGATCTTTAGCCTTCAGCCATGGACCTTCTTGGATCTGTTGATGTCGATCTGTCTCTTTAAACTTGCTTCCCTCATTATCTATTGGGATGCTGCTTCCTTGGGTCTTCATATGCTGGTTTGAATTTACCCCGCCCGTCTGGAATACCCGGAGCTACTTGCTCGAAGACCCAATCTTATTCTTCCGGCGGGCCCTTTCTGACTTTCCTCCCAAATGATCGGATAAGGTGTTTTCTGATAGGTCTGATAGCAATCTCGAAGCCTATTTCTGCTTGACGTGTTCAGTTGTTGTAGTTTTTGCTTCCATGACTACCCCATAAGGATTTGACATGATTCAACGGGCAGTAATGTTTTCGCTTTGTGACTCTTGTAAGGGTTCTAATTGCATATCCCAGAATGGGTTTACTCCATAACCTTCTTGTCGTTTGGCATCTCAGCTGTATGTCATCAGTTCATCTCTCGTACAGCACACCCTTTATACTTACAGATTGGGTGAATGGCTCATGGATTAGTCTTCAAGTCTTTTCAGTGGCAGGCATGAGCAGTAACAACACAAGAATATCGCTCGCATTGCGCATCCTCTATATTAATGAACTGATTGGGTGGCTTGTGGTTCAGTCTTTAGGTCCTTTTCAGTGGCTAAGAAGAACGACAAAACGAAGATACGTGTAGACTAACGGGATTTGAGCAAAGCTTGCCCCCAAATAGCATTCCCTTGCCCCTTGATCAATTCTCTCTTTTCTTCTCTCTTTTTTTTATAACCTAATAATTTTTTTTATTTCTTTTTTTCTTTTTTTTTGTTTTTTGTTTTTGCTCCCCAATTTTCTTTTAGCAACCTTCGCTCAAATCCTAAAGTTTATACATACGCGTGCTTTTCTTTTTAACCATTGGGACCATCGTTGTTCAACCTAGTTGGGCATTTGCACTTCAGTAAAAATCTCGGCCCTGGCTCTGCTTGTGGATTTCCCTCTTTTAACCTTTCCTGTCCCTCTTGGCTTGAGTTTTCTTGGCTTCTGCTTGATTGGTCCATGATCGGAATGTACTGGTGTAGCTTGCTCGGCGACTTCCTAATTACCTCCTGGCATGTCTTCATAGGTCCAAGCAAAGACTTTTTATTTGATTCTTTTTTTATTCTCTCAAATTTTAATCTCTCCTCAAGAGTCATAACAGATGCTATCAAGATTTTCTTTGGAGTCTCCAAAGTTCCGAGATTAAATGCAATGGCATTATTTGAATCATTATTAAATATGAATGTGTCATGATCATGCATAATGAAATCACGAGAAAATATCGCACAAATAAGTAAAATCATTCACTTCATTTAATAAAACTAGAATTAAAAAGTGTCATCATTAAATAGTTCAGGAATAAAAAGGAACATCTAAATAGCTATTTTCTTCTTCTCCTGCCAATCCAGATGCGGTGGCCGATGATCTATCACTTTCGGGTACCATTCTCCTCATCTCTCAACTCCTCCTCAATGAGGCCTTGAACAAGCTTTTTTAGAGCCCGGCACCTATCAGTTTCATGCCCGGTGTGCTGATGGTAGGCACAATACAAATCCGCTCGGTGACCAAGATGTCCTTGGCTCTTGGCAAGTTTTGCAGGCTTCGGCTGTAGCTTCCCCTTATCTATGAAATGAAAGAGGTGCTCAGATAAAGACTTATCGCAGATGGGATGGTGATCTTGAGTAGTTCTGATGTTTGGAGACTTGGTGACTCTAATATCTCTCACACTGTTATCGCCGAGGCTCAAGCTATCCTGACTATCTCTCCCAATGACATTGCCCCCTGCTTCAAAGGCCACTAGCTGCTCACCCATAACAGGATCCTGTACTTGACCTTTCGGGGTCTTGCCATCACCCCTCAGATATCTAGCATGTCGATGACACCTCTTATGCCTTCGACTTCTGGCTGGGTTGGCTAACCACGAGCGCAGGTCCCCCTCCCCAGCTTAAGGAAAAGATTCATCCATGCCCCTCCTGAACTGTTCTAACCATTGGTATTTCCTCTGTCCCTTGTGTGCCGGCACAAATGTCGCACCTATATGGTTGACCTCCCTTCTTTAAGTCTATAAAGACTTTCTCCCGAGCAGCTCGGGCGATTGCGAGTTTAAACTTTGAAATTTCCTCTTCAAGGACATCCATCTTTCTCTTTAAGCCCCGTATTATTGCTAGAATCCCATTTTCTAAAACATGCCCCTTGCCATTGCTCAAGTGATATGGCAACGGGTGACTCCCCTCCGGGTCCAGTTGGTGGAAGGTGTGATCCCTTAGTTAGGTCATGATTTTTCTGCAACATAGTAGGAGCAGTAAGCTATTTTTCGGCAGGTGGCACCATAACAGCTGCCAAATTCTCCATAGTGGTCATTGTCTGGGATTCAAACTTCTCAATCCCCCCTTCTATCTCCTTTACTGCATCTTCCTTTCCCTCGGGGACTTAATCCATGATAGCTCGAGGAATTACTTGCTCATCCTCTTCTTTTTTATGAGATCATCCTTCGGGTTAAGGGTTCTTTTCTGTTCAGTAGGTGTCGCTGCGGGGCCAATGGCTGGTTATCGCATGGTAGTGAACACTATAAGAGCTTCTTCCCTAATAGGCACCTCAACCTGTCCAACAGTAGGGGCTAAAGGCGATTGGCTAGCATTTGGTGCCATTTGAGCCGCGATACTTTTCATTATGGCTAACATTTTCCTTTCAAATTCCCCAAGCCTCTTATCTAGGTCTTGCATCGTCAAAACACTAGTCTCTCGTGGTAGTTCTGCCATCGAAGATGATCCACTAGTCGTTGAGAGTGACTCAAAATCCCAAATAGGCACTAATTCTAGCAATCCAAAGGGCGAGTTTGTCGTCACTAGTCGACCGTTAGAACCCATAGTCCACTTGGATGAATCTATAATGGCTGAAAGATTCAAATTGTTAGAATGATGCATGGATGACAGTTACAATGCATGATCGTGAGTTATGCAGCATTTCGCAGCCACATACGATCAAGTAGATCCTTCCGACCTTATTTCTCCCACACACGAGGTCATGCGGTCTCTTTCCTAGGTGGGATTGGTTCATGGGTCAACGGGGGACCCAATGAATGCACAATACGCACGGTGAAAAATCGGCAGCATAACACTCTTAAGCTAATGAACATACGTATGAGTTTTGGCCATTGCGTATTTGAACAATTCAATCTCATCAAGATGGGCCTATCGGGGCATGAAAGCCTTTGATAAAAGACCATTTTAAATTGGTTGATTTTGTTTAATACGCGATGACCCACACCACAAGCATTGTATTAAGGAGCATGCTACCTAGGGGAAGTTTCTACTTGCCGTTATATGGGCTTTGGTCAAGGTGATGAATTTTCAGGGCTACCCAAGCATGGTCTCTGCCAATGGGTCTAGTTCGTCATGAGCATGACGACCGATTGGGTCTCCATTTGATATGCCAAAAGGCACTAGGCTTGGTCTGGTGATTATCCCTAACACTTTCCTACAATGAGTGAAAGTAGGGTCGTGCTTTGGGTACGCACCGAGGTAAGAAGGAACCAACTAGCATAATTCTAAGGCTCTAAGATGCAATGCAAATTTTCGAAAAGAGATATAATTTTAAGTTTTAAAAACCCAATTATACATTTTAAACAAAGCACTTTCGGAGCAAAGTCTCAAACACAAATTCCCCAGTGGAGTCGCCACTGTGACGCGTGCTGAACCCAGCAAAGGCCCTCGCTTTGTGAATCCGCCTTTGGGATTCGAGCTATTTGTTTGCGTCTTTTGAGCATGGGCGCCATGAGACATCATTGGTGTATTCCTCCCAATAGAACATTGAGGAGAACAACCTAGTCTAATGATACCTAAAGGCACCTTTGAGGCATTTGGAGTCGCCACCCAATTTACAAGAAATTGGGAAAAAGTCTCTCACCTCTAACGGTCTAAACCAGAGATATGGTGTTCGGAACTTCCCTCTTATTTATGCTTTGGTTAATTATAAATGAGTTTTTAATCTCTTAAAATTATATCTCTCATCTCACACGGTCAATGCATTTTTAATTAAAGAGCGCATTTCAAGCATGTAAAGAAAATAAATGAAAGTGATAAAGGGCGATAAGGAAAGCGATAAATGAAAGCGATAAACACACAAGCACACAATTACAAGAGAAATAGGGGCAGAATACAATCCCAATAAAAAAGGATGTGAATGGGGACAAAATACAATCCCCCAAAAATAAATAAAGTTACCCTAAAATTAATTACAAGGGCCCAAAAGGAAATGAACATAGATTTAAAACACTCACACATGATTAAAATAAAAGGACATACATAAATTGTGGCATTTATTTTAGGAACATTGGTTCCTTTACGCTTATTGAAGGTTTAGGAACATTGGTTCCTTCGCGTTTATTTGAAGAGGTTCGAAGAGGCATTTTTGATTGTTTGAATTGGAAAACCGGGATGAATGATCCCATTTTTGGAGAAAATTGACTCTTCGTTTTAGTGGTGTTTTTATGGTTTAGCTAAAACAAGGGACATTTGTCCCAATTTTATTAGTAAAAAATCAATTTGATTATAGAAATATTTTTATGACTTTTTATCGCACGCGTGCATGAGTAAAACAAATATATACAAATAAACACAAAACACAAAAAGTGAGGGTTGAAAGGATCTCACCAAACTGAAGTGTTCGTCCACGTGTCGCGACCAATCCGGGGGGAGTTGCGGGGACACTCACATAACGCAACCCAAATTAAATCTCAGACAGAAAATAATATCAAAAATATTAGTAATAATTTTAGAAATTAATCAAATAAGGACAAGATAAAGATAACAATAAAAATTATAGTGATGGTAACAACAAATAATCATGGCATAGTAACAATAATAAAATAATAATAATAATAATAATAATAATAATAATAATAATAATAACAATAACAATAACAATAATAATAATGATAATAATAATAATAAGATAGTAATAATGATAATAATAACATAATACTACTAATAATAAGGATACCATAGAACAATAATAATAATAATAATAATAATAATAATAATAATAATAATAATAATAATAATAAAGAGTAATAGCAACATGATGTTAATGATAATAATAATAATAATAATAATAATAATAATAATAATAATAATAATAATAATGGAAAGGGGAAATGATGGACGACATCAGGGACTATAAAACCAAAAGAAAACCTTAAAAGTTAATTAAAAGGCACAAGGAAAAACAAATGAAAAGGGAAGCAAACATGATACTAATAATAATAATGAGGATAACAGTGAATGAACATGAAAATCAAAGCAAACAAATGACATATTGATAGTGATATTAATGCATTAAAATGCTAAAAATAAATAATAGATGTGGAAATAATGGCAAAAATAATATTTAGCAACAATAAACAATATGCAAAAAAATAAATGAGAGCGAGTCCAAAAATGTTTACCCTCAAAAGTTTTAGATCGGAAATAGGATGTCTCAATCTGTCCCCCTTGTCGATTTTTGATGATAATAATATTCGAAACAAGTATAAAAATCTGTGTTTTAAATAAATTAGTTCAAGAAAAAATTTTTGGTGGGATGAATAAGCTAAGAAAATTAATTTCTCTTATTCAACTCAAACCCAAGATTAAGTATTTTAGAGTAGCAAAGACTAAAACCTGAGAAGAAAACTTAAAGATTTTTGAAGAAGAAAATGCTTCCTGGAGAGTAGAAAAATGCTAGAGAGAAAAGCCAAAAAAAACTCTTTGAATAATTGTTGCCGTCCTCTCAAATGAAGAACCAAAACATCTATTATTTTTACCTTGGCCAAAAATAGGAAGAGAACAAGATACTTTAATTTTTAGTTAATCAAAAATATCATAAAAATGTGAAAGAAATGAAATAATCAGACTGGAAAACAGACTGAAAACGCAGGAAAACGACGGGTCGAAGTCCAATGTAACACCCACTACCCATACATAGGCGATCCCATCCGATGAGGAGTGAGATGTCGCATGAGTCAAAATACCACCACACAAGTACAATACAAATCATACATTCATCTAAAGTATACATACATAAACACAGGGTGATTAAAAACTTTGCAAACAATAAAGGGAATAGCTGATCATGCATTAATATGACAATATCCATTACATTACTGTTCTGATCAACTTACTGAAAATACAAAAGATTACATATCCCAAAAGATTAATACATATGCGGAGGCTATAAAAATATAAGAGAGTTCTGTTACAAAAAGAATCATCCTACTACAAAAGACTGAAGCCCTAACACTAACCCTCCTGTGTTGGCTTAACTGGCGGCGACTCTCCCAAAGCAATAATATCCTCCGCACCTACACGGGTAAGAACACCGTGCTAAGCGATAAACGCTTAGTGGGGAAACACACATATGATATGGACGGCCACTCATAATGGTCATCAAGGCATAACACATTCATAATGGCATAACACCACCCTTAATGACTGGAGTTCTATTTCTATCGGTAGGACTACTTCCATCCCGTAAACCAAGGAGAAAGGGGTAGCCCCTGTAGATGCTCTGGCAGTGGTCCTGTAGCCCCAAAGTGCAAATGGCAATTTCTCTGCCCAGTCTCTATAGGTTTGCACCATCTTAGCCAATATTTTCTTGACGTTCTTACTAGCGGCCTAGACTGCTCCGTCGGCCTGCGGTCGGTATGGAGAGGACTTATGGTGTTGGATGGCGCACCTCTTGAGCATCTGCTTAGTCTCAACTTAGAACTGTACCCCATTATCTGACACGATGTGATGCGGGAGCCCGTACCTACAGATCAAATGTCGCTCGATGAACTCGGCCATCTCCCGGGCGCCCAACTTCTTGAAGGATTCAGCCTCGAGCTATTTGGTGAAATAATTGATAGCAACCACAATAAATCGGTGTCCATCGGAGGCTGTCAGGTGTACTTCTCCTATAATGTCAATTCCCCATGCTGCGAACGACCATGGAGATGCCAGGTTACACAACTCCGAAACTGGAAGGTGTCTCAGATTAGCGTATTGTTGGCATAATTGGCACTCCTTCACATATTTAGAGCTGTTCTGCATTGTCAGCCAGAAGAATCCTTGCCGCATTATTTTCTTTTCTAGGGCTAGACCATTCATATGGGCCCCACAGACCCCTGCATGGGTTTCCTCCATAACCCTTTTTGGCTTCTTTACCATCTAAGCATCTTAGTTGTATGCCATCGGCTTGTCTCTTGTACAACACACCGTTTACACTGACGAACTGAGTGGACAACTTGCGAATCATCCTCTGGTCTTTTTCAATGGCTTCTTCTGGGAATACCGCCCTTTCCAAATAATTCTGGACATCATAGTGCCATGGCTTTCTGTCCGTAGCCTCGACATCCCCAACTCATTCAGTCTCAAAGTATGGCTTGTCTGCACTAGAAATGTGCACAGGCCTCACGGCTATTCCCTTGGGGTTATGGATACCAGGGTGGCTAAGGCATCTGCCAATTGGTTCTCATCTCGGGGCACGTAGTTAAAAGTGCAGACTCCAAACTGGCCACTTAGTTCTTTTAAACACCTCACATATGGCAACTGCCGCTCTTCCTTAACGGTCCATTCACCCCTGACTTGGTGGATTACCAAGGACGAGTCCCCAAAGACCTCTACTACTTTTGCCCCCATGGCTGAGAGTGCTTCTAACCCAAAGATGCAGGCTTCGTACTCAGCTTCGTTATTTTTGGCTTTATATCTCAGTTTCTTAGCTAAGGGGAGCTTCTCACCATGTGGGGTTTCTAGAATTACTCCTGTCCCGGCCCCTTCGTTATTTACTGCCCCATCAAAATACATCTGCCACTTCTGTACGGTGATGGCCACCACATGTTTGTCGGGGAATTCATATTCTAGCCGGTCTGCTTCAATTGGATGGTCGGCAAGAAACTCCGCAACTGCCCGACCTTTGATGGTCTTTCTCGTGACATACTCCACATCAAATTCCTGCAGCAGTATTAGCCATCTTCCCATCTTCCCTAACAACGAGGGCATTGCTAGATTCAGTGAGATATCAGATGCAGTCGTCGACGGATTTTCGGGGTGTGTTCTCCTGTGCGGGCTTTGTCAGGCTACTTTCTGTATCATTGCCCGACGTGCTCGTCAGCTCGGGATGACCCAGGACCCAGCTAGGGACCCATTATCGTTCCGGGGAGGAACCCTTTTTGCAACCTCTACCTCTCGCTATCAGGATCTTTGGAGCCAACTGCCGGCGAAAACTGTCATACCCCTTTCGGTACCCATTCTGTAACTTCTACTGGTGAGTGCAAAAGATGGATACTCAGTCCGGCACCTGACACGACAACTTAGGCATCTGGCTGGCGAGAGCAGGAGTAGAGTAGCCACTTAGATTTTACTTTTTATAAAAGAACTAGGAAATGATGAGTTAAACTGCTTTTGCTTTATGTATTTGCATAAAACTGTGTGCATTTCAGCACGATTTCTCTATACATAATCACCATTTAACATGGATTCAGAATGCAAGAATTACATCTAATCTCGGATTGGATCTTGTAAGCATCAGACTACTGTTTCCAATCAGCCCTCGCGGGTTTTCTTGATTGAATATTTTCTCTCTCTTTTTTTTTTTTTTTTTTTTTTTTTTTTTTTAAGCCTCCGCCATGGACCCTCCTTCAGTTTCTCAGCATTGGTTGAATTCGCTTTCATCTTCATCTGCCGGGGGGACTGCTGCTTCTGAGGGTGGCTCCTCTTGGTGTCAAAGTCTTGGTCTTAACCCTTGTGCAGACTGGTTGAGGTAATGGGTTCCTTTTTTGGGGTTTGAATATGAAGTTTCGCGTTTGGCCTTTGTTGGCTTTGGCGGGTTTGAGCCCTGGAATAGCCGTTCAACGGCTGAGCTAGGGTAACGGGTTGGGCTTGGATGATTTGGGGTACTTTTATTAGCCTTAGTAGTTCAAGCTTTCGAAATGGTTTTCGTCGGCTGGGATTGGATGGACGGCTCGGGGGTTAGCCCTTTTGGTCCCCTTCAGTAGCTAAAAAGAACGGCAATGTGCAGGCATGTGTAGATCAACAGGATTTGATCGAAACTTTTCTTCAAATAGTATTCCCTTGCCCCCTGATCAATTCTCTCTTTTCTTCTCACTTCTTTTTTTTTATTTATTTATTTTTTTTTTGATTTTTTTTTGTTTGTTTTTTTTTTTTGATTGATTGATTTTTTTTTTAGTTTTTTTTTATATATTTTTTTTTTTTGTAACCCAATTTTTTTTTACAAGCTTTGCTCAAGTCCTCAATTTTACACATACGTGCACTTTTTATCTTAACCACTGGGACCATATTGCTCAATCTAGTTGGGCATATAGTTTTAGCAAGAATTTTGGCTATGAGGGTTCTGGATGGTTAAGAGTCGATCGTAATTGTTTTTGGGGTACACATTTCAAATGGTTGAGAGGAAAGGGTTCACGTTGTTTGGTTTTGATGAGTTGTATTCTGGTGAGTTATGTTTTCTTTGTGAAGGTCTTGAGTCTCATTCGCCTAACTCCTGATGTAGCTTTCGAAGCTTGATCTTATTTGGTGGCATCATATACATCCCAGATGTCGTGGGAGTGCAAAGAAATGGCTTTCAACATTCGGTCATGTTGGCACGCGAGAGTAGTATTTGATCTCAAGAATGTCCTTATCAATTTTCAGCATGTCATACCAGATCCGGGCAGAGGCTTCTTTTTTTTTTTATCTCTCAAGTTTTTATCTCGCTTCAGGAGTCATAACAGATGCTATCAAGATTTTCTTTGGCTTCTCCCAAAGTTCCGAGATTGAATGGAATGGCATTAGTTGAACCAATGTCAAATGTAAAGGTGCCATGATTATGCATAATGAAATCATAAGAAACATAACACAAGATAGCAAAACCATCCATTTCATTCAAGAAAAACTATAATTAAAACTGTCATCATTAAATAGTTCAGAAATAAAAAAAGAACATCTAAATAGCTACTTCCTTCTTCTCTTGCCAATGCGGACGCAGCAGTCGACAGTCTATTATCACTTTTGGGAACCAATCTCCTCACTTCTCAGCTCCTCATCGATTAAGTGTAGAATTTGCCTCCTCAGAATTCGGCACTCGTCAGTCTCGTGCCCGGTACGCTGATGGTAGGCACAATACAGATCTGCTCGGTGATTGGGGCGCCCTTGGCCCCCGGCAGGTTGGGTCGGCATTGACTGTATTTTCCCCTTACTGACAAAATGGGCGAAGTGCTTGGACAGGGGTTTTTTCAGTATGGCATAGTGACTCTGAGTCATTCCGAAGGTCGGGGTCCTTGTGGCTCTAAAACCTTCTCCATCGTCCACTGTAAAACTTAAGCTCCCCTCACTACCCTGGCGGCATTCAGGATTTGTGATCAGGTTGCTATCGATCAGATCCTGAATCTGGTGCCTCAGCCTAGCACAATTATCCGTCATATGGCCAGTGTGTTGGTGGTAGGCGCAGTACTCGCCTTCCTTGTGCCCGGGCTGCCCCCAGGTCTTTGCCGGCTTGGACGGCAATGGTTGTAACACCCCCTTCTTGATCAGCCTTTCCAGGACCCAAGACAAAGGTCTGCCTAAATTAGAGTAACGCCTCTGAGCCATCTCAACCATTGGCACTTTCCCCATCCTTTTTGTACCTCTGCTATCACCATAGTAACCAATTCCGAAACTCGCAGGGCTAGTAACGGCTCCATCGGGAGATGTCCGGGTAGTTGCAAGCTTGGACCTCATGATCTCCTCCTCAAGATCAGCTAATCTCTTTTTAGTGTCTGCGGGACTGAGAGGACCCATCGGCTGTAAGGGCCCTAGTCCTTTCCCCCTTTCCACTTGCTCGATCAGTGAGTTGGGTGTCGTCTCGCCCCTAGGCTCAAGAGCGAATTGGGACATTACAGCCATCGTCTCACACTCCTTTTTGGTCGTGGCTAGCTCAAATCGGTTAAGTGTAGCTGCAGTGACTTGAGCTTGAAGAATTAGTGCTGCGGCGTCCAACCTTTCCTTTATTGTGGCTGACAACCACCCTTCAAGTTTTTCAAACTTTTCATCTAGTTCTCGGGCAATCATGACACGGGCCTCTTCTATCTGTCGCGAAGGACCAGCCATTCCCAATGTCTATGGATGCTCTGACTAAGACGGTAGATCTTTGCCAACCACTTCGAATTCTGCTTACTCTTCAGATAGCTATGAGGACCCCAGAACCTCCCCGGTGAATGGTGTATGATGGCTGAAAAATCAAAGGGGTTAGAATGATGCATGGATGACATGTGATGCATGAGCATGACGTGCAGCATTTACAACCACATGCAGACAGGTAGATCCTTCCAACCTTATCACTCCCACACACGGGGTTGTGCGGTCTCTTTCCTAGGTGGGCTTCATCCGAGGGTTAACAGGGAACCCATCGGACACGTATAGTGCACGGTGAAAAACCGGCAGCATAACAGTCTTAATCTAATGCGCATTCGTATGGGTTTTGGCCATTACGTATTTGGACAATTCAATCAAGTTAAGGTGGGCTCACCGGGGCATGAAAGCCTTTGATAAAAGACCACTTGACTTGCTTGATTTTGTTTAATACGCGATGGCCCATGTCACAAGCATCATATTAAGGAACATACCGCCTAGGGGAAGTTTCTACTTGCCAGTACATGGGCTTTTGGTCAAGGTGATTTTCTTTAGGCTACCCAAGCATGGTTTGTGCCGACGGGTCTAACTCATCACGAGCATAACGACCGATCGGGTCTCCATTTCGATATACCAAAAGGTACAAGGCTTGGGCTGGTGATTATCCCTAACACTTCCCTACAATGAGTGAAAGTAGGGTCGTGCTTTGGGAACGCACCGAGGTAAGATAGGGACCAACTAGCGTAAGTCTAAGGCTCTAAAATGATATGATGCAATTTTTGAAAAGAGATAGAATTTTAAGTTTCAAAAACCCAATTATAAATTTTAACCAAAGCACTTTCGGAGTGAAGTCTCAAACACAAATTCCCCAGCGGAGTCGCCACTGTGACGCGCGCGGAACCCGAAAACCCAGCAAGGGCCCTCTCTTTGAATCCGCTTTAGGATTCGAGGTATGAAGGTTCGCGTCTTTCGATCATGGGCGCCATGAGACATCATCGGTGTATTCCTCCCAATAGAACATTGGGGAGAACAACCTAGCCTATTGACGCCTAAAGGCACCTTTGAGGTATTTGGAGTCGCCACCCAATTTGCATGAAATTGGGAAAAGGTTTCTCACCTCTATTGGTCTAAACCAGAGATACGGTATCCGGGACTTCCCTCTTATTTATGCCTTGGTTAATTATAAATGGGTTCTTAACTTCTTAAAATTATACCTCTCATCTCACGCGATCGATGCATTTTAAATTAAATAGCGCATTGCAAGCACTCAAAAAGCGATAAAGGAAAGCAATAAATAAAGCAGTAAATGAAAGCGATAAACACGCAAGCACGCAATTACAATAGAAATAGGGGCAGAATACAACCCCATTAAAAGGAGATTAAAGATGTAAGTGGGACGGAATACAATCCCCAAAAGATAAATAAAGTTGCCCCAAAAAAATTAATAACAAGGGCCCAAAGGAAAATAATGTACATAAATTTAAACACTCACACAAGATCAAAATAAAATACATGCATAAATCGGGACATTATTTGAGGAACGTTGGTTCCTTCGCGCTTGTTCGAAATTTAGGAACATTGGTTCCTTCGTATTAATTTGAAGAGGATTCGAAGAGTCATTTTTGATTGCTTGAATTGAAAAACCGGGATGAGTGATCCCATTTTTGTAGAAAAGTTGACTCTTCGTTTTAATTGTGACATTTTTATTGTCGGGCTAAAACAAGGGACATTGGTCCCAATTTTATTAGTGAAGAATCCAATTTAATTGTAAAAATATTTTTGTGACTTTTTATCACACGCGTACAAAAATAAAACAAGTACTTACAAGTAAATACGTAACACATAAAGAGAAGGAATTAAGAAAGATCTCACCGAGCAAGGCGATATTCCACGTGTCGCGACCCATCCGGGGAGCCGTGAGAACGCTTACACTACCCGACCCAAATTAAACTCATACAAAGATAATATCGAAAGTAATATTAGTAAATATTTTAGGCAAATTAATCAAGCAAGTGCAAAATATAACAATAATAATAAATGATAAATAATGATAACGACAATAATATTATGATAACAAATAATAATATTATGTGGCACATAAACATTAACATGACAATAAGTAGGTGATGATAATACCAACAATTATAATAACATAAAATCAATAAATATACAATGAATATATAATAATGATAATAATAAAAAAGAGATGATACATAGCAAATAAATAAATATAATAATAGCGACGATGAGTTAATAATAAACACAAAATACATGAATATATAATAATAACGATAATAATAATAATGGTGATAATAAGGTGGTAATAATGCAAATAATAGTAGTAGTAAGTGACAAATAATATGAAAATAGAATAATCAATTAGAAATAATAATAACAATAATAATAATAATAATGATAGTAATAATAATGCCAAAAATAAGGGAATGGATGGCCAATAGAATAACCATAATAATAACTACGTGATGTAACAATGAATAATAAAAAATGACAATAGCAAACAATAACATGAGCCTAAATATGAACACAAGCATGAATAGTGATAATGATAAATAATAATAATAATATTAGCAGTGAACATGAAAACCCATTTAAAGCCAACAAATAACATATTAATGATGGTATTGACGCAGTGAAATGCTAAAAAAAATAATAGACAATATATTAATAGCAAACAATATCCATGATAATAATAGCAAAAAAAACAATATTAACAATAATAAATAATGTACAAGAAAAATAAAAGAGAACAAGTCGAAGAATTGTTTACCCTCATAATTTTTAGATTGGGGAAACGGTGTCCCGATCGATTTTCCTTGTCAGATTTGTGGTGATAAATACTTGAAGAAAATGTAGAAATCAATATTTTGAAATAAAATCAAGAAAATATTTTGATGAAAATATTTTTTTGATGGATGATTTGAGCAAAAGGAAATTAATTTTCCAAACCCAAAATCATTCAATAAGATGGATTATCTATTTTTTTTTGAAGAGCAAATCAAGATTTTTAACTTGAGAAAAGAGAGAAAAACTCAAGAAAATGGCCCCTGGAGAGAAGAAGGTTCAAAGAAAAAAAAGTCTCCCTTGATTCTCGTCCTCCTCCCTTTTTTAAAAATGAAAGGAAAAAAAAACATTTAAAGTTGCCTTGGCAAAAAATGGCAAAAGACAAAAGATCTATTATTTTTGGTTAATTCAAGATAGCATAAAATGGTGAAACAATGGAAAATGTCAGACTGAAGAAAAATCAGAAAATCAGACTGAAAATAGCGAAAAAAGTGGACAGGCGAAACAGGTCGCGCGGAGGAGGCAAGGGCGCGCGGCAGCCTGCGCGTGGTGCCCTTGCACCGCGCGCGGCAGGCTGCTGCGCGCAGCCTGCCTCGCGCAGGAGGGTCGCGCGAGGCAGCTGCCTCGCGCGCAGGGGCCTCGCGCGAGGCCCCCTGCCTCGCGCGCAGGGGGGGTCGCGCGAGGCGCCCGCCTCTGCGCGCAGGGGCGTCGCGCGAGGCGCGCCGCGCGAGGTGCCCCTGCGTGCTGGGGCGGCCTGCCTCGCAGGCGCCCCTGCGCGCTGGTGCAACCTGCCGCGCAGGCGGCCCCGCGCTGCCGCAGTGGCACTCGCGACCATTTTTTTTTATTTTTTATTTTTTTTCTATTATTTTTATTTTTGACACAAAATTAATATTTTTATTTTACTTCACTCCATTTTAATTTTTAATCTCTAAAATATATATTTTTAAATTATTTTTCGAAAAAACACACTTTTGACAAGGGAACGATCGATTCACACTTTTCTTGCCGAAAATCGGTCTTCTATTTCATCATCGGGTAATCCTGATCTTGGACCGCCTCGGGACCCGTTGTCTACAAGAGTCATTCAGCAAATTTATGTGCTTTTCTTTTCTTCTTTCTGGCGTGAGAGTGGTTTTGAGAGAGAATACTAAACTGAGTTGCATGTTAACTGTTAAGAAGATCAAGCAATTAAGTGCACAAGAGTTAAGAGCTAAAACTTGAAGGTAAGTGATCTAGTAAGTGGATTCTCATTTTCTTCTACTCCTTTTCTTATTATTGGATTGTGATGAGTTGGTAATTAATCCATGTTCCAACCCTGGATTTGGTAAAAGCTACAGTTGAGAAAGTGAAGGGAACCAAAGGAAAGGAGAAGGTAATTGATCAAGGGACTAAGTGACTTTTAAGGAGCTAAGGAGAGAAGGTTTGGCAACTAACCATTGTTATATATGTGTAAATTAGTTTATCATGTGACAATTAAAAGATGATATAGAAGAGTAAAGGAAGGAGTGCTCCAAGAGGTTTGGGATATATATGTGTGTTATGTGTTAATTTTGCTCAAGTGTATGTGATGGCTGTTTAGCTTAAATGTGTTATTGATATTGAATATGTGATTTCTGGAATTGAGCATGATTATGAACTTTGATGGAAGTGTATTTGAATGTATATTGATATGAGATGAGTATTGAACTATGGAATTAGCACAATATGTGAATCAGCTCTAACTATTGATTGTGTTAATCTGTCTTTGAAGCCTATACTGACCCCCGTGACTTGTTTATAGTGTAAGTTGAGTTTTACAATTCTAAAAGGGGTGAGACCAATTGGATTAGAACCATATGATCCGTATCTTTAAATGTCCTAGAAATAGCTCTATTTATTTGAGGACTATAAGGTCTTCAAAATCGACCATAACCGTAGATGAAATTCTGTACGAGGGTTTCTGGAACCAGTTGTGTTATTTTGACCATAACTCCTTCATTACAAATCCAATTGACCTGAAAGTTGTCCCATTAGAAAGATAAGACATAGATGAAGAAAATTTAAGAAGAGACTCTTGCCTAAAATTGAGTGTATGACATCCGTTTTCACTGTACAAAATTGTAGTGTGAACTAGTGTCGAAAGTTAGCTTCTGTTTTGGTTAATTTAGTATGTCACGGTCAAAACCAATTCATTGCCACCGTGACCCCTCCCTGTTTTGTCTTTTTAGGGTATTTTACTTCCCGAAATGCACCCGAAGTTCACCATGAGTTCCCATAGCTTATCCAATCCATGGTTATCATTATAAAATGAGTATCTTAAGCATGTTGAACTATGCATGCTAATGTATATAAATATGTATGAGCTTTAAGTGTTCTAAGGGTGATGAATTAAGTATGTGAAAGGGGATAATTAAGGATGAAAAACCATGGATACGAATATGATAAATGAAGTATATAAGCATATAATTGAGATGATCATGCGAACATGTGACTATGTGAATTAAAGATGCATGATAGCCTAACTAGGCTTGAATGCATCATCATGCGAACATGTGACTATGTGAATTAGAGATGCATGATTAGCCTAACTAAGCTTGATTGCATCATAAAGTAAAATAATTACATATGCAATAAATAACCTATGTGCTTGGATTTTAACATGAGAAGGAGCCTTGTCATGAGAATGTACAATGCCATTAGAATGAATTATTATGGAAGATATTTAAGGATGTTATATTGGTTCATGCAGATAAATGAGTGATTGTATATTATGATAATGATAAATGTGATTAAATGCTTTTAGCTTGTGAGGTGATTATGAATTATACGAATGTGTACTTTAGAGAGGAATGTGAGCATGATTGTATGCTTACAAACATGTGTGAGCTATTATGCGTTATGAACTATTTCATATGATTATATGAATGAGTTATACCATGCGAATATGTTAACCATGATAGTGAATTATGAAGTGACCTACCCTGTTTTGGCAATATAACCCTAATGTGTTTGGACTTCCAAATGGCAAGGCTTTAAGCTGTATTGAAAGACATTATGGGTAAGTATTTTATGTGTATTAAGTGATGTATATTCGCATACAAACATGATGATTCTCAAATGTGATTAGATATGTGATTATTAACTATGAAAGAACGAGTTTGGAAACACAATGAGTATGCAAGTGAAGTGAATAGCTATGTGCTAATGCGAATGTGTAAAGTGAATGTGATACTGGTCAACGATATATGTGATGTGAAAAGTGATCAATGTGAAATGGATAAAATGTTTAACAACTTAAGCCTGCGAGTCAAGTAGTGGATAGTTAGGCATGCCTATAGGGTCAAGTGCTGCAGCCCAATGCGTTCAATGTGTCTGATTCCTTGGGAATCATAATGAGATAACAATGTGTATAATCCTTGCTGGATTTCTATATATGTGGATAATGTACCATGATGGTACCAATGTGGATTCTGTACCTTAGGGTACCAATGCGAATGTGATGTATCTACGGATACTAATGTGATTAGTGTACCCATGGGGTACCGATGCGATACCCGTTATCCGCGTCTTGAGTTGCAGGCGAAGCTTGTAATAATAACAATAATAATGATATTGTGACCATGAGCTGAGTATTATGCTAGTGAGAATGTGAATGTGATATGTTATAATTGTCATGCGATACAGTTATATGGGTATGACTCATTAGGAAGAATATATGTGTATGTGCATGAATATTTGTATAAATCAAGCTATAAATTGCTGAAATAACATTAAGAGAATGCCAAAATATAATTAAGTGCATATCCATTGATTTAAGCAATGCAATATGCTTATTGACATAAGAGTATATGAATAATCTGCATAAAAAGCATGCAAGTTGTTATGTACCTTAACCTGCTATAAATGTCATGTACTATATAGTTTGTGATTATAATTGATGGGAATTTGTATTATATGGGTGTTGGTGTTGATAATTGATATTGTATAATGTAAGTTAATACATTATGAGTATAATATGTTGTATCTTGAATGCTATGTTCGGATCACAAGTAAATAACGGTAAGCTTTACATTAATTAATGTGTATGTGGTACTATTGGAATTGAATAAAGGTATGCATTGTTTGGGTTTGTATTTGTAACATGCTGAAGGTGTTCTTACATTGGTGAGTGCTAATGGCTATTTGATGTACATATGTTTATATTTATATGTATACTCATAGGTAATTATAAAGCTGTATATAAGTGTGCGATTCTAGTAATATTAAGACTTATAGAATCCAAATGAACAACTGAGTAAATACCATATTATGCAAACAAATATTTTTTTGAGAATTTGGATGGTTACTTATGAGTAATTCCTGATGAGTGTACTATTGATGATGTTAAAATGAAATATATGTATATGTGTATATTGCTTGGGTATGTGATTAATATTAGTAATCACTATGAGTGTTTATCCATCTTTTGTTGTTCCCCACTAAGCGATTATCGCTTAGCATGGATGTTTTGTCCATCCAGGTATCTGAGGATAGTATATTTGAAGATGGTTCTGCATCGCCAACAGCCACCATATAGGAATCGTTATAGTTTATAGGTCATTTTGTAATAAATGTAAGAGTTGTATTTGTAAAGCGAAACTATTGTAAACCATTATGTATTTTGTAATATTATGCATGGAATTTCAGACCTATATATATATAGCTTTTGTAAGAAATTTGCTTAACCTGAACTTTGTTTGTAAAACTATTTGATGTGCATGTGTTTGTGTTGTAACACTCCATAATCACCGTAGTGAATCTCTACAGGTGGTTGAGGGGTGTTACATCCACTATCCGTTGTCTCAAGGTAGGCTTGACTCTCAACTGAGCTATCAAAGCTCCATCTGAACCAAACCTCCATCTGAATCGTCTCAAAAATAAGGCAGAAACTGACTTCCGACTCAAAGCATCTGCGACTGCATTGGCCTTACTCGGATGGTAATCCACAATGCAGTCGTAATCCTTAAACAGCTCAAGCCATCGACGCTGCCTCATGTTCAGTTCCTTTTGAGTCAGGAAATACTTTAAACTCTTATGGTCCGTAAAAATCCTGCACTTCTCTCCATAGAGATAATGATGCCAAATCTTCAAAGCAAAAACAACTGCTGCTAACTCAAGATCATGCGTCGGATAATTCCTCTCATGTGGCTTCAACTGTCGAGAAGCATAAGCCACAACCTTACCCTCCTGCATCAGAACACATCCCAAACAAACACCTGAAGCGTAACTATACATAACAAACTCCTTACCCGAAATGGGTTGAGTCAGTATAGGAGCTTTGACCAACAACTGCTTTAACCTCTCAAAGCAAACCTGACACTTATCTGACCACTCACTCGAACTTAACTCCTTTCCTCAACAACCTAGTCATCGGCGCAGCAATCACCGAGAAACCTTTAACAAACCGACGGTAGTAACCCGCCAGTCCAAGGAAACTCCGCACCTCCTGAACATTCCTAGGCGTTTTCCAATCGACTATCGCCTCAATCTGAGCTGGATCTACTTGAATACCCTTGGCTGAAACTATGTGGCCCAAAAACGACACTTCCTCAACTTGGCAAACAACCGATGTTCCCTCAACACTTGCAAAACCAATCGGAGATGCTCCTCATGCTCAGACTCATCCTTGGAATACACCAGGATATCATCTATAAACACCACCACAAATCGGTCTAAGTATGGCCTAAACACTCTGTTCATCAAATCCATGAATGCCGCTGGAGCATTAGTCAAACCAAACGGCATCACAAGGAACTCATAATGGCCATACCGAGTCCGAAATGCAGTCTTAACCACATCCTCCTCCTTAACACGAAGCTGATAATACCCCGACCGAAGATCTATCTTAGAGAAAACACCGGAACCCCGAAGCTGATCAAACAAATCCTCGACTCTGGGCAACGGATACTTGTTCTTCACTGTTATCTTATTAATCTGCCTATAGTCGATACACTTCCTCAAGGATCCATCCTTCTTCTTAACGAACAGAACCGGAGCTCCCCAAGGAGATATGCTGGGTCGAATAAACCCCTTATCCAAAAGCTCTTGTAGTTGAGTTTTTAATTCTCTCAACTCTACAGGAGCCATTCGATAAGGTGCCTTTGATACAGGTGTGGTGCCCGGCATAATCTCTATGGCTAGCTCAACTTCCCTCTCTGGAGGCAAACCCGACAATTCACTTGGAAAAACATCACTGAACTCTCGAACAATAGGGATGTCCTCAATCCTAACTTGATCCCTCTTGGAATCCAAAACTACAGCCAGAAAAGCCTCACAACCCTTTCTCATAAACCTCTTGGCTTGAATCGCAGAAATTACATTATTCACAGAACTTGCACCCAAACCTCTTACAAATACTGGAGCTCTATTTCTATCCTGAAGCACGAAGGTCTTCCTATGATAATCAACTATAGCTCGATGCTCACCCAACCAATCCATACCAAAAATCAAATCATACTCTCTAAAGGGTAACTCTATCAAATCCGCAGGGAACTCAACTCCCTCAACCAACAAAGGACAATTCCTATAAACTCTACTCACACTGACACTATGCCCTAATGGATTGGTCACACATATCTCATAGTCTAACTGATCTACCACATACAACTTATCAAAAATCTTATCCGTGCACAAATATGAGTGTGTGGAACCAGGATCTATTAGAGCATATAATTCAGTGTCATGGAGTAGGAACTTACCAGCAATCACATCAGAGGCATCCTGCTCCTCTCTGGCTCTAACTGCATAAGCTCTAGCTGCAACTGGTGGAGGACGCTCAACAGTCTCAGAAACAGCCCCATCTCTAGGTTGACCGCCTCGACCCCTACCTCGGCCCCTACCACGGGCAGCCTGAGAAGCATTCGATCCAACTCTGCTAGCTCCTCCCTGAGGTCCCGAATCTTCACCCGTCTATGGACAACTAGCCAGACGGTGCTCGGTGCTCCCACACCTAAAACACCCACCAGTGAGCCACCTACACTCACCCCGGTGAGCCTTATGGCAATGCTCACGAACAGGTGTAGCATCCGATCTACCACCTCTGCCAGAACCAGATACCGCTGCTGAACCTTGCCTTGTACCTCTAGCAGCCGAACCAGCTGACGGATCATCTTGCGGGTTCCTAGATCTCTTACCCGAAGATGATGAAGAACCACCTCTTGCAGAATTCCTTCGCTGAGCTCTCTCCCTAAGCAAAGATTTCGACCTCTCCGCCCTCATGGTAGCCTCTGCAATCTGGTAGTAACTTACCCCAGGCATACACATCAAAGAAATTAAACCAATCTTCAAAGACTCGTTCAACCCCGCTTCAAAATGCTTGCATCTGAAGTCATCTGTCATAACCCCACGCGGAGCATACCGAGATAACCGATTAAACTCCTTCTCATAATCCGAAACTGACAAGGCCCTCTGCTTCAAACTCAGAAATTGTGCCCATCTTGAGTCCCTATAAGCCTGAGTCACATACTTCTTAGTGAACTCCTCACTGAAGAAATCCCAAGTAACTGGATCAGGCATCTGAGGTCGCCTACATACCAACTCCCACCATTCATAAGCCGACCCCTGAAGCAAAGCCACAGCACACTCAGCTTGCTGATCGGGAGGACACTTGACTTCCCTTAAAGCTCTCTTCACCTTATCAAGCCACCTTTTAGCTACCTCTGACTGATCAAGCCCAGTCCCATAAAAATCCTCAACACCAGCTCTTCTCAAACTCTCTATCGGAGCTTTAGGGGCAGTCGCCCTTTCCAAAACCTGAGCCATGTCTTGATGCAATCTGAATATTGCCTCAAAAGGCATGGCAGCGGCCTCGGGTTGGACCCTAGCATGTTGATCCGACACCGAAACAGAAACAGACGGATCTACAGCTGGAGGATTCACACTTTCAGCGGACTCCTCGAGCGCACCATGAGCAGAATCAGAATCCATCTAACAAACAAGAGGACAGCCGCATTGGCCAACACAGTCCTAGACATAGACATATCCACACATAGCATCACACAGACAATCACCCAGAAATGCCTAAACCTAGACTCTGATACCACAACTTGTAACACCCTTTACCCGTACTTAGGCGATCCCATCCGATAAGGAGTGAGATGCCGTATGAGTAGAGGTGCCACCACACAGATACAGAATATACATACATTCATACATAAATATACATACCGAAATACAGGGTAATTTAAAACTTTACAAAACCATTCAAGAAATAAGCTGATCATGCATTAATATAATAGAAATCATTACATTACTGTTTTGATCAACTAAGAGATACATCAATTAATTACAAAACCCAAAATTACATAAACAAAAGCGAAAGCTATTAAAAAATCAATATAAGAGAGTTCTATACAAAAAGAATCTCAAAATACAAAACTCAGTCCTATTCTAAACCCTGCTGCATTGGCTTAGACTTCGGCGACTCTCCCAAAGCAACTCCTTCCGCACCTGCACGGGTAAACACACCGTGCTAAGCGATAAACGCTTAGTGGGGAAACACACATATAAAAAAGGACAACCATTCACAACGGTTGTCAAGGCGAAACACAAGCGTATATCAAAATATACCACACACATAGCATATCAGTTGCATAAGTATGCATATACTAAGCCATACATTCAGAAGTTCATAACGATATTCATATTCCCATAACAGATTATACTTTTCATTTATGAGTTACACATGTGTCACATACATTTCCTCATAACACAATTCATACAAAGCACCTGCTGACTTGAGGGAGTGGATAACGAGTATACGGACAGTATTTTATGGGTACGAGTCGATCACATATAGTACCTTACGGGTACGAATCGAAAACCAAGATACTTTTAAATTTCACAAAACATTTTCAAAAGGGATCTTAAACAAGATCCGAACACATAGGGGTTCGCGAGGAACCAAGCGGGGACCTGATCGGGGTCCAAACCAAACAAAGGGCTACAGCTATAAGACTCTATTAGGCATGCCTAACTATCCACTTTCTAGACTCTAGCAGGTCATGCATAAACCATTCAATCCATTTCATAATATTCCAAAATCATCATCATACATTTACATAGTCGTATCATGGATCCGCATTCATATAATTCATAAGATATCAAGCATAAATCTCATAGACATGAAAGGAAACTGGAGTTCAAACCCGCACACAACAAAAGAAAACTCATTCAGCATACAGGGGGCTGTCGCGCTCGCGACAGAGACCGAAGTCTCTTTGCTGCGCGTGCTCGACGGATTTCGCGACCACAAGGAGAAAAGAAGGGCCAGGCTCTGTCGCGCTCGCGACGAATGTTGCGGTCGCGACAGAGGACAATATTGCTGTCGCGGGGTCGCAACGAATCGCGTGCTCGCGATAGCACTCAGCCAGCATCGCCCTCTGTCGTGCTCGCGACATCCGTCGTGCTCGCGACAGAGGATGCTCGACACTTCGGCTATCGCGGGTTCGCGACAGCGAAGCTCCGAAACGCTAATCTCTGTCGCGCTCACGACAGCGTCGGGTTTTGCAAAATCTGCAGAATTCTGCAGATTTTCTTCCTCCCTCTCTCAATCACAAACACACAAAACTCATCCAAAAACCTCTTACCTCAAACCCAACCATCCATTAGCATCAACAACCATAATATAACATTAATCAACAAGAAATTTCACACAATTCATTAATTTAAACCTCCAATTCCAAGAATCATTCAAAACCCCAATTTATGGACAAAACCACATCAATTCCAACATTATCACAATTAACTCATGATCTTACAAGATCCACATTCCAAAACAAAAACCCATAGCATATACATCAAAATAGAGAACATATAACAACCTAATTCTAAGAATCCATCAATCTCATACATAATCATAGATATATACATGAAAACCAAGAAATTCCCAAGCCTCAAAATCCTTAGCTCCTATTGCTTGGATCCACTAGTTCCAGCCTTCTCTTTGCCCTTTGGTTCGCGAGGAGGCTCAACTAAGCACAAACAAGCACCCAAACACAAAAAACACAAACCCTAACTTAGATCCAACCCAAGAAGAAGAAGGAGAAAATGCATATATATAACACAAGGAAAAGCAAGAACTTACCAAGAATGATGTAAGGGAGTAATTAATCCCACCACTTGAGCTTGAATCTAAGCAAAGCACTTAGGAGAGTGCAAAGGAGGAAGAAGAAGAAGAAGAAGAAAGAGAGAAAACGGGAAAATGGGTTTCAAAATCTGATTTTTTCCTTTCTCCTTTTCTTTTTCCCCTCTTTCTTTCCCCTTTACACATGTCAACCATCTAGTGGAGGAGATCACTTACTCACATCCTAACTAAGTGTATCACATGCACACAATGAAACACCCTAATAATGCACCCTACAAATGTATGAATGCATACACACTACAATAACCCACTAGTGCATATCCTACTATGGTGCATTCACACACACACAATGCAACTCTCATGCACACACACACAATGGTGCACACATGCACACACAAACCTGTCCCAACTAAATCACACCATAGTGCAACACATGCACACACGCACCAGAAAAACGCCAAATCATACAATATTACCAAAATGTCCTTATGATCATGCCAAAACACATACAAATACATACACACACATGGCTCGCTCTACTAGGGGGCAAACGAGGTGTGACATTTTTATTGATAATTGATTTAATTACCAACAACAGTTTTATTTGTTTTTATTTTGATTCCCACACTCTGTTTTCCTTATTTAGGCATTCCCACGAGCGAATGGGGGGATCAAGGAGGCTTATTTTGTTCTGACTTGTTGTTTTATTATTTGTATTATTTTCTTTATTTGGTATATTAATTTTATTTGTCATTTAATATGTATTAAAATTACTTATTTTATGCACGTTTAAAAGAAAATTACAAAAAATCACTACAAGAATTTAAAGATTTCTCGACTGAAATTCCAAACGGAAAGTCAGGATTTTTCGTCGTGAAATTAAATTACCAACGGAATTCAATTCCGTCAGCAAATTGACCGTAGTTATAATTGTCGATGAAAAAAATTTCCGTTGGCAATTTTATCGACGGAATGTGAATTACCCATCGGCAATTTTACCGATGGTAGTTAAATTCCGTTGAGAAATTACCTACGAAATTTAATATTCCGTCTCTAATTTCCCAACGAAAATTTATTCCGTCGGGAAATTTTGAATTTTTTATTTTTACAGACGAAATTTTTCATCAGTATTCCGTCGGTAATTTAAAAAACCTAATAAAAAAATTCCCATTTCTCATTTTCCACTAGTTTTCTTATAAAATTTTTATTTATTTATATTAATTTATTTTTTTGTTTTTAAATGATAAAATTAGTAAAAATATAAAAATTATAAGCAACAAAAAATAATATAATTGAGAATATATTAATTATAGCAAATAATATTTGCAAAAATATAACAATAATGTATTATCATAAAAATAATTACAATAATTAAATTGTTTATAAATTTCTAACTAATTACAAATGTATTATCATACTCTTACTATCCAACAATTACATTCTTAACATATACCCAATCCAAAGCTTGTACATGATAAGGTAAAGGGCCCCCGAATTCATATATAAACACAACTAAGAACACACTCGCCCTCCATCCACCAATTTCCTCTTAATCATTCTCATCTTGCACCTGATACAAACCAACAAATTAATAACCAAAAATTTAATCAACCAAATATATTATTATTCTATTAAAGCTGCCATCTAATTAATATTAATATCTTAAGATATTCCAAAAGGATCCAGTCAGCTAATTACATTTACACTTGCAAAGAAAGTATAGATACTTACCACTAAATCATATAAAATATTAGCCTTTTTAATTTAACGTTACTATGCTAACTTGTCTATAAAATAAAGTATTTGTTCATACTTGTTTCGAGGATGTAATCAATGAGCCAAGGAAAAAAAGGTAAAATAGATTCTGAAAAGAAAATAACTAAAAATCAAATTTGCCAAAGATAATGGTGCATGAAGAACAAAAAGTAACTAACTTGCAAGTTTCAATATAATTTTATCCAGATCATATATACCTTAGAGTTCACTATGACTATGTAAAACTTGCTCTAATTTACAATCACTATATTATCTTCTTTGATATCATTTTTGCCATTCATGATTCTATTTTTGCTCAAGTACACTTATCTTCCTCATTGCAACATTTTATCTGTCAAACTTCACTTAGCATTTGCAAATGCCCTAAAAAGAGAAACCTAATTAAGCATATTATACTTGCATAATTATGTCCATGCTCATCACCAGAGTCTATTGAAGCAGCAAATATCTCAAAACCAGTATATTATCCATCGATACACTACACTTAAAAAGAAAATTCTCTATTTTATTTTTTCTCCCAACATATGTGCTCCTAATTTATATTTTCTTCCAACATATTATAGAGTCAATTCGATTTGGTAATACAATCATACTAGATTCTTAATGACTACTAATTAGTATAAATTAAATTAATTATTCAGTGTCAAGTTGGACATTTAATTAAAATATTTTTTAAACTTATTATGTTACTGCTAAGTACAAGCAACTGGACTTGTTTCAGACTTGAGAAAATGTGCTAGATTATAAACAGCAGCATGAGCCATAGAATCCAAATAAATTATGTCAATTAAATATATGTGCGATGATTACATATTTATTCAATCGTTGTTAAGGAATAATCAGTTAATTAATTGGACTACTAATTAAAACAGGGTAATGACTCATTCGGTAACCTTATATTCCATGGAATCTCAATCTTAAATGTGATCAGCCCTAGCATATATACAACCAAATTTCTAAAAATTCAAAAAAACAAAAATTTAAATAGCAACCAAATAACAAAATTTGTAAATAATGATTAATTTGAAATTTTGATTTTAACAAGTAAATTGTTCACTGGTATAAAAAATCAGAAACACACAAATACACAAGCACTCATATGACCAAATTTAGATGCATGTACACACAGGGGCAGTTGTACATAAAGAAAACAATTGGAAAAACCCATAAAGCAATTGAAAGCCCTTAATAATTGGACATGTTTATTTATCCAAAACTCAACACTACAGTAGACTTCCAGTTCACATATCAAAATTTCTCCTACCCCTACTTCACAGATAACTAGGCATATACATTATATACAAAGGAGATGAACCATGAAGTAAACATACTACTATAAACAGTTTTATGCAAAAATAAATGTACTGCCATTCTAATTTTTGACAATGATGTTTATAGATTATTAATAAAAAATGATTGCCACACTGAAAAAATTGCACTGTAAAATAAATCAATAGGAATTAATTAAATCTAAGTTTAATCCATATACATAACAAGACATTAAGGCATTACTTTCTCCCTTGAACTACCGGAAGCTTTTCATACAAACAAGCTATCATTTACAACATGTCGCCATTCCCAAAATATTGGGCATTTGAAAACAATTAAAACAAAAAAGTTGTTGTTATCAAAGCTTGAAGCAAGTAAGCCCATACAAAGATCACTTGTGTTCTGGAATTTGGAACAAATGTTTCCCATAGATAATTTCAGTTTTCTAATTCTCTTTTCTATTTTTTTTGTTTATATGGAGAAATTGGTAAAAAAATAAAAATAAAAAAACTCAATAAAAGTATCTTCAGCTGACTGAAATAAACCAACTGCAAAAACAACAAGAATTGTGGCAAAAGCAGAATTCATGCAATTGAGAGTATTTTATAATGAATCAAAATCATGGAAATCTAGATTTCTGAAATTACAAATAGTAAACTAAAAAAACAAATGGAAAAATTAAATTAAAAAACAAAAAGAAAAAGAAACTAACCTGCAGATCCAGCGGAGGAGGAGGGGCAGCGCGCGCGAAAGGGGCCAGGCAAGCGGATCTGAGCAGGGGGGAGGGGCAGCGCGCTCGAAGGGGTCAGGCGAGTGGATCTGAGTAGGGGGGAGGGACGGTGCACACGGAGGAGGAGGGGGGGCGCGCACGGAGTGGTCATGTGAGTGATCTGAGTAGGGGGAGGGGCGGCGAGGGCGAGGGCGGCGGTGAGGGCGGTTGGGGTGACGGCGGCTTGCAAGGGGAGGTGACGGCGGCTGGGGTGAGGGCTACTGGGGAGAGGGGGCGAGGGCGAGGGCGAGGGCGGTTGGGGTGAGGGAAGAAAGAAAGAAAGAAAGAAAGAAAGAAAGAGGGAGGCGAAAAAAGGGCAGAATACTTTTTTATATATAAAATTTTTAGCGACGGAATATGATTTCCGTGGCTAAAAATATTTTAATTAATACATTTAATTTCATTTAGCGATGAAAATCCAATTCCGTCGCTAATTACCGACTGAATTGGATTTTCGTCGCTAAAAATATTTTAATTAATATATTTAATTTCATTTAGCGACGGAAATCCAATTTCGTCGCTAATTACCGACGAAATTGGATTTTCGTCGCTAATTTTAGCGATGAAATTGGATTTTCGTCGCTAAAATTATTTTAATTACTATATTTAATTTCATTTAGTGACGGAAATCCAATTCCGTCGCTATTTTGGATATTCGTCGCTAATTTTCGTAACAATTTATGCCGCGAATTTTATGCGCCAAATTTAGCGACAAAATTATTTTTCGTCGAAAATTAACGATGGATATATCTTTTCCGTCGCTAAATAGCGACGATAAATGTTCCGTTGCTAAATTTCCGTCGGTAATTGCTAATTTTCTTGTAGTGAATATTTTTATTAATTAATTTGGAATTTTTTCTAATAAAATAAGACCAATGTCCTAATTTTCCATCAAAATAAACTATCACCTTTAAAATTTTTTCTCTTAAGTATGCATGGGAGGACCAATGTTGTCATCCGTAATAAATACCCCATTTTATGCATGATTTGTATTTTCTTTACATTTGGGATTGTATTCCGCCCCTAATTTTATTATAAATTAATGTACTTTTATTTATTTTATTTTATTATTGCTTTATTTACTGCTTTCATTACGTGATCGATATGCGCTCTAATTACTCCATTAAATTGAATGAGAAAAGGAATGAAATTTTATCTCTAAAACTCATTCATAACTTTAATCAAGGTATGAATAAATGGAAAGTGCTAAACCATCTCTAGTCTTAGGCTGAATGAGGTTAGATGAACCCTCCCAATGTTCTATTAGAAGAGGAATTCTAAAATATCTCTTGTTGCCCAAAATAGGCCCAACTTGCATTGTCTTAGACTCCACGAGGTTAGATGAACCTTTTTAATGTTCTATTGGAAAGAAAATTTCAAAATATCTCTGGCTTGCCCAAAATAAACGTATATGTATCATCTTAGACTCCACGAGATTAGATGAATCTTTTCAATATTCTATTAGAAGGAGGATTCCAAAATATCTGTGATTGCCAAAAATAGACACATATGTGCTGTCTTAGGCTCAGTGAGGCTAGATGACCCTTCCCAATGTTTTATTAGGTGGCGACTCCAAAACACCTCCTTGTTGCCCAAAATAGATGCCCTTGTAATCTTTTACAAGTCTATAAACCCCTCTCGAATACCTTAAAAGTGGGTCTTTAGGGTGTCTAGGGTTTAGCGCATCACAATGTGATTAATGAATGTGGGCTTACTTGATAAGCCATGTGTTTGTGTAAGTTACTTATACTATACTACATTGCTTTATGTGTTGTGCTATGAATGATATAAAACACAAACAATTGTACAATAACTGGACTTAATAATTTAGCCTGCGAGTCAAGTAATGGATAGATAGGCTTGCCTATAGGGTCTAAGAATTACGGCCGATAGCGACTGATTCCTTTTGGGTTCATTTATATATTATTATTATATTGATTAACTTTCTACTTACGGGTACTGATTGCGAGTGTGTATCTTCGGATACAAAATTATTGTGGTACTTTTTTGTACTGATTTGATACCCGTTATCTGCATCATTGAGTTATAGGTAAGCCTAATATTAATATTATGATTAAAAATATGAATGCTATACTTTATGAGAATGTGAATGCGACATGTAACATTTGACATGCGATACAGATATGTGAATATGATTCATTAGTAAAGCTATATGTGAGGCAAGATGTGTACAATGCCACATTCATAATGTCTGAGTGTCAAAGTATGATATAGAATCCTTTGTATGTGTAGAAGAGTGATTATAAGTTTATGTCTGTTATTCTACAAGGAATATTATGATTGTGAATATGTTATATTCATATTGTATACTGTATGTTGTTCCCCACTAAGCGTTATCACTTAGCACGGTTTTTCTAATCCATGTAGATTTCGAAGTGAGATAATTTTGAAGGACGGATCCGCACATCAAATGGTCAACACTGGGATTTTGATTAGTGTAGGTTTTGGTATTTTGTATACTTAAATATGTTTTTGTAATTAGTCATTTTGGCTATGTAATAATTAATCAAGCATGTAATCTAAAGTAAGGGTTTTGTATAAGAGCATGTGATTAAATGTGTATTCCGCTGCATATGTGAATGAAATTTATTAATTCAGGATTTGCATGTGTATTGATTATGTGAAATGCATGAGTATGTGTTATGTGACAATCATTCTCAACTGCCTTAGCGGAGCTAAGCTAGTGGTTGGGAAAGGGACATTACAAGTTGTTATATCAGAGCATAGGTTTATTAGTTTCTAGTCATAGTGTAAAATAGGATGCGTATAGTTGTGTTAACCTAATGTGGATGTCATTGTTTATGTTTCAGAACGATGGATCCTTCTCAAGACGCTGGAGAAGAGACTGCCGAAAGTGTGAATCCCCGAGAACCAAAAGTGTTTGAATCTGGTCAGTCTGTTCCAGTAAGTGTGGGACATGATGTTCTATGGCACCAGTTTAGATGAGTCGGTCAAGGTGGAGTATTGGATTGAAAAGATTCAGAGGGTACTGGATGAAATAAGATACCCTCTAGAATAGAAGGTGGAGTGTGTGGTCTCACTGCTTCAAGGATCTGCCTACAACTAGTGGAAATTGGTTTTAAGGCATCCAATGCTTCCAAATTCGGTTACATGGGAATTCTTTGTACAGGAGTTCCGTAACAAGTATATAAATAAGGCATATTGGGAAGCTAACTGGAAATAGTTTCTGAGTCTAAGGCAGAGAGTATTATCTGTAGTCGAGTATGAAAAGAAATTATGTAGGCTCAACAAGTATCCACATGAGGGAGTGCTTACTAAGGATTTTTGTTGCCAGCAGTTTGAGGAAGGCCTGAATGAGCCAATTAAGGCATTGCTGATTTCCATGACCACTTCTCAGAGTGTAAGTTACTACCAAATAGTACAGGCAACCGCGAGGGTAGAAAGGTCACTTGAGATTCATAGAGAGAGGATGCAGAAAAGAAATCCTAATGCAGGTGGGGCACATTCAGGGAAAAGATCGAGGGATACTCAAACAACATCTCCAGCCGAGTCGGTTAGTAATCTAGCTACTAGAGGCAGGAAGCAAGGATCCTCTTACACATCTGGTACTGGAAGAGGTGCATCTGCTAATAAGAGTGATATGCCTAAGTGTCCCCATTGTGGTAAGCGTCGCAAGAGTGAGTATTGGAAGTTGACTGGGGCATGTTTTAGATGTTGCAGCACGGAACACTTTCTGGCTAACTGTCCTAAGGCTTATGAGGCGATGGGGAATCAATAGGATGTGAGTAGAGGTGGATCCAATTTGCCTCCAGTTAATAGAGGATGTGAATACAGGATGCAGTGTTAGAGTCTGTTGACCAATCGACTATAGCACCAGTATAGGCATATGCAATGAAGGCTTGTGAGGAGCAAGATGCGCCAGAGGTCATAACTGGAACATTTCTACTCTTTAATATAGAAATGTTTGCATTGATTAACCCTAGGTCTATGCATTCTTATGTGTGTTGTAAGAAATTGTGTGATAAGATAACTGATGTTGATTTCTTATATTATGATATATGTGTAACTTGTCTATTGGGGAATAGTTTTAAAGTGAACAAAATATATAAAGATTGTCCTCTAATAGTTCAAGGTCAGGTGTTTCCTCTAGATTTGATTGAGTTACCTTTTGAGTCCAGGGTGAAGTGTCAGAGTCTGTTGACCGATCGACTACAGCACCAGCATGGGCATATGCAATGAAGGCTTATGAGGAGCAAGATGCGCCAGAGGTCATAGTTGGTACATTTCTACTCTTTAATATAGAAATGTTTGCATTGATTAACCCTAGGTCTATGCATTCTTATGTGTGTTCTAAGAAATTGTGTGATAAGATAACTGACGTTGATTTCTTATATTATGATATATGTGTAACTTGTCTGTTGGGGAATAGTGTTAAAGTGAACAAAATATATAAAGATTGTCCTCTAATAGTTCAAGGTAAGGTGTTTCCTCTAGATTTGATGGAGTTACCTTTTGATGACTTAGATTTGATTTTTGGCATGGAATGGTTGAGTAAACACCAAGCTGTAGTTAATTGCATAAAGAAAATAGTAATGCTTATTAGTGCAAAAAGGTCTAAAGTGACTGTGATGGGTGTATGTTTTAATCCCTTAGTTAATGTAATGTCTGCCATACAAGCGTATAGATGCTTATGGAAAGGATGTGAGGCTTTCTTAGCCGTTATGTTTGATTTGAAAAGAGAACAAGTTAGAATCTAAGATATACCAGTGGTGAGGGAATTTCCGGATGTATTTCCAAAAGAATTGGCTAGAGTACTACCTATTAGAGAAGTGGAGTTGTCAATTGATATTTTGCTTGGTATAACACCTGTGTCTAAGGTACCCTATAGAATGGCTCCTATTGAGTTGAAGGAATTGAAGACACAATTACAGGAGTTATTAGATAGGGGTTTCATAAGAAAAAGTGTGTCTCCTTGGGGAGCACCGGTGCTGTTTGTAAAGAAGAAGGATGGGAGTATGAGAATGTGTATTGATTACAGGGAACTTAATAAAGTGATAGTGAAGAATAGATATCCTTTGCAAAGGATAGAAGACCTGTTTGACCAGTTGAAGGGAACTGGTGTGTTCTCTATGATTGATCTGAGATCTGGGTATGATCAATAGTAAGTGAGAAAGGAGGATATACCAAAGATTGCATTCAGAACTCGATATGGACATTATGAATTCTTAGTAATGCCATTCGGGTTGACTAATACACTTGCTGCATTCATGGACTTGATGAATAGACTGTTCTGGCCGCATTTGGATCCATTTGTAGTGGTGTTCATTGATGACATATTGGTGTACTCTAAGAATGAGAAAGAGCATGAACAACATTTGATAACTGTACTTTATACTTTGAGAGGGCATCAGTTGTGTGCTAAGCTCAGTAAATGTGAATTCTGGTTGAAAGAATTATCTTTTCTGGGTCATGTTGTTTCTGCCAAGGGTATTAAGGTTGATCTAGCTAAAATAGAGGCAGTTGTGAATTGGAAGCCGCCAAGGAATGTGCCTGAGATTCGAAGTTTCTTAGGATTAGCTGGATAATATCGACGATTTATGAAAGTGTTTTCGGTGATTGCCTCTCTGTTGACTAGATTGCTTCATAAGGGAGTTAAATTTGAATGGTCAGATAAGTGTCAGGCAAGCATTGAACAGTTAAAGAGAATGTTAGTTGAGGCACCAATCTTGACTCAACCTGTTTCTGGCAAAGAGTATGCGATGTTCAGTGATGCTTCTGGAGTTGGGTTGGGATGTGTACTGATGCAAGATGGGAAAGTGATAGCTTATGCTTTGAGGAAACTAAAGCCACATAAGCAGAATTACCTAACTTATGATTTGGAATTGGCGACATAGTGTTTGCCTTAAAGATTTGGCGTCATTATTTGTATGGTGAGAAGTGTAAGATCTTTACGAATCATAAGAGTCTCAAGCATCTGATCACGCAGAAAGAATTGAATTTGAGACAGAGAAGGTGGCTTGAGCATTTCAAGGATTATGACTATATTATGGATTACCATCCGGGGGATAAAGCCAATGTAGTGGGTGATGCATTGAGTAGGAAGTCAGTTTCGGCTTTGTCTTTATAACGAGTTAAGTGGAGATTTTCTCCTGATGGTGCTTTAGTGGCACAGTTAAAAGCAAGACCTGGGCTAAGAGATGAGTTAGTTAATGCATAGAAATGTGATAGTAAGTTACAACAGATTTTGCAGTCAGTCAAGAGTGGTGACAGGACTGATTATTCAGTGAATGAAGAGGGTGTACTATATTATCGAGATCGACTATGTGTTGCAAGTTATAAGGAGTTGAGAAAGAAACTTCTGCATGAAGTGCATAATACAATTCTTACTTTGCATCCAGGTGGCAATAAGATGTATCAGGATTTGAAGCAGTTTTAATGGTGGCCTGGTGAAAAGGGATGTAGTGGAGTCTGTTTCTAAGTGTTTGACCTGTCATCAAGTAAAAGCAGAACATCAGGTTCCATCGAGTCTGTTAAATCCTTTTCTGATTCCGCAGTGGAAATGGGACAACAATACTATGGACTTTGTCATTGGTTTGCCAATGACATCTAGGCAGCACGATTCGGTATGGGTAATAGTTGATTGGTTGGCTGAACTGTATGTGCAATAGATTGTAAGACTGCATGGTATTCCGTTGTCTATTGTTACTGACAGAGATCCGAGGTTCAATTATAAATTTTGGAAATGGTTGCAAACTGCATTGGGTACAGGATTGAACTTCAGCATAGCTTTTCATCTGCAGATGGATGGACAATCAGAAAGGGTAATTTAGGTGTTGGAAGAGTTGCTTCGAGCATGTGTATTGGATTTCTCTAAGAGTTGGGATAGGTATATTTAATTGATAGAATTTGCTTATGACAACAGTTATCAAGTGAGTATTGGCATGGTACCGTATGAAGTTCTGTATGGAAGAAAGTGTCAGATTTCGGTATGTTGGACTGAATTAAGTGAACATAAGGTTATCGGACCTGATTTGGTAAAAGATACAGAAGAGAAAGCAAAGATTATCCATCAGTGATTAAAAGCTACAAGCAATAGGCAGAAGTCTTATGCGGATCTGAAGAGAAAGGATATTGAGTTTGCAGTGGGTGATAAAGTGTTTCTGAAAGTGTCTCCTTGGAGGAAAGTGTTACAGTTTAGAAAGAATGGTAAACTGAGTCCAAAGTTCATTGGGCCATATGAGGTGTTAGAAAGAGTTGGGACAGTGGCTTATCGGTTAGCTTTGTCTCCAACTTTGGCTAAGGTTCACGATGTTTTCCATATGTCCATGCTTAGGAGATATCGTTCAGATGAGTCTAATATTATACCAGTGCAAGATGTGCAAGTGTAATTGGACTTTTCCTATGATGAGAAGCCCAAAGCAATTTTGGCCTGATACTATAAGAAAATTATCAAATAGCAACAGAAATTAGCAACCAAATTTGTTGTATTTCCATTGCTAATTAAAATTAGCAACCGAAAATAGCAATGAAAAATTCGGTTGCAATTTTGACGGTTGGCATTTTTTAGCAACCGAATCTGTCTTCCGTTGCTAAATTTAGCAACAGAATTTAAATTCCGTTGCTAAATCTAACCAATATATGTTTTGGTGAATTGGTCAACATTACCAACGGAATTGATTTTTCTGTTGCTAAATTAGTAACAGAATATAATTTCTGTTGCTATATTTACCAACAACATAAAAATTTCGATTGCTATTTTTAGCAACCGAATTCATTTTTCGTTGCTATTTATAACAACCGAATTCTATTTCAATTGCTATATATAGTAACCAAATTCAATGTCCATTGGAAAATTTTAGCAACTAGATAACTATTTCATTGCTAAAAGTAGCAATGGAATTTCTCTTTATGTTGCCATTTATAGCAACCGATTTCAATTTTTGTTGGAAAATTTTAGCAACCGAATAACAATTAGAAATTGTAAATTATTCTAGCTTAGCATAATGGTTTAGTTTCAATCAAAGTTTTTATTTATGAATAAATATAATCCAAATTCATAATGAAATTTAAGAAAATATTCTTATTCATAATATAATATAAAAATTGTAATGCACAACAATTAAAATCCTGAAAATATATTATATTACTGTAAAGTAAAAATCCATGAAAACCATAACAAAAACAACATAAAGTCAGTATCAATAACGAAAAATTACAAATCTAAGCTTTGTAGTTGGTGGAGGTGAAGGAAGACGATCTGGCTACTGAGCATCCTGGGTTTCCTAATCTTCTACCCGATTCTTTAGCTGGGTGACAGTATCCATCAACATGGTGTGTGCGGTCTCTAGCTGAATAACTTTTTGAGAAATTCACACTGCTTATTACAAGCAGCTATAGATGATGCAGAGGAATTCGAATGGGAAGTGTTTGCAATTAAACCTAAACAAACAATCTTTCAACGGTTATTCTTACCACCAACTGCTTCAAGAAATATCTGACTCTCATCAACAATTTTAGAGCTCCGCCGCCGTTGAATGAGAGTCTCTTGTATTTGCTCCTATCGTTACAATAGTTACAATTAAATAGCTATATTTTCATAAAATAATTAATATGGATGTATAAATTTTACATACATTGAGTTGCCTGCAACGGGTATTGATGAATGTCTGACCATCATGTTTGTTTGTGTGGGTGTGCATAAATACTTAAGGATATGTAGGCTTCCTACCCATAGACTTTGCCTGCATAACAAGCAATATAAGGAAGCTTATGAGATTTTAGAGAGGGTAGGTCTGGTAGCTTATAGGTTAGCATTACCGACAAAATTAGCCAAGTTACATGATGTCTTTCATTTATCTATGCCCCATCGCTACCGATCAAATCTAGCACATGTGCTCAAAGTGCAAGATATTCGGGTTCAATCGGACTTTTCTTTTGATGAGAAACCGAAAGAGATTTTGGCTAGAGAAGTCAGGCAGCTTCGAAATAAGCAGATACTGTTGGTAAAAGTGCTTTGGTAACATCACGGTGTTGAGGAAGTGACCTGGGAACCGGAACAGGCAATAAGGACTCAGTATCCTCAACTATTTGGATCAGTGAGAATTTCGAGGACGAAATTCTGTTAAGGAGGGGAGTATTGTAACACCCCGAAATCACCCTAGTAGAGTGAGCCTTGTGTGCGTGTAAATATGTGTGGTTTATTTTGAGCATGTGTTTATTTTTGTTTAAATTAATTTGTTATTATGCTTTAGTTGGGTTGTGTTTTAGTGTGAGTAAGTGTATTAGAGTAGTGTGTGTTGTGGGCTATAGTTAGGTCTGAGTGAGTGTATGGGAGTAGTGTATGATTAAGAGATTAGTCTTGAGTGTAGCTTGAAGGATGGGAGTTAAGTGCAGTTAGTATGTGGCCCAATGGGGAGTTGCCATGTGGCATGGGAGAGCGAAGAAAAGGAACAATTGTTCTTCCCCTTGTTCTTATCCCGTTTTCTTCTTCTTTTCCTTCTCTTCCCGTTACTTCTTCATCCTCTTCTTCTTTCTCTTTGTTTCTTTCTATAGTTCTTCTTTTGTTGGCATTGGGTGAGCTGTGGTGAGTTGGGGATAGCTTGAGTTGGTTGGTAAGTTTGTAATTTAATGTCCTTCCTTCTTCTTTTCTTTGAGTGAGTTTTATACCTAGTGTGTGTGTTTGAGTTTGAATTCTGGTTTTTGCTGGGTTTTGTGGCTCAGAGAGTCTGCCTAAGGAGACGAAAGGAAAGGATATCGCGAGTGGTAGTGGAGCTCGAGATTGAGACGCCATATTTTTGAGGTTTGGGAACGTTTGTGTATTTTGTGCATTTTGATGATTTCTGTATTATGATTGGAATTGATGAATATGGATTGTGTGTTTTGGCTTCTATGAGTTATGGGTATTGTTTAATTTGAGTTAAAAAGCATGGGTTGTGAAGGATGGAGTTAAAATGTGGAAATTTTGCATGTTTTCTTAGAAATTGCTGGTTTGAGAACTTTTGGATTTTGATTTTGTGAATTGCTTGATTTGATGACAATAATGAGTTTAAAGGGCATGTTTATGTTGTGTATAATGATTTGAATGAAGGATTTTACTTAGAACTAAGTTTTGGAACCAAATGAGTGAGTGGGTGAAAGTGGAGAATGAATTTCTGTACATTTTGGCATTGGGAGCGAAAATCCCGACTCTGTCGTGAGCGCGATGATGTCGCGAGGTCGCGACAGAGCTCGGTGATCTCTGTCCCATCGTGCGCGCCGAACTGCTAGCAGCCGGGAGTGCGCAGCGGGGACTCCCTGTCGACCTCTCGATCGCGACAGAGAGCTCAGCGTTTGGCCAAGCTTCTGTCGTGAATGCGCGCCTGGGCGCGAGCCCGTGACAGCTCTTGCGGGTACTCACTATCGCGGGTATGACGTTGTCGCGACCTCGACAGTGAGATCCTTTTTTACCTCCACGCGAGCGCGAGGCTCGCCGCGAGTGCGACAGGAGGCCAACTTCACCTCTGTCGCGAGCGCGACACCCTCTAGCTTTTCTTTTTGACTTCTCTTTTATGATTACAATACTTAACTTTCCAATTTGCATTACTTCTAGAATTATGTATAGTCTATATATATATATATGAATGTGTTTATATGCTTCCTATATCATGAATAAAACATGATGCAAACATATGTTGTGAATCTAAATATGCCTTAGATTATGCATGACCTGCTAGAGTCGAGTAAGTGGATAGTTAGGCAAGCCTAATAGAGCTAGTGTTGCTGCAGCTAGTGTATGATTTTGGACCCTGATTAGGTCCCCCGACTGGATCTTCGTGATCCCTTTGTACTAAATCTACGCGAAAATGATTTTGAAACAAAATTAAAAGATTGTTTTACCCTTATCTACGTGTTATGAGAATACTGTTAATACCTACGGGTATCTACGCATACTCGTTATCCACTATTTTGATATAGCAGGTACAATAGTTTTATTTTTTATTATGTGTGAATTTCTGAATTATTGCTTATTGGAAATAATATGATTATAGTGCTGTTATGCGTTAAGTTAATTTATGACATCTTAATAATTAACTGTGCCATTCGCTTGTGATTATTTGTTGACGCCACTATGAGTGGTCGTTGTGCATCTTTGTTCCCCACTAAGCGATTTTCGCTTAGCACGGGTGTTTTATCCGTGCAGATGTGGAAGGTTTTGAAGGGTTGAACCGAGGGTTTCGCATCAGCAGGGCCAACACAACTAGTGGATATAAAATTTTGTAATTAGGCCTTGTATTCTTTTTGTATACATATATTATAGTCTTGTACTTTTGAACCTATGTAAAGGATATTTTATAACTGATTTTGTTACTAGTATATGTAATCATTATGTGGTGCTGAGGCACTTTTGTATCTTTTGGAATATGTAAAGCCACATTTGTCATATTAATGAAATGAAATATTTTGCTCCATGGTCTTTTTCTCAGATAACTTATGAAATTTTAATTTATTCATTTGTATATGTAATTGGTGTGCAATGATTGATTCTGTTTGAGCGTCTGTGGGTGGCAACCCTTATCTACTAGGGACCTTCATCCTCTTCGTAGGGTGAAGTTCTCTACGTATAGGTAAGGGGTGTTACATTTTGTGGTATCAGAGCAATAGGTTTAGATGTTTCTGGGCTAGAGTATTATAGAAAGTCTATTCGAGTTGTGTTGGCCTGATGCAAACTGTGCTTTGTGTGTTGTAGCTATGGAGTCTGCTCGTGGATCGCTTGAGGGGTCAGCCGAGAGTGCGAATCCCCAAGAGCAAGATCCATCAGTTTCGGGTCCGGCTCAACCTCCTAGGGTGCCACCAGAGACCCCTGCGGTTCTTTTTGAAGCGATACTTAAGATATCCCAAGATACGGCCAGGGTGTTGGAGAGAGTAACTGCACCTAGGGCACCTATTGAGAATATGAGGAAGTATGGAGCTGAGGATTTCTTCGGTACCAGCTTAGATGAATCGGACAAAGCCGAGATGTGGATTGATAAAGTGAAACGTGTAACACCCCCTACTCGTATGTAGGCGAACGCATCCGCAAGGGAGTAGGCAGCCGTACGAGCAGGTGTGCTACCGGACAGTAGAGATACAAAGCATATATAAGTTTGAAAGAATTTAAAACTTTCAGGAGCAGAAACTGAACATACATAATTCATTATTGCGCATATATTAAGCGAAAGCATACACTTTTACAAACTTACAACCATACAACAGAAGCCTCGGACGAAAGATAGGACAGAGGAAATACTTAAGAAATAAATATAAAATATTTATGCAGTCCAAAATATTACATCAGTATCTTTACTTATTATTACATATACATATAATACAGAAATAAAAAATCCCAGTTACATAGGCTGAACAAAGTACACAATTTCTAGCTCCTATGTGGCCGATCCTTGCAGATGCGTGACTCGAACCGAACCAAACCTGCCACCTGCACGGGAAAAGAACCCGTGCTAAGCGATAACGCTTAGTGGGGAAACACACAAGAAATATGCCAAGGCATAACACATGCAAAAGGCATATGTGGACATTCATAACACATATAATATTATACTTGCATATAAAAGCCGTGCGTTAAGAGGATCATATCCACATTTATATATAATCATTCAATAGTCAATGTCGCATTTTCACACAAACTAGTTCACATGCTAAATCCATAATAGTTAACAGTATAAAATCACATTCGTATACATACTAATTCACATGCTTATAACCATAATCGATTATATTCAAACGTAGTCACAATACAATGTATATGAATAATCGCACACAATAGGCATGTTTGAGTCACATTTAACCCGATCAGAGATTCATAATGACATTCGAATTCATAATTGATTCACATGACTGAAATCTTACACATTCGGATATCATATTCTCATATTCATATCAGACAAAGCAAACAAAATACCTGCTGACTCAAAATAGTGAATAACGAGTATACGGACATCACCTTACGGGTGCGAATCGAATACTGACATCACCTTACGGGTGCGAATCGAATATCAATTTCATTTTCACATTCAAAAACATTTTCATTAGGGACCTTAAATAAGATCCAAACACATAAAAGGGTTTGTAAGGAACCAAACAGGGGACCTGATCAGGGTCCAAACGTCCAAAGGGCTGCAGCTAAAAGACTCTATTAGGCATGCTTAACTATCCACTAGACTGACTCTTGCAGGTTGTGCATCATTCAGATCATTTGTCAAATCAGACAGTATATAAATGTCATCATACTTAATCCAGAGTATAGTAGACATATAAAGAAATTCATAATATCAGCCATACATCATACTATTCGTATTACGAAGCATATAATATAATTCCATCAACATGCTTTAGCACTATTCAATATTCTAAAATTTATCAGAGTCAAATATGGAAACATTATCAGGCCAATCACTAACTTAACATTTAAACTTTACTTTTAACAACTAACCATTCTTTACAAAAATAGGGTAGGTCACGGTCACAACTAGATTGGTTGTCACCGTGACATACCAAAACTCTCGGCAGAATGCAATCTTGGGGTACCTCACGGTGGTAACCCATTAGGTTGTCACCGTGACACACCCACACACCCAAAACAGAATGCACTTTTGGGGTACCTCACGGTGGTAACCCATTAGGTTATCACCGTGACATACCCACTGCCCAAAACATAATGCTATTCCTCACACTTTATCATATCATTCATACCAACTATTTGAACATTTATATAAAAACTTACTTACCCGGTTTGCCACATTATGGGTCTCCATCTCAAAGAGGAATTCATAAGCTAAAAGCATTAATTCACATTTATCATTATCATATTATATAATCACTCAAATATCCACATGAACCATAATAGCATCATAGATATCTTGCATACTAATACATTCTAATAACATTTATTATCAATGCATGTAGCATATAATATTGTTAGGTAAATACTTCAATCACACATTCACTACTCATATCCCATATATATATTTTTCATTAAGCAAACTCATTTCATGTGATGTCTTTCATGTGTATATAACTTAGATCTTAATTCAGACTTATGCATACTTGTTCATATCATACACGTTTATATAGATTAAAGTATTATAATGCTCAATAATGTCATTAGACTTGACTTAATTCTAATACATACAATTACACTTCATTACTTCATTGGTTTACTATTAATCTTAATCCTATTCATGTTTATTTTCCAAGTGATAACTATTCTTATACTCATTTAATAGTCCTAAACATGTATCGGATAGTTCCTAGAAAGTTTCGGTGGAAAGCGGGTTCGATTCGGGAAGAAAAACACATAAAATGGTCAAGACAGAAGGGGTCACGGCTGTAATGAATTTGGTTACCACCATGAGGTCCAAAACTAAGCATTCTGCCTTCTCTGGGCATTGGTCATGGTGGTAACCATTTTGGTTGCCACCGTGACATACCCAAAAATAGCAAAATAGAAGCAAAAAGTCAGGTCTGCTTTCCACTACCACTTTAATCGCTTAAACCAACCTCTAAACCTCATTTTTAGGTAAAAAATCCTCTTAATAAATGATCCTTAGGATGTTGGATTTCATATAGAACAAATTTCAGGTCGTATGGACACCTAAATATCCAGATATGATCAAAACAACCTATACTGCTCCCCTGAACCCGGCCAGAGAAGATAGCTCTACTTCATGACCACTTTTGGAACAATTAAAGTTAAAATCAGCTAAAACTTATTTCTAATAAATTTGTAGAAATATATCTTAACATTCCAACGGTGCTAGTTTCATACCATTTGGAGTTCTATAACTCCCAATACAGCTTAATAACCAAAGAAAGGTCAAGTGCATTCTAACCCAGTTTTTCACCCAAAAATCCTATTCACATGCACAAATGAACAATTTAAACCAACACTCACTACCATCATCAATTATCATCAACAACACATTCAAGAAACTTATATCACACATAACTATACTAAAATTCATATACATATAATAGAGAGTTTCCCAACCCTCTATGAAGCATAACCCACTATCCTCTTCAAGCTTTAATCCTCAATTTTTTCCTTTGTGCTTCTTTCTTACTTCAATCACTTGCAAACAATCAAAACAATAACTCTATTAACCTAAGCAAAACACCCATAAAACCCATCAAACCCGTGAGAAGGAGAAGAGGAAGAAACCCATACAAACTTACCTCTTAGCAGTAACTCAAATCTCAACCCTAGCTCTTAGATTGAAGAACAGCACATGCAAATGAAGAAGGCAGAAAATGGAGATAAGAAAGAGAGGAGAGAACGTGAGTGTGACGCGCGCTGGATCCCGAGCGCCGCCCCTATGACCGCCCGCTTGAGGGCGATCGGGCATTTGCGGGTCCGTTGGCATCTTGCAATAAATCGCAAGTGCGTCTATGTTGAGCAACACAGAGGTATCATGGAGTCGCCACCCAATAGAACATTGGGAAAGTTACTCTCGCCTCGGAGAGCCTAAGACTGCGCTTAGTATCCATGTTGGGCCATGAGGCCTAGGATTAGCGCTAAAGTCTCGTGACCCAAGAAGTATATTGGAGGATAACCTCTAACCTCTCGAGCCCAAAGACCAGAGCTGGGTCCGGGATTTCTCATCTATTTCTACCTCGATTAATTTATGATTGAATTTTAATTGTCATTAATTCGCTCTCTCTCCACACAATGCGATTAATTTAAGGCGCATTTACTCATGTTAGGAAAACCATAAATTAGCAAGTAAAGCAATGAATTACAATAATACAAGGAGCGGAATACAACTCCCATTTAAAAGTGCAAACATACATAAAACCGGGGAATTTATTAATTATGAGGACTTTGGTCCCCGCATGCACAATTTAAAGAAAATGTTCTGGATATGATGATTTTATTTGGGATGAAAATTAGGACATTGGTCCCATTTTATTATGAAAAATCTAAATTAATTTAGTAAGAAATATTTTTATGATCTTTATTTAGGTGCGCATAGGAAAACATTTTATTCAATGAATATATACAAGGAAATTAAAAATATAAACGAAATGAGAATTAAAAATGTATAAAGGAAATACCAAACCCCGCAACTCCTCCTTCATGTGCATGGATGCTCAAATGAGAATAAAACAATGATTTGCAACCAAAAATCAAAAAGAAATTCATGTTAGTGATTAGGTCAATGAAATAATACAACATAAAAGGTAATATGTACAATGACCATATAACATGCATAAGATACTATAACATGCATAAAAAATAATTATGATGCAATTTAACATGCATAAAGTGATTAAGATGCAATTTAACATGCATAAGGTGATGAAGTATCATGGCATATGCAACTTATTAATAATAGTTATTAACATACATGGTAGATTAGTGACAATCAATTTTATTATAGTTAAGACATGAATAAATGTGTAACATGAGAATAATTCCACTTGACATGCATAACTAGCATAAAATAATGACTATAACACTCATACATGCAAAAGAAAGCATAATAATAAACATGATATAGCATTAAGAAATTAAAGGTATTTACAACCTAAAACATGCATAATTACATGAACAAAGAATAATTTGACATGAAAAAAAGATTAATAGAATTTAAAAAGCTTATTTGTTATATGAATAATTGAAGATAAAAAAAATAAGAAGAAGAATATGGAGACTAAGAGAATTTACATGTTTGATATGTTAATTGGAAGCCAAAATAAATGAAATTAATAAGAGAATTAATGAGTAAAGCCAAGAATAATTACCCTCAAATCAGTTTTGAAGAATTGAAGATAGAAGTGTTGAATTCCTTGTCTTCTCTTGTGAAAATCCTTAGAAAATAGCTTGAAAACTTGAAGAAAAGCTCTTGGAAACAAGTGTGTAAGATGGATTTTTTCCTCTCAACTCAAAGCTCCAAAATTCAGTTTTTTTTCTCCAAAATGTTCCTGATTCGTCCTCTCCTTGTTTCTGAATTTTTTCTAGTGTTTTAATCATAAAAAACTACCCAAAAACCACCCAAAACCGTCCAAAAATCGTTAAAAAATAAGTGGGGGTCGAAAATGGGCGAAATGGGGTGAAAATGGGGCTGATGCGCGCGAGAAACGCGCATAGTGCGCGCTGCGCGCAATGCACAGCCGTGCTTTCAAAAAAGCATAGCTGTGCTTTCGCGCGCGCATTGCGCGCAGTGCAGCGCAAAGCACAGCCGTGCTTCCGAAAAGCACAGCCGTGCTTTTCGGGTTTTTTTTTTTTTTTTTTTTTTTTTTTATTTTTATATAAAATACCCTCAACCTAAAACACACTTTTTCTTCTCCAAAATAATTTTAAAAATATTTTTAAAATACACTTTTTGCTCATCGAAAAGACAAGGAAAAATCACTTCCGAACTCCAATCTTTTTGCCTATAAGCCGGCATAGCTAAATTTCATCATCGGGTAATCCTGATCAAGGCTACTCGGGACCCGGTGTCTACAGTGAGAGTGAGGGAAAGAGGGCAAGAGCTGATGGCTTCTAAGGAAAGCCAAAGAAAATCTGCCTTCCCTCTCTCCAATTCCCTTCAAATGCCATTAATGCACTCACCCACCAAATCCACTTGGCAACCATGCATTGGACCCAACAACCCACTTTGACTTTCATGCTCCAATGTACCATACACCACTCACACACTAAATGATACCTTAAATCAATGCTTTGAAATATTTGGTACCAAAACACAACACACACCAAATAATTGCTCAAAAACACTTTACATCCTTGGGTACAATACACACACTTCACTAGATCAAACCACAACAAATACCCTGCATCTATACACCACATACACACCAAATAATTTCCCTCACTTAACTCATTTAATTAATTACTTTACAATTAAGTCCTTATCATCAAATTCACTCATGCACAAATTACCGAAATACCCTTCACTTATCCGACTTAGCTTGTCGATTTCGACTAGGCCCGATTTAGGGTGTGACAAAACGGGTGTTAAGGGAAGTCAGATGTCCGCCAGATAGAGAAGTGGAATGTGTAGTGTCACTGTTGCAAGGTTCTGCTTATGACTGGTGGAGGTTAGTGCTCAGTCAGCCCCAGCTTCCCGAGCTTTTGTCATGGGAGTTCTTTGAGAAGGAGTTCCAAAATAAGTATGTAACTAAGGCATTCAAAGACGCCAGATGGGCGCAGTTCTTGAGTCTTGGGCAGAGGGTGATGTCTATGGCAGATTATGAGAATGAGTTTAACAGACTTAGTAAGTATGCACCGCCAGGAATTCTTACTGATGAGTTTTGGTGTCGACATTTCGAGGCGGGTTTGAATGAATCTTCGAAGGTAATGCTAGTTTCTTTAATGTCTGCCCCGAATGTTAGCTATTATCAGCTGGTTCAGACAGCTTTGAGAGCGGAGTGCTCTGAGAATGTTCTGAGAGAGATTGCTTTGAGGAAGAAGACTTTCAGAGGCAGTTTTTCTTCAGGGAAAAGATCAAGAGAATCTCAAGGGAATACTGTGGGTGAGTCTCCTATTAGTCCGGCTACTAGAGGGAGGAGACAGAACTCTTCTAGACGATCAGGCGCGGCTAGAGGAGGTTTTGGTGGTAGAGGCGAGGCTATGCCTCAATGCTCTCATTGTAGTAAGCGCCATTAGGGTGAATGTAGATGGCTGACAGGAGGATGCTTCAGGTGTGGTAGTATGGATCATTTCCTTGCTAATTGCCCGAATCTGCAAGAGAATGCTCCAGGTCAACAAGAAGGTAGTCGAGCAGGATCTTATGCTCCCCAAGGAAGCCATGGTAGAGGTAGAGGATGGGGTCATGGTGGACGGCCTCGGGAGAGAGAGCTATCTGAGTTTATAGACTGCCCCATTTCGACAGCTGGTAGAGCCTATGACATGAAAGCCAGGGATGAGCAGAATGCACCGGAAGTAATTACCGGTAAGTTTTTATTGTTTGATTCTGAAGTGTATGCTTTGATAGATCCGGGTTCTACTCATTCTTACTTGTGTTCTAGTAAGTTGGATGCTAGTTTTGGGGTGTGAGGAAAGATTGGACTATGCGATTCATGTGTCTAGCCCGTTGGGTCAGAGTGTTATAGTGAATCGAGTTTGTCGGAATTGTCCCTTAAGAATTCAAGGTACAGAGTTTGCAGTTGATTTGATTCGGTTGCCGTTTCATGAGTTTGATGTTATTTTGGGGATGGATTGGTTAGCTAAGCATCGAGCAATAGTGGATTGTCACAGGAAGGTTGTGGTTCTCAAAGATAAAGATCAGTTATCCGTGATTGTGAAGGGTGAGGGAAGTAGTTTGTTGCATAATGTTATTTCAGCAATGAAGGCTATGAGGTTCATGAGGAAAGGATGTGAAGCGTACTTGGCACTAGTTCTGGACTCACGGAGAGGGCAAATTAAAGTGCAAGATATTTCAATCGTGAGGGAATTTGAAGATGTATTTTCGGAAGAATTACCGGGGCTACCTCTAGAGAGGGAAGTAAAGTTGTCAGTGGAGATTGTACGGGGAGCATCTCCGATTTCTAAAGCCCCGTATCGGATGGTTCTAGTGGAATTAAAAGAACTGAAGAGTCAGCTGCAAGAACTTTTGGATAAAGGATTCATCCGGCCCAGTGTGTCTCCGTGGGGTGCTCCGGTCTTGTTCATTAAAAAGAAAGACGGAACATTGCGGATGTGTATAGACTACAGGCAGCTTAATAAGATTACGGTAAAGAATAGGTATCTGTTACCGTGGATTGAGGATCTTTTTGATCAGTTGAGAGGGGCAGGAGTGTTCTCCAAGATAGAATTGAGATTGGGTTACTATCAGTTGAGGGTAAAGGATACGGATGTGCTGAAGACGGCTTTGCGGACGCGCTATGGTCATTATGAATTCTTAGTGATGCCATTTGGTTTGACTAATGCGCCCGCAGCTTTTATAGATCTAATAAACAGGGTTTTTAGGCAATATCTGGATCGGTTTGTGGTGGTGTTCATTGACGACATTCTTGTTTATTCAAAGAATGAAAAGGAACATGAAGAACGTCTCCGTTTGGTATTACAAGTGTTGAGAGATCATCAACTTTATACTAAACTCAGTAAGTGTGAGTTTTGGTTAAAAGAAGTGAACTTCCTTGGACATGTGGTTTCAGCTGATGGTATTTGGGTAGACCCATCCAAGGTAGAGGAGATTGTGAGTTGGTCACTACCTAAGAATGTGCCAGAAGTAAGAAGTTTTCTGGGTTTGGCTTTCTATTACATGCGTTTTGTCAAGGGGTTCTCAGTATTAGCTTCACCTTTGACTAGACTTCTCCGGAAAGAAGTGAGGTTTGTGGGGTCTGATAAGTGTCAAACCAGTTTTGATCAGTTGAAAGAAATGTTGATTAAGGCTCCTGTGCTTACGCAGCCTGTGTCGGGTAAGGAATTCACCATGTATAGTGATGCTTCTGGAGTGGGCTTAGGTTGTGTTCTGATGCAAGATAGCAAGGTAATTGCCTATGCTTCCAGGCAGTTGAAGCCTCACGAGCAATAATATTCGATGCATGATTTAGAGTTAGCGGCAGTAGTGTTTGCGCTTAAGGTGTGGCGGCACTATTTGTATGGAGAAAAGTGTAGAATCTTCACTGACCACAAGAGTTTGAAGTATCTGCTGACCCAGAAAGAGTTAAATTTGAGACAGCGAAGGTGGTTAGAACTGTTCAAGGATTATGATTGTATTATTGACTACCATCCGGGTAAAGCAAATATGGTGGTGGATGCTCTTAGCAGAAAGTCAATTTCGGCTTTGTTTGTTAGCAGAGGGAGGTGGAGATTTGATTTAGAAGGCGCATTGATTGCTCAGTTAAAAGCTAGACCGAGTTTGAGGCAAGAGATTATGGATGCACAGTTAAGTGATCCTATTTTGCAGCATGCTTATCAAGCAGTGAAAGTTGGTAAGTGAACTGAATTTTTAGTAGATGGGAAAGGAGTGCTTAAGTATGGGAATAGGTTATGTGTAACGAATGTGAGTTATGTGAAGAAAAAGCTTTTGTATGAGGCCCATTCATCGGTTTTTACTATGCATCCGGGTGGAGATAAGATGTATCGAGATCTCAAATAGCATTATTGGTGGCCGGGTATAAAGAAGGATATAGTAGATTTTGTCTCGAAGTGTTTAGTGTGTCAGCAAGTGAAAGCCGAACACCAAGTTCCATCGGGTTTGCTTAACCCCTTACCCATTCCTCAGTGGAAATGGGATGATGTTACGATGAATTTTGTGACTGGCTTGCCACTGACACAGCGCAAGCATGACTCAGTATGGGTTATAGTGGATAGATTGTCAAAGTCAGCGCATTTCTTGGCTGTTCGGTTGGATTATTCTATGGATAAGTTGGAAGAAATGTATGTGAGAGAGATAGTCAGGCTTCATGGTGTTCCATTATCCATTGTGTCGGATCGAGATCCTCGGTTTACATCCATGTTTTAGAAAGAACTTCAGTCGGCTTTAGGTACTCGGTTAAACTTTAATACAACATTTCATCCTCAGACCGATGGTCAGTCTGAGAGAGTTATTCAGATTTTTGAAGACATGCTTCGGGGTTGTGCTTTGGAATTTTCAGGAAATTGGGATCGATATGTGCCTCTGATGGAATTTGCGTATAATAATAGTCACCAGGCAAGCATCGGAATGGCTCCTTATGAGGTATTGTATGGGCGGAGATGTAGAACACCAGTGTGTTGGACTGAATTATCGGAAAGAGCTATAATAGGTCCGAAGATAGTAAGAGACACAGAAGAGAAAGTTAGAATTGTGCAACAGAATCTGAAAGCAGTCAAAGACAGACAGCGATTGTATGCTAATTTAAAGCGTAGAAATATCCAGTATGAAGTCGGTGACAAGGTCTTTCTGAAAGTTTCTCTGTGGCGAAAAGTTCTTTGTTTTGGAAAGAAAGGAAAGTTAAGTCCCCGGTTTATCGGATCCTATGAGATTTTAGAGAGGGTAGGTCCGGAAGCTTATAGGTTAGCATTATCGACAGAATTAGCCAAGTTACATGATGTCTTTTATGTATCTATGCTCCGTCGCTACCGATCAGATCCAGCACATGTGCTCAAAGTGCAAGATATTCGGGTTTAATCGGACTTTTCTTTTGATGAAAAACCGAAAGAGATTTTGGCTAGAGAAGTCAGGCAGCTTCGAAATAAGCAGATACCGTTGGTAAAAGTGCTTTGGCAACATCACGGTGTTGAGGAAACGACTTGGGAATTGGAAGAGGCAGTGAGGACTCAGTATCCTCAACTATTTGGATCAGTGAGAATTTTGAGGATGAAATTCTGTTAAGGAGGGGAGTATTGTAACACCCCAAAACCACCCTAGTAGAGTGAGCCTTGTGTGCGTGTAAATATGTGTGGTTTATTTTGAGCATGTGTTTATTTTTGGTTAAATTAATTTGTTATTATGCTTTAGTTGGGTTGTGTTTTAGTGTGAGTGAGTGTATTAGAGTAGTGTGTGTTGTGGGCTATAGTTAGGTGTGAGTGAGTGTATGGGAGTAGTGTATAATTAAGAGATTAGTCTTGAGTGTAGCTTGAAGGATGGGAGTTAGGTGCAGTTAGTATGTGGCCCAATGGGGAGTTGCCATGTAGCATGGGAGAGAGAAGAAAAAGGACAGTTGTTCTTCCCCTTGTTCTTATCCCGTTTTCTTCTTCTTTTCCTTCTCTTCCCGTTACTTTTTCATCCTCTTCTTCGTTCTCTTTGTTTCTTTCTATAGTTCTTCTTTTGTTGGCATTGGGTGAGCTGTTGTGAGTTGGGGATAGCTTGAGTTGGTCGGTAAGTTTGTAATTTAGTGTCCTTCCTTCTTTTTTTCTTTGAGTGAGTTTTATACCTAAGTGTGCGTGTTTGAGTTTGAATTCTGATTTTTGCTGGGTTTTGTGGCTCAGAGAGTCCGCCTAAGGAGACGAAAGGCAAGGATATCGCGAGTGGTAGTGGAGCTCGAGATTGAGACGCCATATTTTTGAGGTTTGGGAATGTTTGTGTATTTTGTACATTTTGTGTATTTTGATGATTTCTGTATTAGGATTGGAATTGATGATATGGATTGTGTGTTTTGGCTTCTATGAGTTATGGGTATTGTTTAATTTGAGTTGAGAAGCATGGATTGTGAAGGATGGAGTTAAAATGTGGAAATTTTGCATGTTTTCTTAGAAATTACTGGTTTGAGAACTTTTGGATTTTGATTTTGTGAATTGCTTGATTTGATGACAATAATGAGTTTAAAGGGCATGTTTATGTTGTGTATAATGATTTGAATGAAGGATTTTACTTAGAACTGAGTTTTGGAACCAAATGAGTGAGTGGGTGAAAGTGAAGAATGAATTTCTGCAGATTTTGGCATTTGGAGCTGAAATCCAGACTCTGTTGTGAGCACGACGATGTCGCGAGGTCACTACAGAGCTCAGCGATCTCTGTCCCATCGCGCGTGCCGAGCTGCGAGCGGCCGGGTGTGGACAGCGGGGACTCCCTGTAGACGTCGCGATCGCGACAGAGAGCTCAGTGTTTGGCCAAGCTTCTGTCGTGAGCGCGCGCCTGGGCGCGAGCCCGCGACAGCTCTTGCGGGTACTCACTATTGCAGGCGCAACAATGTCGCGAGCTCGACAGTGAGATCTATTTTTGTCTCCACGTGAGTGCGACAGGAGGCCAACTTCGCCTCTGTCGCCAGCGCGGCACCCTCTAGCTTTTCTTTTTGACTTCTCTTTTATGATTACAATACTTAACTTTCCAATTTGCATTACTTCTAGAATTATGTATAGTCTATATATATATATGTGAATGTGTTTATATGCTTCCTATATCATGAATAAAACATGATGCAAACATATGTTGTGAATCGAAATATGCCTTGGATTATGCATGACCTGCTAGAGTCGAATAAGTGGATAGTTAGGCATGCCTAATAGAGCTAGTGTTGCTGCAGCTAGTGTATGATTTTTGACCCTGATCAGGTCCCCCGACTGGATCTTCGTGTTCCCTTTGTACTGAATCTATGCGAAAATGATTTTAAAATAAAATTAAAAGATTGTTTTAATACCCTCGGGTATCTACGTGTTATGAGAATACTATTAATACATTCGAGTATCTACGCGTACTCGTTATCCACTATTTTGATATAGCAGGTGCAATAGTGAATTTCTAAATTATTGCTTATTGGAAATAATATGATTATAGTGCTGTTATGCGTTAAGCTAATTTATGACATCTTATCAATTAACTGTGCCATTCGCTTGTGATTATTTGTTGACGCCACTATGAGTGGTCATTGTGCATCTTTGTTCTCCACTAAGCGATTTTCGCTTAGCACGGGTGTTTTATCCGTGCAGGTCTGGAAGGTTTTGAAGGGTTGGACCAAGGGTGTCGCATCAACATGGCCAACACAACTAGTGGATAGAAGATTTTGTAATTAGGCCTTGTATTCTTTTTGTATACATATATTATAGTCTTGTACTTTTGAACCTATGTAAATGATATTTTATAACTGATTTTGTTACTAGTATATGTAATCATTCTGTGGTGTTGAGGCACTTTTGTATCTTTTGGAATATGTAAAGCCACGTTTGTCATATTAATGAAATGCAATATTTTTCTCCATGGTCTTTTTCTCAGATAACTTATGAATTTTTAATTTATTCATTTGTATATGTAATTGGTGTGCAGTGATTGATTCTGTTTGAGCGTCTGTGGGTGGCAACCCTTATCTACTGGGGACCTTCATCCTCTTCGTAGGGTGAAGTTCTCTACGTATAGGTAAGGGGTGTTACAATTTTACCAAGTGGGTAGATGCAGAATCACTCAAGAATGTTGACGCCCGGGATATGGCCAGGTTTATAGAAAAGAATCTGATATGCAGGTACAGTCTCCCACATCACGTTGTGTCCGATAATGGGGTCCAATTCATGGCTAAGACAAAGAAACTGCTCTAGAAATATGGCATCAAACATCACAAGTCCTCTCTGTACTGCCCACAAGCTAATGGTGCAGTAAAGGCCGCCAATAAGAATGTTAAGAAGATTTTGGCCAAAATGGTGCAAAATTATAAGGATTGGGCAGAGAAGTTGCCTTTTGCACTCCGGGGCTACAGAACCACGGTTAGAACATCCACAGGAGCCATTCCATATTCCTTAGTATATGAGACAGAAGTTGTAATGCCATTCGAGGTGGATCTCAAGTCTTTAAGGGTGGTCATGGAGGCTTAGATCCCAAAAACTGATTGGGCACAGCAATGATTGTAGTAATTAAGCATTTTGGATGAGAATAGATTGCAAGCTTATTATCATGACTAGATCTATGAGAAGAGGCTTGCATGTTCATTCGGGAAAAAGGTCAGAAAGCACCCGTTGAAGGAGGGAGATTTGGTTTTTAACCAATATGGGAAGGCCTTTTTGTCCTCAAGAAGTTGCTATATAAAGGAGCTGTAATTTTGTCAGATAGTGATGGGAATGAGTTTAAGGAACCTATCAACATCGACAGACTTAAAAGGTTCCATGGCTACACACATAAAAATCAAAAGAAGAGAATAAATGCCCTGCGGGTCAAAAACCGAAAAAAGGCAGCCTTTCTAAAATTGGGCGCCTTGCCAGGGTGAAAACCGAAAAACGACACCTCGGGCAACAATTAGAGGCTCGTGAGAAAATTTCCAATCAAGAAAACCTGAGAGGGTTGATTGGTAATAAGAGTTTGATGCTGTTAAGATCTCATCTGAGATTAGATGTAGTTTTGCATTATAAATCCATGTTAAATGTTGATCATGTATGGTTAAATCATATCGAAATGTACATAATTTTGCAAAAACGAATAAAATATGAATTATTCACACCACATGTTCATTATTATCCCGTTCTTTCATAAAATAAAAAACAACGTTCACTACAGAATGCATGTAAATCTAAACTATGCTCTGATGCTGCTCTCATAGGCCAGATGCCTAAGCTGATGGGTCATGTTTTCAATGGCAAGGCTAAGCACCCATCTCTTGTAGGCACTAGTGGAAATGGTGGAGCAATCTCTAACAGAAGGTGGGATGGTCTTTATCGGCAGTCCAGCCCAGAGATTATGATACCTAGATGTGAAGGCCAAGGATAAGACACCACCCTGAAAATCTAAAGGGAGTCTCACGACATCCTGAGTCAGCCCGAACTGTCGAGTACAACGTGCAGTGATGTAAAAAGTTACCTTTTGAAGCCCGCACACTCGGATGCACCCTGAGGAATCGTCAACGGTCACATCAGTAAGATGGAGCCAGGAGCTCATAAAACTAATGTCCTCATTTGCCATTTCATTAAAATGAGCAACACCCTCATCAGGGGAGGTAAAAGCATATAATCGCTGCCGGAGTAGGAAATGCCTCAAGGAATACTGGCCAATCACCCTCGGAGGGGGCTCTGAAAAAAGTTTCAGTTTCTCTTGTAGCCAAATCTGTAAAGCAAGAAATCAGAAATGAAAAAATACATAAAATAAAAAAATAATGATAATAACATAAGAAAGAAAAAGAATTAAAAAAAAAAGCCGCTGGAATGGGTAGGGTCCAATCTAGGCAAAAAATAAGGCATATGGTTATGTGAAAATCCAAAAGGATGCATTTCCCGCTAAGAAAAGCTAGTGTGAAAACCCATAAAGGGGCACACTAAACAATGACGTACCTAGAGTAATAAGGGACTCCCAGTGAAGGCAACAGAAGGATCGGCATAGACAGAATCCAAGCCAAAAATGGTCTCGGCTAAAATCAGGGGAAATGGGGTCAGCCCGCGATGGATCCCGTCCACTATCCCAAACAGCCTCACATTGCTAGTCAACTCGTCATAAGTCATAGTCAGGTATCGAGAAAAGAAAAACAAAAAGAATGACGCCCGCTTGGAATGGGGGAACATCTAAAAAGTCCTCCAGAGCTTCAATAAGTGGTGCCAAAGCAAAGGTAGAGCCTAAAGTAACTAGCCCAACAACAATAGAAGGAGGAATGCTCAAAGCCATCACGATATCTCTCGTGTGAGTCGAGCCATAGTGCGGAAGGCAGGGTAACGTGCCGGGAGGAAACCATGCACCAACAATCGCAGCAAACTTTTCAGGCAGGGGTCATAATTCTTGATAAGTAAACCTGAAGACATGAAAGCGGGAGTCCCATAAGCGAGCTATAGATAGAAGAAGGTTTTGATCTCTCCTAACTCTTTTCAGGAATTTCAAGCCAGAAAGTGGGGCTAGGGTAGTATTCTCCCAAGTTCGGGGATTATCCAGAACTCGGTGCATCTTAGTGAGAATGGTTGTAGACATTCTCTAGATATTACGGCTAAAAATTAAATTTAACAAGAAAAGAAAGGAGGAAAAGAGGTAAAAACCTAAGAAAGGAAGCTCTACTTGAAGTCCAGGGTGAAGAAAGCACGAATCTCAAGGAAAATATGAGAATTTAAAGGAAGCCATGTGGGATGGGCTGCCCGTCACTCAGTCTCCAGACGGGTTGCCCTTCGGTCAACCTTTTGGGGCCACCTTTTTGGGTTTTATTCTGCATATCCCATGCATTTCAAGCGCATAAATATTTTACGTATATTTTGCTCATATTAATGTGACAGGAAAACAAGTTCGAGGAAAAGGGGTACGTCATGCACGAAAAATGAAGAGGCGAAGTGTTCAGGGAGTATTGATTTATTATTTCAGGAAAAAAAAGAATAAGAAAAGGAATAAGAGATATTTTGATCTACCGACGGGAAGGGTCGCTCGGTCATCCGACGGGTATCTTGTCGGTCACGCGATTTTTATAAAAACCATTTCTTTTCACGTCCGTTCATTTCTTTCTTCTTTTTCCTTTTCTTCTTCCCCTTCTTCCTCATGAAACTGATTCCCTTCACTGGTTTTTCCCCATTTTTTCATTCATTTCTCACCCGTTTTGCGCACCACTTGCGCCAAAGCGATCCTTGCCTCGTCACGCACATTTAGGACTATGTTTTGCACAAATTCGTCAAGTTTTTTGCATTAGATTTTGTCGAATACTGAGTACATTTGTTATCTTTTTCTTCTACCTTTTCTTCTTCTTTTTAGTTAAATTTTCATTTTAGATGCATGATAGGCATATATTCTCTCAATTAGGACTTAATTCTGCCTATTTGTTTTTAACATTTTGGGACTAAGTGCAAACCATGTTGATTATGATATAAAAATAGAAGCAAACAATGATAAAAAAAAAATAAAAAGAACTATGGACTTGTGAACTTGCCCCATCTAAATGAATTTTGGAACCAAATTTCACTAAGTTGAACGCATAATCACTATGTGAAATAAAGTACAATAAATAGTTGCTTGGGGCCTGAGGCCTATAGGAGTTTCGGCACATCCTTATCGGGATGCTGCCCAATTTTTTTTTAGAATTTTCTGGATAGGGACATCCTTGCCGGGATACTGCCGAAATTATTTAGGTAGGCACATTTCAGTAGAAATGTTGTCGAAATTTGCAAAATTTCTAATCAGACGTTTAGCTCGCTTGTGATACAAAACTAACTTTCATTCTTTTTAGGATGCCTCCATGAGGCAATGCCCCTCAGGATCTGCCCGAGCCTCAGGCTCCCATGTAGTGAGCAATGAGGCTAGGGGGAGATTCCAAGCCTTAGCACACGTGCAGTTTCGCGCCAATAGCTTTATCTCTAGGCCATTTCTGCAAAGCATGGGGATGCTCGATGAGGTCGATGCCCTAGTAGCAGCGGCAGGATGGACAGAGTTTTTATGGCCCTCATTTCAGACCCATCCTGAGGTTATCAGAGAGTTCTTGGCCACTCTTAATTATAGGGGATTCCAGAGGTCGAACACGGAGGAGGGGGTCATTCAGTTTTGGGTTAGAGGTCGCCGTAATAGCATCATGCGCCGGACTTTTTCGGAGGCCATGGGGCTTCCTCACAGGGATGATGTGAAGATCCCCCAGAGAGCTGTTAGGAGGCATCATTGGGAGGTTATTGCCATGCCAGGTGTGCCATATGACAACGATATGGGCGAAGAGTACAGTGTTCTCATCTCAGGCGCTACGGTACATACACAAAGTTCTCTCTAGTTCGTATCTGGGCCGAGTAGGTGTAGACACCGGGTCACGAGGCAGTCCAAGATCAGGATTACCTGATGATGAAAGTGTCGCCTATTCATAGGCAAAAATGTTGAAGATGATATTTCCATTGTCGAGACCCTCATTTTTTAAATAAAAAATAGATAAATAAATATATATAATAAAAATTATAAAAAAATTAAATTAAAAATTAGGAAGTCTTATTTTTATATATATCAAAATTTTTGAGTAAAAAATATATATAGTTAAAAAAGGGAATTAAATTAATTAATAATAATAAAAAAAAGATTTAATCTTAAAAAAAAAAGTGATTTTGGTGGGATTTGTGTGGCCATTTTTATGAGTTGTGGCCTCATGTGAGGGCGTAACCCATTTTATGAATTGCGGCCTCACATGAGGCCGCAGCTCATTTTGTGAGTTGCGGCCTCACACGAGGCCGCACCTCCTGCTGCCCTGTCCCCTTTTTCGCCTGCAAAATATATTTTTGGTACCGTAAAAAATGGATTTTTTTTTTTACTTTTTGAGGATTTTGGGGAGATGAGGAAATTAAAAGGGGACTGGGTCTTCATTTTCTAGGGACTGCTTCCGGAGAACAAAAAAGAAACTCTTCTTTCTGGAGAGAAGAGAGAGGCAGACAAGAGCAAAAACAATTATCTTCAAAAATTCTTAGGAATTTAATTCTTCTTCTTTCTAAAAAGGTTTTATTCTAGGTTTAGCTTGAGCAAAGAAAATTATTTTTTTTAGCTTGATCACTCCATCAAAATAATTTTTTTGAGTTTTTTTGTGTGTTAAAAATTAGATTTTCTTGAATATTTTTGGTGTTTTGCCACCGCAAATTCGACAAGGGAGACGGATCAAGACATCATTTCTCCACACTATAAACTTTGAGGTTAAAGATTCTTGGACTCATTTTTTTAGCACCTCATTTACTTTATTTTTTTTAGATCTTAATTAATATAGAAGTAATGGTTTGATACTTACATGTCCCTTTTCTTTGAGTTTGAGATTTATTTGTCGGCATGATTTTTGTGACCTTTCTTCCATGTTTATATACTAATATTTTTGCTACTGCATGTTCATTTAGTTTTTTTATTCTCCTTTATCTAATTTAATTGGCTTATTGTTAACATTATTGCTTAGTATTCATTTTGTCCACCGTCATTTACGTTATTATTATTATTATTATTACTATTTATTTATTTTATTATTATTTGGTATCCGTTTTAGTGTTACTGCATTATTTTAATATCATCATTATCATTTATATTATCATTATTATTATTATTTCATTATTTCATCATCATTATTATTATTATTATTATTATTATTATTATTATTATTATTATTATTATTATTATTATTATTATTATTATTATCAGTATTATTATTCTGTTGCCATTATTGTTTTTATTATTATTATTATTATTATTATTATTATTATTATTATTATTATTATTATTATTATTATTATTATTATTATGCTACTGTTACTATTATTGTTATTATTATTATCACTATTAATGCCACCATATATTTGTTTTTTTGTTATTAAACATCATCATTATTTTATGATCATTATTATTGATGCTATTGTCGTTAATGCATTATTATTACCATATTATTATTGTTGATTATGTCTTGTTTTCGTTTTATTTTTATGTGATTAATTTTTGAACTATTACTAACCTTTTCCTACTATTATTTTTGTTATGGGTTTGAGCATCGCCGTGACCACACGGAGGGGTCACTACGCGTAGAAGACCACATCATTTGGATGAGACCTTTCCTATCCCCTATCTGTGTTTGTGTTTGCTTGTAAATAAAATAGTTTTATTTTATACGCGTGTAAGATAAAAAATCACAAAAATATTTTTATATATAAATTGGGATTTTATTAATAAAATTGGGACCAATGTCCCTCATTTAGCTAAGGAATGTAAAATCTCATGAATAAAACGAATAGTTAAGTTTTCCAAAAATGGGATCACTAATCCCGGTTTTCAATCCAACAATCAAAATAAATGTTCAATCCCTCTTTAAGTGAGCATGAAGGAACCAATGTTTCTAAACCAAATAAATATCCCGACTTATGTATGTCATTTTTTATGCTTGACTTTGTTTGTTTGTTTTAGATTTATGTTCATATATCTTATGGGCTCTTGTAATTAACTATTTTTGGGGCAATGTTATTTAGCTTTTATTTGGGATTGTATTCTATCCTAATTTTCTCTTTAATTTTATTTGATTTTCTTTCATTTGGGATTGTATTCTGTCCCAATTTCTCCCTTGTAATTGAGTGCTTGATGTGTTTACCGCTTTTTTTACCGCTTTATTTTACTACTTTCTTTACAACTTTTATTTACTGCTTTCGAATGCTTGCAATGCGCTTTTTAATTAAATACATTAATCTTGTGAGATGAGAGATAGAATTTTATGAATCTAAAAACTCATTTATAATTAACCAAGACATAAATAAGAGTGAAGTTCCGAACACCATCTCTGGTTTAGACTATAGAGGTTAGATGACCTTTCATAAGTTCTCGTAAATTGGGTGGCGACTCCAAAATATATCAAAGGTGCCTAAAGGTACCATGAGGCTAGATGAACTCCCCAATGTTCTATTGGGTAGGGATTCCAAGATGTCTCATGGCACCCAAGATCAAAAGACCTAAATTGATCCCTTAAGCCCTAAAAGCGGGTCTCCCAAATGAGGGCCTTTGCTGGGTTCAGCGCTCGTCACAGTGGTGACTCTACTGGAGACTTTGTCACTTTGCTCCAAAAGTGTCTTGGTTAAAATGTATAATTGAGTTTTTAAAACTAAAATTCTCCTCTAAAATTGCATTGCATCATGCTAGAGCCTTAGAGTTATGCTAGTTTGGTCCCTCTTTTACCCCGGTGCATTCCCTAAGCATTACCCTACTTTCACTTATTGTAGGGAAGTGTTAAGGATAATCACCAGCCCAAGCCTAGTACCTCGTAGTATATCAAATGGAGACACGATCGGTTGGTATGCTCGTAATGAGCTAGACCCATTGGCAAGGACCATGCATCGGTAGCCCTAAAGTATCATCACCTTCGACCAAAGCTCATGTAATGGCAATAGATGTTTTCCCTAGGTGAAATGAACCGTAATATGATGCTTGTGATGTGGGCCATTATATATTAAACAAAATCAAGCAAATTAAGTGGTCTTCTATCAAAGACTGTCATGCCCCAATAAGCCCACCTTGACTTGATTGAATTGTCCAAATACATAATGGCCAAAACCCATACGCATGTGCTTTAAATTAAGAGATGTTATGCTGCTGGTCTTTCACCGTGCACTATACACGTTCATTGGGTTCCCCGTTAACACATGGATCAAGCCTGTAACGCGCGCCGGACCCGCGTGGGCGCCCCTTGACCGCCCGCTTGAGGGCGATCGGGCATTTGAGGTCCGTTGACAACTTGTAACGAATTACAAGTGCGTCTATTTTGGGCAACAAGGAGGTTTCATGGAGTCACCACCCAATAAAACATTGGGAAAGTTTCTCTCGCCTCGGAGAGCCTAAGACAGCGCTTTCATTCATTTTGGGCAAGCCGAAGGGGTCTTGGAGGGTAAACCTCTCGCTCAAAGGAGCCTAGGATTTGTTAGATCATAGAGCATAAGAAGGGTCTTGGAGGGTAAACCTCTCGCCTCCTTAAGTCCAAAGACAACACTTTTATCCATTTTGTGCAAGCCAAATGGGTCTTGGAGGTTAAACCTCTCGCCCAAAGGAGCCTAGGATTAATGTCTAAGTCTCGTGACACAAGAGGTGTCTTGGAGGGTAAACCTCTAGCCTCTTTGAGCCCAAAGTCCAGAGAATTGGTTCGGGACTTCGCATCTATTTCTACCTTGATTAATTTTATAATTTGGTTTTGAGTTTATTAACTCGCTCTCTCTCTCCACACGATGCAATTTTGATTTCAACGCGCAAATAGTCACATTGAAAGCGATAAGATAAACATATCAAAAATAACATCAAAGATAAATTACAATAATACCAGGAGCGGAATACAACTCCCATTTAAAAGTGCAAACATATATAAAACCGGGGAATTTATTAATTATGAGGACTTTGGTCCCCGCATGCACAATTAAAGAAAACATTTTGGATGTGATGATTTATTTGGGATAAAAATTAGGACATTGGTCCCATTTATTATGAAAAATCCAAATTAATTTATTAGAAATATTTGTGTGGTTTTTATTCATGCGTGCATAAAAAGCATTTTATTCAACAAATATATACAAGGAAATATAAATAAAATGAGAATTGAAAATGTGCAATGAAAATACCAAAGTCCGCATATCCTCCTTCTCGTGCATTGGTGCTCAAATGAGAATAAAACAATGATTTGCAACCAAAAATAAAATAGAAGAGATTCATGTTAGAAATTAACCCAAAGAGATGAGATGACATAAAAGATAATATGTATAATGACCATATAACATGCATAAGATACTATAACATGCATAAAAATAATTATGATGCAATTTAACAAGCATAAAGCGAGATAACATCATGGCAAATGCAATTTATTAATAATGGTGATTAACATGCATGAAAGATTAGTGACAATCAATTTTAATACTCCTAAGATGTGCATGAAAACATAACATAAGAATAATAAAACTTAACATGCATAATAAAGCCTAAAGTAATATCTAACATAAAAGGCATCAGAAAATAAATTTAAAATTTAACATACATGCAAAATATGAACAATGACATTAATGGTAATAATGATACTAATACCTAATGACATCAATAAATGAGTGTAATATAAATTATAATAATAAAACTAGCATTTATAACAATAATAGCCATAATAAACATCAATGGATATAAAGAACATTAACAACCTAAGTTGAACTTGCATAATGACATAAAAATAAACACCTTGACATGAAAATGATATGATAAATTTGAAAGAATTAACTTGTTAAATAAATAATTGAAGACAAAAGAAGAAGAAAAATATGGAGACTAAAAGAATTTACATGTTTAATATGCTAATTGTAAGTAAAAGAAATTAAAATCTACAAGAGAATTAAGGAGTTTAAGCCATGAATAATTACCCTCACATTTAGTTTTGAAGAATTAAAGGTAGAAGTGTTGAATTCCTTGTCTTCTCTTGTGAAAATCCTTAGAAAATAGCTTGAAAACTTGAAGAAAAACTCTTGGAAACAAGTGTGTAAGATGGATTTTTCTCTCTCAACTCAAAAGCTCTAAAATTCAGTTTTTTCCTCTTCAAATGTTCTTAGTTCGTCCTCCCCCGAATCTGAATTTTTTCTAGTGTTTTAACCCTCAAAAACTACCCAACAACCACCCAAAGCCGTCCAAAAATGGTTAAAAATCAAGTGGGAGTTAAAAAATGGGCGAAGTGGGCGAAATGGGGGCGAAAATCGGCGTCAAACGGCGACTCGCGCACGTTTCTGCATACTGTTACGCGGAGTTTCCGCGCAAGATGTGCGCGGAGCGAGTGGATGTGACGCGCGCCGGAAGTCCACTCGGTCGCCCCCATGACCACCCGCTTGAGGGCGATCGGGCACTTGAGGGTCCGTTAACAACTTGCAATAAATTGCAAGTGCGTCTATGTTGGGCAACAAGGAGATTTCATGGAGTCGCCACCCAATTGAACATCGGGAAAGTTTCTCTCGCCTCGGAGAGCCTAAGACTGCGCTCAGTATCCATTTTGGGCCAGCCAGAGGGGTCTTGGAAGGTAAACCTCTCGCCCTAAGGAGCCTAGGATTAACGCCAAGTTTCGTAACACAAGAGGTGTCTGGGAGGGTAAACCTCTCGCCTCTTTGAGCCCAAAGACCAGAGAAAGTTCGGGACTCCCCATTTATTCATACCTTGGTTAAGTTTATAATCGAGTTTTGAATTTAGTATTTCATGCCTTTTCTCATTCAATTTTAATGCAATTTAATTAAACGCATATCAATCATATAATAAAAGCGATAAATAAAGTAAATGAAAGCAAAATAAATTACAATAAAACTAGGGGCGGAATACAACCCCCATTTGTAAATAAAATGCAAATCATACATAAATCGAGCTATTTATTAAAAATGAGAACATTGGTCCTCTCATGCATAATTTTAAGAAAACAATTTTAAAGTGATAATTTACTTTAGATGAAAAATCTAGGACATTGGTCCCATTTTTATTAAATAAAATCCAATTTAGTTTAATAGAAATATTTTTGTAATTTTCTTAATTAATGTGCATGAAAATAAATTTATTATTACAAATTACATAATAATCAATTAATCCAAAATAATAAAAAGCAACAAAAATAATAAACAACTCCCAAGTGGAACTTCAAATCTCCATAGGCTCCCACTTGACAAAAAACTCACATATGAAAAATAAGTATTGAAAAATGACAATAAAAAACAAATAAAAATGAAGTTAGTATAAAAATAATTAAACATATAACTTGAAAAGAATTAAATTAAGGCAAACAAAATTGCATCATATATGACAAGCCAATTAAAATGACATAATAAAAATATGCAATTTAACAAATTAACAAAATCAACATGCATAGGAAAAATAACATGATAATAATAAAATTCAATATGCAAAAACAAGTATAAAATAATGATGATAGAATTTAACATGCATAAAGACATAAAATAATAACAATAATATCCAATCATGCATAAAAAGCAACAGAAATAATAAAAATCAGCATGCATAAAACATATTAATAATATTGATAAAAGCCAACATGTATAAAAAGCAAAAGTAATAATAAAATAAACATGCATAAGAAATAAACAATAATATTTAACATGCATCAAACATGAAAATAATAATAATCAAATTCAACATGTATGAAAACATAAAAATAACAATGATGATGACAACAATAACAAATTATAAAAATAAACAAAACTAATAAAAATAATAAAGAATGATAGTAATGACAAATAATAATAATAATGATAACACTAATCACAATAATAATAACAAATAATAATAATGATGATAATAATATCAAAGAATATGAACAATCCAATTAAATGTGTAAGTAATAATAATAATGATAAAATAATGATGGTAATAATAATAGTAAATTATGATAATAATAATAATACTAATAATAATAATAATATATGAACAAAAATAATGACAAGAATATGAACAATCAAATATAATAATAATAATAATAATAATAATAATAATAATAATAATAACAATAATAATAATAATAATAATAATAATAATAATAATAACATCAAAGAAGATGAACAATCATATAAACATGCAAGAACAATAGGAAATAAAAACAATATGGCATATTTTAAGGCATGATAATAATAATATAAACAATCACATAAGCACATAATAATAATAATAATAATAATAATAATAATAATAATAATAATAATAATAATAATAATAAAATATGAACAATTCAATTAAATAAAGAAGATGAACAATCACATAAACATGCAAGAACAATTAAATAAAGAATAAGAAAAATGAACAATTAAATAATAGATCTAAAAGAATTTACATGATGATTAATTAAATAAAAAGAATAAGAAAAGAATAAAATGATAGAACTAAAAGAATTTACTTGTTAATTAATTGAATAAAAACAAAAGAATGAAATTAAAATTAATTTAAGAAATTGAGCCAAGAATAATTACCCTCAAATTTATCTTGAAGAGATGAAGGTAGATGATCCAATTCCTTGTCTTGATTTGATGAATATGATTAGAAAAATAAAATATTGAAAGATAAATTTTACTCAAGAACAAACAATTAATTTGTTTGTCTCAAAATAGAAAATTGTTTGATTGAAAATAAGAAAATTATCAAGAACAAAAATAGTTATTTTTTGCCTTAAAAATTGCTGGAAATTTCTTTAAAAATTGAGAGAATTTGTTCTTGAAAGAAGAAAAAAGAAGAAAAATATTTTCTAAAGAAAATCCCCCCTAATTCCCACTAAAAAAACCCTTTTTATTCCCCTTCAAAACTCTTTTTATTCCCCTTAAAATTCAGATTTTTTAATTAAGAAATTAAATTAATTTAATTCCCATAATTACAAAAAACCACTGAATTTATTGGGTTGGAAGATAAAAGGCTTTTTGAATTAAAAATTTAAAAAAAAAAAGAGTTAAAAAGCATTTAAAAATGAAGAAGTTATGGCAAAAATGGCCAAAATAGGCAAAACGGATTAACAGGGGCGCGGAGGGGTACGACCGACGGCCTGCCCGTCTGAAGGCGTGACCGACGGCCTGCCCGCCTGAAGGCGCGACCGACGGCCAACCCGTCCCTCGCGCGAAATTTTTTTTTTTATATTTTTTTTAAATTCCTATAAAATATAATAATTTAAAAACTCACTTTTTTCATCACAAAATAAATTTTAAAATACTTTAAAAATATTTTTGAAATACATTTTTATTTAATTTTAAAACAACAAATCGACAAGGAAATCGTCACTTCCAACTTCATTCTTTTTGCCTATGGATCGGCACACTTAATTTCATCATTGGGTAATCCTGATCTTGGCTATTCGGGACCCGGTGTCTACAGTTGCCCCCAATTTTTGGGAGGCTAGTGTGTGGATGCCTAGGTGAGCCAAAATTCAGGAAAAGGAAAGAAGCGCATACCTGAGGCTGCCTCCTTCCAGCTGCTCCCTCGAGAACAGTGTTGTGATTCATCCTCTTGAGTTGCACTGAGTCGCTGACAAGACTACAAAGTGCCAAGAAACCATCCTAAGACGGTGATGCGCCGAGTCGCTACCAAGACTACAAAACGCGAACGATAAATCGCATCGAGCCGCTGACAAGGCTACTAAAAGTGCGCTGCACGGAGTCGCTGACAAGACTACTAAACGTACAGGTGCTATCTGTAGATAGCGATGCGCCGAGTCACTACCAAGACTACTAAAAGCGCAGAACGAAAAACGCACCGAGCCGCTGACAAGGCTACAAAAAGTGCGCTGCACGGAGTCACTGACAAGACTACTAAACGTGCAGGGTTCCATCCTAAGAGTGTGATGCGCCGAGCCACTACCAAGGCTACTAAAAACGCACAAGAGAGATGCACCGAGTCACTATCAAGACTACCAAAAGTGCACGAAAGAACTACATTGAGCCACTACCAAGGCTACCAAAAGTGCAGCTGCCATCCATAGATGACGATGCGTCGAGCCTGCTATAGGCTACAAAAAACGCAAAAGGAGGATTGCACCGAGTCTGCTACAGACTACAAAAAATGAAAAAAGAGGACTGCACTGAGTCTGCTACAGACTACCAAAAGTGCAGCTGCCATCCGTAGATGACGATGAGCCGAGCCTGCTACAGGCTACAAAAAATGCAAAAGGAAGATTGCACCGAGTCTGCTACAGACTACAAAAAGTGCAAAAAGAGAACTGCACCGAGTCTGCTACAGACTACCAAAAGTGCAGCTGCCATCCGTAGATGACGATGCACCGAGCCTGCTACAGGCTACAAAAAACGCAAAAGGAAGATTGCACCGAGTCTGCTACAGACTACAAAAAGTGCAAAAGGAGAACTGTATCGAGTCTGCTACAGAGTACTAAAAGTACAGCTGCCATCCGTAGATGACGATGTGCCGAGCCTGCTACAGGCTACAAAAAATGCAAAAGGAAGATACTGCACCGAGTCTGCTACAGACTACTAAAAGCGCAAGAGATGCCCTCTTAGAGGACTGCACCGAGTCTGCTACAGACTACCAAAAGCGCAAGAGATGCCCTCTTAGAGGACTGCACCGCGTCTGCTACAGACTGCTAAAAGTGCAAGAGATGCCCTCTTAGAGGACTGCACCAAGTCTGCTACAGACTGCTAAAAGTGCAAGAGATAAAGAGATTAGTCTCCTAAGAGACCTCGGAGAATTGCCTCTTAAGAAGTCTCGAAGATTTGCCGGCATAGATTCTATCTTGACCTGATTGCCCAACAAGGGCGAGTGCCAAGGTTGCCGTCCTTGACCAGCTTTATGTGTGTGGTCTTCATTTGGACTTTCCTGCAAAGCTGTGTGCACAGGAATATATACAATAGATTGTGCATGCAAGTGTAAATGACCATATGCAGATGTTTGCTAAAGAATGGTATGAAATGCATGCAAAAATGAATAGACCATGTCCTGAGTGGTTAAGGGTCCGTTGAGGATATGGCTTGGCCGCTCCACCATGCCCCCTGAGGAACTAGAAATGGCATCTTTGCTTAGGGACCCGGACCCATAAACTCTTCAAAGAGAACCGTCAGGTGTGCGTCTTTGCCCCCCAGTCAATGAGCAAATGCCCGGGATTCTGACTCATATCCTGAATCATGCCTTATCTAGCTGAAAGGAAGATCATCCGAAGTATGCTGCCTTATTGCTCCAGGCATCGGAGGTCATTGTTTTAAAGGTAGTGCGTCCCTTGTGGATTTTCACACTAGCTTTTCTTCATGGGAAATGCGTCCCTTTAGGGATTTTCACATAACCCTATGCCTAATTTTTGCCTGGAATGGACCCAACCCAATCCAGCGGCTTTTATTTATTTATTTTTTTTTTGAAGGATAGACTGCCTGTCTCCAGGTTTTCACCCTGCCCTTTGGCCTAACTTTTGCTTAGAGAGCCAGTTACGGTTTTCATCTCTAACGGCCTTTTTTTTTTCAAGATTTTTTTTATTTTTTTTTTGTCCAAAATTCTTTTGGATTTTTGAATAATGGTCGTATGGATTTTGGCTGACGAATAGCTCGAAGCCAATGTCGGGGCAAGTCTGCTTGAAGCATCAAGATGGCAATGAGGACCACTTATAATAAATTGCACATATGCAAAGAGAAACAATGCGCTACTTTTTATACTGGAACTTAAACCATTTTGAGTATGCAAGAAAAAAGTGCTTTGCTTACATTAAAATATTATTGTATATATGCATATGTTCCAGTCTGATTTCATCACACATGATCATCATTTGGCATTAATCTAAAAAATACAAGACCCTATATAATCTCGAGATGGATCTTTAAATCATCAAACTCCTGTTATCAACCAGCTGTCTCGGATTTTCATGGTTGAAAATTTTCTCTCTACCCTTAATTTTTGCCAGGATGCTCTTTTTCTTTTTTTTTTTTTAAGTAAATTCTAGATGCAACGTTGGGATGAGACTCAACTCAAATGCATAAATGCATTCGTGGCTCCCCGCTTGAAGCTCAAGAAACACCATATGCCTCTTCCTACGTACCAAACCTTATTAAAAGGTCATCTCCGATAATTGGATAAGACTGAACTAAGAATCAAAAGGTCTTACTTTGGTTGTAACGTTAGGCTTAGGTAAATGGCTATCAAAGGAGGATCAGGTTTCTAGAGAAAAATGGCCGCAACGTTCATTTGGATGATGGAATCATTTTCATGCTAATTTCATGCTGTCCATAAATTCTCGAATTTGGACTCGGCAATACTCTGACTTATCAAACTCAACGTAACAATTAAGCTAAGAAAGATAGCTACTGAACTCATCAAGGGGTATTATCTTGGACCCTACTATTTTTTTTTCCTTTTTTCTCTTCCTCTTTTTTTTTTTTCTTTTTTTCTTCCTTTCTTCCTTCACAAATTTATGTCTCTAATTACCCAAAAGATTTATTGGTGATTTAAAACCCCTTTCCTAAAGTGTAGCCCAAAAATTATCGATGATCGCAAATTCATTTTCTAAATGGTAGACCCATCCTTACCAGGGTGATTTTTGGTAACACAAAATTATCAATGGTTGAAATTCCCTTCTCGAAATGTAGACCAATTTTCATCAGGGCAAATTTTTGATGGCCGAAAGGATTGCCAATGGTCAAGCCTCAAAGATCATCAATGATTAAAAATCCCTTTCAGAAGTGTAAACCCACTTTCCCTAGGGCAATTTTTGGATAGCTCAAGCGGATATCATAATGTACCTCCATCCTTACTAGAGCGGCCATTCTTCTAAGGGGAAGCCAAAATTATTTTAGGCGAAAGGTAGTTTTAATGTGTGTAACAATAAAATCGGTACGCATTTAGTATACCAAAATAAAGGCTCAACGGGCTAGCAAGCGATTTTGAAATGAGGGTAGGAAATGGTCATTTAGAGAGCTATACAAAGAAATAGTGCCTAAATCATTTTCTAGACCCAGCCTTATCCAAGAGTCGCTTTGACGGGTAATCAGAAAGGTTCTAGTGCTCTTAGCGAGTTTTTATCCAATCCCCTAATTGCATGTAGTTTTTCCTTTCCACTATTTTCTATTTTTATTTTTAGCTCTCAGGATTTTCCTCTCTTTAGGAGTTATATCAGATGCTACAAGATCTCGAGATTACATGAAGGAGTATTCATTAAGTTAATATCAAATGTAAATGACTTGTGATTGTGATCATGCATAATGAAATCATGAGAACATAAACAAAAAGCCATTAATATAGTGTAAACAGCACTACATACATCAAGACTGAAAAAAGTTCAAATATGAGAAGCATATCTACTAGAAGGTTTCCTCCCCTATTTCTTGCGGCACTCTGGATCAGTAATCTGTTTATTATCAATCAGATCTTGAATCTCATGCCTTAGTCTTACACAATTGTCCGTCATATGCCCAGTGTGCTGGTGGAAGGCACAATACTAATCGGCCTTGTGATTGGGCTGTCCCTGGTTTCTGGCAGGCTTAGAAGGTAGTGGCTGTAGCTTACCTTCCTTCATCAATCTGTTGAGTACCCAAGACAAGGATCTGCCCAAATTAGAGTAGTGCCTCTGACCCGCTTTAATTGCTGATACTTTTCTTGCTCTTTGGGTATCACTGCTATTATCATAGTAACCAACTCCTGGACTTGCGGGGCCAGCAATAGTCTTATTGAGAGGTGCCCGGGTAGTTGTAAGCTTGGACTTCACAATCTCTTCTTCAAGATCAGTTAGCTTCCTTTCCGTATTTGAGGGACTGAGGAGGCCCATTGACTGTAAAGGCTGTAGTCGCCTTGCTCTTCCTAGTAGCTTGATTGGTGAGTCGAATGGGGCCTTGTGGCTAGGTTCGGGAGTGGACGGGAACATTACGGCCGTCGTTGCATGAGCCTTCTGAGTCGGGGTCGAGTTAACCTTGCTAATAAAAGTCATCATGAATTGAGCTTGAAGAATAAGTGCCATAGTATCCATCCTCTCCTTAATCACGACCAATAACTTTTTCTCTAGGTTTTCAAATCTCTCATCTATCTCTTGGGCCATTAGGGCACGGACCTCTTCAATCTGTTGTGATAGATCAGCCATTTATAATGCCTGTGTATATTCTGATAAAGATACTAGATCTCTGCCAACCAATTTGAACTTTATTTGCCCCTCGAGCAACGACGGGGTCCCCAAAACCTCCCAGGTAAATAGTCTATAGTGGCTGAAAAAAACCAAGGGGTTAGAATGATGCATGAATGGCATATAATGTATGATCGTGCTAGTGCAGATGGTCCTCGATGAGTGAAAGATCAATAATACGATGAGATGTATGGAAAAAATCGTGAGGGACAATATGCAGACAAAAGGATATACGCACACAAAAATGAAATGCATATTTTTTTTATTTTTATTTTTTTATTAACACACATGAATGACACGTGATACATGAGCATGCTGTGCAGCATCCACAACCACATGCAAACAGATAGATCTCTACAACCTTATCACTCCCGCAAACGAGGTCATAGTCTCTTTCCTAGGTGGGATTGGCCCATGGCTTAACAGGGGACCCAATGGACGCGTATGGCGCACGGTGGAAAACCGGCAGCATAACATCTCTTATCTAATGTACATACATATGGGTGTTTGGCCATTATGTATTTAAACACCTCAATTAAATCAAGATGGGCCCATCGGGGCATGAAAGCCTTTGATGAAAGACAATTTAATTTAACTGATTTTGTTCAATATATGATGGCCCACGTAGTAAGCACGATATTATGGTACATTTCACCTAATGGAAGTATCTATTGCCAATACATGAGCTTTGGTCAAAAGGTAGTGATACTTTAGGGCTACCCAAGCATAGTCCCTGCCAACGGGTCTAACTCATCACGAGCATAACAACCGATTGGGTCACCATTTGATATACCATAAGGTACGAGGCTTGGGCTGGTGATTATCCTTAACACTTCCCTAAATTGAGTGAAAATAGGTTCGTGCTTAGGGAATGCACCGGGGTTAAAATAGGGACCAAACTAGCATAATCTAAGGCTCTAGCATGAATGCAATGCAATTTCGAAAAGAGATGAAATTTAGAAATTAAAACTCAATTGTAAATTTTAGCCAAGGTACTTTCGAAGGGAAGTCTCAATGTTCCCCAGTGGAGTTGCCACTGTGACGCGCCGGAAGTCCACTCGGCCGCCCCCATGACCGCCCGCTTGAGGGCGATCGGGCACTTGAGGGTCCGTTAACAGCTTGCAATAAATCGCAAGTGCATTTATGTTGGGCAACAAGGAGGTTTCATGGAGTCGCCACCCAATTGAACATCGGGAAAGTTTCTCTCGCCTCGGAGAGCCTAAGACTGCGCTTAGTATCCATTTTGGGCTAGCCAGAGGGGTCTTGGAAGGTAAACCTCTCGTCCTAAGGAGCCTAGGATTAATGCCAAGTTTCGTAACACAAGAGGTGTCTGGGAGGGTAAACCTCTCGCCTCTTTGAGCCCCATTTATTCATACCAGAGAAAGTTCGGGACTCCCCATTTATTCATACCTTGGTTAAGTTTATAATTGAGTTTTGAATTTAGTATTTCATGCCTTTTCTCATTCAATTTTAATGCAATTTAATTAAACGCATATCAATCATATAATAAAAGCGATAAATAAAGTAAATGAAAGCAAAATAAATTACAATAAAACTAGGGGCGGAATACAACCCCCATTTGTAAATAAAATGCAAATCATACATAAATCGGGCTATTTATTAAAAATGAGAACATTGGTCCTCTCATGCATAATTTTAAGAAAACAATTTTAAAGTGATAATTTACTTTAGATGAAAAATCTAGGACATTGGTCCCATTTTTATTAAATAAAATCCAATTTAGTATAATAGAAATATTTTTGTGATTTTCTTAATTAACGTGCATGAAAATAAATTTATTATTACAAATTACATAATAATCAGTTAATCTAAAATAATAAAAAGCAACAAAAATAATAAACAACTCCCAAGTGGAACTTCAAATCTCCATAGGCTCCCACTTGACAAAAAACTCACATATGAAAAATAAGTATTGAAAAATGACAATAAAAAACAAATAAAAATGAAGTTAGTATAAAAATAATTAAACATATAACTTGAAAACAATTAAATTAAGGCAAACAAAATTGCATCATATATGACAAGCCAATTAAAATGACATAATAAAAATATGCAATTTAACAAATTAACAAAATCAACATGCATAGGAAAAATAACATGATAATAATAAAATTCAATATGCAAAAACAAGCATAAAATATTGATGACAGAATTTAACATGCATAAAGACATAAAATAATAACAATAATATCCAATCATGCATAAAAAGCAAAAGAAATAATAAAAATCAGCATGCATAAAACATATTAATAATATTGATAAAAGCCAACATGTATAAAAAGCAAAAGTAATAATAAAATAAACATGCATAAGAAATAAACAATAATATTTAACATGCATCAAACATGAAAATAATAATAATCAAATTCAACATGTATGAAAACATAAAAATAACAATGATGATGACAACAATAACAAATTATAAAAATAAACAAAACTAATAAAAATAATAATGATGATAGTAATGAGAAATAATAATAATAATGATAACACTAATCACAATAATAATAACAAATAATAATAATGATGATAATAATATCAAAGAATATGAACAATCCAATTAAATGTGCAAGTAATAATAATAATGATAAAATAATGATGGTAATAATAATAGTAAATTATGATAATAATAATACTAATGATAATAATAATATATGAACAAAAATAATGACAAGAATATGAACAATCAAATATAATAATAATAATAATAATAACAATAATAATAATAATAATAATAATAATAATAATAATAATAATAACAACAACAACATCAAAGAAGATGAACAATCATATAAACATGCAAGAACAATAGGAAATAAAAACAATATGGCATATTTTAAGGCATGATAATAATAATATGAACAATCACATAAGCACATAATAATAATAATAATAATAATAATAATAATAATAACAACAATAAAATATGAATAAATTCAATTAAATAAAGAAGATGAACAATCACATAAACATGCAAGAACAATTAAATAAAGAATAAGAAAAATGAACAATTAAATAATAGATCTAAAAGAATTTACATAATGATTAATTAAATAAAAAGAATAAGAAAAGAATAAAATGATAGAACTAAAAGAATTTACATGTTAATTAATTGAATAAAAACAAAAGAATGAAATTAAAATTAATTTAAGAAATTGAACCAAGAATAATTACCCTCAAATTTATCTTGAAGAGATGAAGGTAGATGATCCAATTCCTTGTCTTGATTTGATGAATATGATTAGAAAAATAAAATATTGAAAGATGAATTTTACTCAAGAACAAACAATTAATTTGTTTATCTCAAAGTATAAAATTGTTTGATTGAAAATAAGAAAATTCTCAAGAACAAAAATAGTTATTTTTTGCCTTAAAAATTGCTGGAAATATCTTTAGAAATTGAGAGAATTTGTTCTTGAAAGAAGAAAAAAGAAGAAAAATATTTTCTAAAGAAAATCCCCCCTAATTCCCACTAAAAAAAACCCTTTTTATTCCCCTTCAAAACTCTTTTTATTCCCCTTAAAATTCAGATTTTTTAATTAAGAAATTAAATTAATTTAATTTCCATAATTACAAAAAACCACTGAATTTATTGGGTTGGAAGATAGAAGGCTTTTGAATTAAAAATTTTGCAAAAAAAAAAAATGAGTTAAAAAGCATTTAAAAATGAAGAAGTTATGGCAAAAATGACCAAAATAGGCAAAACGGACGAACAGGGGCGCGGAGGGGTGCGACCGACAGCCTGCTCGTCTGAAGGCACGACCGACGGCCTGCCCGCCTGAAGGCGCGACCGACAGCCTGCCCGTCTGAAGGCCCGACCGACGGCCTGCCCGTCTGAAGGCGCGACCGACGGCCAGCCCGTCCCTCGGGCGGATTTTATTTTATTTTTTTTAAATTCCTATAAAATATAATAATTTAAAAACTCACTTTTTTCATCACAAAATAAATTTTAAAATACTTTAAAAATATTTTTGAAATACATTTTTATTTAATTTTAAAACAACAAATCGACAAGAAAATCGTCACTTCCAACTTCATTCTTTTTGCCTATGGATCGGCACACTTAATTTCATCATTGGGTAATCTTGATCTTGGCTACTCGGGACCCGGTGTCTACAGTGAGCGTCGGTCACGCGGAGCGAGAGCTCCGCAGCGTTCCGCGCACAGAGATTCGCGACGGCCCTTGGCCGTCACCTTTTTGTCGCTATTTTTTCCCTCGATTTTTCACCATTTTTTCATCATTTTTCACACTTTTTTTTAAAAATTCCACTAATCTAAAATACACTTTTTCTTCTCCAAAATAATTTTAAAAATATTTTTAAAATACACTTTTTTCTCATCGAAAAGACAAGGAAAATTACTTTCGAACTCCAATCTTTTTGCCTATAAGCCGGCATAGCTAAATTTCATCATCGGATAATCCTGATCAAGGCTATTCGGGACTCGGTGTCTACAAAGCCCGCCTAGGAAAAGAGACCGCACGACCTCGTGTGTAGAATTGATAAGGTTGGAAGGATCTATCTGCTTGCATGTTGTTGTTTATGATGCATCAACACGATCATGCATCGCATAGGTCATCCATGCATCATTCTAACAGTCTAAGTCTTTTAGCCATCATAGATTCATCTAAGTGGACGAGAGGTTCTCACGATCGGCTAGTAAGGACAAACCTGCTCTTTGGATTGCCAGAAGTAGTGTCTGATTGGGATTTTGAGTCACTCTCAACGACTAGTGAATCATCCTCAATGGCAGAAGAGACCGGAGCTCTAACCACTCAAGACCTTGCTAGGAGAATAGAGGATTTTTGAGTGGAGGGTGTTAGAGATGATGGGCGCCATGGCCGAAAGGATTACTCCTCCTCCTGCTGCACAACCACCCGTCGCTCCACAACCACTCGTCTGGTAGCCCCTCCTCGGGGGCAAGTTGAACTGCCTGATGGTGAAGAGGTCCCCATCGTAGGTAATGCTGCTCGCCAACCCATCAATGAGAATAAAGCTGTTGCTATGCCTGTTGAGCTGAGAAGGGCAAGGATCCCTAATCCTGATGTGGATTTTGTGATGAAAGATGAGGTTGAGGAGCTAGTAGCCCATCAAGCTGTGAGGGGCAGAGTACCCAAGTTGGAGGATGACGTTATGAGAGGAATGAGGCAGCAAATTGAGGCGATTACCTGCCTATTATCAGCTGTCAAGGGAATCAACGTCGAGGATAGAGATTTGGGGGATGAAGAGCTGCTACCCCAAAGATTTACGATGCCTGAGATGCCGAAATTCGATGGTACTTCGGACCCATCTGCACACATTAAGCAATACACCCTAGTGATGAAGGGCACAGGGCTGACCAAGAAGCAGAAGGTAGAATATTTCTGCCTTAGTCTGGTGGGTCCGGCAGTTGTAACACCCCTTACCCGTATGTGGTCCTCTAGACAATAATATGGTCAGAGCACGACGACAAGTAAAGGATGCTACCAGACAAAATACTACATAAACAATATCGAAAATAGAGTTATAATTTTTTTTATACACAATACGTTCACATACCAATTCGTATAATACTTTTACTATACATATATTATATACAGATCATTTACTAATGAAGCAATAGTTCATAACATTACAATTAATAATTAAAATTTTATGATACTCTTACAGACTCGTTGACCTTGACTACTGCGGAATGTCCTTAGCGACTCTTCTATCTTCAACCTACACGAATAAAACACCGGTACTAAGCTTAAAGCTTAGTGGGGAATACATAAATATAATATAAACGACCACTCACAGTAGTCGTCAACATAACATTCATTTAATACGCACTTATAGCAGTTTTATAACTTTACTTCATTCAATAAGATAGGCATTTCCACATTCATAACATCTAATGGATATTTGCACATACAATCATTGCATACAATCATTTACTTATTAAGTTATTATACATTTACCCAGTCATTTTATTAGCATACCTTTTTAAAACATTTAACATATTCTATAACCTTCTTTCAATCGACACTTATTATTTATCATTAATTTTACACATATAATAGCTTAACTTCATATTTACATACTTATCCATTAGGTGCAAAATTACCATTATGCTTATAAAACTTTTTATTAATTACAATTATGTCCTTTTTCACACAAATAACATTTTTAAATCACAATTCAACCAATTAAAGCACATATTTATCATATAGCCCCTAAACATTTTACATATTACGATTTTGCCCTTCCTTTCTCTTTTATTTATAATTATGTCATTTTCAATCTTATTTAATCATTCATATTTCATATTCATATCATTTTAAACTTATTTTATTATTTTTCTTTGCCATTTGCCCTAGTATAAAACTGGCAGACATCTATGACCAGGATAAACGAGACGCGAACCCCTAAAGGCTCGAATAACCTGAAGGACCATGAAAGATCACTTCAGTCTTTAATACATACCAGAGGAATCCCGAGTGACTACCCCTGTCTTTAAATACTTTCCAAAACATGTTGACTTTAAATACAATGAGGTAGGACCGTTATTGGTCTACCATGAGTGATATGCCGTGCTCACACCCGCGGTCTTATGTCACTATGGCTAGCCAACATATCCTGTACTAGACTTGACTACTAGATTACTACATAGGGCATCATTATTCCATTTTTTAATATCTTTAAGTAATCATACATACATTTCATGGAATTTTATCATACTATTCCATTACTTTTCATTTTTATGCCATGTCATGTCATTAATTCATCATGTCATCATGATATATGTGGATACACACATGTATACCATTCGACCAACATGTCAATAATTCACCATAAATTCTTTTTATATCATTTATCATCCATTTAACATAATTACATGTTAATTAACATAGCCATACCATTAATTCACCTCAAAACACATAAAAAATCAGGTCTTTCACATTTTAGCACTTATCATGCATAATCTAGCAGTTATACCATGTTAGTAACATATAACATTCATTTTTCATATAATCTTTGCATATAGAATCTTAAAATGTTTGCATTATAATCTTTCTTACATGTTTATACCTTATTTTTAAGTCTTATAGATGTCTTTTTAACTTATCCATGCCTTGAGAATCCATTAGAACACTTTAGGATCAAAAATATTGCATAAATCATCAAGGTGGGCAGAATTGGGCTGTCATGAGTTAGCACGATGGTGCTGAGTCATGACAGAGGGCAAGGGTGTCGAGTCAACACACTGGTGCCGAGTCAGGTACCGACTAACAGACATTTTACAAATTTCATCACGAATTGGAGCTAGTTAATGACATTTTTATCAAAAATGGTCTTCCAGACTTTTGTTCCACTATGTCTTATATACCTACTGGTAAAATATCAGATCATTTGAAGCTATATCCTAGTAATTATGGCCTTAGCATTACAGACAGTTCTAGAGCAACTTTCAAGGACAGAATTATAACAACCCTTACCTATACATAGGAAACTTCATCCTTGGAGGAGGATGAAGGGACCCGATAGATGAGGGTTTTCACGCAAAACCTCAAGCACCAACATACAATAATAAACCAAACATTCAAGGCAGTAAAATAAAATTTCACAAAACACAAGACCAAGGCTGAGATCAAAAGGTATAATATTATTAATGTACAAAATAGTCTTTACATATCAAAATACAAAAGTGCCGTAGCACAAGAGATCGCTTACAAATTGGTATCAAACTAACTTACAAAAGAAAAACTTACATGAATAGTTTTCATTACAAAATCACTAAATATGCAAAAAGAAGTACAATCCAGAACTAAAAAATCTCTCTCCTAGTTGTGTCGGCCCTTCAGAGACGGATCACCCTACAAATTTCCACATCTTCCACACCTGCATGGATGAAACACCCGTGCTAAGAGAAATCGCTTAGTGGGAAAAAATACAATGAAAAATGACCACTCACAGTGGACGTTGATACAAATCACATACACATGGCACATACTTGAATCCATACTTAAGCAATTCATCATACTGAAGATAATAATATCTTATATCATTCAATCAAACATACAGCGCCAAATCAAAACTCATAATCACATAAGAAGACCTGCTTATTCAAAAGTAGTGGATAACGAGTATCGCATAATCATTCGAAACACATGGATACTCGACGGTATCAAAATCATTCTTCTCTTTTTATTTCAAAACATTTTTGCATGGAATTTTAAACAAGATTCAGGTTAAATGGGGATAACGCGGATCCAATTCAAGGACCTGATAAGGGTCCAAAACGCATAGGCATGGCTGCAGCAAACTAAACTTTATAGGCATGCCCATTATCCACTTAATTTGACTTTCGCAGGTTATGCCAAATTCCAAATCATACTCAAAGTATAGCACATTGTTCAAAGTGAAGAATTCATGAGTTAAAAATATGTACAACACCTTCCGGATTCCAACCAAAACGTTCAATATAATTTGATATAGAAAAATACAATCTAATGGTATTAGATACATGAAATGACACTAAAGAATATTTAAAACCAATAAATAACGAAAAAGGAATGAAACGAAGAAAAATCGAAAAACTTCAAAAAGCTGGGCAGTAGCGGTTTACACGACGGTATGGCCTTGTCTTACTGCCATGTAAGACACTTTACACGGGGGTACAACAAAGCCATATCGCCGTGTAAAATGTGTAGCTCAAAGGCTGAAGGGCTTTACACGACAATATGGAACGTCCTTACCGCCGTGTAAAATTACGGCCTTCAAATTATGGGAAATTCGCACGATTTACATGGGGGTATGACTAACCATACCACTGTGTAGATCGCTAGAAACCCATCAGAAATGAACCCAACTTCAACACACCAACACACACAACTTAAACCAACATTCAAATCATTAACACCAACTTAAAACTCATCTTTTTAGAGCTCTTAACACCCAAGAACATATTATAAACATAAAATGCAATCCAAATCAACCCAAACATCTTGAATCTCATTACAACCCACATAGTATTTAACCCAACAAAATCACAATTAAGCATTTCAGCACAATACCACATTCACACAGCAAATCATCCATTATAAAACTTCCTCAACTTGCCAATTATTCCAAAAAAACAATCAAAGAAGAATAAAATCATGAAAATTCACAAAATTCCCAAACCTTAAATTCCTTGACTCTAATCTCGAGCTCCGCTTCCACTCGCAATTTCCTTGCCTTTGGACTCTCTAGGAGGATTATCTGAGCAAATAAACATCAAACAAACTTCAAAACTCAAACCCCCACAATAACCTAAATACCCAAATGCCCAAATTAGAGAGAGAATAGAAGAAAGAAGAGTAACAATGGGCTAACGCGTACCTAAAATAACTCAAGATAACCCAAAACTCACAAAGATTGCAACTAGAAAGAGAAGATTGCAAGAAATTTTAATAAGAGAACAAGAGAAAGAAGAGGAACGGGAAGAAGAAGGGAACGGGAAAGAAGAGATAAGGGGAAAAATCTGACTTTTCTCACCTCTCTCCTAATTCACATACCCACTCTAATGCCACATGGCAACTCCCCATTGGAAAGCTACCCCAAGACATACACAAAACCCATCCTCTTACAACCACATAAAACTAACCTCACCAACATACCTTACTCCCATACACTCATTCACACCCAAATACAACTCTCCAATACATAATACTTCAATTTAAATCATACACATACACATGCCACACTTGAACACACACACAAATGGCTCATACTACTAGGGTGTTTACGGGGCGTTACAAGAATTGTGTTCCAAATTTGAAAATTTACTGAGAACAATAGACACAATTAGACCATACTCTCTTCACCACATTTATTCTCCTAGATGACTATTTTCATTATAATTTTGATTCACCACATTTTGACAGCTCTAACTCCTAAAATGGCCATAACATTAAAAATTGCTCCCTTAACCCGACCAGAATAGATGCCCCTTTGTTTTGGTCACTTTTGGGCCGCTTAGAGCTAAAATTAGCCCTTTACCTCTTTTAGAAATATTTAGGTATGCATCTTAAATTTCACCTTAAACTAGAATTATCCAATTCAGGGTTCTATAACTCAATTTATAGTTAAAACAATCACTAAAGGTTAGACTGGATTTAGACAGAGTTTTTATTTTATCATGTGTGATAGATAAATAATATCATTTATTTACTTAACAATTATCTCCATATTATCCATTTAAATGCATATATCCATGTATAATTTGAGGACAAGTATCGTATATTTATTAAAAAATGATTAAATTAATTGCCTATTATTTACCAAGTCAAGAAGGCCAATTCCCAGTTCCATTTACAAAGAATTGAGAAAACTATTACAAATGGAACAAAATGGGAGAAGGAGAGGCTGTCATGAGTCGTGCCCAAAGTCACAACTCATGAATATTGCCTACTATTATGACTCGTGACAATTGTCAAGACTCATGACAGTGCCTAATCGTGCCGAGTCATGACGATTGTCACGACTCGGGACTGGACTTGCATCAGGGCAGAATTCATTTACTGAATCTACCTGCATTTTTGAACAAATAAAAGACATTTTCATACTAAATGGTCTACATAAGATTTAATCCTCAGGATGCTAAATTTCAAATGACAAAATTTCAAGTCGTTTGGGACTAAAAGCTGGGAGATATACCCAAATGTGTCAACGCTGCTCTAAAGACCCACTTAATTAATTTAGTTACTGTAATGGGAAATTTTGAGGCCCTTTGACTCAGAAATAAATTATGGCTATTTCTATAACAATTGTAGACAAAGATGTTATGGTTCTAATTAATTTTAAATCACAAAATTTAGAGATTACTAACTCGAGTTATAGCCTAAAAACCGGACTGAGGTCAGACAACATCAATGACGGAACTGGTTCCAGCCACTCGGCCAAAAAAAAGCCTTCTGGTTTTGCTACTTTTAAGGGTTTTAGAGATGGAATTAGCTCATGATCATTTCTAGGACTTTTGTATGTATGGATGTAATGTTTCTAATAGAACTAGAATCACTCAATTTAAAGTTCCCAAACTCTACTTGTATCCAAAACAGTCAGCAGAATTGCACTAGGTAATTCAATAAACCCATAATCAATTAATTTGACACCATCAATTCACCAAATTCAATAAACCCATAATCAACTTAACAAATATACAAACATCTCCAAACATCTAATTTATTAGTAACCATTTAATAACATAAAAATTAGCATAATAATTCCCAAACCTCATTTGATGGCTCCATTTTCATTAGCTCTTTCTTTCTTGCTTTCTCACTCTTTCATAGTTATCACCATCCAAATTCCTCATCAAAATCCACAAAATTACATGTTAGCATCTCTACTAACCACACTTTCCATAAAATCTTAAATCTTACCAATAGAGAAGAAGAAGAGATGCAACTATACAACGTAATCTAGCTATAAGAACTAAAGAAATCAATTAAATTCATCAATTGTAGCTTACCTCTTCTTTGACCAAAACCTAGAATTTTGATTTCTCTCTTAATCTTCACCAACTTCAGAAATTAGGGCTGCTATAACCTTTATTAGGGGCTGCTGAGCAAGCTAAAAACTTAGATTGAAGAAGAATTGGAAGAAAAATGGAAAAAATCACATTAAAGAGGAAGAAGAAATGGCTTCAGGTGAGGGAGAGAAGAAAGGAGAACGGGCGACTGGCAAAATCTAGGCAAACGTACAGATTTTTAGGGCTTTTATAGTGGGTTTTTGGGTTGGTTTAAGGTCCAACCAAGTTGGGCCAATCAATACAAACTCAAACCACTTTTATGTCTCAATTTGCACTCTTAATTTAATTTTCTCTTTTACCACGTTCAAATTCTCCAAAAATTAATTTCATAATTCATATCATATAAAATCTAGGCTGTACACCAAAATTTTACCTCAATCGGAGTCTGTTTTAGGCCCGGTTCACTCAAACCAGTCCGATCAGTAAATTTTCAATGTCCTCAAAAAATTCTCTTTTTACTACCAAAACTTCCTACATATCATCTACAGCCAATCTGGAAATTTTCATCAATTTTGGATATCATTTGCTATTTTTAAAGTTTCGATCAAACTTTCTATCAACTGAGTACTATTTAAACCGAAATCATTTATTTTTCCTTGCTTTCTAAGCTTAATTCCTTATAAAAATGACTCCATGATTCTTAACACATATTAACTAGACTGCAATAATATTTTGGGGTCAATTGAAAATTATTTTCTGATCCGGTAATTATTTATTAGTCCAATAACCTAATTTTTCAGTGTCACCAAAAATTAGTTTTTCAATACCATATGATTCTGCTCATTCATACGAGCGTTTCAGATTATTTTTCTAACGAGCATTTCAGATTATTTTTCTAAGATCCATAGCATCCTCTACGATCCAGTCAGACACTCAGTCAAACTAGTTACTATTCATACCGAATTCGCGACTTTTTCTTATTTTCGACTTTTGAGTCCATACTTGACATCGATTTCACTCCACATTTTAACCTCAAACTCACTGTAACTTATACTTTCCAATAATAAAATAAAATATTTTTTGACTCCGGTAGGTACTATTTACCCTGGTATGACTATTCACTATCGAGAAAAATTATTCCCTGCTAACCCAGTAATGAGGCCATTACAGCAGTAGACTAGTATCACGAGTTGGATAGAAGATCCAAGGAGGACTGGGACCTTTTGACTGATGAATTCATGAAACAGTATGACTGCAGCACTAGAATGGAGGTCACCCTAAAGGACTTCAAGCTCTTACAGCAAAGGAGTGACGAATCATTTCACGAATATATCACCAGATGGAGAAATTGGGTCATGGAAATGAAACAGAAGCCTGACACTGCTGACCAAATCATGCTATTCATCAAGAACTCCTGCCCTTACTTGAGGGACTTGCTCAGCTTTAAGGGGCTCAGAGATTGGGAGTCGCTTAAGAAAATTACTTTAGTGGCTGAGGGGGCCTACCTAGCAAAGAAAGCAAGCCAAAATTACTTTGCTGGGAAAAAATTTGGGAACCAGTCAAGGTATAGATCAGGCAATGCTGGAAGTAGTAATGGTAAAAATTGTAAGACGGCTGAGGTTTCAGCTATCGGAGTGGGACAAGGCCAAAGGCACTTTTCTAATCTGGGCTGGCCTCTGTCCTGGGTATTAAAGAGATTGACAAAAGAAGGCAAGCTGAGACCACTGCCACCTAGGCCAGCTGCGAATCAGGGATAGCCGGGGCATAGAGATGATCAGTACTGTGCCTACCATCAGCACACTGGGCACCTGACAGATTATTGCCGAACTTTGAGGAACACTGTCCAAGATCTCATTGACTCCAAGGAGATCAATTATCCTAAGAAGAGAGAGAAGAAGAAGAAGGCAAGTTATAATGCCATCTCCCCACCATGCATTTGATCGGGTCTCCACCCGAGTGACATGTTTTGCAAGAGCTGTATGGAGATGAGTACGTCGCTGTCACCTGTCAGGAGATGGTTGAAGATGGGATTCCCGTGGCGACGGTTTATTGTGGATCCACTAGTGAGAGTGGGTGTAACACCCCTTACTCATACGTAGGCGAACCCATCCGGAAGGAAGTGAGATGCCATATGAGCAGGGGTGTCACCTCACAGATCAATACAAAAACATACAACCAATCACATTATACATACTAAAATGCAGTGGAAATTAAAACTTTTCAGAAACATCAGAATGATCATTCATTAATATAATAGGAGTCATTACAATAATGTTCTGATCACAACTGATATTACAAAATAAATACATAATCAAAATATACAAGGTGAAAGCTTTACAAAATTGCTGATACATAGAGAGTTCAATAATACAAAAGAATCTTGCTACAAAAATAAAGCCCTAACACTAATGCCTCCGTGTTGGCTTGGCTTGCGGTGACTCTCCCAAAATCATAATGCCTTCCGCACCTGCACGGGTGAAAACACCGTGCTAAGTGATAACGCTTATTGGGGAAACACACGAATAGTATGAACGGCCATTCATAATGGTCGTCAAGGAAAAACGTATTCACGATGACATATGCGATAATCATATAAGATATAATCAATTCAAGTCATATTCATAACATTCAGAGGCTCATAATTGCATTCGGATAAAAGCGAGTTCATATACTTATCATCAAATCATTCGGATATCTCAATTGTATAATCACAACGAAACAGAGCAAGACAAAGCAAAGCAAAACACCTAAGGATTCACAATAGTGGATAACGAGTATACACATTGCGGTACCTTACGGGTAAGAATCGAACACATGGCGGTACCGTACGGGTATGAATCGAAATCGCATTTTTATCATTTTCAAAACATTTTACAGAGGGGATCTTAAACAAGATCCAAATACTTTTAGGGATCGCGAGGATCCAAACGAGGACCTGATCGGGGTCCAAACAGAATTGAGGGCTGCAGCTAAGAGACTCTATTAGGCATGCCTAACTATCCACTAGACTGACTCTTGTAGGTCATGAATAATACAAATCACACTTAAGTATAACATATTGTTCAGAGTGAAGAATCATGAGTTAAAGATATGCACAATACATTCCGGGTTCCAACCAAAACATTCAATATAATTTGATATAGCAAAATACAATCTAATGATATTAGATACATGAAATAACACTAAATAATATTTAAAACCAATAAATAACGAAAAAAGGAATGAAAACAAAGAAAAGTCAAAAACCTTCAAAAACTGGGCAGAAGCAGTTTACACGGTGGTATGTTTTACCCATACTTTCGTGTAAAATGGGGGAACACGAGTCGTGCTTGAGGGACACGACTCATGTCACTTCCCAAATGGTATGTCACGACTCATGTTCCAAAACATAACTTGCTACAGACCTCCTCCCAGCCAGCACGAGTCGTGCTGTACATGCACGAGTCGTGCTGCACACGCACGAGTCGTGCTGTGCTCCACAGCTCGTCGTTGCCCACTTAGCGCTGAACTGCACGACTCGTGTACGCCCAAGGCAGCACGAGTCGTGCTGTCTCGTATGAGTCGGACGACACTCCCTAAAGTGTCCAGAGAGCATTTACACTGCGGTATGGGATTCCTTACCGCCGTGTGGCTCGACGGACCAGCAATCCAGAGAGCTTTTACATGGCGGTATGGAAATCCATACAGCCGTGTAAAATGACCAACACCCAAAAATATGCCAAAATTCCACACAACTCAAAATCATATCTAACATACTTCAAAATAAAACAATATACTCATCAAAATCAACTTAAAACCCATCTTTTTATAACTATAAACTTAGAAAAATCATACTTTAAACATACTTAAATCCTCTAAACCCCAAACTCAGCAATTTACAACTATCAATTTAATCCAATGCACATTTAGACCAAATAAAACATAATCAAGGCTTAAATCATTAAGTGATCAATATCCATAATTATCATGCTAACATAAACCTTATTCATCATCTAAATTTCCATAAATATAAATCAACATACCAAAACACAAAATGCACACTTTCAATTAAATTCCCAAACCTGAATTCCTTTGCTCCAATCACTTGGTACCACTACCACAAGCCTTCTCCTTTCCCTTGGGATCGCGAGGAGGCTCAACTAATCACAACACCCAAAATCACACAAACATAACAAACCCTAGATTAAAATCCCAAACCAACAAAGAAGAAGAAAAGATGAAGAAGATGAAGAAATGCAACAAAACTTACCAAATGAGGGTCAAGAGATGATCAATTCCCACCAACACTCTCTTGGATCCAAGCTAGGGCACTCAAATGGAGAGAAAAAGGAAGAAGAAAAGTAGGGAGAAGAGAGAAATGGGAAAGAGGAAACTAATCTGCTTTCCCTTCTCTTTCTTCTTCTAATTACCCCTTTTTCCTTACCCTATCCAAGTGTCATTTCCTCATTGGTGGAGATTGACCACTCATACCCAACAAGCATGCACTACACACACACAATGCTATCCTCACTAATGCACACCCTACCAACATGTGAACATGCACACACTATCACAACCCAACATAGCACACCCTATAACTCTACATGCACAAACACACTAGTGCAACCCCAAACATGCATTTTACCCAAAATACCCTTATCACATACGTTCACACACATAATGCACACATGCACAAATGGTTCCAAATTCTAGGGGGCAAACGGGGTGTTACAGTGGGGAAGAAGATTATATTTTAGATGCTTTGTTTCTTTTTATTCCAAGAACTTCGTATGATAATATTTGCAATTTTGAATACGATGAACAATATTTGCAATTTTGAATACGATGGACAATTTTTGCTTATTTGGATGGTGTTTCTAATGATTTTATTTTTTATGGTCATGATGCATCCAATCACTTTTGACATTAATTATATTAATACGATTTCATCTAATCTCAAAACTTTGGAAAATCCAAATAAAATCTTGATAGCATTTGATATAACTCCTGAAGAGAGGAAAAATTCTGAGAGATAAAGTCAAGAGATAAAAAAAAAAAGAGAGAGAGCCTTTACCTGGACTTGGATTGACATGCTGACGATTGACAAGGACATTGTTGGGACGATGTTGCTTCAATATGCCAGTGAGACGGCGAGCAAAATTTCAAAAGCAATCCCTTTGCATCCTCAACGTCTAGGATGCACACAATGCAATCCAACAAAATTAAACTCCGATCATAAAAGGGCTACATCAGGAGTCAAACAAATGAAGCTTCGGGCCTTCACAAGAAATAAATGACTCATTAGAACCAAGCCTTATGACTCCTTTCTTCCCAACCATTTGAGATATGTCCCCCAAAACCAATTAAGATTGACCTTTAATCGTATGGCACCAAGATAAGCAAAGTACGAGCCTTTATAACCAAACTTAGAAGGACAACTCTTTACCTTTCAAAAAACCACAGAAAAAAAAAGTAAAAAGAGAAAAAGAAATAAATAATAAGAAGAAGAAGAAAAAAAACTCACAATTTTGCCCCAGACCATCTGAGCCTAACCTGTAACCTAATCTCAACCATTGAAAGCCACTTTAGAAATTGGACAACCAAAGCCGACGAAAGAAAGGTGTGGGATTTCACATTTAAATCCCAAATAAGGAACCCGTCGTCTCTGCCAGTTTGCATAAGGGTCGAGGAAAAGACTTTCAGGCCACAGAAGGAACACTGTCGGAAGAAGCAGCCTTCCCGGTTAATGAAGATGAAAGCGAATCTAATCAACACTGACAGGTGGAAGGAGGTCCTATGGTAAAGGCTAAAGACAAAAAAAAAAAAAAATAGCGGGAGGCTAAGAGAAAATCTTCAATCATGAAAATCGAGAGGGCTGATTGATAACAGGAATTTGATACTTTCAGGATCTATTCTAAGATTATATGAGGTCTTGTATTTTTTGAGTTAATGCCAAATAACGATAATGGGTTATGAAATCATATTGAAATTTATGTATTTATGCAATAATATTGATGTGACCAGAGCAGTTCATTTTGCATACTCAAAGTTGTTTGGTTCCGGTATAAAATCAGCACATTGTTACTATCTACCCTTTGCAACTCTCGCCACTCAAATGCTTCAGTCGACTCATCCTACCATCAACTGTGAAGCCAATACTATAACACCTTCATGATAAGAATCAAGCTTATACAACCATGATCTAAGACGTAAGTGCATGCCGATCATACCTGAAAGATCTTTGGCAACAACTTCAGCCTCTCTTACAATCTGCAAAAAAATAAAAAATAATAATAATAATAATAAAATAATAATAATATAAAAAAAAGAGAAAAAGCCGTTAGAGATGAAAATCGTAACTGGCTCTCTAAGCAAAAGTTAGGCCAAACAGGCAGTCTGTCCTAAAAAAAAATGGAATGAATAAAGCCGCTGGATTGGGTTGGGCCCATTCCAGGCAAGAAATAAGGCACAGGGTTATGTGAAAATCCGAAAAGGGCGCATTTCCCGTTAAGAAAAGCTAGTGTAAAACTCCACAAGGGACGCACTACCTTAAAAGAATGACTACAGGTATCAGAGGAGAACCTCATAATCCCAAAGGCATGAAATTCAAAAGCAATTCCAGAGGGCACCAATCCTACTGCAAATTGCGACCAAACCGACTATCGACTCCGAATCCACTTAGATGAATTCTTGTCCTGCATTGTTGCATGACACACACATTTCACGTGCATGCTCACTATTTTTCCTGCATATTTGGTTTTCTAGTTTTTCAGTGTGAGAGATTCAATGCGAACACTGATAAAAGGGATGACATCAGTCAAAACACCAATCCAACAATCAACCAAAGACCTCTCAGGGGGCGATCAACTAAAGGGCTCACAGAGGGAACCACTTCAAATCTCTGAAAGGTTAGCACGATGGCGGCAATACCATTCTACGGAAGGTTAGCACGACCACAGCACTACCGCTTCAAAAGGGTTAGCACGATCACGGCACAACCACTCTACGGAGGGTTAGCATGATCACGGCACTACCGCTTCAAGTTTCAGAAGGGTTAGTATGATGGCGGCACTACCATTCTACGGAAAGTTAGCACGACCACGATATTAGCACTTCAGAAGGGTTCGCACGATGACGGCACTACCACTCCACGAAGGGTTAGCACGATCACAGCACTACCGCTTCAAGTTTCAGAAGGGTTAGCACGATGGCGGCACTACCATTCTACGGAAGGTTAGCACGACCATAGCATTACCACTTCAGAAGGGTTAGCACGATGACAGCACTACCACTCCACAGAGGGTTAGCACGATTACGACACTACTGCTTCAAGTTTCAGAAGGGTTAGCATGATGGCAGTGCTACCATTCTACCGAAAGTTAGCACGACCACGGCATTACCACTTCAGAAGGGTTAGCACGATGACGGCACTACCACTCTACGGAGGGTCGGCACGATCACGGCACTACCGCTTCAAGTTTTAATGGGGTTAGCACGATGGCGACACTACCATTCTACAGAAGGATAGTATGAGCACGGCACTACCACTTCAGAACGATTAGCACGATGACGGCACTACCACTCCACGAAGGGTTAGCAAGATCACGACACTACCGCTTCAATAAAAGACAATATGCGGACAACATGGCGACAACCACCCCAACAATATCTTCCAGTCTGGAAAGGCGACCGCCTCAGGTACGTGCCTCTTTCCTTCTTTTCTGAACTTTGGCTCACCTAGGCACCTAAATTCTAGGTTCCCAAAAAATAGGGGCAACTGTAGGGAACGGGTCCTGAGGGGGTCCAAGATCATGATTACCCGATCATGAAAGCGTCGCCTATTCATAGGCAAAAATGTCGAAGATGATGTTTCGCTTGTCGAGACCCTCATTTTTTAAATAAAAAAAATACAAATAAATATATATAATAAAAATTATAAAAAATTATTATAAAAAAATTAAATTAAAAATTAGGAAGTGTTATTTTTATAATATCAAAATTTTTAATTAAAAATATATATATATATATTTAAAAAAGGGAATTAAATTAATAATAAAAAAAATATTTAATCTTAAAAAAAAACAGTGATTTAGTTGGGATTTGCGTGGCCATATGAGGCCACAACTCATACCTCCAACCCATTTTATGAGTTGCAGCCTCATGTGAGGCCGTAACGTATTTTATGTGAGGCCGCAGCTCATTTTGTGAGTTACGGACTCATAGGAGGCCACACCTCCCACTGTCCTGTCCCCTTTTTCGCTTGCAAAATATATTTTTGACACCGTAAAAAATGGATTTTTTTTGACTTTTTAAGGATTTTAGGGAGATGAAGAAATTAAAAGGGGATTGGGTCTTCATTTTCAAGGGACTGCTTTCGGAGAACAAAAAAGAAACTCTTCTTCCTGGAGAGAAGAGTGAGGCAGACGAGAGCAAAAACAATTATCTTCAAAAATTCTTAGGAATTTAATTCTTCTTCTTTCTAAAAAGGTTTTATTCTGGGTTTGGCTTGAGCAAGTAAAATTAATTTTTTTGACTTGATCACTCTATCAAAATCATTTTTTTGACTTTTTTTTGTGTGTTAAAAATTAGATTTTCTTAAATATTTTTGATGTTTTGCCATCGCAAATTCGACAAGGGAGACGAATCAAGACATCATTTCTCCACTCTCCATATTTTCCATTTAAATGCATATATCCATGTATAATTTGAGGACAAGTATCGTATATTTATTAAAAAATGATTAAATTAATTGCCTATTATTTACCAAGTCAAGAAGGCCAATTCCCAGTTCCATTTACAAAGAATTGAGAAAACTAGTACAAATGGAACAAAATGGGAGAAGGACAGGCTGTCAAGAGTCGTGCCCAAAGTCACAACTCATGAATATTGCCTACTATCATGACTCGTGACAATTGTCAAGACTCATGACAGTGCCTAATCGTGCCGAGTCATGACGATTGTCACGACTCGGGACAGGACTTGCATCAGGGCAGAATTCATTTACTGAATCTACCTGCATTTTTGAACAAATAAAAGACATTTTCATACTAAATGGTCTACATAAGATTTAATCCTCAGGATGCTAAATTTCAAATGACAAAATTTCAAGTCGTTTGGGACAAAAAGCTGGGAGATATACCCAAATGTGTCAACGCTGCTCCAAAGACCCACTTAATTAATTTAGTTACTGTAATGGGCAATTTTGAGGTCCTTTGACTCAGAAATAAATTATGGCTATTTCTATAACAATTGTAGACAAAGATGTTATGGTTCTAATTAATTTTAAATCACCAAATTTAGAGATTACTAACTCGAGTTATATCCTAAAAACCGGACTGAGGTCAGACAACATCAATGACGGAACTGGTTCCAGCCACTCGGCCAAAAAAAAAGCCTTCTGGTTTTGCTACTTTTAAGGGTTTTAGAGATGGAATTAGCTCATGATCATTTCTAGGACTTTTGTATGTATGGATGTAATGTTTCTAATGGAACTAGAATCACTCAATTTAAAGTTCCCAAACTCTACTTGTATCCAAAACAGTCAGCAGAATTGCACTAGGTAATTCAATAAACCCATAATCAATTAATTTGACACCATCAATTCACCAAATTCAATAAACCCATAATCAACTTAACAAATATACAAACATCTCCAAACATCTAATTTATTAGTAACCATTTAATAACATAAAAATTAACATAATAATTCCCAAACCTCATTTGATGGCTCCATTTTCATTAGCTCTTTCTTTCTTGCTTTCTCACTCTTTCATAGTTATCACCATCCAAATTCCTCATCAAAATCCACAAAATTACATGTTAGCATCTCTACTAACCACACTTTCCATAAAAATCTTAAATCTTACCAATAGAGAAGAAGAAGAGATGCAACTATACAACTTAATCTAGCTATAAGAACTAAAGAAATCAATTAAATTCATCAATTGTAGCTTACCTCTTCTTTGACCAAAACCTAGAATTTTGATTTCTCTCTTAATCTTCACCAACTTCAGAAATTAGGGCTGCTATAACCTTTATTAGGGGCTGCTGAGCAAGCTAAAAACTTAGATTGAAGAAGAATTGGAAGAAAAATAGAAAAAATCACATTAAAGAAGAAGAAGAAATGGCTTCAGGTGAGGGAGAGAAGAAAGGAGAACGGGCGACTGGAAAAATCTAGGCAAACGTACAGAATTTTAGGGCTTTTATAGTGGGTTTTTGGGTTGGTTTAAGGTCCAACCAAGTTGGGCCAATCAATACAAACTCAAACCACTTTTATGTCTCAATTTGCACTCTTAATTTAATTTTCTCTTTTACCACGTTCAAATTCTCCAAAAATTAATTTCATAATTCATATCATATAAAAACTAGGCTGTACACCAAAATTTTACCTCAATCGGAATCTGTTTTAGGCCCGGTTCACTCAAACCAGTCCGATCAGTAAATTTTCAATGTCCTTAAAAAATTCTCTTTTTACTACCAAAACTTCCTACATATCATCTACAGCCAATCTGGAAATTTTCATCAATTTTGGATATCATTTGCTATTTTTAAAGTTTCGATCAAACTTTCTATCAACTGAGTACTATTTAAACCGAAATCATTTATTTTTCCTTGCTTTCTAAGCTTAATTCCTCATAAAAATGACTCCATGATTCTTAACACATATTAATTAGACTGCAATAATATTTTGGGGTCAATTGAAAATTATTTTCTGATCCGGTAATTATTTATTAGTCCAATAACCTAATTTTTCAGTGTCACCAAAAATTAGTTTTTCAATACCATATGATTCTGCTCATTCATACGAGCGTTTCAGATTATTTTTCTAACGAGCATTTCAGATTATTTTTCTAAGATCCATAGCATCCTCTACGATCCAGTCAGACACTCAGTCAAACTAGTTACTATTCATACCGAATTCGCGACTTTTTCTTATTTTCGACTTTTGAGGCCATACTTGACATCGATTTCACTCCACATTTTAACCTCAAACTCACTGTAACTTATACTTTCCAATAATAAAATAAAATATTTTTCGACTCCGGTAGGTACTATTTACCCTGGTATGACTATTCACTATTGGGAAAAATTATTCCCTGCTAACCCAGTAATGAGGCCATTACAACAGTAGACTAGTATCACGAGTTGGATAGAAGATCCAAGGAGGACTGGGACCTTTTGACTGATGAATTCATGAAACAGTATGACTGCAGCACTAGAATGGAGGTCACCCTAAAGGACTTCAAGCTCTTACAGCAAAGGAGTGACGAATCATTTCACGAATATGTCACCAGATGGAGAAATTGGGTCATAGAAATGAAACAGAAGCCTGACACTGCTGACCAAATCATGCTATTCATCAAGAACTCCTGCCCTTACTTGAGGGACTTGCTCAGCTTTAAGGGGCTCAGAGATTGGGAGTCGCTTAAGAAAATTACTGTAGTGGCTGAGGGGGCCTACCTAGCAAAGAAAGCAAGCCAAAATTACTTTGCTGGGAAAAAATTTGGGAACCAGTCAAGGTATAGATCAGGCAATGCTGGAAGTAGTAATGGTAAAAATTGTAAGACGGCTGAGGTTTCAGCTATCGGAGTGGGACAAGGCCAAAGGCACTTTTCTAATCTGGGCTGGCCTCTGTCCTGGGTATTAAAGAGATTGACAAAAGAAGGCAAGCTGAGACCACTGCCACCTAGGCCAGCTGCGAATCAGGGATAGCCGGGGCATAGAGATGATCAGTACTGTGCCTACCATCAGCACACTGGGCACCTGACAGATTATTGCCGAACTTTGAGGAACACTGTCCAAGATCTCATTGACTCCAAGGAGATCAATGATCCTAAGAAGAGAGAGAAGAAGAAGAAGGCAAGTTATAATGCCATCTCCCCACCATGCATTTGATCGGGTTTAGTCCACCCGAGTGACATGTTTTGCAAGAGCTGTATGGAGATGAGTACGTCGCTGTCACCTGTCAGGAGATGGTTGAAGATGGGATTCCCGTGGCGACGGTTTATTGTGGATCCACTAGTGAGAGTGGGTGTAACACCCCTTACTCATACGTAGGCGAACCCATCCGGAAGGAAGTGAGATGCCATATGAGCAGGGGTGTCACCTCACAGATCAATACAAAAACATACAACCAATCACATTATACATACTAAAATGCAGTGGAAATTAAAACTTTTCAGAAACATCAGAATGATCATTCATTAATATAATAGGAGTCATTACAATAATGTTCTGATCACAACTGATATTACAAAATAAATACATAATCAAAATATACAAGGTGAAAGCTTTACAAAATTGCTGATACATAGAGAGTTCAATAATACAAAAGAATCTTGCTACAAAAATAAAGCCCTAACACTAATGCCTCCGTGTTGGCTTGGCTTGCGGCGACTCTCCCAAAATCATAATGCCTTCCGCACCTGCACGGGTGAAAACACCGTGCTAAGTGATAACGCTTAGTGGGGAAACACACGAATAGTATGAACGGCCATTCATAATGGTCGTCAAGGAAAAACGTATTCACGATGACATATGCGATAATCATATAAGATATAATCAATTCAAGTCATATTCATAACATTCAGAGGCTCATATTTGCATTCGGATAAAAGCGAGTTCATATACTTATCATCAAATCATTCGGATATCTCAATTGTATAATCACAACGAAACAGAGCAAGACAAAGCAAAGCAAAACACCTAAGGATTCACAATAGTGGATAACGAGTATACACATTGCGGTACCTTACGGGTAAGAATCGAACACATGGCGGTACCGTACGGGTATGAATCGAAATCGCATTTTTATCATTTTCAAAACATTTTACAGAGGGGATCTTAAACAAGATCCAAATACTTTTAGGGATCGCGAGGATCCAAACGAGGACCTGATCGGGGTCCAAACAGAATTGAGGGCTGCAGCTAAGAGACTCTATTAGGCATGCCTAACTATCCACTAGACTGACTCTTGTAGGTCATGAATAATACAAATCACACTTAAGTATAACATATTGTTCAGAGTGAAGAATCATGAGTTAAAGATATGCACAATACATTCCGGGTTCCAACCAAAACATTCAATATAATTTGATATAGCAAAATACAATCTAATGATATTAGATACATGAAATAACACTAAATAATATTTAAAACCAATAAATAACGACAAAAAGAATGAAAACAAAGAAAAGTCAAAAACCTTCAAAAACTGGGCAGAAGCAGTTTACACGGTGGTATGTTTTACCCATACTTTCGTGTAAAATGGGGGAACACGAGTCGTGCTTGAGGGACACGACTCATGTCACTTCCCAAATGGTCTGTCGCGAGTCATGTTCCAAAACATAACTTGCTACAGACCTCCTCCCAGCCAGCACGAGTCATGCTGCACACGCAGTAGTCGTGCTGTGCTCCACAGCTCGTCGTTGCCCACTTAGCGCTGAACTGCACGACTCGTGCACGCCCAAGGCAGCACGAGTCGTGCTGTCTCGTATGAGTCGGACGACACTCCCTAAAGTGTCCAGAGAGCATTTACACTGCGGTATGGGATTCCTTACCGCCGTGTGGCTCGATGGACCAGCAATCCAGAGAGCTTTTACATGGCGGTATGGAAATCCATACAGCCGTGTAAAATGACCAACACCCAAAAATATGCCAAAATTCCACACAACTCAAAATCATATCTAACATACTTCAAAATCAAACAATATACTCATCAAAATCAACTTAAAACCCATCTTTTTATAACTATAAACTTAGAAAAATCATACTTTAAACATACTTAAATCCTCTAAACCCCAAACTCAGCAATTTACAACTATCAATTTAATCCAATGCACATTTAGACCAAATAAAACATAATCAAGGCTTAAATCATTAAGTGATCAATATCCATAATTATCATGCTAACATAAACCTTATTCATCATCTAAATTTCCATAAATATAAATCAACATACCAAAACACAAAATGCACACTTTCAAATAAATTCCCAAACCTGAATTCCTTTGCTCCAATCACTTGGTACCACTACCACAAGCCTTCTCCTTTCCCTTGGGATCGCGAGGAGGCTCAACTAATCACAACACCCAAAATCACACAAACATAACAAACCCTAGATTAAAATTCCAAACCAACAAAGAAGAAGAAAAGATGAAGAAGATAAAGAAATGCAACAAAACTTACCAAATGAGGGTCAAGAGATGATCAATTCCCACCAACACTCTCTTGGATCCAAGCTAGGGCACTCAAATGGAGAGAAAAAGGAAGAAGAAAAGTAGGGAGAAGAGAGAAATGGGAAAGAGGAAACTAATCTGCTTTCCCTTCTCTTTCTTCTTCTAATTACCCCTTTTTCCTTACCCTATCCAAGTGTCATTTCCTCATTGGTGGAGATTGACCACTCATACCCAACAAGCATGCACTACACACACACAATGCTATCCTCACTAATGCACACCCTACCAACATGTGAACATGCACACACTATCACAACCCAACATAGCACACCCTATAACTCTACATGCACAAACACACTAGTGCAACCCCAAACATGCATTTTACCCAAAATACCCTTATCACATACGTTCACACACATAATGCACACATGCACAAATGGTTCCAAATTCTAGGGGGCAAACGGGGTGTTACAGTGGGGAAGAAGATTATATTTTAGATGCTTTGTTTCTTTTTATTCCAAGAACTTCGTATGACAATATTTGCAATTTTGAATACGATGAACAATATTTGCAATTTTGAATACGATGGACAATTTTTGATTATTTGGATGGTGTTTTTAATGATTTTATTTTTTATGGTCATGATGCATCCAATCACTTTTGACATTAATCATATTAATACGATTTCATCTAATCTCAAAACTTTGGAAAATCCAAATAAAATCTTGATAGCATTTGATATAACTCCTGAAGAGAGGAAAAATTCTGAGAGATAAAGTCAAGAGATAAAAAAAAAAGAGAGAGAGCCTTTACCTGGACTTGGATTGACATGCTGACGATTGACAAGGACATTGTTGGGACGATGTTGCTTTAATATGCCAGTGAGACGGCGAGCAAAATTTCAAAAGCAATCCCTTTGCATCCTCAACGTCTAGGATGCACACAATGCAATCCAACAAAATTAAACTCCGATCATAAAAGGGCTACATCAGGAGTCAAACAAATGAAGCTTCGGGCCTTCACAAGAAATAAATGAATCATTAGAACCAAGCCTTATGACTCCTTTCTTCCCAACCATTTGAGATATGTCCCCCAAAACCAATTAAGATTGACCTTTAATCGTATGGCACCAAGATAAGCAAAGTACGAGCCTTTATAACCAAACTTAGAAGGACAACTCTTTACCTTTCAAAAAACCACAGAAAAAAAAAGTAAAAAGAGAAAAAGAAATAAATAATAAGAAGAAGAAGAAAAAAAACTCACAATTTTGCCCCAGACCATCTGAGCCTAACCTGTAACCTAATCTCAACCATTGAAAGCCACTTTAGAAATTGGACAACCAAAGCCGACGAAAGAAAGGTGTGGGATTTCACATTTAAATCCCAAATAAGGAACCCGTCGTCTCAGCCAGTTTGCATAAGGGTCGAGGAAAAGACTTTGAGGCCACAGAAGGAACACTGTCGAAAGAAGCAGCCTTCCCGGTTAACGAAGATGAAAGTGAATCTAATCAACACTGACAGGTGGAAGGAGGTCCTATGGCAAAGGCTAAAGACAAAAAAAAAAAAATAGCGGGAGGCTAAGAGAAAATCTTCAATCATGAAAACCGAGAGGGCTGATTGATAACAGGAATTTGATACTTTCAGGATCTATTCTAAGATTAGATGAGGTCTTGTATTTTTTGAGTTAATGCCAAATAACGATCATGGGTTATGAAATCATATTGAAATTTATGTATTTATGCAATGATATTGATGTGACCAGAGCAGTTCATTTTGCATACTCAAAGTTGTTTGGTTCCGGTATAAAATCAGCACATTGTTACTATCTACCCTTTGCAACTCTCGCCACTCAAACGCTTCAGTCGACTCATCCTACCATCAACTGTGAAGCCAATACTATAACACCTTCATGATAAGAATCAAGCTTATACAACCATGATCTAAGACGTAAGTGCATGCCGATCATACCTGAAAGATCTTTGGCAACAACTTCAGCCTCTCTTACAATCTGCAAAAAAATAAAAAAAAATAATAATAATAAAATAATAATAATAAAAAAAAAAAGAAAAAGCCGTTAGAGATGAAAATCGTAACTGGCTCTCTAAGCAAAAGTTAGGCCAAACAGGCAGTCTGTCCTAAAAAAAAATGGAATGAATAAAAGCTGCTGGATTGGGTTGGGCCCATTCCAGGCAAGAAATAAGGCACAGGGTTATGTGAAAATCCGAAAAGGGCGCATTTCCCGTTAAGAAAAGCTAGTGTAAAACTCCACAAGGGACGCACTACCTTAAAAGAATGACTACAGGTATCAGAGGAGAACCTCATAATCCCAAAGGCATGAAATTCAAAAGCAATTCCAGAGGGCACCAATCCTACTGCAAATTGCGACCAAACCGACTATCGACTCCGAATCCACTTAGATGAATTCTTGTCCTGCATTGTTGCATGACACACACATTTCACGTGCATGCTCACTATTTTTCCTGCATATTTGGTTTTCTAGTTTTTCAGTGTGAGAGATTCAATGCGAACACTGACAAAAGGGATGACATCAGTCAAAACACCAATCCAATAATCAACCAAAGACCTCTCAGGGGGCGATCAACTAAAGGGCTCACAGAGGGAACCACTTCAAATCTCTGAAAGGTTAGCACGATGGCGGCAATACCATTCTACGGAAGGTTAGCACGACCACAGCACTACCGCTTCAAAAGGGTTAGCACGATCACGGCACAACCACTCTACGGAGGGTTAGCATGATCACGGCACTACCGCTTCAAGTTTCAGAAGGGTTAGTATGATGGTGGCACTACCATTCTACGGAAAGTTAGCACGACCACGATATTAGCACTTCAGAAGGGTTCGCACGATGACGGCACTACCACTCCACGAAGGGTTAGCACGATCACAGCACTGCCGCTTCAAGTTTCAGAAGGGTTAGCACGATGGCGGCACTACCATTCTACGGAAGGTTAGCACGACCATAGCATTACCACTTTAGAAGGGTTAGCACGATGACGACACTACCACTCCACAGAGGGTTAGCACGATTACGACACTACTGCTTCAAGTTTCAGAAGGGTTAGCATGATGGCAGTGCTACCATTCTACCGAAAGTTAGCACGACCACAGCATTACCACTTCAGAAGGGTTAGCACGATGACGGCGCTACCACTCTACGGAGGGTCGGCACGATCACGGCACTACCGCTTCAAGTTTTAATGGGGTTAGCACGATGGCGGCACTACCATTCTACGGAAGGATAGTATGACCACGGCACTACCACTTCAGAACGATTAGCACGATGACGGCACTACCACTCCACGAAGGGTTAGCAAGATCACGACACTACCGCTTCAATAAAAGACAATATGCGGACAACATGGCGACAACCACCCCAACAATATCTTCCAGTCTGGAAAGGCGACCGCCTCAGGTACGTGCCTCTTTCCTTCTTTTCTGAACTTTGGCTCACCTAGGCACCTAAATTCTAGGTTCCCAAAAAATAGGGGCAACTGTAGGGAACGGGTCCTGAGGGGGTCCAAGATCATGATTACCCGATCATGAAAGCATCGCCTATTCATAGGCAAAAATGTCGAAGATGATGTTTCGCTTGTCGAGACCCTCATTTTTTAAATAAAAAAAATACAAATAAATATATATAATAAAAATTATAAAAAATTATTATAAAAAAATTAAATTAAAAATTAGGAAGTGTTATTTTTATAATATCAAAATTTTTAATTAAAAATATATATATATATTTAAAAAAGGGAATTAAATTAATAATAAAAAAAATATTTAATCTTAAAAAAAACAGTGATTTAGTTGGGATTTGCGTGGCCATATGAGGCCACAACTCATACCTCCAACCCATTTTATGAGTTGCGGCCTCATGTGAGGCCGTAACGTATTTTATGTGAGGCCGCAGCTCATTTTGTGAGTTACGGACTCACAGGAGGCCACACCTCCCACTGTCCTGTCCCCTTTTTCGCTTGCAAAATATATTTTTGGCACCGTAAAAAATGGATTTTTTTTGACTTTTTAAGGATTTCAGGGAGATGAAGAAATTAAAAGGGGATTGGGTCTTCATTTTCAAGGGACTGCTTTCGGAGAACAAAAAAGAAACTCTTCTTCCTGGAGAGAAGAGTGAGGCAGACGAGAGCAAAAACAATTATCTTCAAAAATTCTTAGGAATTTAATTCTTCTTCTTTCTAAAAAGGTTTTATTCTGGGTTTGGCTTCAGCAAGTAAAATTAATTTTTTTGACTTGATCACTCTATCAAAATCATTTTTTTGACTTTTTTCTGTGTGTTAAAAATTAGATTTTTTTAAATATTTTTGATGTTTTGCCATCGCAAATTCGACAAGGGAGACGGATCAAGACATCATTTCTCCACTCTATAAACTTTGAGGGTAAAGATTCTTGGACTCATCTTTTTAGCACCTCATTTACTTTATTTTTTTTTTGAGGTCTTGATTAATATACAAGTAGTGGTTTGATACATGCATGTCCCTTTTCTTTGAGTTTGAGATTTATTTGTCGGCATGATTTTTGTGACCTTTCTTCTATGTTTATATACTAATATTTTTGCTCCTGCATGTTCATTTAGTTTTTTTATTCTCCTTTATCTAATTTAATTGGCTTAGTGTTAACATTATTGCTTAGTATTAATCTTGTCCACTATCATTTACGTTGTTGTTATTATTATTATTATTATTATTATTATTATTATTTGGTATCCGTTTAAGTGTTACTGTTATCATTATTATTTTAATATCATCATTATCATTATTATTATTGTATTATTATTATTTCATTATTTCATCATTATTGTTATTTTATTATTATTATTATTATTATTATTATGTTGCCATTATTATTATTATTATTATTATTATTATTATTATTATTATTATTATTATAACACCCCCTACGTCCCCGTTGGAAGGACGCGGGTGTGGTACCGACGCTCACTCACATACATGCACGCATACACTAAGCGGAAGCATATATCATGCAAAAACACGGGGAAATTAAAAACTTACCTTGAGAAGCAAAACTGGACGGCATTAACTCATACACACGCCGGCGCTAAGCAGAGCATATACACATGCATACACACATTCAATTATTCAATCAGCGGAAGCATAAGGCGAACGATAGAACTGAGGAATAACTTAATACAAAAATATAATAACCTTTACATAGCCCAAATATTACATTCATAATCTTACATATATAATTCATAAACCAAAGGCTACAAAAATTACAGAATCCGAAATACAGGAGCTGAAACAAAATAACAAACACTTCTAACTCCTATGTGGCCGACCCTGCAGATGCTCGACTCGAACCGAGCCAAAACCTGCCACCTACACAGGAAAAGAACCCGTGCTAAGCGATAAAGCTTAGTGGGGAGGAACAAAGACAAAAGAACACTAAACCAACAAACATATAACATCATGCAAAAATACATATAAACTCATAGGCAAGCATTTATCGGTTCCACCGAAGTATCAGATATCGAAGGGCGAATCATGAGAAGACATAAATTATGTACACGTAATTGTCATACCAAAGTACCCATATACCAACCAAATGCTGATTCATACGCGATGCAACTATCACGCAGAGGTGCACATACACATTATACCTATACTCGAATTACGAAGTTGATGCACTATACTACCATATAATGAAGCATACAACTATCATGCAATTCACTAGAGGTCCAAACATAAAACTATCATGCCATAGTGCACACACTAGCCGAGAACCGACTGACAAGGTCAAAGCACAACACTTCCGCTGCGCCACTCTAATACATATAAAATCATGCCGAAAATACTCCAATAGCAGAGACCGAAGAAATAATCACGTAACATCACATTCATAATATCACCATGCGGGAAGTACAGTTAAATCTTACATACTTATAGCCACAACTGATCCGATTCACATGCTTATATACAATAAAACATGCTTGAGTCACATACGTAAATACATTAGTCGAATCACATTCAAAGCATTCTGAAACTTATAACACATTACATGACAAGTGAGGATAATCATGTCAAATATAAAATCATGCTTGCATAATAAAGACATACATTCCGAAGCTCATATCCACGTTCATATACATATAAACTGATTCCTCAAATCATTATCATGCTCATTCGGATGTCACATTCTTATAGTTATTTCAAGCAAAACAAAACAAAACAACAAAGCACCTACTGACTTACAATAGTGGATAACGAGTAAACGCATAGCGTACCTTATGGGCACGAATCGGCCAAAGGGTACCTTACGGATACGAATCGAAAACCATTTTATTTTATCACATTTAAAACATTTTACTGAGGGGGATCTTAAATAAGATCCAAACACATTGAAAAGGATTGCGAGGATCCGAACACATTAAAAGGGTTCGCGAGGAACCAAATGGGAACCTGATCAGGGTCCAAACGTCCAAAGGTGCTGCAGCTAAAGAGACTCTATTAGGCATGCCTAACTATCCACTAGACTGACTCTCGTAGGTCATGAGTAATACAAATCATGTCTCACATCATGGCGCATAATTTAACATATCACATTCATATAATTCATAACATTGTCCATGCATAATACATCCAATTATATTAATATACTTCATAAAATAGTCCAAGTATAAACCTAAAGGCATCACAATTTCGGAAATCAAACATTGGAATCACAAAAGAAAACTCAATTTGGAAACCAAGGAGTGTCGCGATCGCGATGGATGTCGCGCCCGCGACAGAGGCGACTTGCCCCAGGTCGCGATCACGGCAACCTTCGTGATCTCGCGAAGGAACAATACTATAGCACCCCCTACTCATACGTAGGCGATCCCATCCGGTAAGGAGTGAAATGCCGTATGGGTAAAGGTGCCACCACGCAGATACCAAAAAAAAGCATACATTCATTCACATACATACATACTTAAATAGAGGGTAATTAAAAACTTACAAAACCATTCATGAAGGAAGCTGATCATGCATTAATATAACGAAAATATTACATTACTGTTTGATCAACCAACAGGTACAAAAGATAATTACATGTCCAAAATTTCATATACACAAGGGAAAGCTATTAAAAAATTATCATAAGAGAGTTCTATACAAAAAGAATTATCAGAATACAAAAATTAAGCCCTACACTAAAACCCCAGCTGTGTTGGCCTAACTGTGATGACTCTCCCAAAGCAACTCCTTCCGCACCTGCACGGGTAAACACACCGTGCTAAGCGATAAACGCTTAGTGGAGAAACACACATATGAAAAGGACGGCCATTCACAATGGTCGTCAGGCATAACGCATACCGATGGCAATATCAGAAATACTCATTAGAAAAGAATATGAATATTCAAACATATAGAGTCATACATTTAATATAACATAACTGTCTTCATATCATCACATTAATAATCATATTCGGATAATACATTCTCGTCATAATCAAAATAGTTCAAAGCATTTAGGCACCTGCTGACTCGAGGTAGTGGATAACGAATGAACAGACAGTACTTTACGGGTACGAGCCGATTACAGACAGTACCTTACGGGTACGAATCAAAAACCAATTACTTTTTCATTTACAAAACATTCTATTAAGGGACCTTAAACAAGATCCAAACACATTTAGGGTTCGCTAGGAACCAAATGGGACCTGATCGGGGTCTAAACTGAACAAAGGCTGCAGCTATAAGACTCTATTAGGCATGCCTAACTATCCACTGAACTGACTCTAGCAGGTTATGCATAATCAATTCAATTCATTCCATAATATCCCAAATCACATATATTTACATATTTACATATTCATATCATGGATTCGCATTCATATAATTCATAAGTTAACAGATAAGGCGTAAAGGCACTCAAAAGAATCTGGAGTTCAAAATCACACGCACACACCAAGTAAAAACTCATTCAGCATAATAAGTCTGTCGCGCTCGCGACAGAGACCATAGTCTCTTCGCAGCGCGTGCACTCGATGGACTTCGCGATCGCGGGGAGGAGGGAACAGCCGGACTCTGTCGCGCTCGCGGCTATATCGCGATCACGACAGAGAGTCTAAATTTCACCATCATGGGCTTGCGACAGCACAGGCCAGCATTGCGCTCTGTCGCGATCACGACGTCGTCGCGCTCACGACAGAGAGCACATCAACTTTTGCTATCTCGGGCTCGCGACAGTGTCGCGTGCTCGCGACAGCACAAGCCAAGATCACCGGTCTCTGTCGCGCTCGCAACAGAGTCGGGATCCTAAAAATCTACAGAATTCTGCAGATTTCTCCCTCTTCCAAAACACACCCACAACACACAAATCACATTCAAATGCTCTCTTACCTCAAATCCAGCCACCCATCAACATCAATAACCACAATATAACATTTATCAACAATTAATTTCACACCAAGCATCGATTCCAACTCAAAATACCAATAATTCCCAATACCCACAAATTTGCAGCAAAAACCACATCAATCCTCAAAATCACTACAATAATCCTATACTCATGCAAAATTACTTTACCCAAACAAAAACCCATAACATACATGCCTTATCAAGAACATATCACAACCCAATTTCCAGAAATCATCAAGAGCACATGCATAAACACATTTACATACAAAAACAATAAATTTCCCAAACCTTGAAATCCTTTGCTCCTAATGCTTAGATCCACTAGATCCCGCCTTCTCTTTACCCTTCCGTTCACGAGGAGGCTCAGCTAAGCACAACCCAACAAAACCCACAACAAAGTAACTCTAGATTAAAACCAAAACTCAGAAAATGTGAAGAAGAAAGATGAAGAAGAGGAAGAAGAAGATGGAAAATGCAGAAAACTTACTAAGGAAAAGCAAGGAGATGATTAATTTCCACCACTTGAGGCTTGAATCCTAACTAGGGCACCACAATGAAGGAGAAGAGAAAGAGGAGTTAGGAAGAGAAGAGAGAACGGGATTGAGGGAGCAAAATTCTGCTTTCCTATTCTCTTTCCTCTTCTTAATCTTTACTTTTTCCCTCTCTTGCCAAGTCTCCTCATCCTAATGGTGGAATTCAATCACTCACCCCCATCAAACATCCATCACATGCACACAAGACTCTCCCAACTAATGTATACCCTACAAATGTGTGAACACACACACACAAACACAGCCCCAAAACACACTCTATAACAATGTGAGTAAACACACCCAAGTGCACCCAACTAATTCACACCTTAACACCACACATGCACCCACATGCTAACAAAACTCTTAAAACATGCATTTCTACCCAAAATGCCCTTAACACATGCCAAAACTCACACAATGCACATGCATATACATGGCTCATTCTACTAGGGGGCAAATGGGGTGTGACAACTCTCCCCTACTAACAAGAATTTCGTCCTCGAAATTCTCACCTGATCTGAACAAATGCGGGTATTGAACTCTCATCGACTCTTCCGGTTCCCAAGTCACTTCCTGAACCCCATGGTGACTCCACAACACTTTAACTAACGGAATCTGCTTGCTTCTCAGCTGTCTTACTTCCCGAGCTAGTTTAGCTCTTGGTTCCTCATCATAAGAAAAATCATGCTGAACTTGTACATCTTGCACTGACAAAACATGCGACGGATCCGACCGGTACCGATGAAGCATCGAAACATGAAACACATCATGCAACTTCGATAACTCCATTGGCAAAGCCAATCTATAAGCCACCGGACCAACTCTAGCAAAAACCTCGTACGGACCAATGAAGCGAGGACTAAGCTTCCCTTTCTTTCCAAATCGAAGCACTTTTCTCTAAGGTGACACTTTAAGGAAGACTTTGTCCCCAACTTCAAACCGTACATCTTTCCTCTTCAGATTGGCATAAGACTTTTATCGATCCTTAGCTGCCTTCAAATTCCATTGCACAACTCTGATCTTTTCATCTGTATCCCTAACCAATTCTGGCCCAATCACTGATCGCTCGGATAGCTTGGTCCAACAAATCGGGGTCCTACACTGCTGACCATACAAAGCCTCATACGGTGCCATACCAATACTCGACTGATAACTGTTATTGTAGGCAAACTCCAAAAGCGACACATATCTATCCCAACTACCCGAAAAATCCAAGGCACAAGCCCTCAACATATCTTCCAAAATCTATATAACTCGTTCGGACTGACCAACTGTCTGCGGATGGAATGTTGTACTGAAGTTCAAGTTGGTACCTAAAGCTCTCTGCAACTCTTTCTAAAACTTAGATGTGAACCTTGGGTCCCGATAACTATGGACAACGACACTCCATGCAACCGAACTATCTCATCCACATAGGTACTGGCCAACCTATCCATCGAATAATCCATACTCACTGGCAAGAAGTGAGCTGACTTCTTAAGCCGATCCACTATCACCCATACTGAGTCGTGCTTCTTTTGAGTCAAAGGCAACCCAGAAAAAAAATCCATGGCGATGTCATCCCACTTCCACTCGGGAACAGACAAAGGCGTGAGCAATCCTAAAGGAACTTGGTGCTCAGCCTTTACTTGCTAACACGTCAGGCACTTGGACACAAAGTCCACTATATCTCCTTTCATACCGGACCACCAATAGAACTACTTCATATCCCGGTACATCTTCTCACTACTAGGATACATAGTGAAAATCGTACTATGCGCTTCACTCATCAGCTGTCTTCTTAACTCCTCATTATCCGGTACACACAAATGGTTTCTAAACAGAAGAACCCCATCCTGAACTGAGAACTCTGACTGCTTGCCCAAACTAACCTCTTGTACAATCCGCTGTAGCCTTTCATCAACCTTCTGAGCATCAACTATCCTCTGTCTCAAAGTAGGCTTCACTCTCAACTGGGCTATTAAAGCTCCATCTGAACCAAACCTCCATCTAAACCGTCTCAGAAATAAAGCAGAAACCGACTTTCGACTCAAGGCATCCGCGACTATATTGGCCTTACCCGGATGGTAATCCATAATGCAGTCGTAATCCTTAAACAACTCAAGCCAACGACACTGCCTCATATTCAACTCCTTCTGCGTGAGGAGGTACTTTAAACTCTTGTGATCCGTAAATATCCTACATCTCTCCCCATACAGATAATGGCGCCAAATCTTCAAAGCAAAGATTACGGTCGCCAACTCTAGATCATGCGTCGGATAATTCCTCTCGTGCGGCTTCAACTGTCGAGAAGCATAAGCTACCACCTTACATTCTTGCATCAGAACACAACTTAGACCAACACCCGAAGCATCACTATACATAACAAACTCCTTACCCGAGATGGGTTGAGTCAGTATAGGAGCTTCAACTAACAAATTCTTCAACTGCTCAAAACAAGCCTGACATTTGTCTGACCATTCATACTTAACTCCTTTCCTTAGTAACCTAGTCATCGGAGCGGCAATAACTGAGAAACCTTTAACAAATCGACGGTAATAACCCGCCAAACCGAGGAAACTCCGCACCTCCTGAACGTTCCTAGGCGCTTTCCAATCTACTATTGCCTCAATCTTGGCTGGATCAACTTGGATACCCTTAGCTAAAACTATATGACCCAAAAATGACACTTCCCGAAGCAAAAAATGACACTTGCTAAGCTTAGCAAACAACCGATGATCTCTCAAAACTTGCAAAACCAACCGAAGATGCTCCTTGTGCTTAGTCTCATCCTTGGAATACACCAAGATATCATCTATAAACACCACCACGAACTGATCTAAGTATGGCCTAAACACTCTGTTCATCAAATCCATGAGTGCTACTGGAGCATTAGTTAAACCAAACGGCTTGACAAGGAACTCATAGTGGCCATACCGAGTCCGGAATGCAGTCTTAACCACATCCTCATCCTTAACACGAAGCTGATAATATCCCGACCGAAGATCTATCTTGGAAAAGACTCCTGCACCTCGAAGCTGATCAAACAAATCCTTGACTCTAGGCAGCGGATACTTATTCTTCACTGTAACCTTATCTATCTGCCTGTAGTCGATACACATCCTCAAGGATCCATCCTTTTTCTTAACAAACAAAACCGGAGCTCCCCAAGGAGATATACTGGGTCGAATAAACCCCTTATCCAATAGCTCTTGTAGTTGAGTTTTAAGTTCCCTCAACTCTACAGGAGCCATCCGATAAGGTGCTTTCGATACAGGTGCGGTACTCGGCATAATCTCAATGGCTAACTCAACTTCTCTTTCCGGGGGCAACCTAGGCAAATCACTCTGGAAAACATCACTAAACTCCCGTACCACAGGGATATCCTCAATCTTAACTTGATCCCTCTTGGAATCCAAAACCACAGATAGGAAAGCCTCACAACCCTTCCTCATAAATCTCTTAGCTTGCATCGCTGATATCACATTATTCACAGAACTAGCACCCAAACCTCTTACAAACACTGGAAATCTGTTCCTATCCCGAAGCACAAAGGTCTTCCTATGGCAATCCACCACAGCCCGATGCTTACCCAACCAGTCCAAACCCAAAATCAAATCAAACTCTTTGAAAGGCAACTCTATCAAGTCCGCAGGAAACTCAATTCCCTCAACCAATAGAGGACAACTCCTATAAACTCTACTCACATTGACACTATGCCCTAATGGATTGGTCACACATATCTCATAGTCTAATTGATCTACCACATGCAACTTATCAATAATCTTATCCGTGCACAAATATGAGTGTGTGGAACCAGGATCTATTAGAGCATATAATTCAGTATCATGGAGTAGGAACTTACCAGCAATCACATCAGGGGCATCCTGCTCCTCTCTAGCAATCACAGCATAAGCTCTGGCTGCGACTGGTGGAGGACGCTCAGCTGTCTCCAAAACAGCTCCATCTCTAGGTCGACCGCCTCGACCTCTTCCTCGGCCTCTACCACGGGCAGCCTGAGTAGCATTAGATCCAATGCCACTAGCACCTCTCCGTGGACCTAAATCCTCACTGATCTGGGGACAGTTAAACACATGGTGCTCTGTGCTTCCACATCTAAAACACCCACCAGTGAGCCACCTACACTCACCCCGGTGAGCCTTACTGCAATGCGAACAAATAGGTATAGGCTCAGATCTACCACCCCTACCAGAACCAGACTTAGCTGCTGAACCCTGCCTTCTACCCCTGGCGGCTAAACCGGATGATAATTGATCTTCCGGATCCCTTGCTCTCTTACCCGATGAAGAAGAAGAACCACCCCGAGTCTGATTCCTCCTCTGAGCTCTCTCTCTCAGCACCAACTCTGACCTTTCAGCCCTCATGGCAGCATCTGCAATCTGATAGTAGCTCACCCCTGGTGTGCTCATCAAGGAGATCAAAGTTACTCTTAAAGATTCATTGAACCCAGCCTCAAAATGCTTACATCGAAAATCATCTGTCATAACTCCTCGTGGAGCATATCGGGACAACCGATTAAACTCTTTCTCATAATTCGAAACCGACATAGTCCTCTGCTTCAAACTCAGAAACTGCGCCCATCTCGCATCCTTGTAGGTCTGAGTTACATACTTCTTCGTGAACTCCTCAATAAAGAATTCCCATGACACAGGATCAGGCATCTGAGGCTGTCTGCACACTAACTCCCACCATTCATACACCAACCCTTGAAGCAAGGCCACGGCATATTCTGCTTGCAGCTCCGGAGGACACATAACTTCTCTCAAAGCCCTCTTCAACTTATCCAACCACCTCTCTGCCAACTCAGATTCATCTAACCCAGTTCCATAGAAATCTTCGGCCCCGACTTTCCTTAAGTTCTCCATGGGAGGCCTGGGGGAAACCACTCTCTCCAAGACCCTTGCCATGTCCTGTGACAGCCTGAACATGGCTTCAAAAGGCATGGCAGCAACCTCGGGCTGGACCCTAGCAGCTTGAGCCGACACAGTAATAGAAGGATCCCTGGCTTGAGGGTTCACACTTTCAGTGGACTCCTCAAGCGATCCACGAGCAGAATTAGAAGCCATCTAAGCAAACAAAGAGAACCGCATCAGCCAACACAGCCCTAAACATAGACATACCCATACATAACATCACATAAACAACACCCAGAAATGCCTAAACCGGGCTCTGATACCACAACTTGTAACACCCCCTACTCATACGTAAGCGATCCCATCCGGTAAGGAGTGAAATGCCGTATGGGTAAAGGTGCCACCACGCAGATACCAAAAAAAAACATACATTCATTCACATACAAACATACTTAAATACAGGGTAATTAAAAACTTACAAAACCATTCATGAAGGAAGCTGATCATGCATTAATATAACGGAAATATTACATTACTGTTTGATCAACCAACAGGTACAAAAGATAATTACATGTCCAAAATTTTATATACAGAAGCGGAAGCTATTACAAAATTATCATAAGAGAGTTCTATACAAAAAGAATTATCAGAATACAAAAATTAAGCCCTACACTAAAACCCCAGCTGTGTTGGCCTGGCTGTGACGACTCTCCCAAAGCAACTCCTTCCGCACCTGCACGGGTAAACACACCGTGCTAAGCGATAAGCGCTTAGTGGGGAAACACACATATGAAAAGGACGGCCATTCACAATGGTCGTCAGGCATAACGCATACCGATGGCAATATCAGAAATACTCATTAGAAATGAATATGAATATTCAAACATATAGAGTGATATATTTGATATAACATAACTGTCTTCATATCATCACATTAATAATCATATTCGGATAATACATTCTCGTCATAATCAAAATAGTTCAAAGCATTTAGGCACCTGCTGACTCGAGGTAGTGGATAACGAGTGAACGGACAGTACTTTACGGGTACGAGCTGATTACAGACAGTACTTTACGGGTACGAATCGAAAACCAATTACTTTTTCATTTACAAAACATTTTATTAAGGGACCTTAAACAAGATCCAAACACATTAAGGGTTCGCGAGGAACAAAATAGGACTTGATCGGGGTCCAAACTGAATAGCGGCTGCAGCTATAAGACTCTATTAGGCATGCCTATCTATCCACTGAACTGACTCTAGCAGGTTATGCATAATCCATTCAATTCATTCCATAATATCCCAAATCACATATATTTACATATTTACATATTCATATCATGGATTCGCATTCGTATAATTCATAAGTTAACAGATAAGGCTTAAAGGCACTCAAAAGAATCTGGAATTCAAAACCACACGCACACACCAAGTAAAAACTCATTCAGCATAACAAGTTTGTCGCGACAGAGACCATAGTCTCTTCGCAGCGTGCGCGCGCGACGAACTTTGCGATCGCGGGGAGGAGGGAACTGTTGGGTTTCAACGGAATTAAATCACATTAAACGCAGCGGAAAAAAAAAAATTCGAAACCCGAAACAGGATCCAAGTAGATTCGATTGATTCAAAAAGGAAGAGATTGAATTACTAACCTTTAGAACGAAATAACTCTTTAATCCGGACTGAAGACGCTGCCTTTACGCGAACGTCCTCTATCGGTATCCACACGCACGAACAAATGAGCAGGAGTCGCAGGGGTGCTAGCTCCCTTGAATGCGAATGGATTTCTTTTCTTTCTTTCTCAAAGAATAATGGTGGCTCTGTTCTGTTTTCTTTTCTTTCTTTCTCAAAGAAGAACGATAGCACTGTTTTTTTTTTTCTTTCTTTCTCAAAGATGATAATTATAGCCACTCTAATCCTAGTTATTTAGAATAACGTGATTAGTGTTTCTATTAGGGTTAAACTCTTTTTATTAACATATATCCCATATATAACTGTATATATATTTCAAATCTTTTTCCTCTTAGGAAAAGATAAATGATGATATTATCTCTTAATTCAAAATTAAGATATAATATATATATATATATACATATATTTATATATATATATATTTATTTATTTATTTATTATTCTAAATAATAAGAAATAATATATTAATACATATTATTATCTCATATTCAAAATAAGAGATATTTATATGCATAAATATATATATATAAATATGTAATTTCGAAATTAAATATAAATACCTATATTTATATTTTATTCTGAAATAACCCAATAAAATCCATTCTGTTCATTTTGCTCTTGGTGTGTGACCCAATAGGTTTATATTATGTTGGCAGTGGGCCTAATCCCATAAAAGCCCACAAGTCATAATTGGTCTCTAGCAAGACATTATGACTACTCAAATAATATAAATATCGTTAGTCCGATTCTAACCTTGCAATAGAACATGTTATTATCCTTCTGTCACACGATATCTTGTTTGAACATAAGTCATGGTCCATGTCAAACTTAAATTGTTCAAACATATAATTTCTCGATCACCAAGTAGACTGATAAATTCAAATGACATTGATCACACTATCAATTCATTTGAGCACGGCCATGCATTTTACAGTCCTACTTATCGAGGGGCCCAATAGATATCTCTCTCATAAGAGAGGGACAAATTCCATCTTGATTATTCACTTTCCTCCGCATAATTCTCATTATGTCCGATCATAAACTTTATAATTATCCGATTAAAGATAACGTTTGATTATGTCAAAACATAATGATCCTTATGTAGGAAACTATGATAACCTCAGGTCAAAGGATTCAATAATATATCTATTATAAGAACACTTATGACATTAACCCATGAAGTGATCTTATAGTGGGTCTATCCAGTACTTTGTTCTCTAGCAAGTACATATAGATTTGATTTATATCAACATATATAATCATCCCATGATTATCAATGCAAATCTATACTAGTCTTAATTTATCTTTATGCCCTTTATTGATAAATGACTAGGGACAACATGAATAACGTTGTTATTCATAAACATTACAATAATGTAACATGCCAATAATATCAATACGAAGAAAACCATTATATAAATGAAAAAGTAATGATTACATCAAGGTCCAAATGCTTGGCCTAGGGCATAACCACTAACAATCTCCCACTTGCACTAGGCCCAATCATAGATATATCTAATACCCATTGATCTAGTATGTCCATCATGTTTGGCTTGTGGGAGAGCTTTGGTAAGTGGATCGGCGATGTTATCATCAGTAGGTACTCTGCATATCTTGACGTCTCCTCTCTCAATTATTTCTCGAATGAGATGAAAACGCCTGAGTATATGTTTTGATCTCTGGTGAGATCTAGGCTCCTTAGCCTGTGCAATAGCACCATTGTTGTCACAATAAAGATCCACTGGGTTGCTGATACTAGGTACTACTCCCAATTCAGCAATGAATTTCTTGATCCATACTGCTTCTTTAGCCGCATCTGATGCTGCTATATACTCAGCTTCTGTTGTAGAATCAGCGACAGTGCTTTGTTTAGAACTTTTCCAGCTTACAGCACCTCCATTTAACACAAACACATATCCTGACTGCGATCTAAAGTCATCTTTGTCAGATTGGAAGCTTGCATCTGTATAACCATTTATTACTAGCTCATCTTCCAATCCTCCATATATTAAGAATGCATCTTTAGTTCTTCTTAAGTACTTAAGAATATTCTTAACAGCTGTCCAGTGACTTTCACCGGGATCTGACTGGTATCTGCTCGTCATGCTCAAAGCATACGAAACGTCTGGTCGAGTACATAACATGGCATACATGATTGATCCTATAGCCGAAGCATAAGGAATCATACTCATGCGATCTCGCTCATCAGATGTCATTGGACATTGAGTCTTGCTAAGAGTAATGCCATGAGACATTGGCAAAAATCCTCTCTTGGAATTTTGCATACTGAATCTATTTAGCACCTTATCTATATAAGTGCTTTGACTCAGACCAATTATCCTTTTAGATCTATCCCTGTAGATCTTAATCCCAAGGATATAAGCAACTTCGCCCAAATCTTTCATTGAAAAAGATTTCCCTAACCATTCTTTTGTCTTTTGCATGATAGGGATGTCATTTCCAATGAGTAATATGTCATCGACATATAACACAAGAAACATCACAGCGCTCCCACTAACCTTCTTATATACACAAGGTTCATCCTCATTTTTGATAAACCCAAACTCTTTGACTGTTTCATCAAAACGAAGATTCCAGCTCCGAGAAGCTTGCTTCAATCCATAAATGGATCGTTGCAGCTTACATACCTTCTTAGAATTCTCAGGATGGACAAAACCCTCAGGTTGTGTCATGTACACATCCTCAAGTAAGTTTCCATTAAGAAACGCTGTTTTGACATCCATTTGCCATATCTCATAGTCATATATGCAGCAATGGCAATAAGAATTCTTATAGACTTAAGCATTGCGACTGGTGAAAAGGTTTCATCATAGTCAATACCATGAGTTTGTTTGAATCCTTTTGCAACAAGTCTTGCTTTAAAGGTATTTATTTTGCCATCCATGTCGGTTTTCTTTTTGAAAACCCATTTGCACCTAATGGTTTTAATTCCTTCAGGTGGATCAATCAAGTTCCAAACTTGATTATCATACATGGATTGCATCTCAGACTTCATGGCTTCTAGCCATTTCTGAGATTCCGGACCTGACACGGCATCTTGATAGGTAGTAGGCTCATCTTGATCCATGAGCATTACTTCACGACTATCTGTCACGAGAAATCCATATCTCTCGGGTTGAAGTCGTGTCCTATCAGATCTACGTGGTACTTGTGTAACAGGTACAGGTTCCACAACAGGTTGTGAAACTTGTTGAGTTTCCACCAATGGTTCAATGTTTTCTTGTGGTTCTTGAATTTCTTCAAGTTGTACTTTACTCCCACTGGTTCTTTTAGAAATGAATTCTTTTTCTAGAAAGACACCATTTCGAGCAACAAACACTTTGTTCTCAGAAGGATTGTAAAAGTAATATCCTTTAGTTTCCTTAGGATATCCCACAAAAAGACATTTATCAGATTTTGGTGCTAATTTATCTGAGACTTGTCGTTTGACGTAAGCCTCACAGCCCCAAATCTTTAGAAAAGACAAATTAGGAATTTTCCTAGTCCATATCTCATATGGTGTCTTTTCAACTGCTTTAGATGGAACTCGATTCAAAGTGAATGCGGCTGTTTCTAATGCATAACCCCAAAAGGATAATGGAAGATCTGTTTGACTCATCATAGATCGAACCATATCTAATAAAGTTCGATTCCTCCTTTCAGATACACCATTCCATTGTGGTGTTCCTGGTGGAGTTAATTGTGAAACAATTCCACAATCTCTTAGATGATTATCAAACTCTTGGCTCAAATATTCACCACCTCGATCAGATCGAAGTGCTTTAATAGTTTTACCAAGTTGATTTTGTACTTCATTTTGAAAGGTTCTAAACATTTCAAATGATTCATGTTTATGTTTCATTAGATAGACATAGCCATATCTACTGAAATCATCAGTGAATGTAATGAAGTACTGAAATTCTCCCCTGGCATTTATGCTTAATGGGCCACATACATCAGAATGTACAAGGCCTAATAAGTCAGTGGCCCTTTCACTATGTCCAGTAAAAGGATCCTTTGTCATCTTGCCCAATAAACAAGATTCACAATTTTCAAATGATTCAAAATCAAATGATTGCAAAATTCCATCTGAATGGAGTTTAGCTATGCGTTTCTCATTTATATGACCAAGGCGACAATGCCATAAATATGTTGTATTTAAATCATTTGGTTTGGATTTCTTTGTACTTATGTTATAAATATCATGATTATTGGATGTTTCTAGGTTTAGGACATAAAGCCCACAATATGAATCAGCAATACCATAAAGCATATCATCATAATAAATGGAACATTTCTTATTCTTAATAAGAAAAGAAAAACCTTCATCATCCAAACTTGAAACTGAAATAATATTCCTACTCAAACTAGGAACATAATAGCAATTGTTCAACACTAACAAAAGCCCATTGGGCAAAGTCAACTCATAAGATCCTACAGCTAGAGCAGCAACTTTTGCTCCATTTCCAACTCGTAGGTCTACTTCACCCCTTTTCAGCTGCCTACTCCTTTTGAGTCCCTGCACATTTGTACAAATGTGAGATCCACATCCAGTATCTAATACCCAGGAATTAGAAGTAGATAAGTTAATTTCTATAACATAAATACCTGAAGAAGTAGTCTCACCATTCTTCTTCTTCTTTAATTCTTCCAAGTAAAGCTTGCAATTCCTCTTCCAATGACCAGGTTCATTGCAGTGGAAGCAAACTCCTTCCTTTGGAGGTTTAACCTTGGGCTTGGGTTTGGGCTTAGGCTTACCACCAACTTTTGCCTTAGCCTTAGCCTTACCCTTGACTTTCATGCCTTTCCCTTTGTTGACCATCAGAACATGGCCAGGCTTTTTACTGATGCTTTGCTCAGCTGTTTTGAGCATGGCATGCAGCTCAGCTATTGATTTCTCCATATTATTCATGTTGTAGTTCATGACAAAATGGTCATAACTATCAGGCAATGAATTAAGGATCAAATCCGTTGCCAGTTCCAAACTGAGGGGAAATCCAAGCCTCTCAAGGTGATCAATGTAGCCCTTCATTTTCAAAACATGAGAGCTAACTGAAGCACCTTCAGCCATTTTGCAAGAATGCAAAGCTTTGGTAGTCTCATACCTTTCTTGCCTAGCCTGCTGTTGAAATGTTTGCTTCAGATGAGTACTCAACTCATAAGCTTCCATGTTTTCCAGATGCTTCTGAAGCTCTGGAGCCATGGTAGCTAACATTAGACAGCCAACATCCACAGAATCATCAACATGTTTCTTGAATTTCTCTTTGACTGCCCTTGTGGCATCAGCAGGTGGCTCATTGGGAATAGGCTCATCCAGCACATACAATTTCCTTTCTTGCTTAAGGACAATCCTCAAGTTTCTGAACCAGTCAAGGAAATTTGTGCCAGTTTCTTTAAGTTTGTCCTTCTCAAGAACAGATCGCAGTGACATAGCAGAAGTGTTATTTGATGCCATTAATCTACAAACATGCAAGATAAATTATATTAGTACCAATTTCATTTTAGGTTTTCTTATAAACTCCCACTAAAATAGTAACCCTCATTAATAATTACAATAATTACAATAATTTAGTGGGCTAAGATCCATATTTCACTTAACTCTAAGTCAGCTTTGGCATGACGCTTAAAGCTAAGTTATTTAGGTAGGTAGCTAATTTACCAATTATATCTTATATAACTCTTAGATCATTTTTGGGATTTTGACATCATATGTCCCGGCATGTTATAATCCCATCTTATGCCCTTAGGCCCAAAACCGTTTTGATAGCCTAATTAAGTCTAACCATTTTAAACATATGAGTAGCACCATTACTCATCTTGCCTTACTAGGATAACCTAATGCACTTCGCTTTAGCAGAACCCACATTTTGGTGATCTTAGTCTTGACAAGTGTTTTAATAATGGGTGGCAAATGACTTAAAATTATAGTGAGGGATTTAGTTTTAACTTATGATGTCTAATTATTTATATACATCATGCATCAATTCATACATGCCATCTCATACACATATATAAACATTCATCGCATCACATACTAAGAACATATGCATAATATATATAAAACCGTGTCATAGCATGGCCAAATCTATATTGATCCTCATAAGCCAATATGAAGATCAAAGGTCAATCCTAGGTGTGAAAAATGGACTTGATCAAAATCTTCCATCTTGCACCTCCATCGCCATGAATTTGGATTGATCTCCATTGTTGCTCTTCGTCTTCATTACATTAATAATACAAAGATATTCTACTACAACTATTGAGTAAAATAAAGATTACAACAAAATTAACGACACGCAGGTCGTATTTAAAATTACAAACCCTTAAAAAGATAAAATAAAATTCATCCACAAAAGGTTCAATTGGCCATGCTATGCACCATGCAAAGACATCATACATAAACATAATAAATCATATTTATATCATATCATGCATAATATACCTTATTTCATAAATTGATATATTAAAATTACCGATTGATAATCATAAATAAAAATATAAGGCGCTACAAAGAGGTAGCACGGAAAACATGAGACTACCAAAATATAAGGCGCTACGATTGATAATCATAAATAAAAATATAAGGCGCTACGATCCATTTATTTATAAGGCGCAACGATCCATTTATTTATTGATAATCATAAATAAAAATATAAGGCGCTACGATTGATAATCATAAATAAAAATTACCGATTGATAATCATAATCATAAACTTTTTTAATATTGTCAATCATATTAACAATTTTCTGCCCAAAAACCCTATTCTGTATGTATGAGAAAACAATTCTGTTGATCATATCAGCCATCATTTAATCATGTTAAACAATTTAATATATACAGAATACCATCAATAAATAATTAACCAATAATCATTTAAAAGAGGAGGCTACGGATAGCTGCACAAGTCGTGCTCATGAGTCGTGCTTCATGAGCACGTCGTACTTAAGCAAGGCATCACGAGTCGTGCTTCATGAGCACGTCGTGAGCACGCCTGTATGATTACCAGAATCACATATGAAGATCACGACGTGATCCAATATCCGTCTCGTGACCGTATTCTCTGTCATAAAATTAAACGATTTTTTGATCAAATCATCAATCGTTCAACAGACACAGAATAGGATCATTGAAATTTTCGTATTAAACACGTTAATACAATAAGTTAATCGCATTAACATAATCAATTAACACATAATTGAATTGTAGCCCTTAGAAAACAAGATTATGTTTTTAACAGTGAAAACAGTAATCAATTATCAAAACCAGTGTATCGACATACATGCCAACAGAAGCAAAATTATACATATCACATACATATAAATTTGAATCAATCGAATATACAAGTGGCTCTGATACCACTGTTGGGTTTCAACGGAATTAAATCACATTAAACGCAGCGGAAAAAAAAATCGAAACCCGAAACAGGATCCAAGTAGATTCGATTGATTCAAAAAGGAAGAGATTGAATTACTAACCTTTAGAACGAAATAACTCTTTAATCCGGACTGAAGACGCTGCCTTTACGCGAACGTCCTCTATCGGTATCCACACGCATGAACAAATGAGCAGGAGTCGCAGGGGTGCTAGCTCCCTTGAATGCGAATGGATTTCTTTTCTTTCTTTCTCAAAGAATAATGGTGGCTCTGTTCTGTTTTCTTTTCTTTCTTTCTCAAAGAAGAACGATAGCACTGTTTTTTTTTTCTTTCTTTCTCAAAGATGATAATTACAGCCACTCTAATCCTAGTTATTTAGAATAACGTGATTAGTGTTTCTATTAGGGTTAAACTCTTTTTATTAACATATATCCCATATATAACTGTATATATATTTCAAATCTTTTTCCTCTTAGGAAAAGATAAATGATGATATTATCTCTTAATTCAAAATTAAGATATAATATATATATATATACATATATTTATATATATATATTTATTTATTTATTTATTATTCTAAATAATAAGAAATAATATATTAATACATATTATTATCTCATATTCAAAATAAGAGATATTTATATGCATAAATATATATATATAAATATGTAATTTCGAAATTAAATATAAATACCTATATTTATATTTTATTCCGAAATAACCCAATAAAATCCATTCTGTTCATTTTGCTCTTGGTGTGTGACCCAATAGGTTTATATTATGTTGGCAGTGGGCCTAATCCCATAAAAGCCCACAAGTCATAATTGGTCTCTAGCAAGACATTATGACTACCCAAATAATATAAATATCGTTAGTCTGATTTTAACCTTGCAATAGAACATGTTATTATCCTTCTATCACACGATATCTTGTTTGAACATAAGTCATGGTCCATGTCAAACTTAAATTGTTCAAACATATAATTTCTCGATCACCAAGTAGACTGATAAATTCAAATGACATTGATCACACTATCAATTCATTTGAGCACGGCCATGCATTTTACAGTCCTACTTATCGAGGGGCCCAATAGATATCTCTCTCATAAGAGAGGGACAAATTCCATCTTGATTATTCACTTTCCTCCGCATAATTCTCATTATGTCCGATCATAAACTTTATAATTATCCGATTAAAGATAACGTTTGATTATGTCAAAACATAATGATCCTTATGTAGGAAACTATGATAACCTCAGGTCAAAGGATTCAATAATATATCTATTATAAGAACACTTATGACATTAACCCATGAAGTGATCTTATAGTGGGTCTATCCAGTACTTTGTTCTCTAGCAAGTACATATAGATTTGATTTATATCAACATATATAATCATCCCATGATTATCAATGCAAATCTATACTAGTCTTAATTTATCTTTATGCCCTTTATTGATAAATGACTAGGGACAACATGAATAACGTTGTTATTCATAAACATTACAATAATGTAACATGCCAATAATATCAATACGAAGAAAACCATTATATAAATGAAAAAGTAATGATTACATCAAGGTCCAAATGCTTGGCCTAGGGCATAACCACTAACAGGAACAGCCGGACTCTGTCGCGCTCGTGATAGAGAGTTTAAATTTCTCCATCGCGGGCTCGCGATAGCACAGACCAAGATCACCGGTCTCTGTCGCGCTCGATATAGAGTCGGGATCCTCAAAATCTGCAGAATTCTGCAGATTTCTTCCTCTTCAAAAACACACCCACAACACACAAATCACATTCAAATGGTCTCTTACCTCAAATCCAGCCACCCATCAACATCAATAACCACAATATAACATTTATCAACAATTAATTTCACACCAAGCATCGATTCCAACTCACAATACCAATAATTTCCAATACCCACAAATTTGCAGCAAAAACCACATCAATCCCCAAAATCACTACAATAATCCTATACTCATGCAAAATTACTTTACCCAAACAAAAACCCGTAACGTACATGCCTTATCAAGAACATATCACAACCCAATTTCCGAAAATCATTAAGAACACATGCATAAACACATTTACATAAAAAAAAATAAATTTCCCAAACCTTGAAATCCTTTGCTCCTAATGCTTAGATCCACTAGATCCTGGCTTCTCTTTACCCTTCGGTTCACGAGGAGGCTCAACTAAGCACAACCCAACAAAACCCACAACAAAGTAACTCTAGATTAAAACCTAAACTCTGAAAATGTGAAGAAGAAAGATGAAGAAGAGGAAGAAGAAGATGGAAAATGCAGAAAACTTACCAAGGAAAAGCAAGGAGATGATTAATTTCCACCACTTGAGGCTTGAATCCTAACTAGGGCACCATAATGAAGGAGAAGAGAAAGAGGAGTTAGGAAGAGAAGAGAGAACGGGATTGAGGGAGTAAAATTCTGCTTTCCTATTCTCTTTCCTCTTCTTAATCTTTACTTTTTCCCTCTCTTGCCAAGTGTCCTCATCCTAATGGTGGAATTCAATCACTCACCCCCAACAAACATACATCACATGCACACAAGACTCTCCCAACTAATGCATACCCTACAAATGTGTGAACACACACACACAAACACAGCCCCAAAACACACTCTACAACCATGTGAGTAAACACACCCAAGTGCACCCAACTAATTCACACCTTAACACCACACATGCACCCACATGCTAACAAAACTCTTAAAACAATGCATTTCTACCCAAAATGCCCTTAACACATGCCAAAACTCACACAATGCACATGCACATACATGGCTCATTCTACTAGGGGTAAACGGGGTGTGACAAATACACATCTCACTGTCACGCTCGCGACAGTGAGCTGCTAGCCCGATCTGTCGCGCTCGCGCTCGAGAGCATGCTTGCGACAGAGGATCGCCTAATTCAGATCGGCAGCCAAGCGCTTTGTCACGCTCGCGATAGAGGCTCTGCTGCACTGCTCAGCAGCGGGCTCGGACGCGTGCGAGGGCTGCTTTCATCGGACTCTGTCGCGACCTCGCAACAATGTCGTGCTCGCGATAGAGTCGTGAATGCCAACCCTTACATGAGAAATCTGTAGAAAAATCCAACTTCACAATACCCAAATCTCAAACCAAACATCAAAACATCAACTTACCTCATCTCCAGCAAGCCACACATCATTGACAACATAAAACACAACATCCATACCAAGAATTCCAAATAAATCATGCCACTAACAATATTCATTTACACAATCTACAATATCAGCACTATTCGTCATTCATCTCAATCAAAAACACAATTAAGTTCAATAGCTCACATTCAAGGCTTCATACATCATCTAAATCAAAACCCATAACATTTAAACTATTATGAACATCAAGAACACCATAATTCCATTCTCAAACATTTATTTATTCTATCTCCAAACTCTAAACAAGTAATGACTAAGTTTTAGACAGTTACAACGAAGTTCGGATGCATTTCGGAAGCAAAACGTACCAAAATACTCAACCTAAAGGAGGGTAAGGAAGGGCAACTGCTCAAGCCAACCATAGGGTTCAAAATAAGAGAAAACACCTTCAGCTAGCAGGTTCTATTGTGCTTGTGACAAGGGTCACGCTCACGATAGAAGCCTCCGCCACAGCACTACGAAAACACACTAAGATGACTTCTATACGCCCCCAACTTGTATTGCCTAAACCAACCTCTAAAACTCTTTTTTAGCCAAAATTGCCTTCTTAACAAATGTTACCTAGGATGTTAACGTTCAAATGCAACAAATTACATGTCAAATGGACATTTATAACTTCAGATATGAGCTAAACAACCTATACTATGCATATAACCCGACCCAAACAGAGACACTACGGTTTTGGTAAATTTTTAGGATCTTAGAGCAAGAATTTGCTCAAGGCTATTTCAAAGACTTTTAAAGGAATAGAAGTCATGGTTCTAATAGCTCAAGAATCACATGATTTAGATATCTAAAAATCTACTTATGATAAAAACAATAAACGGAGGTCAGATGAGAACTGAACAGAATTGCCAAAATCACCATAAAACATCAAATTCAAAGAAATTCCCAAACTCATGCATGTCAATACCAACCCTCATATACATTTATCTCAATCAATAACATGGATTACTAACACATTTACCCAAATTAATTCATCCATAAACTCATATCAAAGCACTTAAATTTCTGGAAAGCAAACACAAATACACACTTATGATCCAAGGAGAATTAGGCAATGACAACTCAAAACTCAAATGCAGAAATCAAAGCTCCCAAACCTCTTTGAAGCACAACCCAGCTGATCTTCACTCTTCAATCTTCTCTTTGCCTTTATTCTTCTTCTTGCCATCCAAAGCTTGCACAAACAAAAACCCAAAACTTCTTAATCCAAACCCTAACTCAAATAAAACCAGAAAAAGAAGAAGAAGAAGAACCAGATGTAGGATTAAAACCCAAACACAAACCTCTTTAATCTTGCTCCAAACTCTATCAAAATCACCCACTAACTTGCACAAACTCCAGCCACAAGAAAGACAAGGAGGAAAGGCAGAAATGAAGAAAAGAAAGAGGAAGAGGAGCTAAAAGAGGGAGGAGAACGGGAATGTAGGATTCCTGCGTTCTCTCTCCTTCTTTTCCCCTTTCTTCTTTTCTTTCATTTATTGCCCACTAACCAAAATACACTTGGCAAGCTCTCATTGGACCAATAATTCCACTACTTGACTTACCAATCCATGGCACCATACTCCTTCCTCACTAGATAACTCTTAAGTAGATATTTTCCATCCTAAGTACAATCCACTAGATACTTGCCTTACATCCTTGTTACCGAACAACACACACTATAGATAAAACCACAACAAACACCCTACATCCATACACCACATGCACACCAAATAATTTCCCCCACTTAACTTATTTAATTAATTACTTTGCAATTAGGTCCTTATTATCCAATCTTCCACATGCACAAATTACTGAAATACCCTTAAATTCGCGACTTAGCATGCAAATTCCGACCAAGCCTGTTTTGGGTTGTTACAATTATTATTATTATACTACTGTTACTATTATTATCATTATTATTATCACTATTAATGCCACCATATATTTATTCTCTTGTTATTAAGCATCATCATTATTTTATGATTGTTATTATTGATGTTATTGTCGTTAATACATTATTATTACCATGTTATTTTTGTTGATTATGTCTTGTTTTCCTTTTATTTTTATGTGATTAATTTTTGAACTATTACTAACTTTTTCCAACTGTTATTTTTGTTACGTGGGTAAAATCTGATGCTTACTTTTTTTAGCATCGTTGTGACCACACGGAGGCGTCACGATGCGTAGGAGACCACATCGTTTGGGTGAGACCTTTCCTATCCCCTATCTATGTTTGTGTTTGCATGTAAATAAAATATTTTTATTTTATACGCGTGTAAGATAAAAAATCACAAAAAAAAAATTATAACTAAATTGGGATTTTATTAATAAAATTGGGACCAATGTCCCTCATTTTAGCCAAGGAATGTAAAATGTCATGAATAAAACGAAGAGTTAAGTTTTCCAAAAATGGGATCACTCATCCCGGTTTTCAATCCAACAATCAAAATAACTCTTCGATCCCTCTTTAAGTGAGCATGAAGGAACCAATGTTCCTAAACCAAATAAATATCCTGATTTATGTATGTCATCTTTTATGCTTGACTTTGTTTGTTTGTTTTAAATTTATATTCATATATCTTGTGGGGCCTTGTAATTAATTATTTTTGGGGCAATGTTATTTAGCTTTTATTTGGGATTGTACTCTGTCCTAATTTCCACTTTAATTTTATTAGATTTTCTTTAATTTGGGATTATATTATGTTTCAATTTCTCCCATGTAATTCGGTGCTTGATGTGTTTACCACTTTATTTTGCTGCTTTCTTTTCAACTTTTATGTACTGCTTTTGAATGCTTGCAATGCACTTTTTAATTAAATATATTAATCATGTGAGATGAGAGATAGAATTTTATGAATCTAAAAACTCATTTATAATTAACCAAGACATAAATAAGAGTGAAGTTCCGAACACCATCTCTGGTTTAGACCATAGAGGTTAGATGACCTTTCCCAATTTCTCGTAAATTGGGTGGTGACTCCAAAATACCTCAAAGGTGCCTAAAGGTACCATGAGGCTAGATGAACTCCCCAATGTTCTATTGGGTAAGGATTCCAAGAGATCTCATGGCACCCAAGATCAAAAGATGCAAACTAATCTCTTAAGCCCTAAAAGCGTTTCTCCCAATGAGGGCCTTTGCTAAGTTCGGCGTACATCATAGTTGGTAACCCGAGGTTTGTGAATGGAGTTGAGATTTGGAGCTTATGGGCGACGGTAGTAGGATGGCGCCTTCACATTAGCCACAAGATAGTGGCTAACTTGGTCAGAGTATCACGGGGGACAACCCTTATAGTATGGGCCGGGGGAGTGGTTACTAGGCTAATTCTACACTTGGTAGTTGATCCTGATAGCTATGGATCTCCACTTAATGAGAGTATTTATGTGGACGCATCGAGGGCTCAGACCATGGGTATGATTGCACAGGTTACCAGTCGTTCAGAGGAGTACCATTTACTTACCATGGCAGAGACTAGGCGCATATTCGGCCTCCCTCCACTCCAGCCAGCAGAGGAGGCCCCGGAAGAGCCCTGGATGGAGGAGCAGCCTCCGCAGTAGCTCGAGCCTTAGGACCTATAGCCCACACAGATGCCTCCGTAGCAGCCTTAGTCATAGGAGGAGCTGCCTCAGACTCCGTTCGATATGGGCATTGAGTTCAGTGTGGATGAGCTACTGGTCACCCCTCTGTCGTAGAGAGCATAGAATCCCACTCCACCACCACCATCGTTAGCTCAGCATGCTATGCTTCGGGAGACCGGGAGGTTCCACCCCTACAACAGGCCAGGACACCCAGGGACATCCACCTCTATAGCATCTCCACCATAGTACAAGAAGGAGCCAACGCGTCTTAGTCCATTCCCACCTATGCAGCCAGCCTAGCCTGATTTCATTACTGCTATGACCACCGCTCTCACTGCCATGGAGCATCGACAGGAGGAGAGAGATCTAGTCCTCCATGAGCGCCTCGATTAGAATGAAGAGAGAGATCGGGTTCTGCTTGATCATCTATGAAACATCCCAAAAATGGCCTAGTTGAAATTGCATGTTAATTGGATTTATTAAGGGTACTTTGGTATTTTGCAAGTAGTATTGGATATAAATTAAGGACAAAATTCAATGGGATTTGAAGTATTTAATAAAAGAATTATTGTTAGTGAGTGATATGTATTTTACCAAGGATTTATAAGGGAAAAGCCAGGACAAAAAGGTAAAGTCAAGGAAACTATCTAAGGGGTCCAATGAGAGATGAACATGTGGCTTGGTAGGTGAGTGCATTAATGGAGATTTGAAAGAGTGAAGAGAGAGGGAGGGCAGAAAAGAGTCACTTCCCGTGGAAGCCACCAGCTGCTCCTCTTTCTTGCTTCTCCCGTTCTCTCACTCACTCATCTCTCTCATTTTTCTGCTCTCTACTCTTTCCTACATTGTTCTTCACGTTTGAGGTAAGGTTTGTGATCAAGAGTGGTTTTTCCAAGAGGTAAGTGGTTGGGTATACTGATTTGCTTCTTCATCTTCATCCTTTTGGGTTGATATGGGTTATATGGTTTGTTCATGGGCTAACTAAGCTATTGTTTTGGTTGGATTATGTGCAAGAATCTGAAGAGAGAAGAAAGAGCAAAGGAAAGGGAAAAGTGGTATCTTGAAGATAGTGTATTGAGCTCCATTTCCAGGTTTGGGAGCTTTATGTTTGGCTGTGTATGTTTGAGAATGTTTATCCATTTCTCTTTGGATCATGGTGTGATATGTCAATATATGTCATTTGTGTGTTTTGATACATGTAAATGCATAGGAATGATAGATTTGTGTATATGATCTGAAATGTTAGAGTTAAAATGCTTTGCATGTCAACTTTGAAGAGCATGTACATGAACATGAGATGGATTTCTGGGTTTTTGCAACCTCTGTATATGTTAATTAGATGTGCATTAATATTGTGTAAATTGAGTTATTATTATTATATACATGTTTTGAAGGCACTGGAGGTAAGATTCTTACATGATTTTGCATGATATTTGGTTATGAGGAAAGATTGGGTTTTGGTTTTCAAGCTCGGTTTTTTCAGTGTTTGCTGAAGAAAGGAAAACATGCTCCTATCGCAAGCACGATAGAAGCAAGTCATCCCTTTCTCTCACGGTTGATCCGATCGGCTTGCAATCCTTCACGACATGTGAAGTTCTTCACGAGTCGTGAAGAATAGCCCGCTCGGCAAGAGGTTCTTCACGACATGTGAAGTCTTTCACGAGTCGTGAAGAAGAGACCGCTCGATATAGGCCCGCTTGGCATAGCCCCGTTCGGCATGGGAGTCTTCACGAGTCATGAAGATAGCCCATTCGGAATTAGAGTTGCTCGGTATGGGAGCCCGATTGGCAGGAAGTGCCTGGCTCGGCTGATCGTGCACATCTCGGCTGACTGTGCACAACTCGACAGATGGAGCACGACTCATGCTTCTTTTGTTACTGTCGCGAGCACGATAGTGACCCATATGCCTGCCTACCCTATTTTTTTAAAATGCTTTTCAAGCTTCTTTTACATGGGTTTTTGCTACATGGTACATGATTTGTCTCATATATGGATTATTTAATGATAAGTGATATGTTCATAACAGGATTTGTGTATGATTTATATGTCTTCGAAATTGGTCAATATACATGTATACATAGAACTATATGACTATACTTGATTTTATTCTCTGTTATATGATAATAATACTAGAACATGATTGAGTTGTTATTTGAGCCTGATGGTCATAGTAGTGGATAGATAAGCGATTATCAAGGGTTAGAGTGTGAGTGCAGCTGCTATATGTTACAAGTTATATGTTGACCCCGTTTGGGTTTATATGATTTGAGACTTCGGTCTCCGGTATACCTTCGGGTATACATGTTTACACATGATTCGAGACTCATGTCTCTATATGCTTGGATACTATGTCCTATCAGTATCATTTGTACCCATATCCACTAGTTAGTGAGTAATCAGGCTACTACATGAGGCTATTACATGAGATTTGTTTATGAGACCATTATATATGACTATGATATGTGTTCCCACTGACATGAAAATGGATATATGTTACATGTATATATACATGCGATATGACAATATATGATACTTGTAGTTGTATATGAATAACTAAATGTTTATATTGTAAAGATGCATATGAAGAATGACTACTTGGATATGAATGGTTAATTACTCTATATTGTGCATACGCATATGATGAATAAGCAATGATAACATTCCTATATACATGTGTGTGATGAATACCTGTTATAAGTATGAGTAGTATACAATTATATGCTTTGTTTCTTGTTAAGCTCATATATTGTTATTGCGATTTATTTGTATATGCATGTTTTGTTCCTCCCCACTAAGCGTTATCGCTTAGCACAGGTTGTTTCCTGTGTAGGTGGCAAGTTCAGTTTAGAGTTGGACATCTGCAGGTCAGCCACTAAAAGTCTATAGTTGGAGTCCTTTTTGTCTTTCGCATATTTTTGTATATGGATTTTGATTTTGGAAATGTAATTTTGTAAAGGATCGATTTTGTATATGTATATGTTAAATGTTTACAAATCCCTTTTGTAAAACGATATGGTTATTTATAAGGATTTAGCATCGTTTTGATTATATGTATTGGTTTTTAGCATGTTTGAGTATATGTATATGTATTTGTGCGTGTAGCGCTCGGTATCCTTCCAAGGTTGACATCGGGGTGTTACAATCGAGGCCAGCAAGAGAGGATCATAGAGGAGCAGGGGAGGCTCATAGAGGAGTTGAGGCATAGTTTGGGTGCCTCCCATGCTGCAGTGGCCCCAGAGGGTGGATGAGGCAATTCGAATGGTTGATAAGTTCGTTACTGCTCTCAGATTCTGGATAGAGGTGTTGGAGGGTGCCATGCCGACCATATCTGCATCTATCAGGGAGTTCAGGGAGCAGATGGAGACAAAATTCACATGTATCAGGGACACAGCCGAAAATCAGACCACGAAACTATCGAGGGCCTTCATAGAGCTGGGTGGCATAGTTAGAGACACTATGGAGTTCATTGGGATTTGTGCTCAGCCGTTCTTGGATGGATACGCTCAGGTCTAGTTCTAGCAGGCCTCCTATGCGACGGGACACCAAGCATCCGCACCAGTTGTCGTCCCGCCGTGCTTAGCCACAGGGGCCGGACCCTCAGCGCCTAGCAGCCAGCCCTCCGGCTCCAGAGCTGGGCCATCCGCATCCTCATCCGGTGATCAGCCGGTACACGTATTGACATGAGGAGGACCTGGAGGAGCCCTCAGACTATTTTCCCCTCTAGTGTGTTCAGGGAGTGTTTTATGTACTTGTATATTTATTGTACAAAATTACATTTTATTAGTGAAACTCATGTTTTGTTAAATTTATGTTTCACCTTGTATATTTACGTTCTTGCTAACATTTTACTTACACTTCCAAAATGTTTGATAACACAGTAAGTAAGAAAGATAAAAATAGATAACAACATAAAAATGTATATGAAATTTACATTTTGAGACGAATCAATCTACAATGAATTAATAAAATCTTCTATAACTACAGGGACATAACGCTATGCCGACCTAAGGAGGGTTAGCAATCAGACACCGTGCAAACCGAACAAAGGCAAGCGGGACGGATGCGATAGAACAAATCGTAGTTGAGTTGTAGTTATATAACTCTGCATCTCATGTCAATCAGACACCGTGCAAGCCGAATGGATGCCAGTGGGACAAATGCGATAGGGCAAAATGCTCGTAAGCAGACCGCGGTTGGATAACACCGCAGCTTCAACAATGTCAATCAGGTACCTTGCAGATCGGATGGGGGTCAGTAAGCGAATGCCATGCATATCGAATGGTGATCAACAAAGCAATTATAAAAGAGGTTGTGGCAGAATACGTTACAGGCCTTTTAGCAGCAGGTTGCAAATCTGCTGCACTGTGGAAGGTAAGGACTGCCTCAGGTATGCATTTCTTTCCTTATCCTCTGAATTTTGGCTCATATAGACACTACTGCACTAGTTTCCCCAAAATTGGGGGCAACTGTAGACATTGGGTCCTGAAGCAGTCCAGATCAGAGTTACCCGATGAAGATATTAATGCCCGCTTCTGAGCAAATGGACAAAAGTTACGAGCTTTCGCTCTTCGAATTCACAAGGATTGAAGTTCTTTTAGATAATAGAAGATTTTCGTACATTAGGAGAGGCTCATCAAGGGAAAATTTTATTTTTGGTTAACTGATGAGAGACCCATCGATCAAGAGAGATGTCCGTCGCTCATTCCGAAGGATGGCCTCCCCTCACATGAGAAGCGCCTGTCGCTCGCTTGGGATGGGCTCGTCTCTCGCGAGAGCAACGCCCGTCGCTCTCGTGCGAAGGCCCATCTCTCGCAGTGAGCGACGACTGTTGCTTATGGGTAAGGACCCGTCTGTCGCACTGAGCGATACCCGTCGCTCATGCGAGAGGCGCCTGTCCCTTGCGAATGATGGCTGGGCCCTCATCACCCATCTCTCGTAAGGTGCCCGCCGCTCGATAGGATAGGTGTGCCCCGTGACCGATGCCCATCGGACTTCGAGCGACCCCTATCGGTCTGAGATCTAAGATGCTATTTCATAGGATTCTCCCATATTTTCTATGGATTTCCAAATCTTTTCTAAGATTTTGAAATATTCTTCAAATCTTTTCAAATATTTTCAAATTTTGGATTTCATTTTGGAAACATTTTACGAATCAGTCGGTTTCGATTCTGATTTCATAAAACTCTTTCAAATTAAAATTTAAAATTTAAATTTATTTGGATTGTTTTCCTTAACCTATAAATAGGGGGATAAGGATCATTATTCAGGGTTAGCAATTTTCATCAGAAATTGAAGTTTTCTTATTCAAAAAGAGTTTTTTCCTTATTTTCCATCAAGAATTTTCATCAATCTCTTTCAAATTAAAGTGAATCCGAGAAAACAAAATCAATTCGTTCTTACTCTGTTTAACCTCTTTTAGCATTTATAATTTCTACAAAATATCCAGAAGGAAAAATATAATTTTCTTTCCTTGATCTTATTTTAAAAAATAAAATTTTACGGTAAAATTGTCCCGCAATTGCACATTGCGGATCAATCCTTGTAGAATTCAAAGGGCAAAAATAACGCGACATTTGCCATCAGAAGGTAATATTCCGAGGATAAATATTCTGGATCATTCCATTGCACGAAAAGGTAATCTTAATTGTAAAAATTTGATGTTAATAAGAATTTTTTTCTTTTCTAAGCCAGGGGTGACCGACGGGCAGAGGATCCACCGACGGCCGTTGCTCACCCGAGCGATGGGCCGCCATGGAGTTCTGTCTCCACCCGTCGGTTGGCCCAAGGATGGCCATCGCTCGTGCGATGTAGCCCGTCCCTAGGCCATTCTTCCCCATTTTCTACATTTTACCTTTTTTTCCATTCTTATTCTTCCTTACTTTTCCATGATGAATTTTTTGTATAGATTTTGTTGTCATGTCTATTTTATGGTTTCATTATCACACTAACATGTTCTTTGTTTCTTGTGAGCTTAACTATTTTTCTTGGATTTGGGGTGTTAAAAATGGAGAGCACCGAGGTGATTTGAGGACATTACTCTGGTTTATCTCTTTATCTCATTTGCTTTTATTGTAAGTTTCATTTTTCATTATGAATAATTATTTTTTACTTCGCTAATATAAAAATGGCTAAATATTTATACAAATAAATGGGATTTCATTAGATAAAAATGGGACCAATGTCTTAATTTTCAATCCAAATAAACTGTCACCTCTAAATTTTTCTCTCTTAAGTATGCATGCGAGGACCAATGTCCTCATCTTCAATGAATATCCCATTCCATGCATAATTCACATTTACTTTATATTGGGGGTTGTATTCCGCCCCTAGTTTTGTTGTAATTTATTGCATTTTTATTTACCTTATTTTAATGTTATTTTTATTTATCGCGTTGACTACATGACCGACTTGTGCTTTAATTAATTGCTATGAAATGAATGAAAAAAGGGATAAAATTCTAGATTCAAATCTCAATTATAAGTTAACCAAGATATGAATAAATGGGAAGTCTCAAACCATCTCTTGTCTTAGGCTCAATGAGGTTAGATGCACCTTTCCAATGTTCCATTGGAATGGAAATTCCAAAATATCTCTTGTTGCCCAAAATAGGCCCAATTTGCATTATCTTAGGCTCCATGAGGTTAGATGAACCATTTCAATATCATGTTGAGGTAGGGACTCTAAAATATCCCTGGCTTGCCCAAAATAGAAGCACGTGCATCGTCTTAGGCTTCACGAGATTAGATGAATCTTTCCAATGTTCTATTGGAGGGAGAATTCAAAAATGTTTCTGATCGCCCAAAATAGACACAGATGCGCTGTCTTAGGCTCAGTGAGGCTTGACGACCTTTCCTAATTTTTTATTAGGTGGCGACTCCAAGAAACCTCCTTTTTTCCCAAAATAGATGCCCTTGTAATTTCTTACAAGTTTCACGAACCTTTCTCGAATACCCTGAAAGCGGGTCATTAGCAGGTTCGACGTGCATCACACAATTATACCCTTAATTATCCACTAAATCATGCAAATCTTACTAGGCCCCTTTTTTAGATGTTATAAATCTCTCCCCCTTAAGAAATTTCATCGTCGAAATTTCCATGCTAGCACCATGTAACCCAACTACCAAATCAAAACTTAAACAAAAACTTAATGAATCACAACTTACCGAAGGGACCTGTGGGCTCATCTGCATATTCTTTAATCATGGAGTATACCCAAGAAAAACCACCCGCAGCAGCTGGCTGCTCCACTGTCTTCGATGGCACCTAAGGAGCTCTACTCCTACCTCTACCACTTCTAGCTGCTCCCGATCTTTCTCCACTCACTCTACACCCGGGCTGCTCCTTGCTCTCTTTTCGGTCCGGACAATTGGCAAGCATGTGCTCCATGCTGCCACACTTGAAGCACACTCCGGTAAGTTTTCAGCACAGACCCCAATGACTCTTCCGATAATGCTCACATTCGGGTATCATACTTCCTCTACTAGGGGACGGTACTACACTTCCGACCTTTGATGGCACTTGAACCGATGCTATAATTCCTTGTCCACTAGGAACTCCCCGAGTTTTCTTACTACCAACAACTCCACTATCCGGTGCTTTCCTCTTTTACTCTATTCTATGCTTTACCAACTCTGACTCTTCTAGCTTTATTGCCGCTGCAACTAACTGATAATAGCCCACTAGCTGCATAACTTCCATGGACAACAAAGGTCCTCTAATCACTTCCCTCAAGCCATCTCCAAAATGCTGACACTTGAAATCCTCCGTCAATAATATCCTCGGCACATACTTACTCAGGCAGCTGAACTCCTTCTCATAATCACTGACCGACATATTCCTTTGCCTCAAACTAATAAACTCCTTCCACGTCGCTTCCCGATAAGCCTTAGTAACATATTTCTTCTCCAATTCTTTGACAGAGAAATTGCAAGTTAACTCCACTGGTCTCAAAGGATTGCGAAGAACAAGCTTCCACCAATCGTATACCAACCCTTGCAAAAGCGACACCGCGCAGGCTACCCTCTATTCGAAGGACAACTGATCTCTTGTAGGATATCATAGTTCCACTGAGGCCTATGAACTTCAAAAGTTCCATAGGAGCCTTAGGAGCTATCAGTCTGTCTACCAATTGCAGTAACCCTTGCACTAATGTCGGATTCCCATAAGAATGATTGGGACCCTCAGTTGGAGCACGCTCAAGTGCAGGCCGCTCACCCCTCAAGGGATTAACACTATCAGTAGTCTCATCCACATCCTCACTAGGATCAGACTCCATCTAACTTTACACAAGATAACATCTGCATTAGGCCACAATCTTAGACAGACTTACATGCATAAACTCTATACTCTAACATCTTAAAGACCAAAACCGCTTAAACCTATGCTCTGATACAACTAAATGTAACAACCCGATAACCCCTTTGGAGGATATCGTAGTTCCACAACACACGAGAAAGAACATAACCATGCAATAGCAAAATTGAAATAACCAATTAGGTAAGAAAAGAATAATATCATATAATAATTCACATATTGCAAAAATATATCCATATATAATATACGATTAACTAATACAAAAAATTATGTACAAAACTTAAACTGAGCTTTATAAAATACTGGATCAAAATAAAAAGAACCCATTCTAACTCCTAGTGGCTGACCTGCAGATGCTTCACACTGAACGAACCTGCCACCTACACGGGAAACACCTGTGCTATGTGATAATGCTTAGTGGAGAGGAACGGAAACATATATATATATATATATAAAATAACATTCGCTCAAGAATATCCATAAGAAGAGCATGCGAAGTTCATAGGAATCAACATGTGCTAATCACTCCAATAATACTGCAAGTATCGTCATAAACATATTCACTAAATCAAAAAGATTAGCAGAGAGCAAAAACAAATCACTACTGTAAGCAATTCTCATATACATATACGCATCTCCGAACATCAAACCAAGTAGAATCTCTAAACACTAGCCTGAATTTACATGGGTGGTGGATATGGGTACACTTGATAATGCAAACAGTATCAATCATTGGAGACCGAAATCTCAAAATATTTTAAAACCTGGTGTAGACACCGGGTCCTGAGGCAGTCTAGACCGAAGTTACCGAATGATGAAAATGATACCTGTGCGCAGGCAAGGAGCAAATAGAAGTAATAGCTTCCTTGGAAAAAATATATTTTTCATTTTCCTTTCTTTATTTAACAAAAAAAAAAAGAAGAAGGGTTTTTGGGCCTGGGCAGTGAGACCCATCTCACTAATGTGAGATGGGGGCCTCATGTTAGTGAGGAGCCTCACTCACCTGCCCATCTCTCTCCCCTAGCTTCTCCTTTTCCATGATTTCGGGAGAGTTGGTTTTGGAAAGGTATGGGTTTATGGTTGGATTGGTGGGAAACCATCTAATCAGTTCTGGGAGATAAGAAAGGAAAGGTTGAACAACTGAAAAAAGGGGGAGCATTATTGAAACAGGGTAAAGAAAAAAAAAATAAAAAACACAGAGAAAAGAAAAGAAAAATTTTTGAGAGAAAAAAGATTTTCGGTTTTTAAAAACATTGAGAGTTTGTTCTTGAATCGAAGAAGCCAGAACTTCATCATTTGCATATCAAAGATCATTTAATCTCATTATTCTTTTTATAATATATCTGTTGTTGTTTGTCATCAGATGTGAATTCTACATTGTTGTTATGATTAAATAAGAGTGTATATTGCTTTATTATGCATGTTTGATCACCTGATATCATGTTTTTAGTCTGTTGATTTAGCCCTCTGTTCACCTCTGTTTTCCTAGTTCTTTGAGCTGTGATTTTATTTTTGTTTGATTTTGGTTGCCGATCGAATTTTGTTCTTGTTTTTGCTTGAATCGTGTGTCCCAATCGAATTTCGTGCTCCCCGATCGGATTGTGTCTTCATTTCCTCTGTTCCCGATCAGACGTGACAGAATTTTCCCCTGTTTCTGATCAGACTGTATGACTCGTGAAATTCATTCACGAGTTGTGAATGTTATGCACGTCTCGTGCACTACATTAACGAGTCATGAATGCTGTGCACATCCCGTGCACTACATTCACGAATCGTTAATGCTGTGCACGACTCGTGCACGCCATTCACGAGTGGTGAGTGACGTGCACGACTCATGCACACCATTCACGAGTCGTGAATGTTTGTCCCCTTTTCCCATCTTTTACATTTCCTTCTTTTTCATTGCTTTTTCCTCACTTTAGGCCACTTTTTGCCTTTTATGTCTAGCCATTCACGTGACTTGTTAATTGCTTATTTTGGGTTTTCATTCTTTATTCTTTATGGCTAATTTATTCTTCACATGTTTCCCTAGTTTATTCACTTTTGGTTTTCATTCTTTATTGCTTTTTTGGTTCTCTCTTAACTTGTTATTTATTTTACTCCATTTTACTATTTTTTTTAGCTTAACTAATATTAATATTTCATATTAATACATTTTCAAAGGTTATTATTATTATTGTTTTATTATTATATCTCTTAGTGTTGTTGTCATCTTTATTATTATTATTATTATTATTATTATTATTATTATTATTATTATTATTATTATTATTATTATTATTATTATTATTATTATTATTATTATTATTATTATTATCATTATGCTAGCATGACTTATTTTTAATCTATCTCACATGTAAATTGTTTGCATATTAAATTGACATGTCCAATTTAATCTATTTATCTCATATACATTTGTTAATTATTTTTGCATGTTCTCTAGTTTTATATTTATTTTGTTATTTTTTTTGAATTATTACTAATATTTTTAATGTCATTTTTTTGTTGTTTTGTTGTTTTAAAAATTATCTATCTTCGCGAGTTACATTCATGCTCGGGTCGGAGGACGGGGCAATTAGAGACCATCCGAATTTTGGAGTTTACATTTTCATTATATTTTCTATATATTGTCTTATTTTTATTTTATATGTAAAATGTATTTTAATTATCCACGTTATAGAAAATCACATTTTTTTAGATAATTAAAAATTTGGGATTTTTATTAATAAATTGGACCAATGTCCTATTTTAGCTAATAAAATCTCACCTTTAAAATGGAGAACTAGTTTTTATAAAATGGGATCACTCATCTCGGTTTTTTTCTCAACCAATACCCTAAAAATAGTTCTCCAAATTTTTCTAAATAATGAAAAGGAACCAATATTCCTAGAATTTAATGAATGACCCGATTTATGTATGTTGCATTTTGATTACTTTTTATTTACTTATTTATTTTGAGCAAGTTTTATTTATTTATATTTTCTTATTTTAGGGAATTGTTCTGTCCCATTTCTTTTTATTTATTTTGGGGGATTGTTTTGTCCCAATTTCGATTTTGTAATTTATTTATTTACTGCTTTATTTGTCGCTTTCCTATGTGAATGAATGCGCTTTAAATTTATTGCATTATCGCGTGAGATGAGAGATGGAATATTAATTTCTTAAAAACTCATTTATTAAATTAAGTCATTAATAAGAGTGAAGATCCGGACACCATCTCTGGTTTAGACCAATAGAGGTTAGAGACATTTCCCAGTTTCTTATACATGATCACTATTCGGTTTCATTAAACATGATCACTATTTGGCATTAATCTCAAGAAATACAGAACCTCACCTAATCTCGAGATAGATCTTGAAAGTATTAAACTCTTGTTATCAATCAGCCCTCTCGGGTTTTCATGATTGAAGATTTTCACTCGATTTTTTTTTAAGCCTTTACCATGAACTTTCTTCAGTTCGTTTGCGTTGGTTGAATTTGCTTCCGTTTTCATTTTCTGACGATGATTCTTTTTAGCACCAAAGTCTTATTCTCAACCCTTGTGTAAATTGGCTAAGATGGTGAGTTTTCTTGCTTGATTCTTGGCTTTGAAAATCTTCCTTTTGTTGGCTTTGGGTGGCTTAATTTCTGAATTAACCTTTGATGGTTGAGATGGAGTTGTATTTTGGCTTCAAATGGCATAGGACAACATTATGATTTAGGATAGGATTATGGTTTTTTCATTTTTTTTTTTATTTTTTGTTTTTGTTTTTTTTTTTTTGGGAACGAGTTGTCCTCCTAAGTCACAAGGGTCACTGCTGGTCTTATATGATTAAAGATTGGTCTTGATTGGCTCTAGGGTACATATCTCAAAAGATCGTGAGGAAAGGAATTCCAAGGCTTGGCCCTAATGGGCTGATCGGAATTTTATTTTGCTTGGTTATGCTGTGTGCATCTGGGATGTTGGGGATGAGGATTGGCTTTTGAAATTCTGTTGATCGTCTTGTCGGCACATTGAAGCAGCATTGCCCCCACAATATGCTCATCAATTGTTGGCATTTCCTTCCAGGTTCAGGCAAAGGCTCTCTTTTTTTTCATATCTCTCAAGAATTTCCTCTCTTCAGGAGTCATATTAGATGCTATCAAGATTTTTCTTTGGAATTTCCAAAGTTTCGAGATTAAATACAGCCATATTATTTGAATTAATGTCAAAGTAAATGTATTGTGATCATGTTAAATGAAATCATTAGAAATATCATACAAATAAGCAAAAATTGTTCATTTTATTGCAAACTATAAACCATGACATAAAAGGTTCTTGAAATAAAAAGAATCAAGCATCTAAAAGCAATATCACTAGTGGACCAAAAGACATGATTATGCTCGCGGTGGAGGGACTGCATTGTAGTCGGCCTTCTTCTTCTTCTCTCTCTTCTCAGGATCTGTGATCTGCTTGTTGTCAATCAAGTCCTGAATTTCATGCCTTAGCCTCGCACACCGGTCCGTCATATGCCCCGTGTGCTGGTGGAAAGCACAATACTCATCATCTCTATGACCCGGTTGTCCTTAGGTTTTGGCTGGCTTAGGAGGAAGGGGCTGCAGCTTCCCTTCTTTTATCAGTCTCTTTAACACCCAGGATAAAGGGCGGCCTAAATTAGAAAAGTACCTTTGGCCTTGTTCTGCCCCGGTGGCTGAGACCTCTACTGTCTTGCCATTTCTGCTGTTACTGCTCCCGGCACCTCCCAGTCTGTGCCCAGACTGGTTCCCAAAGCCTTTCCCAGCAAAGTTATTATGGCTTGCTTTCTTTGCCAGGTAAGCTGCCTCAGCCTCTATAGCGATATCCTTAAGCGACTCCTAGTCCTTGAGCCCCTTAAAACTGAGCAAGTCCCTTAAGTAAGGGCATGAGTTTCTGATAAACAGCTTGATCTAGTCTGCAATGTCAGGCTTCCTCTTCATCTCCATGACTCATCTGGTGAGGTACTCATGGAATGACTCATCGCTCCTTTGCTGTAAGAGCTCAAGGTCTTTTAGGGTGACCTCCACCTGGTGCTGCAGTCGTACAGCTTCATGAATTGTTCAGTCAAAAGGTCCCAGTCCTCCTTGGACCTCCTATCCAACCTGTGGTACCAATCAACTGCTGGGCCCACCAGACTAAGGCAGAAATATTTCACCTTTTGCTTTTTACTCAACCCTGTGCCTTTCATGACCAAGGTGTACTGCTTGACGCGGGCGGATGGGTCAGAGGTGCCATCAAATTTCGGCAGCTCGGGCATCTTGAATCTTTCGGGTCACAACTCTTCATCCCCAGATCTCTGTCTTCTGGGTTGACCCCCTTTCCAGCTGACAGCATGCGTGGGATTGCCTCAATCTGTTGTCTCATCCCCCTTAAGGCTTCGTCTTCCCCCTTAGGTGCCCTAGGCCTCACAGCATGGTGGACTATTGGCTCTTCATCTTCCTCCTCCATCAGGAAATCATCGTTGGGATTATGAATCCTTTCCCCTCTTAGCTCAATAGGTGCGGCAGCTTTATGATCATTGTTGGGTTGGCGAGCAGCAATTCTAATGAAGGGAGCCTCCCCACCAGCAGGTGGTTTGGCTTGCCCCCGAGGAGGGGCTGCCTGTGGTTTTAGAGCAGCAGGTGGCTGTGGGGCAGCAGGCGGATGGGCAATTCTTTTAGCCATGGTGCCCATCATATCCATTATTCTATGCTCAAAATCTTCTAGCCTCCTAGCTAGGTCCTGAGTGGTCAAAGCTCCAGCTTCTTCTGCCATTGGTGGTTCTAGAGAGAGTGACTCACTGATTGATGAGGATGACTCAAAATCCCAGTCAGACACAAATTTTGGCAACTCGAAAAGCAAATTTGTCCTTACTAGCCCGCCGTCGGAACCTCTTATCCACTTAGATGAATCTATGCCGGCAGAAAAAAATTAGATTGTTAGAATGATGCATGAATGACATATACAATGCATGATAGTGAGTTATGCAATATTTACAATCACATGTAAGCAAGTAGATCATTCCAATCTTATTACTCCCACACACGAGGTAATGTGGTCTCTTTCCTAGGTGGGCTTGACCCATGGGTTAGCGGGGAACCCAATGGACGTGTATGGTGCTCGGTGAAAAACCAGCATCATAACATCTCTTATCTAATGCGTATACATATGGATTTTGGCCTTTATATATTTAAACATTTCAACTAAATTATGATGGGCCCACTGGGGCATGAAAGCCTCTGATAAAAGTCCATTTAATTGGGTTGAATTTGTTCAATATATAATGGTACACATAGCAACCATTGTATTAAGGTACATGTCACCTAGGGGAAGTATCTATTGCCATTACATGAGCTTTGGTCATGGGTGATGATATTTTGGGGTTACCCAAGCATGGTCCCTGCCGATGGGTCTAGCTCATCACGAGCGTAACAATCGATCGGGTCACCATTTGATATACCTTGATGGTACGAGGCTTGGGCTGGTGATTATCCTTAACACTTCCCTACATTGAGTGAACGTAGGGTCATGCTTTGGGAACGCACCAGGGTTAAGAATGGGGACCAAACAATCATAATTCTAAGGCTCCAATGATATGATATGCAATTTCAAAAAGGGATAAAAAATTTAAACTAAAACTCAATTATAATTGTTGACCAAGGTACTTTCGAATCGAAGTCTCATATGTCCCCAGTGGAGTCGCCACTATGACGCGTGCCGAACCCCGTAGGACACCCCGAAGGCCCGCTCTTAGGGCTTTCGAGAGAGGTTCATGAAAACTTGTAAGGTATTTACAAGTGCGTCTATTTTGGGCAACAAGGAGGTTTTTTGGAGTCGCCACCCAATAGAACATTAGGACAGATCATCTAGCCTCGGTGAGCCTAAGACGGCGCATAATATCCACTTTGGGCAAGCCAAAGGGATCTTGGAGATATCATCCCAATAGAACACTGGAATGATCCTCTAACCCCGTGGAGCCTGGGATTATAAATTTAAGTCTTTTGGTAGGACATAAGGGGTGTCTTGGAGATCCCATCTATAAGCACCGTGTCCCAGAGCGGTCCGGATCAGAGATTACCCTATGATGAAATCGGCATCCGAGCCTATACAAACGGTTTGGATTCGGAGGCTTTAGTCCCATGCTCCACGAGAAACGAGTCTTTTTACCTTTCGTAGGAAGAAGGGGAGAAAATGAGGAGTTTTTAAAGTCCAAAAAAGTATGTTTTCCTTGACGGACGGCCAGCCCGTCGGTCGAAGGTCAGTCCGTCGGTCAGGTGGCAGGACGTCGGATGAATCCTTGTGTCAGAAGGATTATTTCGACGCTCGTCGGTCAGATTGCAGAGCCGTCGGATGAATCCTTGTGTCAGTAGGATTCTTTCAACACCCGTCGGTCACCCCTGGCCTATAAAAGCTTTGAATTTTCTCATAAAAAGGGGTTGGAAAATTTGCAAAAATAGGGGAAACTCTGCCAAAATTCACTTGTGTTTTCTCTCTCTTCCAACAAACACATTTCTAAAAAGATCTAACTAATTGAAGAATCAAATCTTCAAAAGAAAGAGGATCTAGTAGATTTTTACGTGTTTTTGATTTCCAAAACTCAATTTTTGCCAAACTGTCGAAGACACATTCTATCTTCTACATTTGATCTTTTTGTTCGGACATTCTCGTGGAGCGTGCGGGAAGCCAGACAACAACAAGGAATCCAACCAAAAGGTTCTTTTATGTCCTTTTTTTACCTTCATTTTCGATATTATCTTTGCTCTTATCCCCTTTTTTGTATTTCTTGCTCCTATTCTACTTTGGTCTCTGTAAAATTTGTATTTTTGCTTTTTGAAAAATTTCTGTTTTTCTGGGACAATGGTGACCGACGGGTCATCTTCTTTGACCGACGCCCGTCGGTCACCTTTAAGCATAACCCGTCGGTCACCCTCATAGACGGCTCCCTTCGAGTGAGCGACGGGCCGTATTGGTCACCTTGACAGACGCCCGCCGGTCATTCGGCATAGCCCATCGGTGGGTTCTGTCCCACATTTTCAAATCTTTTTCTTTTCCTTTTTTGTTCACTCAAATTTTTATGTTTATTTATAGCTTTTCTTCTGTATTTTAACATCCTTTTGGCTTGTTTTGTGAGAGTATGTTTTCATTTCTTGGGTCGACTGGAGCCTTAGGGAGTTCTCTTGTATATGGAAAGTTCGCCTGGTTTAGTTCCCTATCCTCCTCTCTTTTGTATTTCATGTATTTATTTATTGTTTCTCCTGTATATGACAAAATTGTTGTATTTCTTGGTAATGTAAAAATCGGCCAAACGTTTTATATTCAATAAACTGAATTCTTCATAAAGTCAAGGACCCAATGTCCTATTTTATCCAATAAAATCCTCACAATAGAAATATCCATTTTAATAATGATGCATGTGAGGACCAAAGTCCTCAGAATAAGCAATGGCCCGATTTGTGTATGTATCGCACATTTATAAAAGGGAGTTGTAATATGCTCCTTGTGTTATTGTAATTTATCTCTTTCGTTATTTACTCGTTCATTTACCGCTTTCCAAATATGACTAAATGCGCTTTGATTCAATTGCATCATGTGGAGAGAGAGCGAATTAATGAAATTTAAAACTTGATCGTAAAATAATCGAGGTAGAAATAGATGAGAAGTCCCGAACCCAGCTCTGGTCTTTGGGCTTAAAGAGGCGAGAGGTCTATCCGATCACTCATTGGAACTATGACCTCCAAGACACCTCTTGTGTCACGAGACTTTGACGTTAATCCTAGGCTCCTTAGGGCGAGAGGTTTACCCTCCAAGACCCCTTTGGTTGGCCCAAAATGGATACTAAGCGCAGTCTTAGGCTCTTCGAGGCGAGAGAAACTTTCCCAATGTTCTATTGGGTGGCGACTCCATGACACCTCCTTGTTGCCCAAAATGGACGCACTTGTAAATATCTTTACAAGTTGCCAACAGATCCTCAATTGCCCGATCGCCCTCAAGCGGGCGGTCAGAGGGGCGGCCGCGGGGTCCGGCCCGCGTCACAGTGGCGACTCCGCTGGGGACTTATGGTTCGAGACTCCGGTTTGAAAATACCTCACTTAACATTTATGATTAAAGTTTAATTCATAAATTTGCTTTCTTTCAAATTTGCATTTACATCCCATTAGAGCCTCAGAATATGCTAGATTTGTCCCTTCTTAACCTCGGTGCATTTCCGAAGCACAACCCTACGTTCACTCAATGTGGGGAAGTGTTAAGGATAATCACCAGCCCAAGCTTCGTACCTAATGGTATATCAAATGATGACCCGATCGATCGCTATGCTCGTGATGAGCTAGACCCGTCGGCAGGGATCATGCTTGGGTAGCCCTAAAGTAACATCTCCCTTGTCTAAAGCTCATGTAATGGCCGTAGTTACTTTCCATAGGTGATATGAACCGTAATTCCATGCTTGCTGTATGGATCCTTATGTATTGGGTGAGTCCAGATGTCTTGCTTGGTAACCTAGCCAAAGGCTTTCATGCCCCGGTAGGGCCATGTTAAAATTTTTAGAATGTCTAAATACATGATGATCATTATCCATTCGCTTGTCCATTAGCATAGGAGTGTCATGCTGCCGGTTTTTTGCCGTACACCATGCGCGTCCATTGGGTCCCCCACTGATCCTTGGGCTAATCCCGCCTAGGAAAGAGACCGCATGACCATGTGTGTGGGAGAAATAAGGGTGGAAGGACCTACCTGCTTGCTTGTATTTTGTGGGTATTGCATATCACGATCATGCATTGCATCTGCATTCCATGCATCACATCTAACGCCTTGTCCCTGCAGCCATCATAGATCTGCCCAGGTGGACTAGAGCGCCTACCGGACGGTTGATCCGAGTTCCTGCATCTGAATTTCTAGATAGAGAAGGTCTTCCAGAGATCTTACCGGAAGTCAGCTGTACCGTATCTGAGATGGCAAACTCAGCTAGGGATAATGATGCCACTAGGGCCATGATTGCAGAAGAAGTGGGCCGACGGTTTGAAGAGTTTGAGGGCAAAATGATGAACATGCTAGCTGCTTTGGCACCACAGAATGCTCCGCAGAACCCACCACCACCTCCTCCTCCCGTGAGACAATATGAGCGAGAAGAGGAAAGAGCTGAGAGATAAGAAGAGCATATTCGGCCGCCACCAATAGAGCTGAGGTCAGTAGCTTTGGGAGGTCAAAGGAGAAGACCAGTGCTGAGGATAGATAATAACAGGGATGATGAAGACGACAAAATGAGTATTATATCTAAGAGAGGGAAGGCACCCCAAACTGATCAGTTCATTTTGAAGAAGATGGAAGAGAGGTTTGAAGCCATGGCCCGTATGCTGAGTATAGGTCAGGGGATGAACCCGGAGGATAAAGAATTGGAGGGAGAAGACTCGATTCCTTACAATTTCAAGATGCCTGATGTGCCAAAATTTGACAGTACCTCTGACCCGACTGCCCATGTGAAGCAGTACTCTCTGGTCATGAAAGGGACCACTTTGTCTAAGAGGCAGAAGGTGGAGTACTTTTATTTGAGTTTGACTGGCCCTACCATCGACTGGTATCATAGCCTCATCGTCGAACTAAGGAAGATTGGGATCTACTCACGGAGGAGTTCTTGAGACAATATGATTGCAACACCAGGATGGAGGTGACTCTTAAGGACCTTGAATTGCTCCAGCAGAAGGCCGGGGAATCTTTTCACGACTATCTCACCCGCTGGCGGAACAAGGTAATGGAAATGCGAAGAAAGCCAGACACCCAAGACCAGATCCGCCTATTTATCAAGAATGCAAGCCCGTATTTGAAGGATGCTCTGAAGATGAAAGGGCTGAAGGATTGGGAGTTTCTAAAAGACATAGCCATTGAGGCGGAGGGAGAATTCTTGGCCCGAAAAGCTAGCGATGATAGTTTTGCAAAAAGGGCTAACATATGTTAGGGAACCAGTAGGCCAACTGGTCCCAGTGGTAGCACCAGAAGAACGGTTGAGGTGTCTGCTACTGACGCAACTACCCCGAGGAAGTTTTTGAATTTAGGGAAACCCTTATCTTGGGTTTTGAGGCGCTTGATGAAGGAAGGAAAGTTGCGACCTTTGGCTCCTAGGCCAGCTAAAACGCAAGGGATGCCAGGTCACAAGGACAATGAATACTATGCATTTCATCAGCACACAGGCCATCTAACAGACAATTGTAAGGCGCTGAGGCACTCAATCCAGGATTTGAGTGACAGCAAACAAATCACTGACCTCGAGCGGAGAGAGGAAAAAAAGAAGCCTAACTACAATGCCGTGCCGCCACCAGTTTTTATGATCGGATCCAGCTTGCCAGAGTGGTACGTAATGCAGGACTTATATGGGAGCGAGAGTGTTGCTGTTGTTTGTTCTGAGGGTAGAGAAGGAAGAGCAGTTGTAGCGACCATTGATTGTTGGTCGAGCAGTGAGAGCGGTGAAGAGGCCTAAGAGGAAGGAGAGACGAACTTAGATCTGTGGAGATCTGATGAGGATGAAGAAGAGGTAGGGGCTATGACAAGAAGTGGGAGAGTGGTCCCTGAGATTACAAGGGTACCAGAACCAGCGCAGTAATGGATGGAAGAGGAGCTGGAGGAGAACCAGATTGTTAAGCAGTTGAAAAAGACCGCGGCTAAGATATCCATCTGGGATCTCTTAAGACAGTCCCCTTCTCACAGGCAGAAAGTGGTAGAGGCCTTGACTGAGTCCACTGTTGCCACCACAATTTCCCCATCAGAGCTTTTAAGTCTAGTTAAAGGAGGATCGGGGGAGAGATTGTTTTTTCCATTGCCGACCTGCCAGTCAAAGGCCACGATCATAACCGACCCCTGTATATCAAAGCACAGATTAACGGCAAGCACACTGCTTGTGTTATGGTAGATGATGGATCTTCTATCAATGTTTGCCCTCTGATAGCTCTTCAGGCTTTTGGATTGAGTGAGGATATGCTCAGTGAATCAGATTTGACGATTACAGCATATGATAATTCAAGAAGACAAGCCTCGGGAACATTCAAGACCCTGGTCAAAACGGGACCTGTTGAGGTAGAAGTAGAGTTTGTGGTTCTGCCCATTCCAGCTAATTTCTTAGCCCTGCTCGGGAGGCCTTGGTTTCATAGACTAGGAGGAGTACCATCCACGCTGCATTAAATGATAAAGTTCCCACATGAAAGGGAGGTGGTAACTAATAAGGCAGCCAGGGAGAATCAGGTGTCGCCTCTTGAAATTGCTAATCAGCCATTTAGTGGCTTCCATGTGTCAATGATAGGAGAAGAGCACGGACCAGTGGATAACCCAGCAGTGGTTAACATGATGAAAAAGATGCATTATCTCCCTGGGGCTGGTTTGGGTAGAAACTCTCAGGGGCTGCAGACTGCGATCACCACTCAAGGTCAGAAGAACAGGAAGGGTCTGGGGTACAGAGGCAGTTTTAGCAAGAAGAAGACGGTAGATAAGATCCCTCATATCTCGGAAAGTTTCATACCAGCATCCTCAGTATGTGCTTATACGGGTGAAAACGAGCCGCAGTGGGTGAATGGGAGGATTGTCCTCGGATTTGAGATCTTCAACGATGTATTTGACTGGGATGTTGGGGTTATCAAGACCGTTGAGAGCTTCTGGGATGAAGAGGTCATGACTCAGTGCATTGCTTGGGACAGAGATGAGCCCAAAGAGGTAGTCACAAAACGGATGTTGATTACTAGGCAGAAGGGGAAAGAAAAGATGGCAGGAACAGAATCAAGAATTGTGGATTTAAAGATTTCCTCAAACATACCTGAAGGGCCTCTGCTGAATCAAGAAGCCGATGGGCAAGCTGCAGCGGTATCAACCTCTAGGGAGGCAGAAGAAGACTCTAGCTTGTCTTTTTATTCCATAACTTTTTTATGATGTAAATGACAATTATAATATTATCAATAAGGCAAATGATTTCTCTTACTTGTGCGATGTTTCCAATAATTTCAACATGCATGAAGATGATCATATTCCATCAATCTTTGATATTGATTCCACTGATACAATGCCTTTTAATCTTGGAACCTCGAAAAAACCAAAGAAAATTCTAATAGCATCAAATATAACTCCTGATGAGAGAAAAATTTGAGAGAATAATAAGAAAATATGAAAAAGTCTTTGCCTGGACCTATGAAGACATGCCAGGGATCGATCGAAACGTAGCAGAATATGTTATCCCGACTTATCCAGACCATAAGCCTGTAAAATAGCAGTTGAGAAGGCTCAGGCCAGAATGGGCAGACAAGGTCAAGGAGGAGATTTGGCAGTAGATTGAGGGCAAGTTCCTTGTTGAAGTGCAGTATCCTACATGGTTGGCAAACGTAGTCCCTATAGCAAAGAAAAATGGGAAGGTCAGGGTATGTGTGGATTATCGAGATCTGAACAAGGCCTGCCCTAAACATGATTTTCCACTACCCCACATTGATGTGTTGATAGACAGTGCCACCAACTACGTGATGTACAACTTTGGGCATGGTTATGTGGGCTACAACCAGATCCTAAATAAGATAGCTGACCGAGTTAAGACCGCTTTCATCATAGAGTGGGGGACCTACGCTTACCGAGTTATGCCTTTTGACCTGAAAAATGCAAGGGCCACATACCAGAGGATGGCGACCAAGATCCTAAGCGACCTGATCCACAAGGAGGTGGAGGTGTATGTCGATGACATGATGGTCAAGTCAACCACCCGAGAGGGCCATTTTGAAGCTCTACAGAAGTTCTTCACCAGGATTGATAAGTACAGTCTGCGACTTAACCCCAAGAAGTGTATCTTCGGAGTAACTTCAGGGAAACTGTTGGGACATGTCGTCAGCCAGAGGGGAATCAAAATTGACCCAGACAAGGTAAAGGCCATCAGAGAGATGCCCGTGCCGCAAAAGGAGAAGGTTGTAAGAAGATTCCTGGGCAAGCTGCAGTACGTCAGCCGATTCATTGCCAAGCTCACTTTGATATGCGAGCTCATTTTTAAGCTGCTCAGAAAGAATCAACCTGTGGTCTGGAATGAAGACTGCCAGAAAGCCTTTGACAGCATCAGGGAATATCTGTTGAATCCGCCAGTGTTAAGGCCACTGCAACCGGTCAAACCGCTTATCCTGTATCTGGCAGTGGAAGGCAGTTCTGTGGTTGCCATAATGGCTCAGGAGGATGAATTTGGAGTGAAATTCGCAGTTTATTACCTCAACAAGAAGTTCCTGGCTTATGAGATAAAATATGCTGAGGTAGAAAAGATCTGCATCGCAGAGATTTGGGCATCAAAGAAGCTGAGGCATTATTTCCATTCGTACAAAGTTCAGGCAGTGCTTTTTGCAAGAAGCACCATCTTTGCTTGGTAAGATGGGGAGGTGGCTGCTTTTATTACAGGAGTTTGATGTTGAATACATCACTCGCAAAACTATTAAACGGCGAGCCGTAGCCGAATTTCTTGCTGAGCATCCTATTCAAGGGGACACCCCCGAGTTCACCTTTCCTAATGAGAGCATAGTTGCGATTTCTGTCCAAGGATGGCAGTTACACTTCGACGGGGCAATGAATAACAAGGGGGCTGGAGTTGGAATTATTTTAACAACCCCAGATAATGAGAAACTCCCTCTAGCCAAGAAGTTGAGGTACAAAGCAACCTATAATGAAGCCGAATATGAAGCATGCACTTTCGGGTTAGAAGCTTTAGCTGCTTTGGGGGCAAAGAACATAGAAGTCTTTGGTGACTCATCCTTGGTGATTAACCAGATCCGAGGTGAGTGGGCTGTAAAAGAAGAACGGCTGGTACCCTATGTTGAATATTAAAAAGAGATATGCGGGCAGTTTGAAACCTGCACTTTCCACTTCGTGCCAAGAGATGAGAACCGTCTAGCTGATGCGTTGGCAACCCTAGTGTCGATGTGGGATAATCCTGAAGGGGTAGCTATGAAACCAGTGCTGATTTCGAGTTCTGAGAAGCCCAGCTTTGAGATCAAGCCAGTAATGGAAGTAGAAGTGGTGGATGGAAAACCATGGTACTTTGACATTATGAATTATTTGGAAAACGCTAGGTTTCCAGAGGAAGCTACCGAGAAAGACCAAAGAATGATCCGGAAGCTATCTGCTCATTTCATATCCTTGGAAGGAGTGTTGTACAAAAGACAGGCAGACGGGATTCAGCTCAGGTGCTTAAAGGAAAAAGAAGCCCGCAAGGTAATGGAGGAGACCCATGCAGGCGTCTGTGGGGCTCACATGAACGGTTTAACTCTGGCAAAGAAGATCATGAGGCAAGGCTTCTATTGGCTTACGATGGATAATGACTGCTCAAAGTATGTCAAGCAATGTCAGTTATGCCAACAGTACGCAGATTTGAGACATCTGCCAGTATCAGAGCTACACAACCTGACATCGCCTTGGCCTTTCACTGCTTGGGGGATAGATATCATTGGAGAGATTCGCCCTACGGCATCTAACGGACACAGATACATCATAGTCGCAATTGACTATTTTACCAAATGGATAGAGGCAGAATCCTACAAAAAGATTGACACAAGGGATATGGCCAAGTTCATAGAGAGAAATCTGATCTACAGATATGGCCTCCATCACCACATAGTGTCTGACAACGGGGTACAGTTCATGGGGGAAACCAGGAAGCTCCTAGAGCAATATGGTATCAAGAACCATAGATCCTCTCCCTACTGACCACAAGCTAACGGGGCAGTAGAGGCCGCCAACAAAAATGTGAAGAGGATCCTATCCAAGATGGTCCAAACTTACAAAGACTGGGCAGAGAAGCTACCCTTCGTACTGTGGGGATACAGGACAACGGTAAGGACATCTACGGGCGCTACGCCATATTCTCTAGTATACGGGACGGAGGCAGTATTGCCAGTTGAGGTAGAGCTCTAATCGTTGAGGGTGATTATGGAAGCCCAAATTTCGGAGGCTAAATGGGCACGACAGAGGCTACAGCACTTAAACTTACTGGATGAGAGTAGGCTGAAGGCTTATTATCACAATCAGATCTGCCAGAAAAGGTTAGCCAGGACATTCAGGAAGAAGGTAAGAAAGCATCCGCTGAAGGAAGGGGACTTAATGTTCAAGCAGATGAGACCAGGTATACCGGATATCAGAGGAAAATTCAGACCGACTTGGGAAGGGCCGTATATCCTTAAAAAGCTGTTGTCCAAAGGAGCTGCAATCTTGTCGGATAGCGATGGGAATGAATTCAAAGAACCGATCAATGTCGACAGGCTCAAAGGGTTCCATGGCTAAAGAGCAAAATAAAAAGAAGAGAATAAAATGCCCTGCAGGTTAAGAACCGAAAAAAGGCAGCCGTGCTAAAATTCGGCGCCTCGACAGGGTGAAAACCGAAAAAAGGCATCCTGTGCAAAAATAAGAGGCACGAGAGAAAATGTCCAATCATGAAAAGCCGAGAGGGCCGATTGGTAACAGGAGTTGATGCTGTTAAAATTTGGTTTCATGTATTAATAGGGCGTACGCGGTCGAGTTATTGTCAAAACTGGTCATGTATGCTGAAATTACATGGAAATGTACACGATTTCGTGAAATAAAACAAAATATTATTCTTTTCATTTTCGTCATTTTCTAGTTCTGCATTAAAAAGAAATGTAACACAAAAAGAAATACATATGTAAGCTAAGCTAAGTCTGGCACTGCTCTCGCCAACCAGATGCTTGAGCCCTCGTGTCCTATTATCAGATGCTGGACTAAGGACCCATTTCTTATACTCGCTGGTTGAAGCCACAGAATGATCGCCAAACCTCGGAATAACAGTCTTCACTGGTAGTTTCCTCCACAGCTCATGATACCTAGAAGCAAAGGCAGCCGAAAGAGCTCCTCCCCGAAAAGATAAGGGAACCCTCACCACACCCTTGGTTATCCCAAGCTGACGTGCACATCGAAAAATGATGCAGAAATGGGCTTAACGGAGCCCACAGAGGGGAAAACACCCCGATGGCCCATCAATGACCACATGAGACAGTGGGAGCCAAGCAGACGTGAAACTGATATCGTCATCTGACAGTTCACCAAACCTGGTGATGCCTTCACCAGCAGTGGCACACTCATACAGCCGTCGACGCGAAAGGAAATGGCTCGGCGAGTACAGTGGGATAACTCGAGGAGGTGGCTCAGACAGCATCATCAGTTTCTCTTGCAGCCATATCTAAAAAAAAAAAAAAATGGCCGCTGGAGTAAGTAGGGTTTACTTCAGGCAAAAGTAAGGCAAAGGGTTATGTGAAAATCCGAAAGGACGCACCTCCTGCTAAGAAAAGCTAGTGCGAAAATCCATAAGGGACGCACTACCTTTAAAATAATGACGTACCTTGAGCAATAAGGGGCTGCCGGTGAAAGTAGTGGTGGATCCAAAGCTCACAGAGTCCAAACCTAGGATGGTTTCAGCTAAAATGAGTGGAAAGGGTGATGATCCCCGATGAAAGTCACTCAAAACCCCGAACAGGCGAGGGTCGCCTATCAAACCCCCTGGAACCACAGTGAGAAAGTTCGTCATGCAAAACAGAAATATGATACTTACCCGGTTAGTGGGGACATCAGTGAACCGATCTAGAGCTTCGATCAGTAGCTCCAAAGTAAAGGAAGAGCCCGGAGAAACCAGCCGAACGGCCTCAGAAGGGGGTATGCCGAGAGCTATAGCTATATCCCGAGTCTGAAGTAGACCACAACGGGGGATACAAGGTGGAACGTTAGGGGGATACCAGGCTCCGAGAATGGCAGCTAACTCCTCAGGAAGGGGGCATAACTTCTAATAAGTGAACCGGAAGACATGAAACTGGGGGTTCCAGAAGTGAGTCACCGCAAGAAGAAGGTTCTGGTCAACTCTAACCCGACGCAGATATTTTAGCCCAGACAGAGAGGAAAGGGCACCTTTTTCCCAAGTGTGCTTGTCATCTAGGATGCGGTGCATTCTTTGGAGAAGAGGGGAAGACATTTTGAGAAGAATGAGGGGCTCAAGATGTTGGGAAAATGAAGAGACACAAAAAAGCAAAATTTTTGGTGGAATTTATAGGGAAGCGCCACCGACGGCCTACCCGTCGCTCACAAGAGACGGCCTGCCCGTCGGTAAAAATCCACCTGGCAGATGCATACGTTAGCATAGCATTAATCACGAGCATTAAATTCGCATTAATTGGGGAGTGGGGAACGACAGACGGGCAGCCCGTCGGTCGGTCCTAGCGACGCCCAGCCCGTCGGTCACGAAACTCTATATAAAGGCGAGTGACGGACGGGCAAACGGCTACTGTCATTTTCACTTTCCCTCTCAAAAACAATTTTTTTTTTTCATTTTTTCTGCATTTTCAAGTGTTTCTTCTCCTCTTTCTTGCAATTTCTTTATCTTTTTGTGTTCCTCACTCATCGGACGCTCGGACACTCATTTTTTCTTCAGTTTTCCTACACTTTTCACGACTACAAGTAAGTAAAATAACTACTTTACTTTTTAATTTAATTTAATTTATTATTTCTTTTTTTTTCTTCTTTTAGCCTTAAAAATTGTTAGGATGCCTTAGATGCTTTAAAATATCTAGGGAGAATGCTGCCCGTTTTTTTAGTAATTTTTAGTGCAATCAATCTAAGCCTTTGCATGATCACATAGAAATAGGGCTTTTCTATACCTTTATTGCCCTGGAAATAGGCTTTCTAGCGCATATGTGTGTTGTTAGGGCCTGAGGCCATTCTTTTGTGCAGGATTGGGGGCACACCCTTGCCGGGGTGCGGCCCATTTTTTATATATATTGTGGTTGGGGCCTGAGGCCTGTTTTGATGCCTTTCTATGCAGGAGGTTGGGCATAACCTTGCCGGGGTGCCGCCCAAATTTTCATTTTTTGAATTTTTATTCTAAAATTGTTTATTTTTGTGTATGATGCATGTCTTGGGGTCTAAAAAGCCCATTTTCATCCGCTTTCAGAATAATCTTTTTCTACGCCAAAATGGGGCACACCCTTGTCGGGGTGCTGCCCATTTTTATTATTATTCAAATCTTTAATTCTTTTTATGCCAATTGTATGTTTTTTCTGCTTTTGATATGTGCGAAGCATGCTGGGCAACTTCCCTTGACGGGATGTTGACAATTTTTTTTATCTATTTTGTTTCACCTCGTACTCGGGCTGCTATTGCCCGGGTGAGGCCCCAACGGGCTTTCACCTCGAAAACCAGCCTAATAACGCCTGTTTCGTCAAATTTTTGTTATCTAACATTTCTTTTGCAGGATGTCTCCCAGGCGCAGAGCACCACAGGCCCAGTCAGAGGTCGAGGATCCGGGCTGGATGGACGGCGAGTCAGCCAAGAGATACAGGGCGCTGGCTCAGGTGGAGATCCGGGCTAGCCGCTTTGTGTCTCGGCCGTTCCTAGAGGCCCTAGGGATGGCCCCGGAAGTCGACATACTTATCGAGGGCATCGGATGGATAGAGTTCCTTGAACCTACTTTCCAGACCTTCCCTGAGGCTACCCGACAGGTGCTAGCCACCCTGCGCTACGGCGATTTTCAGAGATCAGATACAGAGCCGGAGGTGGTACAGTTCTGGTTCGACGGCCAGCATTTCAGCATCACCAGGCAGAGGTTCGCGGAGGCCATGGGGCTTCCCAGGGAGGAGGGGGTCGAGATCCCATGGCGAGCGGTGAGACGCGCCCACTGGGCGGCCATTGCCTTACCAAGAGTGCTGTATGACCACGATACAGCGAAGAGCACCGTACTGGTGTCTCAGGCACTTCGGTACCTGCACAGAGTGCTATCCAGCTCGTACCTCGGTCGAGCTGGTAATCCAGGGTCGCTTAATACGGTCGAGATCTAGAGCCTCTGGGCCACGGTGGCAGGCCAGTGCCTCAACATTAGCCATGAGATCTTGGCTAACCTGATCAGGGTTTGCAGAGGAGTGACGCCAGTGGTGATAGTAGGGGGAGTCATCACTCGTTTGCTTTTGGGGTTAGGAGTCGCCCCGGGTAAGCTGCGAGCACCCCTAGACGAGGGGATACATGTGGATGCCTCTGCAGCAGTACAGATGGGGATGATTTCACAGCTGTCAGGGCAGGCAGAGGCTTTCAGGTTACTATCCATCCACGAGACCAGGCGGTTCTTCTCCCTTCCACCCTTGGATCCAGACCCAGAGCAGCAGCCTCCTCAGCCTCCTCAGCTAGAGCCGCAGACGGAGCAGGAGCCGCCCCGGACTCTGTTGGATTTTGACGTGGAGTTCACCATGGACGAGCTGTTCGGTACTCCACCGGCATCCAGGGCGCCGACTCCTGCTCCGTCACCGAGCACCAGGGTACAGAGGTCTACCTTCAGGCCCCCCGAGAGGTATCACCCATACATCCGGAGCGACCCAGGGGCATCTTCGTCACGGCCCCACCGCCAAAGCCAGCACAGCAGCAGCCGGCACAGCCTGATTTCTCCCAGCTCCTCACTTTTATGTTCGTAGCCTTTGAGCTATGACAGGATGAGAGAGACAGAGCTCTACAGGAGAGGTTAGACCGTCAGCAGGCTGCTATCCAGGAGCAGTCTCGGATGATAGAGCAGTTGACCCAGGAGCAGGCCGATTTTATTGAGCACACAGTACGAGGGCAGGCTCAGGTCGTGGAGACCTTCAGGGACGAGCAGGCGAGGCTGGTAGAAGAGATTGCCCAGGGCCAGAGGGTGCTCAGATAGCAGCTCACTCATGATCTAAGGACGTCTTAGGACCAGGCATCTCAGAGAGTTAATATGACTTTACAGATGATCGATGAGTCACTCGACTCCCTGAGATCCCGGGTTCACAATGAGGGAGTTTAGGGAGCAGATGGAGCAGCGCCTAGATCAGATAAGGAGGACTGCCAGCGAGCAGACTGTTCAGATGAGCCAGGCATTCAAGAAGTTAGGAGGCACAGTCTCAGAGACTTTGGAGTTCATGAGGACGTGCACCCAGCCCTTCTTGGATGGCTATGCTCAGATCAGGTTTAGACAGACCCACGATGCTGCGGCAGGATCTTCCACGGCTCAGCCTCCACCTCTGACACAGTCAGCTCCACCTCCACCTCAGCCAGGGATGGTGCATATCTCAGACGATGAGGATCCTAACGAGTAGCCCTCCGACTACGCTCCCCTCTGATGTTCAGGGAGTCATTTTTTGTATTTTTATACATTTTCACTTGTATATACATTGTACAAAAGTGGATATTTCTAGTGTAAAACTTTCATTTTCAGTTTTGTACATTCATTCAGTTATTCATGATTTATGATTCATTCATATTACATATAAGTGTATGCTTTCACATTTACTCATATTCCAGAATGACGACATAACAAACACAAGGGAAAATAATAACAAAAGATAACCAAGATTTGAAAAATGACAACTAAATAAAAAGAAAGAAAGAATATAAATGAAACATGACATGGTAAATAAAACAAAACCACATCATTCAGGGACATGTTAAAAAGATAATAACTCAAACATGAATTAACAAAACCTTTTATCACACAGGTACAGAGAAACATTGATCCGGACACAAGCATCGATCAAAAGTCCGAACATGAGCACCTAAGAATCATGTCTTCTTAGAAAGGGAACCCAGCGAGGTCTCCTCCTCCACAAAATCAAGACTACGGTCAAAGAGTACCTTGTCTCGCAGTTCACGCGGCAGTTAGAGAATACTACTCTTCGCCTCGAGACTGTGGTCAGAGAGTACTGCTTCTCACCAATCGAAGCTGCAGTTAGAGAAACACTGCTCTTCACATCGAGTTTATAGTCAGAGAGTGCTACATCTCCTCAACACTGCGCGAGCCGAGACGAGGCCAGCAGAAGCAGAAGCTGTGGTTAGAGAAACACTGCTCTTCACACCGGATTTGTAGTCAGAGAGTGCTACATCTCCTCAACACTGTGCGAGCCAAGATGAGGCCAGCAAAAGCAGAAGCTGTGGTTAGAGAAACACTACTCTTCACAACGAATTTGTAGTTAGAGAGTGTTACATCTCCTCAACATTGCGCGAGCCAAAACGAGGCCAGCAGAAACAAGTGAAGTTGTGGTTAAAGAAACACTGCTCTTCATATCGAGGTCGTGGCTAGAGAATGCTACATCTCACCAACACCTACAGGTCGAGACGAGACAGATGAGGATATCTTCACCCGCCGAACAGATTGAGATGAGGTTTACCCGGTAAAAGGCACGGAAGGTAAGAACCGCTAAAGGTACCCTTTCTTCCTTTCTGTCCTTTCTCTGAGTTTTGGCTCATCTAGGCCCTTGTGTACTAGTTTTCCCAAAACTAGGGGCAACTGTAAGCACCGTGTCCCGGAGCAGTCCGGATCAGAGATTACCTTATGATGAAATTGGCATCCGAGCCTGTACAAACGGTTTGGATTCGGAGGCTTTAGTCCCATGCTCCACGAGAAATGAGTCTTTTTACCTTTTGTAGGCAGAAGGGGAGAACAAGGGGAGTTTTTAAAGTCCAAAAAAGTATGTTTTCCTTGACGGACGGCCAGCCCGTTGGTCGAAGGTCAGCCCGTCAGTCAGGTGGTAGGACGTCGGATGAATCCTGGTGTCAGAAGGATTCTTTCGACGCTCGTCGGTCAGATTGCAGAGCCGTCGGATGAATCCTTGTGTCAGTAGGATTCTTCCAACACTCGTCGGTGAACCATCGACGCCCGTCGGTCACCCCTGGCCTATAAAAGCTTTGAATTTTCTCATAAAAAGGGGTTGGAAATTTTGCAAAAATAGGGGAAACTCTGCCAAAATTCACGCATTTTTTCTCTCTCTCTTCCAACAAACACATTTCTAAAAAGATCTAACTAATTCAAGAATCAAATCTTCAAAAGAAAGAGGATCTAGTTGATTTTTACGATTTTTTATTTCCAAAACTCAATTTTCGCCAAACTGTTGAAGATACATTCTATCTTCTACATTTGATCTTTTTGTTCGGACATTCTCGTGGAGCTTGCGGGAAGTCAGACAATAACAAGGAATCCAACCAAAAGGTTGTTCTGAGGGTAAGTATTCCGGACCCTTTTCTGTCCTTTTTTTTCCTTCATTTTCGATATTATCTTTGCTCTTATCCCCTTTTTTGTATTTCTTACTCCTATTCTACTTGGATCTGTGTAAAATTTGTGTTTTTGCTTTTTGAAAATTTTTGTTTTTCGGGGACAGTGGTGACCGACGGGTCATCTACTTTGATCGACACCCGTCGGTCACCTTTAAGAATAACCCGTCGGTCACCCTCACAGATGGCTCCCTTCGAGTGAGCGACGGGCCGTATTGGTCACCTTGACTGACGCCCGCCGGTCATTTGGCATAGCCCGTCGGTGGGTTCTGTCCCACATTTTCAAATCTTTTTCTTTTCCTTTTTTGTTCACTTAAATTTTGATGTTTATTTATAGCTTTTCTTCTGTATTTTAACATCCTTTCGGCTTGTTTTGTGAGAGTATGTTTTCTTTTCTTAGATCGGCTGGAGCCTGAGGGAGTTCTCCTGTATATGGAAAGTTCGCCTGGTTTAGTTCCTTATCCTCCTCTCTTTTGTATTTCATGTATTTATTTATTGTTTCTCCTGTATATGACAAAATTGTTGTATTTCTCGCTAATGTAAAAATCGGCCAAACGTTTTATATTCAATAAATTGAATTCTTCATAAAGTCAAGGACCCAATGTCCTATTTTATCCAATAAAATCCTCACAATAGAAATATCCATTTTAATAATAATGCATGCGAGGACCAAAGACCTCAGAATAAGCAATGCCCCGATTTGTGTATGTATCGCACATTTATAAAAGGGAGTTGCATTTCGCTCCTTGTGTTATTGTAATTTATCGCTTTTGTTATTTACTCGGTCATTTACCGCTTTCCAAATATGACTAAATGCGCTTTGATTCAATTGCATCGTGTGGAGAGAGAGCGAATTAATGAAATTGAAAACTTGATTATAAAATAATCGAGGTAGAAATAGATGAGAAGTCCCAAACCCAGCTCTGGTCTTTGGGTTCAAAGAGGCGAGAGGTCTATCCGATCACTCATTGGAACTATGACCTCCAAGACACCTCTTATGTCACGAGACTTTGACGTTAATCCTAGGCTCCTTAGGGCGAGAGGTTTACCCTCCAAGACCCCTTTGGTTGGCCCAAAATGGATACTAAGCGTAGTCTTAGGCTCTCCGAGGCGAGAGAAACTTTCCCAATGTTCTATTGGGTGGCGACTCCATGACACCTCCTTGTTGCCCAAAATGGACGCACTTGTAAATATCTTTACAAGTTGCCAACGGATCCTCAATTGCCCGATCGCCCTTAAGCGGGCAGTCAGAGGGGCGGCCGTGGGGTCTGGCGTGCGGCACACCATCCCAATAAAATATCGGAATGATCCTCTCGTCTCATTGAGCCCAAAGACCAGAGATGGTTCGGGACTTCTCATTTATTCATACCTTGGTTATTTTATAATTAAGTTTTGAATTTAAGTTTTCATCCATTTTCTCATCCATTTCGATGCAATAATTAGAGCGCAAGTTTGATCATTCAAGGCAAGCGATAAATAAAAGGGTAAATAAAATAAAGTACATGAAAATAAAGTACAACAAAACTAGGGGCGGAATACAACCCCCATAGAAAATAAAATACAAAATCATACATAAAACGGGGTATTTATTGAGAATGAGGACATTGATCCTCTCATGCATAATTAAATAAAACAATTTTAATGGTGACAATGTATTTGGATGAAAAACTAGGACATTGGTCCCATTTTATTAGGAAAACCCAATTTATTTTATAGAAATACTTTTGTGTGATTTTTTAATTAAGCGTGCATAAAAACTATTTCATTTAACAATTATATAAGAAATAAATCAAAAATAAATAAAGGAAAATTAACATGTACAATAAAATGATCAAACTCTGAATCTCCTCCTTCGCTTGCATGGATGCTCAAACAAGAAAAAAATACGGATTTGAAACAAAAAAAAAACAAATAAAATTTATGTTAGTGATTAAACCAAAAAAATTAATTAAACACATAAATCATAGATTAGAATAAATAAAATATGCATTATATACGACAAGTCAATTAAATAACATATTAAAATAAATTGATTAACATATTAAATAAAACAAATAATAATAATAATACTAATAATAATAATAATTATAATTATTATTATTATTATAATAATAATAATAATAATAATAATAAAATGAGATAAGACAAAAATAATATTTAGAAATATTAGATCTATGTACAAAAACACATGAAATAAATAAAAACAAAATAAATGTAAAGATATACATGGTTAACAATTAAATATAAGCAAAATAAATAAAAATTAAGGGATCAAGTCTAGAATATTTACCCTCAGATTAGGATTCGATTGATGATGAATATTGATTGATTTTCCTTGCTTTGATTTGCAAAATAGAAATAAAAAAGAAAATGATAAAAATTGGAATTTTAATCCAAGAGAAAAAAATTGATTAAAAAAATGGAAGAAAATAAATTCTTAAGAACAAAGAATGATTTTCTTTGTCTCAAGAAAAATTCTAGATTAAAAAATTGAATTTTTTTAATATTAGAATTTTATTTGGAGAAAATAGATGTAAAAAAATTGTGGAGAGAATTCTTGAAGAAGAAGATCCAAAGAAAAGATGAAAACTTGATGTCTCCAATTTTCCCTAATTCCCACTTCAAAATCCAACTTAAAATGAGAAAAAAGGAAAAAATCATTATTTATAGAAGAAAATCAGATTTTTAATTAATTCCCTTGATTTTGGATGTTAAAATGGAAGACAAAAATTCAAAATCCCAAAATTTGGGTGAAAAAAGGTCAAAAATTGAGGAAAAAACGAAAAAAATGGGAAAAAAACACGATTTCGGCGGATTCTGGGCAAGATGGGCGACCGACGGGCGTCAACCGCGCGCAGCAGGTGCACGCGCAATGCGCAAATTAATTGAATTCGTTTAATCGGAAAATTGATATTAAGATAAAGATATGGTTAGCTAATTATAAGTTAATTGAATTCGTTTAATCAATTTAGCTAACCATAGTATTATTGTTCGTAAAAAAAGAAAATCATAATAATATTATTTTGAATTAATTGGCTATTTAATAACTTGATTAGTTTAATTAGGTTAACAGAATTGGAAAGAACAGTTAATTAATGGTACGTAAGGCTTAAGGGTGTTACAATTTATATTGGTATCAGAGGTCCGGTTTAAGCGATTCTAAGATCGGAGTGGGTCAATAGGATTGATATAAGTACATGTACATGCTAATTAATTTTTGGACAGTATAGTATGTGAGGCTAATGTATGCTTGCTCCTAGTGTTAAAGAGTGTTAGAATGGCTTCTGATGATGGTAGGCGTGAGGGTGATAGAGAGTACAGCTTCTGTCAGTTTCGGTCCCTCGGATTTGCCTCGGCAGCACGATACTCCGTCGGCTGCACCTCTCCCTTCGCAGCAGTCTGAGTTCATGAATATGATGGCGAATTTCTTTCAGTTTATAGTTTGATTGATCCTGGTTCCACGCATTCTTATATTAGTACTGATATTGCCTGGGATAAGAGATGGCATGATTGTCAGGGAGACCAAGATATTCCAATGAGTAATCCTTTGGGGCATAGTGCGATAGTGGACAAAGTTTATAGAGATTGTTCGATTAATGCTCAGGGTTTTGTGTTTTCTGCTGACCTGATTGACCTCCCCTTCCGAGAGTTTGATGTGATTCTGGGTATGGATTGGTTATCCACTCACCATGCCACTATTGATTGTAAAAGAAAGAGAGTGACCCTTAAGACCGCAAATGATCAGGAGGTGGTTATTGTGGGTGAGAGATCAGATTTCCTCTCAGATGTGATTTCAGCCATTGTAGCTAAAAAGCTTATCAAAAAGGGTTGTGTTGCCTACTTGTGTTATGCAATGGAGGCTAAAAAAGATGAACTTAAGGTTTCCGATGTGCCCACTATTCGGGAGTTTTAGGATGTTTTCCCTGAAGCACTTCCTGGGTGCCATCTGATAGGGAAATAGAGTTTTCCATTGATTTAGTACCCGGTACTGCACCGATCTCTATTGCTCCCTACAAAATGGCACCCATATAACTCAGAGAATTGAAGATCCAGTTGCAAGAATTACTTGATAAAGGCTTCATTAGACCAAGTGTTTCACCTTGGGGAGCTCCAATCCTCTTTGTGAAAAAGAATGATGGATCACTTCGGTTGTGTATCGATTACCGACAGTTGAATAAAGTCACCATAAAGAACAAGTATCCACTGCCTTGGATTGATGACTTGTTCGATCAGTTGAAGGGCACTAAAGTATTTTCAAGAATTGATTTAAGATCTGGCTACCACCACATGAAGATTAAAGAGTCAAATGTGCCTAGGACATGTTTTCACACTCGGTATGGTCATTATGAGTTCATGGTCATGCCATTTGGGTTGTGTAATGCCCCTGCAGCTCCTTTGACCAGACTGTTACCGAAGAATGTTAAGTTTGCATGGTCAGATAAATGTCAAGAAAGCTTTGAGAAGCTTAAGTGTATGCTGACTGAAGTTCCATTGTTAGTGCAACCTGAACCTGGTAAGGATTTTGTGATCTACAGTGATGCCCCTAGGAATGGTTTAGACTGTGTACTGATGCAGGAAGGCAAAGTGATTGCTTATGCCTCTCGACAGCTTAAGACTCATGAGAAGAATTACCCTACTCATGATCTTGAGTTGGCAGTCATTGTATTTGCATTAAAGATCTGGAGACATTAATTGTATAGTGAGAGATGTTATATCTACACTGATCGCAAGAGTCTCAAATACTTGCTTACTCAGAAGGAGCTCAATTTGAGACAGAGACGTTGGCTTGAGCTGATCAAGGATTTGAGTGCTTCATTGACTATCATCCCAGTAAAGCTAATGTGTTAGCAAATGTGTAATGCCCCAAAAATTTTAGTGTTTTTATTTATTAATTTGACGCACTAAAAATTCGTCAAATGTTGATTTTAACGCATAAGAGTGGAATTTTTCATTAAAGTTATGTAATTTAATTATTCAAATAATTTTTGATATATGCATATATGTATGTGTGTGTAACGCATATTTACATGTAAATGGATAAGAAAATAGTTAATAGATAAAATAAATAAATAATTATAACATATGATAATATTTAGTAAGGTCTAAAATGATCTAAAATTTGTGAGAATTAAGTTAATTAGTGGGAGAACACGGTAAAGAAAACGAAGAAGGAAAGAAAGAGACCGGAGAAAGAGAGAGGGAGAGAGGGATGGCGGAGCACGGTGGAAGGGGCGAGCGGCTGGCGCTGGTCGACGGCAAGCAACCGGACTCCTCGCCGTTGCTGATCGCAGGTGTCTTCTTCCCCGTTGCGACGTCGTCATTTCAGAAAAAGGGGAGGAAAAATCGGGAGTTCTTCAGCATTTTTCGGCGAACTCCGGTGGCGGTTGACGACACGAAGGGCACCGTGGGATTCCTGGTGGCCAGACGAAGCTTTCGGTGGCCGTGGATCTCCCTCAATAGCCGGCGACAAGTAGATCGGAGGAGAAGGAAATAGAAGCTACTGACCCCGATTCCAACGAAACAACGGGGAGTATCGGCGCGTGACCACCGGAACCGTAAACCCGAGGCATCAAGCTTCCCTCCGATGAGCTCAGCGCCTCCGGTGGAGCTCCGGCGAACCTCCGACGAGACTCTGGCGAGTCTCCGGCGACGGTGAAGAGGCCAACTTATGCAGAAAAATCCGGTATGTGGCCACCAGAATTACTTTCTTAAGTGATTTTCCACAAGTTAAAATTTATTAAGAGTGATTTTGCTAAATACAGTATGTGAACAATTTTATTGATTTGCTGGCACTGTGTTAAGAGTAATGGCTTAGCTGAATAGAATTAAATTTGAGATTTACAGATTTCGGGTTAAATGAAAAGAATTGAAAAGTTTTCCATATTCGGGAAAGTAGGACTGCATTTGTAAAAAAGGAGAAAAATAGATAAATTTGTAGTAGGATTTTAAATTGTATATAATCTTTATAATGATAAAATTCTGGCGTATAAACTAGATTAGTAATTAAACTAATAAATAACTTGACAATAATTAAATTTGATAATGGTAGTGTATTTGATAATTCTTAAAGAATTGGTGGGAATTTAAATGTTGAGTAGGAATTCCAATTACATTTATTGATAGTTTGAATTAAGGATTAATTTGGGTTGAAGGCATGTGATTTTATTATATTAAAATTCGATTAGTGCATGTTTTAAAATATTAAGTGAATGTTTGAAGCCATTGTTCAAGGAGTCAAATTACTGTTAAGACCAAATTAGAAGTATATGTGTACCCCTATATAAGTGCAAAATAACATAAATACAATAGTAAGTTTGTAATAAGTTTTAAATTGTATGGTGAATTTAATTTAGTTTAGTCAATTATTTTAAGCTGTGAGTTAAAGCTTAAATAAATTAAGCAAATTAAGTTAAACTGATGAATTGAGCTAAATCATTGAAATAGAAGCAAGTAGGGATTGGTAATTGTGGAGTTCTGTTTTTGGGTACATCATGGAATTTCACTTGAATTGTGCATTTGAATTTATAAACTAAGAATGGATAATATACATATTGTGATGAATTACTACCGTAATAAATTTTAGTCGCTATGTATGGGTCGACTTGTGAAAATTGTTTAGTACAATTTTGTTAAATGTTACGAGTAATATGATAGAGTTGAGGACTTATAATAGGTGTCATTTTAATAAAATGAAATTTATTGTAAATCTCTAAAGATAGGATGGAATTTAACATGAAGAGAATGAATCAAATTAAGTGAGTAAGAGTGGATAATAAAATATAAAGAAAAAGGAGACTCAATCATAGGAGTTTATGGTATTTGTAAAAGTATGGGGTATAACAAGAAAGAAAAAAAAAATATAGAAGAGAATAAACAAATTTATAAGTAAAGATTAATAGAAGGCAACATCGTACTTTATTAAATTTTAGAGAAGAAAATATAAATTAACTATACTACTGATAAATAAAGGACTAAAAGTATTTTAAGCAGGCTCATGATATGTGAGTAAATTAGAGAAATTTAGTGTGTTTGACAAATATCGAGTGTAGTTAAGTATACTTAAAGATAATGGTAATAATAAAATCAAATAAATGGTTAATAAAATCAGAGTGTTAACTTGTAAATAAAGGCCAATGGGTTATAATTATATATATAAGATTTATTATAATTGTTAATGCCTTTTAATTATATAAACATGATTAATGGCTTGCTATGAAGCTAAGTTAGTGAAATGTGATAAATAAATGAAATTTTATGAGAAAATGATGATGGATGATACTGGGATTAATTCTAGAAAAAAAATTGAATTGAAATTATATTGATCTTATTTTATGTAAAGATCAAAGTTTGGATTTGTTTAAATAACATTTATTAATGTAGCCCTATTCGATCAGCTGGGAGTCAAGTCTAGTTCAGGATATAGTGGCTAGCCATAGGGACATAAAACTGCGGGAGTGAGCATGATGTCTCACTATTTTTATAGGTCATTAATGGACCTATTCTGTATTCTTAAAAGTATCTGTATTGGAATGTACTGGACTAATCCTTCGGGGTTCTTTAGGTTTGGAATGTACTGGAGTAATCCTTCGGGGTTCTTCAGGTTTGGAATGTACTGGAGTTATCCTCTGAGGTCTCTTCAGGTTATTGTGAACTCTTAGAGATTCACACCCCGTTTATCCTGTGCTTAGAGTCTGCCAGCATTGTACTATGGGCAATACAGCAAATTGCAAAGTGAATTGGTGAATGTGAAATAATTATGTGAATCAAGAAATTGAATGGTTAATAAATAAAGCCTGGTAAATGGTGAATTTAAATAATAAATTTTGTAATCCATATTAAATGTATAACCTAAGAAGTTAGATGGCAAGTGTGAAAGTAAATGTGGATTAAGAAGCCATAATGTAACTTAATGACAGAAGTAAAGTTGAAGGATAAAATAGTACAACTAATAAAGGGATGTTAATTAGTAGATAAGAGTGAAATTTAAAGTTATATATATGTGTGTGTGTATATATATATATTGATTTGGCTGAAAGTTAACTAATGTATATTATGATTTTGAATTATGATAAAGCTATGGTTCTGTGATAAAAACTTTAATTGAATAAATGATATCAATAAATGATCCAATGAAATCGGTAATATGATGAAGTAGTTTTATGTATATATATTAGTTGGTATTAGTGACTAGATGAAAGCTATAATAATTGTCATATAGAAATGAAATATTAATTGCTATGATATAAGTATGCTGACTGTTTAATAATTCATGGAATTTGTTTAATGATGCATGATAAGTATGTTTTGCACATTGTCGAAATGCTAGTAGACCTCAGCTATGAATTTAGAAAGTTAAATATAAATGTTTTAGGAAATTTCAGCTATTTAAAAGAATATTGAATGTATTGCATGAAGATTGTTTTACCTCACACGGTATTCATGTTTAAATTGGAGCTAAATAAATGATTTATGATTAAATAATTGGTATGTTAATAATGAATTGTTCTGTTATATGTGAAAGAAGAAAGTAAGTCGCAATCTCAATGCAAAAACATTCCAATTTATGTTAATTTGTATATTTGTATACTCACTATATTATACCTTGGATAAGTAAATTTGGTAGTCACCACTAAGCATAAAGCTTAGCGCGTGGTTTATCCTCGCGCAGGTATAAGACAGGAATCAAGTCAATATCAACACTGTTTCAAAGGAGGAGCGTTGAATGGTAAGAATGACAAGTAGGTGATGAGAATGAAATTTCTGGGAATCGATAATTGGGTTTTGTTCTGATTTGGCATGTACACTACCTAGATAATTAGGATACTATTGTATCAAAGAATTTGTATTAGATAATTATTTATAGTGATAGATGATGTATTATCATAGTATCTTTGTAGTTTGTATAATTGATGTAAATAGTGAGTGGATGATATTGTGAATTATTATGTGAGTATGTGATTGGATTTAAATTGGAGGATGGGCAAAATTGTGTGGAGTTTGAATTGGAGTAGGATGGATGGAACTGTATTTGATTATAGAAGTGTAAAGACTTTCTGTTTACAGGGGGATAGGCAATATTATAGAGGAGACAGCCGAAATTTTGGTAGAATTTAAGTAGCATATTTTAGAATGATTGTATGAATAGTAAAGTTTAATAGTTATAGAACAGTTGGAAAAAAAAAATTTTACCCGGATTTTTGCAATAATTGTAAGAGTAATTTTAAGACAATTAAGATATTATGTACAGTTTAAGGGTGTTACAAAATGTCCTCTGTAGAAAATTCATGGCTTCACTTCAGGCTATGAATGTTTGTCTGAGCTTATCGAATGATGGAGCTTTGATTGCAGAAATGCAAGTTAAACCAGATTTCCTTCAGCAAGTAAAAAATACTCAGAAACAAGATGATCGATTGTCTGCCATCGCATCTCAGGTGAAAGATGGAAATGTCAGTGATTTCTCATTGGGTCCAGACGGTGGATTATATTATAAAAAAAGATTGTGTGTGCCTGATCAAGCTGATTTGAGGAAGAATATTCTGTCAGAAGCTCATCACAGTAGTTTTTCCATGCATCCTGGTAGCAATAAGATGTATCAAGATTTGAAGAAGCAGTATTAGTGGTCAGGTATGAAATGTGATGTGTCTGAGTTTGTGGGTAAGTGTCTGATTTTTCAACAAGTCAAGGCAGAGCATCAGGTTCCTTCAGGTTTGCTTCAGCTTATTGTTATACCTGAATGGAAATGGAATCGAGTTACCATGGATTTTGCATATGGGTTTCCGCTTACCAGAAGGAAGCATGATGCAGTGTGGGTTATTGTGGACCGGCTCACTAAGTCAGCTAACTTTTTACCTATCAGAATGGATTATCCGTTATCTAAGCTAGCTAAGTTGTACATTAGTGAGATTGTCAGATTGCAAGGAGATCCTTCCTCCATTATTTCTGACCGTGATCCAAGTTTTACTTCTCAGTTTTGGAAGAGATTTCAAGAAGCTTTAGGGACTATACTACATTTCAGCACAGCTTTCCATCATCAGACTGATTGTCAATTTGAGCATGTGATTCAGATTTTGGAGGATATGCTGAGATGTTGTGTGTTCAAGTTTGGTAACAGTTGGAAAAGGTATTTGCTTTTAGCAGAGTTTGCCTACAATAACAGTTATCAAACTACCATCAAGATGGCTCCATATGAAGCTCTGTATGGTAGAAAGTACAGAACTCCTCTCTTTTGGATAGAGCTCAGAGAAAGTAAGATTGTGGGTTCAGAATTGATCCGCGAAACTGAAGAAAAGGTCAGAGTGATTAAGATAGACTGAAAGAACTCATGGATCGACAGAAGTCCTTTGCAGATTTAAAAAGAAAAGACATAGAGTTTCAAGTGGGAGATAAAGTGTTTCTGAAAGTATCTCCATGGAAGAAGATTCTCAGATTTGGAAAGAAAGGCAAACTGAGTCCGAGATTTATTGGAACCTACGAGATTATTCAGCGGATCGGACCTGTAGCCTACAGATTGAAGCTTCCGAAAGAGCTAGAAAAGATTCACGATGTCTTCTATGTCTCTATGCTTAGAAGATATCGTTTAGACCCCAGTCATATCATCAAGCATAAAGAGGTTAAAGTTCAACCAGACATGACTTATGAAGAGTACCCAGTTAAGATCCTGGCTCGAGAAGTGAAGCAGCTCAGGAGTAAATAGATCCCGTTAGAAAAGGTCCTCTGGAATTAGGGATTCAAGGCATAAATCAATCCACACAAAGCATTCACATGGTTATTAGGGATTCAAGGCATCCCCTAACAAGAAAAATAACTACTCACCCATGATTGAATTAAAAACTGAAGTAAATAGAGAGAAATTGATATTACCCATTTTAGATCCGAAAATGAAATTCTTACAATAATAAAATTGATGTTCTTCCCATTCAATCTGTTCTCAAGACTTCAAAAATAAATAATAACCTCCCCCTATCTCTGATTATTCCCCCAGATTAAAATAACAACAGCTTAATTAAATTCATTCAAAATATATGAAAAATCTCAACTTAAGTTATAAAGAAAATAAATCTGACTTTCGTTCCCCAAAAAGATCGATCCCCCTTAATGTCTAACTTCAGTCCCTAAATAACCGTTCAAAGTCAAAAGGTGGCCTGAAAGTCTTCGATTTTGTGCAGATCTTGTTTATATGCAGGTTACACGGCGGTATGAGAATTCCTCACCGCCGTGTAAATGGCCTCTGGTGAACAATCTTGAATTTTTATTCCGCGTGTCCAGCGCCGTAATTGTTGGCAATTTACGCTTTACACGGCGGTATGAGGATTCCTCACCGCCGTGTAACTACTTACGTAAGTGGTGATTCCCGTTGTACACGGCAGTATGGAAGTTCCTTACCGCCGTGTAATGCCCTTCTGCTGCACTGTGTTATTTTCATTTCACACGGCGGTGAGGAAGAACCTTACCGCCGTGTAAGCTACCTAAAAATGCCAAAAACAACATAAAATCTTACTTTAGTATACTAGACAATATCTAATAAAACTTTAACAAAAATATACTGAAATAGGAACTTCTAAACTCAAAAGTAAGCTGGAAATTCATATAAAAACAACATACATTTTGAACTTATCAAAATACCCCACAATTAGCTTTTGCTCGCCCTCGAGTAAAATACCTCTTTAATTCCAACTTTCTCAATTTTCAAGCAAGAGAACGGAAATTCAAAATACCAAGAAAACACTTAGTAAATTCCACTTGAGAGAAATTCTTGCTCATACAAAACTCAAAAGAAGAGAATACAATTAAATTTCCGGTGTGTGTGTGCAAAGGCCAAAACCAAAGTTTTAATAATTTTCAAAATTAAAATTCCAGCATCAATCAATTAATGACCAATTAAGTTAGTGCACGAATGCACATCTGGTTTCTCAATTGAAACACTAGAAACACCATAGGCCTCTCCTTTGGTACCGGAACCTGAAGGTCATCTCCACTGAACAAATCAAGACATAAAAATGATCATTAGGTCTTAAACAGATTGTAATGCAAGGTTCGACCGGTGATGGCTAACAAGAAGAGTTTAGAAAATCAACAAAGATTCAGCCACTCTACCGACTATTACCGCTACCCAATAAAATTTTTCATCACCTACTTCCAAATTAAACCAAAGTTGCCAAGACTTAGCTCTTTCCCATAATGAAAAATTTCGAATCACAAGAAAATGAGAAGATGAAATTTCCTTCTCAAGCCCGACCATCCAATAATATGAACATATTATTTTACAATAGAGGATACCCCACACTTGAATTTTTCTATAAACTTTATTTATTTATTTATTTATCTTTTTATTTTTATTTTTATTTTTATTTTTATTTTTATTTTTTTATTTTATTTTTTTTTTGAGAAGATAAACTACCCCACACTTGAATATTTCAGTAACTTATAATCAGCTACAAATTCCATACCAAATCAACAAAGGTATTATCTTCATTTTCTTTTCCTTCCAACTTACTAAAACATTCAATCTAACTTGTTCTCTTGCCAATTAAATTGAGACTCCTTCACACCACCACATGAAATTCAATCACCCAAACTTCCCACAAGCAACCCCCCACAATCCTAGAGTGGCCAGCTCTCTTATAAGGGTAAGCTAAAGGCTTTTTAGGTTTAATGGTAACAATGAGTTGTGCAAACAAGAAAGTTCTCGAAATACGCATTTAGCATACTTAATTAGGCTCAAAATTGGCTAACAAGGGTAATTAATTCCATAGGTAGGAGAAAGTTTATTTAAAGTGACTTAACAAAGAAAGATGCCTAAATCATGTCAAAATTCATGTCTTAATTGTTATATCGTTTCGAAGGGCAATGAGGAAGGTTCTAGTGCTCTAAAGACTTTCTGACCAAGAGATTTCATGGCTGGTTTTTCTCGACTTGTAAAAACTGGCCTGAGTTCAAAATATTGGAAATTTTAATTGTATGCTCTAGTTTGAACAATGTTAGGAAGAGAAATTCTTAAACAAAATCTTACTCTCTTGTTAACTAAATGCTTTAAATAACTTATTCAAGTTTGAAAATTAAACTGGAATAACACTTAAGGGCTTACTAAACTAATCATAAGAGAAATCAACCAGCTCAAATCAAACAACTTAAATAATTAAAACAAAAACACACAGCATGACTAAAGCAAAAATAAAGTGCAAAAGTGTAAATAAATCCAACACAAATAACTAAAATACTAAAGTAATACTAAAGGTTAGACACATTCAGTTATACTTTCACAGCAAGTTCCCACCCCACACTTGCGAACTTGCTGTCCCCAGCAAGTAATCTAACCAAAAAGAAATCCAAAGTAAGAAGTACTGAAGTAATAAAATGTAAGATCAAAAAAACTCCCAGAAACTTTTTTCACTCTTGCGGAGGTGGTGGTGGAGGAAAGCGATCCCTCATGGTTTGGTAAAATTGCTCCTACTCCTGCCGAGAAAGGTATATGGAATGCTCCAGCCTGGCCAAACTATGTGCTTGCTTGGCTAACTGCTGCTCATGCATGTCCAAACGCCCCATAAGCTGAACATGTTCAGCATGGGTATCCTCCATAAAGCTCTCCTACTGATCTAAGCGAGAATTAAGCTAAAACTGTCCAGTCTGCAAAGCCTCTAAATGGGCAGTAAGCTGGGAGAAGTCATACGCTGGCATGGCTGGGGCGGGTCCTGCAGCAGCTGCACCTGCAGCCTCCTCTTGCTGCTCATCCTCATCTTCAGCCCCTTCTACTGGCAACTGTACTCGACCCCTTTCAATGAGGTGCAAGTATTCTTCCTGGGTGGACAATCTGACTTGATCATGAAAATGATGGTCATCCACAATGATCCCCATATTCTTCAGCATCTTGAAGTCTATTAAATTAATATCTCCCAAATCGGATCCTAATGAGCTAAGGTCTACTTTCTTAACCAAAACTGTGACAACCCATCTGATCGCAATCTTCTTTACTTTTCTTGGATTACCCTGCAAGTCTTCAAATTTCTTCCATAAGAAATAGGCTCTATTTAATCGGATCTGGTGGATCATGCAATGTAAAAATAACGCTTCAGCCTGGTTCACCACGCCAGCTGCTTCAATGTGTCCATAAAAAGAGGGTGCAAAAAATCGATGCAAGATCCTCAAAGCATGGTCCCTCAGATGGTGTGCCTTGGACTGTCCAGTGACATATTGTGTGGCTGTGAGTGGATCGCAGATTGTGGCCCAAATTGTCTGTTTATTCACGTCGGGAAGATGTCGGGCCCCATCCACCGGAAAACCAAGGGCTTCTGAAAACTCATTAAAGGTCAATGTGTACTTCCTCTTGTTCAACCAAAATGTTACCTCCCCGGGGTCTTCCTCATCGCCATTATCAATCTTGCAATCTACGGTTGCAAGGAAATCCCGAGTCAACTTCGGATGAACTCGCTCATTTTTCTGAAAAACATCTGTCCATCCTATCCCAGCAATCAACTCATTAATTTCTTCAATTATCCCCAAGTTCTGTAGTGAATCAAAATCTAGAAAGGTGGAGGGTCAGAATGTTGCCTCTGTTAGACACTGGAACGCAGTGTGGCACCTGGTTGGGACCCAAGAGGGTATCGAGCTATCCCTAGAAGACGATGCCTGGTACATTCTAGATCTTTTTGGAGCCACTACATCAATAGATAAACACAATTAGAGGGGGAAACAAAGGCTTAGATTTGCAACAAAATAGTAGGCTAGCCGAAATTGAGCTAAAAACAATGTGTAGAAACATTGATAAATCAATGCTACAATGATAAACTTTAAAAATGACAAAGGCCAACACTTATGACAATAATGCACGCGCATGTTTCCTTAGTAGCAAATGTACAAAAAGAAATAGAATGGGAAAAATTACAGCATTCTCACTGCATTACCATACTGCCATCATTCACATGCTTAAATTCCCACTCAAATGTTAATCACAGCTTGAGACAAACATATTGCATAGTATATAGAAGGCAAAAGATTAACCAATGTTGACAACAGACTATCTGACAGAGAAAGAAAGAATGAGATATACCTTCATTCAGGCAATTCGTCAAACACTTGGTGGGCACACGTTGTTTTGCATATAAAACAAGCAATTTTCATTCAATTGTCACCCCAAGTTTTTCACTCATTATAAACAAACCACCAATTCAACAATGCAACAGAATTCAAAGGAATAAAACACAATTCCAGTCACCAATTTAAGGCATAACACACAAATAAATAAAAAAAATACTGCAACCTAAATCCAGCCACTAATCCAAAGGATTCAACATAATTCCAGCCAACAATTTCAAATTAAGACACAAAATCCAGCCATTAATTGAAAATTAACACACAAAATCCACTCATTTCTTAAAGAAAGAAAGAATCAAGAAAAAAAAAGAATTGAAAAATACCTAAACCCTAGAACAACATAGAAACAAAATTAAAAAGAAAAGAAGGAAATAAATAAAAATAAGAAGAGAAGAATGAAGAGAACTCACTTGGATCGTAGGAGTGCAGATCAGATATGCAAAAGATGCTCTTGAAATGTGATTTAACCAAATTAAAAACAAGGAATTTCAAAAACTTTGGGTACCGGGTAGAGAGAGGCGAGATAGGGAATTTTGGTGTTTAAAAATGCCAAAAAGAAACTGGCGATTGGAGATTTAAAAACAGGGTTTTTGCATTTTACACGGCGGTATGGAAATACCATACCGCCGTGTAAAACACTACTGGAATTAGTCATTTTAAAATCACGATTTACACGACGGTATGGAAATACCATACCGCCGTGTACAATGCTACTGGAATCAGGTTATGAAATGCAAGTTTTACATGGCGGTATGATTATTCCTTACCGCCGTGTAAAACTATTTTTCAAGAAAAAATCATCCTGAAGCAAAGCAGCACTTACACTAAACATTCCAGAACATTTTACACTATCCCCAAAACCTAATTTGACCACTAAATGGAAAGAAAACTGACCTGAACTGAAAATAATTAGGTCTATAAAAACAAACACAAACAAAAGAGAATAAAATTAGAAATTGTTTTAGTTCTGATTTTTGAGTCTCAGCTAGACTTTGAACTCACCTCATTCGTCCTCTAAGGTAATGGTCACCGCTGTAATTTCAATGCGGTTCTCAAAATAGGGTTTTAATCGATGGCCATTTACCTTAAACTCCTCACTCCCAGGGTGCTTTCGGATCGTGATAGCTCCGAAATCAGTCACACTTACAACTTCAAATGGTCCCGTCCATCGCGACTTTAATTTTCCAGGAAATAGCCTTAATCGAATGTTATATAAAAGAACTTTCATACCTGGAGTGAATTCCTTCCTGATGAATTTCTTGTCGTGCCATTTCTTTGTACTTTCCTTATACTTCTCTGCTTGTTGATATGACCAAAATTGTATTTCTTCCAACTCATTCATCTGAAGAAGTCTCTTCTCACCTGCACTCTTAATACCAAAATTAAGAAACTTCGTTGCCCAATAAGCCTTGTGTTCTAGTTCGACAGGGAGATGGCACGACTTACCATAGACAAACTTAAACGGGGATAATCCTATAGGTGTTTTGAATGCAGTTCTGTAAGCCCACAAAGCTTCATCCAACCTCAAATACCAATCCTTTCTAGATGAATTTACAGTCTTCTCTTGGATCGATTTGAGTTCTCTATTAGATACCTCAACTTGTCCATTAGCTTGAGCGTGATATGGGGTGGTGATTTTGTGCCTCACACCAAATTTTTTTAATAGGGCAGTAAATTGATGATTGATAAAATGCTTGCCCCCATCACTGATTATGGCCTTAGGTGTGCCGAACCTAGTGAAAATGTTCCTCCTAAGGAATTCTAGCACAATTTTTGCATCACAAGTTTTAGTAGCTATGGCCTCTACCCATTTGCTCACATAATCCACTGCCACTAATATATACTCAAATCCAAAGGATATCGGGAAGGGCCCCATAAAATCTATCCCCCATACGTCAAACAATTCTACTTCAAGCACATTAGTTAAAGGCATCTCATCTCTCTTGGAAATATTTCCTACCCTTTGGCACCTATCACATATTTTCACAAAAACTTGGACATCCCTAAACATAGTTGTGACGCGCGCCGGATCCCCGCGGCCGCTCGTTTGACCGCCCGCATGTGGGCGATCGGGCAATTGTGGGTCCGTTGACAGCTTACAATAAATCGCAAGTGCGTCTATGTTGGGCAACAAGGAGGTTTCATGGAGTCGCCACCCAATAGAACATTGGGAAAGTTTCGCTCGCCTCGGAGAGCCTAAGACTGCGCTTAGTATCAATTTTGGGCCAGCCAAAGGGGTCTTGGAAGGTAAACCTCTCGCCCTAAGGAGCCTAGGATTAACACTAAAGCCTCGTGACACAAGAGGTGTCTTGGAGGGTAAACCTCTAGCCTCTTGAGCCCAAAGACTAGAGCTGGTTCGGGACTTCTCATTTATTTATACCTTGATTAATATTATAATTAAGTTTTGAATTCATTGTTTCATCAACTTTCCACACAATGCAATTTAAATTAAAGGCGCAATCATTCATATCAAAAGCGGTAAATGTAAGCAAAATCCAAAATAAAGCATTCAAAAAACAAATTACAATAACAATAGGAGCGGAATACAACTCCCATTTATAAAAGTGAAATACATGCATAAAACGGGTTATTCATTAATAGTAAGAACATTGGTCCTCGCATGCATGTTTATTATGAAAAAGTTTTGATGTGATGATTTATTTGGGTATGAAAAACTAGGACATTGGTCCCCTTTTATTTAGAAAAAGAATGTCATGTTAATTAATAGAAACGTTTTTGTGATTTTCTTTTTAGCGTGCCTAAATAAAGAATTTTACAAGAAAATTATATGGTAAAATTAAATAAAATATTACAAATAAAGAAAATAAATATATGAACCAAACGAGCCTCTTTGGACCTCCCGATGTGCTCGCAAAAATGCCCAAGCGAAAAAAGAGTTTAGACATAAAAACAAAATACAAATAAAATAATGTTAGTGATTAAATCAATTAAACCAATTAAACATACAAAATAATGAATAACAAATTAAAATAAAATAAGATGATATGAAAAAATGATAATGGAATCAAAATGTTAACAAAACAAAATAAATGAGAAACATGCATTATGTATGACAAATGATTAAATGATGTGATGAAAATAAAATAAAACATGTTAATTAATTAATACATGAAAATATACACATGATGAAAATAATGATGAAAAGTGAAAAATAATAAATGAATAAATAATCAAATCATGTAACAATGATAAAAAGAATAATAAAAATTAGTAAACAAAAGAATGATGAAAATAATAATGATGCATAACAAGGTTAATTGATGTGTTCATAATAAATATAAACTATTTACATGGCAAAAAGATTAATTTAAGTTAATTATTTGCATGTTAAAAATAATTAGGAATCACAATAAAATCATTTACATGTTAGGAATTAAAAGAAAACAATATTCACATGAATAAAAATCAAATCATATATAAACAATTAAATAGAACGAATATAAAATCAATAAAACAAATGAATAGATGAAAACAATAAATAAATCAATAAAAATAATAAAATATACATGAATAAATTAAATAAAATAAAATAGAATAGAAATTGAGCATAGAATATTTACCCTCAGAGTATTGGATTTGATGAAGGAAAAGTGATGATTTTTCGGAAAATTGCTTGAAAGAATAATTTAGCAATGAAATTAATTCTCTTTGTTTATGGAGAAAACAAAGAAATTGATTTGTATGCTTAAAATTGAAAAGAAATTGATGTCAAAGTGATGATTAATTTCTTGTGTTTATGGAGGAAAAACAAAGAAATTAATTGGAATAATTAAGAATTGAAAATTGATCTTTCAATTTCAATTAAACCTTTTTAATTAAAAGAGAAATCTGAAATTTTTGAAGAGAAAATAGAAGAAGAAGAATTCTTGAAAAATCAGGTCTAAAAAAATGTGGAGGCTCCCGTTGATTTCATCATAAAGTATTTATAAAATAAAATAGGTTGCCTTAATTTATTTAAGGAAAACAAACCTATTTTAACACAAAATTCTTTTATTTTTAATGATAAAATCAAGTTTTATTAATTAATTATCTAAAAAAATATTTTAGAATTTAATTTGAAGTCAAAAAACCCAAAAAAAAAGGGATGAAAAACGGATTTTTGGGTGAAAAAATTGAAAAAGGGCTGAAAAATCGGATTTTTGGGTATCAGACCCTATACCGACGGCCAGGGGAGGAGGGACGAGCGACGGGCCTCACGCAGCGAGGCTGCGCGAAATCCGTGCGCAGAGGCGCGAAAATCGCGCGCCTCAGCGCACAGTGCGGCGCGCAACGCTGCGCGTCGCTTTTTAGCGACGCGCGGCATTGGCGACGCTGCTCTTCGCCAAATCGCGCCCAGCGCGCTGCCGCGCCCGACACTCGCGATCCGAAAAACTTTTTTTTTTTTAAATTGACTAAAAACACAATAATTTTAAGCCCTCATTTTTCAAAATTAATTTTTTAAATGTTTTTTATTATTTTCTAATTTTTCACTTTAAAATGCAAATTTGACGAGAAAACCATCACTTTTAACCTTTTAAGCCTGTGAAGGCAATTATCATCATTGGGTAACTTCGATCTAGGCTGACTCAGGACCCGGTGTCTACAGTTGCCTCCAGTTTAGGGGAATCTAGTACACTAGTGTCTAGGTGAGCCTAAACTCAAAGAAGAAAAGGAAAGAGACAAGTACCTGAGTCAGCCGTCTTTCCGAACTGGAGCATTCTGAGATGGTGGTTATTATCATGGTGTGTTTTCGTTTGTTGAAGCGGTGCTATTTGTGAGCCCTTCGGTTGATTGCCCCCTGAGAGGTCTTCGGTTCATCGATCGTTTGCCCCTTGAGAGGTCTTCCGTTCATTGATTGTTTGCCCCCTGAGAGGTCTTCAGTTCATTGATCGTTTGTCCCCTGAGAGGTCTTCGGTTCATTGCCCCGTGAGAGGTCTTCAGTTCATTGATCGTTTGCCCCCTGAGAGCTCTTCGGTTCATTGATCGTTTGCCCCCTGAGAGGTCTTCAGTTCATTGCCCCCTAAGAGGACTTCAATTTGCTGCTCCCTGAGAAGTATTTGGTTGATTGCCCCCTGAGAGGTCTTCAATTTGCTGCTCCCTGAGAAGTCTTTGGTTGATTGCCCCCTGAGAGGTCTTCGATTGAGGTCTGCCCCCGGAGAGGTCTTTGTTTGATTGCTTGGCCTGATGCCGTCACTCGGCTTTAGTCGGTGTTCGCATCAAATCTCTCTTTCTGCAAAATGGGGAAACCAAAATATGCAGGAAAAAAAGTGAGCATGCAAGTGAAATGCATGAGTAATGCAGGAATGCAGGATAAAAATTTATCTATGTGGACTTGGAGATGATAGCCGGGCTAGCTGCAATTTGCAATAGGATCGATGCCTTTCAAGCTGCTTTTGAATTTCATGCCCTTCGGGATTGCGAGATTCTCATCCGGTACCCGTAGTCAATATTTGAAGGTAGAGCGTCCCTTGTGGATTTTCACACTAGCTTTTCTTAGTGGGAAATGCGTCCTTTGCGGATTTTCACATAACCTTGTGCCTTAGTTTTTGCCTGGAATGGACCCAACCCAATCCAGCGGCTTTTCTCTTTCTTATCTTTTTTTTTTTGAAGGACAAACTGCCTGTTTTCAGGTTTTCACCCTATCCTTTTGCCTAGTTTTTGCTTAGAGCGCCAGTTACGGTTTTCACTCTAACGGCTCTTTTCTCTTTTTTTTGTTTTTTTTTTTAAGATTGCTGAAGTTGTTGGCAAGAATCTTTAGGGAGTCTTAGGACATGGTTGCATGAGCTTGATTTTGCACATCTGATAATAGGATGAATCGGCTGAAGCGTTTGCGTGCTGAGAGTAGCAGAGGGTAGGCAGATACATGACTTTGATCACACAGGGTACAATACTCTGATCACATCATTGCATAAATGCATGTGTTTCAATTTGATTTCATTAAACATGATCATTATTTTGGCATTGATTTAAAAAAATACAAGACTTTAGCTAATCTCGTGATAGATCTTGAAAGCATCAAACTCCTGTTATCAATCAGCCCTCTCGGGTTTTATGATTGAAGATTTTCTCTCATCTCTTAATCCTTTTCTTTGAATGCGAATTCTAGATGCAACTTTGGGGACGAGACTTAACTCGAATGCATGAATGCACTCGTGGCTCCTCGCTTTAAGCTCAAGAAACACCATATGCCTCTTCTTACGTACCAAACCTTATTAGAAGGTCATCTTCGCTAATTGGATAAGACTGAACCAAGAATCAGAAGGTCTTACTTTGGTTGTAATGTTAGGCTTAGGTAGATGGCTATCAAAGGAGGATCAGGTCGCTAGAGAAAAATGGCCGCAATATTTTCTCGACTGGTGGATGAACCATTCTCAGCTCAGTTGTATATACAAAGGTATTCTTGAATTTGGATTTGATAACATTTTAGCTCATATAAGATCAGATTGACAGGTAAAAAGGTAATCATGAAAACTCGTCAAGTGGTTATTATTTTGAGCTCTACTTTTTTTTTAAAGGAGCTCATGTCTTTGGCGCATGACTAAAACCCTCTTCCCAAAGTGTAAACTCATCCTTACCAAGGCAATTTTGATAACCCACAAAGAAATTGTTAATTGTTAAAAAGTTCATCCATCCCTGCTAGAGAGGCCACTCTTCTAAGGGGAAGCCAAAATCATTTTAGGCGAGGGGATAGTTTTAACACGTGTAACAACAAAATTGGCACGCATTTAGCATACCCACATAAAGGCTCAATGGGCTAGCAAGCGATTGTAAAGTAAGGGTAGGAAATGGTCATTTAGGGAACTATACAAAGAAAATGTTGCCTAAATCATTTTCTAGGTTCCGTCTTATCCAGGGATCGCTTTGACGGGTAATCAGAAAGGTTCTAGTGCTCTTAGTGAGTTTCCATCCAGTCCCCTAATTGCAACTAGTTTTTTTTTTTTTTATTTCCCTCTCTACGGGAGCTATGTTAGATGCTATCAAAATTTTCTTTGGGTTCCCCAAAGTTTCCGAGATTAACTGCAGTCATATTATTTGAATTAATGCCAAAGTAAATGTGTTATGATCATGCGAAATGAAATCAATAGAAACATTATAAAAATAAGCAAAAATTGTTCTCTTTATTACAAACCGAAAATTGTAACATAAAATGTTCTAGAAATAAAAAGAATTTCAGCATCTAAAAGCAATATCACTAGTGGGCCACAAGACACGATCATGTTCGCGGTGGAGGAACTGCATTATAACCTGCTTTCTTCTTTTTCTCTCTCTTCTCAGGATCTGCGATCTGATTGGTGTCAATGAGATCCTGGATCTTGTTTCTCAAAATCCGGCAATGGTCAGTGAAATGGCCGGTGTGCTGGTGGTAAGCGCAGTACTGATCACCTCTATGTCCCGGCTGTCCCTGACTCAAGGCTGGTCTGGGTGGCAAAGGTTGCAACTTGCCTTCCTTCATTAGTCTCTCCAGCACCCAGGATAGAGAGCGGCCTAAGTTGGAGTAGTATCTCTGACCCTGCCCAACTCCAGTAGCTGAGACCTCTGTCGTCCTACCGTTTTTGCTGTTGCTACTCCCGGCACCTCCCGATTTGAATCCCGACTGGTTCCCATAGCCTTTCCCAGCAAAGTTATTTTGGCTTGCTTTCTTTGCTAGGTAAGCCGCCTCAGCTTCTATAGCGATATCCTTAAGTGACTCCCAGTCCTTGAGCCCCTTAAAACTGAGCAAGTCCCTTAAGTAAGGGCATGAGTTTCTGATAAATAGCCTGATCTGGTCTGCAGTGTCAGGCTTCCTCTTCATCTCCATGACCCTGTTTCTCCATCTTGTAAGGCACTCATGGAATGACTCATCATTCTTCTGCTGTAGAAGCTCGAGGTCTTTTAGGGTGACCTCCATCCTAGTGCTGCAGTCGTACTGCTTCATGAACTCTTCGGTCAAAAGGTCCCAGTCCTACTTGGAACTTCTATCCAACCCGTGGTACCAGTCAACTACCGGGCCCACCAGACTAAGGCAGAAGTATTCCACCTTCTGCTTCTTACTCAGCCCTGTGCTTTTCATGACCAGGGTGTACTGCTTGATGTGGGCGGATGGGTCAGAGGTGCCATCAAATTTCGGCGCTCGGGCATCTTGAATCTTTGGGGCAGCAACTCTTCATCCCCCAGATCTCTGTCTTCTGGGTTGACCCCCTTTCCAACTGAGAGCATGCGGGTGATAGCTTCGATCTGCTGTCTCATACCTCTTAAAGCTTCATCCTCTACTCTGGGTGCTCTGGGCCTCGCAGCTTGGTGGACTATCGGCACCTCTTCTTCTTCTTCCTCCATCGGGAAATCATCGTTGGGCTTATGAATCCTTTCCCCTCTTGGCTCGATGGGTGCGGCAGCTCTGTGCTCATTGTTGGGTTGGCGAGCAGCAGCTCCAACGAAGGGAGCCTCCCCACCAGTAGGTGGTTTGGCTTGCCCCCGAGGAGGGGCTGCCTGTGGCTGTAGAGCAGCAAGCGGCTGTAGGGCAGCAGGTGGATGGGCAATCCTTTCAGCCATGGCACCCATCATGACTAGCACTCTCCGTTCAAAGTCCTCTAGCCTCCTAGCTAGGTCTTGAGTGGTCAGTGCTCCGGTTTCTTATGCCATTGGTGGTTCTTCAGAGGCTTCACTAATTGATGAGGATGACTCAGAATCCCAGTCAGATACTAGTTTCGGCAACTCAAAAAGCAGATTTGTCCTTACTAGCTGACCGTCGGAACCTCTAGTCCACTTAGATGAATCTATGATGGCTGAAAAAATTAGATTGTTAGGATGATGCATGAATGATGTAACACCCCCTCCGCCGCCCCCGTTGGAAGGACACTGGCGGGCGCGCTACCACGACACTCACTCACGACGCGACAAAGCATACAGCGGAAGCATTCACTAAACATAACAAATGAATATGGAAAGAAAAGGAAAATATTCTTCATTACATAAATAATCAACATACAAGATAAATACAATGTTCCAAAAGATTACATCTTAAAACTTTTACAAAAATAAAAGGTATACAAAAGAATTACAGGAGGAGACCCAAAATAAATAACTCGACTCCTATGTGGCCAGCCTGCAGATGCGCGACACGAGCAACTCCCAAAAACCTTCACGCTACCTGCACGGGATAAAAGCCCGTGCTAAGCGATAACGCTTAGTGGGGAGAAATAAACACAACAGAACACTATACTAGGAACATACACTAACATGCATGAAGCAATAAGAATCAGAATACAGAAATAATAAATGAATATATATGAGCAGAATAAATAAGAGAAAGCACTAAGCCAATATACACCATACAGAATCACATTATAATTAGAACACTTCACTTAGCCAACATCAGACATTTCACACAATAGCCTGAAATCAATGGTGGAGGACACGGGAACACGGCACGGGAGACCGAAGCCTCAAAAACACTTTAATACCCGAAGGTAGCGCAAGAGACCGGAGTCTCAAAACATTTTATCACTACACGGAAGATGACCATCTCGGAGGTCGACCGCTTCGCCCGAACGGGGCGGACTTAACAGCTGTTCACTAACCCTTTCTTATGCATGCTTAATTATCCTATACCTTGACACTTCAGGCTCGACAACACATTAACTCGCACAACATTGCACAATCAAAACAAAATTCAATTCAAAACTCTTATATTAAAAATAAATTCATATCAAAGCACTAGTACACTAATGTCACGAGTCAAAGGCACACACATTTTCCATGCAATAAAGAGAAACCGTGCAAAGTGGAACAAAAGAAACACACTCAGAAAACAAGGCAAGCAGGAAGGCCTCTGTCGCGATCGCGACAGGTGTCGCGCTCGCGACAGAGCACGGAGTACTACCTCGCGACCTCGCGCCAATAGGCCTGGTCGCGACGTAGCGCTCGCGGCAGCAAATCAGGGGCCGAGCTCTGTCGCGCTCGCGACAAGCGTCATGATCGCGACAGAGACCAGTTCCTTCCTCCTCGCGCGCACGCTCGGCGGCGCGCTCACGCGGAGGGTTCCGCTACCGAGCTCTCTGTCGCGCTCGCGACAGGCGTCGCGATCGCGACAGAGGGCTCCACAAGAACAAGGGCCAAGTCCGTCTTCTGTCGCGCTCGCGACAGACGTCGCGATCGCGACAGAACCCAGATTCGCCCAATCTGCACGTTTCCTACTCTTTTCGCACACAGTTTTTCATACATGCCCTCTACATGCTCATGCACTTACCTCACGCCTCCAGCACATCACCTCATCACTTTCAAGCCACATAAACACATTTATACACGATAATTCAATCATCAATTCAACAAGAATCACTCTCAACTAAACTCAATTCAATAATCATGGCATATTCAAATTCCGAAAACACATAATCTTCACTATATCACTAACACTTCATTAAATCACTACTTAATTAAACATGCATTTGCAAAACACTCACTATTACTCACAACATGCAATCACAAGATAGAATTGATCCCAAGGAGGTAAATAGAGACAAACTCAATCCACAACCATAGCTCACAAACACACACTCAAATACAATTTCCATACTAAAAGCAATTAAAATCCCTAACCTGGAAATAGCAGCTTCAAACCGAGCACCTCACCATTCTACTATATCCTTGCCTTTGCTCTTCCTTCTCTCTTCCGAAGCTTACACAAACCCAATCCACAATCAAAACCAGAAGTCAAGGAGCAAGAAACAAATAAAGGAACCCCAATCCGAAATCAAACACTTACCTTCAACACTACCAGCTCAAACCTTCCAGAAACCCACTCAAAACTCAAAGAAAATGCAAGAGAAAAGAGATGAGAGCAGCCAAAATGGAAGAAGGAGAGAGAGGGAACGGGAAGTGAAGAAGAAAGGGAGAAAATGAGTTAGCTTCCAAGGGAAGCTAGGCAAAATCTGCCCCTTCATTCCCTCTCTCCTACTTTTCATTAATTGCTCACCAACCCTTGCCACTTGTCACAATCTTAAAGAATCAAGCCATCCATCTTAACAAAACCACTCATGGCACCATACTCTAACCACACACAAGCCTTTCTAACACAAATATCTTCCAATGCACCATACACCACAACCCACTCAATAAAAGCCTTAATCCACTCACACCCTACAATTCTACACCTCAAGCACACACTAATATTCTCTTCACTTCAATTAATACCTAATTTATTAATTCCTTAACAACAAATCCAATTTTTCCTTATACTTATATACGAACATACCCTCACTTTACCGGCTTATCATGCACAATTCCGACTAAGCCCTATTTGGGTTGTTACAAATGACATATACAATGCATGATAGTGAGCTATGCAACATTTACAATCACATGCAAGCAAGTAAAGCCTTCCAACCTTATTACTCCAACACATGAGGTAATGTGGTCTCTTTCTTAGGTGGGCTTAATCCATGGGTTAGCAGGGAACCCAATGGATGCGTATGGTGCTCGGTGGAAAATTGGCATCATAACATCTCTTATCTAATGTGCAAGCACATGGGTTATGATCGTTATGTATTTAAGCAGCCCGAACAAGTTGACATGGGCCTATCGGGGCATGAAAGCCTTTGATTAGGTGACCAATCAAATTATATGGGCTTGTCCAATATATAATGATCCACATAGCAAGCATAGTATTAAGGTTTATACCACCTAGGGGAAGTGACTATTTCCATTACATGACCTTTGGTCATGGGTGATGTTACTTTAGGGCTACCCAAGCATGATCCCTGCCGACGGGTCTAGCTCATCACGAGCGTAAGGACCGATCGGGTCACCATTTAATATACCATGATGGTATATGGCTTGGGCTGGTGATTATTCTTAACACTTCCCTAAATTGAGTGAAAATAGGGTCGTGCTTCGGGAACGCACCGGGGCTAAAAGAGGGACCAAACTAGCGTAGATCTAAGGCTCTAATGAGATGCGATGCAGTTTTGAGGGAAAGCAAATTTATGAATTAAATTTTATCCATAAATGTTAAGCGAGGTATTTTCAAATCGAAATCTCAAACCATAAACATCCCCAGTGGAGTCGCCACTGTAACGCGCGCCGGATCCCCGCGGCCGCCCGTTTGACCGCCCGCACATGGGCGATCGGGCAATTGTGGGTATGTTGACAACTTACGATAAATCGCAAGTGCGTCTATGTTGGGCACCAAAGAGGTTTCATGGAGTCGCCACCCAATAGAACATTGGGAAAGTTTCTCTCGCCTCGGAGAGCCTAAGACTGCGCTTAGTATCCATTTTGGGCCAGCCAAAGGGGTCTTGGAAGGTAAACCTCTCGCCCTAAGGAGCCTAGGATTAACGCTAAAGCCTCGTGACACAAGAGGTGTCTTGGATGGTAAACCTCTAGCCTCTTGAGCCCAAAGACCAGAGCTGGTTCGGGACTTCTCATTTATTTATACCTTGATTAATATTATAATTAAGTTTTGAATTCATTGTTTCATCAACTTTCCACACAATGCAATTTAAATTAAAGGCGCAATCATTCATATCAAAAGCGGTAAATGTAAGCAAAATCCAAAATAAAGCATTCAAAAAACAAATTACAATAACACTAGGAGCGGAATACAACTCCCATTTATAAAAGTGAAATACATGCATAAAACGGGTTATTCATTAATAGTAAGAACATTGGTCCTCGCATGCATGTTTATTATGAAAAAGTTTTGATGTGATGATTTATTTGGGTATGAAAAACTAGGACATTGGTCCCTTTTTATTTAGAAAAAGAATGTCAAGTTAATTAATAGAAACGTTTTTGTGATTTTCTTTTTAGCGTGCCTAAATAAAGAATTTTACAAGAAAATTATATGGTAAAATTAAATAAAATATTACAAATAAAGAAAATAAATATATGAACCAAACGAGCCTTTTTGGACCTCCCGATGTGCTCGCAAAAACACCCAAGCGAAAAATGAGTTTAGACATAAAAACAAAATACAAATAAAATAATGTTAGTGATTAAATCAATTAAACCAATTAAACATACAAAATAATGAATAACAAATTAAAATAAAATAAGATGATATGAAAAAATGATAATGGAATTAAAATGTTAACAAAACAAAATAAATGAGAAACATGCATTATGTATGACAAATGATTAAATGATGTGATGAAAATAAAATAAAACATGTTAATTAATTAATACATGAATATATACACATGATGAAAATAATGATGAAAAGTGAAAAATAATAAATAATCAAATAATCAAATAATAATCAAATCATGTAACAATGATAAAAAGAATAATAAAAATTAGTAAACAAAAGAATGATGAAAATAATAATGATGTATAACAAGGTTAATTTATGTGTTCATAATAAATATAAACTATTTACATGGCAAAAAGATTATTTTAAGTTAATTATTTGCATGTTTAAAATAATTAGGAATCACAATAAAATCATTTACATGTTAGGAATTAAAAGAAAACAATATTCACATGAATAAAAATCAAATCATATATAAACAATTAAATAGAACGAATATAAAATTAATAAAACAAATGAATAGATGAAAACAATAAATAAATCAATAAAAACAATAAAATATACATGAATAAATTAAATTAAATAAAATAGAATAGAAATTGAGCCTAGAATATTTAACCTCAGAGTATTGGATTTGATGAAGGAAAAGTGATGATTTTCCGGAAAATTGCTTGAAAGAATAATTTAGCAATGAAATTAATTCTCTTTGTTTATGGAGAAAACAAAGGAATTGATTTGTATGCTTAAGATTGAAAAGAAATTGATGTCAAAGTGATGATTAATTTCTTGTGTTTATGGAGGAAAAACAAAGAAATTAATTGGAATAATTAAGAATTGAAAATTGATCTTTCAATTTCAATTAAACCTTTTTAATTAAAAGAGAAATCTGAAATTTTTGAAGAGAAAATAGAAGAAGAAGAATTCTGGAAAAATCAGGTCTAAAAAAATGTGGAGGCTCCCCTTGATTTCATCATAAAGTATTTATAAAATAAAATAGGTTGCCCTAATTTATTTAAGGAAAACAAACCTATTTTAACACAAAATTCTTTTATTTTTAATGATAAAATCAAGTTTTATAAATTAATTATCTAAAAAAATATTTTAGAATTTAATTTGAAGTCAAAAACCCAAAAAAAAGGGATGGAAAACGGATTTTTGGGTGAAAAAATCAGAAAAGGGGCTGAAAAATCAGATTTTTGGGTATCAGACCCTATACCGACGGCCAGGGAAGGAGGGACGCTGCCCGTCGCTATAGAGCGACGGGCCTCACATAGCGAGGCTGCGCGAAATCCGCGCGCAGAGGCGCACGGTGAGGCACGCAGCGCGCAACGCTGCGTGTCGCTTTTTAGCGACGCGCGGCATAGCGTCGCCAAATCGCGCCCAGCGCGGCGTCTGCGCACCCGCGAGCAGCGCGCCTGCGCGCTGCCGCGCCCGACACTCGCGATCCAAAAAACTTTTTTTTATTATTTTTTTTTATTTTTTTAAATTTTAAATTGACTAAAAACACTATAATTTTAAGCCCTCATTTTTCAAAATTAATTTTTTAAATATTTTTTATTATTTTCTAATTTTTCACTCTAAAATGCAAATTTGACGAGAAAACCATCACTTTTAACCTTTTAAGCCTGTGAAGGCAATTATCATCATTGGGTAACTTCGATCTAGGCTGACTCAGGACCCGGTGTCTACAATAGTAGGCCAATAAAAACCAGAAGATAAAATTTTTGGTACCGTTCTATTTGGCCCATGGTGTCCACCGGCTTCCCCACTGTGACATGCCTTGATGATCTCACCCGTCTCTTCATCTGAGACACACCTTCTCAGCACTTGATCAGCACAAACGGAATAGGTAGGGGTCATCCCAGATGTAATGTTTGGTATTAGCTTGCAACTTCTTCCTTTGCTGCCACGTGAAGTCCTTTGGCATAAATCCTCCTGCAAGAAAATTAGCTATATCAGCAAACCAGGGGACAGAGAGTTCATTTGCAAACAGAGCACAGATATGTTCATCAGGGAATAAATCTGAAATCTCCCCTTTCTCAATGTGTTCATTCTCCAGTCTTGACAAGTGATCCGCTACAAAATTCTCCGCTCCCTTTTTATCTTTAATTTCCAGGTCAAATTCTTACAATAGGAGCACCCATCTGATCAATCTCGGCTGCGATTCCTTTTTTGCAAACAAATGTCTCAAAGGCGCATGGTCCGACCACACCACGATTTTTGCACCCAGCAAATATGGTCTGAACTTCTCAAAAGCATACACGATTGCAAGAAGTTCCTTCTCAGTTGTGGTGTAGTTAACTTGAGCTCCTGTCAAAATATGACTTGCATAGTAAACCGCACAAAATACCTTATCCCGCCGCTGTCCAAGCACTGCCCCAACTGCAAAGTCACTAGCGTCACACATTAATTCAAATGGCAAATTCCAATCCGGAGATATAATCACCAGGGCTGAAATGAGCTTTTGCTTCAAAGTTTCAAAAGCTAGTAAGCATTCACTATCAAAATTGAAAACAACATCTTTCATAAGCAAATTGGACAAAGGCTTAGCAATTTTCGAAAAATCTTTGATAAAACGGCGGTAAAATCCTGCATGTCCTAAGAAACTTCTAATGCCCTTCACGCTAGTTGGGGGTGGTCACTTCTCTATTACCTCTACATTAGCTTTGTCAACCTCTATCCCCTTCTCATAAATTTTGTGCCCAAGCACAATGCCTTCTCTCACCATAAAATGACACTTTTCCCAATTTAGTACTAAATTAGTTTCCTTACACCTCTTTAGCACCAAATTCAGATGCCTTAAACAGCTCTCAAAATTACTCCCATAAATGGTGAAGTCGTCCATAAATACCTCCATAAATTTTTCTATGAAGTCATGAAATATTGCCATCATACACCGCTGAAACGTAGCCGGTGCATTGCATAACCCGAAGGGCATTCTCCTATATGCAAACGTGCTATAAGGGCAGGTGAAAGTTGTTTTCTCTTGATCTTCAGGGGCTATAGGGATTTGCAAATATCCAAAGTACACATCTAAAAAGCAATAAAACTTATTCCCTCCTAACCTTTCCAACATTTGATCAATAAATGGTAATGGAAAATGATCTTTTCTGGTGGCATTATTCAATCTTCTATAATCAATACAAACTCTCCAACCCGTAACTGTACGAGTTGGAATTAACTCATCTAGCTCATTGCTTACCACTGTCATTCCCCCTTTCTTGGGGACACATTGCACTGGACTAACCCATCTGCTGTCGAAAATAGGATAGATTATACCTGAATCAAGGAGCTTAAGTACTTCCTTCTTTACCACTTCTTGCATAGTTGGGTTAAGTCTCCTTTGTGGCTGAGCTACTGGTTTGCATTCTTCCTCCATGAGGATCCGGTGGGTGCAGTAGCTTGGATTTATCCCCTTTAAGTCTGATGTTTCCCATCCAATAGCTTCTTTGTGTTTTTTTAGTACCTCCAGCAACATTTTCTCCTCATCACCTGACAACAAAGAAGAAATGATTACCGGTTTTTTTTTTCATTCTCCAGAAATACATATTTTAAATGAAAAGGAAGAGATTTAAGTTCAGAATTGGACTCCCCCTTTTTTTTCAGGTTCTTCTTGTTGTTCTTCCTCTACAACTGCTATCGCTTTTCTCTCCATCTCATCTTCCAATTTGTCATCATCCAATGAATGCACTACAATTTCATCCAGTGGATCAGCTACCAACACATTTTCCTGAGTTTCCTCCACACATTTATCTACTGCATCCACAAAATAAATAGATTCCTCCATATCGTTAAATGGATATTTTTGAGCTTTATTCATATCCACCACTAGCTTTTTATCATTGAATTGTAAGGTAACAGTTTGACCATGTACATCGATCAAAGCCTTTGCTGTGTTCAAAAATGGCCTCCCCACTATAAGTGGTATCTTATGGTCTTCCTCCATCTCCTTTACTACAAAATCCACCGGGAAAATGAATTTTCCCACTTTCACTAGCAAATCCTTTATCACCCCCTTAGGTCTCCTTACTGATCTATCTGCAAGTTGGAGCCTCATACCCGTCTCCTTGAGCTCCCCAAGACTAAGTTTCCTACAAATAGAATATGGCATCAAATTTATGCTTGCACCTAAATCACATAGAGCACTCCCATAAAAATTTTCACCAATTTCACATGGTAACGTAAAACTACCTAGATCCTCCAATTTTTCAGGAATCTTATTCATTATTAAAGCGCTACAATTTTTTGTAAGTTGCACAGTTGCATGCCCTTCTAATTTCTTTTTATTTGAGCATAATTCTTTCATAAATTTTGCATAATTGGGCATGTGAGCTAAGGCCTCTGAAAATGGTAGGTTAATGTGCAATTTCTTAAACATTTCTAAAAATCTAGCCAATTGCTCATTTTTCTTTTCCTTTCTGGCCACAGCAGGAAATGGCAACCTATTAATATCAAGATCCTCTGCTCTGGGATTCACCAAACTTTTACCTTTATCAACTACAGGAGCATTTTCACCTCCTTTCAACATAGAGTTAGAATTACTTACCTTTTGTGCAGGCTCCCCCTTACCTGAAGATGGTGAAGTTGTTTTACCTTGGTCTTTGCTTTGTGTTACCTCCTTGCCACTCCTCAATGTAATTGCCTTTGCCTCTTCCTTGGGATTACGATCCACATTTGAAGGAAAAGTTCTTGGTTGTCTATTCGACATTGAAGTTGCAAGTTGGCCCAACTGCGTTTCCAAGTTTCTCATGGACGCATCTTGATTCCGGTTCCATTGTTCTTGGGATTTCCACCTTGCTTCTTGACTGGCTATATATTATTGTTGGCTGTTCACAAACTGTTGCTGACTATTCATGAAGCTAGCCAACATATCTTCCAAGTTTGGCTTCTTTTCTTGTACAGGTGGCCTTGGTTGATAACCTGGTGGGTGATAAGCTTGAGAATGGGATTGGTTTGAGTCCTGTCCTTGGTGATATGGTGGATAGGGGTTTTGGTAATTAGTGGAGGATTGCGGCTGGTATGACTGGTTGTTTTGGTTGAAAGGGGCTCTTGGTTGTGGTTGGGAAGATGAAGCATTCTGATTTCCATCCCTCCAAGAGAAGTTAGGGTGGTTCCTCCAACCTGGGTTATAGGTGTTTCTGTAAGGATCATTCCTGCGGTAATCTCCTACAGCATTTACATCTCCCATTGCTCCACCTTCTTGACTATATTGACCGCTTTCATACTGCCCACTCTCTTGAGAGACTGAGGACACATTTCGAACCTTCAATCCACTCATCTCCTTCTGCATTGATTCTATCTGTGCCTTCAGCATTGATACTTCATCCACATTGTGTATTCCTTGCCTTTTTTCTCTAGGAGTAGCCCATTGAGCATCATTTGCTGCCATCTCATCAAACATAAGAAAAGCTTCTTCTGGCAACCTATTCAAAAAGGAACCTCCTGATGATGCATCCAAAAGTGACCTTGTCTGTGGGGTGACTCCAGCATAGAATAAAGTCATCAATTGATGTACAGCTATCTCGTGATGCGGACAGCTTCTCAATAATCTCCTAAATCTCTCCCAAGCCTCAATGAAAGGCTCTTCATTCATTTGAGCAAAACCCATAATGCTGTTACGAATTCTTGCAGTCTTGGTGGGAGGAAAAAATCTCATTAAGAATTTCTCTTGTAATTGCTTCCACGATCTTATTGATTGACTTGGTAACATCTGCAACCAATCCCTTGCTTTTCCAATCAAAGTAAATGGGAACAATTTCAACCTTACTGCGTCAGAAGTGACACCCGGTATCTGAACTGTGTCACTGACCTCCAAAAATATATCTAAATGCTGTGCAGGATCCTCCAATTCTGATCCTGAAAACTTATTTCTTTTTACCATAGTAATGGTTGCTGGCTTGAGTTCAAATTGCATTCCTCTAGGCAACACAATTGTGCTGTGATCCTCATTCCATCTTGGTACAGCATAGTCTCTTATTGTCCTCTACCTTGGGACTTCTTCTCCATAATTACCCGGCATCTCTTCTTGTGCTCGTGGCACTTGTTCGTTCTCAGGAGGAAATTCATCAATAGGGAGAGGATCATTTTCCATGTTGTTATCTCTGTTGGCTCTCCTGCGTTGATCCAAAGTTCTCTCGATCTTAGGGTCGTAGGGTGCTACTTTTTCTTGCCTCAATCTGCTCATACACCACAACTACCTGAAAAGAATAAAAATTAATAAAATCAGAAAAATAAAAACACATACAAATAAGAATCAAAACTTACTAACAACGCCACTCCCCAGCAACAGCGCCAAAAACTTGACGCGATCTCAGTAAGTGTACTGAATCGGCAAGTAATATAGTGATGTATAATTAAGACCACAAGTTATCGAACCCAAGGGACTGAGTTGCGTAAATTTTAGCAATTAAATGTATGCTAAAGAATTCCCAATTGTTTGATGTGATGAATTATTTAAGGTAAAAATTAAGGACTGCACTTGATAAAATAACTAATTCAAGAATATTAAACAAACTCAATACCAATACAGATTTGATGAAATAACTAAAAGATCTTGCCAAGGAATACCCATCCTCCCCAATAATGCCATGTAAATACTCAAACTCATCAAGCACATATGCAAATCAGTGAACAATGTCACACCCCAAAATGGCCCTGGTCGGATTATGCATGCTAAGTCGGGATCGGAAGGGTATTTCAGTAAATTGTGTTTGAGAATTTAGAGTGTTAAGGACCTAATTGATAAGATAATTAAGCTGGTAAAGAAAGAATTGTGTAAGTGAGTGAATTGTATTTTGTTTAAGGACTTAAGAGCATTATTGGACTTGGAAAAGTTTAAGTGGAGTTTGGGGTCCAATAGGATGTTGCCAAGTGAATTGTTAGGTAGGCATTGAAAGAAGTAAAGAAGAAAAGTAAGAGAGTGAGAGAGGAAAACACAGATTGCAACCCGATCTCCCCTCTCACGCCTACTCCTCTTCTTCTCTTCTCCTTTCTTTGTTTCTCCTTTCTCTCACGTTTGGTTTGGGTTGTGTTTGGCTTGGATTGTTCTTTGCTTGAAGAGGTAAGTTGGATTAAGATTTCTACATACTGTTCTTCTTCTTCTTCATCTTTCTCCTGGTTTTAGTTGAGTTAGGGTTTTGAAGTGTAACTGTGGATTTTATTTGTGCAAGCTTTGCATGATAAGAAGAAGGTTAAAGGCAAGGAAGAGAGAGAGGTTTGATCTTGAAGCTGGAAGCCTGATTTTGGAATGTGATTTGGAGGTTTGGGAGCTCTGTTTACTGCATTTGGATTTCTTAGTGTTTTTGCCCTAATTCTCACTCAGGATGTATATGTGTTCGCATTTCTGGAATTTGGTATGTTTGGCATGTGTTTATGCATGACCTATGTGATTAGATGTGCTACTAAGGCAAGCGTAAGATTGAATTAAAAGTGCTGAGTTTAACTTGCTGTGATTTTAGGGTTTCTGTTCTTGAAATAATTTGGAGTGTGATTATGCTTGATTTTGATTGTTCTGATTAATTTCTGGAATGTTGAGTTTAAATTGATCTTGAGTATGTTGTGTTATGTATTTGTGTGATAAAGAATGAGTTTATGCATGATTGAATGAATTTTGAAGGGTTTTAGAATGGATTTCTGGAAAACGATGGAGATGTGCAGATTTGCGATTTCGGGGAAGAAGAAGAGGGCAAGAGAAGTAGCTCACGTGACGTGAGCTAGGCTCACGTTACATGAGCAGATTGCTCACGTTACGTGAGCAATGCTCACGTTACGTGAGCAATGCTCACGAGGCGTGAGCTATGCTCACGCGACGTGAGCAACCCTCACGTGACGTGAGGTCTCCCAGATCTTCTGTTTTGCTTCTATTTTTCCTTCCCAAGTGTCCAGTTTTTATAAAATGATTTCCAAACGCTTTTTATGGTATTTTTCCTTACTGTGTGCTATGTTATCTTGCTTATATGACTGATTATTCCAATTTATTTGGTATCAATAAAATGTTATCTAAAATAAGTTATATGTAGTATTTTGGAATCAGTTTTGGATTATAGTAATCCTGTTGAATGATTGTGGGATTTTAACAGTATGGTTTGGACTTTAATATGCTTATTTTTGAGATATGTACTTCACGTCATATTCTGAATGCGAAGGAATTATGAATGCTGACTTTCCGATTGTTTAAGTCCCAAACATGTTCTGTCTTAATGTGAATTATGCTATGCATATTTTAGTCTGTTTCTTCTTTAAGAGTAATTTGCTATGCTTAAGTTTATGCTGTAACTTTCCTCGATTATGATGATGCGTCCTTGGTCTTTAGCATAATATGATTCAACATGTGTTTCTGTTATGCTTTAGAAAGATGAATAGTGCTGATGTTATCAATTGAGTTATTGCATGCTCCAGTATTTGACTTGTATGAAGTATGATTGGCACCCTGCTATGCCAGACTTATTTGAATATTATGGCTGATGTCGAAATACATTGTTATGCTTTAGCCTTGGAGCTCATTGTGTTATGTTAAATGCAATTTGGACTATGCATGGTTTATGCTTAGTATCTTCACCTAATGCATGATTAGGATTTTGTATTGATAATCATTGGCATGGTAGTGCTTCTTAATCTGATTCTTGGCATGCTTTAGAACATTGTTTAATGTTAAAATGTATGGACTGTAATATGTTTTGCAATGCGAATTGTATGATTTGTGACCAACTTTATGAGAATATTTAAATGTCTTTCGTTCTCTGTTTATGCATGCTGTTTATATATGCATTGTGCGATTCGAAATGTGAATTGTTTTACGCATGACCTGCGAGAGTCAGTCTAGTGGATAGTTAGGCATGCCTAATAGAGTCTTCTGTAGCTGCAGTGCCCTTTGAACGTTTGGACCCCGATCAGGTCCCTGTTTGGTTCCTCGCAAACCCTTTTCTGTATTGGATCTTGTTTAAGGTCCCTTTTGAAAATATCTGTGAAAGTAAAGTATAATGGTTTAATCGGTTCGTACCCGTAAGTACTGTCTGTAATCGGCTCGTACCCGAAAAGTACTGTCTGTACACTCGTTATCCACTACCTAGAGTCAGCAGGTGTTCTTTGAATGTTTATCTGAACTGCTCTGATCTGATTTGGCTATAAATGGATTATCTGAATGAGTATATTAATATAATGTATATCGGATTTTTCTGAATGAATATGATTATGAAATACTGATTGTATGGCTTTATTATATGAGCATGCTTATATAGATTATGTTTTAGCCTTCGAATGTGATATCCGTTTGAGCTTGATAAGGATTTCAGGAATCAGTTTTTATGCATATGAATGTGACTATGGGCTTCAGAATGTATGTCTGTTTTAAGTAAGCATGACTTTACATTTAACATGATTATCCGTACTTGTCATGTGATTTGTTATAAGTTTCTGATTGCTTTGAAATGATTTGATTGATATATTTAAGTATATGACTTCAGCATAGTTTTGTTATATATATTAGCATGTGAACCGAAGCAGCTGTGATGGTAAGTATGTGATGATTATTGTACTTTCTGCATGATGATGATATGAATGTAATACTAAGTGGTTACGTCTTCAGTCTCCGCTATCAGAGTGCTTTTGCATGATGCTTAATATATATTAGAGTTGCGCAGCGGTATTGTGAAGCTCTAAATGTTATCCTTTGGATATTTGACTAGTGTATGTGTTTGGCATGTCTAAGTATGTTAAATGGCTAGCATTCTTAACATGATGGTTTGGTTGTCAGTTCATGCATGGGTATTTAGTTATGTCAATTGCATGAGTAAAGCTCTTGTGACTCTGCACAGTAAGATGTTGATAATTGCTACCCATGTAGGTTTATGCATGAGATATAGTATGTGGTTCAGCATGATGATGCTTGTAATGAGTATTGTATTATGTCTGTTTTAGTCTATCCTGAACATGAAGTTATGGTTCGATTGTGAGTATTGAAATGAATGCCTTTAATATGCAAGTCTGATTATTTATATGTTATGAATATCCACATTTGTCATTTGAATGTGTTATGCCTTGGCGACCATTGTGAATGGCCGTCCATATTCTGGTGTGTTCTCCCCACTAAGCGTTTATCGCTTAGCACGGATTTCTTTTCCGTGCAGGTGGCAGGTTCTGGTTTGGTTCGAGTCGCACTTCTGCAAGGTCGGCCACGTAGGAGTTAGAAGTTCTGTATTTGGTTCAGCTTCTGTATTTCAGCTTTTGTAATTCTGTAGTATTGTATATGTATTTAATTATGTTTTAATCTTGAGTTTTCTTTTGGGAATGTAATAGTTAGTATGTCCTTATGTTTAGTTATTCCTATGTTTTATTATTCGCTTATGCTTCAGTTGAATGGTCTTATGAATGCTTCTGTGTATGCTTCTGCATAGTACCTGCATGTGCGTGAGTTATTGCATGTTCAGTCTGTGCCGCCAGGCAAGGTAAGTTTTTAATTAACCCGTATTTTCATATGTATGTTAAGTATGACTGTGTGCTTTCGCATTGTGCATGTGCATATCTGTGTGAGTGAGCATCGGTAGCGCGTCTGTCGGCGTCCTTCCAACGGGGACGGCGATGGGGGTGTTACAAACAACCTAGCCTATACCATAGCCTGCCTTTCGGATGCAGCTTCTCTAACACATGTACCTACCATTCCGGATTCAGCACATATTTTAGCATCGACACAGGTCTTAAGTCCTAAGCTTATATGATCCTGCCATCCCGGATTCAGATATCAAAACTCAATTATCTTCTACAATTCTGCACCTATTAAAATAGAAATCCACATATTTAACTACCATCCCGGATTCATCAAACCAGTGAAGATCAATAGAAATAGAACAGAAGAAACTTTAGTTCATGAAATGAATACAATCAAAGATTATCACAGCAGATCAATCTTAAACTTGCATTAAATTCAATGATAAACAGATCAATTAAGAGAAGATAAAACTGAAGCATATGCATAAATCAATCCACACAAAGCATTCATATGGTTATTAGGGATTCAAGGCATCCCCTAACAAGAAAAATAACTACTCACCCATGATTGAATTAAAAATTGAAGTAAATAGAGAGAAATTGATATTACCCATTTTAGATCCGAAAATGAAATTCTTACAATAATAAAATTGATGTTCTTCCAGTTCAATCTGTTCTCAAGACTTTAAAAATAAATAATAACCTCCCCCTATCTCTGATTATTCCCCTAGATTAAAATAACAACAACTTAATTAAATTCATTCAAAATATATGAAAAATCTCAACTTAAGTTACAGAGAAAATAAATCTTACTTTCGTTCCCCAAAAAGATTGATCCCCCTTAATGTCTAACTTCAGTCCCTAAATAACTGTTCCAAGTCAAAAGGTGGCCTGAAAGTCTTCGATTTTGTGCAGATCTTGTTTATATGCAGGTTACACGGCGGTATGAGAATTCCTCACCGCCGTGTAAATGGCCTCTGGTCAACAATCTTGAATTTTTGTTCCGCGTGTCCAGCGCCGTAATTGTTGGCAATTTATGCTTTACACGGCGGTATGAGATTCCTCACCGTCGTGTAACTACTTACGTAAGTGGTGATTCCCGTTGTACACGGCGGTATGGAAGTTCCTTACCGCCGTGTAATGCCCTTCTGCTGCACTGTGTTATTTTCATTTCACACGGCAGTGAGGAAGAAACTTACCGCCGTGTAAGCTACCTAAAAACGCTAAAAACAACATGAAATCTTACTTTAGTATACCAGACAATATCTAATAAAACTTTAACAAAAATATACTGAAATAGGAACTTCTAAACTCAAAAGTAAGTTGGAAATTCATATAAAAACAACATACATTTTGAACTTATCACTGATCACAAGAGTCTCAAGTACTTACTTATTCAGAAGGAGCTCAATTTGAGATAGAGATGTTGGCTTGAGCTGATCAAGGATTATGAGTGCTTCATTGACTATCATCCCGGCAAAGCCAATTTTGTAGCAAATGTCCTCAGTAGGAAATTCATGACTTATGTATCTCTATTTTCTGCTACTTTGAATTCAGTATGTTGATGTTTTATTATTAATATTTCTGTATAGTGCTCTTTGTCTTTGTTCCTCCTCACTAAGCATTATCGCTTAGCACGGGTTATTTTTTCGTGTAGGTGGCAGGTTTTGTTCGGTTCGAGTCGCGTATCTGCAGGGTTGGCCACTACGAGTAGAGTTTTATTTTATTTTATACTCCTCCTGTATTCTTTTTGTATATCATTTTGGTTATGTAATTATGTAATTCTTTTTGGGTGCAGTGACACGTATGTATTATGTAATTTTTGGATATTGTATACCATATATTTTGAATATATGTTAAGATTATATATACATTATCATCTCCTTTCTATTATTGAGTTGTGTATGTGTAGACACCGGGTTCCGAGTCAGATTTTAATGGCAATTTTGGGTCCTTGATAAATTCCTCCAAAAAAATATATATATACATATACACAAAAAATAATAACAAAAAATAAAAAAAATAAAAAACAATTAGTTAAGGTTGGGTTAATTAATTAGTTAATATTTTAGGATGGTTAAAATTGAAAAAAGAAAATAGATATAGGATTTAATTAAATAAGTTAGATATGATAATTTAAGTAGATTAATTAAATTAAATAGATATAAAAATATAGAGTATTTAATTAATAGAGTGTTTAATTAGTTAGTGTGTTAGTTTAAGTAAATTAGTTAAAATTGAAAAATTAAAAAAAATATAAAATAGAAGAAATTATTAGGCCTTCCAAAAATCAACCCTAATTTGAGGGTATAAAAAGAAAAGGATGAACAGGGAGCAAGGGGGTTCTCGGCTGAAGAAAGAAAAAGAAACCAAGAAAATAAAAAGAAAAAAAGGGAAAAAGAGAGGAAGAACACAGGGGAGCCGAAGAACAAAAAGAGAGAGCAAGCAAGAAGAAATGAGAAGAAGGAAAAAATTGAAAGAAAATAAACTGAGGAGCAAAAAAGAAAGAGAGAGTAAGAAGAGAGAGCAAGAACAGACCAAGGATTGAGAGACCAAAGAACCAAAAACAAAAGAAAAGAATGCAAAAGAAATAAGCAAGAGAGGAGAGGACCAACGGAAAAAACATAGGGGCGACGCCGGAAGAAAGAAGAAAAGAGAGGGAGAATGGCGAGGCCTCCGCCGGCCAGCCACGGCGCCGCACGGCCACACGCGCGGCTGCGCCAGGCCCCCGGTGGCCGGACGTACCAGCTGGCACCCATCGGCCTCCACCATTCGCCGGGAAAGGAGAGATCGGAGGGAAGGTGGCGCGACGGTTTAAGGCAATTCCCGACCTCCTCCGGCGACGTTCCGGCGCGTGGACATCGGCGGCAAACTTCCAGTGACCAGATGAAGCTGATGGCAGCGGTGGTGTCTTCAATGGCGGCTCCGGTGACGCTCCGGCGAAGCTCTGATGGTAAGTCCTCCTTCCCTCTTTATTATTATTATTATTATTATTATTATTATTGGTATTTATTTATTATTATTATTTAATATTCTGTTTTATATTTATTATATTTATTATTAATTATTCTGTATATTATTTATTATTATTATATTATTATTATTATTGTTATTGTTATTTTTATTTATTTATTATTAGTATTATTGAGTTATATTAATTTATGGTTATTGATATTATTATTATTTATTTATTTACTATTAATTTTATTGTATTATATTGTTCTTTTTGTTATTAATGTTATTTTATTTAGTATTAATATTATTATTATATATTTATTTTATTATTTTTATCATCATTATTATTATTATTATTATTATTATTATTATTATTATTATTATTATTGTTATTACTATTATCATGGTTGGATTAATAGTATTGTTATGATTATTATTATTGATTATAATTATTATAGTGGTATTCTTGTTGGTTATGATAATTATTGTTGTGTGATATTATTATTATTTTATCTATGTTATGTATATTTATTTTATGTTATTATTATCATTATTATTATTATTTGTTATATTATTGTTATATTGTTTTTATTATCATTCATTGTTATTAATATTACTATTTTATGTCTAATACATTTTATAGCTATTATTGTTATTAGTATATTATTATCATTATTATCATTTTGTTCATGTTTCTATCATTACATTGAATTATTATTTTATCCATTCATAATTACTATCATTATTTTATGTTTATTTATTGTTCATTATTATTTTATGATATTATTATTAGCATTAATATTTTTATTGGCATTAATCATTTTAATTGTCATTTGTGCTTTTATATTCATTAATTCTCAATTTATTTCATTCAATTATTTATTTAATTATTTATTCATTTACTTATCATTTAATTTAATCCATTATCAATCTCATTCATTTTTCTCAATTTACTTTATTCAATCATTCATTTTTCCCAATTTCTTTATTCAATCATTCATTTGTTTATTTATTTATTCAATTGTTTACTTACTCACGATTAACCAATATCATTTTTCTATTTTTACTGCAATGCGGGAGGCATGTGGTTCTTCTGAGAAGTATGGTAGGAACAGGTAAATTAGGATGAATTTATTATTTATGATTTGGAATATGTAATTATTATTTTATTCTTTTTATTTGTTTATGGTATGTAATAATAAAAAATTTTCGACCGCGCTTAAAAGAACCACCACACAAACGTTTTCTATCAAAATGAAATTTCCTAATAAAAATGGGACCAATGTCTCAATTTTCTCCATCCAAAATTATCACATCAAAATTATTTCATAATAAATATGTGTAAGAGGACCAATGTTCTCATCATTAATGAATATCCCGATTTATGCAGGATTTGTATTTTATTTATAATGGGGGTTGTATTCCGCCCCTAATTTTATTGTAATTTACTTTTGAATGCTTTATTTTAATTTCGCTTTTATTTTTCGCTTTTACGTGAATGATTGCGCCTTTTAATTGATTGCATCGTATGGAAAGATGGTAAAATAATAAATTCAAAACCTAATTGTAAAATTAATCAAAGTACGAATAAATGATAAGTCTCGAACCTATCTCTGGTCTTTGGGCTTAACGAGGCGAGAGACCCATTTTGATAGGATCTCCAAGACACCTCTTGTGTCCCACTAAAAGACTCAAATTACAATCCTAGGCTTCATAGGATTAGAGGGTCATTCTAATTTTCTATTGGGGTGAATGCCTCCAAGACCCCTTTGGTTTGCCCAAAATGGATAATATGAGCCGTCTTAGGCTTACTGAGATGAGACGAACTTTCCCAATGTTTTATTGGGTGGCGACTCTATGAAATCTCCTTGTTGCCCAAAATAAACGCACTTGTAAATACCTTACAAGTTCCAATGAACCTCTCCCGATAGCCCTAAAGCAGGCATTTGGGAAGCCCACAAGGTTCGGCGCGCGTCACAGTATGCTTCCACTTTAATGTAGTGTATGTTGTGCTGTGAGTGTCGGGGTAGCGCTCCGATATCCTTCCAATGGGGGTATCGAGGTGTTACAAATTTAGTAGCTTAACAATTTACATTGATAATGACAAACGGCATATGCATCTGTAAATAAGCCACCACAAACAAATTGATAACATTAACAGATAAAGCAAATAAAAAAACAATAATAAATAACATGCAATGGCAGTAGATAATAATCAAATTTAAGTTTATGTCAAATACAATAAACATCAACAAATATATACAGTATATATAATGACAAGGTTAATGATAAACAACAACGAACAGAGTAATAATGAACAGATTAATAAAAATCAACAATGGAGGAGACACAGTTGGACAAAAGTGAATGGATAAAAAGAGAGAACTAATTTAGCCCACGTATTTACCCTAAGAGGTATGACTCTTGTTTGCAAAATGAAGAGAAGCTAATTTCCCTGTAGATTGCTTGAAAGAAAATTGAAATCAGGATGAGAAAAACTTCTGAACAAAGTTTCCTCACTAAAATTACAGTTCAAAAATCTCCACTGTTCAAGAAAGTCAAATGAAAACAATCGAATCTTAAGCACAAGAAATTAATTTCCTTGGTTCAGAAAACTTTACTGCTCTAAAAATCTCTCTCTCAAAATTCTTATTTCTGTCGTTCAAAACCTCCCTCCCCCTTTTTTCCTCTAATTTTTCTTTTTATATCCTCCTAAGAAATTAGGTTTTTCAAAAGACTTTTCCGGTGGAAAACCCTTAATAACCCTTTAAAATCAGATTTTATCCCCTTAAAAATCGAAAAGGGAGTCTGAATTTTAAACCAAAAATCTGAGAAAATCAAAAAAATGGTGTGCTAGCGAAGATGGTGATGTGTGACATGCGCCTCTGCGTAGGAGGCCGCGTGTCACCTACGCGACATGCCCCCCCTACGCGGGAGGCTACATGTTGCCTACGCGGCATGCGGCATTGCACAGGGGGGCTGCATGTCGCCAGTGCGGCATGTGCCTCCGCGCAGGGGCCACATGCCTCCTGCGCGACATGCGCCCTCACGCAGGAGGGCCGCATGTCACACAAGGTGACATACGGCTCCGTGTAGGGGCCACACGCTACACGCAGGCACCACGTCTCGCTCGCAAGTGCCGCGTCTTGTGGGTACCGCCCACAGGTGCTTGCTGCCAGCAAGAGCCACTCGAGCAGCGCGAGGTCGTCAAAAACCCAAAAAAAAAACCCGAAAAATAATCATAATTTTTTTAAAAAATGTTTCGATAAGGAAATCATCACTTTTAACCATTTTACTCATGAATAAGCCTCATTTTTATCATTGGGTAACCTTGGTCTAGGCTGCCTCGAGACCCGATGTCTACAGATGTCCCTAGTTTCGGGGAACGTAGTGCCTGGGTGCCTAGGTGAGCTAAAACTCAAAGAAAGAAAGAAGAGACGCGTACCTGAGACAGTTGTCTTTCCGACCTGAAAGAAGTTACTGGGTTGTTTACCATCTTTTTGTCGACGTGTTAACCCTTATTGCTGCGGTGTCTAACTTGTGCGGTGTCTAGCCTCTGTCGTTATAATATTTAACCTTCATCATTGGGGCATCCAAACTGTGCGGTGTATAGCCCCAGCCGTTGTGGTTTATAACCAAGCTTTAATGCAGTGTCTAACCTCCCTCATTGCGGCATCTAACCTGTGCAATGTCTAGCCTTAGCTGGTGTGACGCGCGCCGAACCTAGCAAAGGCCCCCTTTGAACCCACTTTTAGGATTCGAGGGATTGGTTCGCGTCTTTTGGATCTTAGGTATTATGAGATATTTTCGGCACCTCCTTTCACAATAGAACATTGAAAAGGACCATCCATCGTCATAACACCTTTACGCACTTTTGAGTTATTTTGGAGTCACCACCCAATTTACAAGAAATCGGGAAATGTTAACCTCTTATTGGTCTAAACCAGAGAGTGGTTTGGAACTTCACACTTATTCATGTCTTTAGTTAATTATAAATGAGTTTTTAAATTTTAAAATTTCACGTCTCATCTCATGCGTTTAATGCAATTTATTTAAAGCGCACTTCAAACATCGAGGAGGCAATAAAAGAAAAATATAAAAAAAATAAATAAAGCGGCAAATAAAGCGGTAAACACACAAAGCCACGCCATTCACAAAAGGAAAATTGGGACAAATACAATCCCCAAATGAAAAAGAAAAGCTGAATTTAAATGAAAATCGGGACAAAATACAATCCCCAAATGAAATAAAATTGCCCCAAAAATAATTAATTACAAGAGCCCACAAAATATAAACGTAAATTTAAATAATCACACAAAATCAATCAAAAAGGGGGACATACATAAATCGGGATATTTATTTGGTTCAGGAATACTGGTTCCTTTATGCTCACATAAAAAGGGATCGAAGAGTTATTTTGATATTTGTAGTGAAAATCGGGATGAGTGATTGTAGACACCGGGTCCCGAACCCCAGGCATAAAATGAAAACGGTGATTTTTGATCCTTGATTATTCCCTCCAAAAAAATAACAAAAATTAATAATATAAAAAATATATATATAAATATGTGTGTGTAAAATTAAGTAATTAATTAGTTGATGTTGTCAGTTAATTAAGTGGTTAATATTATTGTGTTAATTAAAATGCATGTAAAATTAAAGTGTAATGTTTAATTAATTAGATAAATTATATATATAATATATATATAGATTAATTATATTAATATATAATGTTTAATTATTGTAATGTTTAATTAATTAAATATATTAATGTGTAATGTTTAATTAATAATTAATATGTAATGTTTAAATTAATTAATGTGTGTGTTATTTGAATTAAGTTAAATTAATTAAAATTAAGAAAAGGAGAAAAGGAGGGAATTAAGTAGGAAATGACCATTGTACCCTTAACCCTAATATGAGGGTGTATAAAAAGAAGAAGATGAAGAAAATTAAGGGGCTCGGCAGATCAAGAGAGAAGAGAAAGAAAGAGCCAAGGAAGAGAGAAAGAAAAAGAAAAGAAAAGGAAAGGAAAAAGAAAGGAAAAGAAAAGAAAGAGAGAGGAGAGGAGCAGACCAGGGAACCAAAGCCAGGCGCCGGAAAAAGGAAGGGAAAAAGAAGAAGAGGAGGCGGAGCCTCCGCCGACCAGCCGCAGCACCGGCCAGCCACACGCGCGCCGCCAGAAGAATCACCGGACCTGGACGCACCGGCCGGTAGCCACCGGGGATCACCACTCGCCGGCAGCTGTGAGATCGGAGAGGGGCCCCCGAAACGCTTCACCACGATTTCCGGCCAACTGGTGGCTCTTCCCGGCGCGTGACCGCCGGCGGATGGTTGCTGATATCCCGATCTTCCTTCCGGCATAGGTGGTGTCGACTACCTCTCCTCCGGCGAAGCTCCGGCGAGGTAAATCCCCTCTCCCTATTATTATTATTATTATTATTATTATTATATTTAATTTCTGATTTATTAATATTATTATTATTATTATATTTAATTATTTAATTTCTGATTTATTATTATTATTATTATTATTATTATTATTATATATTTATTTAATTTCTGTTTTAATTAATATTATTATTATTATTATTATAATATTTATTTATTTAATCTTTGATTTATTATTATTATTATTATTATTATTATTATTATTATTATTATTATATTTATTTATTTAATTTTTGATTTATTATTATTATAATTAATATTAATATTATTATTATATTTATTCATTATTCTGATTTATTTATTATTGTTATTATTTATATTTATTTAATATTATTATTATAATTATTATTATTATTATTGATATTATTATTATTATTGTCTAATTTGTGTTAATGTTATTATTTAATTAATTTGTGATTATTTAATTTTATGTTTTAATATTATTATTATTATTATTATTATTATTATTATTATTATTATTATTATTATCATTATTGATTATTGTTATTAATATTGCTATTTGTTTATGCAATTATTTATATATTCATTTATTTATTTAGAAATATGTAATTACTATTTTATTGCATTTTATTTAATTTTGGTTTGTAATAATAAATGATTTTTCGACCGTGCTTAAAAGAACCACCACACAAATGTTATTTACTAAATAGAATGTTTGCTAAATAAAACTTGGACCAATGTCCTATTTTTACCCAATAAAATCATCACATAAAAATTGTTTTCCATAATTAACGCATGCGAGGACCAATGTCCTCATTGTTAATGAATAACCCGTTTTATGCATGTATCGCACATTTACAAACGAGGGTTGTATTCTGCCCTTAGTATTATTGTAAATTTATTTCATGCTTTAATGCTATTTTATTTTATGCTCTTAAGTGAATAAATGCGCTTTTCAATTAAACTGCATAGTGTGGAGAGAGAGCGAATTAACGATATTAAAATTTGATCATAAACTAATCGAGGTAGAAATAGATGAGAAATCCCGAACCCAGCTTTGGTCTTTGGGCTCAAGAGGTTAGAGGTCATCCTTCAAGATACTTCTTGAGTCACGAGGCTTTAGCGTTAATCTTAGGCCTCATGGCCCAATATGGATAAAATGCACAAGTCTTAGGCTCTCCGAGGCGAGAGAAACTTTCCCAATATTCTATTGGGTGGCGACTCCATGAAACCTCCTTGTTGCCCAACATAGACGCACTTGCGATTTATTGCAAGATGCCAACGGACCCGCAAATGCCCCGATCGCCCACGTGCGGGCGGTCAGAATGGGCGGCCGCGGGATCCGGCGCGCGTCACAGTGGCGACTCCGCTGGGGACGATATGGTTTGAGATTTCAATTCGAAAATACCTCGTTTAACATTTATGGTTAAAATTTAATTCATAAATTCGCTTTCTCTCATTTGCATTACATCTCATTAGAGCTTTAGAATATGCTAGTTTGGTCCCTTTATTAGCCCCGGTGCATTCCTGAAGCACGACCCCATTTTCACTCAATTTGGGGAAGTGTTATGGATAATCACCAGCCCAAGTCTCGTACCATCGTGGTATATAAAATGGTGACCCGATCGGTCGTCACACTCATGATGAGATAGACCCGTCGTGCAGGGACCATGCTTGGGTAGCCCTAAAGTAACACCACCTTTTGACCGAAGCCCATGTAATGGCAATAGAAACTTCCACTAGGTGAAATGTACCATAATACTGTGCTTGCTATATGGGCCATAATATATTGAACAAAATCAATCAAATCAGATGATTTTCATCAAAGGCTTTCATGCCCCGAGGGGCTCATCTTGATTTAATCGAATTGTTTAAATATATGATGGCCAAACATCCATGCGCATGTGCTTTAAAGTAAGAGTTGTTATGCTGCCGGTTTTTCACCGTGCACTATACGCTTCCATTGGGTTCCCTGTTAACCCTGGGATAAAGCCTACCTAGGAAAGAGACCGCACGACTTCGTGTGTGGGAGAAATAAGGTTGGAAGGTTCTACCTGTTTGCATGTGGCTGTGAATGCTGCATAACATGCACATATATCACATGTCATTCATGTCAAAAAACAAAATCAATCAAAAATAAAAAATATAAAAAATATAAAAAATAAAAAATACATTTCATATTGTGTGTATATATCATTTTGCCTGCATATTATTCACATACATATACAATCACGTTTATATTTATTTTCATGCATTGCATCGCATAATTGCAATTTATTGATTTTTTCACTCCATCTGCACAATTCACGATCATGCATTGTATATTGTCATACACGCATCATTCTAACAATTTAAATTTTTAGCCATCATAAATTCATCCAAGTGGGTTAGAGTTCCCGACGGTCGATTAGTAAGGACAGACTCGCCCTTTGGATTGCTCGAATTAGTGCTTGATTGGGATCCTGAGCCACTCTCAACATCTTATACCTCATCCACATGATTCACGAGCACCTACTATTCCACAACCATCTGTTGATTCACGACAACAAATAGCCCATGCTGGGGGCAAGCCGAACCACCTGCTGGTGGAGAGGCTCTTTTTATTGGCAATGCTACTGTCAACCTGTCAATGAGCATAGAGCTGCGACACTTATTGAGCCAAGAAGGGCAAGAGTTCATAATCTCGAGGAGGATTTTGTGGAAGAAGATGAGATTGAGGATATAGCAGCCCACCAATGCTAGCCAGTTAATGGATTAATGCTAAATTCTGATGGACTGAAATCAAGATCTTATCAATAATAAAGAAATTGCTGACCCAGAGAAGAAGGGAAAATAAAAGTTGATGACAGATGAACAATGTTTTTGCGTATTGTATATTATTTCTAATGATTTCATTTCTTATGATCATTATACATTCATTCATTTTGACATTAATTCAATTAATACTACTGCATTTAATCTTGGAATTTTGGAAAATCCAAAAAAAAAAATCTTGATAGCATCTGATATAACTCTTGAAGAGAGAGAGAGTCAGAGAGAAAATAAAAATAAGAAAGAAAAAACTAGTTGCAATTAGGAGATTGGATGAAAACTCACTAAGAGCACTAGAACCTTTCTGATTACCCGTCGAAGCGATCTCTGGATAAGACAGAACCCGGAAAATGATTTAGGCAATCTTTTCTTTGTATAGCTCTCTAAATGACTATTTTTTACCCTTATTCTGCAATCGCTTGTTAGCCCATTGAGCCTTTATGCTGGTATGCTGAATGCGTAGCCATTTTGTTGTTACACACACTAAAACTACCCCCTCACCTAAAATGATTTTGGCTTCCCCTTAGAATAGTAGCCGCTCTAAAACTGATGGATGTACATTTGCACAATTCTGTGGACTATTAAAAAATTGCCTTAATAAGAGCAAATTCAGACTTTGAAAAGAGGGTTTAGTCATGCACGAAAGGCATGAGCTCAAAAAAAAAGAAGCAAAGAAAAGAAAAAAAAAAGAGAAGCGAAAGCAAAAAGAAGAAAAAGAAAAAGAAAAAAAGAAAAATCGGAAAAAAAGAAGAAAATAAAGGCCGAATGAAAAATGAAAGAAAAAGAAGCAAAGAAAAGAAAAAAAAAAAAGAAGAATAAAAAAGGAGAGCTCAAAATAGTGACCAATTGACTAGTTTTAATGATTGCCCTTCTGATCTCAAGGAGCTAGAATGTTATCGAGTCCAAATTCAAGAATACTTTAGAGCCGAGAACGGTTCATCCATCAGTCGAGAAAATATCGCGGCCATTTTTCTCTAGCGACCTGATCTTTCTTTGACAGCCATCTACCCAAGCCTAACATTATAACCAAAGTAAGACCTCTTGATTCTGGGTTCAGTCTTATCCAATTAGCGGAAATGACCTTCTAAAAAGGTTTGGTACGTAAGAAGAGGCCTATGGTGTTTCTTGAGCTTCAAGCGAGAAGCCATGAGTGCATTCATGCATTCGAGTTAAGTCTCGTCTCCAACATTGCTTCTAGAATTTGCATTCAAAAGATTAAATGAGAGCAGAGAGAAAATATTCAATCATGAAAATCAAAAAGAGAGCAGATTGATAACAGGAGTTTGATGCTTTCAAGATCCATCCCGAGATTGGATGAGGTTTTGTATCTTGAGATTAATGTCAAATAATGATCATATATTATGAAATCAAATTGAAATATGTGCATTTATGCAATGGTATTGATGTAACCAGAATGGTTCATCTGATGTACAAAAAAAGAAATAAAAGAAAAAGAAAAAAAAAAGAAAAAGAAAAAAAAAGAAGAAAAAAAAAACAAAAACAAATAAGAAAAAAAGAAAAAAGGCCGTTAGAGATGAAAACCGTAATTGGCGCTCTAAGCAAAAGTTAGGCCAAAGGACAGGGTGAAAACCTGAAAACAGGCAGTTTGTTCTTAAAAAAAAAAAAGAAAAAAAAAAGAAAAAAAAAAGAAAAAAAAAAAGAAAAGCCGCTGGATTGGGTTGGGTCCTTTCCAGGCATAAATAAGGCACAGGGTCATGTGAAAATCCGAAAGGACGCATTTCCCGCCAAGAAAAGCTAGTGTGAAAATCCACAAGGGACGCACTACCTTAAAATAATGACTACAGGTTTCAGAGGAGAACCTCATGATCTCCAAAGAGCATGAAATTCAAAGGCAATTCCAGAAGGCACTGATCTTACTGCAAATTGCAATCAAATCGGCTGTCGCCTCCAAGTCCACTTAGATGAATTTTTATACTGCATTGCTGCATACACATGCATTTCACGTGCATGCTTACAATTTTTTCTGCATATTTGCCTTTCTAAGTCTTACAGAAAAAAAGACTCGATGCGGACACCGGCAGAAACCGAGTGACGACATCATTCCAAACATCAATCAAGATCAAATCCAAAACCTCTCAGGGGGCAGTTCTCATCCAAAGACCTCTCAGGTGGCACATAATCAAATCCAAGACCTCTCAGGGGGCAGTTCTCAATCCAAGACCTCTCAGGGGGCAGATCTCAACCAAAGACCTCTCAGGGGGAACATAATCAAATCCAAGACCTCTCAAGGGGCAGTTCTCAACCCAAGACCTCTCAGGGGGCAGATCTCAACCAAAGACCTCTCAGGGGGCAGTTCTCAACCCAAGACCTCTCAGGGGGCAGATCTCAACCAAAGACCTCTCAGGGGGCACATAATCAAATCCAAGACCTCTCAGGGGGCGCCAATTAATAGAAGGGTTAGTACGGCCTCGGCACTACCACTTCAAATAAACAGAAGGGTTAGCACGTTGTCGGCACACGACCTCGGCACTACCACTTCAAATCAGCAGAAGGGTTGGCACGACGTCGGCACACGACCTCGGCACTACCACTTCGGAACATCTCAAGCCCTCTGAGGAGGCAAATCCCAAAGCCCTCTGAGGAGGCATCTCTTTATCCGACTCCCGATAAGAAGGCAAGGTCTCCGCCGCAGGTATGGAATCCCCTCTCTTTTCCTCTTTGAATTTTGGCTCACCTAGGTGTCTGTGCACTAAATTCTCCAAAATTGGGGGCAACTGTAGACACCGGGTCCCGAACCCCAGGCATAAAATGAAAACGGTGATTTTTGATCCTTGATTATTCCCTCCAAAAAAATAAAAAAAATTAATAATATAAAAAATATATATATAAATATGTGTGTGTAAAATTAAGTAATTAATTAGTTGATGTTGTCAGTTAATTAAGTGGTTAATATTATTGTGTTAATTAAAATGCATGTAAAATTAAAGTGTAATGTTTAATTAATTAGATAAATTATATATATAATATATATATAGATTAATTATATTAATATATAATGTTTAATTATTGTAATGTTTAATTAATTAAATATATTAATGTGTAATGTTTAATTAATAATTAATATGTAATGTTTAAATTATTTAATGTGTGTGTTATTTGAATTAAGTTAAATTAATTAAAATTAAGAAAAGGAGAAAAGGAGGGAATTAAGTAGGAAATGACCATTGTACCCTTAACCCTAATTTGAGGGTGTATAAAAAGAAGAAGATGAAGAAAATTAAGGGGCTCGGCAGATCAAGAGAGAAGAGAAAGAAAGAGCCAAGGAAGAGAGAAAGAAAAAGAAAAGAAAAGGAAAGGAAAAAGAAAGGAAAAGAAAAGAAAGAGAGAGGAGAGGAGCAGACCAGGGAACCAAAGCCAGGCGCCGGAAAAAGGAAGGGAAAAAGAAGAAGAGGAGGCGGAGCCTCTGCCGACCAGCCGCAGCACCGGCCAGCCACACGCGCGCCGCCAGAAGAATCGCCGGACCTGGACGCACCTGCCGGTAGCCACCGGGGATCACCACTCGCCGGCAGCTGTGAGATCGGAGAGGGACCCCCGAAACGCTTCACCACGATTTCCGGCCAACTGGTGGCTCTTCCCGGCGCGTGACCGCCGGCGGATGGTTGCTGATTTCCCGATCTTCCTTCCGGCATAGGTGGTGTCGACTACCTCTCCTCCGGCGAAGCTCCGGCGAGGTAAATCCCCTCTCCCTATTATTATTATTATTATTATTATTATTATTATTATTATTATTATTATTATTATTATATTTAATTTCTGATTTATTAATATTATTATTATTATTATATTTAATTATTTAATTTCTGATTTATTATTATTATTATTATTATTATTATTATATATTTATTTAATTTCTGTTTTAATTAATATTATTATTATTATTATTATTATATTTATTTATTTAATCTTTGATTTTTTATTATTATTATTATTATTATTATAATATTTATTTATTTAATTTCTGATTTATTATTATTATTATATTTATTCATTATTCTGATTTATTTATTATTATTATTATTTATATTTATTTAATATTATTATTATTATTATTATTATTATTATTATTATTATTATTATTATTGTCTAATTTGTGTTAATGTTATTATTTAATTGATTTGTGATTATTTAATTTTATGTTTTAATATTATTATTATTATTATCATTATCATTATTGATTATTGTTATTAATATTGCTATTTGTTTATGCAATTATTTATATATTCATTTATTTATTTAGAAATATGTAATTACTATTTTATTGCATTTTATTTATTTGTGGTTTGTAATAATAAATGATTTTTCGACCGTGCTTAAAAGAACCACCACACAAATGTTATTTACTAAATAGAATGTTTGCTAAATAAAACTTGGACCAATGTCCTATTTTTACCCAATAAAATCATCACATAAAAATTGTTTTCCATAATTAACGCATGCGAGGACCAATGTCCTCATTGTTAATGAATAACCCGTTTTATGCATGTATCGCACATTTACAAACGAGGGTTGTATTCTGCCCTTAGTATTATTGTAAATTTATTTCAAGCTTTAATGTTATTTTATTTTATGCTCTTAAGTGAATAAATGCGCTTTTCAATTAAACTGCATAGTGTGGAGAGAGAGCGAATTAACGATATTATAATTTGATCATAAACTAATCGAGGTAGAAATAGATGAGAAATCCCGAACCCAGCTCTGGTCTTTGGGCTCAAGAGGTTAGAGGTCATCCTTCAAGATACTTCTTGAGTCACGAGGCTTTAGCGTTAATCTTAGGCGAGCGCGACAGAGCCGGGCCCTTCTCTCCTTCCCGCGATCGCGAAGCCCGTCGCGCGCGCGCAGCGAAGAGACTATGGTCTCTGTCGCAAGCGCGACAGGGATCGCGAGCACGACAGTTATGTTGTGTTGAATGAGTTTTCTTCGGTGATTCCAATGTTTGAGTTCCGAACTTGTGATGCCTTTAGGTGTATTCTTTGACTATGTTATGAAGTATGTTAATATAATTGAATGTATTATGCATATCTATATTTATGATCTTTCTCTAAGATTATTATGATATGCTTAAGTGTAAATTGTATGATGCATTACTGACTTTATGATTTTATTCATATGTCTCACCTATTGCTGATTATGTATAATGATATAAATTATGTGATGTGAAATGTGATTTGTATGATGCATGACCTGCGAGAGTCAGTCTAGTGGATAGTTAGGCATGCCTAATAGAGTCTTTGTAGCTGCAGCGCCCTTTGAACGATTTGGACCCTGATCAGGTCCCACGACTGGTTCCTCGCGAACCCTTTGATATGAAATGTTTTTGGAATGTGGAAAAAGATGATGTTGCTTTTCGACTAGTACCTGTATGGTACATTATATTATATGTTTCCTCTGAGGTTTACCCGGTCAGAGATCGGGCTATATGTTCCCTCATGAGTACTCGTTATCCACTATTATGAGTCAGCAGGTATTTTGATGGTTTGTTTTATTCTGTTTTGAAATAGTCATCAGAATGTGATATCTGAATGAGTAAGAATCAGTTTATATGTATATGAAAATGACTACGGGCTTCAGAAGGTAAATCTGTATTTAGTAAACATGATTTTTCAGTTAACAGGATTATCCGTATTTGGCATGTGATTTGGCATGTGATTGGTCATTGGTTTTTGAATGCTTTGAAATAATTCGATCGATGTATTTATGTATATGAGTTAAGCATGGTTTTATTGTATACAAGCAGGTGAATCAGATTGGTTGTGAGGGTAAGTATATAAGATGTAATCGTACTTTCTGCATGATTTTGATATGAATGTGAAGTGATGTGATTATGCCTTCAGTCTCCGTTATGGGAGTGTTTACAGCATGATATGCTATGTATTAGAGTTGTGCAATAGAAGTGTGGTGTTTTGGATAATTTTCTTAGGTATGTGGCTCAGCATGATAACACTGGTGTCGTGTTTTGGGTTATGACTGTTTTGGCCCATTCCTGATATATGTATATGATTATACGTGTGAGTTTCCGAATGAATGCCTTTATTATGCAAATCTGTTTAGATATATGTTTTGAATATTCGCAATTGCCATTTGAATGTATTTTGCCTTGACGACCATTGGGAATGGCCGTCCATATTATTATGTTTGTTTTCCCCACTAAGCGTTATCGCTTAGCACGGGTTCTTTTCCCCGTGCAGGTGGCAGGTTTGCTTCTGTTCGAGTCGCGCATCTGCAGAGTCGGCCACATAGGAGTTAGAAGTGATGTATTTTGTTTAATTTCTGTAGCCTGGATTTTGTAATTCTGATGAATATGTATATGTAATAATATGTAAAGATACTTATATAATATTCTGGGCCATGTAAATATTTGTATAGCGAAGTTTGGAGAATAACTTCTATTGTATACTTGTAAGTTTTCACAACTGTATGCTTTTGCTTAGTGTATGCACATTTGCGAAATATGCATGTCCAAATCTACTCCTCAAGTTTTAAATTCTTCCGTATTTTAGTATGCTTTGTCTCGCTTCAGTCCGGTAACACACCTACTCGTACGGCCTCCTACTCCATTGCGGATGGGTTCGTCCACGTATGAGTTGGGGTGTTACAATAGACGCATGACATATCAGTTCGACTCTCCTTGTGAGGGCTTTGCATGGATACCCACTGTAGACACCGGGTCCTGAGTCAGCCTAGATCGAAGTTACCCAATGATGATAATTGCCTTCACAGGCTTAAAAGGTTAAAAGTGATGGTTTTCTCGTCAAATTTGCATTTTAGAGTGAAAAATTAGAAAATAGAAAAAATATTGAAAAAAAATTAATTTTGAAAAATGGGGGCTTAAAATTATGATGTTTTTAGTCAATTTTAAAAAAAATAAAAAAATAAAAAAATAAAAATTTTTTCGGACCGCGAGTGTCGGGCGCGGCAGCGCGCTGGCGCCCAGCTCGCAGGCGCCAGGCGCCCAGCACGCCGACGCCCAGGCGCCCAGCGCGCTGGGCGCGGCGCGTCGCCAATGCTGCGCGTCGCTAAAGAGCGACGCGCTGCGCACCGCACCGTGCGCTGAGGCGCGCAATTTTCGCGCCTCTGCGCGCGGATTTCGCGTGCCTCGCCGCGTGAGTGCCCGTCGCTCTATAGCGACGGGCGGTGTCCCTTGTAGCGACGGCTACCCGGCCGTCGGTATAGGGTCTGATACCCAAAAATCCCTCTTTTCAGCCTTTTTTCCGATTTTTTCACCCAAAAATCCGTTTTTTATCCCATTTTTTTGGGATTTTTGACTTCAAATTAAATTCTAAAATATTTTTTTAGGTAATTAAATAATAAAACTTGATTTTATCATTAAAAATAAAATAATTTTGGGTTAAAATAGGTTTTTTTCCTTAATTAAATTAGGGCAACCTATTTTATCCTATAAATAGTTTATGATGAAATCAAAGGAGGCTTCTGTCCACACATTTTTTAGACCTAAAATTTCTCTTCATCTTCTTCTCTTTCCACTAAAATTCCAGATTTTTTCCCCAACCAAAAATCAAAAAGAAAAATCAAATGTTCATTCTTTTTCCAACATAATTTCTTCTAAACATATTTTTTAGAGGAAGTTATGTTGTTGGATTCAATTTTGAGACAAATAGAATAATTATTTGTTCTCAAAATTGTTTTTCTTCTTTTATTTTGGGTTCAATAAAACTTTTTTTCATTGATTTTGTTTTGAATCTCTTTTTGATAAAAAATTGATTTTGAGACAAATAAAATAATTGTTTGTCATCAAAATCTAATTTTTATTTGATAAAACTTCAATCAATTTTTATTTATTTTAATCAATAAAACTTTTTTTTGATCAAAATCATTTCTTTAGGCAAAGGTATCAATTCTTTGTTCTTAAAGAATTTTTGATCATTTTTATTTTCATGTTCCTTGGAATAAAATTCCAACATTTTCATAATATTTCACTCTAATATTGTGAATCATCAAACAAAGAAATCAATCATCACTTTTCCTTCATCAAATCCAATATTCTGAGGGTAAATATTCTTGGCTCCATTTCAATTTCTATTTTATTTAATTCATTCATGTATATTTTATTGTTTTTATTGATCTATTTATTGTTTTAATCTATTCAATTTGTTGTATTGATTTTATATTTGTTCCATTTAATTGTTTATACATGATATGATTTTTATTCACATAAATATTGATTGTTTATTAATTTTTAACATGTAATTAATTTATTTCACTTTAATTCATCATTATTTTTAACATGTAATTAATAAATTCATTTTAATTGATCTTTTTGCCATGAAAATGGTTTATATCATTTGTGAACATATTTAATTAATCATATTGTTTAGTTAATTGTTTTCATCATTCTTTAATTGTTTTAATCTATTATTCTTTTCTTTATCATTTTATATAATCTTTGATTCGTTTATCTTCATCATCATTGTTATCATGTTCATATTTTTACATGTATTAATTAAGTAACATGTTTTGTTTTATTTTGAACACATCATTTAATCATTTGTCATACATAATGCATGTTTCTCATTTTATTTTTGTTTGTTAATATTTTTGATTCCATTATCATTCTTTTCATATCATATCATCTTATTTTATTTTAATTTGTTATTCATTATTTTGTATGTTTAATTAATTTAATTGATTTAATTACTAACATTATTTTATTTGTATTTGTTTTTATGTCTAAACTCATTTTTTCCGCTTGGGCGTTTTTGCGAGCACATCGGGAGGTCCAAAAAGGCTCGTTTGGTTTATATATTTATTTGTAATATTTTATTTAATTTTGCCATATAATTGCCTTGTAAAATTCTTTCTTTAGGCACGCTAGAAAGAAAATCACAAAAACGTTTTTTTATTAATTAACTTGACATTTTTTTTCTAAATAAAAATGGGACCAATGTCCTAGTTTTTCATACCCAAATAAATCATCACATCAAAACTGTTTCATAATAAATATGCATGCGAGGACCAATGTTCTCACTATTAATGAGTAACCCGTTTTATGCATGTATTTCACTTTTATAAATGGGAGTTGTATTCCGCTCCTAGTGTTATTGTAATTTATTTTTAAATGCTTTATTTTGGATTTTGCTTACATTTACCGCTTTTGATATGAATGATTGCGCCTTTAATTTAAATTGCATTGTGTGGAAAGTTGATGAAACAATGAATTCAAAACTTAATTATGATATTAATCAAGGTATAAATAAATGAGAAGTTCCGAACTAGCTCTGGTCTTTGGGCTCAAGAGGTTAGAGGTTATCCTCCAAGATACTTCTTGTGTCACGAGGCTTTAGCGTTAATCCTAGGCTCCTTAGGGCGAGAGGTTTACCTTCCAAGACCCCTTTGGCTGGCCTAAAATGGATACTAAGCGCAGTCTTAGGCTCTCCGAGGCGAGAGAAACTTTCCCAATGTTCTATTGGGTGGCGACTCCATGAAACCTCCTTGTTGCCCAACATAGACGCACTTGCGATTCATCGCAAGCTGTCAACGGACCCGCAAACGCCCCGATCGCCCACGTGCGGGCGGTCCGAAAGGGCGGTGCTCGGGATCCGGCGCGAACAATTAAATGGAACAAATATAAAATCAATACAACAAATTGAATAGATTAAAACAATAAATAGATCAATAAAAAAATAAAATATACATGAATGAATTAAATAAAATAGAAATTGAACTGGAGCCAAGAATATTTACCCTCAGAATATTGGATTTAAAAGGTTAAAAGTGATGGTTTTCTCGTCAAATTTGCATTTTAGAGTGAAAAATTAGAAAATAGAAAAAATATTGAAAAAAAATTAATTTTGAAAAATGGGGGCTTAAAATTATGATGTTTTTAGTCAATTTTAAAAAAAAAAAAAATAAAAAAATAAAAAATTTTTCGGACCGCGAGTGTCGGGCGCGGCAGCGCGCTGGCGCCCAGCACGCCGACGCCGAGGCGCCCAGCGCGCTGGGCGCGATTTGGCGACGCGCAGCGTTGCGCGCTGCGCGCCGCACCGTGCGCCTCTGCGCGCGGATTTCGCGCGCCTCGCCGCGTGAGTGCCCGTCGCTCTATAGCGACGGGCGGTGTCTCTTGTAGCGACGGCTACCCGGCCGTCGGTATAGGGTCTGATACCCAAAAATCCCTCTTTTCAGCCTTTTTTCCGATTTTTTCACCCAAAAATCCGTTTTTTATCCCATTTTTTTGGGATTTTTGACTTCAAATTAAATTCTAAAATATTTTTTTAGGTAATTAAATAATAAAACTTGATTTTATCATTAAAAATAAAATAATTTTGGGTTAAAATAGGTTTTTTTCCTTAATTAAATTAGGGCAACCTATTTTATCCTATAAATAGTTTATGATGAAATCAAAGGAGGCTTCTCTCCACACATTTTTTAGACCTAAAATTTCTCTTCATCTTCTTCTCTTTCCACTAAAATTCCAGATTTTTTCCCCAACCAAAAATCAAAAAGAAAAATCAAATGTTCATTCTTTTTTCCAACATAATTTCTTCTAAACATATTTTTTAGAGGAAGTTATGTTGTTGGATTCAATTTTGAGACAAATAGAATAATTATTTGTTCTCAAAATTGTTTTTCTTCTTTTATTTTTGGTTCAATAAAACTTTTTTTCATTGATTTTGTTTTGAATCTCTTTTTGATAAAAAATTGATTTTGAGACAAATAAAATAATTGTTTGTCATCAAAATCTAATTTTTATTTGATAAAACTTCAATCAATTTTTATTTATTTTAATCAATAAAACTTTTTTTTGATCAAAATCATTTCTTTAGGCAAAGGTATCAATTCTTTGTTCTTAAAGAATTTTTGATCATTTTTATTTTCATGTTCCTTGGAATAAAATTCCAACATTTTCATAATATTTCACTCTAATATTGTGAATCATCAAACAAAGAAATCAATCATCACTTTTCCTTCATCAAATCCAATATTCTGAGGGTAAATATTCTTGGCTCCATTTCAATTTCTATTTTATTTAATTCATTCATGTATATTTTATTGTTTTTATTGATCTATTTATTGTTTTAATCTATTCAATTTGTTGTATTGATTTTATATTTGTTCCATTTAATTGTTTATACATGATATGATTTTTATTCACATAAATATTGATTGTTTATTAATTTTTAACATGTAATTAATTTATTTCACTTTAATTCATCATTATTTTTAACATGTAATTAATAAATTCATTTTAATTGATCTTTTTGCCATGAAAATGGTTTATATCATTTGTGAACATATTTAATTAATCATATTGTTTAGTTAATTGTTTTCATCATTCTTTAATTGTTTTAATCTATTATTCTTTTCTTTATCATTTTATATAATCTTTGATTCGTTTATCTTCATCATCATTGTTATCATGTTCATATTTTTACATGTATTAATTAAGTAACATGTTTTGTTTTATTTTGAACACATCATTTAATCATTTGTCATACATAATGCATGTTTCTCATTTTATTTTTGTTTGTTAATATTTTTGATTCCATTATCATTCTTTTCATATCATATCATCTTATTTTATTTTAATTTGTTATTCATTATTTTGTATGTTTAATTAATTTAATTGATTTAATTACTAACATTATTTTATTTGTATTTGTTTTTATGTCTAAACTCATTTTTTCCGCTTGGGCGTTTTTGCGAGCACATCGGGAGGTCCAAAAAGGCTCGTTTGGTTTATATATTTATTTGTAATATTTTATTTAATTTTGCCATATAATTGCCTTGTAAAATTCTTTCTTTAGGCACGCTAGAAAGAAAATCACAAAAACGTTTTTTTATTAATTAACTTGACATTTTTTTTCTAAATAAAAATGGGACCAATGTCCTAGTTTTTCATACCCAAATAAATCATCACATCAAAACTGTTTCATAATAAATATGCATGCGAGGACCAATGTTCTCACTATTAATGAGTAACCCGTTTTATGCATGTACTTCACTTTTATAAATGGGAGTTGTATTCCGCTCCTAGTGTTATTGTAATTTATTTTTAAATGCTTTATTTTGGATTTTGCTAACATTTACCGCTTTTGATATGAATGATTGCGCCTTTAATTTAAATTGCATTGTGTGGAAAGTTGATGAAACAATGAATTCAAAACTTAATTATAATATTAATCAAGGTACGAATAAATGAGAAGTTCCGAACGCTGCTCTGGTCTTTGGGCTCAAGAGGCTAGAGGTTATCCTCCAAGACACCTCTTGTGTCACGAGACTTAGACGTTTATCCTAGGCCTCATGGCCCAATATGGATAAAATGCGCAAGTCTTAGGCTCTCCGAGGCGAGAGAAACTTTCCCAATGTTCTATTGGGTGGCGACTCCATGAAACCTCTTTGTTGCCCAACATAGACGCACTTGCGATTTATCGCAAGCTGTTGACGGACCCACAATTGCCCCGATCGCCCACGTGCGGGCGGTCAGAACGGGCGACCGCGGGGATCCGGCGCGCGTCACACCCACCTTGGCGGACGGAGATATCATCTTTATAAGTCCTTGGATACGTCTTGACTATGTGACTTAGGACTGGCCTTCGGGATGTGTCCCATTATGTTGACTTCATAGGGCCTCCTTTTGTATCACATCCCATTGCGTTCATCAATTCGAAGGGTGTCAGATTATTGTGACTCTGCCGCTGGCTTTTTATGTTGGGCTCCTGTCTTCGGCATTCATTACTGGCTATTGCGGACTTTGGGCACAGCTACCCTTGTGTACCACTATTCCGAAGGCTGAAGATTCTGATTTTACCAGCTCACCTGAGTACAAATAATGGGTGACTAGCCCCATTGTTGACAACATGATCAATTGGCTTAAACTTCTAACCGAATGAATGCAGTAAATAATAGTTTTTAGATTGCGAATGACTATTTGCTTTTTGTAAAAGAACTAGACAATCATCAAAAGTGCAAACTGGGTCCTTTATTGCAAATTTATGAACATTTCTATATTATTTTATCACATATGATCATTTGTTGACAAAACATTCAAAAACACAAGACTACACTTAATCTCATGGTGGGTCTTGTGAGCGTCAAACTCCTATTATTAATCAGCCCTCTTGCGTTTTCACGATTGAATATTTTCTCTCAGTCCTTAATTTTTGTAGTCTTCTTATGATTTTGTAGTCTTTAGCCATGGAACCTCTTTAATCTTTCAACATTGACCGGCTCCTTAAACTCGTTCCCATCGCTGTCTATTAAAATTGCTGCCCCATTTGACAACAGCTTTTTTAGCACAAACAGACCTTCCTATACTCCTGGCCTCATCTGTTTGAAGACCAGATCTCCTTCTTTTAGCGGATGCTTTCTAACCTTTTTACCGAATGACCAGGCTAACCTCTTTTGGTAGACCTTGTTGTGATAGTAAGCTCGCAACATACTCTCATCAAGCAAGTTCAACTGCAATAATCTCTGTTGGGTCTATTCTGTTTCTGGAATTTCGGCTTCCATAACCACCCTCAGAGACCTGAGCTAAATTTCAACTGGTAGAACCACCTCTGTTCCATACACTAAAGAAAATGGTGTTATGCCTGTCGATGTTCTAATGGTAGTTCTATAGCACCATAGTACAAAAGGTAACTTTTTTGCCCAGTCTTTATAATTCTGTACCATCTTAGCCAAAATTTTCTTGACATTTTTGTTGGCTGCTTCAACCGCTCTATTGGCTTGAGGTTGGTATGGGAAGGACTTATGGTGCTGTATTCCATACTTTTGCAGTACCCGTCTAGTTTCAGCTAAGAACTGTACCCCATTGTCAGACACGATATGATGTGGGAGGCCATACCTATATACCAAATTCCACTTAATAAACCTTGCCATGTCTCGAGCATCTACCTTCTTAAAAGATTCAGCCTCGACCCATTTAGTAAAGTAATCGATGGTGACTATAATGAATCTATGTCCATTAGAGGCGGTAGGGCGTATCTCCCCTATAATATCTATCCCCCAAACTACAAATGGCCATGGTGAGGATGAATTATTTAGTTCCGACACTTGCATATGCCTCGAATCTGCATACTGTTAGCACAGATGACATTATTTCACAAACTTTGAATAATTTGTATCCATAGTGATCCAATAGAACCTTGGCGCATGATTTTCTTTGCTAAGAACAAGCCATTCATGTGAGTTCCGCAAACACCGACATGGACTTCTTCCATAACCTTCTTAGCTTTTTTCTCTACTGTGCATCTTAACTGAATGTCATCTGCTTGTCTCTTGTATAATATGCCATCTACACTGAGGAACTGAATGGACAACTTTCTAACCATACTTCAATCATTTTCAGAAGCCTCTTCTGGGAATACCGACCTCTCCAGGTAATTTTGAACATCATAGTACGAAGGTTTTCCATCAGTGACTTTGACATCCATCAACTGTTCATGTTCAAAGCACGGCTTTTGCGAACTTGAGATTAACACGGGCTTCATAATCCTTCCTTTCGGGTTATCCCACATGGACAATAGAGTTTCGAGGGCATTGGCCAACTGATTCTCATCTCTAGGCATGAAATGGAAAGTACAAGTTTCAAACTGACCACTCAGCTTGCAGTGATGTTTTACATATGGTACCGGTCTTTCTTCTTTAATGCACCATTCTCCTCGAATCTAATGGATCACCAAAGACAAATCTCCTAAAACTTCTGCAAACTTTGCCCCCAAGGCCAAAAGAGCCTCCAAACTGAAAACGCATGCTTCATACTCGGATTCATTATTAGTGGCTCTGTATCTCAGCTTCTTAGCTAGTGGTAACTTTTAACCGTCTGGGGTTATCAGAATGATCCTGACACCTGCCCCTTGTTATTAACTACTCCATCAAAATACATCTGCCATCCCTGAACTGCAATGGCCATGACATCGTCATCTGGGAATTTGCACTCGACATGGTCTCCTTCGATAGGATGATCAGCTAGGAATTCAGCTACAGCTCTCCTGTCAACCCCTTTTGCCCCCTAGTAGTATGAGCCTATCTGTGTGAGCATGCATTTGCATGTGTTCGGCATATCATAAGGGGTATTTTAGTAAAAATGCATGTTTTTGGGGTTTTATTAGCATATGGATGTATGTTTGGCATTAGAGTGTGAATTAATTGGGAAATGATTATGTGCATTTGAACATATCATATTAGGATGTTTTAAGTTGGGAGTGCATAGTGTGTGTGTTCATACCATTGTAGGGTGTGCATTAGTTGGGAGTGCATTGGGTGTGTGTAGTGCATGCATGTTGGGTGTGAGTGGTTAGTTTTCACCAATAGGAAATTAACACATGTTTAAGGCAAAGAAAATAAAAAAAAAAGAAAGAAAAAGGGGAAAATACAGAATGTGTTCTTCTTCACGTTTTTCCCTTTCCTCGTCTTCTTCTTCCTTTTCTTTTCTCCAAGAACCCTAGTGTGGATTCAAGTCTTGTTGGTGGAATTAATCATCTCTTTGCATTCTTGTGGTAAATTATCGCATTCCTTACCTTGTTTTCTATTTGTTCATCTTCTTCTTAATTTATGGGCTTAGATGTAACTTAGGGTTTGCATTTTTCTGGTGTTATTTGATGTGCTGTGCTTAGCTAAGGCTCCTCGCGATCCCAAGGGCAAGGAGATTGCTGGGAGTAGTGGAGCTAAGTGATTTGAAGCAATGAATTTCAGGTTTGGGATTTTGTTTGAGAATTTTGCTTGAATTTGAACTTACTGTAATTTTTAGGGTTTGTGTTCTTGAGAGACTTGGTTATGTTTATGCTTGATTTTGGTTGTTTTGATTGATGAATTAAGTTGTATTTATGCCATTTATATTGTATGGGAAATCTTCTGGAAGGTAAGATGAGATTTGTATTGTTTTGAATCATTTTGGAATTGATTTTTGAGTTCTGGGAATTCTGGGAATGGAAAATCGTGATCCTGGTGAATTTCCCGTTTCCAGTATGTGCGTGTGTGTCTTGACCAGCCAAGAGAGGCCAGTCACGACTCGTGACCAGCCAAGTGAGGCCAGTCACGAGTGGTGACTGCCAGTCACAACTCGTGACCAGCCAAGAGAGGAGGCCAGTCACGAGTAGTGACTGCTAGTCACGAGTAGTGACTGCCAGTCACGACTCGTGACCAGCCAAGAGAGGAGAGGCCAGTCACGAGTAGTGACTGCCAGTCACGACTCGTGACTAGCCAAGAGGAGAGGCCAGTCACGACTCGTGACCAGCCAACATTGCTGGTCACCCCGTTCGGCCTATTTTCTAAAATTTCCAAGTTTTAAAACAAAAATGAATTTCTTATTTCTTCTGAATTGACTTATACTACCGTATGATTCATGTCATGCTTTTATATGCTTTGATATGAGTGATACCATATTTCGTCAGATGAATTGTATACTGTACTTTGAAACATGAATTGAATTACGCATAACCTGCTAGAGTCAAGTAAGTGGATAGTTAGGCATGCCTAATAGAGTCTTTTAGCTGTAGCCCTCAGTTCAGTTTGGACCCCGATCAGGTCCCCGTTAGGTTCCTCGCGAAACCCTCAGTATCTGGATCTTGTTTAAGGTCCCCTCAGTAAAAATATTGTATTAATGATAAAAATGAAATGACTTTTGATTTGTACCTGTTAGGTACCCTCAGTACACTCGTTATCCACTACCTCGAGTCAGCAGGTGTTCGATTGGTTTGCTCTGCTCTGATTTGACTATATAAATGTGATATCTGAATGAGTATAATGATGAGATATATGTTCGATTATTTTGGAAATGGATAGGAATTTGAGATGCGGAATGTATGGCTTTAAATTGTGAGCATGTTTATATGGATTATGTTGAGCTATTGCATTTGCCATTATAAATGTGTTATGCCTTGACGACCATTGTGAGTGGCCGTCCATATCATATGTGTGTTTCCCCACTAAGTGTTTATCGCTTAGCACAGTATTTTTACCCGTGCAGGTGTGGAAGGAGTTTTGCTTTGAGAGAGTCGCCGCTGTCAAGACAACACAGAAGGTTTTAGTGTAGGGCTTAGCTTTTGGTAATCTTTGATGATTCTTTTTGTATAGAACTCTCTTGCATCAGTTTTGTTATAGCTTCCGCTTTTGTACTTACATTTTGTTTATGTAATATCTTTTGTTTCGGCTAGTTTGATCAGAACATTATTGTAATGGTTTATTATATTAATGCATCATCAGCTATTGCTTTCTTTTCCCTTAAAGTTTTTATTTATCCCATATTTCGGTATGTATGTTATGAATGTATGTATGATTTGCTTTGTATCTGTTTGGTGGCACCTTGACTCATACGGCATCTCCCTCCTTATCGAATGGGATCCCCTACGTATGGGTAGGGGGTGTTACAGTTTTTGGTATCAGAGCTATAGGTTTAGGCGTTTCTGGGTGTTGTTTGTTTTGTTGATGTGTTGAGGTGTATAGATGTGTATGTGTCTAGATCTGTGTTGGCTGATACGATTATTTCTTATTTGTTTAGATGGCATCTAACTCTGCTCGTGGATCACTTGAGGAGTTTGCCGAGAGTGTGAACCCTCAAGCAGTAGATCCATCAATTTCTGTGTCGGCTCAGCATGCTAGGGTCCAGCCCGAGGCTGCAGCCATGCCTTTTGAGGCTATGTTCAGATTATCACAGGACATGGCTAGGGTCTTAGAGAGAGTGACTGCTCCTAGAGCCCCTATAGAGAACTTGAGAAGGGCTGGTGTTGAAGACTTTTATGGCACAGGTTTGGATGAGTCAGAGTTGGCTGAGAAATGGGTAGACAAAGTGAAGCGTGCTTTAAGAGAAGTCCGGTGTCCTCCCGACCAGCAGGCAGAGTGTGCACTGGCTTTACTGCAAGGGTCCGCTTTTGAATGGTGGGAATTGGTTTGCAGGCATCCTCAGCTACCGGATCTGATTATTTGGGATTTCTTTGAGGGAGAGTTCACGAAGAAGTACATAACTCATACTTATAGGGATGCTAGATGGGCACAGTTTTTGAGTTTGAAGCAGAGGGCCATGTCAGTTTCAGATTATGAGAAAGAGTTTAATCGGTTGTCTCGCTATGCTCCGCGTGGGGTTATGACAGATGATTTCAGATGCAAGCATTTTGAAGCGGGGTTGAACGAGTCTTTGAAGATTGCTTTGATTTCTTTGATGTATGCCTGGGGTAAGTTACTATCAGATTGTGGAGGCTGCGGTGAGGGCTGAGAGATCAGAGTCTGTGATGAGAGAGAGGGCTCAGAGGAGGAACCCTTCTCGCGGAGGATCTTCTTCTTCATCCTCGGGTAAGAGATCAAGGAACCCGCAGGATGAGTCATCATCTGGCCCGGCTACTAGAGGTAGAAGACAGGGTTCTGTAGCTGTGTCAGGTTCTGGTAGAGGTGGTAGACCTGAGACTACATCGGTATGTCCTCATTGCAGTAAGACTCATCGGGGTGAGTGTAGGTGGCTCACTGGTGCGTGCTTCAAGTGTGGGAGCACTGAGCATCTTTTGGCTAGTTGTCCGAGATTGTATGAGGATTCAGGTTCCTAGAGAGAGGCCAGCAGGGTTGGTTCGAATGCTACACAGGCTACCCGTGGTAGAGGCAGAGGTTGAGGTCGAGGTGGTCGACCTAGAGAGGGTGCTGTATCAGAGACAGTGGAGCATCAGTTGCCAGTCGCAGCTAGAGCATATGCCGTGCGAGCCAGAGAGGAGCAGGATGCGCCTGATGTTATTGCTGGTAAGTTTCTACTCCATGACACTGAATTGTATGCTCTAATTGACCCTGGTTCCACACACTCATACTTGTGCACAGATAAAATTGTTGATAAGTTGCATGTGGTTGATCAGTTAGATTATGAGATATGTGTGACCAGTCCATTAGGGCATAGTGCCAGTGTGAGTAGAGTTTTTAGGAGCTATCCTTTGTTGGTTGAGGGAGTTGTGCTTCCAGCGGATTTGATTGTGTTGCCTTTCAGAGAGTTTGATCTGATTTTGGGTATGGACTGGTTGGTAAGCATCGGGCTGTAGTTGATTGCCATAGGAAGACAGTTGTGCTTCGGGATAGAGGTCAGTCTCCTGTGTTTATGAAAGGTTTGGGTGCTAGTTCTTTGAATAATGTGATTTCTGCGATGCAAGCCAAGAGGTTTATCAGGAAAGGTTGTGAGGCTTTTCTAGCGGTCGTGTTGGATTCCAAGAGAGATCAAGTACAGATTGAGGACATCCCTGTTGTGTGGGAGTTTAGAGATGTGTTCTCGAGCGAGTTGCCTGGTTTGCCTCCTGAGAGAGAGGTCGAGTTGTCCATAGAGATTATGCCGGGTGCCACACCTATTTCGAAAGTACCTTATCGGATGGCTCCTGTAGAGTTGAGAGAACTTAAAACTCAACTACAAGAGCTATTAGATAAGGGGTTTATTCGACCTAGCATATCTCCTTGGGGAGCTCCAGTTCTGTTTGTCAAGAAGAAAGATGGATCTCTGCCGATGTGTATCGACTACAGGCAGATCAATAAGGTCACAGTGAAGAATAAGTATCCTTTGCCTAGGATTGAGGATTTGTTTGATCAGCTTTGAGGTGCAGGTGTTTTCTCCAAGATAGATCTTCGGTCAGGGTATTATCAGCTGCGAGTTCAGGATACAGATGTGGTTAAGACTGCATTTCGGACTAGGTATGGCCACTATAAGTTCCTTGTGATGCCGTTTGGCTTGACCAATGCTCCAGCGGCTTTTATGGATTTGATGAATCGAGTGTTTAGGCCATACTTAGATCGATTTGTAGTAGTGTTCATTGATGACATCTTGGTGTATTCCAAGGATGAGAGAGAGCATGAAGAGCATGTCAGATTGGTTTTGCAGATATTGAGAGAGCATCGGTTGTTTGCCAAGCTTAGCAAGTGTGATTTTTTGCTTCGAGAAGTGTCATTCTTGGGTCATATTGTTTTAGCTAGGGGTATTCAGGTGGATCCGGCCAAGATTGAGGCGATAGTTGATTGGAAAGCGCCTAGGAATGTTCAGGAAGTGAGGAGTTTCCTTGGTTTGGCAGGTTACTACCGTCGGTTTGTTAAGGGTCTTTTTGTGCTTGCCGCTCCGATGACTAGATTGTTAAGGAAAGGGGTTAGATTTGAGTGGTCAAATAGATGCCAGGCTTATTTTGATCAGTTAAAACAGTTGCTAGTTGAGGCTCTTATACTTACTCAACCCATCTCGGGTAAAGAGTTTGTCATTTATAGTGATGCATCGGGTGTCAGTCTTGGGTGTGTGCTGATGCAGGAAGGTAAGGTTGTAGCTTATGCTTCTCATCAGTTAAAGCCACATGAGAGGAACTATCCGACGGATGACATAGAGTTGGCGGCTGTGATCTTTGCCTTGAAGATTTGGCGTCATTATCTGTATGGGGAGAAATGTAGGATCTTTACGGACCATAAGAGTTTAAAGTATTTCCTCACACAGAAGGAGTTGAACATGAGACAGCGCCATTGGCTTGAGTTATTTAAGGACTATGACTGCATAGTGGATTACCATCCGGGTAAGGCCAATGTAGTCGTTGATGCTTTGAGTCAAAAGTCAGTTGCAGCTTTGTTCCTGAGACGGTTTAGATGGAGGTTTGATTCAGATGGGGCTTTGATTGCTCAGTTACGTGTGAGGCCTACCTTGAGACAGAGGATTGTGGATGCTCAGAGGTATGATGAGAGGCTTCAGCGGTTTGTGCAAGAGGTCAGATCGGGTAAACAGTCAGAGTTCTCAGTTCAGGATGAGGTGCTTATGTACAAAAATCGCTTGTGTGTGCCAGAGTCTGAGGATTTGAGGAGATAGCTTATGAGTGAGGCGCATAGTACAGTTTTTACTATGCATCCTGGCAGTGAAAAGATGTATCGAGATATGAAACAGTTTTATTGGTGGTCCGGTATGAAGAGAGACGTCGTAGATTTTGTGTCCAAGTGCTTGACTTGTCAGCAGGTAAAGGCCGAACATCAAGTTCCTTCGGGATTGCTTACGCCTTTAGCCGTTCCTGAGTGGAAGTGGGATGATATAGCCATGGACTTTGTATCTGGTTTGCCTTTGACTCAGAGGAAGCATGACTCAGTTTGGGTGATAGTGGATCGGCTTACGAAGTCAGCTCACTTTCTGCCAGTTAGAGTGGACTACTCGATGGACAGGTTGGCCAGTATCTATGTGGATGAGATAGTTCGGTTATATGGTGTGCCAGTATCCATAGTGTCAGATCGGGACCCGAGATTTACTTCCAAGTTTTGGAAAGAGTTGCAGAGAGCTTTGGGCACTAAGTTGAACTTCAGTACAGCGTTTCATCCTCAGACCGATGGTCAGTCAGAGCGGGTCATTCAGATTCTAGAGGATATGATGAGAGCTTGTGCTTTGGATTTTCCGGGTAGTTGAGACAGATATGTATCTCTTATGGAGTTTGCCTACAATAAAAACTTTCGGTCGAGCATCGGTATGGCACCGTATGAGGCCTTGTATGGTCGGCAGTGTAGGACTCCGATTTGTTGGACGGAGCTATCCGAGAGATCAGTGATTGGGCCAGAGTTGGTTAGAGATACTGAAAAAAAGATCAGAGTTATGCAGCGGAATTTGAAGGCGGCCAAGGATCAACAAAAGTCTTATGCCAACTTGAAGAGGAAAGACGTGCAATTTGAGATAAGGGACAAAGTTTTCCTTAAAGTTTCGCCTTGGAGGAAAGTGCTTCGGTTTGGGAAGAAAGGCAAGCTTAGTCCTTGCTTCATTGGTCCTTATGAGATTTTGGGTAAGGTTGGACCGGTAGCCTATAGATTGGCTTTACCGATGGAATTGTCGAAGCTTCACGATGTGTTCCATGTTTCGATGCTTCGTCGATATAGATCAGATCCTTCGCATGTTATTTCGGTTCAGGATGTGCAAGTGCAGCCAGATTTTTCCTATGACGAGGAACCGAGAGCCATTCTAGCCCGAGAGGTGAGGCAGTTGAGAAGTAAGCAGATCCCATTGGTAAAAGTGTTATGGAACCATCATGGAGTCAAGGAAGCGACTTGGGAACCGGAAGAGTCGATGAGAGCTCAGTATCTGCAGTTGTTCAGTTCAGGTGAGAATTTCGAGGACGAAATTCTTATTAGTTGGGGAGAGTTGTCACACCCCGTTTGCCACCTAGTAGTATGAGTTTGTCTGTGTGAGCATGCATTTGCATGTGTTCGGCATATCATAAGGGGTATTTCAGTAAAAATGCATGTTTTTGGGGTTTTATTAGCATATGGATGTATGTTTGGCATTAGAGTGTGAATTAATTGGGAAATTATTGTGTGCATTTGAACATATCATATTAGGGTGTTTTAAGTTAGGAGTGCATAGTGTGTGTGTTCATACCATTGTAGGGTGTGCATTAGTTGGGAGTGCATTGGGTGTGTGTAGTGCATGCATATTGGGTGTGAGTGGTTAGTTTTCACCAATAGGAAATTGACACATGTTTAGGGCAAATAAAAGAAAAAGAAAAAGAAAGAAAAAGGGGAAAATGCAGAATGTGTTCTTCTTCACGTTTTTCCCTTTCCTCATCTTCTTCTTCCTTTTCTTTTCTCTAAGAACCCTAGTGTGAATTCAAGTCATGTTGGTGGAATTAATCATCTCTTTGCATTCTTGTGGTAAGTTATCGCATTCCTTACCTTGTTTTCTATTTGTTCATCTTCTTCTTAATTTCTGGGCTTAGATTTAATTTAGGGTTTGCATTTTTGGGTGTTATTTGATGTGATGTGCTTAGCTGAGGCTCCTCGCGATCCCAAGGGCAAGGAGATTGCTGGGAGTCGTGGAGCTAAGTGATTTGAAGCTAAGAATTTCAGGTTTGGGATTTTGTTTGAGAATTTTGCTTGAATTTGAACTTACTATAATTTTTAGGGTTTGTGTTCTTGAGAGACTTGGTTATGTTTATGCTTGATTTTGGTTGTTTTGATTGATGAATTAAGTTGTATTTATGCTGTTTATATTGTATGGGAAATCTTCTGGAAGGTAAGATGAGATTTGTATTGTTTTGAATCATTTTGGAATTGATTTTTGAGTTTTGGGAATTCTGGGAATGGAAAATCGTGATCCTGGTGAATTTCCCATTTCCAGTATGTGCCTGTGTACCGTGACCAGCCAAGAGAGGCCAGTTACGACTCGTGACCAGCCAAGTGAGGCCAGTCACGAGTGGTGACTGCCAGTCACAACTTGTGACCAGCCAAGAGAGGAGGCCAGTCACGAGTAGTGACTGCCAGTCACGATTCGTGACCAGCCAAGAGAGGAGAGGCCAGCCACGAGTAGTGACTGCCAGTCACGACTAGTGACCAGCCAAGAGGAGAGGCCAGTCACGAGTTGTGACTGCCAGTCACGACTCGTGACCAGCCAACATTGCTGGTCACCCCGTTCAGCCTATTTTGTAAAATTTCCAAGTTTTAAAACAAAAATGAATTTCTTATTTCTTCTGAATTGACTTATACTACCGTATGATTCATGTCATGCTTTTATATGCTTTGATATGAGTGATACCATGTTTCGTCAGATGAATTGTATACTGTACTTTGAAACATGAATTGAATTACGCATGACCTGCTAGAGTCAAGTAAGTGGATAGTTAGGCATGCCTAATAGAGTCTTTTAGCTGCAGCCCTCAGTTCAGTTTGGACCCCGATCAGGTCCCCGTTAGGTTCCTCGTGAACCCCTCAGTATCTGGATCTTGTTTAAGGTCCCCTTAGTAAAAATATTGTATTAATGATAAAAATGAAATGACTTTTGATTTGTACCTGTGAGGTACCCTCAGTAATCGATTTGTACCCGTAAGGTACCCTCAGTACACTCGTTATCCACTACCTCGAGTCAGCAGGTGTTCGATTGGTTTGCTCTGCTCTGATTTTACTATATAAATGTGATATCTGAATGAGTATAATGATGAGATATATGTTCGATTATTTTGGAAATGGACAGGAATTTGAGATATGGAATGTATGGCTTTAAATTGTGAGCATGTTTATATGGATTATGTTAAGCTATTGCATTTGCCATTGTGAATGTGTTATGCCTTGACGACCATTGTCAGTGGCCATCCATATCATATGTGTGTTTCCCCACTACGCGTTTATCGCTTAGCATGGTGTTTTTACCCGTGCAGGTGCGGAAAGAGTTTTGCTTTGAGAGAGTCGCCGTTGTCAAGCCAACATAGAAGGTTTTAGTGTAGGGCTTAGCTTTTGGTAATCTTTGATGATTCTTTTTGTATAGAACTCTCTTGTATCAGTTTTGTTATAGCTTCCGCTTTTGTACTTACATTTTGGTTATGTAATATCTTTTGTTTCAGCTAGTTTGATCAGAACATTATTGTAATGGTTTATTATATTAATGCATGATCAGCTATTGCTTTCTTTTCCCTTAAAGTTTTTATTTATCCCATATTTCGGTATGTATGTTATGAATGTATGTACGATTTGCTTTGTATCTGTTTGGTGGCACCTTGACTCATACGGCATCTCACTCCTTATCGGATGGGATCGCCTACGTATGGGTAGGGGGTGTTATATCTCCCTTTAATGGTTTTCCTAGTGATGTATTCTATGTTGAATTCCTGGTGCAGTATTAACCACCTACCCATCTTTCCAAGCAAAGAAGGCGCTTCCTGAAGATATCTCAAAGGATTTTGTCTAGCAACTGCCAGATCCCTGAACGAGTGGAAATAGTGTCTCAATTTTTTTGAGGCACAAATTATTGCCAAATATATCTTTTCAACTTCAACATACCCAACCTCATAAGGGAGAAACTTTTTGCTGAGATAGTAGACTGCATATTCTACACCGAACTCATCTTCTTGAGCCATCATGGTGCCTATTGAGCTGCTTTTAATTTCCAAATAGAGGATTAGCAGCTTGATCAGCCGAGGTGGCCTCAAGACTGGCGAATTCAAGAGGTACTCTTTAATATCATTGAAAGCCTTCTGACAATCGTTGTTCCATTCAATAGGCTGGTCTTTTTTGAGAAGCTTGAACACTGGCTCGCAAATCGAAGATAGCTTGGCTATGAATCGACTGATGTAGTGCAATTTTCCCAAAAAACTTCTAACATCTTTCTCCTTTTGAGGCATTGGCATTTCTCTAATCGCCTTGACCTTGTCGGGATCTATTTCAATTCCCCTTTAACTTACTACATGACCAAGCAATTTTTCATATGTAACTCTAAAAATGCACTTCTTAGGGTTAAGGCAAATGTTATGCCTATAAATCCTTTGAAAGAACTTCTCCAAGGCTCTAAAGTGACCTTCCCTAGTAGCCGACTTAATCACCATATCATCTACATACACCTCCACTTCCTTGTGAATCAAGTCATCAAGAATTTTAGTGGCCATCCTCTAATAAGTCGTGCCTGTATTCTTTAGTCCAAAAGGCATAACTCGATAAGCAAATGTACCCCATTTGGTGATGAAGGCTGTCTTAATCCGATCTACAATTCTGTTGAGGATCTGATTATATCCAGCATGGCCGTCTATAAAGCTGTACATTATGCAAGAAGCTGCACTATCTATTAAAACATCAATGTGGGGCAGAGGGAAATCATCTTTTAGACAGGCTTTGTTCAAATCCCGATAATCCACACATACATGAACTTTCTCGTCCTTTTTAGCTACAGGGACCACATTAGCTAGCCACATTGGGTACTGAACCTCAACTAGGAATTTGGCCTCAATTTGTTTATGCACTTCCTCTTTTACCTTCTGTGCCCATTCTGGCATAAGTCTTCTAAGCTTTTGCTTGATTGGTTTAGACTCCGGATAAGTCAGATTTACATGTTCAGCGATGTTTCTGTTAATCCCTAGCATGTCTTCATAGGTCCAGGCAAAGACTTTTTCATATTTTTTAATGATTTTCTAAAATTTTAACCTCTCTTTAGGAGTTATGTCAGACACAATCAAGATTGGCTTTGGGTTTTCCAAAGTTTCGAGATTAAATGGAGTTCTATTAGTTGAATTAATGTCAAAAATAGATACATCATATGTATGATGATGTGAAATGAAATCATCATAAACATCACACAAATAAGAAAAATTGTTCATTTCATTAATGAAATTGGAATTGCACAAATTATCATCATTAAAAAGTTCTGGAACAAAAAGAACATCTAAATAACTATGGTTTTCTTCATCCGTCGATGCAGATGTTGTAGCCGACAGGTCACTGTTGTCTTGTCTTGGGGGTGGCTTTCCGACTACTTCTGGTGGAGCTTCTGGGTCTTGGATCTTTAGGTTCTGCATTGGTGCTTCAACCCCTATTTTTTCCATCCCCTTCACCCTGACGGCAAGCAACTTGTCAGTATAAACCTCTTCCGGTGCATTTTTGTCATCAATGCTGCTCTAGGTCAGAATCTCTTCATCCCAAAAATCTTTAACTGACATGATGGTCCCATCAATCAAGTCAAATACATCATTAAAAACTTTGAAGCCTCGGACAATCTGATTATTGATAAATTGAGGTTCAGTCTCTCCAAAATAAGCACAAAGGGGGGCTACTGGCACAAAGCTTTCTAAAATATGAGGAATGTCTACTAACTTCTATTTCCCTTTACTACTTACACCCTTATAGCTTAGTCCTCTTTGATCCTTCTGCCTCTTCGTTATGATAGGTGACTGTGGCCCCTGCGAATTTCTGCCCAGACCCGCTCCTGGAAGAAAATGCATTTGCTTCATCATGTTTACTACTTGGTAGCTACCCTCCAAACTTCCTTCTTCATCTATTACCAACACATGGAAACCACTAAAAGGCTATTTGGATATTTCTAGTGTAGAAACCTAATTTTCCCGAGCAGCCCTGATAGTTATTACTTCGCCCTCATGCGGTATTTTAATCATCTAATGTTGGGTATGTGGCACCCTCCCCAGCTTATAAAACCAAGGGCTTCCAAGTAAAGCTAAAAAATTAGCAGGGATAGATAAGACTACAAATTCTGCTTCTGTTTTAATGGGCCAAGTTTTGACTATAGCCTTAAAAGTCCCCGATGCCTGTGTTCGAGAGTTATCATAAGCTGTAATAGTTAGGTTAGACCCACTCAGCATGTTTTCATCCAAACCAAAAGCCAGAAGCGCAACTAAAGGGCATACATTTATAGAAGAGCCATCATCAACCATCACGCAGGCAGTATGTTTGCCATTGATTTGTGCTTTGATGTATAATGGGCGATTGTGTTTGCGGCCCTCAGGTGGTAAATCAACATCAAAATAAACAAAACTTTCTCCCGAGCTCCCTTTAACTAAGTACAGTAACTCAGATGGTGAGATAGTGGTGGCAACAGTGGACTCACATAAGGCTTCTGCTAACTTCTGCCTATGTGATGGGGATTGCCTCAGTAAATCCCAAATGGGTATCTGTGCTGTTGTTTTTTTCAATTTTTTCATTAACCCATCTTCCTCGGGCTCCTTTCCTGTGAGTATAGGCACTGGATCTTAAGGCCTCTCTACTTCTGGAACTACCCTGCCACTTCGGGTCACAACACTAACCTTTTCTTTTCCTCATCCTCTGAATCCCAAATATTCGCCAGGTCTTCATAATCTTCACTTTCATCTCTACTCTCACTAGTGGATCAACAGTCTATTGCCCCCACAGGAATCCCTTCTTCACTCGTTTCACAGGTGATAGCGACATACTCCTTACCATATAGATCTTGCAACACATACCAGTCGGGTAAGCTAGACCCTATTATGTACACTGGTAGGGGGACCGCATGGTTACTAGGCTTCTTTTTCTTCTTCCTTTTCTTTGGATCCGTGATTTGCTTATTGTCAATGAGATCCTGGATTTTATTTCTCAAAGTTCTACAGAAGTTGATTAGATTCCCTGTGTGTTGATGATAAGCATAAAGCTGATCAGTCCTGTGTCCTGGCTGACCCTAGTTTCTAACTGGCCTTAGCTTTAAAGGTCTTAGTTGCCCTTCTTTCATTAACCTCTCCAAAACCCAAGATAGGGGTCGGCCCAAATTCGAGTAATACCTTTGGCTCTGGTTAGATTTTATGGCCGAGACCTCAGCTGTTCTGCCATTGCCACTCTTATTATTGCTACTACTTTCAGCTCCAGCTGATCTATTCCTTGATTGATTCCCAAAATATTTCCTAACAAAGCTATCTTGGCTTGCCTTCTTCACTAAATACTCCCCTTCTGCTTTGATAGCTATATCCTTCAAAGATTCCCAATCTCAGAGCCCCTTCATCTTTAACCTCTCTTTTAGGTATGGATTCGCATTACGAATGAATAATCGAATCTGATCTGGGGTATCCGGCTTCCTCCTCATCTCTGTCACCCGGTGTAAGCACCGTGTCCTAAGGCGGTCGAGATCAAGGATTACCCAATTAAGAAATCGATGCCCGAGTCTGAATGAATGGTTGAGATTCGGATATTTTGGCCCTCTAGATTCATGAGAAATGTGTTTTTTTTATTCGCGGCAATGAGAAAAAGAAAATTGGGAGTTTTGGGGTAAAAAAGGAAATTTTCATCCATCGGCGGCCAACCCGTCTTTCACGAAAAGCCCGTCGCTCGCTAGGGGGCCCGTCTCTCATTATAAGGGACGGCCCGTTGGTGAGGTGAGGGACGGACACGTGCCCTTGCACAGACGCCTGTCTGTGAGCCTCCGACGCCCGTCAGTGGAATCCTGTTTCCTATTGGAAAAGGGATTTAATGGACGCCCGTCGGTGGGATTCCGATGGCCGTCGATCATTAAAAAAAAAAACTATAAAAAGCTTTTCTTCACCTGTTTTTGGGGTTGGACGAATTTGGCTATTTTCCTACCTAAAAAGCCCATTTTCTAGCACTCTTTTCATCTCTCAAAATTTCTCTTTTCACTTTATTTGATTTGGTGAATCAAATTAATTCAAGGAAGCTAAAATCGATTAGTTTCCACTAAATTTGATTCCAATAGTTGACCATTTTTGTGAAAATCAAGAAGAAAAAAGATCTAAATTTCATTTTCTTGGTTTTTACCCATTTCTCACGAAGCGTGTGGGGTTTCAAATCTTCAGAAAATCCATCCTAAAAGGTAAATCAGAGGGTAATTTGTCACACCCCAAATCGGGCCTAGTCGGAATCGGAAAGCTAAGTCAGTTAAGTGAAGGGTATTTTGGTAATTTATGCTTGAGTAATATGGATAATAAGGATTTAATTGCTAAGAAATTAACTAAATAAGTTTAGTGAATGAATTATCTAGTGGAACATGTGTATGGTATGTAAGAAGTGATTGGATAAGATTGTGACACTTGGGTTTGTAGGATGATGACAAGTGGCTTATAAGGAATTGTTAGAGTATGCTTGAAGTATATGGAAGTAGGATGTGAGTGGGCTAAGAAATGATATGGTGTGAGTGGTGTTTGGTGTATTGAAGATATTTATTCAAGAATTAATTGTGTGTGTATGGAGTATGGTGCAAGGTGGAACAAGTCAAAAGGTGAATTAAGGGACCAATAAGATTTGGACACATGGCTTGTGGTAGGTGTGCATTAAGTGTGAAAAAGAAAATCAAAGTGAAAGAAAAAGAGGAGTCCACGTTGGTTTCCTTTCATTTTCCTCTTCCCGATTTTTCCATTTTCTTTTCCTTTTCTTCCCTTTCTTTGTTCCATCTTTTGGTTTTGAATGAATTAGAAGTGATTGGTGGGGCTTAAGAAGTAAGATTGAAGAGGTAAGTGGTTAGTGTTTAGTTATTTATGCTTTGATCTTATTTTCCTTCTAGATTTACTTTTGATGTGGGATCTAGGATATGGATTAAGAATAATTTTCTGGGTTTGTTGTGCAAGGAATTGGTGTTGAGAAAAAGAAGAAAGGAAAGAGAAGGTAAAAGAGTGAAGAGCGGATTGTTTGAGCTTGATTTCCAGGTTTGGGAACTTTCTTTTATCTGTATATGAATTTTCATATATTCATGTATGATATAAGCTTCTTGAGTGTGTTGTGATGAATTGTGATGATGGTAGTGAGTGTTGACTCAAATGACTTATTGGTGCATGTGAATAGGTTTTTAGGAGAAAAACTGGTTTAGAATACACTGGACCTTTCTTCGGTTATTACACTGTTTTGGGAGTTTTAGAACTCTAAATCATGCGATTCTTGAACTATTAGAACCATGAATTCCATTACTTTAAATGTCTCAGAAATAGCCTTGGACAAATTCTCGCTCTAAGACATCGAAAAATTGATTACAAATGTAGTGTCCCTGTTGTGTCGGGTTGTTTGACCAGTATGGATTGTGGAGTGCATATCTGGAGTTTTAGAGATCCAATTGATGTGAAACTTGTTTCATTTGGAAGTTAAGACGTAGGATAACATTTGTGAAGAAGACCACTTTTCCTAAAAATGAGGTTTAGAGGTCGGTTTTCGCGATACTAGTTTATAGTAGAAAGCAGTCTGTTATGGTGGCTGTGGCGAGCCTCTGTCGCGAGCGCGACAAGGGTCGCGACCTCGCGACAGAAAAACATGTTTTGAGCCTTTTCTTCTTTACTTTTGAGTTTAGGGTTGACCCGGATCAATCCCGTACCTTTCCCATCAGTTATTATGCATGTTTAGGGTAATTAAATGGCTATATAAGTAATGGTCGTTGGGAAAAACTTAGGGGTATGATTAAGATTGGTGATTTAACTAGTAAGTATAATAAATATAACTCCCCAAAGGTTTGATTATGGGTGAGTGCTAGTATGTGATGGTCTCATGAGTAACCCTAGCATGATGTACCATATGTATGAATGCAGTTAGTGTGGGTGCGATTGAAATGATGGACGAATAACGTTGTTATTATAGATTGTGTATATGGATATTGATAATGGCATGTTTTATTGAAATACTTGATACGAATGTTGGATTTATGTTGTCAATGATGTGTGACTGGCTGGAGATGAGGTAAGAGACCTTTGGATGTGTTTCGTGCGTTGTGGGTGAGTTTGAGGAAGGAAAGATTTTGCAAAATTCTGCAGATTTTCGGAATCAGGACTCTGTCGCGATCGCGACACTGTCGCGAGCGCGACAGAGACCGGTGATGTCGATGCTGTGCCGTCGCGAGCACGCGACGCCGTCGCGAGCCCGCGATAGCAATAGCCTGTCTGCTCTCTGTCGCGAGCGCGACGCCCGTCGCGATCGCGACAGAGCACATTGTTGGCCTGTGCTATCGCGAGCACGCGACTTGTCGCGACCCCGCAATAGCAATACTTGCCCTCTGTCGCGACCGCGACAATATCGCGAGCGCGACAGAGCCGGGCCCTTCTCTCCTTCCCGCGCGCGCGCAGCGAAGAGACTATGGTCTCTGTCGCGAGCGCGACAGGTATCGCGAGCGCGACAGTTGTGTTGAATTGAATGAGTTTTCTTCGGTGATTCCAATGTTTGAATTCCGAACTTGTGATGCCTCTAGGTTTGTTCTTTGTCTATTTTATGAACTATGTTAATATAATTGAATATATTATGCCTATCTATACTGATGATCTTCTCTAAGATTAGTATGTTATGTTTAAATGTAAATTGTATGACGCATGATTGATTTTATGAACTTACTCATATGTCTTATTTATTGCTGATTATGTACAATGACATAAATTAAGTGAATTGAAATATGATTTGAATGATGCATGACCTGCAAGAGTCAGTCTAGTGGATAGTAAGGCATGCCTAATAGAGTCTATGTATGTGTAGCTGCAGCGCCCCTTTGAACGATTTGGACCCTGATCAGGTCCCCGATTGGTTCCTCGCGAACCCCTATTATGTGTATGTGTATGGATCTTGTTTAAGGTCCTGTTCAATGAAATGTTGCCTTCTGACTTGTACCTGTATGGTACATTATATTATGTGTTCCCTCTGAGGGTTACCCGGTCAGAGATCGGGCTATGTGTTTCCTCATGAGGTCTCTCTCTCAGTACTCGTTATCCACTATTTTGAGTCAGCAGGTATTTCGTTTGCTTTATCTGATATGAACATGAAAATGTGATATCTGAATGAGCAAGAATCAGTTTATGTGTATATGAATATGACTACGGGCTTCAGATGGTAAATCTGTATTTAGTAAACATGACTTTTCAGTTAACATGATTATCCGTACTTGGCATGTGATTTGTTATTAGTTTCTGAATGCTTTGAAATGGTTCGATCGATGTATTTATGTATATAAGTTAAGCATGGTTTCATTGTGTACAAGCATGTGAATCAGAGCGGTTGTGAGGGTAAGTATATAAGATGTAATTGTACTTTCTGCATGGTTTTAAGATAAATGTGAAATGATGTGATTATGTCTTCAGTCTCCGTTTTGAGAGTGTGTACAGCATGATATGCTATGTATTAGAGTTGTGTAGCAGAAGTGTGGTGTATTGGATGTTTCTTGGGTATGTGGCTCAGCATGATAACACTGGTGTCGTGTTTTGGGTTATGACTGTTTTGGCCCATTCCTGATATATGTATATGATTATGTGTGTGAGTTTACGAATGAATGCCTTTATTATGCAAGTCTGTTTAGATATGTGTTTTGAATATCTGCAATTGCCATTTGAATGTATTTTGCCTCGACGACCATTGTGAATGGCCGTCCATATTTTTATGTTTGTTTTCCCCACTAAGCGTTATCGCTTAGCACGGGCTCTTTTCCCCGTGCAGGTGGCAGGTCTGGTTCAGTTCGAGTCGCACATCTGCAGAGTCGGCCACATAGGAGCTAGGAGTTTTTGTTTTTGACCAGCTTCTTTATTTTGGATTTTGTAATTCTGAAAAATATGTATATGTAATAATATGTAAAGAGAACTATGTAATATTTCAGACTCCTATTGTATGATTGTAAAATTGTAAATGTGTATGTTTCCGTTTAAAATATGCGCGTTTATGAATATGTATGTTCAGCTGTTTGCTCCTTAAAAGTTTTAATTCTTTCATAATTGTATACGCTTTGTATCGTTCTGTTCGGTAACACACCTACTCGTACGGCTTCCTACTCCCTTGCAGATTGGTTCGTCTGCGTATGAGTTGGGGTGTTACATTTAGTGGTATCAGAGCACAAGATTCTGGTTGCCTTATTTGTTCGAGTATTGGGTCTTTGTATGTTACTTGTTATGTGTCGAGTCTTTGTTTGAGAGTCAGTTTTGTGTCGTGGCCTAATGCAGATGCGTCTTGTCCTGTGTGTGTTATGTTAGATGGAGCCTGAACCGAATGAGAAGGTGAATGAGATGACAGAAAGTGTGAACCCAGTTAGTACTGATCTAAGTGTTTCGTTTCTATGCACCTTTTTGGTTAGAATTCCGGTCTTGTTTCTAATAATAGAACATTAGTGCATGGATTAATTCGAATTTTGGATAGACTGACTGCTCCTAGGATTTCTCAAGGTTTTGTTCAGAGTGTATCTCAGTAAAGAAAGGTATCAAGTAAGTGGATGAGTATTTGGATCTTATAAGGTTTTGGTAGTACTCTATATGCCTGTCAGCTATCTCCAGAAAAGTGTTTAAATGAAAGCATATTAAATCATGGGGATGGGACTAAATGCATCATTACAGCATTACTTGCATTTTCTCAGCATCATTCTGCATACATGAGCCATCACATTTTCATTGCATCGTAATCCCTTTGATCATACATGATAAGCATATGCATATATGTTTTGATTGAGAGAAAGCTGACAGGGTATATATGTACTATTTGATATTAAGCTTAAGGGTAAAAATGACGCGCTCAGCAATCGTTTAGGAAAGTGTTTTGTGTTTGATTAAAGATTGAACAGAAAGAGTATTTTGGGGCCGTAAAAAGGATTTTAAAGTTTGTTAGGAGTGTTAATGGTAAAGAGAAACGTAAGTATGATGGATATCTTTTAAGTAGTGAAGGATTTATGTATCAATTGGCGAAGTTAGTTGGTTTATGTGTAAAGTGTTCGGGTTTTGATTTCAATCGGTCATTTGAGTAATGATTGTTCTGATGAATGTGTTTGATTCGAATTTAAGAAAGTGATTTAAGAATATAGCGATAGCGATAAGTGTAAGTAAGTGAATAGTTTTAGAATGCAATGTATGAGTCTGACGGTGAGTCGAAGTGTCATTTTGGAGTTTCTTCTGGTGTAAGTGAATTTCGAGGACGAAATTCTTTTAGGAGGGAAGATTTGTCACACCCCAAATCGGGCCTAGTCGGAATCGGAAAGCTAAGTCAGTTAAGTGAAGGGTATTTTGGTAATTTATGCTTGAGTAATATGGATAATAAGGATTTAATTGCTAAGAAATTAACTAAATAAGTTTAGTGAATGAATTATCTATTGGAACATGTGTATGGTATGTAAGAAGTGATTGGATAAGATTGTGACACTTGGGTTTGTAGGATGATGACAAGTGGCTTATAAGGAATTGTTAGAGTATGCTTGAAGTATATGGAAGTAGGATGTGAGTGGGCTAAGAAATGATATGGTGTGAGTGGTGTTTGGTGTATTGAAGATATTTATTCAAGAATTAATTGTGTGTGTATGGAGTATGGTGCAAGGTGGAACAAGTCAAAAGGTGAATTAAGGGACCAATAAGATTTGGACACATGGCTTGTGGTAGGTGTGCATTAAGTGTGAAAAAGAAAATCAAAGTGAAAGAAAAAGAGGAGTCCACGTTGGTTTCCTTTCATTTTCCTCTTCCCGATTTTTCCATTTTCTTTTCCTTTTCTTCCCTTTCTTTGTTCCATCTTTTGGTTTTGAATGAATTAGAAGTGATTGGTGGGGCTTAAGAAGTAAGATTGAAGAGGTAAGTGGTTAGTGTTTAGTTATTTATGCTTTGATCTTATTTTCCTTCTAGATTTACTTTTGATGTGGGATCTAGGATATGGATTAAGAATAATTTTCTGGGTTTGTTGTGCAAGGAATTGGTGTTGAGAAAAAGAAGAAAAGAAAGAGAAGGTAAAAGAGTGAAGAGCGGATTGTTTGAGCTTGATTTCCAGGTTTGGGAACTTTCTTTTATCTGTATATGAATTTTCATATATTCATGTATGATATAAGCTTCTTGAGTGTGTTGTGATGAATTGTGATGATGGTAGTGAGTGTTGACTCAAATGACTTATTGGTGCATGTGAATAGGTTTTTAGGAGAAAAACTGGTTTAGAATACACTGGACCTTTCATCGGTTATTACACTGTTTTGGGAGTTTTAAAACTCCAAATCATGCGATTCTTGAACTATTAGAACCATGAATTCCATTAATTTAAATGTCTCAGAAATAGCCTTGGACAAATTCTCGCTCTAAGACATCGAAAAATTGATTACAAATGTAGTGTCCCTGTTGTGTCGGGTTGTTTGACAAGTATGGATTGTGGAGTGCATATCTGGAGTTGTAGAGATCCAATTAATGTGAAACTTGTTTCATTTGGAAGTTAAGACGTAGGAGAACATTTATTAAGAAGACCACTTTTCCTAAAAATGAGGTTTAGAGGTCGGTTTTCGCGATACTAGTTTATAGTAGAAAGCAGTCTGTTATGGTGGCTGTGGCGAGCCTCTGTCGCGAGCGCGACAAGGGTCGCGACCTCGCGACAGAAAAACATGTTTTGAGCCTTTTCTTCTTTACTTTTGAGTTTAGGGTTGACCCGGATCAATCCCGTACCTTTCCCATCAGTTATTATGCATGTTTAGGGTAATTAAATGGCTATATAAGTAATGGTCGTTGGGAAAAACTTAGGGGTATGATTAAGATTGGTGATTTAACTAGTAAGTATAATAAATATAACTCCCCAAAGGTTTGATTATGGATGAGTGCTAGTATGTGATGGTCTCATGAGTAACCCTAGCAAGATGTACCATATGTATGAATGCAGTTAGTGTGGGTGCGATTGAAATGATGGACGAATAACGTTGTTATTATAGATTGTGTATATGAATATTGATAATGGCATGTTTTATTGAAATACTTGATACGAATGTTGGATTTATGTTGTCAATGATGTGTGACTGGCTGGAGATGAGGTAAGAGACCTTTGGATGTGTTTCGTGCGTTGTGGGTGAGTTTGAGGAAGGAAAGATTTTGCAAAATTCTGCAGATTTTCGGAATCAGGACTCTGTCGCGATCGCGACACTGTCGCGAGCGCGACAGAGACCGGTGATGTCGATGCTGTGCTGTCGCGAGCACGCGACGCCGTCGCGAGCCCGCGATAGCAATAGCCTGTCTGCTCTCTGTCGCGAGCGCGACGCCCGTCGCGATCGCGACAGAGCACATTGTTGGCCTGTGCTATCGCGAGCACGCGACTTGTCGCGACCCCGCAATAGCAATACTTGCCCTTTGTCGCGACCGCGACAATATCGCGAGCGCGACAGAGCCGGGCCCTTCTCTCCTTCCCGCGCGCGCGCAGCGAAGAGACTATGGTCTCTGTCGCGAGCGCGACAGGTATCGCGAGCGCGACAGTTGTGTTGAATTGAATGAGTTTTCTTCGGTGATTCCAATGTTTGAATTCCGAACTTGTGATGCCTCTAGGTTTGTTCTTTGTCTATTTTATGAACTATGTTAATATAATTGAATATATTATGCCTATCTATACTGATGATCTTCTCTAAGATTAGTATGTTATGTTTAAATGTAAATTGTATGACGCATGATTGATTTTATGAACTTACTCATATGTCTCATTTATTACTGATTATGTACAATGACATAAATTAAGTGAATTGAAATATGATTTGAATGATGCATGACCTGCAAGAGTCAGTCTAGTGGATAGTTAGGCATGCCTAATAGAGTCTATGTATGTGTAGCTGCAGCGCCCCTTTGAACGATTTGGACCCTGATAAGGTCCCCGATTGGTTCCTCACGAACCCCTATTATGTGTATGTGTATGGATCTTGTTTAAGGTCCTGTTCAATGAAATGTTGCCTTCTGACTTGTACCTGTATGGTACATTATATTATGTGTTCCCTCTGAGGGTTACCCGGTCAGAGATCGGGCTATGTGTTTCCTCATGAGGTCTCTCTCTCAGTACTCGTTATCCACTATTTTGAGTCAGCAGGTATTTCGTTTGCTTTATCTGATATGAACATGAAAATGTGATATCTGAATGAGCAAGAATCAGTTTATGTGTATATGAATATGACTACGGGCTTCAGATGGTAAATCTGTATTTAGTAAACATGACTTTTCAGTTAACATGATTATCCGTACTTGGCATGTGATTTGTTATTAGTTTCTGAATGCTTTGAAATGGTTCGATCGATGTATTTATGTATATAAGTTAAGCATGGTTTCATTGTGTACAAGCATGTGAATCAGAGCGGTTGTGAGGGTAAGTATATAAGATGTAATTGTACTTTCTGCATGGTTTTAAGATAAATGTGAAATGATGTGATTATGTCTTCAGTCTCCGTTTTGAGAGTGTGTACAGCATGATATGCTATGTATTAGAGTTGTGTAGCAGAAGTGTGGTGTATTGGATGTTTCTTGGGTATGTGGCTCAGCATGATAACACTGGTGTCGTGTTTTGGGTTATGACTGTTTTGGCCCATTCCTGATATATGTATATGATTATGTGTGTGAGTTTACGAATGAATGCCTTTATTATGCAAGTCTGTTTAGATATGTGTTTTGAATATCTGCAATTGCCATTTGAATGTATTTTGCCTCGACGACCATTGTGAATGGCCGTCCATATTTTTATGTTTGTTTTCCCCACTAAGCGTTATCGCTTAGCACGGGCTCTTTTCCCCGTGCAGGTGGCAGGTCTGGTTCAGTTCGAGTCGCACATCTGCAGAGTCGGCCACATAGGAGCTAGGAGTTTTTGTTTTTGACCAGCTTCTTTATTTTGGATTTTGTAATTCTGAAAAATATGTATATGTAATAATATGTAAAGAGAACTATGTAATATTTCAGACTCCTATTGTATGATTGTAAAATTGTAAATGTGTATGTTTCCGTTTAAAATATGCGCGTTTATGAATATGTATGTTCAGCTGTTTGCTCCTTAAAAGTTTTAATTCTTTCATAATTGTATACGCTTTGTATCGTTCTGTTCGGTAACACACCTACTCGTACGGCTTCCTACTCCCTTGCTGATGGGTTCGTCTGCGTATGAGTTGGGGTGTTACATAATTATTCTAGGCATATATTTCATTTAGCTTATTTTTTTTATTTTTATTATTTGCATTTACTTTCGAATTTTGTAGTGGAAAAATTACTTTGTTTGAGAAAAAGTAGATTTTTGCTGTCCTTTTGAGGAACAGTAGTGACCGACAGGCGGTAAGGCCACCGATGCTTGTCTCTCGATTGAGCGACGGCGCATAAATGATGCTATTATTGCCCGCCGGTCACTAGGGATGCCTGTCTCTCAGTTGAGCGACCCGATGTAGCCTGTCGGTTGCCCCTAGAGACGCCCGTCGGTCAGTTAAGTAAGGCCATCCCTGGTTTCTATCTACAGTTTTCCAAATTCTCTTATTTCTTTTATTAGTTATTCTTCTTTATTATTTATTTCTCTTATTTTTCAAATATTTTCTCTTCTGTTTTTTTGTCGATAGTTTTTTATTATCTCAGCTTTGAGTTTTAATTTATATTATATTTATCCACGCTTTGATTTTGTTAATATTAACATTTATTGACTTATCCTGTGAGATTTTGTTTATTTCTTGAATGCTTTGAGCTTGAGGGGGGATTTGCCATGCTGGGAGGACTTCTTTTGGTTTAATCCCTCATCCCTTATTTATTCGTTCATTTATTTATTTATTTATTCATTTATTTATTTATTTGATTATTTAATATTTATTTGTTTATTAATTATTCTATCCATGCGATAAATTGTTTTATCCCGCGTTAAATAAAAATAGACAAATGATTTATATTAATTAATATTGAGTTTTTTATAAATTCAAGGACCCAATGTCCTATTTTCCCATCCGATAAAAAAACATCACAATAAAGATCATTTTTATAATAAATGCATGCAGGACCAAAGTCCTCAAAGTGAATGAATTCCCCCATTTATGTATGTATTGCACTTTTACAAATGGGAGTTGTATTCCGCTCCTAGTGTTATTGTACTTTATTTTTTATGTAGCCATTTTATTTTATTTTATTTATTTATTTCTTAATACTTTTAACATGAATACTTCCGATCACTCATTGGAACCTCCAAGACACCTCTTGTGTCCCATTTAAAGACTTAAATAATAATCCTAGGCTTCATAGGATTAGAGGGTCATTCCCAATGTTCTATTGGGATGATTGCCTCCAAGACCCCTTTTTGCCTTGCCCAAAATGGATATATGCGCTGTCTTAGGCTCTCCGAGGCGAGAGGAACTTTCCCAATATTTTATTGGGTGGCAACTCCATGAAACCTCCTTGTTGCCTAAAATAGATGCACTTGCAATTCGTTGCAAGATGTCAACGGACCCTCAATTTGCCCAATCGCCCTAAAGCGGGCGGTCAGAGGGGCGGTCCACGGGGCCCGACGCACGTCACAGTGGCGACTCCACTGGGGACTCTGGTTCGAGACTTTGATTTGAAAATACCTTAATTAAAATTTATGATTAAATTTTAGTTTATAAATTCGCTTTCTCTCAAATTTGCATTACATCCCATTAGAGCCTTAGATTACGCTAGATTGGTCCTTTTAAAAACCTCGGTGTATTCGTGAAGCACAATCCTATGTTCACTCAATGTAGGGAAGTGTTAAAGATAATCACCAGCCCAAGCCTCGAACCACTTGGTATATAAAATAGAGACCCAATCGGTTGTTACGCTCGTGATGAGCTAGACCCATTGGCAGGGATCATGCTTCGGTAGACCTAAAGTAACACCACCCTTGACTAAAGCTCATGTAATGGCCATAGATACTTCCCTTAGGTGATATGAACCGTAATACCGTGCCTGCTGTATGGATCCTTATGTATTGGGTAAGTCCAAATGTTTTGTTTGGTTACCTAGCTAAAGGCTTTCATGCCCCGGTAGGGCCATGTCGATATATTTGGATTACCTAAATACATAATGATCATTATCCATGCGCTTGTGTATTAGTATAGGAGTGTTATGCTGTCGGTTTTTCACTACGCACCATGCGTGTCCATCGGGTTCCCTGTTAACCCATGGGCTAATCCTGCCTAGGAAAGAGACTATGACCGCGTGTGTGGGAGTAATAAGGGTGGAAGGACCTATCTGCTTGCATGTGATTTGTGTGTGTTGCATATCATGATCATGCATTTCGTTTGCATTCATGCATCATTCTAACTCCTTGTCTCTACAGCCATCATAGATCTGCCTAGGTGGACGAGAGGACCTGCAGGATGATTGATTCAAAATCCTGTGTCTAAGCTGCCAGAAAGGGAGAATTTCTCAGAGACCCATTTAGAGACCAGCTGTACTATTTCAAAGATGGCTAACTCACCAAGGGGAAATGACGCCACTAGGGCCTTGATTACAGAAGAGTTTGGTAGAAGATTCGAGGAGTTTGAGGGCTGAATGATGAATATGCTAGCCGCAATGACCCAGCATGCTGCTCCACAGAACCCGCCTCCTCCTCCCATGAGACAAAATGAACGGAGGGGGGGGGGATAGGGAAGAGAGGCAGGAAGAGATCCGGCCACCACTAGTAGATTTGAGATCAGTGGCATCGGGGGTTCAGAGAAGAAGATAAGTTCAGAGGTTAGAAGATGACCATGTGGATGAAGATTATGAGGAGAGAATTGTGTCAGAAAGGGGAAAAGCGCCCCAGTCAGAGGAGACCATGTGGAAGAAAATGGAGGAGAAATTTGAGGTGATGGCCTGGATGTTGAGTAGGGGCCAAGGAATGAATCCCGAGGATAAGGAATTAGAAGGAAAGGATCCAATCCCATACAACTTCAAAATGCTAGATGTTCCCAAGTTTGATGGCACCTCCGACCCAACTGCCCATGTGAAGCAATATTCGTTGATCATGAAGGGGACCACCTTGACGAAGACGCAGAAGGTGGAATACTTTTGCTTAAGTCTGACTAGCTCGGCTATAGATTGGTACTATGGTCTTAACCGTAGAACCAAAGAAGACTGGGATTTGCTGACGGAAGAGTTCTTGAGGCAATATGATTGTAATACAAGGATGGAGGTGACCCTCAAAGATCTAGAGTTGCTGCAACAAAAGGCTGGTGAATCTTTCCATGAGTACTTAACCCGCTGGAGGAACAGAGTGATGGAAATGATAAGGAAACTAGAGACTCAGGATTAGATTAGATTGTTCATCAAGAATACAAGCCCCTATCTGAGGGAGGGGTTGAAGATGAAAGGATTAAAAGACTGGAAGTCCTTGAAGGATATAGCCATCGAAGCGGAGGGAGAGTACCTGGCCTGAAGAGCGAATAGTGATAGCTATGCCAAGAGGGGGAACGGTAGCCAGGGGGCAAGTAGGCCGGTGGGTCCCAGCGGTAGCACCAGAAGAACGGTTGAGGTGTCTACTGCTGACGCAACCATGAGACGTTTTTCAAACTTTGGGAGGTCCTTATCTTGCGTTCTGAGAAGGCTGATGAAGGAAGGGAAGTTACAACCATTACCTCCTCGACCTGCTATGACACAGGGGATGCCGGGTCACAAGGATAACGAGTACTGTGCCTACCATCAGCACACGGGCCATTTGACAGATGAGTGCAAAGCGTTGAGGCATGTAATTCAAGACCTGATTGATTCAAAGCAGATTACAGACCCCGAGAAGAGGGAAGGCCAGAAGAAAGCTGGGTATAACAAAGTGCCCCCACCCGTGTTCATGATTGGATCCAGTTTATCCGAAGAGTTTGTCTTGAGTGAATTGTACGGCGATGATGTAAACACTGCTATCACGAGCCTCTATGAGGTAAGTGAAAAAGGGATGCCCGCTGCAGTGATCGATTGCTGGTCCACTAGTGAGAGTGGAAGTGATGATGATAAAGCTGTCAATTTTCCTGACCCGTCAAAGGAGGAGGAAGCGAAAGAGCAGAAAGGAAAAATAAAGGTAGGAGCGGTGACCCGCAGTGGGAGAGTAGTGCCAGAAGTGGCAGCACCTTAGGAGCCAGTGGAAGGTCAGAAAGAGAAGGGGAAGGAGCCAGAAGGAGATTAGGTAGTCAAACAGTTGCAGAAGACACCGGCCCAGATTTCCATTTGGGATTTACTGAGGCAGTCCCCCTCTCATAGGCAGAGACTGGTAGAGGCTCTATGCGCGACGACTGTGGTTACGACGATTTCGCCCACCGAGCTGCTGGAAGTGGTGAAAGGAGGGGCTGGAGAGAGTATGGTGTTCACGAATGCTGATTTACCCGCGGAAGGCCGTAACCCCAATCGCCCCTTGTACATTAGGGCTCAAATCAATCAGAAGCACACTTCTTGTGTGATTGGTGGATGATGGGTCTTCAATTAATGTATGCCCTCAAGTAGCTATGGCAGCCTTTGGAGTGACGGAGGACATGCTAGCCAAGTCAGATTTGATGATCATAGCCTATGATAACTCTCGTCGGCATGCTTCAGGGACTTTTAACGCGTTAGTCAAGACAGAGCCAGTGGAGACTGAGGTAGAATTCATAGTCCTGCCCATTCCTGCCAATTTTTCGACATTGCTGGGGAGACCGTGGTTCCACAAGTTGGGAGGTGTTCCCTCTACTCTCTACCAGATGGTCAAGATACCACATGAAGGACAAGTGGTGACCATCAAGGCTGCAAGAGAGAATCAAGTGTCAATACTCGAGATAGCGAGGCAGCCTTTCAGTGGATTCCACGTGGCCATGATCAATGAGGAAGGGACAATAGAAGGAAGCCCACAAGTGCTAGCTATGATGAAGAAGATGTCGTTCCTTCCTGGTGCTGGATTGGGTAAGAACTCCCAAGCGATGCTAGAGGCCATCGCCACTAAAGGTCAAAAGGATAGAAAGGGCCTGGGCTACAAAGGAGGAGTACAGAGAGGAGTGAAGCCAGCAAACGGGATTCCCCACCTTTGGGAAAGTTTTGTGCCCGCAACAGCACTTTGCGCTTACACCGGGGAGGCCGAGCCTCAGTTTGTCGATGGAAGGATTGTGCTAGGATTTGACGTATTCAGTGATGTTTATGATTGGGACATCGAGGTGATCAAGCCAGCTGATGACTTTTGGGATGAAAAGGTCTTGACCAACAGAGCTATCTGGGATAGGGAAGAGCCTGAGGAAGTGGTGACCGAAGCTATGGTGGCCGCTCATGTCAAAGGGAAGACGAAGATAGAAGAAACTGCCCAAGAGGTGGATGAGGAGCCTCTGATCAACTCGAATGATGCAGGGCCGTCGACAGTGGCAGATCCAGTGGGAGAAGAGGAAAGAACCGGTTTAGACTGTATTTTCATTCCTGAACTTTTTAATGATGTAAATGACAATTATAATTTTATTAATGAATGAATGATTTTGCTTACTTGTGCGATGTTTCTGATAATTTCAACATGCATGATCATGATCACATTCCATCCATATTTGATATTGATTTTACTGATACTACCCCATCTAATCTTGGAACCTCGAAAAATTCGAAAAAAATCTTGATAGCATTAAACATAACTCCTGAGGAAAGAGAAAAATTTGAGAGAATAATTAAAAAATATGAAAAAGTCTTTGCATGGACCTATGAGGACATGCCGGGAATCGATCGGAATGTCGCGGAGCACGCCATCCCGACTTATCCAAACCACAAGCTGGTGAAACAGAAGCTGAGAAGACTTAGGCCAAAATGGGCGGATAAGGTGAAAGAAGAGATTCGACAACAGATTTAAGCTAAGTTTCTGGTGGAGGTGCAATATCCCACGTGGCTAGCCAATGTAGTCCCTGTGGCCAAAAAGAACAAAAAAGTGAGGGTATGCGTGGACTATCGGGATCTGAACAAGGCCTGTCCGAAGGATGATTTCCCACTAGCCCATATAGATGTGTTAATAGACAGCGCCGCCAATTGTGCAATGTATAGCTTTGGGGACGGCTATGCGGGCTACAATCAGATACTCAATAAGATAATTGATTGGATCAAAACGGCTTTTATCATAGAGTGGGGGACATATGCTTACAGGGTGATGCCTTTTCGTTTGAAGAATGTAGGGGCTACCTACCAAAGGATGGCAACGAAGATTTTAAGTGACTTAATCCATAAAGAAGTGGAGGTATACGTAGATGACATGATGGTCAAGTCAGCCACTAGAGAGGGCCATTTCGAAGCATTGGAGAAGTTCTTCACCAGGATAGATAAATACAACCTGCGGCTAAATCCCAAGAAACGTATCTTCGGGGTAACTTCAGGAAGGCTGTTGGGACATGTGGTTAGCCAAAGAGGGATCGAAATCCACCCAGACAAGGTGAAAGCCATCAGGGAAATGCCAGTGCCGTAAAAGGAAAAGGATGTGAGAAATTTACTGGGCAAGTTACAATATGCTAGCCGATTCATTGCAAAGCTCACCTCGATATGCGAGCCAATTTTCAAGCTGCTTAGAAAGAATCAGCCTGTGGTATGGAATGAGGACTGTCAGAAGGCCTTCGATAGTATCAAAGAGTATTTGCTGAACCCACCAATACTGAGGCCACCGCAACTAGTCAAATCGCTCATTTTGTATTTGGCAGTAGAAGATGGCCCTATAGGTGCTATGATGGCTCAGGAAGATGAGTTCGGAGAGGAATTCGCAGTCTATTATCTCAGCAAGAAGTTTCTCGCTTACGAGTTGAAATATGCAGAAGTAGAAAAAGATTTGCCTCGCCGTAATTTGGGCGTCCAAGAAGCTGAGACACTATTTCCATTCGTACAAAGTACAAGCAGTAGCAAAGCAGAACCCCCTGAGGTATTTACAAGAAGCACCGTCTTTGCTTGGGAAAATGGGAAGGTGGTTGCTGTTGCTACAAGAATTCGATATCAAGTATATCACTCGGAAGACTATCAAGGGACGGGCAGTAGCTGAGTTTCTGGCTGATCATCCCATCACTTGAGTTCAATTTTCCTGATGAAAATATAGCAGCAATCTCTGTTCAAGGTTGGCAACTGCACTTTGACGGGGCTCTTAACAATAAGGGGGCAGGAGTAGGAATCATTATAACAACCCCGGATGATGAAAAACCCCCGTTGGCCAAAAAGTTGAGATACAGGGCCACTAACAACGAAGCTGAGTATGAGGCATGCACTTTCAGACTAGAAGCTTTAATTGCCCTGGGGGCAAAGGATGTGGAAGTATTTGGAGATTCGTCCTTAGTAATCAACCAGATTCAGGGAGAATGGGCTATCAAGGAAGAGCGATTAGTGTCATATGTTGAATATATGAGGGAGCTGTGCGGTCGGTATGAGACTTGTACGTTTCATTTCGTGCCGAGTGATGAAAATCGGTTGGCTGATGCGCTTGCAACTCTAGTATCAATGTGGGAAAACCCAGAAGGAGTAGCCATGAAGCCAGTTCTAATCTCTAGTTATGAGAGGCCTACCTTTGAGGTCAAGCCGATAATGGAAATAGAAGTAGTAGATGGAAAGCCATGGTATTTCAATATCATGAACTACTTAGAAAACGTGACATTCCCAGAAGAGGCTACTGAAAAAGACCAAAGAATGATCTGCAAGCTGTATAATCAGTTTATATGTATAAACGGGGCGTTGTACAAGAGACAGGCTGATGGTATTCAGCTCAGGTGCCTGGATGAAAAGGAGGCCCAGAAGGTGATTGAAGAAACTCATGCAGGTGGGTGCGGGACTCACATGAATGGGTTAACATTGGCCAAGAAAATCATGAGACAAGGATTCTACTGGCTCACTATGGATAATGATTGTTCGAAGTCTGTGAAGCAGTGCCAGCTGTGCCAGCAGTATGCGGATTTAAGGCACTTGCCTGTGTCAGAACTACATAGCTTAACGTCGCCTTGGCTGTTTGCTGCCTGGGGAATAGATATTATTGGGGAGATCCGTCCTACAGCATCTAATGGGCATAGATATATCATAGTCGCCATCGACTACTTCACTAAATGGGTAGAGGCGGAGTCCTTTAAGAAGATCGATGCACGGGATATGGCAAAGTTCATTGAGAAGAATTTGATTTGCAGATATGGCCTCTCGCATCATGTAGTGTCTGATAACGGGGTCCAATTTATGGGAGAAACAAGGAAGCATGCGGGGTTTCAAATCTTCAGAAAATCCATCCTAAAAGGTAAATCAGAGGGTAATTATTCTGGGCATATATTTCATTTAGCTTATTTTTTTTATTTTTATTATTTACATTTACTTTTGAATTTTGTAGTGGAAAAATTACTTTGTTTGAGAAAAAGTTGGTTTTTGCTGTCCTTTTGAGGAACAGTAGTGACCGACGGGCGGTAAGGCCACCGATGCCCATCTCTCGGTTGAGCGACGGCGCGTAAATGACGCTGTTATTGCCCGCCGATCACTAGGGATGCCCGTCTCTCAGTTGAGCGACCCAGTGTAGCCCGTCGGTCACCCCTAGAGATGCCCGTCGGTCAGTCAAGTAAGGCCGTCACTGGTTTCTGTCTACAGTTTTCCAAATTCTCTTGTTTCTTTTATTATTTATTCATCTTTATTATTTATTTCTCTTATTTTTCAAATATTTTCTCTTCTGTTTTTTTGTCGATAGTTTTTTATTATCTCAGCCTTGAGTTTTAATTTATATTATATTTATCCATGCTTTGAATTTATTAATATTAACATTTATTGATTTATCTTGTGAGATTTTGTTTATTTCTTGAATGCTTTGAGCTTCAGGGGAGATTTGCCATGCTGGGAGGACTTCTTTTGGTTTAATCCCTCATCCCTTATTTATTCGTTCATTTATTTATTTATTCATTTATTTATTTATTTGATTATTTAATATTTATTTGTTTATTAATTATTCTATCCATGCGATAAATTATTTTATCCCGCGTTAAATAAAAATAGACAAATGATTTATATTAATTAATATTGAGTTTTTTATAAATTCAAGGACCTAATATCCTATTTTCCCATCCAATAAAAAAACATCACAATAAAGATCATTTTTATAATAAATGCATGCAGGACTAAAGTCCTCAAAGTGAATGAATTCCCCCATTTATGTATGTATTGCACTTTTACAAATGGGAGTTGTATTCCGCTCCTAGTGTTATTGTACTTTATTTTTTATGTAGCCATTTTCGTTTTATTTTATTTATTTATTTATTTATACTTTTAACATGAATACTTGCGTCTTTAATTGCATCGTGTGGAGAGAGAGCGAACTAATAAACTCAAAACTTAATCGTAAAATTAATCAAGGTAGAAATAGATGAGAAGTCCCGTACCCAACTCTGGTCTTTGGGATCAATGAGGCGAGAGGTGTAATACCCCAAAGTGTACCCTAGTCGGATTGGAGTGTCAATTGCTAAATAGGGTACAAATGTGATTGGAATAAGTGAGCATTTAATGGAAATATAGGGGTGTAATTGAAAGAAGAGTTAGCATTTAAAAGATAGAAATTGAGTGAGGAACTGAATGGTACTTTACCTTGGATTGAGGTGCAAGTTTGGCTTGGATGTGGAAGTGGAATCCACGTGTGGATTACGCCTTTTGCCAGCCAACTTCTTGCATGCAAAAGTAAAGTGGATTAGAGGCAGATTTGTAGTGGAAGTTTACTGGAAATTACCTATACTTTGTTTCCTTTAAATTCTGTATTCCTCTATCTTTTAAGTTTGAGTTTCATTTCTGATCAAATGAATCTGGAATTTGATTGAATTGGTTGAAGAGTTAAGTGAAGAAGGTAAGTGTGGTTAACAAGTTGTGTTCATCTCTTTCTTCTACTCATTTCTGATTTGGTTTAAGTGATTTGAGTTATGGACTAAGAGAGAGTTTATGTTTGCATTTTGTGTAAGATTTGGACAAGTGGAAAGCAAATGGAAATGAGAAGCTTTAGTTGAGTATAGTGGCCAGCACCTGCATTTTGAGGTTTGGGATATATGTGTTCTTACATGTTCTTATGTTGATTTTATATGGGTATATGTGATGGATAGTTGACTTTAATGTGTAATTGATGCATGATTATGTGTTAATTGATAAAGGTGTACTTGAAGTGTACACATGATGTGTGATGAGTATTGAACAAAATCCATTAGCATATTAAGTGAATAAGCATGAAAAGTATGAACCCTAGTGTTAGGAAAAATTCTGCTTATAGCTTACTAGACCTCCGTAAAGTATTTCGGGCATAACTGGAGTTATAGAACCCCAAATTGAGTTTTTGTTGCTTAATTGGAACTATAACTTCCATACCTATAAATTCGGCAGAAATGACTATGAGCTAATTCTGGCTCTAAGACCCAAAAAAATAGCACAAACAGACGTGTCTCTACCTTGTAGGGTTCACTCGAACAGTCTGTATTTTTTAATTCATATCTGATGTTTTACAAATCTAATTGACCTGAAACTTGTCCCATATAAAAGATAAGACATAGAGGAAGAAATGTTATGTGGGACCTTTGCCTAAAATTTAATGTAAGACATCCTTTTAGGCTTTACAAAATTATGGTGTGAACCAGTGTCGAAAGTTAGCTTCTGTTTTGCTTAATTTAGTATGTCACGGTCATAACCAATTAATTGCCACCGTGACCCCTCCCTGTTTTGTCTTTTAGGGTTTTTTTCTTCTCGAAATGCACCCGAACTTCACCACGAGTTCCCTTGACTTGTCCTATACACATTTATCATTGTAAATTGAGTATCTTAAGCATGATGAATTATGCATACTAATATACATATAAATATGTATGAGCTATAAGTGTTCTAAGTGTGATGAATTAAGTATGTGAATGCGAATATGATAAATCATGAATGCGAATACTATAGTTTTGAATGCGAATATGTATAGTCTTGAATATGAATGTGTACAACAAGAATGTGAAGGTGAATAAGTGTAAATGTGAATGCGTATAACCATGATTGTGTTAATGCATATATATGAGTATATCCATGTGTAAATTAAGTATGATAAATCATGAATCATGATGCGTATTAACAAGCATATATTTTAAATATCTTGAGCATGGTGAACCATGTATGCAATGATATTTTTATAGAGTTACATGTGAATGAGTTTAGAATGACATGTATGTATGCATAGTAAGAGATGAAGTAGATTACATGACTAGCATGGGTTTAAATAAATGCATATGAATGACCATACATGTTTTGATATGGGATAATGGTTATAAGCCTTAGATGCTCATACAAGTGGATAGATAGGCATGCCTATAAAGGGTTAGATGATTTACAGCTGCTAGATATTTGGCACTGACGAGTGTCTAGATGTTTGGCATCGACGGATGTCTAGATGTTGACACTTAAAGTATCTAGATGTTTGGGACTCTTGAGACTATGGTCTCTAGATGTTTTGGTACTATTACTTGGTATCTACATGTACCCGTATCCACTTATGTTATGACATTGGGTTAAATGTAAAATGTAAAAGTATATGAATTGTTGTTACATGTATAAGAGATGCTATTACATGCATAAAAAATGTTATGTATAAGCTAAATGTCTAGATGTATAAATGATAGTATATGAAACGTAAAGTTATGATATCATAAATGACATGTATATGAAATGATATATGTATGTGTCTTATGTACATGATGCTATAGTGGAATGCTAGAAGTTGCATAATTGCTATATGAATATAAATGCTTATGGTTGACTTTAATGTTGACAAAATGACGCGCGTGACTTCGACAGAAGTCTTTATTATATGTGATATCCCCACTAAGCGATTTCGATTAGCACGGGTGTTTTCCCGTGTAGGTTTACAGGTTCGGAGGGTTACATGTCACACCCCGTTTGCCCCCTAGTAGAATGAGCCTGTCTGTCTGTCTGTATGTGTAAGCATTCGCATGTGTTCGGCATTTCATAAGGGTATTCTAGTAAAATGTATGTTTGGGGTTCTGCTAGTATGTGGGTGCATACATGGCATTAGGGTGTGAATTAATTAAGTTACATTTATGTGCACTTACTTATGCCATTGTAGGGTGTTTTAATTAGGAATACATTAAGTGTGAGTGTTGTGTGTGGAGTTAGGGTGTGAGTGAGCAAGATTCACCACCAAAAAGGATGACATGTGTATTAGGTTAAGGAAAATGAAGAAAGAAATGAAGGAAGAGTGAAAGGAAATTAGATTCACGTTTTTCCCTTTAACCTCCATCTTCTTCTTCCTTTTTCCTCTCCTAATTACTGCTTGCTATCTGTTAATTAAGTGTGGTTGTGGAAATTGGTCACTCTTGCTCCTAACTTGGTAAGTGCATATCCTTGTCTTTGTCTTACTGTAATTCTTCATCTTCTTTTTCCTTGAGCTTAGGTTTAACTTAGGGTTTTGCATGTTGGATATTTGTATTTAGTTGAGGCTCCGCGCGATCCCAAAGGCAAGGAGGTTGCTGGGAGCAGTGGGACTAAGTGTTAGAAGCTTAGATTCCAGGTTTGGGAACAATTGATTGTGAATTGTGTGATTTTAAGTTACTGTCAATTTTCTAGGGTTTTTGTTCTTTGAGAAATTTGAATGTTATTATTCTTGAATTGATTTAATGTTTAAATGTTGAATTGAGTTGTATAAATGTTGCCTATATTGTTTGAGATGAATTCTGGAAGGTAAGAACAGGTTTTATTGATTTTGAATCAAATTTGAATTGATTTTTGTGTTCTGGGAAAAATCTGGAAATCGATACTGTCAAAAATCCCGTTCTCCAGATCGAGTCGCGTGACTAGCCAAGAAGGGAGACAAGTCACGAGACGTGACCTCAGGTCACGACTCGTGACCTGCCAGTCTGAGGCCAGTCACGAGTTGTGGCTATCTGCCACAGCTCGTGACCAGCTTAAATGAGGCCAGTCACGAGTTGTGGCTGTCTGCCATAGCTCGTGACCAGCTTAAATGAGGCCAGTCACGAGACGTGACTCCCCGTCACGCCTCGTGACCAGCCTGAGAGAGAAGGCCAGTAGCACGACCAGCTGAAGAAGAAGCCAGTCACGGGACGTGATCCTCAGTCACGTCGCGTGACCGGCGAGAGATGTTGCGTGATCTGCGAGATCACGTAACGTGATCTGCGAGGGACAAGCAAGTCACGAGGCGTGACCCTCAGTCACGTCTCGTGACCTGCCCTGTGAGGAGGCAAGTCACGCCTCGTGACCAGCCAACCTCACCCGTTACCCCGTTCAGCCCTTTTTCAGAAATTTCCCGGATTTTGACTCAGAAATGAATTTGGTGTTTCTTCTGAATGGATTTATATTGCGATATGATGCATGCCATAATTTTTATATGCTTTGATATAAATGATACCATGAATTTCTGATGAATTCTATTCCGTACTCTGAATTGTGATTTGAATGACGCATAACCTGCTAGAGTCGAGTAAGTGGATAGTTAGGCATGCCTAATAGAGTCTGTTAGCTACAGGCCATAGTTCTGTTTGGACCCCGATCAGGTCCCCGTTTGGTTCCTCGCGAACCCTTTTCTGTATTGGATCTTGTTTAAGGTCCCTTTTGAAAATATATGTGAAAGTTAAAGTATAATGGTTTAATCGATTCGTACCCGTAACGTACTGTCTGTAATCGGCTCGTACCCGGAAAGTACTGTCTGTACACTCGTTATCCACTACCTAGAGTCAGCAGGTGTTCTTTGAATGTTTATTTGAACTGCTCTGATCTGATTTGGCTATAAATGGATTATTTGAATGAGTATATCGATGTAATGTATTTTGGATTATTTTTGAATGAATATGATTATGAAATACTGATTGTATGGCTTTATTACATGGGCATGTTTGTATGGATTATGTTATAGCCTTTGCATTCTGCCATTGTGAATGTGTTATGCCTTGACGACCATTGTGAATGGCCGTCCATTATTTATGTGTGTTTCCCCACTAAGCGTTTATCTCTTAGCACGGTGCTTTTACCCGTGCAGGTATGGAAGGCGTTTTGCTTTGAGAGAGTCGCCGTCATCAAGCCAACACAGAAGAGTTTTTAGTGTAGGGCTACTTTTGTATAGTTGATGATTCTTTTTGTATAGAACTCTCATGTATCAGCTTCCGGTTTTGTAATTATATTTTGGACATGTAATATTATTTGTATCAGCTAGTTGATCAGATCATTATTGTAATAGTTTATTATAGTAATGCATGATCAGCTTTTGCTTTCTGTATGTAAAGTTTTAACTATTCTGTATTTCTGAATGTATGTTATGAATGGATGTATGTTTTGCTTTGCTATTGTTTGGTGACACCTTGACTCATACGGCATCTCACTGCTTATTGGATGGGATCGCCTACGTATGGGAAGGGGGTGTTACAGTTTGTCGTATCAGAGCATAGGTTTAGGCGTTTCTGGGTGTTGTTGTGATTATTCTGAGTTTCTTAGATGTGTATGTGTCTAGATCTGTGTTGGCTGATGCGGTTGTTTTTTTTGTTTGTTTAGATGGCTTCTAATTCTGTTCGTGGATCACTCGAGGAATCCGCCGAGAGTGTGAATCCTCCAGTTGTGGATCCATCTGTTTCTGTTACTGTGTCGGCTCAGCATGCTAGGGTCCAGCCCGAGGCCGCAGCCATGCCCTTTGAGGCTATGTTCAGACTGCATCAGGACATGGCTAGGGTTTTGGAGAGAGTGACTGCTCCTAGAGCACCTATGGAGAATTTGAGAAGGGCAGGAGTTGAGGATTTCTATGGCACTGGTTTGAATGAGTCTGAGATCGCTGAGAGATGGTTAGATAAAGTAAAGCGTGCCTTGAGAGAGATTCGGTGTCCTCCCGATCAGCAGGTAGAGTGTGCACTAGTTCTTCTGCAAGGGTCTGCATTTGAGTGGTGGGAATTGGTTTGCAGGCATCCTCAGCTACCGGATCCGATTACTTGGGAGTTCTTTGAGGGTGAGTTTATAAAGAAGTATATCACTTAGACTTATAGGGATGCGAGATGGGCGCAGTTTTTGAGTTTGAGACAGAGGGCTATGTCTGTAGCAGATTATGAGAAAGAGTTCAATAGGTTATCTCGCTATGCCCCACGTGGAGTTATGACTGATGACTTTAGATACAAGCATTTCGAGGCAGGGTTAAATGAGTCTTTGAAGATTGCTTTGATTTCTCTGATGTGCATACCTGGGGTCAGTTATTATCAGATTGTAGAGGCTACTGTGAGAGCTGAATTATCAAAGACTGTGTTGAGAGAGAGAGCTCAGAGGAGGAACTCTTCTCGTGGAGGATCTTCATCGGGTAAGAGAGCTAGGAACCCACAGGACGAGTTATCTTCTGGTCCGGCTTCTAGAGGCAGAAGACAGGGTTCTGCAGCTGTGTCAGGTTCTGGTAGGTGAGGTAAATCTGATGCCATACCTATTTGTGAGAATTGCAGCAAGGCTCACCGGGGTGAGTGTAGGTGGCTCACTGGGGGATGTTTTAGATGTGAGAGCACTGAGCACCGTGTGGCTAGTTGTCCCCAGTCGATTGAGGATTCAGGACCTCAGGGAGGAGCTAGTAGAGTTGGTTTGAATGCTTCTCAGGCTACCCGTGGTAGAGGCCGAGGAAGAGGTAGAGGTGGTCGGCATAGAGATGGAGCTGCTTCTGAGACTGTTGAGCGTCCTCCTCAGGGTGCCGTTAGAGCCTATGCCATGAGAGCCAGAGATGAGCAGGATGCGCCTGATGTTATTGCTGGTAAGTTCCTACTCCATGACACTGAGTTATATGCTCTAATTGATCCTGGTTCCACACACTCATATTTGTGCACAGATAAAATTGTTGATAAATTGCATTCAGTTGATCAGTTAGATTATGAGATTTGTGTGACCAGTCCGTTAGGGCATAACCTGCACGGTGTCTGTGAGATGCAGTGTCCTCTAACCACAATCTCGTTGTGAGTTGCAGTGTTCTCTAACTTCAATCTCGGTTGCGATCCGTTCTACTGCATGTGTTCTGCTGGCCTCGTCTCGGCTCACGCAGTGTCTGTGAGATGTAGTGTTCTCTAACTACAATCCCAGTTGCGATCTGTTCTATCGCATGTGATTGAACATTCTGTCTTGGAAGCCGCTTCTGGGCTTGCATAGCATAACCTTGGTAACCTCCAACCGATCCGTGTAACATCCTATCTGTTAACCATTATTCGGTCAGTGTAATATCTGCTAACCACCATCCAGTCAGTACAATATTTGATCTGCTAATCACCATCCGGTTAGTATAATATCTGATCTGCTAACCACCATTCGGTCAGTACAATATCTGATCTGCTAACAACCATCCGGTCAGTACAATATCCTGATTTGCTAACCCCCATCCGGCTAGTACAATATCTGATCTGCTAACCCCCATCCGGCTAGTAAAATATCTGATCTGCTAACCCCCATCCGGCTAGTACAATGTCTGATCTGCTAACCCCCATCTGGCTAGTACAGTGTCTGATTTGCTAACCCCCATCCGGCTAGTACAATGTTTAATCTGCCAACCCCCATCCGGCTACTGCATTATCTGACTATCGACCATCGTTAGGTCATCATGGTGAGCCACTCGTCGCTTTCTTTGCTGGCGCTTATCTTGGACCTGTCACACCCCAAATCGGGCCTAGTCGAATTTGACTAGCTAAGTCTGATAAGTGAAGGGCATTTTGGTAATTTTGTTCATGAAGAATTTGGATAATAAGGACTTAAGTGCAAAGTATTCGCAACAGAGGATGCAGTTAGACAACACTTCACCTCACAGACACCGTGCAGGCCGAGGTGAGGCAAGCGGGACAGACCAGCTGCCGTGCAGACCGAGATGAAGTTAGCGGGGGACATGCGATAGAATAGATCGCAACAGAGGATGCAGTTAGACAACACTTCACCTCACACCGCACAGGCCAAGATGAGGCTAGCGGAGGACATGCGATAGAACAGGTCGCAACAGAGGATACAGTTAGACAACACTTCACCTCACACCACGCTGGCCAAGATGAGGCTAGCGGGACAGACCAGCCGCCGTGCAGACCGAGATGAGGTTAGCGGGGGATAGCGATAGAACAGATCGCAATAGAGGATGCAGTTAGACAACACTTCACCTCACACCGTGCAAGCCGAGATGAGGCCAGCAAGACAGATTAGCCACCGTGCATGTAGAGACGAGGATAGCGGGGCACACTCGATAGAACAGATCGCAACGGGATTGTGGTTAGAGGACACCGCATCTCACAGACGCCGTGCAAGCCGACTGGAGGCGAGCGGGACAATGCGAAAGAAAAGATTGCAAATGAGCCACAGTCGGATAGCACTATAGCTCAATGGCAACAAGTCGCAACATTCCACATGGCAAAAAGGTAAAGGCTGCCTCAGGTACGCATCTCTTTCATTCTTCTCTGAATTTTTGCTCATCTAGGCACTAGTGCACTAGTTTCCCCAAAATTGGGGCAACTGTAGACATCGGGTCCTAAAACAGCCCAGATCAGAGTTACCCAATGATGATAAGATGCCTTTTCACAGGCAAAAAGGTTGAAAGTGATGATTTCCTGGTCAAATTTGCATTTTAGAGTGAAAAAATAAAAAATAATAAAATATATTTTGAAAATTAGATTTGAAAAATGGGGCTTAGAAATTACAATATTTTTTAGTTTAATTGAAAAAAAAAAATTCAGAGCGTCAACCGCGCAGCAGCATGGGCTACGGGCGCACCGACGGGCCTCCTTTGCCCCTGTCCGCCGCAAAATGCCCGTTTTCGCCCGAAATTCATTTTTTTCCGATTTTTTTCACCTAAAATCCGTTTTTATCCCCTTTTTTCAAGTTTTTTAAGTATTTATTCAATTTTTAAAATTCAAAATAGTTAATATCTGATTTAATTAGGTCTGATCCCTTGATTTTATTTTTTCTTTCCTATTTTCTTGATATAAAAAGAATAAGATAAAAAGAGAAAGGGGGGATTTTTTCTAGGGTTTTTTCTTCATCTTTTCTCTTCTTCTTCCTCTAAATTTTCCTCTAAAATTCCATATTTTTCCCCACCCAAAAGAACAAAAATTTAGTTCATCTTTGTCATTTTTTTCAATAAAATTTCTTCTGAACATATATTTAGAAGGAGTTTTTTTGGTTGATTTAATTTTTTGAGACAAATACAACAATTATTTGTTCTCAAAATTCTTTTTTAATATTTTATTTGTGTACAATAAAACTTTTTCCATTTATTTTCTTTTGAATCTCTTTTTGATGAAAAATTAATTTTGAGACAAACAAAACAATTGTTTGTTATCAAAATCTATTTTTTTTCATTTGATTTTCTAAAATAAGACTTTTAATAATTTTATTTCTTTGAGACAAACAAAATGATTGTTTGTTTTTGAGATAATCTTTTCATTTTTTTGACCAATAAAAATCATTTTTTTTTATCAATATTATTTCTTTAGGCAAAGAAATCCATTCTTTGTTCTAAAAGAATTTTGATCATTTTTCAATGTTTTCCGGAATAAAATTCCAACATTATCATATTTAACTCAAATCTTGCACATCACAAACAAGGAAATCATTATCATTTTTACTTTCATCGAATCCGAAACTCTGAGGGTAAATATTCTAGGCTTGATATTTATTTTATTTTATTTTCTTTTATTTATTTGGTTTATATTTAATTTATTAACATGTATATTTTTATTATTATTCTCATTTATTTATTTATTCTATGTTTTGTAGGTTTGTACCATTTAATGTTTTTATTATTATGTTTATATTATTATGTTTATATAATATTATTGCTGTTATTAGTTCATTATCATTCTCTTTTATTTTTATTTTCATTACTGTTGTTAATATTATCATATTATTTTATTTTTATTCATGTAAATATTGATTGTTTATTATTTTTACCATGTAATTAATTTATTTCACTTTAATTCATCATTATTTTTAACATGTAATTAAATTAATTCATTTTTATTGATCTTTTTGCCATGTAAATGGTTTATATCATTTGTGAACATATTTAATTAATCATGTCATTCATTTAATTATTTTCATCGTTCTCTTATTCATTTTTATCATTCTTTTATCATTGTTATTATTATTTATTGGCTTATCCTCATTTTCATTATTATTATCATGTAAATATTTTTATATATTAATTCATTAACACGTTTTATTTTATTTCAATCACATCTTTTAATTCATTGGTCATTTATAATGCATTTTTCTCATTTATTTTAGTTTGTTAACATTTTAATTCAATTATCATTCTTTCACATCACCTTATTTTATTTTAATTTGTCATTCATTTATTATTATTTAATTGACTTAATCACTAACATTATTTCATCTGTGTTTTGTTTATTTATGTCAAAACTTATTTTTTGCTTGGGCATTTTTGCGAGCACACGAGGGGATCCCGAAGGCTCGTTTGGGTTAAATATTTATTTGCTTTATTTGTAATCTTTTATTCCTTTGGCTTTTCCATTTATTTTGCTATGTAATTTTCCTATAAAATTGTTTATTTTAGGCGCTAGAAAAAAAATCGCCAAACTTTTTTTTTATTAATTAACTTGGAATCTTTCCTAATAAAAATGGGACCAATGTCTCAATTTTCTCCAAAACAAAACCATCACATCAAAATTATTTCATAATAAATATACATGTGAGGACCAATGTCCTCATCGTTAATGAATATCCCGATTTATACATGACTTGTATTTTATTTATAATGGGGGTTGTATTCCGCCCCTAGTTTTGTTGTATTTACTTTCATGTGCTTTAGTGTGATTATGTTTTATTTATCGCTTTTCCATGAGTGGATAACCTGCGCTTTAATTAATTGCATTAAAATGAATGAGAAATGGGTTGAAACTCTAAATTCAAAGCTCAATTATAAACTTAGCCAAGGTATGAATAAATGGGAAGTCCCGGACTCACTCCAGTCTTAGGCTCAATGAGATTAAAGGACCATCGCAATGTTTTATTGGGATGGGGCCTCCAAAATATCTCTTGTTGCCCACCAAAAGGCCCAACTCGAATAATCCTAGGCTCCACGGGGTTAGAGGATCATTCCAATGTTCTATTAGGATGAGGTCTCCAAGATCACTCTGGCTTGCCCAAAATGGATATATATGCGCCGTCTTAGGCTCACTGAGGCTAGATGACCTTTCTCAATGTTCTATTGGATGGCAACTCCAAGAAACCTCCTTGTTGCCCAACATAGACGCAGTTGTAATTTGTTACAAGTTTTAATGAAACTCATCCCGATCGCCCTAAAAGCGGGCAGTTTGGGGTGCCCCAGGGTTCGGCGCGCGTCACACTATCATTAAGAATTTTACTTAACTTTATTAAGACTACTAACAACACTATCACTATCATGGGTCAATATAGCTTACATATTACAATACAAATTTTCATATTACAACTGTATTCTTTACTTATACAAAAACGGAGCTCTATTAATACAATATCATTACAAAATCAATCTCGAAGACTTCAAGCTTCTATAGTGGCCTGCAGATACTCCTTCCAAAATACGAACTCAAAGATAAAAACCTACACGAGAGACAAATAGCCATACTAAGCGATAACGCTTAGTGGGGATGTAAACCAACAACTCCAATACAAGCATTCATACATAAACATATATCATTATAACATGCATTTCTCAGGAATAGATCATGTAATAGCACTCATACAAGGTTTTCACAATAGGCCAAACATTCAATAATCCATGCTCTACAATAACAATATTCGATACTTAACATCAGTAGAAGACTTCAATTTCAAGTTCACTATATCACTTAGCATGGCATATATATTACACTATATATAGCAGGGATAACACTAACAATAGTTAATAAGAACACAATCATGCTATAACACACAATATTATCATCAAGCGTACACGATCATTCTCTTATAGATTGCCTGAATCGTTATAGAAGTGGATACGGGTACAATAGATATTAAACACTAGAGACCGAAGTCCCAAACACTAGATCACTGGATACCCATTGGTATCAATCACTAGACACCTGTCGGTGCCTCACTAGCAGCTGCGAATCACTAGCCTTTTATAAGCATGCTTATCTATCCATGACTCGATTACAGGCTTAACGATTAATTCACTTAACATATATTTATTCACAAAGTAATATTCATTCGCATAATAAATGTCATTCACATAGTATTATGTATTCGCATAGTATTGTTCATTCACATGGTATTATTCGTTCACATTCGCATAGTAAGGTAGTCATGTACTTCCTTTAGGCAACATCATGGTACAAGTCATCACTGTAGACACCGAGTCCTGAGGCAGCCCAGATCAGAGTTACCCAATGATGACAAGATGCCTTGTCACAGGCAAAAAGGTTAAAAGTGGTGATTTTCTGTTTAAATTTGCATTTTAGAGTGAAAAAGTAAAAAATAATAAAAACTATTTTGAAAATTAGATTTGAAAAATGGGGTTGAGTAATTGTAGTATTTTTAGTTAATCTTTAACAAAAAAAATAAAAAAATTTTCCGAGCGTCGGCCATGGCGGCACCTTACGGCAATGCGGAGCACTATCGCGGGACGCGCGATCGTCCTTTCACGGACGCCGGTAGGTCGCACCGACAGGCGTCCGTAGGCCCTGTTCCGCCGCAAATGGCCATTTTCGCCCCAAAACTGATTTTTTCCGATTTTTTTTCCATAAATTTCGATTTTTTATCACTTTTTAAAGGGATTTTCAAGTTTTTTTCACTTTTTAAAATTTAAAATAGATAATATCTGATTTTATTACGTTTTATCCCTTTAATTATTCTTTTTTTCTTATTTTCTTCATATAATAAGAAAAAGATAAAAAAATAAAGGGGGGGGGGGGGGGGGGGATTTTTTCTTAGGGTTTTTCATCTTTTTCTTTTATTCTTCCTTTCAAACTCTCTCAAAAAATTTCCAGATTTTCCTCAAGTAAAAATCAAAAGAAAAAAGGTTCATTTTTCATTTTTTTTCCAACACAATTTCTCCTAAACTTATTTTTGGGTGGAATTTTATTGATGGATTCAATCTTGAGACAAATAAACTAATTATTTGCTCTCAAAATTCAGATTTTTAATTTGTTATTTGTTTCAATTAAATCTTCTTCAATGATTTCTTCTTGGAATCCATTTTTTGATGAAAATTAGATTTTGAGACAAATAAAATAATTGTTTGTCCTTGAATTTTAGTTTTTTATTTGATTTTTCTAAAAATAAGTTTGTTTTCAGAAATGATTTTTTCTTTTTTTTCTTGAGACAAACAAAATAATTGTTTGTGCTTGAGAATATTTTTTTTTATCTTTTAATCAATAAAAATTATTTTTTAAGCCTATTTTTTTCGTAATAAAATTCCAACATTATCGTATTTCACTATAATATTGCACACCACAAACAAGGAAATCAACATCATTTTTACCTTCATCGAATCCGAAACTCTGAGGATAAACATTCTGGGCCTAATCTTTTATTTCTATTTTTATTATTATTTTGTTCATATTTAATTGATTAACATTTATATTATTATTATTTATATTATTTTCATTTATTTATTTATTTATTCTATTGCTTTTATATTTGTCTCATTTAATATGTTAATATATTATCATTTCTAACATGTAAATATTGATTTCTTATTATTGCTCACATGTAAATAATTTATTTTTTCTTTGATTTCTCATTATTTTTAACATGTAATTAATTAATCTGCTTTGATTGATTTTTTTTAACATGTAAATGTTTTATATTAATTGGGATGACATTAGTTAATCACATAATTTATTTAATTATTTTCATCATTCTTTTATTCATTTTTATCATCCTTTTCCATTGTTACCATGTTCATATTTTTACATATCAATTCATTAACATGTTATAATTTATTCCATTAACATGTTATAACTTCATTTAATATATTTGTCAATCATAACACAATTTTCTAATTCACTTTAAATTGTTAACATTTTAATTTATTTGTTATTTTGATATCATTTCATTTTATCTCATTTTATTTTAACTTATCATTTATTTTATATTTAATTGATTTTGATTGATTTAATTACTAACATTATTTTATTTGTGTTTTATTTTTATTTCACATCTCATTTTCCCTCTTGGGCAATTTTTACGAGCACACGGGAGGATCATAACGGCTCGTTTGGGATTAAGTATTTATTTCATTTATTTTTCCATGTAATCTTTAATAAAGTTGTTTATTTTAGGCACGCTAAAAAGAAAATCACAAAAATATTTTTATTAATTAATTTGGTATTTTTTCTAAGTAAAAATGGGACCAATGTCCTAGTTTTTCATACCCAAATAAACCATCACCTTTAACATTTTTTAAAGTATGCATGCGAGGACCAATGTCTTCATCTTTAACAAATAGCCCGTTTTATGTATGATTTGCACTTTATTTTCAATGGGGGTTGTATTCCGCCCCTAGTTTTGTTGTAATCTATCTTTAGATGCTTTATTTTAGTGCTGCTTTTATTTATTGTTTCCCTTGGATGGATAATTTGCACTTTAATTTAATTACACCAAATTAAATGAGAAATGGGATGAAACGATAAATCCAAAACTCGAATATAAACTTAATCAAGGTATGAATAAATGGGAAGTCCCGAACCTACTCCGGTCTTTGGGCTCAACGAGGCGAGAGGGCCACCTCGGCATTTTGTTGGGGTGAAAACCTCCAAGGCACCTCTTGTGACCCATAAAAGAGGCTCAAACTTGCACAGTCCTAGGCGCCAGGAGGCGAGAGGGCCATCTTAATGTTCTATTAAGGTGGATACCTCCAAGATATCTCTGGTTTGCCCAAGCGTGAGGCTAAAGGACCACTCTATCAACCACTCTATCATTAGGGTGGAAACCTCCAAGACACCTCCGGCTTGCCTATGATGGAAATAACAGCACTGTCTTAGACTCACTGAGGCTAGACGACGTTTCCCAATGTTCTATGGGTGGCGACTCCAAGAAACCTCCATGTTGCTCAAAATAGATGCACTCGTAATTTATTACAAGTTTTAATGAACCTCTCTTGAAAGCCCTAAAAGCGGGTCTTCGAGGTGCCCCGGGGTTCGGCGCTCATCATAGTTGCGACTCCACCGGGGACAATACTCGAGACTTCACTTCGAAAGTGCCTTGGTTAAAATTTACAATTGAGTTTTAATTTAAAAATGTCATCCTTTTTCAAAACTGCTTTGCATCTCATTAGAGCCTTAGATCTATGCTAGTTTGGTCCTCTTTTAGCCCCGGTGCGTTCCCAAAGCACGACTCTACGTTCACTCAATATAGGGAAGTGTTAAGGATAATCACCAGCCCAAGCCTCACACCATCATGGTATATTAAATGGAGACCCAATCGGTCGTTACGCTCGTGATGAGCTAGACCCGTTGGCAGGGACCATGCTTGGGTAGCCCTAAAGTAACATCACCCTGGCCAAAGCTCATGTAATGGAAATAGATACTTCCCCTAGGTGGTATGAACCATAATACCTTGCTTGCTATATGGATCATTATGTATTGGACAGACCCAGATAGTTTGACTGGTCATCTAATCAAAGGCTTTCCCATGGGCCAATCCCACCTAGGAATGAGACTATAACCTCGTGTACGGGAGCAACAAGGTTTGAAGGACCTATGTGCTTGCATGTGATTTATAGATGATGCATTGCATATTCATGCCATTCATGAACAAATAAAATTTTTATTTCCTCCCTATGTATACATCCTATTCTTTGCATATAATTATTACATGTACATATCATCCTGTGTATAGTTTTTCACATGTCTCACATGTACCATTATAATCTCTTTTAGCCATTGTATACCATTTGTTGCACAGCACGACCATGCATCATTCTAACTCTTTGCCTTTTAGCCATCGTAGACCATTTGCTTGGGTAGTTTAGGGATCTCGATAGTTGTCCGTAGAGCGATCAGAGTTCGGATTGGCTGACAGAGACCTAGCATCCTTACCAGAGTATCTGAAGGTATTGAAAATGGTTGGCCCTTCACAACAGAATGAAGAGACTCGTGTCCTGATTGCTAAAGAGATGGGTAGAAGGTTTGAAGAGCTGGAAAAAAGGCTATTAGCCGTGATCAAAGAAAGAATGGATGCCATGGCATTGTGTAGACATCGGGTCCCGAGTCGAAAGAAAAAAAATAGCAGTTTTAGCTCTCCATGCTCTTTGATAATTTCTCCGAAAAAAATATAAAAAATAAAAAATAAAAAATGTATATATATGTTTATAAAATTAAAAATTAATTAGTTAATATTTTAGGTTAATTAAAGTTGAAAAAAGAAAATAAATATAGGGTTTAATTAGATAAAATAGATGTTGTAATTTAAGTAGATTAATTAAATTAAGAAGGTAGAAAATATGGAGTATTTAATTAGTAGTGTTTAATTAATTAATATATTTGTTTAGTTTAAGTAAATTAAAGTGTGTAAATTAAGTAAAGTAAAAAAAAAGAAGAAAAACTAAAAAAAATGGAGGAAATTATCTTAACCCTAATTTTGGGTATAAAAGGAATATGATGGACCAATGACAGTGGCTGGGGGGGCTCGGCAAATGGGAAACGAGAGAAAAGAAAAACAGAAGAAAAAGAAAGAGAGAACAAGAATAGGTGAGGCCGAAGCCAAGAAAAGAAAAATAAAAAGAGAAAGAAGAGGGACAGTGGACAAGTGAAAACAAAATCAAACCAAAGAAAAAAGAAATAGAAAAAGAAAGAAATAAGAGAGAGCAAGGAGAGAAAGAACAGAGCACAGATTCAAAGACCAAAGAAAGCAAAACTCAAAGAAGAAATAAATAAAAGGAGGAAGAGAGGCAGACCCACGACGCCGAAAAACGCAGAGGAAAGGGGAGAGAGGCATTGCCTCTACCGGCCACCCATGGTGCCGAAACGGTACACACGCGGCGGCGCTAACCCCCTGGCAGCCGGACGACCGGCCGGCATCCACGGACGTTCACCACTCGCCGCCGTTAGGGAGATCGGAGGGAAGGAGGCGTGACGCTTTAACTTGATTTTTGACTAGATCCGGCGACGTTCGGGCGCGTGACCACCGCCGCTCGACTCCCGGTGATGCGATCTACACGGTGGGGGCGGAGGTGTTGTCAACGGCCGCTCCGGCGAGCCTCCGGTGAGCCCCTCTTTTCCCCCTTTTATATTATATTATTATTATTATTATTATTATTATTATTATTATTATTATTATTATTATTATTATTATTATTATGTTGTTATTATTATTATTATTATTATTATTCTGATTTATTATTATTATTTTATTTATTTATTTTTAGTAATATTGTGTTTTATTATTATTATTATTATTAGTATTATTTTATTTGTTTTATTATTATTATTATTATTATTATTATTATTATTATTATTATTATTATTATTATTATTATTATTATTATTATTATTATTATTATTATTCTAATTGTATGACATTATCATTATTGTTATTATTTTATTTATTTATTATTAGTATTATTGTGATTATATTAATTAACTATGTCATTTATTTAATTGCTATCATTATTCTGTTATTAATTTTTTTTATCATTCTTTTATCGTTGTCATTGTCTTTTATTCATTCATTCATTTATTTTCATTACTCATCATTATTATTGTCATGTTCATATTTTTACATATTAATTCATTAACATGTTATATTTTATTTCAATTATATCTTTTAATCCATTTGTTTTTCAAATACATTTTTTATTTATTTTAAATTGTTAATATGTTAGTTCATTTTTCATTTTGATATCACCTTATTTTATCATTTATTATATTTAATTGATTCAATTACTAACATCATTTCATTTTTGTTTTATTTTTTATTTCAGAACTCATTTTTGCTTGGGCATTTTTGCGAGAGCACGGGAGATCCAGAAGGCTCGTTTGGATTATATATTTATTTTAATTATTTGTAATATTTATTTATTTGACTTTTCAATTTATTTTGCTATTTAGTTTTCTGATAAAATTGTTTATTTAGGCACACTAGAAAGAAAATCACTAAAATATTTTTATTAATTAACTTGGAATCTTTCCTAATAAAAATGGGACCAATGTCTCAATTTTCTGCATCCAAAATCATCATATCAAAACTGTTTAATAATAAATGCATGCAAGGACCAATGTCCACGCTCTTAACGAATATCCCGGTTTATGTACGTTCTGCACCTTCTTTACAATGGGGGTTGTATTCCGCCCCTAGTTTTGTTGTAATTCATTTTTGGATGTTTTATTTTTTAACTATGCCTTACTTATCGCTTTTAACATGAATGAATTACGCTTTAGTTAATTTCATCATGTGGAAAGAGAGTGAAATAAAAAACTCAAAACATAATTGTAAACTTAATCAAGGTATAAATAAATGAGAAGTCCCGAACCTACTCTGGTCTTTGGGCTCAATGAGGCGAGAGGACCATTTCGATGCTTCATTGGAATGGAATCTCCAAGACACCTCTTGTGTCCCACCAAAAGACTCAAATTTACAATCCTAGGCTCCATAGGGTTAGAAAGTCATTCCAATGTTTTATTGGGATGATTGTCTCCAAGATCCCTCTGGCTTGCCAAAAATGGATATATGCGCCGTCTTAGGCTCACCGAGGCTAGACGACCTATCCCAATGTTCTATTGGGTGGTGACTCCAAGAAACCTCCTTGTTGCCCAACATAGACGCACTTGTAAATACCTTACAAGTTTCCATAAACCTCTCCCGAAAGCCCTAAAAGTGGGTCTTCAGGGCGCCATGGGGTTCGGCGCGCATCACAGTGGCGACTCCGCTGGGGACATACTTGAGACTTCGATTCGAAAGTACCTTGATTAAAATTTACAATTAAGTTTTAGTTTAAAAAGTTTTGCTTTCTTTCAAAGCTGTATTACATCTCATTAAAGCCTTAGATCTATGCTAGTTTGGTCCCTTTATCGACCCCGGTACGTTCCCGAAGCACGACCCTATGTTCACTAAATATAGGGAAAAGTTAAGGACAATCACCAGCCCAAGCCTCGTATCATCATGGTATATTAAATGGAGACCCGATCGGTAATTATGCTCGTGATGAGCTAGACCCATTAGCAGGGACCATGGTTAGGTAGCCCTAAAGTAACATCACCTTGACTAAAGCTCATGTAATGGCAATAGATACCTCCCCTCGGTGGTATAAACCATAATACTTTGCTTGCTATATGGATCATTTTGTATTAGACAAACCCAAATAATCTGATTGGTCACCTAATCAAAGGCTTTCATGCCCAGATAGGCCCATGTCAATTTATTCAGACTGCCTAAATACACAATGATCATAACTCATGCGACTGTGCATTATTTAAGAGAGGTTATGCTGCCGGTTTTCCACTATGCACCATGCACGTCCATCGGTTTCCCTGTTAACCCATTGATCAAGCCTACCTAGGATAGAGACCGCACGACCTCGTGTGTAGGGGCAATAAGGTTGGAAGGATCTATCTGCTTGTATGTGGTTGTGGATGATGCATTGCATATTCATGTCATTCATGTACAAATAAAAAATTTTATTTTCTTCCTATGTATACATCTTATTCTTTGCATATAATAATTACATGTACATATTATCCTATGTATAGTTTTTCACATGTCTCACATATACCATTATAATCTCTTTTAACCATTGTATACCATTTGTTGCACAGCACAACCATGCATTGCATATATTCATGCATCATTCTAACTCTTTGCCTTTTAGCCATTGTAGACCATTTGCTTGGGTGGTTTAGGGATCTCGATATTCGTCCGAAGAACGATCAGAGTTTGGATTGGCGACAGAGACCTAGCATCCTTACCAGAGCATCTGAAGGTATTAAAAATGGCTGGCCCTTCACAATTAACAGAAGAGACTCGCGCCCTGATTGCCTAGGAGATAGATAAAAGGTTTGAAGAGCTGGAAAAAAGGATGCTGGCTGTGATCAAAGGAAGAATGGATGCCATGGCGCTGGTTCTACAAGCTCATCTTATAGCAACAGCTATCAACTAAGTGAAGTCGGCCATGATCGAGAAGGCTTATATAGTGACGACTCTAGTACCTCCTTTTTCCTTCTAAGACTAGAGGTAAGAGAGGTCACTTGATTCACCAGTTGAGCAAGGGTGAAATAGGAGGCCTATTTTAGAACATGGCATTATGTCCAAAGAGGATAAAGACCCTGCAATCATGCGTACTCCAAAGAATGAAAGCTCGGGAGGCCTTGACAATAGTAAGGCAAATACTAATGCTGCAGAAGTCCCAGCCACTAGAGCAGTTCAATCCCACCTCACTATTTCGGGTGGACCATTATCTTGGCACTTCACTCGTCTCATCAAGGAAGGGATGTTGCAACCCTTGCCAGCTAGGCCTGCCCAAAGTCAAGGAAAGCCTAGGCACAGAACGAATTGGTATTGTGCATATCAACAGTACACAGGGCATAGGACAGACTATTGTCACCCTCTAAGAGATCGCATTCAAGAATTGGTGCCTGGCTTGGAGGAAGAAAGGAAGAATTAGAGTTGTTATAATGCTTTTCCTTTTCTAAAGTGTATTCCTGAACTATGCACTTGTTTCTCTTTTCTATTTTAATAATATGGGCTTTTTTTATATATGCATTGTCATATCTTATTGCATCAAGCATAAGTGATAATAATGATTAAGGTATTGGTTTAATAAATACTGTTTCATTTAGTTTTGGTAAATTGTAATCTTGGTTGCATCCAACTTGACTCATAAAGTGAGATTAAATTTGAAAAAAAAAAGAGAGAAGAAAAACTAGTTGTAATAAGGGGATTGGATGAAAACTCACTAAGAGCACTAGAACCTTTCTGATTACCCGTCAAAGCGATCCCTAAATAAGACGGAACCTGGAAAATGATTTAGGCAATCATTTCTTTGTATATCTCTCTAAATGACCATTTTCTACCCTTGTTTTGTAATCGCTTGCTAGCCCGTAGAGCCTTTATTTTGGTATACTAAATGCGTACCGATTTTGTTGTTACACATGTTGAAGCTACCCTTTGCCTAAAATGATTTTTACCTCCCCTTAGAAAAATGACCGCTCTAATAAGAGCGAATATACATCATTGATATTTCTTTGGGTTAGCCCTAGTAAGGATGAGTTTACACTTTGGGAAGAGGGTTTTAATTATGCACAAAGACATGAGCTCGCAAAAAAAAAAAAAAAAGAGCTCAGGATAATAACCACTTGACGAGTTTTGACGATTACTTTTTTATGCTGATCCTGATGAGTTAGGATATTATCAAGCCCAAATTCAAGAATACCTTTGTATATGCAACTGAACCCAAAATGGTTCATCCATCAGTCGAGTAAATATTACGGCCATTTTTCTCTAGCTACCTGATCCTTCTTTGACAACCATCTACCTAAGCCTGATATTATAACTAAAGTAAGACCTATTGATTCTTGGTTCAGTCTTATCCAATTAGTGGAGATGACCTTTTAATAAGGTTTGGTACGTAAGAAGAGGCATATGGTGTTTCTTGAACTTCAAGCGAGAAGCCATGAGTGCATTTATGCGTTCGAGTTAAGTTGAGTCCCCAACGTTGCATCTAGAATCTACATTCAAAAGATAAAATAAGGTCTGAGAGAAAATGTTCAATCAAGAGAACCCGAGAGGGCTGATTGATAATAGGAGTCGGGTGCATCTAAGTTGTTACTCATTGAAACTAAATAAAACTAGTATTTTTTTATCACATGTCTAGTCATGGTCATTCTTATCGCTATATGGTGCATGTAGATAGAAATGTATGCATAAACTAGGCATAAACATGCGATTAAATGGTTAAGAGAAACCTGTTGTAGGCATAAGGATATATGCTGGAGCAATTATCAAAGCAATAATAATGATTTTTCACATGACAAATCCTCCTCCTACCCCTTAAAATAAAAAGGCCGTTAGAGATGAAAACCGTGACTGGCTCTGGAAGTAAAAGTTAGGCCAAAGGGCAGGGTGAAAACCTGGGAATAGGCAGTCTGTCTATAAAAAAAAATGAAGAAAAAGCCACTGGATTGGGTTGGGTCCATTCCAGGCAAAAATTAGGCACAGGGTTATGTAAAAATCCCTGAAGGGATGCATTTCCCGCTAAGAAAAGCTAGTGTGAAAATCCACAAGGGACGTACTACCTTTAAAATAATGACCTTTGAAGCCTTGAGCGATAAGGCAGCATTACTCCGAATAAATTTCCTTTAGGCAAGTGGTGTATAATGCAGAACTTGATTCATAGTCATGGGGGCAAAGCGCTCATTGAATGGGGGGCAAAGATGCGTATAGGTCAGTTCTCCTTGAAAAGATTATGGGTCAGAGTCCGTAAAGTCAAGACAACGCTTTTCTGGATGCCCGGGAGCATCAAACAATGTGGGCAGCCGAGCAGTACCCTCAACGAATCCTTTAACCACCTGGGATATGGTCTATTCATTTTTGCATATCACATGCATGTCATGTGCATTCAGTCTTTTACACGTATAGATATGGACACACAATTCTTGTACATTAATCCTTTGCATGTATTTTTTATATATAGTTTTGTATGTATATTTCACACACATAGTTCCATACGCACACACAATCTTTTGTATATGTTGTTGTGCACATGACTCAGAAGGAAAGGTCCGAATAGACCTCATGAGCAAGGATGATCCAAGGGATGGGTTCAGCTCAACATCATGGCCCACGGTATCCGCTATAAAATCAGGTGTATATGTACAGAGGTGGAATGCCCAGAAGAACAAACCTATTCATGCACGCCATGCTAAAGGTAATTCAGAATCCCGCAAGTCCACAGAAAATAAGGTCCATTGAAAAGCCAGACTACCCACGCATACTTCAATTGGAGGTAATAAAATGTAGAAATAGGCCGAGGTACAATTTCAGCTCTACATTGGCGTTCATCCATGCCGAACAATCAAGTCAAGATGAAGTCCTCACTAGAATGGAATCTCAAGGACCTGCTCCTAGAAAGACATTTAAAAGAGCAAGTCTACTCATGCACACCATGCCAGGTGCAGCAAGGTAAGTTTCTCTACCATGAGATGTATGCTTGTAAACATCACACAATAGTCAAGATTAAGTCCATACGAGGAAAGAATCTCAAGGACCTGCTCCCAAGAGGGAAAAGAATAAGCCTTTCCATTCGCACCATGCCAGGGGCAATCAGGTAAGTTTCTCTATCATAAGATATATGCTCATACACCTCACACAAAGCGTACAAAATCCAGATTCAAATGTATGTATATTGTACACACATGATTCCACATACGTGCAAAGTGTTTTGTATATGTACATGGCTTAGATGAAGGGTCCGAATAGACCTCATGTTAGAGATGATCCAAGAGATGAGTTCAACTTAACGTTGTCAGATTCATGCACGCCATACCGGGGACAATCAGGTAAGTTCTCTATCATAAGATGTATGCTCACACACATCACATAATAAGTGTACAAAAAGCCAAATGTACAAATTCTCAAACAAACAAAAAGAAGAAGACATTTTCAAGGCCTTGAAAATCCAATATACTGTAAATACATTCAAAATGTAAAGATAAAAAAACAAAACAAAAAGAAGAAGACATTTTCAAGGCCTTGAAAATTGAATATATTTTAAATACATTCAAAATGTAAAGATCAAAAACAAAACAAGGAAAAAACAGAAACAAAATAGAAAAATCACCCGCCTGCAGGAAAACAATAAAATTTCCAATTTAATTTTTTCTTTGAGGAAGCTCAAATCTTTTTTCTGCCCCGGAGGCTTAACATCAAATTCTCTCACCCTCTTGAGAAGTATACAGGTCTTTTCAATAAGGAGGCTGCATTGGAGATGATAGAGGAATCGATATCTGGCATGTTACAGTCAGTGCAATCAACAAAACGGGGAACAACCAACCGTCCTTCGGGGGCACACTCTGACATCGGCCCCAATAGGATAAGTGCCAGTAAAGAACGCGACGAAAGAGTCACCACGTCAACCCAAGGATGGTCAATGGTCAGGCACTGGGTTAACCAGATGGTGGTCAGCAAATACATCATTCAAATAATGGTTAATAGATAGACACCAAGTAGACTAGATGGGGGTCAAAAAGTTAAAAAGCACACATGTTACTAGCCAGATGGGGGTTAGTAGATCAGATAATGCATTAGCCGGATGGGGGTTAGCAGATTAGACATTATACTAGCCAAATGGGGGTTAGCAGATCAGATAATGTACTAACCGGATGGGGGTTAGCAGATCAGACATTATACTAGCCGAATGGGGGTTAGCAGATCAGATATTATACTTATCGGATGGGGGATAGCAGATAAGATGTTGTACTGACCGGATGGTGGTTAGCAGATCAGATATTATACTGACCGGATGGGGGTTAACAGATCAAATACTGTACCGAACGAATGGTGGTTAGCAGATATTACACTGACCGAATAATGCTTAACAAATAGGATGTTACACGGATCAGTTGGAGGTTACTAAGGTCATGCTGTGCAAGCCCAGAAGCGGCTACCAAGACAGAACGTTCAATCACATATGATAAAACAGATCGCAACTGGGATTGCAGGTAAAGAACACTGCTTCTCACAACGGGATTGTAGTTAGAGAACACTACATCTCACAGATACTGCGCGAGCTGAGATGAGGCCAAGAGAACACATGTGGTAGAGCATATTGCAACCAGGATTGCAGTTAGAGAGCACTGCTTCTCACAACAGGATTGTAGTTAGAGAACACTACATCTCACAGATACTACGCGAGCTAAGACGAGGCCAGCAGAACACATGCGGTATAACAGATCGCAACCGGGATTGCAATTAGAGAACGCTGCTTCTCACAACGAGATTGTAGTCAGAGAGTACTGCATCTCACAGTCCATGGTGTAGTTAGAGAATACTACACGCCTTGCAGATCGGATGGGGGTTAGCAAGGAAATTCCAATAAATCGAGATTGTAGTCAGAGAGTACTGCATCTTACAGTCCATGGTGTCGTCAGAGAGTACTACACGCCTTACAGATCGGATGGGGGTTAGCAAGGAAATTCCAATAAATTGAGATTATAGTCAGAGAGTACTGCATCTCATAGTCCATGGTGTAGTCAGAGAGTACTACATGCCTTGCAGATTAGATAGGGGTTAGCAGGGAAATTCCAACAAATCGAGAATGTAGTAAGAGAGTACTACATCTCACAAACTCCATGCAAGCCAGGACAAGGCTAGCGGAACACCCGTGGTAGAACAGAGCACAAGTCGAGGTTGTAGTCAAAGAGTACTGCATCTCACAGCCACCGTGCAGACCGAAATGAGGTTAGGGGGGCACCAGCGATAGAACAGATCGCAAACAGAGGTTGTAGTCAGAGAGTACTGCACCTCACAGACTCCGTACAGGCTGAGACGAGGCTAGTGCATCACCAACAAGACAGATCAGCTATCGTACAGACCGAGATAAGGTTAACAGAGCACCCACGATAGAACAAATCGCAAATAGGATTGTGGTTAGAGAACACCGCATCTTGCAAATGCCGTGCAAGCCGACCGGAGACGAGTCGCAACATTCCACACGGCAAAAGGTAAGGGCTACCTTAGGTACGCATCTCGCTCCTTTCTTCTCTAAATTTTGGCTCACCTAGGTGTCTAGGCACTAGCTTCTCCAAAATTGGGGGCAACTGTAGACACCGGGTCCCGAGTCAAAAGAAAAAAGAATAGCAGTTTTGGCTCTCCATGCTCCTTGATAATTTCTCCGAAAAGAATATAAAAAATTAAAAATAAAAAAAATATATATATGTTTATAAAATTAAAAATTAATTAGTTAATATTTTAGGTTAATTAATGTTGAAAAAAGAAAACAAATATAGGGTTTAATTAGATAAAATAGATGTCGTAATTTAAGTAGATTAATTAAATTAAGAAGGTATAAAAATATGGAGTATTTAATTAGTAGTGTTTAATTAATTAATATATGTGTTTAGTTTAAGTAAATTAAAGCATGTAAATTAATTAAAGTAAAAAATAAAAAAAAAAGAAGAAAAACTAAAAAAAATGGAGGAAATTATCTTAACCCTAATTTTGGGTATAAAAGGAATATGATGGACCAAAGACAGGGGCTGGGGGCCTCGACAAATGGGAAACGAAAGAAAAGAAAAACAGAAGAAAAAAGAAAGAGAGAACAAGAACAGGTGAGGCCGAAGCCAAAGAAAAGAAAAATAAAAAGAGAAAGAAGAGGGACAGTGGACAAGTGAAAACAAAATCAAACCAAAGAAAAAAAGAAATAGAAAAAGAAAAAAATAAGAGAGAGCAAGGAAAGCAAGAATAGAGCACAAATTCAAAGACCAAAGAAAGCAAAAATCAAAGAAGAAATAAATAAAAGGAGGAAGAGAGGCAGACCCACGATGCTAGAAAACGCAGAGGAAAGGGGGAGGGAGGCGTTGCCTCCGCCGGCCACCCACGGTGCCGAAACAGTACACGCGCGGCGGCACTAACCCCCTGGCAGCCGGACGAACCGGCCGGCATCCATCGGCGTTCACCACTCGCTGCCGTTAGGGAGATCGGAGGGAAGGAGGCGTGACGCTTCAACGTGATTTTCGACTAGATCCGGCGACGTTCTGGCGCGTAACCACTGCCGTTAGACTCCCGGCGACGCGATCTACATGGCGGCGGTGGAGGTGCTGTCAACGGCCGCTCCGGCGAGCCTCCGGTGAGCCCCTCTTTTCCCCCTTTTATATTATTATTATTATTATTTAATATTCTATTTTTTTTGTTATTATTATTATTATTATTATTATAATGTTGTTATTATTATTATTATTATTTCTAATTTGGGCAGATCTTTGTCCTGGGTCCTCAAGAGGCTGATGAAGGAGGGGATATTACAGCCCTTGCCGGCTAGGCCCGCTAGAAGCCAGGGGCAGCCCGATCACAAAGGGGGTCAGTATTGCGCCTTCCACCAGCACATCGGGCATACCACAGATGATTACAAGACCTTAAGACATGCCATTCAAGATCTGATTGATTCCAAGAAGATCTCCGACCTAAAAAAGTCAGAGGAAAAGAATAAGACGAACTAAGTGCCTAAGTGGAAAGGCAGGACGTTTCTTAGCGATGATGATGGACCATCAATTGCAACAGCTGTGTTGGCAAGAACGGAAGTTGATTAGTTATTTAGAATGTTCTTTTTATTTTTGAACTGTTTAATAATGACATTTTAGCTTCATTAATAAGATGAACGTTTTTGTTTACTTGTGTTATGTCTCTTATGATTTCACTATGCATAATCATGAGCATGACTCATTCATATTTGACATTAATTGATGCTACTCCATTTAATCTCGAAAACTTTGGAAAGTCCAAAGAAAATTTTGATAGCATCTATTATAACTCCTGAAGAAAGGTCAAAATTTGAGAGAATTAAAACAAAAGGTGGAAAGGTCTTTGCATGGACATATGAAGACATGCTAAGAGTTGATCGTGGAATCACTAAGCACATCGTTCAAACACACCACAATCATGAACCGGCCATGCATAAGCTGAGAAGATTGAAGCTGGAAGGGGCAGAAAAGGTCAAAAAGAGGAATCCACAAGCAGAAATGAAGTCAAAATTTCTAGTCGAAGTTCAATGCCAGTCTTGGTTGGTCAATGTCGTACCAAATCGAGAAGATGAGGAGTGCATGTATGTGTAAACTATTAGGATTTGAACAAGCTTATCCTCAAAAGAAAAAAAAAGAAAAAAAAGAACAGAAAAAAAAAGAAAAAAAGAGAAAAATAAAATACAAAAAAAAAGAAGAGAAAAATAAAAGAATCAATATGTAGATCGGAAAATCATCATGGGGGGGCAAAGCTTTGTTCAAATCCCTTTGATCTACACATACCCATACTTTGCCCATTTTTCTTGACTTCCGAAAAGGACCACAAGAATTATATTGACTTACAATGGACACGGGTTGCTCGAGCATAGGAATAGACATCATAGGGAGGTGCACCCTATGGCCTCCAACGGACAAGGTCATCAAAGGAAATCCAATATATCGATATGGCCTCCCACACCATGCACGGTTCAAGGACAGAAGGATGATTTATGGCTAAGGCCAGGAAGTTGCTACAGGGGCATGACATTAAAGACCACAAGTCTTCCCTGTATTGCCTTCAAACCAATGGGGTAGGAAAGGATGCTAACAAGAAGATCTTGGTCAAGATGGCTCGAAACTACAAGGATTGGGCAGAGAAATGGCCTTTTACACTTTGAGGCTAGAGAACCACCATCAAAATCTCTACAAGAGTCACGGTGACGCGCGCCAAACCCCATAGGACGCCCCGAAGGCCCGCTCTTGGGGCTTTCGAGAGAGGTTCATGAAAACTTGTAAGGTATTTACAAGTGTGTCTATTTTGGGCAACAAGGAGGTTTCATGGAGTCGCCACCCAATAAAATATTGGAAAAGTTCGTCTCGCCTCAGTGAGCCTAAGATGGCGCATCTTATCCATTTTGGGTAAACCAAAGGGGTCTTGGAGGCATTCACCCCAATAGAACATTGGAATGACCTTCTAACCCTATGGAGCATAGGATTGTAAATTGAGTCTTTTAGTGGGACACAAGAGGTGTCTTAGAGATTACATCACAATGAAACACCAGAATGGTCCTCTCGCCTCGTTGAGCCCAAAGACCAGAGATGGTTCGGGACTTATCATTTATTCATTATAATTAAGTTTTGAATTTAAGTTTTCATCCCTTTTTCTCATACATCTCGATGCAATAATTAGAGTGCAAGTTTGATCATTCAAGGAAAGCGATAAAGAAAAGGGTAAATAAAATAAAGTACATAAAAATAAAATACAACAAAACTAGGGGCGGAATACAACCCCCATTGTAAATAAAATACAACATCATGCATAAATCGGGATATTCATTAATGACGAGAACATTGGTCCTCGCATGCATATTATTATGAAACAATTTTTATGTGATGATTTTGGATGGAGAAAATTGAGACATTGGTCCTATTTTTATTTAGGAAAAATACGAATTTATTTTATAGAAATACTTTTGTGTGATTTTTTAATTAAGCATGCATAAAACTATTTCATTTAACAATTATATAACAAAGAAATCAAAAATAAACAAAGGAAAATTAACATGTAGAATAAAATGATCAAACCCCGAATCTCCTCCTTCGCTCGCATGGATGCTTAAATAAGAAAAAATACGGATATAAAGCCAAAAAAAACAAAGACAAATAAAATTTATGTCAGTGATTGAACTAAAGAAATAATTAAACGCATAAAACAATAAATCATAGATTAGAATAAACAAAACATGCATTATATATGACAAAATAATTAAATGACATGTTAAAATAAATTAATTAACATATTAATAAAACAAAATAAATGATAATAGTAATAAAATAATAATAATCATAATAATAATAATAATAATAATAATAATAATATTTGAAATGAAGAATAACAAATTAATTAAAATGGAGTAAAAAAAAATATTAAGATGTTAGATCTATATACAAAAACACATAAAATAAATGAAGACTAAATAAGTGTAAAGATCTACATGGTTAATAATTAGATATAAACAAATAAATAAAAAAGCAATAAAATTAAAGGATTGGGCCTATAATGTTTACCCTCAGATTTCGGATTTTATTGACGATGAATATTGATTGACTTTCCTTGCTTTGATTCGCAAAATAGAAATAAAAAAGAAAATGATAAAAATTGGAATTTTAATCCAAGAGAAAAAATTGATTAAAAAAATGGGAGAAAAGAAATTCTTAAGAACAAAGAATTGATCTCTTTGTCTCAAGAATTATTATTGATGAAAAATTGTTAAAAAGAGAAAATAAAATCAAGTTTCAAGAACGAAAATAGAAAAAAATATTTCTTTTATCACAAAAAAATTGTTGGTGAAAAATTCCAATCTCAAAAATAAAGAATGATTTTCTTTGTCTCAAAAAAAATTCTAGATTAAAAAATGAATTTTTCAATCTTAGAATTTTATTTGAAAAAAATAAGCGTCAAAAAAAAGTGTGGAGAGAATTCTTGGAGAAGAAGAGCTAAAGAAAAGATGAAAATTTGATCTCCTCCCCCAAAATCCTCCAATTTTCCCACTTAAAATGAGAAAAAAGGAAAAAGATTGATTTATAGAAGAAAAATCAGATTTTTAATTAATTCCCTTGATTTTGGGTGTAAAAATGGAAAAAGAAATTCAAAATCCCGAAATGTGGGTGAAAAGAGGTCAAAAATAGGAGAAAAATAAAAAATCGGAGAAAAAGGGGCAATTTCGGTGGATTTGGGGCGATCTGGGCGACCGATGCCCGTCGGTGCGCCCGACGGGCGTTGGCTACGTGCGGCAGGTGCGAGCGACGCACAAGGCATCCCTCAAGCGTGCCGGCGCAGCTCGCTGTGCACTGGTGCCCGCGCGGGCCTGGGCGCTGCCGCGCCCGACACTCGCCGAAATATTTTTTTTAAAATTTTAAATATGACTAAAAAACACCAAAATTTTCAAATATCATTTTTAAAACTAATTTTTAAAATATTTTTAATATTTTTTTTATTTTTTATTCTAAATTGCAAATTTTGCAAAAGAAACCATCAATTTCAACGTTTTTCGCTTATGAAGGCAATTATAATCATTGGGTAACTTCGATCTAGGCTGACTCAGGACCCGATGTCTACAGTTGCCCCCAGTTTAGGGGAATCTAGTACACTAGTGTCTAGGTGAGCCTAAACTCAAAGAAGAAAAGGAAAGAGACACGTACCTGACTCAACTATCTTTCCAATGCGGGGAGCCTGTGGTGGTAGTTGTTGCCATGTTGTAGGCGTGTCATTATTTGTTGAAGCAGTAGTGCCGTCATCGTGCTAACCCTCCGTGGAGCGGTAGTGTCGTCCTCGTGCTAACCCTTCTGCGATGCTGCCCCTTGAGAGGTCTTTGGGTTCGCCTCTTCAAAGGCTTTTAAGATTGGCCTCCTCAAAGGTCTTCGGAATTTGCCTCCTCAAAGGTATTCCGAATTTGCCTCCTCAAAGGTCTTCGGAATTTGCCTTCTCAAAGGTCTTCGTGATTTGCCTCCTCAAAGGTCTTCAAAATTTACCTCGTCAAAGGTCGTCTAAATTGTAACACCCCCACCGCCACCCCCGTTGGAAGGGCACCGGCGGGCGCGCCACAGCACGACACTCACTCACGACACGACAAAGCATACAGCGGAAACATACATGCGCTAAGCGGAAGCATTCAATAACCATATAATAGAAATATACTTCAACATAATTAAGATATAGAGTTATAAATACAATATTCCAAAAAGATTACAATTTTAAAATCCTTTACCAAAAATAATCCATAAACAAAAGGAATTACATCAGGAAACAAAAAGAAATAATAAACTTGACTCCTATGTGGCCTGCCTGCAGATGCGCGACACGAGCAACTCCCAAAAATCCTTCACGCTACCTGCACGGGATAAAAGCCCGTGCTAAGCGATAACGCTTAGTGGGGAGAAACAAACACAACAGAGCACTATACACGAAAACATGCACTAATATTCATAAAACAATATGAATTAGAGTACAAAAATATAACTATATAATCAGGATAAATAGTACACAACACTAAATCAATACACTAATCAGAGTCACACAATAATCAGAACACTTTGCTAAACCAATACCAAACAGTTCACACAATAGCCTGAAATCAATGGTTGAGGATACGGGAACACGGCACGGGAGACCGAAGCCTCAAAAACACTTTAATACCCGAAGGTAGCACGGGAGACCGGAGTGTCAAAACATTTTATCACTACACGAAAATGACCATCTCGGAGGTCGACCGCTTCGCCCCAACGGGGCGGACAGAACAGCTGTAAACTAACCCTTCTTAAGCATGCTTAATTATCCTATACCTTGACACTTCAGGCTCGACAACACACTCTCACATGACATTAGACAAACAAGACAATGTTCAAATGTAACCCTTTCATAAAAGCTGATCAACTGACAGATGCCAAAAGATGAATACAAAACCCAGAATACATAGTATCAAGTGCTAAAAATCATAAATAAACATTCATAAAACACGCATAACAGAAAGGATTTTATTGCAAAACAGGGTAGGTCACGGTGGTAATCAGATTGGTTGCCACCGTGACATACCAGAGATCCTTGGCAGAAAGCAAGTCTGGGGTACCTCACGGTGGTAACCAAAAGGGTTGTCACCGTGACATACCAAGCAGTCAGACAGAATCAATAGTTTGGATACCTCACGGTGGTAACCAGATTGGTTGCCACCGTGACATACCAAAGCAGCCCGACAGAATCAAAAAGTTGGATACCTCACGGTGGTAACCAGATTGGTTGCCACCGTGACATACCAAACTTCACGGCAGAATGCATCTGGTTCGTGGCTCACGGTGGTAACAAGATTGGTTGCCACCGTGACCCATGCCCAGATGGGATTCCTCAGGGCAATTTCCAGGTCTTTCAAGCCAAAATCTCACAACCTTCACTTCAATCAAGCAATTTCACACTCCAATAACAATAGGAACTCCATCCAAACATCAAAGAATCATATCATCAATAAATCTTACTCATGAATTCTAAGAGCAACATCAATACATAAAAGCATAAAAATGAGTTCTAAACACCACAAGCTAAACTCAACCAAATACCAACCCATGGCATAAAAACCATATAAACATAACACAATCAATAATTTCCAGAATATCTCATAAACACATAATTTTACACACATTCACAATTAGGCAAAATCCCAAACAAACACTCAAGAATACACTCTCAAACCTGGAAAACGAAGCTTCGAACCGAGTTCCTCACGAATCCACTATATCCTTGCCCTTGCTCTTCCTTCTCTCTTCCGATTCTTGCACAAAAACCCAGCCACAAACACTTAAATCGAAACCAAACACAAACCAACAACCAATCCAAAGAACACTAATTAAATAAGGAACCTTAATCCGAACTCAAACACTTACCTTCAACACTTCCAGCTCAAACCTTCCAAGATCCCACTCAAGACTCAAGAAATCACAAGAGAAGAGAGATGAGAGAAGAAGAATGAAAGCAAGAGAGAGGGGAGGACGGAAAAATGAAAAAGAAAGGGGAATTTGAGGTAGCTTCCACGGGAAGCCTCACCCAAAAGCAGCCCCTCTCATCCTCTCTCCTACTCTCATTAATTTCTCACCAACCTCTTGCCACATGTCATAATCTTAGAGAATCAAGCCAATCCATCTAAACTCATCCACTCTTGGCACCATGCCCACAAACCACACAAAAACAGCCCTTAAACCACCAACACCCTACAACCATACACTACAAACACACACTAATACTTTCCTTCACTTCTCTTAACACTTAATTAATTAGTTCCTTTAACACAAAATTCTTAAATGTCCAAAATTTTTCTTACCCAAATTACGAAAATACCCTCACTTATCCGACTTAAAGCACAGATTCCGACCAGGCCCTATTTGGGTTGTTACATAAATTTACCTCCTTAAAGGTCTTTGGAATTTACGTCCTCAAAGGTCTTCGAAATTTACCTCCTCAAAGGTCTTCTGTTGATGCTTGAATTGATGTTGTTTTGGCTGGTTGCCTCCTGAGAGGTCTTTGGTTGGTTGTTTGGATTGATATCGTCACTCGGCTTTTGTCAGTGTTCGCATCAAATATCTCTTTCTACAAAATAGGAAAACTAAAATATGCAGGAAAAATAGTGAGCATGCAAGTGAAATGCATGAGTCATCCAAGAATGCAGGATAAGGATTCATCTATGTGGACTTGGAGATGATAGCCGGGCTAGCTGCACTTTGCGATAGGATTGATGCCTTTTAAGCTGCTTTTAAATTTCATGCCCTTTGGGATTGCGAGATTCTCATCTGATAACTGTAGTCATTATTTAAAGGTAGTGCGTCCCTTGTGGATTTTCACACTAGCTTTTCTTAGCGGGAGATGCGTCTTTTGCGGATTTACACATAACCCTATGCCTTATTTTTGCCTGGAATGGACCCAACCCAATCCAACGGCTTTTTTTTTAAGGACAGACTGCCTGTTTCCAGGTTTTCACCCTATCTTTTTGCCTAATTTTTGCTTAGAGCACCAGTTACGGTTTTCACTTTTTTTTTTTTGAAGGATAGACTGCCTGTTTTTAGGTTTTCACCCTATCCTTTTGCCTAATTTTTGCTTAGAGCGCCAGTTACGGTTTTCACTCTAACGGCTTCTTTTTTTTTTTGACTGATGAGGCTGAGGATATTGCCTGAGAATCTTTTAGGAGTCTTCACACTTGATAGCAGGATGAGTTGGCTGAAGCGCTTCAGTGGCGAGAGTAGCAGAGGGTAGACAGATACATGACTTTGATCACACTAAAAGAACCGCTCTGATCACATCATTGCATAGATGCATGTGTTTCAATTTGATTTCATTAAATATGATCATTGTTTTGGCATTAATCTCAAAATATACAAGACCTCATTTAATCTCGGGATAAATCTTGAAAACATCAAACTGCTGTTATCAATCAGCCCTCTTGGGTTTTCATGATTGAAGATTTTCATTCGATTTTTTTTTGAGCCTTTGCCATGAACTTTCTTTAGTTCGTTTGCGTTGGTTGAATTTGCTTCAGTCTTTATTTTCTGACGATGATTCTTTTTAGCACCAAAGTCTTGTTCTCAACCCTTATGCAAATTGGCTAAGATGGTGAGTTTTCTTGCTTGATTCTTGGCTTTGAAAGTCTTCCTTTTGTTGGCTTTGGGTGGCTTCATTTCTAAAGTAACCTTTGATGGTTGAGATGGAGTTGTATTTTGGCTTCAAATGGCATAGGACAACATTATGGTTTAGGATAGGACTATGGTTTTTTTTTTTTTTTGGGAACGAGCTGTCCTCCTAAGTCACAAGGGTCACTGCTGGTCTTATATGATTAAAGATTGGTCTTGATTGGCTCTGGGGTACATATCTCAAATGATCATGAGGAAAGGAATTCCAAGGCTTTGCCCTAATGGGCTGATCGGAATTTTGTTTTGCTTGGTTATGCTGTGTGCATCTGGGATATTGGGGATGAGGATTGGCTTTTGAAATTCTGTTGATCATCATGTCGGCACATTGAAGCAGCATTGCCCCCACAATATCCTCATCAATTGTCGGCATTTCCTTCCAGGTTCAAGCAAAGGCTCTCTCTTTTTTTTTTTTATCTCTCAAGAATTTCCTCTCTTTAGGAGTTATATTAGATGCTATTAAGATTTTTCTTTCGAATTTCCAAAGTTTTGAGATTAAATGCAGCCATATTATTTGAATTAATGTCAAAGTAAATGTATTGTGATCATGTTAAATGAAATCATTAGAAATATCATACAAATAAGCAAAAATTGTTCATTTTATTGTAAACTATAAACCATGACATAAAAGGTTCTTGAAATAAAAAGAATCAAGCATCTAAAAGCAATATCACTAGTGGACCAAAAGACACGATTATGCTCGCGGTGGAGGGACTGCATTGTAGTTGGACTTCTTCTTCTTCTCTCTCTTTTCAGGATCTGTGATCTGCTTGCTATCGATCAAGTCCTAAATTTCATGCCTTAGCCTCACACATCGGTCCGTCATATGCCCCGTGTGCTGGTGGAAAGCACAATACTCATCATCTCTATGACCCGGTTGTCCTTGGGTTTTGGCTGGCTTAGAAGGAAGGGGCTATAGCTTCCCTTCTTTTATCAGTCTCTTTAACACCCAGGATAAAGGGCGGCCCAAATTAGAAAAGTACCTCTGGCCTTATTCTGCCCCGATGGCTGAGACCTCTGCTGTCTTGCCATTTTTGCCGTTACTGCTCCCGGCACCTCCCGGTCGGTGCCCATACTGGTTCCCAAAGCCTTTCCCAGCAAAGTTATTATGGCTTGCTTTTTTTGCCAGGTAAGCTGCCTTAGCCTCTACAGCGATATCTTTAAGCGACTCCCAGTCCCTGAGCCCCTTAAAGCTGAGCAAATCCCTCAAATAAGGGTAGGAGTTTCTGATGAATAACCTGATCTGGTCAACGGTGTTAGGCTTCCTCTTCATCTCCATGACCCTGTTCCTCCATCTGGTGAGGTACTCATGCAATGATTCATCGCTCCGTTGCTATAAGAGTTCAAGGTCTTTTAGGGTGACCTCCATCCTAGTGTTATAGTCGTACTGCTTCATGAACTCTTCGGTTAAAAGGTCCTAGTCTTCCTTGAACCTCCTATCCAACCCGTGGTACCAGTCAACTGCCGAGCCCACCAGACTAAGGTAGAAATATTTCCCCTCCTGCTTTTTACTCAACCCTGTGCCTTTCATGACCAGGGTGTACTGCTTGATGTGGGCGGACGGGTCAGAGGTGCCATCAAATTTCGGCAGCTCGGGCATCTTGAATCTTTGTGCAGTAGCTCTTCATCCCCCAGATCTTTGTCTTCGGGGTTGACCCCCTTTCCAGCCGACAGCATGCCCGTGATTGCCTCAATCTGTTGCCTCATCCTCCTTAAGGCTTCGTCTTCTCCCCTGGGTCCCCTGGGCCTCACAGCATGGTGGACTATTGGCTCTTCTTCTTCTTCCTCCATGATAAAATTATCGTTGGGGTTGGGGACCCTTTCCCCTCTTGGCTCGACAGCTGCGGCAGCCCTGTGTTCATTGACTGGTTGACGGGTAGCAACTCCAACGAAGGGAGCCTCCCCACCAGCAGGTGGTTCAGCTTGCCCCCGAAGAGGGACTGCCGGTGGCTGTGGAGCAACAGGTGGTTGTGGGGCCGCAGGTGCTGGTGGAGCAGGAGGATGGGCAATCCTCTCAGCCATGGCACCCATCATGTCTAGCACTCTCCGTTCGAAGTCCTCTAGCCTCCTAGCTAGGTCTTGAGTGGTAAGTGCTCCGGTTTCTTCTGCCATTAGTGGTTCTAGAGAGAGTGACTCAGAATCCCAATTGAACACTAATTCCGATAACTCAAAAAGAAAATTTAACCTTACTAGCCGACCGTCGAAACCTCTTGTCCACTTAGATGAATCTATGATGGCTGAAAAAATTAGATTGTTAGAATGATGCATGATTGACATATACAATGCATGATAGTGTGCTATACAATATATACAATCACATACAAGCAAGTAGATCCTTCAAACCTTATTACTCCCACACACGAGATAATGCAGTCTCTTTCCTAGGTGGGCTTGATCCATGGGTTAGCTGGGAACCCAATGGAAGCGTATGGTGCTCGGTGGAAAACCGGCATCATAACATCTCTTATCTAATGCGCATACATATGGATTTTGGCCTTTATGTATTTAAACATTTCAACTAAGTTAAGATGGGCGCATCGGGGCATGAAAGCCTTTGATAAAAGCCCATTTAATTGGGTTAAATTTGTTCAATATATAACGGCCCACATAGCTAGCATAGTATTAAGGTACATGTCACCTAGGGGAAGTATCTATTGCCATTACATGAGCTCTAGTCAAGGTGATGTTATTTTTGGGTTACCCAAGCACGGTCCCTACCGATGGGTCTAGCTCATCACGAGCGTAACAACCAATCGGGTCACCATTTGATATACCTTGATAGAACGAGGCTTAGGCTGGTGATTATCCTTAACACTTCCCTACATTGAGTGAACATAGGGTCATGCTTCGGGAACGCACCGAGGCTAATAAAGGGACCAAACTAGCATAGATCTAAGGCTTTAATGCTATGATATGCAAATTTTGAAAAGAGATAAAAATTTTAAATTAAAACTCAATTATAAATTTTAACCAAGGTACTTTCGAATCTAAGCCACTTAGAGTTTTCCAGCAGAGTCGCCACTGTGACGCGCGCCGAACCCCATAGGACGCCCCGAAGGCCCGCTCTTAGGGCTTTCGAGAGAGGTTCATGAAAACTTGTAAGGCATTTACAAGTGCGTCTATTTTAGGCAACAAGGAGGTTTCATGGAGTCGCCACCCAATAAAACATTGGGAAAGTTCGTCTCGCCTCAGTGAGCCTAAGACGGTGCATCTTATCCATTTTAGGCAAACCAAAGGGGTCTTGGAGGCATTCACCCCAATAGAACATTAGAATGACCCTCTAACCCTATGGAGCCTAAGATTGTAAATTGAGTCTTTTGGTGCGACACAAGAGGTGCCTTGGAGATTCCATCCCAATGAAACACCAGAATCGTCCTCTCGCCTCATTGAGCCCAAAGACCAGAGATGGTTCGGGACTTCTCATTTATTCATACCTTGGTTATGTTATAATTAAGTTTTGAATTTAAGTTTTCATCCCTTTTTCTCATACATCTCGATGCAATAATTAGAGCGCAAGTTTGATCATTCAAGGAAAGCGATAAAGAAAAGGGTAAATAAAATAAATTACATGAAAATAAAATACAACAAAACTAGGGGCGGAATACAACCACCATTGTAAATAAAATACAACATCATTCATAAATTGGGATATTCATTAATGATGAGAACATTGGTACTCGCATGCATATTATTATGAAACAATTTTTATGTGATGATTTTGGATGGAGAAAATTGAGACATTGGTCCCATTTTTATTTAGGAAAAATACCAATTTATTTTATAGAAATACTTTTGTGTGATTTTTTAATTAAGCGTGCATAAAACTATTTCATTTAACAATTATATAACAAACAAATCAAAAATAAACAAAGGAAAATTAACATGTACAATAAAATGATAAAACCCCGAATGTCCTCCTTCGCTCGCATGGATGCTCAAATTAGAAAAATTACGGATTTGAAACTAAAAAAAATAAAGACAAATAAAATTTATGTTAGTGATTAAACCAAAGAAATTAATTAAATGCATAAAACAATAAATCATAGATTAGAATAAACAAAACATGCATTATATGTGACAAAATAATTAAATGACATGTTAAAATAAATTGATTAACATATTAATAAAACAAAATAAATGATAATAGTAATAAAATAATAATAATAATAATAGTTATAATAATTGAAATGAAGAATAACAAATTAATTAAAATAGAGTAAAAAAAATATTAAGATGTTAGATCTATATACAAAAACATATAAAATAAATGAAGACAAAATAAATGTAAAGATCTACATGGTTAATAATTAGATATAAACAAATAAATAAAAAAGAAATAAAATTAAAGGATTGGGCCTAGAATGTTTACCCTCAGATTTCGGATTTTATTGACGATGAATATTGATTGATTTTCCTTGCTTTGATTCGCAAAATAGAAATAAAAAAGAAAATGATAAAAATTGGAATTTTAATTCAAGAGAAAAAATTGATTAAAAAAAATTGGGAGAAAAGAAATTCTTAAGAACAAAGAATTGCTCTCTTTGTCTCAAGAATTATTATTGATGAAAAATTGTTAAAAAGAGAAAATAAAATGAAGTTTCAAGAACGAAAATAGAAAAAATAATTTCTTTTGTCACAAAAAAATTGTTGGTGAAAAATTCCAATCTCAAAAACAAAGAATGATTTTCTTTGTCTTAAGAAAAATTCTAGATTAAAAATTGAATTTTTTAATATTAGAATTTCATTTGGAGAAAATAAGTGTCAAAAAAAAGTACGGAGAGAATTCTTGGAGAAAAAGAGCTAAAGAAAAGATGAAAATTTGATCTCCTCCCCCAAAATCCTCCAATTTTCCCACTTAAAATGTGAAAAAAGGAAAAAGATTGATTTATAGAAGAAAAATCAGATTTTTAATTAATTCCCTTGATTTTGGGTGTAAAAATGGAAAAAGAAATTCAAAATCCCGAAATCTAGGTGAAAAAACTTCAAAAATAGGAGAAAAATAAAAAATCGGCGAAAAGGGGGCAATTTCGGCGGATTTGGGGCGATCTGGGCGACCAACGCCCGTCGGCCTCGCGTGAGCGACGCGCAAGGCGTCGCTCTCGCGTGCGGGCGACACCCTGCCCGTCGCCTGCATAGAGCGCTGTGCGCGCAGCGTGCTTGTGCCCGCTAGCGCCCGCGCGCCCGACACTTGCCGAATTTTTTTTTTAATTTTAAATATGACTAAAATACACCAAAATTTTCAAATATCATTTTTAAAACTAATTTTAAAAATATTTTTAATATTATTTTGTTTTTTTATTCTAAATTGCAAATTTTGCAAAGGAAATCATCAATTTCAATGCTTTTCGCCTGTGAAGACAATTATCATCATTGGGTAACTTCGATCTAGGCTGTTTCAGGACCCGGTGTCTACAGTCACCTTTTATTTCTCGATACATGGGTGCAGGAGCAGTATGGCCGATTAAAATAAAGCTCAAATCTTTAAGAACAGTCATGAAAGCCTAAATTTTAGAAGCCGACAGGGCACAACAACGGCAGCAGCAATCAAAGACGTTAGACAAGGAATGGTCATGGGATTATTACCACAGTCAGGTCTATCAGAAGACACTCTGCTCGATCATCCATGAAGAAAGACAGAAAGCACCAATGAAGGAGGGAGATTTAATCTTTAGGCAAGTGAGTCCAAATATTCCAGACAAATGACGCAAGTTCAAACCAGTGCAGGAAGGCCTATTTGTTCTTGGGACAGCGATGAAGATAACTTCAAAGAACCGGTCAACATCAACTAACTCAAGGAGGTCCATGGCTAAAGACTAAAAATCAAAAGAAGAGAATAAAAGCCCCGCGGGTCGAAAATCGAAAAAAGGCGGCCTCGCTAAAAATGGGCACCTCGTCAGGGTGAAAACTGAAAAAAAGGGCATCCTAGGCCAAAATATAGAGGCTTGAGAGAAAATTTCGAATCAAGAAAATCCGAGAGGGCTGATTGAAGACAGGAGTTTGATGCTTACAAGATCTACTCTTAGATTAGATGTAGTTGTGCATTTTGAATCAATGTTAGATAATGATCATGTATAAGGAAATCATACCGAAATGTACATGATCTTTGCAAATAGATGAGCTCATTATTCTCTAGTTCATTTATAAAAATAAAAATGTTGTTCATTCCTGAATGCATGAAATCTAAATGAGCACACTATACTCCTGCTCTTACCGTCTAGATGTTTAAGTCGATGAGTTCTATTATCCACTGTGAGACTAATCACCTACCTTTTGAATGCATTAGTGGGAGTGAAAGAACAACCCTCGATAGATGGCAATGTAGGGAGGTCCATCTTGGAAAAATAGGGATGCCTCGCTACATCATCAATCCCTCTGAACTATCGAGCACAATGGGCGGTAATGTAAAAGGCAGCCTCATAAAGCCTTAAGGAACTCGATCCTCATCTGCTACCTCACCCAATCTAGCAACACATTCATCAAGGGAGGCCATGAAATGCAACTGATGCCTAGAGAGAAATACCTCAGAGAATAACTGCTGATTACCCTAGGAAGGGGCTTTGATAGTAGCTTCAACTTTTCTTGCAGCCATACCTGAAAGGCAAGAGAGTCTAGAAAAACAAAAGTCGTTAGAGATGAAAACCGTGACTGGCTCTCTAAGCAAAAGTTAGGCCAAATGGCAGGGTGAAAACCTGGGAACAGGCAGTCTGTCCTTCAAAAATTGAAAATGAATAAAAGCCGCTGGAGTGGGTTGGGTCCAGTCCAGGAAAAACTTAGGCACAGGGTTATGTGAAAATCTCTAAAGGGATGCATTTCTCACTAAGAAAAGCTAGTGTGAAAATCCACAAGGGACGCACTACCTTTAAAACAATGATTTTTGAAGCCTGGAGCGATAAGGCAGCATTACTCTGAATAACTTCCCTTTAGGCAGGTAGTGCATAATGCAAATTTTGATTCAGAGTCTTGGGGGCAAGATGCTCATTGACCGAGGGGCAAAGATACGTACGGGTCAGTTCTCCTTGGAAAGATTATGAGTCAGAGTCCGTCAAGCCAAGACAATGCTTTTCTAGATCCTTGGAACCATCAGACGAAATGGGCAGCCGAGCAGTACCCTCAACGAATCCCTTAACCACCTGGGATGTGGTCTATTCATTTTTGCACATCACATGCATGTCACGTGCATTCAGTCTTTTACACGTATATATATACACACACAATTCTTGTACATTAATCCTTTGCATGTGTTTTCTGTATATATTTTTGTATGTATATTTCACACACATAATTCCATATGCATACACAATCTTCTATATATATTGTTGTGTACATGACTCAGAGGGAAGGGTCCGAATAGATCTCATGAGCAAGGATGATCCAAGGGAAAGGTTCAGCTCAACATTATCGGCCACTGTATCCAGCAAAAAATCAGGTGCATATGTGAGGGGGTGGAATGCCCAGAAGGACGAGCCTATCCGGACACACCATGCTCAGGGCAATCTGGAATCACACAAATCTATAGAAAATAAGATCCTTTAAGAAGCCGAACTATCCACACATACTTTAGTCGGAGGCAAATCAGACGCAAAAGTGGGCCAAGGTACAGTTTTGACTCTACATCGGCGCTCATCCACGCCGAACAATAATCAAGATTAAGTCCTCACGAGGAAAGAATCTCAAGGGTCTGCTCCCAAGAGGTAAAAGAGACACTGCACCTCACACCGTGCAGGCCGAGACGAGGCCAGTGGGACAGACTAGCTACCATGCAGACCGAGACGAGGTTAGCGAGGCACCAGTGATAGAATAGATCGCAACAGAGGCTGGAGTTAGAGACACTTCACCTCACACCGTGCAGGCCGAGATGAGGCTAGCGGGACAGACTAGCCACTGTGCAGACCGAGATGAGGTTAGCGGGGCACCAACGATAGAGCAGATCGCGACGAAATTGTGGTTAGAGAATACTGCATCTCACAAATGCCGTGCAAGCCGACCGGAGGCGAGCGGGACAATGCGATAGAAAAGATTGCAAATGAGCCACAATCGAATAGCACTATAGCTCAACGGCAACAAGTCGCAACATTCCACACGGCAAAAAGGTAAGGGCTGCCTCAGGTACATATCTCTTTCCTTCTTCTCTGAATTTTGGCTTACCTAGGCACTAGTGCACTAGTTTCCCCAAAATTAGGGGCAACTGTAGACACTAGGTCCTGAGGCAGCCCAGATCAAAGTTACCCAATGATGATAAGATGCCTTGTCACAGGCAAAAAAGTTAAATGTGGTGATTTCCTGTTTAAATTTGCATTTTAGAATGAAAAAGTAAAAAATAATAAAAAATAATTTAAAAATTAGATTTGAAAAATGGGGTTTAGAAATTGTAATATTTTTAGTTAATCTTTAATAATAAAAAAAAAATCTTAGCGTCGGCGCCTTGCGGCGGAGTGCAGCGCCTGGAGCGCCATCACGCGGCGCAGTGCGATGTGCGATCGTCCGCACGCACACTGGGCGAGCGCGCTCGCCCAGCATGCGCTACGGACACCCGTCGGGCTCGCCGACGTGCATCCGTAGGCCCTATTCCGCCGCAAAATGGCCATTTTTGCTCCAAAACTGATTTTTTCCAATTTTTTTCCACAAAATTCGATTTTTTATCACTTTTTAAAGGGATTTTCAGGTTTTTTTCACTTTTTAAAATTTAAAATAGATGATATCTGATTTTATTAGGTTTTATCCCTTTAATTATTTTTTTTTCTTATTTTCTTCATATAATAAGAAAAAGATAAAAAAATAAAAGGGGGGAATTTTTCTTTGGTTTTTTTCATCTTTTTCTCTTCTTCTTCCTTTCAAACTCTCTCAAAAAATTTCCAGATTTTCCCCAAGCAAAAATCAAAAGAAAAAAGGTTCATTTTCATTCTTTTTCCAACACAATTTCTCCTAAACTTATTTTTGGGTGGATTTTTGTTGATGGATTCAATCTTGAGACAAATAAACTAATTATTTGCTCTCAAAATTCAGATTTTTAATTTGTTATTTGTTTCAATTAAATCTTCTTTAAAGATTTCTTCTTGGAAACCATTTTTTGATGAAAATTAGATTTTGAGACAATTAAAATAATTGTTTGTCCTTAAATTCTAGTTTTTCATTTGATTTTTCTAAAAATTAATTTGTTTTCTTAAACGATTTTTTCTTTTTTTTTCTTGAGACAAACAAAACAATTGTTTGTGCTTGAGAATATTTTTTTTTTTTTATCTTTTAATCAATAAAAATCATTTTTAAGCCTATTTTTTTTCGGAATAAAGATCCAACATTATCGTATTTCACTCTAATATTGCACACCACAAACAAGGAAATCAACATCATTTTTACCTTCATCAAATCCGAAACTCTGTGGGTAAACATTCTGGGCCTAATCTTTTATTTCTATTTTTATTATTATTTTGTTCATATTTAATTTATTAACATTTATATTATTATTATTTTTATTATTTTCATTTATTTATTTATTTGTTCTATTGCTTTTATATTTGTCTCATTTAATATGTTAATATATTGTCAATTCTAACATGTAAATATTGATTTCTTATTATTGCTCACATGTAAATAATTTATTTTTTTTTGATTTCTCATTATTTTTAACATGTAATTAATTAATCTGTTTTGATTGATTTTTTTTAACATGTAAATGTTTTATATTAATTGGGATGACATTAATTAATCACATCATTTATTTAATTGTTTTCATCATTCTTTTATTCATTTTTATCATCCTTTTTCATTGTTACCATGTTCATATTTTTCCATATTTATTCATTAGCATGTTATATTTTATTCCAATCACTTCATTTAATCCATTTGTCATTTATAACACATTTTTCTAATTCACTTTAAATTGTTAACATTTTAATTCATTTATTATTTTGATATCATTTCATTTTATCTCATTTTATTTTAACTTATCATTTATTTTATATTTAATTGATTTTGATTGATTCAATTACTAACATTATTTTATTTGTGTTTTATTTTTATTTCACATCTTATTTTCCCTCTTGGGCAATTTTTGCGAGCACACGGGGAAATCCAGAAGGCTCATTTGGGATTAAGTATTTATTTGTTTCATTTGTAATATTTCATTTATTTGGCTTTTTCATTTATTTTGCCATGTAATCTTTAATAAAGTTATTTATTTTAGGCACGATAAAAAGAAAATCATAAAAATATTTCTATTAATTAATTTGGTATTTTTTTCTAAGTAAAAATGGGAAGAATGTCCTAGTTTTTCATACCCAAATAAACCATCACCTTTAACATTTTTTAAAGTATGCATGCGAGTACCAATGTCCTCATCTTTAACAAATAGCCCGTTTTATGTGTGATTTGCACTTTATTTTCAATGGGGGTTGTATTCCGCCCCTAGTTTTGTTGTAATCTATCTTTAGATGCTTTATTTTAATGCTGCTTTTATTTATTGTTTCCCTTGGATGAATAATTTGCGCTTTAATTTAATTGCACCGAATTGAATGAGAAATTGGATGAAACGATAAATCCAAAACTCGAATATAAACTTAATCAAGGTATGAATAAATGGGAAGTCCCGAACCTACTCTGGTCTTTGGGGTTCAACGAGGCAAGAGGGCCACTTCAGCATTTTGTTGGGGTGGAAACCTCCAAGACACCTCTTGTGACCCGTAAAAAAGGCTCAAACTTGCACAGTCCTAGGCACCACAAAGTGAGAGGGCCATCTTAATGTTCTATTAAGGTGGATACCTCCAAGACACCTCTAGTTTGTCCAAGCATGAGGCTAGAGGACCACTCTATCATTAGGGTGGTGTGACGCGCGCCGGTTCCCCGCTTTACAAGGTCTAACAGCTCAGATGGAGAGATTGTAGTTGCTACGGTGGATACACTTAATGCTTCAACTAACTTCTGTCTGTGAGAGGGAGACTGTCTCAAGAGATCCCGAATAGATATCTGAGCTGTGGTCTTTTTCAGTTGCTTCACTATTGAATTTTCTTCCGGCTCTTTCTCTGCGATTGCTTGTGCTGGGTCTTGCTGCTTCTCAACTTCTGGAATGACCCTCCCACTTCTTGTTACTGCTTCTACTCTTTCTTCTTCCTCTGAATCCCACGAATCCGTAAACTCTCCATTTTTCTCATCTTCATCATCTCCACTCTCACTAGTGGACCAACAGTCTATCGTTGCCACGGAAATCCCTTCTTTATTCACTGTAGGGCGAGTAATAGCGACATACTCATTTCCATATATATCTTGCATCACGTACCACTCTGATAGGCTAGATCCAATCATAAAGACTGGAGGTGGCACCGTATTATAACCAGACTTCTTCTTGCTTTCTCTCTTCTCAGGATCGGTGATCTGCTTGTTGTCAATTAGATCTTGGACCCGATTCCTTAGCGTTATACAATCATCCGTCAAATGGCCGGTATGTTGGTGGAATGCGCAGTATTCATTCTCTTTGTGCCCTGGCTGTCCTTGGGTCTTGGCCAGCCTAGGTGATAGGGGCCGCAGTTTTCCTTCTTTTATTAGCCTCTTCAGTACCCATGATAAAGGCTTACCCAAGTTAGCGAAATACCTCTGACTTACGCCGGTTGCAGACACCTCGGCAGTCTTCCCAACTCTGTTACCTGTGCTTGAACTTGCTGGTTTGGCTGTCCCCTGATTGCTGTATCCCCTCCTGGCATAGGACTCACTATTTGCCCTCTTGGCTAGATATTCTCCTTCTGCTTCTATGGCAATGTCCTTCAAGGACTCCCAATCCTTGAGTCCCTTCATTTTCAGTCCATCTCTCAAGTAAGGGCTAGCATTTCGAATGAATAGCCTGATCTGATCAAAAGTGTCCGGTTTGCGTTTCATCTCCATAACCCGGTTTCTCCATCGAGTAAGGTACTCGTGGAAGGACTCCCCAGCTTTCTGTTGTAGCAACTCGAGATCTTTCAAAGTGACATCCATCCGGGTACTGCAATCGTACTGCTTAAGGAACTCTTCAGTTAGCAAGTCCCAATCCTCCTTGGACCTCCTTTCAAGCCCATGGTACCAATCAATAGCAGCTCCTGTGAGACTCAAGCAGAAATACTCTATCTTTTGCTTTCTTGTTAAGGTCATTCCCTTCATGACCAGCGAGTATTGCTTGATGTGTGCGGCAGGGTCAGAGGTGCCATCAAATTTGGGAATGTCCGGCATCTTAAAATTCTGGGGAATCAGGTCATCCCCATCCAGCTCTCGGTCTTCCGGGTTCATTCCTTTTCCCACGGTCATCATCCTTGCCATGGCTTCAAATCTTTCTTCCATTTTCCTCCACATTGCCTCATCCAGTTTTGGCGACTTCTCTTTAGCTACTTTATGCTCCTCTAGCTCATCTTCCCCAAATTCAGCTTCAGACCTGGGGCCCTCTCTGCGCTCAATAGGTGCGGGCACTCTTTGCTCAACAACAGGTGGGTCAACCACTGGTTGGTTAATTGCAACAGGACGTTCTTCTCTTACAACCTCTTGTTCAGCTGGTACTCGGATAGGGGCAGCAGCAGCTTGTTGCCCAACTATGGTGGTGGCAAGATTGCCCATCATTGCAATCATCCGGGCTTCAAATTCCTCCATTCTTTTTCCTACCTCCTCGGTGATTATTGCCCGAGTTGCATCAGACTCATTTGATGGATTAGCCATGCTTACTTCTATTGATGATTCGGAAGAAAACCCCACACTTCCTTCTAAGACTGACTCTGAACTCTGATCCGACACTAACTCTGTTAACCCCAAAAGCGGCGTCCTTCTTAACCGTCCGTCGGGACCTTTAGACCACCCAGGAGAATCTATGATGGCTGAAGTGCAAAAATTGTTAAGATGATGCATGATTAAAATGCAATGCATGCTCGTGCTGATGCAACATAGACAAACACATGCAAGCAGATAGATCCTTCCAACCTTATATCTCCCACACATGTGGTAGTGCGGTCTCTTTCCTAGGTGGGCTTAATCCATGGATTAACGTGGAACCCAATGGACACGTATGGTGCGCGGTGAAAAACCGGCAGCATAACAGCTCCTATCTAATGTACATACGTATGGGTGTTTGGCAATTATGTATTTAAACAATTCAACTTAACTAAGATGGGCCCACCGGGGCATCAAAGCTTAGATGAGGACCATTTAATTAAATTAATTTCGTTTAATATATGATGGCCCATATAGCAAGCATAGTATTACGGTACATTTCACCTAGTGGAAGTATCTATTGCCATTACATGAGCTTTGGACAAGGGAGATGTTTCTTTAAGGCTACCCAAGCATGATCCCTCCCGACGGGTCTAGCTCATCACAAGCATAGCGACCGATCGGGTCATCATTTTTATATACCATTGAGGTACGTGGCTTGGGCTGGTGATTATCCTTAACACTTCCCCAAATTGAGTGAAAATGAGGTCGTGCTTCGGGAACGCACCGGGGCTTGAAAAGGGACCAAACTAACTTAATCTAAAGCTCTAATGAGATGATATGCAATTTTGAGATAAAGCGAATTTATGAATTAAATTTTAACCATAAATGTTAAACGAGGTATTTTCAAATTGAAATCTCGAATCATATCGTCCCCAGTGGAGTCGCCACTATGACGAGCGCCGGATCCCCGCGGCCGCCCATGGGACCGCCCGCTTGAGGGCGATCGGGGCATTTATGGGTCCGTTGACAGCTTGCGATGAATCGCAAGTGCGTCTATGTTGAGCAACACGGAGGTTTCATGGAGTCGCCACCCAATAGAACATTGGGAAAGTTTCTCTCGCCTCGGAGAGCCTAAGACTGCGCTTGGTATCCATTTTGGGCCAGCTAGAGGGATCATGGAAGGTGTACTCCTCACCCTAAGGAGCCTAGGATTAGCGCTAAAGCCTCGTGACTCAAGAAGTATCTTGAAGGATGACCTCTAACCTCTTGAGCCCAAAGACCAGAGCTGGGTCCGGGATTTCTCATCTATTTCTACCTCGATTAATTTATGATCAAATTTTAATTATCATTAATTCGCTCTCTCTCCACACGATGCAATTTTAATTTAAAAGCGCAAATATTCACATTGAACGCGATAGGATAAACATATCAAAAATAACATCAAAGGTAAATTACAATAATACCAGGAGCAGAATACAACTCCCATTTAAAAGTGCAAACATACATAAAACCGGGGAATTTATTAATTATGAGGACTTTGGTCCCCGCATGCACAATTAAAGAAAATGTTCTGGATATGATGATTTTATTTGGGATGAAAATTAGGACATTGGTCCCATTTTATTATGAAAAATCTAAATTAATTTAGTAAGAAATATTTTTATGATCTTTATTTAGGTGCGCATAGGAAAATATTTTATTCAATGAATATATACAAGGAAATTAAAAATATAAACGAAATGAGAATTAAAAATGTATAAAGGAAATACCAAACCCCACAACTCCTCCTTCATGTGCATGGATGCTCAAATGAGAATAAAACAATGATTTGCAACCAAAAATCAAAAAGAAATTCATGTTAGTGATTAGGCCAATGAAATAATACAACATAAAAGGTAATATGTACAATGACCATATAACATGCATAAGATACTATAACATGCATAAAAAATAATTATGATGCAATTTAACATGCATAAAGTGATTAAGATGCAATCTAACATGCATAAGATGAAGTATCATGGCATATGCAACTTATTAATAATAGTTATTAATATACATGGAAGATTAGTGACAATCAATTTTATTATAGTTAAGACATGAATAATGTGTAACATGAGAATAATTCCACTTGACATGCGTAACTAGCATAAGATAATGACTATAACACTCATACATGCAAAAGAAAGCATAATAATAAACATGATATAGCATTAAGAAATTAAAGGTATTTACAACCTAAAACATGCATAATTACATGAACAAAGAATAATTTGACATGAAAAAAAATTAATAGAATTTAAAAAAGCTTATTTGTTATATGAATAATTGAAGATAAAAAAAATAAGAAGAATAATATGGAGACTAAGAGAATTTACATGTTTGATATGTTAATTGGAAGCCAAAATAAATGAAATTAACAAGAGAATTAATGAGCAAAGCCAAGAATAATTACCCTCAAATTCAGTTTTGAAGAATTGAAGATAGAAGTGTTGAATTCCTTGTCTTCTCTTGTGAAAATCCTTAGAAAATAGCTTGAAAACTTGAAGAAAAGCTCTTGGAAACAAGTGTGTAAGATGGATTTTTTTCTCTCAACTCAAAGCTCCAAAATTCAGTTTTTTTTCTCCAAAATGTTCCTGATTCGTCCTCTCCCGTTTCTGAATTTTTCGAGTGTTTTTAACCATCAAAAACTACCCAAAAACCACCCAAAACCGTCCAAAAACCGCTAAAAATCGTGTTTGGGTCGAAAAATGGGCGAAGTGGGGCGAGAAATCGGCGTCAGGGGCGAGAGACCGTGCGCGTCGCGCACGTTTCCGCGTGATTTGCGTGGAGTTTCCGCGCACGACGTGCGCGGGGCGAGCGACGCCCTGCGCGTCGCTCGCGCGGAGCGCCCGACGCCAAGGGCGTCGGACGCGCGGAGCGCACGGAAATTCGCGACGGCCCTTGGCCGTCGCCTTTTCGTCGCGATTATTTTCCCCTATTTTATTTTCAACATTTTTCCATCATTTTTCACTTTTTTTTTTTTTTTAAATTTTTTATATAAAATACCCTCAACCTAAAACACACTTTTTCTTCTTCAAAATAATTTAAAAAATATTTTTAAAATATTTTTAAAATACCCTTTTTACTCACCGAAAAGACAAGGAAAATCACTTCTGAGCTCCAATCTTTTTGCCTATAAGCCGGCATAGCTAAATTTCATCATCGGGTAATCCTGATCAAGGCTACTCGGGACCCGGTGTCTACACATAACTCATGCATGATGATGCATGATATGGCATACAATGTGAAAGGTGCAAGGTGTCTGCCATGCACAATGTGTACAGTGCCCGGCCTAATGATGTATGCTAATGTGTACACACTATTATATTGTGACGTGCGCCGAACCTAGCAAAGGCCCTCATAGGCGAGACCCACTTTTAGGGCTTGAGCGATTGGTTCGCGTCTTTTGATCTTGTGTGTCACGAAACATCTTGGACACCTCCTTCCTAATAGAGCATTGGAAAGGATCATCTAGCCTCATGACACCTTTAGGCACCTTTGAGGTATTTTGGAGTCACAACCCAATTTACGAGAAATTGGGAAAGGTCTCTAACCTCGGGGGTCTTAAACCAAAGAAGGTATTCGGAACTTCGCTCTTATTAATGACTCAAGTTAAGTTTATAGATGAGTTTTTAAGAAATCAAAATTCCATCTCTCATTCCACACGATCACGCATTGAATTTAAAGTGCATTGCAAGCACATTGGAAAGCAATAAATAAAGTGATAAAAAAACAGTAAATAAATTACATAAAAAAGTGAAACAGAACAATCCCCCAAAATAAGAAAGCATAAGAAATAAAATTTTCTCTAAAATTAATTACAAGAGCCCAAAACGAATAAATAAATACATAAAAATAATTAAAATGCTTCATACATAAATCGGGAGATTTGTTGAGTTTTAGGAACATTGGTTCCTTTTTATTAACTTGAAAACTTGGAGAACTATTTTTGGGTAATGATAGAGAAAACCGGGATGAGTGATCCCATTTTATGAAAATTAGTTCCCCATTTGGAAAGTACGATTTTATTAGTTAAAATAGGACATTGGTCCATTTTATTAGGAAAATTTACAAGTTATTAATTATTGTAAAAAACATGATTTTCTATAATGCGAATGAATCTAAAATATATTTTTACACACAACATAAAAATAATATGAGAAAGGAAATACAACAATTAAAAATCCAAACCCTAAATTCGAAGATCTTTGAGCCGCCGATCCTCCATCTCGTGCTCAAGTATAACTCGCATAAATAAACAAATTTTGAGGCAACAAAAAGGAAAAATAAAATAAAATTTTAGTAAAGTAAATTAAATATATAAAATATAAAAAAACAATCAAATAATGACTAATAAATAAATAAAATAAATAAGTCAATAAACATAATTAAACAGTGACCAATAATACAACAACAATAGGAGATAAAACGGAGCAGATTATATTATATTTTATGAACTTTTGGCCTGCTCAAACATTCGGGTATTCGGGTAAAATAGGAAGGAAAACGTTCGGGCACTTGGGTAAAATACGAAGGAAAACGTTCGGGTAAAGAAGGGGTGAAGGATGGAAGCACGACTTGTGCATCTTTGCACGAGTCGTGCAAGGAGAGCGTGCATCCTTGGACGAGTCATGCAAGGAGAGCACGACTCGTGCAGGGATGCATGAGTCGTGCATTGCCTTCACGACTCATGAAAGAATGCACGAGCCATGAAGGCCACAGTAAGAGGCCGAGTCGTGCAAAAACTCACCATCCAAATGAAGCAGGAGCACGACTCGGACGAGGATTCACGACTCGTGCAGAAAAGCAAAGACAAGACTCAGAAGAAGAGCAGGACAATTTAGAAAAATCACGACTCGATCAGAAAAATCAAAAGCATGACTCAGACACAAAGAACGATTCGGTTGAACAATCATGACTCGAACAAAAACAAAGGCAAGGTCCGATTGGGCAATCACGTCTCAGACAAAATAATAAAGGCATGACACAGACAACCATAAAACAGGGATGAAGAGAGTAGCGTTAACAAACTATTAAACATGATAACATACCACCAATACGTCAATAATATTACGACGAACATGCCAATTAATCATAATAAATACTTAAAGTTCGTTTATGATAATAAACACCAACAAACATACGACATATAAATTAATAAGATCAAACGGGAAATAAATACAGTATGTACAATGAAGAAAACTCAGTAAAACAAAACAAGAAATAGAAAGAAAAAGGAAAGAAACATGAGGTTTATCCCAGTATTTACCCTCAGATATTGACTTTAGATTGTAAGTGAAGAAGTGTTGGCTTCCTTGTTGATTTTCTTGAATAGAAGATTAAAAAAACAGAGAATGAAAAAGCTTTAGATAAAAGTTTTTGTTGAGAAAAAACGTCAGGAATTAATTTCTTGGATTTAAGAACAATCCCAGAATACTTTGAGAACAAAAATCATTTTCTTGCTCTCTAAGCTCTTCTCTGTCTTTTTTTTTCCTTCCTGGTTCTTTAGGCATTTTCCAAAATAACCTCCTCCTCAGTTCTTTTACTTTTTCCATTTTATATTTCCCCTCAAAAATAGGGTTTCCTAGGTATATCCGTTTCAAAACCCTTGACCCCTTTTTTCCAAATCAGGTTTTTCCTCTTCAGAATTAGACATCCACCTGTGTTTTCCAACAAAATCCCGAAAAAATAGGAAAAAGAGGCGCTGGGCACAGTCGCGCATGTGAGGCAGGTGAGATGCGCCTCACTAACATGAGGCTGCCTCTTACCAAGGTGAGATGGGCCTCACACCACAGGCCCTCAGAATTTCAAAATTTATATATATATATATGTAAACACCGTGTCCCGAGGTAGTCTAGATCAGAGATTACCCGATGAAGAAATTGATGCCCGAGTCCGAATGAACGGTTAAGATTCAGGGATTTTGGCCCTCTAGATTCACAAGAAATATGTTTTCTTTATTCACAACAAAGAGAAAAAGAGAATTGGGAGTTTTAGGGTAAAAAAAGGAAGTTTACCTCCACCGGCGGCTAGCCCGTCGATTGCGGTATGCCCGTCGCTCGACGGAGAGCCCCGACACCCGTCTGTGGTCCTCCGATGCCCGCCGGTAGAATCCGATTTTCTATAGGAAAATGGATTTAATCGACGCCCATCTGTGGGCTTCAGACGTCCATCGGTTGAATCCGGTTTCCAACAGGAAATAGGATTCAACTGATGCCCGTCGGTATGATTCCGACGGCCGTCGGTAATTCAAAACCTATAAAAAGCAAATTTCACCCTTTTTGGGGTTGGCTAGTGGGACGAATTTAGCTATTTTTCTACCTAAAAAAAACCCATTTTCCAGCATTCTTTTCCATTTCAAGATTTCTCCATTCTACTTTGATTTTGGTGAATCAAAATTAATTAAAAAGGAGCTAAAATTGATTAGTTTCTAAGAATTTTGATTCCAACATGTGTGCACTTCGTGAAAACCAAGAAAACGAAAATCCAAACTCTTCTTTTCTTGATTTTTACCCATTTCTCGTGAAGCGTGCGGGATCCGAATCATCAAAAATCCTTACGAAAGCTAAAATCCGAGGGTAAATATTCTGGACACATATTTCATTTAGTTTATTTTAATTATTTTTATTTTTATTTTTTTATTTTTGTGTTGAAAAATTATTTTGTTTGAGAAAATTTAGTTTTTACTGTTTTTTGGAAGAACAGAGGTGACTGACGGGTTATAAGGCCACCGACGCTCGTCGTTTATTTGAGTGACGGCACGTATGTGACGCATTATTGCCCGTCGGTCATCCCAGGATATGCCCGTCTCTCGGATGAACGACGGTAGGCAAATCCGTCGATCGCTTCCAGCGACGCCCGTCTGTCATTCGTTAGTGGCTGTCCTTGGGTTCTATTTGCAATTTTCAAAGCCTTTTCCTCATTTTCTCTCTATTGTTTATTTCTTTTATCTCTAAATCTTTTCTCTGCTGCCTTTTATCAATAGTTTTATTCTTATTATTTTAGTTCTGAATTTTAACCTTTATTTTCATTAATATTTATTAATGTTTTGTTTTTTTATATTAACATTATTGATCATTTTGTGAGATTATTTTTATGTCTTTGGGATGATTTGGAGCTTAAGAGGACTTTTGCCATGGGAGACTCCATTTGGTTTACCTCTTTATCCTTTATTTATTTATTTATTTTTTTATTTATTTATTTGCTGATTTAATAATTTATTTATTCATTTTTTATTGATTATTTTGTGCTCACAATGAATCGTTTAAATAAAAACGGATAATTATTTTATAGTAAATAAAATTGGGATTTTTACAAACTCAAGGATCCAACGTCCTATTTTCCTTCCAATAAAAACATCACGATAAAAACTAGTTTCTTTTATAATAAATGCATGGAGGACCAAAGCCCTCAAAATAATTGAATTCCCCGTTTTTTTATGTATGCATCGCATTTTTATAAATGGGAGTTGTATTCCGCTCCTAGTGTCATTGTAATCTTATTTATAGCCATTGTTGTTATATATTTTTTTGTTTATTACGCTTTTAATGTGAATAAGTGCGCTTTTTAATTGAATTGCATCGTGTGAAGAGAGAGCGAATTAATAAATTCAAAATCTAATCATAAAATTAATCAAGGTAGAAATAGATGAGAAGTCCCGAACCCAGCTCTGGTCTTTGGGCTCAACGAGGCGAGAGGTATTCGATCACTCATTGGAACCTCCAAGACACCTCTTGTGTCCCACCAAAAGATTCAATTAACAATCCTAGGCTCCATAGGGTTAGAGGGTCATTCCTAATGTTCTATTGGGGTGTTCACCTCCAAGACCTCTTTGGTTTGCCCAAGATGGATAAAAGCGCCGTCTTAGGTTCACTGAGGCGAGATGAACTTTCCCAACATTTTGTTGGGTGGCGACTCCATGAAACCTCCTTGTTACCCAAAATAGATGCACTTGTAAATACCTTACAAGTTGTCAACGGACCCTCACTTGCCCGATCGCCCTCAAGAGGGCTGGTCGATGGGCGCCCCCACGGGGTTTGGCGCGCGTCACAGTGGCGACTCCACTGGGGACACTGGTTCGAGACTTTGATTTGAAAATACCTTGATGAAAATTTATGATTAAATTTTAGTTTATAAATTTGCTTTCTTTCAAATTTGCATTTACATCCTATTAGAGCCTTAGACTATGCTAGATTGGTCCTTTCTAAATCTCGGTGCATTCCCGAAGCACAACCCTACGTTCACTCAATGTAGGGAAGTGTTAAGGATAATCACCAGCCCAAGCCTCGTACCATTTGGTATATAAAATGGAGACCCAATTGGTCGTTATGCTCACGATGAGCTAGACCCGTTGGCAGGAACCATGCTTGGGTAGACCTAAAGTAACACCACCCTTGACTAAAACTCATGTAATGGCCGTAGATACTTCCCCTAGGTGATATGAACCGTAATACTGTGCTTACTGTATGAATCCTTATGTATTGAGTAAATCCAAATGTCTTGCTTGGTTACCTAGCCAAAGGCTTTCATGCCCCGGTAGGGCCATGTCGATATATTTGGATTACTTAAATACGTAATGACCATTTCCCATGTGCTTGTGCATTAGTTTAGGAGTGTTAGGCTGCCGATTTTTCGCCGCGCACCATGCGTGTCCATTGGGTTCCCTGTTGACCCATGGGCTAATCCTGCCTAGGGAAGAGACTATGACCACGTGTGTGGAAGTAATAAGGGTGGAAGGACTTATCTGCTTGTATGTGATTTGTGGGTGTTACATATCACGATCATGCATTTCATTTGCAATCATGCATCATTCTAACTCCTTGTTCCTACAGACATCATAAATTTGCCCTGGTGGACGAGAGGACCCGCGAGGCGATTGATTCAAACTTTCGTGTCTGAATCACCAGAAAGGGAGAGCTTCTTGGAGAACTGTCCAGAGACCAGCTATACCGCATCAAAGATGGCTAACTCGCCAAGGGGAAATGATGGCTTTGGTTGCTGAAGAGGTTGGTAGAAGATTTTAGGAATTTGAAGGTCGGATGATGAATATGCCAGCCGCGATGACCCAGCATGCTGCTACGCAAGACCCACCTCCTCCTCCTATGAGATAAAATGAATGGGGGGAGGATAGAGAAGAGAGACAGGAAGAGATCCGACCACCGCCGGTGGATTTGAGGTCAGTAGCATCGGGGGTTCAGAGGAGAAGACCGATTCAGAGGTTAGAGGATGACTGTGTAGATGAAGATTATGAGGAAAGTGTTGTGTCAGAAAGGGGAAAGGCGCCCCAATCAGAAGAGACCATGTGGAAGAAAATGGAGGAAAAGTTGAAGGCAATGGCTCGAATATTGAGTAGGGGTCAAGGAATGAATCCTGAGGATAAGGAGCTGGAAGGAGAGGATCCGATCCCATACAATTTCAAAATGCCAGATGTTCCCAAATTCGATGGTACCTCCGACCCAACTGCCCATGTGAAGCAATATTCATTGATCATGAAGGGGACCACCTTGACGAAGAGACAAAAGGTGGAATACTTTTGCTTAAGTCTGACTAGTCCGGCTATAGATTGGTACCATGTTCTTGACCATAGAACTAAAGAAGACTGGGATTTGCTGACGGAAGAGTTCTTGAGGCAATACGATTGTAATACGAGGATGGACGTGACCCTCAAAGATCTAGAATTGCTACAACAAAAGGTTGGAGAATCTTTCCATGAGTACTTAACTCACTAGAGGAATAGAGTGATGGAAATGAGAAGGAAGCCGGAGACTCAGGACCAAATTAGATTATTCATCAAGAACACAAGCCCATACTTGAGAGAAGGGTTGAAGATGAAGGGATTAAAAGACTGGGAGTCCTTGAAGGATATAGCCATTGAAGCGAATGGAGAGTACCTGGCCCGAAGAGCAAATAGTGATAATTATGCCAAGAGGGGGAATGGTAGCTAGGGGACAAGTAGGCCGGTGGGTCCCAGCGGTTGCACTAGAAGAACGGTTGAGGTGTCTGCTGCTAACGCAACCACGAGACATTTTTCAAACTTGGGGAGATCCTTGTCGTGGGTTCTGAGAAGGCTGATGAAGGAAGGAAAATTACAGCCATTGCCTCCTAGACCTCTTAGGACACAAGGAATGCTGGGTCATAAGGAGAATGAGTATTGTGCTTACCATCAGTACATGGGTCATGTGACAGACAACTGTAAGGCTTTGAGGCATGCAATCCAAGACCTTATCAATACAAAGCAGATTACAGACCCTGAGAAGAGGGAAGGCCAGAAGAAAGCCGGATATAACAAGGTGCCCCCACCCGTGTTCATGATCGGATCCAGTTTACCGGAGGAGTTTGTCTTAAATGAATTATACGGCATCGATGTAAACACTGCTGTCACGAGGCTCTATGAGGTGAGTGAAAAAGGGATGCCAACTGCAGTGATCGATTGCTGGTCCACTAGTGAGAGTGGAAATGATGATGATGATGAAGCTGTTGCGTTTCCTGACCCGTGGGGTTCGAAGGAGGAAGAAGTGAAAGAGCGCAAAGGAAAAGTAAAGGTAGGAGCGGTGACTCGCAGCGGAAGGGTAATACCGGAAGTGGCAGTGCCTCAGGAGCCAGTGGAAGGTCAGAAAGAGAAGGGGAAAGAGCTGGAAGGAGATTAGATAGTTAAATAATTGCAGAAAACGCCGGCTCAGATTTCCATTTGGGATCTACTGAGGCAATCCCCCTCTCATAGGCAGAGATTGGTAGAGGCTTTATGCGCAACGACTATGGCTACAATGATTTTGCCCACTGAGCTGCTAGAAGTGGTGAAAGGAGGGGCCGGAGAAAATATGGTGTTCCAAAATGCTGATTTACCTACGAAAGGCCGTAACCATAACCGCCCTTTGTACGTTCGAGCTCAAATAAATTAAAAGCACACTTCTTGTGTGATGGTGGATGACGAGTCGTCAATTAATGTATGCCCTTAAGTAACCATGGCAGCCTTTGGAGTGACGGGGGACATGCTAGCCAAGTCAGATTTGATAATCACAGCCTATGACAATTCTTGCCGGCATGCTTCAGGGACTTTCAAGGCGTTGGTCAAGACAGGGCCAGTGGAGACTAAGGTAGAATTCGTAGTCCTACCCATTCCTGCCAATTTTTCAGCATTGCTGGGGAGACCGTGGTTCTATAAGTTGGGAGGTGTTCACTCTACTCTCTACCAAATGGTCAAGATACCACATGAAGGACAAGTGGTGACCATCAAGGCTGCAAGAGAGAATCAAGTGTCAATACTTGAGATAGCGAGGCAGCCTTTCAGTGGATTCCACGTGGCCATGATCAATGAGGAAGGGACAATAGAAGGAAGCCCACAAGTGCTAGCTGTGATGAAGAAGATGTCGCTCCTTCCGGGTGCTGGATTGGGTAAGAACTCCTAAGGGATGCCAGAGGCCATCGCCACTAAAGGTCAGAAGGACAAAAAGGGCCTGGGCTATAAAGGAGGAGTGCAGAGAGGAGTGAAGCCAGCCAAGGGGATTCCCCACCTTTGGGAAAGTTTTGTGCCCGCAACAGCACTTTGCACTTACACCGGGGAGGCCGAGCCTCAGCTGGTCGATGGAAGGATTGTGCTGGGATTTAAGGTATTCAACAATGTTTATGACTGGGACATCGAGATGATCAAGCTAGTTGATGACTTTTGGGATGAAGAGGTCTTGACCAACAGAGCTATCTGGGACAGGGAAGAGCCTGAGGAAGTGGTGACCGAAGCTATGTTGGCCGCTCATGTCAAAGGGAAGGCGAAGATGGAAGAAGCTGCTCAAGAGGTGGATGAAGAGCCTCTGATCAATCCTAATGATGCAGGATCGTCGGCATCTGCAGATCCAGCAGGAGAAGAGGAAGAAGCCGGTTTAGATTGTCTTTTCATTCCTAAACTTTTTAGTGATGTAAATGACAATTATAATTTTATTAATGAAATGCATGATTTTGCTTACTTGTGCGATGTTTCTGATAATTTCAACATGCATGATCATGATCATATTCCATCCATATTTGATATTGATTCTACTGATACTACCCCATTTAATCTTGGAACCTCGAAAAATCCGAAAGAAATCTTGATAGCATCAAACATAACTCCTGATGAAAGAGAAATATTTAAGAGAATAATAAAAAAAATATGAAAAAGTCTTTTCTTGGACCTATGAGGACATGCCGGGAATCGATTGGAACGTCGCGGAGCACGCTATTCCGACTTATCCAAACCACAAGCTTGTGAAAAAAAGTTGAGAAGACTCAGGCCAGAATGGGCAGACAAGGTGAAAGAAGAGATTCGGCAACAGATTGAAGCTAAGTTTCTGGTGGAAGTACAGTATCCCACGTGGCTAGCAAATGTAGTCCCTGTGGCCAAAAAGAATGGAAAAGTAAGGGTATGCGTGGACTATCGAGATCTGAACAAGGCCTGCCCTAAGGATGATTTTTCGCTACCCCATATTGATGTATTGATAAACAGTGTCGCCAAATGCACGATGTATAGCTTTTGGGATGGTTATGCAGGCTACAACCAGATCCTCAATAAGATAATCGATCAGATCAAAACGGCTTTTATCAAGGAATGGGGAACATATGCTTATAGAGTGATGCCTTTTGGTTTGAAGAACGCAGGGGCTACCTACCAGAGGATGGCAACAAAGATCTTGAGTGACTTGATCCATAAAGAGGTGGAAGTATACGTAGATGACATGATGGTCAAGTCAGCCACCAGAGAGGGCCACTTTGAAGCATTAGAGAAGTTTTTCACCAGAATAGATAAGTACAACCTTCGGTTAAATCCCAAAAAGTGTATCTTCGGAGTAACTTCAGGAAAGCTGCTAGGACATGTGGTCAGCCAAAGAGGGATCGAAATCGACCCGGATAAGGTGAAAGCTATCAGGGAAATGCCAGTGCCGCAAAAGGAAAAGGATGTGAGAAGTTTCCTGGGCAAGTTACAATATGTTAGACGATTCATTGCAAAGCTCACCTCGATATGCGAGCCAATCTTCAAGTTACTCAGAAAGAATCAGCCCGTGGTATGGAACGAGGACTGCCAAAAGGCCTTCGACAGCATCAGAGAGTATTTGCTGAACCCACCAGTATTGAGGCCACCACAACCAGTCAAGCCGCTTATTTTGTATTTGGCAGTGGAAGATGGCTCTGTAGGTGCCATGATGGCTTAGGAAGATGAATTCGGAGTGGAATTTGCAGTCTATTATCTCAGCAAGAAATTTCTCGCTTACGAGGTAAAATATGCAGAAGTAAAAAATATCTGCCTTGCCGTGATTTGGGTATCCAAGAAGCTGAGACACTATTTCCATTCATACAAAGTACAGGCAGTGGCAAAGTAGAACCCTCTGAGGTATTTGCAAGAAGCACCGTCCTTGCTTGGGAAAATGGGAAGGTGGTTGCTATTGCTACAGGAGTTCGATATCAAGTATATCACTCGAAAGACCATCAAAGGGCGGGTAGTAGCTGAGTTTCTAGCCAATCATCCCATCCAGGGCGATTCACTTGAGTTCAATTTTTTGGATGAAAACATAGCGGCAATCTCTGTTCAAGGTTGGCAACTGCACTTTGACGGGGCTATTAACAATAAGGGGGCAGGAGTAGGAATCATCTTGACAACCCCGGATGACGAAAAACTCCCTTTGGCCAAAAAGTTATGATACAGGGCCACTAACAATGAAGCCGAGTATGAGGCGTGCACTTTCGGATTAGAAGCCTTAATCGCTTTGGGAGCAAAGGATGTGGAGGTGTATGGAGACTCATCCTTAGTAATCAACCAGATTCGGGGAGAGTGGGCTATCAAGGAAGAGCGTTTAGTGCCGTATGTCGAATATATGAGGGAGCTATGTAGTCGGTTTGAGACTTGTATGTTCCATTTCGTGCCAAGGGATGAAAACCAGTTGGCTGATGCACTGGCAACCCTAGTGTCAATGTGGGACAATCCGGAAGGAGTAGCCATGAAACCAGTTCTAATCTCGAGTTCTGAGAGGCCTAGCTTTGAGGTCAAACCGATAACGGAGATAGAGGTAGCGAACGGAAAGCCGTGGTATTTTGATATCATGAATTATTTGGAAAGCGCGAAATTTCAGGAAGAAGCTACTAAAAAAGATCAAAGAATGATCCACAAGCTATCCACTCAATTCATATGCATAAACGGAGCATTGTATAAGAGACAGGCCAACGGTATTCAGCTCAAGTGCCTGGATGAAAGGGAGGCCCGGAAGGTGATGGAAGAAACTCATGCAGGTGTGTGTGGAGCTCATATGAATGGTTTGGCGCTGGCTAAGAAAATCATGAGGCAAGGATTTTATTAGCTCACCATGGATAACGATTGCTCGAAATATGTGAAGCAGTGCCAGCTGTGCCAGCAGTATGCAGATTTGAGGCACCTGCCTGTGTCAGAACTATATAGCTTAACGTCGCCTTGGCCGTTTGCAGCCTGGGGAATAGATATTATTGGGGAGATCTGTCCTATAGCATCTAATGGGCACAGATATATCATAGTCACCATCGACTACTTCACCAAATGGGTAGAGGCGGAGTCCTTTAAGAAGATTGATGCACGGGATATTGCCAAGTTTATTGAGAAGAATTTGATTTGCAGATATGGCCTCTCGCATCATGTAGTGTCTGATAACGGGGTCCAATTTATGGGAGAAACGAGGAAGCTGCTTGAGAAGTATGGGATTGAACACCATAAATCTTCTCCATATCGACCGCAGGCTAACAGGGCAGTAGAGGCTGCTAATAAGAACGTTAAGAAGATTCTAGTCAAAATGGTCCAGACCTACAAAGATTGGGCAGAAAAGCTACCTTTCGCGCTTTGGGGCTACAGGACAGCTGTTAGGACGTCCATGGGTGTTACGCCGTTTTCTCTGGTATATGGGACGGAAGCAGTGCTGCCAGTGGAAGTAGAGCTTAAGTAACTTAGGGTGGTCATGGAAGCACAGATTCTTGAAGCTGAATGGGCACAACAAAGCTTGCAACATCTGAACTTGTTAGATGAGAGCAGATTGAAAGCCTACTACCACAACCAGGTCTACCAGAAGAGACTCACCCGGTCCTTTGGGAAGAAGGTTAAGAAGTATCCATTGAAAGAGGGTGACTTGGTGTTCAAACAGATGAGACCTGGGGCACCGGATATTCGAGGGAAGTTCAGACCAACCTGGGAAGGGCCGTTCATCCTCAAGAAGCTGCTGTCTAAAGGAGTTGCAATTCTATCGGATAGCGATGGCAACGAATTCAAGGAACCGATCAACATAGATAGACTCAAAAGGTTCCACGGCTAAAGACTAAAAAAGAAAAAAAGAGAATAAGATGCCCTACGGGTCGAAAACCAAAAAAAGGTGGCCTTGCTAAAATTAGGCTCCTCGACAGGGTGAAAACAAAAAAAAGGCATCCTGTCCAAAAATTAGAGGTATGAGAGAAAATGTCCAATCGAGAAAACCCGAGAGGGCCGATTGGTAACAGGAGTTGATACTATCAAAATTTGGTTCCGTGAATTAATGTGGCGTGCGCAGTCGAGTTAATGTCAAAAACTGATCATGTATGCTAAAGTTCTACGGAAATGTACACAATTTTTATGAAATAAAATAAGAATTATTCTTTTCATTTCCATCATTTTCTAGTTCTGTTTTGAAAAGAAACATAATACCCAAAGGGGTGTACATGTGCAAGATAAACTAGGTCCTACCGCTACTCTCGCCTGCCAAATGTTTAAGTCTTCGCGTCCTGTTGTCAGACGCCGGGCTGAGAACCCATCTCTTATATTCGCTGGTAGAGGCCATAGAATGAGCTTCGAATCGAGGTATGACGGTCTTAACTGGAAGTTGGCTCCACAGCTCATGGTAGCGAGAAGCAAAGGCAGCAAAAAAAGCTCCTCCTCGAAAGGATAACGGAGCTCTCACTACGTCCTGGGTCACCCCGAGCTGACGAACACATCGGGCTGTAATGCAGAAGGTGGCCTGGCGAAGCCCGCATAGGGAAATGTACCCTGATGATCCGTCGACGACTGCATGGGACAGAGGGAGCCAGGTAGACATGAAGCTGATGTCATCGTCCGATAGCTCGCCAAATCTAGCGGTGCCTTCATCAGGAGTTGTGAATGAATACAACCGTCGACGCGGGAGGAAGTGTTTCGGCGAGTATTGGGCGATGACTCGAGGAGGTGGCTCTGACAACATCCTCAGCTTCTCCTGCAGCCACATCTAAAAATAAAAAGCCGCTGGAGTAAGTTGGGTTTACTTCAGGCAAAAATTAGGCATAAGGTTGTGTGAAAATCCGAAAGGACGCACTTCCCGCTAAGAAAAGCTAGTGCAAAAATCCACAAGGGACGCACTATCTTTTAAAATAATGACATACCTGGAGTAATAAGGGGCTTCCGGTGAATGAGGTGGTGGATCCGAAGCGGACAGCATCCAGGCCCAGAATGGTTTCGGCCAGAATAAGGAGAAAGGGGGATAATTCGCGGTGAAAGTCATCTAGAACCCCAAATAGGCAAAGGTCGCCAACCAGGTCCCCTGGAGCTACGGTCAAGAGGCTCATCATACAGAATAAGAACACAATGCTTACCCGGTATGTAGGGACATCAGAAAATCTGTCCAGAGCCTCGACCAGTGGCTCCAAGGAAAAGGTAGGGCTCTCTGGAACCAACCGTGTGGCCTCGGAAGGAGCTATGCCCAGAGACAGGGTGATATCCCGAGTCTGAATCAGACCGCAGCAAGGGATACAGGGCAGAGCATTGGGAGGATACCCTGCCCCGACGATAGCAGTAAACTCCTCAGGTAGGGGGCATAACTCCTGATAAGTAAACTTGAAAACATGGAAGCGGGGACTCTAAAAACGGGTTGCAGCCAAGAGTAGGTTGTGGTATATTTTGGCTCTGCATAAGTGTTTCAGACCACACAGAGTAGTAAGGACGTTATTTTCCCAAGTGTGAGCGTCATCCAAGATGCGGTACATCTTTTGGAAAAGAGGAGAAGTCATCCTTTAAAAGTCAAAGACTGAAGATAAAAAAGGGTCAAAATAAGAGAAAAGGCACGAATCCCAAGAAAATTGGTCAAATTTATAGAAACGCTCCACCGACGGCCTGCCCGTGCCTCAGTAGCTGTGGTCTGCCCATCGGTAGTCGTCCACCTGGCAGATGCATGCATCATCATTGCATTTATCACCCGCATTAATTACGCATTTAATGGGGGAATATTGAACGACAGACGTCTATCGCTCCTGGAGACGCCTAGCCCGTCGGTCATGAAAACTATATAAGCAGGCAGAGACCGACGGACAGGCAGTTTTTAGCTTTTGTCTTTTTGCTTTCCTCCTTCAAACCGTCCCTCATTACGGTTTTCTCACTTTTCTTCATCTTTTCACATTTTTATTTTGCATTTTCACGTTCCTTACGCTACTGGGCACCCAGTGAAGTGTATTTTCTATTTTTTTTCGCCAATTTTTCTGCTAATTACAGGTTAGTAACTACTTCTTTTTTCCTTTTAATTTTTCTTATTCTTCTCTTAATAAGTTTAATTTTCCAGTGTAGATATTGTGCCTTAATATTTTGCCTTAGGTGCTGTTTAAACAATTAATTTTGGTATATATTTTTTCCTCAGTTACATTGTTAGCTAACTTTACATGAAAACTTTTGTTGCTTTGAATTCTAATAAAGCATGCTTACTTAGAAATGAGAAATTCTTATGCATGTATTAGTTGTGAAACCAATAAATATTATGCTGCTGTTGGGGCCTGAGGCCTGTGGTTTTCTTATTTTTCATGCAGGAGGTTGGACACACCCTTGCTGGGGTGCTGCCCAAATTTTTATTTTTATTATGATTGATTATTGAGGCCTGAGGCCTGTCGTTACTTTACCTTTCCTAATGCAGGGGATTGGGCACATCCCTACAGGGATGCTGCCCAATTTTTTTTATTATTTTTTTATTATTATTATCTTTATTTTTATTTTTATTATTGTCTTATTTCTTTTTCGGGTTAGACCCTCCTTGTCTGGAGGATGCCCGATTTGCCTTATATAAGAAATCAGGTCTATTTATGGCCGTTATGTTAAATTAATGGCATAACTTCTTTCTTGGAGGATGCCTCCATGACGACATGTCCCACAGGGCCAGCCTGAGCCACAGGCTCCAGGTTGGATAGACCCCGAGGCTGCACAGAGATACAGAGCACTGGTTCAGGTAGAGTTCCGAGCCAGTCGCTTCATTTCTAGGCCATTCCTAGAAGCCTTTGGGATGGCCGAGGAGATTGACATACTCCTGGAGGGCACAGGCTGGATGGAGTTCTCGACACCGGCCTTCCAGACATATCCAGAGGCGGTGAGGCAGGTCCTGGACACATTGCACTAGGAGGGTACCAGAGATCCGATACCGAGCCTGGAGTGATACATTTTTGGTTCGATGGTTAGTAGTTCAGCACACGCGTCGGCGTTTTGCAGAGGCTATGGGACTCCCGTGGGGCGACGGAGTGATAGTGCCCCAGCGAGCAGTGAGACGCGCCCATTGGGCGGCCATAGCCCTACCCGTAGTGCTGTATGACCGTGATACAGCAAAGAGTACCATGTTGGTTTCACAGGCACTCCGGTACTTGCACAGAGTGCTCTCCAGCTCGTACCTCGGACGGGCTGGTAACCCAGGGTCCGCTTAATACGGCGGAGATCTAGAGCCTCTGGGCCTTGGTGGCAGGCTGGCGTCTCAATGTTAGCCATGAGATATTGGCTAACATGGTCAGGGTTTCCAGGGGGACAGCCCCAGTGGTGATTATCGGCGGGGTCAGCACTAGATTACTCTTGGGATTGGGAGTCGCCCCGAACAGACTTGGGGATGCCTTGGATGAGGGGATATACGTAGATGCACCAGCTGCTGTACAGATGGGGATGGTGTTGCAGCTAGCAGGGTAGCCTAAGGCATTCAGACTCCTTACCATACACGAGACTCGGCGAGCCTTTGCACTTCCTCCGCTAGCACCAGCGCAGGAGCAGCCAGAGCAGGCACCAGCACAGGAGCAGGCACCGCCATAGCCACAGGAGCAGCAGCCCCTACATCCAAAGTATCCAGGGGAGCAGCCTCCCCAGCACCAGGGCTATCAGGAGGAGCAGCCATAGCTACAGCCAGAGCAGGAGCAGCCCAGGATGCCATCGGACTTTGAGGTGGAGTTCACTATGGATGACCTATTTGGCACTCCTACGGCACCGAGGGTGCCGACCCCCACTCCTCCTCCAGCTATGAGGGTACAGCAAGCCATACTCAGGCCATCAGAGAGGTTCCACCCCTACTCCAGAGGTGACCCGGGGGCATCTACCTCCACAGCTCCGCCACAAGAGCAGACTCCGGAGCCAGTTCAACCTCAGCTATCACAGCAAGACATCTCCCAGCTCATGGTCTCCATGTTTGCAGCATTTGAGCGCAGGCAGGATGAGAAGGATACGGTCCTCCATGAGCAGTTTAGAGAGAGGGACAGACTCACTCAGGAGAGGCTGGACCAGCAGTAGGCCATCATTCAGGAGCAGGCGAGCATCATTAAGCGCATGTGCCAGGAGCAGGCCGGGCTTGTTGAGCATATGGTCCGAGAACAGGCCAGGATTGTGGAGCGTATGAGTCAGGAGCAGGCTAGGCTCATAGAGCACATTGCACAGGAGTAGGAAGGCCCCAGAGAGCAGCTCAGGCAGGAGTTGAGGATGTCCCAGGACCAGGTAGCTCAGAGGATCGACGTGACTCTTCAGATGATAGATGAGTCACTTGACTCTCTCAGGTCCAGAGTCCAGGGATTGGAGGGGACCGTTCCTCCCCTAGCTCAATCCATGCGGGAGTTCAAGGAGCAGACAGAGCAGAGGCTACAGAGTATGAGGACCGATTCGGTTGAGCAGACTCGCCAGTTGAGCAGGGCCTTCAAGGAGCTAGGGGGGATGATCACAGACACCTTGGGCTTCATGACAGTATGTGCACAACCCTTCCTAGACGGGTATGCTTAGGTACAGTTTCAGCCGTAGAGTTCTGAGTGACCACAGCCTCGATCTGTGCCAGTGGCAGTTCCTCCTAGGTTCCAGCCTATAGTCAGAGTATTGAACTCTCAGCGGCCAGATCCAGCAGGTCCCTCTAGCCAGCCTTCTACTTCTAGAGCCGGACCTTCTGCATCTCAGCCTCAGCCTCAGCCTGTTCCACCTCAGCCTCAGTCTCAGCCGATGCATCTGTCTGTTGATGATGATGATGACCCCGAGGAGGAGCTCACGGATTATCTGCCATTGTAGTCATTCAGGGAGTTGGGATGACATTTTTGTATTTTGTTTTTTTTGTATACTATTTATTATTAGTGTACTTGTATATACATTGTACAAAAATAGAGTAGTGGAAAAAACATTTACTTTTAGATTTACATGTTTTTATTTCTTTTCTATCTTTATTTGCAATTTATTTGCATTAAAGATAGTTGTAAACTTTTCTATTTATCTACTTTAAAACTATATGACCACAAAAAATGATGCATAAGATAATGATAAATAATAAATGGTAATCCAAAATCATTTATGAGTATATCAAGCAAGAATCACTTACATATGAATTAACAAAAATTCTTTGTCGCACAGGAACATTGCTTAATATTGATCCAAACACAGACATCAATTACATTGGAGGATGGACACATCAAGCATTATGTCCTCCAAAATCATACTCCAACGGGCATTCACTTTGCAGGTCGGATGGGGATTAGCAAGGAAATGCCAACAAGCAGAGACTGTGGTCTGAGAGTACCGCACCTCAAAACCCATGGTGTAGTTAGAGAGCACTACACGCCTTCCAGATCGGATGGGGGTTAGCAAGGAATTTCTAACAAGACCGAGATTGTAGTCAGAGAGTGCTACATCTCACAATTCATGCGGTAGTCAGAGAGCGCTACGCACCTTGCAAATCGGATGGGGGTTAGCAGGGGAACTTCACAACCGGAGTTGCAGTTAGAGAACACTGCTCTCCACCTCGAGATAGTTGTTAGAGAACACTGCATCTCACAATCGAAATTGCAGTTAGAGAACACTGCTCTCCACACCGAGATTGTAGTAAGAGAGTGCTACATCTCACAGTTCACGTGGTAGCCAGAGAGTGCTACGCACCTTGCAGATCAGATGGGGGTTAGCAGAGGAACTTCGCACTGAGGCTGTAGTCAGAGAGTACTACACCTCACTCCGCGCAGGCCGAGACGAGGCTAGTGGAACACCCATGGTAGAACAGACCACAAATCGAGTTTGTAGCCAGAGAGTACTACATCTCTTCAAAACTGCGCGAGCCGAGATGGGGCCAGCAGAAACAAATGAAGTTGCAGTTAGAGAACACTGCTCTCCACAGCAAGGTTGTAGCTAGAGAACGCTACACCTTACCAACCCCTCGCAGGTCAAGACGAGATCGGTAGGGACATCCATCATTATCCATTGAGCAGACTGAGACAAGGTCTATCCAGCAAGAAACGCGGAAGGTAAGGATTGCTTCAGGTACGCTATTCTTCCTTCTGTTTTCTTTTTTTCTCTAGATTTTAGCTCATCTAGGCACTCGTGCGCTAGTTTCACAAAAATTGGGGGCAACTATAAACACCGTGTAATGAGGTAGTCTAGATCAGAGATTACCCGATGAAGAAATCGATACCCGAGTCCGAATGAACGGTTAAGATTCGGGGATTTTATCCCTCTAGATTCACGAGAAATATGTTTTCTTTATTCACGACAAAGAGAAAAAGAGAATTGGGAGTTTTAGTGTAAAAAAAGGAAGTTTACCTCCACCGGTGGCCAGCCTGTCAATCACGGTATGCCCATCGCTCGATGGAGAGCCCCGACGCCCGTCTGTGGTCCTCCGATGCTCGTCGGTAGAATCCGATTTTCGATAGGAAAATGGATTTAACCGACACCCATCTGTGGGCTTCAGACGTCCGTCGGTTGAATCCTGTTTCAACCAGGAAATAAGATTCAACCGACGCCCGTCGGTAATTCAAAACCTATAAAAAGCTATTTTTCACCCGTTTTTGGGGTTGGCTAGTGGGACGAATTTAGCTATTTTTCTACCTAAAAAAAAACCCATTTTCCAGCATTCTTTTCCATTTCAAGATTTCTCCATTCTAATTTGATTTTAGTGAATCAAAATTAATTAAAAGGAGCTAAAATTTATTAGTTTCTAAGAATTTTGATTCCAATATTTGTGCACTTCGTGAAAACCAAGAAAAGGAAAATCCAAACTCTTCTTTTCTTGATTTTTACCCATTTCTCGTGAAGCGTGCGGGATCCGAATCATCAAGAATCCTTCCGAAAGGTAAAAGCCGAGGGTAAAAATTCTGGACACATATTTCATTTAGTTTATTTTAATTATTTTGCTTTTTTTTTTTTTGGATTTTTGTGTTGAAAAATTATTTTGTTTGAGAAAATTTAGTTTTTACTGTTTTTTGGAAGAACAGAGGTGACCGACGGGTTATAAGGCCACCGACGCTCGTCGCTCGTTTGAGCGACGGCGCATATGTGACGCATTATTGCCCGCCGGTCATCCTAGGATATACCCGTCTCTCGGATGAACGACGACAGGCAAATCCGTCGGTCGCTTCCAGCGATGCCCGTCTGTCATTCGTTAGTGGCTGTCCCTGGGTTCTGTTTGCAATTTTTAAAGCCTTTTCCTCATTTTCTCTCTATTATTTATTTCTTTTATCTCTAAATCTTTTCTCTACTACCTTTTATCAATAGTTTTATTCTTATTATTTTAGTTCTGAATTTTAACCTTTATTTTCATTAATATTTATTAATGTTTTGTTTTTTTATATTAACATTATTGATCATTTTGTGAGATTATTTTTATGTCTTTGGGATGATTTGGAGCTGAAGAGGAGTTTTGCCATGGGAGACTCCATTTGGTTTACCTCTTTATCCTTTATTTATTTATTTATTTGTTTGTTTATTTATTTGCTTATTTAATAATTTATTTATTTGTTTTTTATTGATTATTTTGTGCTCACAATGAATCGTTTTATTCCGGGTTAAATAAAAACGGATAAATATTTTATAGTAAATAAAATTGGGATTTTTACAAACTCAAGGATCCAACGTCCTATTTTCCGTCGAATAAAAACATCACGATAAAAACTAGTTTCTTTTATAATAAATGCATGCGAGGACCAAAGCCCTCAAAATAATTGAATTCCCCGTTTTTTTATGTATGCATCGCACTTTTATAAATGGGAGTTGTATTCCGCTCCTAGTGTTATTGTAATCTATTTTATAGCCATTATTGTTATATATTGCTTTGTTTATTACGCTTTTAACATGAATAAGTGCTCTTTTTAATTGAATTGCATCGTGTGGAGAGAGAGCGAATTAATAAATTCAAAATCTAATCGTAAAATTAATCAAGGTAGAAATAGATGAGAAGTCCCAAACCCAGCTCTGGTCTTTGGGCTTAACGAGGCGAGAGGTATCTCCCGGTGTGTCTTCGTAGGTCCAGGCAAAGACTTCTCCACACTTTTTTTATTATTATTCTCTCAAATTTTAATTTCTCTTCAGGAGTTACAGATGCTATTAAGATTTCCTTTGGGTTCTCCACAGTCTCCGAGATTAAATGAAATGGCATCAGTTGAATCAATGTCAATTATGAATGAGTCGTGATCATGATTATGCACAGTGAAATCATGAGAGATATCACACAAATAAGCAAAAACCATTTATTTTATTTAATAAAAACTAGAATTAAAATGTCATTATGAACTAGTTCCAAAATAAAAAGAACATCTAAATAGCTATCTTCTTCCCATTTTTGCTAGCACAGATGTTTTGGTCGATGGTCCATTATCACCCACGAAACCGTCTTCTTTTCCACTTAGTCCCTTAATCTATCTTATTCTTTATCTTTCGCCTTTCTGGGTCAGAGATCTATTTGGAATCAATCAAATCTTAAATAGCATGTCTCAGGGTCTTATAATCGTCTATGGTATGCCCACTGTGCTAGTGGAAGGCACAATATTGATCCGCCTTATGATTGGGCCATCCCTGGTTTTTGGCAAGCTTAGTAGGCAGTGGCTATAACTTACCTTCCTTCATCAACCTCTTAAGAACCCAAGACAAGGATCTGCCCAAATTAGAATAATGTCTTTGATTCATTTTCATGGTTGGCACTTCTGTTCTCTTAGTACTGCCCCTACTGCTGTTGTGGATCCTTGAGCTTTCATTTTTAGAGCATGCGTCTTCATTGGATCTTTACCCACTTCAGGCACAATGTTACATTCTAGAGTAGGCCTCGTATTTTTTCCTTACTCAAGTGGTGAATCAAGTGGCTTTTTGCCTCTAGCCTCAAAAGGAAGTGGAAGCACTACAGCCGTCATTGTATGAGCCTTCTAGACCGTGGTCAGTTTAACTTGGTTAAGAGCAGTCGCCATAAGCTGGGCTTGAAGAATGAGCGCCATGGCATCCATTCTTTCCTTAATCAAGGCCATCAGCTTCTTTTCAAGTTCTTCGAATCTTCCATCTATCTGTTGGGCAATTAGGGCATGAGTCTCTTCAGTCTGTTGTGAAGAATTGGCCATTTTTGAATATTTGAACTCTTATTAACTGCCCTTGATCCTAGTCCCGGCCTCAGATAAAAGGTGACTGTTGGAACCCCAAAACCACTCAAGCAAATGGTCTAAAGTGGCCTCAAAATTTGATGTGATGAATGACATGTAATGCATGATCGTGCTATGCGAATAATCCTCAACGGGTGAAAGATCCATAAATTACAATGATATGATGCGATGCATGGAAAAAATTATACGTAGGATGGTATGTACATGTGAAAAATAATATACAGGCAAGAGGATACACACACACAAAATGAAATACATATATTTTTTTAATTTTTATTAACATGCATGAATGACACGCAATGCATGAGCATGCTGTGTAGCATCTACAACCACATGCAAGCAGATAGATCCTTACAACCTTATCACTCCCACACGAGGTCAATTGGTCCCTTTCCTAAGTGGGCCTTATCCAAGGGTTAACAAGGAACCCATTGGACACGTGTAGTGCATGGTGGAAATCCGACAGCATAACATCTCTTGCCTAATGTACATACTGTAGACACCGGGTCCCGAGGCGGTCCAAGATCAGAATTACCCGATGATGAAACAAAAGACCGATTTTCGGCAAGAAAAGTGAGAATCGATCGTTCCCTTGTCAAAATTGGTTTTTTCGAAAAATAATTAGAAATATATTTTAGAAATTAAAAATTAAAATAGGGTAAAAAAAATAATAAAAAAATCGCGAGTGCCGCCTGCGGTAGCGCGGGGCCGCCCCAGCGCGCGAGGCAGGGGGCACCGCGCGGCAGGCCGCCCTAGCGCGCAGGGGCGCCTGCGCGGCAGGCCACCCCTACGCGCGAGGCAGGGGGCACCGCGCGGCCCCCTGCTCGCGAGGCAGGGGGATCGGGCGATGTCCCTGCGCGCGAGGCGGGGGGCACCGCGCGCCCCCCTGCGCGCGAGGTGGGGGGCACCGCGCGCGAGGCAGCAGCCTGCCCCGCGCGGTGCCGGGGCACCACGCGCGCAGCAGGCTGCCGCGCGCCCTTCCCCCTCCGCGAGACCTGTTGGTCTTCGCCTGTCCCTCTTTTTTCGCTGTTTTCGGTCTGTTTCTTTTTTTTTTCAGTCAGAAGTTTCCGTTTGTTTCATCATTTTATGCTATTTTGGATTAACTAAAAACGAAAGATTTTTTGTCTCTTGCTTTTTTTGGCCAAAGCAAGATTAAATGAGGATTTTCCCCTCATTTTCAAGGACGGCAACATTTTATTCAAGGGGATTTTCTTGAGTTTTCTCTCTAACTTCTCCTCTCCAGCAAACTTGGTTTTTCTTTCTTCTTAAAAAAAAATTCTAAAACCTTTTTTCTTTTTCTCAAGCTTTAACTTTCTTTATTTTTCTTCAAAAAAGATAATCCATTTCTTGGGTGATTTGAGTTTGGAAAATTAATTTCCTTTACTCAATCATCCACCAAAAATATATTTTTTATAAAAATACCATCTTGAGTTAATTTATTTTATATATCAATTTTTACATTTTCTCCGAATATTAATCACCACAAATCCGACAAGGGAAACGGATTGAGACATCCTATTTCCGATCTAAAAATTCTAAGGGTAAACACTTGGACCAATTTTATTTATTTATTTGCATGTTATTTATTATTGTGAATATTTTTGCCTCTTTTGCCATTAAAAATCATGGCTTTTGTCTAATATTATTCTTTGGTTTTTGCTACTGTTGGAATCTGTTCATGATTTTAATTCATTCTTCTTGTGATTTCTGGCGCCATCCCATTCTTATTCTTATCCTTATTATTTTTATTATTATTATTATTATTATTATTGCTATCAATATCATCATGTCTTTATGTTTATACCCACTACTATGTTTATTATTATTATTATTATTATTATTATTATTATTATTATTATTATTATTATTATTATTATTATTATTATTATTATTATTATTATTATTATTATCTTTATGTCATTAACTTATTGTTTGCCTATTTCATATTTGCTACTGGGTATTATTATTATTATTATTATTATTATTATTATTATTATTATTATTATTATTATTATTATTATTATTATTATTATTATTATTATTATTATTATTATTATTATTATTATATATCCTATTTGTGCCACTGTTATCATCATTATTCCTATAATTATCATCATCATCTATCAGCATTATATTAATATTTGTGTGTCTCATAATGTTATAGTTGTCACCATTATTTATTATTTATTATTGGTGTTATTGTTACATGTTGCATTTGTTTGATTAATTCACTTATAATATTTGCTAATATATTTTGATGTTAATTTTGTATGAGATTTAATTTGAGTCGGGCTACGTGAGTGCCCCGTGACTCCCCGGATGGGTCACGATGCGTAGACGGACACATCGGTTCGGTGAGATCTCTCTAATTCCCCATCCTTTTGTGGTGTTTATTTGTAAATAATTATTTTATTTGTGCACGCGTGAGATAAAAAGTCACAGAAATACTTTTACAACTAAATTGAGTTTTTCACTAATAAAATTGGGACCAATGTCCTTTGTTTTAGCCCAATAATAAAAATATCACAATAAAACGAAGAGTTAGTTTTCTCTAAAAATGGGATCACTCATCTCGGTTTTCACCAAACAACCAAAACGACTCTTCAAACCCTCTTTAAATTAATACGAAGGAATCAATGTTCCTAAATTTCGAACAAGTGCGAAGGAACCAATGTTCCTAAAATAATGTCCCGATTTATGCATGTCTTTTTATTTCGGTCTTGTGTGAGTGTTTAAAATTCCAGTCCATTTCTTTTTGGGCCCTTGTAATTAATTTTGGGGCAACTTTATTTATTTTTGGGGATTGTATTATGTCCTATTTATAGCTTCACTTCCTTTCAATGGGGGTTGTATTCTGCCCCTATTTCTTTTGTAATTGCGTGCTCGCGTGTTTACCGCTTTCATTTATTGCTTTCTTTATTTACTTTATTTATCGCTTTTATTTATTTTCTTTACGTGCTTTTCATGCGCTATTTAATTAAATGCATCGCTCGTGTGAGATGAGAGATATAATTTTAAGAAGTTAAAAACCCACTCATACTTAACCAAAGCATAAATAAGAGGGAAGTTCCGAGCACCGGATCTCTGGTCTCGACCAACAAGAGGTGAGAGACCTTTTCCCAATTCTTTGGAATTGGGTGGCGACTCCATGATACCTAAAAAGGTGCCTCTAGGTGCCATTAGGCTAGGTGGTTCTCCCCAATGTCCTATTGGGAGAGACGCACCGATGATGCCTCGTGGTGCCCATGATCAAAAGACGCGAACCAGTCCCTCGAATCCCGAAGGCGGATTCAAAGCGAGGGCCCTTGCTGGGTTCGGCGCGCGTCACACATACGTATGAGTTTTTGGCCATTATGTATTTAAACACTTCAACTAAATTAAGATGGGCCCACCGGGGCATAAAAGCCTTTGATGAAAGACCATTTAACTTAACTGAATTTGTGAAATATATAATGGCCCACGTAACAAGCATGGGATTATAGTACATTTCACCTAGTGAAAGTATCTATTGCCATTACATGAGCTTTGGTCAAAGGTATTGATACTTTAGGGCTACCCAAGCATGGTCCCTGCCAACGGGTCTAACTCATCATGAACATAACGACCGATTGGGTCTCCATTTAATATACGATAAGGTACGAGGCTTGGGCTGGTGATTATCCTTAACACTTCCCTACATTGAGTGAACGTAGGGTCGTGCTTCGGGAATGCAACGGGGTTAATATAGGGACCAAACTAGCATAATTCTAAGGCTCTAATATAGATGCAAGAGTTTTTGATTCTTAACAACTCAATTATAAGTTTAACTTAAGTCACTTTCGAAGCAATATTTCGATCATCCCCAGTGGAGTCACCACTGTGACGTGCATCGAACCTAGTAAAGGCCCTCATAGGCGAGACCCAATTTTAAGGCTCGAGTGATTGGTTCGCGTCTTTTGATCTTGGGTGCCACAAGATATCTTGGAGACCTCCTTCCCAATAGAACATTGTAAAGGATCATCTAGCCTCATGACACCTTTGGGCACCTTTGAGGTATTTTGAGGTCGCCACCCAATTTACGAGAAATTGGGAAAGGTCTTTAACCTCGGGGGTCTTAAACCAGAAGGTGTTCGGAGCGTCACTCGTATTATTGACTTAAGTTAAGTTTATAGATGAGTTTTTAAGAAATCAAAATTCCATCTCTCATTCCACACGATCACGCATTGAATTTAAAGCGCATTGCAAGCACATTGAAAAGCAATAAATAAAGCGATAAAAAAACAGTAAATAAATTACATAAAAAAGTGGGATAGAACAATCCCCCAAAATAAGAAAGCGAAAGAAATAAAATTTCTGCCAAAATTAATTACAAGGGCCCAAAATGAATAAATAAATACATAAAAATAATTAAAATGCATCATGCAAAAATTGGGAGATTTATTTAGTTTTAGGAACATTCGTTCCTTTTTATTAACTTGAAAACTTGGAGAACTATTTTTGGGTAATGATGGAGAAAACCGGGATGAGTGATCCCATTTTATGAAAATTAGTTCCCCATTTGGAAAGTGCGATTTTATTAGTTAAAATAGGACATTAGTCCATTTTATTAGGAAAATTTCTAAGTTATTAATTATTGTAAAAAACATGATTTTCTATAATGCGGATGAATCTAAAATACATTTTTACACACAACATAAAAATAATATGATAAAGGAAATACAACAATTAAAAATGCAAACCCTAAATTCGAAGATCTTTGATCTCCCGATCCTCCATCTTGTGCACAAATATAACTCGCATAAATAAACAAATTTTGAGGCAACAAAACAAAAAAATAAAATAAAATGTTAGTAAAGAAAATTAAATGAATAATATAAAAAAACAATCAAATAATGACTAATAAATAAATAAAATAAATAAGTCAATAAACATAATTAAACAGTGACAAATAATACAACAACAATAGGAGATAAAATGGAGCAGATTATATTATATTTCATGCACTATTGGCCTGTTCATACGTTCGGTTATTCGGGTAAAATATGAAGGAAAATGTTCAGGAACTTGGGTAAAATAGGAAGGAAAATGTTCGGGTAAATAAGAGCTTAAGAAGGGGTGAAGGACGGAAGCACGACTCGTGCAAGGAACGAGAGTGTGCATCCTTGCACGAGTCATGCAAGGAGAGCACTACTCATGCAGGGATACACGAGTCATGCATTGCCTTCACGACTCATACAAGAATGCACGAGTCGTGAAGGCCATCGTAAAAGGCCGAGTCGTACAAAAACTCACGATCCGAACGGGCTGTAGGACAATCACGACACGTGAAGCAGGAGCACGACTCGGACGAGGATTCACGACTCGTGTAGAAAAGCCAAGGCACGACTCAGAAGAAGAGCAAGATCGTTCGAAAAAATCACAACTCAATCAGAAAAATCAAAAGTACGACTCTGACACAAAGCATGATTCGGTCGGACAATCACGACTCGAACAAAAACAAAGGCAAGATTCGATCAGGCAATCACGTCTCGGACAAAATAACAGAGGCACAACACAGACAACCATAAAACAGGGACGAATAGAGTAACGTTAATAGACTATTAAACACGATAACATACCACCAACACATCAATAATATTACGACGAACACGCCAATTAATCATAATAAATACTTAAAGTTCATGTATGATAACAAACACCAACAAACATATGACATATAAATTAATAAGATCAAATGGGAAATAAATACAGTATGTACAATGAAGAAAACTCAATAAAACAAAATTAGAAATAGAAAGAAAAAGGAAAGAAACAGGAGGTTTACCCAATATTTACCCTCAGATATTGACTTTAGATTGTAAGTGAGGAAGTGCTGGCTTCCTTGTTGATTTGCTTGAATAGAAAATTAAAAAAATAGAGAATGAAAAAGTTTTAGATAAAAGTTTTTATTGAGAAAAAAAAATGAAAGATGATTGAATCTCAAATGTCAGGAATTAATTTTTTGGATTCAAGAACAATCCCAGAATACTTTGAAAATAAAAATCATTTTCTTGCCCTCCAAGCTCTTCTCTGTGTCTTTTTTCCTTCCTGGTTCCTTCGGTGCTTTCCAAAATAACCTCTTCCTCAGTTCTTTTACTTTTTCCTTTTTATATTTCCCCTCAAAAACTAGGGTTTCCTAGGTATATCCGTTTCAAAACCCTTGATCCCCTTTCCTCCAAATCAGGTTTTTCCTCTTCAGAATCAGACATCCACTTGTGTTTTCCAACAAAATCCCAAAAAAATAGGAAAAAGAGTCACTGGGGACAGTCGCGCATGTGAGGCAAGTGAAATGCGCCTCACTAACATGAGGCTGCCTCGCACCAAGGTGAGATGGGCCTCACTAACGTGAGGCTGGATCTCACCAAGGTGAGATGGGCCTCACACCACAGGCCCCCAGAATTTTAATATTTATATATATACATCAGTATGTATATGCTCTCGCACATGATGTTTATGTGCATATGCAATGTGAGTATACTAGGATATATGTCGAGATGTACATGCTACGACACATGATGAATGTATTATTTTGGTATTTTTTTTGTACATGTTATGGTGGAGGCTTGTTTATGAGTGTTATGAGGTATGTCAATATGTACTTGCCATGATACATGCTATATGTAATGATTATGGTGCATGATAGATGTTATGGATTTCATGATGTATGTTGGTATGTATATGTTGTGACAGGCATCGCTATGTATATGTATGACAAGTACATGTTACATTTATATGCACATATTATGATACGAGAAATTTTACATATAAAATACACATGTTTTATTATTGTATGTAAAGAATTATACATGATACAAATATGCATATGCTTTATTTACTATTGTTATTTCAAAATTAATTAAATATTCCATGCATGAAACATAAGACAAATATGCATATGCTTTATTTCCTATTGTTCTTTCAAAATTAATTAATTATTCCATGCATGAAAAATGCGTGAGCAGTACGAATACACACATATAAGAGAATAGAAAATCCTCCCAACCGTATTTCTCCCACACAGGACGTTGTGCAATCTCTTTCCTAGGTGAGCTTGATCCATAGGTTAACGGGGAACCCAATGGACACGTATGGTGCACAGTTGAAAACCGATAGTATAACATCTCTTATGTAATGCACATACGTATGGGTTTTGATCATTGTATATTCAGGCGACCAGAATAAACTAGCCTGTGCCTTTCGGGGCATGAAAGCCATTGAATAGGTGACAAACCAATCTATCTGGATTTTTCCAATACAGAATGATCCATACAGCAGGCACGGTATTATGGTTCATATCACCTAGGGGAAGTATCTATTTGCATTACATGAGTTTTGGCCAGGGTGATGATACTTTAAGTCTACACAAGCATGGTTTCTGCCAATACGTCAAGCTCATGACGAGCGTAATGACCGGTAATATACCGTGATGGTATGAGACTTGGGCTGGTGATTATCCTTAACACTTCCCTACAATGAGTGAACATGAGGTCGTGCTTCAGTAACGCATCGGGGTTTAGAAAGGGTGCAAACTAGCGTAGATGTAAGGCTCTAGTGATATGTAATGCAATTTCGAAAAAAAGATGAAATTTTAAATTAAAACTCAATTATATGTTTTAATCAAGGTACTTTCAAAGCGAAGTCTCATTTAAGTGTCCCAAGCGGAGTTACCACTGTGACACGCGCCGAACCCCGTGGGGCCCTGTAGACCCGCTTTTAGGGTATTCGAGAGAGGTTCAAAGAACTTGTAAGAGATTACAAGGGCGTCTATTTTGGGCAACAAGGAGTAGTTTTGAAGTCGCCAACAAATAAAACATTGGGAAAGGTCGTTAGCCTCACTGAGCCTAAGACAGCGCATGTGTGTCTATTTTGGGTAATCAGAGATATTTTTGAATCCTCCTTCCAATAGAACATTGGTAAGATTCATCTAATTTTGTGAATCCTAAGACAAGGCATTTACGTCTATTTGGGCATGTGATACTCGCCGAACCCCGGTGGCACCCTGAACGCCCGCTCTTAGGGCGATCGGGAGAGGTTCATAAAAACTTGTAAGAAATTACAAGTGCGTCTATTTTGGGCAACACGGAGGTTTCTTGGAGTCGTCACCCAATAGAATATTAGGAAAGGTCGTCTAGTCTCAGTGAGCCTAAGACAGCACTGCTATGTCAATTTTGGGCAAGCCAGAGGTGTCTTAGAGACCCCACCCTAATAGAACATTAGGATGGTCCTCTCGCCTCGTGGAGCCTAGGACTATGCAATTTGGAGCCTTTTTACGGGACACAAAAGGTGTCTTGGAGGTTTCCCCCTCAACAGAAAATCGAGATGGCCCTCTCGCCTTGTTGAACCCAAAGACCAGAGAAGGTTCGGGACTTCCCATTTATTCATACCTTCGTTAAGTTTATGATTGAGTTTTGAATTTATTGTTTCATCTATTTTCTCATTCAATTCAATGCAATTTATTTAAAGCACAGATCAATCATATAAAGAAAGCGATAAATAAGAACGAAATTAAAATAAAGCACATCAACATAAATTACAACAAAACTAGGGGCGGAATACAACCCCCATTTGTAAATAAAATACAATTCATACATAAATCGAGCTATTTATTAAAGATGAGGACATTGGTCCTCTCATGCATAATTAAAGAAGATAATTTTAAAGTGATAATTTATTTTAGATGAAAAATCTAGGACATTGGTCCCCTTTTTATTTAGAGGAAGGATCCAAGTTTAATTAATAGAAATATTTTTGTGATTTTTTAATTAACTTGCATAAAAAAATAATTTATTACAAATTACATAATAGAAATAAAATAAACTCAACATAATAGAAAAACACAAATAACAAATTAAATCCCAAAGGGTATCTTAGAATCTCCATGGGCTTCCACTTACCATTGGAAAAAACTCACACATAAAAAAAAAAGTATTGGAATAAAAAAAAAAGACAAATAAAAGTGATGTTGGTAATAAAAATAAATTTAATCATACAACATAAAAAAAAAAACAAAATGAAGCCAATAAGGATGCATCATGTGTGACAAATTAATTAAATGACATAATAAAAATGTGCAAATTAACCAATTAACAATTCAACATGCATAAAAAAGGTATAAAATACTAAAATTTAACATATATAAAAATATAAATAAAAATAAATATAAAATTCAGCATGCATAAAACATAAATCATAACAATAAAATTCAACATGTGTGAAGATATGAATAATAATAAATAAAAATAATAAAAAAGAGTAATAAAAATAATACTAATACTAATGATGGTAGTAATTATAGATAATAACAATAATAATAATAATAATAATAAAGAACAATAACAACCAAAGAATATGAACAATCAAATAAACATGTAAGAATAATAAGAAATAAAATAAACATAACATGTTAAAACATGATAAATAATAGCACTAGCAAATAATAATAATAATAATAATAATAATAATAATAATATATAAGATGAACAATTAAATAAGAACACAAAAAAAAATAAGAAGTAAAATAATAGATCTAAAAGAATTTATATGATAATTAATTAATTGAAAACAAAAAAATTAAATCAAAAATTAAATTAAGAATTGAGCCAATAATGCTTACCCTCAAAATTTAGGTTAATGAAATGAAAGTAAGATCCAATTCCTTGTCTTGATTGTAAGAGTATATTAGAAAAATAAAATATTGAAAATGAATTTTTACTCAAGAACAAATAATTGATTTATTTGTCTCAAATTAAAGAATTATTAAATGAAAAGAAGAAAATTCCCAAGAACAAAAATTATTCTTTTTGCCTTAAGAATTAACTTGGAAAGATCCTTTAGAAATTGAGAGAATTTGTTTTTGAGAGAAGAAAGAAGAGGAAAATAATTTTTCTAAAAAAAAATCCCCCCTAATTCTCTCTCAAAAAAATCATTTTATACCTCCCAAAAAAAAACAGATTTTAATTGAAGAAATTAAATTAATTTAATTCCAATAAACACTAAAAATTGAAGAATTTGAAGGGTTGGAAAATAAAAGGTTTTAGGATTGAATTCTATGAAAAAAAACGTGAAGAAAAATCAACTTTTGGGGCCAAAAATGGAAAACAATAAAAAACGGGCGAAGAGGGGGCGTTAGGGGCCGAGCGATGCCCGACAGGCTCAGTGCGCGGGCGAGCGCGCGTTGGGGCGCTGCCGCACCCCGACATTCACTGATTTTTTTAAAAAAAAAAATTTGCTAAAATAAATTATTTGAAAACATACCCTTTTTGTCTCAAAATAATTTTTTAAAATATTTTTCAAATATATTTTTATTTATTTCTAATAAATCAATCCAACAAGGAAATCGTCACTTCCAACATTCATTTTGGCCTATAAATCGGCACACTTAATTTCATCATTGGGTAATCCTAATCTAGGCTACGCGGGACCCGGTATCTACAGTTGCCCCCAATTTTAGGGAGGCTAGTGTGTGGGTTTCTAGGTGAGCCAAAATTCAGGAAAGAGAAAGAAGCGCGTACCTGAGGCTGCCTCCTTCCAGCTGCTCCCTCGGGAACAGTGTTGTGATTTGAACTGTGAGTATCCTCTTGGATTGCACTGAGTCGCTGACAAGACTACAAAGTGCTAGAGACCATCCTCAGACGGTGATGCACCGGATCTGCTACAGACTTACAACATGCGAGAAATATCCTACTCAAAGGACTGCACCGAGTCTGCTACAGACTGCTAAAAGTGCAGGTGCCATCCGCAGATGGCGATGCGTCGAGTCGCTGATAAGACTACAAAACGCAATAAATATCCTCCTCAGAAGATTGCACTGAGTCTGCTACAGACTACTAAAAGTACAGAGGTTGCTCTCTTGAGCCGCACCAAGTCTGCTACAGACTACTAAAAGTGCAAACGATGTCCTCCTCATAGGACTACACCGAGTCTGCTATACACTACTAAAAGTGCAGGTGCCATTCGCAGATAGCGATGCGTCGAGTCACTGACAAGACTACAAAATGCAGGAGATATGCTCCTCAGAGGATTGCACCGAGTCTGCTACAGACTACTAAAAGTGCAGAGGTTGCCATCTTCCAATGGCGACGGTTTTCACTTAGATATTTCCTACAAAACTATGTGCACAAAAGTATATACAAGAAATTGTGTGTATGATATGAGATGTAGATGTTTGCAAAAATGAATAGACCATGTCCTAGATGGTCAAGGGTCTGTTGAGGATATAGCTTGGCTGCTGCATCATGCCTCCAAAGATCTGAAAGAGTGACATCTTGCCTTTAGGGACTCTGACCCCAAAACGTTTCTGAGAGAGACATCAAGTGTGCATCTTTGCCCTCCGACCAATGATCATATGCCAAGGATTCTGACTCATGTATTATCTGACTGAAGGATGATCATCTGAAGTAATGCCGCCTTATCGCTCCAGGCATCGAAAGTCATTGTTTTAAAGGTAGTGCGTCCCTTGTGGATTTTCACACTAGCTTTTCTTTGTGGGAAATGCGTCCCCTTAGGGATTTTCACATAACCCTTTGCCTAATTTTTGCCTGGAATGGACCCAACACAATCCAACGGCTTTTATTTTTTTCACTTTTTTATAGGGCAGACAGCCTGTTTCCAGGTTTTCACCCTGCCCTTTGGCCTAACTTTTGGTTAGAGTGCCAGTTACGGTTTTCATCTCTAACTACCTTTTTCTTTTTTTTTTAAGGCTAAAATCCTTTTCGCTTTTTGAATAATGGTCGTATGGATTTTGTGCTGATAAATAGCTCAAAGCCGATGTTGGGGCAAGTCTGTTGAAGCATCAAGATGAAGATGGCAATGAGGGCCACTTATAGTAAATTGCACATATGCAAAGAAAAAACAATGCTCTACTTCTTATGCTGGAACTTAAACCATTTTGAGTATGCAAGATAAAGTGCTTTGCTTACATTAAAATATTATTGCATAAATGCATATGTTCCAGTCTGATTTCATCATGCATAATCATCATTTGGCATTAATCTTAAAAATACAAGACCCTATCTAATCTCGAGATGGATCCTAAAAACATCAAACTCCTATTATCAACCAGTTCTCTCGGGTTTTCATGGTTGAAAATTTTCTCTCTGCCCATAATTTTTGCCAGGATGCTTTTTTTCCTTTTTTCTTTATTTAAGCAAATTCTAGATATAACGTTGGGGACAAGAATTAAAACTCAAATTCAAGAATCCATTTGTAGTACGCAATTGAGCTGAGGATGGTCCTCCCATCAGTCGGGTAAATGTTACGGTCATTCTTCACTAGCAACCTGATCCTCCTTTAATAGCCATCTACCTAAGCCTAACATTACAACCAAAGTAACCACTGGGGATGTGCGCTGAACCCCGGTGGCGCCCCGAATGCCCGCTCTCAGGGCAATCAGGAGAGGTTCATAAAAACTTATAAGAAATTTCAAGTGCGTCTATGTTGGGCAACAAGGAGGTTTCTTGGAGTCGCCACCCAATAGAACATGGGGAAAGGTCGTCTAGTCTCAGTGAGCCTAAGACAGCACTGCTCTGTCCATTTTGGGCAAGCCATAGGTGTCTTGGAGACCCCACTCTAATAGAATATTAGGATGGTCCTCTCGCCTCATGTAGCCTAGGACTATGCAATTTGGAGCCTTTTTACGGGACACAAGAGGTGTCTTGGAGGTTTCCCACTCAACGGAATTGAGATGGCCCTCTCTCCTCGTTGAACCTAAAGATCAGAGAAGGTTCGGGACTTCCCATTTATTCATACCTTGGTTAAGTTTATGATTGTGTTTTGAATTTATTGTTTCATCTCTTTTCTCATTCAATTCAATGCAATTTATTTAAAGCGCACGTCAATCATATAAAGAAAGCGATAAATAAGAACGAAATTAAAATAAAGCACATGAACATAAATTACAACAAAACTAGGGGCAGAATACAACCCCTATCTGTAAATAAAATACAATTCATACATAAGATCCAATTCCTTGTCTTGATTGTAAGAGTATATTAGAAAAATAAAATATTGAAAATGAATTTTTACTTAAGAACAAATAATTGATTTATTTGTCTCAAAGTAAAGAATTATTAAATGAAAAGAAGAAAATTTCCAAAAACAAAAATTATTATTTTTGCCTTAAGAATTAACTTAGACAAATCCTTTAGAAATTGAGAGAATTTGTTTTTTAGAGAAGAAAGAAGAAGAAAATAATTTTTCTAAAGAAAAATCCCCCCTAATTCTCTCTCCAAAAAATCATTTTATACTAGATTTTAATTGAAGAAATTAAATTAATTTAATTCCAATAAACACTAAAAACTGAAGAATTTGAAGGGTTGGAAAATAAAAGGTTTTAGGATTGAATTCTATGAAAAAAAAAGTGAAGAAAAATAAATTTTTGGGGCCAAAAACGGAAAAAAATAAAAAACGGGCGAAGAGGGGGCGTCAGGGGGCGAGCAACGCCCGTCGGCGCGCCCGACAGGTGTAAACCGCGCGTGCGGGCATCGCTCATCGCGTCGCTCGCGCAGGCGAGCGCTGGCCTGCGCACTTGGGCGCTGCCGCACCCCGACATTCGCCGATTTTTTTTTTTAAATTTTGCAAAAATAAATATTTCAAAACATACCATTTTTGTGTTAAAATAATTTTTTAAAACATTTTTAAAATATATTTTTATTTATTTCTAATAAATCAATCCGACAAGGAAATCGTCACTTCCAACTTTCATTTTGTCCTATAAATCGGCACACTTAATTTCATCATTGGGTAATCCTGATCTATGCTACTCGGGACCCGGTGTCTATAGGGCAAGCTAGAGATATTTTGGAGTCCCTACCCTAATAGAATATTGGGATGGTTCGTCTAAACTTATGGAGCCTAAGACAATGTAAATTGGGCCTATTTTGGGCAACAAGAGATATCTTGGAATTCCCCTTCCAATAGAACATTGGAAGGGTGCACCTAACCTCGTTAAGCCCAGGAGCAGAGATATTTCAGGACTTCCCATTTATTCATACCTTGATTAAATTAGTAACTGAGTTTTTAGGTTAAAATTTCATTCTGTTTTATCATTCATTTTAATGTATTTAATTAAAACGCAGATTATCATGTAATGGAAAGCAGTAAATAAGATAAATTCAGCGTAAAGATAAAAAGGTGATAACTTACAACAAAATTAGGGGTGAAATACAACCCCCACTTTAAATGAACAGAAAAGAAACAAACATGCATAAAACGAGATATTCAATTTGGGGTGAGGACATTGGTCCTCACATGTATGCATTCAAAAATAATTTTTTTGTGACAATTTATTTGGGTGGAAAAGCTAGGTCATTGGTCATTTTATTATTAATAAATTTCCAATTTTAGTCGAAAATATTTTGTGTGTTGGTTATTTTTTAAGTGCGGTCGAAAAGCCTTTATTATTACAAACTTCAAGGAAATAAAAGAAAATGAAACAATAATAATATATGCCTCGAATAATAAATAAATGCTAAACTATTCGCCTTGACCATGCTTCGCCTAACCCAAAGACGTGCCGTATGCTCCTCGCGGTTGCATTCATGACATAAAACAATATTAGTCAGTAATGAATTAAATTAAACAAAGTGATAAATGAATAACAATTGAATTAAAAAAATTAGAAAAATAATTAATCTAATACGGTAAAGATAGGATAACCTGCAGAATTAACAAATTAATAAATATATAACACAAATGACATAATTATAATAATCACTAACAATAAAAATAATAATTATAGTAATAATAATGATAACAAACGATAACAGCAAAAATAATTTTCACAACACAATAATAATAATAACAATAAAAATAATATTAATCAAAATAATAATAAGAATAATAATAATAATATAATGATAACCATAATAATATTAATTATAACAATAATAATAATAATAATAATAATAATAATAATAATAATAATAATAATAATAATAATAATAATAATAATAACAACAGTGATAACACTAAAACAAATACTAATAATAACAACAAATAATAATAATAATAACAATAATTATAATGGTAAAATAATATTAACATACAATAGTAATAGTAATAGTAATAATAATAAAACAACTAATAATATTAATAATAATCATAATAATAATATTATTAATTACACAATAATAATAATAATAATAATAATAATTTTAATAAATAAAATAAAAATAAAATAAAAAAATCAACTTACCTGCTGCCTCACAGGAGCCCTCCGATGGCTCGCTGCTTGTCACGCGCCAGAACAAGGCGGCGTTTGGTCAGAAAACACGCCATAAGCTCGCGGCTCCACCTCTGATCTCCTTCTCGCTAGCAAGTGGGGACGATCGGTGGCCACCACTCAGTTCGTCTGGCTCTCCTCCGCCATTTGGCTTGGCGAGTGCAGCGGTCCGTCGCCATGGGTGGCCAGCGCCGCCTCCTTCTCCTCCCTCTCTTTTTCCTTTTCCCTCAATTTCCTACATTTGTTGTTCCCCGTTTACAGGACTTTGTTTGGCCTTGTTTTGCCTTTCCTTATTCCTTAATCTTTCCTTCTATTTTTCTTTATTTTCTTTGTTTAGCCCCCTGCCTAAGTCTCTCCCTTTTTCTATTTTCATTCTTTCCTTTCTATTTTTTTCTTTCCTCTTTATTCTTTGGCCTCCTCTCTCTTGATCGGTCGTCCACCCCCTGATTGATTTAGGTTATCATCTTTTTATACCCTAAATTAGGGTTTTTACTTTCCTCCGAAATTTTTGCCTTCTTTTTTTATTTTTTTATTTTGACTTATTTTAATTATCACACATTTTAATTAATTAATCGCTCTCTTTTACTCTCTTTAATTTTATTATTCTACAATATTAGTTAACTGATTTAACCTAATCTTAATTTCATTTTTTTTGTTTATTTTTTTATTTTTATTTATGTTTTATATTCTTTTTGGAGAAATTATCAAGTTTGCCTAAAAGAGTCAGCTGAAACCTCCAGTCCATAAAGAGTCAAAGTGCTTCATTATCTTTCTACTTTTGAGTAAATATTACCAATGCCACCTCAGGACCCGGTGTCTATAGTTGCCCCCAATTTTAGGAAAACTAGTACACCAGTATCTAGATGACCCAAAATTCAGAGAAGAAGGAAAGAAGTGCGTACTTGAGGCGGCGACCTTCCTGTTGCTATGAGAAGGAAATCGTCTATCACCACCTAAACTATGGAGCGATCACCGAGGGTTGTTCTCCTAAACTGCAAGTCTGCTCCAAACTCACAATGGGTGGGTGCCATCCTCAAATTGCGATGTGTCGAGTCCGCTCAGGACTTACAAAATGCGGGAATTGTTTTTCTGAATTGCACCGAGTCGTTGACAAGATTACGAAGTGATGATGGTATTCTCTTGAACTGCACCGAGTCGCTGACAAGACTACGAAGTGCTAATGGTGTTCTCTTCAACTGCACTGAGTCGTTGATAAAACTATGAAGTGCAGGGGCCATCCTCAGATTGTGATGTGCCGAGTCTGCTCCATACTTACAAAATGCAAGAAGTGCTCTCTAGAGCTACATCGAGTTTGCTCCAGACTTATAAAGTACAGGGGGCCATCCTCAGATGGTGATGCACCGAGTCTGCTCCAGACTTACAAAATTTAGGAAGTACTCTTTTGAACTGCACCGAGTCGCTGACAAGACTACAAAGTGTAGGGGCCATCCTCAATGATGCACAGAGTCTGCTCCAGACTTACAAAATGCAAGAAGTGCTATCTTGAGATGCACTGTGCCGCTGACAAGACTAGAAAGTGTGGGGGCCATCCTCAGATGGTGATGCGGAAGTGTTCTTTTGAACTGAGTTGATGAAGAGATGCCTCTTAAGAGGACTTTAGATAATTTGCCTCCTCATGGGAATTTGCCTCCTCAACGGAATTAGGTATTTGCCTCTTAAGAGGGCTCGGAACATTGCCTCTTGAGAGGACCTGGAGATTTGCCTCTTGAGAGGACTTAAAGATATGCCTCTTGAGAGGACTTGGAGATTTGCCTCTTGAGAGGAATTTGAGAAGTTGCCTCTTGAGAGGACTTTGGATGATTTGCCTCCTCAGAGGACTTTGAAATTTGCCTCTTAAGAGGATTTGGAGAAGTTACCTCTTGAGAGGCCTTCGGATGATTTGCCTTCTTAGAGGACTTGGAAATTTTTCCTCCTTGGAGGACTTGGAAAGGTTTGAACCTGTATAGACTTCATCTCGACCTAGTCATCCAGCATAGATGATTGTTTAAGCTGAAACTATCGTGTGTGGCCTTAATTTGGACTTTTCTCATAAAGTTGACTGCTCGGTCATTGTTTGATGCCCCAAGGATCTGGCAGAGTGTCGTCATGACCTTAGAGACTCTAACCCACAGCCTTTTCTAAGAGACCCGACCGGTGTGCATCTTTTGGCCCCCAGCTATGCACTATACAACATGTTGCCCCCTCTGACTCATGCCATGAATTATGCATTTTCTGCCTTTTTATCGTGTTGAAGATTTATGGCTTGTCTCCACTAAGCTGTAATGTATTCCACTATGACTCATTCGCAATCAGTTTGCTGAGCACTATCCGGCCTACACAGCATCTCCTTGCTAACCCCCATCCGGTCTGCAAGGCATCTAATCGCTGCTATTGAGCTGGAGTGTATTCTACTATGACTCATTCGCAATTATTTTGCTGACAACCATCCGTCCTGTACAGCATGTCCTTACTAACCCCCATCCGTTTTGCAAGGCATCTGATCGCTGCCATTGAGCTGCAGTGTATTCTACTATGACTCGTTCGTAATCATTCTGCTAACCACCATCCGACCTGCATGGCATGTCCTTGCTAATCCCCATCCGGTCTGTAAGGCATCTGATCACTGCCGTAGAGCTATAGTATATTCTACCATAACTCATTCGCAATCATTTTGCTGACCACCATCCGGCCTACATGGCATGTCCTTGTTAACCCCCATCCGGTCTGCAAGGCATCCGATCGCTACCATTGAGCTGCACTATATTCTACCACAACTCGATCGATATACCACATTTATCTTAGCGGGCCACCATCCGGCCTGCACGGTATACCGGTAACACCACGATACCCCTGTAGGAAGGATACCGAAGCGCTACCCAACTCTCACTCAGAAACATTCATACATATCAGCGGAAGCAACAATAAAAATAATAAAATAATAAATTACACATCACTTATAAAATTACATACCGATCCTTGATTACATTTACTTAATACTTATAAAAAATATAGAATGATATACAACCTTAAATCACAAACTACAGGAACTGAACAAAAAATAAAACTCCAACTCCTAGTGGCCGACCTGCAGATGTGCGACAGGAACCAAACAAACCTGCCACCTACACGGGGAAACAGCCCGTGCTAAGCGATAACGCTTAGTGGGGAGGAACAAAGCAGACAGAAACAAGTACACTAAACAGGAATACAATAAGTAATGCAGAAACAAATACGTACACATACCGAAATACTTACCATGGCAACACGCGAGATATCACATGCACGACATACTAAAAATCATATCAGAATATAATCACTATCAAGTCACTCATTGCTTAGAACACTGCACTGAACAATTATGACACTATACATAACACTATACCATAATGTCTTGCATTAGTATCTAAATGTAAACATGCATCACACTAAAGAATTCCCTCAATATACGAGGACAGAGATATATGTCAAGAATCACTATATGAAATCAGAATTGATAATAGAAAACACTGAGCAATTATCATAACCAAAGTCACGCAATAAACAAAACGCTTCACGAAACCAATACCAAACACTTGAAACAATAGCCTGAATTCCAATGGTGGAGGATACGGGAACACGGCACGGGAGACCGAAGCCTCAAAAATAGTTTTAATACCTGAAGGTAGCACGGGAGACCAGAGTCTCAAAACATTTTATCACTACACGAAAAATGACCATCTCGGAGGTCGCCCGCTTCGCCCAAATGGGGTGGACACGGGCAGCTGCACTCACAAACCCTTCATAAGCATGCTTAATTATCCCCTACCTTGACACTTCAGGCTCAGAACACTTATTCTAAACATTTCACACTAGACAATACCATTAATTACTAACATAAGTCAAAACATTAATACACTAGTATAAGAATACAAAACATAACTTACACAGTTTGAAAAGCCATGCGAAACAGAAAGAAGAAGACATATAGGCAAAACAGGGCACAACGGTAGGAAAAAGGGCTCACTGTCGCGATCGTGACTTGGGTTGCGCTCGCGACAGTAGCCAGGCGGGAAATAGCCCAGCCACGAGTCGCACACGCAATGAGCACTCGTGACAAAGCCGCTTCATGCGCACTAGAGAAGAGGGTCACGAGTCGTGATCCCCCATCACGACTCGTGACGGGACTCTCACAAAAGAGAGAGAGAGGTCACGAGGCGTGATGCTTGCTCATGGCTCGTGACAGAGCTCGCTCCCAAGAGAGAGGGGTCACGAGTCATGATCTCCTCTCACGACTCGTGACTCTTTCCTCATAACACAGAAGATACACATCCCAGCTCACTGCGTACGGTAGTGAATAACGCGATTCTGTCGCGATCGCAACAAGCATCGCGCTCGCGACAGGATCATGTTTTCCAATTCCAACAGAAAATGCAGAACACACAGCCAAACCAATACAATGCCCATTTAACCCAAAATCATTTGACATGCAAACACATGTAAATTCTTACCTCCCAAGCTTCCAAAACATGCTCAAAACATAATTAATACAATAATTAAACCTTATCACTAGATCATCTTAATCATGCACAATTCCAGAAACTCATTTACATCACATGCGCATATACCACACTAGCACATGCCCTTACAACAAAACACTAACATTTAAACCCATATTCACTACCTCACTAACACATGCAAGTACACAAACATATCACTCAAATTTCCAGGATTTAAACAACACAACCCACACATTAAACCCAAAATGAGAAATAGGGCAGAGAACTCCCAAACAACACAACAAAGACAGAGCTCCCAAACCTGGATTTGCAACTCAAAACCTCAATCTTCAAGAACCCACTCAATCTTGCCTTAGCTCATCTTCAAATCATCCCAATCTCGCACAAATAAACCCAAGAATCACTAAGCCAAAACCCTATCTTACTCAAATCAAAAGCAAACTAGAAAAAGAAGACGATCAAAGCACAAATAACCAAAACCTAACCACTTACCTCATCCATCTTGCTCCCATACTCTTCCAAAATAGCTCTAACTTACACACAACCCAGAGAGGAAATGCAAGAAACGGGAAAGGGAAAAAGAAAAGAGAGAACGGGAAGGAGAGCAGGGCAAAAACGTGAACTTCTGCCCTTCTCCCTTTTTTCTTTTCCTTTTTTTTTTCATTCTCATTAAATGCTCACACCTACCAAGCCACTTGTCACCATCCTACAAACCCAAGTGTCATAATCTTGACCATTCACTTCCTAAGCACCATATACCCCACACACACTAGATAACTTCCATAATAAACATATAATCCTTGGTACAATACACATATTCCATAAGATAATTCCTCACTTAACATCTTATTAATTAAATTTCTTCAATTAAATCCTTAATAAATCCAATTTCGCATACACTAATTACCAAAATGCCCTTAATTTTCTGACTTAGCATTCAAATTCCGACTAGGCCCTTTTTGGGTTGCTACAATCACTTCCCCTTAAGAAATTTCGTCCTCGAAATTTTCCCGCTAACCACTTACATAGGTAATTCCTTAATCAAATCTCCAAATCGCTATCACTCATACCCTATGATTCTCAAAACAAATACACTTCACATCAGAACCTTACTACACATAACATCTCAATTCTAATACCTCAAATCCCTTTGATACACACATCACTATCCTCCTACATAAAACACTCAAGACACAAATAAAATCTTAACTCCTTCACTAGCACACGATTTCCCTAACACTCTTCTCTTCTTAGCTCTAACCACTAGCACTTCACACTTCTTATCGCACTATACTCTTATCCCAACACTTCATCTTAACACCAATCACTCAAAGTATATCCTGTCAGCTTTTCTCAATGAAATGCATACAATGATGCTTTTCATATATAGATGAGGGATGCGGATATGCAACGTGAGCTGCAGCAATGCACTTTTTCCCATCCCCATTGTAGACACCGGGTCCTGAGGCAGTCCAGACCGAAGTTACCCGATGATGAGAGTGACACCTGGTCATAGGCAATAGACAAATGGGAGTGATGGTTTCCTCAAAAAAAATATTTTTTTCGTTTCCCGTATTCAAAAAATATTTTTCTTTCTTTATTTTTATTTAAAAAAAAAAGAAAAAGAAAAAAAGAGAAGTAGGAGATGGATTGGGCTTTGGGGGCCTGTGGGTGGGGCCCATCTCACCCATGTGAGATGGAGCCTCACATTTGTGAGGCCCATCTCACTTTGGTGAGATGCTGCCTCACCACGTGAGGCCCAGCTCACAGGAGAGGAGAGCTCTCACCTGCCTCACGTGCATTCTTCCTCTTCAACGTCTTTTCTCCATGTTTTTCACAGATTTGGTTTGAAAATGGAGTTTTATGATGGATTTGGTAAGGAAGTGAGCTAATCTGTCAAACAACATTTAAAGAGTTGAAAAGAGAGAGAGGAGGGGAGAGGAACGTAAAAAAGAAAAAGAAAGGGAGAACACAGAGAGAGAAAAAAAAGGACAGAAAAAAAACTTTGAGAACAAGAAAATAATTCTTGTTTTCTCAATAGGCATTCTCAGTTTGTCTTTTAAGCTCAGGAAACCAATTCTTGAGTTGGAGGATTCTGAGTTTGTTTTGAGTGAAAAAGGAAGGAGTTTAGCGTGAGAAAGTTCATCATCTTGTTTCTTTTTCTTTGACGTTCTTGCTGGAAGTTTTCAAATCTTGGTTTTAACTTCATTTTCAAGAAAAGCAACGAAGAAATCAGAAGCTTCATTTGCATATCAAAGATTAAATATCTGAGGGTAAATAACTACTAGCCAGCTCTGTACCTTTATTTTTCTTTCTTTCTCTTTACTTCTTCTTCTTCGTTTTGTTGAACCAGTGAGTTGCTGTTCTTTGTATATATTGTATTTATTTCTTGTTTGATTCTTTCAACTTGTTGATCATAGGTTTGTTCGCTGTTATGAATATATATGCATGTTAGTTGTATCATTATGCATGTCTTGATCGTATGATATTATTTTTATTCCTCTGTCTTTAATCCTCTGTTCGTCCCTGTTTTGTCTTTCATTTGATTTTTTTTGCCATTCGAGTCATATTCTTGCTTTCTCTTCCTTTTAGTTTCCGATCGAGCTATTTTCTAGTTTTTTATTCATTTTTCGATCGAATCTTAATGTTCCGATCGGTCTATTTTGCTTGTTGCCCCGATTGGATGGTTTAGCAGTTTTTTTATCATTTTTTTCGGTTCGGATTGCACATTTTTGTGCAATCCGTTCACGAGTCATGAACAGCTGTCACGACCCGTGAATGGATGGCCTCCATTAACGAGTTATGAGTTCCATTCACGACTCGTGAATGGGACGAGTCGTGAATGGGCATACCGACCCTATTCCCTTTCCTTTTCCATTCCTTTTACATTTCCATTTTCAATTCCCCATCTTTGGCCATTCTTTGTCTTTTAGTGTAGTTAGTCACATAATTGCTACCTACTTTATTTCATCTTACTTTTATTTCATTCTGGTTTGTTCTTTTGATTCTTTTGTTTTTTTTATTCTTTTGATTTGTTCTTCACGTGAATTCATGGCCATCTTATTCTCTTTATAATTTATTTGTTTTATGTTTAATTGTTTTTACTAAATTTGTTTGGTCTAATTAATTGTCATTTGTTTAATTTATTAATTATTTTAACAGGTTAACTTAATTTATTTCATTTTACTATTATTATATTCATTTAGCTTAATTGTTATTAATATCTTATATGAATATATTTTCAAATGATATTGTTAATATTATTTTATTAATACATGTCTTAATATTATTGTTATTTTTTCTTATTATTATTTGATTAATTTATTAATCACTTTAATTAATTATTTTATTAAGCTAATTTTAGTTAATTAATTTACCAATTATTTAATTTACTTTACTAACACTTCATTTTATTTGTTTTGTCGCTTTATTGTTTGCATAATTGTGCGAGTTACATGCGCGCTTGGGTCTCAGCAACCAGGGGAATTAGAGACCATCCAAACTTAGGGTTTGCATGTTAATTATTTTATTTCTTTTTATTATGTTATTATTATTTTGCACGTAAAATATATGTTTTAATTATCCGCGTTATAGAAAATAATGTCTTTTAGATAATTAATAATTTGGGATTTTTATTAATAAATTGGACCAATGTCCTATTTTAGCCAATAAAAATCACACTTTCAAATGGAGAACTAAATTTTCATAAAATGGGATCACTCATCCCGGTTTTTTTTTCAATCAATGCCCTAAAAATAGTCCTCCAATTTTTTAATAAAAGGAACTTAATTCATGACCCGATTTATGTATGTTGCATTTTAAATTTTATATTTGTTTATTTATTTACTTATTTTGTTTATTTATATTTTTATTTGGGGGATTGTTCTGTCCCATTTTCCTTTATTTATTTCTTTTATTCATTTTGGGGATTGTTCTGTCCCATTTTTATTTATTTCTGTTGTAACACCCCAAAATCGCCCTGGTAGTCTGAGCCTGTCTGAGTCTGAATGTGCTTGTCTATATCTATGTGTGTGCGTACTTGTGTGCATTTTGATGTTGCATGCATGTTAATTTATTTAAGTAGGTGTTTATGGTTGTGATGCTTAAGGTGAGGAGTTGCTAGTGTGTGGTTAAGGATAGGGAAGTAGGATGTGAATAAGTGATAATTGTATGTGAGTGAGAGTATGGGAGTAGGGTATGCATGTAGGATCCTTTCCTATGAGAGAGTGACACTTGGCAAGTGGATAGGGTTGAATTTAGTGGGTGATGAAAGAGAGGACAGCTGGAAATCACTTTGTTTTCTTCTTCCTTTTTCCCGTTACCTTTCCCCTCCCTCACGCCATTTTCATCCTCTCTTTTCCTTTTCTTCACCTTTCCTTCTCCTTCCTTACATATTTCTACTCTTATCTTCTTCATTGGGTGATTGTTTAACTGGGTTGTGTCTCATAAGTTCAAGGGTGAGTTTAAGTTAGTAATATCTTAGATTCTTTTCTTCCTCCTCTCTAGGTTTGATTTTCACTTATGTGTTAATTGTTAGAATTAAACCTGGTTGTGTTTGATTTATGGTTCAGATGAGCTTCCTAGAACATCTAAGGGGAAAGAGAAAGCGAGTGGAAGCGGAGCTCACGACTAGGAGCAAAGGAAATTAGGTTTGGGAACATTTGTGTATTTTGGGATTTTTGTTTGAGAAATTTAATTGAATTTGAACTTAATGTAATTTCTAGGGTATGTGTTCTTGAGGGACTCGGGTGTGTTTATGCATGATTTTGGTTGTGTTGATTGTGGAATTAAGTTGTTTTTATGTTATTTATGATGTATGGAAGATCTACTGGAAGGTAAGAGGAGATTTGAATTATTTTGAGCTATTTTGGAGTTAATCCTTGTGAATTTACCATTCCCAGTGTGTGTGAATGATGTGACCAGCCAAGAGAAGAGAAGAGAGGTCTGTCACGAGTGGTGACGACCGTGATGACTCGTGACAGAGGAGGCTTGTCACGAATGGTGACGACCGTGACGACTCGTGACTAGCCAAGAGAGGTCTGTCACGAGTGGTGACGACCGTGACGACTCGTGACAGAGGAGGCTTGTCATGAGTGGTGACGACCGTGCCGACTAGTGACTAGCCAAGAGAGGTCTGTCACGAGTGGGGATGACCGTGACGACTCGTGACAGAGGAGGGTTGTCACAAGTGGTGACGACCGTGACAACTCGTGACTAGCCAAGAGAGGTCTGTCACGAGCCATGATGACTTGTGATAGAGGAGGCTTGTCACGAGTGGTGACGACCATGATGACTCGTGACTAGCCAAGAGAGGTCTGTCACGAGTGGTGACGATCGTGACGATTCGTGACAGAGGAGGCTTGTCACGAGTGGTGATGACTCATGACTAGCCAAGAGAGGTATGTCATGAGTGGGGACGACCGTGACGACTCGTGACAGAGGAGGCTTGTCACGAGTGGTGACGACCGTGATGACTCGTGACTAGCTAAGAGAGGTCTGTCACGAGCCGTGACGACTCGTGACAGAGGAGGCTTGTCACGAGTGGTGACGACCGTGATGACTCGTGACTAGCCAAGAGAGGTCTGTCACAAGTGGTGACGATCGTGACGACTCGTGACAGAGGAGGCCTGTCACGAGTGGTGAGTTCCGTGACGACTCGTGACCGGCCAACCTTGTTGGTCACCCCCCATTTTTTTGAAATTTTTGCTCAGTTTTAACTTAAATGAATTTCGTATCTCTTCTGAATGAACTTATACTATTGTATGATACATGTCATACTTTTATGTGCTTTTATATAAGTGATACCATGATTCTTTATATGAACTGTATCCTGTACTCTGAAATGTGTATTGTATGGTTTATGCATGACCTGCTAGAGTCTAGCAAGTGGATAGTTAGGCATGCCTAATAGAGTTATGTGTAGCTGTAGCCATGTGTACGATTTGGACCCTGATCAGGTCCCCCGAATGGATCTTCGTGATCTTTCTATTGAATCTTACCTAAGATTCTACGTGAAAATACTTTGGAACAAGGATAAAAAGATTGTTTTGATACTCTTGGGTATCTATGTGTTATGAGAATATTTTTGGTACCTCCGGGTATCTATGTGTACTCGTTATCCACTATCTTGATATAGCAGGTGCAAAAGTGTTATTGGATGTTATGCATAAGTTCTGAATTATTGCTTATTAAGAATAATATAATTACAGTGCTACTATACATTAGTTTGATTTATGATATCTTATCAAGTAACTGTGCCATTCGTTTGTGATTATTTGTTAACGCCATTGTGAGTGGCGGTATTGCATTTTGTGTTTTCCCCACTAAGCGATTTCGCTTAGCACGGGTGTTTTATCCGTGCAGGTGTGGAAGATTTGGTATGCTCTGTCAAGGCGTGCCGCGTCGAGAAGGCCATCATAACTAGGGATTGGAGTTTTATAGTATAGGCTTTCCTGTCTTTTTGTATAAGATGTAATATTTTGTGTGCCCTTTGAAACAGTATTCTTTGGGCCTTTGTATATATGAAATCTTTTGTAATATGTACAGACTTTGTTTATGAATATATAACAGAAAAGAATGAATTTTTCTTGTTCAGTACCACTGTGCTTCTGTTTTATAAGTTTTATGTTATCTCTGTTTTATCTATTTACTTGCTGTGATCGAATGTTTTGGTATGTGTAATGTGACACTCCTATCTATTGGGACTCTTCTCCCTCTACCGGGGTAGAAGTCTCTAGGGTATAGGTTGGGGTGTGACATTTGGTGGTATCAGAGCATTTGGTTTGGTTGTTTCTGGGTCTTAGTATGTTAGTGAGTCTGTTAGAGTTGTGTTGGCCTGATGCGCATTGCGTCTATGTTTTGTAGTTGATGGAGTCCTCGCATGAGACGCCGGAGGGTTCAGCTGGGAGTGTGAATCCTCCTGAGCGAGATCCATTAGTTGGGGGTCCGGCTCAGCCTCCTAGGGGGCAACTTGGAGTGCCTATGGTTCCGTTGGAGGCGAAGCTTAAGGTTTCACAGGATATGGCCAGAATGTTTGAAAGAGTGACGGCACCGGTAGCACCTATCGAGAAGCTGAGAAAGGATGGAGCGGAGGATTTCTTTGGTACGGGTTTGGATGAGTCTGATAAAGCGGAGATGTGGATTGAAAATGTAAAAAGGGTGTTAAGGGAGATTAAGTGCCCACCTGACCAAGAAGTGGAATGTGCTGAGTCTTTGTTGCAAGGCTCTGCTTATGATTGGTGGAGGTTAGTGATTAGTCAACCTTAAATTCCTGAACCTAGGACCTGGGAGTTCTTTGAGAATGAGTTTCAGGATCGGTTTGTGACTAAGGCTTATAAAGACGCCAAGTGGGCGCAGTTTCTAAGTCTAAAGCAAAGGACGATGTCAGTGGCTGAGTATGAAAATGAGTTCACTAAGCTTAGCAAATATGCACCGCCAAGGGTTCTTACAGATGAGTTCAGATGTCAACACTTTGAGTTAGGGTTGAATGAATCCTTGAAAGTAATGTTAGTTTCTCTGATGTCGGCCCCGAATGTTAGGTACTATCAGTTGGTTCAAGCAGCCTTGAGGGCGGAGTGCTCAGAGAACATCTTGAGAGAGAAAGCTCAGAGAAGGAAGTCTTCTAGGGGTGGATCTTCTTCTGGAAAAAGACCCAGGGAGTCGCAAGGAAACCCTATTGATGAGTCTGTTGCTAGTCCAGCCTCTAGAGGGAGAAGACATGGCTCTTCTAGGGGATCGGGCGCAGGTAGAGGTGAAGGTGCTCCCCGATGTGCCCATTGTAATAAGCTATATTGGGGCGAGTGTCGGTGGTTAACGGGAGGTTGTTTTAGATGTGGTTCCACGGACCACTTCCTTGTGAATTGTCCAAGTCGGTATGAGAGTCCTTTGGGGCAACAAGAAGTTAGTCGAGCTGGGTCCAATATACCCCAAGGTAGCCGTAATAGAGGTAGAGGAAGGGGTCGTGAAGGACGGCCTCGTGAGAGAGAATCCTCCGAAAAAGTGGACCGTCCTGTGTCGACGACTGGTAGGGCTTATGCTATGAAGGCCCGAGAGGAACAGAATGCCCCAGAAGTGATTGCCGGTAAGTTCTCTTTGCTTGACTCTAAAGTTTATGTTTTGATTGACCCGGGTTCCACCCATTCTTATGTATGTTCTGGTAAGATATGGGATAGTTTGGGAAATGAGGAGAAATTTGGGTATGAGATTTGTGTATCTAGCCCGTTGGGACAAAGTGTTATAGTAGATCGGGTGTGTCGAGTGTGTCCTTTAAAGATTCAGGGTATAGAGTTTGCTGTGGATTTGATCTGTTTGCCGTTCCATGAGTTTGATATCATCCTGGGTATGGATTCGTTAGATAAGCACCGGGCTATAGTGGATTGCCATAGAAAGGTGATGGTACTGAATAGTAAGGATCAATCGCCTGTGATTGTGAAGGGTATTGGGAGCAGCTCTTTACATAATGTGATTTCGACAATGAAAACGAGAAGGTTCATTAGAAAGGGGTGTGAAGCATTTTTGGCATTGGTGTTGGATTCTCGAAGAGGACAAGTTAAAATTCAGGACATTCCTGTGGTCAGAGATTTTGTGGATGTTTTTCCGGAAGAATTACCTGGATTACCTCCTGAAAGAGAGGTTGAATTGTCAGTAGAGATTGTGCCAGGGATAGCTCCAGTTTCTAAGGCTCCTTACCGGATGGCTCCGGTAGAATTAAAAGAGGTGAAAAGTCAGTTGCAGGAATTGTTGGATAAAGGGTTTATTCGGCCTAGTGTATCACCGTGGGGTGCTCCAGTGTTGTTTGTCAAGAAAAAAGATGGAACGTTACGAATGTGTATTGATTATAGACAGATTAATAAGGTGACTGTAAAGAATAAGTATCCCCTACCGAGAATTGAGGATCTCTTTGATCAGTTGCGAGGAGCTGGTGTGTTCTCCAAGATGGACTTGAGATCGGGTTATTATCAGTTGAGGGTAAAAGAGGCAGATGTAGCGAAGACGGCTTTCCGGACGCGTTATGGTCATTATGAATTTCTAGTGATGCCTTTTGGATTGACCAACGCGCTTGCAGCCTTTATGGATTTGATGAACAGAGTTTTTTCGACCGTATTTGGACAAGTTTGTTGTGGTGTTCATCGATGATATTCTAGTATACTCAAGAGATAGAAAGGAACATGAGGAGCATCTTCGGTTAGTATTGCAGATGCTAAGAGATCATCAGCTTTATGCGAAACTTAGCAAATGTGAGTTTTGGTTAAAGGAAGTAGCTTTTCTTGGACACGTAGTCTCAGAAGATGGTATACGAGTGGATCCAAGTAAGATTGAAGCAATTGTTAATTGGATGCCTCCGAAGAATGTACAAGAAGTTAGAAGTTTTCTGGGTTTGGCAGGTTATTATCGACGTTTTGTTAAGGGATTTTCAGTGTTAACCTCTCCTTTGACTAGGCTACTTCGGATGGAAGTTAAGTTTGTGTGGTCTGAAAAGTGTCAAGCCAGTTTTGATCAGTTGAAAGAGATGTTAGTTAAAGCTCCCGTGCTTACACAGCCGATTTCGGGTAAGGAATTTATCATTTACAGTGATGCTTCTGGGATTGGCTTGGGTTGTGTTTTGATGCAAGAGGGTAAAGTGGTGGCCTATACGTCGAGACAGTTGAAGCCTCATGAGCAGAACTACCCGACTCATGATTTGGAATTAGCTGCGGTAGTGTTTGCACTCAAGGTGTGGAGGCATTACTTGTATGGAGAAACATGCCGGATTTTTACCGACCACAAGAGTCTCAAGTATTTGTTGACACAAAAAGAGCTGAATTTGAGACAACGAAGATGGTTAGAGCTATTTAAAGACTATGATTGCATCATCGACTACCATTCGGGCAAGGCTAATGTGGTGGCAGATGCCCTCAGTAGGAAATCTATGTCTGCATTGCTCCTTAGTCGAGGTAAATGGAGGTTTGATTCTAAAGGTACTTTAGTTGCTCAGCTTAAAGCTAAGCAAAGTATGAGGCAGGAGATTGTGAAAGCACAGTTAGATGATCATGTGCTACAGCGGGTATGTCAAGCAGTGAAAGATGGTAAGCAGTCCGAGTACCGGGTTGATAGTGATGGAGTGCTTAGGCATGGAGACCGTTTGTGTGTACCCGATGTGGGCGAGTTAAGGAAAAAGCTATTGCAAGAGGCTCACTCATCGGTTTTCACCATGCATCCGGGAGGTGACAAGATGTACAAGGATCTGAAACAGTTTTATTGGTGGCCAGGCATGAAAAGAAGTATAACGGAGTTTGTTTCAAAGTGTCTTACATGTCAGCAAGTGAAAAGGGAGCATCAAGTGCCATCGGGATTACTTCATCCTTTACCCATTCCTCAGTGGAAGTGGGATGATATCACGATTGATTTTGTGTCTGGTTTGCCCATGACACAACGTAAGCATGATTCTGTGTGGGTTATAGTGGATCGGTTATCAAAGTCAGCGCACTTTTTGCCAGTTCGATTGGACTACTCCATGGACAAGTTGGCGGAGCTTTATGTGAATGAAATAGTTAGACTTCATGGGATTCTGCTATCCATTGTATCTGATCGAGATCCCCGTTTTACGTCCAAGTTTTGGAAGGAACTCCAAGCAGCTTTAGGGACTCGGTTAAACTTCAGTACTGCATTCTATCTGCAGACCAATGGGCAGTCAGAAAGAGTTATCCAGGTGTTAGAAGATATGCTTCGAAGTTGTGCTTTAGAGTTCTCGGGAAGCTGGGATCGATATGTATCTTTGATGGAGTTTACTTATAATAATAGTTACCAGGTGAGTATTGGTATGGCTCCTTACGAGGTATTGCATGGGCGGAAGTGCAGGACACCAGTTTGCTGGACTGAATTATCAGAAAAGGCCTTGATAGGTCCGGATATAGTGAGAGATACTGAAGAGAAGGTAAGGATTGTTCGGCAGAATCTAAAAGCAGCTAAAGATAAACAGTGCTCTTATGCCAATCTAAAGCGCAGAGATATTCAGTATGAAGTGGGGGATAAGGTTTTCTTGAAAGTGTCATCGTGGCGAAAAGTTCTTCGTTTTGGAAAGAAAGGCAAGCTAAGCCCGCGCTTTATTGGGCCATATGAGATTTTAGGAAAAGTGGGTCCAGTAGCATATCGGTTAGCTTTGCCAATGGAGTTAGCCAGACTGCATGATGTCTTCCATGTGTCAATGCTTTGTCGATATCGATCAGACCCTTCTCATGTATTATCAGTGCAAGATATCCGGATTCAGTCAGATCTTTCGTATGATGAAGAGCCAAAAAGGATCGTGGATAGAGAGATCAGATAGCTTCGGAATAAGCAGATACCGTTGGTTAAAGTCCTATGGCAGTATCATGGTGTTGAGGAAGCTACGTGGGAACCGGAAGAAGCTATGAGATTACATTATCCTCAGTTATTTAGAGCAGGTGAGAATTTTGAGGACGAAATTCTGTTTAGTGGGGGAGTATTGTAACACCCCAAAACCGCCCTGGTAGTCTGAGCCTGTCTGAGTCCGAATGTGCCTGTCTGTATCTATGTGTGTGCGTACTTGTGTGCATTTTGATGTTGCATGCATGTTAATTCATTTAAGTAGGTGTTTATGGTTGTGATGCTTGAGGTGAGGAGTTGCTAGTGTGTGGTTAAGGATAGGGAAGTAGGATGTGAATAAGTGATAATTGTATGTGAGTGAGAGTATGGGAGTAGGGTATGCATGTAGGATCCTTTCCTATGAGAGAGTGACACTTGGTAAGTGGATAGGGTTTAATTTAGTGGGTGATGAAAGAGAGGATAGCTGGAAATCACTTTGTTTTCTTCTTCCTTTTTCCCGTTGCCTTTCCCCTCACGCCATTTTCATCCTCTCTTTTCCTTTTCTTCACCTTTCCTTCTCCTTCCTTACATATTTCTACTCTTATCTTCTTCATTGGGTGATTGTTTAACTGGGTTGTGTCTCATAAGTTCAAGGGTGAGTTTAAGTTAGTAATATCTTAGATTCTTTTCTTCCTCCTCTCTAGGTTTGATTTTCACTTATGTGTTAATTGTTAGAATTAAACTTGGTTGTGTTTGATTTATGGTTCAGAGGAGCTTCCTAGAACATCTAAGGGGAAAGAGAAAATGAGTGGAAGCGAAGCTCACGACTAGGAGCAAAGGAAATCTGGTTTGGGAACGTTTGTGTATTTTGGGATTTTTGTTTGAGAAATTTGATTGAATTTGAACTTAATGTAATTTCTAGGGTTTGTGTTCTTGAGGAACTTGGATGTGTTTATGCATGATTTTGGTTGTGGAATTAAGTTGTTTTTATGTTATTTATGATGTATGGAAGATCTACTAGAAGGTAAGAGGAGATTTGAATTGTTTTGAGCTATTTTGGAGTTAATCCTGGTGAATTTCCCGTTCCCAGTATGTGTAAGTGACGTGACCAGCCAAGAGAAGAGAAGAGAGGTCTGTCATGAGTGGTGACGACCGTGACGACTCGTGACTAGCCAAGAGCGGTCTGTCACGAGTGGTGACGACCATGATGACTCGTGACAGAGGAGGCTTGTCACGAGTGGTGATGACTCATGACTAGCCAAGAGAGGTCTGTCACGAGTGGGGATGACCGTGACGACTCGTGACAGAGGAGGCTTGTCACGAGTGGTGACGACCGTGATGACTCGTGACTAGCTAAGAGAGGTCTGTCACGAGCCGTGACGACTCGTGATAGAGGAGGCTTGTCACGAGTGGTGACGACCGTGACGACTCGTGACTAGCTAAGAGAGGTCTGTGACGAGTGGTGACGATCGTGACGACTCGTGACAGAGGAGGCCTATCACGAGTGGTGAGTTCCGTGATGACTCGTGACCGGCCAACCTTGTTTGTCACCACCCATTTTTTTTGAAATTTTTGCTCAGTTTTAACTTAAATGAATTTCGTATCTCTTCTGAATGAACTTATACTATTGTATGATGCATGTCATACTTTTATGTGCTTTTATATAAGTGATACCATGATTCTTTAGATGAACTGTATCCTGTACTCTGAAATGTGGATTGAATGGTTTATGCATGACCTGCTAGAGTCTAGCAAGTGGATAGTTAGGCATGCCTAATAGAGTTATGTGTAGCTGCAGCCATGTGTACGATTTGGACCCTGATCAGGTCCCCCGAATGGATCTTCGTGATCTTTCTGTTGAATCTTACCTAAGATTCTATGTGAAAATACTTTGGAACAAGGATAAAAAGATTGTTTTGATACTCTTAGGTATCTATGTGTTATGAGAATATTGCTGGTACCTCCGGGTATCTATTTGTACTCGTTATCCACTATCTTGATATAGCAGGTGCAAAAGTGTTATTGGATGTTATGCATAAGTTCTGAATTATTGCTTATTGAGAATAATATAATTGCAGTGCTACTACGCATTAGTTCGATTTATGATATCTTATCAAGTAACTATGCCATTCGTTTGTGATTATTTGTTAACGCCACTGTGAGTGGCGGTATTGCATTTTGTGTTTTCCCCACTAAGCGATTTCGCTTAGCACGGGTGTTTTATCCGTGCAGGTGTGGAAGATTTTGGTATGCTCGGTCAAGGCGTGCCGCGTCGGGAAGGCCATCACAACTAGGGATTGGAGTTTTATAGTATAGGCTTTCCTGTCTTTTTGTATAAGATGTAATATTTTGTGTGCCCTTTGAAACAGTATTCTTTGGGCCTTTGTATATATGAAATCTTTTGTAATATGTACAGACTTTGTTTATGAATATATAACAGAAAAGAATGAATTTTTCTTGTTCAGTACCGCTGTGCTTCTCTTTTATAAGTTTTATGTTATCTCTGTTTTATCTGTTTACTTACTGTGATCGAATGTTTTGGTATGTGTAATGTGACACTCCTATCTATCGGGACTCTTCTCCCTCTACCGGGGTAAAAGTCTCCAGGGTATAGGTTGGGGTGTGACATCTGTTATTTATATTGGGGGATTGTTCTGTCCCATTTTCTATTTGGTAATTTATTTATTTACCGCTTTATTTATCGCTTTTAATGTGAATGAATGCGCTTTAATTTATTGCATTACCGTGTGAGATGAGAGATGGAATTTGGATTTCTTAACAACTCATTTATAAAATTTAAGTGATTAATAAGAGTGAAGTTCCGGACACCTTCTCTGGTTTAGACCAATAGAGGTTAGAGACCTCTCCCAGTTTCTTTAAAATTGGGTGGCGACTCCAAAATACCTCAAAAGGTGCCTAAAGGCGTTGTGGGTCTAGATGATCCTTTCCAATGTTCTATTGGAAAGGAGGCATCCAAAATGACTCATGATGCCCAAGATCATAAAAGACACGAACCAATCCCTCGAGCGCCAAAAGGCGGGGTCAATAAGGGCCTTGCTAGTTCCGGCGCACGTCACAGTGGTGACTCCACTTGGGATGATTGAAACTTCACTTCGAAAGTGACTTAAGTTAAAATTATAAATGAGTTATTAAGAATAAAAAATTCTATTTCTTATCGAAATTACATTGCATCCATTAGAGCCTTAAAATTATGCTAGTTGGTCCCTATTTTACCCCGGTGCATTCCTAAAGCACGACCCTACTTTCACTTATTGTAGGGAAGTGTTAGGGATAATCACCAGCCCAAGCCTCGTACCATTTATGGTATATCAAATAGAGACCCGATCGGTCGCTATGCTCGTGATGAGCTAGACCCGTTGGCAGGGACCATGCATAGGTAGCCCTAAAGCAACACCACCTTGGACCAAAGCCCATGTAATGGCAATAGACACTTCCACTAGGTGAAATGTACCATAATATCATGCTTGCTATTTGGGCCATCATATATTGGATAAAATCAATTAAATTAAATGGTCTTCATCAAAGGTTTTCATGCCTCGGTGGGCCCATTTTAATTTAGTTGAATTGTTTAAATATATAATGGCCAAACATCCATACGAGTGTACATTAGGCAAGAGTTGTTATGCTGCCAATTTTTACCGCGCATTATACGTGTCCAATGGGTTCCCTGTTAACCCTTGGATAAAGCCCACCTAGAAGAGAGACTACACGACCTCGTGTGTGGGAGAAATAAGGTAGGAAGAATCTATATGCTTGCATGTGTTTGTCTATGCTGCACCAGCACAACCATGCATTGCACTTCAAGTCATGCATCATCCTAACAGAGGTATGTTTTGCAGCCATCATAGATTCACCCAGGTGGTTTAGAGGTCCCGACGGTCGATTGGAAAAAGGTTTCACTTTTGGGATTATCAGAGTTGGTTTCAGATCAGAATTCGGATTCCTTTTCATAGGGTAGTGAGATTTTGTCTTCTGAGTCATCAGCTGAAACAAATATGTCTAACCCAGCGAGTGGTTCTGATGCAAGCAGGGCAATGATTACCGAGGAAGTAGGGAAGCGAATGGAGGAATTTGAGGCTCGTATGATGGCGATGATGGGCAACCTTGCCACTACCTTAGCCCTACTGGTTGGGCAATAGGCTGCTGCTCCAGCTAGGGAGCAAGAAGAATAAGGGGTTGCTAGAGAGGATCCCTCGGCTGCAGTTGACCCACCTGTGGTTGAGCCAAGGGCACCAGCGCCTATTGAGCAGAGGGAAGGCCCGAAATCTGTGGTTGACCTATGGGATGAGCAGGAAGAACAGACGGTAGTGAAGGGAAAATCGCCCAAGTTGGAAGATGGAATGTGGAGGAAAATGGAGGAAAAATTTGAAGCTTTGACAAGAATGTTGAAGGTAGGAGGAGGGATGAATCCCGAGGATCGAGAACTGGATAGTGATGATCTAATACCTCAGAACTTCAAAATGCCTGATATTTCTAAATTCGATGGCACTTCTGATCCCACCGCACACATAAAGCAGTACTCGTTGGTGATGAAGGGTACTACTTTAACTAAGAGACAAAAGATTGAGTATTTTTGTCTGAGCTTAACCGGCCCGGTGGTGGATTGGTACCATGGGCTAGATCGAAGGACAAAGGAGGATTGGGATTTGTTGATAAAAGAGTTCCTCAGACAGTACGATTGTAGCACGAGAATGGAGGTAACTCTAAAGGATTTGGAGCTATTGCAGCAAAAGGCGGGGGAGTCATTTCATGAGTACCTCACTCATTGGAGAAACCGAGTTATGGAGATGAAGTGCGAACCAGATACTTAAGATTAGATTCGGCTATTCATAAAAAAATGCGAGCCCGTATTTAAGGGATGGATTGAAGATGAAGGGATTAAGAGACTGGGAGTCATTGAAGGACATTACTATTGAGACTGAGGGAGAGTATCTTTTGAGAAAGGCCAATAGTGAAGCTTGTGCTAAGAGCGGTTATGCTAATCAGGGGGCAACTAGGCCAAAGAGCTCCAGTATTGGAAATTGAAGTGGGAAGACAGCTAAGGTGTCGGCGACGGGCATGAGTCAGAGATACTTCTCGAATTTGGGCCGGCCTTTATCGTGGGTGTTAAAAAGATTGATGAAAGAGGGGAAGCTGCAGCCCCTACCACCTAGGCCAGCTAAGAACCAAGGACAGCCGGGGCATAAAGAGAATGAATATTGTGCTTATCACCAGCATACCGGACACCTAACAGATAACTGTGTGACGCTGAGGCACCAGATTCAAGATCTAATCGATAGCAAACAGATCACTGACCCAGAACGGAGAGAGAGTAAGAAGAAGTCCAACTATAATGCTGTGCCACCACCCATTTTCATGATTGGATCAAGTTTACCCGAATGGCATGTCTTGCAGGATCTGTATGGGAATGAATATGTTGCTGTTACTCGCCATCGAGTTAATGAAGAAAGGATGTCCGTGGGGGCAATAGATTGTTGGTCCACCAGTGATAGTGGCGAAGAAGACGAACATGAGGAGAAAGAAGAAAAGTCTGTAGACTTATGGGAATCAGATGGAGAAGGGAAAGAAGTAAAGGCTGTGACGAGGAGTGGTAGAGTGGTCCCGGAGGTAGAGAGGTCACAAGAACCAGCGAAAACACCAGCAGAGAGAGAGCCAAAAGAGAATCAAATAGTAAAGCAGTTGAAGAAGACAACGGCTCAGATATCCATATGGGACCTTTTAAGACAGTCTCCTTCACACAGACAAAAGTTGGTCGAGGCTTTAAGTGAGTCTACCGTGGCCACTGCAATTTCTCCATCCGAACTGCTCAAGATGGTAAAAGGGGGATCAGGGGAGAGATTGGTTTATTCTGATGCAGACCTGCCAACTGAGGGCCGCAATCCCAACCGACCGCTGTACATCAAGGCACAAATTAATGGTAAGCACACCGCTTGTGTCATGGTGGATGATGGATCATCTATAAATGTTTGCCCTCTGGTGGCACTTCAGGCTTTTGGGTTAGATGAAAGCAAGCTTAACAAGTCTGATTTGACCATCACAGCTTATGATAATTCTAGAAGACAAGCCTCGGGAACATTTAGGGCTCTGGTTAAGACGGGACCTATTGAGACGGAAGCAAATTTTGTGGTTTTGCCTATCCCAGCCAATTTTTCAGTCCTACTTGGAAGGCCGTGGTTCCTTAAATTAGGAGGAGTGCCATCTACCCTACACCAGATGATTAAGATACCACACGAAGGAGAGGTTGTAACTATTAGGGCGGCAAGAGAAAATTAGGTGTCTGCTTTGGGGATTTCTAACCAGCCATTTAGTAGCTTTCATGTGTCCATGATAGGAGAAGAGCAAAGTTCAGCGAGTACCCCTCACGTGGTGAATATGATGAAAAAGATGCACTTTCTCCCAGGAGCTGGTTTGGGGAAGAACTCACAAGGGCTGCAATCTGCTATCACAACTCGAGGCCAGAAAGATTGAAAGGGTTTGGGGTATAAAGGTGAACGTAGTGAGAAGAAGAAGTCGGAAAAGATTCCCCATATTTCGAAAACTTTTATTCCTGCATCCTCAGTATGTGCTTATACCGGAGAAGAAGAGCTTCAATGGGTGAATGGAAAGGTTATTCCAGGATTTGAAATCTTTAGTGATGTCTTTGACTGGGATGTTGGAGTAATCAAATCTGCAGAGGATTTCTGGGATGAGGAGATTATGACACAGTGCAGTATTTGGGATAGAGAAGAACCCGAGGAGATCATTACTGAGAAGCTGTTAGCCACCCGATTGAAAGGGAAAGAGAAGATGGTAGAGCTAGATTTAAAGATGGAAGATCTGAGAATTTCACCAGAGATAGCTGAAAAGCCTTCATCAAGCCAAGAGGCCAAAGCACAGTCTGCGACAACATCAGCATCAACAGAAGATGAAGACTATAATCATTTATATAGTTTGTTTATGCCAGAACTTTTTTATGAAGATAATGTTAATGTTTCTGATTATATTAATAATATGAACAACTTTGCTTATTTGTGTGATCTTTCTGATGATTTCATTCCTCATGATCATAAACATGATGCATTTATTTTTTATATTAATTCAACTAGCACAGCTGCATTTAATCTTGGAACTTTGGAAAACCCAAAGGAAATTTTGATAGCATTAACTCCTAAGGAGAGAATAAAATTTGAGAGAATTTTAAGAAAATATGAAAAGGTCTTTGCCTGGACTTATGAGGACATGCCGAGGATCGATCGAGAGGTCGTCGAACATGCTATTCCAACTTACCCAGAGTCTAAATCTGTTAAGCAGAAGCTCAGAAGACTTAGGCCAGAATGGGCATAAAAGGTGAAAGAAGAGATCCATAGGCAGATTAAGGCTAAGTTTATAGTGAAAGTTCAGTACCCAACTTGGTTAGCTAACGTAGTTCTTGTGGCTAAGAAGGATGGTAAAGTTTGAGTATGTGTGGATTATCGGGACTTGAACAAAGCTTGTCCGAAGGATGACTTTCCACTGCCTCACATAGATGTACTGGTAGATAGTGCAGCTGCATGTATGATGTACAGCTTTGTGGATGGTTATGTAGGTTATATTCAGATCCTCAATAAGATAATTGATCGAATCAAGATAGCTTTCATCACAGAATGGGGAACATTTGCCTACCGGGTTATGCCTTTTGGTTTAAAGAATGCGGGTGCAACTTATCAGAGAATGGCAACAAGAATCCTGGATGACTTGATTCACAAGGACGTAGAGGTATATGTAGATGACATGATGATTAAGTCAGCCACTAGAGAAGGTCACTTTGAAGCTCTGGAAAAGTTCTTTCAAAGGATCAGTAAGTACAACCTGTGCCTTAACCCTAAGAAGTGCATTTTCGGAGTTACCTCAAGCAAGCTATTGGGCCATGTGGTAAGTCAAAGAGGAATAGAAGTAGATCCTGATAAGGTCAAGGGCATTAGAGAAATGCCAGCGCCCCAGAAAGAGAAAGAGGTTAGGAGTTTCCTGGGAAAACTTTAGTACATCAGTCGATTTATCACCAAGCTAGATTCATTATATGAGCCAATCTTTAAGCTTCTTAGGAAGAACCAACCGGTGGTGTGGAATGATGATTGCTAACTGGCCTTTGATACCATAAAGAACTATCTTTTAAATCCACCTGTCTTAAGACTACCATGTCGTGCCAAGCCTCTAATCCTATACTTAGCAATAGAGGACAACTCAGTGGGTGCTATGATGGCCCAGGAGAATGAATTTGGAGTGGAGTTTCCGGTTTATTACCTTAGCAAGAAATTCTTGCCATATGAAGCCAAATATGTTGAAGTGGAAAAGATTTGCTTAGCCGTAATCTGGGCTTCTAAGAAGTTGCGACACTACTTTCACTGTTTCAGCGTGCAAGCAGTTGCTAAGCATAACCCGCTTATGTCACACCCCGTTTATCCCCTAGTAGTATGAGCCATGTTTGTGCATGTGCATTGTGTGAGTTTTGACATATATTAAGGGCATTTTGGGTAGAAATGTATGTTTTAAGAGTTTTGTTAGCATGTTGGTGCATGTGTGGTGTTAGGGTGTGAATTAGTTGGGTTGCATATGGGTGTGCTTACTCATATGTTTGTAGTGTGTGAGTAGTTGATTTCCACCACTAGAGAGATGCCATGTGTCTAGGGTTTGGGTAAGGGTAAGTAAAAGGAGGAAAGGAAAATAGGAAATCAGATTTTCCTATCCCTATTCCCGTTCCTCTCCTCCCTCTACTGCTCTTCTTCCTCTTCTTCACCCTTTAGTTGCCCTAGCATGGATTCAAGCTCTTGGTAGTGGGAATTGATCACACCTTGCATTTAATTAGTAAGTTTTATGCATTTTCCATCTTCTTCTTCCTCTTCTTCATCTTTCTTCTTCATATTTTCTGGGTTGGATCTAAGTTAGAGTTTTGTGCTTGTTTGTTTTTGTGGTTTGATGTTTAGTTGAGCCTCATCGTGAGCCAAAGGGCAAAGAGAAGGTTGGATCTAGTGGAGCTCATTAATTTGGAGCTAAGGATTTTAAGGTTTGTGAATTTGGGTTTTTTGGCATTGTTGGCAATTTATAATTTGGATGAAATTCTGGAAATTTTTTATGTTCTTGATGTTTTTACTGGTTATTATGTTATGGGTTTTGATTTCTATTGTTCATGAAACCTTGATTGCGAGTTATTGAACCAAATGTGAGATTAATGGAGTTGTGGTATAAATAATGATGAGATTGAATGTGTAAATTGATGTTGTTCTTTGAATTCATGAGTAGGATTTGTTTATGGCATGATTTATTGATGTTTGATTGGTTTAATATTATTATTGGAGTGAGGATATTTTGGTTGAAGTGAGAGTTTTGGGATTTTGGCTTGAATGATCTAGAAAATTGCTCTTGGGTATCGCATCTGGGCATAGGTCACGGTGGCAACCGATCTGGTTACCACCGTGAGGCACGCACCAGATGCATTCTGCCGTGAGTTTAGGTATTCACGGTGGCAACCAACCTGGTTACCACCGTGAGGTGTCCAGACTTTTGTTTCTGTTTTGGGCAGTGGGTATGTGATGGTCACAATATAATGGGTTACCACCGTGAGGTACCCCAAAAGTGCATTCTGTTTTGGGGTTTGGGTATGTCACGGTGACAACCTAATGGGTTACCACCGTGAGGTACCCCAAAAGTGCATTCTGTTTTGGGGTCTGGGTATGTCACGGTGACAACCTAATGGGTTACCACCATGAGGTACCCTAGACTTGCATTCTGCCGAGATCCTTGGTATGTCACGGTGGCAACCAATCTGATTACCACCGTGACCTACCCTGTTTTTGCAATAAAATCTTAGTTGTTTCACATGATTTAGGGTTGTTAAATTATGGATTTTTGCACACATTGTCTCTTAATATGAGCTGTATACTAGTAAGATGGATGATATTTGCATGTACTGATTATTCAAGGTATGTAAGTTATTTGCTTGTTATAATTGAACTATGGACGTTAACTGTGTATTTTAGCCTGCGAGTCAATTAAGTTGATAGTTAGGCATGCCTAATAGAGTCTTATAGCTGCAGCCTCAGTTCAGTTTGGACCCCGATCAGGTCCCGTTTTGTTCCTCGCGAACCCTCTAATCTGTTTTGATCTTGTTTAAGGTCCCTTTATAAAACGTTTTGCAAATGGTAAGGTAAATTGATTTTCGATTTGTACCCATAAGGTACTGTCTGTAATCGGCTCGTACCCGTAAAGTACTGTCCGTTCACTCGTTATCCACTACCTTGAGTCAGCATGTGCTTTATTGTTTGGAATTGTTTTGATACTTATGGGCATGTTTTATCCGAATATGTTTATTAATTTGATATTATGAAGACAGTTAGATTATATCAAATGTATGACTTTAAATGTCATATGTTCATACTCTTATCTAATGTGTATTTCTGACTATGCCATTTGCATGTGTTTGCTTGACGACCATTGTGAATGGCCGTCCATTTGAACTGCGTGTTTCCCCACTAAGCGTTTATCGCTTAGCACGGTGTGTTTACCCGTGCAGGTGCGGAAGGAGTTTGCCTTGGGAGAGTCGTCGCAGCCAAGCCAATACAGCTGGGTTTTAGTGTAGGGCTTAATTTTGTATATTGATGATTCTTTTTGTATAGAACTCTCTTATGGTAATTTTGTAATAGCTTCCACATAAGTGTAAGTACATTTCTGGATATGTAATTATCTGTTGTACCTTTGGGTTTTTCAAACAGTAATGTAATGTTTTCCATTATATTAATGCATGATCAGCTTCTTCCATGAATGTTTTTGTAAGGTTTTTAATTACCCTGAAATTGGGTATGTATGTTTGTGTATGAATGTATGTATATTCTGTATCTGCGTGGTGGCACCTTTACCCATACAACATCTCACTCCTAGTCGGATGGGATCGCCTACGTATGAGTAGGGGGTGTGATAAGTTGTAGTATCAGAGCCCAGTTTAGGCGTTTCTGGGTGTTGTTTATGTGATGTTGTGTATGGGTGCATCTATGTCTAGGGTTGTGTTGGCTGATGCGGTTTTCCTTGTTTGCTTAGATGGTTTCTAATTATGCTCGTGGATCACTTGAGGAGTCCGCTGAAAGTGTGAACCCTCAAGCTAGGGATCCTTCTGTTATAGTGTCGGCTCAAACTCCTAGGGTTCAGCACGAGGCCGCTGCCATGCCTTTTGAAGCCATGTTCAGGCTGTCACATGATATGGCAAGGGTCCTGGAGAGAGTGGTTGCCCCCAGGCCTCCCATGGAGAACTTAAGGAAAGTCGGGGCCGAAGACTTTTATGGAACAGGGTTGGATGAATCAAATTTAGCGAAGAGGTGGCTAGATAAGGTGAAGACGGCTTTGAGAGAAGTTAGGTGTCCTCCGGAGCTACAAGCAGAATGTGTTGTGGCCTTGCTTTAAGGGTCGGCGTATGAATGGTGGGAGTTAGTGTGCAGACAACCTCAAATGCCCGATCCTATTACTTGGGAATTCTTTGATGAACAATTCACGAAAAAGTATGTAACTCAGGCCTACAAAGATGCGAGATGGGCACAGTTTCTGAGTTTCAAGATGAGGGCTTTGTCGGTTTCGGATTATGAGAAAGAGTTTAATCAGTTGTCCCGATATGCTCCACAAGGGATCATGACAGATGATTTTCGATGCAAGCATTTTGAGGCTAGGTTAAATGAGTCTTTAAGAGTAGCTTTGATCTCCTTGATGAGCACGCCAGGGGTGAGCTACTATCAGATTGCAGATGTTGCCATGAGGGCTGAAAGGTCAGAGTCGGTGCTGAGAGAGAGAGCTCAGAGGAGGAATCAGTCTCGGGGTGGTTCTTCTTCTTCTTCGGGTAAGAGAGCAAGGGATCCGTAAGATCAGTCATCAACCGATTCAGCCACGAGGGGTAGAAGGCAGGGTTCGGCAGCTGAGTCTGGTTTTGGCAGGGTTGGTAGATCTGAGGCTATACCCATTTGTTCACACTGCAGTAAGGCTCACCGGGGTGAGTGTAGGTGGCTCACTGGTGGGTGTTTTAGATGTGGAAGTACCGAGCACCGTCTGGCTAATTGTCCATAGTTGAGTGAGGATTCGGGTCCATAGAGAGGGGCTAGTGGCGTTGGATCTAATGCTACTCAGACTGTCCGTGGTAGGGGCTGAGGTAGAGGTCGAGGCGGTCGACCTAGAGATGGAGCTGTTTCGGAGACAGTTGAGCGTCCTCCACCAGTCGCAGCTAGAGCCAATGCTGTGAGAGCTAGAGAGGAGCAGGATGCCCTTGATGTGATTGCAGGTAAGTTCCTACTCCATGACACTGAATTATATGCTCTAATAGACCCTGGTTCCACACACTCATATTTGTGCACGGATAAGATTATTGATAAGTTGCATGTGGTGGATCAGTTAGACTATGAGATTTGTGTGACCAATCCATTAGGGCATAGTGTCAATATGAGTAGAGTTTATAGGAGTTGTCCCCTATTGGTTAAGGGAATTGAGTTTCCTGCAGACTTAATAGAGTTGCCTTTCAAAGAGTTTGATCTGATTTTAGGTATGGACTGGTTGGGTAAGCACCGGGCTGTAGTGGACTGCCATAGGAAGACCTTTGTGCTTCGGGATAGGAACAGATTTATAGTGTTTGTAAGAGGTTTGGGTGCTAGTTCTGTGAATAATGTGATCTCAGCAATGCAAGCCAAGAGGTTTATTAGGAAAGGTTGTGAGGCTTTCCTAGCTGTGGTTTTGGATTCCAAGAGGGATCAAATAAGGATTGAGGATATCCCTGTCGTACGGGAGTTTAGTGATGTTTTCTCGAGTGATTTGCCTAGGTTGCCTCCGGAGAGAGAAGTTGAGTTGTCCATAGAGATTATGCCGGGTACCGCACCTATATCGAAAGCACCTTATCGGATGGCTCCTGTAGAGTTGAGGGTACTTAAAACTCAACTACAAGAGCTATTAGATAAGGGGTTTATTCGACCCAGCATATCTCCTTGGGGAGCTCCGGTTTTGTTTGTTAAGAAAAAGGATGGATCCTTGAGGATGTGTATCGACTATAGGCAAATCAATAAAGTTACAATGAAGAATAAGTATCCGCTGCCTAGAGTCGAGGATTTGTTCGAACAGTTTCGGGGTGCAGGTGTGTTTTCCAAGATAGATCTTCGGTCGGGGTATTATCAGCTTCGTGTTAAGGATGAGGATGTGGTTAAGACTGCATTTCGGACTCGGTATGGCCACTATGAATTCCTTGTGATACCGTTTGGTTTGACTAATGCTCCAGCGGCATTCATGGATTTGATGAACAGAGTGTTTAGGCCATACTTAGACCGGTTTGTAGTGGTGTTTATAGATAATATCTTGGTGTATTCCAAGGATGAGACCGAGCATGAGGAGCATCTTCGGTTGTTTGCTAAGCTTAGCAAGTGTGATTTTTGGCTTCGAGAAGTGTCATTTTTTGGGTCATATAGTTTCAGCTAAGGGTATCTAAGTGGATCCAGCCAAGATTGAGGCGATAGTTGATTGGAAAGCGCCTAGAAATGTTCAGGAAGTGCGGAGTTTCCTCGATTTGGCGGGTTATTATCATCGGTTTGTTAAGGGTTTCTCGGTGATTGCCGCTCCGATGACCTGGTTGTTGAGGAAAGGAGTTAAGTTTGAGTGGTTAGACAGATGTCAGACTTATTTTGAGCAGTTGAAGAAGTTACTAGTTGAAGCTCCTATACTGACTCAACCCATCTCGGGTAAGGAGTTTGTTATGTATAGCGATGCTTCGGGTGTTGGTCTGGGTTATGTTCTGATGCGAGAAGGTAAAGTGGTAGCTTATGCTTCTCGACAGCTGAAGCCGCATGAGAGGAATTACCCAACGCATGATTTAGAGTTGGCGGCCGTGATCTTTGCTTTAAAGAGTTGGCGCCATTATCTTTATGGGGAGAGATATAGGATATTTAAGGATCCTAAGAGTTTAAAGTATCTCCTCACACAGAAGGAGTTGAATATGAGATAGCGTCATTGGCTTGAGTTGTTTAAGGATTACGACTGCATTGTGGACTACCATCCGGGTAAGGCCAATGTAGTCGCGGATGCTTTGAGTCGGAAGTCAGTTTCTGCTCTATTTCTAAGGCAGTTTCGATGGAGGTTTGGTTCAGATGGAGCTTTGATGGCTCAGTTGAGAGTGAAGCCTACCTTGAGGCAGAGGATAGTTGATGCTCAGAGGGTTGATGAGAGGCTTCAGCGGATTGCGCAAGAAGTTAGTTTTGGCAAGCAGTCAGAGTTCTCAGTTCAAGATGGGGTTCTTCTGTATAGAAACCATTTGTGTGTACCGGATAAGTCATGCAGAAACAAATACGTACACATACCGAAATACTTACCATGGCAACACGCGAGATATCACATGCACGACATACTAAAAATCATATCAGAATATAATCACTATCAAGTCACTCATTGCTTAAAACACTGCACTGAACAATTATGACACTATACAGAACACTATACCATAATGTCTTGCATTAGTATCTAAATGTAAACATGCATCACACTACAGAATTCCCTCAATATATGAGGACAGAGATATATGTCAAGAATCACTATATGAAATCGGAATTGATAATAGAAAACACTAAGCAATTATCTTAACCAAAGTCACGCAATAAACAAAACACTTCACGAAACCAATACCAAACACTTGAAACAATAGCCTGAATTCCAATGGTGGAGGATATGGGAACATGGCACGGGAGACCAAAGCCTCAAAAACAGTTTTAATACCCGAAGGTAGCTCGGGAGATCGGAGTCTCAAAACATTTTATCACTACACGGAAAATGACCATCTTGGAGGTCGGCCGCTTCGCCCAAACGGGGCGGACACGGGCAGCTGCACTCACAAACCCTTCTTAAGCATGCTTAATTATCCCCTACCTTGATACTTCAAGCTCAGAACACTTATTCTAAACATTTCACACTAGACAATACCATTAATTACTAACACAAGTCAAAACATTAATACACTAGTATAAGAATACAAAACATAACTTACGCAGTGTGAAAAGCCATGCGAAACAGAAAGAAGAAGACATATAGGCAAAACAGGGCAAAACGGTAGGAAAAAGGGCTCGCGACTCCACCTCCTCTGATCTCCTTCTCTCCGGTGAGTGGGGATGATCGGTGGCCACTGCCCGGTTCATCTGGCTCTCCTCCGTCATTTGGCATGACGAGTGCGGCAGTCCATAGCCGTGGGTACGATCAAAAGAAATTTCTTTATTTTCATCCAAAAATATTTTCATATTGAGGATCTTAAACAAGATCCGAACACATTAAGGATCACAAGGACCCAAACGGGAAGCTGATCAGGGTTCAGAACACATTGGGGCTGCAACTAACAGAACTCTTTAGGCATGCCTAATAATCCACTAATTTGACACTTGCAGGCTATGCATAAAACATTTCATAGTCGAAGCATAAAATTGACATATTACGATGAAGCAAATTATAATTCAATATCATTTACTAAAATAAGATACCACTAGGTAAAGATTGTATACGAAACAAGTTCAAAAGGGACGAAAAGACATAAATCAAAAGCTCAAAATTTTAAAACAGGGAGCATTTACATGGCGGTATGACAAAACCTTACCGCCATATAAGAAATTCCACACGGGGGTAAGGAAAAACCTTACCGCCCTGTAGCCTGGCGAGCCAAACCTCCCCAGAAGACAGAATGCATTTACACGGCGGTATGACCAAGCCTTACCACCATGTAAAATGCACAAAAGACATTACTCAAAATAGAATGACTTTACACGGTGGTATGACAAACTCTTACCGCCGTGTAAAACCACAGACAAGAAAACTTAAACATAAAATATGATTATATGGTGGTATACCCATTTTATACCGCCGTATAGATCATACAAAACCCAGAAATTCAAGCAAGAACATACCCAAAATTACACCCAAAATTCACTTTAAACACTTTAACAATTCTACTCATAATGCCCCTAATTACATGCTCAATTACATTTATACACTCAATTTCTAACAATTAATCATAATTACACAAATCAAAGAAATTGCACAAATGAGAACATTCCCAAACCTTGATCTCCTTAGCTCCACAAGTCAAGGGGCTGCACTACCACTTGCTACTTCCTTCCCCTTAGCCTCTACCACCAAACCAACAGGAACACCAAAAAGAGAAGAGGAAGAAGAAGAAGAAGGAGAAGGAGAAGGAGAAGAGAAAGAGCAAACTTACCAATTAATCTCTTGTGTTGTCAAATTCCACCAACAAGCAACTAAAGGAAAATTAGGGCAAGAAGAGGGAAGATGAAGAAGCAACGAGGACTGGGAGAGGGAAACGGGAGAGGGCAGATGAGTGGCTCTCTCTCTCATTTTCTCTATCCTAGTTTATATACCCCTTCTTTTTCTCTTCCTTGCCACATGTCACTTAGCCATTGGTGGCTTTGAAAAACACACTCTTTGAATTCTTCTAATTCCTCAACCACAAAATGCAACCACACAATTAACATAGACATGCAATTGACTCCAAAAATTAAATTAACACATGCAAAATTCACACAAAATGGCTCCAAATTACTAGGGTGGAAACGGTGTGTTACAGAGCGTTCTGCTCTCATAGACGCCTGCACAATCTGATAATAACTAACACCCGGAGAAGACATCAAAGAAATTAGCATAACTTTAAGAGACTCATTCAGACCCACTTTAAAATTCTAACATCAAAACTCCTCATAAAGAACTCCTGGCCGTGCATACTTGCTGAGTTTATTGAATTCCTTTTCATAATCGGCCATTGATAGGGCTCTCTGCCTAAGACTGAAGAACTATGTCCATCTAGCCTCTTTGTATGCCTTGGTCACATACTTACTGTGGAATTCTCTCTCAAAGAACTCCAAATTCACTAGATCAGGAATCTGAGGATGCATACATACTAGTCTCCACCAATCATACGCCGAACTCTGCAACAGAGACACCACACACTCTACTTCTCTATCCGAAGGACAACTAATCTCCCACAAAACTCTACTCACTTTTTCAATCCACATCTCAGCCTTATCCGACTCATCTAAACTCGTCCAATAAAAGTCCTCTGCTCCAAATTTCCTCATATTCTCAATCGGAGCTCTAGGCACAGTAACCCTCTCCAAGACTCTAGCCATATACCTTAAGCATGACCTCAAAGGGATTCGCTGGGGCCTCAGGCTGCACCCTAGCTTGCTGTGCAGAACAAGAAACTGATAGATCTTACTCTCGGGGATTCGCACTCTTGGCTAACACCTAGAGGGATCCACGGGATGACTCCATCTAACTACAAAACATACACAGAAATCCGCATCAGGCCAACACAACTCTAAATGCATATTCTACTCTACACTCGCACCGAAACGCCTAAACCAAGGCTCTAATACAAAAAATTATAACACCCCTTACCTATACGTAGGACACTTACTCCTCGAATAGAAGGAAGTGCCCCGCTAGATAAGGGTTATCACACACACACTAACCGAAAGTGCATAAATTAAACATACATCAGAAATAGAATAAATTAAAACTTCTCAAAATTAAAACATAGCCACGAAAGATGGATAAACAGAAATACTGAAACTTTTCATTAATTTCCCAAAATATCCATGATAAAGCTGAAGAACAGAATCGTCTATTACAGATAAATGATATACATAACAAATATTGTATTCTATAAGATGCAAAAGAAAAGAAACTCTACATTAGAACACCAAAATATATAATAAAAAATTTCAAATTACAAAATCCTATACTACAAAATACTCTCTCGATTGTGTTGGCCCTGATGATAGTGGATCGGTCTGCCCAAAAACTCTAACTGCTTCCACACCTGCATGGATGAAACACCCGTGCTACGCGATAATGCTTAGTGGGGAAAACAAAATAGAATACGACCACCCACAATGGACGTTAAATGCAATTTAACATACGCATGGCACAAACATATTAATGCAGCATTAATAACAATTCAAAAGATAAGAACATAAATTGAATAACTTCATCAGCAATGCTCACATAATATCTTATGAACTGAATCACAATAACACACATTTGTTTTGAAAATTACACATATTACAATAAACCTGCTGTAGACACCGGGTCCCGAGTAGTCATGATCAGGATTACCCAATGATGAAATTAAGTGTGCCGATTTATAGGCAAAAAGAATGAAAGTCGGAAGTGATAATTTCCTTGTCGTTTGATTTGTTAGGAATAAATAAAAATGTATTTTAAAAATGTTTTAAAAATTATTTTGGGGTAAAAAAGTGAGTTTTTAATTTTTTGTGTTTTATAGAAAATTTGAAAAAAAAAATATTTCTGCTCGAATGTCAGGCTGCGGTAGCGCGGAGCGCGCGCCTGTTTTCGCCCCAATGGCCTTTTTGGCCATGTTTTCTTCATTTTTAATGCTTTTTAACTCAGTTTTTTTGCATAATTTAATTCTAAAAGCTTTTATCTTCTAACCCATCAAATTCAGTGATTTTTTGTAGTTATTGGAATTAAATCAATTTAATTTCTCAATTAAAAAATTCTGAATTTTGGGGTTATAAAAAAGAATTTTGGGTGGAATTTTCTTTTGAAAATTATTTTTTCTTCTTCTTTCTTCTCTCAAACAAATTCTTTCAATTTCTAAAGAATTTTTCCAAGTGAATTCTTGAGACAAAAAAAATAACAATTTTTGTTCTTGGGAATTTTTCTCCTTTTCATCAAACAATTTTTATTTTGAGACAAATAAATCAATTATTTGTTCTTGAGTAAAAATCCATTTTCAATATATTATTTTCCTAACTTTATTCTTATAATCAAGACAAGGAATTGGATCTCCTTACCTTCATTTCATCAAGCTAATTTTGAGGGTAAACATTTTTGGCTCAATTTCTTAATTTAATTTTTAATTTCATTTTTTTGTTTCCAATTAATTAATTAACATGTATATTCTTTTAGTTCTATCACTTTCTTCTTATTTTTTTATTCTTTTGTTTTTTATTTAAGTAATTATCATGTGAATTCTTTTAGATCTATTATTTAATTGTTCATGTTCTTACTTCTTACTTTTTAATTGTTTATATTATTATTTCTTATTCTTATTTCTTATTTAATTGTTCATGTTTATATTATTGTCATCATTTTTGTTCATATATATTATTAGTATTATCATTTAACATGTTTTAGCATAATTGGCCTATTTTGTTTTCATTTTATTCTTCCTCCATATTTAATTGTATTGTTCATCTTCTTTAATGTTATTATTATTATTATTATTATTATTATTATTATTATTATTATTATTATTATTATTATTATTATTATTATTATTATTATTATTATTATATTTGATTGTTCATATTCTTTGTTATTATTATGTTATTATTATTGTTGTAGTTATTACCATCATTAGTATTATTATTATTATCCTTATTCTTGTTTAATTTTATTATTACTATTATTATTTATGTTTTATGCATGCTGAATTTTATATGTATTATACTTTTTATGCATGATTGGATATTATTTTATGCTTTTTATGCATGTTAAATTTTATTAGCACTATTTTATGTTTTTTTAGCTTGTTGAATTTATAAATTTGTTAAATTGCATGTTTTTATTATGTCATTTTAATTGGCTTGTCATACATGATGCAATTTTGATTGCCTTAATTTAATTGTTTTAATGTTATATATTTAATTCATTTTTTATACTAACTTCATTTTTATTTATTTTGTTTTCAATACTTATTTTTAAGTGTGAGTTTTTTTTTATACCAAGTGGGAGCCCATGAAGATTTGAAGATCCATTTGGGAGTTGATTTGTTATTTTTATTATTTTCATTACTTTGCTTTCATTATCTTATTTAATATGTAATTTGTAATAAATTATTTTTTTATGCACGTTAATTAAAAAAATCACAAAAAATTTCTATTAAACTAAATTGGGTTTTATCTAATAAAATGGGACTAATGTCCTAACTTTTTTCATCCAAAATAAATTGTCACTTTAAAATTGTTTGCTTTAATTATGTATGAGAGGACCAATGTCCTCATCTTTAATAAATAGTCCGATTTATGTATGAATTGTATTTTATTCACAAATGGGGGTTGTATTCTGCCCCTAGTTTTGTTGTAATTTATTTTCATGCGCTTTTATTTACTTTATCTACCGCTTTCTTTATATGATTGACGTGAGTTTTAATTAAATTGCATTAAAATGGAATGAGAAAAGGCATGAAACGCTAAATTCAAAACTTGATTATAAACTTAGCCAGGGTATGAATAAATGGGAAGTCCCGAACCATCTCTGGTCTTTGGGCTCAACGAGGCGAGAGGACCATTTCAATGTTCCATTGGAATGGGACTTCCAAGACACCTCTTGTGTCCCGTAAAAAGGCTTTAATTTGCATAGTCCTAGGCTCCACGAGCCGAGAGGACCATCCTAATGTTCTATTAGTGTGGGATCTCCAAGACACCTCTGGCTTGCCCAAAATGGACATAGCAGCGCCGTCTTAGGCTCACTGAGGCTAGATGACCTTTCCCAATGTTCTATTGGGTGGCGACTCCAAGAAACCTCCTTGTTGCAAAAAATGGACGCACTTGTAATTTCTTACAAGTTTTAATGAACCTCTCTTGATCGCCCTAAAAGCGGGCCTTCGGGGGCCACGGGGTTCTGCGCGGGTCACATTGGCGACTCCGCTGTGGAATAATAAGAGACTTCCCTTCGAAAGCACCTTGGCTAAAATTTACAATTGAGTTTTAATTTAGAAATTTCATCTCTTTTTGAAATTGCATTGCATCCATGCTAGAGCCTTAGATTATGCTAGTTTGGTCCCTATTTTAACCCCGGTGCGTTCCCGAAGCATGACCCTACGTTCACTCAATGTGGGGAAGTGTTAAGGATAATCACCAGCCCAAGCCTCGTACCTTATGGTATATCAAATGGTGACCCAATCGGTCGTTATGCTCGTGATGAGCTAGACCTGTTGGCAGGGACCATGCTTGGGTAGCCCTAAAGTATCATCACCTTTGACCAAAGCTCATGTAATGGCAATAGATACTTCCACTAGGTGAAATGTGCCGTAATACCGTGCGTCCTATTTGGGCCGTCGTATATTGGAAAAAATCAATTAAATAAAATGGTCTTTATCAAAGGCTTTCATGCCCTGGTTGGCCTATCTTAATTTAGTTGAATTTTTTAAATGCATAATGGCCAGACAACCATACGCATGTACATTAGATAGGAGATGTTATGCTGCCGATTTTTCACTGTGCACCATACACGTCCAATGGGTTCCTCTTAACCCTTGGATAAAGCCCACCTAGGAAAGAGACTATGCTACCTCGTGTGTGGGAGAGATAAGGTTAAAAGGATCTATCTGCTTGTATGTGTTTGTCTATGCGGCACCAGCACGACCATGCATTGCATTTCAATCATGCATCATCCTAACGAGATGTATTTTTTTCAGCCATCATAGATTCGCCCGGGTGGTTTAGGGGTCCCGACGGTCCGTTGAGAAGGATTTCACTCTTGGGGTTACCAAAGCTAGTATCATATCAGAACTCAGATTCTCTTTCAGAGGCTAGTGAGACTTTCTCTTCAGAATTATCACTAGAGACAAGTATGACTAACCAATCAAGTGGGTCTGATGCAACCCTGGCAATGATCGTCGAGGAAGTAGGGAGAAGAATGGAAGAGTTTGAGGCCAGAATGATGGCCATGATGGGCAACCTTACCACTACCTTAGCTCCACTTGCGGGGCAATAAGCTGCTGCTCCTATCAGGGGACAAGATGAACAAGGGGGTGTGAGAGAGGATCTCCCTGCTGTGGCTGACCCACCTGTGGTTGAGCAAAGAGCCCCAGTGCCTGTAGAGCGCAGGGAAGTCCTTAAGTCTTAGGTTGACCTCTGGGAAGATGAGCAAGAGGAATAGATGGTGGCAAAGGGAAAGTCGCCTAAGCTAGAGGAAGCAATGTGGAGGAAGATGGAGGAGAAATTTGAAGCTATGACAAGGATGATGACGGTAGGAAGGGGAATGAACTCGGAGGATCGTGAGCTGGATGGGGATGATTTGATCCCCCAGAACTTCAAGATGCCTGATATCCCAAAATTTGACGGCACCTCTGACCCTGTTGCACACATCAAGCAGTACTCGCTAGTCATGAATGGGACAACTTTAACAAGGAAGCAGAAGATAGAGTACTTTTGCTTGAGTCTTATAGGGGCTGTCATTCACTGGTACCATGGGCTGGACAGGAGATCCAAAGAAGACTGGGACTTGTTGACTGAAGAGTTCCTAAAGAAATACGATTACAGTGCTCGGATGGAGGTCACAATGAAGGATCTAGAGCTATTGCAGTAGAAGGCTGGGGAGTCTTTCCATGAATACCTCACTCGGTGGAGGAACCGGGTTATGGAGATGAAGCACAAGCCTGACACACCTTATCAGATCCGATTATTCATTCGAAATGCTAGCCCATATCTAAGAGATGGACTGAAAATGAAGGGGCTGAAAGATTTGGAGTCCTTGAAAGACATTGCTATATAGGCAGAAGGAGAATGTATGGCCAGAAGGGCAAGCAGTGAGGCTTATGCTAAGAAGGGCTACAACAATCAAGGTGCAACCAAGTCAGCTAGTCCCAGTAGTGGTAACAGAAGTGGGAAGACAGCTGAGGTGTCGGTAACAGGAGTGAATCAGAGGTACTTCTCGAATTTAGGTAGGCCTTTGTCATGGGTATTGAAAAGGTTGATGAAGGAGGGGAAGCTACAACCCCTGCCACCTAGGCCAGCTAGGACCCAAGGGGAACCGGGGCATAAAGAGAACGAATATTGTGCCTTTCACCAACATACTGGGCATCTGACAGACAATTGCTTTAGGCTGAGGCACCAGATTCAGGATCTGATCGATAGTAAGTAGATCACCGATCCTGAAAAGAGGGAGAGCAAGAAGAAGTCTAATTTTAATGCTGTGCCACCGCCTGTCTTTATGATTGGGTCGAGCTTACCCGAATGGTATGTCCTTCAAGATTTGTATGGAAATGATTACTTCGCTATCACTCGGCCTGAGGCAAGTGAAGAAGGGATTCCCGTGGCGGCGATAGACTGTTGGTCCACTAGTGAGAGTGGAGATGAAGAAGAAGAGGAGAAAGATGGAGAGTTCACGGATCCATGGGATTCGGATGAGGAGGAAAGAGTCGGGGCTGTAACAAGAAGTGGGAGAGTGGTCCCCGAAATTGAGAAGCAGCAGGACTCAGTGCAAGCACCTGTGGAGAAGGAGCCGGAAGAAAATCCCATAGTAAAGCAGCTGAAAAAGACCACGGCTCAGATATTTATTTGGAACCTTCTAAGGCAGTCCCCTTCTCATAGACAAAAGTTAGTTGAGGCTTTGAGTGAGTCCACCGTAGCCACCACAATTTCTCCATCCGAGCTGCTAGATCTCGCCAAAGGGAGATCAGGGGAAAGACTGATGTTTTTTTATGCAAATTTTCCAGCTGAAGGCCGCAATCACAACCGACCACTATACATCAAAGCATAAATTAACGGCAAGCACACTGCTTGTGTTATGGTTGATGACGGGTCATCCATAAATGTCTGCCCTTTGCTGGCACTTTAGGCTTTTGGGCTGGACGAGAGTATGTTGAGTAAGTCTGATCTGACCATCACAGCCTATAATAATGCTAGGAGACAGGCATCAGGAACATTCAGAGCTCTAGTTAGGACTGAGCCCATTGAGACAGAAGCAGAATTTGTGGTCTTGCCTATCCCAGCAAATTTCTCAGCCCTACTGGGAAGACCGTGGTTCTATAAATTGGGAGGAGTACTGTCCACCCTACATCAAATGGTAAAGATACCTCATGAAGGGGAGGTGGTGACCATTAAAGCAGCGAGAGAGAACCAAGTGTCTGCCTTGGGGATCTCTAATCAGCCATTTAGTGGCTTTCACGTATCAGTGATTGGTGAGGAGCAGGGCTTGGCAGGTATCCCTCAAGTGATGAACATGATGAAGAGGATGCACTTCCTCCCAGGGGCTGGATTAGGTAAAAATTTGCAGGGGTTGCAAGATGCCATCACAACATAAGGCCAGAAAGATCGGAAGGGACTGGGCTACAAAGGAGAGCATGGCAGGAAAAAAGTGTCTGAGAAGATTCCCCACATTTCAGAGAGTTTTGTTCCCTCATCTTCGGTCTGTGCTTATACTGGAGAAGAAGAGCCTCAATGGGTGGATGGAAAGATCATTCTGGGGTTTGAAATTTTCAATGATGTCTTTGACTGGGATGTTAGAGTTATCAAGCCTGCAGAGAACTTCTGGGATGAGGAGATCATGACTCAATGCAATATTTGGGATAGGGAAGGACCTGAGGAGATTATCACTGATAAGCTGTTAGCTACTAGGTTGAAGGGAAAAGAAAAGTTGGTAGAGCCAGATCTGAAGTTTGAAGATTTGGAGATCTCACCAGAGGTAGTTGAAAAGCCTCCACCAAGCTAAGAAGTCAAAGCCCAGTCGGCTGTAACATCGTCGTCGACAGAAGATGAAGACAGTAGTTGTTTAGATAGTCTTTTTATGCCCGAACTTTTTAATGACAATGTTAATGCTTCTGATTACATCAATGAGATGAATAACATTGCTTACTTGTGTGATGTTTCTGATGATTTCATTCCTCATGATCATAAACATGATGCATTCATTTCTGACATTAACTCAACTAGCACGACTGCATTTAATCTTGAAACTTTGGAGAATCCAAAGGAAATTTTTATAGCATCAGATATAACTCCTGAGGAGAGGATAAAATTTTAGAGAATATTGAAAAAATATGAAAAAGTCTTTGCCTGGACCTACGAGGACATGCCGGGAATTGATCGAGATGTAGCCGAACATGCCATTCCAACTTACCCAGAAAGTAAACCGGTCAAGCAAAAGCTCAGAAGACTTTGGCCAGAATGGGCTCAGAAGGTGAAAGAGGAGATCCATAAGCAGATTGAGGCTAAGTTCCTACTAGAAGTTAAATACCCGACGTGGCTGGCTAATATAGTTCCTGTGGCTAAAAAGGATGGAAAAGTTTGAGTATGTGTGGACTATCGGGACCTGAACAAAGCCTGCCCGAAAGATGATTTTCCTCTGCCTCATATTGATGTGCTGGTAGATAGTGCCGCTGCTTGCATGATGTACAGTTTCGTGGACGGGTACGCAGGGTACAATCAAATCCTTAACAAGATAGTGGATCGAATAAATACAACTTTCATAACTGAATGGGGTACATTTGCTTATCGGGTCATGCCTTTTGGATTAAAGAATACAGGAGCAACCTATCAGAGAATGGCCACCAGAGTTCTCAATGATTTGATCCACAAGGAAGTGGAGGTGTATGTTGACGACATGATGATCAAGTCAGCTACCAAAGAGGGTCACTTCGAGGCTTTGGAAAAGTTCTTTCAAAGGATCAATAAGTATGATCTGCGCCTCAATCCCAAGAAGTGCATTTTTGGAGTTACCTCTGGTAAGCTATTAGGCCATGTGGTAAGCCAGAGAGGAATTGAAGTAGATCCTGACAAGGTCAGGGCCATTAAAGAGATGTTAGTGCCTCAAAAAGAGAAAGAGGTTAGAAGTTTCTTGGGAAAGCTTCAGTACATCAGCTGGTTTATTGCCAAGCTGGCTTCAGTATGTGAGCCCATCTTCAAGCTTCTTAGGAAGAATCAACCTGTGGTGTGGAATAATGATTGTCAATTGGCCTTTGATACTATTGAGGATTATCTCCTGAATCCTCCAGTTTTAAGACCACCACGGCGTGCCAAACTATTAATCCTGTATCTGGCAATAGAAGACAATTCAGTGGGTGCCATGATGGCCCAGGAGCATGACTTTGGAGTGGAGTTTGCTGTTTACTATCTTAGCAAGAAATTCCTAACATATGAAGCCAAATATGTTGAAGTAGAAAAGATTTGCTTGGCAGTTATTTTGGCTTCTAAGAAGTTGCGGCACTACTTTCATTCTTTCAGTATGCAAGCGGTTGCCAAGCATAACCCGCTTAGGTACCTTCAGGAAGCACCCTCTCTGCTAGGAAAGATGGGAAGGTGGTTACTATTATTGCAGGAGTTCGATATCGAATACATCACCAGGAAAACCATTAAAGGAAGAGCTGTAGCTGAGTTCTTGGCTGAACATCCTATTGAGGGAGACCAGTTCGAGTACAAGTTTCCAGATGAAGATTTCATGGCCATAGCAGTACAAGGGTGGAAATTGTTCTTCGATGGGGCACTCAACAGTAAATGGGCAGGAGCGGGGATCATTCTTACGACCCCGGATGGTGAAAAGCTGCCATTAGCCAAAAAGTTGAGGTACAAGGCGACCAATAATGAAGCAGAATATGAGGCTTGCATCTTCGGATTGGAAGCATTGCTGGCTCTGGGGGCAAAGACTGCAGAAGTCTTCGGAGATTCTTCAATGGTAATTCACCAAATCAGAGGGGAATGGACAGTTAAGGAAGAGAGGCTGTTACCTTATGTGAAGCACTTGAGAATGTTGATTAGCTAGCTTGAGACTTGCACCTTTCACTTCATCCCCAGGGATGAAAATCAATCGGCTGATGCTCTAGCGACATTAGTGTCCATGTGGGATAATCCAATGGGGGTTGCTATGAAACCCGTGCTAATCTCTAGCTCGGAAAAGCCTTGTTTTGAAGCTGAGCAGGTGATAGATGTTGGGGCCACCGATGGAAACCCTTGGTACTACGACATTCAGAATTATTTGGAACGGTTAGTTTTTCTAGAGGAAGCTACTGAGAAAGACCAAAGGATGATTCGGAAGTTGTCCACACAATTCATCAGTGTAAATGGCGCTTTGTATAAAAGACAAGCCGATGGTATCCAGTTAAGGTGTTTGGCGAAAAAAGAAGCTGAAAAGGTTATGGAAGAGGTTCATGCCAGAGTCTGTGGAGCTCACATGAATGGCTTAGCCTTAGCAAAGATGATCATTCACCAAGGATTCTATTGGCTCACAATGGATACGGATTGTTCAAAATATGTGAAGCAATGACAGTTATGCCAGCAATACGCGAATTTAAGGCATGTCCCAGTTTCAGAGCTACATAATTTGACATCTCCATGGCCATTTGCAGCTTGGGGGATAGATATCATAGGCGAGATACCTCCTACAGCTTCTAATGGGAACATGTTCATTATAGTTGCCATTGATTATTTCACTAAGTGGGTCGAAGCTGAATCTTTCAAGAAGATTGATGCTAGGAATAAGGCAAAGTTCATCGAGAAGAATTTGATATGCAGATATGGCCTCCCACACCATATTGTATCTGATAATGGGGTACAATTCTTAGCAGAAACTAAACAGATGCTTCAGAAGTATGAAATCCAGCATCACAAGTCTTCTCCTTACCGTCCTCAAGCTAATGGTGCGGTTGAAGCAGCGAACAAGAATGTGAAAAGAATATTGGCCAAAATGGTTCAGAGTTATAAAGATTGGGCGAAAAAGCTACCTTTTGCACTCTGGGGTTATAGAAGCACAGTCAGAACCTCTACGGGAGCAACACCATTCTCTCTGGTATACGGAACTGAAGTAGTTTTGCCGGTTGAAATTGAGTTGAAATCTTTAAGGGTAGTCATAGAAGCTGAGATTCCAAAGACAGAATGGGCACAATAGCGATTGTTGCAGTTGAATCTATTGGATGAAGATAGGTTGAGAGCCTATTACTACAATAAGGTTTATCAGAAGAGACTAGCTCGGTCCTTTGGCAAGAAGGTATGAAAGCACCCGTTGAAGGAAGGGGACCTGGTCTTTAAGGTGATGAGGCCGGGAGTGCCAGACATAAGAGAAAAATTCAGGTTGACCTGGGAAGGCCCTTTCATTTTGAAAAAGTTGCTAACAAAGGGAGCAGCAATCTTGGCGGACAGTGATGGGAATGATTTTAAAGACCTGGTCATTGCCGATAGACTAAAAAGGTTCCATGGCTAAAGACCAGAAAATAAAAAGAAGAGAATAAATGCCCCGCAGGTTGAAAACTGAAAAAAAGGCGGCCTTGCTAAAATTGGGTGCCCTGTCAGGGTGAAAACTGGAAAAAGGCATACTGGTAAAAAATTAAGGGCCGAGAGAAAATGTTCAATCGAGAAAACCCGAGAGGGCCGATTGATAACAGGAGTTTGATGGTTACAAGATCTATTTCGAGATTAGGTGTAGTCTTGTGCTTTTGAATTCTTGTTAAATAAGGATCATGTATGATGAAATCATATAGAAATGTACTCAATTTTGCAATGAATAAAAAATACAGTTTTCATTTTCATTGTTTTCTTTAGTTATGCCTTAAAAAGAAATATATCACTTATTCATCTAATGACTATTGTCTAATGATTTTGTCGGAAGGTGCCTAAGCAGATATGTGCTATTCACTCTTAGCGGTGGTTCTGATAATAGCCTTCTCTTGTAGTTCCTTAAAAAAAATAATAATAATAAAAAGAGTCCGTTAGAGATGAAAACCGTAACTGGCTCTCTAAGCAAAAGTTAGGCCAAAGGGCAGGGTGAAAACCTGCAAATAGGCAGTCTGCCCTACAAAAAATAAATGAAATAAATAAGAGCCGCTGGATTGGGTTGGGTCCATTCCAGGCAAAAGTTAGGCAAAGGGTTATGTGAAAATTCCCGAAGGGACGCATTTCCCACAAAGAAAAGCTAGTGTGAAAATCCACAAGGGACGCACTACCTTTAAAGCAATGATGTTTGATGCCTGGAGCGAAAAGGCGGCATTACTTCGGATGATCATTTTTCAGTCAGATAATGCATGAGTCAGATCCTGGGCATATGATCATTGGCCGGGGGGCAAAGATGCACACTTGATGTCTCTCTCAGAAAATGTTTTAGGGTTAGAGTCCCTAAAGCCAAGATGTCACTCTTTCAGATCCTTGGAGGCACGATGCACCAGTCAAGCTATATCCTCAGCAGACCCTTAACCACCTAGGATAGGGTCAATCTATTTTTTCAAACATTTACATCTCATATCATATACACTTAAATTTTTGTATATATTTCTATGCACATAGTTTTGCAGGAAATATCTAAATGAAGATCATCGATTCTCGCATTTTTAGTAGTCTGTAGTAGACTCGGTGCAGTCCTCTTTTTGCACTTTTTGTAGTCTGTAGCAGACTTGGTGCAATCCTTCTTTTGCGTTTTTTGTAGCCTGTAGCAGGCTCGGCGCATCATCATCTACGGATGGCAGCTGCGCTTTTAGTAGTCTGTAGCAGACTCGGTGCAGTCCTCTTTTTGCACTTTTTGTAGTCTGTAGCAGACTCAGTGCAATCCTTCTTTTGCATTTTTTGTAGCCTGTAGCAGGCTCGGCGCATCGTCATCTACGGATGGCAGCTGCACTTTTAGTAGTCTGTAGCAGACTCGGTGCAGTCCTCTTTTTGCACTTTTTTTAGTCTGTAGCAGACTCGGTGCAATCCTTCTTTTGCATTTTTTATACCCTGTAGCAGGCTCGGTGCATCGTCATCTACGGATGGCAGCTGCACATTTAGTAGTCTATAACAGACTCGGTACAATCCTCTTTTTGCACTTTTTGTAGTCTGTAGCAGACTCGGTGCAATCCTTCTTTTGCATTTTTTGTAGCCTGTAGCAGGCTCGGCGCATCGTCATCTACGGATGGCAGCTGCACTTTTAGTAGTCTGTAACAGACTCGGTGCAGTCCTCTTTTTGCACTTTTTGTAGTCTGTGGCAGACTCGGTGCAATCCTTCTTTTCCGTTTTTTGTAGCCTGTAGCAGGCTCGGCGCATCATCATCTACGGATGACATTTGCACTTTTAGTAGTCTGTAACAGAGTCGGTGCAATCCTCTTCTTGCATTTTTTGTAGTTTGTAGTAGACCCGGCGCATCACCGTCTTAGGATGATCCCTAGCACTTTGTAGTCTTGTCAGCGACTCAGTGCAACTCAAGAGGATGAATCACAGCACTGTTCACGAGGGAGCAGTTGGAAGGAGAGAGCCTCAGGTACACGCTTCTTTCCTTTTCTTGAATTTTGGCTCACCTAGGCACCCACACACTAGCCTCCCTAAAATCGGGGGTAACTATAGACACCGGGTCCCGAGTAGCCTTGATCAGGATTACCCAATGATGAAATTAAGTGTGCCGATTTATAGGCAAAAAGAATGAAAGTCGGAAGTGATAATTTCCTTGTCGTTTGATTTGTTAGGAATAAATAAAAATGTATTTTAAAAATGTCTTAAAAATTATTTTGGGGAAAAAAAAGTGATTTTTTAATTTTTTGTGTTTTATAGAAAATTTGAAAAAAAAAACTTTTCCGCGCGAATGTCGGGCTGTGGCAGCCCTGGGCGACGCGCGGCGCGCTCGCTCGCGTGTGCGATGTGCGCAAGCGGCGCACTGGCCGTCGCCTGCGCGCTCGGGCAATGGCCTGCCCGCCGCGTGCAGCTGGGCGCGCGCCCCGCGTGCAGCTGGAGATGCCCGTTCGGCGTCTCCCGCCCCTGTGCGCCCGTTTTCGCCCCAATGGCCTTTTTGGCCATATTTTCTTCATTTTTAATGCTTTTTAACTCATTTTTTTTGCATAATTTAATTCTAAAAGCTTTTTTATCTTCCAACCCATCAAATTCAGTGGGTTATTGTAGTTATTGGAATTAAATCAATTTAATTTCTTAATTAAAAAATTCTGAATTTTGGGGTTATAAAAAAGAATTTTTAAAAGAATTTTGGGGGGAATTTTTTTTAGAAAATTATTTTTTCTTCTTCTTTCTTCTCTCAAACAAATTCTCTCAATTTCTAAAGAATTTTTCCAAAGTGAATTCTTGAGACAAAAAAATAACAATTTTTGTTCTTGGGAATTTTTCTTCTTTTCATTAAACAATTTTTACTTTGAGCCAAATAAATCAATTATTTGTTCTTGAATAAAAATCCATTTTCAATATATTATTTTCCTAACTTTATTCTTACAATCAAGACAAGGAATTGGATCTCCTTACCTTCATTTCATCAAGCTAATTTTGAGGGTAAACATTCTTGGCTCAATTTCTTAATTTAATTTTTAATTTAATTTTTTTTGTTTCCAATTAATTAATTAACATGTAAATTCTTTTAGTTCTATCATTTTCTTCTTATTTTCTTATTCTTTTGTTTTTTTATTTAATTAATTATCATGTGAATTCTTTTAGATCTATTATTTAATTGTTCATGTTCTTACTTCTTATTTTTTAATTGTTTATATTATTATTTCTTATTCTTATTTCTTATTTAATTGTTCATGTTCATATTATTGTCATCATTTTTGTTCATATATATTATTAGTATTATCATTTAATATGTTTTAGCATAATTGGCCTATTTTATTTTCATTTTATTCTTCCTCCATATTTAATTGGATTGTTCATCTTCTTTGATGTTATTATTATTATTATTATTATTATTATTATTATTGCTATTATTATTATTATTGTTATTATTATTATTATTATTATTATTATTATTATTATTATTATTATTATTATTATTATTATTATTATTATTATATTTGATTGTTCATATTCTTTGTTATTATTGTGTTATTATTATTGTTGTAGTTATTACCATCATTAGCATTATTATTATTATTATTATTATTATTATTATTATTATTATTATTATTATCCTTATTCTTATTTAATTTTATTATTACTATTATTATTTGTGTTTTATGCATGCTAAATTTTATATGTATTATACTTTTTATGCATGATTGGATATTATTTTATACTTTTTATGCATGTTAAATTTTATTAGCACTATTTTATGTTTTTTTAGCATGTTGAATTTATAAATTTGTTAAATTGCATATTTTTATTATGTCATTTTAATTATCTTGTTATACATGATGCAATTTTGATTGCCTTAATTTAATTGTTTTAATGTTATATATTTAATTCATTTTTTATACTAACTTCAGTTTTATTTGTTTTTTTATTTTATTTTCAATACTTATTTTTATGTGTGAGTTTTTTTTATACCAAATGGGAGCCCATGAAGATTTGAAGATCCATTTGGGAGTTGATTTGTTATTTTTATTATTTTCATTACTTTGCTTTCATTATCTTATTTAATATGTAATTTGTAATAAATTATTTTTTTATGCACGTTAATTAAAAAAATCACAAAAATATTTCTATTAAACTAAATTAGGTTTTATCTAATAAAATGGGACCAATGTCCTAACATTTTTCATCCAAAATAAATTGTCACTTTAAACTTGTTTTCTTTAATTATGCATGAGATGACCAATGTCCTCCTCTTTAATAAATAACCCGATTTATATATGAATTGTATTTTATTTACAAATGGGGGTTGTATTCTGCCCCTAATTTTGTTGTAATTTATTTTCATAACTTTCTTTAAATGATTGACGTGAGTTTTAATTAAATTGCATTAAAATGGAATGAGAAAAGGCATGAAACGCTAAATTCAAAACTTTATTATAAACTTAGCCAAGGTATGAATAAATGGGAAGTCCCGAACCATCTCTGGTCTTTGGGCTCAACGAGGCGAGAGGACCATTTCAATGTTTCATTGGAATGGGACTTCCAACACACCTCTTATGTCTCGTAAAAAGGCTTTAATTTGCATAGTCCTAGGCTCCACGAGGCGAGAGGACCATCCTAATGTTCTATTAGGGTGGGATCTCCAAGACACCTCTGGCTTGTCCAAAATGGACATGGCAGCGCCGTCTTAGGCTCACTGAGGTTAGACAACCTTTCCAAATGTTCTATTGGGTGGCGACTCCAAGAAACCTCCTTGTTGCCAAAAATGGATGCACTTGTAATTTTTACAAGTTTTAATGAACCACTCTCGATCGCCCTAAAAGTGGGCCTTCGGGGGCCACGGGGTTCGGCGCGCGTCACATCTGCCCACTCAAAATAGTGGATAATGAGTAAACACATAGATATCCGTAGGTCCCAACAATATCTTTCTAAACACATGGATACCCAAAGGTATCAAAATGATTCTTTTCTTTTTGTATCAAAACATTTTTGCATGGGATCTTAACCATGATCAAAATTCAAAAAGGATCGCGGGGATCCAAACAGGGACCTGATCAGGGTCCTAAATGCATGGCTGCAGCTAACTGAACTCTATAGGCATGCCTATCTATCCACTTATTTTACTTTTGCAGGTTAGGCATCAATACAATATCGCACATTCATCACATAAGGATTAAATGCTACAATTCACTATCATATACTAGATAATAATCCAGTATATAAAATCTAAAAGTAATACAATACTCAGAAGAGAAAAATAAAATAGAATTCAAAAATTCCATTTTTCAAAACAGAGAGATTTTACACGGCGGTATGACAAAACCTTACCGCCGTGTAAGACATTCCACACGGTGGTAAAGAAAACTTTACCGCTGTGTGGCTTGCCGAACCAGACTCCACAGAAAACAAAATACATTTACACGGTAGTATGACAAAATCTTATCGCCTTGTAAGACATCCCACACGATGGTAAAGAAAACCTGACCGCCATGTGAGCTGTCGAGCTAAAACTTCACAAAACAAAATGCATCTACACGGCGCTATGGAAATCCTGACCGCCGTGTAACAATGCACCAAAGCAACCCGTCCAAATAGAATGCATTTACACGACAGTATGACAAAACCTTACTGCCATGTAACTGCACAAGCAAGCAAAACTCAACCCAAAAATTTGATCACATGGTGGTAAGGCCTTTCATACCGCTATGTGACTCATCAAAAACCTAGAAAATTCATGTTATACACTTTCCAAACCTTAAACCCAAAATCCAACTTCAACACCACTCTCAAATTATGCCATCAAAACTTAATTCTATCGAGTTAAAACTCCGAATTAGCATCTCAAGCAACTTAATTTACCAATCTAGCCAAAATCATACCAAATTCACAAATTCCATTATACTACCACATTAACAATTTTCATCTCAAATCACCATCATTTCGAAATTCAACTCAAAGTGAACTATACTCATGTAAATATACAACTAATCAGGCTCAATTTCATAAATTACCAGAAATTTGTATCATAAGTGAATATTATTCAAAACACAAAATTCCCAAACCTTGACATACATAGCTCCACCACAATCACTTGGATGAACTCCCTCCAACCTTCTCTTTACATTTGACTTCCTTAGCAGGAAATTCTAGAAATTTGCCAAAAACCAAATCAGGGTCCACAAGCTTGCACAAGGAATTAAGGAACAAGAAACGAGGAGAAGAGAAGAAGATGTAGGAGACGGGGAGGGAGAGGCAAAAACGTGAATTTCTATCCCTCACTCTCTCTCTCTCTCTCTCCATTTTTATCTACTCTTCCTTACACTCTTTCCTACACTTGTCAATTCCTAGTTGGTGTTGGCAAAGTTCAATTTCAACCCCTTTTCTTTTCTCCATTACACAATCAAACCATTTAATTGATAAAATCATACAATAGACTCCTTAATTAAAATAACACATGCAAACATACACACAAAATTGCTCAGAATACTAGGGTGGGAATCGGGGTGTTATAGAACAATCTGCTCTCATAACTGCCTGCACAATCTGATAATAACTAACCCCCAGAGAAGACATCAAAGAAATTAGCATAGCTTTAAGAGACTCATTCAGACCCACTTCAAAATGCTAACATCTAAACTCCTCAGAAAGAACTCCTGGCGGTGCATACTTGTTGAGTCTATTGAATTCCTTTTCATAATCTGCCATTGATAGGGCTCTCTGCTTAAGACTCAAGAATTACGTCCATTTAGCCTCTTTGTATGCCTTGGTCACATACTTACTATGGAATTCTCTCACAAGGAACTCCCAAGTCACTAGATCAGGAATCTGAGTATGCCTAAGTACTAGTCTCTACCAATCATACGCATAACCCTATAATAGAGATACCACACATTCTACTTCTCTATCTGGAGGACAACTAATCTCCCACAAAAGTCTACTCACTTTTTCGATCCACATCTAAGCCTTATTCGACTCATCTAAACTCGTCCCATAAAAGTCCTCTGCTCCAAATTTCCTCATATTCTCAATCGAAGCACTAGGCGTAGTAATCCTCTCCAAGACTCTAGCCATATCCTGAGATACCTTATGCATGGCCTCAAAGGGAATCGCTGGGGCCTCAGGCTGCACCCTATCTTGCTGAGCAGAACCAGAAACTAATGGATCTTGCTCTTGGGAATTCGCACTCTCGGCTAACCCCTCGAGGGATCCACGGGCTAACTCCATCTAACTACAAAACATACACAGAAATCTGCATCAGGCCAACACAACTATAAACACATATTCTATTCTACACTCGCCCAAAAATGCCTAAACTGATGCTCTGATACCAAAAATTGTAATACCCCTTACCTATACGTAGGGACGCTCACTCCACAAAGAGAAGGAAGTGCCCCGCTAGATAAGGGTTGTCACACACACACTAACCGAAAGTGCATAAATTAAACATACATCAGAAACAGAATAAATTAAAACTTCTCAAAATTAAAACATAGCCTCGAAAGATGGATAAACAGAAATACTAAAACTTTTCATTAATTTCCCAAAATATCCATGACAAAGCTGAAGAACAAAATCGTCTATTACAGATAAATGATATACATAACAAATAATTGTATTCTATAAGATACAAAACCAAAGAAACATTACATCAGAATACCAAAATACATAATACAAAATTTCAAATTACAAAATCCTATTCTACAAAATACTCTCTCGATTCTGTTGACCTTGATGATAGCGAATCGATCTGCCCAAAAACTCTAACTGCTTCCACACATGCACGGATGAAACACCCGCGCTAAGCGATAATGCTTAGTGGGGAAGACAAAATAGAATACGACCACTCACAGTGGACGTCAAATGCAATTTTGCATACGCATGGCACAAATGCATTAATGAAGCATTAATGACAATTGAAAAGATAAATACATAAATTCCATAACTTCATTAGCACTACTCACATAATATAATTATATGAACTAAATCACAATAATACGCATCTTTTCAAAAATTACACATATTACAATAAACCTGCCCATTCAAAATGGTGGATAACGAGTAAACGCATAGATACCCGTAGGTACCAATAATATCTTTTTGAATGCATGGATACCAAAAGGTATCAAATGATTCTTTTCTTTTTGAGTCAAAATATTTTTGCATGGGATCTTAACGAAGATCCAAATTCAAAAAGGATCGCGAGGATCCAAACAGGGACCTGATCAGGGTCTAGAACACATGGCTGCAACTAAATGAACTCTATAGGCGTGCCTATCTATCCACTTATTTGACTTTTGCTGGTTAGGCATCAATACAATATCCCACATTCATCACATAAGGATTAAACGCTACAATTCACTATCATATACTAGGCAATAATCCAGTATATAAAATCTATAAGCAATACCATACTCAGAAGAGACAAATAAAACAAAATTCAAAAGTTCCATTTTTCAAAACAGAGAGCTTTTACCTAGCGGTATGACAAAACCTTACAGCCGTGTAAGACATTCCACACGGTGGTAAAGAAAACCTTACCGCTATATCGCCTACGGAACCAAACTCCATAGAAAACAGAATGCATTTACACGGTGGTATGACAAAATCTTACCGCCGTGTAAGACATCCCAGACGGTGGTAAAGAAATCCTGACCGTTGTGTGAGTTGTCGAGCAAAAGCTTCACAAAACATAATATATTTGCACGGCGGTATGGAAATCCTGACAGCCGTGTAATAATGCACCAAAGTAACCCATCCAATTACGTAGCGGTATGACAAAACCTTAACGCCGTGTAACTGCATGAACAAGCAAAACTCAACCTAGAAATTCGATCACATAGTAGTGAGGCCTTTTATACCGCCGTGTGACTCATCATTGTGTGGTAAGGCCTTTTATACACTTTCCAAACCTTCAACCCAAAATCCAACTTCAACACCGCACTCAAATTATGCTATCAAAACTTAATTCTATCAAGTTAAAACTTCTAATTAGCATCTCAAGCAACTTAATTCACTTATCTAACCAAAATCATACCAAATTCACAAATTCCATTATACTACCACATTAACAATTTTCATATCAAATCATCATCATTTCGAAATTAAACTCAAAGTTAACTATATACGTGTAAATATACAACTAATCAGGCGCAATTTTATGAATTACCAGAAATTTATATTATAAGTCAATATTATTCAAAACACAAAATTCCCAAACCTTGAGATACAAAGCTCCACCATAATCACTTGGATGAACTTCCTCTAACCTTCTCTTTACCTTTGACTTCCTTAGTAGAAAATTCTACAAATTTGCCAAAAACCAACTCAGGGTCCATAAGCTTGCACAAGGAATCAAGGAATAAGAAAAGAGGAGAAGAGAAGAAGATGAAGGAGATGGGGAGTGAGAGGCAGAAATGTGAATTTCTATCCCTCTCTCTGTCTCTCTCTCTCCATCTTCATCTACTCTTCCTTACTCTCTTTCCTACACTTGTCAGTTCCTAGTTGGTGTTGGCAAAGTTCAATTTTAGCCCCTTTTCTTTTCTCCATCACATAATCTAACCATTTAATTGATAAAATCATGCAATTGACTCCTTAAATTAAAATAACACATGCAAACATACACACAAAATTGCTCAGAATACTAGGGTGGGAATCGGGGTGTTACACTGGCATTTCCCTAATGGCTTTGACCTTATCAGGGTCGATCTCAATTCCTCTTTGGCTCACTACATGTCCTAATAGCTTACTCGAGGTAATTCTAAACATGCACTTCTTATGGTTCAACTGCAAATTTTACTTATCGATCCTTCGAAAGAATTTCTCTAAGGCCTCGAAGTGACCTTCTCTGGTGGCTAACTTGATCATCATGTCATAGACATACACTTCCACCTCTGTATAGATCTGATCATCGAGGATCCTAGTAGCCATCCTTTGATAAGTTGCACCTGCATTCTTCAAGCCAAAAGGCATTACCCTATAAGCGAATGTGCCCCATTCGGTTATGAAAGCCGTCTTAATCCGATCAACTTTCTGCTTGAGGATCTGATTGTACCCTTCATACCCATCCACAAAGCTATACATCATGCAGGCAGCTGCACTATCTACTAAAAAGTTGATATGGGGTAAAGGGAAGTCATCTTTCAGACAAGGTTTATTCAAATCCCGGTAGTCAACACATACGCTAACTTTGCCATTCTTCTTGGCTATGGGAACGATGTTGGCCAACAAAGTCGTGTATTGAACCTCGATAAGAAACTTGGCCTCAATATTTTTTGTGAACCTCGTCTTTAACTTTTTTAGCCCATTCTAGCCTAAGTTGCAACGCCACAATACCCCTTGGGAGGATATCGGGTTGCTACACACATATACACATGCAATACACTCATGCGGAAGCGGAATAATAAATCATACATGTCACATATGCAGCGGAATAATAAATCATACATGTCACACATGCAGCGGAATATTATCTCTAAACACATATTACTATATATGCATATACAAATATCCTTATCACATGCTTTACTATACACACGTATGTCAATATTAATGTCCTTATACATTTCATGAGTATTCCTTTAATAAACATTTACATGACTTATAGAAAATGCTTTACATGAACATATATTGTACCATACAAAGGTACTATATCAAAACAATATATAAAAAGGGACTTCAACTTGAACTCCTAGTGGCCATAACCTGCAAATGCTCAACTTCTTACTACCGGCAAACCTACATGGGAAAAACACCCGTGCTAAGCGATAACACTTAGTGGGGATAACGTAAATAATAGACTTCTTGCGAAGTCATAGGCAATAATAATATAATAGTTACATATCTGGTATGAGAATCATATAACAATATTTATTCCAAGTATAATAGTATGAACATACATTTAACATATAATAGCATGTTAAACATTGAAATCATGTGTTATACATTTACCTTTGACATTTAGTAACTTTATTTATGTCCATGCTTTCTAACTTTACTTATACGATATTAGCATGTCAATACATCTCATGTTCATACATGTGCTTACAAGCACATAGCACATCTCTTGTATGATCATATATAATAATAGCTTTCCTTGGACTCCCAAGCAATAGTACAAATACACATTTAGCATGCCAATCACATAACAATATTCATTACTGAACATATCTAAATGAACATGCAGTTTTCATATCATATCTAAAAAGTAGACTATATCATGTGCATATTCTCTAGCTTTAGTTACAGGCAGCATAACATGAGCATCAAATCGCTACTTCTTAAGTACTTTCACATGCATATAACCACCAGGGTAAATCTCTAGCATTTTCATGTACAAATCTTAGCTTTTCATATACTCTTGCAATCATATATCGGTATCTCTGGTACGATAGTCATGTACAAATTATAATGGTTCTGATAAATCCCTAACATATGATAGCATCCAATATACATATAAACATATAAAATAAATAGCCTGGCTTCATATGATAGTGGATACGGGTACATATAGATACTATCAAGCAGTACCAAACATCTGGAGATCGGAGTCTCAAATCATCTAGATACCAAAAGGTACCAAACATCTAGACACCCGTCGGTGCCAAACATCTAGCAGCTACAAAACATCTAACCCTTTTATAGGCATGCCTATCTATCAACTTTTATGAACATCTCAGGCTAATAACAAACACTTTATACACTTATCCATATGCATTACTTATATGCAACTACTATGTTATACTATTGCTCATACAACATAATGAATATATATTGATTCAACATACAAGTACACAATTCATTATTCATTTCCACATCATATATATATATATTAATTCATAGATTTATTACATTAGAGCTTATTATTAGCGTTATTAACTTATTAAAATTTCCATTTGGCATTCATGTGTATTTTCTAAGTGATAACTATTCTCATACTCATTTATTAATCCTAAACACGCATCAGATAGATCTCAAAAAGTTTTTGTGCAATACGGGTTCAAATCGGGAAGAAAAACACATAAAATTGCCAAAATAGAGGGGGCCACGGTGGTAATGACTTTGTTGTGACCATGTAGTCAAAAAATCGGCATTATACCCTCTCTCAGCATTGGCCATGGCAGCAATGAATTGGTTGTCATCGTGACATACCAAAATTTAGCAAAACAGAAGAAAACTTTAAGACTGCTTCTCTACTCTACCTTGTATAGCCTAAACCAATGTATAGACATCCATTTTAGGAAAAAATTCCTCTTAATATTTGTTCCCTAGGATGTGATGTTTCCAATGGCACAAATTTCAGATCATTTTGATTTAAAATGAAGGAGTTATGGCCAAGGGAACACAACTGGTTCCAAAAGCCCTCCTACAGAATTTTAATTACACTTATTGTCAATTCTGAAGACCTTAGAGTCCTCAACTCAATAGAGCTATTTCAACAACATTTATAGAAACAGATCTTATGGTTTGAACCCAATTGGTCTCATCCATTTTGGAGTTGTCAAACTCATTTTACATGATAACTAGTTCACATAGGTCAAAATAGACCTCAAAGACAGTTTGATACAATCAAGCTTGTCAGGCTTGAAAATAGTCAACTTTGCTAAACCAATACACTAAATTCAAACTATAGCTCCTATACACATCTATGAACATTAACGCACAATTAAATTCTCAGCATATGCTATTATCCATAAATTACACAACCTATACTCACATCTCTGAAATTAGGGTTTTATACATGGGTCAATATACTCATGGCAATCAAACCAATCTCATCAATATGCTACACAATTACACACTACAACTTGTATCATCTATCAAATATCATACAAAAACACATAAATCTCAGACTAACAACACATGCACTTTAACCAAATATAGGACATAATCCCTAACCTCTTAAAATGCAGCTTAAACCAATACTCTCCTCTTGATCAAATCTTATCCTTGCCTTTGTCCTTTCTCTTATCCAAGGCTTCATACACAATCAATCAATTACACATTCTTAGTCCATTACACAAACTAAGTCAAAATCCAACAAAACAGAACTAGGTAGGTGGAGATAACTTCAATTCAACTTACCTTCTCAACTAGTCTCTTAACCTCTTCAAACCAACAAAGCCAAACTCTTGAATTCAATCAAACAAAGAAGAAGAAAGGAAAGGAAACTCATGTAAGAAGAAGAGGAAAATCAGAATGGCCAACTAAGAATACAAAGGGAAAATGAGACAAATCTGCCTCCACAAAACCTTATATTTGCATGTAAAGTCTAGGTGGCATTTCCAGCAGCCACTTATCCACTCCTCATGCCACTTGTCCAACCTCTATGCCACAAGTCCAACTCATAGCAAATAACCCACTAAATCCTTAGCAAACTTCCCTTTAGTCCTTGGGCAACTCCCACTTAATCCCTCATCTAAATTCTTTCTTCCAAATACTTTTAATTTCTTTCAATTTCATCCTCATATGTACCATAAACTCATACTTGACTCAATTACTCTTGTACCTTATCATGCAATTAACACTATAATCCTTCTAGGGTACAATTGGGGTCATTACATAAGTATTCTGAGCTTTTGCTTGATCAGTTTATGATCAAGATACATTGTAAAGGCATGTTCAGCGATTTTATGATTGACTCCCACTACAAGAAAATTATCAAATAGCAACAGAAATTAGCAAACGAATTTATTGAATTTCCATTGCTAATCAAAATTAGAAACCGAAAATAGCAACGGAAAATTCGATTGCAATTTTGACGGTTGGTATTTTATAGCAACCAAAACTGTATTTCATTGCTAAATTTAGCAACAGAATTTAAATTCCATTACTAAATCTAACCAATATACATTCGGTGAATTGGTCAACATTACCAACAGAATTGATTTTTTCATTGCTAAATTAGAAACGAAATATAATTTCCGTTGCTATATTTACTATAACACCCCTTACCTATACGTGGCACTCCACACAGTAATATGATCAGAGCACGACGACAAGTAAAGGATGCTACCAGACAAAGCACAACAGAAATATTATCAAAAATAGAGTTATAATTTTTTTTTTAATACATAATACTTTTACATATCAAGATTGTATAATACTTTCAATATAAACATATTATATATAAATCCTTTAGTAATGAAACCATAGTTGATAACATTACAAATAATAGTTACAATTTTATTAAGATACTCCTACAGACTCGTTGGCCTTGACTACTGCGAAATGTCCCTGGTGACTCTTCTACCTTCAAACCTACATGGATGAAACACCCGTGCTAAGCTTAAAGCTTAGTGGAGAATACATAAACATAATATAAACGACCACTAACAGTAGTCGTCAACTTAAACATTCACTTGATGAACACTTGACTAGTATATATACATGCAATCATCACATACAATCATTGCATACAATTGTTCACTCATTAACTCATTTTATGATGAGATAATCACTTTCAAATCATTTATATTCATTTATGTCCCTAGTATAAACCCGGTAGAAAAATGTGAACCAGATAATCATGATGAGAATCTCGTGGTCCAGAACAGTAAAGAATGACCCGGAAGGACCACTCAGTAATGTCACAGAACAGTCAATCAGTTATCAGTATGGTAGTCCGTCATTGGCCTACCCAGTGTAGTTAAATTATCATGCATAAACCATATTTATAAAAATATAATAAAGTATTATTCAATTTATTTATCAATTATCCATGAAATAACACATTTTGATTCCCTTAAAATACATAATTAAGGGCATTTACTCATTTAGTACACACAAAATTCCATAATTATCATTTCGTTCTCAAACTTTTTAATTATTCCAATTATGTCCATTTTTTTAACACAAGTATCATTTTAATCATAAATTAACCATTTCAAGCGTGTTTTTACTAATTTGCCCCTGTATGAGACTGGCAAAAATCTATGCACTAGATAAACGGGACGTGAACCCCAAAGGCTCACAAACATACCAGAGGTGTCATACCCCAAAGTAGCCCTGTTCGGAATGTGTATGCTAAGTCGGGAATGCAAGGGTATTTCAGTAATTTGTGCATGAGAAATTTGGATAATAAGGACTTAATGGTAATTAATTAATTAAGTATGTTAAGAAGAGAAATGTTAGAGTGTGCTTGTGGTATACGGTTGTAGGGTGTTTTGGTTGTGGCATTTATCTAGTGAAGTGTGAGTTTGGTACCTTAGCATGAGATATTTATTCAAGAAAGGATTGGGTGCATGTGAGAGTTTGGTGCTTTGGTTTGGAAAAGTCTAAGTGGGTTTTGTGGTCCAATTGGGAGCTTCCATGTGGACTTGTTAGGTGGGCATTGAATAAAGAAAAAGAAGAAGAAAGAGGAAGAGAGAGGGAACACAGATTGTTGGCTTTCCCGTCCCCTCCTCTCACGCCTCCTTTCTTCTTCTCTTCTCCTTTCTCTGCTTTTCCTTTCATTCTCTTTTGGCTTGGAATTGTGCTTTGCTTGAAGAGGTAAGTTGGAGTTTAAGGTTTTCTACGTGCTGTTCTTCTTCTTCTTCTTCTACTGGTTTTACTTCAGTTAGGGTTTGGACTAAGGATTTTATGGGTTTCTTGTTTGTGCAAGCTTTGGGTTGCAAGAAGAAGCCTAAGGACAAGTAGAGGATTAAGGATTGAAGCTGGAAGTGCGATTTTTGGATCTTCAATTCCAGGTTTGGGAGCTGTGGTTCCTGCATTTGAACTTCTGAGTTGTTTTTGCCCTAATTCTCACTTAGGTTGTAAATGTATTTGTATTGTTTAATTTCTGGAATTTGGTGTGTTTTGGAATGTGTATATGCATGATTTATGTGAGTACATGTGTTAGTAATGCATGATAAGGATTGAATTGAAGGTACTGAGTTTGGGATTTGAACTTACTGTAATTTTTAGGGTTTATGTTCTTGTGGGAATTGTATGATATATGACCGACTTTATGAGCATATTTATATATCTATCGTACTCTGGTTTTTGCATGATGTATATATATTTATGCGTTGTACGATTCAAAAAGTGAATTGTTTTATGTATGACCTGCGAGAGTCAGTCTAGTGGATAGTTAGCCATGCCTAATAGAGTCCCGTTAGCTGTAGTCCTTTTGACGTTTGGACCGTGATCAGGTCCCCCGTTTGGTTCCTCGCGAACCCTTTATGTGTGCGGATCCTCGCGATCCTTTTTAATGTGCTTGGATCTTGTTTAAGATCCCCCCTCAGGAAAATGTTTCTATTGTGACAAAATAAAATGATTTTCGATTCGTACCCGTAAGGTACCCTTTGGCCGATTTGTACCCGTAAGGTACTATCAATACACTTGTTATCCACTATTGTGAGTCAACAGGTGCCTTGTTGTTTTGTTTTGTTGTGCTTTGAAATAACCATAAGATTATGACGCCCGTATGAGCTCAGTAATGACTTGAAGAAACAGTTTATATGTATATGAACATGGATATGAGCTTCGGAATGTATGTCTTTTTATTATAAGCATGCTTGGATATCTAACACCATTATCCGCACTTGTCATTTGTTGTGTTATAAGTTTCAGAATGCTTGAATGTGATTCGACTAATGTATTTATGTATGTGACTCAAGCATGGTTTGTTATATATAAGCATGTGAACCGAAGCAGTTGTGGCTGTAAGTATGTAAGATTTAACTGTATTTTCTACATGGTGATGATATGAATGTGATGTTATCTGATTATGCCTTCGGTCTCCGCTATTAGAGTGTTTTCGGCATGAGATTTATATATATTAGAGTTGCATAGCGGTAATGTGGTGCTTTGGATATCGTCCCTTGGATTTTGGCTAGTGTGTGTATGGCATGTCAAAGTATGTTAGATAGCTAGTACTCTTACATGATAGTTGGGTGCGTTATCATATGGTAATTGTGTCGCATTTGATTGGGTTGTCAGTTCATGCATGGGTACTTGGTTATGGCAATTGCATGTGAAAATCTCACGTGACTTCGCACGATAAAGTACTGATATTTGATACCATTGTAGGTTTATGCATGTGATATAGTATGTAGTTCTGCATGACGATACTTGTATCGTGTATTGTATTATGTCTGGTTGGGCCTATTCTTGACATAAGTATATGGTTATGGTTGTGAGTTTTCGAATTATTGCCTTTCTAAGCAAGCCTGATTATATATGTATTTTGAATGTTGCATTTGCCTTTGTGAATGTGTTATGCCTTGATGACCATTATGAATGGCCGTTCATACTCTTGTGTGTTCTTCCCACTAAGCGTTTATCGCTTAGCATGGATTTCCTTTCCGTGCAGGTGGCAGGTTTGGTTATGTTCGAGTCGCGCATCTGCAAGGTCGGCCACGTTGAAGTTAGAAGTTTTGTATTTTTGTTCAGCTTCTGTACTTCAGTTTTTTTGTTTATGTAGTATTGTATATATGTAATTATATGTAAGAATCTTGAGATTATTTTGGGTAATGTAAATGTTAGTATGTTTTTATGTTAAGTTTCCTTTGTTTTATCTTTCGCTTTATGCTTCCGCTTAGTGTCTGCGTGTGTGTGAGTTATTGCGTGATCAGTCGTTGCCCGCAAATTAAGTCAAGTTTTTAATTAACCCGTATTTTCGTATGTATGTTATGTATGAATGTATTCTTCCGCATTGTGCATGTGCATATCTGTGTGAGTGAGCGTTGGGTAGCGCGCCCGTCGCCGTCCTTCCAATGGGGGCGGCGATGGGGGTGTTACAGTTAGTGGTATCAAAGAACAGGTTTGATGATTCTTGGTGTGTTGTTTGTTATGTGTTGAGTCTTTGCATGATAGTCGGTTTTGTGTCGTGGCCTAATGCAGATGTGTCTTATTTTGTGTCGTGTCTAGATGGAGTCTGATCCTAGTGAGAATGTGGGCGAGACAACGGAAAGTGTGAACCCAGTTAGTGCTGATCAGAATGTTTTCGAGCGTCCTCCAGTTGAAGATTCCGGTCCTATTTCTGATGATAGGACATTAGTACAAGGGTTGATTCGGATTTTGGATAGGTTGACTGCTCCTCGTGCTTCTCAAGAATTTGTGCGGCATGTATCTCAGAAGAGAAAAGGATCGGTTAGTGAAGTGCTAGCAGGGAAAAGGGTTCGAGAGGCATCGATGTGTCAACAATGTCAGAAGCAACAAGGGGACAAGAGTAAGAAGAAGTGGCTACCGCCTATGTCAGCACTGCCAGAAGTGACATCGGGGCCCATGTCGGAAGCTCTCAGGTGCTTGTTTCAGGTGTGGCAGTATGGAACATCAGATAATCGATTGTCCGAAGAAGATGAGTGAGAGTCTAGCTGGGCAAGCTAGAAAGGATGTGGAGGATTTGCTCAGATCTTCTCGAGCGCCTACGGAGTTGGTAACGCATGGCAGGGATGCGATTGAGACCGCAGGTTCTTCTGGTAAGTTACATTGCATGCTTTTGTCTAAGTAAGTTTTGTTTGTTTGGGTTGTTTGGATGTAAGTGTTTCGCCGTGAATTTCGAGGACGAAATTCTTTTAGGAGGGAAGAGTTGTCACACCCCAAAATAGCCCTGGTCGGAATGTGTATGCTAAGTCGGGAATGCAAGGGTATTTCAGTATTTTGTGCATGAGAAATTTGGATAATAAGGACTTAATGGTAATTAATTAATTAAGTATGTTAAGAAGAGAAATGTTAGAGTGTGCTTGTGGTATACGGTTGTAGGGTGTTTTGGTTGTGGCATTTATCTAGTGAAGTGTGAGTTTGGTACCTTGGCATGAGATATTTATTCAAGAAAGGATTGGGTGCATGTGAGAGTTTGGTGCTTTGGTTTGGAAAAGTCTAAGTGGGTTTTGTGGTCCAATTGGGAGCTGCCATGTGGACTTGTTAGGTGGGCATTGAATGAAGAAAAAGAAGAAGAAAGAGGAAGAGAGAGGGAACACAGATTGTTGGCTTTCCCGTCCCCTCCTCTCACGCCTCCTTTCTTCTTCTCTTCTCCTTTCTCTGCTTTTCCTTTCGTTCTCTTTTGGCTTGGAATTGTGATTTGCTTGAAGAGGTAAGTTGGAGTTTAAGATTTTCTACGTGCTGTTCTTCTTCTTCTTCTTCTACTGGTTTTACTTCAGTTAGGGTTTGGACTAAGGATTTTGTGGGTTTCTTGTTTGTGCAAGCTTTGGCTTGCAAGAAGAAGCCTAAGGACAAGTAGAGGATTAAGGATTGAAGATGGAAGTGCGATTTTTGGATCTTCAATTCCAGGTTTGGGAGCTGTGATTCCTGCATTTGAACTTCTGAGTTGTTTTTGCCCTAATTCTCACTTAGGTTGTAAATGTATTTGTATTGTTTAATTTCTGGAATTTGGTGTGTTTTGGAATGTGTATATGCATGATTTATGTGAGTAGATGTGTTAGTAATGCATGATAAGGATTGAATTGAAGGTACTGAGTTTTGGATTTGAACTTACTGTAATTTTTAGGGTTTATGTTCTTGTGGGAATTGCATGATATAAGACCGACTTTATGAGCATATTTATATGTCTATCGTACTCTGGTTTTTACATGATGTATATATATTTATGCGTTGTGCGATTCGAAACGTGAATTGTTTTATGCATGACCTGCGAGAGTCAGTCTAGTGGATAGTTAGCCATGCCTAATAGAGTCCCGTTAGCTGCAGCCCTTTGGATGTTTGGACCGTGATCAGGTCCCCCGTTTGGTTCCTTGCGAACCCTTTTTGTTTGCGGATCCTCGCGATCCTTTTTAATGTGTTTGGATCTTGTTTAAGATCCCCCCTCAGGAAAATGTTTCTATTGTAACAAAATAAAATGGTTTTCAATTCGTACCCGTAAGGTACCCTTTAGCCGATTTGTACCCGTAAGGTACTATCAGTACACTCGTTATCCACTATTGTGAGTCAGCAGGTGCCTTGTTGTTTTGTTTTGTTGTGCTTTGAAATAACCATAAGATTATGATGCCCGTATGAGCTCAGTAATGACTTGAAGAAACAGTTTATATGTATATGAACATGGATATGAGCTTCGGAATATATGTCTTTTTATTGTAAGCATGCTCTGATATCTAACACCATTATCCGCACTTGTCATGTGTTGCGTTATAAGTTTCAGAATGCTTGAATGTGATTCAACTAATGTATTTATGTATGTGACTCAAGCATGGTTTGTTATATATAAGCATGTGAACTGAAGCAGTTGTGGCTGTAAGTATGTAAGATTTAACTGTATTTTCTACATGGTGATGATATGAATGTGATGTTATGTAATTATGCCTTCGGTCTCCGCTATTAGAGTGTTTTCGGCATTAGATTTATATATATTAGAGTTGCGCAGCGGTAATGTGGTGCTTTGGATGTCGTCCCTTGGATTTTGGTTAGTGTGTGTATGGCATGTCAAAGTATGTTAGATAGCTAGTACTCTTACATGATAGTTGGGTGCATTATCATATGGTAATTGTGTCGCATTTGATTGGGTTGTCAGTTCATGCATGGGTACTTGGTTATGGCAATTGCATGTGTAAATCTCACGTGACTTCGCACGGTAAAGTACTAATATTTGATACCATTGTATGTTTATGCATGTGATATAGTATGTAGTTCTGCATTATGATACTTGTATCGTGTATTGTATTATGTCTGGTTGGGCCTATTCTTGACATAAGTATATGGTTATGGTTGTGAGTTTTCGAATTATTGCCTTTCTACGCAAGCCTGATTATATATGTATTTTGAATGTTGCATTTTCCATTGTGAATGTGTTATGCCTTGACGACCATTGTGAATGGCCGTTCATACTCTTGTGTGTTCTGCCCACTAAGCGTTTATCGCTTAGCACGGATTTCCTTTCCGTGCAGGTGGCAGGTTTGGTTCTGTTTGAGTCACGCATCTGCAAGGTCGGCCACGTTGAAGTTAGAAGTTTTGTATTTTTGTTCAGCTTCTGTACTTCAGTTTTTGTGTTTCTGTAGTATTGTATATATGTAATTTTATGTAAGAATCTTGAGATTATTTTGGGTAATGTAAACATTAGTATGTTTTTATGTTAAGTTTCCTTTGTTTTATCTTTCGCTTTATGCTTCCGCTTAGTGTCTGCGTGTGTGTGAGTTATTGCATGATCAGTCGGTGCCCGCAAATTAAGTCATGTTTTTAATTAACACGTATTTTTGTATGTATGTTATGTATGACTGTATGCTTTCGCATTGTGCATGTGCATATCTGTGTGAGTGAGCGTCGAGTAGTGCGCCCATCGGCGTCCTTCCAACGGGCGCGGCGATGGGGGTGTTACAAGAGGAACCCGAAGTACCACCCCTGTCTTAAAATACATTCCAAAACATTTTATTTGACTTTTAACCATTTCGATACAATGAGGTAAGACCGTCATTGGCCTATAAATAGTGAGATGTCATGCTCACACCCGCGATCTTATGTCCCTATGGCTAGCAAACATATCTTGTACTAGACTTGACTACCAGATTACTACATAGGGCATCATTTTTCCATTTTTCATATCTTTAAGTAATCATACATACATTTCATGGCATTTTATCATACTATTCTATTACTTTTCATTCTTATGCCATGTCATGTCATCAACTCATCTTGTCATCATGTTATACATGGATACACATATGTATACCATTCGGCCAACATGTCAATAATTCACCATAAATTCTTTTTATATCATTTATCATCCATTTAGCACAATTACATATTGATTAACATAGACATACCATTAATTCACATCAAAACACATCAAAGATCAGGTGTTTCACATTTTAACACTTTGAGGAACTTGTATATTTCTAGGCACATATCCATTTCTCATAATTTGGTTCGGACTTGGAATAAATATTCCGAGTTTCATACGTATCTCAAGAATTGGGAATCAGAACCACGTACTTCTATATACTCTAATCTACTGTGTAAAAACATAATACACATATAATCAGGTAGCAGATCATAAAATAGATCAGATAATAAATTATACATCGTAAAATAATAATCTGCATATTTCTTGAAATTCCCTATTTAACAGTGTAAGGTACGGATAAATATTATTTAATATTGCTAAATATTTAATAAATAATATGCTGGATAATGTTATTTGCATATCATCAATTTAATACCTACCATATTATTTATATTATAGTCCAATATCTTCCTGGTCAATCCTTTAATCACAAGTCATTCAAATATACCAAACAAGTTTCAGTGAGTTCAGGTTAAAAGCAAATTTAAAATAAAAACTAAATCATAAGAATAATTCATAAAATAACACAAAAACTTACCAAATGTAATTTATTATTTTTAAATAATCATTTTATTAATTAATTCTTCATCATGAGAATTTATTCAATTCACATGTAATTTATTTACATATCCTCATTGCCTAATTATAAAATAAGTAACATTTAATTTCTAGGCATTTCTAAAAACTTTGGAGCTAATTTGGAGGTGCGGAACTGATTCTATGATGAATTGGTGAAGAGGAAAAAATTACTGTAAAACACAGCCGTATTTTATCAAAAGCATAGCTGTGCTCTCTAACTATTTCATCAATCTGATTACCAAAAGCACAGCTGTGTTCTACTAAAAGCACAGCTGTGCTTTCCAGCCAGTCACCGAAAGCTACCAAAATTAAGTGCACAGAACAGGTAAAAATTCATTTACTGAATCTACCTGCATTTTTGAACTAATAAACAACATTTTCAAACTAAATGGTCTCATAAGATTTAATCTTCAGGATGTTAGCTTTCTAATATCAAAATTTCAAGTCGTTTGGGATGGAAATCTGGGAGATAGACTCAAATGTGTCAACACTGCTCCAAAGACACACCTGACAAATTTAGCTACTGTAATGGGAAATTTTGAGGTCCTTGGACTCAGAAATAAATTACAGCTATTTCTACAACATTTTTGGACACAGATGTTAAGGTTCTAACCCAACTCGAATCATTCATTTTGGAGTTGTAAAATTCAACTTATGCTAAAGAAAAAGGACGAAAGGTCAATCAGACCCACTAAGGCAGATTTACACTTTGGAATCCAATAAGCTTCAAACAAAACTCATTTGACACAATCAATTCACCAAATTTAATCCAAACCAACATAACACATAAATTAACACTTTAGAATATTCAATTCAGCAATTAAGAATCATTAACACACAAATTAACAAACCAATTCCCAAACCTCATTTGATGGCTCCTTCATCTTCATTAGCTCTTTTTTTTCTTACTTTCTCACTCTTTTAACTTTGAAGAATCACCTTCTTCACCATAAAACAATCATGGCTAAAATCCCCATGTAGGACAATCAAGAAAATCATCCATTAATAACTCAACTAAACCTTATAAACAAATAATACACAACCTAATTGAGTTATTAGAACCAAAGAAATCAATTAAAATCCATTAATTACAACTTACCTCATCTTTGCCCAAAACTAAGAATTCTTGATTCCTCACTTAATCTTCATTAAATCAAGAAATTAAGGGCTAGAAATAGCTTCAATAAGGGCTGATAATCAAGCTAAAAGCTTGGATTGAAGAAGAATTGGAAGAAATCACATTGAAAAGGAAGAAGAAATGGCTTCGAGTGACGGAGAGAAGAAAGGAGAACAGGCTGCTTGAAAAATCTGGGCAAACATACAGATTTTTGGGGCTTTTATAGTGGGTTTTTGGGTTAGTTTAAGGTCCAACCAAGTTGGGCCAACCAATCCAAACTTAAACAACTTTTATGGCTCAATTTGCACTCTTAATTTAATTCTCTTTTACCACGCTCAAATTCTCCCAAAATTAATTTCTTAATTCATATCATATAAAAACTAGAATGTACACCAAATTTCACCTCAATCGGAGTCAGTTTTAGGTCCAGTTCACTCAAACCAGTCCGATCAGTAAATTTTCAATGTCCTCAAAAAATTCTCTTTCTACTACCAAAAATTCCTGCATATCATCTATAGCCAATCTGAAAATTTTCATCAATTTTAGATATCATTTGCTATTTTTAAAGTCTCGGTCAAACTTTCGATTAATTGAGTACTATTTAAACCGAAATCATTTATTTTTCCTTACTTTCTAAGTTTAATTCCTCATAAAAATGACTCCATGATTCTTAACACATATTAATTAGACTCCAATAATATTTTGGGGTCAATTAAAAATTATTTCCTAGTTCGGCAATTATTTATTAGTCCGATAACCCAATTTTTCATTGTCATTATAAATTAATTTTTCATTACCATATGATTCTACTCATTCATACGAGCACGTCCATATTTTTAGATTATTTTTCTAAGATTCGTAGCATCCTTTACAGTCCGGTCAAACACTCAGTCAAACTAGTAACTATTCATACCGAATCCGTGACTTTTTCTTATTTTCGACTTTTGAAACTATGCTTGAAATTGATTTCACTCCAAATTTTAACCTCAAACTCATTGTAACTTATACTTTCCAATAATCAAATAAAATATTTTTTGACTCCGGTAAGTACTATTTCCCCTGGTATCACTATTCACTATCGGGAAAAATTATTTCCGGCTAACCCGCTAATGAGGCCATTACATTTACCAATGGCAAAAAAACTTCGGTTGCTATTTTTAGCAACCGAATTAATTTTTCATTGCTATTTATAGCAACCAAATAACAATTCCGTTGCTAAAAATAGCAACGAAATTTTTTTCCGTTACTATTTTTAACATCAGAAATTGTAAAATTTTGCTAGCTTGGCATAATGTTTTAGTTTCAATCTAATTTTTTATTTATAAATAAATATAATCCAAATTCATAATGAAATTTAAGAAAATATTCTTATTGATAATATAATATAAACACATGCACTATGAACAATTGCATTTAGATTACATGTCATAAATAATTAATATTAAAAATTTCCAAAAGCAACCCTAAAGCAAATACAGAATATACTATATACATATCCAAGGGTATCTAATACAAATACCAAATCTATACATTAAAAAAGGTAATACATATCAAAAACCAAAATAACTCTCATGGAGCTCCGACTCCTAATGGCAGACCTACAGACGCCCGACTCCAAACCGAACCTGCAACTTACACGGGAAAACATCCGTGCTGAGCGCAGGCTCAGTAGGGAGAAACAAATACAATAGACTTCTATCCAAGTCACAATTATCAATGGCAAACCATAAAATATAAACATCACAACATTCATGCAATAATGTACTTATACATCTCCAACATATGCATATACACGGATAAACTTCTCTTTACATTTCCAATCATATGCATGTACATAATTGTATAGTAACAAAACATCAGTGTATTATTCGCACATCATTACTGATGTGGACGAGTTGGTCCTTCAATATTTGGAGTGAGTCGAACGTGTTTTTCGGCAGTAACTTTTGCTACGGGTGTCCGATCGCTTATTATAATATGCTTCCGGAAAGCTCGTTCCGAGCTGGTCGCATTTTATGGGGGCATAACCCCCCTATAATAGCAATTTTGGACCTTTAAAAATGATTTTTAGGCTTTTATTTTTCAGTTTGAAGTTTAGTCGCTCGCGAGAAGTAGGCAGATGGGCCTCTGTCGCGATCGCGATATGGGTCACGCTCAAGACAGAAGGTAGGTTGATCCCCGCCGCACTAGCGCACATAGGTGTTCTCGTGATGAAGCACAGTTGGGCAGACGCTCGGCTTACCGAGTTCTCTATCGTGGTCGCGACAAGGGTGGCGCTCATGATAGAGGGCTCCTCAGTCTGCTATCCCGCTCTCTGTCATGCGCGATAGAGTCGATATAATTCCAGAACTCTATTTTTGCAAATGTTTACAAACCAAACTCTTCCAAAAGCAATTCACCATGCATAAAACTAAAATCCATTCAACATGTACATTCTAAACATGCTTAAAATCATACTACCAATAGCTAACATTTAATTTCAACAAAATTCATAATTTACGCAATAATGCATCAAACCCAGTAACTTGCTTTAAGATCATGTAAATTCACATTTCGATATCCATATACAAATTCAATTGCAACATATCATGCAATTTGGCAAACCTCCACTCAAACATGCATATGAACCTACTTTACAACTCAGATTTCCAGAAAACTCATCACAATGACTTAAAATAGAATAATCAAAAATACACTCCTAAACCTCAATGAAGCTTCAAAATCCAGCCCTTCTTCACTCAAGCCTTCTCTGTTCCTTTGTCTAGCCTCTTGTCTGAAATTTCTTATGATCAAGCCAACCAAAACAAAACACTTAATTAACCCACATAAATCCAACTAGAGCAGAACGGGAAGAAACATAACCTTGAGAATAGAGTTTAACTTCTTCCCCGTAAGTCATAATTGAGTGAAATGTAATTTGTCGTAAGGCTAAGACATAGTAGAATAAAACTTGTGTATCTAACTTTATTTGGAAAAGTCATACCAGAATTAAAGTACCAAAAAGAAAAATCAAATATACAACCCATGCAACTAGTAAACTACGTTTTATGTTTAGATAATAAAAAAAGTGGTTAGATAAGATAAGAATAATATTCAAGCACACCTCTATAGTTGCTTTACCTGTTTTACCAGATGCCTTGTCTGGACCTTCACTTGATGACTTCCCAGAACTAACCAGTCCATCAAATCTATTCACAAGAACAACTTGCAAAAAATTAGGGAAAAATAAAACTAAAATCGAGAATGAATGAAGAAGGAAGAAAATATTATTGGACCCAAAAATTGATTAAAATTACTTGAAGGACAGAGAGAGGGAGAGGGAGAGGGAGAGAGCGAGGCAAACGGCGAGGGCGAGGGAGAGGGAAGGCAAACGGCGAGGTAGGGAGATAAATAAATGGCAGTATTTAGTCCTAGGGCAAATTGGAAAATACCAACAGAATACCTATTCGGTTGCTATTTTAGCAACGAAAAACTAATTCCATTAGTATTTTTGTCCCAAAATTTTTCCATATCCTTGGGACAAAAAATACCAACGGAATCTAATTTTCGTTGCTAAAATTGCAACCAAATGATGTTTTCGTTGCTATTTTAGCAACGGAAAACTAATTCCATTGGTATCTTTGTCCCAAAATTTTTTATATCCTTGGGACCAAAAATACCAATGGAATCAAATTTTTTTTGCTAAAATTGCAACCAAATGATGTTTCTGTTGCTATTTTAGCAATGAAAAACTAATTATGTTGGTATTTTTGCCCCAAAATTTTTCCATACACTTGGGACCAAAAATGCCAACGGAATTTAATTTCCGTTGCTAAAATTGCAACCAAATGATGTTTTCGTTGCTATTTTGGAACCGAATTTTTTTAACGCTGGTTATTTAGCAACGAAAATATTTTCCGTTGCTATTTTTCGTTCCAAAGTTTTTTCGCCATCTATTGGCGTCTTATTTAGCAACGGTATAGTGATTCTGTTGCTAATTTCCGTTGCTAAATTTTGGCGCTAAAAATTCCCTCCATTTTTAGCGATCGAAGATAACCAAAAATATTTCTGTTGCTAAATCTATAAATTTTAACCAATTTTAGCAATGGAAACTCATTTTCGTTGCTAATTTAGCAACGGAATAAATTCCATTACTATTGTTCCGTTGCTATTTTCACATTTTCTTGTAGTGTCCTGGCATGTCTTCATAGGTCCAGGCAAAGACTTTTTCTTATTTCTTTAAAATTCTCTCAAATTTTGATATCTCTTCAGGAGTTATGTTAGATGGTATCAAGATTTCCTTTGGGTTTTCCAAAGTTTTGAGATTAAATTGAGTGGCATCAGTTGAATCAATGTAAAATATAAATGAGTCATGATCATGACTATGCATAGTGAAATCATCAGAAATATTGCACAAGCAAGCAAAATTGTTTATATTATTAATTGAATTTGAAACATCATAAACATTATCAAATAGTTCTGGAATAAAAAGAAAATCTAAATCACTATCATCTTCTTTCTCTGCCGACAAAGATATTGCAGCCGATAGTTGAGTAACATCTTGGCATTTTGGAGGCTCTAAAGCAACCCTCTGTGAAACTTCACCCTACTCTTCTGAATCTGCAGCTTCATCTCTCATTTACTCCTTGCCTTTCACTCGAGTGGCCATCAACTTCTTAGTGAAAATCTCCTTGGGTGCATCTACGTCCCAAATAGTCCCCTAGGTCATGATTTCTTCATCCCAAAAGCCCTCTCCTGGCTTGATAAATCCAATGTTCCAATTGAAGACATCGTTGAAAACCTCAATTCCTGGTATGACTCTTCCATCTACTCATTGAGGTTCAGCTTCTCTAGTATAGGCACATAATGAGGCGGCCGGCATAAAACTCTCCTTAATGTGAGGGATCTCACAAGTTGCCTTCTTATTCATCATCGTTGTGCCTTTATACCCGAGGCCCCTTCGATCCTTCAGATCCTTCATCACAATGTTATTTGTGGCCCTTGGGAATTCTTACCCAAACCAGTACCAGGAAAGAAAGATATCTTCTTCATCATGTTCACCACCCGAGGGCTCCCTATGACGTCATCTTCCTCACCAATCACTGCTACATTAAACCTATTAAAAGCTTGTGTCACAATCTCCAGTATTGATACCTGATTTTCCTTGGCAGCTCTGATTATCACTACCTACCCCTCATATGGGATTTTTATCATCTGATACAAGGCAGATGGCACCTGTGACGCGCACCGAACCCCGGGTGGCCCCAAAAGCCTACTTTTAGGGCGTTCAGGAGAGGTTTATGGAACTTGTAAGAGATTTACAAGGGCGTCTATTTTGGGCAACAAGGAGGTGTTTTGGAGTCACTACCCAATAAAACATTGGGAAAGGTCGTCTAGCCTCACTAAGCCTAAGTCAGCGCATGTGTGTCTATTTTATGCAATCAGAGATATTTTGGACACCTCCTTCCAATAGAACATTGGGAGGATCGTCTAATCTCGTGAACCCTAAGACGATACATATATGTCTATTTTGGGCAAGCCAGAGATATTTTGGACACCTCTTTCCAATAAAACACTGAAAAGATCATCTAATCTCGTGGAGTCTAAGACCATGCAAATTGGGCCTATTTTGGGCAACAAGAGATATTTTGGAGACCCCACTCCAATAGGATATTGAGATGGTCCTCTAACCTCGTTGAGCCCAAGCCCAGAGAAGGTTCGGGACTTCCCATTTATTCATACCTTGATTAAGTTATAATTGAGTTTTGAATTTAAGATTTCATTCCTTTTCTCATACAATTTAATGTATTAATTAAAGTGCAGATCATTCACGTAATAAAAGCGATAAGCAAGAGCGGTAAAGAAGCCAGATTAAAATAGAATAAACAAAAATCTAATAAATTACAACAAAACTAGGGGCGGATTAATACCTCCATTGTAAATAACATGTGAATCATACATCAAACGAGATGTTCGTTAAGGATGAGGACATTGGTCCTCGCATGCATACTTACAAAAATAATTTTGAAGTGTCAATTTTATTTAATAAAAATTAGGACATTGGTTCCATCTTATTATTAAAAGTTCCAACTTAATTAATACAAATATTTGGCCATTTTTCATGGTAGCGGAGTAAAATAATATTTACATTAAATGGAAATTGAAATAAAGAGGAGTAGGGTAAAAGAATGGACCCGAATAAAGTTCTCAGATCATCGTAGTGTCCTCCATTTTTAATAACCCCAAGGCCAATAAAGAAACAATAAAACTCGCAAAAACACAAGTCATGTTAGTGCGACAATTAAAATAAAATAAATATGAAAATCAAATAAAGGAAAAGAATATTTGAAAAATTATCATGAAAAAATAGGAAAGAAAAGAGTAAGTGACAAAAGAAAGAAAATGAAGAAAATATAGGTGGAAGGCCAAGGGACGACCCATATCACCTGAGCGACGGGCGTCCATGGGCCGACCGACCGGTGGAGGCAGAAATCCTTGACGGCCCGTCGCTCGACTGAGCGATGGCTGTCGGTGGAGGCTCTGACTGTCGGTCGCCCTAGACCCGAAAAAATAAAGAAAATCAAATGAAAAACTGTTTTATTTTGAATAAAATGGAATCTTATGTGTAAAATCAATATGAGAGGATTAAATGCAAGAGAGGTGTATCCAAAATATTTACCCTCGGAATATTACCTTTGAAGATGAATGTCGTGTGATTTTTGTCCCTTGAATTCTACAAGGATTGCTTCATGATATGTAATTTCAGGAGATTTTTGACTACAAAATCGTACTTTTTAAAAACAAATCAAGAAAAGAAAATTATATTTTTCCTTCTTGATGTTTTTGTAGTAATTATGAATGCTAAAAATGAATGGATCGGATAAAAATGAACTAATCTCATTCCCTCAAATTTACCTTGATTTCAAGAAAATATTTGATGAAAAATTTGACGAAAAAAATGAACTTTTTGTGAGAAAACTCTCTATTTCCTCAAAATTGCTAACCTCGAATAATGAGCCTTAATTCCCTATTTATAGGTTAAGAAAAATAATTCAAGTAAATTCAAATTTGGTATTTAAATTTGAAAAAGATTTCTGAAATCAGAATTAAATCCGAATGATTTGCAGAATATTCTTAAAATCAAATATGGGATTTGAAAATATTTGAAATGATTCGGAATATATAGGAGATCTTGGAAATATATTTGAAAAGATTTGGAAAATATTGGAAAATCTTTGAAAATCTTTGGAAATATATTTGAAAAGATATGAAAATCTAAAAAATCCCATCCAATCTTGCATCATATCAACGACCGACGGGCGTCAGTCACTGAGACACTCTCGATCTTTTAAGCGGTGGACCACTACATGAGAGGCTAGTGTCGAGGCAGCCATTGCTCGTGTGAGGCAGGCGTCTCTCATATGAGCGACGGGCATCTCTTGAGACAGTCTGTCGCACGTGAGCGACAGCCGTCGCTCACCATAAGAGATGGGCCGTTCACGCGAGCGATGCGCATCGCTTCTGCGAGAGACGGGCCCGTCCCGCGAGCGACAGGCATTGCTCGCGTGAGGGAGGCTGTCCTTTGGAACAAGCGGTGGGCATCTCTCCTAACGACGCGCGTCTCATCGGTGACCTAAAATCAAGATTTTCCCATGGTAAACTCCTCCTAATGCACAAAAATCTCCCATCAACAAAAAAAGAATCTTCAATCCTTGTAAATCCGAAGAGTGAAAGCTCGCAACTTTCATCCGCTTGCCAAAAAATGGGCACTGATCTCTTCATCGGGTAGCTCTGATTTGGACTGTCTTAGGATCCGGTGTCTACAGTTGCCCCCATGTTTGGGAAAACTAGTACACTAGTGTCAAGGAGGAAAGAGATGCATACCTGAGGCAGTCCCTTACCTTTTGAGGTGTGTTTAATCTAGTGATCCTTCACTGCCGAGAAGTGGTGTATTTTACCATAACCCTTTGACAATTCATTTTGCCACCTTCATTTTACTTGCCTCCTCTCAGCTTATACGATATCTGACTGTCATGAGATGCAATGTTATCCAACTTTAACCCAATTGCAATATATTTTATCGCATGTGTCCCACTGGCCTCGTCTCGGCTTGCACGGTGCCTGAGTGTCGTGAGCAGTAGTGTTCTCTAACTACAACCCAATTGCGATTTGTTCTATCATATATGTCCTGCTGGCCTCATCTCGGCTTGCACGGTGTCTGAATGATGTGAGATAACGTGTTCTCCAACTATAACCCAATTGCAATTTGTTCTATCACATATGTCCTGCTGGCCTCATCTCGGCTTGCACGGTGTCAGAATGATGTGAGATGCAGTGTTCTCTAACTACAACCCAATTGCGATTTGTTCTATCGCATATGTCCCTCTGGCCTCATCTCGGCTTGCGCGGTGTCTAAATGATGTGAGATGCAGTGTTCTCTAACTATAACCCAATTTCGATTTGTTCTATCGCATGTGTCCCGTTGGCCTCGTCTCGGCTTACGCGGTGTCTGAATGATGTGAGATGCAGTGTTCTCTAAATACAATCCAAATACGATTTATTCTATTGCCTGTGTCCCGCTAGCCTTATCTCGGCTTGCGCGGTGTCTAAATGATGTGAGATGTAGTGTCCTCTAACTACAACACAATTGCAATTTGTTCTATTGCATGTGTCCCGCTAGCCTCATCTCGACTTGCGCGGCATGATCTTGCTAACTCCCATCCGGTCTGGAAGATATGATTGTTGATTTGCTGACCCCCATTTGGTCTGCATATTAATCGTTATCTAAATGACATAGTGTCTGATTTGCTAACCACCATCCGGTTAGCCTAGTGCTTAACTGCTGACCATTCTCAGGTCGGCGTGGTGTCATGTTCCTATGGTTATAAAAGACTTTATTAATTCATTGCGGATTAATTCGTTTTACCAACTTAAATTCATAAACCTTTTTTATGTCATCATTTATTTTCATCTTTCTTACTTATCCTGTTATCAAACATTTTAAAAGTGCAAGTAAGACATTAGCAATAATGGATATATACAAGATAAAATAATTTTAACAAAATGTAAGTTTCACTAACAAAATGCAAATTTTGTACAACGAATATACAAGTACAATGATATAAACTCCTTGAATACACTACAGGGGAAAATAATTTTAGGGCTCCTCCAGGTCCTCATCGTTATCTGATACGTGTACCGGCTAAATACGAGATGAAGATGTGGACGGCCCAACTCTGGAGGTGGGAGGCCGACTGTGAGGTGCTGAAGGCCTAGCCCCTGGATCTAAACGCGGAGGGGTGGCGACTGGTGCTGATACTGGCCGTCCCGTCGCGAGGGTAGCCTACTAGAACTGAACCTGAGCGTACCCATCCAAGAAAGGCTGAGCACAAACCCCGATAAACTCCAACATGTCTCTGACCACATCGTCCAGCTCCGTAAAGGCCCTCAAAAGTCTCATGGACTGGTCTCTGGCTGCATCCCTGATGTCCGTGAGCCCAATCTCTGTCTGCTCCCTGAACTCCCTGATGGATGCAAATATGGGCGGTATGGCACCCTTCAATCTCTCCACCCGGAATCTGAGCGCAGTAACGGACTCATTAATCACCTACACTACCTCATGCACCCTCTAGGTCGTTGTGTCGTGGAAGGCACCCAAACAGCGCCTTAAGTCCTCAATGATTCTCCCCTGCTCCTCTCTAAGCCTCTCTTGTTGGCCCAGACACTTAAGGAGGGCTCGGTCTCTCTCCTCCTATCGACGCTCCATGGCAGTGAGAAGGACAATCATAGCAGTGATGACATCAGGTCGGGCCCGCTGCAGAGGTGGCGATGGAGTGGGCCGTACTGGCTTAGCGCTGTGCTTTAGGGTAGGTGCTGTGGAGGTGGATGCCCTCGGGTATCCTAACCTGCCATATGGGTGGTACCTCCTGGTCTCTCGGAGTACTGACCACTGGACTCGTGATGGTGGAGGTGCAGTAGGGCTCTGAACTCTCTGCGCCAGCGGGGTGACTATCAGCTCATCGATACTGAACTCGATACCCATATCGAACGGAGTCTGAGGCTGCTCCTCCTCTGGCTGAGGTTGCTATAGGGGTACCTATGTAGGCTGTGGCTCCTGATACTCAGGCTATTGTAGAGGCTACCCCTCCATCTAGGGCTCCTCTGCTACTGGTTGGAGTGGAGGGAGACCGAACATACGCTTGGTCTCTGGTATGGAAAGCAACCGATATTCCTCTAGCCGACTAGTCACTTGTGCGATCATACCCATAGTGAGTGCTGCTGACGCATCAGTATAAACACTCTCATCTAGTGGGGGCCCATAGATGTCAGGATCAACCCCCAAGTGTAACAGTAATTTAGTAACCACTCCTCCGGCCCATACTATCGGGGCTGCCCCTTGTGAAACTCTGACCAAGTTAGCAAAAATCTCGTGAAAAATGTTGAGGCACCGACCAGCTACCATCACCCATAAGCTCCAGATCTCGACTTCATTAACAGACCCCGGATTACTTGCTCGACCCAAGTATGAACTAGAGAGGACCCTGTGTATATATTTGAGAGATGAAAGCACTGTACTCTTCGCCGTGTCATCGTCGTACGACACTCCTGGCATAGCAATAGTCTCCCAATACTGCCTCCTGACCGCTCTCTGTGGGATCATCACATCATCCCCATAAGAAAGCCCAATGGCCTCTGTGAATGTCCAGCATATGATGCTATGATGCCGACCTCTAACCCAGAACTGTATAACACCCTCCTCGGTGTTCGACCTCTGGAATCCTCCGTAGTGAAGAGTGGCTAAGAACTCCTTGACGACCTCGAGGTGAGTATGGAATGAGGGCCACGGGAACTCTTTCCATCCCCCTGTTGCTGCCAAGGCATTAACCTCCTCTAGCATCCCCATGCTCTATAGGAATAATCTGGAGATAAAACGACTGGCTCTAAACTGCACACGTGCTAAGTCTCGGAATCTCATCTTGGCCTCATCGCTCACCCATATGGGAGTCTGAGGTTCGGCCTGGTCGTGGGGGACATTGTGTCACGGAGGCATCCTGAAAATAAAGAAAGTTAGAATTGCATTATCGTAGTAAGTAAGCTAATCAAAAGGTTAAAAATTTTGCAAATTTCGGAAGTATTTCGGTTGAAATGTCCCTACCAAAAAAAACAATTTGCCAGCATCCCGGTAAGGATGTGCCTACCCAAAAAATTTTAAAAAATTGGACAGCATCCTAGCAAGGATGTGCCAAATTCCCTTCATAAAAAGAAACACAAAATATTGGGACAGGCCTCAGGCCCCAAGCAATAATTTCATTATTGCATGTTATTCACGCATTCATTTAGTCCAATTGGGTTCCAAAATTCAGTTAGATGGAGACAAGTTCACAAGTCCATTTTCTTTTTTACCATTATTTGTTCATACATATTCATAGAGTTCAAAAAGGACTAAGGACAAATAGGTAGAATTTAGTCTTACATCTAGGCAATATAGACTAGTCATGCATTTTACATGCAAATTACTTAAAAAGAAAAGAAAAGAGTAAAAAAAATATGACAAACTAACTTGGTGGACGACGAATTGTACCGAAAAAAAACTTGGTGATGTGCGAAAACAATTGGTCCCAAGTGTGTGTGACGGTGTAAGGATCATTTTGGCATAAGTGGTGCACAAAACAAATCAAAAATGAGAGAGAAAAGGGCAAAAAACGCAGGGGGGGTGTCAGTTTGCGAAGAAGGAGGGAAGAGGAAGAAGAAAGAACTGAAGGGGCATCGTTGGGCGCCCCTTTTATAGTTTTTCATGACCGATGGGCAGCCCATCTGAACTCCGAGCGATGGGTATCCCATCGGTCATTAAAAAAATTCCGCCCCTAGTTTTGTTGTAATATATGTCATATGTTTTATTTCAAATTTGTTTTTTATTTACTGCTTTATTTATATGATTGATATGCGTTTAATTAAATTGCATTATAATTGAATGAGAAAAGGCATGAAATACTAAATTCAAAACTGAATTATAAACTTAACCAAGGTATGAATAAATGGGGAGTCCCGAACCTTCTCTGGTCTTTGGGCTCAACGAGGCGAGAGGACCATTTCAATGTTCCATTGGAATGGGACTTCCAAGACACCTCTTGTGTCCCGTAAAAAGGCTTTCACTTGCATAGTCCTAGGCTCCACGAGGCGAGAGGGCCCTCCTAATGTTCTATTAGGATGGGACCTCTAAGACCCCTCTGGCTTGCCCAAAATGGACATAGCAGCGCCGTCTTAGGCTCACTGAGGCGAGATGAACATTCTCAATGTTTTATTGGGTGGCGACTCCATGAAATCTCCTTGTTGCCCAAAATAGACGCACTTGTAAATACCTTACAAGTTTTCAAGAACCTCTCTCGATCGCCCTAAAGGCAGGCTTTCGGGGCCCATGGGGTTCGGCACGCGTCACACCTATACCTTATTTCCACCTGGATTGGACCCTAACCATTCTAGCGGCTTTTCTTAATTATTATTTTTTTTGTAGATTTGCCTACAGGAGAAACTGAAACTTTTGTCGGAATCTCTTTTCAGGGTGATTGGCTAATATTCAATAAGGCATTTCTTACCTCGGTAGAGATCATATGCTTTTGCCTCTGTAAGCACCGTGTCCCGAGGTAGTCCCGATCAGAGATTACCCGATGAAGAAATCGATGCCCAAGTACGAATGAGCGGTTAGGATTCAGAGATTTTGGCCCTCTAGATTTATGAGAAATATGTTTTCTTTATTCCCGACAAAGAGAAAAAAGAGAATTGGGAGTTTTAGGGTAAAAAAGGAAGTTTACCTCCACCGGCGGCCAGCCCGTCGATCACGGCATGCCCGTTGCTTGACGGAAAGCCTCGATACCCGTTTGTGGCTACAGACATCCGTCGGTATGATTCCGACGGCCGTCGGTATTTCAAAGCCTATAAAAACCTATTTTTCACCCGTTTTGGGGGTTGGCTGGCTAGTTGGATGGTTTTGCATACTTTTCTACCTAAAAACACATTTTCCAGCATTCTTTTTTTCATCTCAAGATTTCTCCATTTTATTTTTTAATTTTGTAAATCAGAATTAATTCAAAGAAGCTAAAATTGATGAGTTTCTAAGAATTTTGATTCCAATATTTGTGCATTTCGTGAAAACCAAGAAAGAAAAATCAAAACTCTTCTTTTCTTGATTTTTGCCCATTTCTCGTGACGCATGCGGGATCCAAATCATCAAGAATCCAACCTAAAAGGTAAAATTCGAGGGTAAATATTCTGGACACCCATCTCATTTAAGTTTATTTTAATTATTTTGCCCTTTTTTGGGACTTTTGTGTTGAAAAATCGTTTTGTTTGAGAAAATTTGGTTTTTACTGTTTTCTTTGAAGAACAGTAGCGACCGACGGGTCATAAGGCCACCGACGCTCGTCGCTCGTTTGAGCGACGGCGCATATGTGACTCGTTACTGCCCGTCGGTCACCCCGGGATATGCCCGTCTCTCGGCTGAACGACGGCATGACAATCCGCTGGTCGCTTTTAGCGACGCCCGTCGGTCATTCATTAGAGACCGTCCCTGGGACCTGTTTGCAATTCTCAAAACCTCTTTTCTCATTTTCTTTCTATTATTTATTTCTACTTATTTCTAAATCTTTTCTCTTCTGTCTTTTGTCGATATTTTTATTCTTATCATTTTAGTTCTGAATTTTAACCTTTATTTCCATTAATATTTATTAATGTTTTGTTTTCATATTAACATTATTGATTATTTTGTGAGATTATTTTTTTATGCCTTTGGGATAATTTGGAGCTTAAGAGGAGTTTTGCCACAGAAGACTCCATTTGGTTTACCTCTTTACCCTTTATTTATTTATTTGTTATTTATTTATTTATTTGCTTATTTAATAATTTATTTATTCGTATTTTGTTGATCATTTTGTGCTCACAATGAATTGTATTATTCCGCGTTAAATAAGAAAGGATAAATATTTTATAGTAAATAATATTGGGATTTAAAAAATAAAAAAAACTGTCAAGGATCCAATATCCTATTTTCCGTCCAATAAAAACATCACGCTAAAAATTAGTTTCTTTTATAATAAGTACATTTGAGGACCAATGTCACACCCCAAATCGGCCTTAGTCGGATTTGGCAAGCTAAATCGGATAAGTGAAGCGCATTTCAGTAATTTGTGCAGGAGGAATTTGGACGATAAGGATTTAACTGCAAAGTAATTAATTAAATAAGTTTAGTAAGTGAATTATTTGGTGTGCATGTGGTGTATAGTTATAGGGTGTTTTGTTGTGGCCTTTATCTAGTGGATTGTGTGTATGGTGCTAAGGATGGTAAAATATCTACCTAAGAATTATCTAATGAGGTAAGTGTATGGTGCCTTGGTGTTTGAAAGTCAAAGGGGGGAATTGTGGTCCAATGAGATCTTGCCATGTGGCATCGTTGGTGGGCATTGAATGAAGGAAAGAATAAAGAGAGAGAGAGAGAGAGTACACAGATTTTGTTCCCGTTCTCCTCTCCCTCTCACGCCTCCTCTTCTTCTTCTCTTCTCCATTCTTTGTTTTCCTCTTTGTTTCTCCATTGGCTGGGATTTGTGCTTGCCTAGGGGTGCTTTGATTGAGTTTTTGGAACAAGATTAAAGAGGTATGTGTTTGGGTTTTTGGATTTACAACATTTGGGTTCTTCCTCTTCTTCTTCTTTTGGTTTTATGTGAGTTAGGGTTTGGATTAAGAGATTTTGTAGGTTTTGGTTTGTGCAAGTTTTGGTTGGTAAGAGAAAGCTCAAGGGCAAGGAAGATTGAAGATTAAAGCTTGAAGAGTTATGGGTTGTGCTTCGAAAGAGGTTTGGGAATGTTTCTCCCCTTTTCTTTTCTAGGATCAAGTTTGTGTGTATATGTGTGTTTATATTTGATTTCTAGAAATTTTGGTGATTTTGATGTGTTTTGTGGTCCATATGTTGTAGGTTTTGTTTTAGATGTGTTAAGGAAACTCAAATGTGGTTGGATGAATTTAATTGTGTTCTTGAGTGTGATGATGATAAATAGTGCTGATATTTCAAATTGAGTAAATTGAGGTTGTTATTGGCATGATTTAGTTGAAATTCTTGGTATAGATGTTGTGATTTATGTTGATAGTGGTGATGGATGGCTGGATTTGAGGTAAGAAGTGATTTGAGTTGAATGGTTTGAGTTTTGGGTGTTGAAAAATTGGATTTTCTGCAGATTTTTCGTGTAAGAGCTGGAATTCCCGACTCTGTCGCTAGCGCGACACTGTCGCGAGGTCGTGACAGAGCCCGGTGAAAGCAGCCCTCGCACGCCTTCGAGCTCTCTGCCGAGTCGAGCTGTAGCGCTTCTATCGCGAGCGCGACTAAAAGCTCATTTGTCGATCCATTTTGGAGCAAGCCTCTGTCGCGAGCGCGATGGAGCAGCTGGGCAGCTCACTGTCGCAAGCGCGACACTTGTCGTGAGCGCGACAATGACTTGATTTTTGCTTCCCCGCGATGTCGCGAGGTTTTGCCGTGGGCGCGACTTGGGCGAGATCGCCTCTGTCGCCAGCGTGACAATCATCGCGATCGCGACAGTGACCTTAGTTTTCGCCTTATTTTTCTGATTCCGTTTCCTCTTTTAAAATGAATTTCGAATGGTTTCTTTATGAGTTTTATCCCTGTATGCTGCATAAAGGCTTATTTATATGTACATTATGAAAACGATATGCTACAATTTAGAACCTGAAATGTATTATGCATATCTGTATTTATGATCCTTCTCTAGATTATTATCTGATGCTTAAGTGTAAATTGTATCATGGCATGATTAAGACTTTGCATTGTTAAGTATCGGCATAATAATATTTCCCCTACGTGACCCTGGTGCTATGGACTAAGGATATGGGTATAGCATGTTGGCATGAATTATATTATATGCTTTGCAATATAAATTGTATGATGCATGACTGATTTTATGAACTCATTTATATGTCTAGCCCATTATGGATTATGCATGATGATACAAATTATGTGATTCAAAATATGATTCGTTTTATGCATGACCTACGAGAGTTAGTCTAGTGGATAGTTAGGTATGCCTAATAGAGTCTCTTTAGCTGCAGCAACTTTGGATGTTTGGACCCTGATCAGGTCCCCGTTTGATTCCTCGCGAACCCTTTTAATGTGTTCGGATCATCGCGATCCTTTTCAATGTGTTTGGATCTTATTTAAGATCCCCCTCAATAAAATGTTTTAAATGTGATAAAATAAAATGGTTTCCAATTCGTACCCGTAAGGTACCGCCATGCATCTGATTCGTACCCATAAGGTACCGCCATACGTTTACTCGTTATCCACTATTGTGAGTCAGCAGGTGCTTTGTTGTTTTGTTTTTTTTGCTTGAAATAACTATGAGAATGTGTTATCCGAATGAGTATGATTTTGGACATGCGTATCAGATAATCATCCGAATGTGATTGTGAATCCTTGAATGGGGTGAAGGTGACCCAAGCATGTGTTTTGTGCATGATTATCCTCATATATCATCTAGTGAATGTGTTTGTATGCAGCCAATAATGGATATAGTATGTGAACTAAGATGTGTTTGACTATGATCATGACCTCTCGAGTGCCATGAATATAGTTTATTATGTTATGCTTATGAGAATGTGAATCTGATTAGTTATGTTTTTCAGCATCTGAATTAACATGTTTATAAATGCGAGCTTGAATTATTGAATGCTTAGGTTAATTAGTATGTATATGATTGTGAAATTGTACTAATGGCTGTTATGATTAATTATGTGAATTGATATAAGTATGAATGCGTTCTTGATTATGGAATGTTATAAATATTGCGTTATGTTATGTGTTTTCTCTGGTTTTACTATGGTAGTGGTCTCGTCATGTTGGCATGTGTTTATATCTCATTTTATTAGTATATATGTATTAATAGGGTGCAATGCATGTGAATCGGCAATCGGTAAGTATATGCATGTGAGTTGGTATGTACTTCTGCATGATGATACTTGTAACTTGTGGGGTGTTCTGTTCGCTGTGGTCTACTTCGACATGAATAAAAGAATGTGGTAACCGAATGGATATGTTAATGAAATGAACAATTAGGTAATGAGCATATGAATATAGATATGAATTATTGTATAAATGCCTTACTTTTTCAAGCATACATAAATGTATGTGTTATGAATATCCGCATTTGCCATTTGCATGTGTTATGCCTTGACGACCATTGTGAATGGTTGTCCTTTTTGCTTTTGTGTTTTCCCCACTAAGTGTTATCGCTTAGCACGGGCTCTTTTTCCGTGCAGGTGGCAGGTTTGGTTCAGTTCGAGTCGCGCGTTGCAAGGTCGGCCACGTAGGAGTTAGAAGTTTTGTATCTTTGCTCAACCCCTGTGTTTTGGCTTTTGTTTTCTCTAGTCTTATGTATATGTAATTATATGTAAGATTCTGAATGTAATATTTGGGCCATGTAAAGGTTATTATATTTCTGTATTAAGTTATTCCTCAGTTCTATCATTCGCCTTATGCTTCCGCTGATTGAATGATTGAATGTGTGCATGCATGTGTATACGTTCAGCTTACCGCCGGCGTGTGTGTGAGTTATTGTCGTCCAGTTTTGCTTCTCAAAGTAAATTTTTAATTTCCCCGTGTTTTTGCATGAATGTATGCTTCCGCTTAGTGTATACGTGCATGTATGTGAGTGAGCATTGGTAGCACACCCGCGTCCTTCCAACGGGGACGTAGGGGGTGTTACAACCAAAGTCCTCAAAATAAATGAATTCCCCATTTTATGTATGCATCGCACTTTTACAATGGGAGTTGTATTCCACTCCTAGTGTTATTGTATTTGTCTTTATATTCATTTTATTGTTACATTTTATGTATTTATTTTATTCGTTATGATTTTGACATGGATAAGTGCGCTTTTAATCGGATTGCATCGTGTGGAGAGAGAGCGAATTAATAAATTCAAAATCTAATCGTAAAATTAATCAAGGTAGAAATAGATGAGAAGTCCCGAACCCAGCTCTGGTCTTTGGGCTCAATGAGGCGAGAGGTATCCGATCACCCATTGGAACCTCCAAGACACCTCTTGCACCCCGCCAAATGACTCAATAAATCCTAGGCTCTAAGGGAGAGAGGGTCACCCTCCAAGACCCCTTTGGTTTGCCCAAAATGGATATATGCACCGTCTTAGGTTCACTGAGGCGAGACGAACTTTCCCAATGTTTTATTGGGTGGTGACTCCATGAAACCTCCTTGTTGCCCAAAATAGACGCACTTGTAAATACCTTTAATTGCCCTCCGGCGCGCGTCACAGTGGCAACTCCACTGGGGATTCTGGTTCGAGACTTTGATTTGAAAATACCTTGATTAAATTTATAATTAAATTTTAGTTTATAAATTCGCTTTCTTTCAAATTTGCATTTACATCCCATTAGAGCCTTAGACTATGCTAGATTGGTCCTTTCTAAACCTCGGTGCATTCCCGAAGCACAACCCTATGTTCACTCAATGTAGGGAAGTGTTAAGGATAATCACCAGCCTAAGCCTCGTACCATTTGGTATATAAAATGGAGACCCAATTGGTTAATACGCTCGCGACGAGCTAGACCCGTTGGTAGGGACCATGCTTGGGTAGACCTAAACACTACAAGAAAATTGAGTTTTAACGACCAAAATTTAGCGAAGGTATAAAAATCCGGTCGTAAAAAAATAAAAGCAATGAAGGGAATTTATTCCGGTCGTTTAAATTCAAATTTTAGTATTATTTAACGAGGGGTATATTTTCGGTCGTTAAAAGCCTCAAAATCCGGTCGTAAAAAAATAAAAGTAACGAAGTGAATTTAATCCGGTCGTTAAAGCTCAAATTTTATTATTATTTAACAAGGGTATATTTCTGGTCGTTAAAAGTTTCAAAATCCGGTCGTTAAAAGTCTTAAAACAAAATAAACTATTTACCTCCAAAAAAAATAACCTAAAATCACTAAATGTATTTTCCCATGTGCTAACTTCAAGTCTTCGACTCTCCATGCCTCTCTCGCGTTGCCCCCTCCATCGCGAGTCCCCTCCATCGCGAGTCACCAAGCGCCAGATCCGGTGTCGCCCCCCACCCTGCCGCCGCTCGCCCCCATTTCGACGTCGCAAATTTGATGTCGCCGCTGCTGCTATCTCGCTCGCTGTTAGTTCGCTGCCATCGCCTGTCGTAGGTCGCCTCTGACTGCAGTTGTAACTCCCTGAAAATTCTGACGTTGTGAACAGTGCTTTGGTAGGTCAAAATTTTATCAAAGATTAATTTTTGATGCATAAGAGGTGGAATTTTCCTTAAAACTATACAATTTAATTATTCAAATAAATTTTAGACAAATATATAAATAAATATATAATTACGTTTACATATAAATAGACAAGAAGATATTAAATAAAGAATAATAAGTAAATAGATAAATAAAAATAATTATAACATATAATTATTTTTATAGGTCTAGAATTATCCAGACATGTGGGATTAAGCTAGAACTATTGGGAATCATGAGGAAAAAAAAAAGAAAAGAGAAAGGGAAAGACACGAAATGGGGGCAGAACGGGGAAAGAGACCGAGGAAGAGAAAGAGAGAGAGAGAGGGAGAGAGAGACGGCGGAGCATGGCGGAAGGTGGTGAGGCAGCTGGTGAAGGTCGGCGGCGAGCAACCGGGCAGAAGACACCAGCCTAGATTTCCATTTGGGATTTACTAAGACAGTCCCCCTCTCATAGGCAAAGACTTGTAGAGGCTCTATGCATGACAACTGTGGCTACAACAATTTCGCCTACTAAGCTACTGGAAGTGGTGAAACGAGGGGCTGGAGAGAGTGTGGTGTTCATGAATGCTGATTTACCCCCGGAAGGCCGTAACCACAATCGCCCCTTGTACATTAGGGCTCAAATCAATCAGAAGCACACTTCTTGTGTGATGATGGATGATGGGTCATCGATTAATGTATGCCCTCAAGTAGCCATGGCAGCCTTTGGAGTGACGGGGGGCATGCTAGCCAAGTCAGATTTGATGATCACAGCCTATAATAATTCTCGTTGGTATGCTTCAGGGACTTTCAAGGCATTAGTCAAGACGGGGCCAGTGGAGACTGAGGTAGAATTTGTAGTCTTGCCCATTCCTGCCAATTTTTCAGCATTGCTGGGGAGACCGTGGTTCCACAAGTTGGGAGGTGTTCCCTCTACTCTCCACCAGATGGTCAAGATACCACATGAAGGACAAGTGGTGACCATCAAGGCTACAAGAGAGAATCAAGTGTCGATACTCGAGATAGCAAGGAAGCCTTTTAGTGGATTCCACGTGGCCATGATCAAGGAGGAAGGGACAATAGGAGGAAGCCCACAAGTGCTAACTATGATGAAGAAGATGTCGTTCCTTCCGGGTGCTGGATTGGGTAAGAACTCCCAAGGGATGCCAGAGGCCATCGCCACTAAAGGTCAGAAGGACAGAAAGGGCCTGAGGAGTACAGAGAGGAGTGAAGCCAGCAGAGGGGATTTCCCACCTTTGGGAAATTTTCGTGCCCACAATAGCACTTTGCGCTTACACCGGGGAGGCCGAGCCTCAGTTAGTCGATGGAAGGATTGTGCTAGGTTTTAAGGTATTTAGTGATGTTTATGACTAGGACATCGAGATGATCAAGCCAGCTGATGACTTTTGGGATGAAGAGGTCTTGACCAACAAAGCTATCTAGGACAGCGAAGAGCCTGAGGAAGTGGTGACCGAAGCTATGTTGACCGCTCATGTCAAAGGGAAGGCGATGATGGAAGAAGCTGCTCCAGAGGTGGATGAAGAGCCTCTAGTCAACCCAGATGAGGCAGGACAGTCGGCATTGGCAGATCCAGTGGGAGATGAGGAAGAGACCGGTTTAGATTGTATTTTCATTCCTGAACTTTTTAATGATTTAAATGACAATTATAATTTTATTAATGAAATGAATGATTTTGCTTACTTGTGCGATGTTTCTGATAATTTCAACATGCATGATCATGATCACATTCCATCCATATTTGATATTGATTCTACTGATGCTACCTGTGAGACGCGCCGTGGGATGCCCCAGAGGCCCGCCTTTAGGGCGATCGGGAGAGGTTCATGAAAACTTGTAAGAAATTTACAATGGCATCTATTTTGGGCAACAAGGAGGTTTCATGGAGTCGCCACCCAATAGAACATTAGGAAAGTTCGTCTCGCCTCAGTGAACCTAAGACAGCGCATAATATCCATTTTGGGCAATCCAAAGGGATCTTGGAGGCATTCACCCCAATAGAACACTTGAATGAACCTCTACCCCATGGAGCCTAGGATTGTAAATTGAGTCTTTTGGTGGGACACAAGAGGTGTCTTGGAGATCCCATTACAATGAAACACCGGAATGGTTCTCTCGCCTTGTTGAGCCTAAAGACCAGAGATGGTTCGGGACTTCTCATTTATTCATACCTTGGTTAAGTTAAAATTGAGTTTTGAATTTAAAATTTTATCCCATTTCTCAAACGTTTTAATGCAATAATTAGAGCGCAAGTTGGTCATCCAAGAAAAAACATTAAATGAAGGTATACTTAAAATAAAGTGCATAAAAATAAATTACAACAAAACTAGGGGCGGAATACAACCCCCATTGTAAAATAAATGTAAATCATGCATAAAACGGGTTATTTATTAAAGATGAGGACATTGGTCCTCGCATGCACAATTAAAGAAAATGATTTTGAAGTGACAATTTATTTGGATGAAAAATTAGGACATTGGTCCTATTTTGTTAGAAAAATCCAAATTATTAATATAAATATTTTTGTGATTTTTTAATTAACGTGCATGGAAATAAATAAACTTATTATAGATTACATATTAAATAATAAAAGCAAATAAAGCAAAATAATACTAAAAATGTTAAAAATGCTAAACTCCACCAAAATGGTGTCTTCAAGCCTCCACGGGCTCCCACTCACCATTGGAACACTCACACATGAAAAATAAGTATTGAAATAAAAATACAAATAAAGATGATGTTAGTAATGAAAAATGAATTAAAATAAATAAAACAACATGCATAATGTATGACAAATTAATAAGATGGCATAATAAAATATAACTCTTAACACATGAACAATTTAACATGCATAAATAAAAACAATAAAATTTAACATGCATGAAAACATGAAAATAATAATAATAATGATAACACTAATCACAATAATAATAACAAATAATAATAATGGTAATAATAACAAAAAATATTAACAATCAAATTAAATAAGCAAGTAATAATAATAATAATAATAATAATAATAATAATAATAATAATAATAATAATAATAATAATAATAAGAAAAGAAGATGAACAATATGAACAACATGAACAATTAAATAAAAATAATATGAACAATTGAATAAAAATAATAAAATAGTTCTAAGAGAATTTACATTGTTAACTAATCAAATAAAAACAAAAACAAGAAATAATAAGAAAATAATAAGACTAAAAGAATTTACATGTTAACTAGTTAATTAGAAATAAAAAATCAAATTAAAAATTAAACTAAGAAATTGAGCCAAGAATGTTTACCCTCAAAATTTATCTTGATGAAGAGAAGGTAAAATCCAATTCCTTGTCTTGTATTGTTGGAATAAAATTAGAAAATAAAATATTGAAAGTGAATTTTTACTCAAGAACAAATAATTTATTTATTTGTCTTAAAGCAAAAATTGTCAATTAAAAATAAGAAAATTCTCAAGAACAAAAATTGTTATTTTTTGCCTTAAGAATTGCTGGAAATTCCTTTAGAAATTGAGAGAATTTGTTCTTGAAAGAAAAAAAGATGAGCAAAAAAAAAATTTCTAAAGAAAATTCCCCCCAATTCTCACTAAAAAACCCTTTTTATTCCCCTCAAAATTCAGATTTTTAATTGAGAAAATAATTCCCATAACTACAAAAAAAAAAAACTGAATTTATTGGGTTGGAAAATAAAAGGCTTTTTGAATTGAATTATGCAAAAAAAATGAGTTAAAAAGCATTTAAAATGAAGAAGTTATGGCCAAAAAGGCCAAAAAGACCAAAATGGGCATACTTAATTTCATCATTGGGTAATCCTGATTTAGGCTGACTCGGGACCTGTTGTCTACAGTTGCCCCCAGTTTTGGGAAAACTAGTGCACTAGTATCTAGGTGAGCCTAAACTCAGAAAAGGAAAAGAAGCGCGTACCTGAGGCGGCTGTCTTTCCGGAACGGATGTTGCTGTTGTGGTGGTTGTTGCCAGCTTGTCAGCGTGTTGAAGCGGTAGTGTCGTGATCGTGCTAACCCGCCGTTGAGTGGTAGTGCCATCATCGTGCTAACCCTCCGACTTGATGAAGTGGTAGTGCCGTGGTCGTGCTAACCTTCCGTAGAATGGTAGTGCCGCCATCGTGCTAAGCCTTCTGAGATGATGAAGTGGTAGTGCCGTGATCGTGCTAACCCTCCGAGGAGTGGTAGTGCCGTCATCGTGCTAACCCTTCTGAAGTGGTAGTGCCGTGGTCGTGCTAACCTTCCTTAGAATGGTAGTGCCGCCATCGTGCTAAACCTTCTGAGATGATGAAGTGGTAGTGCCGTGATCGTGCTAACCCTCCGGGGAGTGGTAGTGTCGTCATTGTGCTAACCCTTCTAAAGTGGTAGTGCCGTAGTCGTGCTAACCTTCCGTAGAATGGTAGTGCCGCCATCGTGCTAAGCCTTCTGAGATGATGAAGTGGTAGTACCGTGATTGTGCTAACCCTCCGGGGAGTGGTAGTGTCGTCATCGTGCTAACCCTTCTGAAGTGGTAGTGTCGTGGTCGTGCTAACCCTCCGTAGAGTGGTAGTGCCGCCATCGTGCTAACCCTTCTGAGATGATGAAGTGGTAGTGTCGTGATCGTGCTAACCCTCCGGGGAGTGGTAGTGCCGTCATCGTGCTAACCCTTCTGAAGTGGTGAAGTGGTAGTGCCGTGGTCGTGCTAACCCTCCGTAGAATGGTAGTGCCGCTATCGTGCTAACCCTTCTGAGATGATGAAGTGGTAGTGCCGTAATCGTGCTAACCCTCCGGGGAGTGGTAGTGCCGTCATCGTGCTAACCCTTCTGAAGTGATAGTGCCATGGTCGTGCTAACCTTCCGTAGAATGGTAGTGCCGCCATCGTGCTAACCCTTATGAGATGATGAAGTGGTAGTGTCGTGATCGTGCTAACCCTCCGGGGAGTGGCAGTGCCGTCATCGTGCTAACCCTTCTGAAGTGGTAGTACCGTGGTCATGCTAACCCTCCGTAGAGTGGTAGTGCCGCCATCGTGCTAACCCTTCTGATTTGGTGAAGTGGTAGTCCCGTGGTCGTGCTAACCCTCCGTAGAGTGGTAGTGCCGTCATCGTGCTAACCCTTCTGATTTGGTGTAGTGGTAGTGCCGTGGTCGTGCTAACCCTCCGTAGAGTGGTAGTGCCGCCATCGTGCTAACCCTTATGTTTGATGAAGTGGTGCTGTCTGTGAGCCCTTGGATTGATTGTTCTCTGAGAAGTCTTTCGTTGATGGTTGGATTGATGCTTAAACTGATGTTTGGAATGATGTTTTGACTGATGTCGTTTTTGGTTGGTTGCCCCCTGAGAGGTCTTTGGTTGATTGTTTGATTGGAGTTTGATCGGATGTTTAGACTGATGTCGTCACTCGGCTTTTGTCGGTGCCCGCATCGAGTCTCTCTTTCTGCAAAATTAGAAAACAAAATATGCATGAAAAATAGTGAGCATGCACGTGAAATGCATGAGTCATACAGAAATGCAGTATAAGAATTCATCTATGTGGACTTGGAGATGATAGCCAGTCTGGCTGCAATTTGTGATAGGATCGATGCCTTTTGGAATTGCCTATGAATTTCATGCCTTTGGGATTGTGAGGTTCTCATTTGATACCTGTAGTCATTTTTTTGAAGGTAGTGCGTCCCTTGTGAATTTTCGCACTAGCTTTTCTTAGCGGAAGATGCGTCCTTTGCGGATTTTCACATAACCCTGTGCCTTATTTTTGCCTGGAATGCACCCAACCTAATCTAGCGGCTTTTTTTGTTATGAACAGATTGCCTGTTTCCAGTTTTTCACCCTATCCTTTTGCCTCACTTTTTCTTAGAGTGCCAGTTACGGTTTTCACTCTAACGGCTTTCTTTTTTTTTTTTTTTAGCATAGAGGTTGAAGCTATTGGTAAAAATCAACATGTACTTTTGCTCATGTTATAACTGTATGAGCTTGATTCTTCTCATGATGTTGTTGTAGAATTGATTTCACAGATGATAGCAAGATGAGTCAGCTGAAGCGCTTGAGTGGTGAGAGTAGCAGAGGGCAGACAATAGATGATCTTGATCACACAAAGTGAACTGCTATGATCACGCCAATATAACATTGCATAAATGCATGTGTTTCAATTTGATTTCATTAAACATGATCATTATTTGGCATTAATCTCAAAGAATACAAGACCTCTTCTAATCTCGGGAAGGATCTTGAAAGCATCAAACTCTTGTTATCAACCAACCCTCTCGAACTTTCATGGTTGAATATTTTCTCTCTGCTATTAATTTAATTTTTTTTAAGCAAATTCTAGATGCAGCGTTAGGGATGAGACTCAACTCTAATGCATAAATGCACTTATGGCTCCCTGCTTGAAGCTCAAGAAACACCATATGCCTCTTCCTACGTACCGAACCTTATTAAAAGGTCATATCCGCTAATTGGATAAAACTGAACCAAGAATCAAAAGGTCTTACTTTGGTTGTAACGTTAGGCTTAGGTAGATGGCTATCAAAGAAGGATCAGGTTACTAGAAACGAATGGCTGCAGTATTTACTCGACTGATGGATGAACCATTCTCAGCTCAATTGCATATTGTAAAGGTATTCTTGAATTTGGATTTGATAATACTTTTAGCTCATCAAGCTCAGAATAACACATAAACTCATCAAGGGGTTACTATCTTGAGCTCTACTTTTTTTTTTCTATTTTTTCCTTTTCTTCGATCTTTTTCTTTTGCTTTCTTTTTTTTTCACGAGCTCATATCTTTTGTGCATGACTAAACCCTCTTCCCGAAGTGTAAACTCATCCTTACCAGGGCAATTTTTGATAGCCCAAAGAATTGTCAATGACATAGATTTGTCAATGATGTACATCCATCCTTACTAGAACGGCCATTCTTCTAAGGGGAGGCAAAAATCATTTGAGGCGAAGGGGTAGTTTTAACATGTGTAACAACAAAATTGGTACGCATTTAGCATACCTCCATAAAGGCTCAACGGGCTAGCAAGCGATTGTGAAACAAAGGTAGGAAATAGTCATTTAGAGAGCTATACAAAGAAAGGCTGCCTAAATCATTTTCTAGGTACCGTCTTATCCAGGGATCCCTTTGATGGGTAATCAGAAAGGTTCTAGTGCTCTTAGTGAGTTTTCATCCAATCCCCTAATTGCAACTAGTTTTTTTTTAGCTCTCAGAATTTTCCTCTCTTCAGGAGTTATATCAAATACTATCAAGATTTTCTTTGGGTTTTCCAAAGTTTCGAGATTAAATGTAATCATATTAATTGAATTAATATAAAAAAATGAATGATTCGTGATCATGAGAAATGAAATCATTAGAGACACTATATAAATATGCAAGATTGTTCACTTTATTGATATTAGCAATACTGCAAATATTGTCATAGAAAGTGTTCTTGTAATAAAAGAAGCAACTAAAAAACAAATTCTTCCCCTCCGATCACATTCATGGTGGGGGAACTGCATTATACCCTGCCCTCTTTTTCTTGTCTCTCTTCTCAGGATCGGTGATCTCTTTGGCATCAATAAGATCTTGAATTTGTTCCTTAGAGTTATGCAGTAATCTGTTAAATGCCCGGTGTGCTGATGGTAAGCACAGTACTAATCCTCTCTGTGCCCCGGCTTTCCTTGATTCATGGCTGGTCTGGATGGCAATGGTGTCAACTTGCCTTCTTTTGTCAATTTCTCCAGCACCCAAGACAGAGAACGGCCCAAATTGGAGTAGTACCTCTGAACCTGTCCAACCTTAGTGGCTGAAACCTCAGCCGTCTTACCACTTCTATTATTGCTGCTTCCTGCACCGCCTGGTTTTTACCCTGATTGGTTGCCATAACCTTTCCCAGCAAAGTTGTTTTGGCTTGTTTTCTTCTCCAAGTAAGCACCCTCAGCCTCTACAGTAATGTCCTTAAGGGATTCCCAGTCTCTAAGCCCCTTAAAACTGAGCAGGTCCATCAAGTAAGGGCAAGAGTTCCTGATAAATAGCCTGATTTGATCAGCAATGTCAGGCTTTCGCTTCATCTCCATGACCCTATTCCTCCATCTTGTAAGGTACTCATGGAATGACTCATCATTCTTCTGCTGTAAAAGCTCAAGGTCCTTTAAGGTGACCTCTATCCTAGTACTGCAGTCATATTGCTTCATGAGCTCCTCAATTAAAAGGTCCCAATCCTCTTTAGACCTCCTATCTAACCCATGGTACCAGTCCATAGCCGGACCCACCAGACTAAGGCAAAAATATTCTACCTTCTGTTTCTTGGTCAACCCTGTGCCTTTCATCACCAGGGTATACTGCTTAATGTGTGCAGATGGATCCGAAGTACCATCAAACTTTGGAAACTCAGGTATTTTGAACCTTTGGGGCAACAGCTCTTCATCCCCCAAATCTCTGTCTTCAGGGTTGATCCCCTTTCCAGCTGATAGCATGCGGGTGATTGCTTCAATTTGTTGCCTCAAGCCTCTCATCGCCTCATCTTCTTCCCGAGGTGCTCTAGCGCCCACAAATTGAGGTGCTACTGCCTCTTCATCTTCCTCCTCCATCACAAAATCATCATTGGGATTGGGGATTATTGGCCTTCTTTGCTCAACAGACACAGCAGCTATATGCTCATTAGCAGGTTGGCGGGGAGCATTAACTACAACAAAGTACAGGCTGTGGCAAAGCAGAACCCTCTGAGGTATTTACAACAAGCACCTCTTTGCTTGGGAAAATGGGAAGGTGGTTGCTGTTACTACAGGAGTTCGATATCGAGTATATCACTCGAAAGACTATCAAAGGACGGGCAGTAGCCGAGTTTCTAGCCGATCATCCCATCCAGGGTGATTCACTTAAGTTCAATTTTTCGGATGAAAACATAACGGCAATCTCTGTTAAGGGTTGGCAACTGCACTTTGACGGGGCTATTAATAGTAAGGGGGCAGGAGTAGGAATCATCCTGACAACCCTGGATGACGAAAAACTCCCTTTGGCCAAAAAGTTGAGATACAGTGCCACTAACAATGAAGCTGAGTATGAGGCATGCACTTTCGGACTAGAAGCTTTGATTGCCCTGGGGGCAAAGGATGTGGAGGTGTATGGAGACTCATCCTTAGTAATCAACCAGATTTAGGGAGAGTGGGCTATCAAGGAAGAGCGTTTAGTGCCGTACGTCGAATATATGAGGGAGCTATGTAGTCGGTTTGAGACTTGTAAGTTCCGTTTCGTGCCAAGGGATGAAAACCGGTTAGCTGATGCACTGGCAACCCTAGTGTCAATGTGGGACAATCCGGAGGAGTAGCCATAAAACCAGTTCTAATCTCGACTTCTGAGAGGCCTAGCTTTGAGGTCAAACCGATAATGGAAATAGAGATAGTGGACGGAAAGCCGTGGTATTTTGATATCATGAATTATTTGGAAAGCGCGAAATTTCTGGAAGAAGCTACTGAAAAAGACCAAAGAATAATCCACAAGCTATCCACTCAATTCATATGCATAAACGGAGCATTGTACAAGAGGCAGGCCGACGGTATTCAGCTCAGATGCCTGGATGAAAAGGAGGCTCGGAAGGTGATGGAAGAAACTCATGCACGTGTATGTGGAGCTCATATGAATGGTTTGACACTGGACAAGAAAATCATGAGACAAGGATTCTACTGGCTCACTATGGATAATGATTGTTTAAAGTACGTGAAGCAGTGCCAGATATGCCAGCAGTATGCGAATTTGAGACACCTGCCTGTGTTAGAACTACATAGCTTAATGTCGCCTTGGCCGTTTGTAGCCTGGGGAATAGATATTATTGGGGAGATCCGTCCTACAGCATCTAATGGGCACAGATATATCATAGTCGCCATCGACTACTTCACCAAATGGGTAAAGGCGAAGTCCTTTAAGAAGATCGATGCACGGGATATGGCAAAGTTCATTGAGAAGAATTTGATTTGCAGATATGGCCTCCCACATCATGTAGTGTCTGATAACGGGGTCCAGTTTATGGGAGAAACGAGGAAGCTGCTCGAGAAGTATGGGATTGAGTACCATAAGTCTTCTCCATACCAGCCACAGGCCAATGGAGCAGTAGAGGCCGCTAATAAGAACGTCAAGAAGATTCTAGCCAAAATGGTCTAGACCTACAAAGATTGGGCGGAAGAGCTACCTTTCGCACTGTGGGGTTACAGGACAACAGTTAGAACATCTACGGGTGCTACGCCATTTTCTCTGGTGTATGGAACGGAAGCAATGCTGCTAGTGGAGGTAGAGCTTAAGTCACTTAGGGTGGTCAAGGAAGCCCAGATTCCTGAAGCTAAATGGGCACAGCAAAGGTTGCAACATCTGAACCTGCTGGATGATAGCAGATTGAAAGCCTACTACAACAACCAGGTCTACTAGAAGAGACTCGCCCGGTCCTATGGGAAGAAGGTTAAGAAGCATCCATTGAAAGAGGGTGACTTGGTATTCAAACAGATGAAAGCTGGGGCACCGGATATCCGAGGGAAGTTCAGACCAACCTGGGAAGGGCCGTTCATCCTCAAGAAGCTGCTATCTAAAAGAGCTGCAATTCTATCGGATAGCGATGGCAGCGAATTTAAGGAACCGATCAATATAGACAAACTCAAAAGGTTCCACGGCTAAAGACTAAAAATAAAAAGAAGAGAATAAAATTCCCTGCGGGTCGAAAACCGAAAAAAGGCAGCTTTGCTAAAATTGGGCGCCTCAACAGGGTGAAAACCGAAAAAAGGCATCCTGTGCAAAAATTAGAGGCATGAGAGAAAATGTCCGATCGAGAAAACCCGAGAGGGTCGATTGGTAACAGGAGTTGATGCTATCAAGATTTGGTTTCATGAATTAATAGGGCGTACACAGTCGAGTTAGTGTCAAAAATTGATCTTGTATGCTAAAATTCTGTGAAAATGTACACAATTTTGTGAAATAAAATAAGAATTATTCTTTTCATTTCCATCATTTTCTAGTTCTGTTTTGAAAAGAAACATAGTGTCCAAAGGGGTGTACATGTGTAAGATAAACTAGGTCCTACCGCTACTCTCACCGGCCAAATGTTTAAGTCCTCACGTCTTGTTGTCAGATGCCGGGCTGAGGACCCATCTCTTATATTCGCTGGTGGAGGCCACGGAATGAGCTCCAAATTGAGGTATGACGGTCTTAACTGGAAGTTGGCTCCACATCTCATGATAGCGAGAAGCAAAAGCAGTAGAAAAAGCTCCTCCCCGAAAGGATAGTTGGACCCTCACCACGTCTTGGGTTATCCCGAGCTGATGAGCACATCGGGCTATAATACAGAAGGTGGCCTGACGAAGCCCGCATAGGGGAACACACCCTGATGATCCATCAACGACTGCATGAGACAGAGGGAGCCAGGAAGACATAAAACTGATGTCATCGTCTGATAGCTCGCCAAATCTAGCGGTGCCTTCATCAGGAGTTGTGAAACAATACAATCGTCGACGTGGGAGGAAGTGTCTTGGCAAGTATTCTGTGATGACTCGGGGAGGTGGCTCTGACAGCATCTTCAGTTTCTCTTGCAACCATATTTAAAAAAAAAGCCACTGGAGTAAGTCGGGTTTACTTCAGGGAAAAATTAGGCATAGGGTTGTGTGAAAATCCGAAAGGACACACTTCCCGCTAAGAAAAACTAGTGCGAAAATCCACAAGGGACGCACTACCTTTTAAAATAATGACGTACCTGGAGTAATAAGGGGCTTCCGGTGAATGAGCTGGTGGATCCAGAGCATACAGCATCCAGGCCCAGAATGGTTTTAGCCAGAATAAGGGGAAAGGGGGATAATCCGCGGTGAAAGTCATCTAGAACCCCAAACAGACGAAGGTCGCCAACAAAGTCCCCTGGAGCTACGGTCAAGAGGCTCATCATACAGAATAAGAACACTATGCTTACCCGATATATAGGGACATCAGAAAGTCTTTCTAGAGCCTCGATCAATGGCTCCAGTGGAAAAGTAGGACCCTATGAGACCAGCCGAGCGGCCTCGAAAGGAGCTATACCCAGAGATAGGGCGATATCCCGAATCTGAATCAGAACGCAGCGGGGGACGCAGGGCAGAGCATGGGGAGGATACCATGCTCCAGTGATAGCAGCAAACTCCTCAGGCAGGGGGCACGACTCATGATAAGTAAATTTGAAAACATGGAAGCAGGGATTCCAAAAATGGGTTGCAGCTAGGAGTAAGTTGTGGTCTATTTTGGCTCTCCGTAAGTGTTTTAACCCGGACAGAGTAGTGAGAATTTTATTTTCCCAGGTGTGAGCATCATCCAAGATGCAGTACATCTTATGGAAAGGAGGAGAAGTTATCCTTTAAAAGTCAGAGACTGAAGATAGAAAAGGGTCAAAATAAGAAAAAGGCATGAATCCTAAGGAAAACTGGTCAAATTTATAGAAACACCCCACAGACGGCCTGCTCGTGCCTCAGTAGCGGTGGCCTGCCCGTCGGAAGTCATCCACCTGGTGGATGCATGCATTATCATTGCGTTTATCATGCGCATTAATTACGCATTAAATGGGGGAATTTTGAACGACAGACGGGCAGCCCGTTGTCGCTCCTGGAGGCGCCCAGCCCATCGGTCACGAAGCTATATAAGCAGGCAGAGACCGACGGATAGGCAGTTTTGGGCTTTTGTCTATTTTCTTTCCTCCTCCAAACCGTCCCTCATTATGGTTTTTCTCACTTTTCTTCATCTTTTTACATTTTTATCTTGCATTTTCACGTTCCTTACGCTACCGGGCACCCAGTGAAGTATATTTTTTGCATTTTCATCATTTTTCTACCAATTACAAGTTAGTAACTATTTTTTTATTTATTTTCTTCTAATTATTTTCTTCTTCTTGTCTTAATTTCAAGTAAATAAGTTTAATTTTTCCATTTTTATTACTAAGGATTGTTAGGGTAGATATTGTGCCTTAATAATTAGCCTTAGATGCTGTTTAAATAATTAATTTTGGTATATATTTTTCCACAGTTACATTGTTAAACAAACTTTACATGAAACTTTTGTTGCCTTGAATTCTTATAAAGCATGCTTACTTAGAAATGAGAAATGCTTATGCATGTATTAGTTGTGAAACCAACAAATATTGTGCTGCTGTTGGGGCCTGAGGCCTGTGGTTTTCTTATTTTTAATGCAGGGAGTGGGGCACACCCTTGCCGGGGTGCTGCCCAAATTTTTATATTTATTTTTGTTTTATTATTATGATTAATTTTTTAGGCCTGAGGCCTATCGTTATTTTTCCTTTCCTAATGCAGGGGGTTTGTAACACCCCGAAACTATCCTAGTAGAGTGAGTCTTGTGTGTGTGTAAATATGCATGGTTTATTTGTTTATCATGTGTTTATTTTGATTAAATTAATTTGTTCTTATGCTTTAGTTGGGTTGTGTTTTAGTGTGAGTGAGTGTATTAGAGTAGTGTGTGAGTTATGGGTTGTGGTTAGGTGTGAGTGAGTGTATGGGAGTATTGTGTGAGTAAGAGATTAGTCTTGGGTGTGTCTTGATGGATGGGACTTAGGTGTGGTTATTAGGTGGCCCTATGAAGAGTTGGCATGTGGCAAGGATAAGTCAAAGAGAGGATAAGTATTGGGAGAGAGAGAGAGAGAGAGAGAGATAACTTAGCTAAATCCCATTTCCTCTTCACGCTTCTCTTTCTTCTTCTTCCCTTTCCCGTTGCTTTGCTTCTTCTCTTCCTTTCTTCTTCAATTCTTCTTGAATTCTTTCTTTTGCTACAAATTCAAGTGAGTTTGGGGTAGTCTAAGCTGGTGTGGTAAGTGTTGGGGCATTGGTTTTCTTATTTTTCCTTATCTTGCTTTACATGAGTTTTGTAATTGTAAGTTAAGATTTTGAATTTGTTCCGTGTTTTGGGTTTTGTGGTTCAGAGAACCCTCCTATGGAGTCGAAGGGCAAGGAGATCGCGAGTGGTAATAGAGTTCAAGATTGAGATGCGATATTTTGAGGTTTGGGAATATTTGTGCTTTTTGTGCATTTTGTGTATTTTAATGATTCCTGTGTTATGATTGAAATTGATGAGTTTGATTGTGTGTTTTAGATTCTATGAGTTATGGGTATGGTTTAATTTGAGTTGAGAACTATGGGTTGTGAGGGTTAGAGTTAAATTATGGAAATTGTGCATGTTTGCCTAAAAATTTATGGTTTGAGAATTTTGGTGTTTGATTGTGTGATTTGTTTGATTTGATAACAGTAATGAGTTCAAATGGTATGTTTTATGTTGTGTGTAATAGTTTGAGTAAAGGATTTTACTTAGAACTGAGTTTTGGAACCATATGAGTGAATGGGTGAAAATGGAGAAGGAAATTCTGCAGATTTTGGCGTTGGGAGTGGAAATCCTGACTCTGTCACGAGCGCGATGATGTCGCGAGGTCGCGACAGAGCTCGATGATCTTTACACCATTGTGCGCGCCGAACTGCGAGCGGCCGGGCGTACGCAGCGGGAACTCCCTGTCTCGGGCGCGACGTCATCGCAATCGCGACAGAGAGCTCATTGTTTGGTGAAGCTTCTGTCGTGAGAGCGCGCCTGGGCACGAGGTTGCGACAGCTCATGCAGGTGCTCACTGACGCGAGCGTGACGCTTGTCGCGAGCGCGACAGTGAGATCTGTTTTGTCTCCACGTGAGCGCGATAGGAGGCCAACTTCACCTATGTCGCGAGAGCGACACCCTTCAGTTTTTCTTTTTAACTTCTCCTATATGAATGTAGGATCTAACTTTCTAATTAGCATTACTTCTAGAAGTATGTATAGTTTATTTATACATATATAAATGTGTTTATATGTAACTCATATCATGAATAAATTATGTCACAAACTTATGTGGTGAATTGAAATATGTATTGGATTATGCATGACCTGCTAGAGTCAAAAAGGTGGATAGTTAGGAATGCCTAATAGAGCTAGTGTTGCTGCAGCTAGTGTATGATTTGGACCCTGATCAGGTCCCCCGACTGGATCTTCGTGATCCCTCTGTACTGAATCTACGTGAAAATGCTTTTGGAACAAAATTAAAAGATTATTTTGATACCCTCGGGTATCCCTGTGTTATGAGAATACTATTAATATCTTCGGATATCTACGCATACTCGTTATCCACTGTTTTGATATAGCAGGTGCAACAGTGTTATTGTTAATTTATGAGAATTTCTGAATTATTGCTTATTGGGAATGTTATGATTATAGTGCTGTTATACGTTAAGTTAACTTATGATATCTTGACAAGTAATTAAGCCATTCATTTGTGATTATTGGTTAACGCCACTATGAGTGGTCGTTGTGCATCTTTGTTTTCCCCACTAAGCGATTTCGCTTAGCACTGGTGCTTTATCCGTGCAGGTATGGAAGGTTTTGAAGGATTGAATCGAGGTTTTTGCATCAGTAGGGCCATCACAACTAGTGAATAGAAGAATTTGTAGTTTAGGCCTTGTATTCTTTTTGTATGTATTATAGTCCTATACTTTTGAAGCTATGTGTAGAATCCTTTGTAAATCATTTGGACATTCATTATATGTAATTATTCAGTCGTGCTGAGGCACTTCTGTATCTTTTTGAAATGTGTAAAGCAGCCTTTATTATATTAATGTAATGCAATATTTTGATTTATGACTCTTTCTCTCGTGAGTTGTGAAATTTTAAATTACTCGTTTGTATATGTATTCAATGTATTATTGGTTCTCTTTGTGTGTCTGTGAGTGGCAACCCTTATCTATCGGGGACCTTTATCCTCTTCCTAGGGTGGAGTTCTCTACGTATAGGTAAGGGGTGTTATATTTTGTGGTATCAGAGCAGTAGGTTTAGACGTTTCTGGGCTAGAGTATTATAGAGAGTCTGTAAAAGTTATGTTGGCCGGATGCGAATTGTGCTTTATGTGTTGTAGCTATGGAGTCTGTTCGTGGATCGCTCTAGGGGTCAGCCGAGAGTGCGAATCCCCAAGATCAAGATCCCTCAGTTTCAGGTTCGGCTCAACCTCCTAGGGTGCCACCTGATGTTCTTGCGGTTCCCTTTGAAGCAATGCTTAAGATGTCCTAAGATATGGCTAGGGTGCTTGAGAGGGTAACTGCACCTAGGGCGCTTATTGAGAATATGAGAAAGTATGGAGCGGAGGACTTTTTGGGTACCAGTTTAGATGAGTCAGAGAAGGGCGAGATGTGGATTGATAAAGTGAAGTGGGTGCTAAGGGAAATCAGATGTCCGCCGAATCAAGAAGTGGAATGTGTAGAGTCTCTGTTGCAAGGCTCTGCTTATGATTGGTGGAGGTTTGTGCTTAGTCAGCCTCAGCTTCCTGAGCCTTTGTCATTGGAGTTCTTCGAGAGGGAGTTTCGGAATAAGTATGTAACTAAGGCTTTTAAAGACGCTAGGTGGGCGCAGTTCTTGAGTCTCAGTCAGAGAGTAATGACAGTGGCAGAATATGAGAGTTAGTTCAATAGATTGAGTAAGTATGCACCGCCAGGAATTCTTACTGATGAGTTTCGATGTCAACACTTTGAGGCGGGTTTGAATGAATCTTTGAAGGCTATGCTAGTTTCTTTGATGTCGGCTCCGAATGTTAACTATTATCAGTTAGTTCAGGTGGCTGTGAGAGTGGAGCGTTCTGAGAATGTGTTGAGAGAGAAGGCTTTGAGGAGAAGGACCTCTAGAGGCAGTTATTCTTCGAGAAAAAGATCTAGGGAATCTCAAAGAAATCCTACCGAGGAGTCTTTAGCTAGTCCAGCTTCTAAAGGGAGGAGACAAGACTCTTCTAGAGGATCAGGTTCGGGTCGAGGAGGTGCAGGAGGTAGAGGCGATGTTATGCCTCAATGCTCCCATTGTAGTAAGCGTCACTGGGGCGAGTGTCGATGGCTGACAGGAGGGTGTTTTAGGTGTGGTAGTACGGACCACTTCCTTGCGAATTGCCCGAATATGTGTGAGTATGCTCAAGGTCAACAAGAGGGTAGTCGAGCAGGATCAAATGCTCCTCAAGGTCGTGGTGGACGGCCTCGTGAGAGAGAGTTATCGGAGTCTGTGGATCACCCTATTCCAACCGCTGGTAGAGCCTATGCCATGAAAGCCAGGGATGAGCAGAATGCACCAGAAGTAATTGCCGGTAAGTTTTTATTGTTTGATTATGAAGTGTATGCTTTGATAGATCCGGGTTCAACCCATTCTTATTTGTGTTCTAGTAATGTGAGTGATAATTTGAGGAGTGATGAAAAGTTTGATTATGAGATTTGTGTATCTAGTCCTTTGGGTCAGAGTGTTGTTGTCAATCGGGTTTGTCGGAATTGCCCCTTAAGAATTCAAGGCATAGAGTTTGCAGTGGACTTGATTCGGCCATTCCATGAGTTTGATGTGATTTTGGGAATGGATTGGTTAGCCAAGCATCAAGCTATAGTGGATTGTCATAGGAAGGTGGTGATTCTCAAAAACAAAGATCAGTTACCAGTGATTGTGAAAGGTGAAGGGAGTAGTCCATTGCATAATGTTATTTCAGCAATGAAGGCCAAGAGGTTTATTAGAAAGGGATGTGAAGCATATTTGGCATTAGTTTTGGATTCTCGAAGAGGACAAGTGAAGATTCAAGACATTCCGATTGTGAGGGATTTTGAGGATGTTTTTTCGGAAGAGTTACTGGAGTTACCTCCGGAGAGAGAAGTAGAGTTGTCTGTGGAAATTGTACCGGGAGCATCTCCGATTTCTAAGGCTCCATATCGGATGGCTCCAGTGGAATTAAAAGAACTGAAGAGTCAACTACAAGAACTTCTGGATAAAGGATTTATTCGGCCCAGTGTGTCACCTTGGGGTGCTCCGGTTCTATTTGTTAAGAAGAAAGATGGGACATTGCGGATGTGTATAGATTACCGACAGCTCAACAAGGTTACAGTAAAGAATAAGTATCCATTACCTAAGATTGAAGACCTTTTTGACCAGTTAAGAGGAGCAAGAGTGTTTTCCAAGATAGACTTGAGATCAGGTTATTATCAGTTGAGGGTAAAGGATACGGATGTGGCAAAGACGGCTTTTCGGACGCGTTATGGTCACTATGAATTCTTAGTGATGCCGTTTGGTTTGACCAACACTCCCGCAACTTTTATGGATCTGATGAACAGGTTTTTCAGATAGTATTTGGATCGGTTTGTGGTAGTGTTCATCGACGTTATTCTTGTTTATTCAAGGGATGAGAAGGAACATGAAGAACATCTCCATTTGGTATTACAAGTGTTGAGAAATCACCAGCTTTATGCTAAACTCAGTAAGTGTGAGTTTTGGTTAAAGGAAGTAACTTTTCTAGGATATGTGGTTTCAGCTGAAGGTATTCGGGTAGACCCATCCAAAGTGGAGGCGATTGTGAACTGGTTACCGCCTAAGAATGTGCCAGAAGTAAGAAGTTTTCTGGGTTTGGCTGGTTACTATAGGCGTTTTGTCAAAGGATTCTCAGTAATAGCTTCACCTTTGACTAGACTTCTCCGGAAAGAAGTTAAATATGTTTGGTCTAATAGATGTCAAGCGAGTTTTGAGCAGCTGAAAGAGATGTTGATCAAGGCTCCTGTGCTTACACAGCCTTTATCGGGTAAGGAATTCACTATGTACAGCGATGCTTCTGGAGTGGGTTTGGGTTGTGTTTTAATGCAAGATGGCAAGGTAATTGCTTATGCTTCCCGACGGTTAAAACCTCATGAGCAAAACTACCCAACACATGATCTAGAGTTAGCAGCGGTGGTGTTTGCACTTAAGGTGTGGCGACATTAGAAGTATGGAGAGAAGTGCCGAATCTTCACCGATCATAAGAGTTTGAAGTATCTGCTAACTCAGAAAGAGTTGAACTTGCGGCAAAGAAGGTGGTTAGAATTGTTCAAGGACTACGACTGTATTATTGTCAGTTTTGGCTCTATCTATTAATCGAGGTAGGTGGAGATTCGATTCAGAGGGAGTATTGATTGCTCAATTAAAGGCTAGACCATGTTTGAGGCAAGTGATAGTGGATGCTCAGTTGCAAGACCATGTGTTACAGCGAGTTTATCAATCAGTAAGAGAAGGTAAGCGGACAGAGTATTCAGTAGACAGTGAGGGAGTGCTCTGGCATGGTGATCGATTATGTGTACCGAATGTGGATGATGTGAGGAAGAAGCTTTTGCAAGAAGCTTATTCGTTAGTCTTCACTATGCATCCAGGTGGAGATAAAATGTATCAAGATCTCAAGCAATTCTATTGGTGGCCGGGTATGAAAAAGGATATTATAGAGTTTGTTGCAAAATGTTTAGTTTGTCAGCAAATAAAAATCGAGCACTAGGTTCCATCGGGTTTGCTGCAACCTTTACCCATTCCTCAATGGAAGTGGGATGATGTTACGATGGATTTTGTGACTGGCTTACCGTTGACACAGCGCAAGCATGACTCAGTATTGGTTATAGTGGATAGATTGTCAAAGTTAGCACATTTCTTGCCTGTTCGGTTGGATTATCCTATGGATAAGTTGGCAGAGATATATGTAAGAGAGGTAGTCAGACTTCATGGAGTTCCATTGTCCATTGTGTCAAATCAAGATCCTCGGTTTACATCTAAGTTTTGGAAAGAACTTCACTCAGCTTTGGGTACTCGGTTAAATTTCAGTACAGCTTTTCATCCTCAGACAGATGGTCAATCTGAGAGAGTTATCCAGATTCTTGAGGACATGCTTCGGGGTTGTGCTATGGAATTTTCTGGAAGTTGGGATCAATATGTGTCTCTGATGGAATTTGCATATAATAATAGTCATCAAGCAAGCATCGGAATGGCCCCTTATGAGGTGTTGTATGGGCAAAAATGTAGAACGCCAGTATGTTGGACTGAATTGTCGGAAAGAGCTTTGATAGGCCCGGAGTTAGTGAGAGACACAGAAGAGAAAGTTAGAATTGTGCAACAGAATCTGAAAGCAGCTAAAGACAGACAGCGATCGTATGCTAATCTGAAACGCAGAGATATTCAGTATGAAGTGGGTGATAAGGTATTTTTAAAAGTTTCTCCATGGCGAAAAGTTCTTCGTTTTGGAAAGAAAGGAAAATTGAGCCCCCGGTTTATTGGACCCTATAAAATCTTGGAGAGGATTGGCCCGGTGGCTTATCGGTTAGCATTACCGACAGAGTTAGCTAAATTACAGGATGTTTTTCATGTATCTATGCTCCGCTGCTACCGATCAGATCCATAACATGTGCTTAAAGTGCAAGATATTCGGGTTCAGTCAGATTTTTCTTTTGGTGAAGAACCGAAGGAGATTTTGGCTAGAGAGATCAGGCAGCTTCGGAACAAGCAGATACCGTTGGTTAAAGTGCTATGGCAACATCATGGTATTGAGGAAGCGACTTGGGAACCGGAAGAGACTATGAAAACTCAGTATCCTCAGCTATTTGGATCAGGTGAGAATTTTGAGGACGAAATTCTTTTAAGGAGGGGAGTATTGTAACACCCCGAAACCACCCTAGTAGAGTGAGTCTTGTGTGTGTGTAAATATGCATGGTTTATTTGTTTAGCATGTGTTTATTTTGATTAAATTAATTTGTTCTTATGCTTTAGTTGGGTTGTGTTTTAGTGTGAGTGAGTGTATTAGAGTAGTGTGTGAGTTATGGGTTGTGGTTAGGTGTGAGTCAGTGAATGGGAGTAGTGTGTGAGTAAGAGATTAGTCTTGGGTGTGTCTTGATGGATGGGACTTAGGTGTGGTTATTAGGTGGCCCTATGAAGAGTTGACATGTGGCAAGGATAAGTCAAAGAGAGGATAAGTATTGGGAGAGAGAGAGAGAGAGAGAGAGAGAGATAGATAACTTAGCTAAATCCCATTTCCTCTTCACGCTTCTCTTTCTTCTTCTTCCCCTTCCCGTTGCTTTGCTTCTTCTCTTCCTTTCTTCTTCAATTCTTCTTGAATTCTTTCTTTTGCTGCAAATTCAAGTGAGTTTGGGGTAGTCTAAGCTGGTGTGGTAAGTGTTGGGGCATTGGTTTTCTTATTTTTCCTTATCATGCTTTTAAATGAGTTTTGTAATTGTAAGTTAAGATTTTGAATTTGTTCCGTGTTCTGTGTTTTTTGGTTCAGAGAACCCTCCTAAGGAGTCGAAGGGCAAGGAGATCGCAAGTGGTAGTGGAGTTCGAGATTGAGACGCGATATTTTGAGGTTTGGGAATGTTTGTGCTTTTTGTGCATTTTGTGTATTTTAATGATTCCTGTGTTATGATTGAAATTGATAAATTTGATTGTGTGTTTTGACTTCTATGAGTTATGGGTATGGTTTAATTTGAGTTGAGAACTATGGGTTGTGAGGGTTAGAGTTAAATTATGGAAATTGTGCATGTTTGCCTAGAAATTTCTGGTTTGAGAATTTTGGGGTTTGATTGTGTGATTTGTTTGATTTGATGACAGTAATGAGTTCAAATGGTTTGTTTTATGTTGTGTGTAATATTTTGAGTAAAGGATTTTACTTAGAACTGATTTTTGGAACCATATGAGTGAATGGGTGAAAATGGAGAAGGAAATTCTGCAGATTTTGGCATTGGGAGTGGAAATCCCGACTCTATCGCGAGTGCGACGATGTCGCGAGGTTGCGATAGAGGTCGGTAATCTTTGCCCCATTGTGCATGCCGAGCCGCGAGCGGCCAGACGTACGCAGCGGGAACTCCTTGTCGCGGGCGCGACGTCATCGCGATCGCAACAGAGAGCTCATTGTTTGGCGAAGCTTCTGTCGCGACAGCTAGTGCAGGTGCTCACGGTCGCGAGCAATATGCTTGTCGCGAGCGCGACAGTGAGATCTGTTTTGTCTCCACGCGAGCGCGAGGTTCGCCGAGAGCGCGACAGGAGGCCAACTTCGCCTCTGTCGCCAGCGCGACACTGTCGCGAGTGCAACACCCTTCAGTTTTTCTTTTTAACTTCTCTTGTATGAATGTAGGATCTAACTTTCTAATTTGCCTTACTTCTAGAAGTATGTATAGTTTATTTATACATATATGAATGTGTTTATATGCAACTCATATCATGAGTAAATTATGTCGGAAACTTATGTGGTGAATTGAAATATGTCTTGGATTATGCATGACCTGCTAGAGTCAAAAAGGTGGATAGTTAGGCATGCCTAATAGAGCTAGTGTTGCTGCAGCCAGTGTATGATTTGGACCCTGATCAGGTCCCCCGACTGGATCTTCGTGATCCCTCTGTACTGAATCTACGCGAAAATGCTTTTAGAACAAAATTAAAAGATTGTTTTGATACCCTCGGGTATCCATGTGTTATGAGAATACTATTAATATCTTCGGATATCTATGTGTACTCGTTATCCACTGTTTTGATATAGCAGGTGCACCAGTGTTATTGTTAATTTATGAGAATTTATGAATTATTGCTTATTGGGAATGTTATGATTATAGTGCTGTTATACATTAAGTTAACTTATGATATCTTGACAAGTAATTAAGCCATTCGTTTGTGATTATTGGTTAACGCCACTATGAGTGGCCGTTGTGCATCTTTGTTTTCCCCACTAAGCGATTTCGCTTAGCACGGGTGTTTTATCCGTGCAGGTGTGGAATGTTTTGAAGGGTTGAATCGAGGTTTTCGCATCAGCAGGGCCATCACAACTAGTGGATAGAAGAATTTGTAGTTTAGGCCTTGTATTCTTTTCGTATGTATTATAGTCCTATACTTTTGAAGCTATGTATAGAATCCTTTGTAAATCGTTTGGACATTCATTATATGTAATTATTCAGTCGTGCTGAGGCACTTCTGTATCTTTTTGAAATGTGTAAAGCAGCCTTTATTATATTAATGCAATGTAATATTTTGATTTATGACTCTTTCTCTCGTGAGTTGTGAAATTTTAAATTACACATTTGTATATGTATTCAATGTATTAATGGTTCTGTTTGTGTGTCTGTGGGTGGTGTAAACACCGGGTCCTGAGTCCGGCATAAAATGAAAATTGTGATTTTTTTTATCCTTGATTATTCCCTCAAAAAAAAATGAAAAAAATAATATATGTGATAATATATAAATATGTGTATGTGTAAAATTAATTAGTTAATGTTGTTAGTTAATTAATTAGTCAATATTATTGTATTAATTAAAATGCATGTAAAATTAAAGATTAATTAGTTAATTAATTAGTTAAAATGTAGAATGTTTAATTAATTAGATAAATTATATATTAAGTAGATTAATTATATTAATGTGTTAATATGTAATGTTTAATTATATTATGTAATTGTTTAATTAAAATGTATGTAGGTGTGTTAATTTAATTAAGTTGTGTGTGTATGTATTAATTAAAGGAGAGGAGGGAAATAATTGAGTGGAGGAAATGATCATTGTACCCTTAACCCTAATTTGAGGGAATAAAAAGAAGAAGATGAAGAAAAGAAAGGGGGCTTGGCAGATCAAGAAAGAGAGAGCAAAAGAAAAAGAAAGGAAAAAGAAAAGAAAAAGGAGAGCAAGAAGAGCTGAGCACAGGGCCGGCCAAAGAAAGAAAAGAGAGAGTGAAAGGGTGAGTGAGTGAAAGAAATAGAAAAGGAAAAGAGGAAATAAAAGAGAAGGGAACAGAGGAGAGAGCCAACGACGTCGGAAAAGGAAAAAGAGGAGAAAAGAGAGAGGGAGGAGGCGAGGCCTCCGCCGGCCAACCACCGCCGCACACGGCGGCACGCGCCCCACCTGAAGAACCACCACATCCGGGCGCACCCAGTCGTAGCCGCCGTTTCCCCATCGGACTCCGGCAGCCGGCGCGTGAGGGAGAGGAACCCGGACCGTTGCAGCGCGTTTACCGGTGACGGTGGACCTCCGATCGGAGCGTGGACATCGGATCTGGACTCCCGACGAGGCGATCTACGAGGCGGTGAGGGAGGTGCCGACAACCGCCGCACCGGCCAATCTCCGGCGAGGGAAATCCGGTGAGTCTATTTTATATTTATTTATTTTAATATATTATTAATTAATTTTAATTAATATTATTATTATAATTAATAATATTATTATTATTATTATTTATTTATTATTATTATTATATTTATTTATTTATTTTCTGATTTATTAATATTATTAATATTATTAATATTATTATTATTATTATTATTATTATTATTATTATAATATTTATTTATTTAATTTCTGATTTTTTATTATTATTATTATAATATTATTATTATATTTATTCATTATTCTGATTTATTATTATTATTTATTATTGTTATTATTTATATTTATTTAATATTATTATTATTATTATTGATATTATTATTATTATTATTATTGTCTAATTGGTGTTAATTTTATGTTGATGTTTTTATTTAATTGATTTGTGATTATTTAATTTTATGTTTTATTATTATTATCATTATTGATTATTGTTATTATTATTGTTATTTATTTATGCAATTATTTATGTATTCATTTATTTATTTATTTAGAAATATGTAATTACTATTTTATTGCATTTTATGTATATGTGGTTTGTAATAATAAAATAATTTTCGACCACTCTTAAAAAGAACCACCACACAAATGTTTTATACCAAAAAGAATGCTTGCTAAATAAAACTGGACCAATGTCCTATTTTTACCCAATAAAATCATCACATAAAAATTGTTTTCCATAATGAACACATGTGAGGACCAAAGTCCTCAAAATAAATGAATAACCCATTTTATGCATGTATAGCACGTTTACGAACGAGGGTTGTATTCTGCCCTTGGTATTATTGTAAATTTATTTCATGTTTTAATGCTATTTTATTTTATGCTCTTAAATGGATGAATGCGCTTTAATTTAAATTGCATCGTGTGGAGAGAGAGCTAATCAATGACAATTAAAATTTAATCATAAAATAATCGAGGTAGAAATAGATGAGACATCCCGAACCCAGCTCTGGTCTTTGGGCTCAAGAGGTTAGAGGTCATCCTTCAAGATACTTCTTGAGTCACGAGGCTTTAGCGCTAATCCTAGGCTCCTTAGGGTGAGGAGTACACCTTCCATAATCCCTCTGGCTGGCTCAAAATGGATACCACGCGCAGTCTTAGGCTCTCCGAGGCGAGAGAAACTTTCCCAATGTTCTATTGGGTGGCGACTCCATGAAACCTCCTTGTTGCCCAACATAGACGCACTTGCGATTTATTGCAAGCTGTCAACAGACCCACAATTGCCCGATCGCCCTCGACGGGCGGTCAGAGGGGCGGCCGCGGGGATCCGGCGCGCGTCACAGTGGCGACTCCACTGGGGATGATATGGTTTGAGATTTCAATTTGAAAATACCTCATTTAACATTTATGGTTAAAATTTAATTCATAAATTCGCTTTCTCTCATTTGCATTACATCTCATTAGAGCTTTTAGAATATGCTAGTTTGGTCCCTTTATTAGCCCCGGTGCGTTCCTGAAGCACGACCCCATTTTCACTCAATTTGGGGAAGTGTTATGGATAATCACCAGCCCAAGCCTCGTACCATCGTGGTATATAAAATGGTGACCCGATTGGTCGTTACGCTCGTGATGAGCTAGACCCGTCGGCAGGGATCATGCTTGGGTAGCCTCAAAGTAACATCACCTTTTGACCAAAGCTCATGTAATGACAATAGAAACTTTCACTAGGTGACATGTACCATAATATCATGCTTGCTATTTGGGCTGTCATATGTTGAACAAAATCAATTGAATCAAATGGTTTTCATCAAAGGCTTTCATGCCCCGTCGGAACAATCTTAACTTAGTTGAATTGTTTAAATATATAATGGCCAACCATCCATGCGCATGTGCTTTAAAGTAAGAGCTGTTATGTTGCTGGTTTTTCACCGTGCACTATACGCTTCCATTGGGTTCCCTGTTAACCCTTGGATAAAGCCCACCTAGGAAAGAGACCGCACGACCCCGTGTGTGGGAGAAATAAGGTTGGAAGGATCTACTTGCTTGCATGTGGCTGTGGATGCTGCACAACATGCACATACATCACATGTCATTCATGTCAAAAAAAAATAAACAAAAAAAATATATATATAAATATATAAAATACAAAAAAATTCATTTCATATTGTGTGTATATATCCTTTTGCCTGCATATTATTTTTCACATACATATACAATCACGTGTATATTTATTTTCATGCATTGCATCGCATAATTACAATTTATTGATTTTTTCACTCCATCTGCACGATTCACGATCATGCATTGTATATTATCATACACGCATCATACTAACAATTTAAATTTTTAGCCATCATAGATGTAACACCCCCTTCCCATACGTAGGCGATCCCATCCGATAAGGAGTGAGATGCCGTATAGGTCAAGGTGTCACCAAAAAAAAACAAAGCGAAACATACATCCATTCATAACATACATTTAAAAATACAGAATAATTAAAAACTTTACATGCAGAAAGCAAAAGCTGATCATGCATTACTATAATAAACTATTACAATAATGATCTGATCAACTAGCTGAAATAAAATAATATTACATATACAAAATATAAATACAAAAGCGGAAGCTGAAACAAAACTGATACATGAGAGTTCTATACAAAAAGAAACAACAACTGATACAAAATTAAGCCCTACACTAAACTCTTCTGTGTTGGCTTGATGACGGCGACTCTCTCAAAGCAAAACTCCTTCCGCACCTGCACGGGTAAAAACACCGTGCTAAGCGATAAACGCTTAGTGGGGAAACACACATAAATTGTGGACGGCCATTCACAATGGTCGTCAAGGCATAACACATTCACAATGGCAGAATGCAAGGGCTATAACATAATCCGTATAAACATGCTCATAATTAAGAACCATACGATCAGTATCTCAATAATCATACCCATTCCAGAATAATCCAATATATGTTTCATCATTAAACTCATTCAGACAATCCATTCATAGCCAGATCAGATCAGAACAATTCCATTAACATTTAAAGAACACCTGCTGACTCTAGATAGTGGATAACGAGTGTACTGAAGGTACCTTACGGGTACGAATCGAATACTGAGGGTACCTCACAGGTACAAGTCAAATGTTATTTTATTTATCAAAACATGTTATTCATATACTGAGGGGACCTTAAACAAGATCCTAATACTGAAGGGTTCGCGAGGAACCAAACGGGGACCTGATCGGGGTCCAAACTGAACTGAGGGCTGCAACTAAAGACTCTATTAGGCATGCCTAACTATCCACTTACTTGACTCTAGCAGGCTATGCGACATTCAATTCCCATTTCAGAGTACAGAATAGAATTCATCAGAAATTCATGATATCATTTATATCAAAGCATATAAAAGTATGGCATGCACATACCACAATATAAGTCCATTCAGAAGAAACACCAAATTTATTTCTGAGTCAAAAGCCGGGAAAATTTCGGAAAAAGAGCAGAATGGGGAAACGGGCGAGATTGGTTGGTCACAAGGCGTGACTGGCCTCCTCACAGGGAAGGTCACGAGACATGACTGAGGGTCACGCCTTGTGACTTGCTCTGTTCCTCGTGGATCATGCCTCGTCTCCCGCTGATCACGCGACGTGGTCTCGCAGATCACGCGGCGCTCTCGCAGGTCACGCGACGTGACTGGACGTCACGTCTCGTGACTTGCTTCTCTCTTCAGCAGATCACGCGACACGCCTACACTCAGCCGATCACGAGGCATGACGGGGAGTCACGTCTCGTGACTTGCTTCATTTCAACTGGTCACAAGTTGTGACAGGCAGCCACAACTCGTGACCGGCCTCAAGCTGGCAGGTCACGAGGCGTGACCTGAGGTCACGTCTCGTGACTTGCCTCTCTTTTTTGTGAGTCACGCGACACCGATCTGGAAACGGGAAAAATTCATCAGTAACGCGATTTTCCCATTTCCAGAATTCTTAGAACCCAGAAATCGATCCCAAACTTGATTCAAAACTAATCAAACCCGATCTTACCTTCCAGAAGACATCCCAATTAACATAAACAATATACAAATACCTCAATTTAGCAATTAAACAACCAAATCAAGAATACATGCTTTGAAGCTATTCAAGAACATAAACCCTAAAATTTTACAGTAAACTCAAAATCACACAAATCACAATCAATAGTTCCCAAACCTGAAATCTAAGCTTCTATCACTTAGCTCCACTAGGTCCAGCAACCTCTTTACCCTTTGGATCACGAGGAGCTTCAGCTAGAACACAAACACAATAATGCAACCCTAAGTTAAACCTAAACTCAAGGAAGAAGAAGATGAAAATTACAGTAAGACAAAGACAAGGATATGCACTTACCAAGTTAGGAGCAAGAGTGACCAATTTCCACAACCACACTTAATTAACAGATAGCAAGCAGTAATTAGGAGAGGAAAAAGGAAGAAGAAGATGGAGGTTAAAGGGAAAAACGTGAATCTAATTTCCTTTCACTCTTCCTTCATTTCTTTCTTCATTTTCCTTAACCTAATACACATGTCATCCTTTTTGGTTGTGAAACTTGCTCACTCACACCCTAACTCCACACACAACACTCACACTTAATGCATTCCTAATTAAAACACCCTACAATGGCATAAGCAAGTGCACACAAATGTAACTTAATTAATTCACACCCTAATGCCATGTATGCACCCACATACTAGCAAAACCCCAAACATACATTTTACCAGAATACCCTTATGAAATGCCGAACACATGCGAATGCTTACACATACAGACAGACAGATAGGCTCATTCTACTAGGGGGCAAACGGGGTGTGACAACTCTCCCCTACTAATAAGAATTTCGTCCTCGAAATTCTCACCCAAACTGAACAACTGCGGATACTGAGCTCTCATCGACTCCTCTGGTTCCCAAGTCGCTTCTTCGACTCCATGATGGATCCACAACACTTTAACCAAAGGAATCTGCTTATTTCTCAACTGCCTCACCTCTCGGGCTAGAATAGCTCGCGGTTCCTCATCATAAGAGAAGTCTGGCTGAACCTGGATATCCTGAACTGACAGAACATGTGAAGGATCTGATCTGTACCGACGAAGCATCGAAACGTGAAACACATCATGCAACTTTGCTAACTCCATCGGTAGCGCCAATCTATAGGCTACAGGTCCCACCTTAGCCAAAATCTCATAAGGTCCAATGAAACGAGGACTAAGCTTGCCTTTCTTGCCAAACCGAAGCACTTTCCTCCAAGGTGAAACCTTAAGGAAAACCTTGTCCCCGATCTCAAAATGCACATCTTTCCTTTTCAAATTGGCATAAGACTTCTGTCGATCCTTGGCTGCCTTCAAATTCCGCTGCACTACTCTGATTTTCTCTTCAGTATCTCTAACCAAGTCTGGTCCAATCATAGATCTCTCGGATAGCTCGGTCCAACAAATCGGAGTCCTACACTGACGACCATACAAAGCCTCATATGGTGCCATACCAATGCTCGACTGAAAACTGTTGTTGTAGGCAAACTCCATAAGCGACACATATCTGTCCCAACTACCCGAAAAATCCAAAGCACAAGCTCTCATCATATCCTCCAGAATCTGAATAACTCGCTCTGACTGACCATCGGTCTGAGGATGAAACGCTGTACTGAAGTTCAACCTAGTGACCAAAGCTCTCTGTAACTCTTTCCAAAACTTGGAAGTAAACCTCGGATCCCGATCTGACACTATGGACAAAGGCACACCATGCAACCGAACTATCTCATCTACATAGATACTGGCCAATCTGTCCATGGAGTAGTCCACTCTAACCGGCAGAAAGTGAGCTGATTTCGTAAGCCGATCCACAATAACCCAAACTGAGTCATGTTTCCTCTGAGTCAAAGGCAAACCAGAAACGAAGTCCATGGCGATATCATCCCATTTCCACTCAGGAATGGATAAAGGCATAAGCAAACTTGAAGGAACCTGATGCTCGGCCTTTACCTGCTGACAAGTCAAGCACTTGGAAACAAAATCCACTATATCACGCTTCATACCGGACCACCAATAGAATTGCTTCATGTCTCTATACATCTTCTCACTGCCCGGATGCATAGTAAAGACTGTACTATGCGCCTCACTCATGAGCTGTCTCCTCAAATCCTCAGATTCTGGCACACACAGGCGATCTCTGAACATAAGTACCTCATCCTGGACTGAGAACTCTGATGGCTTACCCAATCTAATCTCATGCACAATCTGTTGAAGCCTCTGGTCATCTCTCTGAGCATCCACTATCTTCTGTCTCAATGTAGGCTTCACCCGCAACTGAGCAATCAAAGCCCCATCTGAACCAAATCGCCATCTGAATCGCCTCAAGAACAAAGCTGAAACTGACTTTCGACTCAAAGCATCGGCGACTACATTGGCCTTACCAGGATGGTAATCCACAATGCAGTCGTAGTCCTTAAATAACTCAAGCCAACGCCGCTGTCTCATGTTCAACTCTTTCTGTGAAAGGAAGTACTTCAAGCTCTTGTGGTCCGAAAAGATCCTACACTTTTCCCCATACAGGTAATGACGCCAAATCTTCAAAGCAAAGATCACAGCTGCCAACTCAAGATCATGCATCGGATAATTCCTCTCATGTGGCTTCAACTGTCGAGAAGTATAAGCCACTACTTTTCCTTCCTGCATCAGCACACATCCAAGACCAACACCCGAAGCACCACTGTAAATAACAAACTCCTTACCCGAGATGGGTTGAGTAAGGATAGGAGCCTCAACAAGCAACTGCTTTAACCGATCAAAACAAGATTGACACCTGTCTGCCCACACAAATCTAACTCCTTTCCTCAACAATCTAGTTATCGGAGCAGCAATCACAGAAAATCCCTTAACGAACCGACGGTAGTAACCTGCTAAACCGAGGAAACTCCTCACTTCCTGAACATTTCGAGGCGCTTTCCAATCAACTATCACCTCAATCTTGGCTGGATCTACCTGAATACCTCTAGCTGAAACAATGTGACCCAAGAATGATACTTCTCGAAGCCAGAAATCACACTTGCTAAGCTTAGCAAACAACTGATGCTCTCTCAACATCTGTAGAACTAATCGGAGATGCTCCTCATGCTCACTCTCATCCTTGGAATACACTAAGATGTCATCAATGAACACTACTACAAATCGATCTAAGTATGGCCTAAACACACGATTCATCAGATCCATAAAAGCCGCTGGAGCATTTGTCAAACCAAACGGCATCACAAGAAACTCATAGTGGCCATACCTAGTCCGAAATGCAGTCTTAACCACATCTGCATCCTGAACTCGAAGCTGATAGTACCCTGATCGAAGATCTATCTTGGAGAAAACACCTGCACCTCGAAGCTGATCAAATAAATCCTCAATACTAGGCAACGGGTACTTGTTCTTCACTGTAACTTTATTAATCTGCCTATAGTCAATACACATCCGCAATGATCCATCTTTCTTCTTGACAAACAGAACTGGAGCTCCCCATGGAGATATGCTCGGTCTAATAAACCCCTTATCCAATAACTCTTGTAGCTGAGATTTAAGTTCCCTCAACTCTACAGGAGCCATCCGATAAGGTGCTCTCGAAATAGGTGCAGTACCGGGCATAATCTCAATGGACAACTCAACCTCTCGCTCAGGAGGCAAACCAGACAACTCGCTCGGGAACACATCACTAAACTCCCGCACTACAGGAATGTCCTCAATCTGATCCTGATCCCTCTTGGAATCTAACACAACTGCTAGAAAAGCCTCACAACCTTTCCTAATAAACCTCTTGGCTTGCATCGCAGAAATCATATTATTCACAGAACTAGCACCCAAACCTTTCAAAAACACAAGAGACTGACTTCTATCCCGAAGTACAACTGTCTTCCTATGGCAATCAACCACAGCCCGATGCTTACCCAACCAGTCCATACCCAGAATCAGATCAAACTCTCTGAAAGGTAACTCAATCAAGTCCGCTGGAAGCACAACTCCCTCAACAATCAGAGGACAACTCCTAAAAACTCTACTCACACTGACACTATGCCCTAATGGACTGGTCACACAAATCTCATAATCTAACTGATCAACTGAATGCAACTTATCAACAATTTTATCTGTGCACAAATATGAGTGTGTGGAACCAGGATCAATTAGAGCATACAACTCAGTGTCATGGAGTAGGAACTTACCAGCAATAACATCAGGCGCATCCTGCTCATCTCTGGCTCTCATAGCATAAGCTCTAATGGCACCCTGAGGAGGATGCTCAACAGTCTCAGAAGCAGCTCCATCTCTATGGCGACCACCTCTACCTCTTCCTCTGCCTCTACCACGGGTAGCCTGAGAAGCATTCGAACCAACCCTGCTGGCCTCTCTCTGGGAACCTGAATCCTCATGCAATCTCGGACAACCGGCCAACAGATGCTCCGAACTCCCACACCTGAAGCATGCACCGGAGAGCCACCTACACTCACCCCGATGTGTCTTACTACAATGAGGACAAACTGATGTAGTCTCAGCTCTACCACCCCTACCAGAACCTGACACAGCTGCAGAACCCTGTCGTCTACCTCTAGAAGCCTGACCAGGTGATGACTCATCCTATGGGTTCCTAGATCTCTTACCTGAAGAAGATCCTCCACGAGAAGAACTCCTCCTCTGAGCTCTCTCTCTCATCACAGTCTCAGATAACTCAGCTCTCACAGCAGCCTCTACAATCTGATAATAACTGACCCCAGATATGCACATCAGAGAAATCAAAGCAATCTTCAAAGACTCATTTAACCCTGCCTCGAAATGCTTGCATCTAAAGTCATCAGTCATAACTCCACGTAGGGCATAGCGAGATAACCTGTTGAACTCTTTCTCATAATCTGCTACAGACATGGCCCTCTGTCTCAAACTCAAAAACTGCACCCATCTCGCATCTCTATAAGTCTGAGTGATGTACTTCTTTGTGAACTCACCCTCAAAGAACTCCCAAGTAATCGGATCCGGTAGCTGAGGATGCCTGCAAACCAATTCCCACCATTCAAATGCAGACCCTTGCAGAAGAACTAGTGCACACTCTGCCTGCTGATCAGGAGGACACCGAATCTCTCTCAAAGCACGCTTCACTTTATCTAACCATCTCTCAGCCAATTCAGATTCATTCAAACCAGTGCCATAAAAATCTTCAACTCCTGCCCTTCTCAAATTTTCCATAGGTGCTCTAGGAGCAGTCACTCTCTCCAAAACCCTAGCCATGTCCTGATGCAGTCTGAACATAGCCTCAAAGGGCATGGCTGCGGCCTCGGGCTCGACCCTAGCATGCTGAGCCGACAAAGTAGCAGAAACAGACGGATCCACAGCTGGAGGATTCACACTCTCGGCGGATTCCTCGAGTGATCCACGAACAGAATTAGAAGCCATCTAAACAAACAAGAAACAACCGTATCAGCCAACACAGATCTAGACTCATCCATATCTAAGCAACTCAGAACAATCATAACTACACAACAACACCTAGAAACGCCTAAACCTAGGCTCTGATACCACAAACTGTAACACCCCCTTCCCATACGTAGGCGATCCCATCCGATAAGGAGTGAGATGCCGTATAGGTCAAGGTGTCACCAAAAAAAAACAAAGCGAAACATACATCCATTCATAACATACATTCAAAAATACAGAATAATTAAAAACTTTACATGCAGAAAGCAAAAGCTGATCATGCATTACTATAATAAACTATTACAATAATGATCTAATCAACTAGCTGAAACAAAATAATATTACATATACAAAATATAAATACAAAAGCGGAAGCTGAAACAAAACTGATACATGAGAGTTCTATACAAAAAGAAACAACAACTGATACAAAATTAAGCCCTACACTAAACTCTTATGTGTTGGCTTGATGACGGCGACTCTCTCAAAGCAAAACTCCTTCCGCACCTGCACGGGTAAAAACACCGTGCTAAGCGATAAACGCTTAGTGGGGAAACACACATAAATTGTGGACGGCCATTCACAATGGTCGTCAAGGCATAACACATTCACAATGGCAGAATGCAAGGGCTATAACATAATCCGTATAAACATGCTCATAATTAAGAACCATACGATCAGTATCTCAATAATCATACCCATTCCAGAATAATCCAATATATGTTTCATCATTAAACTCATTCAGACAATCCATTCATAGCCAGATCAGATCAGAACAATTCCATTAACATTTAAAGAACACCTGCTGACTCTAGATAGTGGATAACGAGTGTACTGAAGGTACCTTACGGGTACGAATCGAATACTGAGGGTACCTCACAGGTACAAGTCAAATGTTATTTTATTTATCAAAACATGTTATTCATATACTGAGGGGACCTTAAACAAGATCCTAATACTGAAGGGTTCGCGAGGAACTAAATGGGGACCTGATCGGGGTCCAAATTGAATTGAGGGCTGCAGCTAAAGACTCTATTAGGCATGCCTAACTATCCACTTACTTGACTCTAGCAGGCTATGCGACATTCAATTCCCATTTCAGAGTATAGAATAAAATTCATCAGAAATTCATGATATCATTTATATCAAAGCATATAAAAGTATGGCATGCATCATACCACAATATAAGTCCATTCAGAAGAAACACCAAATTTATTTCTGAGTCAAAAGCCGGGAAAATTTCGGAAAAAGAGCAGAATGGGGAAACGGGCGAGATTGGCTGGTCACAAGGCGTGACTGGCCTCCTCACAGGGCAGGTCACGAGACGTGACTGAGGGTCACGCCTCGTGACTTGCTCTGTTCCTCGTGGATCACGCCTCGTCTACCGCTGATCACGCGACGTGATCTCGCAGATCACGCGGCGCTCTCGCAGGTCACGCGACGTGACTGGACGTCACGTCTCGTGACTTGCTTCTCTCTTCAGCAGATCACGCGACACGCCTACACTCAGCCGGTCACGAGGCGTGACGGGGAGTCACGTCTCGTGACTTGCTTCATTTCAGCTAGTCACAAGTTGTGACAGGCAGCCACAACTCGTGACCGGCCTCAAGCTGGCAGGTCACGAGGCGTGACCTGAGGTCACGTCTCGTGACTTGCCTCTCTTTTTTGCGAGTCACGCGACACCGATCTGGAAACGGGAAAAATTCATCAGTAACGCGATTTTCCCATTTCCAGAATTCTTAGAACCCAGAAATCGATCCCAAACTTGATTCAAAACTAATCAAACCCGATTTTACCTTCCAGAAGACATCCCAATTAACATAAACAATATACAAATACCTCAATTTAGCAATTAAACAACCAAATCAAGAATACATGCTTTGAAGCTATTCAAGAACATAAACCCTAAAATTTTACAGTAAACTCAAAATCACACAAATCACAATCAATAGTTCCCAAACCTGAAATCTAAGCTTCTATCACTTAGCTCCACTAGGTCCAGCAACCTCTTTACCCTTTGGATCACGAGGAGCTTCAGCTAGAACACAAACACAATAATGCAACCCTAAGTTAAACCTAAACTCAAGGAAGAAGAAGATGAAAATTACAGTAAGACAAAGACAAGGATATGCACTTACCAAGTTAGGAGCAAGAGTGACCAATTTCCACAACCACACTTAATTAACAGATAGAAAGCAGTAATTAGGAGAGGAAAAAGGAAGAAGAAGATGGAGGTTGAAGGGAAAAACGTGAATCTAATTTCCTTTCACTCTTCCTTCATTTCTTTCTCCATTTTCCTTAACCTAATACACATGTCATCCTTTTTGGTGGTGAAACTTGCTCACTCACACCCTAACTCCACACACAACACTCACACTTAATGCATTCCTAATTAAAACACCCTACAATGGCATAAGCAAGTGCACACAAATGTAACTTAATTAATTCACACCCTAATGCCATGTATGCACCCACATAATAGCAAAATCCCAAACATACATTTTACTAGAATACCCTTATGAAATGCCGAACACATGCGAATGCTTACACATACAGACAGACAGACAGGCTCATTCTACTAGGGGGCAAACGGGGTGTAACAATAGATTCTTTCAAGTGGGTTAGAGGTCCCGACGGTCGATTAGTAAGGACAGATTCGCCTTTTGGATTGCTCGAATTAGTGCTCAATTGGGATCCTGAGCCATTCTCGACATCTAGTACCTCATCCTCCATGGCGGACGAAACTGGAAACCTAACCACTCAAGACCTCGCCCGGAGGTTGGATGATTTTGAACGGCGAATGCTAGACATGATGGGTGTCATGGCCGAAAGAATTGCCCATCCCCCTGCTGCACAAGCACCTCCTATTCTGCAGCCGCACATTGCTCCACAAGTACCAGCAGTCCCTCCTCGGGGGCAAGTTTAACCGCCTGCTGGTGGGGAGGCTCCCTTTGCTGGAGTGGCTGCTCGCCAACCTATTAATGAAAACGAAGCCGCGCCCGTTGAGCCAAGAAGGGCAAGGGTTAATAATCCCGAAGAGGATTTTGTAGAAGAGGAGATCAAAGACATAGTAGCCCACCAACCTGCGAGGGGTAGAGCACCCAAGGTGGAGGATGAAACTATGAGGGCAATGAGACAGCAGATTGAGGCCATCACCCGGATGTTGTCAGCTGGAAAGGGGGTCAACCCTGAAGATAGAAATTTAGGAGATGAAGAATTGCTTCCCCAGAGATTTAAAATGCCTGAGCTGCCAAAGTTTAACGGTACTTCAGACCCTTCTGCACATATGAAGCAGTACACTTTATTGATGAAGGGTACAGGACTGAGCAAGAAGCAAAAGGTGGAGTATTTTTGCCTCAGCCTGTCGGGTCCTGCAGTCGATTGGTACCATGGGCTGGATCGAAGGTGTAAAGAAGACTGGGATCTGCTGACCGATGAATTTATAAAGCAGTATGACTGCAACACCAGAATGGAGGTCACCCTGAAAGACCTCGAACTCCTACAGCAAAAGCCCGATGAATCATTCCACGAGTATCTCACAAGGTGGAGGAACAGGGTGATGGAAATGAAACGAAAGCCTGACACAGCTGATCAGATTAGGCTATTTATCAGAAATTCCTGTCCTTACCTGAGGGACCTGCTGAGCTTCAAAGGGCTTAGAGATTGGGAATCATTGAAAGATATTGCTGTAGAAGCTGAGGGTGCCTACCTGGCAAAGAAGGCGAGTCCGAATAGCTTTCCAGGGAGGAACTTTGGGAATCCGTCAGGGAACAGATCAGGCGGAGCTGGAAGCAGTAATAACATAAATGGCAAGACGACTGAAGTCTCAGTAACTGAGGTTAGACAGGGTCAGAGGTACTACTCTAACTTAGGTCGCTCTTTATCTTGGGTACTAGAAAGTCTTATGAAGGAAGGCAAGATACGACCTCTGGCGCCTAGGCCTGCAATGACTCAAGGACAGCCAGGGCATAGAGATGATCAGTACTGCGCTTATCATCAACATACTGGGCACTTAACGGACAACTGCCGAACCCTGAGGAACAAGATTCAGGACCTCATTGACACGAAGCAGATAACGGACCCTGAAAGGAGGGAGAAAAATAAGAAGCCGGGCTACAACGCCGTCCCTCCACCGAATATGTGATCGGACCCAGTCCATCGGAGTGGCATATTTTGCAAGAACTACAAGGAGATATTATGTATTATGTCTCTGTATTTTGAGAACTCTTTATAACATTTTGGTTATGTAGTATGATGAATAATATTTTGCATATATTATTTCTAATGATTTCATTTCTTATGATTATGATATATTCATTCATTTTGACGTTAATTCAATTAATACTACTGCATTTAATCTTGGAACTTTGGAAAATCCAAGGAAAATCTTGATGGCATCTGATATAACTCCTGAAGAGAGAGAGATTCAGAGAGAAAATAAAAATAAGAAAGAAAAACTAGTTGCAATTAGGAGATTGGATGAAAACTCACTAAGAGCACTAGAACCTTTCTGATTACCCGTCGCAGCGATCTCTGGATAAGACAGAACCTGGAAAATGATTTAGGCACTATTTCTTTGCATAGCTCTCTAAATGACTATTTTCTACCCTTGTTCTGCAATCGCTTGCTAACCCGTTGAGCTTTTATGCTGGTATGCTGAATGCGTGCCAATTTTGTTGTTACACACATTAAAACTACCCCCTCGCCTAAAATGATTCTGGCTTCCCCTTAGAAGAGTGGCCGCTCTAAAACTGATGGATGTACATTTGAACAATTCTTTGGACTATTAAAAAATTGCCTTGATAAGAGCAAGTTTAGTCTTTGAAAAGAGGGTTTAGTCATGTATGAAAGGCATGAGCTCAAAAAAAAAAAAGAGAAGCGAAAGCAAAAAGAAAAAGAAAAAGAAAAAGAAAAAGAAAAATGAAAAACCCAAAAAGAAAAAAATGAATAAAAAATGAAAGAAAAAGAAGCAAAAAAAAAAAAAAGAAGAAAAATAAAAAGAGAGCTCAAAATGGTGACCAATTGACTAGTTTCAATGATTGCCCTTTTGATCTCAAGGAGCTAGAATGTTGTTGAGCTCAAATTCAAGAATGCTTTTGAGCCAAGAATGGTTCATCCATCAATCGAAAAAATATCGCGGCCATTTTTCTCTAGCGACCTGATCTTTTTTTGACAGCCATCTACCTAAGCCTAACATTATAACCAAAGTAAGACCTTTTGATTCTGGGTTCAGTCTTATCCAATTAGCGGAGATGACCTTCTAGTAAGGTTTGGTACGTAAGAAGAGGCCTATGGTGTTTCTCGAGCTTCAAGCGAGAAGCCATGAGTGCATTCATGCATTTGAGTTAAGTCTCGTCTCCAACGTTGCTTCTAGAATTTGCATTCAAAAGATAAAATAAGAGCAGAGAGAAAATATTCAATCATGAGAATCAAAAAGAGAGCAGATTGATAACAGGAGTTTGATGCTTTCAAGATCCATCTCGAGATTGGATGAGGTTTTGTATCTTGAGATTAATGCCAAATAATGATCATATATTATGAAATCAAATTGAAATATGTGCGTTTATGCAATGGTATTGATGTAACCAGAATAGTTCATCTGATGTACAAAAAAAAAAAGAAGAGAAAAAAAAAGAGAAAAAGAAAACAAAAAAGAAAAAAAACAAAGGCCGTTAGAGATGAAAACCGTAATTGGCGCTCTAAGCAAAAGTTAGGCCAAAGGACAGGGTGAAAACCTGAAAATAGGCAGTCTGTCATAAAGAAAAAAAAAAGAAAAAAAAAAGCCGCTGGATTGGGTTGGATTCCTTCCAGGCAAAAATAAGGCACAGGGTCATGTGAAAATGCGAAAGGACGCATTTCCCGCCAAGAAAAGCTAGTGTGAAAATCCACAAGGGACGCACTACCTTAAAATAATGACTACAGGTTTCAGACGAGAACCTCATAATCCCCAAAGAGCATGAAATTCAAAGGCAATTCCAGAAGGCACCGATCTTACTGCAAATTGCAACCAAATTGGCTGTCGCCTTCAAATCTACTTAGATGAATTTTCATGCTGCATTGCTGCATACACATGCATTTCACTTGCATGCTCATCTATTTTTTCCTGCATATTTGCCTTTCTAAGTCTTGCAGAAAAAGAGACTCGATGCGGACACCGGCAGAAACCGAGTGACGACATCATTCCAAACATCAATCAAGATATCAACCAAAGACCTCTCAGAGAGGCAAAAAACAAAACAAAAAAAATTTCCAAACATCAATCCAAATATCAATTGACACAATCAACCCAAGACCTCTCAGGGGGCATATCTCAACCCAAGACCTCTCAGGGGGCAACCGCTTCTCAAAGGGCTCATAGACAGCACCACTTCATCATCCAATCGAAGGGTTAGCACGATGGTGGCACTACCACTCTGAGGAGGGTTAGCACGACCACGGCACTACCACTTCATCATCCAATCGAAGGGTTAGCACGATGGCGGCACTACCACTCTGAGGAGGGTTAGCACGACCACGGCACTACCACTTCGCAACGGTTAGCACGATGGTGGCACTACCACTCTAAGGAGGGTTAGCACGACCACGGCACTACCACTTCGCAACGGTTTGCACGATGGCGGCACTACCATTCTACGGAAGGTTAGCACGACCACGACAATACCATTTCAAATCTCAGAGGGGTTAGCACGTTGGCGGCACTACCACTCCACGGAGGGTTAGCACGACCACGACACTACCACTTCTAAACGGTTAACACAACCACGCCACTCAACAGAACGGCTAGCACGATTACGGCACTACCACTCTATGGAGGGTTAGCACAATCACGGCACTGCCGCTTCTGCAATCACAACAACAGCACTCAATTCAAGAAGACAGCCGCCTCAGGTAGGTGTCTCTGCATCTCTTTCTCTCTCTGAATTTTGGACTTTCTCCTTTGAATTTTGGCTCACCTAGGTGTCTATGCACTAGCTTCTCAAAAATTGGTAGCAACTGTAAACACCGGGTCCTGAGTCCGGCATAAAATGAAAATTGTGATTTTTTTTTTATCCTTGATTATTCCCTCAAAAAAAAATGAAAAAATAATATATGTGATAATATATAAATATGTGTATGTGTAAAATTAATTAGTTAATGTTGTTAGTTAATTAATTAGTCAATATTATTGTATTAATTAAAATGCATGTATAATTAAAGATTAATTAGTTAAAATGTAGAATGTTTAATTAATTAGATAAATTATATATTAAGTAGATTAATTATATTAATGTGTTAATATGTAATGCTTAATTATATTATGTAATTGTTTAATTAAAATGTATGTAGGTGTGTTAATTTAATTAAGTTGTGTGTGTATGTATTAATTAAAGGAGAGGAGGGAAATAATTGAGTGGAGGAAATGACCATTGTACCCTTAACCCTAATTTGAGGGAATAAAAAGAAGAAGATGAAGAAAAGAAAGGGGGCTTGGCAGATCAAGAAAGAGAGAGCAAAAGAAAAAGAAAGGAAAAAGAAAAGAAAAAGGAGAGCAAGAAGAGCTGAGCACAGGGCCGGCCAAAGAAAGAAAAGCAGAAAGAAAAGAGAGAGTGAAAGGGTGAGTGAGTGAAAGAAATAGAAAAGGAAAAGAGGAAATAAAAGAGAAGGGAACAGAGGAGAGAGCCAACGACGCCGGAAAAGGAAAAAGAGGAGAAAAGAGAGAGGGAGGAGGCGAGGCCTCCGCCGGCCAACCACCGCCGCACACGGCGGCACGCGCCCCACCGGAAGAACCACCACATCCGGGCGCACCCAGTCGTAGCCGCCGTTTCCCCATCGGACTCCGGCAGCCGGCGCATGAGGGAGAGGAACCCGGACCGTTGCAGCGCGTTTTCCGGCGACGGTGGACCTCCGATCGGAGCGTGGACACCGGATCTGGACTCCCGACGAGGCGATCTACGAGGCGGTGAGGGAGGTGCCGACAACCGCCCCTCCGGCCAATCTCTGGCGAGGGAAATCCGATGAGTCTATTTTATATTTATTTATTTTAATATATTATTAATTAATATTAATTAATATTATTATTATAATTAATATTATTAATATTTATTATTATTATTATTATATTTATTTATTTAATTTTTGATTTATTAATATTATTATTATTATTATTATTATTATTATTATTATATTTATTTATTTAATTTCTAATTTATTATTATTATTATTATAATATTATTATTATATTTATTCATTATTCTGATTTATTATTATTATTTATTATTGTTATTATTTATATTTATTTAATATTATTATTATAATCATTATTATTATTATTATTGATATTATTATTATTATTGTCTAATTGGTGTTAATTTTATGTTGATGTTTTTATTTAATTGATTTGTGATTATTTAATTTTATGTTTTATTATTATTATCATTATTGATTATTGTTATTATTATTGTTATTTATTTATGCAATTATTTATGTATTCATTTATTTATTTATTTAGAAATATGTAATTACTATTTTATTGCATTTTATGTATATGTGGTTTGTAATAATAAAATGATTTTCGACCACTCTTAAAAAGAACCACCACACAAATGTTTTATACCAAAAAGAATGCTTGCTAAATAAAACTGGACCAATGTCCAATTTTTACCCAATAAAATCATTACATAAAAATTATTTTCCATAATGAACACATGTGAGGACCAAAGTCCTCAAAATAAACGAATAACTCGTTTTATGCATGTATAGCACGTTTACGAACGAGGGTTGTATTCTGACCTTGGTATTATTGTAAATTTATTTCATGTTTTAATGCTATTTTATTTTATGCTCTTAAATGGATGAATGCGCTTTAATTTAAATTGCATCGTGTGGAGAGAGAGCTAATCAATGACAATTAAAATTTAATCATAAAATAATCGAGGTAGAAATAGATGAGAAATCCCGAACCCAGCTCTGGTCTTTGGGCTCAAGAGGTTAGAGGTCATCCTTCAAGATACTTCTTGAGTCATGAGGCTTTAGCGCTAATCCTAGGCTCCTTAGGGTGAGGAGTACACCTTCCATAATCCCTCTGGCTGGCTCAAAATGGATACCACGCGCAGTCTTAGGCTCTCCGAGGCGAGAGAAACTTTCCCAATGTTCTATTGGGTGGCGACTCCATGAAACCTCCTTGTTGTCCAACATAGATGCACTTGCGATTTATTGCAAGCTGTCAACGGACCCACAATTGCCCGATCGCCCTCGAGCGGGCGGTCAGAGGGGCGGCCGCGGGGATCCGGTGCGCGTCACAGGTGGCAACCCTTATCTATCGGGGACCTTCATCCTCTTCCTAGGGTGGAGTTCTCTACATATAGCTAAGGGGTGTTATAAGGTTGGGCACATCCCTGCCGGGATGTTGCCCAATTTTTTATTATTATTTCATTATTATGTTATTATTATCGATTTTTATTTTTATTTTATTTTTATTTTTCTCTTATTTCTCTTTCGGGTTAGACCCTCCTTGTCTGGAGGATGCCCGATTCGCCTTATACCATAAATCGGGTCTATTTATTTCCGTTATGTTAATTTAATTGCATAACTTCTTTCTTGTAGGATGCCTCCACAACGACGTGTCGCACAGGGCCAGCCTGAGCCGCAGGCTCCGGGTTGGATGGACCCTAAGGCTGTACAGAGATACAGAACACTGTGTGACGCGCGCCGGATCCCCGCGGCCACCCGTCCGGCCGCTCGTACGTGGGCGATCGGGGTATTTGTGGGTCCATTGACATCTTGCAAATAAATTGCAAGTGCGTCTATGTTGGGCAACAAGGAGGTTTCATGGAGTCGCCACCCAATAGAACATTGGGAAAGTTACTTTCGCCTCGGAGAGCCTAAGACTGCGCTTGGTATCCATTTTGGGCCAGCCAGAGGGGTCATGGAAGGTGAACTTCTCACCCTAAAGAACCTAGGATTAGCGCTAAAGCCTCGTGACCCAAGAAGTATTTTGGAGGATAACCTCTAACCTCTTGAACCCAAAGACCAGAGCTGGGTCCGGGATTTCTCATCTATTTCTACCTCAATTATTTTATGATCAAATCTTAATATCATTATTTCGCTCTCTCTCCACACTATGCAATTGATTAAAAGGCGCATTTATTCACATTTTGAAAAGCGATAAATGATCAGATAGATAATGAAAGCGATAAATTACAATAATACAAGGAGCGGAATACAAGTCCCTTTCATAAATGTGTGACTCATGCCTAAATCGGGGCATTGCTTATTTTGAGGACTTTGGTCCTCGCATACATCATTATTAAAATTGGAGATTTTTGTTTATGACGATTTTATTGGATAAAAATAGGGCTTTGGCCCCTTTTACATTTTATACAAACCTCATTTTTATTTAAGTATAAAATCATTAGATCATTTTTATACATTAACGAGACATGAGAAGAGTATATCCATATACATGAAATAATCAATGAATAACAAAAATGAAGGAAATGATCGGGAGGGTTAGGAAACTAAACCGGATGGAATCCTCCGAATATGGTAGATAGCCTCTCAAGCTTGTGGTAGTCTAAAAGAAATCGATGTACACTCATAGAAAAGTTGAAAGATGTTAATATACATACAATCAATATATGGGAATCCAAAGGGACTTGAAAAAGATAGAAAATCACTTAAAGGGGAAGAGACAGAGCCCACCGACGGCCTCTTTTAGGTGACCGACGGGCGTCAGTCAAGATGACCGACATGTCCGTCTGTCACTCAAAAAGCGGGCGTCTGTAGGTGAGGTGACCGAAGGGCGTCGGTGATGGAGATGACCCATCGATCACCACTGTCTCCGAAAAAATAGAAAGGGAAAAACTCCTTTTAAGGCCAAAAAGAGATTTTTACAATAAAATCAAGTAATGAGAGTCAAAATAAAGAAAAATAATGACAAAGATGGAAGAATTTAACAAATAAAGAATAAATATGAAATGATATGGAGAAGGAATCCGGAATATTTACCCTCAGATAATCGCTTTGAGTAAAATTCTTGTGTTGATTAGAGCCCCGCGCGTTCCACGAGAAGCAAAAATGAAGTGTAAAAGAAAGAAAAATGGACTATTTCTCCTTTAGCCCTTCAAAATATTGATTTTGGAATCGAAATCTAAAAAAAACTAATTATTTTTAGTTCCTTTTTGATTGATTTGATCCTTGATTAAATAGATTTCCTTTGTAAATGTGTTTTGTTGGAGGAGAGAGAAAATTTGCTTGAATTTGGGCAGAGTTTCCCCCTTTTGAAAATTTTGGAACCCTTTTCAATTGAAAATCCGTAGCTTTTATAAGCCAGACACGACCGACGGGCGTCGGTGTATAGAGGCGGGCGTCGGAAGAATCCTTTTGACACAAGGATTAGTCTGACGGCCCTGCCACATCCACCGACGGGCGTCGGAAGGGTTGCGTGCTCCGGGAAACCAGGCGGCATTCTGACAGGGGCGGTGACTTTCCGACGGGCGTCGAAAAATACCACAAGCCGTCGATGACTCGAAGCGACGGGCTGACTTCACAGACGGGCTGGCCGTCTGTGGAGGACAAAAAGCTTTTTGACTCAAAAAAACCTCTGTTTTCTCCCCCTCTGCCCGTGAATGGTAAAAAGCCTCATTTCTCGTGGAACGTGGGACTAAAACCTCCAAATCCAGCCCTTTATATAGGCTCGAACACTGATTTCTTCATAGGGTAACCTCTGATCCGGACCGCTCCAGGACACGGTGCTTACAGTTGCCCCCAGTTTTGGAGCAACTAGTGCACAAGCGCCTAGATAAGCCAAAACTCAGAGAAGGTCAAAAAGGAAGCGTACCTATGACGGCTTTTCACCCTCCGTGCCTTATGCCGGTTAGACCTCATCTTGATCTATTCGGCGATGCGAAGATACTCCCATCGGTCTCATCTCGACCTGTAGGGCTCGGCGGGATACAGCATGTTTTGGCCACAACCCCGGTTTGGAGTGCGGTATGCTTTGACCACAGCTTCGATCTGTGAGATGCAGCATGCTTTGGCTACAGTCTCGATTTGGTGAAGTGCGGCACTCTCTGACCACAGCTTCGATCTGTGAGATGCGGCATGCTTTGGCTACAATCTCGATTTGGTGAAGTGCGGTACTCTCTGACCACAGCTTCGATCTGTGAGATGTGGCATGCTTTGGCTACAGTCTCGATTTGGTGAAGTGCGGCACTCTCTGACCACAGCTTCGATCTGTGAGATGCAGCATGCTTTGGCTACAGTCTCGATTTGGTGAAGTGCAGCACTCTCTGACCACAGCTTCGATCTATGAGATGCAGCATGCTTTGGCTACAGTCTCGATTTGAAGAAGAGGAGACCCCGCCGGGTTCCTTGTCCCAAAAGGGATCTTTTTAATCGATGTCTATGTTCAGATCGGTATTTCTCTGTACCTGCATGATGAAAGATTTTGTTAGTTCATGTTTGAGTGGTCATTTTTTAACCTGTCTATTGATGGCGTGATCTTGCTTTATTTGCTATGCCATGTTTCATTTTTTCATCTTTTTTTATTTGAGTTGTTATTCATCATTTTTGTTTCGTTTTTGTTATATTGTCATTTTCATTGACATATAAGTAAATATGAGAACATACACTTTCTGTGATGTGATTAAACAATTAACAATCGAATGATCATGCAATAATGAAGCAAAAGTTTTCACTAGAAACGTCATTTTTGTACAGTGCATATACAAAATGAAAATGTACAACAGATACAAAAATAACTCCCTAAAGATCAGAGAGGTGTGTAGTCGGAGGGCTCATCGGGATCCTCCTCATCTGATATGTGCACGGTCCCTGGCGGAGGTGGAGGTGGAGCTGGTTGAGCCGTGGAGGGTCCTGCCTCGTGATCATGGGCCCGCCTGAATCGGATCTGAGCGTAGCCATCCAAGAAGGGCTGGGTACAGGTGCTCATAAACCCTAAGTCTCAGAAACCTTGTCTCCTAACTTCTTGAAGGCTTGGGTTAATTGAATGGTCTGCTCGCTGGCGGCCTTTCTCCTCTGCTCCAGGCTCTGCTCTGTCTGCTCTCTGAACTCTCTCATGGTCTGAGACAGAGGTGGGAGGATCCCCTCTATCGCCTGAACGCGGGATCTCAGAGAGTCGAGCGACTCATCGATCATCTGTAGGGTCATGTCAACCCTCTGAGATGCCTGGTCCTGTGACGTCCTCAAATCATGAGCGAGCTACTGCCTAAGCTCCCTCTGCGCCTGAGCAATCTGCTCAATCAGCCTCATCTGCTCACCTCTGAAGGCCCCTAAGGCCCGAGCCTGCTCATCCCTAAAAACATCCAAGGCCCGAGCCTGGTCCCGAGTCGCATGCCCGATGTAGCCGGCCTGCTCCTAAGCTAAGCGCTCCACCGACTGGGACTGCTCCTGAATGGCAGCCTGCTGGCGATCCAACCTCTCATGAATAGCCCTGTCCCTCTCATCCTGCCGCCGCTCTAAGGCTATAAACATGGATGTGAGGAGCTGAGAGAAGTCAGGCTGCGCAGGTTGCTGCGGTGCTGGCTCTAGCGGTGGTGCCGAGGAGGTGGATGCCCCTGGGTCACCTCGGGAGTACGGGTGGTATCTCTCGGAGGGCCCGTGGATAGACCTCTGTACCCTGGCGCTTGGTGTTGGGGCTGGAGTCGGCGCTCTGGATGCCGGTGAAGCGGCGAAGAGGTCGTCCATCGTGAACTCGAAGTCAAAGTCCGAGGGAGTCCTGGGCTGCTCCTGCTGCTGTGGTGGTGGCACAGTCTGTGGCTGAGGAGGCTGAGGAGGCTGATGCTCTGGCTGAGGCTCGGGCTGAGGAGGCTGCTCCTCCGGGTGATCTGGATCTGCACCCAAGGGTGGGAGTGAGAACATCCGCCTGGTCTTATGGATGGTCAACACCCTGTAGGCCTCTGCCTCCCCTGATATCGGGGAGATCATCCCCATCTGTACTGCCGCTGCGGCATCCACATGGATCCCCTCCTCCAAAGGTGCTCTCAACCTGTCAGGGTTAACACCCAACCTCAAAAGTAACCGGGTGATAACTCCTCCTACTATCACTACCGGTGTCGATCCTCTGCCGACTCTTGTCAAGTTGGCCAAGATCTCGTGGCTAATGTTGAGATGCTGGCCTACCACCATAGCCCAGAGGCTCCAGATCTCGGTCGCGTTAAGCGACCCTGGATTACCAGCTCGACCAAGGTACGAGCTGGATAGCACTCTGTGCAAATACCGGAGTGCCTGAGACACCAGTACGGTGCTCTTCACTGTATCATGATCATACAACACCGGTAGGGCCATAGCCGCCCAATGGGCGCGTCTTACCGCTCGTTACGGGATCTTGACCTCCTCCTCTATAGGGAGCCCCATGGCCTGTGCAAATCTCTGCCTGGTAATACTGAAGTGGTCGCCGTCGAACCAAAACTGAACCACCCCTCGGTTGGTATCTACACTCTGAAAACCGGCGTAGCGAAGAGTGGCCAGGACCTGGCGAGTAGCCTCTGGAAAAGTCTGGAAGGAAGGCTCAAGGAACTCTGTCCACCCAGCACCCTCGGCAAGTAAATCGAACTCTGGGGCCAACCCTAGGGCCTCTAGGAACGGTCGGGACACAAAGCGACTGGCCCGAAGCTCTACCTGAGCCAACGCTCTATACCTCTGAGCTGACTCATCATCCATCCAATCCGGAGCTACAAGCTCGGGCTGGGCCTGCGGTGCTCTACATCTAGGAGGCATCCTGCAAAGGAGAAGAAATTAGACAGCGAAAATTTAACTAAACAAATATTATCAGACTTATTTTCCAGGCGAAGGCCCATTTAGGCCTCACCAGGGCGATGGCGACCCAAAACAAGATAGAAAATTGATAATAAATGAAAAGGGCAAAGGTTGCCCACATGCTTTGTACATATCAAGGCAAAAACAATATGCAATTAGCATACAAATAATTTGAAACGATTAAAGGAAATGGGCTTTCTAGGTCCCGAGGTATGCATTACGCGTGAAAATATTCAATTCTAGAATAAATAATAAAAAATTGGGCAGCACCCCGGCAGGGGTATGCCCGACCTCCTGCATGAAAAGGCATAAAAATAGGCCCCAGGCCTTAACAACAATATGCGCATGTAAGTGGGACACACCCCGGCAAGAGTGAGTCCCCAACAACACAAAAATAATGGCCTCAGGCCTCAAAAGCAATATATATACAGAATAGTGCGCTAAAGACTGTCTATTTTTAAAACACCAAAGTTATAGAAAAATTCTATTTCTATGTGATCATGCAAAAATTCAGGTTTAATTGCATTAAAAAAAAGGCAGCATTCCCCCTAGATTCCTAAGGTTTTTAAAGTATCCTAACCATTTCTGAGGTTAAAGGAAGAAGAAATGAAGAAATAAATTGAATAAAATTCAAAAAAAGTAGTTATATACTTACTTGGAATCGTGAGAAGTGTAGAAACTGAAGAAAATATAAATATCAAAGCGCCCGGTGAGTAAATAATGCGAAAATATGAAGAAATCGCGAAAAAAGATGAAGAATACTTGAAAAAACACTAAAAAAACGCTAAAAAACGGTTTGGGAGAGGAAATGAAAGGGACAGCAGCGTTTGCACCGTCTGTCACTCGCCCTTATATAGAATTTCGTGACCGACGGGCTGGGCGTCTGTAGAAGCGACCGACGGGCTAGCCGTCTGTCACGCAATAAATGCGAGTTAATGCGCGTGATGAATGCAATGATGACGCATGCGCCTGCCAGGTGAATCTCTACCGACGGGCAGGCCGTCTCTATAGAGAGACGAGTAGGCCGTCGGTGACCCTTCCCTATAAATTCTGCCAAAATTTTTGCTCTTCTTGAGTCTCTTCATTTTCTAACATTTTGAGCCTTTCACCTTTCTCAACATGTCTTCCTCTCTAGCCCAAAGGATGCACCGTATCTTAGATGACAAACACACTTGGGAAGAGGGCGCCCTTTCCTCTCTGTCTGGGCTGAAATATCTGTGCCGGGTGAAAGTCGACCAGAACCTCCTCCTGGCGACGACCCACTTCTGGAACCCCCGGTTTCACGTTTTCCGGTTCACCTATCAGGAACTGTGCCCTTTGCCTGAAGAGTTAGCTACCATTCTAGGTGCCTGGTTCCCTCCTAGTGCTCTGCCTTGCGTCCCCCGCTGCGGTCTATTACAGATCCGGGACATGGCCATGGCTCTCGGCATACTTTCTTCTGAGGCCGTCCGGCTGATTCACCTGGGCCCTTCCTTTGCTCTGGGACCATTGATCTAGGCCCTGGATCAGTTCGCCGACATCCCCACCTACCGGGTAAGCATCATATTCTTGTTTTGCATGTTGAACTTCCTTACTGTTGTTCCAGGGGGGTTGACAGGTAACTCTCGACTGTTCAGAGTCTTGGGCGACTTTCATCTGGGATTATCACCCTTACCACTCATTCTGGCTGAGACCATTCTGGGTTTGGACACTGTGACCTCTGGATCCACTGTAACCTTTACCGGCAGCCCCTTATTGCTCCAGGTACGTCATTATTTTGAAGGTAGTGCATCCCTTATGGATTTTCACACTAGCTTTTCTTAGCGGGAGGTGCGTCCTTACGGATTTTCACACAACCCTGTGCCTTATTTTTGCCTGAAGTAAACCCTACTTACTCCAGCGGCTTTTCTCTCTTTTTTTCTTCTCTTCTTTCTTTTCTTTTATTTTTCTCTTCTTTTCCTTTTTTTCTTTTTATTTCTTCTTCTTTTTTTTTATTATTTTTTCAGATCTGGCTGCAAGAGAAACTGAGAATGCTGTCCGAGCCACCTCTTCGAGTTACTCCACAGTACTCGCCGAGCCACTTTCTGCTGCGTCGACGACTTTATGGGTGTGCCACTACTAGTGAAGGCATTACCAGATTTGGCGAGCTGTCAGATGACGGCATCAGTTTTACGTCTGCCTGGTTCCCACTGTCTCATGTGGTCATTCATGGGCCATCGGGGTGTGTTCCCCTCTGCGGCCTCCGTCAGGCCACCTTCTGCATCACCTCCCGATGTACACGCCAGCTCGGGATGACCCAGGACGTAGTGAGGGTTCCCTTGTCCTTCCGGGGAGGAGCTCTCTTGGCTGCATTTGCTTCTCGGTATCATGAGCTGTGGGGCAGACTACTAGTGAAGACTGTTATCCCGAGGTTCGGCAATCATTCCGTGTCTTCGACTAACGAGTACAAGAAGTGGATCCTTAGTCCAGCATCTGATAATAGGACTCGAGGGCTCAAGCATCTGGTCAGCGAGAGCAGCAGCAGGACTTAGCTTAGCCTATATATGAATTTCTTTTGGTGCTATATTTCTTTTTACTGCAGAACTAGGAAATGACAAAAATGAAAAGAATAATATTCATTCTATTTCACGAATTTGTGTACATTTTCATATAATTTCAGCATACATGATCAGTTTTGGCATTTACTCAGCTGCTTACGCGCTGTCAATACATGAAACCAAATTTCAGCAGCATCAACTCCTGTTACCAATCGGCCCTCTCGGGTTTTCACGATTGGACATTTTCTCTCATGCCTCTAATTTTTGCACAGGATGCCTTTTTTCGGTTTTCACCCTGTCGAGGTGCCCAATTTTAGCACAGCCGCCTTTTTCGGTTTTCGACTTGCAGGGCATTTTATTCTCTTCTTTTTCTTTTGGTCTTTAGCCGTGGAACCTTTTGAGTCTATCGACATTGATCGGTTCCTTGAATTCATTCCCATCACTATCCGACAAGATCGCAGCTCCCTTGGACAGCAGTTTCTTAAGGATATACGGTCCTTCCCAGGTGGGTCTGAATTTCCCTCTAATATCTGGTATACCTGGCCTCATCTACTTGAACACCAAGTCCCCTTCTTTGAGTAGATGCTTTCTCACCTTCTTTCCGAAAGTTCTTGGCAATTGTAGACACCGGGTCCCGAGGCGGTCCAAGATCAGAATAACCCGATGATGAAATAGAAGACCGATTTTCGGCAAGAAATGTGAGAATCGATCGTTCCCTTGTCAAAGATGTGTTTTTCGGAAAATAATTAAAAATATATTTTTTGGGAAATTAAAATTAAAATGGAGTAAAAAAAATATATTAATTTTGTGTCTAGATTTAAAATAAAATAAAATAAAATAAAAAAATAAAAAATAATAAAAAAAAAAGTCGCGAAGGCCGCCTGCGGCAGCGCGGGGCTGCCTGCGCGGCAGGCTGCCCCAGCGCGCAGGGGCGCCTGCGCAGCAGGCCGCCCAGCGAGCAGGGGCGCCTGCGCGTAAGGCAGGCGCCTCGCGCGCAGGCCCCCTGCGCGCGAGGCGGGGGGCGCCGTGCCCCCCCTGCACGCGAGGCGGGGGGCCTCGCGCGCAGCCCCCCGCGCGCGAGGCGGGGGGCGCCGCGCGCCCCCCCTGCGCGCGAGGCAGGCTGCCTCGCGCGCAGCCCCTGCACGCGAGGCAGCTGCCTGCCGCGCGCGGTGCGGGGGCACCACACGCGCAGCAGGCTGCTGCCGCGCGCGCCCTTGCCCTCTCCGCGCGACCTGGTCTTCACCTGTCCGTTTTTTTCGCTGTTTTCAGTCTGATTTTCTTTCTTGTTTCACCATTTTATGACATTTTTTATTAACTAAAAATGAAAGGTTTTTTGTCCCTTACCATTTTTGGCCAAGACAACCTTAAATGAGGAATTGGCCCTCATTTTTGTGAGAGGACGGCAACTAATATCCAAGCTTTTCTCTCTCAATTGTTTTTAGCAACTAACTCTTTGGCTTTCTTTTTCCCTTCTTTCTCAAGTTTTAATCTTGATTTGATCTTCAAAAAAAAAATACACCATCCATTTTATTGAGTGATTTGAGCTTGGAAAATTAATTTCCTTTTGCTCAAATCACCCACCAAAATATTTTCATCAAAATATTTTCCTGATTTTATTTCAAAATATTAATTTCTACATTTTTTTTTCAAGTGTTTATCACCACAAATCCGACAAGGAAAATCGATCGGGACACCGTTTCCCCAATCTAAAAATTCTGAGGGTAAACATTCTTGAACTCGTCCTAATTTATCTTTGTATGTTATTTATTGTTGTTAATATTATTTTTGTTGCTATTATCATATTTATTCATGGCTAATAGTTTTTATTTTTGCTACTATTGACATCCCTAGTCTTGTTTTGGTCCAATTTCTCCATGTATATTAAGTTTGATTTTTATGACTTAATTCTTACTTGTTTTGCCGTTGGCCACCATTCTCCTTTTATATTACCATTACCCTTACTATTTGATATTAGCATCATGTAGCAATATTGTCCTTATCATTATTACCATCACTATTTGGCCCATTTATTGATATCATTATTATTACTATTATTATTATTATAAGTTGCTACCATGTAGTCCATTATTATTATTATTATTACTATTATTATTAATATTATTCCTAATTGATTATTCTGTTTTCATATTATTTATCATTCATCGTTATTATTATTATCGTTATTACCATCCTATTATCATCATTATTATTATTATTATCATTATTATTATTATATGGTTTTATTATGATTATTATGTCTACTATTCATCCTATTTATTGTTGCATTGTTATTTACTGTTGATAATTTGATTTATTTTGTTGCATTGCTATCATTGTTATTATTATTATATTATTTGTTTGATTAATTCACTTTGAATATTTACTAATATTTTGACGTTAATTTTTGTATGAGTTTTAACTTGAGTCGGGTTATGTGAGCGCCCCGTGACTCCCCGGATGGGTCGCGACGCGTAGACGGACACTCCATTTTGGTGAGATCTTTTCAATTCCCCTTTGATGTGTTATGTGTTTATTTGTATATATATATTTTTTATTCGTGCACGCGTGCGATAAAAAATCACAAAAATATTTCTATAATTAAATTAGATTTTTCACTAATAAAATCGGGACCAATGTCCCTTATTTTAGCCCAACCATAAAAACATCACAACTAAAACGAAGAGTCAATTTTCAATAAAATGGGATCACTCATCCCGGTTTTCATTCAAACAATCAAAACGACTCTTCGAACCCTCTTTAAGTTAACACGAAGGAACCAATGTTCCTAAATTTCGAACAAGTGCGAAGGAACCAATGTTCCTAAAATAATATCCCGATTTATGCATGTCTTTTTATTTTAATCTTGAGTGAGTGTTTTAAATTCAAGTTCATTTCTTTTTTGGGCCCTTGTAATTAATTTTTGGGGCAACATTATTTATCTTTTGGGGATTGTATTCCGTCCCACTTACATCTTTAACCTCCTTTTATTGGGGTTGTATTCTGCCCCCTATTTCTATTGTAATTGCGTGCTTGCGTGCTTACCGCTTTTATTTATCGCTTTCTCTATCTATTGCTTTATCGCTTTTATTTACTTCCTTTACGTGCTTAAAAATGCGCTTTTACTTTTAATGCATCGCTCGTGTGAGATGAGAGATATAATTTTAAGAAATTAAAAAACCATTTATAATTAACCAAAGCATAAATAAGAGGGAAGTTCCGGACACCATATCTCTGGTTTAGACCAATAGAGGTGAGAAACCTTTTTCCAATTTCTTGCAAATTGGGTGGCGACTCCAAATACCTCAAAGGTGCCTTTAGGCGTCAATAGGCTAGGTTATTCTCCCCAATGTTCTATTGGGAGGGATACACCGATGATGTCTCATGGCGCTCATGATCAAAAGACGCGAACCTTCATACCTCGAATCCTAAAGCGGATTCAAAGCGAGGGCCCTTGCTGGGTTGTACCGGGTTCGGCGCGCGTCACACCAATCTCTTTTGGTAAATTTGATTATGATAATAAGCTTTCAGCCTACTCTCATCAAGTAAGTTCAAGTGCTGTAGCCTCTGCTGCGCCCATTCGGCCTCTGGGATTTGGGCTTCCATGACCACCTTCAGTGATTTGAGCTCTATCTCAACTGGCAATACTGCTTCCGTTCCGTATACCAGGGAAAATGGTGTGGCACCTGTAGACGCCCTCACCGTTGTTCTATATCCCCACAGGGCAAAGGGTAACTTTTCGGCCCAGTCTTTGTAGGTTTGAACCATCTTGGACAGGATCTTCTTCATATTCTTATTAGCGGCTTCTACTGCTCCATTCGCTTGTGGTCGGTAGGGAGAGGATTTATGATGCTCGATACCATACTTCTCGAGGAGCTTCCTGGTTTCTCCCATGAACTGTACCCCATTATCAGACACTATGTGATGAGGGAGGCCATATCTGCAAATTAGATTCCTCTCTATGAACTTGGCCATGTCCCTCGCGTCAATCTTTTTGAAGGATTCTGCCTCTACCCATTTGGTAAAATAGTTGATTGCGACTATGATGTACCTATGCCCATTGGATGCCGTAGGGCGAATCTCTCCGATGATATCTATCCCCCAAGCAGCGAAAGGCCAAGGTGATGTCAGGTTATGTAGCTCTGATACTGGCAGGTGTCTCAAGTCTGCGTACTGTTAGCACAACTGGCATTGCTTAACATATTTTGAGCAGTCATTGTCTATCGTAAGCCAATAGAAGCCTTGTCTCATGATTTTCTTAGCCAAGGTCAAACCGTTCATGTGGGCCCCACAGACACCTGCATGGGTTTCCTCCATCACCTTGCGGGCTTCCTTTTCATTCAAGCACCTGAGCTGAATCCCGTCCGACTGTCTTTTGTACAACACCCCTTCCAAGGATATGAACTGAGTAGATAGCTTACGGATCATCCTCTGGTCTTTTTCAGTTGCTTCTTCTGGAAATTTATTGTTTTCCAAGTAGTTCATGATGTCAAAGTACCATGGTTTCCCATCCGCCACCTCTACTTCCATTACAGGCTCGGTTTCAAAACTGGGCTTCTCAGAGCTCGAAATCAGCACTGGCTTCATGGCTACTCCTTCAGGATTATCCCACATTGACACTAAGGTTGCCAACGCATCAACCAGACGGTTCTCCTCTCTGGGCACAAAGTGGAAAGTGCAAGTCTCAAACTGCCCACATACCTCTTTTAGATATTCAACGTAGGGGACCAGTCGTTCTTCTTTTACAGCCCACTCACCTCGGATCTAATTAATCACCAAGGATGAGTCACCGAAGACTTCTATATTCTTTGCCCCCAATGCTGCTAAAGCTTTTAACCCAAAGGTGCATGCTTCATATTCGGCTTCATTGTTGGTTGCTTTGTACCTCGGCTTCTTAGCAAGGGGAAGTTTCTCATTATCTAGGGTCGTCAAGATGATTCCAACTCCGGCTCCTCTGTTATTTACTGCCCCGTCGAAGTGCAACTGCCATCCCTAAACAGAAATTGCGACTATGCTCTCATCAGGAAAGGTGAACTCGGGAGTGTCTCCTTGAATAGGATGCTCAGCAAGAAATTCGGCTACGGCTCGCCCCTTAATAGTCTTGCGGGTGATGTATTGCACATCAAACTCCTGTAGCAAGAGCAGCCACCTCCCCATCTTTCCAAGCAAAGACGGTGCTTCCTGCAAATATCTTAACGGATTCTGCTTGGCCACTGCTTGAACCTTGTACGAGTGGAAGTAATGTCTCAGTTTCTTTGACGCCCAAATTACTGCGAGGCAGATCTTTTCTACTTCAGCGTACTTTAACTCATAAGCTAGGAACTTCTTGCTGAGGTAATAAATTGCAAACTCCACCCCAAATTCATCTTCTTGAGCCATCATGATGCCCACTGAACTGCTCTCTATTGCCAGATACAGGATAAGCGGTTTGATCGGTTGCGGCGGCCTTAGCACCGGCGGATTCAACAGGTATTCTCTGATGTTGTCAAAGGCTTTCTGGCAGTCTTCATTCCAAACCACGGGTTGATTCTTTCTAAGCAGCTTAAAAATAGGCTCACATATCGAAGTGAGCTTGGCAATAAATCTGCTGACGTACTGCAGCTTGCCCAGGAAACTCCTTACATCCGTCTCTTTTTGTGGCACGGGCATCTCTCTGATGGCCTTCACCTTGTCCGGGTCAATTTCTATCCCCCTCTGGCTGACGACATGTCCCAATAGTTTTCCTGAAGTCACTCCGAAAATGCACTTCTTGGGGTTGAGTCGCAGATTATACTTGTCAATCCTGGTGAAGAACTTCTCTAGAGCTTTAAAGTGCCCCTCTCGGGTGGCTGACTTGACCATCATGTCATCGACATACACTTCCACTTCTTTATGGATCAGGTCACTTAAGATCTTGGTCGCTATTCTCTGGTATGTGGCCCCTGCGTTCTTTAGGCCGAAAGGCATGACTCGGTAGGCATAGGTCCCCCACTCTGTGATGAAAGCGGTTTTAACCCGGTCAGCTATTTTGTTCAGGATTTGGTTGTACCCCACATATCCATCTCCAAAGCTATACATCGCGCAATTGGCGGCACTGTCTATCAACACATCGATATGGGGTAGTGGAAAATCATCTTTAGGGCAAGCTTTGTTCAAATCTCGATAATCCACACACACCCTGACCTTTCCATTCTTCTTTGCTACAGGGACCACATTTGCCAGCCATGTAGGATACTGCACCTCAACAAGGAACTTGGCTTCAATCTGATGTCGAATTTCCTCCTTGACCTTGTCAGCCCATTCTGGTCTGAGCCTTCTCAACTTCTGTTTCACAGGCTTGTAATTCGGATAAGTCGGGATAGCATGTTCTGCCACATCTCGGTCAATTTTCGCATGTCCTCATAGGTCCAGGCAAAGACTTTTTCATGTTTTCTTATTATTCTCTCAAAATGTTTTCTCTCCTCAGGAGTTATATTTGATGCTATTAGAATTTCTCTCGGATTTTCCGAGGTTCCAAGATTAAAAGGCGTTGTATCAGTGGAATCAATGTCAAAAATTGATGGAATATGATCATGTTCATGCATGTTGAAATTATTAGAAACATCGCACAAATAAGAGAAATTGTTTGCCTTATTAATAATATTGTAATTGTCATTTACATCATAAAAGAGTTCTGGAATAAAAAGACAGTCTAAGCTAGAGTCTTCTTCTGCCACTCCCGAGGTTGATGCCGTTGCAGCTTGTTTACTGGCTTCCTGATTCAGCAGAGGCCCTCCAGGCATGTCGGAGGAAATCTTCAAACCTCCCATTTTCAGTTCTGATTCTACTATCTTCTCTTTCCCTTTCAGCCTGGCAGCTATCATTTTCTCGGTAACGACCTCTTCAGGCTCGTATCTGTCCCAAGTGATACCCTGAGTCATGACCTCCTCATCCCAGAAGTTCTCAGTAGTCTTGATAAACCCGACACGCCAGTCAAATACATCATTAAAGATCTCAAAGCCAGGGACAATCCTCCCATCTACCCATTGCGGCTCATCTTCGCCAGTAAAAGCACAAACTGAAGATGCTGGTACGAAGCTCTCTAAAATGTGAGGGATCTTATCCGCCGCCTTCTTCTTGCCGAAACCGCCTCTGTACCCCAGACCTTTCCGATTTTTCTGACATCGAGTGGTGATCGCGGTTTGCAACCCTTGAGAGTTTCTGCCCAAACCAGCCCCAGGGAGATAGTGCATCTTCTTTATCATATTAACCACAGCTGGGCTATCCACAGACCCGTACTCTTCCCTTATCATGGACACGTGGAAGCCGCTAAATGGCTGATTAGCTATTTCTAGCGCTGAGACCTGGTTCTCCCTGGCTGCTTTGATAGTCACCACCTCCCCTTCGTGTGGGAACTTTATCATCTGATGTAGTGTGGATGGCACTCCACCTAACTTGTGAAACCAGGGTCTCCCAAGCAGAGCTGAGAAGTTAGCAGGGATGGGCAGTACTACAAATTCTACCTCCACTTCAATAGGTCCTGTCTTGACCAAGGTCTTAAAGGTTCCTGAGGCTTGCCTCGTCGAATTATCGTAGGCTGTGATAGTCAGATCTGATCCACTGAGCATATCCTCATTTAAACCAAAAGCCTGCAAAGCTACCAAAGGGCACACATTGATAGAAGACCCATCGTCTACCATAACGCAAGCAGTATGCTTATCGTTAATTTGTGCTTTGATGTACAAGGGTTGGTTATGGTTACGGCCTTCGACTGGTAGGTCAGCATCAGAAAAGACCAATCTCTCCTCGGATCCTCCTTTAATTAGACCCAAAAGCTCTGATGGGGAAATCGTGGTGGCGACCGTGGCCTCAACCAAAGCCTCTACTACCTTCTGTCTATGAGAGGGGGATTGTCTCAACAGATCCCATATGGATATTTGAGCTGCAGTTTTCTTCAACTGTCTGACAATCTGATTTTCCTCTGGCTCTTTCTCTGCTGATGGCTGTACTGGCTCAGGTAGTCTCGCAATCTCAGGAACCACTCTTCCACTCCTTGTCACAGCCCCTATCTCTTCTTCGTCTCCATCGGACCTCCACAAATCAAGGTTCATTTCCTCTTCTTCCTCGGCTTCTCCACTGCTCTCACTGCTAGACCAGCAATCAAGGGTCGCCACAACTGCCTTCTCCTTCCTATCCCTGGAAAAATCAGCGGCAAACTTCTCACTCCCATATAGATCTTGTAGCACGTACCACTCTGGCAGGCTAGATCCGATCATAAACACGAGTGGTGGTACGGCATTATAACCAGGCTTCTTCGCAGTTTCCCTCTTTTCAGGGTCAGAAATTTGCTTGCTATCAATCAAGTCTTGGATAGAGTGCCGGAGCGCTTTGCACTTATCTGTGATGTGGCTTGAGTGCTGGTGGAACGCACAGAATTTATTATCTTTGTGTCCAGGCTTCCCTTGCGTCAAAGCTGGCCTAGGAGCCAGAGGGTGCAATTTCCCTTCCTTCATTAATCTTCTCAAGACCCAAGATAATGGTCTCCCCAAGTTCGAAAACTTCCTCTGGGTGGTCACCTCAGTAGCAGACACTTCACCCGTTCTTCTAGTGCCATTATTGGGACCTGTTGGCCTACCGGCTCCTTGACCGGGGTTAGCCCTTTTGGCAAAATTATCGTTGTTAGCCTTCCTAGTCAAGAACTCTCCCTCTGGCTCGATGGCTATATCCTTGAGAGACTCCCAGTCCTTCAACCCCTTCATCTTCAACCCATCTTTCAAGTACGGTCTTGCGTTCTTAATGAACAAACGAATCTGGTCCTGGGTGTCAGGCTTTCTTCGCATCTCCATTACTCGGTTCCTTCATCGGGTGAGATAATCATGGAAAGATTCCCCGGTCTTCTGCTAGAGTAGTTCAAGATCTTTTAGAGTCACCTCCATCCTGGTATTACAGTCATACTGTTTCAAAAACTCCTTAGTGAGCAGATCCCAATCTTCTTTAGTGCGGCGGTCAAGGCCATGATACCAATCGATGGCATGAGAGGTCAGACTCAGACAAAAGTATTCTACCTTCTGCTTCTTAGACAACGTGGTCCCTTTCATGACTAGAGAATACTGTTTCACATGAGCGGTTGGGTCAGAAGTACCGTCAAACTTCGGTACATCTGGCATTTTGAAGTTGTAAGGGATCGGGTCCTCTCCGTCCAACTCTTTATCCTCCGGGTTCATCCCTTGGCCCCTGCTCAACATACGAGCCATAGCTTCAAACCTCTCTTCAATCTTCCTTAGAATGAGGTCATCGGTCTGAGGTGCCTTCCCCCTCTCAGATGCAAGGCTCATCCTATCATCTTCGATATCATCATCAATTCTCAGCACGGGCCTTCTTCTCTGCTCTCCCGAGGCCACTGGCCTTAACTCTACTGGAGGTGGCCTAACAGGCTCTTCTCGTCTTTCAACCCTTTCTTCTTCTGGCTCATTCTGTCTCACAGGAGGAGGAGGAGGAGGAGGAGGATTTTGCGGAGTATTCTGCTGCGCCAAGGCGGTCAACATATTCATCATCCTACCCTCGAATTCCTCAAATCGACGGCCCACTTCTTCTGCAATCATGGCCCTGGTGGCGTCTTCCCCCCTAGGCGAGTTTACCATCTGAGATACTGTACCACTGGTTCCCAATAAAATTTTTGGTAGACCCTCTCTATCTGACAGCTCAGGAGCAGGAACTCAGATCAGTCATTCGGTTGGTGATCTAGTCCACCTGGGCAGATCTATGATGGCTGCAGGGACAAAACGTTACGTATGATGCATGAAATGCAGGTATAATGCATGGTCGTGATATGCAACACTCACAGAGCACAAGCAAGCATGTAGGTCCTTCCACCCTTGTTTCTCCCACACATATGGTCGTACAGTCTCTTTCCTAGGTGGGATTAGCCCAAGGGTCAACGAGGGACCCAATGGGCACGCATGGTGCACGGGAAAAAACCGGCAGCATGACACTCCTATGCTAATGCACAAGCGGATGGATAATGATCGTCACGTATTTGGATGTTCCATAAATTTCAACATGGCCCTACCGGGGCATGATAGCCTTTGGCTAGGTTACCAAGCGAGATATCAGGACTCACCCAATACATGAGGATCCATACAGCAAGCATGGAATTAAGGTTCATTTCACTTGTGGAAAATAGCTACGGCCGTTACATGAGCTTTGGACATGGGAGATGTTTCTTTAAGGCTACCCAAGCATGATCCCTGCCGACGGGTCTAGCTCATCACGAGCATAGCGACCGATCGGGTCGTCATTTTGATATACCATTGAGGTACGTGGCTTGGGCTGGTGATTATCCCTAACACTTCCCCAAATTGAGTGAAAATGAGGTCGTGCTTCAGGAACACACCGGGGCTAAAAGAGGGACCAAACTAGCATATTCTAAGGCTCTAATGATATGCGAATGCAATTTTGAGGGAAACCGAATTTATGAATTAAATTTTAATCATAAATGTTAAGCGAGGTATTTTCAAATCGAAATCTCGAACCATAAACATCTCCAGTGGAGTCGCCACTATGACGCGCGCCGGATCCCCGCGGCCGCCCGTTCGGCCGCTCGGACGTGGGCGATCGGGGCATTTGTGGGTCCGTTGACATCTTGCAAATAAATTGCAAGTGCATCTATGTTGGGCAACAAGAAGGTTTCATGGAGTCGCCACCCAATAGAACATTGGGAAAGTTACTCTCGCCTCAGAGAGCCTAAGACTGCGCTTGGTATCCATTTTGGGCCAGCCAGAGGGGTCATGGAAGGTGAACTTCTCACCCTAAAGAGCCTAGGATTAGCGCTAAAGCCTCGTGACCCAAGAAGTATTTTGGAGGAAAACCTCTAACCTCTTGAACCCAAAGACCAGAGCTGGGTCCGGGATTTCTCATCTATTTCTACCTCAATTATTTTATGATCAAATCTAATATCATTAATTCGCTCTCTCTCCACACTATGCAATTGATTAAAAGGCGCATTTATTCACATTTTGAAAAGCGATAAATGATCAAATAGATAATGAAAGCGATAAATTACAATAATACAAGGAGCGGAATACAACTCCCTTTCATAAATGTGCGACTCATGCCTAAATCGGGGCATTGCTTATTTTGAGGACTTTGGTCCTCGCATGCATCATTATTAAAATTGGAGATTTTTGTTTATGATGATTTTATTGGATAAAAATAGGGCTTTGGCCCCTTTTGCATTTTATACAAACCTCATTTTTATTTAAGTATAAAATCATTAGATCATTTTTATACATTAACGAGATATGAGAAGAGTATATCCATATACATGAAATAATCAATGAATAACAAAAATGAAGAAAATGATCGGGAGGGTTAGGAAACTAAACCGGATGGAATCCTCCGAATATGGTAGATAGCCTCTCAAGCTTGTGGTAGTCCAAGAGAAATCGATGTACACTCATAGAAAAGTTGAAAGATGTTAATATACATACAATCAATATATGGGAATCCAAAGGGACATGAAAAAGATAGAAAATCACTTAAAGGGGAAGAGACAGAGCCCACCGACAGCCTCTTTTAGGTGACCGACGGGCGTCAGTGAAGATGACCGACATGTCCGTCTGTCACTCAAAAAGCGAGCGTTTGTAGGTGAGGTGACCGACGGGCATCGGTGATGGAGATGACCCGTCGATCACCATTGTCTCCGAAAAAACAGAAAGGGAAAAACTCCTTTTAAGGCCAAAAAGAGATTTTTACAATAAAATCAAGTAATGAGAGTCAAAATAAAGAAAAATAATGACAAAGATGGAAGAATTTAACAAATAAAGAATAAATATGAAATGATATGGAGAAGGAATCCGGAATATTTACCCTCAGATAATCGCTTTGAGTGAAATTCTTGTGTTGATTAGAGCCCCGCGCATTCCACGAGAAGCAAAAATGAAGGATAAAAGAAAGAAAAATGGAATATTTCTCCTTTAGCCCTTCAAAATATTGATTTTGGAATCGAAATCTAAAGAAAACTAATTATTTTTAGTTCCTTTTTGGTTGATTTGATCCTTGATTAAATAGATTTCCTTTGTAAATGTGTTTTGTTGGAGGAGAGAGAAAATTTGCTTGAATTTGGGCAGAGTTTCCCCCTTTTGAAAATTTTGGAACCCTTTTCAATTGAAAATCCGGAGCTTTTATAAGCCAAACACGACTGACGGGTGTCGGTATATAGAGGCGGGCGTCGGAAGAATCCTTCTGACACAAGGATTAGTCCGACGGCCCTGCCACATCCACCAACGGGCGTCGGAAGGGTTGCGTGCTTCGGGAAACCAGGCGGCGTTCTGACAGGGGCAGTGACTTTTCGACGGGTGTCGGAAAATACCACAAGCCGTCGGTGACTCGAAGCGACGGGCTGGCTTCACAGACGGGCTGGCCGTCTGTAGAGGACAAAAAGCTTTTTGACTCAAAAAAACCTCTGTTTTCTCCCCCTCTGCCCAGGAATGGTAAAAAGCCTCATTTCTGATCCGGACCACTCCGGGACACGGTGCTTACACACTTGTTCAGGTAGAGTTTCGAGCCAGTCGCTTCATTTCTAGGCTATTCCTAGAGGCCTTGGGGATGGCCGAGGAGATTAACATACTTATGGAGGGAGCAGGCTGGACGGAGTTCTTGACACCGGCCTTCCAGACACATCCAGAGGCGGTGCGGCAGGTCCTGGCCACATTGCACTACGGAGGGTACCAGAGATCCGATACCGAGCCAGGAGTGATATGGTTTGGTTCGATGGTCAGCAGTTCAACATCACGTGTCGGCGTTTTGCAGAGGCTATGGGACTCCCACGCGGCGACGGAGTGATGGTGCCCCAGCGAGCAGTGAGACGTGCCCATTGGGCGGCCATAGCCTTACCTGGAGTGCTGTATGGCCATGATACAGCAAAGAGTACCGAGTTGGTTTCACAGGCACTCCGGTACTTGCACAGAGTGCTTTCCAGCTCGTACCTCGGACGGGCTGGTAACCCAGGGTCGTTTAATGCGGCGGAGATCTGGAACCTTTGGGCCATGGTGGCAGGCCGGCGTCTCAATATTAGCCATGAGAAATTGGCTAACATGGTCAGGTTTCCAGGGGGACAGCCCCAGTGGTGATTATCGGCGGAGTTATTACCAGATTACTCCTGGGATTGGGAGTCGCCCCGGAAAGACTTGGAGCTGCCTTGGATGAGGGGATATACGTAGATGAACCAGCCGCTGTACAGATGGGGATGGTGTTGCAGCTAGCAGGGCAGCCTGAGGCATTCAGACTCCTTACCATACACGAGACTCGGTGAGCCTTTGCACTCCCTCCGCTAGCACCAGCGCAGGAGCAGCCAGAGCAGGCACCAGCACAGGAGCAGGCACCGCCACAGCCGCAGGAGCAGCAGCCCCTACATCCAGAGTATCCAGGGGAGTAGCCTCCCCAGCACCAGGGCTATCAGGAGGAGCAGCCATAGCTATAGCCAGAGCAGGAGCAGCCCAGGACGCCATCGAACTTTGAGGTGGAGTTCACTATGGATGACTTGTTTGGCACTCCTACAGCACCGAGGGTGCGGACCCCCAGTCCTCCTCCAGCTACGAGGGTACAGCGAGCCATACTCAGGCCATCAGAGAGGTTCCACCCCTACTCCAGAGGCGACCCGGGGGCATCTACCTCCATAGCTCTGCCACCAGAGCAGACTCCGGAGCCAGTTCAGCCTCAGTCATCACAACTAGACATCTCCCAGCTCATGGTCTCCATGTTTGCTGCATTTGAGCACAGGCAGGACGAGAGGGACAGGGTCCTCCATGAGCAGTTTAGAGAGAGGGACAGACTCACTCAGGAGAGGTTGGACCAGCAGCAGGCCATCATTCAGGTGCAAGCGAGCATCATTGAGCGCATGCGCCAGAAGCAGGCCGGGCATGTTGACCATATGGTCTGAGAGTAGGCCAGGATTGTGGAGCATATGAGTCAGGAGTAGGCTAGGCTCATAGAGCACATCACGCAGGAGCAGGAGGGCCCTAGAGAGCAGCTCAGGCAGGAGTTGAGGACGTCCCAGGACCAGGTAGCTCAGAGGATCAACATGACTCTTTAGATGATAGATGAGTCACTTGACTCTCTCTGGTCCAGAGTCCAGGGATTGGAGGGGACCGTTCCTCCCCTAGCTCAGTCCATGCGGGAGTTCAGGGGGCAGACAGAGCAGAGACTAGAGAGTATGATGACCGATTCGGTTGAGCAGACTCACCAGTTGAGCAGGGCCTTCAAGGAGTTGGGGGGGATGATCACGGACACCTTGCACTTTATGACAGTATGTGCATAGCCCTTCCTAGACGGGTATGCTTAGGTACAGTTTCAGCCGCAGAGTTCTGAGAGACCACAACCTCGATCCGTGCCAGTGGCAGTTCCTCCTAGGTTTCAGCACATGGTCAGAGTATGGAACTCTCAGCGGTCCAACCCAGCAAGTCCTTCTAGCCAGCCCTCTACTTCTGGAGCCAGACCTTCTGCACCTCAGCCTCAGCTTTTTCCACCTCAGCCTCAGCCTCAGCCGATGCATCTGTCTGATGATGAGGATGATGACCCCGAGGAGGAGCTCACAGATTATCCACCATTGTAGTCATTCAGGGAGTTGGGATGACATTTTTGTATTTTGTTTCTTTTTATATACTAGTTATTATTATTTCACTTGTATATACATTATATACTTTTAGATTTACATGTTTTTGTTTCTTTTCTATCTTTATTTGCGATTTATTTGCATTAAGGATGGTTGTAAACTTTTCTGTTTATCTACTTTAAAACTATATGACCACAAGTAATGATGCATAGAAAATAATGAAAAATAATAAATGATAATCCAAAATCATTTATGAGCATACCAAGTAAGAATCACTTATATATGAATTAATAAAAAATTCTTTATCGTACAGGAACATTGCTTAGTATTGATCCAAACACAGACATCAATCACATTGGAGGATGGACACACCAAGCGTTATGTCCTCCAAAATTATACTCCAACGGCATTCACTTTGCGGATCGGATGGGGATTAGCAAGGAAATGCCAACAAGCAGGGACTGTTGTCAGAGAGTACCGCACTTCAAAATCCACGGTGTAGTAGGAGAGCACTACACGCCTTGCAGATCCGTTAGCAGGGGAACTTCACAACCGGAGTTGCAGTTAGAGAACCCTACTCTCCACCTCGAGATAGTGGTTAGAGAACACCGAATCTCACAACCGGAGTTGCAGTTAGAGAACACTGCTCTCCACCTCGAGATAGTGGTTAGAGAACACCGCATCTCACAATAGAAGTTGCAGTTAGAAAACACTGCTCTTCACGCCGGGATTGCAGTCAGAGAGTGCTGCATCTCACCTTCCCCGTGCAGGCCGAGACAATGGCTAGCGAAAGACCATGCAGACCGAGATGAGGTCAGTAGGGTACCAGTGATAGAATACATCATGGCGGGACTGTGGTTAGATAACACCGCATCTTGCAACTGGGATTGCAGTCAGAGAGTGTTGCGTCTCACATTCCCCATGCAGGCCAAGACGAGGCTAGTAGAAGGCCATGCAGACCGAGACGAGGTCAGTAGGGCAACTGAAGCTACAGTTAAGACTGCTCTTCACATCAGGATTATGGTTAGCAAACACCGTATCTCACGAATGAAGTTGCGGTTAGAGAACACCGCTCTTCACGGCAAGGTTGTAGTTAGAGAATGCTACACCTTATCAACCCCTTGCGGGTCAAGACGAGATCGGTAGGGACATCCATCACTATCCGCTGAGCAGACTGAGACAAGGTCTACCCAGCAAGAAACACGGAAGGTAAGGATTGCTTCAGGTGCGCTATTCTTCTTCTTGTTTTCCTTTTTCTGTGAATTTTGGCTCATTTAGGCACTTGCGCACTAGTTTCCCCAAAATTGGGGGCAACTGTAAGCACGGTGTCCCGGGGTAGTCCAGATCAGAGATTACCCGATGAAGAAATCAATGCCCGAGTCCGAATGAGAGGTTGGGATTTAGAGATTTTGGCCCTCTAGATTCACGAGAAATATGTTTTCTTTATTCCTGACAAAGAGAAAAAGAGAATTGGGAGTTTCATGGTAAAAAAGGAAGTTTACCTCCACCGGCGGCCAGCCCGTCGATCACGGTATGCCCATCGCTCGATGGAAAGCCTCGACGCTAGTCTGTGGCTTCAGACGTCCATCGGTTGAATCCCGTTTCCAATAGGAAATAGGATTCAACCAATGCCCGTCGGTATGATTCCGACGGCCGTCGGTATTTCAAAGCCTATAAAAACCTATTTTTCACCCGTTTTGGGGGTTGGCTGGCTAGTTGGACGGTTTGCATACTTTTCTACCTAAAAACACATTTTCCAGCATTCTTTTTTTCATCTCGAGATTTCTCCATTTTATTTTTTCATTTTGTGAATCAGAATTAATTCAAAGGAGCTAAAATTGATTTGTTTCTAAGAATTTTGATTCCAACATTTGTGCATTTCGTGAAAACCAAGAAAGAAAAATCCAAACTCTTCTTTTCTTGATTTTTACCCATTTGTCGTGAAGCGTGTGGGATCCGAATCATCAAGAATCCAACCTGAAAGGTAAAATCCGAGGGTAAATATTCTAGGCACCCATCTCATTTAAGTTTATTTTAATTATTTTGCCCTTTTTTTTAGGACTTTTGTGTTGAAAAATTCGTTTTGTTTGAGAAAATTTGGTTTTTACTGTTTTCTTTGAAGAACAGTAGTGATCGACGGGTTATAAGGCCACCGACGCTCGTCGCTCGTTTGAGCGACGGCGCGTATGTGACGCATTACTGCCCATCGGTTACCCCGGGATATGCCCGTCTCTCGGCTTAACGACGGCATGACAATCCGTCGGTCGCTTTTAGCGACGCCCGTCGGTCATTCGTTAGAGACCGTCCCTGGGACCTGTTTGTAATTCTCAAAACTTCTTTCCTCATTTTCTTTTTATTATTTATTTATACTTATTTCTAAATCTTTTCTCTTCTGCCTTTTATCGATATTTTTATTCTTATCATTTTAGTTCTGAATTTTAACCTTTATTTCCATTAATATTTATTAATGTTTTTTTTTTCATATTAACATTATTGATTATTTTGTGAGATTATTTTTTATGCCTTTGGGATAATTTGGAGCTTAAGAGGAGTTTTGCCACAGAAGACTCCATTTGGTTTACCTCTTTACGCTTTATTTATTTATTTATTTGCTTAATTAATAATTTATTTATTCGTATTTTGTTGATCATTTTGTGCTCACAATGAATCGTTTTATTTCGAGTTAAATAAGAAAGGATAAATATTTTATAGTAAATAATATTGGGATTTAAAAAATAAAAAAAAAACTCTCAAGGATCCAATATCCTATTTTCCATCCAATAAAAACATCACGATAAAAATTAGTTTCTTTTATAATAAGTACATTTGAGGACCATAGTCCTCAAAATAAATTAATTCCCCGTTTTATGTATGCATCGCACTTTTACAATGGGAGTTGTATTCTGCTCCTAGTGTCATTGTATTTGTCTTTATAGTCATTTTTTTGTTACATTTTATTTATTTATTTTATTCATTACGATTTTGACGTGAATAAGTGCGCTTTTAATCGGATTGCATCATGTGGAGAGAGAGTGAATTAATAAATTCAAAATCTAATCGTAAAATTAATCAAGGTAGAAATAGATGAGAAGTCCCGAACCCAGCACTGGTATTTTGGCTCAACGAGGCGAGAGGTATCCGATCACCCATTGGAACCTCCAAGACACCTCTTGCATCCTGCCAAATGACTCAATAAATCCTAGGCTCCAAGGGAGAGAGGGTCACCCTCCAGGACCCCTTTGGTTTGCCCAAAATGGATATATGCGCCGTCTTAGGTTCACTGAGGCGAGATGAACTTTCCCAATGTTTTATTGGGTGGCGACTCCATGAAACCTCCTTGTTGCCCAAAATAGACGCATTTGTAAATACTTTTACAAGTTGCCAACGGACCCTCAATTGCCCGATTGTCCTCAAGCGGGCGGTCAGAGGGGCGGCCCGCGGGGTCCGGTGCGCGTCACAGCCTCTCCCGACGATGGTGTTACTAGATTTAGCGAGATGGCTGTGACGCGCGCCGGATCCCGAGCGCCGCCCCTATGACCGCCCGCTTGAGGGCGATCGGGCATTTGCGGGTCCGTTGGCATCTTGCAATAAATCGCAAGTGCGTCTATGTTGAGCAACACAGAGGTATCATGGAGTCGCCACCCAATAGAACATTGGGAAAGTTACTCTCGCTTCGGAGAGCCTAAGACTGCGCTTAGTATCCATGTTGGGCCATGAGGCCTAGGATTAGCGCTAAAGTCTCGTGACCCAAGAAGTATATTGGAGGATAACCTCTAACCTCTCGAGCCCAAAGACCAGAGCTGGGTCCGGGATTTCTCATCTATTTCTACCTCGATTAATTTATGATTGAATTTTAATTGTCATTAATTCGCTCTCTCTCTCCACATAATGCAATTAATTTAAGGCGCATTTACTCATGTTAGGAAAACCATAAATTAGCAAGTAAAGCAATGAATTACAATAATACAAGGAGCGGAATACAACTCCCATTTAAAAGTGCAAACATACATAAAACCGGGGAATTTATTAATTATGAGGACTTTGGTCCCCGCATGCACAATTAAAGAAAATGTTTTGGATATGATGATTTTATTTGGGATGAAAATTAGGACATTGGTCCCATTTTATTATGAAAAATCTAAATTAATTTAGTAAGAAATATTTTAATGATCTTTATTTAGGTACGCATAGGAAAACATTTTATTCAATGAATATATACAAGGAAATTAAAAATATAAACGAAATGAGAATTAAAAATGTATAAAGGAAATACCAAACCCCGCAACTCCTCCTTCATGTGCATGGATGCTCAAATAAGAATAAAACAATGATTTGCAACCAAAAATCAAAAAGAAATTCATGTTAGTGATTAGGCCAATGAAATAATACAACATAAAAGGTAATATGTACAATGACCATATAACATGCATAAGATACTATAACATGCATAAAAAAAATAATTATGATGCAATTTAACATGCATAAAGTGATTAAGATGCAATTTAACATGCATAAGGTGATGAAGTATCATGGCATATGCAACTTATTAATAATAGTTATTAACATATATGGAAGATTAGTGACAATCAATTTTATTATAGTTAAGACATGAATAAATGTGTAACATGAGAATAATTCCACTTGACATGCATAACTAGCATAAAATAATGACTATAACACTCATACATGCAAAAGAAAGCATAATAATAAACATGATATAGCATTAAGAAATTAAAGGTATTTACAACCTAAAACATGCATAATTACATGAACAAAGAATAATTTGACATGAAAAAAAATTAATAGAATTTAAAAAGCTTATTTGTTATATGAATAATTGAAGAAAAAAAAATAAGAAGAAGAATATGGAGACTAAGAGAATTTACATGTTTGATATGTTAATTGGAAGCCAAAATAAATGAAATTAACAAGAGAATTAATGAGCAAAGCCAAGAATAATTACCCTCAAATTCAGTTTTGAAGAATTGAAGATAGAAGTGTTGAATTCCTTGTCTTCTCTTGTGAAAATCCTTAGAAAATAGCTTGAAAACTTGAAGAAAAGCTCTTGGAAACAAGTGTGTAAGATGGATTTTTTTCCTCTCAACTCAAAGCTCCAAAATTCAGTTTTTTTTCTCCAAAATGTTCCTCATTCGTCCTCCTCCGTTTCTGAATTTTTCTAGTGTTTTTAACCATCAAAAACCACCCAAAAACCACCAAAAACCGTCCAAAAACGGTTGAAAATCGAGTGGGGGTCGAAAAGTGGGCGAAATGGGGTAATTTCGGCGATTTCCGCGCGCCTCGCGCACGTCTCCGCGCGGAGTTGCGCGGAACTTCCGCGCACGTCGTGCGCGGAGCGAGCGACGCCCAAGGCGTCGCTCGCGCAAAACGACCGACGCCAAGGGCGTCGGTCGCGCGGAGCGCGCGCTCCGCGCACCGTCGCCCTTCCGTCGCTAACTTTTTCCCCTATTTTCCACTTTTCAACATTTTTCCATCATTTTTCACCCTTTTTTTTTTATTTTTTATATAAAATACCCTCAACCTAAAACACACTTTTTCTTCTTCAAAATAATTTAAAAAATATTTTTAAAATATTTTTAAAATACCCTTTTTAATCACCGAAAAGACAAGGAAAATCACTTCTGAGCTCCAATCTTTTTGCCTATAAGCCGGCATAGCTAAATTTCATCATCGGGTAATCCTGATCAAGGCTACTCGGGACCCGGTGTCTACAGTTGCCCCCAATTTTGAAGAGACTAGTGCATGGGTGCCTAGGTGAGCCAAAATTCAGGAAAAGGAAAGAAATGCATACCTGAAGCGGCGATCTTCCTGCTTGATGGAGTTATGATGATAGCTGCTGCTGTCTTTTTTGTTGTAGCTGGTAATACCGTAGGTGCGCTAACCTCTTGTGGGTGGCGCCGCTATCGTGCTAAACATTGTGCATTGGTAATGCCGTGGTCGTGCTAACCTCTTGTGGGTAGTGCCGCCATCGTGCTAACCGCTGTGAATTGGTAGTGCCGTGGTCGTGCTAACCTCTTGTGGGTAGTGCCGCCATCGTGCTAACCGCTGTGAACTGGTAGTGCCGTGGTCGTGCTAACCTCTTGTGGGTAGTGCCGCCATCGTGCTAACCGCTGTGAATTGGTAGTGCCGTGGTCGTGCTAACCTCTTGTGGGTAGTGCCGCCATCGTGCTAACCGCTGTGAATTTAGGTAGTGCCGTGGTCGTGCTAACCTCTTGTGGGTAGTGCCGCCATCGTGCTAACCGCTGTGAATTTAGGTAGTGCCGTGGTCGTGCTAACCTCTTGTGGGTAGTGCCGCCATCGTGCTAACCGCTGTGAATTTATTTTTTATTTTTTATTTTTTATTTTTTATTTTTTTGCTCCTTTAGATGTTTGGACTAGTGTCATCACTTGGCTTTTGTGGGTGTTTCCCGCCGATTTCTCCTGCAAGATTCTATGCATAGGAATATACAAGAAATCATGTGTGTATGTTATGGAATGCAAATGCTTGCAAAAATGTATAGATCGCGCCCTAGGTGATCCATGGTTTGCTGAACTTATAGTTTGTCTGCTGTACCATGCCCCCTGAATCCTGAGGATCGTCGACAAGCTTTCTGAAAGAGACGTCCGGTGTATATCCCTTGCCCCCTGGTCAATGATCATTTACTTGGGATTCTATTTCATGTTCTGTGTTGTGTGTTGTCTGACTGACGGAAGATCATCTTGAAATAATGCCGCCTTATCGCTCCAGGCATTGAATGTCATTGTTTTAAAGGTAGTGCGTCCCTTGTGGATTTTCGCACTAGCTTTTCTTTGCGGGAAATGCGTCCCTTATGGGATTTTCACACAACCCTTTGCCTAACTTTTGCCTGGAATGGACCCAACCCAATCCAGCGGCTTTTGTTTATTTTATTTTATTTTATTTTATTTTTTTGTAGGGCAGACTGCCTGTTTCCAGGTTTTCACCCTGCCCTTTGGCCTAACTTTTGCTTAGAGAGCCAGTTACGGTTTTCATCTCTAACGGCCTTCTTTGTTTTTTTTTTTTTTTTTTTTTTTTTTTTAGAGAAGGTTATCACCAAAGCTTCTGTTAAGAGCAGATAGGACATATCTGATGAGCGATAATCATTAGATGAAAAATTGATATAACTCTTTTTGAGACAGAACTGAAAGATCAATGAAAATATATTCTTTTATTCCTTGCAAAATTGTGTACATTTCTATATGATTTCATCATACATGATTTTCATTTGACAAGAATTCAAAAGCATATGACTACACCTAATCTCAGAGTGGATTTTGTCAGCATCAAACTCCTGTTATCAATCGGCCCTCTCGGGTTTTCTCGATTGAATATTTTCTCTTGGCCCTTAATTTTTGCCCAGGATGCCTTTTTTCGGTTTTCACCCTGACAGGGCGCCCAATTTTAGCAAGGTCGCCTTTTTTCGGTTTTCGACCCGCGGGGCATTTATTCTCTTCTTTTTATTTTTGGTCTTTAGCCATGGAACCTTTTAAGTCTATCGACATTGACCGGGTCCTTGAACTCATTCCCATCGCTGTCTGCTAAAATTGCTGCTCCTTTTGTTAGCAACTTTTTCAAAATGAAAGGTCCTTCCCAGGTTGGTCTGAATTTTCCTCGTATGTCTGGAACTCCCGGCCTCATCATCTTAAAGACCAAATCCCCTTCTTTTAACGGGTGCTTTCGTACCTTCTTGCCAAAGGACCGAGCTAGTCTCTTCTGATAAACCTGATTGTGGTAATAGGCTCTCAACCTATCTTCATCCAATAGATTCAACTGCAACAATCTCTATTGTGCCCATTCTGTCTCCTGAATCTCGGCTTCCAGGACTACCCTTAATGATTTCAGCTCAATTTCAACCGGCAGGACTGCTTCAGTTCCATACACCAGAGAGAATGGTGTTGCCCCCGTAGAGGTTCTGACTGTTGTTCTATATCCCCAAAGTGCGAAGGGTAACTTTTCTGCCCAATCCTTGTAGTTCTGAACCATCTTGGCTAAAATTCTCTTCACATTCTTATTCGCCGCTTCAACTGCACCGTTCGCTTGAGGACGGTAAGGAGAAGACTTATGATGTTGGATCCCATATTTCTGGAGCATCTGTCTAGTCTCTGCTAGGAATTGTACCCCATTATCAGACACAATGTGATGTGGGAGACCATATCTGCATATCAAATTCCGCTCGATGAATTTAGCCATATCCCTTGCATCAACCTTCTTGAAAGATTCAGCCTCAACCCACTTAGTGAAGTAGTCAATGGCAACTATGATGAATCTATGCCCATTAGAAGCAGTAGGATGGATTTCGCCTATGATGTCTATTCCCCATGCTGCAAATGGCCATGGAGATGTTAAGTTATGTAACTCTGAAACTGGCACATGCCTCAAATTCGCGTACTGTTGGCATAACTGGCATTGCTTCACAAATTTTGAACAATCTGTATCCATTGTGAGCCAATAAAACCCTTGGCGCATGATCTTCTTTGCTAAGGCTAAGCCATTCATGTGAGCTCCACAAACCCCGGCATGAACGTCTTCCATAACTCTTTTAGCTTCTTTCTCTGCCAGACATCTTAACTGGATACCATCAGCTTGCCTTTTGTATAAAGTACCATTAACACTGATGAATTGAGTGGATAACTTCCTGATCATTTTTTGGTCCTTCTCAGTGGCTTCCTCTGGAAAGACTGATCTCTCTAAATAATTCTGAATGTCATAATACCATGGATTTCCATCAGTGGCCTCGATGTCCATCACCTGTTCCGCTTCAAAACCAGGTCTTTCCGAACTATATATCAGCACGGGTTTCATTGCAACTCCTGTTGGGTTATCCCACATAGACACTAATGTTGCTAGAGCATCAGCTAACTGATTTTCGTCTCTGGGGATGAAGTGAAAAGTGCAAAACTCAAACTGGCTGCTCAACATTCTCAAGTGCTTTACATAAGGCAGCAGCCTTTCTTCCTTGACTGACCACTCTCCTTTAATTTGATGAATTACCAAGGAGGAATCCCCAAATACTTCTGCGGTCTTTGCCCCCAGAGCAAGCAATGCTTCCAATCCAAAGATGCAAGCTTCGTATTCTGCTTCATTATTGGTAGCCTTATACCTCAGCTTCTTAGCCAATGGTAACCTTTCACCATCTGGGGTCGTAAGAATAACTCCCACGCCTGCTCCCTTATTATTGACTGCTCCATCAAAGAATAATTGCCACCCTTGTACTGTTATGGCCGTGACATCTTCATCTGGGAAGTTGTATTCAAACTGATCTCCCTCAATAGGATGCTCGGCTAAGAACTCCGCTACAGCTCTTCCCTTAATGGTTTTCCTGGTTATGTACTCAATGTCAAATTCCTGCAATAGCAGTAACCATCTTCCCATCTTCCCTAGTAGAGAGGGTGCTTCTTGGAGGTATCTAAGCGGATTATGTTTGGCAACCGTTTGTACCTTGAAGGAATGAAAGTAGTGTCGCAACTTCTTAGAAGCCCAGATAACTGCTAAACAAATCTTTTCTACCTCCACATATTTGGCTTCGTACGGCAGGAATTTCTTGCTAAGATAATAAACGGCAAACTCTACACCAAAATCGTCTTCCTGAGACATCATAGCACCCACTGAGTTATCTTCCACAGCCAGGTACAGGATTAATGGTTTGGCACGGCGTGGTGGTCTTAACACCGGAGGATTTAGCAGATAGTCCTTAATGGTGTCAAAGGCCAGTTGACAGTCATCGTTCCATAGCACCGGCTGATTCTTCCTAAGAAGCTTGAAAATAGGCTCACATACCGAAGCTAGCTTGGCAATAAATCGGCTGATGTACTGAAGCTTTCCCAGGAAACTTCTAACGTCCTTCTCCTTCTGGGGCACTGGCATCTCTCTTATGGCTTTGACTTTATCGGGATCTACCTCGATTCCCCTCTGGCTTACCACATGGCCTAACAACTTTCCTGATGTAACTCCAAATATGCACTTCTTGGGATTGAGTCGCAGATCATACTTGCTAATCCTTTGAAAGAACTTTTCTAATGCCTCAAAGTGACCTTCCCTGGTAGCCGACTTAATCATCATGTCATCGACGTACACCTCCACTTCTTTGTGGATTAAGTCATTGAGAACCTTGGTCGCCATCCTCTGATAGGTTGCTCCTGCATTCTTCAACCCAAAAGGCAAAACCCGATAGGCATATGTCCCCCACTCGGTGATAAAGGCTGTCTTGATCCGGTCCACTATCTTGTTAAGAATTTGATTGTACCCTGCGTATCCATCCACAAAGCTATACATCATACAAGCAGCAGCACTATCTACTAGCACATCAATATGAGGCAGTGGGAAATCATCTTTAGGGCAAGCTTTGTTCAGGTCTCGATAGTCGACGCATACTCGAACCTTACCGTCTTTCTTAGCTACAGGAACCACATTAGCTAACCATGTTGGGTATTGAACCTCTATCAGGAACTTGGCCTCAATCTGCTTATGGATCTCCTCTTTCACTTTCTGTGCCCATTCTGGCCTAAGTCTTCGGAGTTTTTGCTTGACGGGTTTAAACTCTGGGTAAGTTGGGATGGCGTGTTCGGCAACATCTCGATCTATTCCTGGCATATCCTCATAGGTCCAGGCAAAGACTTTTTTATATTTTTTTAATATTCTCTCAAATTTTATTCTCTCTTCAGGAGTTATGTCTGACGCTAGCAAAATTTCCTTTGGATTTTCCAAAGTTCCGAGATTAAATGCAGTTGTGCCAGTTGAATTAATATCAAAAATGAATGCATCATGCTTATGATCATGCGAAATGAAATCATCAGACACATCACACAAGTAAGCAAAGTTGTTCATCTCATTAACATAATCAGAAACATTAACATTGTTCTCAAAGAGTTCTGGTGTAAAAAGAGAATCTAAATGACTATCAACTTTAGTCGACGCTGATGCTGCAGATGACTGTGCTTTGGCTTCTTGATTTGGTGAAATCCTGAGATCTTCTATCTTCGGTTCTGGTTCCACTATCTTCTCCTTCCCCTTGAGCTTAGTGGCTAACAGCTTATCAGTTACAATCTCTTCGGGCTCATCTCTGTCCCAGATGCTGCATTGGGTTATAATCTCCTCATCCCAAAAGTTCTCTACAGCTTTAACAACTCCGATCTCCCAATCAAAGACATCGTTAAAAATTTCAAATCCAGGGATAATCTTCCCATCTACCCACTGCGGTTCTTCTTCTCCGGTGTAAGCACAAACCGATGATGATGGCACAAAGCTCTCCGAAATATGGGGAATCTTCCCTGACCCTTTCTTCTTACCATATTCTCCTTTGTAGCCCAACCCCTTTCGATCTTTCTGACCACGTGTGGTGATAGCATTCTGCAGCCCTTGTGACTTTTTTCCCAAACCAGCCCCTGGGAGGAAGTGCATCTTCTTCAGCATATTCACCACTTGAGGGCTACCTTCTAGGTTTTGCTCTTCTCCGATCATCGATACATGAAAGCCACTGAATGGCTGATTAGAGATCTCCAAGGCAGACACTTGGTTCTCTCTTGCTGCTTTAATGGTCACTACTTCTCCTTCATGGGGTATTTTAATTATCTGGTGTAATGTGGATGGTACTCCCCCTAACTTGTGGAACCACGATCTACCAAGTAGAGCTGAGAAGTTTGCTGGAATCGGCAAGACCACAAAATCTGTTTCTGTCTCAATGGGCCCTGTCTTTACCAAAGCTTTGAAAATTCCCGATGCTTGCCTCCTGGAGTTGTCGTAGGCAGTGATGGTCAGGTCAGATTTGCTTAACATACTCTCATCCATCCCAAAGGCCTGAAGTGCCACCAAAGGGCAGACATTTATCGATGACCCGTCATCAACCATGACACAAGCGGTGTGTTTACCATTGATCTGTGCCTTGATGTACAAAGGTCGGTTGTGGTTACGACCCTCTGTTGGTAGGTCTGCATCAGAAAAAACCAACTTCTCCCCGGATCCCCCCTTTACAAGGTCTAAAAGCTCGGATGGAGAGATTGTAGTTGCTATGGTGGATACGCTCAATGCTTCGACTAACTTCTGTCGATGCGAGGGGGACTGTCTCAAGAGGTCCCAAATAGATATCTGAGCCGTGGTCTTTTTCAGTTGCTTCACTATTGAATTTTCTTCCGGCTCTTTCTCTGCGATTGCTTGTGCTGGGTCCTGCTGCTTCTCAGCTTCTGGAATGACCCTCCCACTTCTTGTTACTGCTTCTACTCTTTCTTCTTCCTCTGAATCCCACGGATCCGTAAACTCTCCATTTTTCTCATCTTCGTCATCTCCACTCTCACTAGTGGACCAACAGTCTATCGCTGCCACGGAAACCCCTTTTTCATCCACTGCAGGGCGAGTAATAGCGACATACTCATTTCCATATAGATCTTGCATTACGTACCACTCTGGTAGGCTCGATCCGATCATAAAGACTGGAGGTGCCACTGTGTTATAACCCGACTTCTTCTTGCTTTCTCTCTGCTCAGGATCAGTGATCTGCTTGTTGTCAATTAGATCTTGGACCCGATGTCTTAGCGTTATACACTCATCCGTCAAATGCCCGGTATGTTGGTGGAATGCGCAGTATTCATTCTCTTTGTGCCCTGGCTGTCCTTGGGCCTTGGCCGGTTTAGGTGATAGGGGCCGCAGTTTTCCTTCTTTTATTAGCCTCTTCAGCACCCATGATAAAGGCTTACCCAAGTTGGAGAAATACCTCTGACTTACGCCGGTTGCAGATACCTCGGCAGTCTTCCCAACTCTGTTACCACTGCTTGAACCTACTGGTTTGGCCGTCCCCTGATTGCTGTATCCCCTCCGGGCATAGGACTCACTATTTGCCCTCTTGGATAAATATTCTCCTTCCGCTTCTATGGCAATGTCCTTCAAAGACTCCCAATCCTTGAGTCCCTTCATTTTCAGTCCCTCTCTCAAGTAAGGACTGGCATTTCGAATGAATAGCCGAATCTGATCAGAAGTGTCCGGTTTGCGTTTCATCTCCATAACCCGGTTTCTCCACCGAGTAAGGTACTCGTGGAAGGACTCCCCAGCCTTCTGCTGTAACAACTCGAGATCTTTCAAAGTGACCTCCATCCGGGTACTGCAATCGTACTGCTTAAGGAACTCTTCGGTCAACAAGTCCCAGTCCTCCTTGGATCTCCTGTCAAGCCCATGGTACCAATCAATAGCAGCTCCTGTGAGACTCAAGCAGAAATATTCTACCTTCTGCTTTCTTGTTAAGGTCATTCCCTTCATGACCAGCGAGTATTGCTTGATGTGTGCGGCAGGGTCAGAGGTTCCATCAAATTTGGGAATGTCCGGCATCTTAAAATTCTGGGGAATTAGGTCATCCCCATCCAGCTCTCGGTCTTCCGGGTTCATTCCTTTTCCCACGGTCATCATCCTTGCCATGACCTCAAATCTCTCTTCCATTTTCCTCCATATCGCATCATCTAGTTTTGGCGACTTCTCTCTAGCTACTTTATGCTCCTCTAGCTCATCTTCCCCAAATTCAGCTTCAGACCTGGGGCCCTCTCTGCGCTCAATAGGTGCAGGCACTCTTTGCTCGACAACAGGTGGGTCAACCACTGGTTGGTTAATTGCAACAGGACGTTCTTCTCTTACAACCTCTTGTTCAGCTGGTACTCGGATAGGGGCAGCAGCAGCAGCTTGTTGACCAGCTATGGTGGTGGCAAGATTGCCCATCATTGCAATCATTCGGGCTTCAAATTCCTCCATTCTCTTTCCTACCTCCTCGGTGATTATTGCCCGAGTTGCATCAGACTCATTTGATGGATTAGCCATACTTACTTCTGTTGATGATTCGAAAGAAAACCCCACACTTCCTTCTAAGACTGACTCTGAACTCTGATCTGACACTAACTCAGTTAACCCCAAAAGCGGCGTCCTTCTTAACCGTCCGTCGGGACCTCTAGACCACCCAGGAGAATCTATGATGGCTGAAATGCAAAGATTGTTAAGATGATGCATGATTAAAATGCAATGTATGCTCGTGCTGATGCAACATAGACAAACACATGCAAGCAGATAGATCTTTCCAACCTTGTATCTCCCACACACGTGGTAGTGCGGTCTCTTTCCTAGGTGGGCTTGATCCATGGATTAACGTGGAACCCAATGGACACGTAAGGTGCGCGGTGAAAAACCGGCAGCATAACAGCTCCTATCTAATGTACATACGTATGGGTGTTTGGCAATTATGTATTTAAACAATTCAACTTAACTAAGATGGGCCCACCGGGGCATAAAAGCCTTTGATGAAGACCATTTAATTAAATTGATTTCGTTTAATATATGATGGCCCATATAGCAAGCATAGTATTACGGTACATTTCACCTAGTGGAAGTATCTATTGCCATTACATGAGCTTTGGACAAAGGAGATGTTACTTTAAGGCTACCCAAGCATGATCCCTGCCGACGGGTCTAGCTCATCACAAGCATAGCGACCGGTCGGGTCGTCATTTTGATATACCATTGAGGTACATGGCTTGGGCTGGTGATTATCCTTAACACTTCCCCAAATTGAGTGAAAATGAGGTCGTGCTTCGGGAACGCACCGGGGCTTGAAAAGGGACCAAACTAACTTAATCTAAAGCTCTAATGAGATGATATGCAATTTTGAGATAAAGCGAATTTATGAATTAAATTTTAACCATAAATGTTAAACGAGGTATTTTCAAATTGAAATCTCGAACCATATCGTCCCCAGTGGAGTCGCCACTGTGACGCGCGCCGGATCCCGAGCGCCGCCCCTATGACCGCCCGCTTGAGGGCGATCGGGCATTTGTGGGTCCGTTGGCATCTTGCAATAAATCGCAAGTGCGTCTATGTTGAGCAACACAGAGGTATCATGGAGTCGCCACCCAATAGAACATTGGGAAAGTTACTCTCGCCTCGGAGAGCCTAAGACTGCGCTTAGTATCCATGTTGGGCCATGAGGCCTAGGATTAGCGCTAAAGTCTCGTGACCCAAGAAGTATATTGGAGGATAACCTCTAACCTCTCGAGCCCAAAGACCAGAGCTGGGTCCGGGATTTCTCATCTATTTCTACCTCGATTAATTTATGATTGAATTTTAATTGTCATTAATTCGCTCTCTCTCTCCACACAATGCAATTAATTTAAGGCGCATTTACTCATGTTAGGAAAACCATAAATTAGCAAGTAAAGCAATGAATTACAATAATACAAGGAGCGGAGTACAACTCCCATTTAAAAGTGCAAACATACATAAAACCGGGGAATTTATTAATTATGAGGACTTTGGTCCCCGCATGCACAATTAAAGAAAATGTTCTGGATATGATGATTTTATTTGGGATGAAAATTAGGACATTGGTCCCATTTTATTATGAAAAATCTAAATTAATTTAGTAAGAAATATTTTCATGATCTTTATTTAGGTACGCATAGGAAAACATTTTATTCAATGAATATATACAAGGAAATTAAAAATATAAACGAAATGAGAATTAAAAATGTATAAAGGAAATACCAAACCCCGCAACTCCTCCTTCATGTGCATGGATGCTCAAATAAGAATAAAACAATGATTTGCAACCAAAAATCAAAAAGAAATTCATGTTAGTGATTAGGCCAATGAAATAATACAACATAAAAGGTAATATGTACAATGACCATATAACATGCATAAGATACTATAACATGCATAAAAAAATAATTATGATGCAATTTAACATGCATAAAGTGATTAAGATGCAATTTAACATGCATAAGGTGATGAAGTATCATGGCATATGCAACTTATTAATAATAGTTATTAACATACATGGAAGATCAGTGACAATCAATTTTATTATAGTTAAGACATGAATAAATGTGTAACATGAGAATAATTCCACTTGACATGCATAACTAGCATAAAATAATGACTATAACACTCATACATGCAAAAGAAAGCATAATAATAAACATGATATAACATTAAGAAATTAAAGGTGTTTACAACCTAAAACATGCATAATTACATGAACAAAGAATAATTTGACATGAAAAAAAATTAATAGAATTTAAAAAGCTTATTTGTTATATGAATAATTGAAGAAAAAAAAATAAGAATAAGAATATGGAGACTAAGAGAATTTACATGTTTGATATGTTAATTGGAAGCCAAAATAAATGAAATTAACAAGAGAATTAATGAGCAAAGCCAAGAATAATTACCCTCAAATTCAGTTTTGAAGAATTGAAGATAGAAGTGTTGAATTCCTTGTCTTCTCTTGTGAAAATCCTTAGAAAATAGCTTGAAAACTTGAAGAAAAGCTCTTGGAAACAAGTGTGTAAGATGGATTTTTTTCCTCTCAACTCAAAGCTCCAAAATTCAGTTTTTTTTCTCCAAAATGTTCCTCATTCGTCCTCCTCCGTTTCTGAATTTTTCTAGTGTTTTTAACCATCAAAAACCACCCAAAAACCACCAAAAACCGTCCAAAAACGGTTGAAAATCGAGTGGGGGTCGAAAAGTGGGCGAAATGGGCGAAGTGGGGCAATTTCGGCGATTTCCGCGTGCCTCGCGCACGTCTCCGCGCGGAGTTGCGCGGAACTTCCGCGCACGTCGTGCGCGGAGCGAGCGACGCCCAAGGCGTCGCTCGCGCAAAACGACCGACGCCAAGGGCGTCGGTCGCGCGGAGCGCGCGCTCTGCGCACGTAAATTGGCGACGGCTTCGGCCGTCGCCCTTCCGTCGCTAACTTTTTCCCCTATTTTCCACTTTTCAACATTTTTCCATCATTTTTCACCTTTTTTTTTTATTTTTTATATAAAATACCCTCAACCTAAAACACACTTTTTCTTCTTCAAAATAATTTAAAAAATATTTTTAAAATATTTTTAAAATACCCTTTTTACTCACCGAAAAGACAAGGAAAATCACTTCTGAGCTCCAATCTTTTTGCCTATAAGCCGGCATAGCTAAATTTCATCATCAGGTAATCCTGATCAAGGCTACTCGGGACCCGGTGTCTACAATGGCAAATGAGGACATTAGTTTTATGAGCGCTTGGCTTCATGTTACTGCTGTGACTATTGAGAGTTCCTCGGGGTGTGTTCCAGTGTGTGGGCTACAGGAGGTAACTTTTTACATCACTCCCCGTTGCACCCGACAGTTTGGCGTAACTCAGGACATCGTGAGGCTCCCTTTAGCCGGTAAAGAGTATTACTCCCTTCTGTTGACAATCCAGCCTTCACATCTAGATATTACTCCCTCTGGGCAAGGCTGCCGGTAAAGAGTATCCCATCTTCTATCAGAGATTGCTCCACTATTTCCACTAGCGCTTATAGCAGATGGGTGCTTAGCCCTACTGTTGACAATCGGACCCATCGGCTTAGGCATCTAGTCGGCGAGTGCAGTATATAGTTTAGATTTGCATGCATGTTGATTGATGTGTTTCTATTTAGAATAGAATTAGAAAATAATGTAAATGAATAAATTCAGTTTTATTTCTTTTTGCAAAATTGTGTACATTTCAGTATGATTTCACTATATATGATCACCATTTAACACTAATTTCAAATGCAAAGCTACATTCATTCCTGGAGCAAATCTTGATAGCATCAAACTCCTATTACCAATCAGCCCTCTCAGGTTTTCTTGACTGGACATTTTCTCTCAAGCCTCTAATTTTTACCCAGGATGCCTTTTTTCGGTTTTCACCCTGACGAGGCGCACAATTTTAGTAAGGCGGCCTTTTTTTGGTTTTTAACCCGTGGGGCTTTTATTCTCGTCTTTTAATTTTTAGCCTTTAGCCATGCAACCTCTTGAGTCTATCATGATCGGCTCCTTGAACTCATTGCCATCGCTATCTGCCAGAATTGCTACTCCATTTGACAATAGCTTTTTGAGGTCGAAAGGTCCTTCCCATGTCGGTCTGAACTTACTCCTTATGTCCGGTGCCCCTGGTCTCATTTGCTTGAAGACCAAATCCCCTTTCTTCAACGGGTGTTTCTTGACCTTCTTTCCGAACAACCTGGCATGCCTTTTCTGATAAATTTGATTATGGTAATAGGCTCTCAACCTGCTCTCATCTAGCATATTCAGATATTGCAACTGTTATTGTGCTCATTCAGCCTCCAAAATTTGGGCCTCCATAATGACCCTCAATGAGCTGAGCTCTATTTTAACTGGCAACACCGCTTCTGTCCCATATACTAAAGAATACGGCATGGCTCATGTAGAAGTCCCAACGGTAGTTCTATAACCCCAAAGTGCAAAAGGCAATTTTTTCTCCCAATCTTTATAGTTCATAACCATTGTGGCCAAGATTTTCTTGACATTCTTGTTGGCGGCCTCTACTGTCCCATTGGCTTGCGTACGATATGGAGAGAATTTGTGATGCTCGATGTCATATTTTTGAAGCAACTTCTTAGTCTCAGTCATGAACTGGACACCATTGTCAGACACAATGTGATGTGGGAGACCGTATCTACATATTAGGTTCTTTTCGATGAATCTGGCCATATCCGGAGCATCGACTTTGTTAAAAGACTCAGCCTCCACCCACTTAGTAAAATAGTGAATAGTGACTATAATCAATATATGTCTATTAGAGGCCGTAGGGCATATCTCTCCAACAATGTCTATTCCCCAAGCTGCAAACGGCCAAGGTGAAGTCAAATTGAGCAATTTTGAAACCGGAAAGTGCCTCAAGTACACGTATTGCTTACACAACTGATATTGCTTTATGTACTTTGAGCAGTTTGTATCCATGGTAAGCCAGTACAACCCTTGTCTCATGATTTTCTTGGCCAATATCAAACCATTCATGTGGGCCCCATAAATCCCAGCATGAGTTTCCTCTATTACTCTTTCAGCCTCTTTCTCATCCAGACACCTTAATTGAACACCGTCAACCTATTGTTTATACAACACCCCATCAATGCAGATGAACTGAGTAGATAACTTGCGGATCAACCTCTGGTATTATTTAGTAGCCTTTTCTGGGAACATTGTGTTCTCTAGGTAATTCTTGATATCGTGATACCACGACTTTCCATCCATAACTTCCATTTCCATGACAGGATTGGACTTAAAACTAGGCCTCTCAGAACTAGAAATCAATACCGGCTTCATAACTATCCCCTTCGGGTTATCCCATATCGACACTAAAGTTGCAAGCACATCGGCCAATTGATTTTCGTCTCTCGGAATAAAGAAGAAGGTTCATACTTCAAACTGATTGCTCAGCTCCCTTAAGTGTTTCACATATGGTATCAGTCGTTCTTCCTTAACAACCCACTCACCTCAAATCTGATTGACTACTAACGACGAATCTCTGAATACCTCTACGCTCTTTGCCCCCAAGGCTATTAAGGCTTCTAATCTGAAAGTGCAAGCTTCATATTTGGCTTCATTGTTAGTGGCCTTATATCTCAATTCCTTAGCCAGCGGGAGTTTTTCATCATCCGGGGTTGTTAGAATGATTCCTACTCTGGCCCCCTTGCTGTTTACCACTGCATCAAAGTGTAATTCCCAACCTTGTACCATAATAGCTTCCACATCTTCGTCTAGGAAATTGAACTCATATGACTCTCCTTGAATAGGGTGTTCAGCTAGAAATTCTGCTACTGCTCGCCCCTTAATGGTCTTCCGGGTGATGTATTCAACATCGAATTCTTTTAATAGCAAAAACCACCTCCGCATTTTCCCTAACAAAGATGGAGCCTCCTGTAGGTATTTAAGAGGGTTTTGTTTCGCTACTGCTTGTACCTTGTAAGAGTGAAAATAGTGTCTCAACTTCTTGGACGTCCAGATTACCGTGAGGCAAATCTTTTCTACTTCTGCATACTTGACCTAATAGGAAAGGAACTTCTTACTGAGGTAATAGACTGCAAACTCCACCCAGAACTCATCCTCCTGAGCCATCATGGCACCTATAGAGCTGTCTTTTATAGCTAAATACAAAATAAGTGGCTTGACTAGTTGCAGCGGTCTCAGAATCGGGGGATTCAACAAATATTCCCTAATGGTATCGAAAGTTGTCTGGTAATCTTCGTTCCATACTATAGGTTGGTCTTTTCTGAGCAATTTGAAAATCGGCTCGCAAATGGAAGTAAGCTTGGCGATAAATCTGCTGACATACTGCAACTTACCTAAGAAACTTCTGACATTCTTTTCTTTCTGTGGTACTAGCATCTCTTTGATGGCCTTGACCTTGTTTGGGTCGATCTCAATTCCTCTCTGCCTGACTACATGTCCTAACAGTTTCCCTGAAGTTACACCGAAGATGCATTTCTTGGGGGGGGGGGGGGGGGGGGTGGTTCAATCGTAGGTTATACTTACTTATCTTCTGGAAGAACTTCTCTAAGGCTTCAAAGTGACCTTCCCTGGTGACTGACTTGATCATCATGTCATCCACGTACACTTCTACCTCCTTGTGGATTAAGTCATCTAGGATCCTTGTTGCCATTCTTTGATAAATTGCGCCTGCTTTCTTCAAACGGAATGGCATCACCCTATAAGCAAATGTCCCCCACTCAGTGATGATGCCTGTCTTGATTCGATCAACTATCTTGTTAAGAATCTGATTATAGCCTGCATAACCATCCACAAAACTATACATTATGCAAGCAGCTGTGCTGTCTACTAACACGTCGATGTGAGGCAGCGAAAAGTCATCTTTCGGACAAGCTTTGTTCAGATCTTGATAGTCCACACATACAAGTACCTTTCCATTCTTCTTGGCTACTAGGACGTCATTAGCCAACCAGGTTGGATACTGTACTTCAATCAAGAAATTGGCCTCAATCTATTTGTGAATTTCCTCTTTCACTTTCTCTGCCCATTTCGGCCTGAGCCTCCTAAGCTTTTGCTTGACTGGCTTATGGTCTGGGTATGTTGGGATGGCGTGTTCCGCGATTTCGCGATCTACTCCTGGCATATCTTCATAGGTCCAAGCAAAGACTTTTTCATGTTTTCTTAATATTCTCTCAAATTTGTCTCTCTCTCCAGGAGTTACGTTAGATGCTACCAAGATTTCTTTCAGGTTTTTCGAAGTTTCGATATTAAATGGAGTAGAATCAGTTGAATCAATGTCAAATATAAATGAATCATGATCATGATTATGCATAATGAAATCATCCGAAACATCGCATAAGTAAGCAAAATTGTTCATATTATTAACAGAACTGGAAATGTCATCAACATTATAGAAAAGTTTAGGTGCAAAAAGAAAATCTAAACAATCTTCTTCTTTATCTGCTAATGCAGATATTGCAGTCGATGACTTTGAATCGAACTGACATTTTGGAGGCACTGTAGCAAACCCCCTACATGACTTCACTCTGCCTCTCTGCAGCTTCGTCTTCCATCCTCACTTTCCCTTTCACTTGGAAAATCATCAATTTCTCAATAATGATCTCCTCGGGTGTTTCACGGTCCCAAACTCCATAGGTGAGATGGTTGTGGCCACTGTGGTCTCCCATAAAGCCTCCACTAACTTCTACCTATGCGAGAGAGACTGTCTTAACAAATCCCAAATAGAAATTTGAGCCGGCGTCTTCTTCAGCTACTTTATTATCAGATCCTCCTCCAGCTCTTTTTCCTTTCGACTTACCACGGGACCTTGTGGCCTATCAACTTCCAGAACTACCCTTCCACTTCGGGTCATGGCTCCTGTAACACCCCGAAGTAGCCCTAGAAGAATTACAGAATTTTTGTTCAGAAAAGAGATTAGATGTTGAGTGTGAGAGTTCTGTCGCGAGCGCGACAAGCGTTGCGGGCGTGACAGAACCCTCCCGTGCTATGTCAATTAAATTGATATTTTTGACACGTGGCATCGTAGGGTGTTGACACATGGCAACTTGAGAGGGTGACACTTGGCAAGAGACTTAAGTGTGGTTTATGTTAGTGTGCCAAGTGGCATTGTAGGGAAGTGACACATGGATTTGTAGGGATATGACATGTGGCAAGAGTTGGATATTATTTCATGAAATTGTAAGAGATTAGAATTGAAAGGAAGATAAGTATGGAATTAATTGGATAGGTGGCATTTATTAGCATAGTAAATATTTGGATTTCCTTTGGAGTGCTATGGGCCATTTTGATTTCCTTTTCTTTTTCTTTGGTCTGCCATTTACTATCGTTTTGCTTTTTCTCTTGCTTTTGTTCCTTCTCTTCTTCATTTTAAATTGTTCCCTTAAGAGAATTACTTGGATTTGGTTTGAAGGGGGAGTGGAGTGGATATAGGATTGAGATGGTCTCCTAAGAAGGTAAGAGATGCTATATATAGTTAGCATTGGTCTTCTTTTTCTTTTTAATTTCTGTTTTTGATTTAAAGTGAAGTCTATGGATTAAGTGTTATATGGGTTGATTTGTGCATGAAAGTTGTGGACAAGAAGTGGAACAAAGGCAAAGAGAAGATTGGAAACAAGTAGAGAGCATAGATTTCAAGCTACATAAGGTAGGGATCGTGTGAAAATATCATTTTGATTGCTTGTGGTACTTGTTATATGTGTATATATGCTTAGAAGTATGTGAATTGATTGATTGAGTGTATTTGTTGATGATAAAATTTGATATGGTAAATTCTGTTTAATTGTCATATGACCTCTGTGTGAAGTTTTTGTCATAGGTATAGTTATAGACCTCTGAATTGAGTGATTATTGAGCCAATGGAACCATGACTTCTATATCTATAATTGTTACAGAAATAAGCGTGAGCAAATTTGTGCTTCAAGACCTTCAAAAATGGCCAAAACAGAGGTGTCTCTACTTTGGCCGGTTCATTTGCCAGTTCAGATTGTTTAGATCATATTTGCTGTTTTGAATGTCCAATTGACTTAAAAATTGTCCCATTTGAAATTTAACATCCTAGGAAATATTTTTTAAGAAGGAAGTTTTGCCTAAAAACGTCGTTTCGATTTCTGTTTAGCCTGAACAAAATTGATGTTGTCGGATTTCTGTTTAGATGTTCGTGGCTCTATCACGAGTAGTGACGACTGTCACGAGTCGTGACAGTAGGCCACTGTCATGAGTAGTGACATCTGTCACGAGTAGTGACGACCTCCACTTCTCTATTTTGACCATTTTATGTGTTTTTCTTCCCGAATTGAACCCGTATCGCACCCGAACTTCAGGGTAAGTTCCTATAGCATGTCCAACTCATTTCTAACCTTATGGAATGAGTATGTGAGTGGTTGTCAATTGAAAACATAGGTGATTAAAGCTATGGCATAAGAGTTTAATAATGAAAGTAAATGTATATATGCTTTTTAATTATTGAACATGATATGCATGTGATGATTGAATCATAATGTGTGAAGTCTATAAACATGTAAAATGCATTGTGTATTTGATTAGTTAGTAAAGTAGAGTACAAAGATGCATTGATATTAAATGGCTACATGCGAGTATATGCATAGGGTATATGTATGCACATGGTTTGCTCCATTAAAATGTAAATAATGTATAGTGTTCTTGAATGAACAGTAGAGTACATGCAATGTATCTTATATAGAGTATAGAGTCTTTATGTTTAGCCTGACTGGCCATAGCAGTGGATAGATAAGCATGCTTATAAAGGGATTACCGAGTGCAGCTGCCTATGTTCCGCCCCGTTTGGGCGAAGCGGGACAACCTCTGAGAACGGTCATTTATAGAGATAGATGAAAATGTTTTGTGACTTCGGTCCACCGAAAATATTTTTATTATAGAGCATCCCGTATCCGCAACTAAAGGAAGTCAGGCCTGTTTTGTTAAAAGTTGTGTAGTGAACTTGAGATGATTAAAAGCATTGCTTTGAATAAAAGCTATAGTACATGAAAGTAATGTTTAAGTACATTACAGTTCTGTATACAAGTACATGATTTCATGAATGTGAACACATGATAACGTATATTTGAATAAATGATATGTACAAGTTGTAGTGTATATGAATAAGTAGAAGAGTAGATGTTTTATACTTGTGAGTTTACTGCTTTGATAATTGAATATGCAACCTATATATGTATAAGAGCTATATGCATGAGCTAGTTGATTTGTTACATGAAATTTGTGATTTATTTGTGACTTCGTAAAGAAGTCCTTTGTATTATTTCATCCCCACTAAGCGTTATCGCTTAGCACGGATGTTTATTTCCGTGTAGGTATACAGGTTCGGATCAGTGAGTGGACATCTGCAGGTCAAGGCCACTAGGAGTTTTGTTACAATTTATTTTACAAGTTAGAGATAGAGTTCTACATTTTGAGTAACATCATTATGTAATAAAAGGAAAAGAATCACATGTAAATGTATACGTAAAGTGAAATGAAAACAGAGTGTAAAATGGACCTGTATAAAGAGAAATATGAATATATGTATAGTTAATATGAAATGCATGTTGGGCCCAAGTGTTATTTTATTTTAAATGGACGTGTTTATGCTATCGCTTCCGCTAGTGCATGTACATGTATACGTAAGTGAGCCGCGTGGCGCCCCGATATTCCTTACCGGGGGTATAGGGGTGTTACAGCGCCGACCTTCTTCTCCCATTTTTTCTCCTCTTCCTCATCCGAACCCCACATGTCGGGAAATCTTTCAACTTTCGAATTTTGATTTTTATCTCCACTTTCATTAGTAAACCAGCAATCGATCGTTGCCACGGGACTCCCTTTTTCACTTGTCTCATGAAGGCACATGATAGCAACGTTGGTATCGATGCCGTACAAATCTTCTAACACAAACCACTCGGGCAAACTAGACCCAATCATAAACACTAGCGGGGGCACATTATTATACCCGGGCTTCTACTGGTTCCCTCTTTTCTCTGGATCTGTGATCTGCTTGGAGTCAATTAAATCCTGGATTGCATGTCTTAGTGCCTTATAATCATCAGTCGAATGCCTGGTGTGCTTGTTATATGTATAGTACTAATCTTTCCTGTGCCCTGGTGGCCCTTGTGTCCTAGCTGGTCGGGGCAGTAAAGGCTGCAGTTTCCCCTCCTTCATTAACCTCCTAAGCACCGATGAGAGAGACCTCCCCAGATTAGAAAAATTCCCCATTCAATGCACGTACACTTGAGTTTAATGTAATTTACTATTGAAGTTGTATTTCAACCATTCCATGTATAGAGTGTGCTGTATTATTATATTGTGATTGTTAAATACTCCTTTTATATTGCTTTGTTGCTTGTAATTTCATGTATTTTCATAACATTACTCCCCTGTCTCCAGATCATTGATTTTCAACTTGGTGAATTCCTTAATGTAAAGGTAAGCTTGCTTTTTGATTAAAATTCATATCTTACACATGCATTTAGAAGATTGGGCAACTAAGCCTTTATAACAATGATATCCAGCTTGAGATGTTTCTGGATCCACTGATTTCTCATTTGGAGGATATTAATGCATCACTCCTTTTGCTTGTTAAACATTTTGTTCCTGTTACATGGTATTTGCCACAATTATTATTATTATTATTATTATTATTATTATTATTATTATTATTATTATTATTATTATTATTATTATTATTATTATTATTATTATTATTATTATTATTATTATTATTATTATTATTATTATTATTGCTGCATCTTTTAACATACTCATTATCACTTGTTAACTTTATGGTCACTATGGCACCTAGGAGGTCATTATTTGCCCATACTTTTTATTATTTATATTTTTATTTGAAATTTTTGTTTCTGCTTGTGAATATTAATTTTAGCTTTTGTTATACATTTTGCAGGTCTTCAAAATTTTGGACAGCGAAGTTAGGAGGTTTATTTTTCATATTTTTTTCAAAAATCTTTTGAATAGAAATTAGTATAGAGGAGAGTTGTTTTTTTGAACTTACATGTCATTAATAATTTTTATTTTGTCTGGAGTTGTGACAAATAGAATGCTATTTAATCTGTGAATTTGACTATACTTTGTAATTTTTCTTTTTTAATATATGAAAAGAGTTTATTGTATTTTTGTATAAAATATATGTGAATGATATGTACCTACATTTAATAATATAAAATAGTTTATATTTTAAAATCTTTCGAGTATTCATGTCTGGTATATTATGATAAATCAGAGGGCATAGTATATTAGTGATTGTTAGCTGTGAACACTTTTAGCGAAAGAAAAATTCAATCGCTAAAAGAAATCTTTAACGACCGGAATTCTTTTCGTTGAAAGTGCACACAATCAGCAAAGGGAAAATTCCGTCGCTAAAAGGAATCTTTAACGACCGGAATTCTTTTGGTTGAAAGTACATGCAATTAACGAAGGGAAAATCCGGTCGCTAAAAGGTATCTTCAACGACCAAAATTCCCTTCATTAAAAGTAAATACAATCAACGAAGGGAAAATTCGGTCGTTAAAAATCAGTATTCAACGACCGAAAATGTTCCGGTCATGAAAGGCATTAACGACCGGTTTTAAAATTCGGTCGTCTATACCTTTAACGAAGGGGCTTTTACCGACCGGATTTTCCGGTCGTTATAGGTTTTTAACGACCGGATTTTAACTTTTAACGACCGAATTTCCCTTCGTTAAAGGGCATTTTTCTTATAGTGTATGAGGTTAGAATATTTTTCCAATTTTTTGTAAATTGGGTGGCGACTCCATGATACCTCAAAGGTGCTTATAGGCGTCATGAGGCTAGGTGGTTCTTCTCAATGTTCTATTGGGATGAATACACCCATGATGTCTCGTGGCGCCTATGATCAAAAGATGCAAACCAATCCCTCGAATGCCAAATGCGGATTCAAAAGCGAGGGCCCTTGCTGGGTTTCGGCGTGCGTCACACCTGCCAGCAGGTGCTTTGACTTGCTCCAGAGGAGGGACTGCTGGTGGAGCAATAGGTGCTTATGGAGCAGGGGGATGAGCAATCCTGTCAGCCATGGCGCCCATCATATCTAACATCCTATGTTTAAAGTTCTCTAGTCTCCTAGCAAGGTCTTGTGTGGTCAAAGCTCCGGTCTCTTCTGCCATCGATGATTCTAGAGATGATTAACTGATTGATGAGAGTGACTCAAAATCCCAGTCAGACACTAATTTTGGTAATTCAAAGAGCAAATTTGTCCTTACTAGCCGATCGTCAGAACCTCTAATCCACTTAGATTAATCTATGATGGCTGAAAGATTTGAATTGTTAGAATGATGCATGAATGACATGTACAATGCATGATCGTGTGTTATGCAACATTTACAACCACATACCAGCAAGTAGATCCTTCCAACCTTATTACTCCCACACACGAGGTAATACGGTCTCTTTCTTAGGTGGGCTTGATCAATGGGTTAACAAAGAACCCAATGGATGTGTATGGTGCTCGGCAAAAAATCGGCAGCATAACATCTCTTAATTAATGTGCATACGTATGAATTTTTACCTTTATGTATTTAAACATTTCAACCATATTAAGATGGGCCCACCGGGGCATGAAAGCTTTTGATATAAGACCATTTAATTTGGTTGATTTTATTCAATATATAATGGCCTATATAGCAAGCATCGTATTAAGGTACATTTCACCTAGGGGAAGTATTTATTACCATTACATGAGCTTTGGTCAAAGGTGATGATACTTTAGGACTGCCCAAGCATGGTCCCTGCTAATGGGTCTAGCTCATCATGAGCATAACGACCGATCAGGTCTCCATTTAATATACCATGATGGTAAGAGGCTTGGACTGGTGATTATCCTTAACACTTTTCTAGATTGAGTGAAAAAAGGGTCGTGCTTCGGGAATGCACCGAGGTAAGAATAGGGACAAAACTAGCATAATTCTAAGGCTTTAAAATGATGCAATGCAATTTTCGAAGAGAGATAGAATTTTAGGTTTTAAAAATGCAATTATATGTTTTAACCAAAACACTTTCAGAGCAAAGTCACAAACAATCCCCAGTGGAGTCACCACTATGACGCGCGCCGAACCTAGCAAAGGCCCTCTTAGGCGACCCACTATTAGGGCTCGAGGGATTGGTTCACGTCTTTTGATATTGGGTAACATGAAACATTTTGGAATTCCTTACCCAATAGAACATTGGAAAGTTCATCTAGTCCCATGAAGCCTTTACGCACGTTTGAGGTATTTTGGAGTCGCCACCCAATTTACAAGAAATTGGAAAAGGTCATCTAACATCTATGGTCTAAACCAGAGAAGGTGTTCGGAACTTCACTCTTATTTATGGCTTGGTTAATTATAAGGGAGTTTTTAGATTATAAAATTTCATCTCTCTCCTCACGCGATTCGATGCATTTTATTTAAGGCGCACTTCAAGCATTGAGAAAACGGTAAAAGAAAACTGTAATCAAGCGATAAATAAAGCGGTAAACAAACCAGTAAACACACAAACACGCCATTTACAAAGAAGAAATTAGGATAAATACAATCCCCCAAATGAAAAGAGAAGCTGAATAAAAATTTAAAATTGAAATCAGGATAGAATACAATCCCCAAGTGAAAGAAAATAAAATTGCCCCAAAAATAATTAATTACAAGGGCCCAGAAGATATATGAACATAAATCTAAAATAGATAAAAGAAAATCACACATAGAAAATGACATACATAAATCGGGATATTTATTTGGTTTAGGAACATTGGTTCCCTCATGCTTATTTGAAAAGGGACCGAAGAGTTATTTTGACCATTGGGTTGAAAACCGAGATGAGTGGTCCCATTTTTAATAAAATCAACTCTTCGTTTTAGTCCACAATATTTTTGCATTCCTTGGCTAAAATCTAGGACATTGGTCCCAATTAATTAATAAAAATCCCAATTTTGTGGTACAAAATATTTTTGTGATTTTTTATTTGGTACACTTATAAAATAAACTTATTTTATTTACAAACAAAACACAGTCACATAAATAGGGATATGAAATGTCTCACATAAGTGATATAAACTCCTACGTGTCGCGAGGAGTTTTGGTCACGATAAATGCTCAAACAAGTAAGCACGACATTTTAGCCCCAATAAAAAAACAACAAAAAAATATATTAGCAATAATTTCAAAGTCAATTAAAAATAAAAGTAAAAGAAATCTAGTATTTAGTTAATACACCAATAGAATATAAAATAAGTTAAATCAAACACATTAATTTAATATACGAACATCACACATAAAATAAAAAATCATGCAAGGTATATTAATAATAATAATAACCATAGATAAGTCATGAAATAATACCATGCGAAATATAATGACAATAATGAAAATAATAACAATAAGAATACCAATAACAACAATACCAAAAATAATAATAACAATAATAATGATAATAATGACGATAAATGATGATAGTAACAATAAGTAATTGCAATAATAATAATCTAGTAAAATCATATGAATAGATAAGAGGAAGGTAATTAAACATGTAATATGAGACAATAATATTTAAGCATACAAAAAAAATCATATAAGATAATACTAAAAGAGAAAATCATGCAAATCTTATTTTTCATCTCTTAACATCATGTATATTTATCCATTTTCATGCCAAGAACAAAGCAAAGATTGAAAACTCATGCTAAAGAAATAAATCTTAACTAGAAGAGAACAAATACATGTTTTAATGCAAGAAAAAAAAAGGGTGAAATAAAATGAAATGAAATAAATTAACATGAATAAAATGAGATGAGATAAACATGGATCCAAGAATCTTTCCCCTAAGAATTAAGTAATATGAAAGCAAGATATCTCGATCTATTCACCTTGTCAAGATTCGAGAGTAAACTCGAAAAAACATATTCAAGAAAAATCTTGAGTTTATGTCTCAAATAACTCAAGAACACTAAAATACAAAAATGATTTGATTTTTTTTTTGTATTTGATATTTGATAAGAAAACTCAATTTAAGCAAAATAATTTCCCTTTCTCAAAGTTTTCAAGTTTAATAAAAAATTTTAGATATAAGAAAAACTAGAATGGAATTAAAGAAGAAAATTTTTAGATTTAAGAAAAGAAAATTAAGAAGATCAAAGGAAATGATTTTAAATTTTGAGAAAAAGAAAAGATGAACTCTAAGAACAAGAAATTCCTTGTTTTTCCAGCAAAATACACTCTTTTCCTCAAGAACACCTTCCCCAAAATCCCTTGGAAAAAATCAATCCCCTTAAAGAAATTTTCTTAGCCAAAATCCCCTTTTTTCCTTCCTTTTTTCCCCACCAAATGAAAAAAATAACTCCCGTAAAAACTCATTCCCCCCCCCCCCCCCCCCCCCCCCCCCCCCCATTTAGTCCACCTTCAAATTTTTCAAAGGTAAATCTTCCCTAATTTCAACAAAAAATACCCTAATTCAAAATAAAATCCTAAAAGTCAAATATTTACACTTAATATTTTATTTGTTTTTTAATTAATTTTTTATTTTTTTGACTTTTAATACCCATAAAATTTGACTAATATTTGTCAAATTTCAACAAAATTTGAAAAAATCACAAGAAAAATTCATTTTTTACCCTAAAAATGTGAAAAAAATTGATTTTCGGCGGAAATTGGCGGAATCAGCAGAAACTGGGCAGAGCTGGCGAGTTTTCTCGCTGCTGGGGGGGGGGAACCCTGTGCCGATCGGTAAGAAATCTCCCGGATGGCCGAGATTCCTCGCAGGTGGGCGAGGCGGGCGCTGCGCGCTCTACTCACGTGGGGCAGCCCGAGCGCTGCACGCACGCCAGCCCGAAGGCAGACCGCGCGGCCACCGAATTTTTTTTTAATTAATTTTTTTTTTAGAAAATAAAATAAAAAAAACACAAATAAGGATAAAAAATAAAGATACAAATAAAATAAAATAAAATAAAATAAAAATAAAAATAAAGATAAGCATTTTGAGACAAATAAAAGAATTTGACAAAGAGATGATTAATTCCTACTTTCTTGCTTATGAATTAGTCTTTATTTTCATCATTGGGTAATCCTGATCTTGGACTGCCTCGGGACCCGGTGTCTACACTATGGTAATCAGCAGTTATTCTCTGAGGTATTTCTCTTTAGGCATCAATTGCATTCCTTTGACTTTCTGGATGAATGTGTTGCCAGATTAGGTGAAGTAGTGAATGAGGATCAAGTTCTTTAGGGCTTTATGCGGCTGCCTTTTACATTACCTCCCATTGTAGTCGATAGTTCAGTGGGATTAAGGATATAGCGAGGCATCCCTATCTTTCCAAGATGGACCTTTATCTTCTGTTTTGACCTCCATACATCATGGCCTCTAGGCAAGCTGCCGATGAAGACTATTGTACCATCTATCGGGGATTGTTCCTTTAATCCCACTAATGCATTCGAAAGGTAGGTGATTAGTCTTGCAGTTGATAATAGAACTCATCGACTTAGACATCTGGACGGTGAGAGTAGTAGCAGAGCGTAGTCATTTAGATTTCATGCATTCAGCAACGAACCACATTTCTCTTTTTATAAATGATCTAGAAAATAATAAACAAATGTATTTGCAAATATCGTGTACATTTTAGTATGATTTCTCTATACATGATCATTATCTAACATCGATTCAAAATGCATAACTACATCTAATCTCAGAGTATATCTTGTAAGCATTAAACTCCTATCTCCAATCAGCCCTCTCGGATTTTCTTGATTGGACATTTTCTCTCAAGCCTCTAATTCTTGCCCGGGATGACTTTTTTTGGTTTCACCCTGATGAGGCGCCCATTTTTAGCAAGGCCGCCTTTTTTCAATTTTTGACCTGCATGGCTTTTATTCTCTTCTTTTGATTTTAGGTCTTTAGCCATGGACTTCTTGAATCTGTTGATGCTGATCGGTTCTTCGAAGTCATCTTCATCGTTGCCTGTTGCTGCTGCCTTGGATACAATCTCTAAAGAATAAGGGGTCCTCTCACGTTAGCCTAAACCTATCCTGTATGCCCGGAACACCTGGTCTTATTTTCTTGATAATTAAATCTCCCTCTTTTATTGGATGCTTTCTGGCCATCTTTCTAAATGATCAAGCAGAATGTTTTCAGATATATCTGATTGTGGCGATAATCCCATGACCTGTCCTTGTTCGACGTGTTTAATCGTTGCTGTCATTATCGTGCCCTATCGGCTTCCGAAATCTGGGCTTCTATGACCATCCTTAAAGATTTGAGCTTTACTTCAACTGGCTATATTGCTTTTTCCCCCTATATCGAGGAATAAAAAGTGACTCTTGTAGAGGTTTCGATGGTAGTTCTCTAGCTTCAAAGTGCTAAAGGCCATTTCTCTGCCCAGTCCTTGTAGTTTTAAACCATCTTGATCAAGATCTTCTTGTTAGCAACTGATATGAGCTTAAATAGCTCATTATTAATCCATATTTTGTGGTTAGAAGTAATGTTTTAAGTGTTTTTATTTGTTAGTATTAGGTGTATTTTATGTTTTTGTTTGAGTTTTGTGCGTAGGAGGACAATGGAGAAAAGATGGAGGAAATGGAGAAAAATAGCCAAAATGAGCCAAGGAAGAAGAGCTTCTGTCGCGAGCGCGACAGTGGCGCGATCGCGACAGAATGCGCTAAGGGAACCCAAAGAAGAAGAGAGAAAAAGAAGGAAGAAGCACTGTCGCGACCAAGGGTGGCATCGCGAGGTCGCGACAGGGCACGGAGAAGGCAAACGCAAGGAAGGTGGAGCGATGAAAGAGGCGCGCTCTGTCGCGAGCGCGACGATGTCGCGATCTCGACAGAAAGATCCGTTAGAGACAAAAGTTCAAATTTCACTTTGAAGAGTTATGCCTTTTCACTTATAATTGCAATTCTTGCCAAGAGACATTTTAAGAGACACAATTAGAACAGTATAAATATTATTATTAACTGTAATTTTAAGATAGAACATTTTATTTTAGTAAAATTTCTGTAAGTTAAGTTAGTTCTTTTCATTCTTTTAGTTTTATTTTCTAGAGTAGAGTTTATGTATGGAAGAGAAGATAGTATACAAAGAAGAAGACTACCTTTGGTGACTTGAAAAGGGTTGAGAAATCTCCTTCTTTATTTCTTATCTTTTTATTCTTCTTTGTAACTTTTGTGATGTAAATTCTGAACTTGAATATCTAATATCAAATATTTTATTGTTCATATTAATTCATGTGTTCTTGCTTGTAGAATTTCTTATTAGTATACTATGAATGATTATTATAAGTCTGAGTTTGATTGAGAAATGAATTCATTCTTACATCTAATTGGAAATTCATCATTAAGATATCAATTGAGAAATCATAATATTGAAATGGTTGTTATAGGTTGTGTTCTATTCCTAAGATTTGCATATATATTCATCTAGTTCTTGAATGAAAGTTTGGAATTAGACTTATATGTGTATGTTTTAGGCAATCCTATTTATGTCGAGAGAGTAAGTAGGAAATTTATTCAACTTGGCTTGCATGACAAGAATATTATAATCATTAAGAACAATTAATTCAAGTTCCATTTTTATACTTAGCATCATTAATCTTTCTATCTTCTTTATTATCATTGACTAGGTTTATTTAGTTTAAATGTTATATTAGTTTAAAATCAACTTTACCATTAATTAATCATTGCAAACAAAGTTAAAATTAGGTAGTAATAGTGTGTAAATCACGTTCCTCGTGGGATCGACATTCTTAAGTACTATTTCAGTACACCATATACTTGCAGTCATTAGCATCTATAGAAAATGCTCAACAAGTTTTTGGCGCTATTGCCGGGGAACGGTTGTTTTGCCATTATGAATCTTGATTTATGATTTTGGATTGCAATATTTTGTTTGTTTTAATTTGTTAGTTTGTTTAGTGTAACTTTGTGTTTTGTATTTGGTTTTATAGGATTTGAAAGTTCATGCCTAGTACAAGGAGTTCTTTAGAAGAGCTTGAACCCTTAAATCCTGAAATTGAAAGGTTTTTGTCAAGTAACCGGAAATCCAACAGAAAAAAGAATAAAAATAAGATACCAATTATCATGGCTGAAGCATTGAGTGGAGCTCAACAAGGAGTTGTAAGACCAACAGTAAACGCAAATCAATTTGAGATTAAACCATCTTTATTACAAATGATTCCAAATAGCATTCAATTTTATGATTTGGCAAATGAGGATCCTAATGCTCATTTGGCAAATTTTCTTGAAATATGTGATACCTTTAAGATTAATGGTGTCTCGGCTGATGTAATCAAACATCGGCTTTTCCCTTTCACTTTAAAGGATAAGGCCAAAGCTTGGTTGAATTCGCTAGCAAGGGGATCAATTACTACTTGGGACCAATTGGCCCAAGTATTTTTATCCAAATATTTTCCCTTGGCTAAAACAGCAAAAATCATAAAGGATATCACTACATTTGTTCAAAATGACAATGGATCTTTATATGAGACTTGGGAAAGGTTCAAAGAATTGCAAAGAATATGTCCTCACCATAACCTTCCAAGGGAGCTTTTGATGCAAACTTTCTATAATGGAGTTAACCCAACTACGAGAGGTATAATAGATGCTGCAGCTGGTGGATCCTTGATGAAGAAAACAACCGAAGCAGCATTTGAATTAATGGAGGAAATGTCAATGAAGAATTGCATGTGGCCTACCGAGAGAGTAAGGGATTCTAATTCTTCTAATACTAGGAGAGTACATGCAATTGATTCTGTAGTTGCTTTGCAAGCTCAAGTAGAAGCCTTAACTCATAAACTTAATAGTTTAGGAGTGGGATGTAGTCAGCAAAATAGTTGTAACATTTGTGGGCAATTAGGACATTCTATTGAAGGATGTAATTTGGGGGTAACTAATAATGAAGAGCAAGTTAGCTTTATCCAAGGTCAAGGTCGTGGTAACCCTTACTCTAATACCTATAATCCAGGTTGGAGAAATCATCCTAACTTTTCTTGGGGAAATAGTAACAACCAAAATAGGAGTGTAGGTTTTCAACAACCTCAAGATCGGTTTGGGGCTTTAGAAGTTAAGATGGATAGGTTTTTGGAAAGAATTAATATGAAATTTAACTCGCAAGAGGAGAACCATAAGAGGCTAGAAAATAAGTTTGATCAGATTATAAAGAATCAAGCCTCATCCATACATAATTTACAAGTGCAAATTGGGCAATTAGCAAAGGCTTTACCTTCAAGGTTACAAGGAACTTTACCAAGTAATACGGAGGAGAACACAAGGGAACATCTAAAAGCCATCAATTTAAGGTCAGGTAAATCTTATACTAATGAAAATGTTATTACTAACAAGAGTGGAGAATTTCAGGAAAATTACAAGAAGAATGACTCTTCTGTCGTGAGCGCGACGCCTGTCGCGATCGTGACAGAAGAAAGGCCAAGTAATGTTGTGGGCGCAATACCAGGCGCGATCGCGACAGCAGGAGGAGAGTCTTCTGTCGCGAGCATGGCACCTATCGCGATCGCGACAGAAGGGGCATCTAAGGAAAATTCTTCTAAGGTTTTTCAACCTCGCCCACCGTTTCCTCAACGCCTAAAGAGACAAAACCAAGATAAGCAATTCCAATCTTTTATTGATAAATTGAAGTATTTGCACATCAATTTAAATTTTATTGAGGCCATTATACAAATTCCTAACTATGCAAAATTTTATAAAGATTTAATATCTAAGAAAAGAAGTTGGGAGGATATATCCACCATTGAATTGACTGAGGTATGTAGTTCCATAATCATAAATAACTTGCCTACAAATCTTAAGGATAATGGTAGTTTCACTATTCTATGTACCATAGGGGATGTTGAGTTTCCTAAGTGTTTGTGTGATTTGGGGGCAAGTATTAATCTCATGCCTTTATCCATCTTTATTCCATGGTTTTGCAATTAACTGATCAATCTATTAAGTAACCATATGGAATAGTGGAAGATGTGCTTGTAAAAGTGGATAAGTTTATATTACCTGCTGATTTTGTCATCTTAGATTTTTCATATGATGAGAAATGCCCTTTAATATTGGGTAGACCTTTCATGAGGACTGGTAGGGCTTTAGTTGATGTCTATGAGGGCACATTAGTCTTAAGAGTAGGGGATGATAGTGTTGAGTATCAAATGGATAAGGCACTAAAATACCCCATGGATGAAAATGTGTGCATGAAAATAGATATAATTGATGCGTGTGTTGTGGAGGTATTAGAAAATGCAGGAGAAGAGGAAGTTCAAATGGAAGATGAAGTTCATGAAGAGGTGGAGCAAGAAAGCTTAAGGCCGGAACCTATTTATCGAAATGAAGCACCTTTACCACCTTCAATTATAAGTCCTCCAAATGTTTATCTTAAGGAACTGCCAAATCATTTGAGGTACGCTTTTCTTGGTCCTAATCATACTTTGCCTGTTGTTATTTTCAACAAACTCAATAATGAACAAGAGTATGCATTATTAGAAGTTGTTAGGAAAAGGATAAAAAGCATTTGATGGCAAATATCTGATTTGAAAGGTATTAGTCCTAATGTTGTCATGCATAAGATAAACATGGAAGATGAATGTCAACCTAAGGCGGATAGGCAAAGAAGGCTTAACCCTCACATGAAAGAGGTAGTGAAAAAAGAAGTTATTAAGTTAATAGATGCTGGGATTCTTTATCCAATTTCGGATAGTGATTGGGTGAGTCCAATATATTGTGTTCCAAAGAAGGGAGGTATGACGGTTGTTAGGAATAAGAAGGGTGATCTAATTCCTACTAGAACCACCACCAGTTGGAGGGTGTGTATAGACTATAGGAAGCTAAATTTGGCCACTAGAAAGGATCATTTTCCTTTACCATTTATTGACCAAATGCTAGAAAGAATTGCTGGCCATTCTCATTATTGTTTTTTAGATGGTTATTCAGGATATTTTCAAATTTTTATCTACCCTAGTGACCAAGAGAAAACCACATTTACTTGTCCATATGGGACCTTTGCTTATAGGCGAATGCATTTTGGGCTTTGTAATGCCCTAGCCACTTTTCAAAGATGTATGACTTCAATTTTTGGGGACATGATAGAGGATATAATGGAAGTTTTTATGGATGACTTTTCTGTATATGGGGATTCATTTGAGCTTTGTTTACAAAATTTAGACAAAGTTTTGGCTAGATGTGAAGAAAATAATTTGGTTCTTAATTGGGAGAAATGCCATTTCATGGTTGATGAAGGGATAGTCTTAAGGCACAAAATTTCAAGTAGGGGGATTGAGGTAGATAGAGCAAAAACATAATTAATTGAGAAGTTACCTCCACCCACTACACTTAAGGGGGTAAGATCTTTTCTTGGACATGCTGGTTTTTATAGAAGATTTATAAAGGATTTTTCTTTAATTGCTAAACCTCTAACTAACTTGTTAGTTAAGGATGTTCCTTTTGAATTTTCTAAAGAATGTATGCATGCTTTTGATACTTTGAAGAAGGCCCTTATAAGTGCACCTATTATTGCTTCTCCTAATTGGGAATTACCATTTGAGATTATGTGTGATGCAAGTGATCTTGCTGTGGGTTGCGTTTTAGGTCAAAGACATGGTAAGAATTTGCATGTAATTTATTATGCTAGTCATACTTTATCACCTCCTCAAATCAATTACACAACAACTGAAAAAGAAATGTTAGCTGTGGTTTATGCATGTGACAAGTTTAGATCTTACCTATTGGGGTCTAAAGTCATAATCTATACTGATCATGCTACAATGAGGTATTTATTTGCAAAGAAAGATGCTAAACCTAGGTTGATACGTTGGGTATTGTTATTGCAAGAGTTTGACCTTGTCATTAAAGATAAAAAGGGAAGTGAAAATTTAGTAGCTGACCATTTATCAAGGTTAGAAAACAATGATGAACCCTTAGGTGATAACATTAATGAGTCTTTTCCGGATGAATCATTAATGTCACTTGAAAATGTACATGTACCTTGGTATGCTGATTTTGCTAACTATCTCGCTGCTGGTATTGTTCCTAATGGTTTGACATGGCACCAAAAGAAAAACTTTTTTAATGATGTCAAAAATTAACTTTGGGAGGAACCCTATTTATTTAAGATAAGTGGGGATGGTATAATTCATCGTTGTGTAAGTGAGGAGGATTATCACAACATTTTGACACATTGTCATGCTGCGTTGTATTCGGGTTATAATGGTGCTAATAAAACTGCTTCTAGAGTGCTTGAATGTGGATTCTTTTGGCCAACTTTATTTCATGATGCAAGGATATATGTAGCCAAATATGATAAATGTCAAAGGGCTAGTAATATTGGGAAAAGAGATGAGATACCTTTGAATAACATATTAGAAGTTGAAGTATTTGATGTGTGGGGGATTGACTTCATGGGTCCTTTCCCTACTTCTTTTGGTCAAAACTACATATTAGTTGGAGTTGATTATGTATCCAAATGGGTTGAAGCAAAAGCCACACCAACCAATGATTCAAAGGTGGTGATCAAATTTTTGAAGAAGCTTTTCTCAAGGTTTGGAGTGCCAAGAGCTATCATAAGTGATGGAGGTAAGCATTTCATTAACCGTTCTTTTGACTCTTTATTACATAAATATGGTGTGCACCATAGAGTAGCTACACCATATCACCCACAAACAAGTAGTCAAGTGGAAGTATCCAATAGGGAGCTTAAGTGGATATTAGAAAAAACTGTTTCTAATTCTAGAAAGGATTGGGCACATAAATTGGATGATGCTTTATGGGCATACCACACAGCCTTTAAAGCACCAATTGGTATGACACCATATAGGATGGTTTATGGAAAAGCGTGTCATTTGCCTGTGGAGTTAGAGCACAAAGCATATTGGGCCATTAGGACTTTGAATTATGAACTTAAAGATGCAAGTGTCAAGAGATGTTTACAATTAAATGAGCTAGATGAGTTAAGACTTCTTGCACATGAAAATGCTAAAATCTATAAAGAAAGGTCTAAAAAATGGCATGATGCACATATACGGATTAAACATTTCAATGTTGGGGACAAGGTTCTATTGTATAATTCTAGATTGAAACTCTTTCCTAGAAAATTGAGATCTAGATGGAGTGGACCCTTTGAAGTCACCCAAGTCTTTGATCAAGGGTTTTTAGAGCTAAAAAATGAAAAAGGGGACTTATTTAAAGCCAATGGTCAAAGATGTAAGGTGTATTTGGAGGAAACATTTCATGGAAGGAAGGTTTCATTTCTTTCTTTACAAATTGTTTAAAGGTTACGTGGTGTTATTTTTCTTTTTAATTAATTGTTATATTATATGTGTGATATTTGTATATACTAATGTAATTCTTTTTGTTCCACAGATGATCCTAATTTTTAAGTTCATTTTATATGTCTACTTGTGATGTTTTTGAAAGGGAAGAAAATTTGATTTTTCAGTTTTCTTTCTGTCGCGAGCGCGACAGAAAGGGGAAGGTGTTTTGCAGATTTCATTGCGATGGCGCGACGATGGGTGTCATCACGACAGTTTTTTTTTTTTTCGATTTTTCATTTTTGCTTTCTGTCGCGAGCACGACTATGTCGCGATGTCGCGATGGAGAGCAGGGTTCATTTGTCGCGATGCCATGACGTATATCGCGATAAGATATTTTGTCAATGCGCTTTTGTCGCGATCGCGACAGAACGTGGGTTTTGAATTTGTTGGTCAATCTGACCATTGGGAACTCATTTAATTCCTCACCTTCCCTCTTTTCTACCCTAATAACTCCTTCTTCTTTCAAATTCTTTTGCCTATTCGTTTTCTTTCTAATTAATTTCTCTCTTTTCTCTCAATCCTTCCTCACAATTCTCTCCAAATTCCTCACGCTTTATCTTCCTCTTTAGTTTACTTCTGTTCTCTTTTATTTCTTTTCATTTTGTTCATCTAGTTGTAAAAGATTTTAACATGGTGAGGACTAAGCACATTGGAGACAAGAGGAAGGGAAAAGGCCTATGGGGGAGTCAAGCAATCAAGGAGACGATTTTATTCCTACTTCACTCGTTTTTCAAAATTGGTATGATTGTCCTTTTCCAATTTTTTCTGATGAAGAAGGGGAGAAATTTCAATATTTTGCTAAGAAAAATTATGTTGGTATGTGGGCTTTGGACTTCGCTATTTTGGATACGTTGGGATTGACTGATCAAATTAATCATTTTCTTAAATATATAAAGTGGGGAAAATTTATAACTTTATCTTTACCTGTGAGAAAAGAATGGGCTTTAGAGTTTTTTGTCACCTTGACTTATGTGGATAAACGTAAGATTTCTATGAAATTTAGACATCAAGGAATAGATTATACCTTTAGGTATGATGATTTGCATACTTGGTTTGGTTTCCCTTTAAGTGGAAAATGATTTGATTCCCATCTTTTTCAACCTTCCCCCGTTTGGACTAGATTGCCTGGATTAGAGAACTTTAATAATAAGAATTCGACTAATCAGCAAATAAAAGATGATGCATTGATGCTTTTTGATAAGTTTCTTTGCCATGCTATATTTGGGAGGGTAGAAAGTACAAAGGTTCAAACCAAAGATTTGTTTGTCTTAGACCTTTTGCAATCCCATAAAACCCCTGATTGAATTGATTTTATTTTAGATGGTTTGTACCATGCTTCTATTGCAAGAAGTAAATCAGTGGGGATGTGCCATATGGTTACTAGTATTATTTTGGGATGTTTGGGTGATTTACACAATTTTGTCCTGGCTGACAATGAATCAATTCCATTGCTTGATGTTGTCTACTTGAGGCGCTCTAATATTTTAACCAAGGGAGCTTGGCCCCCGAGGTTTGTTGACCGTTTTGCAGGTATGCCTAGTGTGGTTGGACCTAGTGTGCCCCATGAAAGGGCACATGAATCAGCCTCAGCAGCTGTTGCTCATGACTCCTCAGATGAGGACGAGGCGGCTGCTGGAGTTGATGCGGAGTGAGGGGCTACTGGCGGCTCTTCTGTAGATTTGGAGCCAGTTTTGCAACGATTGGATGGCATTAAGGCCACTAATCAAAGTCTGGCAGCAAGTATGGATTTAATGGAGAATGATGTGATGGCAGTGCTGAAGAGTCAAAAGCATTTGAGTCGCCAACTCCTGAGTTTCTTTCGGAAGCAAAACGTGGACCTATCTCCATCTCCACCTAGCTCCCCTAGTGGGAGTTTTTGAGTTTGTTCTTCTCCACTTTTCTTTATTTTCTTTGTTTTGTTTGTTTTTATGTTCTTTTGTATGTTTGTGTGTTATTTTGCTTTTTAAGTGTGTTTCTTTTCACACAATGGGGACATTGTGTCCTTCAAGTGTGGAGGGAGCTTTGTGTTTTGTTTTTGTTTCAAATATATATATGTATGGATATATTTGTCATGTATGAGTAGTGTAGCTTGTGTTTTGTATGAATTGCTAGATTTAGGTATGTATTGTTATGATTGTAAGTTTTAGATTGTATTAGGTTGTTTTAGACACATTTGGTTTTGGAGCTTAGTATTTGATAATTATTTGGGAATTAGAGCATGTATAGTTTTTTCTCTTTTTGACCTTAGCCTAGATAGTCAAACTTTTTGAACGTTATCATTATTTGTTTTACTTTGGCATTATATTGTACATAGTGAGGGTCATGGCATAGCAAAATACTTTGGTGTAGGTTCTTTTTAAGTTAGGTATCTTTTCACATGTAAATAAAGATTGTTTTGCCAACTCATTGCCTATGATAGTTTAACTTATAGCCCATGTGAGCTTTTGAAGCCTTTTACAATGATAAATTTTTCTTATATGAGAGCCTTATTATGCCATATCCTCCAGAACTTGTTTTTCGTAAATTTTGAGATTACATTTTAGTTTGGGACGTACACGGGATATGATAAGGGCATTTAGAATGAATCATTTTTGGTTTGCTTAAAATTTCCTTACCTTTTGACTTTAGGAAGCCAAGTTTGAGCCTAAATCTTGTTTTTCTTGTTTAACCACATGCATAGTCATATTCTTTTGAGTAAACATTGGCCTATTTCTTGTGAATTACCTATATTGTGGAGAGATTTGGATTGATATAGCATTGGAGATGTGTATTATTGACAAGCATGAAGTAGTGAAAATTAAAATTCCCTTGTTTTGAAACTTAGTATTAGAAATGCTAGTCTCTTAAAGAAAAGAACAAAAATAAGGAGGAATAGCAGGATGTATATCAAAAATTGCTTATGTATGGGATGGAGCGTAAAACTCACCCATGCTAATTTTTCTTGCTATCCTTAAAAAAAAAAAAAAAAAAAAAAAAAAAAGAGAAAAAAAATAATACCAAAAAAATGAAAAAAAATAATGTGTGACGCGTGTCGAACCTCGCGGCCACCCGAAAGCCCGCTTTAGGGCGATCAGGAGAGGTTCATAAAAACTTGTAAGGTATTTACAAGCTGCGTCTATTTTGGGCAACAATGAGGTTTCTTGGAGTCGCCACCCAATAGAACATTGGGAAGGGTCGTCTAGCCTCAGCGAGCCTAAGATGGCGCATACATATCCATCTTTGGCTAGCCAGAGAGATTTTGGAGGCCTCAGCCTCTACCCCCTAGAGCCTAGGATTGTACATTTAAGCCTTTTGGTGGGACTCAAGAGGTGTCTTGGAAGTCCTAGACCTCTCGCCTCACTGAGCCCCAAATACCAGAGTGAGTTCGGGACTTCTCATTTATTTGTACCTTGATTAAAATTATAAATAAGTTTTGAATTTTATTATTTCACCATCTTTCCACACGATGCATTTTAATTAAAGGCACAATCATTCACGTCAAAAGCGGTAAATGGAAACAAAAATCAAAATAAGGCATTCAAAAAATATATTGCAATAACACTAGGAGCGGAATACAACTCCCATTTGTAAAAGTGCAATACATGCATAAAACGGGGTATTCATTGGAATGAGGACATTGGTCCTACCATGCGTATTTTATTACAAAAATGATTTTTCATGAAGCATCAATTTTATTGGCTAAAATGGGACCTTGGTCCACAACTTCCGAGAACATCCCAAAGTTAATTGTTAGAAAGCTTTTGGCCTTTTTTCTTTAACGACATTAAAACCATTTTCATAATAACGTGAATGAAAGGTAAGGGTAAAGAAAGAACCCGAATGAAAGTCCTCAGACTGGCGCAACCACCATCTTTCAGAACTCCAACTCCAAATGGTCAGAAAATAACTCATAGGGATAAACACGTTAGCATCAAAAGCGTGAATAAAAATAAAAATAAAAGGACGAGAAACACTAACAGAAATAAGTTGAAAGATGAATTTTATAAATTAAAAACATGAGAGTTTGCCTAGGGACGGCCTCCTGTATTGTGCCAGCGGCCGTCCCTAGTATGGGGAAACAAGTAAAAAAGAAAAACTTTCAGTTCTTTTGTAAAAGATTATAAAATAGAATACTAAAACATAAAAAAATTAATGTAAATAAAATCAAATTATACAAATATTAGTCCAGAATGTTTACCCTCAGATTTTACCTTTTAAGGCGAGTGTCGAATGATTTAAGTCCCCGTATACTTCACAAGGATCAAATAAAAGACAGATCAGAGAAACAAAATTTATGTTGTTCTTTCCTTGAAAATTTGTAGCAATCGAGTGTCCGAATTAGCTGTATTGATGGAAACGAATGAATTTCGTTACCTCAAATTGGCTTAATTCGCAAGAAAAATTTGAAGAAATCAATTAATTGGAAGAAATTTTATCAAATAAAATTCTGCAAATGAACAGAGATTTTATGAACTTTTGTGTAAATTGCTCACAAAAACCTTTTTCTAAAACACAATCTCTCGAAAAAAATTATTAACTTTTCTCCAAAGAATTTTTCTTATCAAAGATTTTCACTTTTCTCACCAAAATTCTCAAAACTTCTAACCCCTAAAACTGAAATTTGATCCCCTATTTATAGGATTTTAGGAGACAATTCAGATAAGCCTCAACCCAAAGTTTGAATTTTAAAAGGACTTTAAAATTCAAATTTTTAATAAATCTTATCCCCATTTTGAAAGAAAAGAGATTAAATTTTATCCAATCCGGCGTGATCTGGTCAGTTAACGTACAGACGGGCATCCTTGCAAATACTAATGGCCTTCCCTACTAAGGGCACACATGGGAAACCGACTACAGACGGGGCGCGGTACTAGGGACGGGCATCCCTATACCACCACGTGTCCGTCCCCACTATGCCTAGAGACGGGGATCACCCCAAGTAGGGACGGGCGCCCCTACACAGATGGGCATCCCGTTTGTGGAGCAAAACTCCCAATTTCAACCAAAATTTATCAAACTCTTTTAAAGCTCCATGCTATAGAAAAAGATTTTAATCCTCACGAAACATGAAAGACGAAAACCTCCAAATTTCACCCATTTATCCGAAAACCGACGTTAATCTCTTCATCGGGTAACTCTGACCTGAACTGCCTCAAGACCCGGTGTCTACAGTTGCCCCCAATTTTGGGGAAGTTAGCGCACTAGTGCCTAGATGAGCCAAAATTCAGAGATGAAAGGAAAGAGACGCGTACCTGAGGCAGTCCTTACCATTTCGTCGGGGAAGTGGTGATGCATCGAGTCGGTTCCGGACTTACAAAATGCGAGGTTTGCCCTCCTGAGCTGCACCGAGTCTACTCCAGACGTTACAATGTGCGATCACTGCTCTCCTGAGCTGCACCGAGTCTTCTCCAGACTTTACAAAGTGCGATCACTGCTCTCCTGAGCTGCACCGAGTCTTCTCCAGACTTTACAAAGTGCGATCATGGCTCTCCTGAGCAGCACCGAGTCTTCTCTAGACTTTACAAAGTGCGATCATGGCTCTCCTGAGCTGCACCGAGTCTTCTCTAGACTTTACAAAGTGCAATCATGGCTCTCCTGAGCTGCACCGAGTCTTCTCTAGACTTTACAAAGTGTGAAGTTGGCTCTTCCAACACGGGCGTCCTTCTGGACTGTTCTTCTTCTTGGCTGAGTGTCATTCTAGACTACTCTTCAGAGTGGGGCATTCTTCTGAACTGGGTGTTTCAATTTGGCGGCTTCATTATGCCCCCAATGTACAATTCTGATCTTTTGATTTCATGTGATTTTAAAGGACCTGATGTTTGATATGTTTATTCTTCCTTTTAACTGTTGGTCAATTTTGAATTAGTGTAAAACCATGTTCCTGTATTACAAGAGATTCTCGTTAATTCTCGCGCCAATTAATTTTACTGTAGATTGGTGAACATTTTTTTTATCATTTATCATCCTTTTTTTCACATGATTAATTATCCCTTTTTCTTCTTCTTTTCTTTTCTCAAAAGAGTTAAGTCATGAAGAAATAACATGCAAATTTAACAGGCTTGCCATAAATGTTTTTCCATTAAAAGGTTAAATTTTGTACAATGTAATGTAAACATGATAATACAAAATACAAAAATAATATCATGACTCCCTGAAGGGCTATAGGGGTGGATAGTCTGAAAGCTCCTCCTCCGGATCATCATCATCATCTGACATATGGACTGTCTGAGACCAAGATGAAGAGGCAGAGGGTCTCGCATCTGGAGCAAATGGCTGACTGGGAGGGGCTGGTGGTCCAGCCCGCTGTGTAGCTGAAGCTCTAGCCTGTCACTGGTATCTATGAGGTACCGCCACTGGTACGGATAATGGCTGCGCTCTCGCTGGGTCCTGCTGCTGGAACTGGACCTGAGCAAACCCATCTAGGAAAGGCTGTGCACACACCGTCATGAACTGCAGCGTATCAGTGACAACGCCCCCTAATTCTCTAAAAGCATCGCCCAGGCGGAGGGTCTGATCTGTGGAGGCAGTCCCCATACTCTTCAGCCTATCCTCAGTACACTCTCTGAACTCCCGAAGGGACTGGCCAACGGGAGGTATGGCACCCTGCAGAACCTGAATCCTAAATCTGAGAGCCTCAACTAACTCATCCACCATCTGTAAGGACGCATCCATCCTCTGGGCTACCCCATCCTGGGAGGTCCTCATCTCCTGCCTCAGCTGGGCCACGAACCTCTCCTGCTCCTGCCTCAAAAAGTCAATGAGCCTTCCCTGCTCCTGAATAATACTCTGCTGCTGATCCAGCCGCTCTAATATGACTCTATCCCACTCCCCGAGTTGGCCAAGAAGGGCCCTATTTCTCTCCTCCTACCTGTGCTCAAAGGATGTGAACATAGAAGTCAATAGTACAGCAAAATCTGGCTGCGCTGGGAAAGCTGATGATGAGGACGGAGGGGGAGCTGACTCTGGTGCCGTCACTGGTGGTGGAGCTGTAGAAGTAGATGCCCCCGGATCCCCTACTCTAGCATATGGACTAAACCTCTCCTGAGCCCGGGGAGCTGTCCGATGTACTCTCGATGGTGGAGGTGGAGTAGGACTCTGTACTCTCTGCACCGGGGCGGTACCAAATATCTCATCGAGGGTAAGCTCCATCCCCATGTAGGAAGGTGTAGAAGGATGCTCCTCCTCATGCTGTGGCTGCGAAGGCTGACCCTCTTGGTGCTCTAGATGCCGAGGAAGCTGGTCCTCCTGATGCTACTGGGGCTCAGGAGGCTGCTGCTCCATCTGAGGCTGCTCCTGCACTGGCTCTAGCGAGGGCAAGCTGAATGGGCGTCTGGTCTCATGCACAGTACAAAGCCTATATGCCTCTGGCTGGCCCGGTATCGGTACTATCATAGCCATAGTGATAGCTGCCGGAGCATCCACAAAATTGCTCCCATCCAAAGCACGCCCCAGGATGTCTGGACGAACTCCCAAACTCAGAAGCAATCTGGTAATAACCCCCCCAACATACACTACAGGGGCTGTCCCCCTAGATACCCTCACCAGGTTAACCAATATCTCATGGCTGATGTTAAGTCTCTGGCCTACCACCATGGCCCACAAGCTCCAAATCTCTGAGCCATTGAGAGATCCTGGGTTACCAGCTCGTCCTAAATATGAGCTGGATAAAACTTGATGAACATATCGCAGGGCCTGTGATGAAAGTACTGTGCTCTTTGCCGTATCATGATCATACGGCACTCCCGACAGGGCGATAACTGCCCAATGCTGGCGTTTAACTGATCTCTGGGGCGCTATGACCTCCTGCCCGAATGGAAGCCCCATAGCCTCTGTAATCCTCTGACGGGTAATGCTATAGTGATGGCCCTCAATCCAAAACTGTACGACACCCTCCTCCGTGTCAGATCTCTGATATCCCCCATACTGTAATGTGGCAAGAAACTGTCGTACTATCTCCGGGTGAGTCTGGAAGGCAGGCGCCAAAAACTCCGTCCATCCCGCGCCTGCTATCAGAATGTCAACCTCATCCGCCATCTCCAGAACCTCAAGGAATGGTCGAGAAATGAAGCGGCTAGCTCGAAACTGTACCTAAGCAAGCGCTTCATATCTCTGTCTGGCCTCGGTATTCATCCAAGCTGGGGCCTGCGGCTCGGGCTGATCATGCGGAGCATATCATCTCGGTGGCATCCTGCAAATAAGGTAAACAGTTAGCTTGACATCGTAGGCATAAATGGACCTTATTTAGGCAATGATAAAAATTTAGGCGGCATTCTGACTGGATATGCCTAAACAAAAAAGATTTAAATAATTTGGGCAGCACCCCGACAAGGATGTGCCTAACCTCCTGCATAATAAAAAGGAAATAAAAGGGAACAGGCCTCAGGCCCCAAGTAACAATGCAAGATATTTACATTTGCTAAAAAATTTTGGGCAGCACCCCGGCAAGGATGTGCCCAACCTCCTGCATAAACAAGGAAATAAAAGGGAATAGGCCTCAGGCCCCAAGCAACACTGCAAGATATTCACATTTGCTTTCTAATTCTTAAGTTACTGGCTTTAATGCATATGAATTCCTAAGGCCATACTTATGCATCTAACATTAATTGTTCTCAAAACAGCATACATTCATGCATTTTATGTCCACTACAAGAAACTACATCCTATTCACTCTACATATTAATTCATGAACAATGTCAACCATCATTAACTAACAAGGCCACTAATTACCTTAATTCAAAAAGAAAAAAGAAAAAATCACCGTGCTCATAATAAAATAAACAAATGAATGAAAAAAAATGGGAGGATTTTACTAACCTGGAAGCCGAGACTCAATGAAGAAGTAAAAACTGAAAACTGGTGTGAAAAAGTGTAACTGAGAAGACAAAAACAAGGGCAAACCGTAGAAGTAAAGGAAAAGATGTCGGTGTGAAGAAGGAGGAAAAGAAAAGTGGCTCCCCGTCGGTACTCGCGTCTTTATATAGAATTTAAGTACCGACGGGCTTTCCGTTCGTATAGCGACGAACGGGCATTCCGTCTATCTATCCAGATTCCGCTTTTAACCCTCATTAATTACCTAATTAATGAGCGTGATATGCACGATGCAAAACCTGCCAGGTGGACAAGTACAGACGGGTTCACCGTCTGATTATAGGGACGGGTTAGCCGTCTGTAAGCCAAATCTATAAAACCCAGCCTTTTTCTTGGATTTCGTGCCTCTTCCTTATTTTAGCTTTATAATAGGCTCTTTTCTCTAGTTTTTTCCCTTTTTCCCTCCTTTATTCCGCTTAGCAACTGTGACTTTAGCTATTGACCATGAATTCTCCTTTTCTTCCCAAAATGTACCGTATCTTAGACGATGCTCAAATTTGGGAACACAACACTCTTGCCCCCCTTTCTGGACTGAGGTTTTTACGAAGAGTCAAGATAGACTACAACCTTCTTTTGGCTGCGACCCACTTCTGGGATCCTCGTTTTCATGTTTTCAGGTTCACCTATCAGGAAATATGCCCCCTGCCTGAAGAACTTGCTGCTATCGTCGGGAGTTGGTATCCTCCTGGTGCTTTGCCCTGCGTACCCCGCTGTGGTTTGATCCAAATCCAGGATATTGCTCTGTCCTTAAGTATAGCTCCTTCTGACACTGCTCGTCTAGTTCCTCAGGGCCCAGTATTTGCTTTGGAACCTCTGATTGATGCAATGGATGAATTCTCCAACATTCCCTCATACAGCGTAAGTGTCCTCTTCCTTTTCTGCCTGATGAAGTATCTAGTCGTGACCTCAGAGGAACTGCTCGGAGACCCCTGTCTGTTTGGAATTCTTGACGACTTTCACCGCGGGCTGACCCCTTTCCCTCTCATTCTGGCTGAGACTATCTTGGGTTTGGACTCTGTTCGTGCCAGGCCTACCACTTCATTCTCTGGGAGCCCCTTATTACTTCAGGTATGTCATTATTTTAAAAGGTAGTGCGTCCCTTGTGGATTTTCACACAAGCTTTTCTTAGCGGGAAGTGCGTCCTTTCGGATTTTCACACAACCCTATGCCTAATTTTTGGCTGAAGTAAATCCAACTTACTCCAGTGGATTTTCTTTGCCTTTTATTTTATTCTCTTTGGATTTTATTTATTTTTTTTCTTTGTTTCCTCTTTCAGATTTGGTTGCAGGAGAAATTGAAGCTTTTGTCAGAGCCACCTCCTAAAGTCATTAATCAGTACTCTGCGAAGTGTTTTCTTCCTCGCCGGCGTCTGTACTTACCTGGGACCCCTGACGAGGTCATTACCAGATTTAGTGAGATATCAGATGAGGATATTAGCTTCACGCACGCTTGGCTTCCCTTGTCCAGTGCAGTTATTGATGGGTCTTCAGGATGCGTTCCCCTATGCGGGCTTCGCGATGCAACTTTCTTCATTACGGCCCGTTGCTGCCGTCAACTTGGAGTGACTCAGGATGTGGTGAGACTCCCTCTATCCTTTCGAGGTGGAGTCCTTTCTGCGGCTTTTGCCTCTCGCTATTATGAGCTCTGGAGCCAACTTCCATTGAAGACTATCATTCCTTCATTTGGGAACCATTCGGCTATTTCTACCAGTGCGTACAAGGGATGGATATTTAGCCCGGCGTCTGATAACCGAACACGGCGACTGAGGCACTTGTCTAGCGAGGATAGTAGTAGGGCATAGTTTAGCTTTGCATGCATTTTGAGTAGTATGTCTCTTTTTAAAGCAAAATTGGACAATAATGTAAATGAATAAATCAAATCTTATTTCATTTCACAAAATTGTGTACATTTCAGTATGATTTCAAAATACCTGATCATTTTGGTACCGAATCAATTATGCCAGATTACATTCATACATGGAACCGAATCTTGACAGCATCAAACTCCTATCTCCAATCAGCCCTCTCGGGTTTTCATGATTGGATATTTTCTCTCAAGCCTCTAATTTTTGCCCAGGATGCCTTTTTTCGGTTTTCACCCTGACGAGGCGCCCAATTTTAGCAAGGCCGCCTTTTTTCGGTTTTCGACCCGCGGGGCTTTTATTCTCTTCTTTTGATTTTGGTCTTTAGCCATGGAACCTTTTGAGTCTGTCGACATTGATCGGTTCCTTGAATTCATTACCATCGCTATCTGATAAGATTGCAGCTCCTTTGGACAACAGCTTCTTGAGGATAAACAGCCCTTCCCAGGTTGGTCTAAATTTTCCCCTTATATCTGGTACACCTGGCCTCATCTGTTTGAACACCAAATCCCCCTCCTTCAGCGGATGCTTTTTCACCTTTTTTTCAAATGATCTGGCCAGTCTCTTCTGATAGATCTGATTATGATAGTAAGCTTTCAGCCTACTCTCATCCGATAAGTTCAAATGCTGTAACCTTTGTTGTGCCCATTCGGCCTCCGGAATCTGAGCTTCTATGATTACTCTCAGCGATTTGACCTCTACCTCGACTGGCAGCACTGCCTCTGTCCCATAAACTAGAGAATACGGTGTAGCACCTGTAGATGTCCTCACCGTCGTTCTGTAACCCAACAGTGCAAAGGGGAGCTTCTCTGCCCAGTCTTTGTAGGTTTGGACCATCTTGGCTAGGATCTTCTTCAAATTCTTATTGGCGGCCTCTACTGCCCCGTTAGCTTGCAGTCGATAGGGGGAGGATTTATGGTGCTCGATTCCGTACTTCTCAAGAAGCTTCCTGGTTTCCCCCATGAGCTGCACCCCATTATCAGACACTATGTGTTGTGGGAGGCCGTATCTGCAGATCAGCTTTCTTTCAATGAACTTGGCCATGTCTCTTGCATCGATCTTCTTAAAGGACTCCACCTCTACCCATTTTGTAAAATAGTCGATTGCGACTATTATGTATCTGTGCCCGTTGGATGCCGTAGGGCGGATCTCTCCAATAATGTCTATTCCCCAAGCAGCGAATGGCCAAGGTGATATTAGGCTATATAGCTCTGACACTGGCAAGTGCCTTAAATCTGCATACTGCTGGCATAGCTGGCACTGCTTAACATATTTTGAGCAATCGTTATCTATCGTAAGCCAGTAGAAGCCTTGCCTCATGATCTTCTTGGCCAATGTCAGCCCGTTCATATGGGCTCCGCATACTCCGGCGTGTGTTTCTTCCATTACCCTCTTGGCCTCTTTTTCATCCAAGCACCTCAATTGGATACCATCAGCTTGCCGTTTGTACAACATCCCATTTATGCAGATGAACTGAGTAGACAGCTTGCGAATCATTCTCTAATCCTTTTCGGTAGCCTCCTCTACAAATGTCGCATTCTCTAGATAGTTCATAATGTCATGATACCACGGCTTCCCATCTGCCACTTCTACCTCCATAACTGATTTGGATTTGAAGCTAGGTCTTTCGGAGCTATAGATCAAAACTGGCTTCATTACCACTCCTTCGGGGTTGTCCCACATTGATACTAATGTGGCGAGCGCATCGGCTAACTGATTCTCATCCCTTGGAATGAAATGGAATGTACATACTTCAAACTGACTGCTTTTAAACGCTGGATATATGGCATTAGCCTCTCTTCTTTCACGGCCCATTCACCTCGAATTTGATTGACCACCAGGGAGGAATCACCGAACACTTCCACATTCTTTGCTCATAAGGCTATTAAGGCCTCCAATCCAAAAATATACGCTTCATACTCATCTTCATTATTGGTATCCTTGAATCTCAACTTCTTCGCCAAGGGAAGCTTCTAATCGTCCGGAGTTGTCAAAATGGCTCCTACTCCTGCCCCTTTGTTGTTTACGGCTCCATCAAAGTGCAATTTCAAACCCTGAACTCCAATGGCGGTCACGTCCTCATCTGGAAAGTTAAACTCGTATGAGTCTCCTTGGATCGGGTGTTCAGTTAGAAACTCCGCAACTGCACGTCCCTTGATGGTCTTCCGAGTAACATACTCTACATCGAATTCTTGAAGTAACAACAACCACCTACCCATTTTCCCAAGTAAGGACGGGGCCTCTTGCAAGTACCTCAGGGGATTATGCTTCGCGACTTCCTGTACCTTGTAGGCATGAAAGTAATGTCGTAATTTCTTAGAAGCCCAGATTACTGCAAGGCAAATCTTTTCTACTTCTGTGTATTTGACCTCATAGGCCAAGAATTTCTTGCTGAGGTAATAGACAGCAAATTCCACTCCAAATTCATCCTCTTGGGCCACCATAGCACCTACAGAACTGTCTTCTATTGCCAGGTATAGGATCAGTGGCTTGACTGGCCGTGGCGGTCTCAATATCGGTGGATTCAACAAGTATTCTTTGACAGTATCAAAAGCCTTCTGACAACTCTCGTTCCACACTACTGGTTGGTCTTTTCTGAGTAGTTTGAAGATCGGTTCATAGATCGAAGTAAGCTTAGCGATAAACCTACTGATGTATTGCAACCTGCCCATAAAGCTTCTTACATCCTTCTCCTTCTGCGGTATCGGCATTTCCCTGATGGCCTTAACCTTATCCGGGTCAATCTCAATTCCCCTTTTACTAACTATGTGCCCCAGGAGCTTCCCTGAGGTAACACCAAAGATACACTTTTTAGGATTTAACCGCAGGTTGTACTTATCTATCCTTCGGAAGAACTTTTCTAAGGCTTCAAAATGACCTTCTCTAATGGCTGACTTGATCATCATGTCGTCCACGTATACCTCCACCTCTTTATGGATCAAGTCATCCAGTATTTTTGTTGCCATCCTCTGATAAGTGGCTCCTGCATTTTTCAGGCCAAAAGGCATTACCCGATATGCATAACTCCCCCATTCCGTGATGAACGCTGTCTTAATTCGGTCAATTATTTTATTGAGAATTTGATTGTAGCCCGCATAACCATCTCCAAAGCTATACATCTCGCAAGCAGCGGCGCTGTCTATCAGCACGTCTATATGGGGCAATGGAAAGTCATCTTTTGGACAGGCCTTATTCAAGTCCCGATAATCCACGCATACCCTTACTTTGCCATTCTTTTTGGCTACGGGGACAACATTGGCCAACCAAGTCGGATATTGCACCTCAACTAGAAACTTGGCTTTGATTTGCTGGCGAATCTCCTCTTTCACTTTCTCCGCCCACTCCGGTCTAAGCCTTCTCAACTTCTGCTTAACAGGTTTATGGTCTGGATAGGTGGGAATAGCATGCTTCACAACCTCCCGATCGATTCCTGGCATATCTTCGTAGGTCCAGGCAAAGACTTTTTCATATTTTTTTAAGATTCTCTCAAATTTTTCTTGCTCTTCAGGAGTTATATTTGATGCTATCAAAATTTCTTTTGGGTTTTCTATGGTTCCAAGATTAAATGGAGTAGCATCAGTTGAATCAATATCAAATATGGATGGATGATCATGATCATGCATAGTGAAATCATCGGAAACATCACACAAGTAAGCAAAATCATTCAATTTATTAATAAGATTGAAATTGTCATTAACATCATTGAAAAGTTCTGGAGCAAAAAGAAAATCTAAACTATCCTCCTCTTCCTCCTTTGCTGGTGTATCTGCCGCGGTCGATGGTCCTGCATCACTTCGGCTCATCAGATGCTCCCCAATCAACTCCTGCATGGTTTCCTCTACCTTCGCCTTCCCTTTCAGCTGGGCGGCTACCATTTTCTCAGTCATCACTTCTTCAGGCATCTCACGGTCCCAAATTGTCTTACTTGTCATGATTTCTTCGTCCCAAAAGCCCTCTGCTGGCTTGATCGATCCAATGTCCCAGTCATAGACATCATTGAAAATGTCGAACCCTGGCACAATTCTTCCATCCAGCCACTGTGGTTCCTCTTCCCCTGTATAGGCACATGCTGCGTTTGCTGGCACAAAAGTCTTCCAGATATGAGGAATTTCAATTTTTGACTTCTCACCCCTCTCTACAACACCTGTGTATCCTAGGCCCCTTCTGTCCTTTTGGCCCTTGGTGGTAACAACTGTTGGCATCCCCTGAGAATTCTTACCCAGTCCTGCGACAGGGAGGAATGACATCTTTTTCATCATATTCAATACCTGGGGGCTTTCTTCCTTCTGCTCTTCTTCGCCTATCATGGCAACATGAAACCCATTAAACGGCTGCCTAGCTATCTCCAACACTGAAACCTGATTCTCCCGTGCAGCCTTTATAGTCACAATCTGGCCTTCGTGAGGTATCTTTACCATCTGGTGCAGTGTAGAGGGGACTCCTCCCAACTTATGAAACCACGGTCTGCCTAGCAAAGCTGAGAAATTGGCGGGTATAGGCAGCACCACAAACTCCACTTCTGACTCTACCGGTCCCGTCTTCACCACTGCTGTGAATGTCCCCGAAGCCTGCCTACGTGAGTTGTCATATGCTGTGATGGTAAGATCAGATTTTGCCAACATATCCTGTTACCCCAAAATTGCCATTGCTACCTGTGGGCACACATTTAACGAAGAACCATCATCTACCATTACACATGCGGTGTACTTTTGGTTAATCTGCGCCCTTATATACAGAGGGCGATTATGATTGCGGCCTTCTGCCGGCAAATCAGCATTGGTAAAAACAACATTTTCCCCCGATCCTCCTTTCACTACATCCAGAAATTCCGTAGGCGAGATGGTTGTTGCCACAGTTGCTTCGCACAAAGCTTCTACCAACTTTTGTCTATGTGATGGTGACTTGTCTCAGAAGATCCCATATTGAAATCTGAGCCGACGTCTTTTTCAGTTGCTTAACAATTGGATCTTCTTCCAGCTCCTTTCCCCTTCTGCCCTCAACCGGCTCTTGGGACTTCTCAACTTCCGGGGCTACTCTTCCACTCCGGGTCACGGCTCCCACTTCCCTCCTCTTTGGCTCTTCTAACCCCATAGGTCTGAAAATACTTCAGAATCATCATTTTCAGTTCCACTATCATCAGTGGACTAGCAATCGATCACTGCAGCGAGAAGCCCTTCTTCACTCCCCTCATAGAGGTTTGTGACAGCAGTGTGGATATCGTTGCCGTATAACTCCTTCAACACAAAGTTCTCGGGCAAACTGGACCCGATCATATTCACTGGTGGAGGCATGTTATTGTACCCAGCTTTCTTTTGACCCCCTCTCTTCTCTGGGTCTGTGATCTGCATTGAGTCAATCAAATCCTGAATTGCGTGCCTCAAAGTCCTGCAATTATCGGTTGTATGTCTAGTGTGCTGATGATATGCACAATACTCCTCATCCTTATGCCCTGGCGTGCCTTGAGTTTTAGCAGGTTTGGGTGGCAAATGCTGCAGCTTACCTTCCTTCATCAGTCTTCTCACTACCCATAATAACGACCTCCCAAGGTTGGAAAAATGCCTCAGGGTAGTGTTTGCAGCTGACACCTTAGTAGTCTTCCTTGTACCACTGGCGGAACCTGATGGTCTACTGGCCCCCTGGCTAGTGCTACCCCTCTTGGGATAGTTCTCATTACCTGCTTTCCTAACAAGGTACTCTCCCTCGGCCTCAATGGCGATGTCCTTCAGTGACTCCCAATCCTTCAGTCCTTTCATCCTTAATCCTTCTCTCAAATACGGGCTCGTATTTTTAATGAATAGCCGTATTTGATCCTGAGTATCTGGTTTCCTCTTCATTTCCATCACCCGATTCCTCCACCGGGTTAGATACTCATGGAAGGACTCACCCCCCTTCTGCTGGAATAACTCCAGGTCCTTCAAGGTTACCTCCATCCTTGTACTGCAGTCGTATTACTTCAAAAACTCCTCCGTTAATAAATCCCAGTCTTCTTTAGTTCGGCGATCGAGCCCGTGGTACCAATCCACTGCCGGGCCCGTCAAGCTCAAGCAAAAGTACTCAATCTTCTGTTTTTTCATCAAAGTGGTGCCCTTCATCACCAGCGAATACTGCTTTATATGTGCTAGGGGATCAGAAGTACCGTCAAACTTCGGCACATCCGGCATTTTAAAGTTCATTGGGACTAGATCCTCTCCTTCTAACTCCTTATCCTCAGGGTTCACTACTCGGCCCTTCGTCAACATTCTCATCATAGCTTCAAATTTCTCTTCCATCTTCCTCCAGATGGCCTCTTCAATTTGAGGGGCTTTCCCTTTCTCAGACATACGTTCCTCGTATTCTTCATCTTCCTAATCATCATCCAGCCTTATGACAGGTCTTCCCCTTTGTGCGTCCGAAGTAGTAGCTCTTAGGTTCACAAGTGGCGGGCGAGTTTCCTCTTGTGGGTCCTCTCTGACCTCCTCCCATTCATTATTTCTCATAGGAGGAGGTTGTGGGTTCTGTGGGGCCGCTTGTTGACCCATTGTGGCTATCATTGCCATCATCTGGTTCTCAAATTCTTCCAACCTTCGGCCCACTTCCTCTGCTATCATTGCCCTGGTGGCCTCTGCCCCTCTCAGTGAGTTTGCCATTTCTTCGGGTATAGAAAACTGATCTGAAGTAGCGTAACTGGTTTCAGAAGAAGTGTCCGAATACTCTACCCTTTTCGGTAACTCAAAGAATGGATTTCTGTGTAGGCGCCTCCGAGACCCTCTTGTCCACCTAGGCGAATCTATGATGGCTTTAAAATACAAGGGGTCAGGATGATGCATGACTATGCTAAGAATGCATGATCGTGCTATGCAACACCCACAAGCCACAAGCAAGTACATAGGTCCTTCCAACCTTATTACTCCCGCACATGAGGTCATAGTCTCTTTCCTAGGTGGGATTGGCCCATGGGTCATCTGGGGACCCGATGAACACGTATGGTGCACGGTGAAAATCCGGCAGCATAACCTCTCCTAACTAATGCACGGGCGGATGGGTTATGATCATTATGTATCTAGGCAATCCGAATAAGTCAGCTTGGGCCTATCGGGGCATGAAAGCATTTGATTAGGTGACCAGTCAAACTATCTGGGCTTTTCCAATACATAATGATCCATACAGCAGGCATAGTATTAAGGTTCATACCACTTAGGGCAAGTAACTATTTCCACTACATGAGCTTTAGTCAAAGGGTGGTGTTACTTTAGGGCTACCCAAGCATGGTCCCTGCCGACGGGTCTAGCTCATCATGAGCGTAACGACCGATCGGGTCTCCATTTAATATACCATGATGGTATGAGGCTCGGGCTGGTGATTATCCGTAACACTTCCCTAAATTGAGTGAAAATAGGGTCGTGCTTCGGGAACGCACCGGGGCTAAAAGAGGGACCAAACTAGCATAGATCTAAGGCTCTAATGGGATGCAATGCAGTTTTGAAAGAAGGTGAAATTTTTAAACTAAAACTCTATTATAATTTTTAATCAAGGTACTTTCGAATCGAAGTCTCGAGTATGTCCCCAGTGGAGTTGCCACTGTGACGCACGCCGAACCTCGCGGCCACCCGAAAGCCCGCTTTATGGCGATCAGGAGAGGTTCATAAAAACTTGTAAGGTATTTACAAGCTGCATCTATTTTGGGCAACAATGAGGTTTCTTGGAGTCGCCACCCAATAGAACATTGGGAAGGGTCGTCTAGCCTCAGCGAGCCTAAGACGGTGCATACATATCCATCTTGGGCTAGCCAGAGAGATTTTGGAGGCCTCAGCCTCTACCCCCTAGAGCCTAGGATTGTACATTTAAGCCTTTTGGTGGGACTCAAGAGGTGTCTTGGAAGTCCTAGACCTCTCGCCTCACTGAGCCCCAAAGACCAGAGTGAGTTCGGGACTTCTCATTTATTTCTACCTTGATTAAAATTATAAATAAGTTTTGAATTTTATTATTTCACCATCTTTCCACATGATGCATTTTAATTAAAGGCACAATCATTCATGTCAAAAGCGGTAAATGGAAACAAAAATCAAAATAAGGCATTCAAAAAATATATTACAATAACACTAGGAGCGGAATACAACTCCCATTTGTAAAAGTGCAATACATGCATAAAACGGGGTATTCATTGGAATGAGGACATTGGTCCTACCATGCATATTTTATTACAAAAATGATTTTCAATGAAGCATCAATTTTATTGGCTAAAATGGGACATTGGTCCACAACTTCCGAGAAAATCCCAAAGTTAATTGTTAGAAAGCTTTTGGCCTTTTTTCTTTAACGACATTAAAACCATTTTCATAATAACATGAATGAAAGGTAAGGGTAAAGAAAGAACCCGAAAGGAAGTCCTCAGACTGGCGCAACCACCATCTTTCAGAACTCCAACTCCAAATGGTCAGAAAATAACTCATAGGGATAAACACGTTAGCATCAAAAGCGTGAATAAAAATAAAAATAAAAGGACAAGAAATTCTAATAGAAATAAGTTGAAAGATGAAATTTATAAATTAAAAACATGAGAGTTTGCCTAGGGACAGCCTCCTGTACTGTGCCAGCGGCCGTCCCTAGTATGGGGAAACAAGTAAAAAAGAAAAACTTTCAGTTCTTTTGTAAAAGATTATAAAATAGAATAATAAAATATAAAAAAAAATTAATGTAAATCAAATCAATTTATACAAATATTAGTCCAGAATGTTTACCCTCGGATTTTACCTTTTAAGGCGAGTGTCGAATGATTTAAGTCCCCGTATACTTCGCAAGGATCAAATAAAAGACAGATCAGAGAAAGAAAATTTATGTTGTTCTTTCCTTGAAAATTTGATAGCAATCGAGTGTCTGAATTAGCTGTATTGATGGAAATGAATGAATTTCGTTACCTCAAATTGGCTTAATTCGCAAGAAAAATTTGAAGAAATTAATTAATTGGAAGAAATTTTATCAAATAAAATTTTGCAAATGAATAGAGATTTTATGAACTTTTGAGTAAATTGCTTACAAAAACCTTTTCTAAAAAACAATCTCTCGAAAAAAATTAATAACTTTTCTCCAAAGAATTTTTCTTATCAAAGATTTTCACTTTTCTCACCAAAATTCTCAAAACTTCTAACCCCTAAAACTTAAATTTGATCCCCTATTTATAGGATTTTAGGAGATAATTCAGATAAGCCTCAACCCAAAGTTTGAATTTTAAAAGGACTTTAAAATTCAAATTTTTAATAAATCTTATCCCCATTTTGAAAGAAAAGAGATTAAATTTTATCCAATCCGGCGTGATCTGGTCAGTTAACGTACCGACGGGCATCCCTGCAAATACCGACGGCCGTCCTTACTAAGGGCACACGCGAGATACCGACTACAAACGCGGCGCGGTACTAGGGATGGGCATCCCTATACCGCCACGTGTCCGTCCCCACTACGTCTAGAGACGAGGATCACCCCAAGTAGGGATGGGCGCCCCTATACAGACAGGCGTCCCATCTGTGGAGCAAAACTCCCAATTTTAACCAAAATTTATCAAACTCTTTCAAAGCTCCATGCTATAGAAAAAGATTTTAATCCTCGCGAAACATAAAAGATGAAAACCTCCAAATTTCACCCATTTATCCGAAAATCGACGTTGATCTCTTCATCGGGTAACTCTGACCTGAACTGCCTCAAGACCCGGTGTCTACACAATGAACTAGCTGAAAATTATATAGTCAAGCAGGGAATTAGAAAAGTGTAAGACTATCATGCTTTGTGCAAATTTTATTTTAAATCTCCTAAGTTGTATTGATGCTTTTTCTCTACACAATGTTAGCTATCTAAATCCAAAAGTTTCCTACCTTAACCTAAGCCACATTACAACCCTTTTTAAGACCCTTTGATCCTCTTTACTACCTTCTACTAGTAGTGGAGATTTTTACTAATTACAAGCCTATGGTATATAATGGCATATTTAAGGAATGAAAGAAACACTAACCTATAAACACTTGAGAGATTGAGTGATTGAAAGCAAAAAGTGTTTGAGTGACAATTATCTTAGGCAATGTTCTGTGTGAAATAATTTATACATGTGTTAAGATACTTGATTTCTTGAGATTAGACATCCTAGTATTTTGCAATTTCATGGTTTTTCAATTGCGCATAGAGGTTAAAGTTTAATGAATATTGGTAATGTTTAAATAGTTGCATATTTATATTAGTGTGTTAGAAGGGAAAGTCTGTGCATGGTATTTCCAAATGCTTGTCAAATATAAAAGTAAGCTCCAAAATATTGTGTTTATTGAGTGTTGTGTGTTTATGTTGTTTAAGTGTTTTGCTTGGGGACAAGCAAATGTTTAAGTGTGGGGGTTTGATATGAGCCTAAATAGCTCATTATTAATCCATATTTTGTGGTTAGAAGTAATGTTTTAACTGTTTTTATTTGTTAGTATTAGGTGTGTTGTATGTTTTTGTTTGAGTTTTGTGCGTAGGAGGACAATGGAGAAAAGATGGAGAAAAATAGCCAAAATGAGCCAAGGAAGAAGAGCTTCCGTCGCGAGCGCGACAGTGGCGCGATTGCGACAGAATGCGCTAAGGGAACCCAAAGAAGAAGAGAGAAAAAGAAGGAAGAAGCACTATCGCGACCAAGGGTGGCGTCGCGAGGTCACGACAGGGCACGAAGAAGGCAAACGCGAGGAAGGTGGAGCAATGAAAGAGGCGCGCACTGTCGCGAGCGCGACGATATCGCGATCGCGACAGAAAGATTCGTTAGAGACAAAAGTTCAAATTTCACTTTGAAGAGTTATGCCTTTTCACCAATAATTGCAATTCGTGCCAAGAGACATCTGAAGAGACACAATTAGAACAGTATAAATATTATTATTAACTGTAATTTTAAGATAGAACATTTTATTTTAGTAAAATTTCTGTAAGTTAAGTTTGGTCTTTTCATTCTTTTAGTTTTATTTTCTAGAGTAGAGTTTATGTATGGAAGAGAAGACAGTATACAAAGAAGAAGACTACCTTTGGTGACTTGAAAAGGGTTGAGAAATCTCCTTCTTTATTTCTTATCTTTTTATTCTTCTTTGTAACTTTTGTGATGTAAATTCTGAACTTGAATATCTAATATCAAATATTTTATTGTTCATATTAATTCATGTGTTCTTTCTTGTAGAATTTCTTATTAGTATACTATGAATGATCATTATAAGTTTGAGTTTGATTGAGAAATGAATTCATTCTTACATCTAATTGGAAATTCATCATTAAGATATCATTTGAGAAATCATAATATTGAAATGGTTGTTATAGGTTGTGTTATATTCCTAAGATTTGCATATATATTCATCTAGTTCTTGAATGAAAGTTTGGAATTAGACTTATATGTGTATGTTTTAGGCAATCCAATTTATTTCGAGAGAGTAAGTAGGAAATTTATTCAACTTTGCTTGCATGACAAGAATATTATAATCATTAAGAACTATTAATTCAAGTTCCATTCTTATACTTAGCATCATTAATCTTTCTATCTTCTTTGACTATCATTAACTAGGTTTATTTAGTTTAAATGTTAGATTAGTTTAAAATCAACTTTACCATTAATTAATCATTGTAAACAAAGTTAAAATTAGGTACTAATAGTGTGTAAATCTCGTTCCTCGTGGGATCGACAATCTTAAGTACTATTTCGGTACACCGTATACTTGCGGTCATTAGCATCTATAGAAAATGTTCAACAGCAACCTCTGCTGCCCCATTAGTTTGAGGGCAATACAAAGAGGACTTATGGTCTTTAATGCCATACGTCTGGAGCAACTCCCTAGCCTTAACCATAAGGTGTCCTTCTGTCCTTGAATCCTGCGTGGTGCGGAAGACCATCTTGACATGACCCTGTCCGTTGGGGCTGTAGGGCGCACCTCCCTTATGATGTCTATTTCCAAGCTCGAGCAACCTATATCCATTGCAAGTCAATATAATTCTTGTGGTCCTTTTCAGAAGTGAAGAAAAATGGCAAAGTACGGTCAAAGCTTGCCCCCCATGATGGTTTTCCAATCTACATATTGATTATTTTCCTTCTCTCTTTTTTGTATTTTATTTTTCTCTTTTTTTTTCCTTGTTCTTTTGTTCTTTTTTTTCTCTTCTTTTTCTTTTGTTCTTTTTTCTATTCTTTTTTCGAGGATAAGCTTTGTCCTAATCCTGATAGTTTACACATACACGCACCCCTCCTTTTCTCGATTTGGGACAACATTGACCAACTAAGTCTAGCATTGAACTTTGGCTAGAAATTTTGGCTTCATTTCTGCTTATGGATTCCTCTTTTTGACCTTTTCTACCCCTTCCAGCTTCAATCTTCTGAGCTTCTGCATGGCTGGTTCATGATTGTGGTGTGTTTGAATGATGTACCTAATTATTCCACGATCAACTCTTAGCGTGTCTTTATATGTCCAGGCAAAGACCTTTTTTATATTTTGTTGAATTTCTCTCAAGTTTTGATCTCTCTTCAGTAGTTACATTAGATGCTATCAAGATTTTTTTTGGACTTTCCAAACTTTCTGAGATTAAATAGAGTAGCATCAACTGAATCAATGTCAAATAGGGATGAGTCATGATTATGATTATGCATAGTGAAATCATAAGAGATATCACACAAGTAAGCAAAACGTTCATCTTATTAATGAAACTAAAATGTCATTATTAAACAGTTCAAAAATATAAAGAACATTCTAAATAGCTAATCATTTTCTATTCTTGCCAACACAGCTGTTGTAGTCGATGGTCCATTATCATCGCTAAGAACCGTCTTGCCTTTCCACTTAAGCACTTAGTCCATCTTATTCTTTCCCTCTCGCTTTTCTGGGTCGGAGATCTGCTTGGAGTCAATCAGATCTTGAATAGTATGTCTCAAGGCCTTGCAATCATCTGTGGTATGCCCGGTGTGCTGGTGGAAGGTGCAATACTCATCCCCTTTGTGATCAGGCTGTCCCTGACTTCTAGCGGGCCTAGCCGGCAATGGCTGTAATATCCCCTCCTTCATCAATCTCTTGAGGACCCTAGATAAGGATCTGCCTAAATTAGAAAAATGCCTTCGATTCACTTCTATGGTTGGCGCTTTTCCTGTCCTTCGGGCACTACTGCTATTATCATAACAACCCACTCTTAGACTTGTAGGACCAGTAATAGTCTTATTGAGAGGCCCTCAGGTAGTTGTAAGCTTGGACTTCATAATTTCTTTTTTAAGATCAGCTGTCTCTTTTTTCGTGCCTGAGGACTTAGGGATGTCTATTGACTGTGAAGGTTCTATTCCTTTTGCCCTTCTTACTTGTTCTTGTAACCGCATTAAAGACCCATCCAATATTTCACTTAAGTGCGGATCATATCCTGCCATTGACAGTTTACTATTCAGAGCTCGCATCACTGCTGAAATGTCTTCCTTTTCAAGAATACAGTCGTGCTCTAGAGCAAGCTTCTTGTCTCTTCCTTGCTCGACTGGTAAAATAAAGGGCATCTTGGCTCTGGGTTCGAAAGGAAAAGGAGGTACTGCTGTCTCCATACGAGCCTTCTTGACCATGGCTGGCTCTACTTGGTTAAGGGTAGTGGTCGCCATAAGTTAAGCTTGGAGAACCAGCGCCATGGCATCCATTCTTTCTTTGATCACAGCCAGTATCTTTTTTTCCAGCTCTTCAAACCTTTTATCTATCTCCTGAGCAATCGGGGCGTGAGTCTCTTCTGTCAATTGTGAAGGGCCATCCATTTCTGACGCCTCTAGATGCTCTGGTAAGAATGCTAAAACTTTATCAGCCCATGTGAACTCTGATCGCTCCTTAGACAACTATTGGGATCCCCTAACCACCCAAGCAAATGGTCTACAATGGCTGAAAAGCAAGGATTGAGGATGATGCATGAATAATATGCAATGCATGGTCGTGCTGTGCAACAAATGGTATACAATGACTAAAAGAGATTACAATGATGCATGTGAAACATTTGAAAAACTATACACAGGATAATATGTACATGCAATAATTATATGCAAAGAATAGGATGTATATATAGGGAGGAAATAAAAAATTTTATTTGTGCATGAATGACATGGATATGCAATGCATCATCCACAACCACATGCAAGCAGATAGATCCTTCCAACCTTATTGCCCCCACACACGAGGTCGTATAGTCTCTGTCCTAGGTGGGCTTGGCCCATGGGTTAGCAGGGAACCCGATGGACGCGTATGGTGCTCGACGGTAAACCGATAGCATAACCTCTCTTAACTAATGCACAGGTGCATGATTTGTGATCATTGTGTATTTAGGCAATCTGAATAAGTTAACATGGGCCTATCGGGGTATGAAAGCCTTTGATTAGGTAACCAATCAAATTACTTGGGTTTGTCCAAAACAAAATGATCCATATAGCAAGGAAGGTATTACGGTTCATACCACCTAGGGGAAGTATCTATTGCCGTTACATGAGCTTTAGCCAAGGTGATGATACTTTAGGTCTACCCAAGCATGGTCCCTGCCAACGGGTCTAGCTCATCATGAGCGTAACGATCGATCTGGTCTCCATTTAATATACCATGATGGTACAAGGCTTGGGCTGGTGATTATCCTTAACACTTCCCTACATTGAGTGAACGTAGGGTTATGCTTTGGGAACGCACCGGGGTTGAAAGAGGGACCAAACTAGCATAGATCTAAGGCTCTAATGAGATGCAATGCAGTTTCAAAAAGGATAAAATTTTTAAATTAAAACTCAATTATAAATTTTAACCAAGGTACTTTCGAAGCGAAGTCTCGAGTATTGTCCCCAGTGGAGTCGCCACTGTGACGTGCACCGAATTCCGGGGTGCTCCGAACCGCCCGCTTTTAGGGCGATCGGGAGAGGTTCATGAAAACTTGTAAGAAAATTACAAGTGTGTCCATTTTGGGCAACAAGGAGTTTTCTTGGAGTCGCCACCCAATAGAACATTGGAAAAGGTCGTCTAGCCTCAGTAAGTCTAAGACAGCGCTATTATGTCCATTATAAGTAAGCCAAAGGTGTCTTGGAGGCTTCCACCCCAATGATAGGGTGGTCCTCTAGCCTCACGCTTGGGCAAACCAGAGGTGTCTTGGAGGTATCCACCCTAATAGAACATTACGATGGCCCTCTCGCCTCGTGGCACCTAGGACTGTGCGATTTTGAGCCTTTTATGGGATGCAAGAGAAGTCTTGGAGGCTCCATCCCAATAAAACATTGAGATGGCCCTCTCGCCTCGTTGAGCCCAAAGACCAGAGAAGGTTCGGGACTTCCCATTTATTCATACCTTGGCTAATTTTATAATTAAGCTTCGAAATTAGAGTTTCATCCCATTTCTCATTCATTTCAATGCAGTTTAATTAAGGCGCAAGTTGTCCCATCAAGGAAAGCAATAAATAAAAGCATAAATAAAATAAAGTATATGTAAATACATTACAATAAAACTAGGGGCGGAATACAACACCCATTATAAGTAAAATACAAATCATACATAAATCGGGATGTTCATTAATGATGAGGACATTGGTCCTCGCATGCATACTTTAAAAAAGTGTTAAAGGTGACGGTTTATTTGGCTATGAAAAACTAGGACATTGGTCCCATTTTTATTTAGAAAAAATGCCAAATTAATTAATAGAAATTTTTTTGTGATTTTCTTTTTAGCGTGCCTAAAATAAACAATTTTATTATAGATTACATGGCAAAATAAATGAAAAAAGCCAAATAAACGAAATTTTACAAATAAAGCAATTAAATATCTAACCCAAATAAGCCTTCCGGATCTCCTCGAGTGCTCGCAAAAATGACCAAGTAAAGAAAATAAGTTGTGAAAGAAAAATAAAACACAAATGAAATAATATTAGTAATTAAATCAATTAAATAAATTAAATATATAATAAATGATAAAATAAAATAAAATAAGGTGACATCAAAATGACAAATGAATTAATATGTTAACAATTTAAAATAAATGAGAAAAGTGTGTTATGAATGACAAATGGATTAAAAGATGTAATTGAAATAAAATATAACATGTTAACGAGTCAACATATAAAAATATTAACATGATAATATTCACAATGAAAAATGAAAATAAATAAATAAATGAATAAACGATGAATATATAAAATAACAATGAAAAGAATAATAAAAAAATTAAATAAAAGAATGATGAAAACGATTAAATGAATAACATGATTAATTACTATTATCACCATTAACATAAACCATTTACATGGCAAAAAGATTAATCAAAATGAATTAATTAATTATATGTTGAAAATAATGAGCAATCAATATTTACATGAACAAGAATAAATAGTATATAACATATTAAATAAAACAAATATAAACTAATAAAATAAATGAATGAATGAAAATAATAAAAATGTACATGATTAATTAATTAAATACAAAAATAATAAAAAAGAATAAGAATAATGAGCCCAGAATGTTTACCCTCAGAGTTTTGGATTCGACGAAGTTAAAAAATGATATTGATTTCCTTGTTTGTGGTTTGCAGGATTAGAATTGAGATATGAAAATATTGGAATTTTATTCCAAAAAAAATAGGCTTGAAAAAAAATGAAGTAAGAAAATCAACAATTCTTTAACAACAAAAAATTAATTTCTTTGCCTAAAAAATAATTTTTATTGATTAAAAGAATGAAAATGATCTCAAGAACAAATAATTATTTTGTTTGTTCCAAAGAAAAAAAATCATTTATGAGGAAAAAACTTGTTTTTTAGAAAATCAAATGAAAAAATTAGATTTCAAGAACAAACAATCATTTTTTTTGTCTCAAAACCAATTTTTCATCAAAAAAGGATTCAAAATAAAAAACCTGGAAAAAAGTTTAATTGAAAACAAATAACAAGTTAAAAAATGAATTTTGCGAGCAAACAATTATTATATTTGCCTCAAAATTAAATTCTATCAATAAAACTCCTTCTAAAAATATATTTAGAAGAAATTTTATTGGAAAAAGAATTGATGAACTTTCTTTTTATTTTTGTTGGGAAAAACTCTAAAAACCTAGAGAGAATTTCTTGAAGAAGAAGAAGAGAAAAACTAAAAAACCTAATAAAAATTTCCCCCCTTTGATTTTTTCATCTTTTTCTTTTTATATGAAAAAAATAGGAAAAATAATTAATTAAAAGGATAAGACCTAATTAAATCAGATATTAACTATTTTAAATTTTAAAAATTGAAAAAAACCTGAAAATCCCTTAAAAAATGATAAAAAATCGAATTGTTTGGAAAAAAATCGAAAAAAATGATTTTGGGGCGAAATGGATGTTTTGCGGCGGAACAGGGGCGACCGACGCTCGTCGGAGCGCGCGACGGGTGTCAGTCGCACGCGCTGGGCATGCACGCTTGCCCAGCTCGCGGGACAAGCTGCGCGCAGCTCGCGTATGGGCGACGCCTAGAGCGTTGCTCGAGCGCGAGCGTCGCGCGCTGGCAATCAGCGCGGGGCGCCGCGCAGCATGCTCCGCGCGCAGGCGCTGCAGCGCACCTGCGCTCTGCCGCACGTCGACACTCTCGAAATTTTTTTTTAATTTATTTTTAAATATAACTTAAAAAACTATAATTTCTAAACTCCATTTTTTAAATCTAATTTTCAAAATATTTTTTATTATTTTTTATTTTTTCACTCTAAAATGCAAGTTTGACAAGGAAATCACCACTTTCAACCTTTTTGCCAGTGACAAGGCATCTTATCATCATTGGGTAACTATAATCTGGACTGTCTCAAGACTCGGTGTCTACAGCGACAATCCCCTATTTTCAAATGTTTATTATTTATTCTCTTTGCATGGTTTCTCACTTGTGATCTATTAATGCATCAATGTATAATTATTACAAGTGTCGTTATTCGATTCTTAATTGAATTAATGCTTCACGTGCAAGAGTCAAGTAAGTGGATAGATAGGCATGCCTATTGAGTTCTGTAAGCTATAGCCCCAATGTGTTCTAAACCCTTATCAGGTCACCGTTTGGGTCCTCACGATCCTTATAAGTTGGATCTTGTTTAAGATCCCACAATGCTAAAATATTTTTGGATGAAATTGAAAGAAGTTGCTTTTGTTTGTACCCACGAGTAAAAATGTGTTCACTCATTATCCGCTACTCTAAATTTGCAGGCAAATCTATGAATTTGATATTGATATAATATAATAATACTATATGAATGTCTATATTTTACGAAGTATCTGATGAAAGTAAGTTTTGATGTAAGCTTGTTATGCTTATATATATATGTGTGTGTGCCATATGTATGTGAATTGCCTTAATGTCCACTGTGAGTGGTCGTTTATCTTTTTGCTTTTCCCACTAAGCGTTATCGCTTAGCACGGATTTTTATCCATGCGGGTCTGGAATTGGAGGAAGTTTTTGGGAGATTCGATCCGCAGCAGCCTAGGCCAACACATTAGGACGATTTTTGTTGGTAGCTTAGTTTCTTTTGTATTTTGTAATTCCTGATGTATAGTTTTGGTTTGTAACCAATTTTGGTATTATGTAAGCTCTCAGACTTGTATTTATGTAAAGTGATACTGTAAACAGTGATGTAATGTAAATATTCTGGTTATATCTACGAATGAGATTTGATTATTTCAGTTTGGGTTCAATTGTGTTTCTCTTTGAATGTATGGTTTTTATGAATTTTATGGTTTTCGATTCTTTTTTTTTATGTATGCCTGTTCTTCAGTTATGATTGGTATGCTTTATTCAGTGTGGTGACAACCCTTATCTCTGCAGACACTCACTCCTCCATGCAGCCAAGCTCCCCTACGTATAGGTATGGGGTGTTAGAAATTGAGTCGAGTACCAAGAGCAGATTGCAAACCTTTCCAAACCCTAGAAGTAAATCTGGGATCTCATTCAGACTTTATGGACAAAGCAATTCCATGAAGCCTTACAATCTCATCCACATACAATTCACCCAATTGATCCATGGTGCAGTTAAGTTGGACTGGTATAAAATGAGATAATTTGGTAAGCCGGTCGACTATTACCCACACTGAATCATGCTTCGCTTGCGTCATTTGAAGTCTTGTAATGAAATCCATTGTAACCTTATCTTATTGCCACTGTGGAATTGGAATGGGATTAAGCAAATCTGAAGGAACTTGGTGTTTGACCTTTTACTTGCTAACAGGTCAGACACTTGGACACATAATCTACCGCGTCTTCCTTCAATCTCGATATATTTTATTATCTCCCGGGTGCATAGTGAAAACATCATCGTGAACCTCATACAAAAGTCTCTTTTCAATTCCTTATCATTTGGTACACACAACCAGCCCTTACCAGAAAGAGCACCATTATGACTCACTGAATAGTTAGTCTTTTCTCTGTTCCTAACTAAATACAGTATCTATTGCAATTTAGGATAATTTCTCTGAGTGTCCACTATTATTTGCCTCAAATTAGGTTTAGCTTTTTAACTGAGCCATTCAAGCTCCATCAAGTGCTATTCTCCATCAATCCCATTGTAGTGTCAAAGCTGTAACTGACTTCCTACTCAAAGTATCGGCAACCACATTAGCCTTGCCAAGTTGATAATCCATTATGCGGTCGTAATCTTTAAATAATTCAAGCCACTGATGTTACCTCGAGTTAAGTACGTACAAGTGCTTCAATAAGCATTCTTTTCAACTACTCAAAGCTATAATAACATCCATCAGTCCACTCAAATTTAACTCCTTTGCGAAGTAACTCTGTGAGAAGAGAGGCAATAACAGAGAATCATTTCGCAAACCGTCGGTAATAACTTGCCAACCCCAAGAAACTCTTCACATCTAGCACATTTCATGATGATTTCCAATTTATAACCACTTTTATCCTAACTAGATCAATTCTGATGCCTTTTGAGAAATGTTGTGACCCAAAGAAAAACGCTTCTTTGAGTCAGCAATCACATTTACTAAGCTTTACATACTACTTATGCTCTTTTTAGAGTCTAAAGCACAATTCTCGAATGCTGTCTAAGCTTTTGTTCATTCCTTGAATACACTAGAGTATCATCAATGAACACCATAACAAACCAATCTAAATATGGCCAGAACACTCAATTAATCAAATCCGTAAAAGTCAATCTATCAAATTGGCAGGAAACTCTCTACGTTAGACCACTACTGGACAATTTCTATACACCCAATTCCCATTAACACCATGCCCCCTATAGACAAGCTAATCCGCAGATGGCAAAATAACACACACTTTCTTAGAACATACATAAGAGTGTGGATCCAGAGTCCATTAAAATATGCACTTCAATATCAAAGAGCAGGAAAAGAACATATTAGTGGGAACTTCAGGTGCATCCTGCCCCTGCTGAGCCTCCATAGCATAAGGCTGTGCTAGTACAGTGGTCGGACAATCAACTATCTCTACTACCGCACCACCTCTAGGCTGATTACCTTTGCCATGACCTTTTCCTCTACCTCGGGTCGCTAGAGGTGCAATAAATCCACCCTTGCTAGCTTCTTGATAATCCCTCTTCATATCATAAGCTTTTGAGCAATTGGCTAATAAATGATCAGTTCTTCCACATCTAAGACATATTTTAGTGAACCACCTGCATTTTTCGCTGTGGCATTTATTACAATGGGAGCACTCTGGCATTTTACCTTATCCACTAGTTATACCTCTTCCAGAACTAGATACAGTGGAAGGTCCTTGCCATTTACCCCGAATAGCCTGACTAATAGCTAATTCAGCTTGTGTGGCCACTTGCGGGTTTCTAAATCTCTTCCACAAATAAGAACCACCTCTAAAGCTACTTCTACTCTGAACTCTTTCTCTTTGAATCATTTCAGATCTTTCCACTTGCATAGCTGCCTGAACAATTTGATAATAGCTCACATCCTGAGAAGTCATCATAGAAGTCAATAATGCCTTAATGGATTCATTAAGGCCTTCTTCAAATTGTTGACACCAGAATTCTTTAGTAAACACCCCTACTTGTGCATACTTACTAAGCCTACAAAATTCCTTCTCAAATTTAGCTACTGATAATGCCTTCTGCCTCAAATTTAAAAACTGTTTCCACTGCGCTTCCCGATAAGATTTAGTGATGTACTTATTTTGGAATTGTTGAACAAAGAAATTCCAAGTAACTTGATTGGAGAGCATTGGATGTCTCAGGACTAACTTCCACCAATCATATATAGGACCAAGTAAGAGACACACCACAAAAATGACTCTCTAATCGAGAGGGAATCTAATCACTCTAAGCAGCTTCTACACCTTTTCAACAAGAATACAGCTTTATCATACTCATCCAAACTCGTGCCACTAAATTCTTCCACCCCTTGCTTTTTTAATAACTCTACCAAAGCTTTAGGTGCTATCATTCGATCTAATTCCCTCGCCATATCATATGATGTCTCGAGCAAAGCTTCCGTAGGTACAATTGGAACATCACGTTCACCACTTACAGATTCAGAATGGCCAGAAACTAATAGCTCCAAATCCCTAAGATTAACACCTTTAGCAGTCTCTCTTATTACTTCTTGGGTAGAATCCATCACCAAATTACAAAAACAAAAATGTCCGCATTGGGCCAACATAAATCTATATGCATATCTATTCTACGATCGTCTAGAATTGCCTAAACCTATGCTCTGATACCACTAAATGTAACACCCCTTACCAGTACGTAGTAGACTTCACCGTAAAAGGGTACCATGACTGGGGAAGGTTGCCACACAACTATCGAACCATCATATGTACATGCACTTAGAATTGTAAAATTTCTTATGTTAAATTAAAGTAATCATTCAGATGCAATCATTCACACCCATATCCACGTGTAATTACAAAGATATTCTTTAAATTCATACAACCTTATATATATATATATATATATATATATATATATATATATATATACCACGTTTCATTTACCCTCTAATACCAAGGCTCTGATTTTAATTTACCCTTTGATCTTGCGGCGTCCTTGGTATCAGAGCCTTGGTGGGTAATAGTATTTATAAGATAGATTGTTCATATTTTGGTAAATTTAAATTATTTTTTGAAAAACTAAGGTATTATCTGGGGAATGATAGCTGCGAGGCAGTAAGTCCCGTTTTAAGCCCTTCGTAGGCATATAGGGTAGTAAAGTTTCAGGGCAAGTTTATCCAGGTGAGAAAATACATTTTTCAAAAACAAATTAAAATTTTCAAAATTTTTGAAATTTTATTTTGTAGATCTACTTCTCTATCAAGTTCTTTTACTACAGATTTTGTACAACAAAGTTCCAAACAAGCCATCAATAATGAAGAAATCGCTATTGAAGACTTTCAAAAATCTATAAATAATTGGAAAATTTCAAAAATAAAAAAAGATCAAGTCTATGAGACTGGTTTGTCTCAAAACCTTTTCAAAACTGATTTTGTGGTCAAAACAGAAGAACGAGATGTTCAAATTTTAAAACCTTTTGTAACATGTCATCTTCTCCCACAAAAAACACTTCAAAAACAATGAGACAAGAAATATAACTACATAGATATATGTCTTGTCCAAGTGGGAATCAAACCTTTAAAAAAAGAAGGCTTAAACACTTCAATAATTTGCGTTTTGAGGGATGCCAAATTTTTAAATTTTCAAGATTCCATGATAGCCTCAGTAGAATCGCGTCTGTGTTAGGGACTTATCTCTTTTGAATGCTATCCTGATTTTCCAATTACTTTAAATGATAAAAATATTTTAAAGTCATTGGATTTTCAAATCAAAACTCATAATTCCAGTAGCAGTTATTTTCAAAGTGCATTATAAAGAGATGGTTTCTGCTTTCACTGTAACACAAAACAAGGATTTCAAAAATGGTGAAACCCTATATATACAAACAGAACCTTCAAGATCTAACACTGTTATTCCAAAATCTATCCTTTGGAGAGACATTAGTCTTCCCGAAGAATGGATCTTGGAAGGAATTTCAAGACCAAAATCTCCTGAACAGGAAAAACCAAATACGCACTTGAGGGAAATTACTCAATACAATGATGAAAAGGTAAAAATAAGCTTCAGTAGAGTTTCCAATCATCGATACTCTGATGCTATTTTTTCCACGAGTATTATAGACATAGGTAGAGCCTCAAGCCTACCCTCTGTGATTCATCTGCCTTATACGATCGAGAGTTTTTAAAAAACCAAGATTTTCTTGTTCAAACATTCCAAGTGTTTCTTTTCAAAATGTGGATTATTCTTCGAATGTACCTAACCAGGTCTATACTAGACCACAGGTAGGTAATGAAGAGTAACAAAATAATTCAGCTCCAACTTCACCGTCTTTTTCGGCAGTAACAGAAAATGTTATAAATGAGCTAAATGTTTTAGAAAAAGAATTTGAAGTTGACAAAAATTTCTTACACCAAGATTTCTATTCTTTAAAAAATTCAGAAAAGAGAAATTGGTTTTTCAAAAATTATTTGAACTAAAGAAAAGAAATTCAAAAAGAGTTTTATGACTTCATCATAGAAAACAAAGCTCACATTTTATTCTTTGACTGGTTGAAATTTATGCATCTCAAAATAAAATTTCATATCCATTCAAATCAACCACCAAATCTATAAACCCTGTCACCATTAGGAGAAAGGTTACAGAATGGGAAATGGTATATGGTAAGAAAATTCAATCTAAACATCTACCTTTAAGACAAATCAAAATTGAACATCTAGAAACCACTGTAGATGTTGTACCTTACAAAAATTCGAGCAACGATTCAAACAAGGATGTTAAAAATATTCTTCAACAAAACAACTTCAAAAACACTCATATTGGTACAATTGCTAAGTAGTTAACTAGGATAGAGGAAACCCAAAAATCCACTACTGTTTCCCAAGTTGAGGCAGCAAATTCTAAACTAAGAAGCTGTATTTTTAAACCTTTCCAGGTTTCTAAGACAAGTCAAAAACTTTTCAGGGAAGGTATATCAGAGTTTACCGAAGCCCTTCGCAACCAACTTAGTAGGATAGAGCAAACCACTATTTATACTCCAATACTTATTCAGGACACCCCTGACCGTAGCAAAACTATTACTACTTTAGGTCAGATATCTGACTCTGAAGAGCAACAACAAACTCAAAATGAGGAGTTGTGCAAACTGCATTGGCAAAAAGGCCAACCTTTGGCCATAGCACCAGACCTAGGCATAGAAAATATACCAAACATCTTGTCTCAGTCTAAATTTAATGCCTCTACTGTCTATGAATGGAACATAGATGGTATGTCTAAATATAACATCCTTAGTCTTCTCTAGCAGATGACCATGGCCTCAAATGCTTATAAAAGCCAAACGAATACACCTGATAGAGCTATTGCTGAACTTCTGATTGTAGGTATTTCAGGACAACTGAAAGGATATTGGGAATCTCATCTCACTGCCTAATAGCAATTACAAATATTAAGTGCCATTCAGACCACAGAGTATGAAGCACCCATTCTTGACTAGTTGAGTAACCCAATTCCTGATGTAGTCGCAACCTTAATCCATACGATTAGTCTGCACTTTATTGTAACACCCCAAAAGTGGCCTAGTTGGAATTTATAATTTTAATTGGATATTAAAGGTATTTTGGTAATTTGTGTAAATGGATTAAGGACTTAATTGAAGAGTTATTTAAAGTATTTAGAGAAAGAATTTTATTAGTGACCAAGTGGCAATTTGTAAGGGTTTAAAAGAGATTTAATAAGGACCAAATGCAAAAGTCAAGAAAGATGAGACAAAGGACCAATAGTAGAATGACATGTGTAATAGTTGGTGAGTGCATTAATGGGGATTTGAAAGGGAATAGAGAGAGGGAAGGTAGAATTTTGGTTTCCTGGAGAAGCTATTAGTTTTTGCCCACTTCCTTGCCCTCTCATGTTTCTTTCTCTTCTCCATTTCTACTCTTCCTTGCTTTGCATGTATTAATCCTTGATGCTTTGAGCTAGGGTTTGAGTTTTGAAGGATTCAAAGAGGTAAGTGGCAACAAGTTCTTTGGGTTTTTCTTCTTCTTCTTCTCCTTCTATAGGTATGATGGGTTTTTAAAGGCTATGTTCATGGGTTAATATAGTTGTTTGTTTTGATTGGTTGCAAGAATCTGAAGAGAAGAGGAAAGATAAAGGGAAAGGGAAGTTGGTTGATTGAAGGAAGTGAAAGTTTTGAGCTCCATTCCAGGTTTGGGAGCTTACTTAGTTATATGTTTGGAAGTTTATTTGAAGTGTTTGGTTCATCTCTTTTGGATCCTATTTGTGAGTTAAGTGTAAATGTTATTTGTGTATTTATGATATATGAAAATGCATGAGTAAAATAGATTTTGTGTACATGTGATTGTAGTGGTGAAATGATGAAGATATGCATGTTAAAATGTGAGTTAGGAACATGGACATGTGAGACGAAATCCTTGGGTTTTTGAATCTCTGTAAATGTTATTTTAATGGGTGATAATGTCCTTTAATTGTGTTAAATGACGTGTGATTTGTGTTAATAAAGTTGTAAATGAGTTTTGGAGGCCAAGAAGGTAAGCTTTTACATGTGTTAGCATGAAAAATGGACTTGGAATAAAGTTGGGTGTTGATTTTTCCTGCAAATCTCATTTTTTGCATTTCTGAGGTTGAGAAAGACCGTCTCTGTCGTGAGCGTGACAGAGACTGGCTTTTCCTCCCACTCGCGTAGGTTCCGATTTATACATTGAGGGACACGACTCGGATGGCCGAGCACAAGTCGGACAAGTGAACACGACTCGGCCATACGAACGTGCCCCTTGCATTCTGGCAGCCCGTCTCGGTTGAGGGAGCACGATACATGCTCCCCTGGGGAGGGAGAACACGAGTCGGAGGGAGGCATCCAACTCGTGTCCTCTAAAATTTTGCAGAACACGAGTCGGAGGGAATCCTCCGACCCGTGTCCTGAAGGGCCTAGCCAAGCACGAGTCGTGCTGCTGCGTCTGACTTGTGTTGGGCCTCTCTTCTGCACAGCTCCCTCAGCCACTGTTGCGACCGCGATTCCTTATCGTGAGCGCGACAGTAGCCCTGCCTGGTTGCCTCTCCTGTCTTCTAAAATGAATTTTAAACTTCCTTTTTATGGGGTTTTTCATTACATGGCAAATGATTGGGTTTTATATGTCTATAATTTGATAATTATATATTCTAAAGTAGATATGTACATGATTTATATGTCTTTAGCTTGATTCAATACACAAGTATTCATAAAATAACATGATTATAGTTGATTATCCTCTATTATATGATAATTATTTTGGATCATGATTGAGTTGTTATTTGAGCCTGGTAGTCGCAGTTAGTGGACAGATAAGCACTTTTCAAGGGTTAAGGTGTGAGTGCAGCTGCTATATGTTATCTTTTTACATGCGGACCCCATTTGGGTCATATAAGATGTTTAAGGCCTTGGTCTCCAGTATACTTCCGAGTATACATGATCATAAAATGTTTTGAGACCCATGTCTCCATATGCTTCGGATATTGTGTCCTATCAGTATCATTAGTACCCGCATCCACTAGTTAGCGAGCAAGTCAGGCTATGACTTGAGTTTAGTATACGCGATGGTTAGATGAAGTTAGTAGTTATATGAAATGTATATATGTTACGTGTGTATGTATATATGATGTGAAATGCTAAAATGTAATACTCGTATTCGGATATGAATGTTTACCTTCCGATATGCGTGCATGATAAATTCTTATTATAAGCATGAGTAGTATGTGTTTATATGACTTGGTTATTATATATATATATATATATATATATATATATATATATATATATATATATATATATATATATATATATATATATATATATATATATATATATATATATATATATATATATATATATATATATATATATATATATATATATATATATATATATATATATATATATATATGTTTGTTTGTTTCATCTTTATGTACATATATGTGTTGTACTCCCCACTAAGCGTTATCGCTTAGCACGGGTTCTTTTCCCGTGTAGGTGGCAGGTTCTTCGTGGAGTCGGACATCTGCAGGTCGGCCACTAGAAGTCTTTTATTTGGGATGGAGTATTTTGTGTCTTCCGTTGTATTTTTGTACTAAGGAGCTGATTTTGGGAAATGTAACTTTTTTGTAAAGGATTATTTTGTATATATATTTAATTGTAAATTTCTTTTTGTAATATGATATGACAATATGATTATATGTATATGGATATGTTATCTTTTGATTAAATGTACTTGTTTTCTTAACATGTCTTGAGTATATGTATGCGTTTAATTGAGTTGTACGCGTAATGCTCCGGCATCCCTCTAGCGGGCGTAACGGGGTGTTACATTTATAGGTAACAAATTGCATTTAAAAGACAAAAACACAGAATTGCTTTCAAATCTTAGGTTTAAAAAGATTTCTGAATTTCAAAATTACAAAAACACTTTCTTAACTAGGTTAATGCTTAGGGAAGATTCCAACGAACCATTTTTGAAAGAAAAATTCCTTGCAGGCCTTCCTACCCTTCTCGAATAAAGAGTCGAAACAAAAATCAAAGAAGCTTTTGGGATTGGTCAAATCCCTTATAACCATTTAGCCTATGGGGAATTAGTCATCTTCATGCAAAAGGAAGGTTTAAAAATCTGCCAAGATTTAAAACTTCAAAAACATTTAAAATGGGAAATGAAGAAAACAAGGTAAGAATTAGGATCTTTTTGCAAATAGCTTGAAATATCCACTGAAAACCCAACAAAGTCTTATGGAGGTTCCTATACACAATCCATCTAAAAGCCTTGCAAATGACTTTCTTCGAAACCAAATAAGGAAGAGTTTTGCAAAATATCAAAACCTTACAAAAAACATAAGTCTGCCAGAAAACCTTCCAAGCCTCGGTTTTCAAAACAGGTAAATTGTTATAAATACAACAGACCTGGTGATATTTAAAAATATTGCACATTTAATAAAAACTTCATGAGTTACATTTAGAGGAAGAAACAGTTCAAAAAATTGAAGCTATCCTCGTTGAAACTTCTGATGAAACTCAAACAGAATTAACAAAAAATGAAGATTCTTTCCAAATCAATGAATTAGCTACCCTTGATTCCTCTAGCAGTGAGTCAGGTACTAGTTCAAAATTAATAAATGTTTTGACAAAAGATCAAGAATTAATTCTTGATATATTAAAACAAGTGAAAGATTCAAAACTTCAGAAAGATATCATAGAAAAACTTTTGAAGTCATTTGAACCTAAACCTTCAAAACCTATCACTTCATCTCTCATTCCAAATAGCACTTATGATCTCACCAATATTTTAAGTACTAAAACAATACCAAAAACTCTTGTTACATTTCCATCGCTTCAAGAAGAAATTAAGAGCTTACAAATCTTAAGTAAAAATAGGAGAATGATTCAAAACTTCTTCATACTTTTCTATCACAAGACTCTAGTTCTAGTGATAAGGAAAATGAAGAAAATGAAAATGCTAATCTAGACTTAAAAAACAAAATTCAAAGTTTAGAGCATGCTCCAAATGACTTTTTGTTTGTTTTACGAGAAGTAACTTTAAGAATATGTTTGGTAAAAATTTCTCTTGTTTTTGCAAATGATTTTAAAATTGATACAGTTGCTCTTTTTGATACAAGAGCAAATTTAAATTTCTTAAAAAGTTGTATCGTTCCAAAAATATTTTTTGAAAAACTTGTTGCAGCTAACAACTCCGACATGAAAATCAAATTAAAAACAGAAGCTTTCATTCAAAATGGCAGCATCTTCGTCAAAACTCCTTTGTTTTACTAGAAAATATTAGTCATATTATCATTCTGGGGACTCCTTTCATTAATATGATCACTCCCTATACTATCAGCTATGATGGTATTTCTTTTAAAACAAATAGGGAAAAAATCGTTTTGTCTTTTGTTGAAAAACCCATAACAAGGAATTTAAACATTTTAAAAGCTTGTTCTGTTTACAAAAATGAATTGAATTGTATAATTCAAGGAAAACAAAAACACTTACATTTTCTCAAACAGGATGTTTCCTTTTTCAAAATTCAAAAGGGTTTGAAAAATGATTTGGTAAGACAAAGAATTTTTTATTTTCGAAGAATAATTGAAAATGAGATTTGTTCAGATTTACTAAATGCTTTCTGGAATAGAAAACAACATACGGTTCATCTATCATATGAAAATGATTTCTCAAAAAGACAAATCCCAATGAAAGCTAGACCCATTCAAATGAATCATGAACTCGAAGAACACTCCAAAAAAGAGATTCAAGATTTGAAACAAAATGGTCTAATCATAGAATCCAGATCTCCCTGGAGATGTGAAGCTTTTATGACAACAAAAACTCTGAAATTGAAAGAGGCATGAATAGGCTTGTATTTTAATTACAAACCATTAAACAAGGCTTTAAAATGGATTCGATATCCAATTCCAAACGGAAAAGATCTTTTGCAAAAATTGCATTCTACATTTGCTTTCTCAAATTTTGATATGAAATCAGGTTTTTGGCAAATCTAGATTGAAATAAAAGATCGTTACAAAACTGCTTTTACAGTCCCTTTTGGTCAGTATCAGTGGAAGGTTATGCCATTTGGATTGAAAAACGTTCGTTCAGAATTTTAGAGAATTATGAATGAGATTTTTAATCCTTTTTCAAACTTTTCTATTGTTTATATCGATGATATCCTTATCTTTTCAGAGTCGATTGAACAACATTTCAAAAACCTCAAGACTTTTTTCTATGTGGTAAAGAAAAATGGGCTTGTTGTTTCAAAAACAAAGATCTGTCTTTTCCAAACAAAAATTCGTTTCTTAGGACATTATATTTCCCAAGGAACAATTACTCTTGTCGAGAGATCCTTCGCTTTTGCTGATAAATTTTTGGAAAGAAGTTTAGATAAAACCATGCTTCAGAGATTCCTAAGAAGTATGAATTATGATTTAGATTTTTGTCCTAATATTAACCGTCTAGTAAAACCTTTGCATGATAGGTTAAAGAAAAATCCTGTAACTTGGTCTGATGACCATACAAGCATAATTCAACAAATTAAGAAACGGATCAAAGAGATTCCATGCCTGCATTTAGCTGACCCCTTTAGCACCTAAGATTATTGAGACTGATGCGTCTGACTTAGGTTATGGAGGTATTTTAAAACAAAAAGTGGGCAGGAAAGAATGCACAGTCTAGTTCACATCTGCATATTGGAATGATTGTCAAAAGAATTATTCTACAATTAAAAAGGAGATTTTTTTCTATTGTTATGTGCATTTCAGAATTCCAAAGCAATTTACTAAATTAAAAATTTTTACTTCACATTGATTGTAAACCTACTAAGGAACTTTTACAAAAAGATGTTCATAACATTGCATCAAAAAAATTTTTTTACAAATGGCAAGCTATCCTTAGTATTTTTGATTTTGAAATTAAATTTATTAAGGGAGATAAAAACTCGATTCCTAATTTTTTAACAAGAGAGTTCCTTCAAAATAGGACCTGAAACTACCGAGAAAATTAAAGGAAAAAGGGAAAGAGGTCCAAAAAGAAGACCAAAAAATTTCAAAACCTATAGCAACCTCGTCTGCCATAGAAATAAAATCATAGGCCCAAATTGTTGAAGAGAATGAGGAGGCCCTAAGCAAACAGTCTCAGATCCAACAATGGATTGAGACTGTAACACTCCATAAATATACATAGGGGGAATTCACCCACCTAGAGGAGTGAGTGCCCGTATAGATAAGTGTGTCACCAAGTAAAACAAAACATGCATAGCAAAGGTGTTCAACAACAACCACAAAATAGAATACTTTAAACTTTAAACCTCAAATAATAGATCAACAGAATTTCGCAAAATCTCATTTATATAGGCGTAACAAGATGTTCATTACAAAAAAAAAAGGAGGTACAGAAATATCCTTCCATAATTACAAAAGATTAAAAAATCATATACATAACTAAAAGGGTGTACATCAGAGTAACTAAATACAAAATACAAGGCTACAAAGGAAATCTCTCTAATATAATGGCTCTAATGGCTACGGATCGGGCTCCTCAAAAACTCTGACCGCTTCCACACCTACACGGATGAAACACCTGTACTAAGTGATAATGATTAGTGGGGAAAGTAAAAGATGAACGACCACTCACAGTGGCCGTCAAAGCAAAACACATACATATAGCACATACAAAAATATACATATAATCATGGAAGAATGTAATACTTATCATATTTGAGATTCACCATAGATACTTGACAGAATAACATTCATCTAACATCATAAGACAAATTCGCATTCATATGATAACTAAAGATATGCTTGCAGACTCAAAGTCATGAATAATGAGTAAACACATTAGTCCCCGTGGGTATAAACAAAAGCAATTTCTTTCATTTTCATTCAAAAACATTTTCATTGGGGATCTTAAACAACATCCAAACACATAATCGCGAGGACCCAAATGGTGACCTGATTAGGGTCCAGAACACCAAAGAGGCTGCAATAATAGAACTCTATAGGCATGTCTATTAATCCACTAACTTGACTCCTGCAGGCTAGGCATAATTCAACACACTGAACACATATCAAAGATATTGAATAACATAATAATTCTTAAATAAGTGTAATTGCAATGCATGAGTGAGTAATCATGCAAAAATGGCATATAAATAAATAACATAGAAGAACAGGGGACAGTCGCGCTCGCAACAGAGGAAAAATTTGCCCACTGTTGCATTCAAGACAGCCTCCGCGCTCGGGCGAGGAAGGGCTGGCGGGCCTTTGTCGCTCTTGTCATAGAGGGCGGGCAAGATAACTATCTTGTTCGTGCACGAAGGTACGCTCGAGGTAGTAACCAGCCCGGCAGTTGCTCGGCAATCGAGCTCTCTATCACCCTCACGACCAAGGTCGTGCCCACGATAGAGACACTCTTTGCTAGGAGCTAGAATGACTGGGCTCTGTCGCGCTCATGACAGAATCAGTTTTCCAACTCCCTCAATCGATCTGCAGAAATCTCATCGCCCAAACCATCCCCTATCATGCAATCCATTTAACAAACTTCAACACAAACCTCATCAAGCATTCCCAACATGATATACAACATAAAATCCGAATTTTGATTCTAATGAATAGGCATTAAAACATCCAAATAATCTATTCAAACCACAATTATTCAAACCTAGAATTTTGCCCATAAACCATCTGAAATCATACCCAAACTCCATTCACTTCCAAATTCAACAATCCCTCTTTAAATTAACAACATGAACACCATTTTCACGCCCAATTTCTAAAAATTAAAATATTAATTCGAAGATAGAGAAATTATGAAAAAACAAGCAAATTTCCAAACCTTAAATTCCAAAGCTCCAGTGAATTAATGAGCTAAACTTCCACCAATAATCTCATTTCCTTTAGGATCCTTAGTAGGAATTTTAGCTACAACAAACAAAAACACCAAAACTCATAAGCCCTAAACACATACATACACACACAAATGTGAAACGCAAAAAGGAGAAGAAGAAGAAGAAGAAGAACAAACACTTACCGGCATAGCTCTTGAATTGCTAACACCAACCACCAAGACAACAAATGAGGAAAAGGGTAGAGCAAGGAGGAGAAGAAGAGAGGCTTTGATAGAGAAAGGGAAAATGGGAGAGAGAGGAGAATGGGAACAACTGGTCTTGGTTCTCTCTTTCATTTTCTCTTTCTTTTGACTAAGTCTATCTCTATCCTCCTCTTCTCTTTCTCCACTTGTCATCTTCCTAAGGTGGCTTATGGCAATTTTCCACTTCTAGTCCTTTTAATCTCCCCAACATAACAATTAAACAACACAATTAAAATATAAAACACAACTATACCCTTAAACAACACACACACACCTACACATACACATGCTCAAACTACTAGGGTGGGAATCGGGGTGTTATAGAGACACTTTCCAAATAGCTAGAATGTGGCTCACTCTTCAAAATTTTTCCTGAACAGCAGTCAGGTAAAAACTCTCAAACTGTTTTGAAGCAAGAGGAAGGATCTTCATCTTCAAAACCCTCCTCTAAAAAGATTGCAAAACCTATACAAGAAACTTCTTGTGATAGAATTCTTATCAAACCCTCCGACCTTGGAGTTGTCTCTTCAAAATCCTCTCGAGAGGAATTTTCAAAAATTACTTTAACATATAATAGTTCTGAAATTGTTTTACCTCAATTGAAAATTTTTTTAAATTATTTTGTTAAAACAGATTACCAATACATTTGGACAATGGAAGAAGGATTTTATCCTTAAAACCCTCTGATGGCCATTTCAAAAGTTTTCCCAAAAGGCTTGCTTTTCAAACCACAGGATTTTAAAAAACCATAGCCATACTACAGGGCAATCTTAGAATTAACGGGTTATATGTCCACTGTAGACAATCCAAAAATTGGACAAGTAAATTACTCAATGGAAAAAATCCATAAAGTTCTCTCTCCTCTCGAGTAGCAACAAAACCTTCACCAACCCAAAACTTTTCCCGTTGACTTTAAAACCACGTATAACTATTGCCGAACCTATTCTTACTGGGATTATCAACAGGCCTAGTACAATGCCTTTCTCTTTCAAAATACAAATTTCACCCATACTTTGTTGTTTTATTTCAACCTCAAACAGGAGCCTTCTAAAATCCCTTTCTGATTCTCTCACTGGTGGAAATTGTATGGAGATTCTCCTGAAATTCTAAAACTCCAAATTCAGGAGAGCTATAACCTTTTTAAAACCTCTTACAAACCTTCTGACAAAGAAAAAATATTTCATACTCTAATGCTTTTTGCAACAAAATTCTTTTTACCATAGGTAATGACCTAGTATCTAAACTATCAGCAGTAAGAAGCACAGATAAATCTTATCAGAAGATTTAAAACCAGATGGTGGATGAAGTTCTCCATTCCTGACTGCATCAAAAAACCAGCTGTTAACTTATGGCTTCAAAGCCAAGGCCTTCTCAAACCAGATCCTTCAACAACATAGTTTCTGGCCTAGAAGTCCTTCACCCAAACCCAGATGGCAGCAACAAAAACTACAGAAGAATACTTTTGGATAATGGCCCAACTCCTTCCAAGTGAGGCCTCACCGTCGAAAGCTTTCCCAGAACATTCAAAAGCAGGCTCTTCAATAGGTTTTGAGCCCATAGTCGATTTGAGCGATAACAATGGACATAACTGCTACAATATTTTTCCAAACTCTTATTTAAGCCCAAAAATAAGACATTTTGTAAACATGGGCCTAGCCCATTCATTTTCTTTATATTGTAAATTTTTTAAAACATAGGCTCAGCCCACAACTCTGTAAAGGCCCAGCTTATAAAAAAACAAGTCAAAACGAAAATAGTAAAAGAGATTATTCTGTCGACTAATTTTCATCTTTTTCAAATAGCTATCATGAAGGTACAGGATTTTAGCATGTGAAGACTCATCTTTACAGCTCATCTAGTCACTTCAAGCTCTTGAGATTTGCAGCAAAACTCGCTATTTAAGGATCCTTTCTTCCCAGTTGAAGGCAGAGATTTATTTTGGAGAGTATTCCTAGTCTTCTAACTCTTTAACACTCAGTAGAAATTCTAGGTAGCTCATGTGTTGAGCAATAAACCCTTGTAATTATTGAGCTGAGCATTTATCTCCTAAAGCTTGTAATTATTTATTTTCTTAAAACCTGTAAGTGTAGCTCATGTGTTGAACAATTTTACCTTACAGTTTCTTTATTTTTTATTATTATTCAAATCAATATATATATGTGTGTGTGTGTGTGTGTGTGTGTGTTTGTTTGTTTTCCATATACTTGTGATTTTCTTTTTGCATTTTAAGTATGTTCTGCACTTGCAGCTTAGGCTGATATGAAGCATTAGAAACACTATTCATCTTATTGCTTTCCACTTGCATTGCATTTTAGATTTAGGTTGTAAAATCCATTCATGGATATTTGTTGTGTTTTTAATTTACCCTCTGATCCTGCGGCGTCCTAGGTATTAGAGCCGTGGGGGTGATAGAATTTATAAGATAGATTGTTCATATTTTGGTAAATTTAAATTGTTCTTGAAAAATGAAGATATTAGCTGGGTAATGATAGTTGCAAGGCAGTAAGCCCATTTTAAGCCATTGGTACACTACAAGAAAATCAGAATTTTTCGACGGAAAGTAAGAAATTTTCATCAGGAAATTCAATTACCGACGAAAAATAATTCCGTCGGTAATTAAGACGTAGGCAATTTGGCCGACAGAAATTTGAATTCCATTGAAAAAATTGCCTACGAAAAGTTGAATTCCGTAGGCAATTTTGGCGATGGGATTTAAATTTTCGTCGGTAAATTTGCCTATGGAATTCAATTTTTTGTAGACAATATTTTCGACAGAATTAAATTTCCATCAGCAAATTTGCCTACGAAATTAATATTTTCGTCGGCAAAATTGCCTACGGAATTCAATTTTTCATCGAAAAAGTTAATTTTTTTTAATTAATTTTTGAAACCTATAACATTATAACCTGTAATATTAATATACAAATAATGAAAATATATAAATAATATTAAAATTTTAATATCCAAAAATAAAATAATATAATTTAAATTGTACTAATAATATATTTTAAATTGTACCAAGTATATAGTTAATAATTATTTAAAGGACATAATAGTAATAATGTATATCTATTGTAAAATCCTAAATAAGCTGAAGGTGGCGGTGGCGGCAGTGGCGGCGAATGTGTAGGATTAGACTGGTGCGATGATGATTCAACTATACCCCTCAAATTAGCCATCTCATTGCGTAGTTCAGAAATGAAGTTGAGTGCACCTTGCCTTTGAGCCTGTGATTGTTGCAATTCAGATTGCAGTTCATGTACAGTATTCTGAAGTTTATATACTTCACTAGAAGCAGACCGTCTATTAGATGCCGCTGTACTTGAACTGGAGGAATGCGAGTAACAAGTGTTGGCAAAAGAACCTAAGCCAAATACCCGTCCTCGCTGGTCTCTTCCACCAACCATGTCAAAATAAATTTGAGTCTCATCAACATTTTCAGAACTTTGTGAACGTTGCTGAATTGTCTCTTACACTTATTCCTGTCGTAAAACAAAGGTTTATTATTAATTAATGATAACAAATAACTAATATCATCAAAGTATTAGTAAAATATAATAATTTTTACATACATGTAAATGTCTGGCTCGTGAATTGACGAATATTTTACCATCATGATTTTTTATATGGGTGTGTAAAAAGACCTCACCTGGTGTAGGCGGTCTATCCGTCGATGTTTCCTGCAAACAAATTAAAAATCATAATTGAAGTGATTTTTATTGACTAGTTCTATAAGTTCTTACTAAAATTTTGTCAGAGTTTCCCCTTAATTTTGAACAAACCTCCTGTACACAAAGTCAAAAATAACACTTCTGAATCATTTTTTTACTGGCATCCGACAACAATTCAAACTCCTAACACAATTTTGCCTTTCCCATCCACCTTTATTCAATCAGGCATTATATAAATTATTAGCAGGTTGTATATATTGTAATAAGAGAACTCTTAAGTAAAACAGTAATGTATTTTATTACTTACAAGTCTTTGTGCATGCTCTCGATGGGACATCGATCCTCCAGTATGCAGGCATGAAGTGACTCCATCAGGTCCTCCCCGTTTATTATTAGAATTTCGCTCTAAAATGAAAAGTGCCTCGGGTGTCGTCCAATACTGTTGCCAGTGTACCCATATATCTTCGGGGTCGTACACCATCATTGTGTAACCCGCATACTAAGTCTCTATAACATGCTCGAGCACGAATCTCCCATACACGATACATGATGTGATCAAATTTCTCATCCCAGTAAAATTATTTCTTAAGAAAAATGCAACAGAAAAACATATTGTAAGTATAAACAACAATTTGTTATGTAATTACTATTATCATAATTTATTACCTTAAATTCTTCAAAATAAAAATTCTTTGTTTCTTGGGACTCCTTCTTCTAGACATAACCATCGTAATCTATTATGTTCTTGAATGTCATCGTCATTGAGCGTGAGCACTTTCCTGAAGGATTCAAACTAATATACAACAATTTTCACAAAGTCATAAAAAGTAATCACTATCGTTAAAATCAAAACAACTTAAATTGTAATCACTTACTCCTTAGCCATAATGGTGATATAAATTCTTCCATCAACCCCACTGAGCCAGGCATAGGCTGTTCCGCTGCTTCTGTTCTCGAAAACTGAGATGGCATACCTTTAGTTTTTGCTATTGGAGTAGATCTAGTATTCTGAGTGCTAGAATGGATGCTTGGTGATGCAACAGTCGGAGTGCTAGTATTGAAAACAGGCGACGCATTAGTAGATGGGGTTGATGCCTCACCAATAGTCTCATCCTGTGGCAACTTGAGCCGTGGTGGATTCATATTACTCTTTTGCCTCTTATGTATTTTTTAAACCTGACATTAAAAATAATTTATTAGTCAACAAATATATATTTTCAATTGTATACAAAATATATCAACTAAAAAAAATTGGTGCAATAATAACTCTTCTCACATGATATGAAATTAGTTAAACTAATTTTTCGCTGTCATCGTTTAGCTCTAAATCATAATCACAACCATCCTCATCTTTTGAAGAATAAGATTCAAATTCAGCCTCGTCATTTGATACCTCACCCGTCAAAGATTCATCATCTTCCCCACACAAAATATCCATATATTCATTGTCTGCATTGTTTAAAGTTTCATTATCATCATAAGTCAGAGTTTCATTAATTTCATGAATGTCCGATTGTTCCTCTTGAAAAGCATCGTTATTTTCATATCGTTCACTTTATCCCGTAGCTTTCTTTTCAAATATGCCTCTTGGTTTTACCTTGCAAGCTGACAACCAATCCGATTTATCTCGTTTTAAGCTTGGGTAAGGGACACAATACACCTGAATCACTTGCATTGCCAATACAAAAGGTTTAAAATTACTAAATCTTCTTCGCTGGTTGATATCAACTAAATTGTATCTGCTATGCAGCTTCGTTCCAACGTTAATAGTTGGATCAAACCATTCGCACTTGAATAATACACAGTATTTTATTGGCAATGCAGGATACTCAACTTCAATTATCTCAATAATTTGGCCATAACAATCTTTAAATTCCCCTTGTATGCAAACACCACTATTTACTGTTGCTTTATCATGACCATGGCTTTGTGTATGAAATTTGTATCCATTAACGAAATATACCGGATACGATTCAACATATCACAAAGGTCCTTTTGCAAGATCCATGATGAACTTATTCTCAATTGAGTTTGTTGATACCGTAACAAATTAGACTTCCAATATGGCAAGTCCTAAAAGATGCTTCTTTTTTTCCAACCAAAGTTTTTGTTGATTCTACTATTAACTTCTTCAGCATCAAGTTCTGTAACTTTAAGCAAACCTAACTCATCAATCTCTTGCAAGATTTCATCACTACCTCTAACCACAGAAGGTGGTCCTTGTACTACTCGATTCTTAATAAACTTTTGCTTATTGCGTCGAAAAGGGTGATCTAGTGGAAGGAATTTCCTATGGTTGTCAAACCAAGATGTTTTGCATCCATTTTGATGATAAAAAGCATCTGAGTCATCGCCACAGTAAGGACAAGCTAATTTCCCAACCGTGCTCCAACCAGATAACATAGCATAGGCAGAAAAGTCACTGACCGTCCACATTAACGCTGCTTTCATCATAAAATTCTATTTCAGAGATGCATCATATGTTTCAATACCGATATCCCATAGCTGTTACAATTCAGATATCAATGGTTGTAAGTAAACATGAATTTTATGCTTTTGATTCCAAGGCCCTAGAACTATCACCGTCAAGAACATATATGCCTCCTTCATACACATCCATGGGGGCAAATTATAAAGAGTAATTATGATTAGCCATGACGAATATTATTGGCCTGATGGACCAAAAGGTTGAAAACCGTCAGTGCTCAAACACAGCCGAATACTTTGAGGTTCAGAAGCAAAACCAGAATGGATGTTATTGAAATGTTTCTATATAACTGCATCCGATGGATGGCTCATTATTCCATCTATGTGTTCATGTTCATCATGCAATCTCATTTGAAGTGCAGTAATCTCAGATGCATATAGTCTCTGCAGTCTCGGGGTTAGCAAAAAATAGTACATACGCTTCCAAGGTACTAATTTTTGCTTCTTAGTACAATTTTTGGATTTGTACCTAAGTTGACTACAAAATTTGCATTCCTATAAATCCACGTCATCTCCCCAAAACAACATACATCCCAACCTGCAACAGTTAATTTTCTCAATAGGCAAACCTAGATCTCTAATCAGTTTCTTCATATTGTAAAAATTATCCACCATTTTATGGTCAGGAGGCAACGATTCATTGTACCAAGCAAGAATTTTATCAAAACTTCGATTAGAAATATGACCTTCAGATTTTATGTTTAATATTCGAGCGACCGAAGATAACTGAGTCATACTATCACAACCTGGCCATAATTCTTGATCGGCTGAATTTAGTAAGTCATAGAATTTTATCGCATTTGTGTTGGGTTCTTCGACATGAGGTATATTTTCCCTAAAATCAGGTCCAGCTGCATCATATACCATTTGGACATATGGATTATCAGTAACACGTACATCATATGTCATAAATTCACCGCCACCGTCAACTTCACCCACATTTACTGACATGTTACCCACATTACCCATCGAGGTGCTACAAATTGATGGTTCCCCATGACGTGTCCACTCAAAATAATTTGGAACAAATCCCTTTCTTAGCAAATGAAAATATACTTCACCAATAAGAAGATAACTAATATGTTTGCACTTTTTGCATGGACATCTAATTTTTGGACCGTCCATGTATGCAGGTTGAGAACTTGCATATTCTATAAATAACTGAACCCCTTCCACAAATTCAGGATTAATATAACCATCGGGTGTTTTCCTTCTATACATTCAAGATCTATCAACGTTACTCATAATTATTGCAAATCTGTTATATGATCAAAGTGACTACGTAATTAGAATTAACTATATCTAGTTAAAAATAAAAAAAAAAAACAACATATAAGATACAATGTTAGGCACCAATAAAATCCTAACGTAATACCAATTTATTAATTTGGATTCAATCCAATACTAATAATAATAATGATCATCATTACAATAATAATAATAATCATAATTATAATAATAATGCAAAATTTAATTCGTCAAATATGCAGTTTTATTATTGATTAATAATAATAATAGTAATATTATTCTTAAAAAAATTTATTAATATTATTATATTTTAATAATAATAACAATAAATTGAAATTTGACATTTAGGCTTTCGTTTTTACTTTAAAAAATGTTAAATGACCAAATAGACTCGAGCCCAATATAGGATCTAATATTTATATACTATATCATAAAAAGCAAAAGTATGCAAAACAAAAATAGAAAAAATGGTTAATTGGAAAATCAATTTAAATCGAATCGCATTTCTTGATTAATTGATTCACTAGTTTAGCTTTTCAATTATATTTTTTATATTTTTAATTTTCAATTATGCTTTTAAATTTTGAATTGCAGTTAAGTGGTTTACTATATGTACGTTTTTATTTTTTTGGTCAAAAAGTTTCTCTCTGAATTTTATATAATCTTTTTATATTAAATATGTATTATTTCATTTTACTCTCCAAAAAGTTTATTTGGATAATATTGAAATACAAAATAGATATTTTTTTATATATTAAAATGAGGTTTGTAATTTTGTATTTTACTTCAAAAAATTATTTATATTTTGAATTGTGTTGGAAAATTATAGATAATAATAAATATTTAGATTAGTTAATAATTTTTAATAGAATATCAATTATTAACACCTAAAAAAGTAGAAAAAAAAAGTGCAGCATTGACTCAATCATATGGTACTGTAGAAATAGTGTCAAACATCGTTGACGCGAAGTTGCGATGTTTAAATGTATACTTTGTCCTAATGTGGTTGTAATGTTATGATTAATCCCTAATTTTAAAACAATCACAGTGAACTGTGGGCTTATCAATAAAAGGGAAAGCTCACCTACAAAATAAATTATTATATATTCTATCTTTTTGAAATGATATTTTATGTGTGACTAATAAAATTAATAGCTTCAAAATAAAAGCATATTCAATAAAATTATACACCTTCATTAATGTTCTCCCTGTGAAGTACTGAGTGTGCATCTGATGTTTGAGATAATTCGAAATATTAATTTCATCCAATATGATCATATATTTATATCATAAAAAAATATGGAGCTTCAATCCAAATTATCGAAACTTTTTTTAATCAGATTATTCTAGCTCCAAACAATCCAAAATTATATTTGTAATGTTTTAAATATATTAAAGTAATAAATGATAAATTACATTACATTTCAAAATCTATATTAATTTGACAATAATTTTAAATTTACATTCCAAACATTAAAATTAATTAATAAAAAATATAATATCTTTAATTTCATCCACAGTGAATACAAATTAGTATAATAATTTATTTTTCTTAAATATTTAATCCAAAGAATTATAAATGATATGATAATTATGACTATTTCTTTTTATAATTTTCATTTAAACAAGCATAAATAAATGAACAATCAAATTAATTGAGCAAAAATAATTTGATAAAAAAATAACTAACATAACCATTATTAATAATAATAATTATTATTATTATTATTAACATTATTATTTACTAATAATAACAATATTTAACATAGCCGTTTAATAATAATAATAATAATAATAATAATAATAATAATAATAATAATAATAATAATAATAATAATTATTATTATTATTATTATTATTATTATTATTATTATTATTATTATTATTATTAACATTATCATTTAATAATAATAACAATAATTAACATAACCATTTAATAATAATAATAATAATAATAATAATAATAATAATAATAATAATTAACATTATTACTTAACAATAATTAACATAACCATTTAATAATAACAATAATAATAATAATAATATTTAAAATTAATATTTAATAATAATAGCAATTAACATAACCATTTAATAATAATAATACTAATAATTCAGATTATTCTTTAATAATAATAATAATTAAAATTAATATTTAATAATAATAATAATAATAAAAACACAAAATGTAAAACGTTACCTCATGGCAGGGAGTACCACGGCAACCAAGGAGGAGCGCCGGCGGCAGGAGGCGGAGCCGACGAGCAGCAGCGCGACGGCAGCGAGGCGGAGATCCACCGAAAGCACATCGGCGACGCACGGGAAAGGCAGATCGGAGGAGGGAGATGGGGGGAAAAGGAGGAAAGGGAAGGAGGGGAAAAGGAGGAAATGGGGGAGGGGAGAACGGTGCCGGGGGAGGGGGAGGGCAGATCGGCTCCGGAGGGGGGAGGGGGAAGGTCAGATCGGCGGAGGGAGAGAGTCACATCGGTGGAACTGCCGCGCAGAAGAGACCAGCGAAGAGAGAAGGGAGAGGAGAGAGAAGAGAGAAAAGGGGAGGAAAGAGTATTTATCTAAAATATTTAGCGACGGAAATATATTCCATCGCTAAATATAGCGACGGAATAAATGTTTTCGTCGCTACATATAGCGACCGAATGTATTTCTGTTGCTCATATAAAAATATAATTTTTTTGAAAACTTTTAGCGACGAAAAATTGATTCTGTCGCTAAATATATTTTTCATTGCTAGATTAATTTAAAATATTTGTATTTTTTTTGGCAACGGAAAATTAATTTCGTCACTAAATATAGCGACGAAATCATTATTTAGCGACGAAAAAATATTCCTTCGCTAAATTTAATAAATAAATTTTTCGCAAATTGTTTGCGATGGTATTTATATTTCGTCGCTAAATTTCATCGTTTGGTGCCACATATAGCGACGAAGAATTTATCTGTCGCTGATTTGCGTCGCTAAATTTGGCTCAAATTTGTCACGCCATTAGTGGATACGAAAATTTTTTTAGCGACGGCTTTTTTTTTCGTCGCTAAATAGCGACGAAAAAGAAAGTTCGTCCCTATTTAGCGATGGAATAATTTCCGTCGTAAATTTCATATTTTCTTGTAGTGGTAGGCGTGGAGGGCAGTAAGGTTCCAAGGAAAGTTTATCCAGCTGAGAAAATACATTTTTCAAAAACAAATTAAAATTTTCAAAATTATGGAAAATTTATATTGTAGATCTACTTCTTTTTCAAGTTTTTTTACTACAGATTCTGTAGAACAAAGTTGCAACAAGTCATCAAGAGTGAAGAAATCACTATTGAAGCTTTTGAAAAATCTATAAATAGCTGGGAAATTTCAAAAATAAGAAAAGATCAAGTCTTTGAGACTGGTCTATTTCAAAACCTTTTCAAAACTGATTTTGTGATCAAAACAGAATAACGAGATGTTCAAATTTCAAAACCATTTGAAACATATCATCTTCTCTCAAAAAGAACACTTCAAAACATCGAGACAAGAAATCTAATTGCATACATATAGGTCATGTCCAAGTGGGAATCAAACCTTTAACAAAAGAAGGCTTCAAAACTTCAATACTCTATGTTTTGAGGTATGCCAGATTTTTAAATTTTCAAGATTGCATGATAGCCTCAGTAGAATCTAGTCTATGACAGTGACCTATCTCTTTTGAATGCTATCCTATTTTTCTAATTGCTTTAAATGATAAAAATATTTTAAAGTCATTAGTTTTACAAATCAAAACTCATAATTACAAAATGCTGAATGGATCAGTTCCACTAGTAGTTATTTTCAAAGTGCATTATAAAGCAATGGTTTCTGCTTTTACTGCAACAAAAAACAAGGATTTCAAAAAGGGTGAAACCTTATATTTAGAAATAGATCTTTTAAGATCTAACACTGTTATTCCAAAATCTATCCTTTGGAGAGACATTAGTCTTCCCGAAGAATGGATCTTGGAAGGAATCTCAAGACCAAAATCTCCTGAATAGGCAAAATCAAATACGCACTTGAGGGAAATTACTCATTACAATGATAGAAAGGTCAAAATAACCTTCAGTAGAGCTTCCAGTCATCGATACTCTGATGCTGGTTCTTCCACGAGTACTATAGACATAGGTAGAGCCTCAAGGCTGCCCTCAGTGATTCATTTGCCCGATAGGATAGATAGTTTTGAAAAACCAAGATTTTCTTGTTTAAGCATTCCAAGTGTTTCTTTTCAAAATGTGGATTATTCTTCGAATGTACCTAAACAGGTCTATACCAGACCACAGGTAGGTGATGAAGAGTAACAAAATAATTCACCTCCAACTTCACCGTCTTTTTCGATAGTAACAGAAAATGTTATAAACGAGCTAAATGTTTTAGAAAAAGAATTTGAAGTTGACAAAAATTTCTTACATCAAGATTTCTATTCTTTCAAAAATTCAGAAAATATAAATTGGTTTTTCAAAAATTTTCTGAACAAAAGAAAAGAAATTCAAAAAGAGTTTTATGACTTCGTCAAAGAAAATAAAGCTCACGTTTTATTCTTTTACTGGTTTGAAATTTATGCATCTCAGAATATAATTTCATATCCATTCAAATCAAACACCAAATCTGTAAACCCTGTCACCATTAGGAAAAAGGTTACAGAATGGGAAATATTTGATAGTAAGAAAATTCATTCTAAACATCCACCTTTAAGGCAAATCAAAATTGAACATCTAGAAACCACTGTAGATGCTCCACCTTACAAAACTACGAGCAATGATTCAAACAAGGATATTAAAAATATTCTTCAACAAAACAACTTTAAAAACACTCATCTTGGTACAATTGCTAAGAATTTAACTTGGATAAAAATCCACTGTTGTTTCCCAAGTTGAGACAGCAGATTCAAAACTAAGAAGCCGTATTTTTAAACCTTTCTAGGTTTCTAAGACAAGTCAAAAACTATTCAGGGAAGGTATATTAGAGTTTGCCGAAGCCCTTCGCAACCAACTTAGTAGGATAGAGCAAACCTCTACTTCTACTCTAGAAGTTGTTCAGGACACTCCTAACCGAAGCAAAACTGTTAGCACTTTAGATCAGATATCCAACTCTGAAGAGAAATAACAAACTCAAAATGAGGAGTTATGCAGATTCCATTGGAAAAAAGGCCAACCTTTGGCCACAGCACGAGACCTAGGCATAGAAAACAGTTCAAACATCTTGTCTCAGTCTAATTTTAATGCCTCTATTGTCTTTGAATGGAACAAAGATGGTATGTCTGAATGTAACATCCTTAGTCCCCTCCAGCAGATGACCATGGCCATTTATGCTTACAAAACCCAAACGAATACACTTGATAAAGATAATACTGAATTCTTGATTGAGGTTTTTCAGGACAACTGAAAAGATGGTGGGATTATCATCTTACTGCCCAACAACGATTATAAATATTAAGTGCCATTCAGACCATGGAGGGTGGAGCAACCATTCTCGATGAGTTTAGTAACCCAATTCCTAATGCAGTCGCAACCCTAATCCGTACGATTAGTCTGCACTTTATAGGTGATCCATCTCATTTAAAAGACAAAAACACATAATTGCTTTCAAACCTTAGGTGTAAAAAGCTTTCTAAATTTCAAAATTACAAAAACACTTTCTTAATTAGGGTAATGCTTAGGGAAGATTCCAACAAACTATTTTGGAAAGAAAAATTCCTTGCAAGCCTGCCTACACTTCTAGAGAAAGAGTCCGAGGCAAAATCAAAGAATCTTTTGGGATTGGTCAACTCCCTTATAATCATTTAACCTATGGGGAATTGGTCAGCTTTGTGCAAAAAGAAGGTTTAAAAATCTGCCAAGATTTAAAACTTCTAAAACATTTAAAATGGGAAATGAAGAAAACTAGGCAAGAACTAGGATCTTTTTTCAAACAGTTTGAAGTCTCCACTGAAAACACAACAAAGTCTTGTGGACGTTCTTGTATCCTACAAAAATCATTACAAACTATTTTCTTCAAAACCAAATAAGGAAGAGTTTTACAAAAAATTAAAACCTTACAAAAAACATAAGTCTGCAAGAAAACCTTCCAAGCCTCGATTTTCAAAATAGGTAACTTGTTATAAATGTAATAGACCTAGTCACATTTCAAAATATTTCACATTTAACTAAAAACTTCATGAGTTGCATTTAGAGGAAGAAACAGTCCAAAAAATTGAAGTTATCCTCATTGAAACTTCTAATGAAACTCAAACAGAATCAACAAAAACTGAAGATTCTATCCAAATCGATGAATTAGTTGCCCTTGATTCATCTAGCAGTGAGTCGAGTACTAATTGAAAATCAATAAATGTTTTGACAAAAGATCAAGAGTTAATTTTTGATATAATAAAATAAGTGGAAGATTCAAAACTTTAGAAAGATATCAAAGAAAAAGTTTTGAAGTCTTTTAGACCTAAACCTTCAAAACCTTCCACTTCATCTCTCATTCCAAACGGCACTTATGATCTCACCAAGATTTTAAGTACTAAAAGAAAACCAAAAACTATTGTTACAATTCAATCGCTTCAAGAAGAAATTAAGATTGTTAAGCAAGAGCTTAAAACTCTTAAGCAAAAACGGGAGAATGATTCAAAACTTCTTCATACTCTTCTATCACAAGACTCTAGTTCTAGTGATAATGAAAATGAAGAAAATGAAACAGCTAATCTAGAGTTAGAAAATGAAATTCAAAGTTTAGAGCATGCCCCAAATTACTTCTTGTTTGTTTTACGAGAAGTAACTTCAAGAAAATATTTGGTAAAAACCTCTATTGTTTTTTTAGAAGATTTCAAAATTGATACAATTGCTCTTTTTGATATACGAGAAGATTTAAATTGCTTAAAAAGCTGTATCACTCTAAAATAATTTTCTGAAAAAACTTTTGAAAAACTTGTCACAGCTAACAACTCCGACATGAAAATCAAATTAAAAACAAAAGCTTCCATTCAAAATGGCAGCATCTTCATCAAAACTCATTTTGTTTTACTAGAATATATTAGTCATACTGTCATTCTAGGGACTTCTTTTATTAATATGATCTCTCCTTATACTGTCAGCTATGATGGCATTTCTTTTAAAATAAATAGAGAAAGAATCGTTTTCCTTTTTGTTGAAAAAACCTAGAATAAGGAATTTAAACATTTTAAAAGCTTGTTCTGTTTACAAAAACCAATTGCATTATATAATTCATGAAAAATAAAAACACTTACATTTTCTCAAACAGGATGATTCCTTTTTCAAAATTCAAAAGGGTTTGGAAAATGATTTTGTAAGACAAAGAATTTCTGATTTTCAACGAATAATTGAAAATTAGATTTGTTCAGATTTACCAAATGCTTTCTAGAATAGAAAACAACATATGGTTGATCTACCATATGAAAATGATTTCTTAGAAAGACAGATCCCAATAAAAGCTAAACCCATTCAAATGAATCATGAACTCGAAGAACACTGCAAAAAAGAGATTTAAGATTTGAAACAAAAAGGTCTAATCACAGAATCCAGATCTCCCTAGAGCTGTGCAGCTTTTTATGTTAACAAAAACTCAAAAATTGAAAGAGGCACACCTAGGCTTGTAATTAATTATAAACCATTAAACAATGCTTAAAATGGATTCGATATTCAATTCCCAACAAAAAATATCTTTTGCAAAAATTGCATTCTGCATTTGTTTTCATAAAATTTGATATGAAATCAGGTTTTTGGCAAATCTAGATTGACCCAAAAGATCATTACAAAACTGCTTTTAGAGTCCTTTTTGGATAGTATGAGTGGACGGTTGTGCCATTTCGGTTGAAAAATCCTTGTTCAGAATTTCACAGAATTATGAACGAGATTTTTAATCCTTTTTCAAACTTTTGTATTATTTATATTGACGATGTCCTTGTCTCTTCAGAGTCAATTGAACAACATTTCAAAAACCTCAAGACTTTTTTCTATGTGCTGAAGAAAAATGGGCTTGTTGTTACAAAAACAAAGATCTCTCTTTTTCAAACAAAAATTAATTTCTTAGGATATTATATTTCCCAGGGAACAATTACTCTTATCGAAAGATCATTAGCTTTTGCTGATAAATTTTTGAATAATATTTTGGATAAAACCATGCTTCAGAATTTCCTAGGATGTCTAAATTATGTTTTAGATTTTCGTCTTAATACTAACCATTTAGCCAAACCTTTACATGATAGGTTAAAGAAAACCCTACAACTTGGTCCAATGAACATACAAGCATAATTCAACAAATTAAGAAATAAGCCAAAGAGATTCCATGCCTGCATTTAGCTAACCCTTTAGCACCTAAGATTGTTGAGACTGATGCGTCTTACTTAGGTTTTGGAGGCATTTTAAAATAAAAAGTGGGCAGCAAAGAATGCATAGTCCAATTCACATCTATATATTAGAATGATTATCAAAAGAATTATTCTACAATTAAAAAAGTGATTCTTTCAATTGTTATGCGCATTTGAAAATTCTAAAGTGATTTACTAAATTAAAAATTTTTACTTCACATTGATTGTAAATCAGCCAAGGAAATTTTACAAAAAGATGTTCAAAACAAATTTTTGCCAAATGGCAAGCTATCCTTAGTATTTTTCATTTTGAAATTTAATTTATTAAGGGAGAAAAAAACTTGAGTCCTAATTTTCTAACCAGGGAGTTCCTTCAAAATAGGACTTAAAAATGCCAAGAAAATCAAAAGGAAAAGGGAAAGAGGTCCAAAAAGGGGTCCAACAAATTTCAAAAACCTGTAGCAGCCTCGTGTGCCACAGAAATAAAAGCATGGTCTAAAATTGTTGAAGAGAATGAGGAGGCCCTAAGCAAACAGTCTCAAGTCCAACAATGGATTGAGACACTTTCCAAACAGCCAGAACTTGGCTCACTCTTCAAAACGCTGGCCAAACAACAGTCGGGTAAAACCTCTCAAACTATTTTAAAGCAAAAGGAAGGATCTTCATGTTCAAAACCCTCCTCTAAAAAGATTGTAAAACCTACACAAGAAACATCTTGTGATAGACTTCTTATCAAACCATTTGAGCTCGGAGTTGTCTCTTCAAAATCCTCTCATGAGGAATTTTCAAAAATTATTTTAACACAGAATAGTTCTAAAATTATTTTATCTCAATCGAAAAATATTTTGAATTATTTTGTTGAAAAAGATTTCAAATACATTTAGACCATGAAGGAGGGATTTCATCTTCAAAACCCTCAGATGTCCATTTCAAAAGTTTTCCCAAATGGCTTTCTTTTCAAACCATGGGATTTAACAAAACCCCAGCCATACTGTAAGCACTGTATCCCGAGGCAGTCCGGATCAGAGATTATCCGATGAAGAAATCGATGTCCGATTCCGAATGAGCGGATGAGATTCGGAGACTTTGGTCCTCTAGATTCACGAGAAATATGGATTTTTATTTGCAGTAATGAGAAAAAGAAAATTGGGAGTTTTTGGGCTTCAAAAGAAGTTTTTTTTTTCCATCAGCGGCACGCCCATAGCTCGCTGGGGAGTTTCGCCTCTCGTCATGAGGGACGGGCTATCGGTGAGATGAGCGACAGACACGTGTTCTTGCACAGACGCCTGTCTGTGGGTTTCCGACGCCCGTCGGTTGAATCCTGTTTCCTATAGGAAAAGGGATTTAGCCGACGCCCGTCGGAATGAATCCTGTTTCCTATAGGAAAAAGGATTCAACAGACACCCATCGGTGGACTCCCAAAACCCGTCGGTCGTAGGGTTTTGGGAAAAAATAAAATAAAAAGGGTTTTTTGAGCCATTTTAGGGGTTGGACGAATTTAGCTACTTCTTAACCTAAAAATCCATTTCTGATTGTTGATTCTAGCCTTTTCATCTCATTAAAAATTTCTTCTTTTTTATTTTATTTTGATTTGGTGAATCTAATTAATTCAAGGGAGCTAAAATCGATTAGTTTTCCCATCAATATTTATAGATTCCAACATTTGAACATTTTTTTGATTATCAAGAAAGAAAAACCAAAATTTCTTTTCTTGATTTTTGCTCATTTCTCGTGAAGCGTGCAGAATACGAACCATCCAAATATCCATCCTAAAAGGTAAAATCCGAGGGTAAATATTCTGGACATATATTATGTTTAATTTATTTTAAATATTTGCATTTATTTTCAGTTTTTGTGTTGGGAAAAATCATTTTGTTGTGAAATTGTGAAAAGTTTTGTTTTTACTGTTTTTTTTAAAGAACAGAGGTGACTGACGAGCAATAAGGTCACCGACGCCCGTCTCTCGGCAAAGCGACGGCACGTAAACGGTGCACTTATTACCCGCCGGTCACCCCAGCGATGCTCGTCGGTCAATCATTTATGGTCGTCCCTGGGTTCTGTCTCTAGTTTTCAAAGCTGTTTTATTCTTTTATTATTTATTTTCTTTTTATTAATTTTTTATTTTATTTTCAAAATATTTTCTTTTCTATTTTTTAAAATATCAGTAGTTTTTATTTATTTTTTTGGATTTTAAGCTTCATTTACATTTATTCTTGCTTTGTTTATAAGTATTAATATTATTGATTATTTTGTGAGATTGTAATATTTGGTCCTTGGGATGGTTTGAGCTTGAGAGGAGGTTGTCATGCACAACATGGAAGACTCCAATTGGTTTAATCCTTTATCCCTTTGCAAATTATTTATTTAATTACACGTTTATTTTTTATTTATCTTTATGTTTATGTAAATTGTTTTATTTCGCGTTATATAAAAATGGACAAATGTTTTATATTAATTAATTTGGTGATTTTTTCAAATAAAGGACCAAAGTCCTATTTTAGCTAATGAAAATGTCACATAAAAATCGTTTTCATAATAAATGCACGCGAGGACCAAAGTCCTGAAAATAAATGCACTCCCCGTTTTATGTATGTATCGCACTTTTATAAATGAGAGTTGTATTCCGCTCCTAGTATTATTGTAATTTATTTTGGAATATTTATTTTTATTTTTGTTTTAATTATTTATTAATGCTTTTTGACATGAATAATTGCGCCTTTAATTAAATTGCATTGTGTGGAGAGAGAGTGAACTAATAAGCTCAAAATTTAATTGTAAAATTAACCAAGGTAGAAATAGATGAGAAGTCCCGAACCCATCTCTGGTCTTTGGGCTCAACGAGGCGAGAGGTCTATCCAATCACTCATTGGAACGAGACCTCCAAGACACCTCTTGTGTCAAATGACTTCATAAATCCTAAGCTTCATAGGGTTAGAGGGTCATTCCCAATGTTTTATTGGGGTGATTGCCTCCAAGACCCCTTTGGCTTGCCCAAAATTGAAATATGCGCCGTCTTAGGCTCACTGAGGCGAGAAGAACTTTTTCAATGTTCTATTGGGTGGCGACTGCATGAAACCTCCTTGTTGCCAAAAATAGACGCACTTGTAATTCATTACAAGTTGTCAACGAACCTCACTTGCCCGATCGCCCTAAAGCAGGCGGTTAAGGGGCGCCAGCGGGGTTTGGCGTGCGTCACAGTGGCGACTCCACTGGGGACTAGTTTGAGACTTTGATTTGAAAATACCTTGATTAAAATTTACAATTAAGTTTTAGTTTATAAATTCGCTTTCTCTCAAATTTGCATTACATCCCATTAGAGCCTTAGATTACGCTAGATTGGTCCCTTCTAAACCTCGGTGCATTACCGAAGCACAACCCTACGTTCACTCAAAGTAGGGAAGTGTTAAGGATAATCACCAGCCCAAGCCTCGTACCATTTGGTATATAAAATGGAGACCCAATCGGTCATTACGTTCGTGATGAACTAGACCCGTTGGCAGGGACCATGCTTGGGTAGACCTAAAGTAACACCACCCTTGACAAAAGCTTATGTAATGGCCATAGATACTTCCCTTAGGTGATATGAACCGTAATACCGTGCCTGCATTATGGATCCTTATGTATTGGGTGAGTCCAAATGTCTCGTTTGGTTACCTAGCCAATGGCTTTCATGCCCCGGTAGGGCCATGTTGATGTATTTGGATTACTTAAATATGTAACGATCATTATCCATGCGCTTGTGCATTAGTATAGGAGTGTTATGCTGCCGATTTTTTACCACGCACCATGCGTGTCCATCGGGTTCCCTGTTGACCCATGAGCTAATCATGCCTAGAAAAGAGACTATGACCACGTGTGTGGGAGTAATAAGGTTGGAAGGACCTATCTGCTTGCATGTGATTTGTGGGTGTTGCATATCACGATCATGCATTTCATTGCATTCATGCATCATTCTGACTCGTTGTCTCTTCAGCCATCATAGATCTACCCAGGTGGACGAGAGGACCTGCGGGACTACTGATCCAAAATCTTGTGTCTAAGCTGCCAGAAAGGGAGAATTTCTAGGAGACTCATTCAAAGACCAGCTGCACTATTTCAGAGATGTCTAACTCATCGAGAGGGAATGATGCCACCGGGACTTTGATTGCAGAAGAGGTTGGCCGAAGGTTTGAGGAGTTTGAGGGCCGAATGACGAACATGATGGCCGTAATGGCCCAACGCACTGCTCCATAAAACCTGCCTCCTCCTCCTATGAGACAAAATGAATGGGGGGAGGATAGAGAAGAGAGGCAAGAAGAGATCCGACCACCGCCGGTAGATTTAAGGTCATTAGCATTAGGGGTTCAGAGGAGAAGACCGGTTCAGAGGTTAAAGGATGACCATGGAGATAAAGATTATGAGGATAGCATTATGTCAGAAAGGGGAAAAGCGCCCTAGTTAGAGGAAACCATTTGGAAGAAAATGGAGGAGAAATTTGAGGCGATGGCCTGAATGTTAAGTAGGGGTCAAGGAATGAATCCTGAAGATAAGGAGCTGGAAGGGAAGGATCCAATCCCATATAATTTTAAAATGCCAGACGTTCCCAAGTTCGATGGCACCTCCGACCCAACTGCCCATGTGAAGCAATATTCATTGATTATGAAGGGGACCACCTTGACGAAGAGACAGAAGGTGGAGTACTTTTGTTTAAGTCTGACTGGCCCAGCTATAGATTGGTATCACGGCCTTGATCGCAGAACCAAAGAAGACTGGGATTTGCTGACAGAGGAGTTTTTGAGGCAGTATAATTGTAACACGAGGATGGAAGTGACCCTTAAAGATCTAGAACTGTTGCAACAGAAGGCTGGAGAATCATTTCATGAGTATTTAACCCACTGGAGGAACAGAGTGATAGAAATGAGAAAGAAACCGGAGACTCAGGACCAGATTAGATTATTCATCAAGAATGCAGGCCCGTATCTGAGAGAAGGGTTTAAGATGAAAGGATTACGAGACTGGGAGTCCTTGAAGGATATAGCCATCGAAGCAGAGGGAGAGTACCTGGCCCGAAAAGCAAATAATGATAACTATGCCAAGAAGGGGAGCATTAGTCAGGGAGCAAGTAGGCCAGCAGGTCCCAGCGGTAGCGCAACAAGGACAGTTGAGGTATCCGCTGCTGATGCAACCATGAGACATTTTTTGAACTTAGGGAGGTCCTTATCATGGGTTCTGAAAAGGCTAATAAAGGAGGGGAAGTTACAACCATTACCACCTAGACCTGCCAGGAATTAGGGGATATCAGGCCACAATGATAATGAGTATTGTGCTTACCATCAACACACGGGTCATTTGACAGATGAGTGCAAAGTTTTGAGGCACGCAATTCAAGACTTAATAGATTCAAAATAGATTACGAATCCCAAGAAGAGGGAAGGCCAGAAGAAAGCTGGGTATAACAAGGTGCCTCCGCCTGTGTTCATGATTGGGTCTAGTTTACCTAAAGGGTTTGTCTTGAAGGAGTTATACGGCGACAATGTAAACACTGCTGTCACGAGCCTCTATGAGGTGAGTGAAAAAGAGATAGCCGCTGCAGTGATCAATTGCTGGTCCACTAGTGAAAGTGGAAGTGATAATGATGATGAAGGTGTTCTTCTTCTTCTTCTTCCTTTTCCCTTTCCTAATTACTACTCTCTGATAATCAAGTGTGGTTGTGGAAGTTGGTCACTCTTACTCCTAGCTTGGTAAGTGCACAATCTAGTCTTTGTCTTACTGTAAATTGCATCTTCATCTTCTTCCTTGAGTTTAGGTTTAACCTAGGGTTGAAATTACTGTGTTTGTGTTCTAGCTGAGGCTCCACGTGATCCAAAGGGGAAAGAGGTTGCTGGACCAAGTGGAGCTAAGTGATAGAAGTTAGAATCCAGGTTTGGGAATATTGATTTGTGCGATTGTGATGTTTTACTGTAAATTCTAGGGTTTATATGCTCTTGAAGAGTTTGAATCAATTAGTCTTGATTTGGTTGTTTAAATGCTAAATTGAGTTGCATGTATATTGATTATGTGATTTGAGATGATTTCTGGAAGGTAAATACAGGTTTGATTGGTTTTAAATCAAATTGGGATTGAATTCTTGGTTCTGGAAATCGTGGAAATTCTGGAAAATCAAAATACTGTTGAAACTCCCTCTGTCGCGCGATTCGCTACGCAGGAAGGCAAGTCACGTCGCGTGACTCTCGGTCACGACGTGACATGCCTGCTGAGAAGCCAGTCGCGTGACCAGCTGAAGAGCAGGCAAGTCACGCGACGTGATCTTCGGTCACGTCGTGTGACCTGCGAGGAAGAGGCAGATCACGCAATGTGATCTGCGAGGGAGAAGCAGCGTCACGTCGCGTGACCCTAGGTCATGCCGTGACCTGCATAAGCGTGATCCGCGAGGATCACGCAACGAGATCTGCGGGAAACAAGCAGGTCACGAGACGTGACCCTAGGTCACGCCGTGACCTGCCTGTTGAATCGCCAGTTTTCTCCGCTCAGCTCGTTTTTCCGAAATTTCTTGGTTTTTAACTCAGAACTGAACTTGTTATTTCTTTAGAATGGACTTTACTGTTGTATGATGCATGTCTTACTGTTTGATGCTTCGATATGCGTGATGGCATGATTTTCTGATGAATTATACGCTATATCCTGAAATGTGATCAGTTTGACGCATAACCTGCTAGAGTCAAGTAAGTGGATAGTTAGGCATGCCTAATAGAGTCTTTAGCTGCAGCCCTCAGTTCAGTTTGGACCCCGATCAGGTCCCCGTTTGGTTCCTCGCGAACCCTTCAGTATAGAATCTTGTTTAAGATTCCCTCAATATATAAATAACATGTTCTGATAAATGATATAATATTTGACTTGTACCTGTGAGGTACCCTCAGTATTCGATTCGTACCCGTAAGGTACCCTCAGTACACTCGTTATCCACTGTCTAGAGTCAGCAGGTATTCTTTAAATGTTAATGGAAATGTTCTGATCTGATATGGCTTTGAATGGAATATCTGAATGAGTTTAATGATGAAATACATGTTGGTTTATTCTGTAATGCATATAATGATGAGATTCTGAAAGTATGGTATTTAAATACGGGCATGTCTATATGATTTATGCAACAATTCTTGCATTCTGACATTGTGAATGTGTTATGCCTTGACGACCACTGTGAGTGGCCGTTCATAAATTATGTGTGTTTCCCCACTAAGCGTTTTATCACTTAGCACGGTGTTTTTACCCGTGCAGGTGCGGAAGGCGTTTTGCTTTAAGAGAGTCGCCGTCATCAAGCCAACACAGAAGGGATTAGTGTAGGGCTCAGTTTTGTATCAGTTATTGATTCTTTTTGTATAGAACTCTCTGTATCAGCTTCCGCTTTTGTATCTATATTTTGTATATGTAATATTATTATATCAGCTGGTTGATCTGATCATTATTGTAATAGCTTAATTATAGTAATGCATGATCAGCTTTTGCTTTCTGCATGTAAAGTTTTTAACTATTCTGTATTTCTGAATGTATGTTATGAATGGATGTATACTTTACTTTGTATCAGTTTGGTGACACCTTGTCTCATACGGCTTCTCACTCCTTATCGGATGGGAACGCCTACGTATGGGAAGGGGGTGTTACACACGTGGCGGCGTGGGAGGTTGACAAGTGGCATTGTAGGGTTTGGACACATGGCATGAGTTAAGGTTATTTTATGTAAAGAAATGCATTTATTGAGGTAAGTGGACATTAAAGGAAGTGGTTGGCATTTATATGGTTTGGTGGCATTTATGCAAGGGATTGGCTTTGATTTGGGTTGACCGGCCACTCTCTTCTTTACTTTTCCTTCAATTTCTGCATTTGGCCTTTTGTTCTTCTTTTATTTTCTTGGCTCTTGGGTTTTTGCCGTGTTTCATTCCCTTCCCCTCTTCTTTTGGTTTATTCTTTACATAAGTTACTTAGATTGGTTTGAAGAGTAAGAGAAGGTAAGCTTGATTAGTTTTCCGATCTGACCTGCTTTTTCTTTCTGTTTTTGATTTAAAGTGAGAAGAAGTTTAACTCAAATGTCTCTATATGATTTTTGTTGAAGTTGTGGATAAGAAATTGGATAAAGGGAAGGAGAAGATCGGAAACGAGTAGAGAACAGAGATTGAGCTTCATAGAGGTCGAGATCGAGTGTTGTTTTTAACTTTTGTTCATTTTGATTTCTTGCAGTGTTTTCATGATATATGTGTGTATATGTTTATGATTTACGGGCATACATGTTTTGAGTATGTGAATTGATCAATTGAGTGTGTGTGTTGATGATAAAATTTGATTTGGCAAATTTTGCTTATTTGTCATCTGACCTTTGTGAAATGTTTTTGTCATAAGTAGAGTTTTAGATCTCTAAATTGAGTGATTCGTGAGCTAATAGAACCACGGTTTCAATATCTATAAAAATCTCAGAAATGACCTTGAGTAAATTCTTGCTCTAAAACCCTGAAAATTTGCTAAAATAGTAGTGTCCCTGTTTGGGTCGGGTTACTTGAATAGTATATGTTGTTTAGCTCATAACTGGCGTTGTAGATGTCCAATTGACCTGAAACTTGTCCGATTCAAAAGATAACTTCCTAGGTAAAAATTGTTAAGGAGAATACTTTCCCTAAAAATGATGTTTAGATGTTGGTTTAGGCGATACAAGGTTAATGTGAAAAGCAGTCCTGTAGAGGGTAGCTTCTGTCGCGAGCGCGACAGAACCAGTTATAAGAGTGCTTTTCTTATTGAATTAGAGCCCATAGTTGGCATGAATCAATTCCCCACCTTTCCCCTCAACTAATTTGTATATTTTTAGATGTTTTTCTTTCCGAATTGAACCCGTATTACCCTAGAATGTTTCCGTGATCTATACCATGCATGTTTAAGTTTATCAAATGATTAAAAGATTAGTTATCTGAGTAAATAATGCTATGGCATAAGATTTTAATTATGAAATTAAATGCATATATGCTTTTAAATTATTGAACATAATATACATGTGATATTGATCATGTATGATTGAGTCATAATGTGTGAAGCCTATGAACATGTAAAATGAATTGTGTATTTGATTAATTAGTAATGTGTAGTGCAAAGATTCGTCAATATGGTATTGCTACATGTAAATATATGCATGGTTTGCTCAGTTAATATATAAATAGTATATAGTGTTCTTGAATGAGCAGTAGACTACATGCAATGTATATGATTTAGTTGTAGAGTTCTTGTTCGAGCCTGAATGGTCATAGTAGTGGATAGATAAGCATGCTTATAAAGGGTTAGTGTCCAGTTGCTACAGTGACCTTAATTGGTCTACCGACGAATACCCAAAGTATTCATTTTGAGTTAAGTCTCTAGAGTTTGATACTGTTTATCAGTATCCACAGTAAAGTACCCGTATCCACAATTGTTGAAAGTTCAGGCTAAAGTGTATTTTGTAGGGTACAAGAGGTATAATGGAGAAATGTATATGTCTATGAATGTTGTACGACATGATATTGGTATTGTTTACCTTAAATGGATATTTGCACATGGAGCTAATCGGAGTGAATGTTATTTGTTACAAGTTGTGTATATGTATATGAGCCCAATGAGTTTATATCAATACTTGTATATGTATTTGAGGTGTTACCGATACCGTTTGCCATGTGTGGATTTCTGAATAAGAATGGATTAAAGCATAATAATATTTTGCTTAGAAGATACGGAATATGATTATATGTATATGACTTGACTATTGATACGCATGTGATATATCTGTGACTTCATTCGAAGTCTATTATTACTGTTTATCCCCACTAAGCGTTATTGCTTAGCACGAGTGTGACGCATGCCGGAAGTGCCCAGCAAGGGCCCTCGCTTGTGAATCCGCCTTTGGGATTCGAGGTATGAGGTTTGCGTCTTTTGATTATGGGCGCCATGAGACATCATCGATGTATTCCTCCCAATAGAACATTGGGGAAACAACCTAGTCTAATGACACCTAAAGGCACCTTTGAGGCATTTGGAGTCGCCACCCAATTTGCAAGAAATTGGGAAAAGTCACTCACCTCTAACGGTGTAAACCAGAGATTCGGTGTTCGGAACTTCCCTCTTATTTATGCTTTGGTTAATTATAAATGGATTTTTAACTTCTTAAAATTATATCTCTCATCTCACACGATTAATGCATTTAAATTAAATTGCGCATATCAATCATTCGAAAGCAATAAAATAAGAGCAATAAATAAAGCGATAAATGAAAGCAGTAAACACCCAAGGACACAATTACAAGAGAAATCGGGGCAGAATACAACCCCAATAAAAGGAAATTAAATATACAGGCGAGGACGGAATACAATCCCCAAAATAAAATTGCCTCAAAGTTCATTACAAGGGCCCAAAAGGAAATAAATTTAAAACACTCACACAAGATCAAAATAAGAAAAAACATACATAAATCGAGGCATTGTTTTAGGAACATTGATTCCTTCGCACTTGTTCGAAATTTAGGAACATTGGTTCCTTCGTATTAATTTAATGAGGGTTCGAAAAGTCATTTTGATTGTTGAGTGAAAACCGGGATGAGTGATCCCATTTTTGGAGAAAATTAACTCTTCGTTTTAATTGTGATATTTTTATGGTTGGGTTAAAACAAGGGACATTGGTCCTAATTTTATTAGTGAGAATCCCGATTTAATTATAAAAGTATTTTTGTGACTTTTTATCTCACGCGTGCATAAATAAAATAAATAATTACAAATAAACACGTAACACATAAAGAGAGAGTCGAAAAGATCTCACCAAACCGGAGTGACCCTCCACGCGTTGCGACCCATCCGGGGAGTCACGGGGATGCTCAAATAACCCGACTCAAGTTAAATCTCAGACAAAATTAACATCAAAAATATTAGTGATGGTTCTAAAAATTAATCAAGCGAAAATGAAATAAATATTGGGTAAGTCAAATTATAATGATGAGACAAACACGACAAAATTAATAATAACAATAAATATAAGACGACAATATTAATAATAAATAAATCAAATAATGATAATAACAACAACATTAATAAATAGTAATATAAAAGAACTAATTTAGGAATGAGAATAATAATAATAATAATAATGATAATAGAATATTAATGGCAACCAATATAATAATAATAATAATAATAATAATAATAATAATAATAATAATAATAATAATAAAAGTGACCATAACAAAAAGAGAAATTAATCCAACAGTGAACATCAATATAACAATAATAAAAATAACAATAAAACAATAATAATATGTAATGACTGTTAATAACAAACCATATTAATAACAACCAAATAATTAATAACAGTACTAATAATAGAACAAATAATAATAAAAGTAATAATAGTTGAACAGGATAATAATAATAATAATAATAATAATAATAATAATAATAATAATAATAACAATAATAATAATAATACAGTAGTAACAAAGGCAAACTTAAAGATTGTAACCATAATACTAACAACAATTATGGTAATAAATAATAAGGGTAGTAAGAGGAAGAGGACAGCGCCAGGATCACCAAAGAAAAAAACAAATTAAACATAACTAAATTTTCAATGGTAGCAAATAAGCTAAAAATTAGGAATAGAGATAAACATGACAACAGTCAAAAATAACAAAATTAAAAATAACAAATGACAAATAAAATTAAGTGAGGACGAATCCAAAGTATTTACCCTCAGAGGTGTATATTTGAAATGAGAAGTGCCGGGATATGCTCCCTTTGTCGAGATTCCGGCGAAAAAATACAGAAAAATTGGAGAAGAAAATAAAATTTGAACTAAAATTTATAGAAAATATTTTTCGGTATTTTTGCCAAAACAAAGAAAATTATTTTTTCTTTGTTTGTGATGGATTGCCCGGTTGAAAATCTATTGGAAAGAAATTAAGATGGAAAGTAAAGATTAAGGCTTAAAAATGAAATCGAAGATTTTTTTTCTTTTGTTTTCTGGGTTGTCCTTGAGAGAGAACAGATGGAGTTTTTTTTTTTCTTTTTCAAAAAATGGTCGTTTTTTTGAAAATGGAGGAGGAATCCCCATTTTATTTTCAGCCTTGTCCCAAAATAGAGAAAGACCAAAGAGGCTTTTAATTTTGTAAATCGAAAATAACACAAAACGGTGAAAAACGAAAAAATCGGAGTGAAAAAACCAGTCTGAAAAACGCAGATAACGGCGAAAAAAGGGGACAGAGCAGGAGGTTGTGCGGTGGCCAAGTGGCCACCGCGCGGCCACTTTGCCAAAAACACAAAAGGGGTCGCGTGATGGCAATTGCCATCACGCGACCACAAATTGGGAAAGTGGCTTTAAATGCCACTTTCCCACGTTTTTACATATTTATAATTTTTTTTTTTTTTTACAAAAACCTTTTAAACCTTTTTTTTTATCTTTTATATTTTTATTTATTTTTCCTAATTAGACTAATTAACTAACCCAATCAAATTAATTAACTAATCTAATTCAATCCAATTAATTATCCAACTTAATTTTCTTCTTTAAATCAATTAATTAATTTAATTTAACTCAATTAAATTAATTAGTTAATTCAATTTCTCTTTTTTTCAAATATCAAAAATAACACCTTCTAATAATATTATTTTTAAAATAAATTAAATATTTTTTTGATAAAAAAAAAGGATCTCGACAAGGGAAACATCATTTTTGACACCTCTACCCGCAAATCGGTATCATTGTCATCATCGGGTAATTCTGATCTTGGACCGACTCGGGACCCGGTGTCTACAGTTGCCCCCAATTTTGGGGAACTTAGAACCTAGGCGCCTAAGTGAGCCAAAATTCAGAAAAGAAGGGAAGAGACACGTACTTGAGGCGGTCGCTTTCCCGGACTGGACGGCACTATTGCAGTTTCCAATGTGTTGGTTATTGTTGTAGCGGTAATGTCGTGATCGTGCAAACCCTCCGTGGAGTGGTGGTACCGTCATCACGCAAATTGTTCTGAATTGGCAGTACCGTTGTCGTGCAAACTTTCCGTAGAATAGTAGTACCGGCAGCGTGCAAACCTTTTGAAGCAGTAGTACCGAGATCGTGCAAACCCTCCGTGGAGCAGTAGTACCTTCCTCGTGCAAACTGTTTTGAAGTGGTAGTACCGTTGTCGTGCAAACCTTCCGTAGAATAGTAGTACCGGCAGCGTGCAAACCTTTTGAAGTGGTAGTACCGTTGTCGTGCAAACCTTCCGTAGAATAGTAGTACCGGCAGCGTGCAAACCTTTTGAAGCAGTAGTACCGAGATCGTGCAAACCCTCCGTGGAGCAGTAGTACCTTCCTCGTGCAAACTGTTTTGAAGTGGTAGTACCGTTGTCGTGCAAACCTTCCGTAGAATAGTAGTACCAGCAGCGTGCAAACCTTTTGAAGTGGTAGTACCGTTGTCGTGCAAACCTTTCGTAGAATAGTAGTACCGGCGATGTGCAAACCTTTTGAATTGGTAGTACCGTTGTCGTGCAAACCTTCCGTAGAATAGTAGTACCGGCAGCGTGCAAACCTTTTGAAGCAGTAGTACCGAGATCGTGCAAACCCTCCGTGGAGCAGTAGTACCTCCCTCGTGCAAACTGTTTTGAAGTGGTACTACCTTTGTCGTGCAAACCTTCCGTAGAATAGTAGTATCGGCAGCGTGCAAACCCTTCTGTGATTTGAAGTAGTGGTGCTGTCGATGAGCCCTTTGGTTGATTGTCTGTTTTGATTTAACGATTGAGCTGATGTTGGATTGATGTCGTCACTCGTTTTTTGTGGGTGTTAGCATCGAGTCTCTCTTTCTGCAAAATTTAGAAGACAAATATGCAGGTATAAACAGTGAGCATGCACGTGAGATGTATGTGTCATGCAGCAATGCAGGATAAGAGTTCATCTGAGTGGATTCGGAGGCGTCAGCTGGTTTGGTTGTCAGTTACGGTAGGATCTGTGCCCCCCTTGGATTGCCTTTGAATTTCATGCCTTTAAGGGATTATGAGGTTCTCCTCTGGTACCTGTAGTCATTATTTGAAGGTAGTGCGTCCCTCGTGGATTTTCACACTAGCTTTTCATAGCGGGAGATGCGTCCTTGTCGGATTTTCACATAACCCTGTGCCTTATTTTTTGTCTAGAATGGGCCCAACCCAATCCAGCAGCTTTTATTTATTTTATTTTTTGTAGGGCAGATTGCCTGTCGCCAGGTTTTCACCCTGCCCTTTCGGCCTAACTTTTGCTTAGAGCGCTAGTCACGGTTTTCATCTCTAACGGCTTTTTTGTTTGTTTTTTTTTTGAGAGAAGTTGGAGTTGTTGCGAAAGGTCTTTCGGGTATGATTGGCATGTGCTTATGTCTCAGATATTGGTTGTATGAGCTTGGTTCCTTATCGGGAAGGTGCTGTAGGGTTGGCTTCACAGTGGGTAGCAAGATGAGTTGACTGAAGTGCTCGAGCAAACAGAGCACCGGAGGGTAGATAGTAACAGTGTGCTGGGTTTATATTGGACTCAGACAACTTTGAATGTGCAAGATGAACTGCCCTGGTTATACCAATACATCTTTGCATAAATGCATATATTTCAATCTGATTTCATATCAAATGATCACTATTTGGCATTAACTCGAAAAATATGAGACATCATCTAATCTCGGGATAGATCTTGAGAGCATCAAACTCCTGTTATCAATCAGCTCTCGCGGGTTTTCTTGATTGAATATTTTCTCTCTTTTTTTTTTTTTTTTAGCCTTTGCCATGGACCCTCTTTCAGTTCGTCAATATTGGTTGAATTTGCTTTCATCTTTGTTAGCCGGAGAGACTGCTGCTTCTGAGAGTGATTCTTCTTAGTATCAAAGTTTTGGTCTTAGCGCTTGTGCAGACTGGTTGAGTTGATGGGTTCCTTATTTGGGGCTTGAATGTGAAGTTTCATGCTTGGCTTTTATTGGCTTTGGCGGTTCAAACCTTGGGATGGTCTTTCAATGGCTGAGATAGGGTGACAAGTTGGGCTTGAATGATCTGGGGTACTTTTATCGATTTTGGTGGTTTAAGCTCCAAAATGGCTTTCAATGGCTGGGATTTGATGGATGGTTTGTGCATTAGCCGTTTAGGTCCTTTTCAGTAGCTAAGAAGAATGACGATGTGTAGGCATGTGTAGATCAACGGGATTTGAACAAAACTTGCCCCTAAATAGCATTCCCTTGCCCCCTGATTAATTCTCTCTTTTCTTTACACCCCAATTTTTCAAATTTTTTTTACAACAATTTTTTTTTTTTACAACCCAAAATTTTTTTTTTTTTTACAACCCAATTTTTTTTTTTCGCCCCAATTTTCTTTCTTTTAACAAGCTTTGCTCAAATCCTAAAGTTTACATATATGTGCACTTTTCATCTTAACCATTGGGACCATTGTTGTTCAATCTGGTCGAGCATGTAAGTTTTAATAAGGAATTTAGCTATAAGGGTTCTGGATGGTCAAGGGTCAATCACAATCGATTTTGAGGGTGCACATTTCAAGGGGTCGAGAGAAAAAGGGTCATATGGCTTGGCTCTGATGGGTTGTATATTTCTCGTGGTGGTTTCGAGTTTTATTTGTCTGACTTTTGATGTAAATCTTGGAGCTTTATTTTATTTGGTCGCACCACATGCGACTCAGGTGTTGCGGGTGCAAAGAAATGGCTTTCAAAATTCGGTTCGTCATCATGTTGGCTCGTGGAAGTAATATTAATCTCAAGAATGTGCTTATCAATTTTCAGCATGTCATACCAGATCCGGGCAAAGGCTTTTTTTTATTATCTCTCAAGTTTTTATCTCACTTCAGGAGTCATAACAGATGCTATCAAGATTTTATTTGGATTCCCCAAAGTTTCGAGACTAGATGGAGTCGTATTAATTGGGTTAATGTCAAAATGAATGGATGCATCGTGATCATGAGAAATGAAATCGAAGAAATATCACACAAATAAATAGCAAAGAAATTCAATTCATTTAATGAAAACTAGGATTAAGAGAGTTATTATTAAACAGTTTGAAAACAAAAAGAATATCTAAATGGATAACACCCTCTTGCTTCCACCAGCAGAGGCACTTTGGCTGATGGCTCATCAGCGTCCACGGGAACTGTCTTCATCCTCCACCTAGGTACTCAATTTGTCTTCCCCTTCTCTTGTTGTTCTTCGGCATCAGACATTAATGCTTGAATACGATCTCTCAGGGGACGACAATAGTCTGTTTTGTGCCCTGTGTACTGATGATATGCGCAATACCAGTCCGTCCTGTGTCTAGACTGTCCTTGGCTTGGGGCAGGCCCAACTGGCAAGGGTTGTAACTTTCCTTTCCTGATGAGGCGGGCGAAGTGCCAAGATAATGGTCTGCCTGAGATAGTGAGGTGTTTTGGAGCCATTCCGATGGCTGAGACTTCTGCTACTTTGTCATTGCCCCCATTATCACTGCTGTTACCATAGTGACCTACTCCTAGACTTACAGTGTCAACACTAGTATCGTCAAGAGGTGCTTGGGTTGTCGCAGCTGTGCCTGGCTTTAATCGGTTAAGTGTAGCTGCAGTAACTTGGGCTTGAAGAACTAGTGCCACAACATCCAACCTTTCCTTAATTGTGGCCGACAATCTCTTTTCAAGCTCTTCGAATCTTTCATCAACTTCTTGGGCAATTGAGACACGAGCATCCTCCCCAATAGGTGACTTAACTTGTTTGACAACAGGGGCCATAGGCGGCTGCTTGGCCTTGGGTGCTATTTGAGCAGTGATACTTTCCATCATGGCCAATATTTTCCTTTCGAATTCCCCAAGTCTCTTATCTAGGTCTTGCACCGTCAAAGCACTAGTCCCTTGTGGTAATTCTACCATTGATAATTGGTCTGTCAGCAGTTGAGAATGACTCAAAATCCCAAACAGGCACTAGTTCTAGCAATCCAAAGGGCAGATATGTGTTCACTAGTCGGCCGTCGGAATCTTTAGTCCACTTGGATGAATCTTTGATGGCTGAAAATTTAGATTGTTAGAATGATGCATGAATGCAATGCATGATTGTGGTATGCAGATAGTCCTTAGTGAGTGTGAGATCAATGGATTACCACAATACGATGAGATGCATGGAGGAAATTACATGCAGGATGGTATGTACATACGGAAAGAATAATATGTGGACGAAAAGACATATACACACACAGCATGAGATTATACACAGGATGATATGCACATGTGAAAAAATAGCATGCAGACAGAAAGGTGTATACACACACAGCATGAGATTTATTTATATACACACATATTTATTTTATATTTATATACACACATATTGACTTTATTGACATGCATGAATGACACGCAATGCATGAGCGACATGCGATGCATGAGCATGCTATGCAGTATTCACAACCACACGCAAGCAAGTAGATCCTTCCGACCTTATTTCTCCCACACACGAGGTCAAATAGTCCTTCCCTAGGTGGGCTTAGTCCATGGGTTAACAGGGAACCCATTGGACGCGCATGGTACATGGCAAAAAACTGGCAGCATAACACTCTTAATCTAATGATGTCACACCCCAAATCGGGTGATGGCTGTCGAAGCCACCAAAAATAAATAACTCAATTAACCTATCAAATAAATTGCAAATAGGGTAAGAAAGGGTCGAATCCACAGAGACTAGCACTGAATTAATTCTAAATAACCAGATTTTAACAATAAAAATATAAAAAGGGGGATTTTTATAAACTAAAAGCTAATATATGATGAATGTAAAGAAATAAATAACAAGCAGTAAATTGATTTAAAAGAAAATTCAATGGATGGTAAATTCCAGTTAAAGATATTCGCAACACAGGTTTAATTTAACTGATCATTGACGAAAGAATAAATCTAAAAATCATATAATGGACCAGTTATAGCCGTCAGCTTCGCGCTCCCGACCTCATCTCTCCGTATTATTGAATTAATCAAGTAAGACTATAATTAATTCCTAATCAAATAAATAACCCAAAACACGCGCAAGGATTTAATTTATTGACAGCATTAATGAAATAGAAAGACCTGACCTAAGCCAACCAACCTCACGCGAGATTGATTTAGACTAAATCATGCATTTACTCAACATAACAGCCCTTGTGAGGAAGCTATACTGATTGCCACTTGTTGTTAAATCTACTAAACAATTACGGATTTAGCAAATTTAACTAGCAATATATTATCTATTTAGATGAACAACGGCGCCTCATTGAACATAAAATAAATAATAATCGAGATATGGTTTCTCTAAACTTCAGTAGATAACATGAACATTATATGAAATTAAGAACAATAAATAAGAACAACAATCTCACAGTGGATTAAAACCTGGCTTTGAATTTATCTTTAACTGAAACAAGAGTATTTAGCCACACATAATTGAAATAAAATCAAAATTAAATTAAATTGAGAAAATAAACTCCCTGTTACAGCCTTGAGAAAAACGCAGATGAAGAAAAAAGAGAAGATGTTACTGTTCACGTTTTCCCCTAGGTGATATAGGAGTTTAAACCTAGATAAGTTAGGAAAGAGATAAAATCCTATCTAAACTTGGAAAATAAATTACAAATATTAAATGTAATATTATCCTACTAAAAATACTGCCTAATATCCCCTTAATTACAACATAATTATCCCTAAAAATCAGACTGAGAAAAGGTGGCGGCTAGGTCAACTTCGGATTAAAACATTATGAAAACTGCATTCTGCTCGCGTCTTGGCTGTTAGCCTTGGGCAAGGCTAAGCCCAAGATCAGCTTTTCACTTCAGAATTCCTTGCACTTTCATTGCTGTTCCAAATTCACTCCCTTTAGCTTTAATTTGTTTCCTTTCTACCATTTTGATCCTACAAAGACCAAAATCATAAAACAAGTAAAAAGTACTAATTTAAGCTAAAATCAAATGCATGAAAGTGATGAAAAACATGTTAAAATATGCAATATTAGGCACTTAACAAATTCCCCCACACTTATCCAATGCTTGTCCTCAAGCATAAATTAAATCTCAAGCACAATCCTTTCAAAAGTTCACTCACCCAAATATCAAATTCCAATCCCATAAGTTCCCAATAAATCAAAATGCAAGGCAAGATAGAGATAGAAATCCAAAAATAATTTACCACAAAATCATATCAAGACATGAGTATCTCAACTACCTTTTCAAATTAGATACAACAAGGTTCATAATCATTAAACACACATAAATTTATATCCCAATTTAAGATTAAATCAATGTATAAAAGAAAACTTGTCAAACCAAATTAGACACTTTAATTTTTCATAATTATCAATAGAAAAAGGAACAAGGAAAACCAGGAAATTTATTTCAATTTCTTTCTCTTTTTTTTTTCATTTTCTTTTTCTTAGACTGTAGTGGACACGAGGGCACCCGGTTCTGACCCGCATACACCCGGTTTTTCCAGTCAAAGAAAAGATTAAAATGCTTACAAGAAGTGTAGAGATCCTTTTTACGCGAGGGTACCCGGTTCTGACCCGCATACACCCGGTTACTCAAATCACACAGTTTCAAGCGGCTACTAGCTCTACTCTTAACCGCTTTTTTTTTTTTTTTTAGCGGACAGCGGAGTAAAATTTATTTTATTTTATTTTATTATTTTTCTTGATTACCAAATTCCTCAATCCATAAACAAATATACCAAACAAGTGTCCAAAATAGTTTTAATAAGTTTCTAAAATACAAAGAATCCAGTTTAAAAACACGCAAAAATTTATGTTTCACCTTAAGAATTGAACCCTGATATTTCTAATAAGATAATTAAGATCATCATAAATTGTATGAAAATGGATAAATAATCATGAACACTATTCAACTTTGCCTAACAAACTGATTTATCAAAAACTAAATGATTTTGGAAATGATTTAGGCAAACAATTTTTCCTATGATCGTGAATGAAACTTAACAGATATTCAAGGACAAGATGAATGCTACATTGAATAAGGGGACAAGTTCTAAGAGCCTAATAAGAATGAAAGTGGCATAGAAGTCATGGGCAAAACATATTAGCAAACCAGAATATTCCAAGTTAAATGCTACTCAAAATTTATATGCAATTTTGTTCAAAATAGCCACCCAAAAATACCCCATAGAAGCATATGCATCTAGAGTTTGCATAAATCAACCAATTGCAACATAAAAATTCAACATTAGAGCATTAAAACAAGGAGGGCAAAATCATTCAAATTGATTAACAAAATTTTCTGAGACAAATTTTGAACAATTCAGATTGGTTTTCACTTGTCTAAAAAAATTAGCACAAAATTCAGAAAATTCTTGCATAAGTGCAGCCAATTAAACACAATTGCAGCAATAAAATTTTGTTCAAAATTTGCCTAAATCATTAACAACAAAGCATCATCAATGCATGTCAAAAATTCAGCAGAAATTTGTTACCAAGCAACAACCAAACTGACATTCAGAGCAGCACCATACCAACAATCATCAGCACAGACTCCAAAATCAATATAAACATACAACCACATAAACACACAGCACTTCTAATTCAATCCCTCCCCCACATTTTCTCCTCGCATTGTCCCCAATGCGGAATTTCACACAAGCGTGGGGCGAAGGGCAACAAAAAATAAAAGAAAAGAGAGGTATACTGCCCTGGGGGAGGAGTATAGCATTGATATCATTGGGGTGCGGGGTGGGGTGGTATGAACCCCACATGTCGGAAATAAGCCAGTTGATTCTCGTACATGTGTTGTATGGTGGTCTCCAATCGCTGCAGTCGTCCCCTATCATCCGAGGACATTGTGGAGGGTGGAGCTGCTGAAGGTGCGCGAGATGTGGAGGCACCAGGTGTAGGCTTGCGCTGTTTCCTAAACACTCGCTCCTCAAAATTAGCTAGCCGACCTGCATCCACAAATAAAATAGCTCCACCCTTCCCACACTTAAGCAGGCGTAATTTATTAAGAAAAAGTAAGTCCATGAGGTGCATATCACATGATTTATGCATATTAGTGGTGCCTAGGTCAACCAAATTGTGGTTAACAGCTAATGATGTCATCAAAGACCCTAAAAACAATTTTTTGGGTGTTCTGGTTAATTTCTCAAATTTAATGGCAAACCAATAACCTAAATTAACCTTCTTCTGGTGAAGCATGCACCACATAAAAAATAATTCAACCTTGGTTACCACTGTGGTGTCATCATTCCTAGCAGAATAATTAAATGCCAAAAATCTATGAATGAAACGCAAGGCTGGATTCTGAATCAAGTATGCTTTGGACTTACCCGGTGAAAATGTAATGTCAGATATGCCCGTTAGAGTGCGATAAACCGCAATATCATCAAAATCGGGTGGATTGTCACACAGCATATCAAGATATTCATGAGTTTTAGAATACTCCTCATCAATGAAGCCTAACTGGATGTTAAATCCAGTCACAGAACAAAATTTGAACTCACCCATCAAAGAATAAGATATGGCAAAAGGCTTAGTTAAATTAAATGTAGCCCCTTGGTGCTCAAACTCAAAAGTGCTATAGAATTCACGAACTAATGCATCATAAGCAGGGTAATTGAGCAAGAAAAATTTTCTCCAACCAATTCCATCAATTAAGTAAAAAACCTCATCGTGAATATTTAAAGCATGCAAGGTTGGTTCATCTATACATCTACCGGGGACAATCTCAGTATGCTCAAGCAAGTGAAAACGAGTACGATGTATGTCTTTGTCAAAAGCCAAATTACCTTCTAAGTCATGCATTGTAGGTGGAAACTGGCTCTTACCTTCTGCCATTCGGGCTCGTTTTTGTCGGCAAACAGGGGAGCCATCTGTTTCATCTTGGCCTTGTGGCATTGGTTCAGGCATCGGGTGGCGTTGGTGGTCGGCGTTAGGCATCGGGTGAGGATTGTCGTCCTCCACGTCATCACTGCTTGGTTCAGGAGTTTGAATTTGTCGAGATTGATACGTGATTGGTTCTTTGCGCTTTCGAGCAGCTGAAGAAGATCGTTGATAGTGACGTGAGGCCATTGTTGGTGTTGGATCCTCGTCCGGTAGCTGGTGTGTACATGGTTGCTCGGTATTGTGCTTGAGATCTGCGTTTTGCGGTGAAGAGTTGTCGTGGGTGGTTGAGCTAGCAGATCGGCCTCGTCGTGGCTTCTGGGGAGCGGCGTGCTTCAATCGGACCATGATGGGCTCACGGTATGTGGTGGAGATCGGCGTTGAGTCGTCGAAGATCGGTGTCGGGAGCTGCTCGCGATGGGAGTGTACGGGGGGTGGGGAAAAGATTGGGTGGCTCTTGGGCGGTGAGACTGAAGACCGGCGTTGGTGGCTTGGGCGACGATCGGTGAGCTGTGGCGTTGGGGCTTGGGCGACGATCGGTGAGCTGTGGCGTTGGGGCTTGGGCGACGATCGGTGGCGGTGGTTCTTGGTGGTTGGTGGTCGGCGTTGGGAGCTTGTGAGCTGTAGAGTGAAAGTAAAATTAGAGATGTAAATTAATTTTGTTAGGGTAAAAGAAAATAATGGCAAATGGGTAAAATAAATTAACTCAAGTGAAGTAAAATAACTCAATTGAATTAAAAATAGAAATAAAACCCATTGGAGTAGAAAAGCCCAAGAATTAAAACACAGTAACCCAACAGACCGATTAAACCCAGAATAAATTGAAGATTGCCTGCAATTCAAAAGATTAAATTAAGACCCATCAAAAACTCCATTTAAACCACCCCTAACAACTTATTCCTCATAACATGACATTAGTTTGCTTGAACCATTAAATATTATGTGCCCAAAATTAATGTCCAACGCTATCATTCTGAATTTCTCATTTGTTACCAACATACATGTGAAGAAAAAGAACTGAAGTGAATCATGAGAGTGTAATCAGGGAGAAGAAGGCAGTAGACTAAAATAAAATGAATCAAATTGCAATTAAATGTAAATAATGTCTATTTAGCCTTGAACAAGGCTAAGAAATGGGTTGCCTCCCAAAAGCGCCTGTCTTTAACGTCTTTGGCTAGATGTTCCTGAGTCAATTCTTTTCCTCAGGCAGAGCCAGCTGAGTTTCTTCATTGCCTTCAGCTACAAATCCATCATAGAAAGGTTTGAGACGATGACCGTTAACTTTAAAAAATTTTCCATTCTCCATACTCTGTATTTCAACTGCACCATGAGCAAAAATGTTAATAACAACAAAAGGTCCTATCCATCTGGACCTTAATTTTCCTGGAAATAATTTCAAACGTGAATGAAATAATATAACTTTTTGTCCTATTTGAAATTCTTTCCTAGAGATCATCTTGTCATGGAACCTTTTTGTTTTCTCCTTGTAAATTTTGGAACTTTCATAAGCTTCATTCCTTAATTCTTCAAGTTCCTGGAGCTCTAATTTACGGTTCTCCCCTACTGCTTTTAGCTCCATGTTGCATCGCTTTATAGCCCAGTATGCTCTGTGCTCCAGCTCTACAGGTAAATGACATGGTTTGCCATACACCAATCGATATGGGGACATACTGATAGGTGTCTTGTAAGCAGTCCTGTAAGCCCAAAGAGCATCTTCTAGCCTCAAACTTCAATCCTTTCTATTTGGATTCACTGTCTTCTCTAGTATAGACTTGACTTCCCTGTTGGAGATTTCAGCTTGTCCACTGGTCTGGGGGTGGTAGGTAGTTGACAAGCGATGTGTAACTCCATACTTCTTCAACAATACATCCATGATTTTGTTACAGAAATGTGTCCCTCTGTCACTTATGACCACTCTTGGGGTGCCAAACCTGCAAAATATATTATTTTCGATAAAATTCACCATAGTTTTGGCATCATCAGTTCTTGTGGCCTTAGCTTCAACCCATTTAGAAACATAATCTACTGCAAGTAAAATATAAGTGTTCCCATAAGAAGATGGAAAAGGCCCCATGAAATCAATACCCCACACATCAAATATTTCACATACTAATATAGGTGTGAGTGGCATTTGATCTCGATGCCCAAGATTACCTGTCCTCTGGCATTTGTCACGAGACTTACAGTATAAATACGCATCTTTAAATAATTGAGGCCAAAATAAACCACATTCCAAAACCTTTATGGCTGTTCTTTTGGGGCCAAAATGGCCTCCACATGCCTCAGAGTGACAGAATTGCAAGATGGACTGCACTTCACTATCAGGGACACATCGTCGAATAATTTGATCGGAGCAGTATTTCCACAAGTACGGTTCATCCCAAGCATAGTATCTGGCATCTCTCTTCAACTTGTCCTTCTCAAATCTGGAAAAGTCTTCTGGGACAATACCTGCTGCTAAAAAATTCACAATGTCAGCATACCAGGGGCTGTTAGTCACTATAGCAAATAAATGTTCATATGGAAAATCATCATTAATAGGCAATGCATCATCATTCAACAACAGTCTACTCAGATGATCAGCCACCAAATTCTCGGACCCCCTTTTTATCTCTAATTTCAAGATTAAATTCCTGTAGTAAGAGAATCCATCGGATTAAACGAGGCTTAGCTTCCTTCTTCTTCAGCAAATATCTTAAAGCTGCATGATCAGAGAAAACAATTACTTTAGTACCTAACAAGTACTGTCGAAATTTTTCTAAAGCAAAAACAATAGCTAAAAGTTCTTTCTCTGTCATTGAGTAGTTGCTTTGGGCACTATCCAATGTTCTTGAGGCATAATAGATCACATGAGGATTTTTCCCAATTCTTTGGCCAAGAACAGCCCCTATTGCATGATTACTGGCGTCGCACATTATTTCAAATGGGAAATCCCAGTTGGGGGGCTGGATAATTGGAGCAGAGATCAGTCTCTCTTTGAGTGCATCAAAGGCATCCTTACAGGCTTGATCAAACTCGAAAGTCACATCTTTTTGCAACAATTTGCACAGCGGTTGGGTGATTTTGGAGAAATCCTTGATGAAACGTCTATAAAAGCCTGCATGTCCAAGAAAAGAACGAACCTCCCGCACACTTGCAGGGTAAGGAAGAGATTGTATAACATCTATTTTAGCCTTGTCTACCTCTATACCCTTTGAAGATACGATGTGACCCAAAATCAAACCTTGATCTACCATAAAATGGCATTTCTCATAATTAAGGACCAGATTAGACTCTAAACATCTTTTCAAAATCTTGATTAAGTTAGACAGACATTCATGAAATGAATTTCCATAAACCGTAAAATCATCCATAAATACCTCTATTATTTTCTCAACATAATCTGAAAAGATGCTTACCATACATCGTTGGAAAGTCGCTGGAGCATTGCAAAGTCCGAATGGCATCCTACGGTAGGCGAATGTGCCAAAGGGACAGGTGAATGTGGTTTTCTCCTGGTCTTCGAGTGCCACCGGTATTTGATAAAAACCTGTATAACCATCAAGACAACAGTAAAAAGATTTTCCAGCAAGTCTTTCTAGCATTTGATCAATAAAAGGAAGTGGAAAATGATCTTTTCTGGTAGAGGCATTTAATTTTCGGTAGTCTATACAAACCCTCCACCCGTTTTGGACACGGGTGGGCACCATCTCTCCATTTTCATTCTCCACAACCGTAATTCCTGTCTTTTTGGGCACAACTTGGACTGGACTCACCCAATTACAGTCTGAAATTTGGTAGATCACCCCTGCATCCAGCATCTTTTGTATTTCCTTCTTCACTACCTCCATCATTGGTGGGTTCAATCTCCTTTGTGCTTGCCTGCTGGGCTTTATGTCCTCTTCCAAATGGATCCTATGCATGCAAGTAGAGGGACTTATGCCTTTTATATCAGCAATGGTCCATCCAATTGCCTCCTTATGCTCTCTTAAAGCTTGAATCAGTAGCTCTTCCTCCTTAGGGTGCAGCTTATTAGAAATTATAACTGGGAGTGTTTTCTCTTCACCCAAGTAAACATACTTCAAATGGTCAGGCAAAACCTTAAGCTCTAATTCCGGTGCCTGCAACATAGATGGCAAAAGCGTTTTGTTAGTGCTGGTTAATTCCATATGAGTAGAATCACTTACCATTGGTTTTAAAGCTTCTAACTCCATCACTACTTCCTGCAACTCATCCCCAATACCCAGTTCTTCTTCCACTGCATCAAACCTGTCCCTATGAACATTTTCAGTCAAATCAACCTGCAACTTGTCAGTCCCACTTATTTCAAACACTTTTTGAGTTAATGGTTCAATAACATCAATTCCACATACAGAAGCCATTTCACAAGGATATTTCATAGCATCATACATATTGAATTGAACTATCTCACTATCAAATTCCATTATAAGAGTACCTTTGTATACATCAATTTTAGTTCTAACTGTTTGAAGAAATGGCCTACCTAACAAAATGTCAGCTGAATCACCTGAATTGTCTTCATCATCCATGTCGATCACATAAAAATCAGCAGGAAAAATTAACCCATTCACCTGAACTAACACATCCTCTAACAATCCCTCAGGATACACTATTGATCTATTTGCCAATTGGATAACTATTCCTGTTTCTTCTAAGGGTCCAGCATTCAAAGAGGTATAAATAGACTTAGGCATAACATTGATAGATGCTCCTAAATCACACATAGCTCTTTTAACAATTAAATCACCAATTTTACAGGAAATAGCAAACATACCTTTATCCTTGCATTTTTTTGGCATTTTTCTTTGAATAACAGCTGAAACATTTTCATTCACAGTAATTTTCTCATAGCCAACCTGTTTTTTCTTGTTAGTACAAAGATCTTTAAGAAATTTCGCATATTTTGGTATTTGTTTAATTGCGTCAATCAAAGGAATATTTACCTCAACTTTACGAAATGTCTCAAAGATGTCTTTTTCCTCCTTCTCCTTTTTAGACTTAGCTAACCTTTCAGGAAATGGGGGCTGCAAAACTAAAACAGGGGGCTGGTCTGAATTTTTACCTGAGGGCTGTACTTTTTGCTCAATTTCAGCCTCTTCCTTCACTTCTTTTGATTTTTTCTGATTTTCTCCTTTGGGTAGGGGCTGCTCCAGCTCTTTTCCACTCCTTAGAACAATAGCACTCTCATTTTGCCTCGGATTTTCTATAGTTTGTGAGGGCAAACGTCCTTGGGACTCAATTCTACTCAAGAATTGTGCTATTTGGCTTATTTGTGTCTCTAAATTCTGAAGCCTTGAGTCTGATTTCTTTACATGCTGCTGGAGATCATGCACATTATTAGTTAAAGAATGAACAACATCCTCAAGACTCATACCTTGCTTAGGAGCTGGTTGAGCAGGTTGTTGTGGTTATCTAGACTGGAATTGTTGCTGTGGATTTTGTTGCCTAGATCCATAGCTGAAATTGGGATGATCTCTCCACCCTGGATTATATGTGTTGGAATACGGATCATATTTCCTATAAGGCTGTCCAGAATACCCTCCCATCACATTTGCTTGCTCTTGTGAGTCTTCTTGCAATGTTGGGCACATGTCTGTTGGATGTCCAGCATATGCACATATCCCACATACTCTTGCTTGTGAAGATGTACTTGAAGCCATATTTTGCACAAGAACAGTTAGAGCATTCAATTTATCTTCAATGGAAGAAGAACTTACCTCATGTACTCTTCTTGGGGGGTCCTGATATCTTCCAAATTGTTGGGAAGTGGCTGCCATATTCTGTATCAACTCACGTGCTTGGGCAGGGGTTTTATTGTTGAGGCTTCCCCCACTTGCTGCATCTATCATCCTTCTCTCCATACTCAACATACCCTCATAAAAATACTGAATAAGGGACTGATCGGTGATTCCGTGTTGGGGGCACCTTGCACATAATTTTTTGAATCTTTCCCAATAGTCATGAAGTGACTCCACATCCTTTTGCCTGATTCCACTGATTTCTCTTCTAATTACAGCAGCTCTGGAGGCTGGAAAAAATTTATCCAGGAACATTCTCAACATATCAGTCCACGTTGTGATCGTTCCTGATGGTAAGTTCAATAACCACTCTTTTGCGGAATCAGCCAATGAGAATGGAAAGGCCCTTAATTTCACTTGCTCTTCAGTAACTCCTTGTGGCCTCATACCAGAACAAACCACATGAAATTCCTTCAAATGTTTGTGAGGGTCTTCATTCTCTAAGCCACAAAATGTGGGTAATAAGTGAATCAGCCTCGATTTTAGTTCGAAAGCGGTGTCTAAGGCTGGATAAGTTATGCACAGGGGCTGTTGGTTCAAAGGGGGTGCATTTAATTCTCTCAAAGTCCGTTCTGCCATTCTTTCCTCTTCTATTTCTGCTGGAAAGTCAGTTAGATCAATTTCTTCCTCTTCTTGCTGCTGTCGGGAAGAATTTTCAGCAAGTTCCTTGCGTATCCTTGTTTATTTTCTCAATCTCCGGGCTGTTTTTTCAATTTTTGAATCAAATAAAATTTCTCCCGAAATTTCAGACCTGGTCATTAACAAATTAAATCAAATTAGACTAGTCCCCGGTAACGGCGCCAAAATTTGATGGTTGTCGAAGCCACCAAAAATAAATACCTCAATTAACCTATCAAATAAATTGCAAATAGGGTAAGAAATGGTCGAATCCACAGAGACTAGCACTGAATTAATTCTAAATACCTAGATTTTAACAATAAAAATTTAAAAAGGGGGATTTTTATAAACTAAAAGCTAACAGATGATGAATGTAAAGAAATAAATAACAAGCAGTAAATTGATTTAAAAGAAAATTCAATGGATGGTAAATTCCAGTTAAAGATATTCGCAGCACAGGTTTAATTCAACTGATCATTGACGAAAGAATAAATCTAAAAATCATATAATGGACCAGTTATAGCCGTCGGCTTCACGCTCCCGACCTCATCTCTCCGAATTATTGAATTAATCAAGTAAGACTATAATTAATTCCTAATCAAATAAATAACCCAAAACACGCGCAAGGATTTAATTTATTGACAGCATTAATGAAATAGAAAGACCTGACCTAAGCCAACCAACCTCACGCGAGATTGATTTAGACTAAATCATGCATTTACTCAACATAACAGCCCTTGTGAGGAAGCTATACTGATTGCCACTTGTTGTTAAATCTACTAAACAATTACGGATTTAGCAAATTTAACTAGCAATATATTATCTATTTAGATGAACAACGGCGCCTCATTGAACATAAAATAAATAATAATCGAGATATGGTTTCTCTAAACTTCAGTAGATAACATGAACATTATATGAAATTAAGAACAATAAATAAGAACAACAATCTCACAGTGGATTAAAACCTGGCTTTGAATTTATCTTTAACTGAAACAAGAGTATTTAGCCACACATAATTGAAATAAAATCAAAATTAAATTAAATTGAGAAAATAAACTCCCTGTTACAGCCTTGAGAAAAACGCAGATGAAGAAAAAAGAGAAGATGTTACTGTTCACGTTTTCCCCTAGGTGATATAGGAGTTTAAACCTAGATAAGTTAGGAAAGAGATAAAATCCTATCTAAACTTGGAAAATAAATTACAAATATTAAATGTAATATTATCCTACTAAAAATACTGCCTAATATCCCCTTAATTACAACATAATTATCCCTAAAAATCAGACTGAGAAAAGGTGGCGGCTAGGTCAACTTCGGATTAAAACATTATGAAAACTGCATTCTGCTCGCGTCTTGGCTGTTAGCCTTGGGCAAGGCAGCCCCTTAGCCTTGGGCAAGGCTAAGTCCAAGATCAGCTTTTCACTTCAGAATTCCTTGCACTTTCATTGCTGTTCCAAATTTACTCCCTTTAGCTTTAACTTGTTTCCTTTCTACCATTTTGATCCTACAAAGACCAAAATCATAAAACAAGTAAAAAGTACTAATTTAAGCTAAAATTAAATGCATGAATGTGATGAAAAACATGTTAAAATATGCAATATTAGGCACTTAACATCGGGGCTAGTCGGATTTGACTAGCTAAGTCGGATAAGTGAAGAGCATTTTGGTAATTTTGTTCATGAGGAAATTGGATAATAAGGAATTAAGTGCAAAGTAATTAATTAATTATGTTAAGAGGGGAAAATTATAAGGTGTGCATGTGCGTATGGATGTAGGGTACTTTGGTTTTGGCATGATCTAGTGGTATTGGTGCATGGTAACTAGGATGTAAAAGTGTTTCATGGGAGGTTATATGGTGTGAATTGAGTTTGGTGCCTTGGGTTATTAATCAAGATGAGATCATTAGGGACCAATAGTGGAGTGACATGTGTAAGGTTGGTGGGAGCATTGATTGGGATTTGAAAGGAGAAGAGAGAGAGAATGAGGGAGTAGCTTCCCGTGGAAGCCAAAGGGAGTTTTGCCTTTCCTTTGCCACGCCTCTCTCTCTCTTTCCCATCTACATTTCTGCTCTCTCTTCCTTTTATGTGGGTTTTCTTCCACCTTTGGTCTAGGGTTTGAGCTTTGAAGGTTCTATAGGAGGTAAGTGGCTGTTTTGCTTTTAGTATACTTCTTCTTCTTCTCCTTTTTCGAATTTGAGTGGGTTTTAAAGGTTATGTTCTTGGGTTAATGAGGTTTTGATTTGATTTGGTTGCAAGAATTGGAGGAGAAGGGAAGAGAAGGTTGGATTTTGAAGTGATCGATTTGAAGCTTTGATTTCCAGGTTTGGGAGCTATGTGTGATATGATCTTGATGTATAAATGATGCATGATTATGTATTGGATGATTGTGCATGAATTTTGGATGTGTTAGACTGTTCATATGACTTTTGGTGTGTAAAGTATGATTTTGGGGAAATTCTGTTTAGTTTTTGCCAGACCTTTGTGTATTGTTTTTGTCATAGATCGAGTTATAGACCTCCAAATTGAGTAATTCAAGTTCCATTCGAACTCTAAGACATAGATCTAAAATTTTCTCTGAAGGTTAGGAAGCTAGTTCTTGATCTAAGACCCGTGAAAAAGTTAAAATCTTAAGTGTCTCTGGTTGGGTCGGGTTACTGGAGCAGTGTTGATATTTTAGCTTATATCTTGAGCTACAAATGTCATTTTGATCTGAAATTTGTTGCTTTTGAACTCTAACATCCTAGGGATGATTTTTTAAGAAGGAATGTTTGCCGAAAAATGTCATTTAGATGTCCGTTTAGGCTGAACAAAAATGAGTAGTGCAGCAGTCCTGATTTTTAGCTTCTGTGTTGCAAAATTTTGGTAGGTCACGGTGGTAACCAAATTCATTACCACCGTGACCCCTTCTGTCTTGACCATTTTATGTGTTTTTCTTCCTAAATTGAACTCGTTTTCCACCGAAACTTCCTAGGATCCATCCGATGCATGTTTAGGACTATTAAATGAGTATAAGAATAGTTATCACTTGGAAAATAAATGTGAATAGGATTAAGATTAATACAAACTAATAAAATAATTAGGTGTAATTGTATGATTAGAATCTAGTCAAGTTAAATGACACTTAAGGGTTGTAATACCTTAATCTGTATGAGCATGTGATATTGAATGTGAAATGTATTATGCATATCTGTACTTATGATCCTTCTCTAAGAATATTATGCTATGCTTAAGTGTAAATTGTACCGTTGCATGACTAAGACTTTGCATTGTTAAGTGTTAGCATGAATTGATGTAATGTGATGTTGTTCTTCGAATTCATGTGTAAGACTTATTAATGGCATGATTCAATGATGTTTGATTTGGGTTTTTATTGCTATTGGAATGAGGATATGTTGTTTGAAATGAGAACTTTGGGATAGTTGGTTTGAATAACCTGGAAATCGCCCTTAGGAATCGCATCTGGGCATGGGTCACGGTGGCAACCAATTCAGTTACCACCGTGAGGCACGAACCAGATGCATTCTGCCGTGAGTCTGAATAGGTCACGGTGGCAACCAATCTGGTTACCACCGTGAGGTGTTCAGACCTTAGATTCTGTTATGGGTTGTGGGTATGTCATGATGGCAACCTATTTAGTTATCACCGTGAGGTACCCCAGACTTGCTTTCTGCCAAAGATCCTTGGTATGTCACGGTGGCAACCAGTTTGTTTAGTTAACTAGCATTCTCGGCATGATAATTGGGTGCGTATTGCCTGATAAATGTATTGCATGTGAATGGGTTTTCCAATAAATGCATGAGTACTTGGCATGATAGTCGTATGTGTATTATCTCTCGTGACTGTGCACGGTAGGGTACTGACACTTGATGCCCCGGTAACTATATGCATGAGAGTTTGTATGTGGTTTTACATGAATATTTGTATCTATTGTGATCCCTTGTCTGTTTTGGGCTTTGCTTAATATGATATAAGAGTGTAGTATTCAGACGAATATGATATTGAGACGAGCACTCAGGTAATATGTACAAGTATGTGTATATGAACTTCCGAATGCATGGCTTTCCTATGCAGGCTTATTTATCCATCTGTTGTGATTATTTGTATATGCCATTTGTGTATGTAATTTGTTCTGGCGACCATTGTGAATGGCCATCCATCTTGCTTGTGTGTTCTCCCCACTAAGCGTTTATGGCTTAGCACGGGCTCTTTTCCCGTGCAGGTGGCAGGTTTGGTTCGGTTCGAGTCGCGCGTCTGCAGGGTCGGCCACATACGAGTTAGAAGTGTTATGTTATTCTGTTCAGCTTCTGTATTTTGATTTCTGTAATTTGTAGCCTTTTGATTATATAAGGATCTTATTATAATTAAGTTTCAATTATTTCTCCGCTTTATGCTTCCGCTGAATGATCATATGTATGCATGTGTATATGTTTCGGCTTAGTGCCAGCGTGTGTGTGAGTTAATGTATGTTTAGTTTTTCTTCTCAAGATAAGTTTTTAATTTCCCGTGTTTTTGCATGAACGTATGCTTTCGCTTAGCTTATGTGTGCATGTATGTGAGTGAGCGTCGGTAGCGCACCCGCGTCCTTCCAACGGGGACGTAGGGGGTGTTACAGTTAGTGGTATCAGAGCGCCGGTTTGGCAGTTTTGGGTGTGTTGTTTGTTATGTGTCGTGTCTTTGCATGTGAGTCGGTTTGTGTCGTGGCCTAATGCAGATGTGTCGTGTCTTGTGTCATGTTTAGATGGAGTCTGATCCTAGTGAGAAGGTGGGCGAGATAACGGAATGTGTGAACCCAGTTAATGCTGATCAGAGTGTTTCTGAGTATCCTTTGGTTGAGGATTCCGGTCCTGTTTTCGATGATAGGACGTTAGTGCAAGGGTCTTTGAATTTTGTAAGAATTTGGTAGTACTCTGTATACCTATCAGCTATCTCCAGAAAAAGTTTTTGAATGAAAGCATATTGAATCATGGGGATGAGATAAAGTGCATCATTATAGCATCAATTGCATTTCTTCTGCATCACTCTGCATACATGAGCCATCGCATTCTCATTGCATTATCATCCCTTTGACCATACATGAGAAAAATTTGCATAAGTGTTTAGATTGAGAGAAAGCAGACAGAGTCTACTCGAGTATTTGATGTTATGACTAAGGGTGATAAGTGATGAGTATATCAACTGTTAAGGAAAGTGTCCTGTGTTTGGTTAAGTTGAGTGAAAGGAGTATTTCGGAATCTTATACAATGAATGTAAAATGATTTTTGGGGTTTGATAGATGTATTGTTAGTAAGAGGAAATAGCATGTATGACGGACATCTTTGAAGTATTAAAAGGATATGTATAGCTGTCGGCGAAAGTCGGGTGGTTTATACGTGAAGTGTATGAGTTTGGCGGTGACTTGCAATGTGGTGTTGAGAATCCTTTCGGTGTAAGTGAATTTCGAGGACGAAATTCTTTTAGGAGGGAAGAGTTGTCACACCCCAAATCGGGCCTAGTCGGATTTGACTAGCTAAGTCGGATAAGTGAAGAGCATTTTGGTAATTTTGTTCATGAGGAAATTGGATAATAAGGAATTAAGTGCAAAGTAATTAATTAATTATGTTAAGAGGGGAAAATTATAAGGTGTGCATGTGTGTATGGATGTAGGGTACTTTGGTTTTGGCATGATCTAGTGGTATTGGTGCATGGTAACTAGGATGTAAAAGTGTTTCATGGGAGGTTATATGGTGTGAGTTGAGTTTGGTGCCTTGGGTTATTAGTCAAGATGAGATCATTAGGGACCAATAGTGGAGTGACATGTGTAAGGTTGGTGGGAGCATTGATTGGGATTTGAAAGGAGAAGAGAGAGAGAATGAGGGAGTAGCTTCCCGTGGAAGCCAAAGGGAGTTTTGCCTTTCCTTTGCCACGCCTCTCTCTCTCTTTCCCATCTACATTTATGCTCTCTCTTCCTTTCATGTGGGTTTTCTTCCACCTTTGGTCTAGGGTTTGAGCTTTGAAGGTTCTATAGGAGGTAAGTGGCTGTTTTGCTTTTAGTATACTTCTTCTTCTTCTCCTTTTTCGAATTTGAGTGGGTTTTAAAGGTTATGTTCTTGGGTTAATGAGGTTTTGATTTGATTTGGTTGCAAGAATTGGAGGAGAAGGGAAGAGAAGGTTGGATTTTGAAGTGATCGGTTTGAAGCTTTGATTTCCAGGTTTGGGAGCTATGTGTGATATGATCTTGATGTATAAATGATGCATGATTATGTATTGGATGATTGTGCATGAATTTTGGATGTGTTAGACTGTTCATATGACTTTTGGTGTGTAAAGTATGATTTTGGGGAAATTCTGTTTAGTTTTTGCCAGACCTTTGTGTATTGGTTTTGTCATAGATCGAGTTATAGACCTCCAAATTGAGTAATTCAAGTTCCATTCGAACTCTAAGACATAGATCTAAAATTGTCTCTGAAGTTTAGGAAGCTAGTTCTTGATCTAAGACCCGTGAAAAAGTTAAAATCTTAAGTGTCTCTGGTTGGGTCGGGTTACTGGAGCAGTGTTGATATTTTAGCTTATATCTTGAGCTACAAATGTCATTTTGATCTGAAATTTTTTGGTTTTGAACTCTAACATCCTAGGGATGATTTGTTAAGAAGGAATGTTTGCCGAAAAATGTCATTTAAATGTCCGTTTAGGCTGAACAAAAATGAGTAGTGCAGCAGTCCTGATTTTTAGCTTCTGTGTCGCAAAATTTTGGTAGGTCACGGTGGTAACCAAATTCATTACCACCGTGACCCCTTCTGTCTTGACCATTTTATCTGTTTTTCTTCCCGAATTGAACTCGTTTTCCACCGAAACTTCCTAGGATCCATCCGATGCATGTTTAGGACTATTAAATGAGTATAAGAATAGTTATCACTTGGAAAATAAATGCGAATAGGATTAAGATTAATACAAACTAATAAAATAATTAGGTGTAATTGTATGATTAGAATCTAGTCAAGTTAAATGACACTTAAGGGTTGTAATACCTTAATCTGTATGAGCATGTGATATTGAATGTGAAATGTATTATGCATATCTGTACTTATGATCCTTCTCTAAGAATATTATGCTATGCTTAAGTGTAAATTGTACCGTTGCATGACTAAGACTTTGCATTATTAAGTGTTAGCATGAATTGATGTAATGTGATGTTGTTCTTCGTATTCATGTGTAAGACTTATTAATGGCATGATTCAATGATGTTTGATTTGGGTTTTTTATTGCTATTGGAATGAGGATATGTTGTTTGAAATGAGAACTTTGGGAGAGTTGGTTTGAATAACCTGGAAATCGCCTTCAGGAATCGCATCTGGGTATGGGTCACGGTGGCAACCAATTCGGTTACCACCGTGAGGCACGAACCAGATGCATTCTGCCATAAGTCTGAATAGGTACGGTGGCAACCAATCTGGTTACCACCATGAGGTGTTCAGACCTTAGATTTTGTTCTGGGTTATGGGTATGTCACGGTGGCAACCTATTTAGTTACCACCGTGAGGTACCCCAGACTTGCTTTCTGCCAAAGATCCTTGGTATGTCACGGTGGTAACCAGTTTGATTACCACCGTGACCTACCCTGTTTTTGCAATAAAATCCTTTAATCTTTGTATGTGTTATGAATGTTTAATTATGGATTTTAGCACGCGATACCACCTGATATGAGCTATATTATGTATGTACCGATTCATCAAAGTAAGTGAACTCTTTGCGTGTTATAATTGAACTATGGCCGTAAACTGTGTAATTCTCCGCCTGCAAGAGTCAGTCTAGTGGATAGTTAGGCATGCCTAATAGAGTCTCTTAGCTGCAGCCCTTTGAATGTTTGGACCCTGATCAGGTCCCCGTTTGGTTCCTCGCGAACCCTTATATGTTCGAATCTTGTTTAAGATCCCTTTTGAAAGTGTTTTGTAAAAGTTAAAAGTATCTTGATTTATCGGCTCATACCCGTAAAGTACTGTCTGTATCGGCTCGTACCCGTAAAGTACTGTCTGTATACTCGTTATCCACTATTTTGAGTCAGTAGGTATTCTGTCTGTTGTGCCTAATGTGAACAAGAGAATGTGATATTCGATTAAGCATGATTCTGGACATGTGAATTAGACATATTTATCTGCGTATATGGGTATATGCATAACATATTGTGAATGTATGGTATGCCAACGGTTGTGAATATAGGTACGGGAATTCAGATGTGCGTAACTATGACCATGATCTTTTGAATGCCATGAATTCGATTAGTTATGTCTATTTTGAATGCTATGATTAGTAAGCATGTGCACAAACGTGATTTTGTACTTTTGGCAGTTATAGTGAATTATATGAATCAAGATACGTAATGAATGTGCTCTTGACCTTGGAATGTGTATATATTGTGTTATGTTACGTGCCTCCTCTCTCTAGTTTTCCTATTGTAGTGATTTCAGTGTGTGGGCATGTATTTACATTTCAAGGCATGATAGAAGTATGTTTAGTTAACTAGCGTTCTCGGAATGATAATTGGGTGCGTATTGCCTGATAATTGTATTGCATGTGAATGGGTTTTCCGTTAAATGCATGAGTACTTGGCATGATAGTCGTATGTGTATTATCTCTCGTGACTGTGCACGGTAGGGTACTGACACTTGATGCCCCGGTAACTATATGCATAAGAGTTTGTATGTAGTTTTACATGAATATTTGTATCTACTGTGATCCCTTGTCTGTTTGGGGCTTTGCTTAATATGATATAAGAGTGTAGTATTCGGACGAATATGATATTGAGACGAGCACTCAGGTAATATGTACAAGTATGTGTATATGAACTTTCGAATGCATGGCTTTCCTATGCAGGCTTATTTATCCATCTGTTGTGATTATTTGTATATGCCATTTGTGTATGTAATTTGTTCTGGCGACCATTGTGAATGGCCGTCCATCTTGCTTGTGTGGTCTCCCCACTAAGCGTCTATCGCTTAGCACGGGCTCTTTTCCCGTGCAGGTGGCAGGTTTGGTTCGGTTCGAGTCGCGCGTCTGTAAGGTCGGCCACATAGGAGTTAGAAGTGTTATGTTATTCTGTTCAGCTTCTGTATTTTGATTTCTGTAATTTGTAGCCTTTTGATTATATAAGGATCTTATTGTAATTAAGTTTCAATTATTTCTCCGCTTTATGCTTCCGCTGAATGATCATATGTATGCATGTGTATATGTTTCGGCTTAGTGCCTGCGTGTGTGTGAGTTAATGTATGTTCAGTTTTGCTTCTCAAGATAAGTTTTTAATTTCCCGTGTTTTTGCATGAACGTATGCTTTCGCTTAGCTTATGTGTGCATGTATGTGAGTGAGCGTCGGTAGCGCACCCGCGTCCTTCCAACGGGGACGTAGGGGGTGTTACAAATGAACATACATATGAGTTTTGGCCATTACATATTTAGGCAATTCAACCAAATTAAGGTGGGCTCACTTGGGCATGAAAGCATTTGATGAGGAACCACTTAATTTGCTTGATTTTTTTTAATACGTGACGGCCCACATCACAAGCATCGTATTAAGGAGCATACCACCTAGTGGAAGTTTCTATTTGCCATTACATGGGCTTTGGTCAAGGTGATGAATTTTCAAGGCTACCCAAGCGTGGTCACTGCCAACGGGTCTAGCTCATCACGAGCGTAGCGACCGATCGGGTTTCCATTTGATATACCAAAAGGTACAAGGCTTGGGCTGGTGATTATCCCTAACACTTCCCTACAATGAGTGAAAGTAGGGTCGTGCTTCCGGAACGCACCGAGGTAGAAAGGGACCAACTAGTGTAATTCTAAGGCTCTAAAATGACATGCAAATTTGATAAGAGATAGAATTTTAAGTTTTAAAAAAACCCAATTATATTTTAACCAAATCACTTTCGGAGCAAAGTCTCAAACACAAAGTCCCCAGTGGAGTCGCCACTGTGACGCGCGCCGGAAGTGCCCAGCAAGGGCCCTCGCTTGTGAATCCGCCTTTCGGATTCGAGGTATGAGGTTTGCGTCTTTTGATCATGGGCGTCATGAGACATCATCGATGTATTCCTCCTAATAGAACATTGAGGAAACAACCTAGTCTAATGACACCTAAAGGCACCTTTGAGGCATTTGGAGTCGCCACCCAATTTGCAAGAAATTGGGAAAAGTCTCTTACCTCTAACGGTCTAAACCAGAGATTCGGTGTTCGGAACATCCCTCTTATTTATGCTTTGGTTAATTATAAATGGATTTTTAACTTCTTAAAATTATATCTCTCATCTCACACGATTAATGCATTTAAATTAAATTGCGCATATCAATCATTCGAAAGCAATAAAATAAGAGCAATAAATAAAGCGATAAATGAAAGCGGTAAACACCCAAGCACACAATTACAAGAGAAATCGGGGCGGAATACAACCCCAATAAAAGGTAATTAAATATATAGGCGAGAACGGAATACAATCCCCAAAATATAATTGCCCCAAAGTTAATTACAAGGGCCCAAAAGGAAATAAATTTAAAACACTCACACAAGATCAAAATAAGAAAAGACATACATAAATCGAGGCATTATTTTAGGAACATTGGTTCCTTCGCACTTGTTCGAAATTTATGAATGTAACACCCCCTTCCCATACGTAGGCGATCCCATCCGAGAAGGAGTGAGATGCCGTATGAGTAAAGGTGCCACCAAGCAAGTACAAAGTATAACATACAATCATTCATAACATACATTCAGAAAATACAGAACAATTAAAAACTTTACATGCAGAAAGCAAAAGCTGATCATGCATTACTATAATTAAACTATTACAATAATGTTCTGATCAACTAGCTGAAACGAAATAATATTACATATACAAAATATAGTTACAAAAGCGGAAGCTGATACAAAACTGATACATGAGAGTTCTATACAAAAAGAATCATCACTGATACAAAAATAGCCCTACACTAAAAACTCTTATGTGTTGGCTTGATGACGGCGACTCTCTCAAAGCAAAACTCCTTCCGCACCTGCACGGGTAAACACACCGTGCTAAGCGATATACGCTTAGTGGGGAAACACACATAAATTATGGACGGCCATTCACAATGGTCGTCAAAGCAGATCACATTCACGATGGCATTATGCAAAGGTTATAACATAGTTGCTATAAGCATGTTCATATATAAAAGCCAAACATTCAGTATCTCAATAACCATATCCATTACAGAATAATCCAACGTGCATTTCATCATTAAACTCATTCAGATAATCCATTTCATAGCCAGATCAGATCAGAACAATTCCATTAACATTTCAAGAATACCTGCTGACTCTAGACAGTGGATAACGAGTGTACTGAGGGTACCTTACGGGTACGAATCGAATACTGAGGGTACCTCACAGGTACAAGTCAAATATTATATCATTAATCAAAACATGTTATTTATATACTGAGGGAATCTTAAACAAGATTTTATACTGATGGGTTCGCGAGGAACCAAACGGGGACCTGATCGGGGTCCAAACTGAACTGAGGGCTGCAGCTAAAGACTCTATTAGGCATGCCTAACTATCCACTTACTTGACTCTAGCAGGTTATACGTTATTCCAATTATGATTTCAAGAGTAATCTCATAATAATACTCACATTCATATCAATGAATCATAAACAGAACATGCATAACACAAATTCTGTTTCAAATCACAGTATATAATTTAATCATATGTAATAAGTACAATAGCAGTAGTATACACAAGTTTATATAACATACAGTACGGAAAACCATGCAAAAATACGGAAGAACCATGAAAAATACCTTAAAAATACGTTTTTGGAATTCTGGAGGCAAAGGAGTGACAGACTCATCCTAGTCGTGCTAAGGAGCACGACATGTTGAAGGGGCTTCAGCACAGCACGAGTCGTGCTGAGGAGCACGAGTCGTGTCGTGCTAAGCTCCTTCTCACTCTCCTCCGTCTCGCACTCCACCATCCGACTCACACACTGAAGGAGCACGAGTCGGACGATGGAGCACGAGTCGGACAAGGCAAAAAGCTCCTCTCATTTCCATCCGTCTCGCACTCCACAATCCGACTCACACAATGAAGGAGCACGAGTCGGATGTTGGAGCACGAGTCGGACAGCCACCAGGAAGAACAGAAAATACGATTTTCTTTGAAGAACGCCTACTGACAGTTCAATTTAAAACCCAGAAATCCAAGAAAAACACAGGAATCCCTCCTTAAATCTTACTTCAAACTCAATTATCATACATTACAAACCATTATAAATCACAACCCATAATTATAACATCAAAATAATACCAACCAAACATGCATAAACATATTCAAGTCTCAAGAACACAAACCCTAAAAATATTACAGTAAACTCAAATTCTCAAACAAGATTTCTAAAACAAAACCCAAACCTTAAATTCTATGCTTCTCTTCACTTAGTCCCACTGCTCCCAGCAATCTCCTTGCCTTTGGGATCGCGTGGAGCCTCAGCTAAACACAAACAACCAACATGCAAACCCTAAATCAAATCTAAACTAAAGGAAGAAGAAAAACATGGAAACAAATAGAGAATAATATAGAGAATACAGTGACTTACCAACAGAATGCCTAAGGGAATGATTAATTTCACCAACAAAGCTTGAATCAACACTAGGGTCCTTAGAGAAAGGAAAAGGAAGAAGAAGAAGAAGAAGAAGATGAGAATAGGAAATACGTAAAGAAGAACACGTTCTGTAATTTTCCTATTCTCATTCTTTTCTTTTCTTTTTCTTTTCTTTGCCTAAGACATGTGTTAATTTCCTATTGGTGAAATTAACCACTTACACCAAACTACTATGCACTACACACACTCTACATACTCTCAACTTAAATGCACCCTACAATGGTATGAGCAAATGTACACAACCATGTCCCAACTTAAAACACCCTAATATGGTATGCTCAAGTGCTCACAATTATTTCTCAATTTAATTAACACACTAATGCCATGTATGCACCCACATACTAATAAACCCAAAAGCATACATTTTATTAAAATACCCTTATGAAATGCCGAACACATGCGAATGCCTACACATACAGACAGACAGACAGGCTCATTCTACTAGGGGGCAAATGGGGTGTGACAACTCTCCCCTACTAATAAGAATTTCGTCCTCGAAATTCTCACCTGAACTGAATAACTGTGGATACTGAGCTCTCATCGACTCCTCTGGTTCCCAAGTCACTTCTTCAACTCCATGATGGATCCACAACACTTTAACCAAAGGAATCTGCTTATTTCTCAACTGCCTCACCTCTCGGGCTAGAATAGCTCGCGGTTCCTCATCATAAGAGAAGTCTGGCTGAACCTGGATATCCTGAACTGACAGAACATGCGAAGGATCTGATCTGTACCGACGAAGCATCGAAACGTGAAACACATCATGTAACTTTGCTAACTCCATCGGTAACGCCAATCTGTAGGCTACAGGTCCTACCTTAGCCAAAATCTCATAAGGTCCAATGAAACGAGGACTAAGCTTGCCTTTCTTTCCAAATCGAAGCACTCTCCTCCAAGGTGAAACCTTAAGGAAAACCTTGTCCCCGATCTCAAAATGCACATCTTTCCTCTTCAAATTAGCATAAGACTTCTGTCGATCCTTGGCTGCCTTCAAATTCCGCTGCACTACTCTGACCTTCTCTTCAGTATCCCTAACCAAGTCGGGTCCAATCATAGATCTCTCGGATAGCTCGGTCCAACAAATCGGAGTCCTACACTGACGACCATACAAAGCCTCACATGGTGCCATACCGATACTCGACTGAAAACTGTTGTTGTAGGCAAACTCCATCAATGATACATATCTGTCCCAGCTACCCGGAAAATCCAATGCACAAGCTCTCATCATATCCTCCAAAATCTGAATAACTCGCTCTGACTGACCGTCGGTCTGAGGATGAAACGCTGTACTGAAGTTCAACCTAGTGCCCAAGGCTCTCTGTAACTCCTTCCAAAACTTGGAAGTAAACCTCGGATCCCGATCTGAAACTATGGACAAGGGCACACCATGCAACCGAACTATCTCATCCACATAGATACTGGCCAATCTGTCCATGGAGTAGTCCACTCTAACCGGCAGAAAGTGAGCTGATTTTGTAAGCCGATCCACAATAACCCAAACTGAATCATGCTTCCTCTGAGTCAAAGGCAAACCAGAAACAAAGTCCATGGCGATATCATTCCATTTCCACTCAGGAATGGATAAAGGCGTGAGCAAACCTGAAGGAACCTGATGCTCGGCCTTTACCTGCTGACAAGTCAAGCACTTGGAAACAAAATCCACTATATCACGCTTCATACCAGACCACCAATAGAATTGCTTCATGTCTCTATACATCTTCTCACTGCCCGGATGCATAGTAAAGACTGAACTATGCGCCTCACTCATGAGCTGTCTCCTCAAATCCTCAGACTCTGGCACACACAGGCGATCTCTGAGCATAAGTACCTCATCCTGAACTGAGAACTCTGATGGCTTACCCGATCTAATCTCATGTACAATCTGCTGAAGCCTCTGGTCATCTCTCTGAGCATCCACTATCCTCTGTCTCAAAATAGGCTTCACACGCAACTGGGCAAGCAAAGCCCCATCAGAACCAAATCTCCATCTGAATCGCCTCAAGAACAAAGCTGAAACTGACTTCTGACTCAAAGCATCGGCGACTACATTAGCCTTACCAGGATGGTAATCCACAATGCAGTCGTAGTCCTTAAATAACTCAAGCCAACGCCGCTGTCTCATGTTCAATTCTTTCTGTGAAAGGAAGTACTTCAAGCTCTTGTGGTCCGAGAAGATCCTACACTTTTCCCCATACAAGTAATGACGCCAAATCTTCAAAGCAAAGATCACAGCTGCCAACTCAAGATCATGCGTCGGATAGTTCTTCTCATGTGGCTTCAACTGACGAGAAGCATAAGCCACCACTTTTCCTTCCTGCATCAGCACACATCTAAGACCAACTCCAGAAGCATCACTGTAAATGACAAACTCCTTACCCGAGATGGGTTGAGTAAGGATAGGAGCCTCTACAAGCAACTGCTTTAACCGATCAAAACAAGACTGACACCTGTCTGACCACTCAAATCTGACTCCTTTCCTCAACAATCTAGTCATAGGAGCAGCAATCACAGAAAATCCCTTAACGAACTGACGATAATAACCTGCTAAACCGAGGAAACTCCTCACTTCCTGAACATTCCGAGGCGCTTTCCAATCAACTATCGCCTCAATCTTAGCTGGATCCACCTGGATACCTCTAGCTGAAATAATGTGACCCAAGAATGACACTTCTCGAAGCCATAAATCACACTTGCTAAGCTTAGCAAACAAATGATGCTCTCTATACATCTGCAAAACCAATCTGAGATGCTCCTAATGCTCACTCTCATTCTTGGAATATACCAAGATGTCATCAATGAACACTACTACGAATCGATCTAAGTATGGCCTAAACACACGATTCATCAGATCCATAAAAGCCGCTGGAGCATTAGTCAAACCAAACGGCATCACAAGAAACTCATAGTGGCCATACCTAGTCCGAAATGCAGTCTTAACCACATCTGCATCCTGAACCCGAAGCTGGTAGTACCCTGATCGAAGATCTATCTTGGAAAAGACACCCACACCTCGAAGCTGATCAAATAAATCCTCAATCCTAGGCAAAGGATACTTGTTCTTCACTGTAACTTTATTAATCTGGCGGTAGTCAATACACATCCGCAGGGATCCATCTTTCTTCTTAACAAACAGCACTGGAGCTCCCCATGGAGATATGCTTGGTCTAATAAACCCCTTATCCAATAACTCTTGTAGCTGAGATTTAAGTTCCCTCAACTCTACAGGAGCCATCCGATAAGGTGCTCTCGAAATAGGTGTAGTACCTGGCATGATCTCAATGGACAACTCAACCTCTCTCTCAGGAGGCAAACCAGGTAACTCGCTCGGGAACACATCACTAAACTCCCGCACTACAGGAATATCCTCAATCTGAACCTGATCCCTCCTGGAATCTAACACAACTGCTAGAAAAGCCTCACAACCTTTCCTGATAAATCTCTTGGCTTGCATCATAGAAATAACATTATTCAACGAACTAGCACCCAAACCTTTCAAAAACACAAGAGATTGACTTCTATCCCGAAGTACAACTGTCTTCCTATGGCAATCCACTACAGCCTGATGCTTTCCTAACCAGTCCATACCCAGAATCAAGTCAAACTCTCTGAAGGGTAACTCAATCAGATCCGCTGGAAGCACAGCTCCCTCAACAATCAGAGGACAACTCCTAAAAACTCTACTCACACTGACACTATGCCCTAATGGACTGGTCACACAAATCTCATAATCTAACTGATCAACTGAATGCAATTTATCAACAATTTTATCTGTGCACAAATATGAGTGTGTGGAACCAGGATCAATTAGAGCATACAACTCAGTGTCATGGAGTAGGAACTTACCAGCAATAACGTCAGGCGCATCCTGCTCATCTCTGGCTCTCATAACATAAGCTCTAACGGCACCCTGAGGAGGATGCTCAACAGTCTCAGAAGCAGCTCCCTCTCTATGCCGACCACCTCTACCTCTACCTCGGCCTCTGCCACGGGTAGCCTGAGAAGCATTCGAACCGACCCTACTGCCCTCTCTCTGGGAACCTGAATCCTCCTGTAACCTCGGACAACCAGCCAACTGATGCTCCGAACTCCCACATCTGAAGCATGCACCGGAGAGCCACCTACACTCACCCCGATGTGACTTACTACAGTGAGGACAAACTGGTGTAGTCTCAGCTCTACCACCCCTACCAGAACCTAACACAGCTGTAGAACCCTGACGTCTACCTCTAGAAGCCGGACCAGATGCTGACTCATCCTGTGGGTTCCTAGATCTCTTACTCGAAGAAGATCCTCCACGAGAAGAACTCCTCCTCTGAGCTCTCTCTCTCATCACAGTCTCAGACAACTCAGCTCTCATAGCAGCCTCAACAATCTGATAATAGCTAATCCCAGGTATACACATCAAGGAAATCAAAGCAATCTTCAAAGACTCATTTAACCCTGCCTAGAAATGCTTGCATCTAAAGTCATCAGTCATAACTCCTCGTGGGGCATAGCGAGATAATCTATTGAACTCTTTCTCATAATCTGCTACAGATAAAGCCCTCTGCTTCAAACTCAAGAACTGCGCCCATCTCGAATCTCTATAAGTCTGAGTAATGTACTTCTTTATGAACTCACCCTCAAAGAACTCCCAGGTAATCGGATCCGGTAGCTGAGGATGCCTGCAAACCAACTCCCACCATTCAAAAGCAGACCCCTGAAGAAGAGCTAATGCACACTCTGCCTGCTGGTCGGGAGGACACCGAATCTCTCTCAAAGCACGCTTCACTTTATCTAACCATCTCTCTGCAGACTCAGACTCATTCAAACCGGTACCATAAAAATCCTCAACTCCTGCCCTCCTCAGATTCTCCATAGGTGCTCTAGGAGCAGTCACTCTCTCCAAAACCCTAGCCATGTCCTGATGCAGTCTAAACATAGCCTCCAAGGGCATGCCTGCGGCCTTGGGCTGAACCCTAGCATGCTGAGCCGACACAGTAACAGAAACAGACTGATCTACAACTGGAGGATTCACACTCTCGGCGGACTCCTCACGCGCACCATGAGCAGAATTAGAAGCCATCTAAACCAACAAGAAACAACCGTATCAGCCAATACAGATCTAGACACATACACATCTAAGAAACTCAGAACAATCATAACAACACCCAGAAATGCCTAAACCTATGCTCTGATACCACTAACTGTAACACCCCCTTCCCATACGTAGGCGATCCCATCCGAGAAGGAGTGAGATGCCGTATGAGTAAAGGTGCCACCAAGCAAGTACAAAGTATAACATACAATCATTCATAACATACATTCAGAAAATACAGAACAATTAAAAACTTTACATGCAGAAAGCAAAAGCTGATCATGCATTACTATAATTAAACTATTACAATAATGTTCTGATCAACTAGCTGAAACGAAATAATATTACATATACAAAATATAGTTACAAAAGCGGAAGCTGATACAAAACTGATACATGAGAGTTCTATACAAAAAGAATCATCACTGATACAAAAATAGCCCTACACTAAAAACTCTTATGTGTTGGCTTGATGACGGCGACTCTCTCAAAGCAAAACTCCTTCTGCACCTGCACGGGTAAACACACCGTGCTAAGCGATATACGCTTAGTGGGGAAACACACATAAATTATGTACGGCCATTCACAATGGTCGTCAAAGCAGATCACATTCACGATGGCATTATGCAAAGGTTATAACATAGTTGCTATAAGCATGTTCATATATAAAAGCCAAACATTCAGTATCTCAATAACCATATCCATTACAGAATAATCCAACATGCATTTCATCATTAAACTCATTCAGATAATCCATTTCATAGCCAGATCAGATCACAACAATTCCATTAACATTTCAAGAACACCTGCTGACTCTAGACAGTGGATAACGAGTGTACTGAGGGTACCTTACGGGTACGAATCGAATACTGAGGGTACCTCACAGGTACAAGTCAAATATTATATCATTAATCAAAACATGTTATTTATATACTGAGGGAATCTTAAACAAGATTCTATACTGATGGGTTCGCGAGGAACCAAACGGGGACCTGATCGGGGTCCAAACTGAACTGAGGGCTGCAGCTAAAGACTCTATTAGGCATGCCTAACTATCCACTTACTTGACTCTAGCAGGTTATACATTATTCCAATTATGATTTCAAGAGTAATCTCATAATAATACTCACATTCATATCAATGAATCATAAACAGAACATGCATAACACAAATTCTGTTTCAAATCACAGTATATAATTTAATCATATGTAATAAGTACAATAGCAGTAGTATACACAAGTTTATATAACATACAGTACGGAAAACCATGCAAAAATACGGAAGAACCATGAAAAATACCTTAAAAATACGTTTTTGGAATTCTGGAGGCAAAGGAGTGACAGACTCATCCTAGTCGTGCTAAGGAACACGACATGCTGAAGGGGCTTCAGCACAGCACGAGTCGTGCTGAGGAGCACGAGTCGTGTCGTGCTAAGCTCCTTCTCACTCTCCTCCGTCTCGCACTCCACCATCCGACTCACACACTGAAGGAGCACGAGTCGGATGATGGAGCACGAGTCGGACAAGGCAAAAAGCTCCTCTCATTTCCATCCGTCTCGCACTCCACAATCCGACTCACACAATGAAGGAGCACGAGTCGGATGTTGGAGTACGAGTCGGACAGCCACCAGGAAGAACAGAAAACACGATTTTCTTTGAAGAACGCCTACTGACAGCTCAATTTAAAACCCAGAAATCCAAGAAAAACACAGGAATCCCTCCTTAAATCTTACTTCAAACTCAATTATCATACATTACAAACCATTATAAATCACAACCCATAATTATAACATCAAAATAATACCAACAAAACATGCATAAACATATTCAAGTCTCAAGAACACAAACCCTAAAAATATTACAGTAAACTCAAATTCTCAAACAAGATTTCTAAAACAAAACCCAAACCTTAAATTCTATGCTTCTCTTCACTTAGTCCCACTGCTCCCAGCAATCTCCTTGCCTTTGGGATCGCGTGGAGCCTCAGCTAAACACAAACAACCAACATGCAAACCCTAAATCAAATCTAAACTAAAGGAAGAAGAAAAACATGGAAACAAATAGAGAATAATATAGAGAATACAGTGACTTACCAACAGAATGCCTAAGGGAATGATTAATTTCACCAACAAAGCTTGAATCAACACTAGGGTCCTTAGAGAAAGGAAAAGGAAGAAGAAGAAGAAGAAGAAGAAGAAGAAGAAGATGAGAATAGGAAATACGTAAAGAAGAACACGTTCTGTAATTTTCCTATTCTCATTCTTTTCTTTTCTTTTTCTTTTCTTTGCCTAAGACATGTGTTAATTTCCTATTGGTGAAATTAACCACTTACACCAAACTACTATGCACTACACACACTCTACATACTCTCAACTTAAATGCACCCTACAATGGTATGAGCAAATGTACACAACCATGTCCCAACTTAAAACACCCTAATATGGTATGCTCAAGTGCTCACAATTATTTCTCAATTTAATTAACACACTAATGCCATGTATGCATCCACATACTAATAAACCCAAAAGCATACATTTTATTAAAATACCCTTATGAAATGCCGAACACATGCGAATGCCTACACATACAGACAGACAGACAGGCTCATTCTACTAGGGGGCAAATGGGGTGTGACAATGAACATTGGTTCCTTCGTATTAATTTAAAGAGGGTTCGAAAAGACATTTTGATTGTTGAGTGAAAACCGGGATGAGTGATCCTATTTTTGGAGAAAATTAACTCTTCGTTTTAATTGTGATATTTTTATGGTTGGGTTAAAACAAGGGACATTGGTCCCAATTTTATTAGTGAAAATCCCGATTTAATTATAAAAGTATTTTTGCGACTTTTTATCTCACGCGTGCATAAATAAAATAAATAATTACAAATAGATACGTAACACATAAAGAGAGAGTCGAAAAGATCTCACCAAACCGGAGTGACCCTCCACGCGTTGCGACCCATCCGGGGAGTCACGGGGATGCTCAAATAACCCGACTCAAGTTAAATCTCAGACAAAATTAACATCAAAAATATTAGTGATGGTTCTAAAAATTAATCAAGCGAAAATGAAATAAATATTGGGTAAGTCAAATTATAATGATGAGACAAACACGACAAAATTAATAATAACAATAAATATAAGACGACAATATTAATAATAAATAAATCAAATAATGATAATAACAACAACATTAATAAATAGTAATATAAAAGAACTAATTTAGGAATGAGAATAATAATAATAATAATAATAATGTTAATAGAATATTAATGGCAACCAATATAATAATAATAATAATAATAATAATAATAATAATAATAATAATAATAATAATAATAATAAATAATAACAATAAAAGTGACCATAACAAAAAGAGAAATTAATCCAACAGTGAACATCAATATAACAATAATAAAAATAACAATAAAACAATAATAATATGTATTGACTGTTAATAACAAACCATATTAATAATAACCAAATAATTAATAACAGTACTAATAATAGAACAAATAATAATAAAAGTAATAATAGTTGAACAGGATAATAATAATAATAATAATAATAATAATAATAATAATAATAATAATAATAATAATAATAATAATAATAATAATAATAATAATAATACAGTAGTAACAAAGGCAAACTTAAAGATTGTAACCATAATACTAACAACAATTATGGTAATAAATAATAAGGGTAACAAGAGGAAGAGGACAGCGCCAGGATCACCAAAAAAAAAACAAATTAAACATAACTAAATCTTCAACGGTAGCAAATAAGCTAAAAAATAGGAATAGAGATAAACATGACAACAGTCAAAAATAACAAAATTAACAATAACAAATAACAAATAAAATTAAGTGAGGACGAATCCAAAGTGTTTACCCTCAGAGGTGTATATTTGAAATGAGAAGTGCCGGGATATGCTTCCTTTTTCGAGATTCCGGCGAAAAAATACATAAAAATTGGAGAAGAAAATAAAATTTGAACTAAAATTTAGAGAAAATATTTTTCGGTATTTCTTCCAAAACAAAGAAAATTATTTTTTCTTTGTTTGTGATGGATTGCCCGGTTGAAAATCTATTGGAAAGAAATTAAGACGGAAAGTAAAGATTAAGGCTTAAAAATGAAATCGAAGATTTTTTTTTTCTTTTGTTTTCTGGGTTGTCCTTGAGAGAGAACAGATGGAGTTTTTTTTTTGTTTTTCAAAAAATGGTCATTTTTTTGAAAATGGAGGAGGAATCCCCATTTTATTTTCAGCCTTATCCCAAAATAGAGAAAGACCAAAGAGCCTTTTAATTTTGTAAATCGAAAATAACACAAAACGGTGAAAAACGAAAAAATCGGAGTGAAAAAACAAGTCTGAAAAACGCAGATAACGACGAAAAAAGGGTACAGAGTAAGTGGTCGCGCGGTGGCCAAGTGGCCACCGCGCGGCCACTTTGCCAAAAACACAAAAGGGGTCGTGTGATGGCAATTGCCATCACGCGACGACAAATTAGGAAAGTGGCTTTAAATGCCACTTTCCCACGTTTTTACATATTTATAATTTTTTTTTTTTTTACAAAAACCTTTTAAACCTTTTTTTTTTATCTTTTATATTTTTATTTATTTTTCCTAATTAGACTAATTAACTAACCAAATCAAATTAATTAACTAATCTAATTCAATCCAATTAATTATCCAACTTAATTTTCTTCTTTAAATCAATTAATTAATTTAATTTAACTCAATTAAATTAATTAGTTAATTCAATTTCTCTTTTTTTCAAATATCAAAAATAACACCTTCTAATAATATTATTTTTAAAATAAATTAATTTTTTTTTTTGATAAAAAAAAGGATCTCGACAAGGGAAACATCATTTTTGACACCTCTGCCCGCAAATCGGTATCATTGTCATCATCGGGTAATTCTGATCTTGGACCGCCTCGGGACCCGGTGTCTACAACGAGTGTTTTTCCCGTGTAGGTTTTCAGGAGTGGATCAGAGGGTGCGCATCTGCAGGTCAAGGCCACTCGGAGCTTTTATTACACCTTTTTGCATAAAATAGAAATAGAGTTTATGATGTTTTGAGTAACATCATTATGAAATGTATATCTACAGAAATGAGTACAGTAGTCACATGTAGATGTATATGTAAAGTTAAAACAAAACAAGTTGTAATATGAACATGTATAAAGATAAATATGTATATATATGTGTAGTTAATATAAAATACATGATGGGCCCTAGTGTAATATTATTTTATTACTCTTAAATGGATGTGTATAATGCTATTGCTTCCGCTAAGGTATGTTTATGCGCATGTATAAGGAGGTGTCCGCGTGGCGCCCTGATATTCCTTACCGGGGTTATGGGGGTGTTACACATATAGAGGGAGATTTTAGTAACGCTGGATGCTCGGTCCTAGTGTTCAAATAAGAGGTTGATGGCCATAGAGCAGCACATTGATGAGAGGCTGATGGCCATAGAGCAACACATGGATGGGAGACTACAGGCCATGGAGCAGCACATGGATGGAAGACTGCTGGTAATGGATGGGAGACTACAGCGCATGGAGCGGCTCATGGATGAGGCGCAGCAGTGCCAGGACAGATTTGAGGAGTCTATGAGAGCTTCCCATGCAGCGATAGCACACCGAGTGGATGAGTCCCTCTAGATGGTGGATGAGTCATTGATATGATGAGGCTCCGGTTGTAGATGGTCGAGGGATTGACACAGGGTACATCCTAGTTAGTAAGGCATCTACATGAGGGTGTGGATGCCAAACTTACAGACATGAGCGGTCATATTAGAGACCACATTATGACCATCTCGACCTTGGGGACAAGCATTCGCAATCTCTCCGGGACTATAGGGGGTCTTGCTTGCCCTTTGCTAGACGGACAAATAGAGGTGGAATTGTTAGTGCCACGTCCATCAGCTCCTAGGTCTCCACCAATAGATATTTATTATACTTTGCATTTTTCTTATACACTTTAACATGAGATAGATAAAAGGAATAAGAATATAATAATATTGAATCACAAATAATAAAATGACAAATGATGACAAAGATAACTCGTCAAAATGTAAAATCTCAAATAACTTGTCAAAATAATTTGACATATTAATTAATAAAAGTCTCTTCATTCAGGAAACAGTTAAGGCTAGACACTACAATAAGTAGTTAGATGCCAAAACCGAATCAATGATGATATTCGTTCTTCGTAAGTCTATAAATGACTCGGTGCAACCCAAAAGGGTGATGTTTACACTTCGTAAGTCTAGAAATGACTTGGTGCAACCCAAAAGAGAATATTCTCACTTTATAAGTCTAGAAATGACTCAGTACAACCTAAGAGGCTGATGCTCCCACTTCGTAAGTCTGGAAATGACTCGGTGCAATCCAAGAGCGTGATGTCTGCACTTTAAAAGTCTGGAAGTGACTCGATGCAATCCAAGAAGATGTTTTTCCGCACTTTGTAAGTCCAGAAATGACTCGGTGCAATCCAAGAAGAATGACAGCACTTCGTAGTCTATTTAACGACTCGGTGCAATACAAAAGGATAAAATTCAAATCACAATACTATTCTCCAGGGAGCAGCCGGTTCTTCTGGACTCAGCCTAAGGTACACGTCTCTTTCCTTTTCTCTGAGTTTTGACTCACCTAGGCACCCATGCACTAGCTTTTTCAAAATTGGGGGCAACTGTAGACACCGGGTCCCGAGGTAGCCTAGATCAGGGTTATCCAGTGATGAAATTAATGCATGTTCACAGGTGAAAAGATGGGAAGTGATGTTTCCTTATCAAGTTCTTTTTGAAAAAAAATATTTGTTGATATTAATTGTTTGTAAAGTCAAATAAATTGGAGCATTCATATGACCATATCATATGTGGTTATACCTTTGATATATATGGAATGTAAATATAGATTTGATTAACAAATAACTTATTACTTTACTAGTGAATATTGATTTTTTATGAATGAATAACAGCATTTAAACTATGAAAATAACACACTAATTTATGTTTTTCGGATGTGAAATAAAATGTTCAATATGATTGTTAAATTAAGGCATATTATCTAATAATCACGTTCCAATATTTTAATTAATTGGGCACTAACATAAATTTCCAGTAAAGACTAAAGAGCTATTGCTTGTGAATATTTTAATAAGATATATATATATATATATATATATATATATATATATATTAAATGCAATAAGAAACAGTAAATTGTAATAATAATTTATTAATAAATTCACACATGATGATCGATTTGATTTAAACAAGATTCAACTCTAAAACATAGAATACTAAAATGATAAACTTTGCTTAATTTTATGGAAAAAAGGGAACAAAATGAAATTGAGTAGGGCCATAGGAAAATAATAAAAACCCTAGTCAAAATTTCACTTTATGTTAATTTGTATTGTTGTTATTATTTTTTTGCTTAGATAATATTATGAATAATTAACGTAAATAAATTGATTAATATTATTATTATTATGTAGATTATTATTAAATAATATTCTTATAAAATTATTTTTTTATTATTTTTGTTGATTTTATTGTTGTTGTAATGAAGATGACTATAATATGACAATTTGTGTTTCTCTTTTTATTTAGCATAATAATCAGTATAATTACTGTTTAAATGACTAGCAATTGTCTTAAATAATTTTGTAATTTTTGTAATAATAGTTGTATTTTGAATTTCTAGTTCTATTAACTAATATATTAACTTTTTTTTTTGGGAACTAGATATACATAATTCTAATTAAGATGCCACCTTGTTCATGTAACAGTTTTGGAATTAATTATGAGTAAAATAAATAGATCTTGGATGTATAGAAAAAAAACAAAGGATGGTTACATTAATCCTGAATTTGTGGAAGGGGTTCAGTCGTTTATTGAATATGCAAGTTCTCAACCTGCACATATGGACGGGGCTAAAATAAGATGTCCATGTAAAAAGTGCAAACACCTTAGTTATCTTCCAGTTAATGAAGTGTATTTTCATTTGTTAAGAAAGGGATTTATCCAAAATTATTTTGAGTGGACATGACATGGGGAGCCATCAATATGTAGCACCTCGATGGGAAATATGGGTAACATATCGGCAACTGAGGGTCAATTTGAAAGAGAGGGGGAATTTACTACATATGATGTAAGGGTCACTGACAATCCATACGTCCAAATGGTTTACGATGCAGCTGGCCGTGATTTTACGGAAAATACACCCATGCTGAAAGAACCCAACAAAAATGCGATAAAATTTTATGATTTGCTAAATTCAGCAGATCAAGAGTTATGGCCAGGCTGTGATAACATGACTCAGTTATCTTCTGTCGCTCGAATATTGAATATAAAATTCAAAGGCCATATTTTGGATCGAAGTTTTGATAAAATTCTTGCTTGGTACAATGAATCATTGCCTCTTGACCATAAAATGGTTGATAATTTGTAAAATGTGAAGAAAATGATCAGTGGTTTAGCTTTGCCTGTTGAGAAAATTGACTATTAACGGTTGGGATGTATGTTATTTTGGAGGGATGATGTGAATTTACAAGAGTGCAAATTTTGCAGTCAACCTAGGTACAAACCCAGGAATTGCAGCAATAAGCAGAAATTGGTACCTTGGAAACGTATGTATTTTTTTCCGTTAACTCCTAGGCTTCAAATACTATATGCATCCGAAGTTACTGCACCTAACATGAGATGGCATGATGAGCACGAAAGCATAGGTGGAATAATGAACCATCCATCAGATGTAGTTGCATGGAAACATTTCAATAACACCCATCTTGATTTTATTGCTGAATCTCGGAATGTTCGGCTGTGTTTGAGCACTGACGGATTTCGACCTTTTGGTCAATCAGGGCAACAATATTCGTCCTGGCCAATCATAATTACTCCTTATAATTTGCCTCCATAGATGTGTATGAATGAGACATATATGTTCTTGACAGTTATTATTGCAGGACCTAGAAATCCGAAGCCCAAAATTGATGTATATTTGCAGCCATTGATTTATGAATTGCAACAACTTTAGGATATCGGTATTGAAACATATGATGCATCATTTAAACAGAATTTTATGATGAAAGCAGCATTAATGTGGTCGGTATGTGACTTCCTTACCTATGCTATATTGTCGGGTTAGAGCACGGCCGAAAAACTAACTTGTCCTTACTGTGGCGATGATTCAGATGCATTTTATTTTCAACATGGGTGCAAAACTTCTTGGTTTGACAACCACGGGAAATTCCTTCCACCTGATCACCCGTTCCGACGGAACAAGAACAGGTTTATTAAGAATAGAATTGTACAAGCTAGTCCTCCTATTGTCAGAAGTAGTGAGCAAATTTTACAAGACATTGATGAATTTGGTTTACTTACAATAACAGAACTTGATGCTGATAAAGTTAATGGAAGAATCAACAAAAACTTTGGTTGGAGGAAAAGAAGCATTTTTTGGGATTTGCCGTATTGGAAGACTAATTTTTTAAGGCATAATCTAGATGTGATGCACATTGAAAAAATTATTTTTGATAATGTGTTCAACACCATTATGCATATAGAAGGGAAGACCAAGGACAATGCAAAATCACGGGTAGATTTAAAGTTGTTATGTAGAAGGCCTCGGTTAGATAAAGATTACGTAATCAAAACATATCCCAAAGCATGCTACACTTTGGACAAAAAACAAAAGGAAGTCTTGTGTGAGTGGTTAAAAGGACTAAAGTTTTCGAATGGTTACGCATCGAACTTGGTAAGGTGCGTCGACATGAGAAAGTACAAATTATTCGGTATGAAAAGTCATGATTGTCACATTTTTATGCAGAGGTTACTCCCAATAGCATTTCGAGAGTTGTTGCCAACAAAAGTGTGGGAAGCTATAACAGAGCTAAGTATTTTCTTCAGAACTTTAACATCACGTGAGATAAATGCGGCAGATATGGCAAGATTGGAAATAGAAATTCCAGTAATTATGTACAAACTTGAAGCAATTTTTCCTCCAAGCTTCTTCGACTATATGGAGCATCTGCCTGTTCATTTAGCACATGAGGCAAAACTTGCTGGTCCTGTTCAATATCGTTGGATGTATCCATTTGAGCGGTAACTATCTATGATATGCAATTGCAATTTTATTATAATTTGTTATGGTATTAATGTCAATCAAAAATATCATTTAGGTATTTATTTCACTTGAAGAAAAACGTTAAAAATAAAGCTAGAGTTGAAGGTTCAATATGTAATGCATATTTGGTCGAAGAAGCAAGTACTTTTTGTTCGCATTATGTTGAGCCACATGTACACACAAGACAGCAGAAAATACCACGTAATATGATGGCGGGGAAACAAGTAATCAGGACGGAAACTTATCCATATTTACGTATCCTGGGCATTTACATGGCCATTTAATAAGGAAAATGCTAACAGAGGCAGAATTAACAGTGGCCCATAGTTATATTTTATTGAATTGCGAAGAAGTTCAGCCTTTTGTGCAGTAAGTTTAATATATACACCAAATTGCTCATTTGATTTACTATGTGAAGGGTATAATAAAACGCTGTATATGGGCCTTTTAGATTATTTGAGGAATGGATACGGGAGCTAATGCCTGAAAGAAATCAAAATGAGGTGAACAAGGAAGTCGAAAAGCACTTTCATCATTGGTTCAAGACATATGTAAGTTGTGACCTTCAATAATGCAATCTATATATACAATTATATATAAAATATTCATTTAAATGATGTTAGAATATTTGAATACGTAGGCATCAACAAATTCAATTGACAACAAGTACATCATGGATCTTGCAAAAGGACCATTGCAATATGTTAAATCGTATTCGGTGTATTTTGTGAATGGATACAAATTCCATACACAGAGTCATGGTCATAACAAGGAAGCGGTAAATAGTGGGGTTTGTATTCAAGGAGAGTTGATGGATTATTATGGGAAAATTGATGATATACTTGAATTGGAGTACCCCGCATTGCCAATAAAACGTTGTGTATTATTTAAGTGCGAATGGTTTGATCTAACTAATAACATTGGAACAAAAATAAATAACAGATACAATTTAGTTGATGTAAACCAGCGTAGAAGATTTAGTAACTTTGAACCTTTTGTATTGGCAATGTAAGTGATCCAGGTATATTATGTCTCTTATCCAAGCTTAAAACGTGACAACTCGGAATGGTTAGCAGCATGCAAAGTAAAACCAAGAGGCATCTTTGAAAGGAAAGCCGCCGGATAAAGTGAATGCTCTGAAAATAATGATGCATTTTAAGAGGAACAGCCGGAAGTTCATGAAATAAATGAATCTCTGAATTATGTTGATAATGAAACGTTGAACTATGCAGACAATGAATTTGTTGAAATTTCCTGTGAGGATGATGAGGAAACTTTGGTTGGCGATGGATCCGATGACGAGCCTGAATTTGATTCTTCTTCATCGGAAAATTAGGATGATTGTGATTACGATTTACAGCTTAGTGATGATAGCGAATAATTTATTTACCTAATTTTATATCATGTGAGAACAATTAATATTGCACTGTTTTATTTTTTTATTTAATATGTTTATTATAATGTGATTATTTTCTATTATCTGACAATACGCAATTTTTTCATAATGTCAGGTTGGAAAAATATTTAAGCGAAAGAAGAGTAAAATGATTCCTCCATTTCTCAGGGTGCATGATGGAGGTGACAATATTGGTGATGGAGCATCCTCATCGCCTGGTTTCAATGACTGCACTCAGGCTGACGCATCACTGACTAGCCCTACTGTTGCACCATCTACCACTCCCTCTACTGAATCGACTCCTATAGCACACACCGAATCTATCCCAACTCAGGTATTAGGAACAGATGCAGCGAAACAGCTTATGCCTTGCTCAGTTGGAGTTGATGGAAGAATCTATATCACCATTATAGCTAGAGAGTAAGTGATTAATATTTAACTGTGTATTGATTTTAATGATAGTTGTTAATTTTATTAACTTTATTAGGATTGTTGTATATTAGTTTGAATCCTTCAGGAAAGTGCTCACGCAACATGACAACCACGTTCAAGAACATAATAGATTATGATGGCTATGTCTGGAAGAAGGTGTCACAAGAAACAAAGAATTTTTATTTTGAAAAATTCAAGGTAATAAATTATGATAACATTTATTACAGCTCAAATTATAGTTTACACTTACTTATAATTTGTTTTTTGTATTCTCATAAGAAACAATTTTACTGGGATTCGGAGTTTGACGACATCATGTATTTTGCATGGGAGAGTCATGCTCGAGCACATTACAAGGACTTAGTGTGCTTGCTACACACTGGTGGTGTACAACCTCGTTACATTACTGAAGATATATGGGCACACTGGGAACAGTATTAGACGACGCCCGAGGCCCTTTCCATTTCAGAGCGGAATTCTAATAATAGACGGGGAGGACCTGAGGGAGTCAGTTCATGCTTGCATGCTAGAGGATCAATGGCCCATCGGGAACATGCAGATAAACTTGTAAGTATTACAAAATATTACTGTTATTACTATAATTAATGTTGTTAATGTTTAAGATTTATCTCATTAACATAGAGGAGGATGGGAATGTTAATTGTGTAAGGAGTTTGCATTGTTGTTGGATGTTGGATGCAAGCATAACAATAAATTTAAAGTGTTTTTCTGTCTTTTTGTACAGGAGGTATGATTAAAATATAGGGAAAACTCTGCCAAAATTTTAGTAAAAACTTGTACGAATACTCAATAGATTATAGTTCACCTATAATTCTTTTTATGTTTGCAAGAAGGATCGATGCATATTACTATAATTTACTATTATTACTGTGATTAATGTTATTACTGTTTAAGATTTATCTCATTAACATAGAGGAGGATGGGAATGTTAATTGTGTGAGGAGTTTGCATTGTTTTTGGATGTTGGATGAAAGCATAACAATAAATTTAAAGTGTTTTTCTGTGTTTGTGTAAGGAGGTATGGTTAAAATATAGGGGAAACTCTGCTGAAATTTTAGTAAAAACTTGGATGAATACTCAATAAATTATAGTTCACCTATAATTCTTTTTATGTTTGCAGGAAGCATCGATGGGTAGACCGCCTACCTATGCTGACGTCTTTTTACACACCCACACCAAAAATCATGATGGTCAAACATTCGTCAATTCTCGGTCAAGGCTTTTACATGTATGTCAAAAGTATTATAATTTACAAATATTTAATATTAGTTATTGTAGACACCGTATCCCGAGGTAGTCCAGATCAGAGTTACCCGACGAAGAGATTAATATCTGTATTCAGATAAGTGGATGGAAATTCGGGAGTTTTCGTCCTTTGGTTTCATAAGGATTAAGAATTTTTACCTATGACGGGAGATTTCAAAGAGTTCGGGAAAATTCCGCTTTGAAAATGAGGTTTTTTTAGTTAGGAGACGGGCTTCCTGTCGGTTGTGAGACACCTGCCACTAACCCCCTCGCAACAAACAACTGGCTGTCGCTTTGATGCAGGGGCTGTCTCTCGCATTTGAGAGACGGCCGTCTGTTATTTGAGCAACGCGCGCGCGCTCGCGAGCGACGGTCGCTGATATGCCCCGTGCCTCGTGGATGGTCCACCGGTCCAATTACCGCGTGTACCCTTTCCACAGACGCCCGTCGGTTACCTCACAGACGGCCGTCTGTCATTGATCAGATTGTTTTAACCGCCTGATTTTGTGAATCTTATCCAAAATCTTTAAAATCTTTTCAAATATATTTAAATGTTAGATTTGATTTTGGAAATATTCTGATAACCGATTCGGTTACAATTTGATTTCAAAAATCTTTTTCAAATTCAATTTTTATTTTAAATTTATTTGAATTATCTTCTAAACTCTATAAATTATGGATTAAGTTTCATTATTCAGGGTTGGAAAACTTTTAAATTAGAAAACTTTTTGTGAGCAGTTCATTAAAAATCTGAATTTAACAGTTTTTCACAAGATCTTTATTTTTCACATTTTATTCAATAGAAATTCTTTGAACATTTCTATTCTTCTTTACTTTTCACCTGTGAATTGAGCTAATTTGAGGTAATGAAATTCATTCGTTTCCGTTAATCTAGCTAGTTTCGATATTCGAGTTTGCTGTTAAAGTATCAAGAAAGAAAAACATAAATTTTCTCTTCTTGATTTAATTTTTTTAAGATACGATTTTCGAGGCTAAAAATCTCCCAAAAACATGCAATCACGAACCGATCCTTGTGAAGCTCGCAGGACCGAGATCACACAATATTCACCTTAAAAGGTAAAATCCAAGGGTAAATATTTTGGATTTAATATCTACGTAGTTTAATTAATTCACACCATCATCCTTTTATTTCTGATAAGTTTTTCTCAATTTAACAAAGGACAAAGGTTAAAGCTTTGATTTTTCTCTCATTTTTCGAAATTAGGGTGACCGACGGGCATAATGGTCACCGACGGCTGTCTTTTATTTGAGCTACAGGCCATCGATGGCGTTTCATTCTGTCCGCCGGTCAACCCAGGGACGCCCGTCGGTCATGCGCAGTAGGCCGTCGCTGGGTGATTTCCTCCTTTTTTGTCTTACCTTTTTTCTCATTTACTCACTCATAATCTTTAGCCCATTGTTCTTTAAAATTTCATGATTATTTTACTTTTATCCTTTTGTCTTATTTATAATTTTGGCACTAACATGTTTATTATTTTTTGTGAGTTATTATCTGACTATTTTTGGTGGGTTGGAATTACTAATGATGGTTATTCCGTGGATCTGAGGGTCTTCACCCGGGTTCTTTCTTCAACCCTATCTTTTCCATCTTTATTTATTATCGTTGTAAATATTATTTTAATCCCGCTAATATAAAAATGGTTAAATATTTTTTATTGATTACATTGGGATCTTTTGTAAATTGAGGACCAATGTCCTATTTTTTTTAGCAAATAAAATCGACACTTCAAGAAATTATTTTGTAATAAATATGTATACGAGGACCAATGTCCTCACCCTTAATGTATATCCTGTTTTATGCATGCTTTGTATTTTATTTACAATGGGGATTGTATTCCGCCCTTAGTTTTGTTGTAATCTATCTTTAGATGCTTTACTTTAATGCTGCTTTTATTTACCGCTTTTCTTGAATGGATAATTTGTGCTTTAATTTAATTGAACCGAATTGAATGAGAAATGGGATTAAAGGCTAAATTCAAAACTCAATTATAAACTTAATCAAGTTATGAATAAATGAGACGTCCCGAACCCACTCTGGTTTGAGGCTCAACGAGGTTAGAGGGCCATCTCAGTATGGAACCTCCGAAATATCTCTTGTTGCCCACTAAAAGGCCCAACTTGCAAAATCCTAGGCTCCACGGGGTCAGAGGGTCATCCCAATGTTCTATTAGTATGAAGCCTCTAAGATATCTCTGGCTTGCCCAAAATGGATGTATATGCGCTGTCTTAGGCTCACTGAGGCTAGATGACCTTTTCCAATGTTCTATTGGGTGGCGACTCCAAGAAACCTCCTTGTTGCTAAACATAGACGCACTTATAATTTTTTACAAGTTTTAATGAACCTCTCTCGAAAGCCCTAAAAGTGGGTCTTCGGGGCATCGTGGGGTTCAGCGCACGTCACAGTGGCGACTCCGCTGGGGAGAATACTTGAGACTTCGCTTCGAAAGTGCCTTGGTTAAAATTTACAATTGAGTTTTAATTTAAAAATTTCTTCTTTTTTCGAAACTGCATTGCATCTCATTAGAGCCTTACTTCTATGCTAGTTTGGTCCCTCTTTTAGCCCCGGTGCATTCCCGAAGTACGACCCTACGTTCACTCAATGTAGGGAAGTGTTAAGGGTAATCACCAGCCCAAGCCTCGTACCATCATGGTATATTAAATGGAGACCCGACCGGTCGTTACGCTCGTGATGAGCTAGACCCGTTGGCAGGGACCATGCTTGGGTAGCCCTAAAGAAACATCACCTTGACTAAAGCTCATATAATGGAAATAGTTACTTCCCCTAAGTGGTATGAACCTTAATACTATGCTTGCTGTATGGATCATTATGTATTGGACAAACCCAGATTATTTGATTGGTCACCTAATCAAAGGCTTTTATGCCCCAATAGGCCTAGGTCAACTTATTCGGACTGCCTAAATACATAACAATCATAACCCATGCGCCTGTGCATTAGTTAGGAGAGGTTATGCTGTCGGTTTCCCACCGTGCACCATACGTGCCCATCGGGTCCCCTGTTGACCCATGGGCCAATCCCACCTAGAAAAGAGACTATGACCTCGTGTGCGGGAGTAACAAGGTTTGAAAGACCTATGTGCTTGCATGTGATTTATGGATGTTGCATAAGCACGATCATGCATGTTATACGTCATTCATGCATCATCTTAATGAGTGTGTTTTGCAGCCATCATAGATCTGCCTAAGAGTTCAAGAGGTTCCTAAGGACGACTATGCAGAAATCCATTTTTCGAGCTACCAAAAAAGGTGGAGTATCCAGACACTCCTTCAGAAACTAGCTACGCTACTTCAGCTCAGTTTTCCCTACACAAAGAAATGGCAAACTCACCAAGAGGGGCAGATGCCACTAGGGCCTTGATAACTGAGGAAGTAGGCAGAAGGTTCGAAGAATTTGAGAATAGGATAATGGCTATGATGGCCAACATGGCTCAGCCACCTGCTCCATAGAACCCACCACCTGCCAGAAATAATGAAAGGGAGGAGGTCAAAGAAGAAGTTTAAGAAGAGATCCACCCACCACCTGTGGATTTGAGAGCTACCACATCAGAGGCACAGAGAAGAAGGCAGGCTTAGAGAATAGAAGATGACTGGGAAGACGATGAGTATGAAGAAATAGTGTCAAAAAAAGGGAAGGCGCCTCAGAATGAAGAAGCCATCTAGAGGAAGATGGAAGAAAAATTTGAAGTCATGGCAAGAATGTTGACAAGGGTTCAAGGGATGAACCCCAAGGATAAGGAGTTGGAAGGAGATGATTTAGTCCCGATGAGCATTAAGATGCCGGATGTTCCAAAGTTTGATGGCACCTCCGATCCCACCGCGCACATAAAAAATTACTCGTTGGTGATGAAGGGTACTACCTTGACGAAAAGGCAAAAGATTGAGTGCTTTTACCTGAGCTTAACTGGCCCAGCAGTGGATTGGTACCACGGGCTTGACCGCAAAACTAAGGAGGACTAGGATTTATTGACGGAGGAAGTTTTGAGACAATACGACTGCAGTACGAGGATAGAAGTGACCTTAAAGGACCTGGAGCAGCTACAGTAGAAAGGAGGCGAGTCTTTCCATGAGAGTCTGACCCGGTGGAGGAATTGGGTGATAGAGATGAAGAGAAAACTGGATACTCAGGATCAAATATGGCTGTTCATTAAAAATGCAAGCCCGTATTTGAGAGTGGGATTGAAGATGAAGGGATTAAGAGACTGGGAGTCCCTGAAAGACAACGCCATTAAAGCCGAAGGAGAATACCTTGCTAGGAGAGCAGGTAGTGAGAATTATCCCAAGAAAGGTAGCAGTAGCCAAGGGGCAAGTAGGTCGACAAGCTCCGCTAGTGGCACAAGGAAGACCGCTGAAGTATCAGCCACTAGTGCTACCCCGAGGCATTTTTCCAACCTTGGAAGGTCCTAGTTATGGGTACTGAGAAGGCTGATAAAGGAGGGTAAGTTGCAGCCTTTGCTACCTCGACCCGCCAGAACTCAAGGCATGCCAGGGCGTAAGGATAATGAATACTGTGCTTATCATCAACACACTGGGCATACAACTGATGAGTGCAAGGCTTTGAGACACGTAATTCAAGATCTAATTGATTCAAAGTAGATCACAGACACAGAGAAGGGAGGGAGTCAGAAGAAAGCTGGGTACAACAATATGCCCCCGCCAGTATTCATGATCGGGTCCAGTTTGCCCGAGGAGTTTGTATTGAAGGAGTTGTATGGCAACGATGTCAACACTGCTGTCATGAGCCTCCATGAGGTGAGTGAAGAAGGGCTTCCCGCTGCAATGATCGATTGTAGGTCCACTGATGACAGTGAAACTGAAAATGATGATTCTGAAGTGTTTCTCGACCCGTGGGGTTCGGAGGAGGAAGAAGAGGAAGAAAAGAAGGAAAAAAAGAATAAAGTAAGAGCTGTGACTCGGAGCAAAAGGGTAGCTCCAGAAATTGAAAGGCCCCATGAGCCGATAGCGGGCCAAAAGGAGAAGGAGCCGGAAGAGGATCCGATTGTCAAGCAAATGAAAAAGACATCGGCTCAGATTTCAATATGGGATCTCTTGAGGCAGTCTCCATCACACAGGCAAAAAGTAGTGGAGGCTTTGTGTGAGGCAACTGTGGCCACAACCATCTCGCCTACAGAACTTCTAGATGTAGTGAAGGGAGGAGCGGGAGAGAATGTAGTTTTTACAAGTGCTAATCTATTGGCAGAAGGCTGCAACCACAATCGCCCTTTATACATAAGGGCATAAATTAATCAAAAGCACACGGCCTGTGTGATGGTGGATGATGGTTCTTCAATAAATGTATGCCCGCAGGTGGCAATGGTAGCTTTTGGGGTGACGGAGGATATGTTGGCCAAGTTTGATCTCACTATCACGGCATACGATAACTCGTGCAGGCATGCCTCTGGGACATTCAAGACAATGGTGAAGACGGGACCGCTACAGACGGAAGTGGAGTTTGTGGTCTTGCCTATACCCGCCAATTTCTCAGCTCTTTTAGGCAGTCCATAGTTTCATAAGTTGGGAGGCGACCCCTCTACGCTTCATCAAATGGTCAAAATACCCCATGAAGACCAGGTTGTGACCATAAGGGCTGCACGAGAAAATTAGGTTTCCATACTGGAGATCATAAGGCAGCCATTCAGTGGGTTCCATGTTGCCATAATTGGTGAGGAAGAGCATATAGAGGGAAGCCCCTAGGTATTGAACATGATGAAGAGGATGTCATTTCTTCCCGGAGCGGTATTAGGCAAGAACTCTCGGTGGTTGCCAGAAGCCATAGCCACCAGAGGCCAAAAGGATAGAAAGGGTCTAGGTTATAAAGGTGTGGTGAAGAGGGCCAAGGGGTCAGCAAAGGAGATTCCCCATATCAAAAAGAGCTTTGTGCCAGTAGCTGCAGCATGTGCCTACACCGGGGAAGTCGAGCCTCAGTGGGGATTGACGGGAGAATTTTACCATGTTTCGAGGTTTTTTATGATGTCTTTGACTGGGACATTGGATTGATCAAACCAGCAGAGGGCTTTTGGGACGAAGAAATCATGACCAGCAAGACAGTTTGGGACCGCGAGGAGCCCGAGGAGGTTATAACTGAGAAGATGATGGCCACCCAGCTGAAGAGGAAAGCGAAGATTGAGGAAGTCATGCAGGGGGTTACTGCAGAACTCACAAAATGCCAAGATGATGTAGGACTGTCAGCTGCAATATATGCGCTGGCGGAGGACGAGGAAGAAAATAGTTTAGATTTTCTTTTTACTTTAGAACTTTTCAATAATGTTAATGACAATTTCAATTTTATTAATAGAGTGAACGATTTTGCTTACTTGTACGATGTTTTCGATGATTTCATTATGCATGATCATGATCATAATCCATCTATATTTGACATTGATTTAACTGATGCTACTCCATTTACTCTTGGGACCTCAAAAAACCTGAACGAAATTTTGATAGCATCAGAAGTAACTCCTGAAGAGCGAGAAAAATTTGAGAGAATATTAAGAAAACATGAAAAAGTCTTTGCCTGGACCTACGAAGATATGCCAGGAGTAGATCGGGAAATTTTAGAACACGCCATTCCTACGTATCCAGACTACAGACCTATCAAGCAGAAGTTAAGAAGGCTCAGGCCAGAGTGGGCAAACTAGGTGAAGGAGGAAATTCACAAACAGATTAAAGCCAAGTTCCTAGTTGAGGTACAATACCCTACATGGTTGGCCAATGTTGTCCCAGTAGCCAAGAAAAGTGGCAAGGTAAGGGTATGTGTGGACTATCGAGACTTGAACAAGGCTTGTCCAAAGGATGACTTTCTGTTGCCCCACATAGACGTGCTGGTGGACAGCGCAGCTGCCTGTATGATGTACAGTTTTGTGGATGGTTACGCAGGCTACAACCAGATACTCAATAAAATAATCGATCGGATTAAAACGGCTTTCATCACGGAGTGGGGGACATTTGCTTACAGAGTAATGCCCTTCGGCTTGAAAAATGCAGGCGCAACCTATCAAAGGATGGCCACAAAGATTCTAGATGACTTGATTCACAAGGAAGTAGAAGTATATGTGGACGATATGATGATCAAGTCGGTCACTAGAGAAGGCCACTTTGAAGCCCTAGAAAAGTTCTTTCAGAGGATAGGAAAGTACAACTTGCAATTGAACCCCAAGAAATGTATCTTTGGTGTCACCTCAGGGAAGCTCCTAGGACATGTAGTTAGCCAGAGGGGTATCGAGATTAACCAGGACAAGGTTAAGGCCATTAGAGAAATGCCGGTGCCGCAGAAGGAAAAGGACGTGAGAAGCTTTTTGGGTAGGCTGCAGTATGTTAGCATATTTATCGCTAAGCTTACTTCGATCTGCGAATCGATTTTCAAACTACTCAAAAAAGACCAACCAGCAGTATGGAGCAAAGATTGTCAGAAAGCTTTCGATACTATCAGAGAATATTTGCTGAATCCACCGGTGCTGAGACTGCCGCAACCAGTAAAACCACTGATTCTGTATTTAGCTATAAAAGATAGTTCTGTAGGTGCCATGATGGCCCAGGAAGATGAGTTTAGAGTGGAGTTTGCTGTTTACTACCTTAGTAAGAAGTTTCTGGCTTATAAGGTTAAGTATACAGAAGTAGAAAAGATTTGCCTTGCGGTAATTTGGGCCTCTAAGAAATTAAGACACTATTTTCATTCTTACAAAGTACAGGCAGTAGCAAAGCAGAATCCCTTAAGATACTTGCAAGAAGCTCCATCTTTACTTGGGAAAATGGTAGGTGGTTATTGCTGCTACAAGAATTTGATGTAGAGTACGTTACTCGGAAGACTATCAAAGGGCGTGCAGTGGCCGAATTCCTAGCAGAACACCCAATTCAAGGAGACTCATACGAGTTCAACTTTCCCGATGAGGACGTGGTAGCTATAACAGTTCAGGGTTGGCAATTGCACTTTGACAGGGCTGTAAATAGCAAGAGGGCAGGAGTAGGAGTTATTCTGACAACCCCGAATGATGAGAAACTTCCCTTGGCAAAGAAACTGAGATTTAGGGCTACCAACAACGAGGCTGAGTATGAAGCATGTACTTTTGGGTTGGAAGCATTGATAGCCTTGGGAGCCAAGAATGTGGAAGTATTTGGACATTCATCCATAGTGATCAATTAAATTCGAGGTGAATGGGTTGTTAAAGAAGAGAGATTGATGCCATACGTTAAGCACTTAAAGGATTTGAACAGTCAGTTCGAGGTGTGTACATTCCATTTCGTTCCAAGGGACGAGAATCAGTTGGCTGATGCGCTCGCTACTTTAGTGTCGATATGGGACAATCCAGAAGGGGTAGTCATGAAGTTAGTTCTGATTTCTAGTTCTGAAAGGCCTAGCTTTGAGTCCAAGCCAATGATGGAAATAGAAGTAGCAGATGGGAAGTCATGGTATTATGATATTAGGAACTATCTAGAAAATGCGACATTTCCAGAGGAAGCTGTCGAGAAAGATCAGAGAATGATCCGCAAGCTGTCTACTCAATTCATCTGCATAGATGGAGTGGTGTACAAATGACAGGCCAATGGCATCTTGTTAAGGTGTCTGGACGAGAAAGAAAGCAAGAGGGTAATGGAAGAAACTCAGGCCGGCATATGCAGAGCCCATATAAACTCGCTGACATTGGCTAAAAAGATCATGAGACAAGGGTTCTTCTGGCTCACTATGGATACAGATTACTCGAAGTATGTAAAGCAGTGTCAATTGTGCCAACAGTATGCAGACTTAAGACACTTGCCCATTTCAAAACTGCATAGTTTGACATCGCCTTGGCCGTTCGCAGCTTAGGGGATTGACATTATTGGAGAGATACGTCCCACGGCCTCCAATGGGCATAGATACATCATTGTCGCCATCAACTACTTTACCAAGTGGGTAGAAGCTGAGTCTTTCAAGAATGTTGATGCTTGGGATATGGCAAAGTTCATCGAGAAGAACTTGATATGTATATATAGCCTTCCGCACCACGTGGTATCTGACAACGGGGTCCAGTTCATGGCCGAAACAAAGAAGTTACTCCAGAAATATGGTATTGCGCATCACAAGTCTTCTCTATATCGTCCTCAAGCCAACGGGGTAGTAGAAGCCGCCAACAAGAATGTCAAGAGGATCCTAGCCAAGATGGTCCAGAGTTATAAAGATTGGGCGAAAAAGTTGCCTTTTGCACTCTGGGGTTACAGAACAACCATCAGAACATCTACAAGGGCCACACCATATTCTTTGGTGTATGAGACGGAGGCAGTATTGCCGGTCGAGGTCGAACTCAAATCACTAAGGGTGATAATGGAAGCTCAGATTCCAGAGGCTGAATGGGCACAATAGCGGTTACAACACCTGAACATATTGGATGAGAATAGGTTGAGAGCCTACTACCATAATCAGATTTATCAGAAGCGGCTCGCCAGGTCCTTTGCAAAGAAATTCAAGAAGCACCCATTGAAGGAGGCGGACTTGGTATTCAAACAGATGAGACCGGGTGCACCGGATATCAGAGGAAAGTTCATACCAATGTGGGAAGGACCATTCATCCTTAAGAAGTTGTTATCGAAGGGAGCTGTGATTTTATCGGATAGTGATGGCAACGAGTTCAAGGAACCAGTCAATATCAATAGACTCAAAAAGTTCCATGGCTAAAAGGCTATAAAGTCAAAAGAAGAGAATAAAAGCCTCGCGGGTCGAAAATCAAAAAAAGGTGGCCTTGCTAAAATTGGGCGCCTCATTAGGGTGAAAACCGAAAAAAGGTATCCTGGGCAAAAATTAGAGGCTTGAGAGAAAATGTCCAATCAAGAAAACCTGAGAGGGCTGATTGGAAACAGGAGTTGGTGCTATCAAAATTTGGTTCCATGAATGAATGTAGTTTTGCATGGTTGAATTAGTGCCAAATAATGATCATGTATGCTAAAATCTCACTGAAATGTACACAATTTTGTGAAATGAAATAAGACTTGATTTATTCATTTACATCGTTGTCTAGTTTTGTTTTGAAAAGAAACATATTGCTCAAAATCCATGCAAAGCTAAACTATGCCCTACTACTACTCTCGCCGGCCAAATGCCTAAGTCGTCGTGTTTTGTTATCGGATGTCGGGCTAAGCACCCGCCTCTTTTACGCACTAATAGAGGTAACAGAGTGATTCCTAAAGGGAGGTATGACAGTCCACAATGGAAGTTGGCTCCAAAGCTCATGATAGCGAGAGGCAAAAGTCGCAGAAAAGACTCCGCCTTAAAAGGATAACGGGAGCCTCACCACATCCTGAGTAATCCCAAATTGACGAACACAGCGGGCCGTGATGTAGAAGGTAGCCTTGCGAAGCCCGCATAAGGGAACACATCCTGAGGATCCATCAATTACTGCATTAGATAAAGGAAGCCAAGCATGCATGAAGTTAATATCCTCGTCTGATATTTCGCTGAACCTGGCATTACCTTCGTCTGAGGTCACAAATGAGTATAGCCATTAATGTGGGAGGAAATGTCTCAGAGAATATTGAGCATGACCCTGGGAGGTGGTTTTGATAGCAATTTTAGCTTCTCTTGTAACCATATCTGAAGAAAAAGGAAAAATAAGAAAAATAATGATAAAAAGGAAATAATAATAAATAAAAGCCGCTAGAGTGAGTTGGGTTCTCTTCAGGCAAAAATAAGGCATAGGGTCGTGTGAAAATTCAGAAAGGACGCACTTCCCACTAAGAAAAGCTAGTGTGAAAATCCACAAGGGACGCACTACCTTTTAAAAAAAAATGATTTACCTGGAGTAATAAGGGGCTCCCAGTGAAAGACGCAGTAGACCTAGAACGAACAGAGTCCAAGCCTAGGATAGTCTCAGCAAGGACTAATGGGAAAGGGGTCAGCCCGTGGTGAAAATCGTCCAAAATTCCAAACAAACGGGGGTCTCCAGTTAGCTCCTCTGAAGTCACAACCAAATACCTCATCAAATAGAACAGGAAAATAACACTTGTATGGTATGGGGGAACATTAGAAAATTCGTCCAATGCCTCAATCAATGGCTCCAAGGTGAATGTGGGACCTGGAGGAACCAAGCGAGCAGCATCAGAAGGAGCTAGACTTAAGGACAGAGCAATGTCCCGGGTATGAATCAGCCCACAGCGAGGAACGTAGGGCAAAGCACTAGAAGGATACCAGGCACCAACAATGGCGGCAAATTCCTCAGGCAAGGGGCATAACTCCTGGTAAGTAAACTTAAAAATGTGGAAGCGTGGGTCCTAGAAGTGCGTTGCAGCCAAAAGGAGGTTATAGTCTATCTTGACTCTCCTAAAAAAATTCAGTCCAGAAAGTGGGGCAAGGGTGCTATTTTCCCAAGTTTGAGGATTATCTAAGGTACGGCACATTTTATTGAAAGAAGGGGAAGTCATTTTTCCAAGGGCTAAAATCAGAAAACTAAAATCAGCAAAGGAAATAAGGAAGAAAAAGAGGGAAAAACTGGAGGAAGGAATTTGCTGCAAAGTTGGAATGAGGGAGAAGGCACGGAATCCAAGAAAATGGTGAAATTTATAGAATGACTTCACAGACGGCCTGCCCGTCTCTCAGCGTCAGACGGCATGCCCGTCGGTCATTGTCCACTTGGCAGACCTATCCTTTGCATTATTTTTTGTGCATATCACACGCATAATATAATCTTCGTACATATTTTTATTGTTTTTGCAAGAGCATGTGCCGAATACAGAAGTCGAAAAAAAAAGGAGGTTTTAATTAGTTAGGAATTAATTAAAAATGAATTGTGTAATTAGGAATTAATTAAGAATTAATTATGTAATTAATGAGGGGATAAGTTCGGAATTTCGAGCGATAGATGGCTTTCCCGTCGCTGGTGTATATATGGGAAACCCGTTGGTCGTTGAATTCTATATAAGCTTGGTGGACCGATGGGGTGTCATTTTCTCCTTTCTTCTTTCTTTTCTTCTTCCGCAAACCAACGCCCTTCCCTCATTTTTTACTTGTAATTTCTTCATTTTTTGTGCGTTTTACAAACCGTTTGCACCATATCAATCCTTGCATCGTCGCACATCTTTCGAAGTACATTTTTAGTGTTTCTGTCGGTTTTTTTTCGTCGATTTCCAGGTAAGTTAAGCAATTTTTCTACTGAAGCAATTTTTCTACTTTCTTTTATTTATTTTGGAAATAATTTGTATATCAATACCTGTTTAGTGTAGTTTAATAAAATATAGTATTCTTCTACTTATTTTCCTATCTTCTTTATTTTGAGAATAATTTGTATGGCAATACATGTGTAGTATAGTTTAATAAAATTTAGTATTCTTCTACTTATTTTCTTACTTTCTTTATTTTGAGAATAATTTGTATGGCAATGCATGTGTAGTATAATTTAATAAAATGTAGTTTTTTTTCTGCATATTTTTATTTGGTTTCTTTTAGTTAGGCATACAGAACATAGTCATAGGAATACATGCACACTAAAACCAATAGGAAAAAATAGAAAATAATGGAAATGTTAATCTTGTGAAGTTAGTCTCGTCTAAAAAGGGCATAAATTAGACCAACGGAATGTGTTGAATTGTTGCTTGGGGCCTGAGGCCTGTCCTTTTGGTTTTTTCTTTGTAGGAAGTTGGGCACATCCTTGCCAGGATGCTGCCCAAATTTTCTGGGTTGGGCACATCTTTGTCGAGATGCTATCCAAATTTTTTAAATTTCCTGGGTTGGGCCCATCCTTGCCAGGATGCCGTCAAAATTTCTTTTGAAACAGGCATATCTTTGCCGGAATGCCGCTCAATTTCTTTTAATTTTTTAAACATATATTTGTTAAGATATTGATTGGATTTTGTTGGACCAAAGGTTTACAAAATTTGTTATATACGTCTGTTGACAGGCCCATTTGCGGCCACAATACTAAACTAATCATTGACTTTCTTTTCAGGATGCCTCTGCGACGACACGTCCCACATGATCAGCCTGAGCCTCAAGCTCCTGCCTGGATGAGTACCGAGGCCAGACAGAGGTTTAGAGCATTGGCTCGAGTGCAATTTCGAGCCAGCTACTTCATTTCTAGACCATTCCTAAAGGCCTTAGGAATGGTGGATGAGGTCGACGCTTTGATAACGGCTGCTGGGTGGACCGAGTTCCTGACGCCTTCTTTCCAGACCCATCCGGAAGTTGTTCAGTAGTTTCTCGCTACCTTACAGTATGAGGGGTTCCAGAGATCAAAAACAGAGGAGGGTGTCATCCAGTTCTAGATCGATGGTTACCATTACAGCATTACCCGCCAGCGGTTTGTACAGGCCATGGGGCTTCCATTCGGACCTAATGTTATGGTGCCTCAGCGAGCAATCAGATGCCAGCATTGGGAGGTCATTGCCTTGCCGAGAGTGCCGTATGATCATGATACGGCGAAGAGTATGGTACTCATGTCACAGGCCCTACGTTACATTCACAGGGTTCTTTCCACCTCTTACTTGGGACGGGCTGGTAACCCAAGCTTCCTAAATGTTGCAGAGATATGGAGTTTGTGGACCATGGTTGCGGGGCAGCGGCTCAACATTAGCCACGAGATCGTGGCTAATCTGGTTAGGGTGTCTAAGGGGGCAGCTCCTGTGGTATTTGTAGGTGGAGTCATTATCAGATTTTTGCTAGATTTGGGTGTCCGTCCCGATGTCCTTGGGCGTTCTCTAGATGAGAGCGTCTATGTGGATGCAGCATCAGCTCTGACCATGGGGATGATAATATCGCTACAGGGTCAGCATGAGGCTTATAGGCTTCGGACCATCCACGAGACCAGACGTGCCTTCGGCCTTCCCTCACTTGAGCCAGTAGAGGAGCAGCCTTATGAGCAGCCTCAGATGGAGGAGCAGCCACTCGAGCAGCCACAGTATCAAGAGGGTCAGCCTCCCCAATATCCAGATTGCCAGGAGGATTAGCCTCTGCAGCAGCAGCCTGAGGGGGAGCAGCCTCATACGCCTTTTGACACGGGGATCGAGTTTACTATGGATGAGTTGTTTGCCACTCCCCCAGCACAGAGGGTGCAGAGTCCTACCCCTCCTCCACCAGCGAGGGTACAGCGTGCTGCGCCCCGAGCCCCTGGGAGGTTTCAACCGTATGTCAGAGCAGGGGTCTCGAGGGCATCTACTTCTATGGCTCCGCCTCCCGGGCAGGCACCAGAGTCGGTCCTCCCTACATTAGTGCCATCACCTCAGCCAATGCAGCCAGACTTTACAGCGGTCTTGACTTCTATGTTCACCTCCTTGGAGCACAGATAGGAGGAGAGAGATAGCGTCCTTCTTGAGCGGCTTGGGGAGCGAGATATGGTCATATTGGAGCAGTTGGGCCAGCAAAAAAGCATTATAAATGAGGAGGGGAGGCTTATTGATCAGTTGAGGCGAGAATTGAGTGCCTCACAGGATGCCGCGGCACAAAGGATAGATGTGTCTGTCCAGGGTAGACGAGTAAATTGAGGCTCTCTAGTTCAGGATTGGTGTATTGGAGGGCGCCGTACCTCCCATTGCTCAGACCATCAGAGAGTTCAGGGAGCAGATGAAGGATAGGCTAGGGCACTTGAGAGATGCCTCCAGAGATCAGACTCTCAGACCGATCGGTGCTTTCAGAGAGTTAGGGGGTGATCATAGACACGCTGCCTTTTCTCGGGTACACCCGGGTTCAGTTCCAGCAGCAGGACTCAGCGAGGGGGCAGCCCTTGTCTGTACCGATTGTTGTTCCTCCTCGATATCAGCAGCAGCCTGGACCCTCAGTTCCTTAGCAGCCCGAGCCCTCAGTTCCTCCCAGGCAGCCTTCTACTTCAGGAGCTGGACCCTCTGCTTCATAATCGTAGTGCCAGCCAGTTCATATATCAGATGATGATGATGATCCAGTAGAGAAGCCCCAAGATCATTCGTCTCTGTAGGCTGTTCAGGGAGTTATAGCACTGTATCTTGTATTTTCACTATTATGGTTATTTTTGTATTTGTATTGTACAAAATTTATACTTTTAGTGGAACATTTATGGGTAACTTGTTAAATTTACATTTTGTTTTTTGTATATTTATCTCATATTTATCTTACTTTCTTTTGAAGGACAAATGATAAGATCATAAGAAAAGATGATAAATGATAAATGGCAACATAAAAAATGTTTATAAATCTATCAATCAGACTTATTTGCATATGAATTAACAAGAATCTTTTACAACACAGGAAGATGATTTCACACCAATCCAAGGATGGTCAACAATCAAATGATGGGTAAATAGGTCAAACATTACATGTTATATTCAATCAACATCATATTACTGATCGGATGGAGGTCAGTAAAACAAAATCATACTTTGCGAATCGGATAGAGATCAGCAAATCAGAACAATATTCAGCAGATCAAATGGGGATCATCAAATCAGAAGACATACCTTGTGGATCGGATGGGGGTCAGCAGGATAGAATATCCAATCACGTGCCTTGCAGATCAGATGGGGGTTAGCAAGGAAGCTATGCGGGCTGAGACATGGCCAGCAGGGCACTCGATAGAACAGATCGCAATGAGATCGCAGTTAAAGAACACCGCATCTCACAGTAGAGATTGTAGTTAGAGAACACTACATCTCACAAAAGCTGTGCAAGCTGAGACGAGGCCAGCAGAACACCAGCGATAGAACACATCGCAAGGAGGTTGCAGTTAGAGAACACTGCACTTCACAATGAGGTTGCAGTTAGAGAGTACTGCATCTCACAGACACCGTGCAAGCCAAGATGAGGCTAGAGGGATAGATCAGCCATCGTGCATGCCGAGACGAGGATAGTGGAGCACACACGATAGAACAAATCGCAGCGAGATTGCAGCTAGAGAACATTACGTCTCACCATCAGTTTGTAGCTAGAGAACGCCACATCCTACAGACACCATGTAAGTCGAGACGAGAGTAGCGATACACTTGCAATAAAACAAATTGCAAATGGATCGCAGTTAGACAACGCTACCTCTCAAGAACACTTAGACACCAAGCGTGCCGAGACGAGGCTTGTTGAACAAATAGTTGCATGCTTCTACGCAATATTAGGAAGGTAAGGACTGCCTCAAGTACGCATTTCTTCCTTTCTTCTCTGAATTTTGGCTCATCTAGGCACTAGTGCACTAGTGTCCCCAAAATTGGGGGCAACTGTAGACACCGTGTCCCGAGACAGTCCAGATCAAAGTTACCCGATGAAGAGATCAATGTCTATATTTAGATAAGTGGATGGAAATTCGGGAGTTTTTGTCCTTCGGTTTCATAAGGATTAAGAATTTTTACCTATGACGGGAGATTTTGGAGAGTTTGGGAAAATTTTGCTTTGAAAATGAGGTTTTCTTGGTTAGGAGACGGGCTTCTCGTCGGTGGTGAGAAGCCCGTCACTCACCCCCTCGCAACGAATGACTGTCTATCACTCGGATGCAGGGGCCATCTCTCGCATTTGAGAGACGGCCGTCTGTTATTTGAGCGACACGCGCGCGCTCGCGAGCGATGGTCACCGATATGCCCCGCGCCTTGTGGATGGTCCGCTGATCGAATTACCGCGTGTACCCTTTCCACAGACTCCCATCGGTTACATTATACACGGCCATCTATCGCTGATCAGACTGTTTTAACCGCCTAATTTTGTGAATCTTATCCAAAATCTTTAAAATCTTTTCAAATATATTTAATGTTAGATTTGATTTTGGAAATATTCTGATAACCGATTCGGTTACGACTTTATTTCAAAAATATTTTTTGAATTCAATTTTTATTTTAAATTTATTTGAATTATCTTCTAAACTCTATAAATAGTGGATTTAAGTTTCATTATTCAGGGTTGGAAAACTTTTTGCGAGCAGTTAATTAAAAATCTGAATTTAAAAGTTTTTCACAATATCTTTATTTTTCACATTTTATTCAATAGAAATTCTTTGAACATTTCTATTCTTCTTTACTTTTTACCTGTGAATTGAGCTAATTTGAGGTAACGAAATTCATTCATTTCCGTCAATCCAGCTAATTTCGATATTCGAGTTACTGTCAAAATATCAAGAAAGAAAAACATAAATTTTCTCTTCTTGATTTATTTTTTGTAAGATACGATTTTCGAGGCTGAAAATCTCCCAAAAACACGCAATCACGAACCGATCCTTGTGAAGCACGCAGGACCGAGATCGCTCAATATTCACCTTAAAAGGTAAAATCCGAGGGTAAATATTCTTGTTTTAATATCTATGTAATTTAATTAATTCACGCCATCAGCCTTTCATTTCTGATAAGTTTTTCTCAATTTAACAAAGGGCAAAGGTTAAAGTTTTTATTTTTCTCTCATTTTTCGAAATTAGGGTGACCGACTGGCATAATGGTCACCGACGGCCGTCTCTTATTTGAGCAACGGGCCGTCGATGGCATTTCATTCTATCTGCTAGTCAACCCAGGGACGCCCGTCGGTCATTCGCAGTAGGCCGTCGCTGGGTGATTTCCTCCTTTTTTATCTTACCTTTTTTCTCATTTACTCACTCATCATCTTTAGCCCATTGTTCTTTAAAATTTCATGGTTATTTTACTTTTATCCTTTTATCTTATTTATAATTTTTGCACTAACATGTCTATTATTTTTTTTGAGTTATTATCTGACTATTTTTGGTGGGTTGGAATTGCTAATGATGGTTATTCCGCGGATCTGAGGGTCTTCACCCGGGTTCTTTCTTCAACCCTATCTTTTCCATCTTTATTTATTATCGTTGTAAATATTATTTTAATCCCACTAATATAAAAATGGTTAAATATTTTTTATTAATTAAGTTGGGATCTTTTGTAAATTGAGGGCCAATGTCCTATTTTTTTCAGCAAATAAAACCGACACTTCAAGAAATTATTTTGTAATAAATATGTATATACCGTTTTATGCATGCTTTGTATTTTATTTACAATGGGGGTTGTATTCTGCCCCTAGTTTTGTTGTAATCTATCTTTAGATGCTTTACTTTAATGCTGCTTTTATTTACCACTTTTCTTGAATGGATAATTTGCGCTTTAATTTAATTGCACTGAATTGAATGAGAAATGGGATGAAATGCTAAATTCAAAACTCAATTATAAACTTAATCAAGGTATAAATAAATGAGAAGTCCCAAACCCACTCTAGTCTTAGGCTCAACGAGGTTAGAGGGCCATCTCAGCATGGAACCTCCGAAATATCTCTTGTTGCCCACTAAAAGGCCCAACTTACATAATCCTAGGCTCCACAGGGTTAGAGGGTCATCCCAATTTTCTATTGTTATGAAGCCTCCAAGATATCTTTGGCTTACCCAAAATGGATGCATATGCGCTGTCTTAGGCTCACTGAGGCTAGATGACCTTTCCCAATATTCTATTGGGTGGCGACTCCAAGAAACCTCCTTGTTGCCCAACATAGACGCACTTGTAATTTTTTACAAGTTTTAATGAACCTCTTTCGAAAGCCCTAAAAGCGAGTCTTTGGGGCATCGCGGGGTTTGACGCGTGTCACAGTTATTATTAATCGTTACTTATTATAAAACATTTGTTTTACGACAGGAACAAGTTCAAGAGACAATTCAGCAACGTTCACAGAATTTCGATAATGTTAATACGAATCAGATTTATTATGAAGTGGCTGGTGGTAGAGAGCAGCGAGGACGGGTATTTGCCTTAGGTTCTTTGGCCAAGTCTTGTCCCTCGCATTCCTCAAGCTTAAGTACAGCCGCATCTAATAGACGGTCTACCTCCAGGGATGTACATGAACTTCGAAATACTGTTAGTGAGCTGAGATCTGAATTGCAACAATCACAAGCTCGGTGGCAAGACTCAGAAGCTCGGTGGCAAGACTTAGAAGCTCGGTGGTGACAATCTCTCGACTTCATATCTAAGCTACGCAATGAGATGGCTAATTTGAAAGGTATGGTCGACTCATCATCGCAGCAGTCTGATCGTACTCGTCAGCTGTCGCCACCATCATTTTAGTTAGGATTTTATAATAGACATATGCAACTATTATGATCTTGTTAAATAATTATTAACTTTATGATTAGTACAATTATTATATTCAATTATTATTGGATATTAAAATTTAGATATTATCTTCATTTTTTCATTATTTTGCAATTAATATTATAGGTTAAATCTATAGCATGAAATAAATAATTAAAAAAGTAAATTTAAAATTTTTACGAATTTTCCTGACGAAAAAAGAATTTTCGTCTAGAATATTCCCGATGGACATAGCTCTTTTCGTCGAAAGATTTTCGACGAAAAAAGAATTTCCGTCGGGAAATTTCCCGATCAAAACTCTATTTCCATTGGGCATATTCCCGACGACAATTCTTTTTTCGTCGGGAAATTTCCTGATAGAAATAATTCCGTCGGGAAAATTTTGCTACGATTACTATCCTAACGGAAATTTTTTCCATCAGCAAATTTGTTTCTCGACGGAAATTGCTTATTTTCCATCGAAAATTTCCGTCGGGAAATCGAGTTTTCCTTGTAGTGTGTCCTTATTGTTGATTAAAATGTGTCTCAATCATATAAGTTTATACATGAGTGTATTAACTACATTTTGTTTCTGTAATGTGTTACAAAAATGGTGATCATAAGAACTCCTATGGTTCCTCGCACTCCGTTTGGGATTGCTTTAAGAAATGCAAAAGTGCATTTAGTAAGCAACATAAGAATGCGAAAGAAGATCTGAGCTGATGACATTGATGTAATAGTGCATCACATAATGTTTATGCATGAAGAAATGCAGGAGTGATTTTGGTTAGGTGGTTTATGTATGGGAAAGGATGATAGAGTCCTAATCAAATCATTGACTGACTCCTTTGTATATCATCCAGAACTCAAGGAGTTGTTGGAAACTACCTACTACATTAGAGATAGAATTTATAGAAAATCTATCATCCACTTTTTGGCTAGAGTTGCCAAAACAGGAGTGTTAAGGAGCAACACTACATCTGTGATGAAATTGAGAAGTGGACGTAGTGTGCATCGTCTATGGCTTCATCAACGAACTTATGAGTTACCAAATGAATTGATGAAGATGGTCAAAGAATCAATCCCAGTGTCAAGAAAGATTTTGCAAAAAATCTAGACTTCTAGATTAGTTGATATGAGTGTCAATTTTGGTTAGCGTTTAATTTTATTAAATGGGATTTATGTTTCCTATTGTTATTTCACATGAGTGTCATATTTTGGATTATTGGATTTTATTTATTGGTTGAATGAATGCATTTATTTATTACGATGGCATTTAACTTTATAATAAATGTGTTTGTTTAACTGTTAATTGCCTTGTATTATTTTATGAATAAAATAATTGAACGTTTATTGAGTAAAGGCTTAATAAATTTAAAATAATATTATTTTTCTCTTAAGTTTGAGAACTTAATAATCCAATAATTCAGATTTACTATGCATGAAATTTTGACTTGTAAGGTTGGACATTAAGACTTAGAGGGTAATTGGATACTCTTAGTAGCCTTTTCGAATTGAAACCTTTACTAGGTTATTATTTCAGATGCGTAGTAAATAGCATGTGTAGACACCGGGTCCCGAGACAACCCAGATCAGAGTTATCCAATGATAATTAGATGCCCTTTCGCAAGCAAAAATATTGGAAGTGATGATTTTCTGCTAAAAATTTGCTTTCTAGAGAATAAAAAATAAAAAATATATATATATATATATTAAAAATAAAAAAAATAAATGAGTTTGAAAGTGTTAATTTTAGGTCAAAAAGTTTCAATTTAAAATTTAAAAAAATAAAATAAAATTTCGGACCTTTGCTGCAGCCGTGGTGCACTGGAGGCGAGCGCGCGCACGCTCTCACGGAGCGCCGCCTCACGGAGCGTCCGCACGCGCTCCGTGCCCGTTCTCACCCCCTACGCCCAGATTTCGCCAATTTCACCAGTTTCCGCCGATTTTCGCCCCAAAACGTGTTTTTTCACCCAAATCAAGGTTTTTGAATCCAAATTAAATTCTATATCATTTTTTTAGACAATTAATAAATAAAAGCTGGTTTTATCATTAAAAAAGGCAGGAAATTAAATTAAAATCGAATTTCTTCTCCTAATAAAATTAGGGTTTTATTTTTCCATCATATAAATACTTTGAGATGAAAAAAACCAAGGAGAGCGTCCATTATTTTTGACATCAGATTTTTCAGAGCTTTTTCTTTTCTTCTTCTTTGATTTTTCTGGAAAAATTTCATATTCCTATTTTTTCCATTAACAAGGATTAATTGTGATTGGAAATTCAAGTTTCAATTCTTAATCATTCTAATTAATTTCTTTGTTTTCTCCATAAACAAAAGGAATTAATTTTCACTTTCAAATCAATTTTCAATCTTTTAAGCATTCAAATTAATTTCTTTGTTTTCTTCATAAACAAAAGGTATTAATTTCATTGCTAAATTATTTATTTGAGGAATTTTTCAAGAAGATCATCATTATTCCATCGAATCCAAATCTAACGGGAAATTTTCTAGGCTCCGAACTAATTATTTTTTTTATCTTATTCTATAATTTTTTATTATTTCGTTCATGTAAATATTGTTTTATTGATTTTATTTCTAACATGTAATCAATTAATTTCTTTTGTTTTGATTTCTTATTATTCTTAACATATAATTAATTTATTTTGCCATGATTTCTTATTATTCTTAACATGTAATTAATTTATTTTGCTTTGGTTTCTCATTAATTTTGACATGCAATTAATTAATTTGTTTTGATTGATCTTTTGTGATGTAAATATTTATGTTTATTGTGTTTAACATGTAAATAATTAATTTAGTCATGTTAATCTTGCATCTTTAATCTAATCATCTTATTTCACCAACTTAATCAATTGTTTGTTATTTTTCCCCATATCTTTGCATGGTGGCCACGTGAACAGTGGTCACCTTTATTTATTTTCTTCTTAATTTCCATGCATTCAGATAAGTGGATGGAAAATGTCACGGTGGCAACCAAATTGGTTGTGACCGTGACTTGCACTCAACTTGCATTCTGTTTTGGACTTCAACATGTCACGGTGGCAACCAAATTGGTTGTGACCGTGACCTACCCTGTTTGGCAATATAACCCTAATGTGTTTGGACTTCCAAATAGCAAGGTTTTAAACTGAAATGAAGGACATTATGAGTAAGTATTATGTGTGTATTAAGTAATGTACATTTGCATACTACTTGATGATTCTTGAATGCAATCAAATATGTGATTATGAACTATGAAAGAATGAGTTTGGAAACACATTGAGTATGCAAGTGAAGTGAATAGCTATGTGCTAATGTGAATGTGTAAAGTGAATGCGATGTTGGTCAATGGTATATGTGATCAATGTGAAATGGATAAAATGTTAACAACTTAAGCCTGCGAGTCAAGTAGTGGATAGTTAGGCATGCCTATAGGGTCAAGTGCTGCAGCCCCATGCGTTAAATGTGTCTGATTCCATGGGAATCACAATGCAGAAACAATGCGAATAATCCTTGCTGGATTTTATTATAAGTGGATTGATAATATGTACCTGAGGGTACCAATATGTAAATGAGATCTCAATGCGATTCTAGTACCTGAGTGGTACCAATGCGATACCCGTTATCCGCGTCTTTGAATTGCAGGCTAACCAACTAATTAATAAGTAGAAATGATTGTGATACAATATAGTATGTGATGCGAATATGTGAATAAGTGATTGGTGATTTATGATTGAATATACTAACGAACAATGCTATGCTTGGAATGGTATTGGATGAAGTAATATTTAATTAAGCATGATTACTAGCATGCAGTGTATGGTATCCTTGTTTGTGTGTTAAATTACTTGTTATATATGTGTTCCCCACTAAGCGTTATCGCTTAGCACGGGTTTACTCTAATCCGTGCAGGTACGGACAAGAGGTGACTGAAGGACGCACCCTCATACCAACGGCCAATAATAGGAAGTAGTTAGTGTAGGTTTTGGAATCTGTTATCTTGGGAGTTTTGTTTAAGCTCTTTGTATAATTAATACGTGTATCAGATATGTAAAGGCATGTAATAATGAGATAACTAAGAATGTTAACCCAAGAGTTACATAAGTATGCATGACGAGTATTGTGGTTATGGAGAATGAACTGTAAGTGGTTGGCATGAGATGCATGATGTATGATCGTAGGTGATGAAATCTTTTTGTACAGGTTTTCATAAGGTTATGCATGTTTTCTGTTGTGTGCGTACGGCCTTCTCTAACTAAGATTAGCTAAGCTCGTCTGACGTTGGGAAAGGGCGTCACAACAATAATTAAAATTGGGATTTTTTCTAATAAAATGAACCAATATCCTATTTTTAACCAATAAAATTTCACTTTTAAATGGAGAATTAATTTTTATAAAATGGGATCACTCATCCCGGTTTTCTCAATCAATACCCAAAATAATTCTCCAAGTTTTTTTAAGATTAATCAAAGGAACCAATGTTACTAAAATTCAATAAATATCCTGATTTATGTATGATGTATTTTATTATTCTTCTTTTTGTAATGCAGTTATTTATTTATTCATTTCAGGTCCTTATAATTAATTCTTGGGGCAAGTTTATCCTTTTATTTTATTTATGCTTTCTTTATTTTGGGGGATTGTTCTGTCCCAGATTTTTCTTGTAATTTATTTATTGCTTTATTTTATGCTTTCTTTATCGCTTTCCGATGTAATTGAAATGCGCTTTAAATTTATTGCATGATCGCGTGAGATGAGAGATGGAATTTTATTTTGTTAAAAACTTATTTATAAACTTAACTTAAGGCATGAATAAAAGTGAAGTTCCGAACACCTTCTCTAGTTTCAGACCCCCGAAGTTAGATGACCTTTCCCAATTTCTTTTAAATTGGGTGGCGACTCCAAAATGTCTCAAAGGTGCCTAAAGGTTTCATGGGATTAGATGAACCTCCCAATGTTCTATTGGGTAGGGGATTCCAAAATGTCTCATGTAACCCAAGATCAAAAAGACACGAACCAATCCCTCGAATCCTAAAAGCGGGTTCAATGAGGACCTTGCTGGTTCGGCGTGCATCACAGTGGCTACTCTGCTGGGGACGATCGAAACTTCACTTCGAAAGTGAATTAAGTTAAACTTATAATTGAGTTATTAACAAATGAAAATTCCATTTCTCTTCGAAATTGCATTACATCCATTAGAGCCTTAGAACTATGCTAGTTGGTCCCTTATTTTACCTCGGTGCGTTCCTAAAGCACGACCCTACTTTCACTCATTGTAGGGAAGTGCTCGGGATAATTACCAGCCCAAGTCTCGTACCATTAATGGTATATCAAATGGAGACCCGGTCGATTGTTATGCTCGTGATGAGCTAGACCCATTGGCAGGGACCACACTTGGGTAGACCTAAAGTAACACCACTCATGACTAAAGCTCATGTAATGGCAATAGAAACTTCCCCTAGGTAACATGTACCTTAATACAATGCTTGCTATGTGGGCCATTATATATTGAACAAAATCAACCAAATTAAATGGTCTTTTATCAAAGGCTTTCATGCCCCCGGTGAGCCCATCTTAAATTAGTTGAAATGTTTAAATACATAAAGGCCAAAACTCATACGTATGCGCATTAGTCAAGAGATGTTATGCGGCCGGTTTTCACCGTGCACCATATGTGTCCATTGGGTTCCCCGTTAACCCATGAATCAAGCCCACCTAGGAAAGAGACTGCATTACCTCGTGTGTGGGAGTAATAAGGTTGGAAAGATCTACTTACTTGAATGTGATTGTAAAAATTGCATAACACACGATCATGCATTGTATATGTCATTCATGCATCATTCTAACAATTTAAATTTTTTAGCCATCATAGATTCATCTAAGTGGACTAGAGGTTCCAATGGTCAGCTAGTAAGGACAAATCTGCTCTTTAAGTTGCCAAAACTAGTGTCTGACTAGGATTCTGAATCACTCTCACCAATCAGTGAATCATCTCTAGAATCATCAATGGCAGAAGAGACTGAAACTTTGACCACTCAAGACCTTCCTAGGAGGCTAGAGGACTTTGAGCAGAGGATGCTAGATATGATGGGCGCCATGGCCAAAAGGATTTCTCATCCTCCTGATCCACAGGCACCTGCTGCTCCACAGCCACCTGTTGCTCCGCAACCAGCAGCAGTCCCTCCTCGGGGGCAAGTCGAACCACCTGCTGGTGGGGGGGCTCCTCTTGTTAGAGCTACTGCCCATCAACCTATCAATGAGCACAGAGCTGTTGTGCCCATCGAGCCAAGAAGGGAAAGGGTCCCTAACCCCAATGATGATTTTGTGATGGAAGAGGAAGATAACGAGCCAATAGTCCACCAAGCTGTGAGGCCCAGAGCACCCAGGGTAGAGGATGAGGCTTTAAGAGGGATGAGACAGCAGATTGAGGCTATCACTCGTATGCTGTCAGCTGGAAAGGGGATTAACCCTGAGGACAGAGATCTGGGGGTTGAAGAGTTGTTGCCCCAAAGGTTCAAGATGCCCGAGCTGCCGAAGTTCGATGGTACTTCAGACCCATCTGCACACATCAAATAGTATACCCTGGTAATGAAAGGCACCGGGTTGAGCAAGAACTAGAAGGTGGAATATTTTTGCCTTCGTTTGGTGGGTCCGGCAGTAGATTGGTACCACGGGTTGGACAGGAGGTCCAAGGAGGACTGGGACCTTTTGACTAAGGAATTCATGAAGTAGTATGACTGTAGCACCAGGATGGAGGTCACCCTAAAGGACCTTGAGCTCTTACAGCAAAGGAGCGATAAATCATTCCATGAATACCTCACTAGGTGGAGGAATAGGGTTATGGAGATTAAGAGAAAGCCTAACACTGCTGACCAAATTAGGTTATTCATCAAGAACTCCTGCCCTTACTTGAGGGACTTGCTCAGATTTAAGGGGCTCAGGGACTGGGAGTCACTTAAAGACATTGCTGTAGAGGCCGAGGCGGCTTACCTAGCAAAGAAGGCAAATCAAAACAACTTTGCTAGGAAAGGCTATGAGAACCAGTTGGGATTCAAATCAGGAGGTGCCAGGAGCAGTAACAGCAGAAACGGTAAGATGGTAGAGGTTTCAGCTACTAGAGTTAGGCAAGGTCAGAGGCATTACTCCAACTTAGGCCGCTCTCTATCTTGGGTATTGGAGAGGATGATGAAAGAAGGCAAGCTGCGACCTTTGGTGCCTAGACCAGCTATGAATCAAGGGCAGCCAGGGCATAGAGAGGACCAGTACTGCGCCTACCATCAGCACATCGGGCACCTGACAGATTACTGCCGGATATTGAGGAACAAGATCCAGGATCTTATTGACACCAATCAGATCACGGATCCTGAGAAGAGAGAGAAGAAGAAGAAGGCAGGCTACAATGTAGTCCCTCTACCATGAATATGATTGGGTCTGGTCCACCTGAGTGGCATGTTTTATAAGAGTTGTATGAAGCTGAGTACGTCGCTATCATAAGTCAGAAGATGAGTGAAGAAGGGATTCTCGTGGCGGCGGTAGATTAATCCACTGATGAGAGTGGAGATGAACAATGAAGTTTATGTTTTTTTAAAACCCACTTTTTTTAATGACAATGTTTGCAATGATTGATTACTTCAATAAAATGAACAATATTTTGCTTATTTCTATGGTGTTTCTAATGATTTCATTTCACATGATCATGATACATTCATTTTTGGCATTAATTCAACTAATATGACTGTATCTAATCTTCGAACTTTGGAAAATTGAAAGAAAATCCTGATAGCATCTAATATAACTCCTGAAGAGAGGAAATTTTTGAGAGCTAAAAGAAAAATAAAAAAAAATGAAAGAGCCTTTGCCTGGACATGGAATGACATGCTGATAATTCATAAGAATATTTGTTTGGTAACGTTGCTTCGATGCGCTAACTTGACGACAAGCGAAATTTCAAAAGCCATTCCTTTGCCTCCCTAACATCGAAGCCAAGCAAAATAAAACTCCGATTAGCTCATTAAGACCAAGCCTTAGAATTCCTTTCCACCCAATCATTTGAAATGTTTACCCCGAAGCCAGTCAAGGCTAACCTTTAATCATTTGAGACCAATAAGGACCCTTAGAACAAAATTTAGGAGGACAGCTCATTACCTTTCAAAAAAAGAAAAAAAGGAAGAAAAAAAAAAGAGCAAAGAGCCAAAATAAAAAAAAGAAAAAGAAAAACAAAAGCAAAAGAAAAAAAAAAGAATGAAAAATAATCCTATCCTAAACCATAGTCCTGTTTTAAACCATTTAAAGCCAGCGTACTCCATCCCAACCATTAAAGGTTACTTCAAAAATTGAGCCACCAAAGCCAACAAAAGGAAGATATAGACTTTCACGGCCAAAATTCAAGCGAAGAAACTCACTACCCCAGCCAGTTGGCACCAACACCCAGGAACAAGACTTTGATGCTAAAAAGAACCGTCGACAAAAAGAGTAGCTTCCCCAGCTAACAAAGGTGAAAGCAAGATCAACCAACATAGGCGGATTGAAGAAGGATTCCATGGCAAAGGCTAAAAAAAATTAATAAAAAGCAAAAAAATAATAAAAAAGGATGAGAGAAAATTTTCAATTATGAAAACCCGAGAGGACTGATTGATAACAGGAGTTTGATGCTTGTAGGATCTATCCCGAGATTAGATAAAGTCTTGTATTCTTTGAGATTAATGGCAAATAATGATCATGTTTAATGAAATCAAATTGAAACACATGCATTTATGCAATGGTATATTGATGTGATAAGAGAAGTCTATCCTCTACTACTCTTACCACTCAAGTGCTTCAGCCAACTCATCCTACTATCAAATGTGAAGCCAATCCTATAGAATCCTCATGATAAGAATCAAGCTCATGCAACTATGATCTAAGACGCCTAAAAGATTTTTACCAACAGCTTCAACCTCTCAAAAAAAAGGCCGTTAGAGATGAAAACCGTAATTGGCGCTCTAAGCAAAAGTTAGGCCAAAGGATAGGGTGAAAACCTTGAAACAGCCAGTCTGCCTTAAAAAAAAACGCTTCATTGGGTTGGGTTCATTCGAGGCAAAAATAAGGCACAAGGTTATGTGAAAATCCGCAAAGGACGCATTTCCCGCTAAGAAAAGCTTGTGTGAAAATCCACATGGGACGCACTACCTTCAAATAATGACTACAGGTATCAGTGAGAATCTCACAATCCCGAAAGCACGAAATTCAAAACCAACTTCAAAAGGCATCGATCCTATCGTAGCCCGGCTATCATCTCTAAGTCCACATAGATAATTTTTTATCCTGCATGACTCGTGCATTTCACGTGCATGCTCACTATTTATTTCTGCATATTTAGTTTTCCTGTTTTGCAGAGAGAGATCCAATGCGGACACCGATAAAAGTCGAGTGACGACATCAATTCAAACACCAATCCAAGCATCAACCAAAGACCTCTCAGGAGGCAACTAGCCAAAACAAAATCAATCAAAACAACATTTCAAGCAACAATTCAATAATCAGTAAAAGACCTCTCAGGGGGCGACCAACCAAGACGACATCAGTCCAAGCATCATTCCAAACATCAAATTCAAACAATCAACCAAAAACCTCCTAGGGGGGCAATCAACCAACGGGCTCATAGACAGCACAACTTCAGAAGGGTTAGCACGATGACGACACTACCACTCCACGGAGGGTTAGCACGATCACGGCACTACCACTTCACCAACTCAGAAGGGTTAGCACGATAACGGCACTACCATTCTACTGAAGGTTAGCACGATCACGGCACTACCACTTCATAAGGGTTAGCACGATGACGGCACTACCACTCTGTGGAGGGTTAGCACGATCACGGCACTATCGCTTCACAACTCAGAAGGGTTAGCACGATGGCGGCACTACCATTCTACGGAAGGTTAGCACGACCACTGCACTACCACTTTAGAAGGGTTAGCACGATGACGGCACTACCACACCACGGAGGGTTAGCACGATCACAGCACTACCGCTTCACAACTCAGAAGGGCTAGCACGATGGCGGCAATACCATTCTATAGAAAGTTAGCACGACCACGACACTACCACTTCAGAAGGGTTTGCACGATGATGGCACTACCACTCTACGGAGGGTTAGCACGATCATGGCACTACCGCTTCAACACAAGATAACACGTCGACAACATGGCAATGACCACCACAATAGCATCACCCAGTTTTGAAAGATAGCTGCCTCAGGTATGTGTCTCTTTCCTTCTTTTCTTTGAGTTTAGGCTCACCTAGACACTAGTGTACTAGCTTCCCCTAAACTGGGGGCAACTGTAGACACCGGATCCCGAGACAGCCCAGACCAGTGTTATCCAATGATGATTAGATGCCCGTTCGCAGGTAAAAATATTAGAAGTGATGATTTTCTGCTGAAAATTTACTTTCTAGAGAATAAAAAAAAACAAAAAATAAAAACTATATATTTTAAAAACAAAAAAAAATGAGTTTGAAAGTATTAATTTTAGGTCAAAAAGTTTCAATTTAAAATTAAAATAAAAAATTTCGGACCATTGCAGCAGCCGCGGCGTGCTGGGGGCAAGCACCCCTAGAGCTACACGCGCGCACGCTCTCATGGAGCGTCGCATGCGCTCGCACGAAGCGCCGCATGTCCGCTGAGCGCTGCACGCGCTCCGCCTTCGTTCTCGCCCCCTGCGCAAAGATTTCGCCGATTTTCGCCCCAAAACGTGTTTTTTCACCCAAATCAAGGTTTTTGAGTCCAAATTAAATTCTAAATCATTTTTTAGATAATTAATAAATAAAAGTTGATTTTATCATTAAAAAAGGCAGGAAATTAATTTAAAATCAAATTTCTTCTCCTAATAAAATTAGGGTTTTATTTTTCCATCATATAAATACTTTGAGATAAAAAAAAACCAAGGGGAGCCTCCATTATTTTTGACATCAGATTTTTGAGAGCTTTTTCTTTTCTTCTTCTTTGATTTTTCTAGAAAAATTTTAGATTCCTATTTTTTCCATTAACAAGGATTAATTGAGATTGGAAATTCAAGTTTCAATTCTTAATCATTCTAATTAATTTCTTTGTTTTCTCCATAAACAAAAGGAATTAATTTTCACTTTCAAATCAATTTTCAATCTTTTAAGCATTCAAATTAATTTCTTTGTTTTCTCCATAAACAAAAGGGATTAATTTCATTGCTAAATTATTTGTTTGAGGAATTTTTCAAGAAGATCATCATTATTCCATCGAATCCAAATCTGAGGGTAAATTTTCTAGGCTCCAAACTAATTATATTTTTATCTTATTCTATTATTTTTTTATTATTTCATTCATGTAAATATTGTTTTATTGATTTTATTTCTAACATGTAATCAATTAATTTCTTTTGTTTTGATTTCTTATTATTCTTAACATATAATTAATTTATTTTGCCATTATTTCTTATTATTCTTAACATGTAATTAATTTATTTTGCTTTTGTTTCTCATTAATTTTGACATGCAAATAATTAATTTGTTTTGATTGATCTTTTGCCATGTAAATATTTATGTTTCTTGTGTTTAACATGTAAATAATTAATTTAGTCATGTTAATCTTGCATCTTTAATCTAATCATCTTATTTCACCAACTTAATCAATTGTTTGTTAGTTTTTTCCCATATCTTTGCATGGCGACCACGTGAACAGTGGTCACCTTTATTTATTTTCTTCTTAATTTCCATGCATGCATTATTCACATGGAACCCTCTTTGTTGTTCACACACACACACCTTTATTTATTCATTCTTATATGTTTTATCCTTTTATTCATTTTTTTTATTCATTTGATTGGTTTAATTGAATATATTTTTTTAGTTTGTTTAATTTGATTTGGTTTATCATCTTCTTTTCTGCATTTCATTTAATTTGGTTTATTTATATATTTCATTTTATTTTATTTTATTTTATTTTATTCAATTACTAACCATAATTTTCATTTTATTTTTTTTTGTTGCAATACCTTATTTTTTTATTTGAGTGTTACCCATGGGCGAGTTGGAAGATCAAGGATTAAAAGTCTTCAAAATTTGGTTTGCATTTTTTTATTGTATTTTTCCTATTTTATTATTTTGTATGTTGCATGTAAAATGTATTTTGGATCCGTTTTTATTATGAAAATTCATATTTTTTCTACAATAATTAAAATTGGGATTTTGTTTTTTATAAAATGGACCAATGTCCTATTTTTAACCAATAAAATTTCACTTTGGAAAATTAATTTTTATAAAATGGGATCACTCATCCCAGTTTTCTCAATCAATGCCCAAAATAATTCTCCAAGTTTTTTTAAGATTAATTAAAGGAACCAATGTTCCTAAAATTCAATAAATATCCCGATTTATGTAGGATGTATTTTATTATTCTTCTTTTTGTGATGCAGATATTTATTTATTCATTTTGGGCCCTTGTAATTAATTTTTGGGGCAAGTTTATCCTTTTATTTTATTTATGCTTTCTTTATTTTGGGGGATTGTTCTGTCCCAGATTTTTCTTGTAATTTATTTATTGCTTTATTTTATGCTTTCTTTATCGCTTTTCGATGTGATTGAAATGCGCTTTAAATTTATTGCATGATCGCATGAGATGAGAGAGGGAATTTCGTTTTGGTAAAAACTCATTTATAAACTTAATTTAAGGCATGAATAAAAGTGAAGTTCCGAACACCTTCTCTGATTTAAGACCCCCGAGGTTAGATGACCTTTCCCAATTTCTTGTAAATTGGATGGCGACTCCAAAATGGCTCAAAGGTGCCTGAAGGTTTCATGGGATTAGATGAACCTCCCAATGTTCTATTGGGTAGGGGATTCCAAAATGTCTCGTGTAACCTAAGATCAAAAAGACACGAACCAATCTCTCGAATCCTAAAAGCGGGTTCAATGAGGGCCTTACTGGTTCAGCGCACGTCACAGCATGCATTGCCTTTTCTCCTTTAAAATTATGCAACATTGTTCCATTTGAGATCAGCGAATCCTAATGGATACTGCTTCCAAATCAATTATTGTAAAACTTAATAAAGATATTAAGATGAATGGTGACAATTGTGAAATCAGGAGTATGAGAATCCAGTATGTGCTTAAAGAGTATGAGGCTCTTGAACCCTTAAGTTCTTTTGTGGTTGAACCTAAGAATGACACAACATCCCAGTATAGGCAGGACCGAAATGCCTATGTGGCATGGAAAAGGAAGAATTTCACTGCTCATATCATCTTGCTAAGTGCAATAGATGATGATATCACTAAGCAGTTCCACAAGTATCAAAATGTAATGGATCTGTGGATCGCTTTGCCAGAAAAGTTCTGAGTTGTGTCTCTAACTAAGTTTTTTTATCATCAGTGATCAAATTTGATACTAATCAGAAAAAGTCTGATCATTCGATGCGAAAATATCTATAAGAGATGAAAATGATATGTGAGCTAGTGAGGTTGGTCATAAGTTGACTGAAGAGCAGTAGGTCCAAGTTATTATCCGTTCCTTACCCAAGAGTTGGGAGCATACAAAGATGCGACTAACTCAGGCAGACAAGTATTGAGACATTTGAGAATGTTGCTTGTCATTTGGAGCTTAGAGAGGACTAATTGACATCGATTAAGGTCAATATCGAAGTGCATATGGCACAGTCCCATTTTGATAGAATGAGTTCTAACTAGAATAATAAATAAAGCTTCAAAAGTGGGATAATAAAAAGGCTCAGGAGCCTAAAAAGGAAAAGATAAAATAGAATCACTATAGGTCCAAAGGCAAAAAGAAGGTAAATATTTCAAGAGTGAAATATTTCGATTGCCTATAAAAAGGACACTATGCAAAAGGCTATAATGTGCCCAAACAAATACACTTTTCTGACTCAAGGGTGAGTAGAATTTATGTATCTAGTTTTGAATTTCATCCTTTGTGGGTGATAGATTCAAAACCAATGGACTATGTAATAAGGGATCGAGATACCTTTGTTAATAGTTCTGTTTTTGTTCTTGCTTTATTGAAATTTATTTTCAATTTACATTTTGAGGATAATAGTACATGCTTATGCTTAAATGATGATTATTACGATTCTGATTAAGTGCTGAATGATTTTATTATTATGGATGTGTACCATGACTATTTGTGTAAAACTAGTTTTTCCTTTAATTTCTTATTTTTCACATAGTTATGAGAACAATGTGAAATTATGGCATGCAGAATTAAACCAAATCGGGTTAGACCGAAGGAGTCGGTTAGCCAATATAGGTTTAATAGACAATTCAAATAAGGTTGAATTGCCTACGTGCGAGCATTGCCTAAAAGGAAAAATAGTTAGAAAATCGTTCGGAAAAGGAATTAGAGCCAAATTTTCATTGAAATTAGTTCATTCTGACGTATGTGATCAAATGAATGTGAGGGCAAGTCATAGGGCCTACTATTTCATCACATTTATATATGACTGTACTAGGTATGGTCATGTCTATTTGATTTCTCACAAGTCAGAAGCATTGAGTTTTTTCAAGACTTTTATGAACTTAGTTGAGAATCAATTAGACATAAGGATTAAAGCTTTGAGAACTGACCGAGGTCAGGAATATCTTTATGATGAATTTAAAGCTTTATGTGATGAAAAAGGGATTGAGCATCAGCTGTCCATTCCCAGAACTCTACAACAAAATGGTGTTGTGAAAAGGAGAAATAGGACTCTCCTTGATATTGTTAGATCTATGATGGCAGAGGCAGATTTTCCAATCTTCTATCAAGGAGATCATTTATTGACTGCCACATATGTTCTAAACCGTGTGCCTTCCAAATCTGTTACATCCACACCTTATGAGATGTGGACTGGTCGACAAGCTGACCTAAGCCATTTACAACCTTAGGGTTATGCAGCTTACGTCCATGATACCTCATGTCAAATTGGTTAATTGGGACAAGAAGGTAAAAATTTTATCTATGTGAGATATTTTGAAGTATCAAAAGGATGCATTTTCATGGGTGAACAAGAAAATGGCAGGATGACAGAATTCAGATCACGAGATGTCATATTCTTAGAGAATGAATTTCCAAATTTGGCAAAGTGAATCAAGTTTTCACTTTATATGAAACTCAGGAAAAAGGAACTGCTAGGATCACTCCATTTGAGTGGGAGAGAGTTAGAGGAAGAAAGTTAAGACCCTCATCCTCCAAACAATCCGAATGTTCGAGATCCTGATTTAAATGGGAGTATTCTTGACTCTAGTAGGAGTAAAGAATATGGTATTCCTAACTCCAGTGGGAGTAATGGAACATGGTCCCAGTGGGAGCATTGTGAATCATAATAAATATATGAGACATGTTTATCAAGATTTAGAGCTGCAAAAATCTAAAAGGAAAAGTGTTCTACGCCGATGATTTAAGGTCGAAGGCTAGAACGAAGCCCTTTTGGTTACCCCACAAGATGAGGAAAAGCCTAAAAATGTTTAAGAGGCTCTTTCATGCCCATCTAAGGAAAATGGATTAAAGCAATGGAAGAATAAATGGCATCCATAAGATCAAACCATATTTGAGAAATAGTTGATCTACTGGAAGGACACAAATTGAGAACAAATGGATTCTCAAAGTGAAGCGATAAGCTGAAAGAAGTATCGAAAGATACAAGACTCGACTAGTGGCTGAGGGGTTTACATAACATGAAGGGATTGACTACGAGAAGTGTAATGGCCGCAAAATACCCTAGTTGTTTTGGTATGTCATATGAAGTATGTATGTATATTTATTAAGAGATAAATTCTGAATTTAAGGGTGTTTAGATAATTAATTATAGGGGTGGATTAATCTGAAAATAAAAGAAGGATTTAATTGCAAAAATATAAAGTATGTAAGTGAGTAAAATGACATTATGCATGGGTAAATAAATGGAGGATTAACTAAGTTAATTAACAAAGGATTAAGGTAGAAAATAATGGGTAATTAATTATATGAAGGAGCAGATTTTTGTTAGTGGGAAATGATGGAACATGTGAGAATTTAAATAAGAGAAGTGGGAGCAGATTTTTAGTGGGAATTGATGGAACATTTGAGGAGTTAAATAAGAGTAGTGGAAGCTAATGGGGAACAACTTTTCTTAGTGGGTTTTACTGTGGATTTATGAAGAGTGGACTCATCATCAATTAGCATTAAGTGTCTAGTGGAAGAGTAAAGTTAGTGGCTAGTGGAGTTTCCATTTTCTGCATCTTTGTACATAGATTGGAGCCTTCTTTAGTCTTTATTTTGTGAGAAAGAAAGAGAGAGGAAGAGCTGAAATTCGTATGTCTTAGAGAGCCATTCTTTTGTACTTGTTCTTCAGCAAATTAAGCTCTCTTCTCCCTTCAAAAAACTCTGCCTTGAGTGAGTGTAAGTTGGAAGGGTTGAATGCATATCATTTAAGAGCAAAGATCAAGGATTTGTAAGGTAAAATGATGGTATAATCATGCATGTAAAATTCTGTTTCATCTACCTATTCTTAGTATGATTTTTATGAGGTTATTATGAGGATATTAATGCTGGAAATTTATGCTTAATAGCTGAAGAAAAGAGGAGGATTAAAGGCAAAGCAAAGGTTGGGGAAGCTAGTGAACAACAGCCCCATTAGGAGCTTAGGAGTGTGAGGTTTGGGAACTAGTTGCTTGTGTGTGTATTATTTGATTTATTATGTGTATTATGTAAATGGTTGTGTGGTGTGATAGATTGAAGGAATGAATATGTATTGTTAAAATGATGCTAAATGTGTCGGTTTATAACTAATGTGTTGGAAGTATAAAATAAAATAAAATGGAGTTGAGTTTCTGTGTTGGACTCTCCTGACCTTTAGTGACATTTTCATCCATATATTGAGTTATAATGCTCCAAATGAGTTGATTCAAATTGCAATTGAAACATAACATCCATATCTAAAAATGTCTAAGAGGAGTGTGGAGCAAATTCTGGCTTTAAGTGTCCCAAAATATTGTCACAACGTAGGTATTCCTATTCTATCGGTTCATATGACCATCATTCAGTGTTTAGGGAATAAATTACGTTATAGATGTCCAAATGATCTGATTCTTGTCCCATTTGAAAGATAAGACATAGAGGAAGATATGTTAAGAAGAACGTTTTGCCCAGAAATGACCCTAGCTATGTCAAAAATGCAATACAAGTTGAATTATAGAGTCAGTCTAGAGTCTGCCTCAATTTTTCACCGCCGTGTAAAACCATTTTGCCCAGTTTTACCCATTTTTCACGTCCCACACGGCTGTGAAGGAATTCCTCACCGCCGTGTAAAATCATGCTGTCCAATTTTACCCATTTTTCACGTCCCACACGGCTGTATGAGTGTCCATACCGCCGTGTAACCTTATTTTGCCCTCAAAATGTATGTTTTCCTTCCCAAATTGAACCCGAACTTCACCACGAGTTCCCTTAGTTGTTCAATACATGTTTATCATTATAAAATGAGTATCTTAAGCATGATAAACTATGCATACTAATGTTATATGAGCTATAAATGTTCTAAGTGTAATGAATCAAGCATGATGATAATGATTAGATGGACATGAGAAACATGAAATGTATATAAGGGAAGTGATTTATTATGTGTTAAAAATATATGTAAGGTGAATGTGATAATGCATATCTGAGGTGATTAATGAATGAGTATGAGCTTGTCATGATGTGAATAAAAAAATAAAATAACTTAAGCCTGCGAGTCAAGTATTGGATAGGTAGGCATGCCTATAGAGGGTCTCTGAGCTGCAGCATAAGTAAGTTAAAGAAAGTTTGATTCTGATGATATGATTTTGATTGAATCCTTGCTGGATTTCAAGCTATGTAAGAATGAATAAGAAGGGTACCCATAAGTATGAAAGTTTTATATGATGAATGTACCCAAGGGGTACCAAGATATATGAAAATTCTGTCTGAAAGAAGTACCTTCGAGGTACCTATATTCTGTTTATAAGAAGTACCTTTGAGGTACCTATATTCTGTCTGAAAAATTAACCGTTATCCATAACTTTGAATTGCAGGCAAAATAATCGAATAAATGAAAAGAAAAGAAAAGGGCGAAAAATAATTTGATAAACGTAAAATAAAGCTATGTGCATAAATTATTTGGATGGATAATCAATTGACATGATAAATGTATTAAAGAAATGATGATATGCTAGAAAGATAAATATTATGAATTGATGCAGTATTAATTGGATGAAATGAGATGCTAGCATGTTAACCTATTTGTTGATGAGGCATGTTTTTGTATGTCATAAATGTTGTTGTATAATATTGCCTGTTATGTATGAGTTCCCCACTAAGCGTAAAACGCTTAGCACGGGTTTCTTTAATCCGTGCAGGTACGGAAGTAGGTTCTCGAAGGACGACTCCGCAGGTCAAAGGTCAACATTAGGCTTTGTGTAGGTTTTTGGGGTTATCATTTTGGGATGTGTATGTTGTTCTAATTTTATAAAATAATGATGAAAAGTCTATGATGTACAAAGTATGTTTCGGCATGTAAGTCTAAAGATAATAACATAGTATGTGTAAGATGGATAATAAGTAAAGTGGTGTGCTCATGTGATGTAATAAGTTTATGTGTGATGCATGTGGAATGGCTTGGGTAAATGTAAGAAGAAAATTTATTTGTACCGGTTTTTATGATCACCTTAAGTTCAGCATATGTAAGTAATTTTGCGTGCGCGGCCACTTCCTATCGTTATAGCCTCATCAGCTTTAGCGAGTGGAAATGGGCGTCACAAGTTGTGGTATCAGAGCAAAGGTTTAGTCTTTTCTGGGAATAATGGGTAGATAGGATGTGTATAGTATGTTGACCTAATGCGGAAGTCCTTATTTAATTTGTGTAGTTTCAAAGATGGAACTTAACCGCCAAGTGATAGAAAAAACAGCTGAAAGTGTCAACCCTCGAGAAGCTGAAAGGACGGGCACTAGACAATCTGGGCCAGACAGACATGGCAATGAGGTTCCAATAGGACCTATGGAAGCTGTGATGAAAATGACACAAGATATGGCGAGGTTTATGGAGCGAATGATGGCACCCAGACTACCAATAGAATCTTTAAGAAAACATGGAGCTGAAGAATTCTTTGGGACAAAGTTAGATGAATCTGAAAAAGCTGAATACTGGATTGAAAAAGTAGAAAGAATTCTTCAGGAGATACGGTGTTCTCAAGATCAATGGCTTGAGTGTGTGGTGTCTTTGCTACAAGGCGCTGCATATGACTGGTGGAAGCTGGTATTACAGAATCCTGAGCTTCCTAATCCTGTGGATTGGGATTTCTTTGAAAGTGAATTCAGACACAAGTTCCTTACTAAGGCATATCAAGAAGCAAACTAGAAGAAGTTCCTAAGCTTAAAGCAGAGATCTATGACTGTTTCTGAGTATGAGGCTGAATTTTGCAGACTAAGTAAATATGCTCCTAAGAAGGTTTTGACTGAAAGTTTGAGGTGTCAACAATTTGAGGAAGGGCTGAATGAAGAGATAAAGGCTTTGCTGATTTCTTTGACTACTGATCAAAATGTGAGCTACTACAGAATAGTTCAGGCAGCCTTGAGAGCTGAAAAGAATCTAGAAGCTCAAAAAGAATGGAGGCAGAAAAGAAGTGCCAATAGAGGAGGATTTAATCAGGCGAAAAGGCCACGAGTTTCTACTATGGTACCACCAGCAGAATCTAGGTATGGTCCTTCAGCAAGAGGAAAGAAATGGGGAAAATCTCCAGTAGCTCATCAGAGTCGAGGAACAACTAGTGGCAGGAGTGAAATACCTGAGTGTTCTCATTGCAGAAAAAGACATTGGGGTGAGTGTTGGAAGGTTATAGGTGCTTGTTTCGGATGTGGAAGCACGGAACATTTTATTGCCAATTGCCCTCAACCACGTGTAGCAGTGAGTAATCAACAGGAGCAAAGTAGAGGTGGTTCAAATATGCCTTCTGTTAACAGAGGAAGAGGTAGAGGACGTGGCAGAGGAAGTCAGTCAAGGTGGGCAACTGATTCTGAGGCTGTGGATAGGCCTGGTGCAGGGTCTATTCGTGCTTATGCCCTGAAGGCTCGTGAGGAGCAAGATGCACCTGAGGTGATAGCAGGTACTTTTCTGTTTAATGATATGAAAATGTTTGCACTTATTGATCCTGGATCTACGCATTCATACATATGTTCTGATAAGATAAGTGAAAGCATGCCTAAAGCTGAATGTTTAGCACATGATATCTGTGTAACAAGTCCCTTAGGAGGTTGTGCAAATGTGAATCGGGTGTATAGGAATTGTGCATTACAAGTTCAAGGTTATGAGTTTCCTGCAGATTTGATTGAATTACCCTTTGATGAGTTTGATTTGATTTTGGGGATGGATTGGCTAACAAAGTATGATGCGGATGTGAAGTGTAAAAGGAAGATTTTGATACTTAAGGATGATAAAGGGAATAAAGTAATAGTCAAGGGAGTTGGTACTAATCCTCTTGTGAATGTGATATCTGCAATGCAAGCCAGTCGATGTTTAAGGAAGGGATGTGAAGCTTATCTTGCTTTGGTGTTGGATAGTAAAAGAGAGCATGTAAAGATACAAGATATACCAGTGGTAAGTGAGTTTCCTGATGTGTTTCCAGAAGAATTGAGTGGTGTACCACCAGTAAGAGAAGTAGAGTTGTCAATAGATGTGTTACCAGGTACAACACCAGTATCTAAAGCACCATACAGAATGGCTCCAACAGAGTTAAAAGAACTGAAAGTTCAGTTGCAGGAGTTGTTGGTTAGGGGTTTCATTAGACCCAGTGTGTCACCATGGGGAGCACCGGTTTTGTTGGTTAAGAAGAAGGATGGTACAATGAGAATGTGCATTGATTATCGACAACTGAATAAGGTAACCGTGAAGAATCGGTATCCCTTGCCTCGGATTGAGGATTTATTTGATCAGTTAAGGGGAGCAGGTGTGTTTTCGAAGATTGATTTGCGTTCTGGGTATTATCAGTTGCAAGTAAAGAAGGAGGATATTTCAAAGACAGCATTTAGAACTCGGTATGGACATTACGAATTTTTAGTAATGCCATTCGGGTTGACTAATGCGCCTGCTGCATTTATGGATTTGATGAATAGAGTATTCAGGTCTTATCTTGATCAGTTTGTGGTAGTGTTCATAGATGATATTTTGGTTTATTCCAAAGATGAGAAGGAACATGAGCAGCATTTAAAGATGGTACTTCAGACACTGAGGGAACATCAGTTGTATGCCAAGTTGAGTAAATGTGAGTTTTGGTTACGAGAGGTATCTTTTCTGGGTCATGTAATATCTTCAGAAGGGATTAAAGTAGACCCAGCTAAGATAGAAGCTATTGTGAATTGGAATCCACCCAAGAATGTGCTTGAAGTTCGTAGTTTCTTAGGTTTGGCAGGGTATTACAGAAGGTTTGTGAAAGGATTCTCAGTTATAGCTTCACCAATGACAAAGTTGCTGCGAAAAGGGGTGAAGTATGTATGGTCTGAAAAGTGTCAGCAAAGTTTTGATCAGTTGAAAAAGATGTTAGTAGAGGCCCCAGTTCTTACTCAACCCATGTCTGGTAAAGAGTATGTGTTATATACAGATGCCTCTGGAGTTGGGTTAGGATGTGTTCTTATGCAAGATGGGAAGGTGGTGGCTTATGCATCGAGGCAATTGAAGCCACATGAGCAGAATTATCCAACTCATGATTTAGAGCTAGCTGCAGTAGTGTTTGCTTTAAAAATATGGCGACATTATCTGTATGGTGAGAAGTGTAAAATCTACACTGATCATAAAAGTCTGAAATATCTGCTCACTCAGAAGGAGTTGAATTTGAGGCAAAGAAGATGGCTAGAGCTGTTTAAAGACTATGATTGCATAGTAGATTATCATCCGGGAAAAGCAAATGTGGTAGCTGATGCACTAAGTAGGAAGACAGTTTCAGCAACGCAGTTGAAGCATGTGAGATGGAGATTTACATCTGATGGAGCTTTGCTTGTTCATTTGAAAGCAAGACCGGTATTGATAGATGATTTGTTAGCAGCTCAAAAGAATGATCCTAAGTTGCAGCAAGTTTGGCAGTCAGTGGGCAAAGATGATAAGTCTGAGTATATGGTGGATAAGAATGGAGTACTGCGGTACAAGAACAGAATATGCGTGGCTAATGATAAGGAATTGAAGAAAAGATTGCTTTACGAGGCACATAATACGGTTTTTACTATGCATCCGGGTGGAAACAAAATGTATCAAGATCTGAAACCACTGTATTGGTGGCCAGGCATGAAGAAGGATATAATTGAATATGTGTCCAAGTGTTTGATCTGTCAGCAAGTGAAAGCAGAGCATCAAGTGCCTCAAGGGATGTTGAATCCACTTCCTATTCCACAATGGAAATGGGAAAATGTTACCATGGATTTTGTTACAGGTTTGCCTCTGACTTTGAAAAAGCAAGATGCAGTATGGGTGATTGTGGATAGATTTTCAAAGTCAGCACAATTTATTCCAGTTCGGATGGATTATTCTCTTGATAAGTTGGCTGATCTGTATGTTAAAGAGATAGTTCGACTTCATGGAGTACCTTTGACAATTGTGTCTGATAGAGATCCTCGGTTTACTTCTAAGTTTTGGAAGAGTTTGCAAGCTGCTTTGGGGACAAGGTTGAATTTTAGTACAGCTTTCCATCCTCAGACAGATGGGCAGTCAGAAAGGATTATCCAAATTTTGGAAGATTTGATGCGGGCATGTGTCCTGGATTTTTCTAAAAGTTGGGATAAGTATCTTCCACTCATGGAGTTTGCTTATAACAATAGTTATCAAACTAGCATTGGCATGTCCCCATATGAAGTGCTGTATGGAAGAAAATGTCGTACTCCAGTTTGTTGGACAGAGTTGAATGAGAACAGAATTGTTGGGCCAGATTTGGTAAGAGATACAGAAGAAAAAGCTAAGATGATTCAGCAAAGGTTAAAAGCAGCAAGTGATAGGCAAAAGTCTTATGCTGATTTGAAGCGAAGAGACATTGAGTTCCAAGTGGGCGATAAAGTATTCCTGAAGGTGTCGCCTTGGAGGAAAGTATTGAGGTTTGGCAACAAAGGAAAGTTGAGTCCAAGGTTTATTGGACCTTATGAGGTTCTGGAAAGAATAGGTGCTGTGGCATATCGTTTAGCTTTACCTCCAGCTTTGAGTAAACTACACGATGTGTTCCATGTATCTATGCTGAGGAGATATAGATCGGATGAATCTCATGTTTTGCCCCTACAAGAAGTAGAAGTGCAACCAGATTTCTCCTATGATGAGAAACCAAAGACAATTTTAGCAAGGGAAGTAAGACAGATTCGGAATAAGCAAATACCGCTCGTGAAAGTACTTTGGCAACATCACGGAGTGGAAGAAGCAACTTGGGAACCGGAGGATGCTATGCGTGAGCAACATCCACATCTGTTTGACTCAGGTATGAATTTCGAGGACGAAATTCTTTAAGGAAGGGAGAGTTGTAATGGCCGCAAAATACCCTAGTTGTTTTGGTATGTCATATGAAGTATGTATGTATATTTATTAAGAGATAAATTCTGAATTTAAGGGTGTTTAGATAATTAATTATAGGGGTGGATTAATCTGAAAATAAAAGAAGGATTTAATTGCAAAAATATAAAGTATGTAAGTGAGTAAAATGACATTATGCATGGGTAAATAAATGGAGGATTAACTAAGTTAATTAACAAAGGATTAAGGTAGAAAATAATGGGTAATTAATTATATGAAGGAGCAGATTTTTGTTAGTGGGAAATGATGGAACATGTGAGAATTTAAATAAGAGAAGTGGGAGCAGATTTTTAGTGGGAATTGATGGAACATTTGAGGAGTTAAATAAGAGTAGTGGAAGCTAATGGGGAACAACTTTTCTTAGTGGGTTTTACTGTGGATTTATGAAGAGTGGACTCATCATCAATTAGCATTAAGTGTCTAGTGGAAGAGTAAAGTTAGTGGCTAGTGGAGTTTCCATTTTCTGCATCTTTGTACATAGATTGGAGCCTTCTTTAGTCTTTATTTTGTGAGAAAGAAAGAGAGAGGAAGAGCTGAAATTCGTATGTCTTAGAGAGCCATTCTTTTGTACTTGTTCTTCAGCAAATTAAGCTCTCTTCTCCCTTCAAAAAACTCTGCCTTGAGTGAGTGTAAGTTGGAAGGGTTGAATGCATATCATTTAAGAGCAAAGATCAAGGATTTGTAAGGTAAAATGATGGTATAATCATGCATGTAAAATTCTGTTTCATCTACCTATTCTTAGTATGATTTTTATGAGGTTATTATGAGGATATTAATGCTGGAAATTTATGCTTAATAGCTGAAGAAAAGAGGAGGATTAAAGGCAAAGCAAAGGTTGGGGAAGCTAGTGAACAACAGCCCCATTAGGAGCTTAGGAGTGTGAGGTTTGGGAACTAGTTGCTTGTGTGTGTATTATTTGATTTATTATGTGTATTATGTAAATGGTTGTGTGGTGTGATAGATTGAAGGAATGAATATGTATTGTTAAAATGATGCTAAATGTGTCGGTTTATAACTAATGTGTTGGAAGTATAAAATAAAATAAAATGGAGTTGAGTTTCTGTGTTGGACTCTCCTGACCTTTAGTGACATTTTCATCCATATATTGAGTTATAATGCTCCAAATGAGTTGATTCAAATTGCAATTGAAACATAACATCCATATCTAAAAATGTCTAAGAGGAGTGTGGAGCAAATTCTGGCTTTAAGTGTCCCAAAATATTGTCACAACGTAGGTATTCCTATTCTATCGGTTCATATGACCATCATTCAGTGTTTAGGGAATAAATTACGTTATAGATGTCCAAATGATCTGATTCTTGTCCCATTTGAAAGATAAGACATAGAGGAAGATATGTTAAGAAGAACGTTTTGCCCAGAAATGACCCTAGCTATGTCAAAAATGCAATACAAGTTGAATTATAGAGTCAGTCTAGAGTCTGCCTCAATTTTTCACCGCCGTGTAAAACCATTTTGCCCAGTTTTACCCATTTTTCACGTCCCACACGGCTGTGAAGGAATTCCTCACCGCCGTGTAAAATCATGCTGTCCAATTTTACCCATTTTTCACGTCCCACACGGCTGTATGAGTGTCCATACCGCCGTGTAACCTTATTTTGCCCTCAAAATGTATGTTTTCCTTCCCAAATTGAACCCGAACTTCACCACGAGTTCCCTTAGTTGTTCAATACATGTTTATCATTATAAAATGAGTATCTTAAGCATGATAAACTATGCATACTAATGTTATATGAGCTATAAATGTTCTAAGTGTAATGAATCAAGCATGATGATAATGATTAGATGGACATGAGAAACATGAAATGTATATAAGGGAAGTGATTTATTATGTGTTAAAAATATATGTAAGGTGAATGTGATAATGCATATCTGAGGTGATTAATGAATGAGTATGAGCTTGTCATGATGTGAATAAAAAAATAAAATAACTTAAGCCTGCGAGTCAAGTATTGGATAGGTAGGCATGCCTATAGAGGGTCTCTGAGCTGCAGCATAAGTAAGTTAAAGAAAGTTTGATTCTGATGATATGATTTTGATTGAATCCTTGCTGGATTTCAAGCTATGTAAGAATGAATAAGAAGGGTACCCATAAGTATGAAAGTTTTATATGATGAATGTACCCAAGGGGTACCAAGATATATGAAAATTCTGTCTGAAAGAAGTACCTTCGAGGTACCTATATTCTGTTTATAAGAAGTACCTTTGAGGTACCTATATTCTGTCTGAAAAATTAACCGTTATCCATAACTTTGAATTGCAGGCAAAATAATCGAATAAATGAAAAGAAAAGAAAAGGGCGAAAAATAATTTGATAAACGTAAAATAAAGCTATGTGCATAAATTATTTGGATGGATAATCAATTGACATGATAAATGTATTAAAGAAATGATGATATGCTAGAAAGATAAATATTATGAATTGATGCAGTATTAATTGGATGAAATGAGATGCTAGCATGTTAACCTATTTGTTGATGAGGCATGTTTTTGTATGTCATAAATGTTGTTGTATAATATTGCCTGTTATGTATGAGTTCCCCACTAAGCGTAAAACGCTTAGCACGGGTTTCTTTAATCCGTGCAGGTACGGAAGTAGGTTCTCGAAGGACGACTCCGCAGGTCAAAGGTCAACATTAGGCTTTGTGTAGGTTTTTGGGGTTATCATTTTGGGATGTGTATGTTGTTCTAATTTTATAAAATAATGATGAAAAGTCTATGATGTACAAAGTATGTTTCGGCATGTAAGTCTAAAGATAATAACATAGTATGTGTAAGATGGATAATAAGTAAAGTGGTGTGCTCATGTGATGTAATAAGTTTATGTGTGATGCATGTGGAATGGCTTGGGTAAATGTAAGAAGAAAATTTATTTGTACCGGTTTTTATGATCACCTTAAGTTCAGCATATGTAAGTAATTTTGCGTGCGCGGCCACTTCCTATCGTTATAGCCTCATCAGCTTTAGCGAGTGGAAATGGGCGTCACAAGAAGACTTTCTCACTAGTTGTAAGATTTACTCCATAAGGTTAATTCTAGCCATTGTGGTAAGTTTAGACCAAGAGCTACATCAAATGGATGTAAAGACTGTTTTTCTCAATGGATAATTGTATGAAGAAATTTACATGGATCAGCCTGTAGGTTTCATTGAAATAGGTAGCGAACATAAGGTTTGCTGATTGATGAGTTCAAAATATGGCCTTAAATAGTATTCGAGGCAATGACATTTGAGATTTCATGATACAATCATGTCGAATGGGCTCAACATGATTGATGAAAACCATTACGTTTATAGTAAAAGCTCTAAAAGTAATTTTGTCATTTTAACATTGTATGTAGATGACATACTAATAGCAGAAAATGATAAAAGGTACGTAAATGAAATCAAAGATTGGTTATTGTCCAACTTTGAGATAAAAGATACGGGTCAAGCATATTACATTCTTGAAGTTAAGATTTGAAGAGATCATTTGAGAAGGTTGTTGTTCTTTTCTTAAGAGAAATATATCAATAAAGTCATTAAATGATTTAGTATGCGAAATTTCAAGCCCATTGATACCCCTATTGCTAAGAATCATTTTCTCAGCAAAGAGATATGTCCTAAGATGCCGAAGGAGATGGAACGTATGAGAAACGTTCCATATGTCAGTGCCGTGGGTAGTCTTATGTATGCAATATTGCATACAAGATATGATATATGCTATGTAGTGCGCATAGTAAGCAGATATCATTCTAACCCAGGCAAAGCACATTGGAAAGCAGTTAAGAGGATACTTAGATACATCAAAGGTACAACAGATTATTCTTTATGTTCTTAAGGCAAGGATCTGCAATTGAGAGAATACAGAGATGTTAATTAGGTAGGAGATATGGATGAGATAAAATCCACTTCAGGTTTTTTGCTCTTGCTTGGCAAGAGTGCCATCTCATATGAGTAGTAAGAAGTAAACTTGAGTAGCCCTATCAACAATGGAAGCTAAATTTGAAGCTTCCTTAGCTGCAGTATAAGAGACAGTTTGGCTAAAATAGTTTGTGAGCCATTTAAGAGTAACTACCTCAGAGGTACCATTGACAGTTTACAGTGACAATCAGTTGTTGATAGCTTATAATAGAGCTAAGCATATCGACATTAAGTATCAATATACGAGAGATATTGTTGCACGAGGAAAAGAGAACTTACAGTATGTTTCTACGCATGCAGATCTATTGAGTAAACCTGTAATGAGAGATGTGTTTTGAGAAACACATTAGATCTCGAGGTTTGCGTAGAATTTGATTGGTACTGTTATATTTTTTTTATAAGCCCTTAATGTTATTATTTGTGAATAATAACCAAAGTTCATTGTTGGCAATACATGAGTGTGAATGTTTATGTGTAAACATTTATTGTTATTTGTATGAGATTGAGCATGTCAGACAGAGAAGTAGCCCATTCACAAGGGTGTTTACCTTAGTTTTGTCAATGAGTTAGCAAAGACTAAGATGAGGCAATTTTTGAACATATGAGAATGCTCGAGAGCCTGTTCAAAATAAAAGTGTCATCTTGCAGAAATTACAAGATGAGCCTTGTTAAAGTGCGAGATAAAGACATACATAAAGTTGTATGCTTTGGATTGAGATCCAAATAAGGATTGTATGAAATCCCATGGTGAGTTAAATGTAACTACCATATTCTGTCTGAAAGCCAGAAGTAGTCCTTAAGTAAGTGGACTAAAGTTGGATGCTTCGGTGCATCGCAACCTTATGCTTCTGCATGGTGTTATATATATACATTTTAAATGTAAGACATGCACTCCTTTAAGGGAAGGAATAAACACCATAACACATATTTTATACCATGTGTACTTATGTGACCAAGGGATGGGAAGTCAAAATTATTGATCTCAACTTTCCCTATTATGAGACCTTACTATTTTTCGACACTTAGAACCCTTAACTTATTCCTGAAGTATGGTTTAGTATGGCTAGCTTAGTTAGTCTCCAAGAGGACATGGGATAATTTGGGCCTGGCAGAACTAGCTAGAAAAGCGAGCTGAATCTTGATGGATGGCATATAGTAAGAGGGGAAGATAGCCTTTAGATCACATTTAATTGTTTCGTGATTCACCGGCATGCCTATTGTAGTTTCTATGAGTAGAGACATAAGAGTGAACACGAAAATTGTTTTATGAGATCATGAGTTAAAACAGTGAATGTGAGAAGGTAATCTAGGGTTTGGCATATGTGTATAAGAGGATCTCGTCTTTTCGAGATGCTAGTCAGGTGTATAGAACTAGTGCTCTCGATGTATGCTAGTCACACGGTCTATCTACATGTATAACTGGAGAACTCAACTGAAAATCGTTCCGTCGTGTGTGAGTGGGAGATGATGGAGTCTGAATATGCCCATGACTCCCGATATAGATCCGAATCCATATCAATATGCGAATTACACAAGCATGGAAAAGGTTCCATATTAAGGTCCTTTAATTAAGGGTTTGTCCCTTCATTAAATAGATTAAATAAGGGAGGTTACGTATCAATTTCTTAATTAATAGTTGTAACTACCCATTTAATTCCCATTAATTTTGTAACTGCCCATTTCCTATTGATTGCCTTATTTAATAGCCCTCCTAATTAAGAGCATAAGGATCTCTATAAATAGGGCTAAGGTAAAGATAAGAAAGGAGAAGAAAAAGTTCTTATACTGAAACTCTGCTGAATTCTCTCCTCGCTTGCTTTCACTCCAAAGGGCTTTTAGACTTTGGTTTAGTTGTCATTATCCCGCTCATGGATATCAGTCCGACCAGTAATGCCAGAAGGGATCCTTGTAATTGCTTTCGCCAAAGTATCTGCGCTACAAGAGGTAGGTAGCATATAACCCGATTATGTTACCTCCAAATATGCATATGGCATGTTATTTTCCCTTCATTTGGTAAAAAAAATGATTTGAAACTTTTATTTTTAAGAATGATTTTTATCTTTTAGGACTAAGTAAAAATTCTACAAATAACATATATAAACACACATCAATTAATTAAACACACATATATTCATCTAAGTGTAGATTAAATTAAGAACATGCATCAAAATAATAAATCTTTATTTCATGCTCAATTCTGTGAGTCTCAAATATATACTCTAGAAGGGGTGAATAAAGTATTACAAAATTATTATGAACTAAAACAAATGAGAACAAAAGCAGCTTTAGAAGTAGAACACCAAGATGATAATAAATCTATTTCATGCATTTAACTTAAAATATTTTTAATCAATCTTTTTTTAATATTAAACATATGCATGGAGAAAACTTTTGATGAGAAAAAATCATATTAAAACTTGCTAAAATAATTTATGCAAAAATTCAATTTCTTCCCATGGTAGAACACATACTATTTTTAACTCTGTTCTATAGAACACATAACAGGTATAAGACAGACAGATTCAGCACAATATAAATATATAGAGCACGAACTTTAAGAGAGTAAGGGATAGAGATATTTGATACCTACATCCTCTCCTTAAGACAACTCGTCTTAAGAGTTTCTCTCTTTCTAGTGTGACTATATTTAGAGGGTAAGAGTTAAAAACCGATTACATGTAGCTACACAAGTTTTTCTACCAAGCAAAAAACCCTAAAACACTTAATCTTTGTTTTTTTCAAGTAAAAGGATCCAAAAACTTAGCCTTTTTTCCAAGTAAAAGAACCTAAACACTAGGTAGTTTATTTTATTAGGTTCTAGCAACCTAACCTTATATTATATCACAAATTTGATAAAACTCACTAACATGATTACAATATAGACTATAAGTATTTTGAGGAGATGTGATTGTGAATGCTCATGATGGAATGAAAACTTACAAACACATTAAAGCTCAAATGGAAAATTTGTTTGCATTCACATACTAAAACACCTCAACTGAAATTAATTTTGTAGCCAAAATAAAATAGTTGTTGAGTGTGAATTCAATTTAAAAAATGTTTCCATAAAAAGATATTTGATTTGTGTTTCCTTATATAGAATTCAATCAGCTAGAAAATATTTTAGAATTTTTCTTTCCTTTTTCAAAGAAGGATGTATATGAAAAAATTAATTTTTTTTTTAAATAAAAGAAAATTTAAATAAGTTAAGATATGATTTAAAAATGCTTTAAATACAGTAAATGAATTTTGTTAGTATGTAAATCCTCAAAAATAATTTTACAAATATTTCCTAAAAATATCTTGATCGTCAGAACACTCCTCGTGTAACGCCCTAATGCCCCTTGGGAGGACAAGGGAGCGTTACGCGATACTAAACAATATTTAATCCTCTCATGATCACTAATCACACTATGAACATACATTAATCATCACTAAGTCATGGACTATCAATAGTTCACTATAGTTTACCAGTTAGGTTACAGAATGACACTTTACAATTTCATACTTTACTTATACAAAAATACAGCCTCATCAATACAATATTATTACATTACTACATTACAAGCAATAAACCAAGCTAGAAGACTTGCAACACTCCTTTTTGTGGCCTGCAGATGTCACTCCCAAAACTTGAACTCCAAGCTATAAACCTACACGGGAGACAATCACCCGTGCTAAGCGATAACGCTTAGTGGGGACGTAAACACAATAAGACTAATATAAGCATTCACGAGTTAACTTATAACCATATGACATGCTTTAATTAAAAAATATACCATGCAATAGCCATTCAGACAATAACTCAATATCATGCCAATATTCAGTAATCCATACTTTGCAATACCAATATTCAATACACAATACCAACGGAAGGCTTCAATGTCATCAATATCATAGTTAATATTACCATGTATCATAACATTAATATCATCACTACAAGCATTTAACGTTTCAATATAGACATTCTAAAACAAACATACAATTAGTATAGCCATAATAATCATGCCTATCATACTTACACCCACTAATACTATTCCAACAGCCTCATTCTTAACATACTTACTTTAATTACATACGTTGACATGCACTTAATCTTTAGCTTTAACATCTAGCATTTATGATAGTTATAACATATCACTACACTTCACATGAATTCATGTACGTGTAATAAATCATAACTCTATTTAATCATTCACAACCTACAATAGCTAAACAATGTAACAGCAACTCATATGCCATATATTCGATAATCCTTTCTTGCAATAACACTGATCAATACTCACTGTCAGCGGAAAGCTTCGATAACATAACTGTAATAGCATATAATACAATAACAATATCACTACACTATGGCACAACCAACACTAACACTGATCATCATAGTACAATCTTAAATTTTCACATCGGCACACAATATTATCAACAAACATACCATAACACGTTCTTTATAGTAAGCCTGTATCATACAGAAGTGGATATGGGTATAATAGATATTAACCACTAAAGACCGAAGTTTCAAACACTAGATCACTGGATACCCATCGGTATCAATCACTAGACACCCGTCGATGCCACACTAGCAGCTGCGAATCACTAGCCCTTCATAAGCATGCTTATTTATCCACGACTCGATTACAGGCTTAATCATTAACTCACATAGTTATGTTCATTTATAATATTATTCACACACATAATGATATTCATTCGCATAGTAAGATTCATTCACATGGTGATGTATTCATGTAGTTTATTAAAGCAACATCATGGTACAATTATCGCATTGAGTAAATTTACATCATTGAATAAGTCATCACATTAAGCACATTCGCATCATTTCATGCCTTGCACACACCGATTGCTTGATAAACATACTCACATTCCATTATGCATTTAATTGCTTTATTAAACTACTATGCCATAGCATCATTTACATATAATTTTGATTGAAAAATATTCATATACTCATTTCATAATGTTAGACATGAGTTGGATAAGCTATAGGAACTTGTAGTGAAGTTCGGGTGCATTTCGGAAAGATAAACACCAAAAATACACAAAATTGGGGAGGGTCACGGTGGCAATGAATTTATTGTGACCGTGAGGTCCAATTACATGCAATTCTGCCTTGTCTCTTCATTGGTCACGGTGGAAATCAATTGGTTGTCACCGTGACATACCAAAATTAAGCAAAATAGAAGCAAAAGTCAGGACTGCTTAACTACTCTTTTTTGTTTAGCCTAAACTAACACATAAACAACATTTTTAGGCAAACATTCCTTGTTAACAATTGTTACCAAGGATGTTAAGTTTCTAATAGAACAAGTTGTAGGTCATTTAGACTTCTAAATCAATAGATATGAATTAAACAATATAGACTGTTCCAATGAACCCGCCAAGGTAGAGATATGTCTGTTTTATCCATTTTTAAGGGTCTTAGAGCTAGAATTAATTCATGGTCATTTCTGGGACTTTTATAGATATGGAAGTCAGGGTTCTAATGGAGCTACAATCACTTGATTTGGAGTTGTAAAACTCCACTTATGACCAAATCATCATACAGAGGTCTGATACAATCTAAGCAGAATTTTCCCTACAACTAGGGTTCATACTTAATCGCATACTATACTCATGGAAATTCAATTAACACTTCCACAAACATCCATTTTACATTTCAAATATATAAAATATCAACTAACACATACAATTTCTCCCAATTACAAAAACACATTAAACATGCATCAATTCAAATAGAATCCCAAACCTCTTGAAGCTCTCCTTCACTTCACTACTTAAGTGGCCTTTTCCTTTCCCTTTGCCTTTCTACTACCTTCTCCAACTTACAACAACACAAACACATGCACACATATTCAAAACAAAATCAAAGCCAAGAACTGAAATTCAAACAAAAAGAAGAAGAAAACACTTGACTCATTCTTACCTTTATAGTTTAACACTTGATCTCTTTAACCATATCAATTTAAGTCTTTGGAAAAGATGTAGAAGATGAAGTAAAGAGGAAAGAAGAAGCAAAGTGCAGATTTTCTTTATGAGAATGGTCGGCCAAAGAGGAACAATAATGACCAATTTCTTCCTTTCAAAAGTCTATATATATGCATGAACTTGCTAGGTGTCAATTCATGAGTTAACCCAAAGCTAGATGGCATCTCCCTACAATGCCACTTGGCCTCTACTACCCCTTAATTAGTACTAATTAATCTTGCTTAAGTTATTTAATCACCACTTACTTAATTTAATCCCTACTTATCAATTAATCATGCAAATTACACTTTAACCACTAAACTATTTTAATTTCTTACAATTAAGTCCCTAATTCCCATTTTCAATTTAATCAAAATCTGTAAACCCTAATTTACACTCACTTACTTATGCTAATTACGCTTGATACTACTAGGGTCAATTTCGGGCTGTTACACCTCGGAACATCAGGTCTAATGTTTATATGCATGTAGAACACGTCTAGATTTTTTCTGAATTGGATAGAACACCTGTCATCAGATTTGACTTAAAATAAACTTGCAAAATATGAGTTTAGAAAAGCCCAAAATTTAATTAATTAGAAAGTTTTGTTAATCATCAAAATTTCAGATTGAGTGTTTAGCCTTTTGAACCAACAAATGCAACCCAATTAAATTATATTTATTTCTAGATTAATTATGAACTAAAAAAAAGATTTATTTATACAAACAACAACAAAAAAAATAAAATAAATTAACAACTATAGATATCCCTATATAATTTTACCTTGAGATTTTAAGCTTGCAATTTGTTGCGATGCAGAAGCCTTCGGCTTGTAAGAATCAAATTAAATCCACCAACTCCTTAGTTAAGGGATTTAAGTGAAGATTTAATTAGAAAACTATTTGATAAAATCTTGTGATTAAATCTCTAAACTAATCAATTAATTAATTAAAACTAGAGAGAAAAATATGAATAAAGAGTGCAGAATTTTTTAGCGTACAAAATCTAATTAAGCTCTCTTTTTTCTTTTTTAAAAAAAAAAAAGAAATTATGAGGTGAACCCTTTATATAGAGGGTCAATCATAATTAAGTTAGAAAAATAATCCAAATTAAAATAGTTATAGGATTTTCTAACAACCACGAATAAAATTCTTTATTAAATCCTAATTAGAAAACGATTTCAATTTAAAATTAAAAAAGGATTGGTAATTAATTTTCAATTAAAATTAGAGATCAATTAAAAAAAGGATTCCAAATTAAAATTAAAAAAAAATTCCTGTGATGCCACATACCCACAATTGGTACGGATATCGGATGCCACTGCATTAATGTCTAATCGATGCCTATAACAAATGTGGTAAAAACAAAATTCTTTTTGTTTCACTTATAAGATCATTTATTCTTTAATTCATATAATCATTTATCTTTTTAACTCCACATATCACTAACAATTCTCATTCCATCCAGTTCAGACATTACATTTAACTTATCATATTATTCAATAGTCTATAATATTCATCATAATACTCAATACATATTCAATACTAAACCATTACACATATACATGCCACTAACAATATTCATTTGATCAAAATTGGGCAGCATAACATCTATAACATTAGCTACCCAAAACCTGCAATTCAGACAATACACAGCCTAACTCAGGGGCACAACAAGTATATCTTAATATCCATTCAAGTTCAATTCATATAACTAATCAAATACAATAATATCTATCATTACATATAACTATTTCAATGATACAAAATGTTTACATGCATTTTAGTAACTATACACATACTATGCTTATCTTCAATTTACGGTCTAGTCCGATCTCCAAGTTGATAGTCTGCCTACTTCGCAGATGCTCCGCTCGGTACCTACATGCAGTTAAACAACTACGTGCTGAGCATTAAATATGCTCAGTGGTGATTACGAATCTAAAGATTTCCAATGCTGATTTAGGCACACACATGCACTAAACATTCTATACTTAATTACTTTTTTAATTTCATTTAAATCACTCACTCAGTGTCGTTTCACACTATAATCCTTTATTTGCCCTTCTTATTGTCAAATTACGATTTGAACCCCAACTTATTCAGCGCTTATCATATTACTCTTTCATTTACCTAAATCACTGTGATGCGCGCCGAACCTCGCGGCCACCCGAAAGCCCGCTTTAGGGCGATCAGGAGAGGTTCATAAAAACTTGTAAGGTATTTACAAGCTGCGTCTATTTTGGGCAACAATGAGGTTTCTTGGAGTCGCTACCCAATAGAACATTGGGAAGGGTCGTCTAGCCTCAGCGAGCCTAAGACAGCGCATACATGTCCATCTTGGGCTAGCTAGAGAGATTTTGGAGGCCTCAGCCTCTACCCCCTAGAGCCTAGGATTGTACATTTAAGCCTTTTGGTGGTACTCAAGAGGTGTCTTGAAAATCCTAGACTTCTCGCCTCACTGAGCCCCAAAGACAAGAGTGAGTTGGGGACTTCTCATTTATTTGTACCTTGATTAAAATTATAAATAAGTTTTGAATTTTATTATTTCACCATCTTTCCACACGATGCATTTTAAATAAAGGCAAGCAGTAAATGGAAATAAAAATCAGAATAAGGCATTCAAAAAATATATTACAATAACACTAGGAGCAGAATACAACTCCCATTTGTAAAAGTTCAATACATGCATAAAACGGGGTATTCATTGGAATGAGGACATTGGTCCTACCATGCATATTTTATTACAAAAATGATTTTTCATGAAGCATCAATTTTATTGGCTAAAATGGGACATTGGTCCACAACTTCCGAGAAAATCCCAAAGTTAATTGTTAGAAAGCTTTTGGCCTTTTTTCTTTAACGATATTAAAACCATTTTCATAATAACATGAATGAAAGGTAAGGGTAAAGAAAGAACCCGAATGGAAGTCCTCAGACTGGCGCAACCACCATCTTTCAGAACTCCAACTCCAAATGGTCAGAAAATAACTCATAGGGATAAACACGTTAGCATCAAAAGCGTGAATAAAAATAAAAATAAAAGGACGAGAAACTCTAACAGAAATAAGTTCAAAGATGAAATTTATAAATTAAAAACATGAGAGTTTGCCTAGGGACGGCCTCCTGTACTGTGCCAGCGGCCGTCCCTAGTATGGGGAAACAAGTAAAAAAGAAAAACTTTCAGTTCTTTTGTAAAAGATTATAAAATAGGATAATAAAATATAAAAAAAATTAATGTAAATCAAATCAAATTATACAAATATTAGTCCAGAATGTTTACCCTTGGATTTTACCTTTTAAGGCGAGTGTCGAATGATTTAAGTCCCCGTATACTTCGCAAGGATCAAATAAAAGACAGATCAGAGAAAGAAAATTTATGTTGTTCTTTCTTTGAAAATTTGATAGCAATCGAGCGTCCGAATTAGCTGTATTGATGGAAACGAATGAATTTTGTTACCTCAAATTGGCTTAATTCGCAAGAAAAATTTGAAGAAATCAATTAATTGGAAGAAATTTTATCAAATAAAATTCTGCAAATGAACAGAGATTTTATGAACTTTTGAGTAAATTGCTCACAAAAACCTTTTCTAAAAAACAATCTCTCGAAAAAAATTAATAACTTTTCTCCAAAGAATTTTTCTTATCAAAGATTTTCACTTTTCTCACCAAAATTCTCAAAACTTCTAACCCCTAAAACTGAAATTTGATCCCCTATTTATAGGATTTTAGGAGATAATTCAGATAAGCCTCAACCCAAAGTTTGAATTTTAAAAGGACTTTAAAATTCAAAATTTTAATAAATCTTATCCCCATTTTGAAAGAAAAGAGATTAAATTTTATCCAATCCGGCGTGATCTGGTCAGTTAACGTACCGACGGGCAACCCTGCAAATACCGACGGCCGTCCCTACTAAGGGCACACGCGGGAAACCGACTACAGACGGGGCGCGGTACTAGGGACGGGCATCCCTATACCGCCACGTGTCCGTCCCCACTACGCCTAGAGACGGGGATCACCCCAAGTAGGGACGGGCACCCCTACACAGACGGGCATCCCGTTTGTGGAGCAAAACTCCAAATTTCAACCAAAATTTATCAAACTCTTTCAAATCTCCGTGCTATAGAAAAAGATTTTAATCCTCGCGAAATATGAACGACGATAACCTCCAAATTTCACCCATTTATCCGAAAACCGACGTTGATCTCTTCATCGGGTAACTCTGACCTGAACTACCTCAAGACCCGGTGTCTACAGTTGCCCCTAATTTTGGGGAAACTAGCGCACTAGTGCCTAGATGAGCAAAAATTCAGAGAAGAAAGGAAAGAGACGCATACCTGAGGCAGTCCTTACCTTTTAGTCGGGGAAGTGGCGATGCTTCGAGTCAGTTCCGGACTTACAAAACGCGAGGTTTGCCCTCCTGAGCTGCACCGAGTCTACTCCAGACTTTACAAAGTGCGATCACTGCTCTCCTGAGCTGCACCGAGTCTTCTCCAGACTTTACAAAGTGTGATCACTGCTCTCCTGAGCTACACCGAGTCTTCTCTAGACTTTACAAAGTGCGATCATGGCTCTCTTGAGCTACACCGAGTCTTCTCTAGACTTTACAAAGTGCGACCATGGCTTTCCTGAGCTGCACCGAGTCTTCTCTAGACTTTACAAAGTGCGAAGTTGGCTCTTCCAACACGGGCATCCTTCTGGACTGTTCTTCTTCTTGGCTTAGTGTCATTCTAGACTGCTCTTCTGAGTGGGGTGTTCTTCTAAACTGGGTGTTTCAATTTGGCGGCTTCATCATGCCCCAAAAATACAATTCTGATATTTTGATTTCATGTGATTTCGAAGGACATGATGTTTGATCTGTTTATTCTTCCTTTTGACTGTTGGTCAATTTTAAATTGGTGTAAAACCACGTTCCTATATTACAAGAGATTCTTGTTAATTCTCGCGCCAATTAATTTGACTGTAGATTGGTGAACATTTTTTTATCATTTATCATCCTTTTTATCACATGATTAATTATCCCTTTTTCTTCTTCTTTTCTTTTCTCAAAAGAGTTAAGTCACGAAGAAATAACATGCAAATTTAACAGGCTAGCCATAAATGTTTTTCCACTAAAAGGTTAAATTTTGTACAATGTAATGTAAACATGATAATACAAAATACAAAAATAATATCATGACTCCCTGAAGGGCTATAGGGGTGGATAGTCTGAAAGCTCCTCCTCCGGATCATCATCATCATCTGACATATGGACTGTCTGAGATCGAGATGAAGAGGCAGAGGGTCCCGCATCTAGAGCAGATGGCTGACTGGGAGGGGTTGGTGGTTCGGCCCGCTGTGTAGCTGAAGCTCTGGCCTATCGCTGGTGTCTAGGAGGTACCGCCACTGGTACGGATAATGGCTGCGCTCTCGCTGGGTCTTGCTGCTGGAACTGGACCTGAGCAAACCCATCTAGGAAAGGCTGTGCACACACCGTCATGAACTGCAGCGTATCAGTGACAACTCCCCCTAATTCTCTGAAAGTGTCGCCCAGGCGGAGGGTCTGATCTGTGGAGGCAGTCCCCATACTCTTCAGCCTATCCTCAGTACACTCTCTGAACTCCCGAAGGTACTAGGCAACGGGAGGTATGGCACCCTCCAGAAACTGAATCCTGAATCTGAGAGCCTCAACCAACTCATCCACCATCTGTAAGGACGCATCCATCCTTTGGGCTACCCCATCCTGGGAGGTCCTCATCTCCTACCTCAACTGGGCCACGAACCTCTCCTGCTCCTGCCTCAAAACTTCAATGAGCCTTCCCTGCTCCTGAATAATACTCTGCTGCTGATCCAGCCGCTCTAATATGACTCTATCCTGCTCCCTGAGGTGGCCAAGAAGGGCCCTATTTCTCTCCTCCTGCCTGTGCTCAAAGGATGTGAACATAGAAGTCAATAGTACAGCAAAATCTGGCTGCGCTGGGAAAGCTGATGATGAGGACGGAGGGGGAGCTGACTCTGGTACCGGCACTGGTGGTGGAGCTGTAGAAGTAGATGCCCCCGGATCCCCTACTCTAGCATATGGACTAAACCTCTCCTGAGCCCGGGGAGCTGTCCGATGTACTCTCGATGGTGGAGGTGGAATAGGACTCTGTACTCTCTGCACCGGGGGGGTACCAAATATCTCATCGAGGGTAAACTCCATCCCCATGTAGGAAGGTGTAGAAGGATGCTCCTCCTCGTGCTGTGGCTACGAAGGCTGACCCTCCTGGTGCTCTAGATGCCGAGGAAGCTGGTCTTCCTGATGCTGCTAGGGCTCAGGAGGCTGGTGCTCCATCTGAGGCTGCTCCTGTACTGGCTCTAGCGAGGGCAAGCTGAATGCGCGTGTGGTCTCATGCACAGTACGAAGCCTATATGCCTCTGACTGGCTCGGTATCGGTACTATCGTAGCCATGGTGATAGCTGCCGGAGCATCCACGTAAATGCTCTCGTCCAAAGCACGCCCCAGGATGTCTGGACGAACTCCCAAACTCAGAAGCAATCTGGTAATAACCCCCCCAACATACACTACAGGGGTTGTCCCCCTAGATACCCTCACCAGGTTGACCAATATCTCATGGCTGATGTTAAGTCTCTGGCCTACCACCATGGCCCACAAGCTCTAAATCTCTGCGGCATTGAGAGATCCTGGGTTGCCAGCTCATCCTAAATATGAGCTGGATAAAACTCGGTGAACATATCGCAGGGCCTGTGATGAAAGTACTGTGCTCTTCACCGTATCATGATCATACGGCACTCCCAGCAGGGCGATAACTGCCCAATGCTGGCGTCTAACTGATCTCTAGGGCGCTATGACCTCCTGCCCGAACGGAAGCCCCATAGCCTCTGTAAACCGCTGACGGGTAATGCTATAGTGATGGCCCTCGATCCAAAACTGTACGACACCCTCCTCCGTGTCAGATCTCTGATATCCCCCGTACTGTAATGTGGCAAGAAACTACCGTACTATCTCCTGGTGAGTCTGGAAGGCAGGCGTTAAAAACTCCGTCCATCATGCGCCTGCTATCAGAATGTCAACCTCATCCGCCATCTCCAGAGCCTCAAGGAATGGTCGAGAAATGAAGCGGCTAGCTCGGAACTGTACCTGAGCCAGCGCTTCATATCTCTGTCTGGCCTCGGCATTCATCCAAGCTGGGGTCTGAGGCTCGGGCTGATCATGCGGAGCATATCGTCGCGGTGGCATCCAGCAAATAAGGTAAACAGTTAGCTTGACATCGTAGAAATAAATGGACCTTATTTAGGCAATGATAAAAATTTAGGCGGCATTCTGACTGGATATGCCTAAACCAAAAAGATTTAAATAATTTGGGCAGCACCCCGACAAGGATGTGCCCAACCTCCTGCATAATAAAAAGGAAATAAAAGGGAACAGGCCTCAGGCCCCAAGTAACAATGCAAGATATTTACATTTGCTAAAAAATTTTGGGGAGCACCCCGGCAAGGATGTGCCCAACCTCCTGCATAAACAAGGAAATAAAAGGGAACAGGCCTCAGGCCCCAAGCAACACTGCAAGATATTCACATTTGCTTTCTAATTCTTAAGTTACTGGCTTCAATGCATATGAATTCCTAAGGCCATACTTATACATCTAACATTAATTGTTCTCAAAACAGCATACATTCATGCATTTTATGTCCACTACAAGAAACTACATCCTATTCACTCTACATATTAATTCATGAACAATGTCAACCATCATTAACTAACAAGGCCACTAATTACCTTAATTCAAAAAGAAAAAAGAAAAAATCACCTTGTTCATAATAAAATAAACAAATGAATAAATAAAAGAAGAAAAATCACCTTGCTCATAATAAAATAAACAAATGAATAAAAAAAATGGGAGGATTTTACTAACCTGGAAGCCGAGACTCAATAAAGAAGTAAAAACTGAAAACTGGTGTGAAAAAGTGTAACTGAGAAGACAAAAATTAGAGCAAACCGCAGAAGTAAAGGAAAAGGCGTCGGTGTGAGGAAGGAGGAAAAGAAAAGTGGCTCCCTGTCGGTACTCACGTCTTTATATAGAATTTAAGTACCGACGGGCTTTTCGTTCATATAGCGACCGACGGGCATTCCGTCTATCTATCCAGATTTCGCTTTTAACCCTCATTAATTACCTAATTAATGCGTGTGATATGCACGATGCAAAACCTGCCAGGGACAAGTACAGACGGGTTCACCGTCTGATTATAGGGACGGGTTAGCCGTCTGTAAGCCAAATCTATAAATCCCAGCCTTTTTCTTGGATTTCGTGCCTCTTCCTTATTTTAGCTTCATAATAGGCTCTTTTCTCTAGTTTTTTCCCTTTTTTCCTCCTTTATTCCCCTTAGCAACTGTGACTTTAGCTGTTGAGCCATGAATTCTCCTTTTCTTCCCAAAATGTACCGTATCTTAGACGATGCTCAAATTTGGGAACACAGCACTCTTGCCCCCCTTTCTGGACTGAGGTTTTTACGAAGAGTCAAGATAGACTACAACCTTCTTTTGGCTGTGACCCACTTCTAGGATCCTCGTTTTCAGGTTCACCTATCAGGAAATATGCCCCCTGCCTGAAGAACTTGCTGCTATCGTCGGGAGTTGGTATCCTCTTGGTGCTTTGCCCTGCGTACCCCGCTGTGGCTTGATCTAAATCCGGGATATTGCTCTGTCCTTAAGTATAGCTCCTTCTGACGCTGCTCGTCTAGTTCCTCAGGGCCCAGTATTTGCTTTGGAACCTCTGATTGAAGCAATGGATGAATTCTCCAACATTCCCTCATACAGCGTAAGTGTCCTCTTCCTTTTCTGCCTGATGAAGTATCTAGTCGTGACCTCAGAGGAACTGCTCGGAGACCCCCGTCTGTTTGGAATTCTGGATGACTTTCACCGCGGGCTGACCCCTTTCCCTCTCATTCTGGCTGAGACTATCTTGGGTTTGGACTCTATTCGTCCCGGGCCTACCACTTCATTCTCTGGGAGCCCCTTATTACTTCAGGTACGTCATTATTTTAAAAGGTAGTGCATCCCTTGTGGATTTTCACACTAGCTTTTCTTAGCGGGAAATACGTCCTTTCGGATTTTCACACAACCCTATGCCTAATTTTTGCCTGAAGTAAATCCAACTTACTCCACCGGCTTTTCTTTGCCATTTATTTTATTCTCTTTGGCTTTTATTGTTTTTTTTTTTTCTTTGTTTCCTCTTTCAGATTTGGTTGCAGGAGAAATTGTAGCTTTTGTCAGAGCCACCTCCTAAAGTCATTAATCAGTACTCTGCAGAGTGTTTTCTTCCTCGCCGGCATCTGTATTTACCTGGGACCCCTGACGAGGGCATTACCAGATTCAGTGAGATATCAGATGAGGATATTAGCTTCACGCACGCTTGGCTTCCCTTGTCTAGTCCAGTTATTGATGGGTCTTCAGAATGCGTTCCCCTATGCGGGCTTCGCGAGGCAACTTTCTTCATTACGGCCCGTTGCTCTCGTCTACTTGGAGTGACTCAGGATGTGATGAGACTCCCTCTATCCTTTCGAGGTGGAGTCCTTTCTGTGGCTTTGGCCTCCCGCTATCATGAGCTCTGGAGCCAACTTCCATTAAAGACTATCATTCCTTCATTTGGGAACCATTCGGCTATTTCTACCAATGCGTTCAAGGGATGGATACTTAGCCCGGCGTCTGATAACTGAACACGACGACTGAGGCACTTGGCTAGCGAGGGTAGTAGTAGGGCATAGTTTAGCTTTGCATGCGTTTTGAGCAGTATGTCTCTTTTTAAAGCAGAATTGGACAATAATGTAAATGAATAAATCAAATCTTATTTCATTTCACAAAATTGTGTACATTTTAGTATGATTTAAAAATACCTGATCATTTTGGTACCGATTCAATTATGCCAGATTACATTCATACATGGAACCGAATCTTGACAGCATGAAATTCCTGTCTCCAATCAGCCCTCTCGGGTTTTCATGATTGGATATTTTCTCTCAAGCCTCTAATTTTTGCCCAGGATGCCTTTTTTCGATTTTCACCCTGACGAGGCGCCCAATTTTAGCAAGGCCGCCTTTTTTCGATTTTCGACCCGCGGAGCTTTTATTCTCTTCTTTTGATTTTGGTTTTTAGCCATGGAACCTTTTGAGTCTATCGACATTGATCGGTTCCTTGAATTCATTACCATCGCTATCCGATAAGATTGCGGCTCCTTTGGACAACAGCTTCTTAAGGATAAACAGCCCTTCCCAGGTTGGTCTAAATTTTCCCCTGATATCCGGTACACCTGGCCTCATCTGTTTGAACACCAAATCCCCCTCCTTCAGCGGATGCTTTTTCACCTTTTTTCCAAATGATCTGGCCAGCCTCTTCTGATAGATCTGATTATGATAGTAAGCTTTCAGCCTACTCTCATCCGATAAGTTCAAATGCTGTAACCTCTGTTGTGCCCATTCGACCTCCGGAATCTGAACTTCCATGATTACTCTCAGCAATTTGAGCTCTACCTCGACTGGCAGCACTGCCTCTATCCCATAAACCAGAGAATACGGTGTAGTGCCTGTAGATGTCCTCATCGTCGTTCTGTAACCCCACAGTGCAAAGGGGAGCTTCTCTGCCCAGTCTTTATAGGTTTGGACCATCTTGGCTAGGAGCTTCTTCACATTTTTATTGGCGGCCTCTACTGCCCCGTTAGCTTACGGTCGATAAGGGGAGGATTTATGGTGCTTGATTCCGTACTTCTCAAGAAGCTTCCTGGTTTCCCCCATGAACTGCACCCCGTTATCAGACACTATGTGATGTGGGAGGCCGTATCTGCAGATCAGCTTTCTTTCAATGAACCTGGCCATATCTCTTGCATCGATCTTCTTAAAGGACTCTGCCTCTACCCATTTTGTAAAATAGTCAATTGCAACTATTATGTATCTGTGCCTGTTGGATGCCGTAGGGCGGATCTCTCCAATAATGTCTATTCCCCAAGCAGCGAATGGCCAAGTTGATGTTAGGCTATGTAGCTCTGACACTGGCAAGTGCCTTAAATCTGCATACTACTGGCTTAGCTGGCACTGCTTAACATATTTTGAGCAATCGTTATCTATCGTAAGCCAGTAGAAGCCTTGCCTCATGATCTTATTGGCCATTGTCAGCCCGTTCATATGGGCTCCGCATACTCCGGCGTGTGTTTCTTCCATTACCCTCTTGGCCTCTTTTTCATCCAAACACCTCAATTGGATACCATCAGCTTGCCGTTTGTATAACATCCCATTTATGCAGATGAACTTAGTAGATAGCTTGCGAATCATTCTCTGATCCTTTTCGGTAGCCTCCTCTGTAAATGTCGCATTCTCTAGATAGTTCATAATGTCATGATACCAAAGCTTCCCATCTACCACTTCTACCTCCATAACTGATTTGGATTCGAAGCTAGGTCTTTCGGAGCTATAGATCAAAACTGGCTTCATTACCACTCCTTCAGGGTTGTCCCACATTGATACTAACGTGGCGAGCGCATCGGCTAACTGATTCTCATCCCTTGGAACGAAATGGAATGTACATACTTTAAACTGACTGCTTAGGCCCCTCAAACGCTGGATATATGGCATTAGCCTCTCTTCTTTCACAGCCCATTCACCTCGAATTTGATTGACCACCAGGGAGGAATCACTGAACACTTCCACATTCTTTGCTCCTAAGGCTATTAAGGCCTCCAATCCAAAAATACACGCTTCATACTCAGTTCGTTATTGGTAGCCTTGAATCTCAACTTCTTCGCCAAGGGAAGCTTCTCATCGTCCGAAGTTGTCAAAATGGCTCCTACTCCTGCCCCTTTGCTGTTTACGGCTCCATCAAAGTGCAATTTCCAACCCTGAACTCCGATGGCGGTCACATCCTCATCTGGAAAGTTAAACTCGTATGAGTCTCCTTGGATCGGGTGTTCTGCTAGAAACTCCGCCACTACACGTCCCTTGATGGTCTTCTGAGTAACATACTCTATATCGAATTCTTGAAGTAACAACAACCACCTACCCATTTTCCCAAGTAAGGACGGGGCCTCTTACAAGTACCTCAGGGAATTGTGCTTCGCGACTGCCTGTACCTTGTAGGCATGAAAGTAATGTCGTAATTTCTTAGAAGCCCAGATTACTGCAAGGCAAATCTTTTCTACTTCTGTGTATTTGACCTCATAGGCCAAGAATTTCTTGCTGAGGTAATAGACAGCAAATTCCACTCCAAATTCATCCTCTTGGGCCACTATAGCACCTACGGAACTGTCTTCTATGGCCAGGTATAGGATCAGTGGCTTGTCTGGCCGTGGCGGTCTCAATACCGGTGGATTCAATAAGTATTCTTTGACAGTATCAAAAGCCTTCTGACAACTCTCGTTCCACACTACTGGTTGGTCTTTTCTGAGTAATTTGAAGATCGGTTCACAGATCGAAGTAAGCTTAGCGATAAACGTACTGATGTATTGCAACCTGCCCAGAAAGCTTCTTACATCCTTCTCCTTCTGCGGTATCGGCATTTCCCTGATGGCCTTAACCTTATCCGGGTCAATCTCAATTCCCCTTTTACTAACTATGTGCCCCAGGAGCTTCCCTGAGGTAACACCAAAGATACACTTTTTAGGATTTAACCACAGGTTGTACTTATCTATCCTTCGGAAGAACTTTTCTAAGGCTTCAAAATGACCTTCTCTAGTGGCTGACTTGATCATCATGTCGTCCACGTATACCTCCACCTCTTTATGGATCAAGTCATCCAGTATTTTTGTTGCCATCCTCTGATAAGTGGCTCCTGCATTTTTCAGGCCAAAAGGCATTACCCGATAAGCATAAGTCCCCCATTCCGTGATGAATGCTGTCTTAATTCGGTCAATTATTTTATTGAGAATTTGATTGTAGCCCACATAACCATCTCCAAAGCTATACATCTCGCAAGCAGCGACGCTGTCTATCAGCACGTCTATATGGGGCAATGGAAAGTCATCTTTTGGACAGGCCTTATTCAAGTCCCGATAATCCACGCATACCCTTACTTTGCCATTCTTTTTGGCTACGGGGACAACATTGGCCAACCAAGTCGGATATTGCACCTCAACTAGAAACTTGGCTTTAATTTGCTAGCAAATCTCCTCTTTCACTTTCTCCGCCCATTCCGGTCTAAGCCTTCTCAACTTCTGCTTAACAGGTTTATGGTCTCGATAGGTGGGAATAGCATGCTCCGCAACCTCCCGATCGATTCCTGGCATATCTTCGTAGGTCCAGGCAAAGACTTTTTCACACTTTTTTAAGATTCTCTCAAATTTTTCTCGCTCTTCAGGAGTTATATTTGATGCTATCAAAATTTCTTTTGGGTTTTCTATGGTTCCAAGATTAAATGGAGTAGCATCAGTTGAATCAATAACAAATATCGATGGATGATCAAGATCATGCATAGTGAAATCATCGGAAACATCACACAAGTAAGCAAAATCATTCAATTTATTAATAAGATTGAAATTGTCATTAACATCATTGAAAAGTTCTGGAGCAAAAAGAAAATCTAAACTATCCTCCTCTTCCTCCTTTGCTGGCGTATCTGCCGCGGTCGATGGTCCTACATCACTTCGGCTCTTCAAATGCTCCTCGATCAACTCCTGCATGGTTTCCTCTACCTTCGCCTTCCCTTTCAGCTGGGCGGCTACCATTTTCTCATTCATCGCTTCTTCAGGCATCTCACTGTCCCAAATTGTCTTACTGGTCATGATTTCTTCATCCCAAAAGCCCTCTGCTGGCTTGATCGATCCAATGTCCCAGTCATAGACATCATTAAAAACCTCGAACCCTGGCACAATTCTTCCATCCAACCACTGTGGTTCCTCTTCCCCTGTATAGGCACATGCTGCATTTGCTGGCACAAAAGTCTTCCAGATATGAGAAATTTCGATTTTTGACTTCTCACCCCTCTCTCAACACCTGTGTATCCTAGGCCCCTTCTATCCTTTTGGCCCTTGGTGGTAACAGCTGTTGGCATCCCCTGAGAATTCTTGCCCAGTCCTGCGCTAGGGAGGAATGACATCTTTTTCATCATATTCAATACCTGGGGGCTTTCTTCCTTCTGCTCTTTTTCGCCTATCATGGCAACATGAAACCCATTAAACGGCTGCCTAGCTATCTCCAGCACTGAAACTTGATTCTCCCGTGCAGCCTTTATAGTCACAATCTGGCCTTCGTGAGGTATCTTTACCATCTGGTGCAGTGTAGAGGGGACTCCTCCCAACTTATGAAACCATGGTCTGCCTAGCAAAGCTGAGAAATTGGCGAGTATAGGCAGCACCACAAACTCCACTTCTGACTCTACCGGTCCCGTCTTCACCACTGCTGTGAATGTCCCTGAAGCCTGCCTACGTGAGTTGTCATATGTCATGATGGTAAGATCAGATTTTGCCAACATATCCTCTGTTACCCCAAAAGCTGCCATTGCTACCGTGGGCACACATTTATCGAAGAACCATCATCTACCATTATACATGCGGTGTACTTTTGGTTAATCTACGCCCTTATATACAGAGGGCGATTATGATTGCGGCCTTCTGCTGGCAAATCAGCATTGGTAAAAATAACATTTTCCCCCGATCCTCCTTTCACTACATCCAGAAGTTCCGTAGGCGAGATGGTTTTTGCCACAGTTACTTCGCACAAAGCTTCTACCACCTTTTGTCTATGTGATGGTGACTTATCTCAGAAGATCCCATATTGAAATCTAAGCCGGCGTCTTTTTTAGTTGCTTAACAATTGGATCTTCTTCCGGCTCCTTTCCCCTTCTGCCCTCAACCGGCTCTTGGGACTTCTCAACTTCCGGGGCTACTCTTCCACTCCGGGTCACGGCTCCCACTTCCCTCCTCTTTGGCTCTTCTCCTTCCTCCTCCGAACCCCATAGGTCATAAAATACTTCAGAATCATCATTTTCAGTTCCACTATCATCAGTGGACCAGCAATCGATCACTGCAGCGAGAAGCCCTTCTTCACTCCCCTCATAGAGGTTTGTGACAGCAGTGTGGATATCATTGCCGTATAACTCCTTCAACACAAAGTTCTCGAGTAAACTGGACCCGATCATATTCACTGGCGGAGGCATGTTATTATACCCAGCTTTCTTTTGACCCCCTCTCTTCTTTGGGTCTGTGATCTGCTTTGAGTCAATCAAATCCTGAATTGCGTGCCTCAAAGTCCTGCAGTTATCGGTTGTATGTCCAGTGTGCTGATGATATGTACAATACTCCTCATCCTTATGCCCTGGCGTGCCTTGAGCTTTAGCAAGTCTGGGTGGCAAAAGCTGCAGCTTACCTTCCTTCATCAGTCTTCTCAGCACCCATGATAAAGACCTCCCAAGGTTGGAAAAATGCCTCAGGGTAGCGTTCGCAGCTGACACCTCAGCAGTCTTTCTTGTACCACTTGCGGAACCTGATGGTCTACTGGCCCCCTGGCTAGTGCTACCCCTCTTGGGATAGTTCTCATTACCTGCTTTCCTAACAAGGTACTCTCCCTCGGCCTCAATGGCGATGTCCTTCTGCAACTCCCAATCCTTCAGTCCTTTCATCCTTAATCCCTCTCTTAAATACGGGCTCGCATTTTTAATGAATAGTCGTATTTGATCCTGAGTATCTGGTTTCCTCTTCATTTCCATCACCCGATTCCTCCATCGGGTTAGATACTCGTGGAAGGACTCACCCCCCTTCTGCTGTAATAACTCCAGGTCCTTCAAGGTTACCTCCATCCTTGTACTGCAGTCGTATTGCTTCAAAAACTCCTCCGTTAATAAATCCCAGTCATCTTTAGTTCGGCGATCGAGCCTGTGGTACCAATCCACTGCCGGGCCCGTCAAGCTCAAGCGAAAGTACTCAATCTTCTGTTTTTTCGTTAAAGTGGTGCCCTTCATCACCAGCGAATACTGCTTTATATGTGCTAGGGGATCAGAAGTACTGTCAAATTTCGGCACATCTGGAATTTTAAAGTTCATTGGGACTAGATTCTCTCCTTCTAACTCCTTCTCCTCAAGGTTCACTCCTCGGCCCTTCGCCAACATTCTCGTCATAGCTTCAAATTTCTCTTCCATCTTCCTCCAGATGGCCTCTTCAATTTGATGGGCTTTCCCTTTCTCAGACATACGTTCCTCGTATTCTTCGTCTTCCCAATCATCATCCAGCCTTGTGACAGATCTTCCCCTCTGTGCCCCCGAAGTAGTAGCTCTTAGGTTAACAAGTGGGGGGCGAGTTTCCTCTTGTGGGTCCTCTCTGACCTCCTCCCTTTCATTATTTCTCATAGGAGGAGGTTGTGGGTTCTACGGGGCCGCTTGCTGACACATTACGGCTATCATTTCCATCATCCGGTTCTCAAATTCTTCCAACCTTCGGCCCATTTCCTCTGCTATCATTGCCCTGGTGGCCTCTGCTCCTCTCGGTGAGTTTGCCATTTCTTCGGGTACAAAAAACTGATCTGAAGTAACGTAACTGGTTTCAAAAGAAGTGTCCGGATACTCTACCCTTTCCGGTAACTCAAAGAACGGATTTCTGCGTAGGCGCCCCCGAGACCCTCTTGTCCACCTAGGCGAATCTATGATGGCTGAAAAACACAAGGGGTCAGGATGATGCATGATCGTGCTATGCAACACTCACAAGCCACATGCAAGCACATAGGTCCTTCCAACCTTATTACTCCCACACACGAGGTCATAGTCTCTTTCCTAGGTGGGATTGGCCCATGGGTCATCTGGGGACCCGATGAACACATATGGTGCACGGTGAAAATCCGACAGCATAACCTCTCCTAACTAATGCACAGGTGGATGGGTTATGATCATTATGTATCTAGGCAATCCGAATAAGTCATCTTGGGCCTATCGGGGCATGAAAGCCTTTGATTAGGTGAACAGTCAAACTATCTGGGCTTGTCCAATACATAATGATCCATACAGCAGGCATAGTATTAAGGTTCATACCACTTAGGAGAAGTAACTATTTCCACTACATGAGCTTTAGTCAAAGGGTGGTGTTACTTTAGGGCTACCCAAGCATGGTCCCTGCCGACGGGTCTAGCTCATCACGAGCGTAACGACCGATCGGGTCTCTATTTAATATACCATGACGGTACGAGGCTCGGGCTGGTGATTATCCTTAACACTTCCCTAAATTGAGTGAAAATAGGGTCATGCTTCGGGAACGCAACGGGGCTAAAAGAGGGACCAAACTAGCATATATCTAAGGCTCTAATGCGATGCAATGCAGTTTTTAAAGAAGGTGAAATTTTTAAACTAAAACTCTATTATAATTTTTAATCAAGGTACATTCGAATCAAAGTCTCGAGTATGTCCCCAGTGGAGTCGCCACTGTGACGCGCGCTGAACCTCGCGGCCACCCGAAAGCCCGCTTTAGGGCGATCAGGAGAGGTTCATAAAAACTTGTAAGGTATTTACAAGCTGCGTCTAGTTTGGGCAACAATGAGGTTTCTTGGAGTCGCCACCCAATAGAACATTGGGAAGGGTCGTCTAGCCTCAGCGAGCCTAAGACGGCACATACATATCCATCTTAGGCAAGCCAGAGAGATTTTGGAGGCCTCAACCTCTACCCCCTAGAGCCTAGGATTGTACATTTAAGCCTTTTGGTGGGACTCAAGAGGTGTCTTGGAAGTCCTAGGCCTCTCGCCTCACTGAGCCCCAAAGAACAGAGTGAGTTCGGGACTTCTCATTTATTTGTACCTTGATTAAAATTATAAATAAGTTTTGAATTTTATTATTTCACCATCTTTCCACACGATGCATTTTAATTAAAGGCGCAATCATTCACGTCAAAAGCGGTAAATGGAAATAAAAATCAAAATAAGGCATTTAAAAATATATTACAATAACACTAGGAGCGGAATACAACTCTCATTTGTAAAAGTGCAATACATGCATAAAACGGGGTATTCATTGGAATGAGGACATTGGTCCTACCATGCATATTTTATTACAAAAATGATTTTTCATGAAGCATCAATTTTATTGGCTAAAACGGGACATTGGTCCACAACTTCCGAGAAAATCCCAAAGTTAATTGTTAGAAAGCTTTTGGCCTTTTTTCTTGAACGACATTAAAATCATTTTCATAATAACATGAATGAAAGGTAAGGGTAAAGAAAGAATCCGAATGGAAGTCCTCAGACTGGCGCAACCACCATCTTTCAGAACTCCAACTCCAAATGGTTAGAAAATAACTCATAAGGATAAACACGTTAGCATCAAAAGCGTGAATAAAAATAAAAATAAAAGGACGAGAAACTCTAACAGAAATAAGTTGAAAGATGAAATTTATAAATTAAAAACATGAGAGTTTGCCTAGGGACGGCCTCCTGTACTGTGCCAGCGGCCGTCCCTAGTATGGCGAAACAAGTAAAAAAGAAAAACTTTCAGTTCTTTTGTAAAAGATTATAAAATAGAATAATAAAATATAAAAAAAAATTAATGTAAATCAAATCAAATTATACAAATATTAGTCCAGAATGTTTACCCTCGGATTTTACCTTTTAAGGCGAGTGTCGAATGATTTAAGTCCCCGTATACGCAAGGATCAAATAAAAGACAGATCAGAGAAAGAAAATTTATGTTGTTCTTTCCTTGAAAATTTGATAGCAATCGAGTGTCCGAATTAGCTGTATTGATGGAAACGAATGAATTTCGTTACGTCAAATTGGCTTAATTCGCAAGAAAAATTTGAAGAAACCAATTAATTGGAAGAAATTTTATCAAATAAAATTCTGCAAATGAACAGAGATTTTATGAACTTTTGAGTAAATTGCTCACAAAAACCTTTTCTAAAAAACAATCTCTCGAAAAAAATTAATAACTTTTCTCCAAAGAATTTTTCTTATCAAAGATTTTCACTTTTCTCACCAAAATTCTCAAAACTTCTAACCCCTAAAACTGAAATTTGATCCCCTATTTATAGGATTTTAGGAGATAATTCAGATAAGCCTCAACCCAAAGTTTGAATTTTAAAAGGACTTTAAAATTCAAATTTTTAATAAATCTTATCCCCATTTTGAAAGAAAAGAGATTAAATTTTATCCAATCCGGAGTGATCTGGTCAGTTAACGTACCGACGGCCGTCCCTACTAAGGGCACATGCGGGAAACCGACTACAGACGGGGAGCGGCACTAGGGACAGGCATCCCTATACCGCCACGTGTCCGTCCCCACTACGCCTAGGGACGGGCGCCCCAACACAGACGGGTATCCCATCTGTGAAGCAAAACTCCCAATTTGAACCAAAATTTATCAAACTCTTTCAAATCTCCATGCTATAGAAAAAGATTTTAATCCTCGCGAAACATAAAAGACGAAAACCTCCAAATTTCACCCATTTATTCGAAAACCGACGTTGATCTCTTCATCGGGTAACTCTGACCTGAACTGCCTCAAGACCCGATGTCTACAATCACTATTTTTTCACTCGTTTGCATTTATTCACAATTATCACTCTTATTTACTTAATGGCATCTAAATTGCCATGTAGTTCTCAAACTTTCATTTTAGTCCTTATTAGCTTATCACTGCATTCATTTAATCACATATCACCATATTTTTCCATTCTCACACTAACACTATTCTTTGTACACTTCTCTACATTTGACGTATAAATTTACGTTTTAGTCCCTAACTTATTACTTTCATAATCATTTTACATATTAGTTCATATTACATCTTTACATTGCATTTAAATTCACTAATTATTCACTTTATCATTCTTATTCATTTAACCTATCATTTCATATATAAATTACCGTTTAGTCCTTATTTTATTAATTTCAGAACAAATTACATTTTTGCCTTTCTTTTGACGTTATTTAAGGAAATGCCACTAGTTCACTTATTTTTCCCATTTAATTCACTGTTTGGCTCATAAATTACATATTAGTCCTTACGTTGTAATTTTCACGTCAAATTACATTTTAGTCCCTCAACTTTGGATTCTTTACATATTTGTCATTTTAATTTCACTTTTCATTTACATGTCAATTATTAGTCTACTTTTACACTTAATTACAGTTTTACTCCTACTTTTGCTAAATCATATTTTAATCCTTCATGTAACATTTACTTATAATTTTGTCATTTACTTATTACATTTTTACGTTTATTCACTTCTTAGCTTATAACTTGCCAATTAGTCTCACGACTAATTGTCTTTGCGGTGAATTACGTTTTGGTCCTTAGACTTTCTATCTTCTTTCATGTAAGTTCTTTTTCATTTAAATTTTGATGTTCACTTTACTTGTTACATTTCCAGGTCATTTTTACTATTATGACCCGTTTGGCTTATACTTTGGGATAATTTACCATTTTGACCCTAAACTTTTACTTTCTTTCCTTTATGTCCTTTTTCATATAACTTCTTATTTTCATGTTACTTTTCACATTTTCATGTCATTTTACTTTTGACAGAATCATATCATTTTACGATTCTGCTTGTTACACTTAGGCTTTTTACCTTATGCTTTTATTCATTATACGTTTTACATATTATGTCATGTGATCTTATGACTTTACATGTTATAATTCCTCATTATGCTTTTACATATTATGTCATATTACATCATGTCGTGTGACATTATTCCTTTACATGTTATACTTTTCATATGATGCTTTTACATATTACACTTTTACTTGTTAGGCTTTTTTACTTTATATCATATTACTTTTTATCAATTTACACTTTATCACTTTCCTTATATCATATTACATTTGATCATTTGACTTTTGCATTTTCAAATCATTTTACAATCATGTCACTTTTATGCCCCTAGTACAATCCCGGCAGAAAATCTGCAAACTGGATATACGGGACATGGGCCCCAAAGTCCCACTGCAATACACTGAGGAATGACCCCGAAGGGCCACTCAAACACTTACACTGAGCGTATGACATATGACATGTAACATTTAACATATAACAAAGGCTATGGGAGACCATCGCGAATCTTGCCATAGCAAAGCAAGTCGTCATGACTTGCACCGCGGTACGGAAGTCCCTATGGCTAGCCAAACATATCCTGAACTAGATTAAACCGCCAGACACTCCTAAGGGCATTACTTTCCAAAAGACTTTCAAATCCACTTTTCATTATTTTAACACTTTCATTTTTCATATAACGTATTACGTATAACTTATCAATTCATTTTCATTTCAGTCACTTCATTTTCATTACTTTCACTTCATTATCATTTCAATACCCTAATCAATCACTATTCTGATCAATTAGGCACAATTCTTGTCATATATTTATTTCACAAAATAAGTATGCTCATTCTAGTTAGTGGTTGAAAGCTCATTTCAAGCCACTCATAGTCTTTTCTTATCATTTCAATTTCAATTCACTAGTTAGTCATCAATTTTAACATTTATACACATTTCATGAACTAATTCATTATAGTTCATCATTTCCACATTAAGCATATTATTCAAAAAATATTCATGTATATTACATAAATTCTAAATAAATTTATTGACACTTCTTTTCATATTTAATTTCATTTTAGGCCACTAATCTTTGATTATACACAAGTTACATCTTAGTATACACTAAGGGTTCATTCGGCCAAGGAAGGCACTTTATGTTATAATTTCTTTTTGTTTCATTTTAGCATTTTAATTTTCATTTTAAGGGTTCTTAATCACTCTTCTAAGCTTATACTCAAATAAGCTTACATTTAGCATAAATTTCACTTAAGTCAATCATTCTATTTTCATGTATTTCTTTTCATATAACTTTTCTTTTCACTTCTAAGTCACTCATTTATTCATTTTACACTTCATATGACATATAAACCACATAATCTATCACAATTCCTTACTTAGCCCATTCGGTCATCTTAGGGTTTTCCCCTAAAATTTTAGTTTTCATCCATTTATCACTCATTTCACTATATTAGGCCTCAATTCATGTGCATATACTATTTAATTTCATGCAATCACTAGGTATACCTTAAATATACTTAAGTATACCATTATGTCTAACAATTGCACTTAATTTTCTTTCACTTTAATCACTCTAATTAGCTTAGTTACCCGCTCAATTATCACCTCAATTTCAATTATACATACAAATCACACATGATCCCCATATAAACATAACATTAAACCCTAATTTTCCAAAGGAAATTCATGGATTAGGTAATCACAAACCTCACATCCATGCTATAGCCTTCACAAGCTCTTCAATTCTTGCCTTTGGCCCTTGAAAAGCCATTTCCCTCCATTTTCCTAAACATGGACGAAAATACACGACAAATAAACATTCATCAATTTTCTTCTTTTATCAAATCAAACCTCATATACATACTCTAGATATCCTAGAGCACTCATATAAACCACTAAATCAAATTAAAACACTTTAAATCTCTTACCTCCTTTTTAAGACATAATCTTTATTCCTCACTTTCCCTTGCTTTTAGTCCATCAAATGGACACTAGAGGTTGCTATGCTCTTATAGAGGGGCTGAATTAACTTTAGGATACTTGAATTTAGCAAGAATTTGGAGCAAGAATGAAGAAATTTGAGAGAGGAAGAGAAGAGGAACAATTCGGCCAACAAGAGGAAGGAGAAAGGCAGAATAGATAAGGTCACTCAACCAATTTTCTGTCATTTAAGTGCTTTTATAGTGGCCCAAAATGGTCCAACCAATAAAGCCCAATTACACTTTTAGGCCCAATATGCACTCTTTCTTTGGTTTTCTCACTTCCCAACTCCAAATCATTTCAAATTCAATTTTATAATTCATATCATATAAAAACTAGGCCGTATACACAATTTTAGCCTAATCAGAGTCCATTTTTTGTTCGATTTAATAAAATCAGTTCGATTCAATAATTATCAATATTACTGAAAAATTTTCTTTTTACTATCAAAAAATTTTACATATCATTTAGAGCCTATCTGGAAATTTTTATCAATTTTGGACATCATTTGCTATTTTTAAAGCCTTGGTCAAACTAAGTACTATTCAAACCGAAATCATATCTTTTTTATGACTTTCTAAGCTTTATTCCTCATAAAAATGGCTCCATAATTCTTAGCACATATTCATTAGCTTACACTAATATTTTGGGGTCAATCGAAAATCATTACTCGGTCTAATAATTATTTACCAGTCCGGTAACCCAATTATTCAGTGTCACCAAAATTAAATTTTTCATTACCATAGGATTCTACTCATCACTAAGAGTACAACTATATCCTCATATCAGTTTTCTGACATCCGTAGCACTTTCTACGATCCGGTCAACCCTCAATGAATCTAATTACTATTCACATCAAAACCACTACTTTTTCTTATTTTCGACTTTTGGAGGATTATTTGACCTCGATTTTAGTGCAAATCTTAAGATCGAACTCATTGTAACTTATATTTCCTAACAGTCAAATAAAATACTAATCCCGGCTAGTCCGGTAGTGGGGCCATTACAATTTCTAATTAAAATTAAAAAAGAATTCCTAATTAATTTTTAATTAAAAAAATTAAAAACACATTAAATCCTTTTAGTGGACCCGATCACCCATAGTTCCTTCAGAACTCTATTCTCTTGATGAGAACTGACATCATTAGGTATCATTTGAACAAAAAAAGCCTTAAAACTTAGTGTCTATAGTCGGTCCAAAAATCAGGTCTAGAAGAATTCATGTCCAAAGCTCATTCACATGTTTTGGGGATATGGAAAGGATCTTTGATCTGAAAAAAGGAATATTTCTTGAGATAAATAAAAAAAATTACTAAAAAATCAAGGATAATTAGGAGGAGATGTAACATCCCAAAAACGGCCTAGTAGAAATTACATGTTGAATTGGATATATAAAGGGGTAATTTGGTAATTGGTAAGTGTAGACACCGGGTCCCGAGGTGGTCCAATATCAGAATTACCCGATAATAAAAACGATACTTAACAGTAAAGGTATAAAAAATGATGTTCTCCTTGTCGAAAGCTCCCCTTGGTTCCCCTAAAAATTTCAACGCGGAAATTTGCATTTTGACTCTCATTTTTTTATTTCTTTTTTATTTTCTATTCTCACTTTTTATTTTTATTTTTATTTCTTTTCTTTTTATTTTTATTTTTCTTTTCGCGTGCCACGCGCTGCGGAGGCAGTGTGCGCAGCGAGGGCTGCGGTGCGCGCGCGTGCAGCCGCGTGCACCCCCTGGGGCGCATCTCGCGGGAGCGCGCGCGCGCCCCTGGGGCACGTCTCGTGCGAGCTCCATGGGTCGCGCGTCACCTGCCTCCACACACGGCCATTTTGGCCCTTTACATGGTCATTTTTTTTCTGCGTTTTCCGGTCAGTTTTTAGTCCGATTTTTCCGGTTGCTTTCACGTTTTGGGCAATTTTCGGTTAACTAAAAATGAAAGACGTTTTTTCCATTCCCATTTTTGGGAAATCCAGATAATCAAAAGGGTTTAGGGGTCTTCATTTCAAAGGGGCTACAATTTTATTAAGGAGAAAAACTTAATTTTTCTCTCAACCAAAAGGAAGAGCAGCCAATTATTTTAAAAAATATATATATTTAGATTTTTTTCTCTTTAACATCTGGTTCTTCTCCTTCTTTGTTTCTTCAAAAATATTTTCTTTTTAGTCGAGAGTTTATTTCAAACGAAGGAAAATCAATTTCCTTTGTTTTATATCACCCCGCTAAAATATTTTCTCACGCTTTCCTTGTTCAAACTTGGATTTTTCTTGAATATTTTCTTATTTTTACCTCCGAATATCGACAAGGAGGACGGATCGAAACACCGCCTTCCCCGATCTATACTTTCTGAGGGTAAACATCCTTGAACTCGTCTCCATTTTTTTTTTGTCTATTATTCAGTGCATTTGTTATTTCTGGATAGTGTTGCCATTTTTATCGTCAGTATCTTTAATGTTATTGATATATTGCGTCTGGTTTAAATTTGATATTTTGTGGTTCTAATTTCATCACTGTCGGCAACCTCATTATCATTACCATTGTTATTATTGTAAATATGTTTGCTTGCTTGGTCTGTTCACTGTCATGCTTTTCTTATTATAATGGTTATTATTAACATGTTATATGGTTGCTAACAATATATCCATAATTATTATTATTTTTTTTTTCATTTTATGTTATCATTTTTATTAATCAGTTATTATTATTTATTATTATTTGCATTATTATTACCATTTTATTTATTATAACTTCTTGCTTATTGATTTTATTATTATTATTATTATTATTATTATTATTATTATTATTATTATTATTATTATTATTATTATTATTATTATTATTGTTGTTGTTGTTGTTGTTGTTGTTGTTCTATGATTACTGTTACTATTATTCTCATTATTATTGTATTTATTATTATTATTGTTATTGTTACTATCATATTTATCACTATTATCATTTTGTTGTGTTGCACTATTATTATTGTTATCATCATTATTTATTATTGTGCCCAACAGTTATTTTGCCTTTATTTGATTAATCTTTAGAACAATCACTAATATTTTTAATGTAACTTTTCTGTCTGAGATTTAATTTGAGTCGGACTATGTGAATATCCCCGTGACTTCCCGGACGGGGCCACGACGCATAGAGGATCACGTCGGTTTGGTCAGACCTTTCTTATTTCCCTCCTTTTTATCGTGTTTGTTTGCAAATAATTATTTTATTTATGCACGCGTGAGATAAAAATTCACAAAAACATTTTTATAATTAAATCAGAATTTTTACTAATAAAATTGGGACCAATGTCCCGCGTTTTAGCCAAGAAATGTAAAACGTCACAATAAAACGAAGAGTTTCTTTTTCTCCAAAATGGGATCACCCATCTCAATTTTCAATCCAACAATCAAACAACTCTTCGATCCCTTTTCAAATAAATGCGAAGGACCCAATGTTCCTAAACCTTCAAATAAGTACGAAGGAACCAATGTTCCTAAACCAAACGAATGTCCCGATTTATGTATATTTTTCTTATATTTGATTTTGTTTGATTGTTTAAATTCATGTTCATTTTCTTTTGGGCCCTTGTAATTAATTTTGGGGAAAAATTATTTAATTTCCATTTGGGATTGTATTCCGTCCCAATTTACTTTTTTTTAATCTTCTTTCAATGTGGTTGTATTGCGCCCCAACTTCCTTTGTAATTGTATGCTTGGTGTGTTTATCACTTTCCTTTATTGCTTTATTTATCGCTTTCTTTTATTGCTTTTGGGTGCTTGCAATACGCTTTTAATTAAATGCATTGATCGTGTGAGATAAGGGATAGAATTTTAGGAGGTTAAAAACTCATTTATAATTAACCAAAACATAAATAAGAGGGAAGTTTCGAACACCAATATCTGGTTTAGACCAATAAGAGGTTAGAGACCTTTCCTAATTTCTTATAAATTGGGTGGCGACTCCAAAATACCTCAAAGGTGTCTAAAAGGCATCGTGAGGCTAGATAGTCCTTTTCAATGTTCTATTGGGAAGGAGGCATCCAAAATGTCTCATGGTGCCCGAGATCAAAAAGACGCGAACCAATCCCTCGAATCCTAAAGGTAGGTTTAGCAAGGGCCTTTGCTAGGTTCGGCGCACGTCACAGTGGCGACTCCACTGGGGATTGTTTGTGACTTTTCTCTAAAAGTGTTTTGGCTAAAATATATAATTGAGTTTTTAAAACTTAAAATTCTATCTCTTCTAGAAAATTGCATTGCATTTTAGAGCCTTAGAATTATGTTAGTTGGTCCCCTATCTACCCCGATCCATTACTAAAACACGACCCTACTTTCACTCATTGTAGGGAAGTGTTAAGGATAATCACCAATCTAAGCCTCGTACTGTTAAAGGTATATCAAATGGAGACCCGATTGGTCGCTATGCTCGTGATGGGCTAGACCCGTCGGTAGGGACCATGCTTGGGTAGCCCTAAAGTAACACCACCTTGACCAAAGTTCATGTAATGGCAAATAGAAACTTCCATTAGGTGAAATGCTCCTTAATACGGTGTTTGTGATGTGGGCTATTGCGTATTAAACAAAATCAAGCAAATTAAGTGATCTTTTATTAAAGGTTTTCATGCTCCGATAGGGTCACCTTAGTTTAATTGAAGTGCCAAATACGTAATGGCCAAAACCCATATGCATGTGCTTTAAATTAAGAGTGTTATGCTGTCGATTTTTCACCGTGCACCATACGCGCCCATTGGGTTCCCCGTTGACCCATGGGTTAAGCCCACCTAGGAAGAGACTATTTGACCTCGTGTGCGGGAGTAACAAGGTTGGAAGGATCTACTTGCTCGTACGTGATTGAGAAATGCTGCACAACTCACGATCATGCATTGTACATGTCATCCATATATCATTCTAACAATTTAAGCTTTTCAGCCATCATAGATTCATCCAAGTGGACTAGAGGTTTCGACGGCCGACTAGTGAGGACAGACTCGCCCTTTAGATTACTAGAATTAGTGTCTATTTGGGATTCTGAGTCACTCTCAATAACTAGTGAATCATCCTCAATAGCAGAAGAGACCGAAGCTCTAACCACTCAAGACCTTGCTAAGAGACTAGAGGATTTTGAGCGAAGGGTATTGGAAATGATGGGCACAATGGCCGAAAGTATTGCCCCTCCTCCTATTGCACAAACACCTGTTGTCCCACAACCACCAGTAATCCCTCTTCGGGGGCAAGTTGAGCTGCCTGTGGGTGAAGAGGCCCCCATTATAGGTAATGCTGCTCACCAACCCATCAATGAGCCTAAAGTTGCTGCTGTGCCCATTGAACCAAGAAGGGGAAGGGTCCCAAATCCTGATGAGGATTTTGTGATGGAAGAGGATGTTGAGGAGATAGCAGCCCATCAAGCTGTGAGGGGTAGAGCACCCGGGGTAGAAGATGGGGCTATCAGAGGGATGAGACAGTAAATTGAAGCAATCACTCACCTATTATCAGCTGGTAAGGGAATCAACCCCGAGGATAGAGATTTGGGGGAGGAAGAGCTGCTACCCCTAAGGTTTAAGATGTCTGAGCTGCCCAAGTTTGATGGTACATCGGACCCGTCCGCGCACATCAAGCAGTACACCCTAGTGATGAAGGGCATAGGGTTGACTAAGAAGCAAAAGGTGGAATATTTTTGCCTCAGTTTTGTGGGTCCGGCAGTAGACTAGTATCATGGGCTGGATAGGAGATCTAAGGAGGACTGAGACCTTTTGACTGATGAATTCATGAAGCAGTATGACTGCAGCACTAGAATGAAGGTCACCCTAAAGGACCTCGAGCTTCTACAGCAAAGGAGTGATGAGTCGTTCCACGAATACCTCACTAGGTGGAGAAATAGGGTCATGGAGATGAAGCGAAAACCTGACACCGCTGATCAGATCAGGCTATTCATCAGGAACTCCTGCCCTTACTTGAGGGACTTGCTCAGCTTTAAGGGACTCAGAGATTGGGAGTCGCTCAAAGACATTATTGTAAAAGCTGAGGCGGCTTACCTAGCAAAGAAAGCAAGCCAAAATAACCTTGCTGGGAGGAGCTTTGGGATCCAGTCAGGGTACAGGTTAGGCGGTGCTGGAAGTAACAATGGTAGAAACGGTAAGACATCCGAGGTTTCAGCCACTGGAGTGGATCAAGGCCAGCGGTACTTTTCTAATTTGGGATGGCCTCTATCCTGGGTGTTGGAGAGACTGATGAAGGAAGGCAAGCTACAACCATTACCGCCCAGGCCGGCTTTGAGTCAGGGACAGCCGAGGCATAAAAGTGATCAATACTACACCTACCATCAACACACTGGGCATCTAACCGATCATTACTGAATTTTGAGGGGCAAGATCCAAGATCTCATCGACTCCAAAGAGATCAGCGACCCTGAGAAGAGAGAGAAGAAGAGGAAGGCAAGCTATAATGCAGTTCCCCTCCAGGTGTTTGATCGGTTCTGGGAAGATGAGTACGCCGCTGTCACTCGTCAGGAAAGTAGAGAGGAAGACTATTTTTTAGATGCTTTACTTCTTTTTATATCAATAACTCTTTATAACAGTTTGGTTATTTTAATATGATGAACAATTTTATTTATTGGTGTGATGTTTCTTGTGATTTCATTATGCATAATCATGGCACATTTATATTTGACATTGATTCAATTAATGCCATTCCATTTAATCTCGGAACTTTGGGAAACCCAAAGAAAATCTTAATAGCGTCTGTTATGACTCCTGAAGAGAGATTATAAAGAGAGAAAATAAAAAAAAAATGAAATAAAAAGTCTTTGCCTGGACCTGTGAAGACATGCCAAGAAATAATTATGAAGTCACCAAACACGCTATGCTAGTGTATCCCGATCATGAACCAGTCAAGCAGAAGCCCAGAAGATTCAAGCCAGGAGGGACAGAAAAGGTTAAAAGGGAGAATTCGCATGCAAAATCGGGGCTAAATTTTTACTGAGACGCAATGCCCAACTAGGTGGCAACGACATCCCCAATGGTTAAGAAGAGAAGTGCGCGTATGTGTAAACTATCAGAATTTGGACGAAGCTTGTTGGGGAGCGAAAAAAATAAAAAAAATAAAAGAGAAAGCAAAAAACGAAAAAAAAAAACAACAAAAAAAAAACAAGAGAAAAAAATTGATTATCAACATAGGGCAAGGGAAAGTTATATGGGGGCAAGCTTTGTTAAGATCCCGTTGATCTACACATACCTGTACTTTGCCATTCTTTTTGGCTACTGAAAAGGACCAAAAGGCTTATTCACAAGCTATCCGCCCAGTTCATTAGTGTAGAGGGTGTGCAGCATAAGAGGTATGCTGATAACATGCAGCTGAGATGCTAGACAAGAGGAAGGCCAAGAAGGTTGTGGAGGAAACCCATGCTGGAGTCTGCAGTCGGAACACCTACAAGTGTCACACTTTATTCCACGATACATGGGGTGAAAACGCTACTGCCCGTTGAAGCACGTCAAATCTTTAAGGGGCAGCCAGGGAAGCAATGGCTACAGCAGCTAAGCACGTTAAACGAAAACAGGTTTTGGGATTACTATCGCAATCAGATCTATCAGAAAATATCTTATTCGATCATTTGGGAAGAAAGTCAGAAACCACCCACTAAAAGAGTGAGATTTGGTCTTCAAGCCAATAGGTCCGAGTGTTCCAGACGGACGAGGTAAATTCAGGCCAACGTATGAAGACCCATTTATTTTTGAAAAGTTGTTATCCAGGGGAGCAGTATTTCGACAAACAGCAAGGGAAGCAAGTTCAAAGAACTAGTCAGCATCAATAGGCCCAAGAAGGTCCATGGCTAAAGACTAAAAATCAAAAGAAGAGAATAAATGCCCCGCGGATTGAAAACCGAAGAAAGGCAGCCTTACTAAAACTGGCCGCCTCGTCAGGATGAAAACCGAAAAAAGGCATCCTGGTCAAAAATTAGAGGCTTAAGAGAAAATATCCAATCAAGAAAACTCGAGAGGGCTGATTGCAAATAGGAGTCTGATGCTTACAAGATCCACTCCGAGATTAGATGTAATTTTGCATTCTGAATCCATGTTAAATAGTGATGATGTGTTATGAAATCAAGCTGAAATATATACACTTATGCAATGATATATTAGTGTGACCAGAGCAGTTCATCTTGCATACTCAAAGTTGTCTGGTTCCGGCATAGAATCAGCGCATTGGTACTATCTGCCCTCTGCCACTCTCGCCACTCAGGCACTTCAATCAACTCATCCTGCTATCAACTGTGAAGCCAATTCTATAGCACCCTCATCATAGGAATCAAAATCATATAACAATAATCTGAGGTATAAATACATGGCAATCATACCTAAAAGATTTTTTATGACAGCTCCAGCCTTCTTTATAAAAAAAAAAAAGGGAGGCCGTTAGAGATGAAAATCGTAATTGGCGCTCTAAGCAGAAGTCAGGCCAAAAGGCAGGGTGAAAACCTAGAAACAGGCAGTCTGTCCTACAAAAAAATGAAATGAATAAAAGCCGCTGGATTGGGTTGAGTCCATTTCAGGCAAAAAATAAGGCATAGGGTTATGTGAAAATCCAAAAAGGACGCATTTCCTGCTAAGAAAAGCTAGTGTGAAAATCCACAAGGGACGTACTACCTTAAAAGAATGACTACAGGTATTAGATTAGAACCTCGTAATCCCCAAAGGCACGAAATCCAAAAGCAATTCCAGGGGGCACCGATCCTACTACAAATTGCGACCAAACCGGCTGTCGCCTCCAAATCCCCTCAGATGAATTCTCATTCTGCATTCCTACATGATACATACATTTCATGTGCACGCTCACCAATTTTCCTGCATATTTTGCTTTCCAGTTTTGCAGCAAGAGATATTCAATGCGAACGCCGGCGAGAGGCGAATGACAACATCGATCAAAATACCAATCCAACGATCAACTAAAGATCTCTCAAGGAGCAATCAGCCAAAGACCTCTTAGGGGGCAATCAACAAAAGGGCTCTTAGGGTTCACTACTTCAAAGCTCAGAAGGGTTAGCACGATGGCGACACTACTATTCTATGGAGGGTTAGCATGACCACGGCACTACCACTTCAAAAAGGGTTAGCACGATGACCGCACTACTGTTCTATAGAAGGTTAGCACGATCACGACACTACCACTTTGAAACTCAAAAGGGTTAGCACGATGGCGGCACTACTGTTCTACGAAAAGTTAGCACGACCACGACATTACCACTTCACTAGGGTTAGCACGATGGCGGCACTACTAATCTACGGAAAGTTAGCATGACCACGGCACTACCACTTCAGGAAAGGTTAGCACGATGATAGCACTACTGTTCTACGGAAGGTTAGCACGATCACGGTACTACCACTTCGAGGCTCAAAAGGGTTAGCACGATGGCGACACTACTGTTCTACGGAAGGTTAGCATGACCATGGCATTACCACTTCACCAGGGTTAGCACGATGGCGGCACTACCATTCTACAGAAGATTAGCACGACCACAGCACTACCGCTTCACCAGGTTTAGCACGAAGGCGGTACTACCATTTCATGGAAGGTTAGCACGACCACGGCACTACCACTTCACAAGGGTTAGCACGATGACGGCACTCTGCTCCATGGAGGGTTAGCACGATCACGGCGCTACCGCTTCAAGAGAAAACAATACGCCGACAACTTGGCAATAAGCACTCCAACAATACCATCCGGCCTGGGAAAGCGACCGCCTCAGGTACGCATCTCTTCCCTTCTTTTTTGAATTTTGGCTCACTTAGGCACTCGAGTTCTAAGTTCACACAAATTGGGAGCAACTGTAGACACCGGGTTCCGAGGCAATCAAAGATCATAATTACCCGATAATGAAAACGATACTTACCAGTAAAGGTGTCAAAAATGATGTTCTCCTTGTCGAAAGCTCCCCTTGGTTCCCCTAAAAATTTCAACGCGAAAATTTTCATTTTGACTCTCATTTTTCTATTTCTTTTTTATTTTCTATTCTCATTTTTTATTTTTATTTTTATTTCTTTTCTTTTTATTTTTATTTTTTTTTCGCGTGCCATGCGCTGCGGAGGCAGCGCGCGCCTGCCTGGTCCGCGGTGTCTCACGCGAGACCGCGCACCCCCTGAGCCGCGTCTCGCGCGAGGGCGGGCGGGGCATGTCTCGCTCAAGACCGCGTGCCCCCTGGGGCGCGTCTCATGCGAGAGCGCGCGTCGCCTGCCTCCACATGCAGCCATTTTGGCCCTTTTTTTTCTGCGTTTTTTGGTCAGTTTTTAGTCCCATTTTTTCGGTTTCTTTCACGTTTTGTGCAATTTTTGGTTAATTAAAAATGAAAGACATTTTGTCCATTCCCATTTTTGGGCAATCCAAATAATCAAAAGGGTTTAGGGGTCTTCATTTCAAAGGGGCTGTAATTTTATTCAGGAGAAAAACTTAATTTTTCTCTCAACCAAAAGGAAGAGCAGCCGATTATTTTAAAAAATATATATATATTTAGATTTTTTCTCTTTAACATCTGGTTCTTCTCCTTCTTTGTTTCTTCGAAAATATTTTCTTTTCAGTCGGGAGTTTATTTCAAACAAAGGAAAATCAATTTCCTTTGTTTTATATCACCCCGCTAAAATATTTTCTCAAGCTTTCCTTGTTCAAACTTGGATTTTTCTTGAATATTTCCTTTTTTTTACCACCGACTATCGACAAGGAGGACGGATCGAAACACTGCCTTCTCTGATCTATACTTTCTGAGGGTAAACATCCTTGAACCCGTCTCAATTTGTTTTTTTTTTTTTTGTCTATTATTCAGTGCATTTGTTATTTCTGGATAGGGTTGCCATTTTTATCGTCAGTTTCTTTAATGTTATTGATATATTGTGTCTGGTTTAAATTTGATATTTTGTGGTTCTAATTTCATCACTGTCGCCAACCTCACTATCATTACCATTGTTGTTATTGTAAATATGTTTGCTTGCTTGGTCCTTTCACTGTCATGCTTTTTTTATTATAATGGTTATTATTAACATGTTATATGGTTGCTAACAATATATCCATCATTGTTATTATTGTTTTTTTTTTCATTTTATGTTATCATTATTATTAATCAGTTATTATTATTTATTATTATTTGCATTATTATTACCATTTTATTTATTATAACTTCTTGCTTATTGATTTTATGTTTATCATCATCATCATCATCATCATCATCATCATCATCATTATTATTATTATTATTATTATTATTATTATTATTATTATTATTATTATTATCACGTTGCAATATTGTTGTTAATATTATTATTATTATTATTATTATTATTATTATTATTATTATTATTATTATTCTCATTATTATTGTATTTATTATTATTATTGTTATTGTTACTATCATATTTATCACTATTATCATTTTGTTGTGTTGCATTATTATTATTGCTATTATCATTATTTATTATTGTGCCCAAAATTTATTTCGCCTTTATTTAATTAATCTTTAGAACTATTACTAATATTTTTCAAGTAACTTTTCTGTCTGAGATTTAATTTGAGTCGCACTATGTGAATATTCCCGTGACTTCCCGGATGGGTCATGACGCGTAGAGGATGACGTCGGTTTGGTGAGACCTTTCTTATTTCCCTCCTTTTTGTCGTGCTTGTTTGCAAATAATTATTTTATTTATGCACGCGTGAGATAAAAATTCACAAAAATATTTTTATAATTAAATCAGAATTTTTACTAATAAAATTGGGGCCAATGTCCCGCGTTTTAGCTAAAAAATGTAAAACATCACAATAAAACAAAGAGTTTCTTTTTTTATAAAATGGGATCACACATCCTGGTTTTCAATCCAACAATTAAACAACTCTTCGACCCCTTTTCAAAGAAGTGCGAAGGAACCAATGTTTCTAAACCTTCAAATAAGTGCGAAGGAACCAATGTTCCTGAACCAATGTATATTTTTTTATGTTTGATTTTGTTAGATTGTTTAAATTCATGTTCATTTTCTTTTGGGCCCTTGTAATTAATTTTGGGGCAACATTATTTAATTTCCATTTGGGATTGTATTCCGTCCCAATTTACTTTTTTTAATCTTCTTTCAATGGGGTTGTATTCCGCCCCAACTTCCTTTGTAATTGTGTACTTGGTGTGTTTATCACTTTCCTTTATTGCTTTATTTATCATTTTCTTTATCGCTTTTTGGTGCTTGCAATACGCTTTTAATTAAATGCGTTGATCGTGTGAGATAAGGGATAGAATTTTAGGAGGTTAAAAACTCATTTATAATTAACCAAAACATAAATAAGAGGGAAGTTTCGAACACTAATCTCTGGTCTAGACCAATAAGAGGTTAGAGACCTTTCCCAATTTCTTGTAAATTGGGTGGCGACTCCAAAATACCTCAAAGGTGCCTAAAAGGTATCATGAGGCTAGATGGTCCTTTCCAATATTCTATTGGGAAGGAGGCATCCAAAATGTCTCATGGTGCCCTAGATCAAAAAGACGCAAACCAATCCCTCGAATCCTAGCGAGGGCCTTTGCTAGGTTCGGTGCGCATCACAGTAAGTGAATTGGGATTTATTAAGGAATTATAAGAGTTTATTGAGGGTATAATAGTACTTGTATAAGTTACTAGAGGACAAAAGAGAAAGAAAGTCAAAGAAGGAAAATGAGGTCCAATAGAATTGTGACAAGTGGCTTGGTGGGTGAGTGCATTAATGGGGATTTGAAAGGAAGAAGAGAGAGGGGGAGAGCAGGAATTGTTTCTTCCCATGGAAGCCATCTGCTGTTTCCCTTTGTTGCACACTCTCATGTTCTCTCTCTCTCACTTCCTCTACTTCTCCATTTTTGCTCTCAAGCTTTGCATGTGGGTGTTCTTCAAGATTTGAGTTAGGGTTTTGAGATAAAAGTATTCCAAGAGGTAAGTGGCTGTTGTTTTACGGCTTGATTCTTCTTCCTCTTCTTCTTTATGGGTTTGGTTTGGGATTATATGGTTTGTTCTGGGGTTTAAAGTTTGATTTGCATGGGTTAATTGAGCTATTGTTTTGGTTGGTTTGTGCAAGAATATGAAGAAAGGAGAAAGAGTAAAGGAAAGGAAAAGATTGGATTTTGAAGCTAGCGGGTTGAACTCCATTTCCAGGTTTGGGAGCTTTGTATTTGGATGTGTATGTTTGAGAGTGGTTGTCCATTTCTCTTTGGATCTTGGGTTGATATGTGATTATTTGTCATTTGTGTGTTTTGATATATGTAAAAGTATTTGTACATAAATATGTGTATATGAGTTGAGATGATAGAGTTAATATGCTTTGCATGTCCAATTTGAATAAACGTACATGAACATGAGATGAATTTCTGGGTTTGTGCAACAAAAATATATGTTATTTTGATTTGTGTAATTTGTATATTGTTGTTGTTATAAGCATGATTGGAGAGCACTGGAGGTATGTTTTTATATAATTTTGCATTTCATATGATTCTTGGTAAAATGGATTTTGATTTTGTTAAGCTCTGAGTTTTTGCGATTTCTACTGAGAATTGGAAAATGCGATACTATCACGAGCGCGACACTTGTCGCGATTGTGACAGAATTGTATAGTTCATCCTCTTGCGCAGTGTGCTGAGATGATCCGTCCGAGTCGTGAGGAGGCAGCACGACTCGGCAGTAGTTCCTGGCATCTTCACGAGGATTTGGGAGGGAAGGACACGAGTCGTGAGTAAGGATCACAAGTTGTGCCCTCTTCCCTTTATGGGTAGACACGAGTCATGCATAAGGATCACGACTCGTGATCGCTCCCTTCTGTGAGGCGAAATCGTCACGAGTCGCGACAGCATGCGCGACTTGCGACTAGCCTCTCTTCCTCGGCTACTGTCGCGAGCGCGACAGTGATACCTTTCCCGGCCTGTTTTGAAAATGAGTTTTAAGCTTCGTTTTACATGGATTTTCACTACATTGCACATGATTTGTCTTATATATGGATTATTAAATGATAAATGAAGCGTTTAGGATATGATTCGCATATGATTTATATGTATATGAATAATGATGATTTATATGTCTTCAAAATTGATCAATATACATGTATTTATGAAATGACATGATTATACTTGATTTATTCTCTGTTTTGTGATAATAATATTAGAACATGATTGAGTTGTTATCTGAGACTGATGGTCATAGTAGTGGATAGATAAGCGCTTATCGAGGTCAGGCTGTGAGTGTAGCTACCATACGTGGACCCCGTTTGGGTCTTCTGGTCGACCTCCGAGATGGTCATTTTGAGGCTTCGATTTCTGTTACACCTTCGGTATACATGTTTATAAGATGTTTTGAGACCCATGTCTCCATACGCTTGGATATTGTGTCCTATCAGTATCAAAAATGACCATATCCACCTCTAGTATGTATTCAGGCTAGTATACGTGATCATTATTATGTGGTTATTATATGTGGCTATTGTATGGGTTATCAATATTATGAAGTGGATATATGATATATGATATAAGTATATGTATTTGTGATAAGACAAGATATTGCGATACTTGTAGTTAGACATGAATGATTATTTGCACTATTTGGCGGGTATGCATAGGAGGAAATAGTAATGTTTACATATTTATAATTATTTATTGATGGTTGATACAAGCATGAGTATGATATTACTTATATGTTTGTTTCTATGTTAAGTTATTAAGTTGTTATTGAAATCATATGTATATGTATATATGTAACGCCCCAAAATTTTCTGTGTTTTTATTTAATAACTTGACACGCTAAAAATTTATCGAAGGTTAATTTTTGACGCATAGGAGTGGAATTTTTCCTTAAAGCTGCATGATTTATTTATTCAAATAAAATTTAGACAAATATATATATTAATATATAAATATGTTTTCATGTAATTGGAATAGAAAATATCAATCAAAGAATAAAAAGTAAATAGGCAAAATAAATAATTTTAACATGTGATAATATTTCTTTGTGTCTAGAATTATCTAGACAAGTAAGATTTAGCTAGAATTAGTGGAATTAGAGAGGGGTATATCAGAAAAGAGAAGAAATGAGAAAACGGGGGAAAAAGAAACCGGCGAGTGGCTGGCGATGATCGACGGCGAGCAGCTGGCTTCTCGCAACGCCGATCATGGTGTCGTCATTCCAGGAGAACGGGAGGAAGAACCGCGAGCTTCTTCGGCATTTTTCGATCGGCTCCGGCGACGAACGACGACACGAGCAGCACCGTGGGAATCCTGGTGGGCAGACGAACATCACGGTGGCCGTGGATCTCCCTTAATCGCCAGCGACGAGCAGATCGAAGGAGAAGAGAACCGAAGCTTCCGACGGCGATTTCGGCTAAACGGCGCCACGGATGGGCGCGTGATCACAGGAAAAGGAACCTCGACGCATCAATCTTCCTCCCGATGGTTTCGGTGCCCCCGGTGGAACTCCGATGAGACTCTGGCGATGGTGAAGAGACCAAAATCTGTGAAAAATTGGTATGTGACTTCCAAATTTACTTTTCTAGCATGATTTTTAATAAACTAAATTATTTAGGGAAGTATACGATCTGTGATTGTGTGCGTTTAGTGTGATAGTCTGTTGGTGTGCATGTTTTATGATGAAAGAAAATAGATGGTTGCTTCTACATGAAGTGCAGGTCTTTTTATTTAGAATTAATATCTCCTGTTAGTTCTTCATTCCAGAATTTGCGTTTGTTATTTTTAATGCTTTAATTGCTGATGATCTGCTTTTGACTTGTTGCAAATTCCAGTCTATAGACTTTTGATTTCTATTGTGGGAAACAGTATGCCAAAGATGATTATTAATTCAACAGAATCAATGTAACACCCCCATCGCCGCCCCCGTTGGAAGGATGCCGACGGGCGCGCTACCCGACGCTCACTCACACAGATATGCACATGCACAACGCGGAAGCATACATTCATACATAATATACATACAAAAATATGGGTTAATTAAAAACTTGACTTAACTTGCGGGCACAGACTGATCATGCAATAACTCACATACACGCAGGCACTAAGCGGAAGCATAAAGCGGATGATAAAACGAAGGAATAACTTAACATAAAAAAACATACTAACGTTTACATTACTCAAAAGTAATCTCACGAATCTTACATATAATTACATAAACAGTAATACAGAAATACAAAAGCTAAAGTACAGAAGCTGAACAAAATACAAAACTTCTAACTCCTACGTGGCCGACCTTGCAGAAGCGCGACTCGAACAGAACCAAACCTGCCACCTGCACGGAAAGAAAATCCGTGCTAAGCAATAAACGCTTAGTGGGGAGAACACACAAGAGTATGAACGGCCATTCACAATGGTCGCAGAGGCATAACACATCCACAATGGCAAATGCAACATTCAAAATACATATATAATCAGGCTTGCATAGTAAAGGCATTAATTCGAAAACTCACAACCATAACCATAAACTTATGTCAAGAATAGGCCAAAACAGACATAATACAATACACGATATAAGTATCATCATGCAGAACTACATACTATATCACATGCATAAACCTACAATGGTATCAAATATCAGTACCTTACCGTGCGAAGTCACATGAGATTTACACATGCAATTGTCATAACCAAGTACCCATGCATGAACTGACAACCCAATCCAATGCGACACAATTACCATATGATAACGCACCCAACTATCATGTTAAGAATACTAACTGTCTAACATACTTTGACATGTCATACACACACTAGCCAAAATCCAAGGGACGACATCCAAAGCACCACATTACCGGTGCGTAACTCTGATATATATAAAATATCAGGCCGAAAACACTCTAGTAGCGGAGACCGAAGACATAATCACATAACATCACATTTATATCATCACCATGAAGAAAATACAGTTAAATCTTACATACTTACAGCCACAACTGCTTCGGTTCACATGCTTATATATAACAAAACCATGCCGAGTCACATACATAAATACATTAGTCGAATCACCTTCAAAGCATTCAGAAACTTATAACACATCACAAGACTAATATGAATAATGGTGTCAGGTATCCAATCATGCTTACCATATAAAGACATACATTCCGAAGCTCAAATCCACGTTCATATACATATAAACTGATTCCTCAAATCATTACTATGCTCATTCGGATGTCATATTCTTACGGTTATTCAAAAGTAAAACAACCCAACAAAGCACCTGCTGACTCACAATAGTGGATAACGAGTGAACTGATAGTACCTTACGGGTACAAATCGGCCAAAGGGTACCTTACGGGTACGAATCGAAAACCATTTTATTTTGTCACAATAAAAACATTTCACTGAGGGGGATCTTAAACAAGATCCAAACACATTAAAAAGGATCGCGAGGATCCCCACACATAAAGGGTTCGCGAGGAACCAAACGGGAGACCTGATCAGGGTCCAAACGTCCAAAGGGCTGCAGCTAACGGGACTCTATTAGGCATGCCTAACTATCCACTAGACTGACTCTCGCAGGTCATGCATAAAACAATTCACGTTTCGAATCGCACAACGCATAAATATATATATATATATATATCATGCAAAAACCAGAGTACGATAGACATATAAATATGCTCATAAAGTCGGTCATATATCATACAATTCCTATTGCAAAACATAATACAGTCAACACACTTTAACATTAAACAATAATCTAAAGCATGTCAAAAATCAGGTATGGAAGCACTACCATGCCAATGATTATCAATACTAAATCCTAATCATGCGTTAGGTGAGGATAACTAAGTATAAATCATGCATAATCCAAAATTACATTTAAGCATAACACACTGAGTTCAAAGGTTAAAGCATAAAAATGCATTCAGACATCAACCATATTATTCAAATAACTTTGGCATAGCATAATATCAATCATACCTCATACAATTCATATTCTGAAGCATACAATACCCCAATCAATCACATTGTGGCACCACTCAAAGTACTAAAGCATGTTAGGAACACATATGGAATCATATTATGCCAATGATTAATAACGCATAATCTTAATCGTGGAATGATACAATAAACTCTTAAGCATGACAGGTTATTCTTAGAGGATGATCTGATCAAGGATATGTATAACATATTGTTAATCACAAATAAATTAGGATAACCATTCATATAAGCAAGGTAATATAGCACACAGTAGGGAAAAAGCCATAAAAGCATTTGAAAGTCATTTTATAAGAAAACTAGTCACTTGGGGAACAAGGCAAAACATAAAAGGCTATATAAGAGCATATAAAAGTATGACATGAATCAAACAGCAGTATAAGTCCATACAAGTCCATACAGAAGAAATAGGAAATTCATTTTGGTTGAAACTGGGCTAATTCGGAAGAATGGGGCTGAAGGGGGGGTCGGTCACGAGCCATGTCACAACTCGTGACTGGCCTCAAAGGAGGGTCACGAGTCGTGACATAGTGTCACGCCTCGTGACATGCCTCACAAGGGAGTCACGAGTCGTGACTTGCCTCACAGGGCAGTCACGCGTCGTGACTGGGAGACAGAGTCACGTGTCATGACTGGGAGTCACGACTCGTGACTTGCCTCTCAGGGCAGCCACGACACACACATACTGGAATGTATGTATGTATGTATGGTATAATAGGTATAATGCTAGCCATATATAAGGAATAATTTATGAGGCAATTAGAACTAAAACTTTAGGATTATAAGGAGTATTCGGATCTAATATAATATACTTGGCAATTAAGGGCAAATTGAACAGGCATATAGAAATTGATAAAATTAGAGAAATGAAGTGTAGTTAATAAATATTGAGTGTAGTTAAGTATACCTAAAGATAATGGTAATAATAAAATCAAATAAATTGTTAAGAAAATCAAAGTGTCAATTTGTAAATAAAGGTAAATGGGTTATACTTATATATATAAGATATATTATAATTGTTAATGCATTTTAATTATATAAATATGATTATCGGCTTGCTGTGAAGCTAAATCAGTGGAATGTGGTAAGTAAATGAAGTTGTATGAGGGAATGATAATGAGTGATTTTGGGATTATTTCTAATATTATGGATCGAACTGTATATTGACATTACTGTATGTAATGGATGAAAATTTTGATTTATTGGAATAATGTTCTATGATTTTGCCCTTAGTGGTCTGGTAATGAAGTCTAGTCCAAGATATAGTTGGCTAGCCATAGGGACGTCCATACCGTGGTGCAAGTCATGGCGACTTGCTTTGCTTTGGTAGATTCGCGATGGTCTACCTCAGCGATTAAATGGTTAAAGTGTATTGTTCATTGCAAAAGTGATAAAGTGTTAAAGTGCAAAGTGAAGTGAATTGTAAATATGCAAGTGATTCTTGGAGATCACTCTAGAGTGTATTGGTCCCGTGTATCCGGTTCGAAGATTTCTACCGGATTAATACTAGGGGCAAAAAAATAAATTAAAAGTGAATTGGTAAATGTAAAAAATAAATGTGTGAATCAAAGAATTAAATGATGAATAATTAGAGTAGGGTAAATTAGTGAATTAAAATAATAAATTTTGTAATCCATATTAAATGTATAACCTAAGAAGTTAGATGATAAGTAAGGAAGTAAATATGGATTATGAAACTATTAAATGACTTGACGACAGAAATAAAGTTGAATGATAAATCAGTAAAACTAAGAAAGAGATAATTAAATAAATGGTATTAGTAAATTATCCTATGAAATTAATGATTTGATAAAGTAGCTTTATGTATATATATGATCTTCATACTCACCGGTGTGCACTACATATATATATATATTGTCGGGTATTATTGTATTAGATGAAAGTTAGAATAATTGTTAATGTAGGAATGAAATACTAGTTATGTTATGAGCATATTGACTGTTTAACAATCCATGGAATTATATTATAGTGATGCATGATAAGTATGTTATGCACTTTAACAAAATGCTAGGAAATTCAGTTATTGATTTGGGAACTTGAATATAAATGTTTAAGAAATTTCAGCTATTTAGAAGAATATTGGATGTGTTGCATAAATATTGTTTTGTTTCACAAAGCATTCATAATTGAATTTGGAGCTGAATAAATAAATTATGGTTAAATGATAATTGGTATATTAATTGTAAATTGTTACGTTATATATGAGAAAAGAAGGTAATTTGCGACCTCTATGTAAAAACGTTATAATGTATTTATATTTATACTGTATGTGTTTACTTAATAATTTATGCCTTGGATAAGTAAATTTGTTAGTCACCACTAAGCGTAAAGCTTAGTGCGTGGTTTACCCTCGCGCAGGTGTAAGATAGAAATCAAGTGAGTACCAGCACGGTTTCAAAGGAGTAATGTTGGATGAAAAGCATGACAAGAAGGTGATAAAAATGAAATTTCTGGGAATCGAAAATTTGAATCTTGTTTCTTATTGTCATGTACACTACATAGATAATTAGGATACTATTGTATAGAAGAGTTTGTATGTCACACCCCATTTGTCCCCTAGTAGAATGAGCCTGTCTGTGTGAGCATGCATGTGCATGTGTTCAGCATGTCATAAGGGTATTTTAGTAAAAATGCATGTTTTTGGGTTTATTATTATGTGGGTGCATACATGACATTAGTAATGTGAGTTAATTGGGAATTGCTTGTGTACATTGGAGTATACCATTGTAGGGTGTTTTTAGTTGAGTTTGCATTAGATGTGTGTGATGTGTGGGGTTAGGGTGTGAGTGAGTAAGTTCCACCACCAAGAGAGTGACATGTGTATTAGGTTAGGGAAAATGAATAAAGAAAAGAAGTAAGAAAGAAGAGAAGATCATATTCACGTTCTTTCTCTTCAACCTTCATCTTCTTCCTCCTTTTCCCTTTCCTAAATACTGCTAACTGTTAATCAAGTTGTGTTGTGGAAATTGCTCACTCTTGCTTCTAACTTGGTAAGTTACTGCATTCTCCCCCTTATTCTCCATTTGTTTCTTCTTCTTCTTTTTCCTTGAGTTTAGTTTTAACTTAGGGTTTACATTGTTGGATGTTTGTGTTTAGCTGAGGCTCCTCGCGATCCCAAAGGCAAGGAGATTGCTGGGAGTAGTGGGACTAAGTGAAGTGAAGCTTAGGATTCAGGTTTGGGAATTATATTTGTGAGTTATGATTGAATTGAACTTGCTGTCAATTTCTAGGGTTTATGTTATGGAATGTGGTTAGGTATGATTGTGATTGTAATGAATGTTGAATTAAGTCGTTTTTATGTCTTTTGGATGCTTGAATGATTTTCTGGAAGGTAAGGACTGATTTGTGTGTGTTGACTCAAGTTTAGAATTGATTCTGAGATCTGGGAAATTCTGGAAAATCGGGTTACTGTAGAGAAATTCTCGTTCTGTTGTCTGTCGCGTGACTAGCCAAAGAGAGAGGCAAGTCACGAGACGTGACTTTATGTCACGACTCGTGACCTGCCTGAATGAGGCCAGTCACGAGTTGTGACTGCCTGTCACAGCTCGTGACCGGCCTGAGGGAGAGTCACAGGAGACAGTCACGCGTGACCTGTCTTAAAGAAGCCAGTCACGAGACGTGACGCCCAGTCACGACTCGTGACCGGCAAGATTGAAGGCGTGACTAGCTGAGGCACGTCGCGTGATCTACGAGGGACAAAGCAAGTCACGAGGCGTGACCCACAGTCACGTCTCGTGACCTGCCTTGAGAGGAGGCCAGTCACGCCTCGTGACCAGCCAACCTCACCCGTTACCCCGTTCAGCCCTTTTTTCGAAATTTTCCGGCTTTTTATTCAGAAATGAATTTGGTGTTTCTTCTGAATGGACTTATATTGTGGTCTGATGCATGCCATACTTTTATATGCTTTGATATAAATGATACCATGAATTTCTGATGAATTCTATTCCGTACTCTGAAATGTGAATTGAATGTCGCATAGCCTGCTAGAGTCAAGTAAGTGGATAGTTAGGCATGCCTAATAGAGTCTTTTAGCTGCAGCCCTCAGTTCAGTTTAGACCCCGATCAGGTCCCCGTTTGGTTCCTCGCGAACCCTTCAGTATTAGGATTTTGTTTAAGATCCTCTCAGTATAAAAATATTGTGCTTTGATAAAATGAATTGACTTTTGATTTGTACCTGTGAGGTACCCTCAGTATTCGATTCGTACCCGTAAGGTACCCTCAGTACACTCGTTATCCACTATCTAGAGTCAGCAGGTGTTCATTAATTAATTGATTGAATTGCTCTGTTCTGAATTAGATATAAACATGTGGGATCTGAATGAGTATAATGATGGGACATATGTTCAATTAATATGGAAATGGATATGTAATTGTGATTCAAATGTATGGCTTTAATTTGTGAGCATGACTACTTGGATATTGTTAAAGCTATTGCATTTTGAATTGTGATTATGAAATGCCTTGACGACCATTATGAATGGCCGTCCATAATTTATGTGTTTTTTCCCCACTAAGCGTTTATCGCTTAGCATGGTGTTTTTACCCGTGCAGGTGCGGAAGGAGTTTTGATCTGAGAGTCGCCGTCATCAAGCCAACACAGAAGGGTTTAGTGTAGGGCTCAGTTTTGTATCAGTGATGATTCTTTTTGTATAGAACTCTCTGTATCAGTTTTGTTTCAGCTTCCGCTTTTGTAATTATATTTTGGATATGTAATATTATTTTGTATCAGCTAGTTGATCAGAACATTATTGTAATGCTTTATTATAGTAATGAATGATCAGCTATTGCTTTTCTTTCTGTGAAGTTTTAATTATACCGTATTTCCGTATGTATGTTATGAATGAATGTATGTTTTACTTTGTATTTGCTTGGTGGCACCTTTACTCATACGGCATCTCACTCCTTCTCGGATGGGATCGCCTACGTATGGGAAGGGGGTGTTACAGTTTGTGGTATCAGAGCTCCGGTTTAGGCGTTTCTGGGTGTTGTTGTGACTGTTCTGAGTTGCTTAGATGTGTATGAGGCTAGATCTGTGTTGGCTGATACGGTTGTTTCTTGTTTGTTTAGATGGCTTCTAATTCTGCTCGTGGATCACTTGAGGAATCCGCCGAGAGTGTGAACCCTCAAGCCGTAGATCCATCGATTTCTGTGTCGGCTCAGCATGCTAGGGTCCAGCCCGAGGCCGCAGCCATGCCCTTTGAGGCTATGTTCAGACTGCATCAGGACATGGCTAGGGTTTTGTAGAGAGTGACTGCTCCTAGAGCACCTATGGAGAATTTGAGAAGGGCAGGAGTTGAGGATTTCTATGGCACTGGTTTGAATGAGTCTGAGATGGCAGAGAAATGGTTAGATAAAGTAAAGCGTGCTTTGAGAGAGATTCGGTGTCCTCCCGACCAGCAGGCAGAGTGTGCATTAGTTCTTCTGCAAGGGTCTGCTTTTGAATGGTGGGAATTGGTTTGCAGGCATCCTCAGCTACCGGATCCGATTACTTGGGAGTTCTTTGAGGGTGAGTTCACAAAGAAGTATATTACTCAGGCTTATAGAGATGCGAGATGGGCGCAGTTTTTGGGTTTGAGACAGAGGGCCATGTCAGTAGCAGATTATGAGAAAGAGTTCAACAGGTTATCTCGCTATGCTCCGCGTGGAGTTATGACTGATGACTTTAGATGCAAGCATTTCGAAGCGGGGTTAAATGAGTCTTTGAAGATTGCTTTGATTTCTCTGATGTGCATACCTGGGGTCAATTATTATCAGATTGTAGAGGCTGCTGTGAGAGCTGAGTTATCTGAGACTGTGATGAGAGAGAGAGCTCAGAGGAGGAATTCTTCTCGTGGAGGATCTTCTTCGGGTAAGAGATCTAGGAACCCACAGGATGAGTCATCACCTGGTCCGGCTTCTAGAGGTAGACGACAGGGTTCTGCAGCTGTGTCAGGTTCTGGTAGGGGTGGTAGAGCTGAGACTACATCAGTTTGTCCTCATTGCAGTAAGACTCATCGGGGTGAGTGTAGGTGGCTCTCCGGTGCATGCTTCAGGTGTGGGAGTTCTGAGCATCTTTTGGCCAGTTGTCCGAGATTGCATGAGGATTCAGGTTCCCAGAGAGAGGCCAGCAGGGTTGGTTCGAATGCTTCTCAGGCTACCCGTGGTAGAGGCAGAGGTAGAGGTAGAGGTGGTCGGCATAGAGATGGAGCTGCTTCTGATACTGTTGAGCATCCTCCTCAGGGTGCCATTAGAGCTTATGCTATGAGAGCCAGAGATGAGCAGGACGCGCCTGATGTTATTGCAGGTAAGTTCCTACTCCATGACACTGAGTTGTATGCTCTAATTGATCCTGGTTCCACACACTCATATTTGTGCACAGATAAAATTGTTGATAAGTTGCATGCAGTTGATCAGTTAGATTATGAGATTTGTGTGACCAGTCCATTAGGGCATAGTGTCAGTGTGAGTAGAGTCTTTAGGAATTATCCTCTGATTGTTGAGGGAGTTGTGCTTCCAGCGGATTTGATTGAGTTGCCTTTCAGAGAGTTTGATTTGATTCTGGGTATGGACTGGTTGGGTAAGCATTGGGCTGTAGTTGATTGCCATAGGAAGACAGTTGTGCTTCGGGATAGATGTCAGTCTCTTGTGTTTTTGAAAGGTTTGGGTGCTAGTTCTGTGAATAATGTGATTTCTGCGATGCAAGCCAATAGGTTTATCAGGAAAGGTTGTGAGGCTTTTCTAGCAGTTGTGTTAGATTCCAAGAGAGATCAAGTTCAGATTGAGGACATTCCTGTAGTGCGGGAGTTTAGTGATGTATTCCCGAGCGAGTTGCCTGGTTTGCCTCCTGTGAGAGAGGTTGAGTTGTCCATTGAGATTATGCCAGGTACTGCACCTATTTCGAGAACACCTTATCGAATGGCTCCTGTAGAGTTGAGGGAACTTAAAACTCAGCTACAAGAGTTATTGGATAAGGGGTTTATTCGACCTAGCATATCTCCTTGGGGAGCTCCAGTTCTGTTGGTCAAGAAGAAAGATGGATCTTTGCGGATGTGTATCGACTATAGGCAGATTAATAAAGTTACAGTGAAGAACAAGTATCTGTTGCCTAGGATTGAAGATTTATTTGATCAGCTTCGAGGTGCAGGTGTTTTCTCCAAGATAGATCTTCGATCAGGGTACTATCAGCTTCGAGTTCAGGATGCAGATGTGGTTAAGACTGCATTTCGGACTAGGTATGGCCACTATGAGTTTCTTGTGATGCCGTTTGGTTTGACAAATGCTCCAGCGGCTTTTATGGATCTGATGAATCGTGTGTTTAGGCCATACTTAGATCGATTTGTAGTAGTGTTCATTGATGATATCCTGGTGTATTCCAAGGATGAGAGTGAGCATGAGGAGCATCTCCGATTGGTTTTGCAGATGTTGAGAGAGCATCAGTTGTTTGCCAAGCTTAGCAAGTGTGATTTCTGGCTTCGAGAAGTATCATTCTTGGGTCACATTGTTTCGGCCAGAGGTATTCAGGTTGATCCAGACAAGATTGAGGCGATAGTTGATTGGAAAGCGCCTAGAAATGTTCAGGAAGTGAGGAGTTTCCTTGGTTTAGCAGGTTACTACCGTCGGTTTGTTAAGGGTTTTTCTGTGATTGCTGCTCCGATGACTAGATTGTTGAGGAAAGGAGTCAGATTTGAGTGGTCAGATAGATGCCAGGCTTGTTTTGATCGGTTAAAGCAGTTGCTTGTTGAGGCTCCTATTCTTATTCAACCCATTTCGGGTAAAGAGTTTGTCATTTACAGTGATGCTTCGGGTGTTGGTCTTGGATGTGTGCTGATGCAGGAAGGAAAAGTAGTGGCTTATGCTTCTCGTCCGTTGAAGCCACATGAGAAGAACTATCCGACGCATGATTTAGAGTTGGCAGCTGTGATTTTTGCTTTGAAGATTTGGCGTCACTACTTGTATGGGGAAAAGTGTAGGATCTTCTCGGACCACAAGAGCTTGAAGTACTTCCTTTCACAGAAGGAGTTGAACATGAGACAGCGCCGATGGTCAGTCAAAGCGAGTCATTCAGATTCTGGAGGATATGATGAGAGCTTGTGCTTTGGATTTTCCGGGTAGCTAGGACAGATATGTGTCGCTTATGGAGTTTGCCTACAACAACAGTTTTCAGTCGAGCATCGGTATGGCACCATATGAGGCTTTGTATGGTCGTCAGTATAGGACTCCGGTTTGTTGGACCGAGCTATCCGAGAGATCTATGATTGGACCAGACTTGGTTAGAGATACTGAAGAGAAGATCAGAGTGGTGCAGCGGAATTTGAAGGCAGCCAAGGATCGACAAAAGTCTTATGCCAATTTGAAGAGGAAAGACGTACATTTTGAGATCGGGGACAAGGTTTTCCTTAAGGTTTCACCTTGGAGGAAAGTGCTTCGGTTTGGAAAGAAAGGCAAGCTTAGTCCTCGTTTCATTAGTCCTTATGAGGTTTTGGCTAAGGTAGGACCTGTAGCCTACAGATTGGCGTTACCGATGGAGTTAGCAAAATTGCACGATGTGTTCCACGTTTCGATGCTTCGTCGGTACAGATCAGATCCTTTGCATGTACTTTCGGTTCAGGATATTCAGGTTCAGCCAGACTTCTCTTATGATGAGGAACCGCGAGCTATTCTAGCCCGAGAGGTGAGGCAGTTGAGAAATAAGCAGATCCCCTTGGTCAAAGTGTTATGGATCCATCATGGAATTGAAGAAGCGACTTGGGAACCGGAAGAGTCGATGAGAGCTCAGTATCCGCCGTTGTTCAGTTCAGGTGAGAATTTCGAGGACGAAATTCTTATTAGTAGGGGAGAGTTGTCACACCCCATTTGTCCCCTAGTAGAATGAGCCTGTCTGTGTGAGCATGCATGTGCATGTGTTCAGCATGTCATAAGGGTATTTTAGTAAAAATGCATGTTTTTGGGTTTATTATTATGTGGGTGCATACATGACATTAGTAATGTGAGTTAATTGGGAATTGCTTGAGTACATTGGAGTATACCATTGTAGGGTGTTTTTAGTTGAGTTTGCATTAGATGTGTGTGATGTGTGGGGTTAGGGTGTGAGTGAGTAAGTTCCACCACCAAGAGAGTGACATGTGTATTAGGTTAGGGAAAATGAATAAAGAAAAGAAGTAAGAAAGAAGAGAAGATCAGATTCACGTTCTTTCTCTTCAACCTTCATCTTCTTCCTCCTTTTCCCTTTCCTAAATACTGCTAACTGTTAATCAAGTTGTGTTGTGGAAATTGCTCACTCTTGCTTCTAACTTGGTAAGTTACTGCATTCTCCCCCTTATTCTCCATTTGTTTCTTCTTCTTCTTTTTCCTTGAGTTTAGTTTTAACTTAGGGTTTACATTGTTGGATGTTTGTGTTTAGTTGAGGCTCCTCGCGATCCCAAAGGCAAGGAGATTGCTGGGAGTAGTGGGACTAAGTGAAGTGAAGCTTAGAATTCAGGTTTGGGAATTATATTTGTGAGTTATGGTTGAATTGAACTTGCTGTCAATTTCTAGGGTTTATGTTATGGAATGTGGTTAGGTATGATTGTAATTGTAATGAATGTTGAATTAAGTCGTTTTTATGTCTTTTGGATGCTTAAATGATTTTCTGGAAGGTAAGGACTGATTTGTGTGTGTTGACTCAAGTTTAGAATTGATTCTGAGATCTGGGAAATTCTGGAAAATCGGGTTACTGTAGAGAAATTCCCGTTTTGTTGTCTGTCGCGTGACTAGCCAAAGAGAGAGGCAAGTCACGAGACGTGACTTTATGTCACGACTCGTGACCTGCCTGAATGAGGCCAGTCACGAGTTGTGACTTCCTGTCACAGCTCGTGACCAGCCGAGGAAGCCAGTCACGAGACGTGACTCTCAGTCACGCCTCGTGACCGGCCTGAGGGAGAGTCACAGGAGACAGTCACGCGTGACCTGTCTCAAAGAAGCCAGTCACGAGACGTGACGCCCAGTCACGGCTCGTGACCGGCAAGAGCGAAGGCGTGACCAGCCGAGGCACGTCGCGTGATCTGCGAGGGACGAAGCAAGTCACGAGGCGTGACCCACAGTCACGTCTCGTGACCTGCCTTGAGAGGAGGCCAGTCACGCCTCGTGACCAGCCAACCTCACCCGTTACCCCGTTCAGCCCTTTTTCCGAAATTTCCCGGCTTTTGATTCAGAAATGAATTTGGTGTTTCTTCTGAATGGACTTATATTGTGGTATGATGCATGCCATACTTTTATATGCTTTGATATAAATAATACCATGAATTTCTGATGAATTCTATTCCGTACTCTAAAATGTGAATTGAATGTCGCATAGCCTGCTAGAGTCAAGTAAGTGGATAGTTAGGCATGCCTAATAGAGTCTTTTAGCTGTAGCCCTCAGTTCAGTTTAGACCCCGATTAGGTCCCCGTTTGGTTCCTCGCGAACCCTTCAGTATTAGGATCTTGTTTAAGATCCCCTCAGTATAAAAATATTGTGCTTTAATAAAATGAATTGACTTTTGATTTGTACCTGTGAGGTACCCTCAGTATTCGATTCGTACCCGTAAGGTACCCTCAGTACACTCGTTATCCACTATCTAGAGTCAGCAGGTGTTCATTAATTAATTGATTGAATTGCTATGTTCTGAATTGGATATAAACATGTGGGATCTGAATGAGTATAATGATGGGACATATGTTCAATTAATATGGAAATGGATATGTAATTGTGATGCAAATGTATGGCTTTAATTTGTGAGCATGACTACTTGGATATTGTTAAAGCTATTGCATTTTGAATTGTGATTGTGAAATGCCTTGACGACCATTGTGAATGGCCGTCCATAATTTATGTGTGTTTTTCCCACTAAGCGTTTATCGCTTAGCACGGTGTTTTTACCCGTGCAGGTGCGGAAGGAGTTTTGATCTGAGAGTCGCCGTCATCAAGCCAACACAGAAGGGTTTAGTGTAGGGCTCAGTTTTGTATCAGTGATGATTCTTTTTGTATAGAACTCTCTGTATCAGTTTTGTTTCAGCTTCCGCTTTTGTAATTATATTTTGGATATGTAATATTATTTTGTATCAGCTAGTTGATCAGAACATTATTGTAATGCTTTATTATAGTAATGAATGATCAGCTATTGCTTTTCTTTCTGTGAAGTTTTAATTATACCGTATTTCTGTATGTATGTTATGAATGAATGTATGTTTTACTTTGTATTTGCTTGGTGGCACCTTTACTCATATGACATCTCACTCCTTCTCGGATGGGATCGCCTACGTATGGGAAGGGGGTGTTACATTGTACTAAATAATTATTTATAGTTGATAGTTGATGTATTATCATAATATTCTTGTATTTTGTATTATTGATGTAAGTAATGAGTGGATGATATTTGTGATTTATTATATGGGTGTGTGAATGGACCTAAATTGGAGGATGGGCAAACTTGTGTTGGAGTTTGAATTGGAGTGGGTTGAATGAATATATGTTTATTTGAAGTGTAAGGACTTTTTGTTTACAGGGGGATAGGCAATATTATAGAGAAAATTCTGCCGAAATTTCGGGAGAATTAAGTGGCATATTTTTGAATTTGATTGAATGAGTAGAAATTAAATAGTTATATGACAGTTGGGCATAATGAAGAAAAAAAAAATTTTTACCTGGATTTCGGAATAATCTTAAGAGTCGTTTTAAGACAATCAAGTATTCGTGCAGTAACACTAGAATCGTAGTGTGCGTATAGTTTAAGGGTGTTACAATATATGTCTATTTTGTTCCTCCCCGCTAAGCGTTATCGCTTAGCACGAGTTGTTTTCCCGTGTAGGTGACAGGTTCGGTTCGTGTCGCGTATCTGCAAGGTCGGCCACTAAATGCTAGAGTTTTTATTTTGTATTTGCTCCTATATCTTTTTGAATATGTAATTCTTTTTGGTAAATTTGGTATATGTATTTAAGGACCCTTATGTAATTTGGATATTGTATATTTCGTTATTATATTTGTATTGGAGAGTATATCCTTTGCCTCTATGAATGCTTCCGCTTGTGCGCATGTTTATATGTATTGTAATGTGTATGTTTGTCGTGGCACTCCGGTATCCTTCCAATGGAGGTATCGGAGTGTTACAGGAGATCCTAACCTAGTCAGGAGTACTTTTGATTTAGCAAGCTGAAATGTTTTTCTAATAAGATTTTGACTCCAATTCTATAAATAGAATGACCAAAAGTTTGAAAAGGGACACATCTCCAAACAACCAGCACAACGTTAATATTTTTATCATTTTATTTTCACTAGGATTTTATCTATTTTTCTTCATAATTGACCGGTCTGACCTATTTTGCTTGTCCCTATAGTTCAAGTCGGTCGATATTCAGTCACGACCTCATTAAAGTTCAGCCTTAATTCGCCAAGCAATGCTTACCTTGAACCATAGTGGTTATTTTCTAGTTTGTTTTCTTTTTATTGTAATCTTGTGGTGATCTACCACAATATTTTTATTCAATATTATTTTAAGGCTTTTTCCTTAATTTCATATTTTTGAGTAAAACATTTTATTACCAAAATAATTGTAAAAACATACCAAATTATCCTGAATTTTTGAAATAATTATATCAAATTGTACGGAATTTTTAAGAAAATAATAATACTTAATTTTAAAAATGAGACTAAAAATTGTAAATACCAAAATTGTAAATTGCCATGTATAATCCTAATATTTATGTTGGAAAAAAAAAATGATGTGCATTCCTCAAAAATGTGTGTAACGTGTAATGCGAAAATGTAATAATTATTTTTGACAAGTGGCAGTATGTAGACGGCAAACGCCTCAAAAAAGTTGAATTATTGCTTGTTTTTAGCTAATGAAAAGCAAGATAATTACGTCAAGAATTGTATCACACACTCTTTAAACATGCATGCTCCATTCCCATTCTCCATAAAAAAATAAATAGTCAAACGACATTAAAAATTTCGATAATTGATCTTTTTATTTTTATTGTTAACCACATTATTATTATTTTTTTTTGAAACCAACAACATTAAATCTTTATTTAACAAGATTGATGGAAATATAAATGCTCAATTAAAAGTCCGTATGGCCAATTATGTTTGTATATTTTGCCAAATAAATTAATTAAAAAGGTACAAAAAAAAAAATGAAAAAAAAAACTCCAAATTAAATCAAAATGCAAACTTGTTTTATCTAATTGTATGCGATAGCAGTATTGATTAGGTATTTTTTTTTTTATCAACATTCGGTTACTTATTTAATTTTTTTAAAGAGTTAAATGCGGTTGAATTTATAATTAAAAATAATATTTTTATTAATGTACACTATGGACACGTTTGGTTCGCTGTATTGTATTAGCCTGTATAGTATTAGTCTGTATAGTATTAGCCTGTATAGTATTAGTCTGTATAATATTAATTTGTATTATATTATACAGTGTTTGGTATAATATTATATTAATTTGTATTATTTTATATTGTATTTGATATATAATAGTATATTGTATTATTTTTAAATAAAATTAAAAAATATGAAAAATTAAATTATTTTTAATATTATCAATTTAGACAAAAAAAAATTAATTGTAAAATACAATTTTTTAAAAATGTGCAAAAATTTCTTGAAATATAAATATATAATAGTAGATAAATTAACAATCAAACAAGCAATTTAATTAATAACATTCAATTATATAATTGAAATATATTAATAAATGTGTTAAAATTAATAATTTTATACATAGTCCCATAACAAATCAAAATAAATAAACTTAATTATTATTATTTTATTATTTTAGACATAATCCAATATGTAACAGGCTCATAAGTAGAAAATCATGCAAAAAAGAATTTAATAATAATAATAATAATAATATTCAAACTAAATAAATTTAATATACTATTATGACACACAAAATATATATTCACAAAATAAAAATGATAATAAAATAATAAAATAGAATTTATATAAAATGAGAAAAAGTAAAAATAAGGATAAACACCGTATTAAATAAACCCAGGGGGGAATGATGTACTATTTTATACTGTGTATATAGGATAAAAACTAAATGTTGTATTATATAATACATGTATTATTTTTTAGAAAAATTAGCCAAACACCCTCTAATGTATTAGCCTGTATTATTTTATGCTATCCTGTATACTATACGGAAAAACAAACATGGCCTATATGTACTAAATAATGATAGAACATAAAATTTTGTCCATTCAATTAAAAATTTAATGTGATTAAAATTGAAAATAGAAGGATTTGATGAAGAAATATTTTAATACAGACACTAAAAATAAAAAGTGAAAGTTTGTGGTTATAAAAATGTGTTTTGTGAATAAAATATTAATATCATATAAATAAATATAAGAACCCATAAAGAGTAAAAAATAAAAAAGAGATAAAAGCCTTCCGAGCAAAAGATGATGAGTAGATAGCAACGTGGAGCAAAAATAGTTCACCAACTCTTCTTTCTACTACAATCAATAAATCTCACCTACAAAATTCATATAAGCCGAAGCTCATTAAATTAAACCAAATTCAAAGATCGGAAGGCATCACAAGGAAAAGAAATAATGGATGCCCAACAACAACCCGCAGTTTGTGTTCTTGATGCCTCTGCTTATGTGGGTTTTTGGATTGTCAAAGGCCTTTTGAGCAAAGGCTACACAGTCCATGCTGCTATTCAAAACAAAAATGGCAAGTTAATTATTCATTACTTTTTAAATTTAACTTTCTTTCGTTATTGAGGGTTTCATTCTGATTATTATTTCTTTCAGGGGAGACAGATATTGAAAAGAAAATAAAAGAAATGGAGAAAGATTGCAAGAAATTGGTGGTTTTTGGTGTTGATGTTTTGGATTATCAAAGCATTTTAATTGCTTTAAAGGGTTGCTCCGGTTTGTTTTGCTGTTTAGACTCTCCTGACGGATATGATGTAAGATTTTTTTTTTCTTTCTTTTCCTCAGTTTGGGGTCTAATTTATCTGATTTAGGATTAATTTTTTGGTTTTTGATTAATGGGTATTATATATTTATATATATATTGCAGGATAAAATGGCTGATTTAGAAGTAAGAGGAGCAATTAATGTAGTAGAGGCATGTGCACAGACTGATAGTACAGAAAAGATTGTGTTTAGTTCTTCTTTGGCAGCAGCGATTTGGAAAGAGAATATTTGTAAAGAAGTTGATGTTGATGAAAGATCTTGGAGTAATCAAGAATTTTGCAGGAATTTGAAGGTTTGCATTTCTGCTACTTAAACTTTGGAAACAAAACTTAATTCAATTATTAATGGAAAAATGTATCACCGCGGAATTTTTACTATTAAAATAATATATTTTTATTTTACAATATTTAACTTTTAATTGTTTTTTTTACATATTAAATTTTTAGTAAATAAAAAATATGAAATTAAACTGTATGTTCCTTTGGACACATCTTTTATATTTGAATCTTAATTTTAATTTAATGTTTTTTTACATACTTTTTGTCAATTTAAAATTAATTATCATTTTCAATTGATAATTTAAGTTATAATTAATATAAATGTTAAATATAATCCGTCAAATCAAAATTGGAAAGCAGATAATAAAAATGCATAAAATTAATTGTATTGTTTAATTTCACAATTTTAGTTTAGTGATAATTTAATAATCACAAGTTAAAAGTTTAAAAATTTAATATTATAAAATAAAAATTTAAAAATTTAATAGAAAATTTCGAAAAGTTATCAGACTCAATGATACAATTTTCCATTATTAATTCAGTTTACTTTTCTTAGTTGTCATTTTATGATAGTCAAAAACGGTGTTTGCCATTTTGAATAGACTTCGAAGCGACTGGATACATTGCTGTATCATCATTTATTTTTTAATATCTTAGGAATACGATAGTGTGTTTCTCCTGTTTTGAGTTCTCATTTAAATATTGGATTTCTACTATTCAACATTGTTTTTTTTCCCCCTAATGTACTAGCCATCTTTTTAAAGTAATACCAAGTTTTGCTTAAAAATTTTTGTATTTATGCACAAATAGACAAGTAAGTTAAGCTATGATAGGAAATCAAAATTTTTGTAAGTACCTACCGTCAATTAATTTGATAATATAAATCAGATTGTCCTTAAGTTTGGCGTTGCTATTTTTTCTCCATTTTCTTTTCCCTTTGCCTGGGTATATTACCTGCATCTTGATCAGCAATTAATTAGTATTCCAGAAAATTTAATTTCATTCCCTCCTTTTTTTTCAAAAAAAAAAAAAATAAATAAAAACAGAAGAAGAAGCTTGTTAATGGTGTTACTGTTTTTTTGATGAATAAAATTAAAATTCACAGTTATGGTATGCCCTGGCAAAGACACAATCTGAACAGGCCGCTTGGGCTTTAGCAATGGACCGAATGCTTAATATGGTTTCCATCAACGCTGGACTAGTCTTGGGCCCTGCTGTCACTCAACAAAATCATCGTTCTACTATCTCATACCTCAAAGGTATATTTATTTATATCATTTTCTTAAAAAGTTGAAAGTTTTCCAATTCGAGACATTATAGCTTTGACTAAATATAGTTTGATTTACATGTGTAGAGAAAAATTCTCCATGTCATGACTATAAATTGATAAGGATATCAAAATTTGCGGGTCAAAATTTATTGTTCAAATTTTGTTGTATTTAATAAAGTGTGTGAAATGCTAATTTATTAACAGGAGCAGCTCAAATGTTTGAAAATGGTGTATTAGCGTTTGTAGATGTGAACTTCTTAGTTGATGTTCATATTCGAGCTTTTGAGGATCGATCAACCTGTGGAAGATACTTTTGCTTCAATCAAATAGTGAATACTGAGCAAGAAGCTGTCAAACTTGCAAAAAGTTTGACCCCTTTAATATCGTTTCCAACAAGGTAAATTTAGTACTTTGATGATTTAATTTATACGAATTTTAATAAATTAGGACTTTTATTTTTTCTTATTTTATGTTTTTTCTTTTAATTTTTTAAAAATTATAGGTATGAGTATCAAGGGAATGAGGTCCATGCTAAAAGGTTAAGGGCCAAGAAGTTGAACCAGCTGGTTGGGATCGAGGGGGCTGTCTATCAGAAATATTATTGTACCATGGAATGACCTGTTTGGCCTAAATTGTTACCGCACATGAATGCTTTTCAAGCCATCAACCCATCAAAGTTCAAATTTCTGTATATATCCTCTGTATTGAAATTTCTTCTCTCATCTAAAGGCAGTTTCAGATTACTTTTACCCCCTTTTTTAAAGAATTTATATTATTAAAACTTTGCTATTATTTATTAAATCATACTACTATCATCGACAATAATTTATATAACTTCAAGCCAAGGGACGAAAATACGTCCAGCCCCGGGGGCCACTGCCCTTTCGACTCTCTTTTTATAAAAAATTTAGTGTGTGTATATATATACACACTAACTTTTTATTTATTATCTATTTAATTTTTATAAAAGATCAAGCTAATTTAAAATTGGTATAAAAGATTAAGCTAATTTAAAATTGGAATAAATATAAGTTTATATAATAACTAAAAAGTTAGTATATATATATATGTATATATATATAATTCAACTTCTATAAAATTATATTTAGTCCAATATTAAATGATAATACTCATTATCAAATTGGGCAGAGTAAATCCTAGCCCAAAGACCAACAAAAGCCAAAGGCCTAACACAAAAACTAAAAGCTCAAAACGCAGCCCGATCGGCCAGAAAGCCCAGCGTGTGACAAGTAGATGCCCAAGGCACCAAGAATTCGACGGCGCTACGCGTTCGATCACTGACACACGCCAAAACCCATGCGTCCTGCTTGCTCTCTTGTCACATCGCCGCTTATCTACTCTAACACAGGAGCAAACATATCCTGACACCAGAGTAGACCACTTAAGTGGATTCTCACACCCACTATAAATACCCCGAGGCACAGTAGCCCTAGGTAACTAATGAACTCATGAGACTCTCTCTCACTACTTTCTGTCTCTAAAGCATTACTGATTTAAGTTTCGGGCTTACATCCATGTCCGACTTGGCTAGTCTTATTGCAAGAACAAAGTGCTGCTGATCCTATATATCGACTCACACATCAACTACCATACGACCTTCTATAGGTTTTGACATTTCGATCCTTATCATTTGGTGCTTTCATTGAGAGACTGTGGCGGATTCAATATGCACTAGACGTTCTGGATCAGAGAGAGATGACCAAACCAACAACAATTGAGGTAGATTGACATCTACCAGTAGGTAGGATGAACCTCAAGAATCCCCCGCTCATGACCATCTAATTCTTGTACTCAATGAGTTCATGGCACAGCTAGACAACACTCCCATTACTATAGAGTACCTAACAGGAATTCTTGGTGACTTCAACAAAAGTATCATGCAATCCGTCCGAAAGGCAAGCAGCCTTAGACCTCGATGAAGGACTTCGAGGTTGATGATGGAAAAAAAAAAAGCTGAGAAACAAAGGGATCGTGATAAGGGATCCAAAAGAAAGGAGACATGTTAAATTCGGCTTTCACTCTGATGCTTGCAAGACGGGTAAAAAGAATAAAGGAAAAGAGAAAATGTTCCCTTTAAGCGGGGACCTTGCCTTCTGCCATACAATCCATCATATGGTCCAAAGCGATTGCAAGCACCCTTGGTTCTTATGGTAGATGACCTACCATGCGAAGACACCCTAGCTAGAAGGCATCTGTCTGTCAGTAATGCTGCCTCCCCTTTCTACCGGCAGATCAGAGAAGTTGAATTACCTATCGGGTTCAAGAAAATAAAGATTCCCAAATACACGGGCAAATATGATCCAAAAACCCATATCTCCAAGTACCTTGTGTAAATCCAGATGTACTCTTATGACAATTAGATCTTCTGTAGAGTTTTCCCCACAACTTTTGCAAACGGATTGTAAGGACCCATAATATATCTTAGATGGATTTGCATATGTCTAGGGCCTAATGGTAGCCAAAAATGAGTAATTGAATAATTGAACTGGTTAAGTGTATTGAGGACATAATCAAAATTAAGTGAAAAGTTAAGGGCATATCAGTAATTCGTTAAATTGTAACTTAAATGGATGGATTAATAAATATTGTATGTCAATGTTTAATTAGGAGGTAATTATATGTCAAACATATGTAGAAACAAAAGATGAAAGACCAAATGGGATATCTTACAAAAAATCAAAGAAGGGCCAAAAGAAGATTGACATTTACTTTGGATAATTATCAATTGATGGCCATATAAAAGTGGCCAAAGTGGCTGGCCATTTGACAGAAAAGAGAATAGCCATTTTCTTCACTTAAGCTCTCTAAAAATCTGCTAAAAAATGATTCTCAAAGTGGAAGATAAGTTCAAGTGCAATCAAGCTAAATAGGTAAAGGAAAAATCATATTTATTTCTTTCTATTCCCTTTTCTCATTAAGTAAGTATAGTAAGTATGAGATGAGAAATTAATTGTGTTAATTGTGATTCAAATGGCTGAGGGAATCCGGCCAAAAAGGAAGGGAGAAAAGAATGTTAAATGTATAACATGAAGTATAAATCGGTAAATGAATGTACTTATATGTATGGACTCTGAATGTATATTATGATAAATACTTATGTAATTTGTTACGCATGAGTGATTCTTTAATGGTTGTATAAATTTATATGTTTTAAAATATTAGTATGGAAATGAGCATTTCATACGTAGGTAATATAATTGGATATTTGTTATAATTTGTGTTTAATATGTCAAGAATGTCCATAAGGTTTAGAGAGATACTTAATCATGGTATCTTTAATATGTTAAAACTGGATTTAAGGATTTCATTAGGTATTTTAATTTGGTGATAAGATGAGATGTGTATTTGTAACACCCCCATACCCCCTAGGAGGATAAGAGAGTGCACACTACAGAAAATGCAACGTGGGATATGAGATCACATGCAATCGCATAACATATTCAAATCTCACTATAAAATAAAACAATAATACGGAAAATGAAAATACTAAATTGTTCCACTAATATGTTACAATGTTCGAAATCACTATTATAAGCACTAGTTCTTTAACTTTACATATTCACTTAGCATATATTATCATTACATTTACAATACGACCATCGTTACGAAAGCCTTTAAAAATCTCTATACCCAACTCCTCTACTATTCTTGTGTTGGCCTTGCTCTTAACAGGACATCCTTGAACTTAACGCTATCACTACTACCTGCACGGATTAAGTACCCATGCTAAGCATAAAGCTTAGTGGGAAACTATAATGATATGAATGGCCTCTCACAGAAGTCGTTTATGCATATACACACATGGAATCAAACATATTTACACAATCATTTATTCAATTATTTACGATGCATCACAAGTCACACTAGTAGTCATTTATGTGTTCTTTATACTAATCATACACATAACATGACATACATAAAATAAATATTGTCACATAACAATTATGGTAATCAATCATGTTCATTTCATTGCATTATTACAAACACTTTAATTATACATAGATTAACATGCATTCATACATTGTCACTCAACTAATTCCCAGTCACTTCACAAGCATGCACTTATAGCTTTAATAGCACTGAAACTTTTATATTGCCTAAATCCTCATTGATGGTGGATAACGAAAAACACTAGATACCGACAAGCAGTATCGAACACTAAAAGACATAAGTCTCGAATCACTGCGAGACATAAGTCTGAAATCACTAGGATACCAAGCGGTATCGGACATTGGGCAACTTTCAGTGCAATCGCTAGGCAGCTGCATTCACTGACCTTTATAGGCATGCTTATCTATCCATGACTATGCACGATTCAGGCACAAATATAAATTGTACGTGTATGTACTACTTCACTTTGCACAATATTCACTAGTTCACTTTACATAACATATACTCATTTATCCTGTTAAACCAATGCACATTTAATTATATTCATATATCAATTACGCATGTCTAAAAACATGTATCAAGACATGCTATATGCATTTCACTGTTATTTTCATGTGGTTCAAGTACACTATAAGCATTTTATCATGATTTAATCATATATGGTCATATATTCATTATACATGTTCAATATCACTTGTCATGTCATTTTATGTTACTATCGATAATTAAATACCATGTATACACTTAATTTCTTTATTAGCCTATTATGCCATAACATTATTTACATATATTTTCAAGTTACATTCATCTATATACTTATTTCATAATACTAGACATGTGTTGGACAAGTATCAAAAACTTTATTGAAGTTCAGGTTCGATTTGGAAAGAAAAATGTATAATATAGGCTGAAAATTGAGGTCACACGGTGGTCAGACATTCTTGCCTGTCTTGTGGGGTGACGAAAATAGGTTTTTAAGTGGCAGAATGCTTTTACACGACGGTCAAGAATTCCTTACCGCCATGTAAACCCATTCTGCCCCACTCTACACAGGGTAGACTCTAACTTCCAACTTGTTTTGCATTTTTAAGTTAGTAAATGTCATTTTAAGCCAAAATGGTTTTCTAGACTTTTGTTTTCCAATGTCTTAGCTTTCCAATGGTACCAACTACACATCAACTCTAGATATGATTAAAACAATGAAACTGCTCCTATAACCCGGACATAACAAATACCCTTAAGTTTTATCCAATTTTGGGTCACTTAAAGCTAAAATTAGCTCATAGTCATTTCTATGACTTATGTAGGTATAGAAGTTATGACTCAAATTATACTGGAATCATATCATTTGGAGGCCTATACACTAAATTATAACCAAAATATTGACTCAGGGTCAAGTGTGTCCCGACACAGTTTTTCACTAACTCTATTCACATGCATAATTTATCACTTTTCAAGCCAAAACTCATCACAGCCATCACATATCAACATAAACACATTCAATTAAACTCACATCATATATCAAAGTCCAAATTTACATATACATAAAATTTTAGTTTTCGATCCTCTTTAGGCACCCAAAAGTTCCGTCAAGCTCCCTTTTGGTCTCACTTGCTCTCTTCCTCTTCATGACCATATTTCTTCCACCAAAAAGCATCACAACTCACGTGAATCACCTTCTAAATAATACATAATTTAGCATCATACAAAGAAGAGAAGAAGAGAGGGTGAATTGACCCAAAACTCACCTTAAAAGCCCTCAACTCTTGCTTGATATTCCAAAGCTCTCATCAAGCCAACTTGAAGAATGAATTGATAGAAGAAAAAAAGGAGAAATTAATGAGTTTTCAGCCAACAAAGTGGCCGATTGCCCTCTCTCTCTCCTTCAACACATATTGTCACACCCTGTTTGCCCCCTAGTAGAATGAGCCATGTGTGTGTGCATGCGTATGTGTATCTTGGCATGTGTTTTAAGGGCTTTTTGATATAAAGGCATGTTTTAAGAGTTTTGTAAGCATGTGGTGCATGTATGTTATGAAGGTGTGCACTAGTTGGGTTTATGTTGTGTGTGAGTGCTCATACCTTGGTAAGGTGTTTTAAGTTAGGAATGCATAGTGTGTGTGTGTTCAATGCCTTGTAGGGTGTGAGTGAGCAAGTTCCACCACTAAGAGGTTGACATGTGTATTAGGTTAGGGAAAAAGAATTAAGAAAAGAATGAGAAGAGAAAGGGGAAACCAAAAGCTCATTCCCGTTTTTCCCCTTCTACCTGCATCTCCTTCTTCCTTTTTCCCTTCCCTAGTTATTACTAGCTAGAAATCAAGCTTTGGTGGTGGAAATTGGTCACTCTTGCATCTAATTTGGTAAGGGTGTGTTGAATCTTGAATTGGTTTTCTTTCTTCCATCTTTTTCTCCTATTCATATTTTCTGGATTAGTTTTAACCTAGGGTTGTTCTTTGTGTGTGTTCTTGCTGGAATTGTGTTTAGCTGAGCCTCCTCACAATTCCAAAGGCAAGAAAATTGCAGGGTCTAGTGGGACTAAGCATTAGGAGCTAAGGATTTCAGGTTTGGGATTATTCTGATATGTGTTGGGTGTTTGATGATTTTGTGTGGTTTGGATGCTAAATATTGGTATGATGTTTATGTGTATTTGGTACATGGGTTTTGATGTTTTTAGTATGTTGAGCCTAGAATTTAGTTGGGTGAGTTTAAGATTGTGATTTTGGTGAATCATGTATGTATGAGAATTGTTAAGTGTGATTTCTTAAGGTTAGAATTAATTAGATGATTATGTATGTTTTTGCATGATTGGCTTTGTATTTCAGGTAGGTAAGGTAAGTATGAGGTTGGTGTTGTGGGTTTAATGTGTGAATTGTGATGTGTGTGGTTTTGGATTCAGAATTGGAGTGACAGTCTGCGATTTCTGGAATTTCCAGAAGTCACACGGCGGTAAGACCTCAGCTCACCGCCGTGTGGATCGAGGAAACCTTCAAAAATTGCAAGGCCGTGGTTTTACACGGCGGTAAGGGAAGGACTATACCGCCGTGTAAAATGCTACTGCCCAGATATGTTTTTGAACTGTGAGTTTCACACGGCGGTATGGGTTTCCCTTACAGCCGTGTGAAATGCCTCTGGTTGGAGCTGTGTAAGACATCTTACACGGCGGTAAGGATCGTTCCATACCGCCGTGTAAAATGCCTCTGTCCAGCTGTGTGGGACATGTTACACGTCGGTATAGACTAAGCCATACCCCCGTGTAAACTGTCTTACACGGCGGTATGGATTGACCATACCGCCGTGTAAAACGCTTCTGTCCTCCTTATAAAAATTTTTGACTTCCTTCCTTTTCACTCCTTTTCCACTTGTTTTTTTATTTCTATTATTAATTAGTGTTATTTTATCTATCTAACATCATTTGATTGTATGTTTTGCTATGCTATAATAGTATGTGTTATATGTAATAGTAAAGTGAGTTATGCTCAAGTATGAACTCTATAAATGTGATGAATATTGGAATGAAAATTGTGTTATGCATGACCTGCTAGAGTCTAGTAAGTGGATAGTTAGGCATGCCTAATAGAGTCTTCTAGCTGCAGCCTCAGTTCAGTTCAGACCCCGATCAGGTCCCCGTTTGGTTCCTTGCAAACCCCTCAGTGTCGGATCTTGTTTAAGGTCCACTCAGTAAAATGTTTTGAAATTGATAAAGTAAAATGGTTTCCGATTCGTACCCATAAGGTACTGTCAGTTATCGATTCGTACCCGTAAGGTACTGTCTGTATACTCGTTATCCACTATTATGAGCCAGCAGGTGTTATGTGTTCTGTCTACTATGTATTACTCCGATATGATTATGCGAATGTGATATGCAAATGAGTTTAATAATGAGATGTATATTCAGTTAATATGATTATGAACATGAGTATGTGATGTGGAATGTATGGCTTTAATATGCAAGTATGTTCATATATTTTCATATACAGTGTTATGTTATGGATATTTGCATTTGCCATTATGAATGTGTTATGCCTTGACGACCATTGTGAGTGACCATTCATATCATATGTGTGTTTCCCCACTAAGCGTTTATCGCTTAGCGCGGTGTTCTTACCCATGCAGGTGCGGAGGATATTATTGCTTTGGGAAAGGCGCCGCCAGTCAAGCCAACACAGGAGGGTTAGTGTTAGGGCTTAGGTCTTTTGTAGTAGAATGATTCTTTTGTAATAGAACTCTCTCATATTTTTATAGCTTCCGCATATGTATTAATCTTTTGGGATATGTAATCTTTTGTATTTTTCAGCAAGTTGATTAGAATAGTAATGTAATGGATATTGTTATATTAATGCATGATCAACTGTTCCCTTTATGGTTTGCAAAGTTTTTAATTACCCTGTGTTTATGTATGTATACTTTAGATGAATGTATGATTTGTATTGTACTTGTGTGGTGGCACCTTGACTCATACGACATCTCACTCCTCATCGGATGGGATCGCCTATGTATGGGTAGGGGGTGTTACAGTTTTTGGTATCAGAGCCTGGTTTAGGCGTTTCTCGGTATTGTTGATGTGTTGTTGTGCATAGATGTGTATATGTCTAGACTTGTGTTGGCTGATGCAGTTGTCCTCTTTTTTGTTTTAGATGGCTTCTAACTCTGTTCGTGGATCACTTAAGGAGTCCGTCGAGAGTGTGAACCCTCAAGCCGTAGATCCTTCAATTTTGGTGTCGGCTCAACATGCTAAGGTCCAGCCCGAGGCCGCTGCCATGCCTTTTGAAGCTATGTTCAGGCTATCACAAGACATGGCTAGGGTCTTGGAGAGAGTGACTGCTCCTAGAGCTCCTATAGAGAACTTGAGAAGGGCTGGTGTTGAAGACTTTTATGGCACAGGTTTGGATGAGTCGGAGTTGGCTGAGAAATGGGTAGACAAAGTGAAGCATGCTTTGAGAGAAGTGAGGTGTCCTCCTGACCAGCAGGCAGAGTGTGCAGTGGCTTTACTGCAAGGGTCTGCTTATGAATGGTGGGAATTGGTTTGTAGGCATCCTCAGCTACCTGATTCGGTTACTTGGGATTTCTTTGAGGGAGAGTTCACGAAAAAGTACATAACTCAGACCTATAAGGATGCTAGATGGGCACAGTTTTTGAGCTTGAAACAGAGGACTTTATCGGTTTCAGAGTTTGAGAAAGAGTTCAACCGGTTATCTAGGTATGCTCCATTAGGTATTGTGACTGATGAGTTCAGATGCCGTCATTTTGAGGCAGGGTTGAATGAGTCCTTGAGGGTTATGCTGATTTCTTTGATGAGCACTCCTGGGGTGAACTATTATCAGATTGTGGATGCTGCTATGAACGCTGAGAGATATGAGTCAGTGTTGAGAGAGAGGGCTCTGAGGAGGAACTGTGAGCACCGTGTCCCGGAGCGGTCCAGATTAGAGATTACCCTATGATGAAATTGGTATTCGAGCCTGTATAAACGGTTTGGATTTGGAGGCTTTAGTCCCATGTTCCACGAGAAACGAGTCTTTTTACCTTTCGTAGGCAGAAGGGGGAAAACAGGGAGTTTTTAAAGTCCAAAAAGCATGTTTTTCTCAAGAGACGACCAGCCCGTCGGTAAGCGGCGAGCCCGTCGGATGAATCCTTGTGTCAGAAGGATTCTTCCAACGCTCGTTGGCCAAATTGGCAGGGCCGTCGGATGAATCCTTGTGTCAGTTGGATTCTTTCGACGCCTGTCGGTCAAAGTGTTAGGGCCGTCGGACGAATCCTTGTGTCAGTAGGATTCTTCCGACGCCCGTCGCCACCACAGACGCCCGTCGGTCATGCCAAGCTTATAAAAGCTTTGAATTTTCTCATAGAGAGGGTTGGAAAAATTTTTAAAAGGGGAAACTCTGCCAAAATTCGTGTGTGTTTTCTCTCTCTTCCGACAAACACATTTCTAAAAGATTTAATTAATTCAAGAATCAAACCATCAAAAGGAACTAAATTCAATTGGTTTTCCTAAGGTTTTGATTCCAAAAATTCGGTTTTCAAAGAAAATTAAGAAGGAAACAACTTATTTTCCTCATTCTTGATTTTTATCTTGTTTTCTCGTAGAGTGTGCGGGAAGCCTTACAACAACAAGGAATCCAACCAAAAAGGTTATTCCGAGGGTAAATATTTCGGACCCTTTTCTTTCTTTATTTTAGCTTCATTTTCAATATTGTACTTGTTTTTGCCTTCATTTTCGTCTCTTGTTATTATTTTTCTCGAGTTTGGTGTAAAACTTGCTTTTTGATTTTGGGAAAACATCTGTTTTCTGGGACAGAGGTGACCGATGGGTCATCTGGCATCGGTCACGTTTGAGCATAACCCGTCGGTCACCCCTACAGACGGCTTCCTTCGAGTGAGGGACGGGCCGTATTGGTCACCTTAACCGACGTCCGTCGGTCATCCAGCATAGCCCGTCGGTGGGTTCTGTCCCACATTTTCAAATCTTTTCCTTTCCCCTTTTTTGTTCATTCAAATTTTTATGTTTATTTGTAACCTTCTTTCTGTATTTTAACATCCTTTTGACTTGTTTTGTGAGAGTATATTTCCGTTTCTTGGACTGGATGGAGCTTGATGGAGTCCTCGCGTATTTGGAAAGCTTGTCTAGTTTAGTTCCCTATCTTCATATTTTATACATATTCCATGTATTTATTTATCGCTTCTCCTATATATGACAAAATTATTGTATTTCTCGCTAATGTAAAATCGGCCAAACGCTTTATATTTAATAAACTGAACTTTTTATAAAATCAAGGACCCAATGTCCTATTCTTTATCCAATAAAATTATCACAATAAAAATACCCATTTAAATAATGATGCATGCGAGGACCAAAGTCCTCAAAATAAGCGATGCCCCGATTCGTGTATGTATCGCACATTTATAAAAGGGAGTTGTATTCCGCTCCTTGTGTTATTGTAATTTATCGCTTTCATTATTTGTACATTTACCGTTGAATAAATGCGTTTTGATCCAATTGCATCGTGTGGAGAGAGAGCGAATTAACGAATATTAAAACTTGATCATAAAATAATCAAGGTACAAATAGATGTGAAGTCCCGAACCCAACTCTGGTCTTTGGGCTCAAAGAGGCGAGAGGTCTATCCGATCACTCATTGGAATTATGACCTCCAAGACACCTCTTGTGTCACGAGACTTTGACGTTAATCCTAGGCTCCTTAGGGCGAGAGGTTTACCTTCTAAGACCCCTTTGGTTGGCCCAAAATGGATATTAAGCGCAGTCTTAGGCTCTCCGAGGCGAGAGAAACTTTCCCAATATTCTATTGGGTGGCGACTCCATGAAACCTCCTTGTTGCCAAAAATAGACGCACTTATAAATATCTTTACAAGTTGCCAACGGATCCTCAATTGCCCGATCGCCGGCAAGCGGGCGGTCAGAGGGGCGGCCGCGGGGTCCGGCGCGCGTCACAGTGGCGACTCCGCTGGGGAAATTTTGGTTCGAGTCTTCGATTTGAAAATACCTCGTTTAACATTTATGATTAAAGTTTAATTCATAAATTCGCTTTCTCTCATTTCCATTTGCATCCCATTAGAGCCTTAGAATATGTTAGATTGGTCCCTTCTTAGCCTCGGTGCATTCCCGAAGCACAATCCTACGTTCACTCAATATGGGGAAGTGTTTAGGATAATCACCAGCCCAAGCTTCGTACCTAACGGTATATCAAATGATGACCCGATCGATCGTTATGCTCGTGATGAGCTAGACCTGTCGGCAGAGATCATGCTTGGGTAGCCTTAAAGTAACATCTCCCTTGTCCAAAGCTCATATAATGGCCGTAGCTACTTTCCATAGGTGATATAAACTGTAATTCCATGCTTGCTGTATGGATCCCTATGTATTGGACGAGTCCAGATGTCTTGCTCGGTAACCTAGCCAAAGGCTTTCATGCCCCGGCAGGTCCATGTCGAAATTTTTGGAATGTCCAAATACATGATGATCATTATCCATTCGCTTGTACATTAGCATAGGAGTGTCATACTGCTGGTTTTTCGCCATGCACCATGCGCGTCCACTGGGTCCCTTGCTAACCCTTGGGCTAATCCCGCCTAAGAAAGAGACTGCACGACTACGTGTGTGGGAGAAATAAGGGTGGAAGGACCTACCTGCTTGCTTGTGTTTTGTGGGTGTTGCATATCATGACCACGCATTGCATCTGCATTCCACGCATCACATCTAATGCCTTGTCCCTGCAGCCATCATAGATCTGCCCAGGTGGACTAGATCGCCTACCGGACAGCTGATCCGAGTTCCTGCATCTGAACTGCTAGATAGAGAAGGCCTTCCAGAGATCTTGCCAAAAATCAGCTGTACCGTATCTTAGATGGCAAACTCACCTAGGGGAGATAATGCCACCAGGGCCATGATTGTAGAAGAAGTGGGCCGACGGTTTGAGAAATTTGAGGGCAGAATGATGAACATGCTAACTGCTTTGGCACAACAGATGCTCCACAGAATCCACCACCTCCTCCTCCCGTGAGACAAAATGAGCAAGAAGAGGAAAGAGCTAAGAGACAAGAAGAGCCTATTCGGCCGCCACCAATAGAGCTAAGGTCAGTGGCTTCGGGAGGTCAGAGAAGAAGACCAGCGCTGAGGATAGATGATGACAGGGATGACGAAGACGACAAAATGAGTATTGCATCTGAGAGGGGGAAGGCAGCCCAAACTGATGAGTTCATTCTGAAAAAGATGGAAGAGAGGTTTGAAGCCATAGCCCGTATGCTGAGTAGAGGTCAGGGGATGAACCTAGAGGATAAAGAACTGGAGGGAGAAGATCCGATTATATACAACTTCAAGATGCCTGATGTGCCAAAATTTGACGGTACCTCTGACCCGACTGCCCATGTGAAGCAGTACTCTCTGGTCATGAAAGGGACCACTTTGTCTAAGAGGCAGAAGGTGGAATACTTTTGTTTGAGTCTGACTGGCCCTGCCATCGATTGGTATCATAGCCTCGATCGTCGAACTAAGGAAGATTGGGATTTACTCACAGAGGAGTTCTTGAGGCAATACGATTGCAACACCAGGATGGAGGTGACCCTGAAAGACCTTGAATTGCTCCAGCAGAAGGCCGGGGAATCTTTTCACGATTATCTCACCCGTTGGCGGAACAAGGTAATGGAAATGCGAAGAAAGCCAGACACCCAAGACCAAATCTGCCTGTTTATCAAGAATGCGAGCCCATACTTGAAGGATGGTCTGAAGATGAAAGGGTTGAAGGATTGGGAGTCTCTGAAAGACATAGCCATTGAAGCGGAAGGGGAGTTCTTGGCTCGGAAAGCTAGCAATGATAGTTTTGCAAAAAGGACTAACACCGGTCAGGGAACCAGTAGGCCAACCGGTCCCAGTGGTAGCACCAGAAGAACAGTTGAGGTGTCTGCTGCTGACGCAACTACCCCGAGGAAGTTTTCAAACTTAGGGAGGCCACTGTCTTGGGTCTTAAGAAGGTTGATGAAGGAAGGAAAGTTGCAACCCCTGGCTCCTAGGCCTGCTATGACGCAAGGGAAGCCAGGTCACAAGGACAATGAATACTGTGCATTTTATTAGCACACAGGCCATCTAACAGATAAGTACAAGGCGCTGAGGCACTCTATTCAAGATTTGATTGATGACAAGCAGATTTCCGACCCTGAGAAAAGGGAGGACAAGAAGAAGCCTGGTTACAATGCCGTACCGCCACCAGTTTTTATGATTGGATCCAACTTGCCAGAGTGGTACGTACTGCAGGACTTATATGGGAGCAGGGGTATTGCTGTTGTTTGGTTTGAGGACAAAGAAGAAGGAGCAGTAGTGGCAACCATTGATTGTTGGTCGAGCAGTGAGAGCGGTGGAGAGGCCGAAGAGGAAGGAGAAGTGGGCTCTGATTTGTGGAGCTCTGATGAAGATGAAGAAGAGGTAGGGGCTGTGACAAGAAGTGGGAGAGTGGTCCCCGAGATCACAAGGGTACCAGAACCAGTGCAGCCATCGACGGAAAAAGAGCCAGAGGAGAACCAGATTGTTAAGCAGTTGAAGAAGACCGCAGCTCAGATATCCATCTGGGATCTCTTAAGACAGTCCCCTTCTCACAAGCAGAAAGTGGTAGAGGCCTTGACTGAGTCCACTGTTGCCACCACAATTTCCCCATCGAAACTTTTGGGTCTAGTTAAAGGAGGATCGGGGGAGAGATTGGTTTTTTTCGATGCCGACCTGCCAGTCGAGGGTCACAATCATAACCGACCCCTGTACATCAAAGCACAGATTAACGACAAGCACACCGCTTGCGTTATGGTAGATGATGGATCTTTTATCAATGTTTGCCCTCTAATAGCTCTTCAGGCTTTGGATTGAGTGAGGATATGCTCAGTGAATCAGATTTGACGATTATAGCCTATGATAATTCAAGAAGACAAGCCTCGGGAACATTCAAGACCCTGGTCAAGATGGGACCCATTGAGGTAGAAGTAGAGTTCGTGGTTCTGCCCATCCCAGCTAATTTCTCAGCCCTGCTTGGGAGGCCTTGGTTTCACAGATTAGGAGGAGTACCATCCACGCAACATCAAATGATAAAATTCCCGCACGAAGGGGAGGTGATAACTATTAAGGCGGCCAGGGAGAATCAGGTGTCAGCTCTTGAAATTGCTAATCAGCCTTTCAGTGGCTTCCACGTGTCAATGATAGGAGAAGAGCACGGACCAGTGGATAACCCAGCAGTGGTTAACATGATGAAAAAGATGCACTATCTCCCTGGGGCAGGTTTGGGTAGAAACTCAGGGGCTGCAGACTGCGATCACCACTCGAGGTCAGAAGAACCGGAAGGGTCTGGGGTACAGAGGCGGTTTTGGCAAGAAGAAGACGAAAGATAAGATACCTCACCTCTCAGAGAGTTTTGTGCCAGCATCCTCAGTATGTGCTTATACTGGTGAAGATGAGCCATAGTGGGTAAATGGGAGGATTGTCCCCAGATTTGAAATCTTTAATGATATATTTGACTGGGATGTCGGGGTTATCAAAACTGTTGGGAACTTCTGGGATGAAGAGGTCGTGACTCAGTGCATTGCTTGGGATAGATGTGAGCCCGAAGAGGTTGTCACCGAGAAGATGTTATTTGCCAGGCTGAAAGGGAAAGAGAAGATGGCAGAAACAGAATTGAGAATTGGGGATTTAAATATTTCCTCAGGCGCGCCGGAAGGGCCTCTGCTGAACCAAGTAGTTGATGAGCAAGCTGCAGCAGCATCAACCTCTAGGGAGGCAGAAGAAGACTCTAGCTTAGATTGTCTTTTTATCCCAGAACTTTTTTATGATGTAAATGACAATTATAATATTATTAAGAAGGCAAATGATTTCTCTTACTTGTGCGATGTTTCCAATAATTTCAACATGCATGAACATGATCATATTCCATCAATTTTTGATATTGATTCCACTGATACAATGCCTTTTAATCTTGGAACCTCGAAAAATCTGAAGGAAATTCTAATAGCATCAAATATAACTCCTGATGAGAGAGAAAAATTTGAGAGAATACTAAGAAAACATGAAAAAGTCTTTGCCTGGACCTATGAAGACATGCCAGGGATCGATCGAGACGTAGCAGAGCACGCCATCCCAACTTATCCAGATTATAAGCCCGTAAAACACAAGTTGAGAAGGCTCAGGCCAGAATGGGCAGACAAGGTCAAGGAGGAGATTCGGCAGCAGATCGAGGCCAAATTCCTTGTTGAAGTGCAGTATCCTACATGGTTGGCCAATGTAGTCCCCGTAGCGAAGAAAAAATGGGAAGGTCAGGGTATGTGTGGATTATCGAGATCTGAACAAGGCTTGCCCTTAAGATAATTTTCCACTACCCCCACATTGATGTGTTGATAGACAGTGTCGCCAACTGCGCGATGTACAGCTTTGGGGATGGTTATGTGGGCTACAACCAGATCCTAAACAAGATAGCTGACCGGGTTAAGACCGCTTTCATCACAGAGTGGGGGACCTATGCCTACCGAGGTCATGCCTTTTGGCCTAAAAAATGCAGGGGCCACATACCAGAGGATGGCGACCAAGATTCTAAGTGACTTGATCCACAAGGAGGTAGAGGTGTATGTCGATGATATGATGTTCAAGTCAGCCACCCGAGAGGGCCACTTTGAAGCTCTAGAGAAGTTCTTCACCAGGATCGATAAGTACAATCTGCGACTTAACCCCAAGAAGTGCATCTTCGGAGTAACCTCAGGGAAGCTGTTGGGACATGTCGTCAGCCAGAGGGGAATAGAAATTGACCCAGACAAGGTGAAGGCCATCAGAGACATACCCGTGCCGCAAAAGGAGAAGGATGTAAGGAGCTTCCTGGGCAAGCTGCAGTACGTCAGCCGATTCATTGCCAAGCTCACTTCGATATGCGAGCTCGTTTTTAAGCTGCTTAGAAAGAATCAGCCTGTGGTCTGAAATGAAGACTGCCAGAAAGCCTTTGACAGCATCAGGGAGTATCTGTTGAATTCGCCAGTGTTAAGGCCACCACAACCAGTCAAACTGCTTATCCTGTATCTGGCAGTGGAGGACAGTTCTGTGGGTGCCATGATGGCTCAAGAGGATAATTTGGAGTGGAATTCGCAGTTTATTACCTCAGCAAGAAGTTCCTGGCTTATGAGATAAAATATACTGAGGTAGAAAAGATCTGCCTCGCAGTGATTTGGGCATCAAGAAGCTGAGGCATTATTTCCATTCGTACAGAGTTCAGGCAGTGGCCAAGCAGAATCCGTTGAGATATCTGCAAGAAGCGCCGTCTTTGCTTGGTAAGATGGGGGGGTGGCTGCTTTTGCTATAGGAGTTTGATGTTGAATACATCACTCGTAAAACTATTAAAGGGCGAGCCGTAGCCGAATTTCTTGCTGAGCATCCTATTCAAGGGGACACCCCCGAGTTCTCCTTTCCTGATGAGAGCATAGTCGTGATTTCTATCCAAGGATGGCAGTTACACTTCGACGGGGCAGTGAATAAAAAGGGGGTCGGAGTTGGAATTATTTTGACAACCTTAGATAATGAGAAACTCCCTCTAGCCAGGAAACTGAGGTACAAAGCAACCAATAATGAAGTCGAATATGAAGCATGCACTTTCGGGTTAGAAGCTCTAGCTGCTTTGGGGGCAAAGAATGTAGAAGTCTTTGGTGACTCATCCTTGGTGATTAACCAGATTCGAGGTGAGTGGGCTGTAAAAGAAGAGCGGCTGGTACCCTATGTTGAATATCTGAAGGAGATGTGTGGACAGTTTGAAACCTGCACTTTCCATTTCGTGCCAAGAGATGAGAACCGTCTAGCTGATGCGTTGGCAACCCTAGTGTCGATGTGGGATAATCCTGAAGGGGTAGCTATGAAACCAGTGCTGATTTCGAGTTCTGAGAAGCCCAGCTTTGAGGTTAAGCCAGTAATGGAAGTAGAAGTGGCTGATGGAAAACCATGGTACTTTGACATTATGAATTATTTGGAAAATGCTAGGTTTCCAGAGGAAGCTACCGAGAAAGCCAAAGAATGATCCGGAAGCTATCTACTCAGTTCATATCCTTGGAAGGAGTGTTGTACAAAAGACAGGCAGACGGGATTCAGCTCAGGTGCTTAAATGAAAAAGAAGCCCGCAAGGTAATGGAGGAGACCCATGTAGGCGTCTGTGGGGCTCACATGAACGGTTTGACTCTGGCAAAGAAGATCATGAGGCAAGGCTTCTATTGGCTTACGATGGACAATGACTGCTCAAAGTATGTCAAGCAATGCCAGTTATGCCAACAGTACGCAGATTTGAGACATCTACCAGTATCAGAGCTACACAACCTGACATCGCCTTGGCCTTTCGCTGCTTGGGGGATAGATATTATTGGAGAGATTCGCCCTACGACATCCAATGGGCACATATACATCATAGTCGCAATTGACTATTTTACCAAGTGGGTAGAAGCAGAATCCTTCAAAAAGATTGACGCAAGGGATATGGCCAAGTTCATAGAGAGAAATATGATTTGCAGATATGGCCTCCCTCACCACATAGTGTCTGACAACGGGGGTCAGTTTATAGGGGAGACCAGAAAGCTCCTTGAGAAATACGGTATTGAGCACCATAAATCTTCTCCCTACCGACCACAAGCTAACGGCGCAGTAGAGGCCGCCAATAAAAATGTGAAGAGGATCCTATCCAAGATGGTCCAAACTTACAAAGACTGGGCAGAGAAGCTACCCTTCACACTGTGGGGATACAGGACAACAGTAAGGACATCTACGGGTGCTACGCCATATTCTCTGGTATACGGGACGGAGGCAGTATTGCCAGTTGAGATAGAGCTCTGATCATTGAGGGTGATTATGGAAGCCCAAATTTCGGAGGCTGAATGGGCACGACAGAGGCTACATCACTTAAATTTACTAGATAAGAGTAGGCTGAAGGCTTATTATCAAAATTAGATCTAGCAGAAGAGGTTGGCCAGGACATTTGGGAAGAAGGTGAGAAAGCATCCGCTGAAGGAAGGGGACTTAGTGTTCAAGCAGATGAGACCAGGTATACCGGATATCAGAGGAAAATTCAGACCAACCTGGGAGGGGCCGTATATCCTTAAAAAGCCGTTGTCCAAAGGAGCTGTAATCTTGTCGGATAGCGATGGAAATGAATTCAAAGAACTGATCATTGTCGATAGACTCAAAAGGTTCCATGGCTAAAGACCAAAATAAAAAGAAGAGAATAAAATGCCCTGCAGGTTGAAAACCGAAAAAGGCGGCCGTGCTAAAATTTGGCGCCTCGACAGGATTAAAACCAAAAAAGGCGTCCTGTGCAAAAATAAGAGGCACGAGAGAAAATGTCCAATCGTGAAAACCCGAGAGGGCCGATTGGTAATAGGAGTTGATGCTGTTAAAATTTGGTTTCATGTATTAATAGGGCGTACACGGTCGAGTTAATGTCAAAACTGATCATGTATGCTGAAATTACATGGAAATGAACACAATTTCGTGAAATAAAGCAAACATTATCCTTTTCATTTTTGTTATTTTCTAGTTTTGCATTAAAAAGCAATGTAACACCAAAAGAAATACATATGTAAGCTAAGCTAAGTCCTACCATTGCTCTCGCTGACCAGATGCTTGAGCCCTCGTGTCCTATTGTCAGATGCTGGGCTGAGGACCCATTTCTTATACTCGTTGGTTGACGCCTCAAAGTGATCGCCGAACCTCGGAATAATAGTCTTCACTGGTAATTTGCTCCACAGCTCATGATATCTAGAGGCGAAGGCAGCAGAAAGAACCCCTCCCCGAAAAGATAAGGGAACTCTCACCACATCCTGGGTCATCCCGAGCTGACGCGCACATCGAGAAATGATGCAGAAGGTGGCTTGACGGAGCCCACAGAGGGGAACACACCCCGATGGCCCATCAATGACCACATGAGACAGTGGGAGCCAGGCAGACATGAAATTGATGTCGTCATCTGACAGTCCGCCAAATCTGGTAATGCCTTCACCTGCGGTGGCACACTCACACAGTCGTCGACGCGGAAGGAATGGCTCGGCGAGTATTGTGGAATGACCCGAGGAGGTGGCTCAGACAGCATCCTCAGTTTCTCTTGCAGCCAGACCTGAAAAAAAAAGCCGCTGGAGTAAGTAGGGTTTACTTCAGGCAAAAGTAAGGCGAAGGGTTGTGTGAAAATCCGAAAGGACGCACCTCCCGCTAAGAAAAGCTAGTTTGAAAATCCATAAGGGATGCACTACTTTTAAAATAATGACGTACCTGGAGCAATAAGGGGCTACCGGTGAAAGTAGTGGTGGATCCAGAGCTCACGAAGTCCAAGCCCAGAATGGTTTCAGCTAGATTGAGTGGGAAGGGTGATGATCCCCGATGAAAGTCGCTCAGAATCCGGAACAGGTGAGGATCGCCTGTCATACCCCCTGGGACAACAGTGAGAAAGTTCATCATGCAAAACAGAAATATGATGATCACCCGGTATGTAGGGACACTAGTGAACCGATCTAGAGCCTCGATCAGTAACTCCAAAGTAAAGGGGGAGCCCAGAGAAACTAGTCGAGCGGCCTTAGAAGGGGGTCTGCCAAGAGCCATAGCTATATCCCGAGTCTGAAGTAGACCGCAGCTAGGGGGGTACCAGGCTCTAAGAATTGCAGCTAGTTCTTCAGGCAGGGGGCATAACTCCTGGTAAGTGAACCGGAAGACGTGAAACCGGGGGTTCCAGAAGTGGGTCGCCGCCAGAAGAAGGTTCTGATCAATTTTGACCCGACGCAGATGTTTTAGCCTAGAAAGGGAAGACAGGGCGCCTTTTTCCCAAGTGTGTTTGTCATCTGAGATGCGATGCATTCTTTGGAGAAAAGGGGAAGACATTTTGAGAAGAATGAGGAGCTCAAGATGTTGGGAAAATGAAAAGACACAGAAAAGCATTTTTTTAGAGGAATTTATAGAGAAGTTTCACCGACGGCCTACCCGTCTCTCACAAGAAACGGCCAGCCCGTCGGTCGCTCCTAGAGATGCCCAGCCCGTCGGTCGCTCCTAGAGACGCCCAGCCCGTCGGTCACGAAACTCTATATAAGGGCGAGTGACAGACAGACCAGCGGCACTGTCACTTTCACTCCCCCTCTCAAAAACGATTTTTTTTCATTTTTTCTGCATTTTTAAGCATTTCTTCTCCTTTTTCTTGCAATTTCTTCGTCTTTTCGCGCTCTCCACTCACTGGACGCTCGGACATTCATATTTCTTCAGTTTTTCTACACTTTTCGCGACTGCAAGTAAGTAAAACAACTATTCTACTTTTTATTTAATTAATTTCTTCTTTATTCTTTTTTTTAGCCTTAAAAATGGTTAGAATACTTTAGATATTTAGGGAGAATGCTGCCCGTATTTAGTTTTGTTAATACAAACAATCTGAGCCTTTGCATGATCACATAGAAATAGGACTTTTTTATACCTTTGTCGCCTTAAAAATAGGCTTTCTAGCGCTTTTTTTTTTTTTTTTGAGGTCTGAGGCCATTATATTCTGTTGTTGGGGGCACACTCTTGCCGGGGTGCGTCCTGTTTATATATATTATTGTTATTGTTGAGGCCTGAGGCCTGTTTTGAGGCCTTTTTTATGCAGGAGGTTGGGCACACCCTTGCCGGGGTGCTGCCCAAATTTTCGTTTTTTATTCTAGAATTGATTATTTTTTTATGTATAACGCACGTCTCGAGGCCTGATAAGCCCACTCGCATTCGTTTTCAAAATATCTTTTTTACACCAAAATGGGGGCACACCCTTGTCGGGGCGCTGCCCATTTTCACTAATCTTTAATTGTTTCTATGCCAATGGCATGTTTTTCTTCTCTGCTTTTGATGTGTATGAAGCATGCTGAGTTACATCCCTTAACGGGATGTTGCCCATTTCTTTCTTTTATCTATTTTATTTCATCTCGAAAATGAGCTTAATAACGTCTTTTTTCCTTAGATTTTCGTTAGCTAACATCTCTTTTACAGGATGCCTCCCAGACGCAGAGCACCGCAGGCCCAGCCCGAGGTTGAGGTTCCAGGATGGATGGACGGTGAGTCAGCCCAGAGGTACAGGGCGCTTGCTCAGGTGGAGATCCGGGCTAGTCACTTTGTGTCTCGGCCGTTCCTAGAGGCCCTAGGGATGGCCCCGGAGATCGACATGCTTATTGAGGGCGCCGGATGGACAGAGTTCCTTGACCCTGCTTTCCAGACCTTCCCTGAGGCCACCCGACAGGTGCTAGCCACCCTGCGATACGGCGGTTTTCAGATATCAGATACAGAGCCAGGGGTGGTGCAGTTTTGGTTCGACGACCAGCATTTCAGCATCACCAGACAGAGGTTTACGCAGGCCATGGGGCTTCCCAGAGAGGAGGGGGTCGAGAGCCCACGGCGAGCGGTGAGACGCGCCCATTGGGCGGCCATTGCCTTACCAGGAGTGCTGTATGACCACGATACAGCAAAGAGCACCGTACTGGTGTCTCAGGCACTCCGGTACCTGCACAGAGTGCTATCCAGCTCATACCTTGGTCGAGCTGGTAATCCAGGGTCGCTTAACGCGGCTGAGATCTAGAGCCTCTGGGCTATGGTGGCAGGCCAGCACCTCAACGTTAGCCATGAGATCTTGGCTAACTTGGTCAGAGTTGGCAGAGGACTGACACCCGTGGTGATAGTAGGGGGAGTCATCACCCGTTTGTTGTTGGGGTTAGGAGTTACCCCGGATAGGCTGAGAGGACCCCTGGATGAGGTGATACATGTGGATGCCTCCGCAGCGGTACAGATGGGGATGATTTCGCAGCTGTCAGGGCAAGCAGAGGCCTTCAGGCTGCTATTTATCCACGAGACCAGGCGGGTCTTCTCCCTTCCGCCTTTGGATCTAGATCCGGAGCAGCTAGAGCAGCAGCCTCCTCAGCCAGACCCAGAGCCAGAGCAGCAGCCTCCTCAGCCGGAGCCAGAGCCTCAGCCTCCGCAGCCAGAGCATAAGCCTCCTCAGCCTCCTCAGCCGCAGCCCGAGCAGGAGCTGCCTCGGACTTCGATGGATTTCGATGTGGAGTTCACCATGGACGAACTGTTCAACACTCCACCGGCATCCAAGGCGCCGACTCCTGCTCCGTCACCGAGTACCAGGGTGCAGCAGTCAACTTTCAGGCCCCCCGAGAGGTATCACCCATACTTCCGGGGCGACCCGGGGGTATCTTCCTCCACAGCCCCACCGCCAGAGCCAGCATAGCAGCAGCCAGCACAGCCTGATTTCTCCCAGCTCCTCACTGCTATGTTTGCAGCCTTCAAGCGACGACAGGATGAGAGAGACAGAGCTTCACAGGAGAGGTTAGACCGTCAGCAGGCTGCTATCCAGGAGCAGTCCCAGATGATAGAGCGGTTGGCCCAGAATCAGGCCGGCTTTATTGAGCAAGTAGTACAGGAGAAGGCTCAGGTCGTGGAGACCTTTAGGGATGAGCAGGTGAGGATGGTAGAGCAGATTGCCCAGGGCCAGAGGGAGCTAGACAGCAGCTCGCTCATGATCTGAGGACGGCCCAGGACCAGGCGTCTCAGAGAGTTGATTTGACTTTACAGATGATCGATGAGTCACTCGACTCCCTGAGATCTCGGGTCTAGGCGATAGAGGGGATCCTTCCTCCCTTGTCCCAGACCACGAGGGAGTTTAGGGAGTAGACAGAGCAGCGCCAAGATCAGATGAGGAGGGCCGCCGGCGAGCAGACTACTTAGATGAGCTAGGCATTCAAGAAGTTAGGAGGCATAGTCTCAGAGACTTTGGAGATCATGAGGACTTGCACCCAGCCTTTCTTGGATGGCTATGCTTAGATTAGGTTTAGACAGGCCCATAATACTGAGGCAGGACCCTCCACAGCTCAGCCTCCACCCCCGACACAGCTAGCTCCACCTCCACCTCAGCCGGGGACAGTGCATATATCAGACGATGAGGATCCCGACGAGGAGCCCTCCGACTACACACCCCTCTGATGTTCAGGGAGTCATTTTTTTTGTATTCTTGTACATTTTCACTTTGTATATACATTGTACAAAAATGGATATTTCTAGTGAAAAACTTTTGTTTTCAGTTTTATGCATTTATTTAGTTATTTATGATTCATTCATATTACAGATAAGTATATGTTTTCACATTTGCTCATATTCCAAAATGATGATGACATAGCAAACAAAAGTGAAACAAAAAATGAAGCATGATATGGTAAACAAAGCAAAACCACACCATTCATAGACATGTTAAAGGATAACAATTCAAACACGAATTGACAAAACTTTTTATTACACAGGTATAGAGAAACCTGGATTCGGACACAAGCGTCGATCAAAAGTCCGAACATGAGCACCTGAGATTCGTGTCTCCTCGAAAAAGGAACCCAGCAAGGTCTCCTCCTCCACAAAGTCAAGCTTATGGTCAGAGAGTACCGCTTCTCAACAATCAAAGTTGTAGTTAAAGAACACTACTCTTCACCTCGAGACTGTGGTCAGAGAGTACCGCTTCTCACCCATCGAAGTTGCAGTTAGAGAAACACTGCTCTTCACATCGAGTTTGTAGTCAGAAAGTGCTACATCTCCTCAACCCTGCGTGAGCCGAGATGAGGCCAGCAGAAGCAGAAGTTGCAGTTAGAGAAATACTGCTCTTCCCATCGAGTTTGTAGTCAGAAAGTGCTACATCTCCTCAAACCTGCGCGAGCCGAGACGAGGCCAGCAGAAGCAGAAGTTGCAGTTAGAGAAACACTGCTCTTCACATCGAGTTTGTAGTCAGAAAGTGCTACATCTCTTCAACCCTATGCGAGCCGAGACGAGGCCAGCAGAAGCAGAAGTTGCTGTTAGAGAAACACTGCTCTTCACATCGAGGTCGTGGCTAGAGAATGCGGCATCTCACCAACACCTACAGGTCAAGATGAGACCGATAGGGATATCTCCACCAAATAGACTAAGACGAGGTCTACCCGGTAAAAGGCACGGAAGGTAAGAACCGCCACAGGTACGCTTTTTTCCTTTCTCTCCTTTCTCTGAGTTTTGGCTTGTCTAGGCTCTTGTGCACTAGCTTCCCCAAAACTGGGGGCAACTGTGAGCACCGTGTCCCAGAGCGGTCCGGATTAGAGATTACCCTATGATGAAATCGGTATCTGAGCCTGTATAAACGGTTTGGATTTGGAGGCTTTAGTCCCATGTTCCACGAGAAACAAGTCTTTTTACCTTTCGTAGGCAGAAGGTACAAAAAGTATGTTTTTCTCAAGAGACGGCCAGCCCGTCGATAAGCGGCGAGCCCGTCGATCGGAGGTTGGCCCGTCGGATGAATCCTTGTGTCAGAAGGATTCTTCCGATGCCCGTCGGCCAAATTAGCAGGGCTATCGAATGAATCCTTGTGTCAGTTGGATTCTTCCGATGCCCGTCGGTCAAAGTGGCAGGGCCGGCGGATGAATCCTTGTGTCAGTAGGATTCTTCCGACGCCCGTCGCCACCACAGATGCCCATCGGTCGTGCATAGCTTATAAAAGCTTTGAATTTTCTCATAGAGAGAGTTGGAAAAATTTTTAAAAGGGGAAACTCTGCCAAAATTCGTGTGTGTTTTCTCTCTCTTCCAACAAACACATTTCTAAAAGATTTAATTAATTCAAGAATTAAACCATCAAAAGGAACTAAATTCAATTGGTCTTCCTAAGGTTTTGATTCCAAAATTCGATTTTCAAAGAAAATCAAAAAGGAAACAACTTATTTTCCTCATTCTTGATTTTTATCTTGTTTTCTCGTGGAGCGTACAGGAAGCCATACAACAACAAGGAATCCAACCAAAAAGGTTATTCTGAGGGTAAATATTTCGGACCCTTTTCTGTCTTTGTTTTAGCTTCATTTTCAATATTGTACTTGTTTTTGCCTTCATTTTCGTCTCTTGTTATTATTTTTCTCGAGTTTGGTGTAAAACTTGCTTTTTGATTTTGGGAAAACTTCTGTTTTTTGGGACAGAGGTGACCGACGCCCGTCGATCACGTTTGAGTATAACCTATCGGTCACCCCTACAGACGGCTTCCTTCGAGTGAGGGACGGGCCGTATTGGTCACCTTAACCAACGCCCGTCAGTCATCCAGCATAGCCCGTCGGTGGGTTATGTCCCACATTTCCAAATATTTTCCTTTCCCCTTTTTTGTTCATTCAAATTTTTATATTTATTTGTAACCTTCTTTCTGTATTTTAACATCCTTTTGACTTGTTTTGTGAGAGTATTTTTCTGTTTCTTGGACTGGATGGAGCTTGAGGGAGTCCTCGCGTATTTGGAAAGCTTGTCTGGTTTAGTTCCCTATCTTCCTGTTTTGTACATATTCCATGTATTTATTTATCGCTTCTCCTATATATGACAAAATTATTGTATTTCTCGCTAATGTAAAATCGGCCAAACGTTTTATATTTAATAAACTGAACTCTTCATAAAATCAAGGACCCAATGTCCTATTCTTTATCCAATAAAATCATCACAATAAAAATACCCATTTAAATAATAGTGCATGCGAGGACCAAAGTCCTCAAAATAAGCGATGCCCCGATTCGTGTATGTATCGCACATTTATAAAAGGGAGTTGTATTCCGCTCCTTGTGTTATTGTAATTTATCGCTTTCATTATTTGTACATTTACCGCTTTCCAAATGTGAATAAATGCGTTTTGATCCAATTGCATTGTGTGGAGAGAGAGCGAATTAACGAATATTAAAACTTGATCATAAAATAATCAAGGTAGAAATAGATGAGAAGTCCCGAACCCAGCTCTGGTCTTTGGGCTCAAAGAGGCAAGAGGTCTATCCAATCACTCATTGGAATTATAACCTCCAAGACACCTCTTGTGTCACGAGACTTTGACGTTAATCCTAGGCTCCTTAGGGCGAGAGGTTTACCCTCCAAGACCCCTTTGGTTGGCCCAAAATGGATACTAAGCGCAGTCTTAGGCTCTCCGAGGCGAGAGAAACTTTCCCAATATTCTATTGGGTGGCGACTCCATGAAACCTCCTTGTTTCCCAAAATAGACGCAATTGTAAATATCTTTAGAAGTTGCCAACAGATCCTCAATTGGCCGATCGCCGGCAAGCATGTGGTCAGAGGGGCGGCCGCGGGGTCCGGCGCGCATCACAGGAACCCTTCTTGCGGTGGTTCATCTTCATCATCCTCGGGTAAGAGATCGAGGAACCCGCAGGATGAGTCATCATCTGGTTCAACCACTAGAGGTAGGAGACAGGGTTCTACAGCTATGTCAGGTTCTGGCAGGGGTGGTAGATTTGAGGCTATACCTGTTTGTTCGCACTGCAGTAAGACTCACCGGGGTGAGTGTAGGTGGCTCACTGGTGGGTGTTTTAGATGTGGGAGCACTGAGCACCTTTTGGCTAGTTGTCCACAGTTGAGTGAGGATTCAGGTCCTCAGAGAGGGGCTAGCAGAGTTGGATCAAATGCTACTCAGGCTGCCCGTGGTAGAGGCAGGGGTAGAGATCGAGGCGGTCGACCTAGAGAGGGAGCTGCATCTGAGTCTATTGAGCATCAGTTGCCAGTCGCAGCCAGAGCCTATGCTGTGAGAGCCAGAGAGGAGCAGGATGTGCCTGATGTTATTGCTGGTAAGTTCCTACTCCATGACACTAAATTGTATGCTCTAATTGACCCTAGTTCCACACACTCATACTTGTGCACAGATAAGATTGTTGATAAGTTGCATGTGGCTGATCAGTTAGATTATGAGATATATGTCACCAGTCCATTAGGGCATAGTGTCAGTGTGAATAGAGTTTATAAGAATTGTCCTTTATTAGTGGAGGGAGTTGTGTTTCCAGCGGATTTGATTGAGTTGCCTTTCAGAGAGTTTGATATGATTCTGGGTATGGACTGGTTGGCTAAGCATCAGGCTGTAGTTGATTGCCATAGGAAGACAGTTGTGCTTTGGGATAGAGGTCAGTCTACCGTGTTTGTGAAAGGTTTGGGTGCTAGTTCTTTGAATAATGTGATTTCTGCAATGCAAGCCAAGAGATTTATCAGAAAGGGTTGTGAGGCTTTCCTAGCAATTGTGTTGGATTCCAAGAGGGATCAAGTTCAGATTGAGGACATCCCAGTGGTTCGGGAGTTTAGTGATAAGTTCCTGAGTGATTTGCCGGGCTTACCTCCAGAGAGAGAGGTTGAGTTATCCATAGAGATTATGCCAGGTACCACACCCATATCGAAAGCACCTTATCAGATGGCTCCTGTAGAGTTAAGAGAACTCAAAACTCAGCTACAAGAGCTATTGGATAAGGGGTTTATTCGACCCAGCATATCTCCCTGGGGAGCTCCGGTTTTGTTTGTCAAGAAGAAAGATAGATCTTTGCAGATGTACATTGATTATAGGCAAATCAATAAGGTCATAGTGAAGAACAAGTATCCTTTACCTAGGATTGAGGATTTGTTTGATCAGCTTAGAGGTGCAGGTATTTTCTCAGAGATTGATCTTCGGTCAGGGTATTATCAGCTTCGGGTTAAGGATGAGGATGTGATTAAGACTGCATTCCGGACTCGGTATGGCCACTATGAGTTCCTTGTGATGCTGTTTGGTTTGACCAATGCTCCAGCAGCATTCATGGATTTGATGAACAGAGTGTTTAGGCCATACTTAGATCGGTTTGTAGTGGTGTTTATAGATGATATCTTGGTGTATTCCAAGGATGAAAGTGAGCATGAGGAGCATCTCCGGTTGGTTTTGCAAGCATTGAGAGAGCATCGGTTGTTTGCTAAGCTTAGCAAGTGTGATTTTTGGCTTCGAGAAGTGTCATTTCTGGGTCACATTGTTTCGGCTAGGGGTATTCAGGTGGATCCGGCCAAGATTGAGGCAATAGTTGATTGGAAAGCGCCTAGCAATGTTCAGGAAGTGAGAAATTTTCTTGGTTTGGCGGGTTACTACTGTCTGTTTGTTAAGGGTTTTTCAGTGATTGCCGCTCCGATGACTAGATTATTGAGGAAAGGGGTCAGATTTGAGTGGTCAGATCGATGCCAGACTTGTTTTGAGTAGTTAAATAAGTTGTTAGTTGAGGCTCCTATACTTACTCAACCCATCTCGGGTAAGGAGTTTGTCATGTATAGTGATGCCTCAGGTGTCGGTCTTGGGTGTGTACTGATGCAAGAAGGTAAGGTTGTGGCTTATGCTTCTCGGCAGTTGAAGCCACATGAGAGGAATTATCCGACGCATGATTTAGAGTTAGCGGTGGTGGTTTTTGCTTTTAAGATTTGGCACCATTACTTATATGGGGAGAAATGTAGGATATTTACGGACCATAAGAGCTTAAAGTACTTCCTCACGCAGAAGGAGTTGAACATGAGACAGCGCCGTTGGCTTGAGTTGTTTAAGAACTACGACTGCATCGTGGATTACCATCCTGGTAAGGCCAATGTAGTCGCTGATGCTCTGAGTCGGAAGTCAGTTTTAGCCTTGTTGTTGAGATGGTTTAGATGGAGATTTAGTTCAGATGGAGCTTTGATTGCTCAGTTGAGAGTGAAACCTTCTTTGAGACAGAGGATTGTGGATGCTCAGAGGGATGATGAGAGGCTGCAGCGGATTGTACAAGAGGTCAGATCGAGTGAGCAATCAGATTTCTCGGTTCGGGATGGAGTGCTGATGTTTGGGAACCGCTTGTGTGTGCCTGAGAATGAGGACTTGAGGAGACAGCTGTTGAGTGAGGTGCATAGTACCGTTTTCACCATGCATCCGGGCAGTGACAAGATGTATTGGGACATGAGGCAGTTCTTCTGGTGGTCAGGTATGAAGAGGGACATCGTGGACTTTGTATCCAAGTGCTTGACATGTCAGCAGGTAAAGGCTGAGCATCAAGTTCCTTCGGGATTGCTCATGCCTTTGTCCATTCCCGAGTGGAAATGGGATGACATTGCCATGGATTTCGTTTCTGGTTTGCTGTTGACATAGAGGAAGCATGATTCTGTATGGGTGATTGTGGATAGGCTTACGAAGTCAGCTCACTTCTTGCCTATGAGAGTAGACTAATCGATGGACAAGTTAGCCAGTATCTATGTGGATGAGATATTTCGTTTGCATGGAGTGCCTTTGTCCATAGTATCCGATCGGGACCTGAGGTTTACTTTCAAGTTTTGGAAAGAGTTACAGAGAGCTTTGGGTACTAAATTGAACTTCAATACAGCATTTTATCCTCAGACAGATGGGCAGTCAGAGCGGGTCATTCAGATTCTGGAGGATATACTGAGGGCTTGTGTTCTGGATTTTTTGGGTAGTTGGGACAGGTATGTGTCGCTTATGGAGTTTGCCTACAATAATAGCTATCAGCCAAGCATCAGTATGGCACCATATGAGGCTTTATATGGTCGGCAGTGTAGGACTCCGGTTTGTTGGATCGAGCTATCCGAGAGATCAGTGATTGGGCCAGAGTTGGTTAGAGATACAGAGGAGAAGATTAGAGTTGTGCAGAGGAATCTGAAGGCGGCTAAGGATCGGCAGAAGTCTTATGCCAACTTGAAGAGGAAGGATGTGCAATTTGAGGTCGGGGACAAGGTTTTCCTTAAAGTTTCGCCTTGGAGGAGAGTGCTTCGGTTTGGTAAGAAAGGCAAGCTTAGTCCTTGCTTCATTGGTCCGTATGAGGTTTTGGCCAGAGTTGGTCCGGTGACCTATAGGTTAGCCTTACCGATGGAATTGGCGAAGTTGCACGATGTGTTCCATGTTTCGATGCTTCGTCGATACCGATCGGATCCGTCGCACGTTCTGTCAGTGCAAGATGTGCAAGTTCAGCCTGATTTTTCATATGATGAGGAACCGAGAGCCATCTTAGCCCGAGCGGTGAGACATTAAAGGAGCAAGCAGATTCCATTAGTGAAGGTATTATGGAATTACCATGGAGCCGAAGAAGCGACATGGGAACTGGAAGAGTCGATGAGAACTCAGTATCCGCAGTTGTTCAGTTCAGGCGAGAATTTCGAGGACGAAATTCTTATTAGTAGGGGAGAGCTGTCACACCCCGTTGACCCCCTAGTAGAATGAGCCATGTGTGTGTGCATGCGTATGTGTATCTTGGCATGTGTTTTAAGGGCTTTTTGATATAAAGGCATGTTTTAAGAGTTTTGTTAGCATGTGGTGCATGTATGTTATGAGGGTGTGCACTAGTTGGGCTTATGTTGTGTGTGAGTGTTCATACCTTGGTAAGGTGTTTTAAGTTAGGAATGCATAGTGTGTGTGTGTTCATTGCCTTGTAGGGTGTAAGTGAGCAAGTTCCACCACTAAGAGGTTGACATGTGTATTAGGTTAGGGAAAAAGAAATAAGAAAAGAATGAGAAGAGAAAGGGGAAATCAAAAGCTCATTCCCGTTTTTCCCCTTTTACCTCCATCTCCTTCTTCCTTTTTCCCTTCCCTAGTTATTACTAGCTAGAAATCAAGCTTTGGTGGTGGAAATTGGTCCCTCTTGCATCTAATTTGGTAAGGGTGTGTTGAATCTTGAATTGGTTTTCTTTCTTCCATCTTTTTCTCCTATTCATATTTTCTGGATTAGTTTTAACCTAGGGTTGTTCTTTGTGTGTGTTCTTACTGGAATTGTGTTTAGCTAAGCCTCCTCACAATTCCAAAGGCAAGGAAATTGCAGGGTCTAGTGGGAATAAGCATTAGGAGCTAAGGATTTCAGGTTTGGGATTATTCTGATATGTGTTGGGTGTTTGATGATTTTGTGTGGTTTGGATGCTAAATATTGGTATGATGTTTATGTGTATTTGGTATATGGGTTTTGATGTTTTTAGTATGTTGAGCCTAGAATTTAGTTGGGTGAGTTTAAGATTGTGATTTTGGTGAATCATGTATGCATGAGAATTGTTAAGTGTGATTTCTTAAGGTTAGAATTAATTAGATGATTATGTATGTTTTTGCATGATTGGCTTTGTATTTCAGGTAGGTAAGGTAAGTATGAGGTTGGTGTTGTGGGTTTAGTGTGTGAATTGTGATGTGTGTGGTTTTGCGTTCGGAATTGGAGTCACAGTCTGCGATTTCTGGAATTTCTAGAAGTCACACGGCGGTAAGGCCTCTGCTCACCGCCGTGTGGATCGAGGAAACCTTCAGAAATTGCAAGGCCGTGGTTTTACACGGCGGTAAGGGAAAGACCATACCTCCGTGTAAAACGCTACTGCCAAGATATGTTTTTGAACTGTGAGTTTCACACGGCGGTATGGGTTTCCCTTACAGCCGTGTGAAATGCCTCTGGTTGGAGCTGTGTAACACATCTTACATGGCGGCAAGGATCATTCCAGACCGCCGTGTAAAATGCCTCTGTCCAGCTGTGTGGGACATGTTACACGTCGGTATGGACTAAGCCATACCCCCGTGTAAACTGTCTTACACGGCGGTATGGATTGACCATACCGCCGTGTAAAACGCTTATGTCCTCCTTATGCAAATTTTTGACTTCCTTCCTTTTCAGTCCTTTTCCACTTGTGTTTGATTTCTATTATTAATTAGTGTTATTTTATCTATCTAACATCATTTGATTGTATGTTTTGCTATGCTATAATAGTATGTGTTATATGTAATAGTAAAGTGAGTTATGCTCAAGTATGAACTCTATAAATGTGATGAATATTGGAATGAAAATTGTGTTATGCATGACCTGCTAGAGTCTAGTAAGTGGATAGTTAGGCATGCCTAATAGAGTCTTCTAGCTGCAGCCTCAGTTCAGTTCGGACCCCGATCAGGTCCCCGTTTGGTTCCTCGCGAACCCCTCAGTGTCGGATCTTGTTTAAGGTCCCCTCAGTAAAATGTTTTGAAATTGATAAAGTAAAATGGTTTCCGATTCGTACCGTAAGGTACTGTCAGTTATCGATTCGTACCCGTAAGGTACTGTCTGTATACTCGTTATCCACTATTATGAGCCAACAGGTGTTATGTGTTCTGTCTACTATGTATTACTCCGATATGATTATACGAATGTGATATGCGAATGAGTTTAATAATGAGATGTATATTCAGTTAATATGATTATGAACATGAGTATGTGATGTGGAATGTATGGCTTTAATATGCAAGTATGTTCATATATTTTCATATACAGTGTTATGTTATGGATATTTGCATTTGCCATTATGAATGTGTTATGCCTTGACGACCATTATGAGTGGCCGTTCATATCATATGTGTTTTTCCCCACTAAGCGTTTATCGCTTAGCACGGTGTTCTTACCCATGCAGGTGCGGAGGATATTATTGCTTTGGGAGAGTCGCTGCCAGTCAAGCCAACACAGGAGGGTTAGTGTTAGGGCTTAGGTTTTTTGTAGTAGGATGATTCTTTTGTAATAGAACTCTCTTATATTTTTATAGCTTCCGCATATGTATTAATCTTTTGGGATATGTAATCTTTTGTATTTTTTAGCAAGTTGATCAGAATAGTAATGTAATGGATATTGTTATATTAATGCATGATCAACTGTTCCCTTTATTGTTTGCAAAGTTTTTAATTACCCTGTGTTTATGTATGTATACTTTAGATGAAAGTATGATTTGTATTGTACTTGTGTGGTGGCACCTTAACTCATACGACATCTCACTCCTCATTGGATGGGATCGCCTATGTATGGGTAGGGGGTGTTACACATATATTCATCTTTGTGTGGTTTAACAAGTTACAAATCTTTTGCTCTTATTAGTTAATTCAAGATTTTTAAAAAATTTACCTTTTGATCCTTATTTTCTTCTTCAATTAGGCATTAGCATATACTCAACTTCTAATTGACCCCAAACTCACCTTAAAAGCCCTCAACTTTAGCTTGATATTCCAAAGGTCTCATCAAGCCAACTTGAAGAATGAATTGAGAGAAGAAAGAAAGGTCAAATTAAAGAGTTTTCAGCCAACAAAGTGGCCAGTTGCCCTCTCTCTCTCCTTCAACACATATATTCATCTTTGTGTGGTTTAACAAGTTATAAATCTTTTGCTCTTATTGGCTAAATCAAGATTTTTTAAAAAATTTACCTTTTGATCCTTATTTTCTTTTTCAATTAGATATTAGCATATACTCAACTTCCATTTCATAAATTGGCCCACTATACAATTTCCTTTATACATATATGTCATACTTTAATAATTTTTAAATGGCCGCACTTGCCAAAACTTTCCATTTAATGGCGGTTATGTCATTTTCAACACTTTCGTCGCTTAATCATATGCATTCGGTTTCTAATTCACCCTAATCATGTTTTATTACTCTTAGGGGTACTTTAGATCCTTACAGTATTGATACTAATGTGTACACTTACAAAGAAATAACTTCATAACTTTTGCTTATAGCAATATGTTTTTTTTAATGTGATAAGTATAGACATGCTATTAATTACATGAGAGTCTAACAAATTAGTATGATTTACCTCACGAGAGTATGTCCTAATGATACTTTAATTATATATATGATTACAAATATGAATATGCTCAGAAGAGGAAACTGTATACATTGAATATGCATGCGTATTCTTATATTGATCTTTAACTAAGTGTGATGAAATATTAAGATATAAGTATGTGATCATGAAAAAGAAAATTAAGATCAAGGTAGGAAAACTAACTCTACGTGAAGTAGGTTAAATAAGAAAGAGATATTGGGGTCCGTAAATGTTTAAGGAATGTTTTTATGAACGATACATAATTTGCATGGGCAAATGTACAAAGAAGTTAACAATTTAGGGATGTAATAGCCTGAATATTGGGTTAGTAGTAATCGGCGAATTTTATAGAGTGAATAGGGTGTTTTGGGTGTCAGAATACCAGTATTTATACACTAAATTCCAGTAGAACTATGAGGTTAAACGTGCGTAGGTGAGAGTAGTCCTGGGATGGGTGACCGGATGGAAAGTTCTCAGGGTAAAAAGTACACTCACAATAGAAAATGTTTTATTTAACTATTGAAAAATACATGTCATAATGAGTTTGAGGGTGAAATTTGAAGTAAAAATGAGATCAAATAGGTGCTTAAAAGTCAAAAAAACAAAAGGAAAAGTCGCTCGTTAGGTTTAAATAGTAACAAGATTTGACCAAGGTTTGACTAAATCTTTAAAAATAGAAAATGACCTCTAAAAATTATTTTGAAGGCATAGATAGACTTACAATAATATTTAGAAATTTTTGATAGTGAAAAGTAAATTTTACGATAACATCGAAAATTGTCTAATCGGACCGATTTAAGTGAACCGGTTAGGACACAGACTCCAATTGAGCTAAACTTTTATATGGAGGCTAATTTATATATTTTAAGAATTATGGAATTGATTTGGGGAGAAATTAAGCTTGGAAAGTGGGAAAAATAACTTGGAGTTACTAAATGAGCCATAATGTCAAAAAGGGCTTGATATGGTTGGACCAAGCCCAGCCCAATAAACCACCGATAAATACCCCAAATATCAAATTTTTTTAGAGAAATCCCCAAAGTTTCAGCTGCCTCTCCTCCTTCTTCCTCGGGTGAATTTGTCACCTTAAGCTTCCACCAAATTTCTTCATTTCTTTCCACATTCTCCCCAAATCCAAGCCTCCTAATTAAAGATCAACTCCTCTACAATCTAGTAGTGGTTATTTGAGTTCATTTGAAAGGTTAAACTAGAGAAAGCAAGGATTCAAAGTTAGAGCACAATTTTGAGGTAAGAAAAATTAATGCTTTTAAATTGGTTCAATGGTTCAAATAGATAGATTAGGATATGTATATCATGTTTATGTAATTATATTGCAAAAGGAAGCAAAATAATCATGGTTTATATGGGTTTCATATTCGGCCATGATTAGGAAATCAAGGAGAGGAAGGCACATCCAAGGGTTAAGGCAAAGAAAAGGAACTTTGAGAAGTTTAGAGCAAGGATTTGAGGTTTGTGGTTACAAAATCCAACCTTTTCCATTTATTTTATATGATTTTAGGTTATCTTTAAGTATAAAGTATGTGAAATATGCACAATAAATTGAATCAAACCTTATAACTATGTTTAGGGAGGATAAAAATAGTTATTTAAGTGATTAAACGGAAAGTAAAATTTTGTGTATGGAAGACTTAGTGAGGCCGAATGGTTATCTTAGTTTTTGTATGGTATATTTTGATAATTTATGTAGGATAATTGCATGATTATCATAATATACATGAAACTTAGCTAGATTCTTGAATAAAGCAAAGAAAAATAATTTTTAATATTAAAAGGTGACTAAAAACGAATGGTATACATGGGGTAATTGGTATATATTTTGATTATTTATTAAGTGTGAAGGCATAAAATGAATATGTTATGGAGATTGAGTGTATACTAATTAATTGGGAAATTTTGGAATCAAATTGAATATTTTCTAATTGGTAAGTATATTATGTTTAGAATGAAAAATATAGATTGAGTTATGTTTAATTTATGTTATGGCATAATTGATGTTAGAATTGAAAAATAAGTGTTTTGGAATTGATTTGATGAAAAACAATTGAAGTGGAAATGATAATGTTATGTTGGCCGTATATGGTACTTTGACGTTTAATAATATGAATAAAATATATGTTAAGTATTTAATGAAAATTGAAATGAATGAATAATTTTGTTGCCCTTAGTAGTGGTTTGGTATATAGTTGACTAGCCATAGGGACATTATAGTGTACCGCGGTAGCGAGTCTTGCTGACTAGCAAATGTAGGCCAATGACGGTCTACTTATAGTGTCATAGTGTTAAGTGTTAAATGTTAAAATGTAAATGTATTGTTGTCGTCGTGCAATCTGGCCCCTAAGTGGTCATTACGATACTACCGAATAGCAATATGGCCCCTAAGTGGCCACTTAGGTAGGTTTAGGGCTTTAGAGCCTTGTCCCGCATATCCAGTCTAGTGATTTCTACTGAATAATATTAGGGGCAAATGAAAGAAATGGATTTAAGTGAAATTATTTGAGAAATATAGTGAAAAAGGGTAATAATGGTAAAAATGAATAAAAAATTGAGTAAATAAGAGTTAAATAAGAAAAAGAGTGAAAATGATTTAATTGTAAGAATTTAAAAATATTTAGGGACTAAATGGCAAAAATGTATATTTAATAGTCAATTAGGTTAAATAAGAGAAAATATGAAATAAATTAGTAAGATAAGTAAATTGATTATTGTATAAGTATTAAAATGTAATTTGACAAGAAAATAATATTTGTGGGACTAAATGGTAAATTGTTGTTTAAATAATAAATTAATTGTGGATGCTGGTTAACTAGTAGAATTATTGTAAATAAATAAGAAATAAGGGGAAAAATTGTAATTTAGTGATTTGTTTAGGGACTAAAATGAAATTGATGCAAATAGTTTAAACTAAAGGATTTAAATGTAATTGCTTAGTAAAATGAATACTATTTATGTAAATAATTTATAATGGAGGATTAGTGAATGAATAAATAAATAGTAATAATAATTAATAATAATGAATATGGAAATGTATAATAACTAATGTAAAATTTATTGTATTGGTAGTACATATTTTAGTGTAAATAGTCACTAAGAAGAGAATTGAAGTGAAAATGAACAATAATGAAGTAAAATAAGAATTGAAATGGAAATGGGCTTAAATGTAAAGATTTAAAAGAATTAGAGGTAAATGGTAGTTATGTGAACTATTACCAATTTAATCGAAATTGTAAATTGTTAATGATAATGATAAATTAAGGATTAAAATGTAATTATATAGCAATATAAGAATTAATTGCGAAATTAGGTGATAATGAATGATTAATTGAATAAATAAGGTTATTAATGAAGTAAACTTAAAAATAAGATAAATTAATTATTTATGGGATATTAACTAGTAAAATTGTAGAATAAGCAATAAAATTATTTGGAGTATGGAAAATAACTAATAATAGATTTATTGAGTTAAAATATTTGAAATATGCATATGTGTGTGTAGCATTAAGATAGTGGAAATCTTTGGATTTGTGATCACCACTAAGCACTTAATGCTCAATGCGTAGTTTTTATTGACTACATGTGGGTACCCCATAAGACTTTTCAAACAAGCATACCTCGATATTTTTGGAGCAGATTGGAGGAGGATCTAGTTAAAGAATATTTTGTATGTATAAGTTGTTGGCATGTATATGCTTATAGAAGGATTTATGATTGTATATTAAGGCATGTATGAGAACACTTATATATTTTGATTGGTGTGATGGTATCAATGAACTGTTAATGTTATTTGTTGTTGTGCCCTTAAGTTGGGTTGGATATTGTTTGGGTTGCAGGATGGGCAGCTTAAGTATATAGCCATTATACTGCAGAAATCGTAACTAAATGAATAGTAACTTTAGCCAGTTATAGGTCAAATGACAAAAAGAACTTTTGCAATGAATATTAAATTATAATGATTCAGATAATAAAAAAAATGTAGTATCAAATGGAGTCCGATTATTATAATTTGAGGTTACAGTTATATATAGTTAAGTAAGAAAAAAATTTACTCGCGTTTGCAATTATTAATGACAGTTGGTTCCATTCAATCATGGTAAACGATAAGTAAGCATAGTGTATGTACCGTATAAGGATGTTACATTTTATTGTTATCAAAGACTGGTTTAGGTGATTCTAAGATCGGAGTGGGGTTAAAGGATTTAAAAAAAATGCATATATATGCCAATTGATGAATGACAGTGTTATAAGATTAATGTGTGCTTGCTCCTTTTGTTTATAGTGAATGATGGCCTCTGAAGAAGGATGTTGGGAAGGTGAAGCTGAAAGTGCAACCTCTTTTAGTGCTGGGTGAGCTGAGATGCCACAACTAGAAGTTACTCCACCTGTTGTACCACCTCCTCCACCTCAACCTGACTTTCTAAATCTAATAGCAGATTATATTCAGCAACGACTGCATGCACAGCAGGGTAGCCGCCATAACCCTCAGCTCCACCAAAGAGGAAACTGATATTGGAGCAATTGAAAAGATTAGGAGCAGAAGATTTTTTTTGGGCATGATCCATTAACTCCAGTACAGGCTGAGTAATGGCTATTCCGAACAAAGAGATTGTATGAGATTACTCATAGCCCACAAGAAGAGATGTTTGAAGGTACAGTTGCCTTACTTAAAGGTCTTGCCTACATATGGTGGGATTCGGTTCGCAAGCACACCCCTGCAGATCAATTTTCATGGGAGTTCTTTTTGGAGCAATTTGAGAAAAGGTATATCAGTTTTGAGTATAAAGCTCCTATACAAGACGCTTTTTGGAGGCTCAAGATAGGTAAATAAAATAGTTGCTAAGTATGAATGTGAGTTTAAGCGCTCGAGTGCTTATCTGGATGATAACATGTTGATAGAAGAGAAGTTGGGCCAGAGATTCGAGCAAGGTTTACATAACCGCATTAGACAGATTGTGGGTGCTCAAAGGCATCATGATCTGGGATCATTGATTGAAGCAACTATGAAATTAGAAGCTATTCAGGCAGATGAGATGGAGAGACAGACTCGCTTCTAATAAAAAAGAAAGCCCGATCAGTCCAGTGGTTTAGGGGGGTACAATAAGAAACCTAAAGGGCCTCACTCTTCACAAAATCGTGCTCTAGCAGCATTAGGCCGCAGTAAGAAAATCCATCCGGTAGTAATGCTCTAGTCATTTCAATGGCAAGTGCACCTAGGTACCCTAATAAAGATATCATACCTAATTGTCAGCACTGTGGTAGAAGACATCCCGGGGAGTGTTGGAGGATAACTGGAGCTTGTATTAGATGTGGATCTATAAAATAGTTTTGGAGAGATTGTCCAAAAACTCAGTCAGCAGCGACTATACCTACGCAGAAGACAGGAGCTACTTTTCAGAGAAGAAATAACAAATGAAAAGTCATGAACACTCCAGCAATTAGATATTTTATGCAAATTTCTCAAGGAACAAAAGAACAATCAAATGCTCGTGTGTATGCTGTTGAGGCTATAGAAGAACATAATACCTCAGAAACTACCAGTGGTAAAATTTTTCTTTTTAAATGTTAAGTTTATATATACTAGTAAAATTTGAATTTATGCATGCAATTAAGTAAAATTTTGGGGGCAAAATTTTTTTAGTGGGGGAGAATTGTAATCCCTTGAATACTAGGTTAGTAGTAATTAGTGAATTCTGTAAAGTAAATAGTGTGGTTTGGGTGTGAGAATGCCAACATTTATACACTAAATTTTAGTAGAACTATGAGGTTAAACGTGCGTAGGTGAGAGTAGTCCTAGGATGGGTGACCTCCTAGGAAGTTCTCAGGGTAAAACGTACACCCAGAAGAGAAATATTTTAGTTGATTATTGGAAAATACTTGTCATAATAAGTCCGAGGGTGAAATTTGGACTGAAAATGAGGTCAAATAGGTCCTTAAAAGTAAAAAAAAAAAAAAAAAGAAAAAAGTCTCTGGTTCTGTTTAAATAGTAATCAGATTTAACTGAGATTTGACTGAATATTTAAAAATAGCAAATGACCTTTAAAAATTATTTTGAAGGCATCCATAAACTTAGAATAATATTTAAAAATCTTTGATAGTGAAAAGTATATTTTACGGTAACACTGAAAGTGTCTAATCGGATCGATTTAATTAAACCAGATTAAAAATGGACTCTGATTGAGCTAAACTTTTATATGGAGGCTAATTTATATATTCTAGGAATTATGGAACTAATTTGTGGAGCAATTGAGCTTGGAAATTGAGAAAAATAATTTGGAGTTGCTAAATGAGCCATAATATCAAAAATGGGTTAGAAATGGTTGGACCAGGCCCAACCTGACAGACCACCTATAAATACCCCAAATATTACATTTCTCTAGAGAAATCCCCAAAGTTTCAGCTACCTTTCCTCCCTTCTTCCTTGGCCGAATTGGTCACCTTAACCTTCCACCAAATTTCTTCATTTCTCTCCACATCTCTCCCCAAATCTAAGCCTCCTAAATAAAGATCAGCTCCTCAACAATCTAGTAGTGGTTATTTGAGTTCATTTGAAGGGTTAGAAGTAATAGAAATCAAGAATTCAAAGTTAGGGCACAATTTTGAGGTAAGAGAAATTGATGTTTTTAAATTGGTTCAATCGTTCAAATAGATAGATTAGGATATGTAGATCATGTTTATGTAATTAAATTGCAAAAAGGAAGCAAAATAATCATGGTTTATTGGTTTCATATTCAGCCATGGTTAGGAACTCATGGAGAAGAAGTCACATCCAAGGGTTAAGGCAAAGAAAAGGAAGTTTGAGAAGTCTAGAGCAAGGATTTGAAGTTCGTGGTTACAAAATCCAACCTTTTTCATTTATTTTGTATGATTTTAGGTTATGTTTAAGTATAAAGTATGTGAAATATGCATGATAAATTAAATCAAACCTTAAAATATTTTTTTAGGGAGGTTAAAAATAGTTATTTAAGTGATTAAAATGGAAATAAAATTTTTTTGTATGGAAGACTTAGTGAGGCCGAATGGTTATCCTAGGTTTTGCATGGTATATTTTTATAATTTATGTGGGATAATTGCATGATTCTAATAATAGACACGAAACTTAGCTAGATTAATGAATAAATCAAAGAAAAAATAATTTTTAATATTAAAAGGTGACTAAAACCAAATGGTATATATGGGGTAATTGGTATATATTTTGATTATTTATTAAGTGTGGAGGCATAAAATGAATATGTGATGGAAATTGAGTGTATACTAATTACTTGGGAATTATTCGAATCAAATTGAATATTTTCCAATTAGTAATTATATTATGTTTAGAATAAAAAATATAGATTGAGTTATGTTTAATTTATGTTGTTGTATAATTGATTTAGAATTGTAAAATAAGTGTTTTGGAATTGATTTGATGAAAAAAAAATGAAGTGAAAATGATTATGTTATGTTTGCCATATATGGTACTTTGATGTTTAATAATATGAATAAAATATATGTTATGTATTTAATGAAAATTGAAATGAATGAATAATTTTATTGCCATTAGTTGTTGTCTAGTAGTTAAATCTAATTTAGGATATAGTTGGCTAGCTATAAGAACGTTATAGTGAACCACAGCAGCAAGTCATAGCGACTCGCAAATGTAGGCCAATGACGGTCTACTTATAGTGTCATAGTGTCAAGTGTTAAATGTTAAAATGTAAATGTATTGTCGTCGTCGTGCAATCTGGCCCCTAAGTGGCCACTCCGACACTACCAAACCGCAATCTGGCCCCTAAGTGGCAACTTCGATAGGTTTAGGGCTTTAGAGCTCTATCCCGCATATCCAGTCTAGTGATTTCTACTGGATGATACTAGCAGCAAATTAAAGAAATGGATTTGAGTGAAGTTGTTTGAGAAATATAATGAAAAAGGGTAATAATGGTAAAAATGAATAAAAAATTGAATAAATAAGAGTTAAATAAGAAAAAGAGTGAAAAAGGGACTTAATTGTAAGAATTTAAAAATATTTAGGGACTAAATGGTAAAAATGTATATTTAATAGTCAATTAGGTTAAATAAGAGAAAATATGAAATAAATCAGTAAGATAAGTAAATTGATTATTGTATAAGGACTAAAATATAATTTGACATGAAAATAATATTTAAGGGACTAAATGCTAAATTATAGGTTAAATAATAAATTAATTGTGGAAATTGGTTAACTAGTGGAATTATTGTAAATAAATAAGAAATAAGGGGAAAAACTGTAATTTAGTGATTTATTTAGGGACTAAAATGAAATTGATGTAAATAGTTTAAATTAAAGGATTTAAATGTAATTGGTTAGTAAAATGAATACTATTTATGTAAATAATTTGTAATGGGGGATTAGTGAATGAATAAATAAAAAGTAATAATAATGAATATAGAAATGTATAATAACTAATGTAAAATTTATTGTATTAGTAGTACATATTTTAGTGTAAATAGTCAGTAAGAAGAGAATTGAAGTGAAAATGAACAGTAATGAAGCAAAATAAGAATTGAAATGGAAATGGGCTTAAATGTAAAGATTTAAAAGAATTAGAGGTAAATGGTAATTACGTGAACTATTACCAATTTAATTGAAATTGTAAATTGTTGATGATAATGTTAATTTAAGGATTAAAATGTAATTATATAGCAATATAAGAATTAATTGCAAAATTGGGTGATAATGAATGATTAATTGAATAAATAAGGTTATTAATGAAGTAAACTTAAAAATAAGATAAATTAATTATTTATGGGATATTAACTAGTAAAATTGTAGAATAAGCAATAAAAATATGTGTAGTATGGAAAATGACTATGTAACGCCTATTCTCGTCCGCTCATACAGCTTCGCTGTGGCAGTCGAGAACGGTTATCATGACACGCATTACATGCACATCACATAGCACACGCACAACAATTGCTCAAATTACAAAATCCTAAACTAATAAAATTCATTCACATGCAGCAGAAGACATTTCAATACGCATACTTATACACATACTTTCATCTTATATTATATATCATTAAATAGTTGGATTATCGCTCTTTACATGCCAAAGCTATTAATTACATATACATAGTACAAAATAACAAAACCCACACTAAGCAAATAGTCCTAGTGTGTTGACCGACTGGAATGCAGGAATGTCCTTCAGATACCCTTCACTTCAGAACCTACACGGATTGAAAACTCGTGCTAAGCGATAACGCTTAGTGGGAAAACGACATATAATATATATAGTATATACCTGATCATAACAATCATTATATAATAACAGATATAAGCTTACATATACATGCTTCATCACTAAACTTGGTAATCATAATATTGAGCATATCTCTGTGTTCAATTAGCATGCTTAGAAATTATATTCAGATATCACATTATCTCATGGCAAACTTATATCGCATCATATTCACATTCTCATGTCACATAACATTCACTTCACACATTAATGTTGATTCATTTATTAACACCTTGCCTACGATTCAAAGACGCAGATAACGGGTATCGCATTTGTACTCATAACGTAACATCCCAAATAGAGCCTAGTAGATTTTGCATGATTTAAGTGGGTATTTAAGGGTATTTCGGTAATCATGCGAGTTAAATTGGAATTTAATTGAGGACGAAATTGGAAAGAGAATTAAAGTTATTTAAAGGAAATAATTTGTTTAGTGAGTGCTTGGTAATTTGATAAGGACCAATAAGAGAAAAGCCAAGGATCTAAGTGGAAAGTCAAGATTTTTGAATTGATGGACCAATAGAATTGTGACATGTGGACTTGGTGGGTGAGGAGCATTAATTGTGGAAAGAGAGAAAAGGAAAAGAAGAGAGAGAGAAGGGCAGTTTGCCTTGCCCGTTCCTGCCTTCTTTCCTTCCCGTTTCTCTCTTTTTCTTTCTTCTTTTTTCGTTTCTTGCTCCTTCATCTCCTTCTTGGTTGGTGTTTGCATGGTTGTAGTGGTTTTGGTTGAGCTTTAGGGCTGGATTTGAAGGTAAGTGTTTGGGTTTTTGAGAGTTAAGTTTGTTTCTCTTTTCTTCCTTCCCGTTTTTCCGGTTTTGAGATTTTAGAATGGGTTGATTGAGTGCTTATGGGTTTATTTGTGCATCTGAAGATAGAAGGAAGAGCAAGGGCAAAGAGAAAGTGGGTTCTTGAAGAAGTGGTTTGAAGCTTCATTTTTGAGGTTTGGGAGTTGTTTTACCTATCTCTTCTTGGATTATAATTTTCATTGTTTGACTTTCCGGAAATTTTAAGTGGTTTTTATGTGTAAATGCATGTGTGGGTTTGAGTAAGATAGATGGCATTGCAAGTTGGCATTTTGATGAGTTATGTGAGTTTTGAAGTGAAATTGCATGAGTTAGGGCAAATTCTGAGTTACATGTTCTTGTGATTTATTTGTATTTTTTTTTGAGTAAATTATTGTTAATAATTAGTGTATGTAGTGTTTGTGTTGATCCTTAGTATGGTTGAATGCATTTGAGTGATGAATTAACATGACATTGCATGAATGAGTGGTTTTGAATGGTTGGGTTTGGAGTGAAGTGCAGAAATGCAGATTTTTTTGGGCAATTCTTGACTCTGTCACAAGCTCGACTCCTGTCGCAAGCGCTACAGAGTGTGGGATGGCCATTGGAGTGCTGAGGAGCCCCTCGTCGCGAGCACGATAGAGAGCTCGATAGGCTGAGCTTCAGTTGGGCCGAGCCCCTTTAGGTGCGTGCTTCCGAGTGCGAGTGTGAAGAGGCCAATTGCCGGTCTCTGTCGCGAGCGTGACAAGGCTCGGTAAATCGAGCATCTGCTGAGCCGTGCTTCGTCAAGAGCGTGCAATGAGGTACCCCACCTTCTATCGCGAGCTCGACAGAGGCTCGTTCTGCCTATCTTCGTGAGTGCTTAGCGTGTCGCGTGCGTGACGAGGGGCGAGCTATGCCTCTGTCGCGAGCGTGACCCTTCCCTGTGCATCAAAATGTTTAATTTTATTTTGCTCTGCATTAGTACCCGAAGGTACCAAAATAATCATATATGTATTCAATAATAATAATGTGAACCCAAAAAGATTCAATACGCATTAGGGATTCCAAGTGGAATCAGACGCTTCGGCTGCAACACTTTGACCCTATATGCATGCCTATCTATCCACTACTCGACTTTCAGGCTAAATTATTAGTCCGGTTAATGTTCGTGATATCATAAAGTACAACATCTTAGAATCTTAATAGGTAATATCACATCATTCATTAACTTATTTACGCATATAGCTTATTCCACAATTCACACATCATCACACATGTATTCGCATGGTATAATACATTAATAACTTTCATATGCATATTCATTCATTAATTCAAATATTTTAGTTCAACAAAAATAGGTCAATTTGAAAGTCTTTTTAACAAATAGGAGTGTCGCGCTGGCGACAGACTCAAACACTCCCTTCTGTCGCGCTCGCAACACAAGTCGCGCACGTGATAGAACCAACTGATCGCTTTTGTCATGCTCACGGCAAATCCCGCGCTTGCGATAGAACTCAGCCCCACATCTTTGCTCGTCGGAGCACTCTGTGCGCTCCCAACAGAGCCTGAACTTTCTATTCAAAGCTCCACTCTTCGACCTCTTTCTCATGCACTTCACAATACTCACACAATTGACTTTCAAAACCCATCCTAATGTCTTTTTCTGCCATCCTGACCTTCTAACCAAATGTTTATGTACTAGTTAAGTTTACAATGGCATAATTCTCATTATTTTTGGTCTTAGGTTTGAGAAATTTTTGCCAATAGAACACCCTTTGCTCCAAAAGCCCTCCTACAAGATTTAACTAACTCATGTACACATTTTGAAGAATATAGAGTCCTCAAATCAATATGACTAATTCTAACACATTAATAGACACATCTCTTATGAACCTAATCCCTTTAGCCTCATTCAAATTAGAGTTACATAACTCAAATAATAACCTAGGCAAATCCAATAGGTCGATTACCCTACAATTCAGTTTTACCATTTCAATAGGTATATTCATTACTTCCCTCTCACACATAACACCCTGACATACACATACCTCATCAACCCATCACTTCCACAAAAGATACTCATACACATACAATTTACATGGCAATTTCTCAAGTCCCTTAAAAATAGAACAACATGCTTTATTTAACAATTATGTCAATTAGCTTAACCCATCAGTTCATCACTTCCATTTAGCTCATAACAAATCATAATTACACATTTTTTATTCATTTAAAAGACATAATTAAATCATGCATCTTAGAGTTCATACTATATGAAAATAATACACAAAAGTGGTGTTTCCCAAACCTCACTAGCCTTTGCTCCTATTGTGCTCACTTTGCACTTGATTCTCCCACTTTCTCCTTTCCTTTATCCTTTCTTGGTTCAACAACTACAACCAATATCCAATTCCAGAATTGGATACAAATGATCAATACCAACTCTTATAGAAAAAGATGGAGGAGAAGAAGAACAAGTACAATCTATTTAAGCCACTTACCTTGACTTGATGGAAACACAACACATCACCACACTACTTGACCCAAACCCGCAGAATTGCAAATAGATTAAACTTAAGAAGAGAAGAAACGAAGAAGGGGAAGAAGAAGAAAGAGTGAGTCGATCAACATATGCAGCAAATGAGTTTCTCTCTCCTCAAAATGCTTTATATTGCATGCATTAGGGTGAGGTGGCAAAACCATTGAGTGACACCCGAAAATCCACTACCTCTACTCTAATCTTACTTAGTTTAATTAAATCTCACTTAGTGTTAATTAATTCAACTTCTAATCTTAATCATGTCTATATACCAAGTAGTCACCTAAACTTATTTATTTGTTCAATCAAGTCCTCAATTTAGTTACTTTTTGGTCCATAATTAACAATCTCAAAATTAAGGTTACCCAATTATCCCAATTAGACCAAATTACTACTAGGGTATAATTCGGACCATTACAACTCTCCCCTCCTAAAAACAATTTTGTCCGCATTGCTGAGGATATTGATCTCGCATTGCTGCTTTCGGTTCCCATGTTGCTTCCTCAATCCCGTGGTGCTGCCAAAGCACTTTAACTAACAAAACTTGCTTATTCTGAGGTTGTTTTACTTTCTATGCCAATATTGCTTTAGGCTTCTCATCATAAGAAAAGTCTGGTTGCACTTGCACATCGTGCACTGATAACACATGTGACTCATCCAATCGATATCTTTGAAGCATAGACACATAGAAGACATTGTGAATCTTAGCCAAAGCTTGAGGCAAAGCTAACCGATAAGCCACTGTTCCCACTCTTTCTAACACCTCATATGGTCCAATGAACCTTAGACTTAGTTTTCCCTTTTTACCAAAGCGAAGCACTTTTCTCCATGGAGACGTTTTTAGAAATACTTTATCACCCACTTCGAACTCAATATCCTGTCTCTTCAAATCTGCATATGACTTTAGCCTATCACTTGTAGCCTTTAATCGCTGCTAATGATCTTTGCTTTCTCTTCTGTATCCCTTAACAAAACAGGACCAATGATCTTATGCTCATTCAATTCTATCCAACATACAGGTGTTCGACATTTTCTACCATACAAAACATCATACGGTGCCATGCCGATACTCGCCTGATAACTGTTATTGTAAGCAAATTCCATCAATGGAATGTACTTATCCCAACTATTGGAGAAGTCCAAAACACATACTCGCAATAAATCCTCTAACACTTGGACAACCCTTTCTGACTGTCCATTTGTTTGTGAATGAAAAGCTAAAGTGAAGTTTAATCTTGTACCCAATGTAGATTGTAAACCCTTCCAGAACTTAGAAGTGAACCTCTCGATCAGATACTATAGACAAAGGCATACCATGCAGTCTTACAATCTCGGACACATACAGTTTAGCCAACCGATCCATGGAGTAATCGAGTCGAATTAGTATAAAGTGAGCTGACTTAGAAAATCGATCAACTATTACCCACACGGAATCATGCTGCTTCGATGTCATTGTCAAACTAGTGACAAAATCCATGGTAATATTGTCCCATTCCCACTGTGAAATTGAAATAGATTCAACAGACCAGATGGAACCTGATGTTCCGCTTTCACTTGCTGACAAGTCAAGCACTTGGAAACATATTCCACCACATCTCTTTTCATACCAGGCCACCAGAAAAACTGTTTCAAGTCCTGATACATCTTATTACCACCTGGATGCATAGTAAAAACTGTATTATGTGCATGTAAAAGCCTCTTTCTCAACTTTTTATCACTTGCAACACATAACCGATCCCGATAATACAAAATACTTTTTCCATTCACTGAATAGTCAATCTTGTCTCCATTTCTGACTAAATGCAAGATCTATTGCAATTTAGGATTATGTTTCTGCGCATTCACTAACTCATCACTCAAACTAGGCCTTGCTTTCAACTGAGCTATTAAACCTCCATTTGAAGCAAATCTCCACTTAACTCGCTGTAAAGACAAAGCTAAAACTGATTTTCTACTAAATGCATCAGCTACCACATTTGCTTTACCCGGATGGTAATCCGCAATGCAGTTATAATCTTTAAACAACTCCAGCCACCTTCTCTATCTCAAATTTAACTCTTTCTGAGTAAGCAATTATTTGAGACTTTTATGATCAGTAAAAATCTTAAACTTCTCACCATACAAATAGTGGCGCCAAATTTTTGAAGCAAATACTACTACAGCTAATTCCAAATCATGAGTCGGGTAATTCTGGTCATGCAGTTTAAATTGCCTTGAAGCATAAGCTATTACTTTCCTATCTTGCATCAGTACATAACCCAATCCAACACCCGAAACATCGCTATACATAGCGTACTCTTTGCCCGAAATACGCTGGGTCAAGATTGGTGTTTCAACTATCATCTTTTTCTGGCACTTATCTGACCACAAAAACTTAACTCCCTTACGAAGCAACTTAGTAAGAGAAGCAATCACTGAAAATCCTTTCACAAAACGCCTATAATACCACGCTAAACTAAAGAAACTTCAAATCTCAGGCACATTTTTGGGCGATTTCTAATTCACAATTGCTTCTATCTTAGCTAGATCAACCTTAATACCATTAGAAGAGATAACATGACACAAAAAAGACACTTCCTTAAGCCAAAACTCACACTTACTGAGCTTAGCATACAACTGATGCTCCCTTAAGGTTTGAAGCACAGTTCTTAAATGCTGCTCATGGTCTTTCTCATTCTTTGAATATTGTAGACACCGGGTCCTGAGGCAATCCCGATTAGAGTTACTTGATGAAGATATCAATGCCTATTTTCAGGCAAATGGATGAAAGTTGTGGGCTTTCATTCTTCAGATTTAAAAGGATTGAGGATTTTTCTTGATAATAGGAGATTTTCGAGCATCAAGAGGAGTTTGTCTTTGGAAAATCTTAATTTTGCTTCATCGATGGGAGGCCCATCGATCAGGAGAGATGCCCATCATTCGCTCCAAAGGATGGCCTCCCTCGCACGAGCAGCGCCCGTCGCTCGCTTGGGATGGGCCCATCTCTCACGGGAGCGACGCCCGTCGCTCACATAAGGGGCCTGTCTCTTGCGGCGAGCACGGGCTATAGCTCGCATTCAAGAGACCATCTTTCGCACTGAGAGACACCCGTCACTCATGCGAGAGATGCCTACCTCTCGTGAGCGACGGCGGTCTCTCGGTAACCGCTTCTCGTGGAGTGGTCCAGCACTGAAAAGACCGTGAGCGACGCCCATCGGTCGTTGATCTGTTGCAAGATTTAACGAGATTTTATAGATTTTTCAAAGATATAAAATATATTTCCAAGATTTTCATATCTTTTCAAATATATTTCCAATATTTTCCAAATCTCTTCAAATATTTTCAAATCTCGGATTTAATTTTGAAAATATTCTGCAAATCATTCGGATTTAATTCTGATTTCAGAAATCTTTTCAAATTTAGATTTAAAAATTATATTTATTTTAATTTTTTTCCTCAACCTATAAATAGGGGATTGAGGCACATTATTCAAGGTTAGCAATTTTCATCAACTAGAAAGTTTTTATTTTCTCAAGAAAAGGTTCTTGTTTTTATTTTCACCAGATTTTTTTAATCAAATATTCTTCAAATCAAGGCAAATTTGAGGGAATGAGATTAATTCATTTTTATCCGATCTAGCCATTTTTAGCATTCATAATTGCTACCAAAACATCGAGAAAGAAAAATATAATTTTCTTTTCTTAATCCGATTTCAAAAAGTACGATTTTGTAGTCAAAATCTCTTGAAATTACACATTACGGATCAATCCTTGTTGAATTCAAGGGACAGAAATCATGCGATATTCGCCTTCAAAGGTAATATTTCGAGGGTAAATATTCTGGATCAACCTCTTTTGCACTTTATCCTTTCATATTGATTTTAAACGTAGAATTCCATTTTATTTAACAAAATAAAACAGTTTTTGGTTAATTTCCTTTATTTTTCGGGATCAAGGACGACCGATGGGCAGAGGCTCCACCGACGGCCATCACTCAGCCGAGCGACGGGTCATCGAGGAGTTCCGACTCCACTCATCGGTGGGCCTAAGGACGGCCGTCGCTTGCATGGCATGGGCCATCCCTGGGCCTTCCTTGTTCATTTCCTTCATTTCCTTTTTTTTTTTATCCTTTATTCTTACTTTTTTCCTTTATTTTCTATGAATAATTCTTCATAGATTCTTTGTCTTTGTTTACTTTTTTGTGTTTATTTTATTATTAATTATTGCACTTACATGATTTTTGTTTTTGTGAGTTTTGTTGTTTCTTTATTGGATTTGGGATATTAAAAATGGAGGACACCGCGGAGATCTGAGGAACATTATTCGGGTTTATTTCTTTATCCTATTTCCCTTTATTTCAATTTCCATGTACCGTTTATTGTAAATATTATTTTCATTTCGCTAATATAAAAAAGGCTAGATGTTTATATTAATTAAATTGGAGCTTTCCGAATAAAATAGGACCAATGTCCTAATTTTTTCATCAAAACAAATTGTCACTTTAAGACTATTCTTTTGTGAGTATGCATGCGAGGAATAATATTCTCATCCCTAATAAATGCCCCATTTTCTGTATGATTACATGTCATTTACAATGGGGGTTGTATTCCACCCCTAGTTTTGTTGTAATTTATTGGGTTTTCGTTTAACTTATTTAATCTTGTTTTTATTTACTGCTTTTGTTATATGATCGACTTGCGCTTTAATTAACTGCATTGAAATGAATGGAAAAAATAGAATGAAATTTTATCTTTAAAACTCAATCGTAACTTTAACCAATGTATGAATAAATGCGAAGTCCCGAACCATCTCTGGTCTTAGGCTCAACGAGGTTAGAGGACCATCTCAATGTCTTGGGTGGGGTCTCCAAGATATCTCTTGTTGCCCAAAATAGGCCCAATTTGCATAGTCCTAGGCTCCGTGAGGTTAGAGGACCATCTAAATATCTTATTGGGGTGGGGTCTCCAAAATATCTCTGGCTTGCCCAAAATGGACGTATATGTGTCGCCTTAGGCTCTATGAGGTTAGAGTACCATCCCAATATCCTATTGGGATGAGGACTCCAAAATATCTCTGGCTTGCCCAAAATAGATACAGATGTGCTATCTTAGGCTCAGTGAGGCTAGATAACCTTTCGTCGCCACTGTGACACTCGTCGACATCCCAATATCCTATTGGGATGAGGACTCCAAAATATCTCTGGCTTGCCCAAAATAGATACAGATGTGCTATCTTAGGCTCAGTGAGGCTAGATAACCTTTCGTCGCCACTGTGACACTCGTCGAACCCCGGGGAGCCCGAGGTTTAGCACATGTCATAGTGTCGACTCCGCTGGGGACTGTTGAGACATCGCTTCGAAAGTACCTTGATTAAAACATATAATTGATTTTTAATTTAAAATTTCACCCTTTTTCAAAATTGCATTGCATATCATTAAAGCCTTAGATCTATGCTAGTTTGGTCCCTCTTTTAACCTCAGTGCATTCCCGAAGCATGACTCTACGTTCACTCAATGTAGGGAACTGTTAAGGATAATCACCAGCCTAAGCCTCGTACCGTTTGGTATATTAAATGGAGATCTGACCGGTCATTACGTTCGTGATGAGCTAGACCCGTTGGCTTGGACCATGCTTAGGTAGACCTAAAGTATCATCACCCTGGCCAAAGCTCATATAATGAAAGTAGATACTTCCCCTAGATGGTATAAACCATAATACTATGCTAGCTATATGGATCATCTTGTATTGGACAAATCTAGATAATTTGATTGGTCATCTAATCAAAGGCTTTCATGCCCCGATAGCCCATGTCAATTGATCCGGACTGCCTAAATACATAAAGGTCAGAACCCATACGTATGCACATTAGTTAAGAGAGGTTATGCTGCCGGTTTTTCACCGTGCACCATGCGCGTCCATCGGCTTCCCTATTAATCCATGGACCAAACCCACTTAGGAAAGAGACTATACGGCCTCGTGTGTGGGAGAAACAAGGTTGGAAGGGATCTATGTACTTGCATGTGATTGTGGATGCCGCATAGCACGATCATGCATCTTATGGCATTCTTGCATCATCCTAACCTGATATGTTTTTCAGCCATCATAGATCTACCCAAGTAGTCAAGAGGTCCTCGGGGGCGGCTACGCAGAAATCCGTTCTTTGAACTACTAGAAAGGGTAGAGTACTCAAACGCACTTTCGAAAAGCAGTCACGCTATCTCCTCTTAGTTTTCTTTGCACAGTGAAATGGGTAACTCACCAAGAGGGACAGACACCACCAGGGCTGTAATGGCCTCATTACCGGGTTAGCCGGGAATAATTTTTTTCCGATAGTGAATAGTGATATCAGGGCAAATAATACCTACCGGAGTTGAAAAATATTTTATTTGATTATTGGAAAGTATAAGTTACAATGAGTTTGACATTAAAATTTTGAATGAAATCGATGTCAAGTATGGTCTCAAAAGTCGAAAATAAGAACAAGTCACGGATTCAGTATGAATAGTAACTAGTTTGACCGGACCGTAGAGGTTGCTACGGACCTTAGAAAAATAATCTAAAAATATGGATGCGCTCGTATGAATGAGTAGAATCGTATGGTAATGAAAATTTAATTTTTGGTGACACTGAAAAATTGGATTATCGGACTGATAAATATTTACCGGACAAGAAAATAATTTTTGATTGACCCCAAAATATTTTTGGAGTCTAATTAATATGTGTTAAGAATCATAAAGTCATTGTTATGAGGAATTAAGCTTAGAAAGAAAGGAAAAATAAATGATTTCGGTTTAAATAGTACTCAGTTGACCGAAAGTTTGACCGAGACTTTAAAAATAGCAAATGATATCAAAAATTGATGATAAATTTTAGATTGGCTGTAGATGATATGTAGGAATTTTTGGTAGTAAAAAGAGAATTTTTCGAGGACATTGAAAATTTACTGATCGAACTGGTTTAAGTGAACCAGACCTAAAACGGACTCCAATTGAGGTAAAATTTGTTGTACAGTCTAGTTTTTATATGATATGAATTAGAAAACTAATTTTGGGAGAATTTGAGTATGGTAAAAGAGATAAATTAAATTAAGAGTGCAAATTGAGCCATAAAAGTGGTTTGAGTTTGGATTGGTTGGCTCAACTTGGTTGGACCTTAAACCAATCCAAAACCTCACTATATAAACCCAAGAAACTGTTTATGAACCCAAAATTCTAGCAGAATCCCGTTCTCCTCTCTTCTCTCTCAAAAGAAACATTTTCCTCTTCTTTTCTAAAGGAAATTCTTCCATTTTTCATCCATTCAAGCATTAAGATTTATAATCAGCCCTTATTGAAGGTGGTTCCAGCCCTTAATTTCTGGATTTAATGAAGATTAAGTGAGGAATCAAGAATTCTTAGTTTTGGGCAAAGATGAGTTGTAATTAATAGATTTTAATTGATTTCTTTGGTTCTAATAATTCAATTAGGTTGTATATTATTGGTTTATAAGGTTTAATTGAGTTATTAATGGATTATTTTCTTGGTTGTTCTACATGGAGATTTTAGCCATGATTGTTTTAAGGTGAAAAAGGTGATTCTTCTAATTTAAAAGAGTGAGAAAGCAAGAAAAAAAGAGCTAATGAAAATGAAGGAGCCATCAAATGAGGTTTGGGAATTGTTTTGTTAATTTGTGTGTTAATGATTCTTACTTGCTGAATTGAATATTCTAAAGTGTAAATTTATGTGTTATGTTGGTTTGGATTAAATTTGGTGAATTGATTGTGTCAATGGTTTGAAGCTTGTTGAATTCCAAAGTGTAAATCTGCCTAGGTGGGTCTGATTGACCTTTCATCATTTTTCTTAGCATAAGTCAATTTTTACAACTCCAAAATGCATGATTCCAGTTGGGTTAGAACCGTAACATCTGTTCCTAAAAATGTTGTAGAAATAACTGTAATTTATTTCTGACTTCAAGGACCTCAAAATTTCCCATTACAGCAGCAAAATTTGTCAGGTGTGTCTTTGGAGCAGTGTTGACACATTTGGGCATATCTCTCAGATTTTAGTCCTAAACCACTTGAAATTTTTTCATTAGAAAGTTAACATCCTAAGGGTTAAATCTTATGAATAAAATTTAGTTTGAAAATGTCTTTTGTTAGTTCAAAAATGCAGGTAGATTTAGTAAATGAATTCTGCCCCTGTGCTGTGCACTTAATTTTGGTAGCTTTCGGTGATTGGCTGGAAAGCATAGCTATGCTTTTAGTAGAACACATCTGTGTTTTTGGCAATCAGATTAATGAAATAGTTAGAGAGCATAGCTGTACTTTTGATAAAACTCTATATTTTAGAGTAATTTTTCCCTCTTCACCAATTCATCATAGAATCAGTTCCGCACCTCCAAATTAGCTCCAAAGTGTTTAGAAATGCCTGGAAATTAAATGTTACTTATTTTATAATTAGGCAATGTGGATATGTAATTAAATTACACATGAATTGAATAAATTCTTATGATGAAGAATTAATTAATATGATGATAATTTAGCAATAATAAATTATATTTGTTAAGTTTTTGTATTATTTTATGAATTATTCGTATGATTTAGTTTTCGTTTTAAATCTGCTTTTAACCTGAACTCCCTGAAACTTGTTTGATATATTCGAACGACTTGTGATTAAAGGATTGACTAGGAATATATTGGACTATAATATAAATAATATGATAGGTATTAAATTGATGATATGCAAATAACATTATGCAGGATATTATTTAATAAATATTTAGCAATATTAAATAATATTTATTCGGACCTTACACTGTTAAATAGGAAATTTCAAGAAATACACAGATTATTATTTTATGATGTATAATTTATTATTTGATCTATTTTTTGATCTGCTACCTAATTATATGTGTATTATGTTTTTACATAGTAGATTAGAGTATGTAGAACTACATGGTTCTGATTCCCAATTCTTGAGATACGTAGGAAACTCGGAATATTTATTCCAAGTCCAAGCAAAATTATGAGAAATGGATGTGTGCCTAGAAATGTACAAGTTCCTCAAAGTGTTAAAATGTGAAAGACCTGATTTTTGATGTGTTTTGATGTGAATTAATTGTATGTCTATATTATCAACATGTAATTATGCTAAATGGATGATAAATTATATAAAAAGAATTTATGGTGAATTATTGACATGTTGGTCGAATGGTATACATATGTGTATACATGTATATCATGATGACATGATGAGTTAATGACATGACATGGCATAAGAATGAAAAGTAATGGAATAGTATGATAAAATTCCATGAAATGTATGTATGATTACTTAAAGATATGAAAAATGGAATAATGATGCCCTATGTAGTAATCTGGTAGTCAAGTCTAGTACAGGATATGTTGGCTAGCCATAGGGACATAAGACCGCGGGTGTGAGCATGACGTCTCACTATTTGTAGGAAAATGACGGTCCTACCTCATTGTATTAAAATGTTTAAAATTCAAATAAAATGTTTTGGAATGTATTTTAAGACAGGGGTGGTCCTTCGGGGTTCCTCTTGTATGTTTGTGAGCTTTTGGGGTTCACGTCTCGTTTATCTAGTGCATAGATTTCTGCAAGTCTCATACAGGGGCAAATTAGTAAAAACGAGCTTGAAATGGTTAAGTTGTGATTAAAATGATACTTGTGTAAAAAAAATGGACATAATTGGAATAATTAAAAAGTTTGAGAACGAAATGGTAATTATGGAATTTTGTGTGTACTAAATGAGTAAATGCCCTTAATTATGTATTTTAAGGGAATCAAAATGTGTTATTTCATGCATAATTGATAAATAAATTGACTAATATTTTATTATATTTTTATAAATATGGTTTATACATGATAATTTAACTACACTGGGTAGGCCAATGATCGACTACCATACTGATAACTGGTTGACTGTTCTGTGACATTACTGAGTGGTCCTTCGGGGTCATTCTTTACTATTGTGGACCACGAGATTCACACCCTGATTACCTGGTTCACATATTTCTACCGGGTTTATACTAGGGACATAAATGAATATAAATGATTTAAAAGTGATTATCTCCTCATAAAATGAGTTAATGAGTGAACGATTATATGCAATGATTGTATGTGATGATTGCATGTATATATACAAGTTAAGTGTTCATCAAATGAATGTTTAACTTGATGACTACTGTGAGTGGTCGTTTATATTATGTTTATGTATTCTCCACTAAGCTTTAAGCTTAGTACGAGTGTTTCATCCGTGTAGGTTTGAAGATAGAAGAGTCGCCAGGGACATTCCGCAACAGTCAAGGCCAACGAGTCTGCAGGAGTATCTTTATAACGTCCCGATATCCCCGTTGGAAGGATACCGGAGCGCCACGCGAGCAAACATAAAAACGAATCCCAAATACATACTAGAAATTAAAACCAAACGAGATCTAAAGAAACTTTTTAATCATAAAAATAGTAAATCATATAACATATCAATATCGATTTACAAAAAGGGCTCGTAAGCAATTACATATATAACAAAATAATTGTTCCTTTACAAAAGATTCATTTTGCTATAACAAGCCATGTACAAAATAACAGCGGAATACTCAAAACAACTTCATCCAAAAAGACTTCTAGTGGCCGACCTGCAGATATCTGACTCCAAACCGAACTCGCCACCTGCACGGGAAAAGAACCCGTGCTAAGCGATAACGCTTAGTGGGGAGGAACAAAACAAACGAACAATATGCATATACAATATATCCAACAAAAATATAATTTCACCGCAACATAGACGTGCAATAAAGCTATGATTCACAAACAAAGGCATCATAATTTCATATAAGCACATTTCCATATTCTCTACTTGACATGCATAAACATACATTACAAGCAATTAACTACTCAAATCATAATTAGGATTTACATACTTTTCACCATTCTAAGTATACCGATACAAGGTGCATATCATGAAGTTATGCAAGAATTCATGTGCATCATATACTTTTATTCCTGTCCATATGCATATCAACATATGCAAATACAATTTAACATATAGCCTGATTAGTCTGAAAATACTCTCTAGAAGTGGATGCGGTCATTTGGATACTGATTGAACACAGTATCCCAAGCATATAGAGACATGAGTCTCAAACATATGATTTTCATATAGAGACCGAAGTCTCGCATTAATTTCCATATAGACCCAAACGGGGTCGAAATAAGGATCCAAACAGGACCCGCATATAACAATTTATCATATAGCAGCTGCACACACACCCTGACCTAAGTAAGCGCTTACTTATCCACCACTATGACTATTCAGGCTTAACATGTGACAACCTAAAAAGAAACTCAAGTAGTAATCATATCATGAGAATTGCATTAAATACGATCTTATAACTTATGTATACTTGTATATTGTTCTAATTCAGAAACATATAAATATATAAATATATAAATATCCAATACAGGAGATAATAAGAACATATAACTCACATCGATATAATCCATATTCATGTAAATTATAAACATTTAAATCATGTACACAAATCTCATAATTAAACAATTATTGTATTATAGCACAGATTTAAACCTGTTCTTGAGTCATTCAGTGAAAACCCATGTAACAGAAGCTTTAAAGAAAAATACTTTTGCTTTTTAAAACAGGGCAGCCGGAAGGAGGCCAGTCACAAGACACCCAGGCAATGGTGACTCGTGACGATGGCTTCTCACAAGCGCCACGCCAAAAACAGAGGCAGTCACGAGTCGTGACCATCCGTCATGCCTCGTGATGCCAGAGAAGAGAGGGGATGTCACGAGTCACTCGGGCAGTGGTGACTCGTGACACGCAGGGAATGGGAGGGTCACGAGCCGTGACTCTCCATCATGTCTCGTGACTTCCCCAGGGAAGCAGGTCACGGCGTGATGCTGCATCACGTCTCGTGATCTTCTTCTCTCACTTCTACTTCTCCTTCTCAAAACTCAGAATTTCCAGAAAACATTGAAACCAGAAAATCGTGAAAACAGAGTACATTCAAAACTCAAAACCCCATTTTGTTTAAAACCATTTTTCATGCAATAATTATTCGAATACATACCTTCAAGTCTCCAGAGCACAATTACAACAATTTTAATACAAATAACACATTTTTACTATTAAAAACAGAGGCAAAGCCAGAACATCAACTTCCCAGGATTCCACATTCAAACCCATGCATATTCATCTCATTTATAATCTCAACGTTATTCTTTTCTACAGGAATCATGTATACACATCACATTGCTCATGCATTTTAATAAACAACACACATAGCTGACATTAACAACATACAGTAACCAGGATCCAAAAATGAGAAAGGACAGACACTCCCAAACCTGTTAATGAAGTTCAAAATGACCACCGCAACTTTCAATCTACAACCTTGCCTTTTCCCTTCTCCTTTCTCTTATCTTCAGATGCTTGCAAACAGATAAAACCACATTCCATTAACCCAAGAACATAATCTTTATAAACCCAAAGGAGGAGAAGAAGGATATTCAACCAAAAACCTAAAGAACTTCTGCCACTTACCTCTTGAAATCCCCTCAAAGCTCAAAAGGGAAGAACACACATGCAAATAGAAAGAAAGAACAGAGAAAGAAGAGGAAAGGAGTGGTTAACGTGAGAGAGAGCAAGAGAGAGAACTTTTCGTTTCCAGGAAGCTAAAACTCTCAGACATCTCTTTTCTCTCACCCACATGCACACACTCACATCTCCACTCGGCACACATGCACTGGTTCACTTGATCCCATAATTACATAATTACTAACAGCTCCTCACAATCTTCTAATAGGTCCTTGACAAATTACTTTTTACTCACCAATAAAAATCTGCTATAAAAATACTTTTATTTCCTTGCAATTAAATCCTCTTTTCTCTTGTAAATTACCCAATTGCCTTTACTTACCCTTGTAACAATTACCAAAATATCCATATTTTCCAATTAAAGTTGCCAAATCCAATTAGGCCACTTTTGGGATGTGACAATCTTAATAAAATTGTAACTATTAATTGTAATGTTATGAACTATGGTTTCATTACTAAAGGATCTATATATAATATGTTTATAGTGAAAGTATTATGCAATCTTTGTAACACCCCGATATCATCCTTGGGAGGATACCGGAGCGCTACGCACACAAATACATATACATATACTCAAACATGCTAAAAGCACATACATATAATCATAAAGATGCTAAATCCATATATATAACCATATTGTTTTACAAAAGGGATTTGTAAACAATTAACATATACATATACAAAATCGTTCCTTTACAAAATTACATTTCCAAAATCATAAATAACCATATATAAAAATAAGCGAAAGACAAAAATAACTTCAACTATAGACTTCTAGTGGCCGACCTGCAGATGTCTGACTCCAAAATGAACCTAGCACCTACACGGGAAAACAACCCGTGCTAAGCAATAACGCTTAGTGGGGAGGAACAAAGCATACATATAATCGCAATTAACAGTATATAAGCTTAACAAGAACCAAAGCATATAAACGTATACTACTCATGCTTATAACAAGTATTCATCACGCACATGTATATAGGAATATAACCATTGCTTATTCATCATATGCGGATCCACAAGATAAAGAAATTAATCATTTAAAACCAAGTAATCAATATTCATGTGTATTTTCACAATTTAAATATTTAGCCATTCATGTCCAACTATAAGTATTACATTTCATCCTGTCATATCGCATGTACATATACATATAAAATATATCTATTTTTGTATCAATGGAAACACATATCATATTCATGTATGATGGCCTCATATAAATCTCATGTAATAGCCTCATGTAGTAGCCTGATTACTCACTAACTAATGGATTCGGGTACTAATGATACTGATAGGACACAGTATCCAAGCATATAGAGACAAGAGCCTCAAATCATGTGTAAACATGTATACCCGAAGGTATACCGGAGACCGAAGTCTCAAATCATATAAACCCAAATGGGGTTAACATATAACTTGTAACATATAGCAGCTGCACTCACACTCTAACACTTGGTAAACGCTTATCTATCCACTACTATGACTATCAGGCTCAAATAGCAACTGAATTATGTTCTAGAATTATTATCATATAACAGGGAATAAAATCAAATATAATCATATAGTTTCATGTATACATGTGTATTGATCAATTTCAGATACATATAAATCATATACAAATCTTATTAAGAACATATAACTTATCATTTAATAGTCCATATATAAGACAAATCATGTGCCATGTAGTGAAAACCCATGTAAAAGAAGCTTGAAAACCATTTTCAGAAAACAGAGTAGGCGGGCATATGGGTCACTGTCGCGCTCGTGATAGCAAGTCGTGCTAGCGACAGTGGCTAAGGAAGCACGAGTCGTGCTCCAACTGCCGAGCCGAGCACCATCAGCAGAGATGTGCATACTCTAATGAGTCGTGCACCTCCCTTCGTGTTGTGCAGGATCAGCCAAGCGGGACACTTCCTGCCGAGCGGGCTCCCACGTCGAGCGGCCTCCTTTCCCGAACGGACTATCTTCACGACTCGTGAAGATACTTCACATGTCATGAAGACTCCCATGTTGAACAGGCTACGCCGAGCGGTCTCTTCTACTTCAAAACTCATGAAGGACTTCACGTGTTTTGAAGAACCTCTTGCCGAGTGGGCTATTCTTCATGAGTCGTGAAGAACTTCACGTGTCGTGAAGAATGCAAGCCGATCGGATAACCGCAAGGGAAGGGAAGACTCGCTTCTGTCGCGCTCGTGATAGGAGCATATCTCGCTTTCCTCAGCAAAACGCTGGAAAAATAGAGCTTGAAAACCAAAACCCAATCTTTCCTCAAAACTATGTATCATGCAAAGTCATGTAAAATCTTACCTCCAATGTCTCCAAAACGTGCTTATAACCATAATAAGTCATTGACACAATATTAACACACATCTAATCATCATATATAGGGTTGTAGAAACCCAGAAAATCCATCTCATGTTCATGTACATACTCTTCAAAAACTGACATGCAAAGCATGATAACTCTAACATTTCAGATCATATGCACAAATCTATCATACCTATGCATTTCATGTACCAAAACACACAAATGACAGATATTCACATATCAACCCATGATCTGAAAAGAAATGGACAACCATTCTCAAACATATACAACCAAACACAAAGCTCCCAAACCTGGAAATGGAGCATAGGCTACTCTCTTCAAGATATCACTTTTCCTTTTCCTTTGCTCTTTCTTCTCTTCTCAGATTCTTGAACAATCCAACGAAAACAATAGCTCAGTTAACCCATGAACAAACTATATAACCCATATCAACCCAAAAGGGTGAAGATGAAGAAGAAAATCAGTATACCCAGCACTTACCTCTTGGAAAAACCACTCTTGATCACAACCCTAGCTCAAAACGTGGAAAACAATGTAGGAAAGAGTAGAGAGCAGAAAAATAATAGAGATGAGGGAGTGAGAGAACGGCAAAGCAAGAAAGAGGAGGTGAGGATGGCTTCCACGGGAAGCAAACTACTATCTGCGCTCCCTCTCTCTTCTCCCTTTCAAATCTCATTTAATGCTCTCACCTACCCAATCCACATGTCCAACTCTCATTGGACCTTATTTTCCACTTCCTTAACTTTCTTCCTTTTCTTTTATCCTTAATAAAACTCTTATAAATCCTTAATTAAACCCCAATTCAATTACCAATTACCAAATTACCCTTTAAATGTCCAACTAAACATGCAGTTTCAACTAGGCCATTTTTGGGATGTTACAATTCTCTCCTCCTTAAAAAATTTCGTCCTCAAAATTTCTCCGCTAACCACTTACATGCCAATCACGAAAACCGAACTCATATGAAAACTTGACAAATTAACACTTACCGGAAGGACCTGCGGGCTCTAGAGTATCCTCTCTAATCATTGCGTAGACTCTTGGCCGAACATAATCTCCTTCAGTCGGGATCCGATGCATGGTTTCTGATGGCACCTGAGGAGCTCTACTTCTATCCCGATTGCTTTTGGTTGCATTAGATTTACCTGTACCAGCTTTACTCTCTTGTTGGCTCTTATTCTCCCTCCGGTCAGGACAATTAGCAAATCGATGCTCCATGCTTCCGCACTTGAAGCACGCTCTAGTTATCTTGCGACATGTACCCCAATGTTGTCTTTGGCAATGTGACACTCTGGTGCTCTATTTCCCCTACTAGCAAGCAGTGCCACACTTCCCACTTCGGAAGGCACTTGAGCAGTCCCTTTAGTCACTTGTCCGATTGGAGCACCTTTGGCCTTCTTATTACTGACAATGCCACTATCCGATGCTTTCTTCTTCTATTCTATTCTCTGTTTTACCATCTCAGATTCTTCTAACTTGATTGCTGCTGCCGCTAACTGATAATACCCAACTGATTGCATAACCGCCATAGCCGACAACGGACCTCTAATCACTCCTCTTAACCCGTCTTGAAAGTGCTGACACTTGAAATTCTCAGTCAATAATATAGTAGGCACATACTTCCTCAAGTGACTGAACTCTTTCTCATGGTCGCTAACTGATAAGTTCCTTTGCTTCAAACTTATAAACTCCTTCCACTTTGCCTCTCGATAGGCCTTAGTAACATATTCTTGCTCAAATTCTTGCACGAAAAACTCCCATGTCAATTCAGCCGGTCTCTGTGGGTTGAGAAGAACAAGCTTCCACCAATCATATGCCGATCCTTGTAAAAGCGATATGGCACAAATAACTCATTGATGCTGAGGGCAAGCTATCTCTTGTAGAATTCGATCAATCTTCTCTAACCAGAATTCTGCCACATCCGATTGGTCCAAAGAGGTTCCATGGAACTCTTTCACTCCCCTTTTCCTCATAAGCTCAGAAGAAGCCTTGGGAGCAATCAATATATCCACTAGTTCCAATAGCTCTTGTACTAATGCCGGATTCTCAAACCCAAAACCCGGACCTTCTGCTGGTGTACGCTCACGTGCAGGTCTATCTTGTCCGACCGGATTACTTCCAATCGAATTAACACTTTCCATCGTATCGCCCATATACTCACTCGGATCCGACTCCATATAAACACTACACAAGACAACATCTGCATTAGCCCACAACTCTAGATAGACCCTCATGCAAGGACTCTACACTCAAATAATCACATAGACCAGAACCGACTAAACCGGTGCTTTGATACAAAAAACTGTAACACCCCGATATCATCCTTGGGAGGATACCGGAGCGGTATGCACACAAATACATATACATATACTCAAACATGCTAAAAGCACATACATATAATCATAAAAATGCTAAATCCATATATATAACCATATCATTTTACAAAAGGGATTTGTAAACAATTAACATATACATATACAAAATCGTTCCTTTACAAAATTACATTTCTAAAATCATAAATAACCATATATAAAAATAAGCAGAAGACAAAAATAACTCCAACTATAGACTTTTAGTGGCTGACCTGCAGATGCCCACTCCAAAATGAACCTGCCACCTACACGGGAAAACAACCCATGCTAAGCGATAACGCTTAGTGGGGAGGAACAAAGCATACACATAATCGCAATTAACAGCATATAAGCTCAACCAGAACCAAAGCATATAAACGTATACTACTCATGCTTATAACAAGTATTCATCACGCACATGTATATAGGAATATAACCATTGCTTATGCATCATATCTGGATCCACAAGATAAAGGAATTAATGATTTAAAACCAAATAATCAATCTTCATGTGTATTTTCACAATTTAAACATTTAGCCATTCATGTCACACCCCATTTGCCCCCTAGTAGAATGAGCCTGTCTGTCTGTCTGTATGTGTAAGCATTTGCATGTGTTCAGCATTTCATAAGGGTATTTTAGTAACATATATGCTTTTGGGGTTTGTTAGTATGTGGGTACATAAATGGCATTAGTGTGTTAATTAAGTGAGAAATATTTATGTGCATGTATTTATACCATTGTATGGTATGCATAAGTTAAGAGGGTTTTAGGTGTGAGTAGTGTAGGTTATTTTGGTGTGAGTAATTAGTTTCACCAATAGGAAATTGATACATATTTAGGATAAAGAAAGAAAAAGAAAAGGGAATGAAAGAAAAGGAACTTAGAGATTTACGTTTCTTTTCTCACTCTTTTTCTTCTTCTTCATTTTCTTTATCTCAAGTACTGTATTGTTGATTCAAGGTCTTATTGGTGAAATTGATTCTCTCTTTGCATCCTCTCTAGTAAGTAATTGAATTCTCTCATCTAATTGTTTCATTTACTTCATCTTCTTCTTCCTTAAGTTTAGATTTAACTTAGGGTTTTCTTTGTGGATATTCTTGCTGTGTTTGTGTTTAGCTGAAGCTCCTCGTGATCCTAAGGGCAAAGAGGTTGCTGGACCTAGTGGAGCTAAGTGATAGAGGCTTAGATTTCAGGTTTGGGAATAATTGCTTGTGATTTGCATAATTTGAGTTTACTGTAAATTTCTTGGGTTTATATGTTCTTGAAGAAGTTGAATGCAAATACCCTTGATTAGGTTGACTGAATATTGGTTTGAGTTGTCTATATGTTGTTTAAATTGTGTGGGATCTTCCTTGAAAGGTATGAATTGATTTGTATGGTTTTAAATCAAATTTGGATTGATTTTATTGTTCTGGAAATTCTGGAAATCGAGTTCTGTCAAAAATCCCGTCATTCCTGATACTGTCGCGCGACTCGGCAAGAAGAGAGGCAAGTCACGAGACGTGACCTCAGGTCACATCGCGTGACCTGCCAGCTTGAGGCTGGTCGCGGGTTGTGGCTGCCTGTCACAACTCGTGACCAGTTGAGATGAAGCCAGTCACGAGTGGTGACTCCCCGTCACGCCACGTGATCGGCTGAGGGAAGGCAAGTGGCGTAACAGCTGAAGAGAAGCACGTCACGAGACGTGACGTCCAGTCACGCCGTGACCTGCGAGGGCGCTGCGTGATCTGCGAGGTCATGCAACGTGATCTGCGAGGGAGTAGCACATCACGAGACGTGACGTCCAGTCACGCCGTGACCTGCGAGGGCGTTGCGTGATTTGCGAGGATCACGCAACGTGACCGGCGAGGAACAAGCAAGTCACGTCGCGTGACCCTTGGTCACGTCGCGTGACCTGCCTGTTGAGAAGGCCAATCACGCCTTGTGACTAGCCAATCTCGCCCGTTTTCCCGTTTTGCTCTTTTTCCGAATTTTTCCCAGCTTTTGACTCAATAATAATTCTAGTATTTTCTTCTGGATGAATTTATACTGTGGTATAATGCCTGTCCTACTTGTATATACTCTGATTTGAATAATACCATGAATTTCTGATGAATATTATTCTGTACTTTGAAATGTGATCTGTTTGACGCATAACCTGCTAGAGTCAAGTAAGTGGATAGTTAGGCATGCCTAATAGAGTCTTTAGCTGCAGCCCTCAGTTCAGTTTGGACCCCGATCAGGTCCCCGTTTGGTTCCTCGCGAACCCCTCAGTATTAGGATCTTGTTTAAGGTCCCCTCAGTATATGAATAACATGTTTTGATAAATAAATAACATTTGACTTGTACCTGTGAGGTACCCTCAGTATTCGATTCGTACCCGTAAGGTACCCTCAGTACACTCGTTATCCACTATCTAGAGTCAGCAGGTGTTCTTTAAATGTTAATGGAATTATTCTGATCTGATCTGGCTATGAATAGAATATCTGAATGAGTTTAATGATGAAATACATGCTGGATTATTCTGTAATAGATATGAGTGTGAGATACTGAATGTATGGCTTTTAAATACGAGCATGTTTATATGAATTATGTTATAGCCTTGCATTCTGCCATTGTGAATGTGTTATGCCTTGACGACCATTGTGAATGACCGTCCATAATTTATGTGTGTTTCCCCACTAAGCGTTTATCGCTTAGCACGGTGTTTTTACCCGTGCAGGTGCGGAAGGCGTTTTGCTTTGGGAGAGTCGCCGTCATCAAGCCAACACAGAAGGGATTAGTATAGGGCTCAGTTTTTTATCAGTTATTGATTCTTTTTGTATAGAACTCTCTGTATCAGTTATGTATCAGCTTCCGCTTTTGTATCTATATTTCGTATATGTAATATTATTTTGTATCAGCTAGTTGATCAGATCATTATTGTAATAGTTTATTATAGTAATGCATGATCAGCTTTTGCTTTCTGCATGTAAAGTTTTTAATTATTCTGTATTTTCTGAATGTATGTTTGAATGAATGTATGTTTTACTTTGTACTTGCTTGGTGGCACCTTTACTCATACGGCATCTCACTCCTTCTCGGATGGGATCGCCTACGTATGGGAAGGGGGTGTTACAGTTAGTGGTATCAGAGCTTAGGTTTAGGCGTTTTTGGGTGTTGTTGTGAATGTTCTGAGTTTCTTAGATGTGTATGTATCTAGATCTGTGTTGGCTGATACGGTTGTTTCTTGTTTGTTTAGATGGCTTCTAATTCTGCTCATGGTGCGCGTGAGGAATCTGCCGAGAGTGTGAATCCTCCAGCTGTAGATCAGTCTGTTTCTGTTTCTGTGTCGGCTCAGCATGCTAGGGTCCAGCCCGAGGCCGCAGCCATGCCCTTTGAGGCTATGTTTAGACTGCATCAGGACATGGCTAGGGTTTTGGAGAGAGTGACTGCTCCTAGAGCACCTATGGAGAATTTGAGAAGGGCAGGAGTTGAGGATTTTTATGGTACTGGTTTGAATGAATCTGTGATGGCAGAGAAATGGTTAGATAAAGTGAAGCGTGCCTTGAGAGAGATTCGGTGTCCTCCCGACCAGCAGGCAGAGTGTGCATTAGCTCTTCTGCAGGGGTCTGCTTTTGAATGGTGGGAATTAGTTTGCAGGCATCCTCAGTTACCGGATCCGATTACTTGGGAGTTCTTTGAGGGTGAGTTCACAAAGAAGTACATCACTCAGACTTATAGAGATTCGAGATGGGCGCAGTTTTTGAGTTTGAGACAGAGGGCTATGTCTGTAGCCGATTATGAGAAAGAGTTCAACAGGTTATCTCGCTATGCCCCACGAGGAGTTATGACTGATGACTTTAGATGCAAGCATTTCGAGGCTGGTTTAAATGAGTCTTTGAAGATTGCTTTGATTTCTCTGATGTGCATCCCTGGGGTTAGCTACTATCAGATTGTAGAGGCTGCTGTGAGAGCTGAGTTATCTGAGACTGTGATGAGAGAGAGAGCTCAGAGGAGGAGTTCTTCTCGTGGAGGATCTTCTTCGGGTAAGAGATCTAGGAACCCACAGGATGAGTCATCTTCTGGCCCGGCTTCTAGAGGTAGACGACAGGGTTCTACAGCTGTGTCAGGTTCTGGTAGGGGTAGTAGAGCTGAGACTATATCGGTTTGTCCTCATTGTAGTAAGTCACATCGGGGTGAGTGTAGGTGGCTCTCCGGTGCATGCTTCAGGTGTGGGAGTTCAGAGCATCAGTTGGCCAGTTGTCCGAGGTTGCATGAGGATTCAGGTTCCCAGAGAGAGGGCAGTAGGGTCGGTTCGAATGCTTCTCAGGCTACCCGTGGCAGAGGCCGAGGTAGAGGTAGAGGTGGTCGGCATAGAGAGGGAGCTGCTTCTGAGACTGTTGAGCATCCTCCTCAGGGTGCCGTTAGAGCTTATGCTATGAGAGCCAGAGATGAGCAGGATGCGCCTGACGTTATTGCTGGTAAGTTCCTACTCCATGACACTGAGTTGTATGCTCTAATTGATCCTGGTTCCACACACTCATATTTGTGCACAGATAAAATTGTTGATAAATTGCATTCAGTTGATCAGTTAGATTATGAGATTTGTGTGACCAGTCCATTAGGGCATAGTGTCAGTGTGAGTAGAGTTTTTAGGAGTTGTCCTCTGATTATTGAGGGAGCTGTGCTTCCAGCGGATCTCATTGAGTTACCCTTCAGAGAGTTTGACTTGATTCTGGGTATGGACTGGTTGGGGAAGCATCGGGCTGTAGTTGATTGCCATAGGAAGACAGTTGTGCTTCGGGATAGAAGTCAGTCTCTTGTGTTTTTGAAAGGTTTGGGTGCTAGTTCTGTGAATAATGTTATTTCTGCGATGCAAGCCAAGAGATTTATCAGGAAAGGTTGTGAGGCTTTCCTAGCAGTTGTGTTAGATTCCAGGAGGGATCAGGTTCAGATTGAGGATATTCCTGTAGTGCGGGAGTTTAGTGATGTATTCCCGAGCGAGTTGCCTGGTTTGCCTCCTGAGAGAGAGGTTGAGTTGTCCATTGAGATCATGCCAGGTACTACACCTATTTCGAGAGCACCTTATCGGATGGCTCCTGTAGAGTTGAGGGAACTTAAATCTCAGCTACAAGAGTTATTAGATAAGGGGTTTATTAGACCGAGCATATCTCCTTGGGGAGCTCCAGTTCTGTTTGTCAAGAAGAAAGATGGATCATTGCGGATGTGTATCGACTACAGGCAGATTAATAAAGTTACAGTGAAGAATAATTATCCATTGCCTAGGATTGAGGATTTATTTGATCAGCTTCGAGGTGCGGGTGTCTTTTCCAAGATAGATCTTCGATCAGGGTACTACCAGCTTCGTGTTCAGGATGCAGATGTGGTTAAGACTGCATTTCGGACTAGGTATGGCCACTATGAGTTTCTTGTGATGCCGTTTGGTTTGACAAATGCTCCAGCGGCTTTTATGGATCTGATGAATCGTGTGTTTAGGCCATACTTAGATCGATTTGTAGTAGTGTTCATCGATGATATCTTGGTGTATTCCAAGGATGAGAGTGAGCATGAGGAGCATCTCCAATTAGTTCTTCAGATGTTGAGAGAGCATCAGTTGTTTGCTAAGCTTAGCAAGTGTGATTTATGGCTTCGAGAAGTATCATTCTTGGGTCACATTGTTTCAGCTAGAGGTATTCAGGTTGATCCAACCAAGATCGAGGCGATAGTTGATTGGAAAGCGCCTCAGAATGTTCAGGAAGTGAGGAGTTTCCTCGGTTTAGCAGGTTACTACCGTCGGTTCGTTAAGGGATTTTCTGTGATTGCTGCTCCGATGACTAGATTGTTGAGGAAAAGAGTTAGATTTGAGTGGTCAGACAGGTGTCAGTCTTGTTTTGATCGGTTAAAGCAGTTGCTTGTTGAGGCTCCTATCCTTACTCAACCCATCTCGGGTAAGGAGTTTGTCATTTATAGTGATGCTTCTGGAGTTGGTCTTGGATGTGTGCTGATGCAGGAAGGTAAAGTAGTGGCTTATGCTTCTCGTCAGTTGAAGCCACATGAGAAGAACTATCCGACGCATGATTTAGAGTTGGCAGCTGTGATCTTTGCTTTGAAGATTTGGCGTCATTACCTGTATGGGGAAAAGTGTAGAATCTTCTCGGACCACAAGAGCTTGAAGTATTTCCTTTCACATAAAGAGTTGAACATGAGACAGCGCCGATGGCTTGAGTTATTTAAGGACTACGACTGCATTGTGGATTACCATCCTGGTAAGGCTAATGTAGTTGCCGATGCTTTGAGTCGGAAATCGGTTTCAGCTTTGTTCTTGAGGCGATTCAGATGGCGATTTGGTTCAGATGGGGCTTTGCTTGCCCAGTTGCGTGTGAAGCCTACATTGAGATAGAGGATAGTGGATGCTCAGAGAGATGACCAGAGGCTTCAGCAGTTTGTACATGAGGTTAGATCGGGTAAGCAGTCAGAGTTCTCAGTTCAGGATGAGGTACTTATGTTCAGAGATCGCTTGTGTGTGCCAGAATCTGAGGATTTGAGGAGACAGCTCATGAGTGAGGCGCATAGTACAGTCTTTACTATGCATCCGGGCAGTGAGAAGATGTACAGAGACATGAAGCAATTCTATTGGTGGTCCGGTATGAAGCGTGATATAGTGGATTTTGTGTCCAAGTGCTTGACATGTCAGCAGGTAAAGGCTGAGCATCAGACACCTTCGGGTTTGCTTATGCCTTTATCCATTCCTGAGTGGAAATGGGATGATATCGCCATGGACTTCGTTTCTGGTTTGCCTTTGACTCAGAGGAAGCATGACTCAGTTTGGGTTATTGTGGATCGGCTTACGAAATCAGCTCACTTTCTGCCGGTTAGAGTGGACTACTCCATGGACAGATTGGCCAGTATCTATGTGGACGAGATAGTTCGGTTGCATGGTGTGCCTTTATCCATAGTGTCAGATCGGGATCCGAGGTTTACTTCCAAGTTTTGGAAGGAGTTACAGAGAGCTTTGGGCACTAGGTTGAACTTCAGTACAGCGTTTCATCCTCAGACCGATGGTCAGTCAGAGCGAGTTATTCAGATTCTGGAGGATATGATGAGAGCTTGTGCTTTGGATTTTCTGGGTAGTTGGGACAGATATGTATCGTTGATGGAGTTTGCCTACAACAACAGTTTTCAGTCGAGCATCGGTATGGCACCATATGAGGCTTTTTATGGTCGTCAGTGTAGGACTCTGATTTGTTGGACCGAGCTATCCGAGAGAGCTATGATTGGACCAGACTTGGTTAGAGATACTGAAGAGAAAATCAGAGTAGTGCAGCGGAATTTGAAAGCAGCCAAGGATCGACAGAAGTCTTACGCCAATTTGAAAAGGAAAGATGTGCATTTTGAGATCGGGGACAAAGTTTTCCTTAAAGTTTCTCCTTGGAGGAGAGTGCTTCGATTTGGAAAGAAGGGTAAGCTTAGTCCTCGTTTCATTGGACCTTATGAGATTTTGGCTAAGGTAGGACCTGTAGCCTATAGATTGGCACTACCGATGGAGTTAGCAAAGTTGCACGATGTGTTCCACGTTTCAATGCTTCGTCGGTACAGATCAGATCCTTCACATGTTCTGTCAGTTTAGGATATCCAGGTGCAGCCAGACTTCTCTTATGATGAGGAACCGCGAGCTATTCTAGCCCGAGAGGTGAGGCAGTTGAGAAATAAGCAGATTCCTTTGGTTAAAGTATTGTGGATCCATCATGGAGTCGAAGAAGCGACTTGGGAACCAGAGGAGTCGATGAGAGCTCAGTATCCACAGTTATTCAGTTCAGGTGAGAATTTCGAGGACGAAATTCTTATTAGTAGGGGAGAGTTGTCACACCCCATTTGCCCCCTAGTAGAATGAGCCTGTCTGTCTGTCTGTATGTGTAAGCATTTGCATGTGTTCGGCATTTCATAAGGGTATTTTAGTAACATATATGCTTTTGGGGTTTGTTAGTATGTGGGTACATACATGGCATTAGTGTGTTAATTAAGTGAGAAATATTTATGTGCATGTGTTTATACCATTGTATGGTATGTGTTAGTAGGTTTTATATAGGTTTTTATGGGTCATTTTATATAAATTTTAGGTTGAAATAGTTGTTTAGTAGCTAATTTTCATTATCTTTTAGTTACAATTTTTAATTCTTTTCTTTTGATTGCTAAGTTGACTTAATTGTGTTAATCTTGGTGGTTTCAGGTTTAATTTTATTAATCTTCAGTGATTAAAGAGTTAGGAGTTCATTTGAAGACAAAAAGCATTCATTGGAAGTTTTAGAGGTTCAACAAAGGGTGCTAAATGGTGAAAGAAAGCAATCAGAGAGTTTCACCACCCAAGGCTGTGAGGGTTAGATGGACAGATTGTTTCACCACCTGAGGTGGTGACACTGGGCAAAAATCACCACCTGAGGGTGTGGTGATTTGTATAAAAACGGGAATGAAGAGTTTTAAACCTTTTCCAATTCCAACTCTATCTGATTTATTCCAAAACAAGCCCTAGAGCTCTCCTATTCCAATTAGGACACTTTGTCCATTAAAAGAGGTCATTCTATCTCAAAAGGGGGGACGAAAACAAGAGAACGATTTGAAGAAACTCAAGATTTGGAATCAAAGCTTCAAGCATCAAGATTTTCATCTCTACTCAATTTCAAGTTTGCTTTAACTATGTTATTGAATTTGAATTGTTATTTTGAATTCTTGAACATGATTAACATGAGCTAAATTTTCTTTAGGGTTATCTTTGATGTAACTTGAATTTTTACTTTTTTTTAATTATTTCAATTAGCTTTCTTTACTTTTGCAATTGTTTACAATTATGCTTAATGCCATCAATTAACTGGCCATTGATTGATTGATCTATTTTCTTAAAATTAGTACGGAAGGAAAATTTTAAGATTGAATTTGAATTGTAAACAACACAAGAATATAGTTTGAATGGAAATAATATAACTTGACTTGTGGGAATTTATTGAGAATAATCATATTCATAAATTCATTCATTAATCTCTGTTATAAAAGATTAATAGGCATTAGTGAATAAATTTAGCTTAGCTTGGGAGAGCATGCTAAATATTTAAGGATTATTATTCCTTGCTTGAGTAATTAAATTTGATTGTTAATAGTTATAATTGAAAAAGTAATTTCAAGTGAACTCAAAGATACCCCTGCTTCTCATCTAGTGATTTCTTTCAATTTCTTAATTGTTTTTGTGGTTCTATTTTCATAATTACTATTTATTTTAATCAATTAAGTTTTGCCTGTCTAAATAATAGAAAATTATCACCGTTTTGGTACTTGATCATCAGTCCTTGTGGGAACGATAACTCATTCACTCTTTACTACTAAAATCGATTTCGTATACTTGCGAAAATCGACAACAAGTTTTTGGCGCCGTTGCCGGGGACAGATTAGATTAATATCAATACCAAATAATTTACTATTACTTTAGATTTTTTTTATTTTATTTTTAATTTCTCTCTTGATTTTGTTTTGCAGGTGTATGAGAAGATCAAAAAGTTTTGAACTATTGCCATTTGATCCTGAAATTGAGCGCACCTTCAAAGCTAGATTAAGGGAACAAAGAGAAAAAAAGGAACCGAAAAAGGAAATAGTAATGGGGGAGCCAGCCAGACGCGCATTGCGCGATTATTCGACCCCAACTGTTGAAGGAGCAACATCAAGCATTGTGCAACCTACCATTGAAGCTAACAACTTTGAGATTAAGTCATCTGTATTGTCTATGCTTCAAAATTCATGTCAATTTGGAGGGTTGACCACGGAAGATCCAAATTTGCATATTTCAAGATTTTTGGCTATTTGTGGTACATTTAAGACTAACGGAGCTTCTGATGAGGCAATTAGACTAAGACTCTTCCCTTTTACACTTAGAGACAAGGCTCAGAGTTGGTTGGAATCTCTACCAGCAAGGACAATTACTAATTGGAATGATCTAGCTAAGAGATTCTTAACAAAATTCTTTCCGCCAGCAAAGACAGCAAAATTAAGGTCTGAAATTAATAACTTTGCACAACGAGAGTCTGAAGCTTTATATGATACTTGGGAGAGATTTCAAGATCTTTTGAGGAAGTGTCCACATCATGGAATAGCAGATTGGATGTTAGTGCAGAACTTTTACACTGGCCTCCATCCCAATACTCGAATCTTGGTAGATGCAGCAGCAGGAGGAGCTTTTATGGGACTAGAAATGGATGATGCAATGAAGCTTCTTGAGGAAATTGCAATGAACAACTATATGTACAACTCTTCCGACAGAAGCACCCTCAAGAAGCCCAATGGAGTTCTAGAAATTGATGCTATTTCTGCTCTTAATATTAAAATAGATGCTTTAGTTAGCAAAGTTGATAAATTAGGACTAAATGCTGTTCATTCTTATGTGCAGGTATGTGAAACATGTGGTGGACAACATGGAACAAATGAGTGCCAAGAGGAGGTATCTTTTAATCAGCCAAATTCGGAGCAAGCTCATTATGTAGCTAATCAGGGCCGCCAACAGCACAATCCATATTCTAACACGTACAACCCTGGATGGCGAAATCACCCTAATTTCTCATGGACTAACCAGCAGAATTTGCAAAGACCTCCACCTGGTTTACAGCAGCAAGAGAAGAAAACTTCATTGGAAGATTTAGTTGCTAACCTGACCAAAGCAACCACAGATTTCATGGTCGATACCAAGACAACATTTCAAAATCAACAAGCCTCTATCAAGAATTTAGAGCTTCAAATTGGTCAATTGGCACAAGCCATGACAAATAGAACTCAAGGTAATTTACCAAGTAATACAGAGACAAATCCGAAGGAACAATTGAAGGCAGTTACATTGAGGAATGGTAGAGAGCTAGAAGAGCAAAAGAATAAGGAAGCTGATGTATCAAGAAAGGAAAAAACGGACAGCAATGACAAGAAGGAATAAGAGGATATAAAAAAAAAAGAATCCGAGCAAGTCAAGGCTTATGTTCCACCGGTTCCTTTTCCTCAACGACTTCAAAAGCATAAAGAAGATAAGAATTTCCTTAAATTTTTAGATATCTTTAAAAAGCTGCACATTAACATTCCTTTTGCAGAAGCTTTAGCGGAAATGCCATCAGATGCTAAATTTTTGAAGGAAATTCTTACCAAAAAGAGAAGGTTAGAAGAATATGAGACGGTGAAGTTGACAGCTGAATGCAGTGCCATTATTCAGAGAAAACTACCTCAAAAACTAAAAGATCCAGGGAGTTTTATTATTGATTGCAAAATAGGAAACAATGAGAGTAGTAAAGCTTTATGTGATCTTGGTGCTAGCATAAATCTAATGCCCTTTTCTTTGTTTAAAAAATTAGGATTGGGGGAAGTTAAACCCACCACCGTGTCATTGCAGCTAGCGGATATATCAATCAGACATCCTTTGGGTGTAATTGAAGACATTCTTGTCAAAATCGAAAAATTCATCTTTCCTGCTGATTTTATAATTCTTGACATGGAAGAGGAAGGAGAAGTACCACTGATTCTAGGAAGACCTTTTCTCCGCACTGGACGCGCCTTGATTGATGTAGAACAAGGTAAGTTGACATTGAGAGTGGGACAAGAAGAGGTAACTTTTAATGTTTTCAATGCTTCTAAATACCCCTCTGATTTTTCTGATTGTAATCGGGTTGATATTATCGATGAATGTGTGGAAGAAACTTTAAATCAACCCGAATTGTTGTGTTCTAATGAGTTGCTAGAGATTGATGAGGTACAGGTGGTAGGATCTAGAAAAAGTGGATCAAAGAAAGGTCTTGATAGGACTTATGCTGAAATGAAGCAAGTGTTTGAGAAACTTGAGAAAGAATCAACCCCTGCAGTACCTTCCATTATTAGAGCTCCTACATTAGAGCTTAAGCAACTTCCAGCTCATCTCAGGTATGCCTTTTTAGGAGAACTTTCTACTCTTCCTGTAATCATAGCTGCTGATTTGACTAAGGAACAAGAGAAAAAATTATTGCATGTTCTAAGATCACATATTAGAGCTATAGGTTGGACAATAGCTGACATTAAAGGGATTAGCCCTTCATTGTGCATGCATAAAATTTTAATGGAAGAAAATCACAAACCTTCAATTGAACCTCAACGAAGATTAAATCCTAGTATGAAGGAAGTTGTGAAGAAGGAAGTCATCAAACTTTTAGATGCAGGAATTATATATCCTATCTCAGATAGCAATTGGGTTAGTCCTACACAAGTTGTGCCTAAGAAGGGGGGAATTACTGTTGTAGCCAATGAAAATAATGAACTAATACCAACTAGAACAGTAACAGGTTGGCGTGTATGTATTGATTTCAGGAAACTTAACAATGCAACACGTAAAGACCATTTTCCCTTACCTTTTGTGGATCAAATGATTGAAAGACTTGCAGGATATAAATATTATTGCTTTCTAGATGGATATTCAGGTTATTTACAGATTCCCATCGCACCGGAGGACCAAGAGAAAACTACATTTACATGTCCATATGGTACTTTTGCTTATAGAAGAATGCCATTCGGCTTGTGTAACGCACCAGCGACTTTTCAAAGGTGTATGATGGCTATCTTTTCTGATATGATTGAGGATTTCATTGAAGTATTTATGGATGATTTTTCTGTTTTTGGTTCTTCTTTTGATCATTGTCTAACTAACCTTTCCCGAGTCTTACAAAGATGTGAAGAGACTAACTTAGTCTTAAATTGGGAAAAGTGTCATTTTATGGTGCAGGAAGGAATTGTTCTAGGTCACAAGATTTCAGAGCATGGAATTGAGGTGGATAAGGCGAAGATTGAAGTGATTGAAAAACTACCACCTCCAACCTCGGTTAAGGGAGTACGAAGCTTTCTTGGGCATGCGGGATTTTACCGCCGGTTCATCAAAGATTTCTCTAAAATCACTAAACCTCTTTGTACTTTGTTAGCCAAAGATATGCCTTTTGATTTTAACGAAGAGTGTTTAATTGCTTTTAACAGATTGAAAAAGGAGCTTACATCGGCACCAATTATGGCATCACCAAATTGGGAGTTGCCATTTGAATTGATGTGTGATGCGAGTGACGTCGCAGTGGGAGCTGTTCTTGGACAAAGAAAGGATAAAAAGTTGCATGTTATCTATTATGCTAGTCGGACTTTAAATGATGCGCAGCTTAATTATGCAACCACTGAAAAGGAGCTTTTAGCTATTGTTTTTTCTTTTGATAAATTTCGTTCTTATTTGATAGGAAATAGAACAATAGTCTTCACTGACCATTCAGCTATTAAGTATCTCCTTCAAAAGAAAGACGCCAAACCAAGACTAATTAGATGGGTGTTACTTTTGCAGGAATTTGATTTTGAAATTCGAGATAAGAAAGGTGCTGAGAATGTGGTAGCTGATCATCTCTCTAGACTAGAATTAGAGAGAACTACTGATAATGAGTGCTCAATTAATGAATCATTTCCTGATGAACAATTGTACGCGGTCTTTGCAACTCAAATGCCATGGTATGCTGATATAGCCAACTATCTAGCTTGTGAAATAATTCCCTCAAATTTGACATATCAGCAAAAGAAGAAATTCTTTTATGATGTTAAATATTATTATTGGGAAGACCCATACTTGTTTAGATTATGTGCTGATCAGATTATTAGGCGATGTGTTCCTGAGCATGAAATGAATGATATTCTAAAACATTGTCATACTCTTGAATGTGGTGGTCATTTTGGACACTCCAAAACAGCAGCTAAGGTATTACAATGCGGTTTTTATTGGCCTAACCTATTCAAAGATGCTTTTCATTTTGTTTCTACTTGTGATAGATGTCAAAGAACAGGTAACCTTTCCAAGAGAAATGAGATGCCACTACAAAACATCTTAGAAGTTAAGTTATTTGACGTATGGGGAATCGACTTTATGGGTCCATTTCCAAAATCTGGCTCAAACCAGTACATCTTGATGGCAGTGGATTATGTGTCTAAATGGGTGGAAGCAGTGGCGTTGCCGAATAATGATGCTAAAAGCGTTATGAAGTTCCTACGGAAGAATATTTTTGCCCGTTTTGGAACCCCACGAGCTATTATCAGCGATGGAGGTAAACATTTTTGCAATCGTTACTTAGATTCCTTACTAATGAAATATGGTGTGACTCATCGTGTAGGAACACCGTATCATCCCCACACCAGCGGACAAGTTGAAATATCTAACAGGGAAATCAAAAGGATTCTTGAGAAAACGGTGTGTTCTTCTAGGAAAGATTGGGCACGGAAACTCGATGATGCATTATGGGCATATAGAACAGCATTCAAGACTCCAATTGGGATGTCCCCGTATCGGTTGGTATATGGAAAATCATGCCACTTGCCAGTGGAATTGGAACATAAAGCATATTGGGCAATGAGGCTGTTAAATTTTGATGAAGGAGCTGCAGGAGAAAAAAGATTGTTACAACTCAATGAAATGGATGAGTTTCGCCTTCAAGCTTATGAGAATGCCAAAATTTATAAAGAACGGACCAAGAAGTGGCATGACAAGCATATTGTAAGACACGAGTTTTATATTGGACAAAAGGTTTTGCTATTTAACTCTCGTCTTAAACTTTTTCCAGGTAAGCTTCGATCTCGTTGGTCTGGTCCATTCACAATTTTAAGGATTTTCCCTCATGGAGCTATTGAAGTTCAAAGTGAGGATCACACTTTTAAAGTAAACGGGCACTGATTGGAACCTTATTTCGAGGGTGATAACATCTCATCCATCGAAGTCCTCCGACTCGAGTAAAAGGGAGTAACTTGGTCTAGCTATAGACATTAAATAAAGCGCTAATTGGGAGGCAACCCAATCATTTAAAAAAAAAAAATTTAATTAGTTTAATTTATTTTATTTATTTATTTATTTTAAATTTAAGTAGATTTTTAGTAGCTTAATATTTATTTATATATATTTTTTTTATTATTAATTAGTGAATTTTTTGAAATTTAAAATTATTTTTTTCTTTTACAGATTTAAATGGGCAAGTGAATGAATGAAAAAAAAAACAATAAATAAATGGGAAAAAGTTCAAACGTGAAGAAGTGAGAAACCAAGGCTAAAGAAGACAAAATAATAAAATGGGAACAGTGGCTTTCACATGGGAAGGGCGTGGAATGAAAAGGGAATTGGCAAAAATTAAACAAATTGCAACCATGTGACCAGTGGGCTTCACGAGGATAAAGTGTGAAATGGAAAATTGGAATAAAAGACAAAGTAAACTACACAATTGCATAAAGGCAGTGGCTTTCACGATTTCACTCCGTGAAATCGTTTATACCATGTCTTGGGTTCTTATTATTTCAATATTTCATTTTTAAGCAGACCCTTTCACATGCCTGGCCCGTGAATTACTTTCTTTTCCTTTAATTTAGGCACAATAAAACCTCAAACCTCACTAGGTCACCTCGTGAACTGCATTCTCTCAAAGAACCCAAATTGCTTTACTTTGCCCTCCCGATTTTATCTTGATCACTCTTTTCTTCTTCTTCTTCTCATTCATCTTCATCTAAGCAGAGATTCTACTCATTTGGGTTTGTGTTTTAAATCCCTAGTTTTTCTAATTGGGGATTTTAAAAATCAGACTCCATCTCTCAATATTAGTTTCTTATTTCCCGACGTAACTTCCGACGAAGCAGCGCCACCGACCACGACGAGGGAGTTCTGCCACCATCACCGTCGCCTAGCCTCCAGTTTAGCTTCCGAAGTGTCGCACTTGTCCCCTGCCCCAACCAGCGCCGCCCCATATCCATCGCCCTATATCTGCTCACCATTGCAACACCTCGAAGAACAGGGCAGTCTTTTTGATACTTTGTTTTATTTTATTTTCTTATTTTTGTTTATTTATTATTATTTTTTTTTCTTTTCTTTCTCTTTGGTTGTTAGTTAGTTCTGTTTTAACGTATAGTTGCAGTTAGAATTGCTTAACCAGTGGTTTGTGTTGTGCATTTGTGATAATTTAATTTTGTGGTTTTGCTTTGTTGTGGCTACTTTGAGACTGAACTTGTGGTGAATTTTGAGTTTTTGTCGCTAATTTGTATTGTTGAACTTTTACATATCCTCTGATAGACTTAGAGTAGGTTGTTCAAATTTTTTTTTTGTGGTAACCTATGGCTAGAGAAGGTGTAAAAAGGAAGAGTGCAAATACGTCAACTACAAAAGGCATGAAAACAACTGAAAGGAAGCAAAAATAGGGGAAACCTTCCAACAAGAAATTGAGACCGACGACAGCCATCATCGAAGAGCAGGAAGTAATCGCACCTCGAAGATTAGGTGAGCCTAACTTTCAGTTTGGTACGCCATTCCAGCAAACCAGGTATGAACAAATTCGCAATAGACACCATGGTGCTATGAAATTTTTTGATAAGAATATGCTTCAAACTTTGGGTTTGTTCAATGATGTTCATGCATTAATGAAAGGAATTGGTTGGGACTTGTTCATGAATTTTGAAAATCATAGTTATCATGAGCTGACCTTAGAATTTCTAAGCTCTTTTAAATGTGATATAAGTCCACACTATATGAATGATACCGATACATTCACATTTAGACTTAGAAATAGGAACTACAAACTCAATTTGCCAACTCTGAATTCTATCTTTAAGTTGTCCAACCAAGGTCATCGTTCATATCTTAAGGATTTTAATATGTCTGGTGCTTGGCGCATCCTTACTGATAGTGGTGACGAGTTTCACCCTGCTGTGAGTAAGTCTTCTAACTTGCTGCATGCATTTCGTTATATTCAAAGGGTGTTATCTCATACTTTTTGTAGTAGGGGTAATAGCCAAGGGTCTGTCACCAAATCTGAATTATTCTTTTTGTATTGCATGCATCAAGGTATCCTGGTTACTGGTGGTGTTTGGATTTTGAACCACCTCAAAAAGGTGAGTGAGCAAGAGAAAGGAAAAATTGTTGTAGGAGGCTTTGTTACAGCCATAGCAAAACATTTTAGAATAGGAAACTTGGGTCCGTTTTCAATATGATCCAGTTATGTGGATTTTGAAACTCTTCAATCTATGGAATTCTGTAAATGGGATGCTAACCAATGGATGTTGTTAGATAGAAATGGCAATTCTATTCCTATTGAGAAACACCAGGTTCAGGATGTGAATGACAACCCAGAAGAGCCAACCGAGCATGAAGAGAGCCCGATTTTCCTACTCACTGAACCAAGCTCCTCCAACACCACCTTCACTATTGAGCATTTGAAAGATCATATTGATGCTCGAATTGATGATGTGCAAGCGCAAATTTCCACCCTGCGGGATCGCGTGGAGTTCTTAATTGCGTCTCTCGTACCATATTTTCGTCCACCTTCATAGTCTCTCATGCCCTGTCGTCCTCACAATTTCAGGGAAGTGTTCTAATTTATCTTACTAATTATTTTATTTCTTTTTCTTTTCTTTCCCTGCTTATCATTTTCATGCTTTGAGGACAATGCATATTTTAAGTTTGGGGGTGTGGCTGTAATTTATTTTTGTATGGTTTATTTTGCCCTTGAAAAAAAAAAAAAAAAAAAGCTTGAAATTTGCTTGGACCTTGGTTGACATTTGCATTTGAATGTATTTGAGCTCGATTTCGGATGATGGCATCTAATTAAAGACTAAGATAAGGTAGAGTATAGTTGATAATGGCTAAGTTAGCTTAATCATTTTGTGCTTAAGTTTCAATCTGTCGATTAACAAACTTTCTAAATTATGACTTTCATATCTAGATTGATTTATTTTAATAAGCTAGCACAAATGGTTTTTTCTCGTCTTTTCGCATCTAGCATGATTAATTTTAACTTTGTTTCTCAAGAATAGGATGTATGAGTTAAAAAAAAATTTAAATTTGCTTGCAAGAGACAATGCTAATGCATTTGAAAACTTTATTTCAACCTTGCCTTGATATGCATAGAATTTTATTTTTTAAGCAATGAATTTAGAAATAAGGGATGTCAAGAAAAAAAAAATAAATAAATAGATGTTTATATATAATAAATGTTTATCTTTTCCTTTTTGAGAAGTGGTTTACCAACATTAGTCGGTTCAAGTGGTACGGCACTTGTTCCCCTTAAGCAAGGTTTCGGTAATGATCCTTGTGAATGGAAAAGATTAATGCTGGGAGAGCTTTACCCCGTAGGGGCCGTTCATAGCTCGAAATTTGCCACGAAAAAGAAAAAAAAATGGTTCACCATCACTGGTTGATTCAGGTGGTTCAGGCCTGTTTCCCTTAAGCAAAGTCTCGGTAATGAGTTTTGTGTATGGAAAAAACTAGTGTTGGGAGAGTGTACCCCCGTAGGGGCCGATATAAGCTCGAAAAAAGCCATTAAAAGTGCCTCAAATAGGAGAAGTGAATAAAAAGAAAATTAGAAAAAAAGAAAAAATTGTGGCTCCTGCATTCTCTAAATTTATTTGCACGAATTTGTAAATTTTATTTATCTTGGCAGGTTGAGTACATGTTTCCCTATGTATTGGCTGAACTCTTATCGAAACTTAATTGTGTGGTCATGATTCTAAATTCTCTATATCTAATTCTTGAGAACTTGGTTGACATTTGTTATGTTTAATGTGGATTGATGAGAATTTATTGTGAAATGCTAGCTGCTTTTGATACGTCAATTTAGCTTTGAAAGTCATGGTTTATAGGAAGTTGTAATTCGTTGGATTTGGACTATAAAAGAGAAAACGGACAATGTACTTGTGATAATTGGTAAACATTGCTTTTACTTATCTTGGTTGAGATTGGTTGCTATCATCTGAAAATCTGAGTTTGAATTGTTTAAAAGTATGGTTTATTCTTCTTTACTCGAGGACGAGCAAAGTTCAAGTTTGGGGGTATTTTGTTAGTAGGTTTTATATAGGTTTTTATGGGTCATTTTATATAAATTTTAGGTTGAAATAGTTGTTTAGTAGCTAATTTTCATTATCTTTTAGTTACAATTTTTAATTCTTTTCTTTTGATTGCTAAGTTGACTTAATTGTGTTAATCTTGGTGGTTTCAGGTTTAATTTTATTAATCTTCAGTGATTAAAGAGTTAGGAGTTCATTTGAACACAAAAAGCATTCATTGGAAGTTTTAGAGGTTCAACAAAGGGTGCTAAATGGTGAAAGAAAGCAATCAGAGAGTTTCACCACCCAAGGCTGTGAGGGTTAGATGGACAGATTGTTTCACCACCTGAGGTGGTGACACTGGGCAAAAATCACCACCTGAGGGTGTGGTGATTTGGATAAAAACGGGAATGAAGAGTTTTAAACCTTTTTCAATTCCAACTCTATCTGATTTATTCCAAAACAAGCCCTAGAGCTCTCCTATTCCAATTAGGACACTTTGTCCATTAAAAGAGGTCATTCTATCTCAAAAGGGGGGACGAAAACAAGAGAACGATTTGAAGAAACTCAAGATTTGGAATCAAAGCTTCAAGCATCAAGATTTTCATCTCTACTCAATTTCAAGTTTGCTTTAACTATGTTATTGAATTTGAATTGTTATTTTGAATTCTTGAACATGATTAACATGAGCTAAATTTTCTTTAGGGTTATCTTTGATGTAACTTGAATTTTTACTTTTTTTTAATTATTTCAATTAGCTTTCTTTACTTTTGCAATTGTTTACAATTATGCTTAATGCCATCAATTAACTGGCCATTGATTGATTGATCTATTTTCTTAAAATTAGTACGGAAGGAAAATTTTAAGATTGAATTTGAATTGTAAACAACACAATAATATAGTTTGAATGGAAATAATATAACTTGACTTGTGGGAATTTATTGAGAATAATCATATTCATAAATTCATTCATTAATCTCTGTTATAAAAGATTAATAGGCATTAGTGAATAAATTTAGCTTAGCTTGGGAGAGCATGTTAAATATTTAAGGATTATTATTCCTTGCTTGAGTAATTAAATTTGATTGTTAATAGTTATAATTGAAAAAGTAATTTCAAGTGAACTCAAAGATACCCCTGCTTCTCATCTAGTGATTTCTTTCAATTTCTTAATTGTTTTTGTGGTTCTATTTTCATAATTACTATTTATTTTAATCAATTAAGTTTTGCCTGTCTAAATAATAGAAAATTATCACCGTTTTGGTACTTGATCATCAGTCCTTGTGGGAACGATAACTCATTCACTCTTTACTACTAAAATCGATTTCGTATACTTGCGAAAATCGACAACAGTATGCATAAGTTAAGAGGGTTTTAGGTGTGAGTAGCGTAGGTTATTTTGGTGTGAGTAATTAGTTTCACCAATAGGAAATTGATACATATTTAGGATAAAGAAAGAAAAAGAAAAGGGAATGAAAGAAAAGGAACTTAGAGATTTACGTTTCTTTTCTCACTCTTTTTCTTCTTCTTCATTTTCTTTATCTCAAGTACTGTATTGTTGATTCAAGGTCTTATTGGTGAAATTGATTCTCTCTTTGCATCCTCTCTAGTAAGTAATTGAATTCTCTCATCTAATTGTTTCATTTACTTCATCTTCTTCTTCCTTAAGTTTAGATTTAACTTAGGGTTTTCTTTGTGGATATTCTTGCTGTGTTTGTGTTTAGCTGAAGCTCCTCGTGATCCTAAGGGCAAAGAGGTTGCTGGACCTAGTGGAGCTAAGTGATAGAGGCTTAGATTTCAGGTTTGGGAATAATTGCTTGTGATTTGCATAATTTGAGTTTACTGTAAATTTCTTGGGTTTATATGTTCTTGAAGAAGTTGAATGCAAATACCCTTGATTAGGTTGACTGAATATTGGTTTGAGTTGTCTATATGTTGTTTAAATTGTGTGGGATCTTCCTTGAAAGGTATGAATTGATTTGTATGGTTTTAAATCAAATTTGGATTGATTTTATTGTTCTGGAAATTCTGGAAATCGAGTTCTGTCAAAAATCCCGTCATTCCTGATACTGTCGCGCGACTCGCCAAGAAGAGAGGCAAGTCACGATACGTGACCTCAGGTCACGTCGCGTGACCTGCCAGCTTGAGGCTGGTCGCGGGTTGTGGCTGCCTGTCACAACTCGTGACCAGTTGAGATGAAGCCAGTCACGAGTCGTGACTCCCCGTCACGCCACGTGACCGGCTGAGGGAAGGCAAGTGGCGTAACAACTGAAGAGAAGCACGTCACGAGACGTGACGTCCAGTCACGCCGTGACCTGCGAGGGCGCTGCGTGATCTGCGAGGTCATGCAACGTGATCTGCGAGGGAGTAGCACGTCACGAGACGTGACGTCCAGTCACGCCGTGACCTGCGAGGGCGTTGCGTGATTTGCGAGGATCACGCAACGTGACCGGCGAGGAACAAGCAAGTCACGTCGCGTGACCTGCCTGTTGAGAAGGCCAATCACGCCTTGTGACTAGCCAATCTCGCCCGTTTTCCCGTTTTGCTCTTTTTCCGAATTTTTCCCAGCTTTTGACTCAATAATAATTCTAGTATTTTCTTCTGGATGAATTTATACTGTGGTATAATGCCTGTCCTACTTGTATATACTCTGATTTGAATAATACCATGAATTTCTGATGAATATTATTCTGTACTTTGAAATGTGATCTGTTTGACGCATAACCTGCTAGAGTCAAGTAAGTGGATAGTTAGGCATGCCTAATAGAGTCTTTAGCTGCAGCCCTCAGTTCAGTTTGGACCCCGATCAGGTCCCCGTTTGGTTCCTCGCGAACCCCTCAGTATTAGGATCTTGTTTAAGGTCCCCTCAGTATATGAATAACATGTTTTGATAAATAAATAACATTTGACTTGTACCTGTGAGGTACCCTCAGTATTCGATTCGTACCCGTAAGGTACCCTCAGTACACTCATTATCCACTATCTAGAGTCAGCAGGTGTTCTTTAAATGTTAATGGAATTATTCTGATCTGATCTGGCTATGAATAGAATATCTGAATGAGTTTAATGATGAAATACATGCTGGATTATTCTGTAATAGATATGAGTGTGAGATACTGAATGTATGGCTTTTAAATACGAGCATGTTTATATGAATTATGTTATAGCCTTGCATTCTGCCATTGTGAATGTGTTATGCCTTGACGACCATTGTGAATGGCCGTCCATAATTTATGTGTGTTTCCCCACTAAGCGTTTATCGCTTAGCACGGTGTTTTTACCCGTGCAGGTGCGGAAGGCGTTTTGCTTTGGGAGAGTCGCCGTCATCAAGCCAACACAGAAGGGATTAGTGTAGGGCTCAGTTTTGTATCAGTTATTGATTCTTTTTGTATAGAACTCTCTGTATCAGTTATGTATCAGCTTCCGCTTTTGTATCTATATTTCGTATATGTAATATTATTTTGTATCAGCTAGTTGATCAGATCATTATTGTAATAGTTTATTATAGTAATGCATGATCAGCTTTTGCTTTCTGCATGTAAAGTTTTTAATTATTCTGTATTTTCTGAATGTATGTTTGAATGAATGTATGTTTTACTTTGTACTTGCTTGGTGGCACCTTTACTCATACGGCATCTCACTCCTTCTCGGATGGGATCGCCTACGTATGGGAAGGGGGTGTTACAGTTAGTGGTATCAGAGCATAGGTTTAGGCATTTCTGGGTGTTGTTGTGAATGTTCTGAGTTTCTTAGATGTGTATGTGTCTAGATCTGTGTTGGCTGATACGGTTGTTTCTTGTTTGTTTAGATGGCTTCTAATTCTGCTCATGGTGCGCGTGAGGAATCTGCCGAGAGTGTGAATCCTCCAGCTGTAGATCAGTCTGTTTCTGTTTCTGTGTCGGCTCAGCATGCTAGGGTCCAGCCCGAGGCCGCAGCCATGCCCTTTGAGGCTATGTTTAGGCTGCATCAGGACATGGCTAGGGTTTTGGAGAGAGTGACTGCTCCTAGAGCACCTATGGAGAATTTGAGAAGGGCAGGAGTTGAGGATTTTTATGGTACTGGTTTGAATGAATTTGTGATGGCAGAGAAATGGTTAGATAAAGTGAAGCGTGCCTTGAGAGAGATTCGGTGTCCTCCCGACCAGCAGGCAGAGTGTGCATTAGCTCTTCTGCAGGGGTCTGCTTTTGAATGGTGGGAATTAGTTTGCAGACATCCTCAGTTACCGGATCCGATTACTTGGGAGTTCTTTGAGGGTGAGTTCACAAAGAAGTACATCACTCAGACTTATAGAGATTCGAGATGGGCGCAGTTTTTGAGTTTGAGACAGAGGGCTATGTCTGTAGCCGATTATGAGAAAGAGTTCAACAGGTTATCTCGCTATGCCCCACGAGGAGTTATGACTGATGACTTTAGATGCAAGCATTTCGAGGCTGGTTTAAATGAGTCTTTGAAGATTGCTTTGATTTCTCTGATGTGCATCCCTGGGGTTAGCTACTATCAGATTGTAGAGGCTGCTGTGAGAGCTGAGTTATCTGAGACTGTGATGAGAGAGAGAGCTCAGAGGAGGAGTTCTTCTCGTGGAGGATCTTCTTCGGGTAAGAGATCTAGGAACCCACAGGATGAGTCATCTTCTGGCCCGGCTTCTAGAGGTAGACGACAGGGTTCTACAGCTGTGTCAGGTTCTGGTAGGGGTAGTAGAGCTGAGACTACATCGGTTTGTCCTCATTGTAGTAAGTCACATCGGGGTGAGTGTAGGTGGCTCTCCGGTGCATGCTTCAGGTGTGGGAGTTCAGAGCATCAGTTGGCCAGTTGTCCGAGGTTGCATGAGGATTCAGGTTCCCAGAGACAGGGCAGTAGGGTCGGTTCGAATGCTTCTCAGGCTACCCGTGGCAGAGGCCGAGGTAGAGGTAGAGGTGGTCGGCATAGAGAGGGAGCTGCTTCTGAAACTGTTGAGCATCCTCCTTAGGGTGCCGTTAGAGCTTATGCTATAAGAGCCAGAGATGAGCAGGATGTGCCTGACGTTATTGCTGGTAAGTTGCTACTCCATGACACTGAGTTGTATGCTCTAATTGATCCTGGTTCCACACACTCATATTTGTGCACAGATAAAATTGTTGATAAATTGCATTCAGTTGATCAGTTAGATTATGAGATTTGTGTGACCAGTCCATTAGGGCATAGTGTCAGTGTGAGTAGAGTTTTTAGGAGTTGTCCTCTGATTGTTGAGGGAGCTGTGCTTCCAGCGGATCTCATTGAGTTACCCTTCAGAGAGTTTGACTTGATTCTGGGTATGGACTGGTTGGGGAAGCATCGGGCTGTAGTTGATTGCCATAGGAAGACAGTTGTGCTTCGGGATAGAAGTCAGTCTCTTGTGTTTTTGAAAGGTTTGGGTGCTAGTTCTGTGAATAATGTTATTTCTGCGATGCAAGCCAAGAGATTTATCAGGAAAGGTTGTGAGGCTTTCCTAGCAGTTGTGTTAGATTCCAGGAGGGATCAGGTTCAGATTGAGGATATTCCTGTAGTGCGGGAGTTTAGTGATGTATTCCCGAGCGAGTTGCCTGGTTTGCCTCCTGAGAGAGAGGTTGAGTTGTCCATTGAGATCATGCCAGGTACTACACCTATTTCGAGAGCACCTTATCGGATGGCTCCTGTAGAGTTGAGGGAACTTAAATCTCAGCTACAAGAGTTATTAGATAAGGGGTTTATTAGACCGAGCATATCTCCTTGGGGAGCTCCAGTTCTGTTTGTAAAGAAGAAAGATGGATCATTGCGGATGTGTATCGACTACAGGCAGATTAATAAAGTTACAGTGAAGAATAAGTATCCATTGCCTAGGATTGAGGATTTATTTGATCAGCTTCGAGGTGCGGGTGTCTTTTCCAAGATAGATCTTCGATCAGGGTACTACCAGCTTCGTGTTCAGGATGCAGATGTGGTTAAGACTGCATTTCGGACTAGGTATGGCCACTATGAGTTTCTTGTGATGCCGTTTGGTTTGACAAATGCTCCAGCGGCTTTTATGGATCTGATGAATCGTGTGTTTAGGCCATACTTAGATCGATTTGTAGTAGTGTTCATCGATGATATCTTGGTGTATTCCAAGGATGAGAGTGAGCATGAGGAGCATCTCCAATTAGTTCTTCAGATGTTGAGAGAGCATCAGTTGTTTGCTAAGCTTAGCAAGTGTCATTTCTGGCTTCGAGAAGTATCATTCTTGGGTCACATTGTTTCAGCTAGAGGTATTCAGGTTGATCCAGCCAAGATCGAGGCGATAGTTGATTGGAAAGCGCCTCAGAATGTTCAGGAAGTGAGGAGTTTCCTCGGTTTAGCAGGTTACTACCGTCGGTTCGTTAAGGGATTTTCTGTGATTGCTGCTCCGATGACTAGATTGTTGAGGAAAGGAGTTAGATTTGAGTGGTCAGACAGGTGTCAGTCTTGTTTTGATCGGTTAAAGCAGTTGCTTGTTGAGGCTCCTATCCTTACTCAACCCATCTCGGGTAAGGAGTTTGTCATTTATAGTGATGCTTCTGGAGTTGGTCTTGGATGTGTGCTGATGCAGGAAGGTAAAGTAGTGGCTTATGCTTCTCGTCAGTTGAAGCCACATGAGAAGAACTATCCGACGCATGATTTAGAGTTGCCAGCTGTGATCTTTGCTTTGAAGATTTGGCGTCATTACCTGTATGGGGAAAAGTGTAGAATCTTCTTGGACCACAAGAGCTTGAAGTATTTCCTTTCACAGAAAGAGTTGAACATGAGACAGCGCCGATGGCTTGAGTTATTTAAGGACTACGACTGCATTGTGGATTACCATCCTGGTAAGGCTAATGTAGTTGCCGATGCTTTGAGTCGGAAATCGGTTTCAGCTTTGTTCTTGAGGCGATTCAGATGGCGATTTGGTTCAGATGGGGCTTTGCTTGCCCAGTTGCGTGTGAAGCCTACATTGAGACAGAGGATAGTGGATGCTCAGAGAGATGACCAGAGGCTTCAGCAGTTTGTACATGAGGTTAGATCGGGTAAGCAGTCAGAGTTCTCAGTTCAGGATGAGGTACTTATGTTCAGAGATCGCTTGTGTGTGCCAGAATCTGAGGATTTGAGGAGACAGCTCATGAGTGAGGCGCATAGTACAGTCTTTACTATGCATCCGGGCAGTGAGAAGATGTACAGAGACATGAAGCAATTCTATTGGTGGTCCGGTATGAAGCGTGATATAGTGGATTTTGTGTCCAAGTGCTTGACATGTCAGCAGGTAAAGGCTGAGCATCAGATACCTTCGGGTTTGCTTATGCCTTTATCCATTCCTGAGTGGAAATGGGATGATATCGCCATGGACTTCGTTTCTGGTTTGCCTTTGACTCAGAGGAAGCATGACTCAGTTTGGGTTATTGTGGATCGGCTTACGAAATCAGCTCACTTTCTGCCGGTTAGAGTGGACTACTCCATGGACAGATTGGCCAGTATCTATGTGGATGAGATAGTTCGGTTGCATGGTGTGCCTTTATCCATAGTGTCAGATCGGGATCCGAGGTTTACTTCCAAGTTTTGGAAGGAGTTACAGAGAGCTTTGGGCACTAGGTTGAACTTCAGTACAGCGTTTCATCCTCAGACCGATGGTCAGTCAGAGCGAGTTATTCAGATTCTGGAGGATATGATGAGAGCTTGTGCTTTGGATTTTCCGGGTAGTTGGGACAGATATGTATCGTTGATGGAGTTTGCCTACAACAACAGTTTTCAGTCGAGCATCGGTATGGCACCATATAAGGCTTTGTATGGTCGTCAGTGTAGGACTCTGATTTGTTGGACCGAGCTATCCGAGAGAGCTATGATTGGACCAGACTTGGTTAGAGATACTGAAGAGAAAATCAGAGTAGAGCAGCGGAATTTGAAAGCAGCCAAGGATTGATAGAAGTCTTACGCCAATTTGAAAAGGAAAGATGTGCATTTTGAGATCGGGGACAAAGTTTTCCTTAAAGTTTCTCCTTGGAGGAGAGTGCTTCGATTTGGAAAGAAGGGTAAGCTTAGTCCTCGTTTCATTGGACCTTATGAGATTTTGGCTAAGGTAGGACCTGTAGCCTATAGATTGGCACTACCGATGGAGTTAGCAAAGTTGCACGATGTGTTCCACGTTTCAATGCTTCGTCGGTACAGATCAGATCCTTCACATGTTCTGTCAGTTCAGGATATCCAGGTGCAGCCAGACTTCTCTTATGATGAGGAACCGCGAGCTATTCTAGCCCGAGAGGTGAGGCAGTTGAGAAATAAGCAGATTCCTTTGGTTAAAGTATTGTGGATCCATCATGGAGTCTAAGAAGCGACTTGGGAACCAGAGGAGTCGATGAGAGCTCAGTATCCACAGTTATTCAGTTCAGGTGAGAATTTCGAGGACGAAATTCTTATTAGTAGGGGAGAGTTGTCACACCCCATTTGCCCCCTAGTAGAATGAGCCTGTCTGTCTGTCTGTATGTGTAAGCATTTGCATGTGTTCGGCATTTCATAAGGGTATTTTAGTAACATATATGCTTTTGGGGTTTGTTAGTATGTGGGTACATACATGGCATTAGTGTGTTAATTAAGTGAGAAATATTTATGTGCATGTGTTTATACCATTGTATGGTATGCATAAGTTAAGAGGGTTTTAGGTGTGAGTAGCGTAGGTTATTTTGGTGTGAGTAATTAGTTTCACCAATAGGAAATTGATACATATTTAGGATAAAGAAAGAAAAAGAAAAGGGAATGAAAGAAAAGGAACTTAGAGATTTACGTTTCTTTTCTCACTCTTTTTCTTCTTCTTCATTTTCTTTATCTCAAGTACTGTATTGTTGATTCAAGGTCTTATTGGTGAAATTGATTCTCTCTTTGCATCCTCTCTAGTAAGTAATTGAATTCTCTCATCTAATTGTTTCATTTACTTCATCTTGTTCTTCCTTAAGTTTAGATTTAACTTAGGGTTTTCTTTGTGGATATTATTGCTGTGTTTGTGTTTAGCTGAAGCTCCTCGTGATCCTAAGGGCAAAGAGGTTGCTGGACCTAGTGGAGCTAAGTGATAGAGGCTTAGATTTCAGGTTTGGGAATAATTGCTTGTGATTTGCATAATTTGAGTTTACTGTAAATTTCTTGGGTTTATATGTTCTTGAAGAAGTTGAATGCAAATACCCTTGATTAGGTTGACTGAATATTGGTTTGAGTTGTCTATATGTTGTTTAAATTGTGTGGGATCTTCCTTGAAAGGTATGAATTGATTTGTATGGTTTTAAATCAAATTTGGATTGATTTTATTGTTCTGGAAATTCTGGAAATCGAGTTCTGTCAAAAATCCCATCATTCCTGATACTGTCGCGCGACTCGCCAAGAAGAGAGGCAAGTCACGAGACGTAACCTCAGGTCACGTCGCGTGACCTGCCAGCTTGAGGCTGGTCGCGGGTTGTGGCTGCCTGTCACAACTCGTGACTAGTTGAGATGAAGCCAGTCACGAGTCGTGACTCCCCGTCACGCCACGTGACCGGCTGAGGGAAGGCAAGTCGCGTAACAGCTGAAGAGAAGTACGTCACGAGACGTGACGTCCAGTCACGCCGTGACCTGCGAGGGCGCTGCGTGATCTGCGAGATCATGCAACGTGATCTGCGAGGGAGTAGCACGTCACGAGACGTGACGTCCAGTCACGCCGTGACCTGCGAGGGCGTTGCGTGATTTGCGAGGATCACGCAACGTGACCGGCGAGGAACAAGCAAGTCACGTCGCGTGACCCTTGGTCACGTCGCGTGACCTGCCTGTTGAGAAGGCCAATCACGCCTTGTGACTAGCCAATCTCGCCCGTTTTCCCGTTTTGCTCTTTTTCCGAATTTTTCCCAGCTTTTGACTCAATAATAATTCTAGTATTTTCTTCTGGATGAATTTATACTGTGGTATAATGCCTGTCCTACTTGTATATACTCTGATTTGAATAATACCATGAATTTCTGATGAATATTATTCTGTACTTTGAAATGTGATCTGTTTGACGCATAACCTGCTAGAGTCAAGTAAGTGGATAGTTAGGCATGCCTAATAGAGTCTTTAGCTGCAGCCCTCAGTTCAGTTTGGACCCCGATCAGGTCCCCGTTTGGTTCCTCGCGAACCCCTCAGTATTAGGATCTTGTTTAAGGTCCCCTCAGTATATGAATAACATGTTTTGATAAATAAATAACATTTGACTTGTACCTATGAGGTACCCTCAGTATTCGATTCGTACCCGTAAGGTACCCTCAGTACACTCGTTATCCACTATCTAGAGTCAGCAGGTGTTCTTTAAATGTTAATGGAATTATTCTGATCTGATCTGGCTATGAATAGAATATCTGAATGAGTTTAATGATGAAATACATGCTGGATTATTCTGTAATAGATATGAGTGTGAGATACTGAATGTATGGCTTTTAAATACGAGCATGTTTATATGAATTATGTTATAGCCTTGTATTCTGCCATTGTGAATGTGTTATGCCTTGACGACCATTGTGAATGGCCGTCCATAATTTATGTGTGTTTCCCCACTAAGCGTTTATCGCTTAGCACGGTGTTTTTACCCGTGCAGGTGCGGAAGGCGTTTTGCTTTGGGAGAGTCGCCGTCATCAAGCCAACACAGAAGGGATTAGTGTAGGGCTCAGTTTTGTATCAGTTATTGATTCTTTTTGTATAGAACTCTTTGTATCAGTTATGTATCAGCTTCCGCTTTTGTATCTATATTTCGTATATGTAATATTATTTTGTATCAGCTAGTTGATCAGATCATTATTGTAATAGTTTATTATAGTAATGCATGATCAGCTTTTGCTTTCTGCATGTAAAGTTTTTAATTATTCTGTATTTTCTGAATGTATGTTTGAATGAATGTATGTTTTACTTTGTACTTGCTTGGTGGCACCTTTACTCATACGGCATCTCACTCCTTCTCGGATGGGATCGCCTACGTATGGGAAGGGGGTGTTACAATTCATGTCCAATTATAAGTATTATATTTCATCTTGTCATATCGCATGTATATATACATATAAAATATATCTATTTTTTTATTCGTGGAAACACATATCATAGTCATGTATGATGGCCTCATAAAAATCTCATGTAATAGCCTCATGTAGTAGCCTGATTACTCACTAACTAGTGGATTCAGGTACTAATGATACTGATAGGACACAGTATCCAAGCATATAGAGACAAGAGCCTCAAATCATGTGTAAACATGTATACCCGAAGGTATACCGGAGACCGAAGTCTCAAATCATATAAACCCAAACGGGGTCAATATATGACTTGTAACATATAGCAACTGCACTCACCCTTTAACCCTTGATAAGCACTTATCTATCCACTACTATGACTATCAGGCTCAAATAACAACTCAATCATATTCTAGAATTATTATCATATAACAAGGAATAAAATCAAATATAATCATATAGTTTCATGTATACATGTATATTGATCAATTTCAGAGACATATAAATCATATTAAAATCTTATTAAGAACATATAACTTATCATTTAATAGTCCATATATAAGAAAAATCATGTGCCATGTAGTGAAAACCCATGTAAAAGAAGTTTGAAAACAATTTTCAGAAAATAGAGTAGGCAGGCATATAGGTCACTATCGCGCTCGCGACAGTGGCCAAGGAAGCACGAGTCGTGCTCCAACTGCCGGGCCGAGCACCATCAGCTGAGACATGCATACTCTACCGAGTCGTACACCTCCCTCCGTCTCGTGCAGGATCAGCCGAGCTAGACACTTCCTGCTGAGCGGCCTCCTTTCACGAATGGACTATCTTCATGACTCGTGAAGATACTTCACATGTCGTTAAGACTCCCATGCCAAATGGGCTACGCTGAGCGGGCCTAAACTGAGCGATCTCTTCTTCTTCTTCATGACTCATGAAGGACTTCACGTGTCGTGAAGAACCTCTTGCCGAGCGGGCTATTCTTCACGACTCGTGAAGAACTTCACGTGTGGTGAAAAATGCAAGCCGATCGGATAACCGCGAGGGAAGGGAAGACTCGCTGTTATCGCGCTCGCAACAAGCGTCACGCTCGCGACAAGAGCATATCTTGCTTTCCTCAGCAAAATGCTTGAAAAACAGAGCTTGAAAACCAAAACCCAATCTTTCCCCAAAACCATGTATCATGCAAAGTCATGTAAAATCTTACCTCCAGTGTCTCCAAAACATGCTTATAACCAGAATAACTCATTTACACAATATTAACACACATCTAATCATCATGTACAGGGTTGCAGAAACCCAAAAAATCCATCTCATGTTCATGTACATACTCTTCAAAAACTAACATGCAAAGCATGATAGCTCTAACATTTCAGATCATATACACAAATCTATCATACCTATGCATTTCATGTACCAAAACACACAAATGATAGATATTCACATATCAAACCATGATTCGAAAAGAAATGGACAACCATTCTCAAACATATACAGCAAAACACAAAGCTCCCAAACCTGGAAATGGAGCACAGGCTACTCTCTTCAAGATATCATGTTTCCTTTTCCTTTGCTCTTTCTTCTCTCTTCAGATTCTTGCATAATCCAACCAAAACAATAGCTCAGTTAATCCATGAACAAACCATATAACCCATATCAACCCAAAAGGGTGAAAATGAAGAAGCAAATCAGTATATCTAGCACTTACCTCTTGGAAAAACCACTCTTGATCACAACCCTAGCTCAAAACGTGAAGAATAATGTAGGAAAGAGTAGAGAGCAGAAAAATGAGAGAGATGAGGGAGTGAGAGAACGACAAAGCAAGAAAGAGGAGGTGAGGATGGCTTCCACGGGAAGCAAACCACTATCTGCTCTCGCTCTCTCTTCTCCCTTTCAAATCTCATTTAATGCACTCACCTACCCAATCCACATGTCCAACTCTCATTTGACCTTATTTTCCACTTCCTTAACTTTCTTCCTTTTCTTTTATCCTTAATAAAACTCTTATAAATCCTTAATTAAACCCCAATTCAATTATGAATTACCAAATTACCCTTTAAATGTCCAACTAAACATGCAATTTCAACTGGGCCATTTTTGGGATGTTATAATCTTGATATGTAAAAGTGTTATGTATTAAAAAAAAAATCTGTAACTCTGTTTTTGATATTATTTATGTTGTGCTTTGTCTAGTAGCATCCTTTACTTGCCGTCGTGCTCTGATCATATTACTGTGTGGAGTGCTACGTACGGGTAAGGGATGTTACAATTGCCATGATAGCTGAAGAAGTGGGTAGACGATTTGAGGAGTTCAAGAACGGAATAATGTCCATTATGGCAATAATGGCCCAGCCTGCTGCACCACAGAACCCAGCTCCTCCTCTTATGAGACAAAATGAGCAGGAGGAGGTTAGAGAGGACCCACAAGAAGAGATTCGTCCACCACCAGTGGACTTAAGGGCCAATATGTTGGCAGGACAGAGAAGAGGGCCTGCCCATAGGGCAGACGAGGATTGGGAAGAAGATGAATACGAGGAGCTAGCATCAGTAAGGGGAAAGGCACCTCAGATGGAAGAGGCCATCTGGAAGAAGATGGAAGAGAAATTCGAAGTGATGTCAAGAATGTTGACTCGAGGACGAGTGATGAACCTTGAGGACAAAGAATTGGAGGGAGAGGATCCGATCCCTATGAACTTCAAAATGATAGATGTCCCAAAGTTCGATGGCACTTTTGATCCTACCGCCCACATAAACCAGTACACGTTGGTGATGAAGGGTACTACTCTGACAAAGAGGCAGAAGATAAAGTACTTTTGCTTGTGTTAACTGGCCCGACGATGGATTGGTACCATGGTTTAGACCGGAGGATTAAAAAGGATTGGGATCTGTTAACAGAAGAATTCCTTAGGAAATATGACTGTAGCACAACGATAGAGGTGACACTAAAGGATTTGGAATTGATGTAATAGAAGTCCGGTGAGTCATTTAACGAGTATCTGACCTGATGGAGAAACTGGGTGATGGAGATGAAGAGAAAGCCAAATACTCAGGATCAGATCCGGCTTTTTATTAAGAATGCTAGCCCGTATCTGAAGGATGGGCTGAAGATGAAGGGTTTGAAGGATTGGGAATTGTTGAAGGACATTGCCATTGAGGCTGAGGGAGAGTACTTCGTGAGGAGAACAAGTAACGAAGGCTATGCCAAGAAGGGCAGAAGCAACTAGGGCGTAAATAGGCAAGCAAGCTCCAGCAGTGGCACAAGAAAAACAGTTGAGGTTTTAGCTCCAAATACTGTTCCAAAGCATTTCTCTAATCTAGGGAGGTCTCTCTTATGGGTACTTAGGAGGCTAATGAAGGAGGGAAAGCTTTAGCCTTTACCACCCCTGTAGCGCCCCTTCCCAGCCACCCACACAACTTTGCTGTGGTAGTCGGGAATGGTCGCCACAACACATAGATACACACGCACATAACACATATATCTATATACTATATTCCTATAATAATAAATTTCTTTCACTACTGCAATCATATCATACATTTCATTTCACGGCTGAAGATATGCTATTACTTATATTACATGCTTGCTTAATTATTACATGCCAAGTCCAAAAGGACTATATACATATAAACATATTTAAGTACACAAAATATCCAAAACCTACACTAATCAAGTCCTAGTGTTGACCACTTTAGTTATGCGGAACTGTCCTTCTGGATCGTCTCACTTTGGAACCTACACGGATTAGAAAATAACCCGTGCTAAGCGATAACGCTTAATGGGGAACCGCAAACAAAATATAGTATAGGTATAAAGCACATATGCATCGATTAATTATCACTGTAATTAAAGTGAAATACTTATAGTCATGCCAATACAAACATGCCACAATGACACATCATATCCACAATTTATTACAACTATAGCATGTTACACATTTCATTTTACATATACACATGTATAATATTTCACATGCATTCAATCGATTAGATCATAATCATACAAATGCATCTCATGCCAAACTTTATCACTTTGTATTCATATTCTCATCTTTATAACTTTTTTTCAAATGATCACAAATTATCATTAATCTTTCTTTCTTGGTTTTGCCTTGCCTGCAATTCAAAGACGCGGATAACGGGTGATACTATCAGTACTTGAAAGTACTACTATCAGTGCTCGAAAGTACCACTATTAGTTCGTATCCATAGATACTCACCACTATTAGTACCCGTAGGTACCACTATCAGCATATTACTATACAAAGATGAACCCATTTAGGATTTAATAAAAAGATGATTTCTGAAGAAATCAGATACTATCGGCCATAACTTTAAACCCTTTTAGGCATGCCTACTTATCCTCTGTAACACCCCCTACCCATACGTAGGCGAATCCATCCGGATAGGAGTGAGATGCCGTAGGAGCAGGGGTGTCACATAAGACAGATCGATACAAAGCATACATTCATACATCAAAAGCACACGGAAATACAGCGGAAATTAAAACTTTAGAGAAACATCATCATGATCATGCATTACTATAATAACATTCATTACAATAATGTTATGATCAAACTGATATTACAAAGATGATTACATATCCAAAATATACAGAGCGAAAGCTTACAAAATTACAGATACAATGAGAGTTCTATTACAAAAAGAATCATTAACAGGCTACAAAAATAAAGCCCTAACACTAAACCCTCTGTGTTGGCTTGACTGGCGGCGACTCTCCCAAAGCACAAATGCCTTCCGCACCTGCACAGATAAAACACCATGCTAAGCGATAACGCTTAGTGGGGAACACACAACAAAAGAGTGGACGGCCATTCACAATGGTCGTCAAAGCAAATTGCATACGATATGACAAATGCGGATAACCATGTCAGACATATATAATCATGCTTACATAATACAGACATACATTCGGAAGCACATATCCACATTCATATACTTGTTAACTGATAGCTCATACGTATCATCATACTCATTCGGATATCATAATCTTGTAATCATTTTAAAGAAAAACAAAACAAATAAAGCACCTGCTGACTCACAATAGTGGATAACGAGTATACACACAGTACCTTACGGGTACGAATCGAATACAGACAGTACCTTACGGGTATGAATCGAAAAACCATTTATTTTATCACATTCAAAACAATTTTCGGAGGGACCTTAAACAAGATCCAGAATTCATAAGGGTTAGCGAGGAACCAAACGGGGACCTGATCAGGGTCCAAACGGAACTGAGGCTGCAGCTAAAAGACTCTATTAGGCATGCCTAACTATCCACTAGACTGACTTTCGCAGGTCGTGCATAATCCAAATCATGTCTCAATTCACAATATATATAATTTGTCATGCATAATTCATATAATAATAGTCATATCAACAAGTTCATATAACATACAGTAGGAAAAAGACAAGAAAAAGACATTTGAAGTTCATTTCGGAAAACTGGGCACGTGAGAAAACAGGGCAAATTGGGGGTTCTTTATCGCGCTCGTGACTAAGTTGCGCTTGCGATAGTAAGACATCGGACACGATTCATGCTGAAGGACACGACTCGTGTCGAATGTCCCTCATCCCAGTCGTGCTCTAAAGCACGACATGCAGAAGAATCCATGCCAGCACGAGTCGTGCTGAATGAGCACGAGTCGTGCTTCATCAGCACGAGTCATACTGATCCTTACCTGCTGCCATCGCCCTGTTGAGATGCACAACTCGCACACACGGAAGGGAGCACGAGTCGGACGGCCATCAAATCTTCAAGCAAAACACGCGAGAGTTGGAAATCCTCTTCTGTCGCGCTCGTGAGAACGTTGCGCTCGCTATATGAGCAAGATTTCCAGTCCCCAGCAAAACACAGAACCTAGAATTTTCCTTCAAACCAAAACCATTTTGACCCAAATCACTCCCAACTCAATCTTACCTCAATTTAGGCCTTCCAAACACCATAACCAACATCAAACAACATATTTCCACAATTAATTCCAAAATAAATCATAAATTCACAAATCAAGATCTCAAAAATCACAAAACTAGAAAATTATGTAGCAAAGTTCAATCAATTTCATATTTGATTCGATAATTCAATAATTATGCAACATAACTCATCAAAACTCAAAACCCATATCATATATACCCATATAAGCCTATTTACACATCATAAATTCCAAAATTTTAAGCATATCTCAAAACCCACATATGAACATCAAATCAAAGCAAGTTCCAAAACTTGAATCTCCTAAGCTCCAAATCACTTGGTGCCACTAATACCAGCCTTCTCCTTGCCTTTAGGATCATGAGGAGGCTCCACTAAACAACAAACCATAAATCGAAGAAGAACAAGATGAAGGAGATAAAGGAAATGCAGAAAACTTACCGAAAAGAAGACCAAAAGATGATCAATTCCCACCACACCAACTTGGATCCAAGCTAGGTTCTTTTGAGAAGAGAAAAGGAAGAAAAAGAGTGAGGGGAAGAGGGAAACGAGAAAAATGAAAGGAAATCTTCCCCTTTCCCCTTTATCCTTTCTTTTTCTTTTTCTTTTCCCAACCCTAGACATGTGTCCTCTTCCTAGTGGTGGATCTTGATCACTCACACCCAACAAGCACACATCAAATACACACAAGACTCTCCCAACTAAAAACATCCTACAAATATGTGAGTACAACACACAAACATAACTCACTCACTCACATTCTACAAACATGTGAGCAACACACCCAAATACAACCCAACTAATTCACACCCTAGCACCGTACATGTACCCACACACTAGCAAAACCCATAAACATGCATTATACCCAAAATACCCTTATCACATGCCAAAACACACTCAATGCACATGCACAAACATGGCTTGAACTTCTATGGGGCAAATGGGGTGTGACAACTCTCCCCTACTAAAAAGAATGTTGTCCTCGAAATTCTAACCTGTACTGAACAAATGCGGATACTGAGCCCTCATAGACGCCTCTGGCTCCAAAGTTGCTTCTTCTACCCCGTGATGATTCCATAGCACTTTGACCAACGGCACCTGCTTACTCCTCAACTGTCTCACTTTCTGAGCTAAAATGGCCTTTGGTTCCTCATTATAAGAAAAGTCTGGCTGCATTTGAACATCCTAAACTGACAGAACATGCGAAGGATCTGATCTGTACCGACGTAGCATCGAAACATTGAAAATATCATGCAATTTTGCCAACTCTATTGGTAAAGCCAACCTATAGGCTACCGTACCAACTTTAGCTAACACTTCATACGATCAAATAAATCGATGACTAAGCTTACCCTTCCTACCAAATCTCAGCAATTTTCTTCAAGGAGAAACCTTAAGAAAAACTTTATCCCTGACTTCAAAGTGAACATCCTTCTTCTTAAGGTTAGCATAAGACTTCTGCCGATCCTTAGCCGCCTTCAGATTTCGCTGCACAACTCTGATCTTTTCCTCTGTATCCCTAACCAATTCTGGCCCAATAACTGAACGCTCGGATAACTCTGTCCAACAAATTGGAGTCCTACACTGACGACCATACAGAGCCTCATATGGTGACATACCGATGCTCGACTGATGACTGTTGTTGTAGGCAAACTCCATAAGCTGGACATATCTGTCCCAACTACCCAAAAAATCCAATGCACAAGCCCACAGCATATCCTCGAATATCTGAATGACCCTCTCTGATTGACCATTTGTCTAAGGATGAAATGCCTTACTGAAGTTCAATTTGGTACCCAAAGCCCTTTGCAATTCTTTCCAAAACTTTGAAGTAAACCTTGGGTCCCGATCTGATACTATGGACAATGGCACTCCATGCAGTCTGACTACCTCATCCACATAGATACTGGCTAACCTATCCATCGGATAATCCACTCTAACTTGCAGAAAATGAGCTGACTTCGTAAGCCGATCCACTATTACCCATAGTGAGTCATGCTTCTTCTGAGTCAAGGGCAAACCAGATACAAAGTCCATGGCAATATCATCCCATTTCCACTCTGGGATGGATAAAGGTGTGAGCAATCCCGAAGGAACTTGATGCTCGGCCTTTACCTGCTGACATATCAAGCACTTAGACACAAAATCCACAATGTCTCTCTTCATACCGGACCACCAATAGAACTGTTTCATATCCCGATACATCTTGTCACCACCAGGATGCATAGTGAAAACCGTAGTATGTGCCTCACTCAAAAGTTGTTTCCTTAATTCCACATTCTCAGGCACACACAAGTGGTTTCTATACATCAACACCCCTTCCAAAACTGAGAACTCTGACGGCTTATTAGAACTAACCTCTCGCATAACCCGTTGTAACTTCTAATCATCTTTCTGAGCATCCACTATCCTCTATCTCAAAGTAGGCTTCACTCTCAACTGAGCAACCAAAACCCCATCCGAATCAAACCTCCACTTCAACCGCCTCAAGAACAAAGCAGAAACCGGGTGGTAATCCAATATGCAGTCGTAGTCATTGAATAACTCTAGCCAACGGCGCTGTCTCATGTTCAACTCCTTCTGTGTGAGGAGATACTTCAAGCTCTTATGGTCCATAAAGATCCTACACTTCTCCCCATACAGATAATGCCGCCAAATCTTCAAAGCAAAGATTACAGCCGCCAACTCTAAATCATGCGTCGGATAGTTCCTCTCATGTGGCTTCAATTGACAGGAAGCATAAGCCATAACCTTTCCCTCTTGCATCAAAACACAACCAAGACCTACCGAAGCGTCACTATACATTACGAACTCCCTACCTGAGATGGGTTGAGTAAGTATAGGAGCTTCAACCAACAAACTCTTTAACTTCTTAAAACAGGCCCGACACTTATCCGACCACTCAAATCTGACCCCTTTTCTTAACAATCTTGTCATCGAAATAGCAATAACTGAGAAACCCTTTACAAACCTACGGTAGTAACCCGTCAAACCAAGAAAACTCCTCCGTTTTGGAACATTCCTTGACGCTTTCCAATTAATAATTGCCTCAATCTTAGACGGATCAACTTGAATACCTTTAGCTGACACAATATGACCTAAGAATGACACTTTCCGAAGCCAAAAATCACACTTACTGAGCTTGGCAAACAACTGATGCTCTCTCAGAACTTGAAAAAACCAATCGGAGATGCTCTTCATGCTCATTCTCATCCTTGGAATACACCAAGATATCATCTATGAACACTACTACAAATTGATCAAGATATGGCTTGAACACTCGGTTCATCAATTCCATGAAAGCCGTAGGTGCATTGGTCAAACTAAACGGCATAACTAAAAACTCATAGTGGCCATACCTAGTCCGAAATGTAGTCTTAACCACATCCGCATCTTGAACTCGCAACTGATAATATCCTAACCGAAGATCAATCTTCGAAAAGACACTCTTACCACGGAGTTGATCAAACAAATCCTCGACTCTAGGCAAAGGACACTTTTTCTTCACTGTGACCTTGTTGATTTGCCTATAGTCGATACATATCCTCATAGAACCATCCTTCTTCTTAAAAAACAAAATCGGAGCTCCCCATGGAGATATGTTGCGTCGGATAAACCCCTTATCCAATAGCTCTTGTAGCTGAGTTTTGAGCTCTCTCAACTCTACAGGAGCCATTCGATAAGGTGCTTTCGAAATAGGTAAAGTACCCTGCACTATCTCTATGGATAACTCCACCTCTCTCTCAGGAGGTAAACCGGGAAACTCGCTCGGAAACACATCACCAAACTCCCGCACAATAGGGATATCCTCAATCCTAACTTGATCCCGCTTGGAATCCAACACTACTGCCAGAAAAGCCTCACAACCCTTCCTAATGAATCTTTTATCTTGCATTGCAAAAATCACATTATTCAAAGAACTAGCACCCAAACCTTTAACAAACACAGATGACCAATCTCTATCTTGAAGAACAACTATCTTCCTATGACAAGCAACCACTGCCCGATGCTTACTCAACCAATCCATACCCAAAATCAAATCAAACTCTCTGAAAGGCAACTTAATCAAATGTGCTGGGAACTCAACTCCCTCAACAAATAGGGGACAATTCCTAAACACTCTACTCACATTGACACTATGCCCTAAAGGACTGGTCACACATATCTCATAATCCAACTGATCGACAACATGCAACTTATCAAATAACTTATCTATGCACAAATATGAGTGTGTGGAACTAGGGTCAATTAGAGCATATAATTCAATGTCATGGAGTAGGAACTTACCAGCTATCACATCTGGAGCATCCTGCTCCTCTCTGGCTCTCACAGTATATGCTCTAGCTGGAACAGGTAGCGGATGCACGACTGACTCAGATGCAGCTCCCTCTCTAGGTCGATCGCCTTGACCTCTACGTCTGCCTCTACCACGGGCAGCCTGTGTAGCATTCGAACCAACTCTGCTAGCCTCTCACTGATCACCAGAACCATCATTCCCTCTTGAACAATTGGCCAAAAAGTGTTCAGTGCTCCCACATCTGAAACACCAACCTATGAGCCACCTACACTTACCCCGATGAGGCTTATTGCAATGAGAGCACACAGGCATCGACTCGGTCCTACCACCAGCACTGCCTCTACCGAAATCGGACACTGCCACTGAACCCTGGCTTCTACCTTTAGTAGCCGGGCCTACAGATGACTCATCCTACGGGTTCCTTGACCTCTTACCCGAGGATGAAGAAGATGAACCTCCACGAGAGGGATTCCTCCGCAAAGCCCTCTCTCTCAAAATAGATTCGGACCTCTCAGCTCGCACAACAGCTTGCACAATCTGGTAGTACCCAACTCCAGGAGCACTCATCAGAGAAATCAACATCGCCCGCAGCGACTCATTCAATCCGGTCTCAAAATGTCTACACCTGAACTCCTCTGTCAAAATACCTTCGGGTGCATACTTAGCTAACCGGTTAAATTCCTTCTCAAAATCAGATATAGACATCGCTCGCTGCTTCAAACTCAAGAACTGAGTCCACCTTGCATCCTTGTATGTCTGAGTCACATACTTGTTCGTGAACTCACTTTCAAAAAACTCCCAAGTAATCGGGTCAGGCAACTGAGGATGTCTACAAACCAACTCCCACCATTCATATGCAAACCCTTGCAGCAAAGCCACTGCACGCTCAACTTTTTGATTAGGAGGACACCGAACCTCCCTTAAAGCATGCTTTACCTTATTAATCCACCTCTCAGCGACCTTCGACTCATCCAAACCGGTTCCATAAAAGTCTTCAGCACCAGCTCTTCTTAAACTCTCAGTTGGGGCCTTTGGGGTAGTCACTCTCTCCAAGACTCGAGCCATGTCTTAACATAGCTTAAGCATAGCTTCGAAGGGCATGGCTGCGGCCTCGGGCTATACCCTAGCAGGTTGAGCAAACACAGAAATCGAAGGATCAACAGCTTGGGGATTCATGCTCTTGGCTGATCCCTCAAGTGGCCCTCGAACAGAACCAGAATCCATCTAAACAAACAAAGACAACCGCATCACCCAACACAGTCCTAGACATATATATGCATATATGCACAACAACGACAACAAAACACTTAGAAAAGCCTAAACCGGGCTCTGATATAAAAAAATGTAACACCCCTAACCATACGTAGGCGAACCCATCCGGATAGGAGTGAGATGTCATAGGAGCAGGGGTGTCACACCAGACAGATCGATACAAAGCATACATTCATACATCAAAAGCTTGCGACAGTAAGACATCGGACACGAGTCGTGCTGAAGGACACGACTTGTGTCGGATGTCCCTCATCCTAGTCGTGCTCTAAAGCACAACATGCAGAATAATCCACGCCAGCACGAGTCGTGCTGCTCAAGCACGAGTCGTGCTTCATCAGCACGAGTTGTGCTAATCTTCACCTGCTGCCATCGCCCTGCTGAGATGCACAACTCGCACACACGGAAGGGAGCACGAGTCATGCTTCTCAGTATGAGTCGGACGGCCATCAAATCTTCAAGCAAAACACACGAGAACTGGAAATCCTCTTCTGTCGCGCTCGCAACAGGAGCAAAATTTCCAGTCCCCAGCAAAACACAGAACCCAGAATTTTCCTCCAAACCAAAACCATTTTGACCCAAATCACTCCCAACTCAATCTTACCTCAGTTTAGGCCTTCCAAACACCATAACCAACATCAAACAACATATTTCCATAATTAATTCCAAAATAAATCATCAATTCACAAATCAAGATCTCAAAAATCACAAAACTAGAAAATTATGTAGCAAAGTTCAATCAACTTCATATTTGATTTAATAAATCAATAATTATGCAACATAACTCATCAAAACTTAAAACCCATATCATATATACCCATATAAGCCTATTTACACATCATAAATTCCAAAATTTCAAGCATATCTCAAAACCCACATATGAACATCAAATTAAAGCAAGTTTCCAAACCTGAATCTCCTAAGCTCCAAATCACTTGGTGCCATTAATACCAGCCTTCTCCTTGCCTTTAGGATCACGAGGAGGCTCCACTAAACAACAACCCATAAATCACACAAATAATAAACCCTAGATTAAAACCCCAAACCAAAATATGGAGAAGAAGAAGAACAAGATGAAGGAAATGAAGAAAACTTACCCAAAAGAAGACCAAAAGATGATTAATTCCCACCACACTAACTTGGATCCAAGCTAGGGTTCTTTTAAGAATAGAAAAGGAAGAAGAAGAGTGAGGGGAAGAGGGAAACGGGAAAAAATGAAAGGAAATCTGCCCCTTTCCCCTCTTTCCTTTCTTTTTCCAACCCTAGACATGTGTCCTCTTCCTAGTGGTGGATCTTGATCACTCACACCCAACAAGCACACATCAAACACACACAAGACTCTCCCAACTAAAAACATCCTACAAATGTGTGAGTATAACACACAAACATAACTCACTCACTCACATCATACAAACATGTGAGCAACACACCCAAATACAACCCAACTAATTCACACCCTTGCACCGTACATACACCCACACACTAGCAAAACCCACAAACATGCATTATACCCAAAATACCCTTATCACATGCCAAAACACACTCAATGCACATGCACAAATATGGCTCGAACTTCTAGGAGACAGTTTGGGACTGCGAAGCACCCGAGGAGGTTATTACTGAGAAATTGATGACTGCCCATTTGAAAGCGAAGGGAAAGATGGAAGACGGAGCTATAGGGAAATAGAGTAAAGCCATATAGGGGGTTACTGCAGTGCCTCCAAAATGCCAGTTTGATTCAGAGCTATCGGCTGGAACATCTGCGTCGGCAGAAAGAGAAGAAGAAGATAGTTTAGATTTTATTTTTACACTTGAACTTTTCAATAATGTTGATGATATTTATAGTTTTATTAATAACATGAACAATTTTGCTTACTTGTGTGATGTTTCTGATGATTTCAATATGCATAATCATGATCATGATTCATTTATATTTGACATCAATTCAACTGATGCTACTCCATTTAATCTTGGAACTTCGAAAAACCTGAAAGAAATCTTAATAGCATCTAATATAACTCCTGATGAGAGGTCCAAATTTGAGAGAATTTTAAGAAAATATGAAAAAGTCTTTGCTTGGACCTATGAAGATATGCCGGGAGTAGATCGTGAAATCGTAGAGCACGCCATCCCAACATACCCAGACCATAAGCCAGTTAAGCAAAGCTTAAGAGACTCAGGCAAGAATGGGAAGAGAAAGTGAAAGAAGAAATTCATAAATAGATCGAAGCCAAGTTATTAATTGAAGTGCATTATCCAACCTGGTTGGCCAATGCCATCCCAGTAGCCAAGAAGAACGACAAAGTGCGCGCGTGTGTGGACTATCGAGATTTGAACAAAGCTTATCCGAAAGATGACTTTCCGCTGCCCCACATCAACGTGTTAGTAGACAGTGCAGCTTCTTGCATGATGTATAGCTTCATGGATGGTTACACGGGCTATAATCAGATTCTCAATAAGATAGTTGATTGAATCAAGACAGCCTTCATCACTGAGTGGGGGACATTTGCTTATATGGTGATGCCATTCGGTTTGAAGAATGCAGGCACAACTTATCAGAGAATGGCAACAAGGATCCTAGATGACTTGATCCATAAGGAGGTGGAAGTATACGTGGATGACTTAATGATCAAGTCAGCCACCAAAGAAGGTCACTTTGAGGCTTTAGAGAAGTTCTTTTAGAGGATTAGTAAGTATAATCTGCGATTGAACCCTAAGAAATGCATTTTCGGTGTCACTTAAGGGAAATTATTAGGACATGTAGTCAGCCAGAGAGGGATTAAAATCGACCTGGACAAGGTCAAAGCCATCAGAGAGATGCTGGTACCTCAAAAAGAAAAGGATGTTAGAATTTTTTTTTGGTAAGGTGCAGTACATTAGCAGGTTTATCGCCAAGCTTACTTCAAATTGCTCAAAAAAGACCAACCTATAGTATGGAATGAAGATTGCTAGAAAGCTTTTGATACTATTAGGGAATATTTGTTGAATCCCCCAGTTCTGAGACCACCGCAACCAGTCAAGCAACTTATTCTGTATTTAGCTATAGAAAAAGCTGTATAGGTGCCATGATGGCTCAGGAGGACGAGTTCAGAGTGGAGTTTGCAGTCTATTACCTTAGTAAAAAGTTCCTTTCTTATGAGGTCAAGTATGCAAAAGTAGAAAAGATTTGCCTCGCGGTAATCTGGGCCAATAAAAAGTTGAGACACTATTTCCACTCCTACAAGGTACAAACAGTCACGAAACAAAACCCACTTAGATACCTATAGGAGGCTCCGTCTTTGTTAGGAAAAATGGGAAGATGGTTACTATTATTACAAGAATTTGATGTTGAGCACATCACTCAAAAGACCATTAAAGGGTGCACAGTAGCAGAATTTTTGGCAGAACACCCTATCCAAGGAGATTCATATGAGTCCAACTTCCTAGATGAAGACGTTATCACAGTATATGGTTGGCAATTACACTTTGACGGGGCTGTAAATAGTAAGGGGGCAGGAGTGGGAATCATTCTAACAACCCCGGATAATAAAAAACTCCCGCTGGCAAAGAAATTAAGATATAAGGCCACTAACAATGAAGCCGAATATGAAGCTTGCACTTTCAGGCTAGAAGCCTTAATATTCTTAGGGGAAAAAAACGTTGAGGTATTCGGGGATTCATCGCTAGTAATCAATTAGATTCAGGGCGAGTGGGCTGTTAAGGAAGAACGGCTGATACTATATGTCATGCACTTAAGGGATTTGAGCAATCTGTTTGAAGTATGCACCTTCCACTTTGTTCCGAGGGATGAAAATCAGTTAGCCGATGCGCTTGCAACTTTAGTATCGATATGGGATAACCCGGGGGGGATAGTTATGAAGCCGGTATTGATTTCTAGTTTTGAGAGGCCTAGTTTTGAGTCCAATCTTGTTATGGAAATGGAAGTTATGGACGGAAAGCCATAGTACCACGATATCAAGAATTACTTAGAAAACACAACGTTCCCAGAAGAGGCTACCGAAAAAGACTAGAGGTTGATCTGCAAGTTATCTACTTAGTTTATCTGCATAGATGGGGTGTTGTATAAACGACAAGTCGACGGTGTTCAATTAAGGTGTCTCAATGAAAAAGAGGCCGAAAGAGTAATAGAGGAAACTCATGCTGGAGTTTGTGGGGCCCACATGAATGGTTTGATGCTGGCCAAGAAAATCATGACACAAGGGTTCTACTAGCTTACCATGGATACAGATTGTTCCAAGTACGTGAAACAATGTCAGTTGTGTCAGCAGTATGTGGACTTAAGGCACTTATCGATTTCAGAGTTACACAGTTTGACGTCATTCGCAGCTTGGGGGATATACATTATCAGAGATATACGCCCTACGGCCTCTAATGGACATAGATTCATCATAGTTGCTATTGACTATTTTACAAAATGGGTGGAGGCTGAGTCTTTTAAGAAGGTCGACGCTCGGGATATGGCCAGGTTTATTGAAAAGAATCTGATATGCAGATACGATCTCCCACATCGCGTTGTGTCTGACAATGGGGTGCAATTCATGGCTGAGACTAAGAAGTTGCTTCAAAAATACGGCATCGAGCATCACAAATCCTCTCCGTATCGCCCACAAGCCAACGGAGCGGTGGAAGCCGCCAATAAGAATGTCAAGAAAATCCTAGCCAAAATGGTCAGAACTATAAAAACTGGGTAGAAAAGTTGCCTTTTGCACTTTGGGGTTATAGAACTGCAGTCAGGACTTTTACAGAAGCCACTCCATATTCTTTATTATTATATAGGACAAAAGAGGTATTGCCGATTGAAATAGATCTCAGATCATTGAGGGTAGTCATGGATGCTCGAATTTTGGAGGTTGAATGGGCAGAACAACAGTTACAACACTTGAATATGCTGGATGAGAGTAGGTTGAGAGCCTATTATCACAATCAGATTTATTAGAAAAGGCTTGCCAGGTCATTCGGAAAGAAGGTCAAGAAACACCCGGTGAAGGTAGGAGATTTGGTCTTCAAACAAATAAGACAAGGTGTGCCGGATATAAAGGGTAAGTTCAAACCGACGTGGGAAGGTCCTTTCATTCACAAAAAGCTATTATCAAAAGAAGCGGCAATTCTGGCAGATAGAAATGGCAATGAGTTCAAAGAGCCGATCAACATTGATAGACTCAAGAGGTTCTATGGCTAAAGGCTAAAAATCAAAAGAAGAGAATAAAAGCCCCGCGGGTCAAAAACCGAAAAAAGGCGGCCTTGCTAAAATTGGGCGCCTCGTTAGGGTGAAAACCAAAAAAAGGCATCCTGGGCAAAAATTAGAGGCTTGAGAGAAAATGTACAATCGAGAAAACTCGAGAGGGCTGATTGGTAACAGGAGTCTGATGCTATTAAGATCTATTCTAGGAAGGAATGTAGTTTTGCATTTTGAATTGGTGCTAAATTGTGATCATGTATAGTGAAATCATACTGAAACGTACACAATTTTGCAAAAGGAAATAAAACTAAATTTATTGATTTGCATTATTTTCTAGTTCTATTTTAAAAAGAAACACATTATTCAAAATGCATACAAATCTGAACTACGCTCTATTACTACTCTCGCCGGCCAAATGCCTAAGTCGACAAGTCCTGTTTTGACTGCAGGGCTGAATACCCATCTCTTATATGCACTGGTAGAAGTGACAAAATGATCTCCAAAGGAGGGTATGACAGTCTTCACCAGTAGCTCAACCTAGAGATCATGATATCTGGAGGTGAAAGCCGAAGATAGCACTCCACCCCAAAAAGATAGAGGAAGTCTCACCACATCCTGAGTCATCCCGAGCTATCGAGCACAACGGGTTGTGATATAAAAAGTGGTTTCGCGAATACTACATAAGGGAACACACCTCGAAGAGCCATCGACTGTCGTGGCAGAAAGAGGAAGCTAGGCATTCATGAAATTGATATCCTCATCCGTTACTTCGCCAAGTCTGGTAATGCCTTCCTCAAGAGTCGTGAATGAGTACAGTCACTGATGGGGGAGGAAGTGCCTCAAGGAATATTGACTGATAACCCTAGGAGGAGGATCTGATAGCAGCCTCAGCTTTTCTTGCAGCCATATCTAAAAAAAAAAAACAAAGAAGTTATTATTAAAAGACGTTAGAGTGAGTTGGGTTCACCCCAGGCAAAAGTAAGGCATAGGGTTGTGTGAAAATCTAAAAAGGATGCATTTTCGGCTAAGAAAAGCTAGTGTGAAAATCCACAAGGGACATATTACCTTTCAAAATAATGACATACCTGGAGCAATAAGGGGCTCCCAGAAAAGGTGATAGAGGATCAGCACAGATGGAATCTAAGCCCAGGATGGTCTCAGTAAGGATCAATGGGAAATGGGTTAGTCCATGATGAAAGTCATACACAATCCCGAATAAACGAAGATCACTAGTTAGCTCCTCCGAAGTCACGGTCAAATACCTCATGAGACAAAACAGGAAAATGACACCCGTACGGTATGGGGGAACATAGGAGAAGTCATCCAGTGCCTCAATCAGTGGCCCTAAGGCAAAAGTAGAACCCTGAGTGACCAATCGGGCACCATCGAAAGAAGGGATCCTCAAGGCCAATGCTATATCCCTGGTATGAATCAAGCCACAGCGTGGGATGCAGGGTAAGGCACCGGGAGGAAACCATGCTCCAAGGATAGCGACAAACTCATCAAGCAAGGGGCATAGTTTCTGATAAGTGAATTTGAAGACATAAAAACGTGGGTCCTAGAAGCGAGCCGCAGCTAGAAGAAGGTTGTGATCTATCCTGACCCTTCTCAGAAATTTTAAGCCAGAAAATGGGGATAGGGTGGTATTTTCCCAAGTTAGGGGTTGTCCAGAACTCGATACATCTTGGTGAAGATGGAGGAAGACATTTTCTAAATATTGCGACTAAAAAATTAAAATTAACAAGGAAAAATATGGAGAAAAGAAAGGACAACCTGGAAAAGAAGCTCTGGCAGAGGTTCACGAGGTTGAGTGCACAAAATTCAAGGAAAAGGAGGATATTTAAAGGGAGGTAACAAACGACGGGCTGCCCGTCTGTCGATGTTCCAATGGGGAGCCCGTCATTCAACCTGGTTGACCCCTGGCAGATTTATTCTCTTGCATGTCACATGCACAAAATAATTTTTGCATATTTCTATTGTCTTTGTAATGAAGGAAATTTGACAGAGATATTTACCGGACAGGAAAATCGGTGGGCAACATATCTAGGTAGTAATTATATTTTTGAAAAGGGGGTTAATTAATTAATTAATTAATTAAAGAGTGGAATGAGGAAGAAAAGATAATGAAAAGCGATATTTTTAATGAACCGACGGGGAGCCCGTCGTTTGATGTTCAGACGGACTTCCTGTCAGTCATCAAAAATTATAAAAGGAGCACCTAGCGATGCTCCTTCCATTTCTTTCTTTTCTTCTTCCTTCCTTCTTCGCAAACCGATGCCACCCCTGCATTTTTTGCTTATTTCTCACTCATTTTTGATCCGTTTTGTTCACCACTTGCGCCAAAACGATCCTTGCACCGTCACGCACATTTAGGACTATTTTTTTCCAAATTTGTCAAGTTTTTTTCAGCACAGTTCATCACCCACCAGGTTAGTTTTTTGTCTTTTTCTACTCTTTTCTATTTCATTTTAAGTAAATTTACATGTAAAATGCTTGAATAATGTATATTATCAAAATGTAGGACTAAATTCTACCTATTTATTTTTGACACTTTTGGACTGTTTACACTGGCCACCAAATATAAATCATACAAATGAAATGTAGATCGTGTTTATAATAAAAGAAAATAATGATCAAATAAAAAGAGAAATATTGACTTGCGAACCTGATCCCATTTTGGAACCAATTTGGACTTAATGAAATGCATAATAAGATGCAATAATGAAATTATTGCTTGGGGCCTGAGGCCTATCCCATTTTTTTGTATTTTTTGTATAGGGGGTTGGGCACATCCTTGCCGGGATGTTGCCCAAATTTTTTAGAATTTTCTGGACAGGCACATTTCAGTCGAAATGCTACCGAAATTCGCAAAATTTTTAATCTGATGTTCAGCTCACTTGTGATGCAAAACTAACTTTTTTTCTTTTCAGGATACCTCCGCAATACAACATCCCTCATGACCAGGTAGAGCCTCAGGCTCCCATATGGATGAGCGACGAGGCTAGGATGAGATTTTGGGCCTTGGCACATGTGCAGTTTCGAGCCAGCCACTTCATCTCCAGACTGTTTCTGCAGAGCATGGGGATGGTCGAGGAGGTAGATGCCCTAGCTGTAACAACCCAAATAGACCCTAGTAGAATTCCAAGGATTTTGCATTGAAATGGGGCATTATTGTAATTTCGCAAGTGTTAGATTGGATTATTTTGGACTAAATTGAAAGTTAATTTAAGTTGTTAAATGAAAGAATTTATGTAGTGATTAAAAGGAAATTTAACAAGGACCAAGTGAAATATTAGTCAAGAATTTGATAAGTCTAGCCAATAGGAGAGTGACACCTAGCTTGTTGATTGGGAGCATTTAATGGGGGAGGAAGAAAGGAAGAGAGAGGAGAAGGCAAAATCAGATTTTTGGCCTTTGCTTTCCCTCTTCCTACGTGACTCTCACATTTCCTCTCCTTCTCCTTTCATTTCCTGCTCCTTACTTCTCCTTCTTGGTTGGATCTTTAAGGTTCTAAGTGGGCTTTTAGGAGATTAAAAGCTAGTTTGAAGAGGTGAGTAGAGTGTTTATCTTCTTCTCTACGTTTGGGTTGAGTTTTGGTATATGGGTTTTCTTGATTCAAGTGAATTGTGTGGTGTGATTGTGCAAGAATCGGAAGATAGAAGAAAGAGCAAGGGGAAGGACAAAGTTGGATCTTGAAGAAGTAGTTTGAAGCCTCAATTTTGAAGGTTTGGGAGTTTAGATGTTCTTGATGCATTTTTGTGGGTTTTGTCTAAATTCTGGAAATTTGAATGATTAAGTGTGTTTTATATGCATGTTTTGAGTTGAGTGTTGATTATATGTCCTATATGTGGTTTATAAGTGTGGAAATTGAAGAATTGAGAAATGTATGGTATGATTTAGGGTAATTTTTGAGTTTATGATTTTATTGGGTAATTTTGTTGAATTATTGCTTCCAATATATGTTAATTGCTAGATACATGATTATAAGCATGAGTAGAGTGCATATGTTTAGTGCTTAGAAGTTATATGTAAGATATGTTGAAGTTGGGTTTGAGGTTAGTATGTTTCTTGCATAAAATCTGGGTTTGGGATGATTTACACGGCGGTAAGGGATCCTCATATCGCCGTGTAAACACATTCTAGATTGGTGATTTTGCTGGTCCGTCGAGCCACATGGTAGTAGGGATAGTCCATACCGCCGTGTAACTGCTCTCTGGACATGTTCATTTCCTGGCTTGGCATGTTACACGGCAGTCAGGCTTTCTTTAACCACCGTGTAAGGTGTCTTACACGGCAATAAGGATTTGCCATACCGCCGTGTAAGCCCTATTTTTTCCAAATGTTTTCTTTTGAATCTCTTTCATGATTTCTCTCACTTGAACCATATTTGAACATGCATTTGTTGAACCATTTCTTGTCAATTTATAAGATTATATGAACCTTATCCTTGATCAAAGGTTGAATTATAATAACTAAGTATGATAATTGTATTTGTAAATGTTGTTTTGAATTGAATCTTTTGCAAGGTTTCCCTATTACAAGTTATATGTTTATAATTAATGTGGTCAATTGATATATGATTTATATGTCTATGAAATTGATTGGTAATTATGTATACATAAAATAAGTGGTTATGCTTGAGTTATACTCTATAGTATAGCAATGTTTTAGAGCACAGATAAGTTAGTTGTTTTGAGCCTGATCAGTCATTTTAGTGGATAGAAAGCATGCTTATTAAGGGTTAGAGTGTGAGTGCAGCTGCTATATGTTGGCCCTGTTTGGGTCCCATAAGTCTACTCCGTTTGGGTCCATATGATTTGAGACTTCGGTCTCTTCTTACCTTCGAGTATACATGATTCGAGACTCATGTCTCTATATGTTTCTGATACTGTGTCCTATCAGTTTCAATAGTACCCGTATCCATTAGTTTAGTGAGTAATCAGGCTATTATATGTTCCAGTGATATGAAAATGGGTATTGATGGCAAATATGATGGGATAATCCAAGTTTAATTTCTTGAGATATGGCAAATATGATGGGATAATCCAAGTTGGATATTGATGGTTATTTACTTTTTACTCGTGAGTATGTTATATGTTTATGTATATGATGTACGACTAGATGTAAAGTAAATTGATGTTTGGTTACTTATTACCTCAGTGTATGTACTATGAACATGTAAAGTTAATGATTATGCATTTGATTATTATTATTGCTGTATATATGTTTCTCTTGTTTTTGTTCCTCCCCACTAAGCGTTATTGCTTAGAACGGGTGTTTTCCCGTGTAGGTGGCAGGTTGGAGTTCTGAGTTGGGCATCTGCAGGTCAGCCATTAGAAGTCCCTAGATGTAGGCCTTTTTATCTTGTGGTTATCATAATTGTATATGCACATGTATACGTTTTTGTAAAGAGTTTTTGGACTTTAGTATTGTACCTTTTGTAAAGGAATATTCCAGTATATGTATATGAAAAAGTTTACAAATCTCTTTTGTTATATTTGGACCATTTTCTTATATTATAAGATGTTTTAATCTCTTTTCGATCTTAAACGTTTTTTGCTTTCGTTATATGCATGTTTATTTATGTTTGCATGTGTAGTGCTCCAGTATCCTTCCAACGGGGGTATCAGGGTGTTACACAAGCAGCAACGGCAAGATGGATGGAGTTTTTATGGCCCTCATTCCAGACACATCCCGAGGTTGTCAGGGAGCTTTTAGCCACTCTCCACTACGGGGGATTCGAGAGGTCGAACACGGAGGAGGGGGTCATTCAGTTTTGGGTTAGAGGTCACCACTACAGCATTACGCGCCGGACTTTTACAGAGGCCATGGGGTTGCCTTATGGGGATTGTAAGCACCGTGTCCCGGAGCGGTACGGATCAGAAGTTACCCTATGATGAAATCAATATCCTAGCCTGTATAAATGGTTTGGATTTGGGGGTTTTAGTCCCGCATTTCACGAGAAGCGAGTCTTTTTACCTTTCGTAGGCAGGGGGAGAAAACAGGGGATTTTCGAATCAAAAAGCCTTTTTTCCTCCACAGACGGCCAGCCCGTCTGTGAAGTCAGCCTGTCGCTTCGGGTCACCGACGGCTTATGGTATTTTTTGACGCCTGTCGGAAAGTCACCGGCCCTGTCAGAAAGCCGCCTGGTTTCCCGGAGCACGCAACCTTTCCGACGCCCGTCGGTGGATGTGGCAGGGCCGTCGGACGAATCCTTGTGTCAGAAGGATTATTCCGACGCCCGCCTCTATACACCGACGCCCGTCGGTCGTGTCTGGCTTATAAAAGCTCCGGATTTTCAAGAGAAAAGGGTTCCAAAAATTTTCAAGAGGGGAAACTTTGCCCAAATTCAAGCATATTTTATCTCTCTTCCAGCAAACACATTTCATAAAGAAATCTTGTTCAAAAGAGGATCAAATCCATCAAAAGGGACTAAAAACTAATTAGTTTTCCTTTAGATTTTGATTCCAAAGACCATACTTTGAAGGTTTGAGAAGGAAGTGATCTGATTTCCTCTTTTCAATCCTTCATCTTGCTTTTCGTGGAACACGCGGGGCTCTAACCAACTCAAGAATTTCACCCAAAGCGATTATCTGAGGGTAAATATTCCGGATTCCTTCTCCATATCATTCCATATTTATTCTTTATTTGTTAATTCTTCCAATTTTGCCATTATTCTTCTTTATTCTAACCTTTTTATATATTTTTATGATAAAACTTCTTTTTTGGCTTTAAAAAGAGTTTTCTTCCTTCTGTTTTTTCTGAGACAGTGGTGATCGATGGGTCATCTCTTTCACCGACGCCCGTCGGTCACCTCACCTACAGACGCCCGCTTTTTGAGCGACAGACGGACATGTCGGTCATCTTGACTGACGCCCGTCGGTCACCTAAAAGAGGCCGTCAGTGGGTCTGTCTCTTCCCTTTTAAACGATTTTCTATTTTTTTCAAGTCCCTTTGGATTCCCATATATTTATTGTATGTATATTGACATCTTTTAACTTTCTATGAGTGTATATTGATTCCCTTGGACTATCTCGAGCTGGAGCGGCTACCTACCATATTCAGAGGATTTTCGTCCGGTTTAGTTTCCTAATCCTTCTGATCATTTCCTTCATTTGTTATTCATTGATTATTCTGTGTATATGAATATACTCTTTTCATATCTCGTTAATGTATAAAAATGACTCAATGTTTTATATTCAATAAAATGAGGTTTACACAAAATCAAGGGTCCAATGCCCTATTTTTATCCAATAAAAATCATCACGAATGAAAATATCCACTTTTGATAATGGTGCATGCGAGGACCAAAGTCCTCAAAAATAAACAATACCCCGATTCATGTATATATCGCACATTTATAAAGGGAGTTGTATTCCGCTCCTTGTATTATTGTAATTTATCGTCTTTTGATATTTACTTGCTCATTTATAGCTTTCCAAACGTGAATAAATGCGCCTTTAATAAATTGCATCGTGTGGAGAGAGAGCGAATCAATGATAATTAAAATTTGATCATAAAATAATCGAGGTAGAAATAGATGAGAAATCCCGAACCCAGCTCTGGTCTTTGGGCTCAAAGAGGCTAGAGGTTTACCCTCCAAGAAACCTTTTTGTGCCACGATACTTTAGCGCTAATCCTAGTCTCCTTAGGGCGAGAGGTTTACCTTCAAAGACCCCTCTGGTTGGCCCAAAATGGATACCAAGCGCAATCTTAGGCTCTCCGAGGTGAGAGTAACTTTCCCAATGTTCTATTGTGTGGCGACTCCATGATACCTCCTTGTTGCCCAACATAGACGCACTTGTGATTTATCGCAAGATGTCAACGGACCCACAAATGCCCCGATCGCCCACGTGCGGGCGGTCCCATGGGCGGCCGCGGAGATCCGGCGCACGTCACAGTGGCGACTCCACTGGGGACGTTTATGGTTCGAGATTTCGATTCGAAAATACCTCGCTTAACATTTATGATTAAAATTTAATTCATAAATTCGCTTTCTCTTAAATTTGCATTTGCATATCATTAGAGCCTTAGAATATGCTAGTTTTGTCCCTCTTTTAGCCCCGGTGCGTTCCTAAAGCACGACCTCATTTTCAGTCAATTTGGGGAAGTGTTAAGGATAATCACCAGCCCAAGCCACGTACCTCAATGGTGTATCAAAATGATGACCCGATCGGTTGCTACGCTCGTGATGGGCTAGACCTGTCGGCAGGGATCATGCTTGGATAGCCTTAAAGAAATATGTCCCTTGTCCAAAGCTCATGTCATGGCCGTAGCTATTTCCCACAGGTGAAATGAACCTTAATTCCATGCTTGCTGGATGGGTCCTCATGTATTGGGTGAGTCCAGATGTCTCGCTTGGTAACCTAGCCAAAGGCCATCATGCCCCGGTAGGGCCATGTCGAAATTTTCGGAATGTCTAAATACATGATGATCATTATCCATTCGCTTGTACATTAGCATAGGAGTGTCATGCTGCCGGTTTTTCGCCGCGCACCATGCGCGTCCATCGGGTCCCTCGTTGACCCCTGGGCTAATCCCACCTAGGAAAGAGACTGTACGGCCACGTGTGTGGGAGAAATAAGGGTGGAAGGACCTACTTTCTTGCTTGTGCTCTGTGAGTGTTGTATATCACGACCATGCATTATACCTGCATTTCATGCATCATGCCTAACGTCTTATCCCTGCAGCCATCATAGATCTGCCCAAGTGGACTAGATCATCAACCGGACGACTGATCCAAGTTCCTACTCCTGAGCTATCAGACAGAGAGGGTCTACCAGAAATCTTATCAGAAATCAGTGGTACTGTAACTCAGATGGCAAACTCGCCTAGGGGGGAAGACGCCACCAGGACCATGATCGCGGAAGAAGTGGGCCGACGATTTGAGGAATTCGAGGGTAGGATGATGAATATGTTGACCGCCTTGGCACAGTAGAATGCTCCTCAGAATCCTCCTCCTCCTCCAGTGAGACAGAATGAGCCAGAGGAAGAAATTCGAAAGACGAGAAGAGCCTGTTAGGCCGCCGCCAGTAGAGTTAAGGTCGGTAGCCTCGGGAGAACAGAGAAGAAGGCCCGTGCTGAGAATTGATGATGATATCGAAGATGATAGGATGAGCCTTGCATCTGAGAGGGGGAAGGCACCTCAGGCCGATGACTTCATTTTAAAGAAAATGGAAGAGAGGTTCGAAGCTATGGCTCGTATGTTGAGCAGGGGTCAAGGGATGAACCCTGAGGATAAGGAATTCGAGGGAGAGGACCCGATCCCTTATAACTTTAAAATGCCAGATGTGCCGAAATTTGATGGAACTTCTAATCCGACCGCGCATGTGAAACAGTATTCTCTAGTCATGAAGGGGACCACGTTGTCCAAGAAGCAGAAGGTAGAATACTTTTGTCTGAGCCTGACCGCCCATGCCACCGACTGGTATCATAGTCTTGACTGTCGCACTAAAGAAGATTGGGATCTGCTCACTGAGGAGTTTTTGAAGTAGTATGACTGCAATACCAGAATGGAGGTGACTCTAAAAGATCTTGAACTGCTCCAGCAAAAGGCCGGAGAATCTTTTTATGATTATCTCACCCGATGGCAGAACCGGGTAATAGAGATGCGGAGAAAGCCTGACACCCAGGACCAGATTCATTTATTCATCAAGAACGCAAGCCCGTACTTGAAAGATGGGTTGAAGATGAAGGGGTTGAAGGACTGGGAGTCTCTCAAGGATATAGCCATCGAGGCAGAGGGAGAGTTCTTGACTAGGAAGGCTAACAACGAAAATTTTGCCAAAAGGGCTAACGCCGGTCAAGGAACCAGTAGGCCGGCGGGTCCCAGTAATAGCACCAGAAGAACAAGCGAGGTGTCTGCTACTGAGGTAACCACCCAGAGGAAGTTTTCGAACTTGGGGAGACCATTATCTTGGGTCTTGAGAAGATTAATGAAGGAGGGAAAATTGCAGCCCTTAGCTCCTAGACCTGCTTTGACGCTGGGAAAGCCTGGGCGCAAAGACAATGAATTCTGTACGTTTCACTAGCACTCAGGCCATATCACAGACAAGTGCAAGGCGCTGCGGCACTCTATCCAAGACTTGATTGATAGCAAGCAAATTTTTGACCCTAAAAGAGGGAAACTGAGAAGAAGCTCGGTTATAATGCCGTACCACCGCCCGTGTTTATGATCGGATCTAGCTTGCCAGAACGGTATGTGCTACAAGATCTATATGGGAGCGAGAATTCTGCTGCTGATTGTTTCGAGGATAGAGAGAAGAGAGCAGTCGTGGCAACCCTTGATTGCTGGTCTAGCAGCGAGAGCGGCGGAGAAGCTGAGGAGGAAGGAGAGATGAACCTTGACTTGTGGGGGTCTGATGAAGATCAAGGAGAAATAGTGGCTATAACGAGAAGCGGAAGAGTGGTCCCCGAGGTTACAAGGCTGCCTGAGCCAGTGCAGATGCCAACTGAGAAAGAGCCAGAGGAGAGTCAGATTGTCAGGCAATTGAAGAAAACTGCGGCTCAAATATCCATCTGGGATCTTTTGAGACAGTCCCCCTCTTATAGGCAGAAGGTAGTAGAGGCTTTGGTTGAGGCCACGGTCGCCACCACGATTTCCCCATCAGAGCTTTTGGGCTTAGTTGAGGCAGGATCCGAGGAGAGATTGGTCTTTTCTGATGCCGATCTACCGGTCAAGGGCCGTAATCATAACAGACCCCTGTACATCAAAGCGCAGATTAACGACAAGCACACTGCTTGCATTATGGTAGACGATGGGTCTTCTATCAATGTGTGTCCCCTGATAGCTCTGCAGGCTTTTGGCTTAAACGAGGATATGCTCAGTGGATCAGATCTGACTATCACAGCCTACGATAATTCGAGGAGACAAGCCTCGGGAACCTTTAAGACCTTGGTCAAGACAGGACCTATTGAAGTGGAGGTAGAATTTGTAGTGCTGCCTATCCCTGCTAACTTCTTAGCTCTACTTGGGAGACCCTGGTTTCACAAACTAAGAGGAGTGCCATCCACGCTGCACCAAATGATAAAGTTCCCACATGAAGGGGAGGTGGTGACTATCAAGGCAGCTAGGGAGAACCAGGTCTCAGCGCTTGAAATAGCTAATCAGCCATTTAGTGGCTTCCATGTGTCCATGATAAGAGAGGAGCACGGGTCAGTGGATAACCCAGCTGTGATTAATATGTTGAAGAAGATGCGCTATCTCCCCGGGGCTGGTTTGGGCAGAAACTCTCAAGGGCTGCAAACAGCGATCACCACTCGAGGTCAGAAGAACCGAAAAGGTCTAGGGTACAGAGGCGGCTTCGGCAAGAAGAAGGCGACAGACAAGATCCCTCACATTTCAGAAAGCTTTGTGCCCGCATCCTCAGTTTGCGCATATACTGGCGAAGATGAACCGTAGTGGGTAAAGGGGAGAATTGTCCCTGGGTTTGAGATCTTTAATGATGTATTTGACTGGAGAGTCGGGTTTGTCAAGACCGCTGAAGACTTCTGGGATGAGGAGATCATGACTCAGGGTATCACTTGGGACAGATGCGAGCCTGAAGAGGCCGTTACCGAGAAAATGATAGCTGCCAGGCTGAAAGGGAAAGAGAAGATAGCAGAATTAGAGCCGAAAATGGGAGGTTTGAAGATTTCCTCCGACATGCCTGAGGGGCCTCTGCTGAATCAAGAAGCCAGTGATCAAGCCGCAACAACATCAACCTCGGGAGTAGCAGAAGAAGACTCTAGTTTAGACTATCTTTTTATTCCAGAACTCTTTTATGATGTAAATGACAATTATAATATTATTAATAAGGCAAACAATTTCTCTTATTTGTGCGATGTTTCTAATGATTTCAACATGCATGAACATGATCATATTCCATCAATTTTTGATATTGATTCCACTGATACAACGCCTTTTAATCTTGGAACCTCGGAAAATCTGAGAGAAATTCTAATAGCATCAAATATAACTCCTGAGGAGAGAAAAACTTTTGAGAGAATAATAAGAAAACATGAAAAAGTCTTTGCTTGGACCTATGAGGACATGCCAGGAATTGACCGAGACGTGGCAGAACATGCTATCCCGACTTATCCGGATTACAAGCCTGTGAAGCAGAAGTTGAGAAGGCTCAAGCCAGAATGGGCAGACAAGGTCAAGGAGGAAATTCGTCAGCAGATCGAAGCCAAGTTCCTTGTTGAAGTGCAGTATCCTACATGGCTGGCAAATGTGGTCCCTGTAGCGAAGAAGAATGGAAAGGTCAAGGTGTGTGTAGATTATCGAGATCTGAACAAGGCCTGCCCTAAAGATGATTTTCCACTACCCCATATCGATGTATTGATAGACAGTGCCGCCAATTGCACGATGTACAGCTTTGGAGATGGTTATGTGGGCTACAACCAGATCCTGAACAAAATAGCTGACCGGGTTAAAATCGCTTTCATCACGGTGTGGGGGACCTACGCCTACCGAGTCATGCCTGTTTTTAAGCTGCTTAGAAAGAATCAACCTGTGGTCTGGTATGAAGACTGCCAGAAAGCCTTTGACAGCATCCGAGAATACCTATTGAATCCGCCAGTGCTAAGGCCGCCGCAACCAATCAAACCGCTTATCCTATATCTGGCAGTAGAAGGCAATTCAGTGGGCGCCATGATGGCTCAAGAGGATGAATTTGGAGTGGAATTTGCAATTTATGACCTCAGCAAGAAATTCTTGGCTTATGAGATAAAATATGCTAAAGTAGAAAAGATTTTCCTTGCAGTGATTTGGGCATCAAAGAAGCTAAGACATTACTTCCACTCATACAAAGTTCAGGCAGTGGCCAAGCAGAATCCTTTAAGATATTTGCAGGACGCGCCGTCTTTGCTTGGTAAGATGGGGAGGTGGCTGCTCTTGCTACAGGAGTTTGATGTGCAATACATCACTCGCAAAACTATTAAGGGGCGAGCCGTAGCCGAATTTCTCGCTGAACATCCTATTCAAGGAGACACTCATGAGTTTAACTTTCCTGATGAGAGCATAGTCGCAATTTCTGTCCAAGGATGGCAGTTACACTTCGACGGGGCAGTGAATAACAGAGGGGCCGGGGTCGGAATCATCTTAACAACCCCAGACGATGAGAAACTCCCCCTAGCAAAGAAGCTGAAATACAAAGCAACCAACAATGAAGCCGAATATGAAGCATGCACCTTCGAATTGGAAGCTTTAGCGGCATTGGGGGCAAAGAATATAGAAGTCTTCGGTGACTCATCCTTGGTGATTAATCAGATCCGAGGTGAGTGGGCTGTAAAAGAACAACGACTGGTCCCCTACGTTGAATATCTGAAAGAGGTATGTGGGCAGTTTGAGACTTGCACTTTCCACTTTGTGCCGAGAAATGAAAACCGTCTGGCTGATGCATTAGCAACCTTAGTGTCAATGTGGGATAACCCCGAAGGAGTGGCTATGAAGCCAGTGCTAATTTCGAGTTCTGATAAGCCCAGTTTTGAAATCGAGCCTGTAATGGAAGTAGAAGTGGCGGACGGGAAACCATGGTACTTCGACATCATGAATTACTTGGAAAGCGATAAATTTCCAGAAGAAGCTACTGAGAAAGACCAGAGGATGATCCGGAAGCTATTTACTCAGTTCATATCCTTGGAAGGGGTGTTGTATAAAAGACGGTCGGACGGGATTCAGCTCAGGTGCTTGAATGAAAAGGAAGCCCGCAAGGTGATGGAGGAAACCCATGCAGGTGTCTGTGGGACCCACATGAATGGTTTGACCTTAGCCAAGAAGATCATGAGGCAAGGTTTCTATTGGCTTACAATAGACAATGACTGCTCAAAATATGTTAAGCAATGCCAGTTGTACCAATAGTACGCAGACTTGAGACACCTGCCAGTATCAGAATTACATAACCTGACATCACCTTAGCCTTTCGCTGCTTGGGGGATAGATATCATTGGAGAGATTCGCCCTACGGCGTCCAATGGGCACATATACATCATAGTTGCAATTGATTATTTTACCAAATGGGTAGAGGCGGAATCCTTCAAGAAGATTGACGCAAGGGATATGGCCAAGTTCATAGAGAAAAATTTAATCTGCAGATATGGCCTCCCTCATCACATAGTGTCTGACAATGGAGTACAATTCATGGGAGAAACTAGGAAGCTCCTCGAGAAGTATGGTGTCGAGCATCATAAATCCTCTCCCTACCGACCACAATCGAATGGAGCAGTAGAAGCCGCTAATAAGAATATGAAGAAAATCCTGTCCAAGATGGTCCAAACTGACAAAGACTGGGCTGAGAAGTTACCTTTCGCCCTGTGGGGATATAGAACAACGGTAAGGACGTCTACAGGCGCTACACCATTTTCCCTGGTATACGGAATGAAAGCAGTATTACCAGTTGAGATAGAGCTCAAATCACTAAGGGTGGTCATGGAAGCCCAAATCCCAGAGGTCGAATGGGCGCAGCAGAGGCTACAGCACTTGAATTTACTGGATGAGAGTAGGCTGAAAGCTTATTATCATAATCAGATTTACCAGAAGAGATTGGCAAGAACTTTCGGAAAGAAGGTAAGAAAGCATCCGCTGAAAGAAGGGGACTTGGTTTTCAAGCAGATGAGGCCAGGTATACCAGATATTAGAGGGAAATTCAGACCGACCTGGGAAGGGCCATATATCCTTAAGAAACTGCTGTCCAAAGGAACTGCAATCTTGTCGGATAGTGACGGAAACGAATTCAAAGAGCCAATCAATGTCGACAGACTCAAAAGGTTCCACGGCTAAAGACCAAAATAAAAAGAAGAGAATAAAACGCCCTGCAATTCGAAAACCGAAAAAAGGCGGCTGTGCTAAAATTGGGCGCCTCGACAGGGTGAAAACCGAAAAAAGGCATCCTGTGCAAAAATTAGAGGCATGAGAGAAAATGTCCAATCGTGAAAACCCGAGAGGGCCGATTAGTAACAGGAGTTGATGCTGTTAAAATTTGGTTCTTTGTATTAACAGCGCGTAAGCAGCTGAGTAAATGCCAAAACTGATCATGTATGCTGAAATTACATGAAAATATACACAAATCGTGAAATAGAAGGAATATTATTCTTTTCATTTTTGTCATTTCCTAGTTCTGCATTAAAAAGAAATGTAGCACCAAAAGAAATACATATGTAAGCTAAGCTAAGTCCTGCTGCTGCTCTCGCCGACCAGATGCTTGAGCCCTCGAGTCCTGTTATCAGATGCTGGACTAAGGATCCACTTCTTGTACTCGTTAGTCGAAGACACGGAATGATTGCCGAACCTCGGGATAACAGTCTTCACTGGTAGTCTGCCCCACAGCTCATGATACCGAGAGGCAAATGCAGCCGAGAGAGCTCCTCCTCGGAAGGACAAGGGAACCCTCACTACATCCTGGGTCGTCCCGAGCTGGCGTGTACATCGAGAGGTGATGCAGAAGGTGGCCTGATGGAGGCCGCAGAGGGGAACACACCCCGATGGCCCATCGGTGACCACATGAGACAGTGGGAGCCAGGCAGACGTAAAACTGATGTCATCATCTGACAGCTCACCAAATCTGGTAATGCCTTCACCAGTAGTGGTACACCCTTGTAGTCGTCGACGCGGCAGAAAGTGGCTCGGCGAGTACTGTGGAGTAACTCGAGGGGGTGGCTCAGATAGCATCTTCAGTTTCTCTTGCAGCCAGATCTAAAAAAAATAATAAAAAAGAGAGAAAAAGAAAGAAGAGAAGAAAAAGAAAAAAAAGCCGCTGGAGTAAGTAGGATTTACTTCAAGAAAAAATAAGGCACTGGGTTGTGTGAAAATCCGAAAGGACGCACCTCCCGCTAAGAAAAGCTAGTGTGAAAATCCATAAGGGACGCACTACCTTTAAAATAATGACGTACCTGGAGCAATAAGGGCCTGCCGATAAAGGTTGTAGTGGATCCAGAGCTCGCATCGTCCAAGACCAGAATGGTTTCAGCCAGAATGAGCGGTAAGGGTGATAATCCCAGATGAAAGTCGCCCAAGACACCGAACAGGCGAGAGTCACCTGTCAAACCCCCTGGAACAACAGTGAGGAAGTTCACTGTGCAAAACAAGAATATGACGCTTACCCGGTACGTGGGGATGTCGGTGAACTGATCCAGGGCCTCGATCAATGGTCCCAGAGCGAAGGAAGGGACCGGGTGAATCAGCCGGACGGCCTCAGAAGAAGGTATGCCGAGGGCCATGGCTATGTCCCGGATCTGTAATAGACCGCAGCGGGGGATGCAAGGTAGAGCACTAGGAGAGAACCAGGCTCCCAGGATGGTAGCTAACTCTTCAGCCAAAGGGCATAGTTCCTGGTAGGTGAGACGGAAGACGTGAAACGGGGGTTCCAGAAATGGGTCGTCGCCAGAAGGAGGTTTTGGTTGACTTTGACCCGACACAGGTATTTCAGCCCGGACAGAGAGGAAAGGGCGCCTTCTTCCCAAGTGTATTTGTCATCTAAAATACGGTGCATCCTTTGGGCTAGAGAAGAAGACATGTTGAGAAAGATGAAAGGCTCAAAATGTTGGAAAATGAAGAGACACAAGAAGGGCGAAAATTTTGAAAATTTATAGGGAAGCGTCACCGACGGCCTACCCGCCCCTACACAGCGACGGCATGCCCACGTATCCTTAGGGACGGCCTGCCCGCCTCTCCAGAGAGTCGGCCTGCCCGTCGGTATAGATCCACCTGGCCGACGTCAGCATTGCATTCATCACGCGCATTAACTTGCATTTATTGCGCGACAGACGGCCAGCCCGCCGGTCACTCCTACAGATGCCCAGCCCGTCGGTAACGAAATTCTATATAAGGGCGAGTGACAGACGGTGCAAACGCTGCTGTCCCTTTCATTTCCTCTCCCAAACCGTTTTTTTTTTGCGTTTTTTAGCGGTTTTTCAAGCATTTCCTTTTATTTTTTCGCGATTTCTTCATATTTTCGCATTCTCTACTCACTGGGTGCTTGGATATTTATATTTCTTCAGTTTCTACACTTCTCGCGACTACAAGTAAGTAAATAAGTACTTTTTTCTTGAATTTTATTCAATTTATTTCTTCATTTCTTCTTCTTTCGACTTTAGAAATGATTAGGAAGTTCTAGATGCCTTAGAAATTTAGGGGGAATTCTGCCCATTTTTCTTCTTTATTTTCTTCTTCTTTGCAATTAAATCCGAACCTTTGCATGATCACATAGAAATAGAATTTTTCTATAACTTTGGTGCTTTAAAAATAGGCATCTCCTAGCGCACTATTCTGTGCATATATTGCTCGTGAGGCCTGAGGCCGTTGTGTTGTGTTGTTGGGGACACACTCTTGCCGGGGTGCGTCCCATTTACATGCGTATATTATTGTTGAGGCCTGAGGCCTATTTTGTTGCCTTTTCATGCAGGAGGTCGGGCATACCCCTGCCGGGGTGCTGCCCAAATTTTTATTATTTATTATAGAATTGAATATTTTCATGTATAATGCATGCTTTGGGGCCTAGAAAGTCCACTTTCTTTATTTGCTTCGAATTATTTCCACGCTAATTGCATGTGGTTTTGCTTTGACATACGCAAGGCATGTGGGCAGCCATTGCCCTTTCCACTTATTATCAGCTTTCTATTTAGATTTCGGGCCGCCATTGCCCTGGTGAGGCCCAAGTGGGCCGTCCCCTTGAGAATGAGTCTAATAATACTTGTTTTATCAAATTTTCGCTATTTGATCTTTTCGTCTTTGCAGGAAGCCTCCCAGACGTAGAGTACCGTAGGCCCAGCTCGAGATCGTAGTTTCGGATTGGATGGATGCTGAGTCAGCTCAGAGGTATAGAGCATTGGCTCAGGTAGAGCTTCGGGCCAGCCGTTTCGTGTCCCGGCCCTTCCTAGAGGCCTTAGGGATGGCCCCAGAGTTCGATCTGCTTGTCGAGGGTGCTGGGTGGACAGAGTTCCTTGAGCCCTCTTTCCAGACTTTTCCAGAGGCTACTCGCCAGGTCCTGGCCACTCTTCGCTACACCGGTTTTCAGAGTGCAGATACCGACCCAGGGGTGGTTCAGTTTTGGTTCGACGGCGACCACATCAGTATCACTAGACAGAGATTCGCTCAGGCCATGGGGCTCCCTAGAGAGGAGGGGGTCGAGATCCCATGGCGAGCTGTTAGACGCGCCCATTGGGCGGCTATTGCCATACCGGGAGTGGTGTATGATCATGATACAGCAAAGAGCACCGTACTGGTGTCTCAGGCACTCCGGTATTTGCACAGAGTGTTATCCAGTTCGTACCTCGATCGAGCTGGTAATCCAGGGTCGCTTAACGCGGTCGAGATCTGGAGCCTCTGGGCCATGGTGGCAGGCTAGCGTCTCAACATTAGCCATGAGATCTTGGCCAACTTGACCAGAGTCGGCAGAGGGTTGACACCTGTGGTGATAGTGGGCGGAGTTATCACCCGACTGCTTTTGAGATTGGGAGTTACCCCTAACAGGTTGAGGGGACCCTTGGTAGAGGGGATCCATGTGGATGCAGCCGCGGCAGTGCAGATGGGGATGATCTCCCCGATATCAGGCCAGGCAGAGACCTACAGGGTACTGACCATTCATGAGACCCAGCAGATGTTCTCACTTCCACCCTTGGGTGAAGATCCAGACCACCCGGAGCACCCAGAGGATCAGCCTCCGCAGCCAGAGCCGCAGCCTCAGCCTGAGCCTCAGCCAGAGCCTCAGCTTCTTCAGCCTCCTCAGCCTCAGACTGTGCCACCACCACAGCAGCAGGAGCAGCCCAGGACCCCGTCGGACTTTAACACAGAGTTCACGATGGATGATTTTTTTGCTGCCTCACCAGCATCCTGAGCACCGACCCCTGTCTCCTCACCGAGCATCAGAGTGCAGAGGACTACCTGCGGGCCCCCCGAGAGATATCATCCTTATTCCAGAGGCGACCCGGGGGCATCCACCTCTACAGCAATGCCTCCAGAGCCACCACAGTCGCAGCAACCAGCTCAGCCCGACTTCTCTCAGCTCCTCACTTCCATGTTCACGGCCTTAGAGCTACGGCAGGATGAGAGGGACAGAGCTATTCATGAGAGGCTGGACCACCAGCAGGCTGCCATCCAGGAGGAGTCCCAGTCAGTGGAGCTGTTAGCCCAGGAGCAGGCTGGCTACATTGAGCATACTACACGAGAGCAGGCTCGGATCATGGATGCTTTCAAGGATGAGCAGGCTCGGGTCATGGAGACCTATAGGGGTGAGCAGGCGAGGTTGATTGAGCAGATTGCTCAGGGTCAGAGGGAGCTCAGGCAGCAGCTCGCTCATGATTTGAGGACGTCACAGGACCAGGCGTCTCAGAGGGTTGACATGACCCTGCAGATGATTGATGAGTCACTTGACTCTCTGAGATCCCGCGTCAAGGCGATAGAGGGGATTCTCCCACCCTTGTCTCAGACCATGAGGGAGTTCAGGAAGTAGTCGGAGCAGCGCTTAGAGCACATGAAGACGGCCGTTAGTGAGCAGACCACCTAGTTGAGCAAGGCGTTCAAGAAGTTGGGAGGCACGATATCAGAGACACTGGAGTTCATGAGGACCTGCACCCAGCCTTTCTTGGATGGCCATGCTCAAATCCGTTTCAGGCAGACCCATGACGCCAAGGCAGGACCCTCCATGGCTCCACCTCCAGCACGGCCACCTCCACCTCCGCCCGGGACAGTGCACATATCAGATGACGAGGATCCCGATGAGCCCTCTGACTACACACCCCTATGACATTCAGGGAGTTATTTTTTTGTATATTTATACTTTGTATATACGTTGTACAAAAAGGATATTTCTAGTGAAAAACTTTTGCTTTCAGATTTATGCATTTATGCAGTTATTTATGATTCATTCATATACAGCAGATGAATATATGTCTTCACCTTCACTCATATTCCCAAAAAAAAATGGTAAGAAATGATGAATAACGATTCAATAAAAAGAAAATTACAAATGAAACATGGCATAGCAAATAAAGCAAGATCACGCCATCAATGAACCGGTTAAAAAGATAACCACTCAAACATGAACTAACAAAACCTTTTGTCACACAGGTACAGAGAGTGCCGCTTTTCAGATCGGAGCTGCAGTTAAAGAAACACTGCTCTTCACCAAACCGAGATTGTAGCCAAAGCCTGCTGCATCTCACAGTTCGCACGGCAGCCAGAAAGTGCTACGCACCTTGCGGATCGAATGGGGGTTAGCAAGGGAACTTCAGATCGAAGCTGCAGTTAAAGAAACACTGCTCTTCACCAAACCGAGATTGTAGCCAAAGCCTGCTGCATCTCACAGTTCGCGCGGCAGCCAGAAAGTGCTACGCACCTTGCGGATCGAATGGGGGTTAGCAAGGGAACTTCAGATCGAAGTTGCAGTTAAAGAAACACTGCTCTTCACCAAACCGAGGTTGTAGCCAAAGCCTGCTGCATCTCACAGTTCACGCGGCAGCGAGAGAGTGCTACGCACCTTGCAGATCGGATGGGGGTTAGCAAGGGAACTTCAGATCGAAGCTGTGGTTAGGAAAACACCGCTCTTCATGACGAGTTCGTAGCCAGAGGGTGCTACGCCTCACCAGCACCTACAAGTCGAGACGAGACTGGTAGGGGTATCTTCGCATCGCCGAATAGACTGAGACAAGGCCTCCCTGGCAAAAGGCACGAAAGGTAAGAACCGTCATAGGTACGCCTTCTTTCTTTCTTTCCTTTCTCTGAGTTTTGGCTTATTTAGGCGCTTGTGCACTAGTTTCCCCAAAACTGGGGGCAACTGTAAGCACCGTGTCCCAGAGCGGTCCGGATCAGAGGTTACCCTATGATGAAATCAATATCCTAGCCTATATAAATGGTTTGGATTTGGGGGTTTTAGTCCCTCATTACACGAGAAGCGGGTCTTTTAACCTTTCGTAGGCAGGGGGAGAAAACAGGGGATTTTCGAATTAAAAAGCCTTTTTTCCTCCACAGACGGCCAGCCCGTCTGTGAAGTCACCGACGGCTTATGGTATTTTTCGACGCCCGTCGGAAAGTCACTGCCCCTGTTAGAAAGCCGCCTGGTTTCCCGGAGCACGCAACCTTTCCGACGCCCGTCGGTGGATGTGGCAGGGCCGTCGGACGAATCCTTGTGTCAGAAAGATTATTCCGACGCCCACCTCTATACACCGATGCCCGTCGGTCGTGTCTGGCTTATAAAAGCTCCGGATTTTCAAGAGAAAAGGGTTCCAAAAATTTTCAAGAGGGGAAACTCTGCCCAAATTCAAGCATATTTTCTCTCTCTTCCAGCAAACACATTTCATAAAGAAATCTTGTTCAAAAGAGGATCAAATCCATCAAAAGGGACAAAAAACTAATTAGTTTTCCTTTAGATTTTGATTCCAAAGACCATACTTTGAAGGTTTGAGAAGGAAGTGATCTGATTTCCTCTTTTCAATCCTTCATCTTGCTTTTCGTGGAACACGCGGGGCTCTAACCAACTCAAGAATTTCACCCAAAGCGATTATCTGAGGGTAAATATTCCAGATTCCTTCTCCATATCATTCCATATTTATTCTTTATTTGTTAATTCTTCCAATTTTGCCATTATTCTTCTTTATTCTAACCTTTTTATATATTTTTATGATAAAACTTCTTTTTTTGCTTTAAAAAGAGTTTTCTTCCTTCTGTTTTTTCTGAGACAGTGGTGACCGATGGGTCATCTCTTTCACCGATGCCCGTCGGTCACCTGACCTACAGACTCCCGCTTTTTGAGTGACAGACGGACATGTCGGTCTTCTTGACTGATGCCCGTCGGTCACCTAAAAGAGGCCGTCGGTGGGTCTATCTCTTCCCTTTTAAACGATTTTCTATTTTTTTCAAGTCCCTTTGGATTCCCATATATTGATTGTATGTATATTGACATCTTTTAACTTTGTATGAGTGTATATTGATTCCCTTGGACTATCCCGAGCTGGAGCGGCTACCTACCGTATTCGGAGGATTTTCATCCGGTTTAGTTTCCTAATCCTTCTGATCATTTCCTTCATTTGTTATTCATTGATTATTATGTGTATATGAATATACTCTTTTTATATCTCGTTAATGTATAAAAATGACACAATGTTTTATATTCAATAAAATGAGGTTTAGACAAAATCAGGGGTCCAATGCCCTATTATTATCCAATAAAAATCATCACGAATGAAAATATCCACTTTTGATAATGGTGCATGCGAGGACCAAAGTCCTCAAAAATAAACAATGCCCCGATTCATGTATGTATCACACATTTATAAAGGGAGTTGTATTCCGCTCCTTGTATTATTGTAATTTATCGTCTGTTGATATTTACTTGCTCATTTATAGCTTTCCAAATGTGAATAAATGCACCTTTAATAAATTGCATCGTGTGGAGAGAGAGCGAATCAATGATAATTAAAATTTGATCATAAAATAATCGAGGTAGAAATAGATGAGAAATCTCGGACCCAGCTCTGGTCTTTGGGCTCAAAGAGGTTAGAGGTTTACCATCCAAGACACCTTTTTGTGCCACGAGACTTTAGCGCTAATCCTAGGCTCCTTAGGGCGAGAGGTTTACCTTCAAAGACCCCTCTTGCTGGCCCAAAATGGATACCAAGCGCAGTCGTAGGCTCTCCGAGGTGAGAGTAACTTTCCCAATGTTCTATTGGGTGGCGACTCCATGATACCTCCTTGTTGCCCAACATAGACGCACTTGTGATTTATCGCAAGATGTCAACGGACCCACAAATGCCCCGATCGCCCACGTGCGGGTGGTCCCATGGGCGGCCACGGGGATCCGGCGCGCGTCACAGGGATGATGTGATGGTCCCCTAGAGACGTATTAGGAGGCATCACTGGGTGGTCATTGCCATGCTGGGGGTGCCGTATGACCATAACACGGCGAAGAGTATGGTGCTCTCGTCTCAGGCCCTCAGATATATACATAGGGTCCTCTCCAGTTCATACCTGGGATGGGCAGGTAACCCGGGGTCCGTGAATGGGGTGGAGATTTGGAGCTTATGTGTGATGGCAGCAGGATGATGCCTTAACATTAGCCACGAGATAGTGGCTAACTTGGTTAGAGTTTAACGGGGGGCAGCCCTGATAGTATGTGCCAGGGGAGTGGTTACCAAGTTACTTCTACACTTGGGTGTTGATCCCGATAGCTATGGGCCTCCACTTGGTGAGAGTGTTTATGTGGACACGTCGACGGCTCTAACTATGGGGATGATTGCACAGGTGACCGATCGGCTAGAGGAGTACTGGTTGCTTTCCATGCTAGAGACCAGGCATATGTTCGTTCTCCCTCCACTCCAGCCAGTAGAGGAGGAGCCCCAGATGAAGGAGTAGCCTCTGTAGCAGGCCGAGTCTCAGGGGCCACAGCCACACAGATGCCCCCACAACAGTCTCAGCCGGAGGAGGAGCAGCCTCAGACTCCATTCGTTGTGGGTATTGAGTTCAGTGTAGATGAGCTGATAGCCACCCCTCCATCGCATAGAGTTTAGAGTCCCACTCCATTGCCACCATCATGAGTCCAGCGTTTCGTGCTCCAAGAAATCGGCAGGTTCCACCCCTATAGCAGGTCAGGACATCCAGGGGCATCCACCTCCACAGCACCTCCCCTAGAGTATAGGGCAGAGCTAGCATGGCCCACTCCGTCGCCACCTCCACATTCGGCCCAGCCTGATGTCATTGCAGCTATGACTGCCATTCTCACTATCATGGAACGTCGATAGGAGGAGAGAGATCGAGCCCTTCTTGAGTGTCTCAATCAGTATGAGGAGAGGGACCAAGTTATGCTTGAGTGTCTAGGCTAGCCAGAGAGGCTTATAGAGGACCAGGGGAGGCTCATTGAGGACTTGAGGAGTAGTTTGGGTGCCTCCCAGGATGCGGCATCTTAGAGGGTGGACATGGCTGTCCAGAAGGTTGATAAGTATGTCACTGCCCTCAGTTTTTGGATAGAGATTTTCGAGAGTACCATACCAGCCATATCTGCATCCATCTAGGAGTTCATGGAGCAGATGGAGACTAGGCTCTCGGGCATCAGAGAAGCAGCCAGAGATCAGACCATGAGACTGTCGAGGGCCTTCATGGAGCTGTGCGGTGTGGTCAGAGACACTTTGGAGTTCTCGGGGTTTGTGCTTAGCCTTTCTTGGATGGGTATGCCTAGGTTCAGTTCCAGCAGGCTGCCCCCACGGTGAGATAGCCAGCATCTGCACTAGTGTTCGTCCCGCTGCGTTTAGATCCAGGGGCCGGGCCCTCAGCACCTCGTAGTCAGCCCTCTGCCTCTAGAGCCGGGCTGTCCGCATCTTTAACTCATAGTCAGCTGATACATGTATTAGACAATGAGGAGGACCCGGAGGAGCCCTCAGATTATCACCCTCTCTAGTGTATTCAGGGAGTTTATTTTGCTATACTTGTATATTTGTTGTACAAAGTCGACATTTTATTAGCGAAACTTACATGTTGTTAAATTTATGCTTCATCTTGTATATTTACATTATTGCCAACATCTTACTTGCACTTTCAAAATATTTGATAACATAATAAGTAAGAAAGACGAAAATAAAAGACAGCATAAAAAATGTTTATGAAATCACGTTTCGAAACAAATCAATCTACAAGGAATTAATAAAATCTTCTATAACCACAAGGACATTGTGCCTTGCTGACCCGAGAGTGGTTAGCAAATCAGATGCTACATCATTCAGACAATGGTTAATAGGTAGAAACCATGCAGGCCAGATGGTGGTCCATAAATCAAAAGTCATGTCTTGCAGATCGGATGGGGGTTAGCGAGAGTATATCGTGCAGGCACGGAAGTGGCCAGTAAGACAAATGTGGCATATTCAATCACACACCTTGCAAATCGAATAGGGGTTAGCAAGGACACCATGCAAGCTGAGATAAGGCCAGCAGGACACATGCGATAGAACAAATCACAATTGGGTTATAGTTAGAAAAACACTACCTCTCATGACACTCAGACACCGTGCAAGCTGAGATGAGGTCAACGGCACACATGCAATAGAACAAATTGCAATTGGGTTGTAGTTAGAAAAACACTACCTCTAACGACACTCAGGCACCGTGCAAGCCGAGACGAGGCCAGTGGGACACATGTGATAGAACAAATCGCAATTGGGGTATAGTTAGAAAAACACTGCATCTCATAACAATCAGATATCGTACAGGCTGAGAAGAGGCCACTAAGATGAAAGTGGTAGAACGAATCTGTAGACACTGGGTCCTGAGGTAGTCTAGATCAGAGTTACCTGATGAAGAGATTAATGTCTATTTTCAGACAAATGGATGAAAGTCAGAGGTTTTCATCCTCCGGTTCTACAAGGATTGAGAATTTTTCTCTGTAACAGAAGGTTTTGGATAGTTAAAACTTTGAAAATGGGAATTTTGGTCAACCGTCGGGATACCCACCGATGGTGGGACTCCCGTCGCTCGCATGAGAGACCCGTCTCTTGCGATGAGCGCTGACTGTCGCTCGAAAGTGGGGCCTATCTCTCGCGATTGAGCGGCGCCCGTCGCTCGTTCGAACGGTGCCCGCTTCTCTTGCGAGACAGCCGTCGCTCGGCTCCCGCGTCCCATGTGTCATCCGCCGATCAAATGACTGCGTATACCCCTTTCACCGACACTTATCGGTCATTAAACGACGGCTGTCGGTCGGTGATCTGGTTGGTATAACTGCCGGATTCTCCAAATTTTCCTAGGATTTTCAAAATATTCTCTAAACTTATGAAAATCCTCTAAATCTTTTAAGATATTTTCAAATATTAGATTTGATTTTGCGAATATTCTGGAAATCGATTCGATTTTGATTTAATTTCAAAAATCTTTTTCAAATTTAAATTTATTTGAATTATCTTCTAAACTATATAAATAGGGGATTAAACCTCATTATTCAGGATTAGAAATTTTGGAAGAAAACTAAATCTTAGCAGTTTTTCACAGAGATTTTATTTTCACATTTTGCAAAAGAATTCTCTCTCGAGATTTCTTCTTTCTCTCATTTTTATTTCTGAATTAAGCTAATATGAGGTAACGAAATCCATTCTTTTCCCTTGATCTAGCTATTTTCGACATCCAAGTGCTGTGAAAATTTCAAGAAAGGAAAATATAATTTTCTTTTCTTGATTTATTTTCAAAACACGATTTTTGTGACAAAAAAACACCTAAAATCACGCAATCAATGACTAATCCTTGTAGAACTCGAGGAACCGAAATCACTCAACGTTCACCTATAAAGGTAAAATTCGAGGGTAAACATTCTGCATTTATCATTTGTGTAGTATAATTATTTTGCACTAATTTTATAAACAAATTTTTCATTTATTAAAAACCAAAATCAAATTTTGTTTTTTTTTGTTTTAATTGCAAAATTTGGGGTGACCGACGGGCAGAAGGGTCACCAACGGTTGTCATTCACTTGAGCGATGGCCCGTCATTGGTGCTAGCTTCCGCTCGTCGGTCAACCCAGGGACGCCTGTCGGTCGTGAGTCTGGGGCTGTCCCTAGGCCTTATTTTCTCCTCTTTTCTTCTTTCTTTAACATTTATTTTTCCATCATTCCTTTTGGCAATTTCTCATGGATTTTTATTGCTATTTAATTTCTAACATTTTATTACTCTCTTAATTTTGACACTAACATGATTATTGTTTTTTTTGTTAGTGGATTTGGGATTCTTAAATGATGGCCATTGCACTGATATGAGGATCCTCACCCAAGTTCTTTCTTCAACCTTATCCCTTTTTATCTTATTTATTTATTATTGTTGTAAATATTATTTTAATCCCGCTAAAATAAAATGGTTAAATATTTTATAGCAATTGAATTGGGATTTTCATTAATAACTGAGGATCAATGTCCTATTTTTTAGCCAAGTAAAATTGACATTTTAAACTTGTTTTTTTAATAAATGTGCATGCGAGGACCAATGTCTTCATCCTTAATTAATTTCCCGATTTGTGTAAGATTTGCACGTTATTTATAGTGGAGGTTATATTCCACCCCTAGTTTTGTTGTAATTTATTTTCGTAATTTTTTTTCTTAAGATAATTTAGCGCTTTCCTTGTATGGATGACTTGCGCTTTAATTAATTGCATTGAATGAGAAATTCGATGAAATGATAAATTCAAAAGTCAGTTATAATATTAACCAAGGTATGAATAAATGAGAAGTCTCGAACCTACTCTGATCTTGGGCTCAATGAGGTTAGAGGACCATCTCAATGCTTCATTGGGATGGGGCCTCCAAAATATCTCTTGTTGCCCTCCAAAAAGACCCAGTTCGCATAATCCTAGGCTCCACGAGGTTAAACGATCACTCCAATGTTCTATTGGGGTGAGGCCTCCACAATATCTCTGGCTTGCCCAAAATGGATGCATATGCGCCATCTAAGGCTCACTGAGGCTAGATGACCTTTCCCAATGTTCTATTGGGTGGCGACTCCAAGAAACCTCCTTGTTGCCTAAAATAGATGCATCTGTAATTTCTTACAAGTTTTAACGAACCTCTCTCTAAAGCCCTAAAAGTGGGTCTTCGGGGTGCCCCGGGGTTCAGCGTGCATCACAATGGCGACTCCACTGGGGAGCAATACTTGAGACTTCGACTCGAATGTACCTTGGTTAAAAATTATAGTTGATTTTTAATTTAAAAATTTCATCATCTTTTAAAACTGCATTACATCTCATTAGAGCCTTAGATCTATGCTAGTTTGGTCCCTCTATTAACCCAAGTGCATTCCCGAAATGCGACCCTACGTTCACTCAATGAAGAGAAATATTTTATGTTAATTACCAGCCCAAGTCTCATACCGTTTGGTATATCAAATGGAGACCCAACCGGTCATTACGCTCGTGATGAGCTAGACCCTTTGGCAAGGACCATGCTTGGGTAGCCTGAAAAAATCATTACCTTGGCCAAAGCTCATGTAATGGAAATAGTTACTTCCCCTATGTGGTATGAACCTTAATACTATGTTTGCTGTATGGATCAATGTATATTGGACAAACCCAGATAATTTGATTAGTCACCTAATCAAATGCTTTCATGCCCCGATAGGTCCATGTCAATTTATTCGAACTGCCTAAATACACAATGATCATAGCCCATGCGTTTGTGCATTAGTTAGGAGAGGTTATGCTGCCAGTTTTCCACCGTGCACTATACGTGTCCATCGAGTTCCCTGTTAACCCATGGGCCAATCCCACCTAAGAAAGAGACTATGACCTCGTGTGCAGGAGTAACAAGGTTGGAAGGACCTATGTGCTTGCATGTGATTTGTGGATGTTGCATAGCACGATCATGCATTTTATGACATTCATGCATCATCCTGACCCAATATGTTTTGCAGCCATCATAGATCTGCCTAGGTGGTCAAGAGGTTCTCAGGGGCGGTTAGTCAGGAATCCTTTTTTTGAGCTACCAGAAAGGGTAGAGTATCCAGACACTCCTTCAGTAACTAGCTATGCTACTTCATCTCAGTTCTCTCTGCACGAAGAAATGGCAAACTCACTAAGAGGGACAGATGCCACCAGGGCCTTGATAGCTGAGGAAGTAGGCAGAAGGTTCGAAGAGTTTGAGAATAGGATGATGGCTACGATGGCCAACATAGCTCAGCCACCTGCTCCACAGAACCCACCACCTCCTCCTATGAGAAATAATGAACAGGAGGAGGTCAAAGAAGACCCGCAAGAAGAGATACGCCCACCACCAGTAGACTTAAAAGCTACCACATCAGGGGCACAGAGGAGAAGGCCAGCCCAGAGGATAGATGATGACTGAGAAGAGGATGAATACGAAAAAATGTTGTCAGGGAGAGGGAAGGCACCTCAGAATGATGAAGCCATCTGGAAGAAGATGCAGGAAAATTTTGAAGTAATGGCAAAGATGCTGACGAGGGGGCGAGGGACCCCGAGGATAAGGAATTAGAGGGGGAGGATTTAATCCTGATGAATTTTAAGATGCCGGACATCCCCAAATTTGATAGCACTTTCGATCCCACAGCTCATAAATAATAGTACTCATTGGTGATAAATGGTACTACTTTAATAAAGAGACAGAAGATTGAATACTTTTACCTGAGTTTAATCGGCCCAGCGGTGGATTGGTATCATGGATTGGACCGGAGGACGAAGGAGGATTGGGATTTGCTCATAGAGGAGTTTCTTAGATAGTACGACTATAGTACGAGAATGGAGGTGACTTTGAAGGACCTAGAATTGCTACAACAGAAGGCGGACGAGCCTTTCCATGAGTATCTGACCCGACGGAGGAATCGGGTAATGTAGATAAAAAAAACCAGATACTCAAGATCAGATACGGTTGCTCATTAAAAATGTGAGCCCATATCTAAGAGATGGACTAAAAATGAAGGGACTGAGAGACTAGGAGTCTTTGAAAGACATCGCCATTGAGGCCAAGGGAGAGTACATTTCGAGAAGGGTGAACAATGAAAGCTTTAGTAAGAAGGGCAGTAGTAGTCAGGGGGCAGGTAGGTCAGCAGGCCCCAGTAGTGGCACGAGGAAGACAGTGAAGGTTTCAGCCACCAACATTGCCCCAAGGCATTTTTCCAATTTAGGAAGGTCTCTGTCATGGGTACTTCGAAGGCTGAAGAAGGAAGGGAAGTTGCAGCCTTTGCGAGCTCGACCAGCCAGGACTCATATGCCAGGGCACAAGGACAATGAGTACTGCGCATATCATCAGCACATCGGACACACAACTGATAGTTACAAGGCGCTAAGACATGCGATTCAGGACTTAATTAATTCAAAATAGATTACAGACCCAGAGAAGAGAGGGAATCAGAAGAAATCTGGGTATAACAATGTGCGCCCGCCAGTATTTATGATCGGGTCTAGTCTGCCCGAACAGTTTGTATTAAGAGACTTATACGGCATCGATGCCAACACGGCTATCACAAGCCTCCATGATGTAAGTGAAGAAGGGCTTCCCATGGCAGTGATCGACTACTGGTCCACTGATGACAGTGGAAATGAAGATGATAATATTTATGAGGATGAAGTGTTTCCCGACCCTTGGGGTTCGAAGGAGGAGGAAAAAGAGAGAAAGGAGAAGAAGAAGAAGGTAGGAGCTGTGACCCGGAGTGGAAGGGTAGTTCCTGAGGTGGAAAGGCCACAAGATCCGACAGTTGGCCAAAAAGAAAAAGAGCCGAAAGATGATCCAATCATGAAGCAGCTGAAAAAGACGCTAGCTCAGATTTCGATATGGGATCTTTTGAGGCAGTCTCCATCCCACAGGTAGAAATTGGTGGAGGCTTTATGTGACACAACAGTGGCCATGACTATCTCGCCCACAAAACTGCTGGATGTGGTGAAAGGAGGAGCTGGGGAAAATGTGGTTTTTACAAGCGCTGACCTGCCAGCAGAAGGCCGTAACCATAATTGCCCCTTGTACGTACGGGCACAAATCAGTCAAAAGCACATGGCTTGTGTCATAGTTGACGACGGTTAATCAATTAATGTGTACCCGCTAGAGGCGATGATAGCTTTTGGGGTGAATGAGGATATGTTGGCTAAGTCTGATCTGACGATCACGGCTTATTACAATTCACGAAGGAAGGCTTCCGGGACATTCAAGGCGATAGTCAAGACCGGACCAGTAGAAACAGAAGTGGAGTTTGTATTCCTGCCTATTTGTAACACCCCCTATGTCCCCATTGGAAGGACGCCGGAGAGCGCTACCGACGCTCACTCACACACATGCGCACATGCACTAAGCGGAAGTATACATTCATACATACAATCATTTAGCGGAAGCAAAAGGCAAAAGATAAAACGAAAGAATATTTGAAACTTTAATTACAATAAGATCCTTACATATAATTACATATACATAGGACTAGAGAAAAACAAACGCCAAAATACAGAGGTTGAGCAAAATAAAAAAACTCCTAACTCCTATGTGGCCGACCTTGCAAATGCGACTCGAACCGGACCATACCTGCCACCTGCACGGGAAAAGAATCCGTGCTAAGTGATAACGCTTAGTGGGGAGAACACACAAGCAACATGGATGGCCATTCACAATGGTCGTTAAAGCATAACACATTCATAACAACAATTGCATATAGTTCTAACAGATAGATATACATGCTTGCATAAAAGCAATGCATTCAGAAGACCATAACAACATTCATGTACAAATTACTTAATTGTTCTTTCCATTATCATAATTATGTGGTTACCATATTTCTATAATCATACTAAAGCAACAAAAGCAGACAGAATAGCATACAGGATACAAGCGATATCATGCAATTACACATACAAATTAACTTTCACTTACCGAACTCACAGGCATCAGATGTCAGAGATTTCACATGTATAGCTACTAATTATCCTGCCTTGAAATGTAAACACATAACCACACGCCGAAATCACGACAATAGGAAAAGCTAGAGAGAGAACACGTAACATAACACAATATTTATAGCATTCCATGGTCAAGAGCACATTCATACGTATCCTGATTCACATACTTCTCCATAACAGTCAGTAGCACCAAAATCACGTTCATATACATACTTATTAACCATAGCATTCAATAATTCAAGTTTGCATTCGTATACCTATTAATTTATATGCTTATAAACATAACTAATTGGATTCACATACTTATCAGCACAACATAATAAACCATAACCATGGCATTCAAGAGATTATGATTATAATTGTACACCTTTCAATTCACATACTTATGTCCATGACCGATTGTATATGAACACATTCACAATATGATATATGTTGATAATCATGCACAATACACATGCTTGAGTCACATTCAATCCATTTAGAGATTCATAATCACATTCGAGTACATAATTGATTCACATGCCCAGAATTATGCCCATCCAAATATCAAATTCTCTTAATCATATCAGATAAAACAAACAGGATACCTGCTGACTCAAAATAGTGGGTAACGAGTGAACTGACAGTACCTTACGGGTACGAATCGAATACAGACATCACCTTACGGGTGCGAATCAAATACAGACATCACCTTACGGGTGCGAATAGAATACAGACATCACCTTACGGGTGCGAATCGAATACAGAAATCACCTTACGGGTGCGAATCGAATACAGACATCACCTTACGGGTGCGAATCGAATACAGACATCACTTTACGGGTGTGAATCGAAAATCAATTCCATTTTCACATTAAACATGCTTTAGCACTACTCAATATTCTAAAATTTATCAGAGTCAAATATGGAAACATTATCAGGCCAATCATTAACTTAACATTCAAACTTTACTTTTAGCAACTAACCACTCTTTACAAAAATAGGGTAGGTCACGGTCACAACCAGATTGGTTGTCACCGTGACATACCAAAACTCTCGGAAGAATACAATCTTGGGGTACCTCGCGGTGGTAACCCATTAGGTTGTCACTGTGACATACCCACTGCCCAAAACAGAATGTTATTCCTCACACTTTATCATATCATTCATAGCAACTATTTATACAATTATATAAATACTTACTTACCCGGTTTGCCGCATTATGGGTCTCCATTTAAAAGAGGAATTCATAAGCTAAAAGCATTAAATCACATTTATCATTATCATATTATATAATCACTCAAATATCCACTTGAACCATAATAGCATCATAGATATCTTGCATATTAATACATTCTAATAACATTTATTATCAATGCATGTATCATATAATATTGTTAGGCAAAATTACTTCAATCACACATTCACTACTCATATCCCATATATATATTTTTCATTAAGCCAACTCATTACATGTGATGTCTTTCATGTGTATATAACTTAGATCTTAATTCATACTTATGCATACTTGTTCATATCATACACGTTTATATAGATTAAAGTATTATAATGCCCATTAATGTTATTAAACTTGACTTGATTCTAATACATACAATTACACTTCATTACTTCATTAGTTTGCTATTAATCTTAATCTTATTCATGTTTATTTTCCAAGTGATAACTATTCTTATACCCATTTAATAGTTCTAAACATGCATCGGATGGATCCTAGAAAGTTTCGGTGGAAAGCGGGTTCAATTAGGGAAGAAAAACACATAAAATGGTCAAGATAGAAGGGGTCACGGTGGTAATGAATTTGGTTACCACCGTGAGGTCCAAACTAAACATTCTGCATAGCATTTTCATATGTCACGGTGGTAATGAATTTGGTTACCACCGTGACCTACCAAAAGTTTGCAAAACAGAAGCTGGGATTCAGGACTGCTTCACAACTCCTTTTTGTTCAGCCTAAAAGGACATCTAAACGAAATTTTAAGGCAAACCTTCCTTCTTAACATTTGTTCCCCAAGATGTTAAATTTCACATGCAAGAAATTTCAGATCAATTGGATACCTATAGCTTCAGATATGATCTAAACACCCTATAGTGCTCCCCTGAACCCGACCAGAGAAGATAACTCTAATTCTTGACCACTTTTGGGACATTTAGAATTAAAATTAGCTCAAACTTATTTCTAACACATTTGTAGGAATATATCTTAGCTTTCCAATGGAATTGGTTTCATACCATTTGGAGTTATAAAACTCCTAATACATCGTAATAACCAAAGAAAGGTCAAGTGCATTCTAACCCAATTTTTCACCCAAAATCCTATTCACATGCACAAATGAACAATTTAAACCAACACTCACTACCATCATCATATATCATCAAAAACACATTAAAAAAAAAACTCATATCACACATGAATGTACTAAAATTCATATATATAAAAAAGAGTTTCCCAAACCTCTATAAAGCACAACCCACTATCCTCTTCAAGCTTTAATCCTTCTTTTCCTTTGTCCAATCTCTTTACCGGAACTTGCACAAAACCCAGCCACAAACACACACTTAGATCAAACCATGCAATAATCCTTTCAAACCAAAAAATAGAAAGAAGAAGTTAGAGAAGAAGAACCCAAAACACCCAAGCGCTTACCTCTCAAAACCTAGCTCTTAACTCAACAAAACCAACTTCAATCTCAAGGTTTACTCTAAGACAAAGCAAGTGAGAGTAAGAGTAAATGAAGAAGATGAAGGAGGAAGAGAGGGTAACGGGAACAAGAAGAAGAAAATCTGCTTTTTTCCTCTCTCCTAAACCCAAATCACACTAAATGCTCCAACCTAACTCTCCACATGGCAAGCTCCCATTGGACAAACCAACCACTTTTGACTTTCATGCTCCAATGTACCATACACCACTCAGACACTAAATGATCCCTTAAATCAATGCTTTGAAATATTTGGTACCAAAACACAACATACACCAAATAATTGCTCAAAAACACTTTACATTCTTGGGTACAATACACACACTTCTCTAGATTAAACCACCACAAATACTCTACACCCTACACCACATGTGCATCAAAATTTTCCCCCCCTTAACTTATTTAATTAATTACTTTGCAATTAAGTACTTATCAACAAATTCACTCATGCACAAATTACCGAAATACCCTTCACTTATCCGACTTAGCTTGCCGATTCCGACTAGGCCCGATTTTGGGTGTGACAACTCTTCCCTCCTAACAGAATTTCGTCCTCGACATTCACTTACACCGGAAAGAATTCCCAAACTACACTCCAAGTCACCAGCCGACTCCCTTGCTTACACTCATCGCCATCGCTACACTCTTGAATCAATTTCTTATATTCGAGTCAATCACATTTACCTGGATACTCATTACTGAACTGCACATCCGAAATCAAAACACAAACACTTCACACATAAACCATTTAACTTCCACTGATAGCTACACAAATCCTTTAATACTTCAAAGAGGTTCGTCATGCATGCTATTCTCTTAACGATACTTCTGTTAAACTCCCAAAATCATTTTACATTCACTTGCAAGGCACATCGAGACACGACACAAAGCAAGACACATCTGCATTAGGCCACGACACGAAACCGACTCTCATGCAAAGACTCAACACATAACAAACAAGACAACCGGAACCGCCTCTGATACCACTAAATGTAACACCCCCTACTTCCCCATTGGAAGGACGCCGGAGAGCGCTACTGATGCTCACTCACACACATGCGCACATCCACTAAGCGGAAGTATACATTCATACATACAATCATTTAGCGGAAGCAAAAGGAAAAAGATAAAACGAAAGAATATTTGAAACTTTAATTACAATAAGATCCTTACATATAATTACATATACATAGGACTAGAGAAAAACAAATGCCAAAATACAGAGGTTGAGCAAAATAAATAACTCCTAACTCCTATGTGGCCGACCTTGCAGATGCGACTCGAACCGGACCATACCTACCACCTGCACGGGAAAAGAATTCGTGCTAAGCGATAATGCTTAGTGGGGAGAACACACAAGCAAAATGGACGGCCATTCACAATGGTCGTCAAAGCATAACACATTCAAAATAGCAATTGCATATAGTCCTAACAGATAGATATACATGCTTGCATAAAAGCCATGCATTCAAAAGATCATAACCACATTCATGTACACATTACTTAATTGTTCTTTCCATTATCATAATTATATGGTTACCATATTTCTATAATCATACTAAAGCAACCAAAGCAGACAGAATAGCATACAGGATACAAGCGATATCATGCAATTACACATACAAATTAACTTTCACTTACCGAACTCACGGGCATCAGATGTCAGAGATTTCACATGTATAGCTACTAATTATCCTGCCTTGAAATGTAAACACATGACCACACGCCGAAATCACTACAATAGGAAAAGGTAGAGAGTGAACACGTAACATAACACAATATTTATAACATTCCATGTAACAATCCAAAATGGCCCTAGTCGGAATTTGCATGCGAAGTCGGGAACGGAAGGGTATTTCGGTAATTTGTGCGTGAGAAAGTTTGGTTAATGAGGACTAAAGTGTAAAGAAAATAATTAATTAATAAGATGTTAAGTGAGTGGATAAGATTGTGACACTTGGGTTTGTAGGATGATGACAAGTGGTTTATAAGGAATTGTTAGAGTGTACTTGAAGTGTATGGAAGTAGGATGTAAGTGGGTTTTAAGGAATGATTGGGTGTGAGAGAGGTTTGGTACCTTAAGATATTTAAGTGAGAGATCTTTAGTGTGTGGATGGTGTATGGTGCATGGAGTGGTAAGTCAAAGGATGGGGTTTAAGGACCTATGGTAGAGTGACATGTGTATGGGTTGTTGGGGCAATTAATGTGATTGAGAGAGAGAGAAAGAGGGAATAGAAGGGAAGGGGCAGCTTCCCGTGGAAACCATTTGGAATGCCCTCTTCCTCTTCTCACGTCCTCTCTCTCGTCTACCCTCTCATTCCAATTTTTCTGCTCCTTCTCTCTTTGCATGTGGATTTTTCCTCAAGCTTTAGGCTAAGGTTTGAGTTGTGAAGGATTTTAAGAAGGTAAGTGGTTAGATTTTGGATTATTGTGTTTGGATCTTCTTCTTCTAGTTGCTTTTGATTTTGGGAATTTAAAGTTTGGATGGGTAATTTGTGTGTTTTGGTATGTGCAAGTTTTGAGTGTCAAGAAGAAGAACAAAGGCAAGGAGAAGGTTCAAGAGTGAAGATCAACTGGATTTTTGGTCTACAAGAGGTTTGGGAGCTTTGATTTCTTCATTATGTTTGAGTTGTCATTTGCCTAATTCTCCTTGGATCATGAGTATGTGTTTATGTTTGTTCTAATAATTTAAAGTGCTTTGATATGAGTTTATGCATGATTTAATTTGAGTAAATGTGTTAGTAATCCATGTTATTGAATGAGATGAATGTGTATGTGGGTTGGTATTGAAATGCATGAGTTTGGGAATTTCTAATTTGAATGTGTGTGTATGATTATCTATTCTTGAGAAATTCTGGAAATTTGTGATGGATGTTATGTTATTGTGGTTTATATGCTACGAGATTAGTATTGGTTGAATGATTGAGCTTAGATTGTGGAGTTTTGAACTCATATTGTGATTTTGGGTAAAATGATGATGAAAAGTGAGGTATGTTAACTTGAGGAATTTGATTGTATAGATGATGATATTCTTTGAATTCTTATGTATGATTTGTTAATGGCATGACTCAATGATGTTGTATTTGAGCTTTTACCTTTATTGGTGTGTGAATCTGATGATTGAAGTGAAAGTTTTGGGATTGTTGGCTGGAAAAGACCTGGAAATCGCACTGAGAAATCGCATCTGGGCATGGGTCACGGTGGCAACCAATTTGGTCACCACCGTGAGCCACGAACCAGATGCATTCTGCCGTGAAGCTTGGTATGTCACGGTGGCAACCATTCTGGTTACCACCGTGAGGTATCCAAACCTTGGTTTCTGCCTGGGCAGTGGGTATGTCACGGTGGCAACCCATTTCGTTACCACCGTGAGATACCCAAGCTTTCGATTCTGTTTGGCTTCTTTGGTATGTCACGGTGGCAACCCATTTCGTTACCACCGTGAGATACCCAAGCTTTCGATTCTGTTTGGTTGCTTTAGTATGTCACGATGACAACCATTCTGGTTACCACCGTGAGGTACCCCAGACTTGCTTTCTGCCAAGGATCCCTGGTATGTCACGGTGGCAACCAATCTGATTACCACCGTGACCTACCCTATTTTTGCAATAAAACCCTTTTATTTCCGCATGTTTTAGGAGTGTTAACTTGTGAATTCTTCGTTTGTCATAATTTTAACTATGGCCATTTCTGTGTAATTCCTCGGATTAAATGTGATGATATTTATATACTGTCTGATATGACACATGTTTTGAGTGATGCATGACCTGCAAAAGTCAGTCTAGTGGATAGTTAGGCATGCCTAAAAGAGTCTCCCGCTACAGCTTCCGTTATCGTTTGGACCCCGATCAGGTCCCCGTTTGGTTCCTCGCGAACCCCTTTAATGTATTTGGATCTTGTTTAAGATCCTTCCGAAAGAAAAATGTTTGTGAATGAAAATTGAAATGGTTTTCGATTTGTACCCGTAAGGTACTTTCCGTAATCGATTGGTACCCGTAATGTACCTTCCGTTCACTCGTTATCCACTACGTTGAGTCAGCAGGTGCTTTATTGTTTTGTGTTACTCTGAATAACTATAAGAATGTGACCTCTGAATGGGTATAATAATGATTTGAGGAATCAGTTTCTATGTATACGAACGGGACTCTGGGCTTTGGAATGTATGTCTGTATTATGTAAGTATGATTTTTTTTATATCTGACACCATTATCTGCACTTATTATGTGATGTGTTATAAGTTTCAGAATGCTTCGAATGTAATTCGACTAATGTATTTAAGTATGTGACTCAAGCATGGTTTCATTGTATATAAGCAAGTGAATCGGATCTGTTGTGATGGCAAGTACGTAAGATTTAACTGTACTTTCCGCATGGTGATGTTATGAATGTGATTATGTCTTTGGTCTCTTCTATTGGAGGGTATCTGGCATGATATTTTATGTATTAGAGTTGCATAATGGAAGTGTGGTGGTTTGATGTTGTACCTTGAGTTCCAGTTAGCGTATGCATCTTGTGACATGATAAATGTATGTTTGGATAACTAGTGTTCTCGGCATGATAGTTGGGTGTGTTATTGTATGATAATTGTATTGCATGTGAATGGGTCTCCAGTTAATGAGTACCTGGGTATGATGATTGTATGTGATTATGAACTTTTGAATGCATGGCTCTCTTATGCAGGTTTGTATATCCATCCGTTGAGATTATTTGCTTATGCCATTCGTGTTTGTGACTTGTTTTGGCGACCATTGTGAATGTCCGTCCTTATTGCTTGTGTGTTCTCCCCACTAAGCGTTTATCGCTTAGCACGGGCTCTTTTCCCGTGCAGGTGGCAGGTTTGGTTCGGTTCGAGTCGTACATCTGCAAGGTCGGCCACATAGGAGTTAGAAGCATTTTGTTATTTTTGTTAAGCTTCTGTATTTCTGATTCTGTAATTTTGTAACCTTTTTCTTATGTATTTGGTTATGTAAAGGATATTATTGTAATTAAGTTTTTAGTTATTCCTCAGTTTTATCTTTCGCCTTATGCTCTCGCTGAGTGATTATATGTATGTATGTGAGTTAATGTATGTTCAGCTTTTGTTTCTTTAAAGTTTTAATTTACCCTGTATTTTGGTATGTATGTCTATGTATGAATGTATGGATATTCTGTGTCTGTGTGGTGGCACCTTTACTCTTACGGCTTCTCACTCCTTATCGGATGGGATAGCCTGAGTACGGGTAAGGGGTGTTACAAGTTGTGGTATCAGAGCACAGGTTTGGCGGTTCTGGTAACCTCTGTTTGTTTGAGTGTCAAGTGTTGGTATGCTAATTGGGTTGTGTTGTGTCTTTGCATGCGAGTCGGTTTGTGTCGTGGCCTAATGCAGATGTGTCATGTCTTGTGTCATGTTTAGATGGAGTCTGATCCGAGTGAGAATGTGGGCGAGACAACGGAAAGTGTGAACCCAGTTAGAGCTGATCAGAGTGTTTCCGAGCGTCTTCCAGTTGAAGATTTTGGTCGTGTTTCTGAGGATAGGGCTTTAGTACAAGGGTTGATTCGGATTTTGGATAGGTTGACCGCTCCTCAGGTTTCTCAAGATTTAATTCGGAAGGTACCTCTAAAGAGAAAAGTTTCGGGTAGAGAAGTACCAGCGGGGAAAAGGATTCGAGAGGCATCGATGTGTCAACAATATCAGAAGCAACCTGGGGACAAGTGTAAGAAGAAGTGGGTACGGCCTATATGTCAGCACTGTCAGAAGCCACATCGGGGCCCATATCGGAAGCTCTCGGGTGCTTGTTTCAGGTGTGGCAGCTTAGAACATCAGATAGTTGATTGTCCTAAGAAGATGAGTGAGAATTTAGCTCAGCGGGCTAGAGAAGATGTGGAGGAATTGCTTCGAGCCACGCGAGCATCATTGGGATCAGTCGGCAAGTTAGATGCTTCCAAGGATTCAACCAGAGTATCTGTCTCTAGCCGCATAGAAGTGACTGAGTCTGCAGAGCCTTCTGGTAAGTATGTGTAGTAAGTTTTTGTTTAAGTTGGTTTATTTGTTTGGGTTGTATGGATATAAGCGTTTAGCGGGGAAATTTCGGGGACGAAATTTCTTAAGAGGGAGAGATTTGTAACAACCCAAAATGGCCCTAGTCGGAATTTGCATGCGAAGTCGGGAACGGAAGGGTATTTTGGTAATTTGTGCGTGAGAAAGTTTGGTTAATGAGGACTAAAGTGTAAAGAAAATAATTAATTAATAAGATGTTAAGTGAGTGGATAAGATTGTGACACTTGGGTTTGTAGGATGATGACAAGTGGTTTATAAGGAATTGTTAGAGTGTACTTGAAGTGTATGGAAGTAGGATGTAAGTGGGTTTTAAGGAATGATTGGGTGTGAGAGAGGTTTGGTGCCTTAAGATATTTAAGTGAGAGATCTTTAGTGTGTGGATGGTGTATGGTGCATGGAGTGGTAAGTTAAAGGATGGGGTTTAAGGACCTATGGTAGAGTGACATGTGTATGGGTTGTTGGGGCAATTAATGTGATTGAGAGAGAGAGAAAGAGGGAATAGAAGGGAAGGGGCAGCTTCCCGTGGAAACCATTTGGAATGCCCTCTTCCTCTTCTCACGTCCTCTCTCTCTTCTACCCTCTCATTCCCATTTTTCTGCTCCTTCTCTCTTTGCATGTGGATTTTTCCTCAAGCTTTAGGCTAAGGTTTGAGTTGTGAAGGATTTTAAGAAGGTAAGTGGTTAGATTTTGGATTGTTGTGTTTGGATCTTCTTCTTCTAGTTGCTTTTGATTTTGGGAATTTAAAGTTTGGATGGGTAATTTGTGTGTTTTGGTATGTGCAAGTTTTGAGTGTCAAGAAGAAGAACAAAGGCAAGGAGAAGGTTCAAGAGTGAAGATCAACTGGATTTTTGGTCTATAAGAGGTTTGGGAGCTTTGATTTCTTCATTATGTTTGAGTTGTCATTTGCCTAATTCTCCTTGGATCATGAGTATGTGTTTATGTTTGTTCCAATAATTTGAAGTGCTTTGATATGAGTTTATGCATGATTTAATTTGAGTAAATGTGTTAGTAATCCATGTTATTTAATGAGATGAATGTGTATGTGGGTTGGTATTGAAATGCATGAGTTTGGGAATTTCTAATTTGAATGTGTGTGTATGATTATCTATTCTTGAGAAATTCTGGAAATTTGTGATGGATGTTATGTTATTGTGGTTTATATGCTACGGGATTAGTATTGGTTGAATGATTGAGCTTAGATTGTGGAGTTTTGAACTCATATTGTGATTTTGGGTAAAATGATGATGAAAAGTGAGGTATGTTAACTTGAGGAATTTGATTTTATAGATGATGATATTCTTTGAATTCTTATGTATGTACCCTGTATTTTGTTTCTTTAAAGTTTTAATTTACCCTGTATTTTGGTATGTATGTCTATGTATGAATGTATGGATATTCTGTGTCTGTGTGGTGGCACCTTTACTCTTACGGCTTCTCACTCCTTATCGGATGGGATAGCCTGAGTACGGGTAAGGGGTGTTACAAGTTGTGGTATCAGAGCACAGGTTTGGCGGTTCTGGTAACCTCTGATTGTTTGAGTGTCAAGTGTTGGTATGCTAATTGGGTTGTGTTGTGTCTTTGCATGCGAGTCGGTTTGTGTCGTGGCCTAATGCAGATGTGTCATGTCTTGTGTCATGTTTAGATAGAGTCTGATCCGAGTGAGAATGTGGGCGAGACAACGGAAAGTGTGGACCCAGTTAGAGCTGATCAGAGTGTTTCCGAGCGTCTTCCAGTTGAAGATTTTGGTCGTGTTTCTGAGGATAGGGCTTTAGTACAAGGGTTGATTCGGATTTTGGATAGGTTGACCGGTCCTCAGGTTTCTCAAGATTTAATTCGGAAGGTACCTCTAAAGAGAAAAGTTTCGGGTAGAGAAGTACCAGCGGGGAAAAGGATTCGAGAGGCATCGATGTGTCAACAATATCAGAAGCAACCTGGGGACAAGTGTAAGAAGAAGTGGGTACGGCCTATATGTCAGCACTGTCAGAAGCCACATCGGGGCCCATGTCGGAAGCTCTCGGGTGCTTGTTTCAGGTGTGGCAGCTTAGAACATCAGGTAGTTGATTGTCCTAAGAAGATGAGTGAGAATTTAGCTCAGCGGGCTAGAGAAGATGTGGAGGAATTGCTTCGAGCCACGCGAGCATCATTGGGATCAGTCGGCAAGTTAGATGCTTCCAAGGATTCAACCAGAGTATCTGTCTCTAGCCGCATAGAAGTGACTGAGTCTGCAGAGCCTTCTGGTAAGTATGTGTAGTAAGTTTTTGTTTAAGTTGGTTTGTTTGTTTGGGTTGTATGGATATAAGCGTTTAGCGGGGAAATTTCGGGGACGAAATTTCTTAAGAGGGAGAGATTTGTAACAACCCAAAATGGCCCTAGTCGGAATTTGCATGCGAAGTCGGGAACGGAAGGGTATTTCGGTAATTTGTGCGTGAGAAAGTTTGGTTAATGAGGACTAAAGTGTAAAGAAAATAATTAATTAATAAGATGTTAAGTGAGTGGATAAGATTGTGACACTTGGGTTTGTAGGATGATGACAAGTGGTTTATAAGGAATTGTTAGAGTGTACTTGAAGTGTATGGAAGTAGGATGTAAGTGGGTTTTAAGGAATGATTGGGTGTGAGAGAGGTTTGGTGCCTTAAGATATTTAAGTGAGAGATCTTTAGTGTGTGGATGGTGTATGGTGCATGGAGTGGTAAGTTAAAGGATGGGGTTTAAGGACCTATGGTAGAGTGACATGTGTATGGGTTGTTGGGGCAATTAATGTGATTGAGAGAGAGAGAAAGAGGGAATAGAAGGGAAGGGGCAGCTTCCCGTGGAAACCATTTGGAATGCCCTCTTCCTCTTCTCACGTCCTCTCTCTCTTCTACCCTCTCATTCCCATTTTTCTGCTCCTTCTCTCTTTGCATGTGGATTTTTCCTCAAGCTTTAGGCTAAGGTTTGAGTTGTGAAGGATTTTAAGAAGGTAAGTGGTTAGATTTTGGATTGTTGTGTTTGGATCTTCTTCTTCTAGTTGCTTTTGATTTTGGGAATTTAAAGTTTGGATGGGTAATTTGTGTGTTTTGGTATGTGCAAGTTTTGAGTGTCAAGAAGAAGAACAAAGGCAAGGAGAAGGTTCAAGAGTGAAGATCAACTGGATTTTTGGTCTATAAGAGGTTTGGGAGCTTTGATTTCTTCATTATGTTTGAGTTGTCATTTGCCTAATTCTCCTTGGATCATGAGTATGTGTTTATGTTTGTTCCAATAATTTGAAGTGCTTTGATATGAGTTTATGCATGATTTAATTTGAGTAAATGTGTTAGTAATCCATGTTATTTAATGAGATGAATGTGTATGTGGGTTGGTATTGAAATGCATGAGTTTGGGAATTTCTAATTTGAATGTGTGTGTATGATTATCTATTCTTGAGAAATTCTGGAAATTTGTGATGGATGTTATGTTATTGTGGTTTATATGCTACGGGATTAGTATTGGTTGAATGATTGAGCTTAGATTGTGGAGTTTTGAACTCATATTGTGATTTTGGGTAAAATGATGATGAAAAGTGAGGTATGTTAACTTGAGGAATTTGATTGTATAAATGATGATATTCTTTGAATTCTTATGTATGATTTGTTAATGGCATGACTCAATGATGTTGTATTTGAGCTTTTACCTTTATTGGTGTGTGAATCTGATGATTGAAGTGAAAGTTTTGGGATTGTTGGCTGGAAAAGACCTGGAAATCGCATTGAGAAATCGCATCTGGGCATGGGTCACGGTGGCAACCAATTTGGTCACCACCGTGAGCCACGAACCAGATGCATTCTGCCGTGAAGCTTGGTATGTCACGGTGGCAACCATTCTGGTTACCACCGTGAGGTATCCAAACCTTGGTTTCTGCCTGGGCAGTGGGTATGTCACGGTGGCAACCCATTTCGTTACCATCATGAGATACCCAAGCTTTCGATTCTGTTTGGCTTCTTTGGTATGTCACGGTGGCAACCCATTTCGTTACCACCGTGAGATACCCAAGCTTTCGATTCTGTTTGGTTGCTTTGGTATGTCACGGTGACAACCATTCTGGTTACCACCGTGAGGTACCCCAGACTTGCTTTCTGCCAAGGATCCCTGGTATGTCACGGTGGCAACCAATCTGATTACCACCGTGACCTACCCTGTTTTTGCAATAAAACCCTTTTATTTCCGCATGTTTTAGGAGTGTTAACTTGTGAATTCTTCGTTTGTCATAATTTTAACTATGGCCATTTCTGTGTAATTCCCCGGATTAAATGTGATGATATTTATATACTGTCTGATATGACACATGTTTTGAGTGATGCATGACCTGCAAAAGTCAGTCTAGTGGATAGTTAGGCATGCCTAAAAGAGTCTCCCGCTGCAGCTTCCGTTATCGTTTGGACCCCGATCAGGTCCCCGTTTGGTTCCTCGCGAACCCCTTTAATGTATTTGGATCTTGTTTAAGATCCTTCCGAAAGAAAAATGTTTGTGAATGAAAATTGAAATGGTTTTCGATTTGTACCCGTAAGGTACTTTCCGTAATCGATTGGTACCCGTAATGTACCTTCCGTTCACTCGTTATCCACTACGTTGAGTCAGCAGGTGCTTTATTGTTTTGTGTTACTCTGAATAACTATAAGAATGTGACCTCCGAATGGGTATAATAATGATTTGAGGAATCAGTTTCTATGTATACGAACGGGACTCTGGGCTTTGGAATGTATGTCTGTATTATGTAAGTATGATTTTTTTTATATCTGACACCATTATCTGCACTTATTATGTGATGTGTTATAAGTTTCAGAATGCTTCGAATGTAATTCGACTAATGTATTTAAGTATGTGACTCAAGCATGGTTTCATTGTATATAAGCAAGTGAATCGGATCTGTTGTGATGGCAAGTACGTAAGATTTAACTGTACTTTCCGCATGGTGATGTTATGAATGTGATTATGTCTTTGGTCTCTTCTATTGGAGGGTATCTGGCATGATATTTTATGTATTAGAGTTGCATAATGGAAGTGTGGTGGTTTGATGTTGTACCTTGAGTTCCAGTTAGCGTATGCATCTTGTGACATGATAAATGTATGTTTGGATAACTAGTGTTCTCGGCATGATAGTTGGGTGTGTTATTGTATGATAATTGTATTGCATGTGAATGGGTCTCCAATTAATGAGTACCTGGGTATGATGATTGTATGTGATTATGAACTTTTGAATGCATGGCTCTCTTATGCAGGTTTGTATATCCATCCGTTGAGATTATTTGCTTATGCCATTCGTGTTTGTGACTTGTTTTGGCGACCATTGTGAATGGCCGTCCTTATTGCTTGTGTGTTCTCCCCACTAAGCGTTTATCGCTTAGCATGGGCTCTTTTCCCGTGCAGGTGGCAGGTTTGGTTCGGTTCGAGTCGTACATCTGCAAGGTCGGCCACATAGGAGTTAGAAGCATTTTGTTATTTTTGTTAAGCTTCTGTATTTCTGATTCTGTAATTTTGTAACCTTTTTCTTATGTATTTGGTTATGTAAAGGATATTATTGTAATTAAGTTTTTAGTTATTCCTCAGTTTTATCTTTCGCCTTATGCTCCCGCTGAGTGATTATATGTATGTATGTGAGTTAATGTATGTTCAGCTTTTGTTTCTTTAAAGTTTTAATTTACCCTGTATTTTGGTATGTATGTCTATGTATGAATGTATGGATATTCTGTGTCTGTGTGTGGCACCTTTACTCTTACGGCTTCTCACTCCTTATCGGATGGGATAGCCTGAGTACGGGTAAGGGGTGTTACATTCCATGGTCAAGAGCACATTCATACGTATCCTGATTCACATACTTCTCCATAACAGTCAGTAGCACCAAAATCACGTTCATATACATACTTATTAACCATAGCATTCAGTAATTCAAGTTTGCATTCATATACCTATTAATTTATATGCTTATAAACATAACTAATCGGATTCACATACTTATCAGCACAACATAATAAACTATAACCATGACATTCAAGAGATCATGATTATAGTTGTACACCTTTCAATTCACATACTTATGTCCAGGACCGATTGTATATGAACACATTCACAATATGATCTATGTTGATAATCATGTACAATACACATGCTTGAGTCACATTCAATCCATTTAGAGATTTATAATCACATTCGAGTACATAACTGATTCACATGCCCAGAATTATGCCCATCTAAATATCAAATTCTCTTAATCATACAAATAAAACAAACAGGATACCTGCTGACTCAAAATAGTGGGTAAGGAGTGAACTGACAGTACCTTACGGGTACGAATCGAATACAGACATCACCTTACGGGTGCGAATCGAATACAGACATCACCTTACGAGTGTGAATTGAATACAGACATCACCTTACGGGTGCGAATCGAATACAGAAATCACCTTACGGGTGAGAATCGAATACAGACATCACCTTATGGGTGCGAATCGAATATAGACATCATCTTACGGGTGCAAATCGAAAATCAATTTCATTTTCACATTCAACATGCTTTAGCACTATTCAATATTCTAAAATTTATCAGAGTCAAATATGGAAACATTATCAGGCCAATCATTAACTTAACATTCAAACTTTACTTTTAACAACTAACCACTCTTTAAGAAAATAGGTTAGGTCACGGTCACAACTAGATTGGTTGTCACCGTGACATACCAAAACTCTCGAAAGAATGCAATCTTGGGGTACCTCATGGTGGTAACCCATTAGGTTGTCACCGTAACATACCCTGTAATACCCCGAAACCACCCTAGTAGAGTGAGTCTTGTGTGTGTGTAAATATGCATGGGTTATTTATATTAAGCATGTGTTTATTTTGATTAAATTAATTGTTCTTATGCTTTAGTTGGGTTGTGTTTTAGTGTGAGTGAGTGTATTAGAATAGTGTGTGAGTTGTGGGTTGTGGTTAGGTGTGAGTGAGTGTATGGAAGTAGTGTGTGAGTAAGGGATTAGTCTTGGGTGTGTCTTGATGGATGGGAGTTAGGTATGGTTAATAGGTGGCCCAATAAGGAGTTAACATGTGGCAAGGAAAAGTCAAAGAGAGGATAAGTATTGGAAGAGAGAGATAACTTAGCTAAATCCCATTCCCTCTTCATGCTTCTCTTTCTTCTTCTTCCCTTTCCCATTATTTTGCTCCTTCTCTTCCTTTCTTCTTCATTTCTTCTTGAATTCTTCCTTTTTGCTGCAAATTCAAGTGAGTTGGGGTAGCCTAAACTGGTGTGGTAAGTGATGGGTGTTAGGTTTCTTATTTCTCTTCTTACCCTTCTTTAAATTAGTTTTGTATTTGTAAGTTAGGATTTTGAAATTTTTTTGTGTTGTGGGTTTTGTGGTTCAGAACATCTTCCTATGGAATCCAAAGGCAAGGAGATCGCGAGTGGTTGTGGAGCTCGAGATTGAAATGCACTATTTTGAGGTTTGGGAATGTTTGTGCTTATTGTGCATTTTTGGGTATTTTGATGATTTTTATGTTATGATTTAAATTGATGAGTTTGATTGTATTTTTTGACTTCTATGAGTTATGGGTATGGTTTAATTTGAGTTGAGAACTATGGGTTGTGAAGGATAGAGTTAAATTATGGAAATTGTGCATGTTTGCCTAGAAATTTATGGTTTGAGAATTTTGGGGTTTGATTGTGTGATTTGTTTGATTTGATGACAATAATGAGTTCAAAAGGTATGTTTTATGTTGTGTGTAATAGTTTGAGTAAAGGATTTTACTTAAAACTGAGTTTTTTGAACCAAATGAGTGAATGGGTAAAATGGAGATGGAATTTCTGCAGATTTTTGGTGTTGGGAGTGGAAATCCCGACTCTGTCGCGAGGTCGCGACAGAGCTCGGTGATCTTTGCCCCTTCGCGCGCACCGAGCCACGAACGGCCGGGTGTGCGCAGCGGGAACTCCCTGTCGCGAGCACGACGTCGTCGCGATCGCGACAGAGAGCTCATTGTTTGGCCAAGCTTCTGTAGCGAGCGCACGCAGGTCGCGAGGCCGCGACAGCTCGTGCGGGTACTCACTGTCGCGAGCATGACGCTTGTTGCAAGCGCGACAGTGAGATGGGTTTTGTCTCCAGACGGGCGCGAGGTTCGCCGCGAGCGCGACAGGAGGCCAACTTCGCCTCTGTCGCAAGCGCGACACCCTTCAGCTTTCCTTTTTGACTTCTCCTGTATGAATGTAAGATTTAACTTTCTAATTTTCATTACTTCTAGAAGTATGTATAGTTTATTTATACAGATATGAATGTGTTTATATGCATCTTATATCATGAATAAATCATGTCGTAAACATATGTTGTAAATTGAAGTATGTCTTGGATTATGCATGACCTGCTAGAGTTGAAAAAGTGGATAGTTAGGCATGCCTAATAGAGCTAGTGTTGCTGCAGCTAGAGTATGATTTGGACCCTGATCAGGTTCCCCGATTGGATCTTCGTGATCCCTGTGTACAGAATCTACGCGAAAGTGTTTTTGGAACAAAATTAAAAGATTGTTTTGATACCCTCGGGTATCCATGTGTTATGAGAATACTGTTAATATCTTCGGATATCTACACGTACTCGTTATCCACTGTTTTGATATAGCAGGTGCAACAGTGTTATTGTTATTTCATGTAATTTCTGAATTATTGCTTATTGGGAATGTTATGATTATAGTGCTGTTATACGTTAAGTTAACTTATGATATCTTGACATGTAATTATACCATTCGTTTGTGATTATTTGTTAACGCCACTATGAGTGGTCATTGTGCATCTTTGTTTTCCCCACTAAGCGATTTCGCTTAGCACGGGTGTTTTATCCGTGCAGGTGTGGAAGGTTTTGAAGGGTTGAATCGAGGGTTTCGCATCAGCAGGGCCATCACAACTAGTGGATAGAAGAATTTGTAGTTTAGATCTTGTATTCCTTTTTGTATGTATTATGGTCTTATACTTTTGAAACTATGTATAGAATCCTTTGTAAATCGTTTGGACATTTATTATATGTAATTATTCAGTCGTGCTGAGGCACTTCTGTATCTTTTTGAAATGTGTAAGACAACCTTTGTTATATTAATGTAATGCAATATTTTGCTTTATGACTCTTTCTCTCGTGAGTTGTGAAATTTTAAATTACTCATTTGTATATGTATTCAATGTATTATTGGTTCTGTTTGTGTGTCTAAGGGTGGCAACCCTTATCTATCGGGGACCTTCATCCTGTTCCTAGGGTGGAGTTCTCTACGTTTAGGTAAGGGGTGTTACATACCCACTGCCCAAAACAGAATGTTATTCGTCACACTTTATCATATCATTCATACCAACTATTTGTACATTTATATAAATACTTACTTACCCGATTTGCCACATTATGGGTCTCCATTTAAAAGAGGAATTCATAAGCTAAAAGCATTAAATCACATTTATCATTATTATATTATATAATCACTCAAATATCCACATGAACCATAATAGCATCATAGATATCTTGCTTATTAATACATTCTAATAACATTTATTATCAATGCATGTGTCATATAATATTGTTAGGCAATTACTTCAATCACACATTCACTACTCATATCCCATATATATATTTTTCATTAAGCCAACTCATTTCATGTGATGTCTTTCATGTGTATATAACTTAGATCTTAATTCATACTTAGACATACTTGTTCATATCATGCATGTTTATATAGATTAAAGTATTATAATGCTCAATAATGTTATTAAACTTGACTTGATTCTAATACATACAATTACACTTCATTACTTCATTAGTTTGCTATTAATCTTAATCCTATTTATGTTTATTTTCCAAGTGTTAACTATTCTTATACTCATTTAATAGTCCTAAACATGCATCGGATGGATCCTAGAAAGTTTCGGTGGAAAGCGGGTTCAATTCGGGAAGAAAAACACATAAAATGGTCAAGACAGAAGGGGTCACGGTGGTAATGAATTTGGTTACCACCGTGAGGTCCAAACTAAGCATTATGCCTAGCATTGTCATATGTCATGGTGGTAATGAATTTGGTTACCACCGTGACTTACCAAAAGTTTGCAAAACAGAAGCTAGGATTCAGGACTGCTTCAGGACTCCTTTTTGTTCAGCATAAATGGACATCTAAACGACATTTTAAGGCAAATCTTCCTCTTAAAATTTGTTCCCTAAGATGTTAAATTTCACATGCAAGAAATTTCAGATCAATTGGATATCTATAGCTTCAGATATGATCTAAACAACGTATAGTGCTCCCCTGAACCCGACCAGAGAAGATAACTCTAATTGTTGACCACTTTTGGGACACTTAGAGTTAAAATTAACTCAAACTTATTTATAATACATTTGTAGGAATTTATCTTAGCTTTACAACGAAACTGGTTTCATACCATTTGGAGTTATAAAACTACCAATACAGCTTAACAACAAAAGAAAGGTCAAGTGCATTCTAACCCAGTTTTTCACCCAAAATCCTATTCACATGCACAAATGAACAATTTAAACCAACACTCACTACCATCATCATATATCATCAACAACACATTTAAAAAAAAACTCATATCACACATGAATGTACTAAAATTCATATATATAATAAAGAGTTTCCCAAACCTCTATGAAGCACAACCCACTATCCTCTTCAAGCTTTAATCCTTCTTTTCCTATGTCCAATCTCTTTATCGAAACTTGCACAAAACCCAGCCACAAACACACACTTAGATCAAACCATGCAATAATCCTTTCAAACCAGAAAATAGAAAGAAGAAGTTTGAGAAGAAGAACCCAAAACACCCAAGCGCTTACCTCGCAAAACCTAGCTCTTAACTCAACAAAACCAACTTCAATCTCAAGGTTTACTCTAAGACAAAGCAAGTGAGAGTAAGAGTAAATGAAGAAGATAAAGGAGGAAGAGAGGGTAACGGGAACAGAAGAAGAAAATCTGCTTTTTTCCTCTCTCCTAAACCCAAATCACACTAAATGCTCCCACCTAACTCTCTACATGGCAAGCTCCCATTGGACAAACCAACCACTTTTGACTTTCATGCTCTAATGTACCATACACCACTCACAGACTAAATGATCCCTTAAATCAATGCTTTGAAATATTTGGTACCAAAACACAACACACACCAAATAATTGCTCAAAAACACTTTACATCCTTGGGTACAATACACACACTTCACTAGATTAAACCACCACAAATACTCTACACCCTACACCACATGTGCACCAAAATTTTCCCCACTTAACTTATTTAATTAATTACTTTGCAATTAAGTTCTTATCATCAAATTCACTCATGCATAAATTACCAAAATACCCTTCACTTATCCGACTTAGCTTGCCGGTTCTGACTAGGCCCAATTTGGGGTGTGACACTATCCCTGCCAACTTTTTAGCCCTCTTGGGAAGACCATGGTTCCATAAGTTGGGAGGAATCCCCTCTACTATACATCAAATGGTCAAGATTCCTCATGAGGGGCAAGTTGTGACCATAAGGGCTGCAATGGAGAACCAGGTCTCTGTCTTGGAGATTGCCAGGCAACCTTTCAGTTGGTTCCACATCGCTGTGATAGATAGGGAGGAGCAGGTAAATGGAAGCCCCCAAGTGCTAAATATGATGAAGAGGATGTCATTCCTCCCTGGCGCAGGTCTGGGCAAGAACTCCCAGGGATCACGAACGGCCATTGCTACTATAGGCCAGAAGGATAGGAGGGGCATCAGATATAAGGGTGCCTTGAAGAAAGGTAAGAAGCAGGTGGGTGAAGTCCCCCATATCAGGAAGAGTTTTGTACCAGCGACTGCAGCGTGTGCTTATATGGGGGAAACTGAGCCTTAGTGGGTTGATGGAAGGATTGTACTGGGGTTTGAGGTCTTTAATGATGTTTTTAACTAGGACAACTAGGACATCGGATTGATCAAGCCAGCAGAGGGCTTTTGGGACGAAGAAATCATGACCAGGGAAATAGTTTGGGATCGAGAAGCGCCCTGAGAGGTTGGTGACTACCTAGCTAAAGGGGAAGGCAATGGTAGAAGCAGCCATACAGGGGGTCGCTGCTGAGCCTCCAAAAAGCTAGATTGATGCAGAGCCATCAGCTTCAATAGTTGTATCGGTAAAACAGGAGGAAGAGAATAGTTTAGATTTTCTTTTTACTCCAAAACTTTTTAATAATGTTAATGACATTTTTAGTTCTATCAATAAAGTAAACAATTTTGCTTACTTGTGCGATGTTTCTTATGATTTCATTATGCATGATCATGATCATAATCCATCTATATTTGATATCGATTCAACTGATGCTACTCCATTTAATCTTGAAACCTCGAAAAACTAGAAAGAAATCTTGATAGCATCTAACATAACTCTTGAAAAGCAAGAAGAATTTGAGAGAATTTTAAAAAAGCACGAAAAAGTCTTTGCCTGGACCTACGAAGATATGCCAGGAGTGGACCAAGAACATGCCATCCCGACGTACCCAGACTGTAAGTCTGTCAAGCAGAAGCTGAGGAGGCTTAGGCCAGAATGGGCAGACAAGGTGAAAGAGGAGATCCATAAGCAGATCGAAGCCAAGTTCCTGACTGAGGTACAGTACCCAACCTGGTTGGCCAATGTTGTCCTAGTAACCTAGAAAAAGGGCAAGGTAAGGGTATGTGTAGACTATCGAGACCTAAATAAGGCTTGTCCAAAGGATGACTTTTCATTACCCCACATAGACATGCTAGTGGATAGCGCAGCTGTTTGTATAATGTACAGTTTCATGGATGATTACACAGGCTATAATCAGATACTCAATAAGATAGTCGATCGAATTAAAACAGCTTTCATTATAGAGTGGGGGATATTTACTTACAGGGTAATGCCTTTCGGTTTGAAAAACGTAGGAGTAACTTATCAGAGAATGGCAACAAGGATTCTAGACTACTTGATCCATAAGGAGATAGAAGTTTATGTGGATGATATGATTATTAAGTCAGCCACCAGAGAAGGTCACTTTGAGGCTTTAGAAAAGTTCTTTCAGAGAATTGGTAAGTACAACTTACGGTTAAACCCCAAGAAGTGTATCTTTGGTGTTATCTCAAGAAAGCTATTAGGACACATAGTCAGCCAGAGAGGAATTGAAATCGACCTAGATAAGGTCAAGGCCATCAGAGAGATGCTAGTGCCTTAGAAGGTAAAATACGTCAGAAGCTTTCTAGGTAAATTGCAGTATGTCAGCAGGTTTATCGCCAAGTTTACGTCGATTAGTGAGCCGATCTTCAAGCTACTCAGAAAAAACCAGCCTGTAGTGTGGAATGAAGATTGTCAGAGAGCTTTTGACACGTTAGAGAATATTTGTTGAATTCACTGGTTCTGAGACCACCACAGCAAGTCAAGCCACTTATTCTGTATTTGGCCATTGAAGATAGTTCTATAGGTGCCATGATGGCTCAAGAGGATGACTTCGGGGTAGAATTCGTGGTCTATTATATCAGTAAGAAGTTCCTTGCCTATGAAGTCAAGTATGCAGAAGTAGAGAAGATTTACCTCGTAGTAATTTGGGCCTTTAAGAAGTTGAGGCACTACTTTCACTCTTATAGGTTACAAGCAGTGGCAAAATAGAATCCTCTAAGATAGTTGCAGCAAGCTCCATCCTTACTTGGAAAAATGGGGAGGTGGTTGTTGCTATTACAGGAGTTTGACGTTGAGTACATTACTCGGAAGACTATTAAGGGGCATACAGTAGCGAAATTTCTAGCTGAACACCCGATTCAAGGAGACTCATATGAATTCAACTTCCTAGATGAGGACGTGGCAGCCATCACGGTTCAAGGTTGGCAGTTGCATTTTGACGGGGCTGTAAACAGCAAGGGGGCTAGAGTAGGAATTATTTTAACTACCCAGCTGATGAGAAACTCCCATTGGCTAAGAAGTTAAGATACAATGCCACTAACATGAAGCCGAGTATGAAGCATGCACCTTCGGGTTGGAAGCATTGATAGCTTTGGGAGCAAAGAACGTGGAGGTATTCGGAGATTCATCTTTGGTCATTAATCAGATTCGGGGTGAGTGGCCTGTTGAAGAAGAGCGGTTGATGCCATATGTCAAACACTTGAAGGATTTGAGCAATCAGTTCGAAGTATGTACATTCCACTTTGTTCAGAGGGACGAAAATTAATTAGCCGATGCACTTGCTACTCTAGTGTCAATATGGGATAACCCAGAGGGGGTGGTTATGAAGCCAGTTTTGATTTCTAGTTCTGAGACGCCTAGCTTTGAGTCTAAGCCAGTGATGGAAATAGAAGTAGCAGACGGAAAGCCATGGTATCATGACATCAAAAATTATCTAGAAAATGCGACATTCTTAGAAGAGGCTACCGAGAAGGATCAAAGGTTGATATGCAAGCTTTCTACTCAATTCATCTGTATAGACGGGGTATTGTACAAACGACAAGTTGACGGCATTCAGCTGAGGTATTTGGATGAGAAAGAAGCATAAAAGGTGATGGAGGAAACCCATGCTGGGGTGTGCAGAGCCACATGAATGGCTTAATGCTGGCCAAAAAGATCATGAAACAAGGGTTCTACTAGCTCACCATGGACACGAACTGCTCGAATACGTAAAATAATGTCAATTTTGTAAACAGTATGCAGATTTGAGGCATTTGCTAGTTTCGGAGTTACACAGTCTAACGTCGGCTTGGGCATTCGCAGCTTGGGGAATCAATATAATTGGAGAAATACGCCCCACGGCCTCCAACGGCATAGATTTATCATCTTCGCCATCAACTACTTTGCAAAATGAGTTGAGGCAGAATCTTTTAAGAAGGTCGACGATCGGGATATGGCCAAATTCATCGAAAAGAACCTGATATGCAGATACGGCCTCTGAAACGAAGAAGTTACTCTAGAAATACGACATTGAGCATCACAAATCTTGTCCTTATCATCCGCAGGCTAATGGAGCAGTAGAAGCCGCCAACAAAAATGTCAAGAGAATCCTGGCCAAGATGGTTCAGAATTATAAGCATTGGGCTGACAAGTTGCCTTTTTCACTCTGGGGTTACAGAACGACTGTCAGAACTTTATGGGAGCCACACCGTATTCCTTGGTATATGAGATGGAAGTAGTACTACCAGTCGAGATAGAGCTCAAATCATTGAGGGTAGTCATGGAAGCTCAGATTTTAAAAATTGAGTGGGCACAACAGCGGAAGCATTTGAACATGCTGGACGAGAGCAGATTGAGAGCTTACTATCATAATCAAGTATATCAGAAAAGGCTTGCCAGGCCATTCGAAAAGAAGGTCAAGAAACACCCATTGAAAGAAGGGGACTTGGTATTCAAGCAAATGAGATCGGGTGCGACCGATCTCAGAGGGAAATTTAGACCGACATGGGAAGGGCCTTTCGTCCTCAAGAACCTGTTGTCAAAACGAGCGGCAATTCTATCAGATAGCGATGGCAACGAGTTCAGGGAGCCGATCAACATTGATAGACTAAAGAGGTTCCATGGCTAAAGACAATAAAAATCAAAAGAAGATAATAAAAGCCCTGTGGGTCGAAAACCAAAAAAAGGCGGCCTTACTAAAATTTAGCACCTCGTCAGGGTGAAAACCAAAAAAAGGCATCCTGGTAAAAAATTAGAGGCTCAAGAGAAAATGTCCGATCAAGAAAACCCGAGAGGGCTAATTGGTAACAGGAGTTGATGCTATCAAGATTTGGTTCCATGAATGAATGTAGTTTTGCATTTTTGAATTAGTGTTAAATGATGATCATGTATATTGAAATCATACCGAGATGTACACAATTTTGTGAAATGAAATAAAACTGAATTCATTCATTTAAATTATTTTCTAGTTCCGTTCTAAAAGGAAACATATTGCTCAAAATGCATACAAATTTGAACTAAACCCTACAACTACTCTCGCCGGCCAAATGTCTAAGTCGTCGAGTCCTATTGTCAATGGTAGGGCTATGCACCAATCTCTTGTATGCACTGGTAGAAGCGACAGAGTCGTTTCCAAAAGAGGGAATGACTATCTTCACTGGTAGTTCAGCCCAAAGATCATGGTATTGTGAGGCAAAAGCTGAAGACAAAACTCCACCTCGAAAAGATAGAGGGAGTCTCACCACATCTTGAGTCATCCCGAGCTATCGAGCTCATCGGGCCATGATGTAAAAGGTAGCCTTATGAAGCCCACATAAGGGAACACATCCTGAAGAGCCATTAACTATCGCAGCAGATAGGGGAAGCCAAGCGTTCATGAAGCTAATGGTCTCGTCTGTTATCTTGCCAAATCGAGTGATGCCCGCATCGGGAGTTGCGAATGAGTACAGTCGCTGACGGGGAAGAAAATGCCTCGAAGAATATTGACTGATAACCTTGGGAAATGGTTCTGACAGTAGTTTTAACTTCTCTTGCAGCCATATCTAAAAAGGGAAAAAAAAAGAGAAAATAAATAATATAATAATAATAATAATAATAATAATAATAATAATAATAATAATAATAATAAAAGCCGCTGGAGTGAGTTGGGTTCACTTCAGGCAAAAGTAAGGCATAGGTGTAAGCACCGTGTCCCGGAGCGGTCCGGATCAGAGGTTACACTATGATGAAATCAATATCATAGCCTGTATAAATGGTTTGGATTTGGGGATTTTAGTCCCGGGTTTCACGAGAAGCGAGTCTTTTTACCTTTCGTAGGCAGAGGGGGGAAAACAGAGGTTTTTTTCGAGTCAAAAGGCTTTTTTTTCTCCACAGACGGCCAGCCCGTCTGTGAAGTCAGCCCGTCGCTTGGGGTGACCGACGGCTTGTGGTATTTTTCGACGCCTGTCGGAAAGTCACCGCCCCTTTCAGAACGCCACCTGGTTTCCTGGAGCACGCAACCCTTCCGACGCCCGTCGGTGGATGTGGCAGGGCCGTCGGACGAATCCTTGTGTCAGAAGGATTCTTCCGACGCCCGCCCCCATGCACCGACGCCCGTCGGTCGTGTCTAGCTTATAAAAGCTCCGGATTTTCAATAGAAAAGGGTTCCAAAAATTTTCAAGAGGGGAAACTCTGCCAAAATTTAAGCATATTTTCTCTCTTCCAGCAAACAGTTTTCATAAAGAAATTTATTTCAAAAGAAGGATCAAATCCATCCAAAGGGACTAAAAACCAATTAGTTTTCCTTTAGATTTTGATTCCAAAAACAATACTTTGAAGATTTGAGAAGGAAGTAATCTGATTTCCTCTTTTCAATCCTTCATCTTGCTTTTCGTGGAACACGCGGGGCTCTAATCAACACAAGAATTTCACCCAAAGCGATTATGTGAGGGTAAATATTTCGGATTTTTTCTCCATTTCATTTCATATTTATTCTTTATTTGTTAATTCTTCCAATTTTGTCATTATTTTTCTTTATTTTGACTCTTATTACTTGATTTTATTATAAAATCTCCTTTTGGCCTTAAAAGGAATTTTTCTCTTTCTATTTCTTCGGAGACAGCGGTGACCGATGAGTCATCTCTATCACCGACGCTCGTCGGTCACCTCATCTACAGACGCCCACTTTTTGAGTGACAGACGGACATGTCGGTCATCTTGACTGACGCCCGTCGGTCACCTAAAAGAGGATGTCGGTAGGTTCTGTCTCTCCCCCCTTTCTAACGATTTTCTATTTTTTCAAGTCCTTTCGGATTCCCATATATTGATTGTATGTATATTGACATCTTTTAACTTTCTATGAGTGTATATCGATTCTCTTGGACTATCCCGAGCTTGAGCGGCTACCTACCATATTCGGAGGATTTTTGTCCGGTTTAGTTTCCTAATCCTTTTGATTTTTTCTTTCATTTGTTATTCATTGATTATTCTATGTATATGGATGTACTCTTTTCATATCTCGTTAATGTATAAAAATGACTCAATGTTTTATATTCAATAAAATGAGGTTTACACAAAGGCATAGGGGTCCAACGCCCCATTTTTATCCAATAAAAATCATTACGAACAAAAATATCCAATTTTGATAATGATGCATGCGAGGACCAAAGTCCTCAAAACAAACAATGCCCCGATTTGTGTATGTATCGTACCTTTATAAAGGGAGTTGTATTCCGCTCCTTGTATTATTGTAATTTATCGCCTTTTGATATTTACTTCCTCATTTACGACTTTCCAAACGTGAATAAATGCGCCTTTAATAAATTGCATCGTGTGGAGAGAGAGCGAATCAATGATAATTAAATTTTGATTATAAAATAATCAAGGTAGAAATAGATGAGAAATCCCGAACCCAGCTCTGGTGTTTGGGCTCAAAGAGGCTAGAGGTCTACCCTCCAAGACGCCTTTTTGTGCCACGAGACTTTAGCGCCAAGGACCCCTCTGGTTGGCCCAAAATGGATACCAAGCGCAGTCTTAGGCTCTCCGAGGTGAGAGTAACTTTCCCAATGTTCTATTGGGTGGCGACTCCATGAAACCTCCTTGTTGCCGAACATAGACGCACTTGCGATTTATTGGAAGCTGTCAACGGACCAACAAATGCCCCGGTCGCCCACGTGCGGGCGGTCGAACGGGCGGCCGTGGGATCCGGCGCGTGTCACAGTGGCGACTCCGTTGGGGACCTTTATGGTTGGAGATTTCAATTTGAAAATACCTTGCTTAACATTTATAATTAAAATTTAACTCATAAATTCGCTTTCCCTCAAATTTGCATTTGCATATCATTAGAGCCTTAGAATATGCTAGTTTGGTCCGTCTTCTAGCCCCGGTGCATTCCTGAAGCACGACCTCATTTTCACTCAATTTGGGGAAGTGTCAAGGATAATCACCAGCTCAAGCCACGTACCTCAAATGGTATATCAAAATGATGACCCGATCGGTCGCTATGCTCGTGATGAGATAGACCTGTCGGCAAGGATCATGTTTGGGTAGCCTTAAAGAAATATCTCCCTTGTCCAAAGCTCATGTAATGGCCGTAGTTACTTTCCACAGGTGAAATGAACCTTAATTCCATGCTTGCTGTATGGGCCTTCATGTATTGGGTGAGTCCAGATGTCTCGCTTGGTAACCTAGCCAAAGGCTATCATGCCCCGGTAGGGCCATGTCAAAATTTATGGAACGTCTAAATACGTGACGATCATTAACCATCCGCTTGTACATTAGCATAGGAGTGTCATGCTGCCGATTTTTCACCACGCACCATGCGCGTCCATCGGGTCCCTCGTTGACCCCTGGGCTAATCCCACCTAGTAAAGAGACTGCACGACCACGTGTGTGGGAGAAATAAGGGTGGAAGGACCTACTTGCTTGCTTGTGCTCTGGGAGTGTTGCATATCACAACCATGCATTATACCTGCATTTCATGCATCATGCCTAACGTCTTATCCCTGCAGCCATCATAGATCTGCCCAGGTGGACTAGATCACCAACCGGACGACTGATCCGAGTTCCTACTCCAGAGCTGTTAGATAGAGAGGGTCTACCAGAAATCTTATCATAAATCAGCGGTACTGTATTTCAGATGGCAAACTCGCCTAGGGGGGATGACGCCACCAGGGCCATGATTGCGGAAGAAGTGGGCCGGCGATTTGAGGAATTAGAGGGTAGGATGATGAATATATTGACCGCCTTGGCACAGCAGAATGCTCCATAGAATCCTCCTCCTCCTCCTCCTCCAGTGAGACAGAATGAGCCAGAGGAAGAAAGGGTTGAAAGACGAGAAGAGCCTGTTAGGCCGCTGCCAGTAGAGTTAAGGTCAGTGGCCTAGGAAGAGCAGCGAAGAAGGCCCGTGCTGAGAATTGATGATATCGAGGATGATAGGATGAGCCTTGCATCTGAGAGGGGGAAGACGCCTCAGGCCGATGACTTCATTTTAAAGAAAATGGAAGAGAGGTTTGAAGCTATGGCTCGTATGTTGAGCAGGGGTCAAGGGATGAACCCAGAGGATAAGGAATTGGAGGGAGAGGACCCGATCCCTTATAACTTTAAGATGCCAGACGTGCCGAAATTTGATGGAGCTTCTGATCCAACCGCTCTTGTGAAACAGTATTCTCTGGTCATGAAGGGGACCACGTTGTCCAAGAAGCAAAAGGTAGAATACTTTTGTCTGAGCCTGACCGCCCATGCCATCGACTGGTATCATAGTCTTGACCGTCGCACTAAAGAAGATTGGGATCTGCTCACTGAGGAGTTTTTGAAGCAGTATGACTGCAATACCAGAATGGAGGTGACTCTAAAAGATCTTGAACTGCTCCAACAGAAGGTCGGAGAATCTTTCCATGATTATCTCACCCGATGGCGGAACCGAGTAATGGAGATGCGGAGAAAGCCTGTCACCCAGGACCAGATTCATTTATTCATCAAGAATGCAAGCCCGTACTTGAAAGATGGGTTGAAGATGAAGGGGTTGAAGGACTGGGAGTCTCTCAAGGATATAGCCATCGAGGCAGAAGGAGAGTTCTTGGCTAGGAAGGCTAACAATGATAACTTTGCCAAAAGGGCTAACCCCGGTCAAGGAACCAGTAGGCCGGCGGGTCCCAGTGGTAGCACCAGAAGAACAGGCGAGGTGTCTGCTACTGAGGTAACCACCCAGAGCAAGTTTTTGAACTTGGGGAGACCATTATCTTGGGTCTTGAGAAGATTAATGAAGGAGGGAAAATTACAGCCCTTAGCTCCTAGACCTGCTTTGACGCTGGGAAAGCCTGGGCACAAAGACAATAAATTCTGTGCGTTTCACCAGCACTCAGGCCATGTCACAGATAAGTGCAAAGCGCTGCGGCACGCAATCCAAGACTTAATTGATAACAAGCAGATTTCTGATCCCGAAAAGAGGGAAGCTGAGAAGAAGCCCGGTTATAATGCCGTACCACCTCCCATGTTTATGATCGGATCTAGCTTGCCAGAATGGTACGTGCTACAAGATCTGTATGGGTGCGAGAATTCTGCTGCTGATCATTTCGTGATTAGAGAGGAGAGAGCAGTCGTGGCAACCCTTGATTGCTGGTCTAGCAGTGAGAGTGGCGGAGAAGCCGAGGAGGAGGGAGAGATGAACCTTGACTTGTGGGGGTCTGATGAAGACAAAGAAGAGATAGGGGCTGTAACGAGAAGCGGGAGAGTGGTCCCCGAGATTACAAGGCTGCCTGAGCCAGCGCAGACGCCGGCAGAGAAAGAGCCAGAGGAGAATCAGATTGTCAGGTAATTAAAGAAAACTGCGGCTCAAATATCCATCTGGGATCTTTTGAGACAATCCCCCTCTCATAGGCAGAAGGTAGTAGAGGCTTTGGTTGAGGCCACGGTCGCCACCACGATTTCCCCATCAGAACTGTTGGGCTTGGTCAAAGGAGGATCCGAGGAGAGATTGGTCTTTTCTGATGCCGACCTACCGGTCGAGGGCCGTAATCATAACAGACCCCTGTACATCAAAGCGCAGATTAATGACAAGCATACTGCTTGCGTTATGGTAGATGGTGGGTCTTCTATCAATGTGTGCCCCCTGATAGCTCTGCAGGCTTTTGGTTTAAATGAAGATATGCTCAGTGGATCAGATCTGACTATCACAGCCTACGATAATTCGAGGAGGCAAGCCTCGGGAACCTTTAAGACCTTGGTCAAGACTGGACCCATTGAAGTGGAGGTAGAATTTTTAGTTCTGCCCATCCCGGCTAACTTCTCAGCTCTACTTGCGAGACCCTGGTTTCACAAATTAGGAGGAGTGCCATCCACGCTGCATCAAATGATAAAGTTCCCACACGAAGGGGAAGTGGTAACTATCAAGGCGGCCTGGGAAAATCAGGTCTCAGTGCTTGAAATAGCTAATCAGCCATTTAGTGGCTTCCACGTGTCCATGATAAGAGAAGAGCACAGGTCAGTGGATAACCCAGCTATGGTTAATATGTTGAAAAAGATGCACTATCTCCCGGGGGCTGGTTTGGGCAGAAACTCTCAGGGGTTGCAAACAGCGATCACCACTCGAGGTCAGAAGAACCGAAAAGGTCTAGGGTACAGAGGCGGCTTCGGCAAGAAGGCGACAGACAAGATCCCTCACATTTCAGAAAGCTTTGTGCTCGTATCCTCAGTTTGCGCATACACTGGCAAAGATGAACCGCATTGGGTGAAGGGGAGAATTGTCTCTGGGTTCGAGATCTTTAATGATGTATTTGACTGGAGAGTCGGGTTTATCAAGACTGTTGAAGACTTCTGGGATAAGGAGGTCATGACTCAGGGTATCACTTGGGACAGATGCGAGCATGAAGAGGTCGTTACCAAGAAAATGATAGCTGCCAGGCTGAAAGGGAAAGAGAAGATAGCAGAATTATAGCCGAAAATGGGAGGTTTGAAGATTTCCTCCGACATGCCTGAGGGGCCTCTGCTGAATCTGGAAGCCAGTGATCAAGCCGCGACAGCATCAACCTCTGGAGTGGTAGAAGAGGACTCTAGTTTAGACTGTCTTTTTATTCCAGAACTCTTTTATGATGTAAATGTCAATTATAATATTATTAATAAGGCAAACAATTTCTCTTATTTGTGCGATGTTTCTAATGATTTCAGCATGCATGAACATGATCATATTCCATCAATTTTTGACATTGATTCCACTGATACAACGCCTTTTAATCTTGGAACCTCGGAAAATCCGAGAGAAATTCTAATAGTATCAAATATAACTCCTGAGGAGAGAAAAAATTTTGAGAGAATAATAAGAAAACATGAAAAAGTCTTTGCCTGGACCTATGAGGACATGCCAGGAATTGACCGAGACGTGGCAGAACATGCTATCCCGACTTACCCAGATTACAAGCTTGTGAAGCAGAAGTTGAGAAGGCTCAGGCCAGAATGGGCAGACAGGGTCAAGGAGGAAATTCGTCAGCAGATCGAAGCCAAGTTCCTTGTTGAAGTGCAGTATCCTACATGGTTGGCAAATGTGGTCCCTGTAGCAAAGAAGAATGGAAAGGTCAGGGTGTGTGTGGATTATAGAGATCTGAACAAGGCCTGCCCTAAAGATGATTTTCCACTACCCCATATCGATGTGTTGATAGACAGCGCCGCCAACTGCACGATGTACAGCTTTGGATATGGTTATGTGGGCTACAACCAGATCCTGAATAAAATAGCTGACCGGGTTAAAACCGCTTTCATCATGGAGTGGGGGACCTATGCCTACCGGGTTATGCCTTTCGGCCTGAAGAATGCAGGGGCCACATACCAGAGGATGGCGACCAAAATCTTGAGTGACCTGATCCACAAGGAAGTGGAAGTGTATGTCGATGACATGATGGTTAAGTCAGCCACTTGAGAGGGACACTTTGAAGCTCTAGAGAAGTTCTTCACCAGGATTGACGAGTATAATCTGCGACTTAACCCCAAGAAGTGCATTTTCGGAGTGACTTCAGGAAAACTATTGGGACATGTCGTCAGTCAGAGGGGAATAGAAATTGACCCGGACAAGGTGAAGGCCATCAGAGAGATGCCCGTGCCGCAAAAGGAGAAGGATGTAAGGAGTTTCCTGGGCAAGCTGCAGTATGTCAGCCAATTTATTGCCAAGTTCACTTCAATATGCGAGCCTATTTTTAAGCTGCTTAGAAAGAATCAACCTGTGGTCTGGAATGAAGACTGCCAGAAAGCCTTTGACAGCATCAGAGAATACCTGTTGAATTCGCCAGTGCTAAGGCCGCCGCAACCAATCAAACCGCTTATCCTGTATCTGGCAGTAGAAGGCAGTTCAGTGGGCGCCATGATGGCTCAAGAAGATGAATTTGGGGTGGAATTTGCAATTTACTACCTCAGCAAGAAGTTCTTGGCTTATGAGATAAAATATGCTGAAGTAGAAAAGATCTGCCTCGCAGTAATTTGGGCATCAAAGAAGCTGAGACATTACTTCCACTCATACAAAGTTCAGGCAGTGGCCAAGTAGAATCCATTAAGATATTTGCAGGACGCGCCGTCTTTTCTTGGTAAGATGGGGAGGTGGCTGCTCTTGCTACAGGAGTTCGATGTGCAATACATCACTCGCAAAACTATTAAGGGGCGGGCCGTAGCAGAATTTCTTGCCGAGCATCCTATTCAAGGAGAAACTCCCGAGTTTACCTTTCCTGATGAGAGCATAGTCGTAATTTCTGTCCAAGGATGGCAGTTACACTTTGATGGGCCAGTGAATAGCAGAGGGGTCGAAATCGGAATCGTCCTGACAACCCCAGATGATTAGAAACTCCCCCTAGCAAAGAAGCTGAGGTACAAAGCAACCAACAATGAAGACGAATATGAAGCATGCACCTTCGGGTTGGAAGCTTTAGCGGCATTGGGGGCAAAGAATATAGAAGTCTTCGGTGACTCATCCTTGGTGATTAATCAGATCCGAGGTGAGTGGGCTGTAAAAGAAGAATGACTGGTCCCCTATGTTGAATATTTGAAAGAGGTATGTGGGCAGTTTGAGACTTGCACTTTCCACTTTGTGCCGAGAGATGAAAACCGTCTGGCTGATGTGTTGGCAACCTTAGTGTCAATGTGGGATAACCCCGAAGGAGTGGCTATGAAGCCAGTGCTAATTTCGAGTTCTGATAAGCCCAGTTTTGAAACCAAGCCTTTAATGGAAGTAGAAATGGCGGACGGGAAACCATGGTACTTCGACATCATGAATTACTTGGACAACAATAAATTTCCAGAAGAAGCTACTGAGAAAGACCAGAGGATGATCCGGAAGCTATCTACTCAGTTCATATCCTTGGAAGGGGTGTTGTACAAAAGACAGTCGGACGGGATTCAACTCAGGTGCTTGAATGAAAAGGAAGCCCGCAAGGTGATGGAGGAAACCCATGCAGGTGTCTGTGGGGCCCACATAAACGGTTTGACCTTGGCTAAGAAGATCATGAGGCAAGGCTTTTATTGGCTTACTATAGACAACGACTGCTCGAAATATGTTAAACAATGCCAGCTGTGCCAACAATATGCAGACTTGAGACACCTGCCGGTATCAGAGTTACATAACCTGACATCACCTTGGCCTTTCGCTGCTTGGGGGATAGATATTATTGGAGAGATTTGCCCTACGGCGTCCAATGGGCACAGATACATCATAGTCGCAATTCATTATTTTACCAAATGGGTAGAGGCGGAATCCTCCAAGAAGATTGACGCAAGGGATATGGCCAAGTTCATAGAGAGAAATTTGATCTGCAGATATGGCCTCCCTCATCACATAGTGTCTGACAATGGAGTACAGTTCATGGGAGAAACCCGGAAGCTCCTCGAGAAATATGGTGTCGAGCATCATAAATCCTCTCCCTACCGACCACAAGCGAATGGACCAGTAGAAGCCGCTAATAAGAATATGAAGAAAATCCTGTCCAAGATGGTCCAAACCTACAAAGACTGGGCTGAAAAGTTACCTTTCGCCCTGTGGGGATATAGAACAACGGTAAGGACGTCTACAGGCGCTACACCATTTTCCCTGGTATACGGAATGGAAGCAGTATTACCAATTGAGATAGAGCTCAAATCACTGCGGGTGGTCATGGAAGCCCAAATCCCAGAGGACGAATGGGCGCAGCAGAGGCTACAGCACTTGAATTTACTGGATGAGAGTAGGCTGAAAGCTTATTATCATAATCAGATTTACCAGAAGAGATTGGCAAGAACTTTCGAAAAGAAAGTAAGAAAGCATCCGCTGAAAGAAGGGGACTTGGTGTTCAAGCAGATGAGGCCAGGTATACTAGATATTAGAGGGAAATTCAGACCGACCTGGGAAGGGCCGTATATCATTAAGAAACTGCTGTCCAAAGGAGCTACAATCTTGTCAGATAGTGATGGGAACAAATTCAAGGAGCCGATCAATGTCGACAGACTCAAAAGGTTCCACGGCTAAAGACCAAAATAAAAAGAAGAGAATAAAATGCCATGCAAGTCGAAAACCGAAAAAAGGCGGTTGTGCTAAAATTGGGCGCCTCGACAGGGTTAAAACCGAAAAAAGGCATCCTGTGCAAAAATTAGAGGCATGAGAGAAAATGTCCGATCGTGAAAACCCGAGAGGGCCGATTGGTAACAGGAGTTGATGCTGTTAAAATTTGGTTCTTTATATTAACAGCACGTAAGCAGCTGAGTAAATGCCAAAACTGATCATGTATGCTGAAATTATATGAAAATGTGCACAAATTCGTTAAATAGAATGAATATTATTCTTTTCATTTTTGTCATTTCCTAGTTCTGCATTAAAAAGAAATGTAGCACCAAAAAGATACATATGTAAGCTAAGCTAAGTCCTGCTGCTGCTCTCGCCGACCAGATGCTTGAGCCCTCGAGTCCTGTTATCAGATGCTGGACTAAGGATCCACTTCTTGTACTCGTTAGTCGAAGACACGGAATGATTGCCGAACCTCCGGATAACAGTCTTCACTGGTAGTCTTCCCCACAGCTCATGATACCGAGAAGCAAATGCAGCCGAGAGAGCTCCTCCTCGGAAAGAAAAGGGAACCCTCACTACATCCTGGGTCATCCCGAGCTGGCGTGTACATCGAGAGGTGATGCAGAAGGTGGCCTGACGGAGGCCGCAGAGGGGAACACACCCCGATGGCCCATCAGTGACCACATGAGATAGTGGGAGCCAGTTAGATGTAAAACTGATGTTGTCATCTGACAGCTCGCCAAATCTGGTAATGCCTTCACCAGTAGTGGCACACCCATGAAGTCGTCGACGCGGCAGAAAGTGGCTCGGCGAGTACAGTGGAGTAACTTGAGGGGGGGGCTCAGATAGCATCTTCAGTTTCTCTTGCAGCTAGATCTGAAAAAAAAAAAAGAAGAAGAAGAAAAAAAAGAAAAAAAGCCGTTGGAGTAAGTAGGGTTTACTTCAGGCAAAAATAAGGCACAGGGTTGTGTAAAAATCCGAAAGGACGCACCTCCCGCTAAGAAAAGCTAGTGTGAAAATCCATAAGGGACGCACTACCTTTAAAATAATGACGTACCTGGAGTAATAAGGGGCTGCTGGCAAAGATTGTAGTAGATCCAGAGCTCACAGCGTCCAAGCCCAGAATGGTCTCGGCCAGGATAAGCGGCAAGGGTGATAATCCCAGATGAAAGTCGCCCAAGACTCCGAACAGGCGAGAGTCACCTATCAAACCCCCTGGAACAACAGTGAGGAAGTTCACCATGCAAAATAAGAATATGATGCTTACCCGGTAGGTGGGGATGTCGGTGAACTGACCCAGAGCCTCGATCAATGGTCCCATAGCGAAGGAAGGGCCCGGGTGAATCAACCGGACGGCCTCAGAAGAAGGTATGCCGAGGGCCATGGCTATGTCCCGGATCTATAATAGACCGCAGCGGGGGACGCAAGGCAGAGCACTAGGAGGGAACCAGGCTCCCAGGAGGATAGCTAACTCTTCTGGCAAAGGGCACAGTTCCTGGTAGGTGAAGCGGAAGACGTGAAACCGGGGGTTCAAGAAGTGGGTAGCCGCCAGAAGAAGGTTATTGTCGACTTCGACCCGGCACAGGTATTTCAGCCCGGACAGAGAGGAAAGGGCGCCTTCTTCCCAAGTGTGTTTGTCATCTAAAATACGGTGCATCCTTTGGGCAAGAGAAGAAGACATGTTGAGAAAGATGAGAGGCTCAAGATGTTGGAAAATGAAGAGACATAAGAAGGGCAAAAACTTTGAAAAATTTATAGGGAAGTGTTACGGATGGCCTACCCGCCCCTACACAGCGACGGCATGCCCGCCTATCCTTAGGGAGGGCCTGCCCGCCTCTCCTAAGAGACGGCCTGCCCGTCGGTGTAGATCCACCTGGCAGACGTCAGCATTGCATTCATCACATGCATTAACTTGCATTTATGGGGTGACAGACGGCCAGCCCGTCGGTCGCTTCTACAGACGCCCAGCCCGTCGGTCACGAAATTCTATATAAGGGCGAGTGACAGACGGTGCAAACGCTGCTGTCCCTTTCATTTCCTCTTTCAAACCGTTTTTTTTGCATTTTTTAGCGGTTTTTCAAGCATTTCCTCTTAGTTTTTTTCGCGATTTCTTCATATTTTTGCATTCTCTATTCATCGGGTGCTTGGATATTTATTTTTCTCGTGTTTCTACACTTCTCGCGACTACAAGTAAGTAAATAACTACTTTCTTTTGAATTTTATTTAATTTATTTCTTCATTTCTTCTTCTTTCAACTCTAAAATGTTTAGAAAATTTTAGATGCCTTAGGAATTTAGGGAGAATGCTGCCCTTTTTTTTATTATTATTATTTTAGTGCAATTAAACCTGAATTTTTGCATGATCACATAGAAATAGAATTTTTCTATAATTTTGGTGCTTTAGAAATGGACAGTTTCTAGCGCACTATTATGTGTATATATTGCTTGTGAGGCCTGAGGCCATTATTTTGTGTTGTTGGGGACTCACTCTTGCCGGGGTGTGTCCCATTTACATGCGTATATTATTGTCAAGGCCTGAGGCCTATTTTGTTTCCTTTTTATGCAGGAGGTCGGGCATACCCCTGCCGGGGTGCTGCCCAAGTTTTTATTATTTATTCTAGAATTGAATATTTTCATGTATAATGCATGCCTTGGGACCTAGAAAGCCCATTTCCTTTACTCGTTTCAAATTATTTTCATGCTAATTGCATGTTGTTTTTGCCTTGATATGTGCAAAGCATGTGGGCAACCTTTGCCCTTTTCATTTATTATCAATTTCTCTATTTAGTTTTCGGGCTGCCATTGCCCTAGTGAGGCCCAAGTGGGCCGTCCCCCTGAGAATAAGTCTAATAATACTTGTTTTATCAAATTTTCGATATCTAATCTTTTCGTTTTTGCAGGATGCCTCCCAGACGTAGAGTACCGCAGGACAAAGTTCCTTGAGCCCTCCTTCCAGACTTTTCCAGAGGCTACTCGCTAGGTCCTGGCCACTCTTCGCTACACCGGTTTTCAGAGTGAAGATACCGACCCAGGGGTGGTTCAGTTTTGGTTCGACGGTGACCACTTCAGTATCACTAGACAGAGATTCGCTCAGGCCATGGGGCTCCTTACAGAGGAAGGGGTCGAGATCCCACGGCGAGCTGTTAGATGCGCCCATTGATCTGCTATTGCCATACCGGGAGTGCTGTATAATCATGATACAGCAAAGAGCACCGTACTGGTATCTCAGGCACTCTGGTATTTGAACAGAGTGCTGTCCAGTTCGTACCTCGGTCGAGCTGGTAATCCAGGGTCGCTTAACGCGGCCAAGATCTGGAGCCTCTAGGCCATGGTGGCAGGCCAGCGTCTCAACATTAGCCATGAGATCTTGGCCAACTTGACCAGAGTCGGCAGAGGGTTGACACCTGTGGTGATAGTGGGAGGAGTTATCACCCGGCTACTTCTGAGGTTGGGAGTTGCCCCTGACAGATTGAGAGCACCCTTGGGGGAGGGGGTCCATGTGGACGCCGCAGTGGCAGTACAGATGGGGATGATCTCCCCGATATCAGGCCAGGCGGAGGCCTATAGGGTGCTGACCATTCACGAGACCCGGCGGATGTTCTCACTTCCCCCCTTGGGTCCAGATCCAGATCACCCGGAGCACCCAGAGGATCAGCCTCAGCAGCCAGAGCCCCAGCCTCAGCCCGAGCCTCAGCCGGATCACCAGCCTCTACATCCAGAGCCAGAGCCCCAGCCTCCTCAGCATCAGACTGTGCCACTACCACAACAGCAAGAGCAGCCCAGGACCCCATTGGACTTTGATATAGAGATCACGATGGATGATCTTTTTGCAGCCTCACCAGCATCCCGAGCACCGACTCCTGTCCCATCGCCAGGCTTCAGAGTACATAGGACTACCCACGGGCCCCCCGAGAGATATCATCCTTATTCTAGAGGCGACCCGGGGGCATCCACCTCTACAGCACCGCCTCCAGAGCCACCACAGCAGCAGCCAGCACAGCCCGACTTCTCTCAGCTCCTCACCTCCATGTTCGCAGCTTTAGAGCGACAACAGGACGAGAGGGACAGAGCTATTCATGAGAGGTTGGACTGCCAGCAGGCTGCTATTCAGGAGCAGTCCCAGTCAGTGGAGCGGTTGGCCCAAGAGCAGGCTGGCTACATTGAGCATACTACGCGGGAGCAGGCTTGGGTTATGGATGCTTTCAGGGATGAGCAGGTTCGGGTCGTAGAGACCCTCAGAGGTGAGCAGTTGAGGCTGATTGAGCAGGTTGCTCAGGGTCAGAGGGAGCTCAGACAACAGCTCGCTCATGATTTGAGGACGTCACAGGACCAGGCGTCTCAGAGGGTTGACATGACCTTGCAGATGATTGATGAGTCACTTGACTCTCTGAGATCCAGCGTCCAGGCGATAGAGGGGATACTCCCACCTTTGTCTCAGACCATGAGGGAGTTCAGGGACCAGACAGAGCAGCGCCTAGAGCACATGAAGGGGGCCGCCAGCGAGCAGACCACTTAGTTGAGCAAGGCGTTCAAGAAGTTGGGAGGCACAGTATCAGAGACATTGGAGTTCATCAGGACCTGCACCCAGCCTTTCTTGGATGGCCACGCTCAGATCCGATTCAGGTAGGCCCACGATGCCGAGGCAGGACCCTCCACAGCTCAGCCTCCACCTCCGGCACGGCCAGCTCCGCCTCCACCTCCGCCCGGGACAGTGCATATATCGGATGATGAGGACCCTGATGAGCCCTCTGACTACACACCTCTATGACGTTCAGGAAGTCATATTTTTTATATTTTTTTTATATTTGTACTTTGTATATACGTTGTACAAAATAGACATTTTAAGTGAAAAACTTTTATTTTCAAAATTTATGATTCATTCATATAGCAAATGAATATATACCTTCACAATCACTCATACTTTAAAACAAAAAATGGTGAAAAAATGATGAATAACAACTCAATAAAAAAGAGCAAATGAAACATGGCATAACAGGTAAATGCGAAAATCCCGCCATTAATAAACAAGTTAAAAGATGACCACTCGAATATGAACTAACAAAACCTTTTTATCACACAGGTACAGAGAATATCGCTTCACTTCAGATCGAAGCTGTAGTTAAAGAAACACTGCTCTTCACTAAACTGGGATTGTAGCCAAAGCCTGCTATATCTCACAGTTCGCGCGGCAGCCAGAGAGTGCTACGCACCTTGCAGATCGAATGGGGGTTAGCAAGGGAACTTCAGATCAAAGCTGCAGTTTAAAGAAACACTGCTCTTCACCGAACCGGGATTGTAGCCAAAGCCTGCTACGTCTCACAGTTCGCGCGGCAGCCAGAGAGTGCTACGCACCTTGCAGATCGAATGGGGGTTAGCAAGGGAACTTCAGATCGAAGCTACAGTTAAAGAAACACTGCTCTTCACCGAACCGGGATTGTAGCCAAAGCCTGCTACGTCTCACCAACCCCTACAAGTCGAGACGAGATTTGGTAGGGATATCTTCGTATCGCCGACCAGGCCGAGACGAGGTCTACCCGGCAAAAGGCACAGAAGGTAAGAACCGTCGTAGGTACACCTTCTTTCTTTCTGTCCTTTCTCTGAGTTTTCGCTTATCTAGGCGCTTGTGCACTAGTTTCCCCAAAACTGGGGGCAACTGTAAGCACCGTGTCCCGGAGCGGTCCGGATTAGAGGTTACCCTATGATGAAATCAATATCCTAGCCTGTATAAATGGTTTGGATTTGGGGATTTTAGTCCCGCGTTTCACGAGAAGCGAGTCTTTTTACCTTTCGTAGGCAGAGGGGGGAAAACAGAGGTTTTTTTCGAGTCAAAAGGCTTTTTTTTCTCCACAGACAGCCAGCCCGTCGCTTGGGGTCACCGACGGCTTGTGGTATTTTTCGACGCCTGTTGGAAAGTCACCGCCCCTGTCAGAACGCCGCCTGGTTTCCCAGAGCACGCAACCCTTCTGACACCCGTCGATGGATGTGGCAGGGCCGTCGGACGAATCCTTGTGTCAGAAGGATTCTTCCGACGCTCGCCCCCATGCACCGACGCCCGTCGGTCGTGTCTGGCTTATAAAAGCTCCGGATTTTCAATAGAAAAGGGTTCCAAAAATTTTACAGAGGGGAAACTCTGCCAAAATTTAAGCATATTTTCTCTCTCTTCCAGCAAACACTTTTCATAAAGAAATTTATTTCAAAAGAAGGATCAAATCAATCCAAAGGGACTAAAAACCAATTAGTTTTCCTTTAGATTTTGATTCCAAAATCAATACTTTGAAGATTTGAGAAGGAAGTAATCTCCATGAGTCTAGCCTGGTCTCAAATGACCCTCTCCTGCTAGTCCAGTCTCTCTAGTATGGCTCGGTCTCTCTCCTCATACTGTCCGATCCGCTAGAGGAGGGCCCTGCCTCTCTCCTCCTGCTGCCCAATCCACTCAAGGAGGACCCTGTCTCTCTCCTCCTGCCTATGCTCCATGGCAGCAAGAATAGATGTCATGGCCACTAATAGGTCAGGCTGGGCTGGCTGTGGTGCTGGTGCTGGTGGCGGGTCAGCCGGATAGTCTGGAGGTGGTGCGGTGGAAGTGGATGCCCTCGGGTTCCCTGCTTGGCTGTAAGGAAAAACCTAACTGTATCCCGAGGTATCGACCTCTGTACCCGTGTTGGAGACGGAGGAGGGCTCTGCACTCTCTGTGCTGGAGGAGTGGCGAATAACTCATCCATAGTGAACTCAATGCCCATGTCGGAGGGTGTCTGAGGGTGCCCCTCCTCTGGTGGCTGCAGTGGAGGCTGCCCCTCCTGAAACTCAGCCTGCTGAGGAGGCTGACCCTCCTAAAACCCTGGCTGCTGGGGAGGCTAACCCTCTTGAAACTCTGCCTGCTGAGGAGGCTGGTCTTCCTGAAACTCTGCCTGCTGAGGAGGCTGCTCCTCCATCTGGGGCTCCCCTGCCGGCTGAAGTGAAGGGAGACCTAGGGCCCATCTAGTCTCATGGATCGAGCGCAGTCTATACTCCTCGGGCCGGCCTGGCAGCTGAGCTATCATCCCCATGGTAAGAGCTAATGACGCATCTACATATATGCTCTCCTGCAATGCGGGCCCGAGACTATCTGGGAGAGCTCCTAGACTTAGCAATAACCGGGTCACCATCCCTCCTGTGTATACCACCGAGACTGCCCCCCTGGATACTCTGACCAGATTGGCCACAATCTCATGGCTGATACTCAGATGGAGACCAGCGACCATTGCCCATAAGCTCCAGATCTCTGCCCATTCATTGACCCAGGATTACCTGCCCGTCCCAGGTATGAACTAGAAAGCACACGGTGGATGTATTTGAGAGCCTATAATGCCAGTAGTGTGCTCTTCACCGTATCATGGTCATACGGTACTCCTGGTAGGGCAATCATCTCCCAATGCTGTCTCCTGACGGCCCTCTGGGGTACTATAACATCTGGTCCGATCGGTAATCCCATCGCCTCTGTGAACCTCTATCTGGTGATGCTTTATCGATAACCTCTGACCCAGAACTGGATCACCCCCTCCTCTGTATCTGATCTTTGAAAGCCCCCGTAGTGCAGGGTAGCCAAGAACTCCCGTATGACCTCAGGGTGAGCGTAGAAGGAGGGCCACATAAGCTCTGTCTAGCCTGCGGCTGCCACTAATGCATCTACCTCTTCTAGCATACCCATGGCCTGTAGGAAAGGTCTGGAGATGAAATGGCTAGCCTGGAACTGAACTCGAGCCAGCAGCCTGAACCTCTCCCTCGCCTCATCGCTCATCCAGATGGGAGGCTTGGGCTCTGGCTGGTCACGGGGAACCTGACGTCTAGAAGGCATCCTGTATGTCGACGAGACTGTGCTGAAAATAAATTTGACTAAAGTGTGTAAAAAGTTTATCTAAATGTTCGGGACAGTGCGAGGGTCGTTTTGGAACAAATGGCGCACGAAACGGGTGAAAAATGAGGAAGATATGGACAAAAAACAATTTTGGGGCATCGGTTGGTGAGGGAGAGTGAAAAGGAAGAAGAAAGGGACTGATGGGCGTTGGTCACTCATGCCTTTTATAGATTTCATTGACCGACAGGCAGCTCATCTAAAGAGCGAGCGACAGGCAGCCCGTCTTTCGCTCTGGATTCTGACTTTGAATGCTAATTAATGCCCTAATTAAATCCTAATCAATTCTCCATTAATTAGCCCATTAAATGCCCCATTTTTTTATGAATAATTTCTGACTTTCGCATCTGGACTTGCCTGTGAAATTTCAAAGTCAATAGAAATATACAAAGATTATAATCTGAGAAGGGTCAAAGTAGACTATAATCTTCTTTTGGTTGTGGTTCATTTCTGGGACCCGCGATTTCATGTCTCTAGGTTCACCTACCAGGAACTGTGCCCCCTGCCTGAAGAGCTTGCCGCTATTGTCGGTACTTGGTATCCACCCAGCACCCTGCCTTGCATTCGCCACTATGGTCTGGTTCAGACTCGAGATGTAGCACTGGCCCTAAGCATTGCTCCTTCTAACGCTGCCCGTCTAATTCCTCAGGGCCCCACATTTGCCTTAGAACCACTGATTGAGGCACTGGATGAGTTCCCCGATGCTCCCTCATACCGCATGGGTGTCATCTTCCTTTTCTGCTTAATGAGGTATCTGATTGTGAGCTCAGAGGATCTGATTGGCGACTCTCATCTGTTTGGGATTCTGGATTGATCAATCCAATATTCCAGTCAAAGACATCATTCAAAACCTCAAAACCCGGTACAATTCTCCTGTCAACCCACTGAGGCTCGGCTTCCCCAGTGTAGGCACATGCTGCAGCTGCTGGTACAAAGCTCTTTCGAATATGGGGAATCTCCTTTACTGACCCCTTGGCCCTCTTCACCACACCTTTATAACCTAGGCCCTTTCTATCCTTCTGGCCTCTAGTGGCTATGGCTTCTAGCAACCCTTGAGAATTCTTGCCTAATCCCGCTCTGGGGAGGAATGACATCCTCTTCATCATGTTCAGCACCTGGGGGCTTCCTTCTATCTGTTCTTCCTCATCTATCACAACCACATGGAACCCACTGAAAGGCTGCATCACAATCTCTAGTATGGAAACCTGATTTTCCCTTGCAGCCTTTATGGTCACCACCTACCCCTCGTGAGGAATCTTGACCATCTGATGTCGCGTAGAGGGGACGCCTCCCAGCTTATGGAACCAAGGCCTTCCCAAAAGAGCTAAAAAAATTAGCAGGGATAGGCAGGACTACAAACTCCACCTCTGTCTCCACAGGCCCCGTCTTAACCATTTTCTTGAATGCCCCAGAGGCATGCCTTCTTGAATTGTCATAAGCCGTGATCATCAGATCAGACTTAGCTAGCATATCTTCTATCACACCAAAAGCTGCCATGGCCACCTGCGGGCACACATTGATTGATGAACCGTCGTCCACCATCACATAAGCCGTGTGCTTCTGACTAATCTGCGCCTGTATATACAAAGGGGGATTGTGGTTGCGGCCTTCTACCGGCAAGTCAGCATTTGTAAACACGACATTCTCTCTAGCTCCCCCTTTAACCACATCCAGCAATTCCGTAGGCGATATAGTTGTGGCCACAGTTGTTTCGCATAAGGCCTCCACCAACTTTTGCCTATGGGATGGAGACTGCCTCAGGAGGTCCCATACCAAAATCTGAGCTGGGGTCTTTTTCAATTGCTTGATTATTGGATCATCCTCTAGCTCTTTTTCTTTTGGCCCATTACCAGCTCTTGGGGCCTCTCAACTTCTGGATCTACCCTTCCACTCCGGGTCACCGCTCCCACTTTCTTTTTCTTTTCCTTCTTCTCTTCCTCTTCTTCCTTCGAACCCCATGGGTCGGGAAACACATTAGGATTATCATTTTCACTTCCACTCTCATCAGTGGACCAGTAATCGATCACTGCAGTAGGAATCCCTTCTTCACTCACCTCATGGAAGCTCGTGACAACAGTGTTGGCATCGTTGCCGTATAGTTCTCTCAGAACAAACTCTTCGGGTAAACTGAACCCGATCATGAATACCGGTGGGGGCATATTGTTATACCTAGACTTCTTCTGACCTCCTCTCTTCTCCGGGTCTGTTATTTGTTTTGAATCAATTAGGTCTTAGATCGCGTGCCTCAAAGATTTGCACTCATCAGTTGTATGCCTAATATGTTGATGATACCCACAGTATTCATTATCCTTATGGCCCGGCATACCTTGAGTCCTGGCAGGTCTAGGTGGTAAAGGCTGCAGCTTTCCCTCCTTCATCAACCTCCGAAGCACCCGTGACAGTGACCTTCCCAAGTTAGAGAAATATCTCGGGGTTGTATTAGTGGCTAATACTTCGGCCGTCTTCCTCATGCCACTACTGGAGCTTGAGGACCTACTCGTCCCCTGAGTACTGCTGCCCTTCTTAGCATAGTTATCATTACTCATCCTCCTAATAAGGTATTCTCCTTCGGCCTCAATGGCGATGTCTTTCAGGGACTCCCAATCTCTTAATCCCTTCATTTTCAATCCCTCTCTCAGATACGGGCTCGCATTTTTAATGAAAAGCCGTATCTAATCTTGAGTATCTGGTTTTATTTTCAGCTCCATCACCCGATTCCTCTAACGGGTCAGATACTCATGGAAAGACTCATCTCCCTTCTCCTGTAATAGCTCCAGGTCCTTCAGAGTCACCTCCATCCTCGTACTACAGTCATATTGCCTCAAAAACTCTTCCGTCTGTAAATCCCAGTCTTCTTTAGTTCTGCGGTCAAGCCCGTGGTACCAATCCACCACTGGGCCAGTCAAGCTCAGGCAAAAGTACTCAATCTTTTGCCTTTTCATCAAAGTAGTACCCCTCATCACCAACGAGTACTGTTTTATGTGTGCGGTGTGATCGGAGGTGCCGTCAAACTTTGGAACATCCGGCATCTTAAAGTTCATCGGGACTAAATCTTCTCCTTCCAACTCCTTATCCTCGGGGTCCATCCCTCGACCCCTCGTCAACGTTCTTGCCATGACCTCAAATTTTTCTTCCATCTTCCTCCAGATGTCTTCTTCATTCTAAGGCACCTTCCCTCTTTCTGACACTATTTCTTCGTACTCATCCTCTTCCCAGTCATCTTCTACCCTCTGGGCTAGCCTTCTTCTCTGTGCCCCTGATATGGTAGCTCTCAACTCTACGGGTGGTGGATGGATCTCTTCTTGCAACTCTTCTCTAACCTCCACCCTTTCATTATTTCTCATAGGAGGAGGTGGTGGGTTCTGTGGAGCAGGTAGATGAGCCATGTTGGCCGTCATAGCCATTATCCTATTATCGAATTCTTCAAACCTTCTACCTACTTCCTCAGTTATCAAGGCCCTGGTGGCATCTGCCCCTCTTGGTGAGTTTGCCATTTCTTCGTGTAGAGAAAACTGAGCTGAACTAGCGTAGCTAGTTTCTGAAGGAGTGTCTGGATACTCCGCCCTTTCTGGTAGCTCGAAGAATGGATTTCTGCGTAGGCACCCCTGAGAACCTCTTAACCACTTAGGCAGATCTATGATGGCTGCAAAACATATCCGTTAGGATGATGCGTGAATGACATATAATGCATGATTGTGCTTATGCAACATCCACAAATCACATGCAAGCACATAGGTCCTTCCAACCTTATTACTCCCGCACATAAGGTCATAGTCTCTTTCCTAGGTGGGATTGGCCCATGGGTCAACAAGGGGCCCGATGGACGCGTATGGTCCATGGTGGAAAACCGGCAGCATAACCTCTCCTAACTAATGCACAGGCACATGAGCTATGATCATTATGTATTTAGGCAGTCCGAATAAGTTGACATGTGTCTATCAGGGCATGAAAGCCTTTGATTAGGTGACCAATCAAATTATTTGTGTTTGTCCAATACAAAATGATCCATATAGCAAGCAAGGTATTATGGTTCATACCACCTAGGGGAAGTACCTATTTCCATTATATGAGCTTTGGCCAGGGTGATGTTACTTTAGGGATACCCAAGCATAGTTCCTACCAATGGGTCTAGCTCATCACGAGCGTAACGACCGATCAGGTCTCCATTTGATATACCATGATTAACACTTCCCTACATTGAGTGAACGTAGGGTTGTGCTTCGGGAATGCACCGGGGTTGAAAGAGGGACCAAACTAGTATAGATCTAAGGCTCTAATAAGATGCAATGCAAATTTCGAAAAGGAATGAAATTTTTAAATTAAAGCCCAATTGTAAATTTTAACCAAGGTACTTTCGAAGAGAAGTCTCGAGTATTATCCCCAGTGAAGTCGCCACTGTGACGCACGCTGAACCCCAAGGCGGCCCGAACCTCCAGCTTCTAGGGCTCTCAGGAGGAGGTCCATGAAAACTTGTAAGAAAATTACAAGTACGTCCATTTTGGGCAACAAGGAGGTTCCATGGAGTCGCCACCCAATAGAACATTGGGAAAGGTCGTCTAGCCTCAGTGAGCCTAAGACAGCGCTGTTATGTCCATCATAGGCAAGCCTGGAGGTGTCTTGGAGGCTTCCACCCTAATAATAGGATAGTGCTCTAGCCTCACGCTTAGGCAAACCAGAGGCGTCTTGGAGGCATCCACCCTAATAGAACATTAGGATGGCCCTCTCGCCTCGTGGCACCTAGGACTGTGCAATTTTGAGCCTTTTACGGGAAACAAGAGGTGTCTTGGAGGCCCCATCACAATAGAACATTGAGATGGCCCTCTCGCCTCGATGAGCCCAAAGACCAGAGAAGGTTCGGGACTTCCCATTTATTCATACCTTGATTAGGTTTACAATTGAGTTTTGAATTTAGTGTTTCATCCCATTTCTCATTCAATTTAATGCAGTTAAATTAAAGCACATATTGTCCATTCAAGGGAAAGCGATAAATAAAGCATAATTAAAGTAAAGCGTATGAAAATAGATTATAGCAAAACTAGGGGCGGAATACAACCCCCATTGTAAATAAAATACAAGGCATACATAAAACGGGATATACATTAAGAGTGAGGACATTGGTCCTCGCATGCATATTCATTACGAAATGGTGTTGAGGCGTCGATTTTTTATTTATTAGAAAAAATGTGACATTTGTCCTCAATTTATAAGGAAAATCCCAATTTAATTAATAAAAAACACTTGACTATTTTTACATTAGCGGGATAATACAAGAAAAACATTATTCATAATAATAATATAATAAAAAAAGATAAAGTCTAGAGAATGAACCCGGGAGAAGACCCTTAAGTCTTGGCAGTAACTTCTACACCAAATGGCTCCAGATCCACCAACCAATTCAAAAAATAACCCACAAAATAAAGAACACGTTAGTGTAAATTAAAAAAAAAAAACAAAATAGATATGAAATTAAATGATAAGGAGGAAAATGGAAGAAATTGAATAAGAAAGCTATTTGAAATAAATGAAGAGAAGAAAATGAATCAAATGGGAAATGACTATTTTTACATTAGCGGGATAATACAAGAAAAATATTATTCACAATAATAATATAATAAAAAAAGATAAAGTCTAGAGAATGAACCCGGGAGAAGACCCTTAAGTCTTGGCAGTAACTTCTACAACAAATGGCTCCAGATCCACCAACCAATTCAAAAAATAACCTACAAAATAAAGAACACGTTAGTGTAAATTAAAAAAAAAAACAAAATAGATATAAAATTAAATGATAAGGAGGAAAATGGAAGAAATTAAATAAGAAAGCTATTTAAAATAAAAGAAGAGAAGAAAAGGAATCAAATGGGAAAAGTGGCCCAGGGACAGCCAGACACATGTGACCAATGGGCATCCCTGGGAGCGACAGACAGGCATAAGGGCGACCCTCAACGTCTGAGCGACGGCCATCGGTGGTCCTTATGCCCGTCAGTCGCCTCTATTTCCGAATAGCAATCCAAAATTAAAATTTTTATTTTTAATTTAAATAAAAAATGGATTTATACAAAAAAATCACCAAAATAATTGAATTCAAAGTAATAGGTCCAGAATGTTTACCCTCGAATTTTTACCTTGTGAAGGTGAACATTCCAAGATTTTGACTCCTCGAGTTCTACAAGGAATGGATTGTGATCACACGATCGGGAGGGATTTTCGGTTGCAAAAATCTCACTTTGAAAAATAAACCAAGAGAAGGAAATTATTTTCTTTTTCTTGGAATTTGGACGGCAATAAATATCTGAATTAGCTAGATGGATTCAAATGAATGGATCTCGCTTCCTCGGATTAGCGTAATTTGAGAATAAAATAAAAAGAAATTTTGAAAGAAAAATTTTATTTTGTAGAAATCGAAATATGAAATTTTTGTGGAAAATTGCTAATTTTTAGTTTTCTAATCCAGAATTTTTCAGCCAATTTTCTGACCCTGAAAACTGAATCCCCTTCCCCTATTTATAGATTTAGGAAGAAATTTCAAATAAGTTTAAATTTTAAATTTAGATTTGAAGAGGATTTTTCGAAATTAAATCAAAACCAAACGATTTGCAGCATATTCCTAAAATCACATCTAATATTTAAAAATATTTGAAAAGATTTAGGAAATTCAAAAAGATTTCAAAGATATTTTGTGAAATCCTTAAAAATTTGGAGAATCCGACGGTTGAAACAACCAAATCACCGACCGACGGGCTGCCCGTGGATTACCGACGGGCGTTGGTCTCAAGGGGCACCAGCAATCATCCGGCTGATGGGCCCTACACGTGACACGGAGGTGAGAGACGGCCGTCTCCCGCCAGGAGTGGGCGTCGCTCAAGTGAGCGACGGGCGCCGTTCAAATGAGCGATAGGCACCGCTCAATCAAGCGACGGCCCCATTCCCGACCGACGGGTGTCGCACAAGCGAGCGACGGACGTCTTTCACTCGAGTGACGGGCTCCCTTCCCTGAGCGATGGCCGGCGCTCGACATGAGAAACGGGCCTCACGCATGAGCGACGGGCCATCTGCCACCGACGGGATGCCCGTCTGTGGAACCAAATGCCAATTCTCAAAGTTGAACTCCCTTTGACTGTCCAAAATCCCCCATTTACCCAGAAAACCTCCGATCCTTACAGAACTGGATGACGAACATCTTCAACTTTCATCCCTTATCCGAAAATCGACGTCAATTTCTTCATCGGGTAACTCTGATCTGGACTACCTCAGGACCTGGTGTCTACACCAGGTATGAAGCAAGATGTGGCAGAATTTGTGAGTAAGTATTTGATATGTCAACAAGTCAAAGCAGAACATCAAGTTCCATCTAGGTTACTCCAACCTATCTCAATACCCGAATGGAAATGGGATCGAGTGACCATGGATTTTATGATGGGATTGCCTTTCTCCCGAAAGAATTATGATGCAATTTGGGTGATTATCGACATGCTTACTAAATCAGCTCAGTTTTTACCAGTACGGATGGATTATCCATTAACTAAACTGGCTGAGATCTATATAAATGAGATAGTGAGACTACAAGGAGTGCCATCTTCCATTATTTTTGATAGAGATCCACGGTTCACTCCACAATTTTGGAGGAAGCTACAGGAAGCTTTGGGGACCAGATTGCACTATAGTACAACATTCCATCCTCAGACAGATGGGCAATCAGAGCGAGTCATTCAAATACTTGAGGACATGTTGAGATGTTGCATTCTTGAGTTTAAGAATAGTTAGGAAAAGTACTTACCATTGGCTGAATTTGCTTACAACAACAACTATCAGTCTAGTATTAAAATGGATCCATATGAAGTATTGTATGGGAGGAAGTGTAGAACTCCTTTGTGTTGGACCGAGTTGAGTGAAAGTAAGCTTGTAGGGTCAGATCTCATTCGGGAAATAGAAGAGAAAGTCCGTGTGATCAAGGATAGACTGAAAGAATCTAGTGATAGACATAAATCTTATGCTAACTTAAAAAGAAAAGACATAGAGTTCCAAGTGGGAGAAAAGGTATTTTTGAAGGTTTCTCCATGGAAGAGAGTTCTCAGGTTCGGGAAGAAAGGCAAGTTAAGCCCGAGGTACATTAGACCCTATGGGATTGTGCAGCAAGTGGGACCAGTGTCTTATAGGCTGAAGCTACCACAGTCATTAGAGAAGATTCATGATGTGTTCCATGTATCAATGCTACAAAGGTACAAATCGGATCCAAGCCATGTGATCAAAGCAGAAGAGATCCAAGTGCATCCTGACATGACATATGAAGAATATCCAGTGAAGATCCTAGGAAGAGAAGTCAGGTAGCTTTGAAACAAGCAGATTCCTCTTGTAAAAGTGTTATAGAATCATCATAATATAGAAGAAGCAACCTGCGGCAATGCAACAGCAATACCCTCAACTAAGGTAAAATTTCGAGAAAGAAATTTTGTTTTTGTGGGGGAGAATTGTAATAGGCTCAATACCGGGTTAGTAGTATTTAGTGAATTTTGTAGAGTCTATAGCATGATTCCGGTGTAGAGTAATGTGTGTAGTATCTTATAATACAATAGAATTAGAAAGTTAATTGTGCTTGAGGTATAGCAATCCCAGGATGAGTGACCTCGGGGTAGCTATATATACAGTCGAAATTGACAGCAGATATTGAAAAAATTTTACTTGATAAATTTCATCTGTGGACTATCAGGAGTCTAGTGATAAAATTTGTAGTGAAAACGGAGTTAAATAAACCTCCGAAAGTTAAGTTAAAGTTGGCCTCTAGTTCGGTTCAATTGAACCAGGGTTTGACCGAACTTTGACCAAATTTTTAAAAATAGTTATTGAGCTCAAAAGGTTGTAATATGGGAAGTGTAAAGGCATAAAATAATTTTTAGTAATTTTTGACAGTGTTAGAATGGTGTTTTACGACAGAACAGAAAAGGATTGAATTGGACCAGTTTAAGTGAACCGAGGCCCAAATGGACTCTGATTGAGCTGAAATTTTTCAAGGAGGCTATTTTCTATTTTCTAAGAATGATAGAATTGTTTAGGAGTGAAAATAAGTTGTGAAACTCATAGATACCTTTAAATAGTGGAATTTGACAGAAAAATAAAAATGTTTGGTTCAAACCGGTTGGACCACTCTGGTTGGACCGGTTCGGTTCAATTTTAGCCTTTATAAGGCATCAAGAGGCTAGATTTCTCTAGAGGAATCAAGCCATCCATCGCCTCTCTCTCCCTTTTTTCTCACTCTCTCCTCCATTTTTCTTCATCTTCCATCCAATCTCTCCCTAAAATTCAGCCTCCTAGATAAATTTCATCTTCTCTACAACTTGGAAATAGTATTTGGAGTCTATTTAAGGTGTTGGAAGCAAGGAAATCTAAGTTTACAAAGTTTAGGATTGATTTTGAGGTAAGTGGTTTAGGTTTTTTTAATTCAGTTTAAAGGTTCATATGGGTATTTTCAAGGGTGTAGAACATGTTTAAGAAGTTATTTTGTAAAAAAAAATATAGATTAGATGATATGTGGATGTTTATATTCGACTACCATAGGTTCTCCAAGTGAAGAAGGTGTTTCCAAAGCAAAAGGGATGGAAAAAGAAGCTAAAAGAGCCTAGAACAAGAATTTGAGTTTTGTGGTTACAAAATCCCTCTATTTCCATTGATTTAAATTGAGTTTTAGGTTATTTCTTAGTATGAATGTCACACCCCAACCTATAACATGGATACTTCTACTTGTGATTAGAGAAGAAGGACCCAAGATAGATAGGAGTGTCACACCCCACTAGTACAAACATACAAACATCACATACAGAATAAAATATCCAGCGTAAATAAAAACTTTCAAACAGAGGAGAGAGATACAAAAGAAAATGAATACTTTTATTAATATACAGAATAAAGTCTTTACATCTTACATCAAATTACAAAACGAACCAATAAACAAAAGCCCAGAATACACTGTTCTGAAGGGCTAACAAAACATTATACTATTACAAAAGAAGGAAAAGCCTATACTATAAAACATCCCATCTCTAGTTGCGTTGGCCTTCCCGATGCGACACGCCCAGAACACGCGTACCAAAACCTTCCACACCTGCACGGATAAACACCCGTGCTAAGCGAAATCGCTTAGTGGGGAAACACACAATGCATGACCGCCACTCACAGTGACGGTAACAGAAAACACATGAAAACAATACAATTACATATACATAGATATATCATCATACATATCCAATTCATTTAATTGCATTCTCATTCAGAATTCTTGCACAAAGGCACTCAATAACACCTGCTTAATCATAATGAGTGGATAACGAGTACACATAGATACTTGAGAGTATCGGTTCTATATGATAAACACATAGATACCCAAAGGTATCAAACATTCTTTTTATTTTATTCCAAGTGGTTACACATAGAATCTTAAGAAAGATTCGACAGAAGGATCGCGAGGATCCAATCGGGGGACCTGATCAGGGTCCAAATCGTACACATAGCTGCAGCGGCACATAACTCTATTAGGCATGCCTAACTATCCACTTATCCGACATTAGCAGGTTATGCAAAATATTATCACATTTTCATATATATAATTCATGTAAATAGATAGGCAAAGCTTTAATGAAAACTGCATGCAAAAGAAATTAAGTCATTAAGCAAAAAGGAAAAGAAATCAAGTTTGGAAGTCACGTCTGTCGCGCTCGCGACGACTGTCGCGCTCGCGACAGAAGCCAAGCTACACTTCCCCGCCTCGTCTCGCGATCGCGAGAGATCTCGTGGTCGCGAGAGGACGGGGGAATGGCTCTTCTGTCGCGCTCGCGAGACTTGTCGCGCTCGCGACAGAAGAGAACCTCACACAAGCTTGGTGCTCGAGCACTCTGTCGCGCTCGCGATGGTTGTCGCGCTCGCGACAGAGAGCTCCCTCGAATTCTTCGGCGCGACATCTCTCGCGCCGGCGTGAGGATTGAAACCCCCCGCATTCTGTCGCGCTCGCGACAGCGTCGCGACCGCGACAGACACGGGTTTTTCAACCCTTACGCCCAAATTCTGCAGATTTCACACAAATTTCACATCCAAACTTCCAAAATTGATTCCAAAACTCAAAATTCAGCAAATCAAGCATTCACAACTCATAACATAAATAAAAACCCAACTTCATCATCATTTATCTCAATTAAATCAAGTCAATTACATATCTAATTCTAAGAATTTCCAAAACAGCAATTTTAACATCACTTACAACTATTCACATAATTTCCCTCAATTCCTTCAACAATATTCATTCTTTTACATCACATATCAATTTAATTTCAATTTAAGTTATAACCACTCAACTCATAATCCCAATCAAAGCATAAACACATTTATCAAACTCAAATCACAAAATACACAAAAATATGAACAATTCCCAAACCTTCTCTCCTTAGCTCCTAATCGCGAGCTCCGCTTCCGCTAGCGATTCCTTTTCCTTTATCAGGTCTAGGAGCCTCCTCTGAACCATAAACCCATAACAATCAAGATCAATTTTAGAACAACCCACAATTGAATTTACAAATATTTAAACCTAGAGAAGAGGAAAGAGAAGGATCTAAAATACCCATAACCCCAACTCACCTTTAAGCTTTAAATCCACAAGACAAGCAACTCTAATTACTTCAAATGAAGAAAAGGGAGCAAGATCGGGCCAAGAAAAGAGAAGAACAAAGAAAGAAGAAAAAGAAATGGAAGAGGGTGGCGTGAAGGAGGAAGAAGAACGGGAAAACCAAAAGGAAAAGCTGAAATCTCTCTCACCACCAACCTCATTAATGCCCACTTATCCCCTTGCCACATGTCCTCCTCTCCAAAAGACACTTGCCCATAATACACCCTACTCCCATACACTATCACACACATTAAGCTAACTCTTATTACCCTATACTAGCCTATTTCCTCTTCTCAACTAATACACACACTTTAAATAAATAAATCAATTTAACACACACATCAAAATATACACATACAGACACGGACAGGCTCAAACTACTGGGGTGATTTTGGGGTGTGACAATACTCCCCCACTTAACAGAATTTCGTCCTCGAAATTCTTACCTGCTCCAAATAACTGAGGGTATTGCAATCTCATAGCTTCTTCTGGTTCCCATGTAGCGTCCTCAATACCGTGATGCTGCCACAAAACTTTGACTAACGGTATTTGTTTATTCCGAAGCTGTCTGACTTCCCGATCCAAAATCCTTTTCGGTTCTTCATCAAAAGAAAAGTCTGACTGAATCCGGATATCTTGCACTGGTAACACATGTGAAGGATCTGACCGATATTTCCTGAGCATAGATACATGAAAAACGTCATGTAATCTAGCTAACTCCAAAGGCAAAGCTAGTTGATACGCTACTGGACCCACTTTCCTTAGAATCTCATACGGCCCAATAAAGCGTGGACTTAACTTGCCTTTCTTTCCGAAACGAAGAACCTTACGCCACGGTGACACCTTCAAGAAAACTCTATCCCCCACATCGTACTGTATATCTCTGCGCTTCAAATTAGCATAAGAACGCTGTCGATCTTTTGCTGCTTTCAAGTTCTGTTGTACAACCCTTACTTTTTCTTCAGTATCCCTCACTATATCCGGACCTATCATAGCTTTTTCTGACAACTCAGTCCAACATACTGGCGTTCTACACTTCCGTCCATATAACACTTCATAAGGAGCCATACCAATGCTCACTTGGTAACTGTTATTATACGTAAATTCCATCAAGGACACATACCGATCCCAGCTTCCTGAAAACTCTAGAGCACAACCTCGAAGCATATCCTCTAGGATCTGAATAACCCTTTCTGATTGCCCATCAGTCTGCGGATGGAAAGCAGTGCTGAAATTTAACCGTGTTCCCAAAGCTGCTTGAAGTTCTTTCCAAAACTTAGATGTAAAGCGAGGATCTCGATCTGATACAATGGATGACGGAATCCCATGCAACCGGACTATCTCATCCACATACAGTTCCGCCAACTTATTCATCGAGTAATCCACTCTCACAGGTAGAAAATGTGCAGACTTTGACAATCGATCTACTATAACCCATACCGAATCATGTTTACACTAAGTCATAGGCAAACCAGATACAAAATCCATCGTGATGTCATCCCATTTCCATTGAGGAATGGGCAAGGGATGAAGCAATCCCGATGGCACTTGATGCTCGGTTTTCACTTGCTGGCAGGTAAGGCACCTTGAAACAAATTCTGTTATCTCTCTTTTCATTCCTGGCCACCAATAGTATTGCTTCAAATCTTGATACATCTTATCTCCACCAGGATGCATAGTGAAAACTGAAGAGTGAGCTTCTTGTAACAATTTCTTTCTTAACTCACCAACATCGGGCACACATAACCGATTCCCATGCCTAAGCACTCCTTCACTGTCTATCAGATATTCTGTCCGCTTGCCCTCTTTCACTGCTTGACAAACACGCTGAAGTACATGATCATCTAACTGTGCCCTTGCAATTTCAGATCTCAAACTTGGCTTAACTCTAAGTTGAGCAATCAGAGCACCTTCAGAATCAAACCTCCATCTACCTCGGCTAGCCAGCAAAGCAGACAAAGACTTCCTGCTCAGAGCATCAGCTACCACATTAGCTTTACCCGGGTGATAATCAATGATACAGTCATAATCCTTGAATAACTCTAACCATCTCCGCTGCCTTAAATTCAACTCTTTCTGTGTTAACAAATACTTGAGACTCTTGTGATCGGTGAAAATTCTGCACGTCTCTCCATACAAGTAGTGTCGCCAAACCTTAAGCGCAAACACTACCGCTGCCAACTCCAAATCGTGAGTCGGGTAGTTCCGCTCATGAGGCTTCAACTGTCTCGACGCATAAGCTATTACTTTATTCCCTTGCATCAGAACACACCCTAAGCCAATACCCGAAGCATCACTATACATAGTGTACTCTTTACCCGAAACCGGCTGTGTAAGCACAGGAGCTTTAACCAACAACTCTTTTAAACGATCAAAACTGACTTGGCACTTTTCAGTCCAAACAAACTTAACATCCTTCCGAAGAAGCTTGGTCAAAGGGGCTGCTAACACTGAAAACCCTTGAACAAACCGCCGATAATACCCTGCTAAACCCAGAAAACTTCTCACCTCAGGTACATTCTTCGGAGGCATCCACTTAACAATCGCTTCAATTTTACTTGGATCAACACGTACACCTTCTGCTGATATCACATGTCCAAGGAAGGTCACTTCCTTTAACCAAAACTCACACTTGCTGAGTTTCGCATACAGCTGATGATCTCTCAACATTTGCAACACCAGCCTCAAATGTTCCTTATGTTCTTGTTGATTTCTGGAATACACCAAAATGTCGTCAATGAATACCACAACAAACTTATCCAGATACGGTCGAAAAACTCGGTTCATCAGATCCATAAAGGCTGCAGGCGCGTTTGTCAGACCGAAAGGCATTACTAAAAATTCATAGTGACCGTAACGCGTCCGAAAAGCCGTCTTTGCCACATCCGCTTCTTTAACCCCCAACTGATAATAGCCTGATCTCAAATCTATCTTAGAGAATACCCCTGCTCCTCTTAACTGATCAAAAAGATCTTCAATTCTCGGCAGTGGATACTTATTCTTAATAGTCACTTTATTAAGCTGTCGGTAATCAATGCACATCCGAAGGGTTCCATCCTTTTTCTTGACAAACAATACTGGAGCACCCCACGGTGACACACTAGGCCGGATGAATCCTTTATCCAACAATTCCTGTAACTGACTCTTCAATTCCTTCAATTCCATTGGAGCCATTCTATAAGGAGCCTTAGAAATCGGAGCTGTGCCTGGCAGAATCTCTACTGACAGTTCAACCTCTCTCTCGGGAGGTAACCCCGGTAACTCTTCCGGAAAGACATCGACAAAATCTCTTACAATTGGAATATCTTGAATTTTAACTTGACCTCTCCGTGAATCCAAAACCACAGCCAGAAAAGCTTCACATCCCTTCCTGATGAATCTTCTGGCTTTCATAGCTGATACCACATTATGTAAAGAACTACTTCCAATTCCTTTCACAATTACTGGTAAATGATCTTTATCTCTCAAAACCATTACTTTCCTATGACAGTCTACTACTGCTCGATGCTTCTCTAGCCAATCCATCCCCAAAATAATATCAAACTCAAGAAACGGCAAACAAATTAAATCCACCACAAATTCTATATTCTGAATCTTCAAAGGGCATTTCCGACAAACCCGATTAACCATAATACTCTGACCCAACGGACTGGATACACAAATTTCATATTCCATCTTCTCCTCACTACCCAAACTATCCCATAGCTTACCAGAACACACATAAGAATGGGTAGACCCCGGGTCAATCAAAACATAAACTTCAGAATCAAGCAAAGAAAACTTACCAGCAATCACTTCAGGAGCATTCTGTTCCTCTCGGGCTTTCATAGCATAAGCTCTACCAGATGATGGCACGGGGCGATCCACTGTTTCCGAGGCTTCTCTATCTCGAGATCTTCCACCTCAACCCCTTCCTCTACCCCTATTACGACTTCCTTGGGGTACATTAGATCCAGCTCGACTCCCTTCCTGTTGTCCCGAAGGATCTCCATATCGACTCGGACAATTCGCGAGTATATGATCCGTGGAACCACATCTAAAACAGCCTCCTGTTAACCATCGACACTCACCCCAATGTGGTTTATTACAATACGAACATCGGGGAGGGCCATCTCCTCTACCTGAACCCGCTCCCCTGGACGCACCCTGCCTTCTCCCTCTAGGGGCCGGACTAGCTATTGACTCATCAGCAAAGTTTCCTTGTGATTCTCTTGTTCTCTTGCCTGAAGAAGAACCACCTCTTGCAGATTTTCTTCTTTGAGCCTTCTCTCTCAAAATATTCTCAGAACGCTCCGCCCTCAAGGCTGCTTGTACTAACTGATAGTACCTCACACTCGGAGCCGACATCAATGATATTAACATCACTTTTAAGGATTCATTCAAGCCTGCCTCAAAATGCTGACATCGAAACTCTTCTGTGAGAACCCTTGGCGGCGCATATTTGCTCAACTTGGTAAACTCATCCTCATACTCAGCTACAGACATCGTTCTTTGCTTAAGAGTTAAAAACTGCGCCCACTTGGCATCCTTATATGCTTTGGTCACATACCGGTTCTGAAACTCATCCTCAAAGAACTCCCATGTTATCGGTTCAGGAATTTGCGGTTGACTAGTCACCAATTTCCACCAATCAAAAGCTGAACCTTGTAACAAAGACAAGGCACACTCCACTTCTTGCTCCGGTGGGCATCTTATTTCCCTAAGTACTCTGGATGTCTTCTCTAACCACATTTCTGCTTTATTAGATTCATCTATTCCAGTACCAAAGAAATCCTCTGCACCATGCTTTCTTAACCTTTCTATAGGTGCACTTGGTGCTGTCACTCTTTCAAGTACCCTTGTCATACTCTGAAGCATCGCTTCCATTGGTCCCAAAGGCACCTCAGGTCGTCCCCTAGGAGGTTGAGCCGGACCAGAAACTGAGGGATCCTGCTCTTGGGGATTTGCACTTTCTGCTGACCCCTCGAGTGATCCACGAGCGGACTCCATAACTACAAAACATAAACGCAGTGCGCATCAGGCCAACACAACCCCAACAGACAGACTAACACACTGAAACCTAGTAACACCTAGAACCAATGGCTCTGATACCACCTAATGTCACACCCCAACCTATAACATGGATACTTCTACTTGTGATTAGAGAAGAAGGACCCAAGATAGATAGGAGTGTCACACCCCACTAGTACAAACATACAAACATCACATACAGAATAAAATATCCAGCGTAAATAAAAACTTTCAAACAGAGGAGAGAGATACAAAAGAAAATGAATACTTTTATTAATATACAGAATAAAGTCTTTACATCTTACATCAAATTACAAAACGAACCAATAAACAAAAGCCCAGAATACACTGTTCTGAAGGGCTAACAAAACATTATACTATTACAAAAGAAGGAAAAGCCTATACTATAAAACATCCCATCTCTAGTTGCGTTGGCCTTCCTGATGCGACACGCCCAGAACACGCGTACCAAAACCTTCCACACCTGCACGGATAAACACCCGTGCTAAGCGAAATCGCTTAGTGGGGAAACACACAATGCATGACCGCCACTCACAGTGACGGTAACAGAAAACACATGAAAACAATACAATTACATATACATAGATATATCATCATACATATCCAATTCATTTAATTGCATTCTCATTCAGAATTCTTGCACAAAGGCACTCAATAACACCTGCTTAATCATAATGAGTGGATAACGAGTACACATAGATACTTGAGAGTATCGGTTCTATATGATAAACACATAGATACCCAAAGGTATCAAACATTCTTTTTATTTTATTCCAAGTGGTTACACATAGAATCTTAAGAAAGATTCGACAGAAGGATCGCGAGGATCCAATCGGGGGACCTGATCAGGGTCCAAATCGTACACATAGCTGCAGCGGCACATAACTCTATTAGGCATGCCTAACTATCCACTTATCCGACATTAGCAGGTTATGCAAAATATTATCACATTTTCATATATATAATTCATGTAAATAGATAGGCAAAGCTTTAATGAAAACTGCATGCAAAAGAAATTAAGTCATTAAGCAAAAAGGAAAAGAAATCAAGTTTGGAAGTCACGTCTGTCGCGCTCGCGACGACTGTCGCGCTCGCGACAGAAGCCAAGCTACACTTCCCCGCCTCGTCTCGCGATCGCGAGAGATCTCGTGGTCGCGAGAGGACGGGGGAATGGCTCTTCTGTCGCGCTCGCGAGACTTGTCGCGCTCGCGACAGAAGAGAACCTCACACAAGCTTGGTGCTCGAGCACTCTGTCGCGCTCGCGATGGTTGTCGCGCTCGCGACAGAGAGCTCCCTCGAATTCTTCGGCGCGACATCTCTCGCGCCGGCGCGAGGATTGAAACCCCCCGCATTCTGTCGCGCTCGCGACAGCGTCGCGACCGCGACAGACACGGGTTTTTCAACCCTTACGCCCAAATTCTGCAGATTTCACACAAATTTCACATCCAAACTTCCAAAATTGATTCCAAAACTCAAAATTCAGCAAATCAAGCATTCACAACTCATAACATAAATAAAAACCCAACTTCATCATCATTTATCTCAATTAAATCAAGTCAATTACATATCTAATTCTAAGAATTTCCAAAACAGCAATTTTAACATCACTTACAACTATTCACATAATTTCCCTCAATTCCTTCAACAATATTCATTCTTTTACATCACATATCAATTTAATTTCAATTTAAGTTATAACCACTCAACTCATAATCCCAATCAAAGCATAAACACATTTATCAAACTCAAATCACAAAATACACAAAAATATGAACAATTCCCAAACCTTCTCTCCTTAGCTCCTAATCGCGAGCTCCGCTTCCGCTAGCGATTCCTTTTCCTTTATCAGGTCTAGGAGCCTCCTCTGAACCATAAACCCATAACAATCAAGATCAATTTTAGAACAACCCACAATTGAATTTACAAATATTTAAACCTAGAGAAGAGGAAAGAGAAGGATCTAAAATACCCATAACCCCAACTCACCTTTAAGCTTTAAATCCACAAGACAAGCAACTCTAATTACTTCAAATGAAGAAAAGGGAGCAAGATCGGGCCAAGAAAAGAGAAGAACAAAGAAAGAAGAAAAAGAAATGGAAGAGGGTGGCGTGAAGGAGGAAGAAGAACGGGAAAACCAAAAGGAAAAGTTGAAATCTCTCTCACCACCAACCTCATTAATGCCCACTTATCCCCTTGCCACATGTCCTCCTCTCCAAAAGACACTTGCCCATAATACACCCTACTCCCATACACTATCACACACATTAAGCTAACTCTTATTACCCTATACTAGCCTATTTCCTCTTCTCAACTAATACACACACTTTAAATAAATAAATCAATTTAACACACACATCAAAATATACACATACAGACACGGACAGGCTCAAACTACTGGGGTGATTTTGGGGTGTGACAATGAATTTGTGATACGCATATGTTTAATTGAATTTAAGTTGATAAACATCATTAGTGGGACTAAATAAACATGTTTATGTGATTAAAGTGAATTAAAGAATCATGCAATGGAAAACCTAACCTAAACCGAATTAAATACTAAGGAAATTCTCAATATAACTCAATGTTTATGGCATGTAATTGGTGTATATAACAAGTATAACATGTGAATTGAATAATTGAGTGGTTAAAAGAATGAAAAACAAACATAGTGAATTATTGTAAGGTTGGCCGAATTGAATAATGATGGGATTATTAATGTATGTTGGTAATTAAGGCATATAATTTATGTTTATGATGAGTATAACATGTAAATGGAATGATTAAGTGATTAAATGAATTAAATAAGATTATAGTGTAAAAGTGATACTTTGGGCGAATTGAACATGTAGGGTAATTAAAGTGTAATTTGATGATTTATTATATATGATAATAGAAAATGACTAAATATTGATAAATGAGTGTATGGAAATTTGTAAGTGAAAATAATAACATGGCCGAATGTTGCATGCTGATATATTATGTGGTTTAAGTGAAATTTTGATGATAATTTCCCTTAGTAGTAGTCTGGTAGTGAAATATAGTCCAGGATATAATTGGCTAGCCATAGGGATTCCACACTGCGGTTCAAATCATGATGACTCGGTATTGATAGGCCAATGACTGTCTATCTCAGTGTATAGTGCTTATAATGATCAGTGCAGTGTAGTGCCAATGATGAATGGTTCCATTGGGATCATTCTATAGTGTAGTGGATATGTGGGATCCACCTCCCATATATCCGGTCAGTAGATTTCTATCGGGTGTATTCTAGAGGCATAATGGAAATTTGCTTTAAAATTGATGAAAATAGTGATAAATAAGAAAATGAGTGAAAATGGGACTAAATTAAAAGAAATAAAAAGATTAGGGATAAAATGGAAATTTTATGCTTAATAATTGAAAATAGAGTAAATTGGGTGAAAAATGTCATTAAAATGTTAATATTGTAAAGAAATTTAAAACTGAGGATTAAATGGTAATTTGGCATAAAAGTGGTAAAAATAGGGACTAAAATGTAATTTGGTAAGTTATAAAAGGGTAAAGATGGAAAATAAGAATAATTAAGGGTAATTTGGTAATTAAAAAAAATAAGGGACATAAAGGAAATTATTGAAAGTGATAGGGATATAATTGGAATTATCATAAAAGACAAGGACCTAAATGTAATTATAAAATTTGTAAGGCTAATTAAAGAACTAATGTGTAAAAAGTAAAATATGTGGTTAATTAAGTAAATAAGTGTAACACCCCTTACCTATACGTAGGGAAGCTCGCCCCGCAAGGGATGTGAGCATTACGATAGGCAAAGGTTGTCACACAAAGAGCATAACATGCAAATTAAACTAACGCATAAATCTTAAAACATAAAGTAAAAATCAGAAACTGAATAAATTAAAACTTTCCATAATATAAAATATCCAAGAGAATTGCTAACAGAAATAAGAAAATCTCTTCATTAAATAAATTAAAAATACAGTACAAAGCGGAAATACAATATCATCCTTGAAAGATTACAATATCTTAACTGGAAATATTACAAGCCAAAAGTATAACCAAATGCTTTACATCAGAGACTGAATACAAAAATACAAAATACAAGCTACAAAATTCTATATTACAAAACTCTCTCTCTATTGTGTGGGCCCTGAAGGTTGCGGATCAGTCCTTCTAGAAACTCTATCTGCTTCCACACTTGCATGGATGAAACACCCGTGCTAAGTGATAACGCTTAGTGGGGAAAATCAAAAAGAAAACGACTACTCACAGTGGACGTGAAAATGAACTTCACATACACATGGCACACACCTAACATTTCATCATTATTCAATCATCAAAAATTATTCAAACCTTTTATTCAACAACTTCATCAGAACTTAACGCACAAATATCAATACATTCCGAATCACAACAATTCACATTACTTTACAGATATACATAGGTAAAATAACCTGCACATTCAGAGTAGTAAATAATGAGTAAACGCATAAATACCCGTAGGTACCAAACAGTCTCTTTTCTGAATGCATAGATACCCGGAGGTATCAAAAATAACTTCTTTTCTTTTCATATTCAAAACATTTTCGCATGGGATCTTAAACAAGATCCCAACTCATAAGGATCGTGAGGACCCAAACGGGGACCTAATCAGGGTCTAGAACGCATGGTTGAAGCTAACTGAATTCAATAGGCATGCCTATCTATACACCAGGCTAGAGTAAACATTCAGATATAATTCACATACTAAGGCATATAATAATTCATACGAGAAGATATGCTTAAGCATGAGGGAAAAGAATCATGCAAAGTTAAAAAAAATTATTCAATATCAAGGGAAAGGGGAGGGTCGCTATGTCGCGCGCCGGACCGGATCGATTCCCGGTAACCCGCTTTTAGGGCCCGAGAGGGCCTGCTTGTATTGATCTTGGGCAATCATGACATATTTTGGACACCTCTTTCCAATAGAACACTGGAAAGATCATCTAATCTCATGAATCCCTTTAGGCACTTTTGAGGTATTTTGGAGTCGCCACCCAATTTGCACGAAATGGGAAAAGTTCGTCTAATCTCGGGGGTCTTAAACCAGAGAAAGATTCGGAACTTTACTCTTATTAATACTTTGGTTAATTATAAATGGGTTTTGTAATTTTAAATTTCTATCTCTCTCCTTCACGTGGTCATGCATAAAAAAATAAAGCGCAAAACAAGCACGAAAGAAAACAGTAAAAAAAGCGGTAAATTAGTAAAGCAAGCTAAAAGAATGGGACAAAATACAATCCCCCAAAATAAAAAAGGTACTTAAGATTTGGGACAAAAAAAAATACAATCCCCCAAAATAAAATCAAGCAATAAATAATAAACACAAATAAATAAATAAACATTCATAAATCGGGATATTATTTAAGGTAGGAACATTGGTTCCTACATATTTACTTTAGAAAATCGAAGAGTCATTTTTAGCATACTTGGAAAAATCGGGATGAGTGATCCCATTTTGAGGAAATTTAACTTTACCTTTTTGAAGTGAATTTTTATTGGTTGAAATTAGGATATCGGTCCCATTTTATTAACAAAATCCCAATTTATTAATATAAACTTTTTTGTGATTTTTTTAATTAACGTGCAATAAAAAATAAATTTATTAGAAATTACATAATAAAAAAATAAATAAACGCAATAATAATAATAATACTAAAAACACTAAAAATGTTAAAAACATAAATTCCACCAAAATGGTGTCTTCACACCTCCATGGGCTCCCACTTGCCATTGAAAAACTCACATATGAAAAATAAGTATTGAAATAAAAAAAACAAATAAAAGTAATGTTAATAATAAAAAATGAATTTAAACATGTAACATGTAGAAATGAATTAAAATAAATAAAATAAAAATGTCTCATGTATGATAAATCAATCAAATGACAAAATAAAAATAAATAACTTAACATAATAATTCAACATGCATAAAAAACACAAATGATAACAAGAATAAACTCACCATGCATGAAAACATAAATAATAATAAAAATGAAATTCAACATGCATACAAAGCATAAATGATAACAAGAATAAAATTCAACATGCATAAAAAGCATAGATAATAACAAGAATAAAATTCAACATGCATAAAAAGTATAAATAATAAAAATAATGATAATAATAATGATAACAATAGCAAATAATGATAACAATGAACAATAAATAAGATGAACAATCAAGCAAGCAAAAGTGAAAAGAAATAAAATAAACAAAACATGTTAAAACATGTTAAACAAAATAATAATAATAATAATAATAATAATAATAATAATAATAATAATAACAACAACAACAACAACAACAATAACAACAACAACAAAGAAGAAGAAGAACAATCAAATAAACATGCAAGAATAAAATAAAATATACTAAAAACATCAATTCACATAACTAAATTTTATAAAAAAATTAAAAAGCAACAAAAGATTAAAAATCTACATAATGACTAATTAATTGTAAACAAAAATTAAATTAAATATTAAATTAAAAATTGAGTCAAGAATGTTTACCCTCAAAATTTGATGTGATGAATAATGGTAGATGATCAATTTCCTTGTCTTGATTTATAAAAATAAAATATATAGCAAAATTTTATCCCAAAAACTAATAATTAATTTATTTATTTTAAGGAAAAAACTGTAAAAAATAAATAAGAAAATTCACAAGAACAAATAATTAATTTATTTGTCACAAGAATTGACTTAAGAAAAATTCAAAATATTTGGGGAATTTTGTTCTTGAAGAAGAAGAAAAAAGAAGAAGATGAGAGAATATAATTTTCTTAAGAAAAATCCCCCCTAAAATTCTACCAAAAAAAACCATTTTATACCTCCCAAATAAAACCCAATAAATCAGATTTTTAATGAATTAAATTAGAACAATTTAATTCCCATAATAACAAAAAAAACTGAAGAATTTGAAGGGTTGTAAGATAAGAGGTTTAAAAAATTAAATTCTACAAAAAGAATCAAAGAAAAACACAAAATTGGGCAAAAAAACGGATCGGGGGGCTGTTGGGCACGCTCGGGCGTGCACAGGGGCGAGCGACGGCCGTTGGCGTGCCAGACGAGCGTCACCCGGGTGCAAAAGCGCACTAGGCGAGCGCGCGAGCGGCGTGCGAGCTGCCGCACGTCGATGCTCGCGATTTTTTTTTAAAAATAAAATTTCGTTAAAACACTATACTTTCAAAACTCATTTTTTTTATCTTAAAATAATTTTTAAAACATTTTTAAAATATTTTTAAAATATATTTTGATTTATTTTTAATAAATCAATTTGATAAGAAAACCATCACTTCCAACTTTCATTTTTGCCTATAAACAGGCACACTTAATTTCATCATTGGGTAATCCTGATCTAAGTTGTCTCGGGACTCGGTGTCTATAGTTGCCCCCAATTTTGGGGAGACTAGTGCATGAGTGCTTAGGTGAGCCAAAAATCAAAAAAGGGAAAGAAGCGCATACATGAGGCTTCCTCCTCTCTACTGCCATGAGAATGAAATCATCTCTTTAAGTCACCATATAGACTGCGGAGCAATTTTCATCCTTTTGGGTGATGCATCGAGTCTGCTCCAGACTTACAAAACACGAGAATTGCTCTCCTGAGCTGCACCGAGTCTGCTCCAGACTTACAAAGTTCAAAGATTGCTCTCCTGAGCTGCATCGAGTTTGCTACAAACTTACAAAGTGCTTGGATGCCATCCCCCAATGGCGATGCGTCGAGTCTGCTCCAGACTTACAAAATGCGAGAAGTGCTCTCTTGAGCTGCACCGAGTCTGCTCTAGGCTTACAAAATGCGAGTGCCATCCTCAAATGGTGATGCGCCGAGTCTGCTCCAGACTTACAAAATGCGAGAAGTGCTCTCTTGAGCTGCACCGAGTCTGCTTCAGACTTAGAAAGTGCGGGGATCCTCAAATGGCGATGGTTTTCACTTAGACATTTTTTGTAAAATTATGTGCACAAAAATATATACAAGAGCTTGTGCATGCAAGTGTAAATGGTCATATGCAAATGTTTGGTAAAGAATGGTATGAAATGCATGCAAAAATGGATAGACCGTGTCCTGAGTAGTTAAGGATCCATTGAGGATATGGCTTGGCCGCTTGCATTGTATGATGCCCCCTGGGGATCTAGAAGTATCATCTTGGTTAGGGAATCTGACCCGTAAACTTTCCAGAGAGAACCGTCAGGTGTGCATCCTTACCCCCCGGTTAATGATCATATGCCTAGGATTCTAACTCGTGTCCTTGCATCAACACTAACCATGTGAATGGAGACCATCCGAAGTAATGTCGCCTTATCGCTCCAGGTATCGGAAGTCATTGTTTTAAAGGTAGTGCGTCCCTTGTGGATTTTCACACTAGCTTTTCTTTATGGGAAATGCGTCCCTTGGGGATTTTCACATAATTGTTTGTCTAATTTTTGCCTGGAATGGACCCAACTCAATCCAGTGGCTTTTATTCATTTCGATTTTTTTTATAGGGCAGACTACCTGTTTCCAGGTTTTCACCCTGCCTTTCGGCCTAGCTTTTGCTTAGAGAGCCAGTCATAGTTTTTATCTCTAATGGCTTTTTTTTTGTCGGCTACAAAAGGAGTGAAGGCTATTATCAGATCCTCCCTTAAGGATGACCAGTACAGTTTGCTTAGACATCCTTCGATGAAAACGATTAGAGAATAGTCATTAGACAAATGAATGAGATATTTCTTTTTAAGACAGAACTAATATTCGATGAAAATGTAAATTGAACCCTTTTATTCATTGCAAAATTATGTACATTTTTATATGATTTCATCATACATGATCCTTATTTAACAAGCATTCAAAAGCACAAGACTACACCTAATCTAAGAATAGATCTTGTAAGCATCAAACTCCTGTTATCAACCGTCCCTCTCGGGTTTCCTCGATTGAACATTTTCTCTTGGCCCTCAAAAATCCCTCAATTTTTGCCCAGGATGCCTTTTTTTGGTTTTCACCCTGATAGGGTGCCCAATTTTAGCAAAGGCCGCCTTTTTTCGATTTTCGACCCACGAGATATTTATTCTCTTCTTTTAATTTTTAGTCTTTAGCCATGAAATCATTTTAATCTATCGACATTGACCGGTTCTTTAAACTCATTCCCATCGTTGTCTGCTAAATCGCTGCTCCCTTTGTTAGTAACTTTTTTAGCACGAATGGACCTTCTTAGGTTGGCCTAAATTTTCCCCGTATGTCTGGCATTCCCGGCCTCATCATCTTAAAGACCAAATCCCCCTTCTTTCAATGGGTGCTTCCGTACCTTCTTGCCAAAGTACCGAGCTAGCCTTTTCTAATAAACCTGATTGTGATAATATGCCTGCAACCTATTTTCATCCAATAGATTCAACTGCAATAATCGCTGTTGTGCCCTTTCTGCCTCTGGAATCTTGGCTTGCATGACTACACTCAAAGATTTTAGCTCTATTTCAACTGGCATAAATGCTTCAGTTCCATGTACCAGAGAGAACGGCGTCACTTTCGTAGAGGTTCAAACTGTGGTTCTATAACCCCGGAGTGCAAAAGGTAGCTTTTCTGCCCAGTCTTTATAGCTCTGAACCATCTTGGCCAGTATTCTTTTAACATTCTTGTTCGCTGCTTCAACTGTGCCATTACCCTAAGGTTGGTAAGGAGAAGACTTGTAATGCTGGATTCCATATTTTTGAAGCATCTGTTTAGTTTTTGCCAAGAATTGTACCCCATTATCAGACACAATGTGGTGTGGGAGGCCATATCTGCATATCAAACCCAGCTCGATGAACTTAGCCATGTCCCTAGCATCAACCTTTTTGAAAGATTCAGCTTCGACCCATTTAGTGAAGTAATCAATGGCGACTATGATGAACCTGTGCCCATTAGAAGCTATAGGACGTATCTCTCCTATGATATCTATTCCCCAAGCTGCAAATTTCCATGGAGATGTTAAATTATATAACTCTGAAACTGGCACATGCCTCAAATTCGCGTATTACTGGCATTACTTTACATATTTTGAACAATCCATATCCATTGTGAGCCAATAAAATCCCTAGCGCATGATCTTCTTTGCTAAGGCTAAGCCATTCATGTGAGCTCCACAGACACTAGCATGAACTTCTTCCATAACTCTTTCCGCTTCTTTCTCTGCCAAACATCCTAATTGGATACCATCAGCTTGCCTCTTATACAAAGTGCCATCTACACTTATGAACTGAGTGGATAACTTTCTAATCATTCGTTGGTCTTTCTCAGTGGCTTCTTCTAGAAAAACTGACCGTTCCAAGTAATTCTGAATATCGTAGTACCAAGGGCTTTCATCGGCGACCTCAACCTCCATCACATCCTATGTTTCAAAACAAGGATTTTCTGCACTAAGGATCAACATGGGTCTCATAGCAACCCCGGTTGGATTATCCCACATGGACACTAATGTCATGAGAGCATCAGCCAATTGATTTTCATCCTGGGGACGAAATGAAAAATGCAAGTCTCAAACTGGCTACTCAACATTCTCAAGCACTTCACATAAGGCAATAACCTCTCTTCCTTAACTGACCACTCCCCTCTAATTTGATGAATTACTAAGGATGAATCTTTGAAAACTTATGCGGTCTTTGTCTCCAAAGTGAGTAGTGCTTCCAATCCGGAGATGCAAGCCTCATATTCTGCTTCATTATTGGTTGCCTTGTACCTCAACTTTTTGGCTAATGGCAGTTTCTCACCATCCGGGGTCGTAGGAATAATCCCTGCTCCTGCCCCTTTACTGTTAACTACCTCATCGAAAAACATCTCGTATTGCTATGGCCGTGACATCTTCATCTGGGAAATTGTATTCGAACTGGTCTCCCTCAATAGGATGTTCAGCCAAGAACTCAGCTATAACTCTTCCCTTAATGGTTTTTGTAGACACCGGGTCTTGAGGCAGCTTAGACCAAAGTTACCCAATGATGAAAATGACACTTATTTACGGGTAAAATGTTCAGAAATAGCAATTTCCTTGTCGAATCCTTTTTTATTTTCATTTTTATTTTTATTTTTATTTTTATTATTTTTATTTTGGGTCTTATTCTCAGATTTTTGGTACCTTGTTGTCTAGCGGTTCACGTGCCGCGCGTGCGGGTCGTGGTGGCAAGCGCACGGGGCGCGCCCGCATGGGCGCATGTCACAGCCCCGCAAGACTTGCGCCAGTAGAGGTGCATGTCGCGCAGTGCGGCGTGCGGGCATTCCCTTGCGAGCCGCATGTCATGCCGCGTGACACACGTGTGACGCCCTTTTCCCACGTCAGACTAGCTTAGCTAATCTTAGTTAGAAAAGGCCGTACACACACATACATAACACATGCATAACCTTATGAAACCTAAAACAAAAAGTTCCATCACATACGATCATACATCAAACATACTTATACCATTGTTTTGTTACTATTCTTAGTTATCTCATTATTACATGCCATTACATATCTATTACACATAAGAATTATACAAAAGTCTATACAAAATTCCCGAGTAACAAACCCCAAAACCTACACTATCCACTTCCTATTGTTGATCGTCGATATGCGGATGCGTCCTTCAGTCACCTCTTGTCCGTACCTACACGGATTAGAGTAAACCCGTGCTAAGCGATAACGCTTAGTGGGGAACACATATAACAAGTAATTTATCACACATTGCATGTTAACAGTCATGCTTAATTAAGAATCACTTCATCAAATTCCATTTCATGCATAACATGGTTTAATACTATATTCAATCATAAAGCAACATTCACGTATTCACGTATTCACATCACATACTATATTGTATCACATTCATTTCCACTTATTAATTAGTTGGTTAGCCTGCAATCCAAAGACGCGGATAACGAGTATCGCATTGGTACCACTCAGGTACTAAAATCTCATCGAGATTACACTTACGCATTGGTACCCTCAGGTACTTAACATTAATCCACTTATAATAAAATCCAGCAAGGATTATTCGCATTGTTTTCGCATTGTGATTCCCATGGAATCAGACACATTAAACGCATGGGGTTGTAGCACTTGACCCTATAGGCATGCCTAACTATCCACTACTTGACTCGCAGGCTTAAGTTGTTAAACATATTATTCAGTTCACATTGATCACTTTCGCATCACATATGTCGATAGCTAACATCACATTCACTTTACACATTCGCATTAGCACATAGCTATACATTTCACTTGCATACTCAATATGTTTCCAAACTCATTCTTCATAGTTAATAATCACATATTTGATTGGATTCAAGAATCATCAAGTAGTATGCAATTGTACATTGCCTAATACACACATAATACTTACTCATAATGTCCTTCATTTCAGCTCAAAGCCTTGCCATTTGAAAGGCCAAACACGTTAGGGTTATATTGCCAAAATAGGGTAGGTCACGGTCACAATCAATTTGATTGTCGCCGTGATATGTTGAAGTCCAAAACAGAATGCAAATTGAGGATAGGTCACGGTCACAATCAATTTGATTGCCACCGTGACATGTTCCCAATTCTCGACAGAATGCTACTTGAGGGTATGTCACAGTCACAATCAATTTGATTTTCATCGTGACATATCATATCTTTGTAGGCAGAATGCTTCCTTGGGTACCTCACGGTCACAACCATTTTAGTTATCACCGTGACATACCCAATTCAGCTAGGCAGAATAGAACTCCAGCATACCTCACGGTCACAATCAATTTGATTGTCACTGTGACCCATGCAAGAGTCCAATTCCACATTCAATTCCCATTTCCTTTCAAGGACTTCCAACCCATTTTCCTTTTTAACAAATTAACCCAATTCATTAACCACATACCCAATTGGCACATACCTGATTTCCATCTTGACATTGATATTCACTCATAGCATAAATCATAATCATATTCATTATACACATAGCATACATATTCTCAAACAACATTTTCACAAAGCACATCTCCACATCCAATATTAAACCTAGCCATACAATTTCATGCTCAAGGCCATTACTTCTCATATACACATGATTCATACCAAATTCATATTCAAGCAACACAATTTTTCATAGCTATACAACTAGGGTTTGTTCCCAAACCTTGTCGCCTTAGCTCCTAATCTCGACGATCGCTCGGTTCTCCGATTACAGCTTTCCCTGTATCCTTCTTCACTTCTTCAGCTAGCAAAACCAGTTCAATTCCAGAATTGAACATAATCCATCAATTCTCATTACAATACCAAATCAAAACCAAGAAGAAGAGTTGAAGATGAGAACAAGCATTCATAATCACTTACCTCTTAAGTCCAACAACTTAACTCTTGAGCAACTTAACAACTTGAACTTCTTAACAATTATGAAATTGATTTAGAGACTAAAGGAACTACTCACACGGCAAGAGGAGGTAGAAAACACAGAAAATGACTCAATCCTCACAAATGGGTCATTTCCCTCCTCAAGAAACTGATGCATGCAAAAGTGGAGGTGGCTTACTCTCAAGAAGCCACACGGATTCCACTCACAAAATCAGCCTCCACCAACTGATTTCTTACCTTATTTTATTCCTAATTAAACCATCATTAAGTGACCTAATCAGCCCTTAAACCATTCCTAACTTAATCTCATAAATATACCAATTAGCCACTAAACTATCCACTCAACTTTCAATCAAGTCCTGCCTTCATTTCAATTTAGTCCAAACCTCACATTCAATTCACACACATGCCAATTCAGATTAATTCTTTTAGGGTACAAGTCCGACCATGACAACTCTCCCCTCCTTAAAGAATTTCGTCCTCGAAATTCATACCTGTGTTAAACAACTGCAGGTGTTGCTCTCGCATAGCCGCTTCCGGCTCCCATGTTGCTTCCTCAACACCATGATGCTGCCAGAGCACTTTCACAAGCGGTATCCGCTTATTCCGAAGCTGTCTCACCTCCCGTGCTAGTATCGCTTTTGGCTTCTCATCATAGGTGAAGTCTTGCTGAACTTCCACCTCTTGCATAGATAATACATGAGATTCATCTGACCTATATCTTCTCAGCATGGACACATGGAACACATCATGAAGCTTGATTAACGCCAGATGCAAAGCCAATCGATATGTTACAAAGCCCACTCTTTCCAGGACTTCATATGGTCCAATAAACCTCGGACTCAGTTTCCCTTTCTTGCCAAATCTCAGTACCTTCCTCCAAGGAGATACTTTTAAAAACACTTTGTCACCCACTTCAAATTCAACATCTCTTCGCTTCAAATCCGCATAGGACTTCTGTCTATCACAAGCTGCCTTTAGCCTTTGCTCAATAAGTCTTGCTTTCTCTTCTGTATCGCGAACCAAATCTGGCCCAATGACTCTATGTTCATTCAATTCCATCAAGCAAATCGATGTGCGACATTTTCTTCCGTACAAAGCTTCATACGGTGCCATGCCAATACTAGTCTGATAAATATTGTTATAAACAAATTCCATAAGTGGAAGATACTTATCCCAACTCTTAGAGAAGTCCAAAACACACACTCGCATCAAATCTTCCAGAACCTGGATAATTCTTTTCGATTGTCCATCAGTTTGTGGATGGAAAGCAGTACTAAAGTTCAGTTTTGTACCCAAGGCAACTTGCAGACTCTTCCAAAACATAGAAGTAAATCTGGGATCCCTATCAGAAATAATAGATAAGGGTACTCCATGCAACCGAACAATCTCTCTCACATACAATTCTGCCAACCTTTCCATAGAGTAATTCATCCGAACTGGTATAAAATGAGCCGATTTTGAAAACCTGTCCACAATAACCCGTACTGCATCTTGCTGTTTTGAGGTCAGAGACAATCCAAAAACAAAATCCATTGTGATGTTATCCTATTTCCATTGTGGAATAGGGAGTGGATTCAACATTCCTTGTGGAACTTGATGTTCCGCCTTAACTTGCTGACATACCAAGCACTTGGACAAATACTCCACTATATCTTTCTTCAAACTGGGCCACCAATACAACTGTTTCAAATCCTGGTACATCTTGTTTCCACCTGAATGCGTAGTGAAAACTGTATTATGGGCTTCATGCATCAATCGTTTCTTCAATTCTTTATCATATGCCACACATATCCTGTTCTTATGTAACAACACTCCATACTCATTCACTGAATAATCAGTCTTGTCACCAGTACCGACGGACTGCAAAATCTGCTGTAACCTTGCATCATTCCTCTGTGCAACTATTAATTCATCTCTCAAGATCGGTCTCGCTTTCAACTGTGCTAGCAAGGCTCCATCTGCAGAGATTCTCCATCTAATCTGCTTCAACTGTAATACTGAAATAGATTTCCTGCTCAATGCATCCGCCACTACATTAGCTTTTCCCGGGTGATAATCCACAATACAATCATAATCTTTAAACAGCTCGAGCCATCTTCGCTGTCTCAGATTCAATTCTTTCTGAGTAAGCAGATATTTCAAACTCTTGTGATCGGTGTAAATTCTACACTTCTCACCATACAAGTAATGTCGCCAAATCTTTAAAGCGAACACTACTGCTGCCAATTCCAAGTAATGAGTTGGATAATTCTGCTCATGCGGTTTCAATTGCCTTTATGCATACACTATCACCTTTCCATCTTGCATCAATACACAACCCAACCCTGTTCCTGAGGCATCGGTGTATAGAACATACTCTTTACCAGTCATAGGCTGTGTAAGAATCGGTGCTTCGACCAGCATCCTCTTTAACTGGTCAAAACTTTGCTGACACTTTTCTGACCATTCATACTTAACTCCCTTTTGCAGTAACCTTATCAGTGGAGAAGCTAACACTGAGAACCCTTTCACAAGCCTCCTATAGTATCCAGCCAACCCCACGAAACTACGAATCTCAAGCACGTTCTTAGGTGTCTTCCAATTCACAATCGCTTCTATTTTAGTCGGATCCACCTTAATACCTTCAAAAGATATCACATGACCCAGAAAAGATACCTTTCACAACCGAAACTCGCATTTACTCAGTTTGGCATACAGTTGATGCTCCCGCAACGTCTGTAGCACAATTCTCAAATGCTGCTCATGCTCCGTCTCATTCCTTGAATAAACCAGAATATCATCTATAAACACTACCACAAATTGATCCAAATACGGTCTAAACACCCGATTCATCAAATCCATAAATGCAGCAGGCGCATTAGTTAACCCAAAAGGCATCACCAAAAACTCATAATGCCCATATCGGGTTCTAAATGCAGTTTTTGGTATTTCTTCTTTCTTTACTTGCAATTGATAGTACCCAAAGCGCAAATCAATCTTTGAGAACACACCTGCTCCTCTTAACTGATCAAACAAATCCTCAATTTGCGGTAGAGGGTACCGGTTCTTTACTGTCACTTTGTTCAGCTGCCGATAGTCAATACACATTCGCATGGTACCATCCTTCTTCTTTACAAATAAGGCCGGTGCTCCCCAAGGAGACACACTAGGTCTAATGAACCCCCTATCAAGTAATTCTTGCAACTGTTACTTTAACTCCTTCAATTCAATCGGGGCCATCCTGTAGGGCGCTTTAGACACCAGCGCTGATCCATATACAATCTTGATGGACAATTCCACCTCTCTTGCTGGTGGTACACCACTCAATTCTTCTGGGAACACATTAGAGAACTCTCTTACAACAGGTATATCTTTTACTTTCACATGTTCCCTCTTGCTGTCCAACACCAAAGCCAGGTATGCTTCACACCCTTTCCTCATGCATCGATACGCTTGCATTGCTGAAACCACATTCACAAGGGAATTCGCACCGACTCCCTTTACAATCACTTTATTACCCTTACCATTACTGAGTATCACAATCTTTTTTTTACACTTAACCATTGCATTGTACTTAGTCAACCAATCCATTCCCAATATTACATCAAATTCATCAAAAGGCAACTCGATTAAATCCACTAGGAACACGCTACCCTGAACTTCTAGTGCACAATCCCTATACACTTTATTCACATTCACACTATTTCCCAGAGGACTAGATACACATATATCATATTTCAAACATTCTGCTTTAGGCATCCTTTCACATATCTTTTTAGCACACACATAAGAATGAGTTGAACCAGGGTCTATAAGTGCAAACATTTCCACATCATAGAGTAGAAAAGTACCTGCTATCACCTCAGGCGCATCTTGATCCTCTCGTGCCTTCATTGCATAAGCCCGCACTGGCGCCGCATTAGGCCTATCCACAATCTCAGAATCTGCTGCACCTTTGGACTGGTTACCTCTGCCACGTCCTCTTCCTCTTCCTCTTCCTTTATTAGCAGAAGGCAAGTTTGAACCACCCTTACTCTGCTCTTGCTGATTTCCTGTCATCTCATAAGCATTTGGGCAGTTAGCAAGGAAATGCTCAGTACTACCACATCTAAAGCAAGCACCCGTCACTCTCCAGCATTCTCCTCTATGCCTCTTACCACAGGGAGGACACTCATGTACCTCACTTCTGTTACTAGATGCTCCTCTCCCAGAACCAGATGCTGTAGGAGCTCCACGCTTCTTACCTCTAGCTGCAGAACTGAATACTGATTCCGCAGATGGTGCCATAGGAGAATCTCTTGATCTTTTACCCGCGTGAGAACCACCTCTATTTGCATTTCTCCTCTGTAACCTGTCTCGCTGAGCTCCCAAGGATCTCTCAGCTCTCATTGCTGCCTGAACTATTCGGTAATAACTCACATTCTGTTCAGTAGTTAATGAAACCAACAATGCCTTGATTTCCTCATTCAATCCCTCTTCAAACTGCTGACATCGAAACTCCACAGTCAAAACACCTTTCGGCGCATACTTGCTCAAACGACAGAATTCCTTCTCATAATCCGCTACTGTCATAGCTCTCTGTCTTAAATTCAAGAACTGCTTCTAGTTGGCCTCTTTGTGAGCTTTTGTCACAAACTTGCTCCTGAACTCCTTTTCAAAGAACTCCCAAGTAATAGGATCAGGAAGCATCGAATTCTGCAGAACTAGCTTCCACCAGTCGTATGCTGCACATTGAAGCAGCGACACCACACACTCCACTTGTTGCCCCAAAGGACACTTAATCTCTCCCAAAATCCTCTGTACCTTTTCTAGCCAGTACTCTGCCTTTTTAGACTCATCCATACTAGTACCGTGGAATTCTTCAGCCCCATGTTTTCTCAGAGTTTCCAATGGTGCTTGTGGTGCAGTCATGCGTTCCATAACCCTTGCCATATCTAGCGACATTTTCATTAGAGTTTCCAAAGGACCCTCTGGTATAACATTCCCAAGGCTAGCTGGCCGAGACTGACCAGACTCTGTTGCCTCTACTTCACGAGGATTCACACTTTCAGCTATCTCCTCTCTAGTATTGCGATCAGGATCCATCGCTAACTACACAGAGTACACAAGGACGTCCGCATTAGGTCAACAATACTAACCATAATCGAGCTAAATAATCTCCCAGAAAAGACTAAACCTAAAGCTCTGATACCACAACTTGTGATGCCCTTTTCCCACGTCAGACTAGCTTACCTAATCTTAGTTAGAAAAGGCCGTACACACACATACAAAACACATGCATAACCTTATGAAACCAAAAACAAAAAGTTCCATCACATACGATCATACATCAAACATACTTATACCATTGTTTTGTTACTATTCTTAGTTATCTCATTATCTATTACACATAATAATTATACAAAAGTCTATACAAAATTCCCGAGTAACAAACCCCAAAACCTACACTATCCACTTCCTATTGTTGACCGTCGATATGCGGGTGCGTCCTCCAGTCACCTCTTGTCCGTACCTGCACGGATTAGAGTAAACCCGTGCTAAGCGATAACGCTTAGTGGGGAACACATATAACAAGTAATTTATCACACATTGCATGTTAACAGTCATGCTTAATTAAGAATCACTTCATCAAATTCCATTTCATGCGTAACATGGTTTAATACTATATTCAATCATAAAGCAACATTTACGTATTCACGTATTTACATCACATACTATATTGTATCACATTCATTTCCACTTATTAATTAGTTGGTTAGCCTACAATCCAAAGACGCGGATAACGGGTATCGCATTGGTACCACTCAGGTACTAAAATCTCATCGAGATTACACTTACGCATTGGTACCCTCAGGTACTTAACATCAATCCACTTATAATAAAATCCAGCAAGGATTATTCGCATTGTTTTCGCATTGCGATTCCCATGGAATCAGACACATTAAACGCATGGGGCTGCAGCACTTAACCCTATGGGCATGCCTAACTATCCACTACTTGACTCGCAGGCTTAAGTTGTTAAACATATTATTCAGTTCACATTGATCACTTTTCACATCACATATGTTGATAGCTAACATCACATTCAATTTACACATTTGCATTAGCACATAGCTATACATTTCACTTGCATACTCAATATGTTTCCAAACTCATTCTTCATAGTTAATAATCACATATTTGATTGGATTCAAGAATCATCAAGTAGTATACAATTGTATGTTGCCTAATACACACATAATACTTACTCATAATTTCCTTCATTTCAGCTCAACGCCTTGCCATTTGAAAGGCCAAACACATTAGGGTTATATTGCCAAAACAGGGTAGGTCACGGTCACAATCAATTTGATTGTCACCGTGACATTTTTAAGTCCAAAACAGAATGTAAATTAAGGACAGGTCACGGTCAGAATCAATTTGATTGCCACCGTGACATGTTCCCAATTCTCAGCAGAATGCTACTTGAGGGTATGTCACGGTCACAATCAATTTGATTGTCACTGTGACATATCATATCTTTGCAGGCAGAATGCTTCCTTGGGTACCTCACGGTCACAACCATTTTAGTTATCACCGTGACATACCCAATTCAGCTAGGCAGAATAGAACTCCAGCATACCTCACGGTCACAATCAATTTGATTGTCACCGTGACCCATGCAAGATTCCAATTCCACGTTCAATTCCCATTTCCTTTCAAGGACTTCCAACCCATTTTCCTTTTTAACAAATTAACCCAATTCATTAACCACATACCCAATTGGCACATACCTGATTTCTATCTTGACATTGACATTCACTCATAGCATAAATCATAATCATATTCATTATACACATAGCATGCATATTCTCAAACAACATTTTCACAAAGCACATCTCCACATCCAATATTAAACCTAGCCATACAATTTCATGCTCAAGGCCATTACTTCTCATATACATATGATTCATACCAAATTCATATTCAAGCAAAACAATTTTTCATAGCTATACAACTAGGGTTTGTTCCCAAACCTTATCGCCTTAGCTCCTAATCCCGACGAATGCTCGGTTCTCCTATTACAGCTTTCCCTTTATCCTTCTTCACTTCTTCAGCTAGCAAAACGAGTTCAATTCCATAATTGAACATAATCCATCAATTCTCATTCCAATACCAAATCAAAACCAAGAAGAAGAGTAGAAGATGAGAACAAGCATTTATAATCACTTACCTCTGAAGTCCAACAACTTAACTCTTGAGCAACTTAACAAATTGAACTTGTTAACAATTATGCAATTGATTTAGAGACTAAAGGAACTACTCACATGGAAAGAGGAGGTAGAAAACACAGAAAATGACTCAATCCTCACAAATGGGTCATTTCCCTCCTCAAGAAACTGATGCATGCAAAAGTGGAGGTGGTTTACTCTCAAGAAGCCACATGGATTCCACTCACAAAATTAGCCTCCACCAACTGATTTCTTACCTTATTTTATTCCTAATTAAACCATCATTAAGTGACCTAATCAGCCCTTAAACCATTCCTAACTTAATCTCATAAATATACCAATTAGCCACTAAACTATCCACTCAACTTTCAATCAAGTCCTGCCTTCATTTCAATTTAGTCCAAACCTCACATTCAATTCACATGCATGCCAATTAATATTAATTCTTTTAGGGTACATGTAACACCCCAAAACCGCCTTAGTAGTCTGAGCCTGTCTGAGTTTAAATGTGCCTATCTTTATCTATGTGTGTGTGTACTTGTGTGCATTTTGATGTTGCATGCATGTTAATTTATTTAAGTGTATGTGTTTATGTAAATGTTATGTGAGGAGAGGGGTTTGTTAGTGTGTGTGCATAGGATAGGGAAGTAGGATGTGAATAAGTGATGTTATTTGTGTGTGAGTGAGAGTATGGGAGTAGGGTATGCTTGTGGGATCATTTCCTATGAGAGAGTGACAAATGGCAAGTGGATAGGGTTGAATTTAGTGGGTGATGAGAGAGAGGACAGCTGTAAACCACTTTGGTTCTTCTTCCTTTTCCCGTTGCCTTCCTCTCCCTCACGCCATTTTTATCCTCTTTTCCTTTTCTTCATCTTTCCTTCTCCTTCCTTGCACATTTCTGCTCTTCTCTTCTTCCTTGGGTGATTGTTTAGTTGTGTTGTGTCTCATAAGTTCAAAGGGTGAGTTTAAGTTAGTAATATCTTAGATTCTCCTCTTCCTCCTCTCTAGGTTTGATTTTTAATTATGTGTTAATTGTTAGAATTAAACTTGGTTGTGTTTGATTTATGGTTCAGAGGAGCTTCCTAGAACATCTAAGGGGAAAGAGAAAGCGAGTGGAAGCGGAGCGAAGGAGATCAGGTTTGGGAATATTTGTGTATTTTGGGTATTTTGTGTATTTTGGTGAATTATGCTTATTGATGATATGAATTGGGTGTTTTATCTTCTATGAGTTATGGGTATTGTTTAATTTGAGTTGAGAACCATGGGTTGTGAAGAATGGAGTTGAAATGTGGAAATTTTGCTTGTTTCTTAAAAATTACTAGTTTGAGAACTTTTGGATTTTTGGTTTTGTAATTTGCTGGTTTTGATGAGATTAATGAGTTTAAAGGACATGTTTTGAGTTGTAATTAATGGTTTGATTGAATGATTTTAATTAGAATTGAGTTTTGAAACCAAACAAGTGAGTGGGTGAAATTCTGCAATTTTTGGCGTTGGAAGTGGAAATCCCGACTTTATCGCGACAGAGCTCGGTGATTTCGATTCCACTGCGTGCGCCGAGCTGCGAGCGGCCGGACGTGCACAGCAAGAACTCACTGTCACGATCGCGACAAAGAGCTTCGTATATGGCCAAGTTTCTGTCGCGATCACGTGCCTGGTCGCGAGCCCGCGATAGCTCTTGCGGGTACTCACTGTCGTGAGCGCGACAGTGAGATCTGTTTTATCTCCACGCGAGCACGAGGTTCGCCATGAGTGCGACAGGAGGATAACTTCACCTCTGTCGCGAGCGTGACGACGTCGCGAGTGCGACACCCTCTAGATTTTCTTTTGATTTCTTTTTGTTTTTCGTATGATTTCAATATTTAACCTTCCAATTTGTATCATTTCTAGAATTGTGGATAATATATATAAGTATGAATGCGTAATATGTTTTTATACCATGCATAAAACATGATGTAAACATATGTTGTGGAATGAAATGTGCCTTGGATTATGCATGACCTGCTAGAGTCGAATAAGTGGATAGTTAGGCATGCCTAATAGAGTTATGTGTAGCTGCAGCCATGTGTACGATTTGGACACTGATCAGGTCCCCCGAATGGATCTTCGTGATCTTTCTTTTGAATCTTACCTAAGATTCTATGTGAAAATATTTTGGAACAAGAATAAAAAGATTGTTTTGATACCCTCGGGTATCTATGTGTTATGAGAATATTTATGGTACCTCCGGGTATCTATGTGTACTCGTTATCCACTACCTTGATATAACAGATGCAAAAGTGTTATTGGATGTTATGTATAAGTTCTGAATTATTGCATTTCGAGAATAATATAATTACAATGCTATTATGCGTAAGGTTAATTGATGACATCGTAACAAGTAAATGTGCCATTCGCTTGTAATTATTTGTTAACGCCACTGTGAGTGGCAGTAATGCATTTTGTCTTTTCCCCACTAAGCAATTTCGCTTAGCACTGGTGTTTTATCCGTGCAGGTGTGGAAGGTTTTGGTATGCTCGGTCGAGGCGTGCCGCATCGGGAAGGCCATCACAACTAGGGATCGGAGTTTTATAGTATAGGCTTTCCTGTCTTTTGTATACGATGTAACATTTTGTGTGCCCTATGGAACAGTATTCTTTGGGCCTTGTATATGAAATCTTTTGTAATATGTACAGACTTTGTTTATGAATATATATAATAGAAAGGAAAGAATTTATCCTGTTCAGTACCGCTGCGTTTCTCTTTTATAAGCTTTATATTATCTTTGTATTATCTGTTTACTTGCTGCGATCGAATGTTTTGGTATGTGTAATGTGACACTCCTATCTATCGGGACCCTTCTCCCTCCACTGGGATAGAAGTCTCCATGGTATAGGTTGGGGTGTGACAGTACAAGTCCGACCATGACAACACGGCCCTGTGCTATTGTGTCTTCTGCCTTGCCAGTGCACCATTTTTTCTATTTTTTTGGGATTTTCTGGCAAATTTCAGGCTGCACATCTGATTTTGAAGGAAAAATGTCTGGTTTGAAGGGCAATTAAGGGATTTTTAACTAAAAAACACTTAGAGAAACCTATCTTTTTCACAGGATATAAAAAGAAAGTTACAACAGATTCAAAAGGAGGGGGGTTTTTTGGAACAGTCGTAAAAAAAAAAAACCAGAACTTCGAGAGAGAAAGAAAAAAACACTGTTGAGAGCAACATCAATCCGAAAATCATTCTTGAACCCAAGAAATTGATTCTTGAGGTTTGATTTTTAATTTTCGTTCATCAGTTTATTCAAAAGCTTTAATCCAAACTTTTTCATTTTCATCTCAAGCAAATCGACAAGGAAATCAAAGTTTTCTTCATTTACTGCAAATATCAAATCATATATGAGGGCAAATACTTGAGCTAAATCAGTCTGTTCTCTCTTCTTTCTTGTTTTGCATCCTTAATTTAATCCATATATTTGTATATATTGTATATTATTGTTGTTGTTTGTTTATCTATTGTTGTTCATTTATCATTTGTCGTTTGTTTGTTAATTATTCATTGTTACTTATTATTAATCTTGCTTATTATTAATTTGTTCATGTACATTTGTTATTATTTATTATTAAACATGCTATTGTATATCTTTATTGTTGTATTATTAATATGTTTGTTGTTTATTACTAACATTTGTTAATAATCCGTTTATGATTATTATTTTTTCATTATTAAGCCTAAACTTTCTTACATTCCATATTCTTTTTTTCTTTATCCGTTTGTCACCTGCATATTGTTCCTATATTTGACATTTTACATTGTTAAGTTGTTATTTAGTCTTTATCATTAGCATTTGTTGTCTATCATTATTCTATTATTGTTCCTGGATATTGCCATATTGATTATTGGTTACTGGTATATTAAGATTTATTAATAATAATTAATGTAGTAGGTAATCTAGCTATTAAATCATTAATTATTTGCTGGTTGTAATTAATTTGTGTATTGTTATTATTTCATTTATATGTATATTAATGTGTTTATCATAAATAACATCAACTCAAAATAATTTATTTGCATGATACATAAACATGATTTATAAACTAATAAATTGATTTAATTGATTATTTACATTTAATTGACATAATTGATTATATATGTCTATTTAATTTAATTGGTTGTTATATAATTTAAATAATTATTTAATTGATTGTATTATTATTTAAATAATTATTCATTTGATTAATTCATTTATTTAATTGCTTGTTTATATTATATTATTTATTTGATTTAATTCACTAACATTTCATTTTACTCTTTTTAATTGCCCCAAAATGTGCTTATTTCACCTTGAGTGATATCTCCGAGTGGGGCAGAGGATTGAGAAACTAAGACTTTGTATTTGGGTATGCTTTTCTAATTACCGTTTTTTTTTCCTTGTTATATTATTTTTATATGTTGAATGTAAAAATGTATTTTAAATTTGTCCGTATTATAATTAAAATTGGAATTTTTCCTAATAAAATGGACCAAAGTCCTATTTCAACCATGAAGGGAAAATTATACACATATAATTAACGTGAAGGTAATATTAATAAATGATACCTACCTCTTGTAGCACAGAAACTCGTTGCAGAAGCATCTACCAAGATTCAATTTGTTTTTGGTCACTGGTCCGGCTTTTATCCACTCGGGATAAGAGCAACTTGTTCACAATCTAAATGCCCCTGAAAATTAAGACAGAAAACTGTGAGTGGGAACGAGCAGCCTTGCGGCATGTATGTTTTCTCGTTACCAAATTATGAGGACCTCACCTCTATTTATAGAGGTCCTAAAGGCTAGAGTCTTAACCCTAGTCTAACTCAGAATCCTTTCTGAGATAAGATTTGGTAAATAACTCAATTTAATCTAGATAGGAACTCAATCCTTTATAGAGTCATGGGCGTATCCCAACTCTATCATCTCCCACTCGCACATAACGGAATACATTCCAGTCTTAATCTTCAGTTATACTGGCAGATAGATTGTGTGACCAGCATACCTCGAGAGCACTAGTGCTATACACCTGTTAGGGATATATAGCGTCTCGAAAAATAAGATCCTCTTCTTCATGTATGCCTAACCCTAGATTGCCTTCTCACATTCACTGTTTTAACTCATGATCTCATAAAATAATTTTCGTGTTCACTATTATGTTTCTACTCAAAGAAACTATAATAGGCCGGCTAGTAAACCACGAAACTTTATAAAAGTGATCAGAAGGCTATCTTCCCCTCTTACTGTATGCCATCCATCATGATTCAACTTGCTTTTCTAGTTAGATCCGCCAGGCCTAAATTTTTCCCAGACCTCTTGGAAACTAACTAAGCTAGCCACATTGAACCATACTTCGGGGATAAGTTAAAGGTTCTAAGGGTCGAAATATAAATAGGGTCTCACAATAGGGAAAGTTGAGATCAATAATATTATTAAATTCCCATCCCTGTGATCATATAAGCACACACGGTATAAAACATGTGTTATGGTATTCTTTCCTTCCCTTAAAGGAGCGCATGTCTCACATTTCAATAATGTGTATATCAAAATACCATACAGAAGCGTAAGGTTGTGATGCACCGAAGCACCCAACTTTAGTCCGCTTACTTAAGGACTACTTCTGGCTTTTTAGACAGAATATGGTAGTTACATTTAACTTACCATCGGATTTCGTACAATCCTTATTTTTGGATCTCAATCCAAAGCATACAACTTTATGTATGTCTTTATCTCGCACCTTAATAAGACTCATCTTGTAATTTCTGCTAGACGGCACTTTTATTTTGAACAGGCTCTCGAGCATTCTCATATGTTCAAAAATTGCCTCATCTTAGTGTTTGCCAACTCATTGACAAAACTAAGGTAAACACCCTTGTGAGTGGGCTACTTCTCTGTCCGACATGCTCAAACTCATATCAATAACAGTAAATGTTTACACATAAACATTCACACTCATGTATTGCCATCAATGAACTTTAGTTATTATTCGCAAATAATAACGTTAAGGGATTATATAAAATATAACAGTACCAATTAGATTCTATGCAAACCTCAAGATCTAATGTGTTTCTTAAAACACATCTCTCATTACAGGTTTACTCAACGGATCTGCATGCGTAGAAACGTACCGTAAGTTCATTTCTCCTCGTGCAATAATATTTCTCATGTATTAATACTTAATGTTGATATGTTTAGCTCCAATATAAACTATCAACGACTGACTGTCACTGATACCTTAAAGACAGTTTTTCTTAAATGGCTCACAAACCATTTTAGCCAAACTATCTCCTGTACTGCAATTGAGGAAGTGACAAATTCAACTTCCACTATTGATAGGGCTTCACGGGTTTAATTCTTGTTACTCCTCGAGATGGCACTCTTGCCAAACAAGAATATAAACCTAAGGCGGATTTCCTCTCATCCACATCTCCTACCCAATCAACATCTCTGTATTCTCTCAATGCAGATCATTTTCTTAATAACAGAGAGAATAGGCTGCAATACCTTTAAGGTATATAAGTATCCTTTCAATTGCTTTCAATGTGCTTTGCCTGGGTTAGATTGATATCTATTTGCCATGCCCACTGTATAGCATATATCATGTCTTGTATGCAACACTGCATACATAAGACTACCCATGGCACTGTCATATATAGAACGCTCCTCATACGTTCAATTTTTTCTGACCTCACAGGACACACATCTTTACTAAGAAACTGATTCTTGGCAATGGGGTAATCTATGAGTTTGCAGTTTTGCATATTAAATCGCTCAAGGTCTTTGTTGATATATTTCTCTCAAGAAACAGACAATAATCTTCTCGAATGATCTCTTGAAATCTGAACTTCAAGAATATAATATGCATGACTCATTTGCTTTGTCTCAAAGTTGGACGATAACCAATCTTTGATTTCATTTATGTACCATTTATCATTCTCAGCTTTAAAGTATGTCGTATACATATAATGCCAAAATGATAAATTCATCTTCAGAGCTTTTACAATAAACACAATGATCTTCATCAATCATGCTAAACACGTTCGACATGACTGTATGATGAAGTTTCAAGCACCATTGTGTTGAAAACTGCTTAAGGCAATAGATTGAACACATCAATTAGCAAACCTTATGTTTTGCTGCCTTTTTCCGATGAAATATATAAATAATTTCATCCAATTCTCCATTGAGAAAAGCAATATTTTCATCCTTTTGATGAAGCTCTACGTTCAAACTCGCCACTATGGCTAGAATGAACCTTATGTACGTAAATTTTACAACAGATGAGAAAGTCTACTCATAGTCAATCTCTTTCTATTGTATGAACCCCTTAGCGACTAGCCGAGTCTTAAATCTTTCGATACCTCTTTCAGCCTTTTGCTTTATTTTGAGAATCCATTTATTCCCAATTTGTGTCCTTCCAGCAGATCAACTAGTTCTTAAACATAATTTGATCTCATGGATACCATTTCTTCTTCCATTACTTTAGTCCATTTTTCTCTTAAATGGGCATGAAAAAGCCTTTTGAATATTTTTATGCTCTTTCTTATCTCGTGGGATAACTAAAAGGGCTTCGTTCAAGCCTTCAATTTTAAATTATCGGCATGAAACACTTATCCTTTTAGATTTTTGCAGTTCTGAATCTTGATAAACATGTCTCATATATTTATCGTGATTCACAATGCTCTCACTGGGACCATGTTCCATACTCCCACTGGAGTCACGAATACTTCATTCTTTGACTTCCACTGGAGTTAAGAATGCTCCCACTCGAATCAGGTCTCGAACATCCGGATCTTTTGGAGGATGAAGGTCTTAACCTTCTTCCTCTAACTTCCTCCCACTCGGATGGAGTGATCTTGATAGTTCTTCTTCCTGAGATTAATCAAAAGTGAGATCTCAATTCACTTCGCCCAACTTTGAAAATTCATTTTCTTGACAATATGACGTCTAATGATTCAAATTCTGTCATTATGCTATTTTCTTACTTACCCACGAAAATGTATCCTCTTGATACTTAAAAATATCTCACATAGACACTCTTTTCACCTCTTGGTCTCAAATTTACCAAATTGAGGTATCATGAACGCAAGTATTACAACCCAAAAGTTGTAAATGGCTTAGGTCAACTTGTCGACCGGTTCACAACTCATAAGTTATGATAATGACAGATTTAGAGGGCATACGGTTCAGAACATATGTGACAGTCAATAAAATATCTCCCCGATAGGAGATAGGCAAGTTTGCCTCTGTTATCATAGATCTAACCGTATATAGGAGAGTCTAATTTCTCCTTTCCTCAACACCATTTTGTTGTGGATTTCAAGGAATGAACAACTGCTATTCAATCCTTTTTCATCACATGAAACTTTAAATTTATCTATAAGATATTACTAACCTCTGTCAGTTCTTAAAGCTTTAATCTTCTTATCTAATTGATTCTCAGCTATACTTATGTAAGTCTTGAAGCACCACAATGCTTTTGACTTGTGAGAAATCAAATAGACATGACCATACCTAGTATAGTCATATATAAATGTGATGAAATAGTAGGCCCCATGCCTTACCCTCACATTCATTTGACCACATTCGTCAGAACGGACTAACTGCAATGGAAATTCGCTTTAGTTCCTTATTCGAATGATTTTCTAACTAATTTTTCCTTTAGGCAATGCTTACATGTAGGTAATTAAACCTCATTTAAATCGCCTACTAAACCTTCTTTGACTAACCGACTCATTCGATTTTGTCCAATATGGTTTAATATAGCATGCCATAATTTCACATTATTCTCATAACAATGTGAAAAATAATAAATTAAAGGAAAATAGTCATGGTCCACATCCATAACCAGAATAAAAATCATTCAAGCATAAGCGTACACTATTATCCTCAAAATATAAATTGAAAACAAATTTTAATAAGTAAGAACATAATCTAAATTTTATAACAAAGGTATCTCGATCCCTTGTTATACTGTCCATTTGTTCTAAATCCATCACCCACAAAGGATGAAATTCAGAACTAGATACATAAATTTCACTAACTCTTGAGTCAGAATAGTGTATCTTTTTAGGCACAATGCATCTCTTGCATAATGCCATTTCTGTAGGCAATTGAAACATTTCACTCTTGAATTGTTTATCACCTTTTTGCCTTTGGACCTTTTGTGATTCTATTCCTTTTGCTTTTTAGGCTTTCAAGCCTTTTCTTTATCCCTATTGATGAAGCTTATTTTATTGTTCTAATGAGAACTCATTCTATTAGAACAGGATTGTGCCATACACACTTTGATATTGACCTTAATCATTGTCAGACGGTCCCTTTTAAACTTCAAATGACAAGCGACATCCTTAAATCCCTTTATGCTTATCCATATGAGTTAGTTGCATCTACATATGCTAACAACTCTTGGGTAAAGAACGGATAACAGTTTGGACCTACTGCTCATCAGTCACTTATGACTAAGTTCACTAAGCTCACTTTTCCTTTTTCATCTCTCTTAGATGTTTTCGCGTCGAATAATCAGACTTTTTCTAACATGTATCAAATTTGATCGTCAATGATCGGAGCTTATTCAGTCACATCTCTGAATTTCTCCTACAAAGTGATCCACAGATCCATTGCATTTTGATACTTGCGAAATGGCTTAGTGATATCATCATCCTTTTGCACATAGCAAGATGATTCGAGCTGTGAAATTCTGCTTTTCAATGCCACACAGGCATCTCGGTCCTGCCTATGCTGGGCTATACTACCATCCTTATATTCAGCCATAACCGAACTTAAAGATTCAAGAGCCTCTTGCTCTTTAAGCACATACTCGATCTTTGTATTCCAAATTTCATAATTGTTACTTGGAAGCAGCATCCATTAAGATCCTCTGATCTCAAATGGAATAATATTGCACATTTTAAAGGAGATAAGGCAACACATGCAATTTATTATGCCACTGAAATAATAACCTAGTAAAATTTTCTATTAGGCTCAAATTCGAAAAGGCTACTTATAGTATCCAATTACCCTCTAAGTCCTAATGTCCAACCTTACAGGTTAAAATTTCATGCATAATAAATCTGAATTATTGGATTATCAAGTTCTCAAACTTATGAGGGGATCTTTATTAAGCCTTTACTTAATAAGCATGCAATTATTTTACTCATAAAATATCACAAGGCAATTAACAATTAAAATAAACTCATTTATTATAAAGTTAAATGCCATCATAATAAGTAAATAAACACATTTATTTAACCAAAAATCCAATAATCCCAAAATAAGACACTCATGTCAAATATTAATAGGAAACATAAATCCTATTTTAATAACAACAAATGCCAACTCAAATTGACACTTATGTCAACTATTATTGAAGTACAGATTTCATTAAATCTTTTTAGTTATTAGGATTATATCTTTGACCAATTTCATCAATTCATCAGACAACTCATATGTCCATTGATGAAGCCATGGACGATGCGCACTCCGTCCATTTCTCAATACCATCACAGATTTTTAGTGTTGCTTCTGAACACTTCCCTTTTTTGGAAACTCTGACCAAAACTCAGACCACTTATTCAAATGCACTCTTGCATTTGTTCTCATACATGTACTTTATGATACACTATTGCATCAATGTCATCAGCTCAAATCTTCCTTTGCATTATCATGTTACTTATTGATTGCACTCTTGTAATTCTCAAAGCAACTTATGCGTTTCTTAAGGAAGAACCGGTGCCCTTATTTAAAATTTCTATAACATATTATAGAAAAATTTATACACTCATGTATAAATACATATAATTGAAACGTATTTCAATCAACAAATAAGGATAGAATCTCAAAAAAATTTTCAAAATATATTAAAAATTAATCGAATGCAGAAAATACATTTTCTACAATATTTAATATTCTATTTTGAAATTAAACACATTTAAATCTCAAAAATTAAAAAATATATTTTCTGGTCATTAAAAAATTTTGAAAACATGACCAAAAAATTAGAAATAATTTAAAAAATAAATTTGCAAAAATCGGAGCTGAAATGGTGGTCGAAAGACGCCGCACGTGCCAACACGCGCCGACGAGGGAGTGAAAGACGTGCTCACGCGCGACACGTGCGGCCTCCAACTTGACCTGACACGTGTCACAACCACAACATGCCACATGTCAGCATGTCACGTGTCTGAATGCTATTAGTCCACCTAGTGCCCACGTGGCACAGTTGACACCACGTGTCGGCGTCTCATTGGTCCACGTGTCACACGTGACACGTCAGCACCGACACGTGGCTGACCTCTACCTGACACATGTCAAAACCTTATTGGACAACGTGGCACCCGCGTGGCACCTTGGTACACGTCACCGCCACATGGCATGACACGTGTCATCCATGTGGCAGTGTCTTATTGGACCACGTGTCACTCAGGACACGTCAGCATTGCCACGTGGCAGACCTCTGTCTGACACATGGCAGTTCCTGATTGGGCCATGTGGCACCATTTGATTGGGACATGTGGTATGACCACAGTCATCCACGTGTCACTCTATTATTGGTCCACGTGTCTACCCCTCTTAGCTGCTACGTGGCATGGCCTCAGCCATCCACGTGGCGTTCAGCGATTGGGCCACATGTCAGCATGACGCATCACAGCTGACACGTGGCGACGTGCGTGTGGGCCACTGCCCACGCGCACTCGCCGAACGTATGCGGCTCGTGTGGTCCACACGCCGCCTTCCCTGCCGAATCTGACGCTTCGATTTCGGCTGGTGGGGGGTTTTCAGGGTCTGTGAATTCAATGGTGAGGTCAAAAATAAAAAATCCCAACTTTTAGTTAGCCGTTTAGAACACTCATGCTCGTCCCCTCGGGTTTCGGTGTACACATAAACGAAATCGAGCCGAAATATACACGCATATATATTTTTCGCACAAAAAATTAAATTTTCGTTGTGATTAATGCATCCCAGATCTAATAATTTTACACATAAAATTTTAGATCTATTTAGCCACATGCTAGGACGTAAAAACCACGGCTCTGATACCAATTAAGGGAAAATTATACACATATAATTAACATGGAGGTAACATTAATAAATGATACCTACCTCTTGTAGCGCAGAAACTCGTTGTGGAAGAGTCTACCAAGATTCCGTTTGTTTTTGGTCACTGGTCCGGCTTTTATCCACTCCGGATAAGAGCAACTTGTTCACAATCTAAATGCCCCTGAAAATTAAGACAGAAACTGTGAGTGGCAACGAGCAGCCTTGCGGCACGTACGTTTTCTCGTTACCAAATTATGAGGACCTCACCTCTATTTATAGAGGTCCTAAAGGCTAGAGTCTTAACCCTAGTCTAACTCAGAATCCTTTCTGAGATAAGATTTGGTAATTTAATTTAGATTAAATAACTCAATTTAATCTAGATAGGAACTCAATCCTTTATAGAGTCATGGGCGTATCCCAACTCTATCAAACCAAATAAAATCTCACTTTCAAATGGGGAACTAATTTTCATAAAATGGGATCACTCATCCCGATTTTCTCAATTAACACCCAAAAATAGTTCTCCAATTATTTTTAAGTTAATAAAAAGGAACCAATGTTCCTAAAAATTCAATAAGTGACCCAGTTTATGTATGGCATATTTTACTCCTTTTTGAAGTATTTATTTACTTATTCATTTTGGGCCCTTGTAATTAATTTTTTGGGCAAATTTTATTCTTGTAATTTATTGATTTCTTTATCGCTTTATTTAATGCTTTCCAATGTGATTAAAATGAGCTTTAAATTCAATGCGTAATTATGTGAGATGAGAGGAATTTCAATTTCTTAAAACTCATTTATAAACTTAACTTGAGTCATTAATAAAAGTAAAGTTCTGAACACCTTCTCTGGTTTAAGACCCCCAAGGTTAGAGACCTTTCCTAATTTCTTATAAATTAGGTGGCGACTCCAAACTACCTCAATGGTGCCTAAAGGCATCGTGAGGCTAGATGATCCTTTCCAATATTCTATTGGGAAGGAGGCATCCAAAATATCTCAGGATGCCCAAGATCAAAATGATGCGAACCAATCCCTCGAGCCCTAAAAGTGGGTCTCGCTAATGAGGGCCTTTGCTAGGTTTGGCACGCATCATAGTGGCGACTCCACTGGGGATGATTGAAACTTTGCTTCGAAGTGACTTAAGTTAAAATTATAATTGAGTTATTAAGAATCAAAAATTCCATTTCTAATCAAAATTGCATTGCATCCACTAGAGCCTTAGAATTATGTTAGTTAGTCCCCTATCTACCCTGGTGCATTCCTAAAACACGACCCTACTTTCACTTATTTTAGGGAAGTGCAAGGGATAATCACCAGCCCAAGCCTCGTACCATCAAATGGTATATCAAATAGAGACCCGATTGGTCACTATGCTCGTGATGAGCTAGACCTATTGGTAGGGACCATGCTTGGGTAGACCTAAAGTAACACCGCCCTTGACCAAAGCTCATGTAATGGCACTAAAAACTTCCACTAGGTAATATGCTCCTTAATACGATGCTTGTTTTGTGGGCCTTTTTGTATTAAACCAATTCAAACATATTAATTGGGCACTCATCAAAGGCTATCATGCCCCTGTGGGCCCATTTTTAGTTTGTTTGGAAGGTCTAAATACATAAAGGCCAAAATCCATATGTATGTGCTTTAAATTAAGAGTGTTATGTTGCTGGTTGCTTGCCACACATCATGCCCACCCATTGGGTTCCCCACTAACCCATGGGTTAAGCTCACCTAGGAAAGAGACCGCACTACCTTGTGTGTCGGAGTAACAAGGTTGGAAGGATCTACTTGCTTGTATGTGGTTGTCTATATTACATCAACACGACCATGCATCTCTAAATTTCATTCATACATCATGCTAATAATTTAAATTTTTTGGCCATTATAGGAACGAATTAGTGGTCTAGAGGTCTAGACGGTCGATTGGTAAGGATAAACTCATTCTTCGAGTCAATAGAGCGAGTCTCGTATTGGAGTTCAAAATCACTGTCGGACAGCACCGAATCTTTGGTTTCAGAATTATCACTAGACATGTCCAACCTAGAGTTAAATGCCACCCAAGATGTGGACAGGAGGGTCCAAGAAATAGAGCGTAGGTTTGAAGAATTTGAGCGAAGAATGATGACTATAATGGGCAACCTGACTGCTGCTCTAGTACCTCCAGCGGGCCAACAACCTGCCGTTCCTATTGGAAGTCAGGCCGAATAGATTCTGATCAGGGAGGCACCTTCTGTAGCAGTTGTGGAACCACCTTCTGTTGTTGAGCCTAGAACATTTCTAAATGTTGAGAATAGAAGAGTTGGGGAGCATAGGCCTGAAGAGGATTTTGTGGAGGATGAACCTGAGGAATCCATGTCAGTAAGAGCCAGATCTCCTAAAGAGGATGCTACCCTGAAAAAGATAAAAGAGAGAGTCGAGGTGATGACCCGTTTGTTATCTGCAGGAAAGGGGATAAGCCAAAAGACCGGGATTTGGATGATGAGGAAATGCTCCCTCAGAGGTTTAAGATGCCCGATTTGCCCAATTTCGATGGCACCTCAGATCCGTCTGCTCATATCAAGCAATACACTCTTGTAATGAAGGGGACAATGCTTACCAAGACACAGAAGATCGAATACTTCTGCCTCAGTTTAACTTGGCCTACCATAGATTGGTACCATGGTTTAGACAAGAGGGTGAGAGAGGATTGGGACTTGTTAACTGAAGAGTTCTTCAAACAGTATGACTGTAGCACACGGATGGAGGTCACTTTGAAAGATTTGGAGTTGTTCTAATAAAGGCCTAATGAGTCACTCCACGAGTATCTTACTAGATGGAGAAATTGGTTAATGGAGATGAGGAGGAAGCTAGATACCCAAGATCATATTCGATTGGTCATCCAAAATGTGAGTTCATACCTAAGAGAGGGATTGAAGATGAAAGGGCTCAGAGATTGGGAGTCTCTAAAGGATATAGCTATTAAGGCAGAAGGGGAGTATTTGGCGAAGAAGGCAACCCAAGACAGTTTTGTTAGGAAAAACTTCAGGAACTAATCAGGGAATAGATTAGCTGGTGCTGGAAGTAGCAGCAATAATAAGAGTGGTGGTTACAAAACAGCTGAGTTCTCGGCCACAGAAGCTAACCAGGGTCAAAGGTATTACTCGAATTTGGGCTGACCTCTATCTTGGGTTCTGGAGAGGTTAATGAAAGAAGGACAGCTAAAACCTTTAGAGCCGAGGCCAGCTAAAACCCAGGGTCAGTTGGGACACAGGAACAATCAGTTTTGTGCTTATCATCAGCATACAGAGCATCTGACCGGCTTCTGTAGAACTCCGAGAAATAAAATCTAGGATCTCATTGACAGTAAGCAAATCACAGATCTGAAAAAGAGGGACAAGAGAAAAAAGCCTGGTAACTATGCAGCAGTGCCCCCGCTCGCATTCACGATTGGATCCAATCTGCCTGAAAGATTTATGTTGAGAGATTTGTACGGCATCGATGCCAACACTGCTATCACACGCCTCCACGAGGTAAGTGAAGAAGGGCTTACCGTGGTAGTAATTGATTGCTGGTCCACTGATGAAAGTGGAGACGAAAATAATGATTTCCCGACTCGTGGAGATCAGAGGAGGAAGAAGGGAAGAAGAAGAAGAAAAAAGTTTGAGTAGTAACTCGGAGTGGAAGGGTAGCTCCAGCAGTTGAGAGGCCACAAGATCCAATAGTAGGCCAAAAGGAAAAAGAGCCGGAAGACGATCCAATAATAAGACAGCTGAAAAAGATGCCGGCTCAAATTTCAATATAGGATCTATTAAGGCAGTCTCTGTTGCATAGACAGAAGATAATGGAGGCTTTATGCAAGACAACGGTGGCCACAACCATATTGCCCACAGAGTTGCTGGATGTAGTAAAAGGGGTTGCTAGGGAAAACGTGGTATTTACAAGTGCTGACTTGCCAGCAGAAGGACGCAATCATAATCACCCTTTGTACATATGGGCTCAGATCAATCAGAAGCATGCTACATGTGTCATGGTGGATGATGGTTCATCGATTAATGTATGCCCACTGGTGGCGATGGCAACTTTTGGTGTAATAGATGACATGCTAGCTAAGTCTGATCTAACAATCATGGCTTATGATAACTCACGGAGGCAAGCTTCTGGGACATTTAAGACGGTATTCAAGACAGGGTCGGTGGAAACTGAAGTGGAATTCGTAGTCCTGCCTATCCCCGCCAACTTCTCAGCCCTCTTGGGAAGGCCTTGGTTCCATAAGTCGGGAGGAGTCCCCTCTACTTTGCACCAGATGGTTAAGATTCCTCATGAGGGGCAGGTTGTGACTATAGGGGCTGCGAGGGAGAATCAAGTCTCAATATTTGAAATTGCGAGACAGCCTTTTAGTGGGTTTCACGTTGCTGTGATAGATGGAGAGGAGCATATGGAAGGAAGCCCTCAGGTGCTGAATATGATGAAGAGGATGTCGTTCCTCCTTGATGCGGGTCTGGGCAAGAACTGTCAGGGGTCACCAACAGTAATTGCCACTAGAGGTCAGAAGGATAAGAGGGGCCTTGGGTATGAAGGTGCAGCAAAGAAGGGTAAGAAGTCGGTCGAGGGAATCCCTCATATTAGCGAGAGCTTTATGCTAGCAACTGCAGTGTCTGCCTACATGGGGGAAGCAGAGCCTCAGTGGGTCGATGGGAGGATTGTACCGGGATTTGAGGTCTTCAGTGATGTCTTCGATTGGGGCATTGGATTGATCAAGCCAGTAGAGGGTTTTTGGGATGAAGAAATCATGACTAAGGAGACAGTTTGGGACTGCGAGGCACCCGAAGAGATTATCACTGAGAAGCTTATGAATGTTCAGGTAAAAGGGAAAGCAAAGATGGAAGAAGCCATGCAAGGGGTTGCTGCAGAGCCTCCAAAGTGCCAGATTGATTCAGGACCGTCTGCTTCGACAGTTGCGCCGGCAGGAGAGGAGGAAGAGAATAGTATAGATTTTCTTTTTACTCCTGAACATTTTAATGATGTTAATAATGTTTACAATTCTATTAATGAAATGAACAATTTTGCTTACTTGTGTGATGTTTCTGATGATTTTAATATGCATAATCATGATCATAATTCATTCATATTTGACATTAATTCAACTGATGCTACCCCATTTAATCTTGGAACCTTGAAAAACCCGAAAGAAATCTTGATAGCATCTAATATAACTCCTGAAGAGAGAAAAATTTGAGAGAATATTAAGAAAACATGAAAAAGTCTTTGCCTGGACCTATGAAGACATGCCTGAATAGATCGGGAGATCGCAGAACACGCCATCCCAACATATCCAGATCATAAACCTATCAAGCAGAAACTTAGAAGGCTCAGACCAAAATGGGCAGATAAGGTCAAGGAGGAGATTCATAAACAGATTGAGGCCAAGTTCTTAATTGAAGTGCAGTACCCAACATGTTTGGCCAATGTTGTCCTGGTAGCCAAGAAGGATGGTAAAGTGCGCGTATGTGTAGATTATCGAGATCTGAATAAGGCCTGTCTGAAGGATGACTTCCCGTTGCCTCACATAGACGTGTTAGTAGACAATGCAGCCACTTGCATGATGTACAGCTTCGTGGACGGTTATGCGGGTTATAATCAGATTCTTAACAAGATAGCCGGTCGAATTAAAACAGCTTTCATCACAGAATGGGGGACGTTCGCTTATAGGGTAATGCCTTTCGATTTGAAGAACGCAAGTGCAACCTATCAGAGAATGGCAACAAGGATTCTAAATGACTTGATTCACAAGGAGGTAGAAGTATATATGGATGACATGATGATTAAGTCGACCACCAGAGAAGGTCACTTTGGAGCCTTGGAGAAGTTCTTTCAAAGGATTGATAAGTATAACCTTTGCCTTAACCCTAAGAAGTGCATTTTTTGAGTTACCTCTGGAAAATTTCTTGGTCATGTAGTGAGTCAGAGGGGAATTGAGATTGATCTAGACAAAGTCAAGGCTATCCGAGAGATGCCGGTGCCTCAGAAGGAAAAGGATGTCAGAAACTTTTTGGGTAAGTTGCAGTATATCAGTAGGTTTATCGCCAAGCTAACTTCAATTTGCGAGCCAATCTTTAAGCTACTCAGAAAGGACCTACCTGTAGTGTGGAATGAAGACAGTTAGAAAGCTTTCGACACCATCAGGGAGTATTTGCTAAATCCGTCGGTTCTGAGACCACCACAGCCAGTCAAACCACTTATTCTTTATTTGGCCATAGAGGATAGCTCTGTAGGTGCTATGATGGCTTAGGAGGATGAGTTTTGAGTGGAGTTTGCGGTCTATTACCTCAGTAAGAAGTTCCTTTCCTATGAGGTCAAATACACAAAAGTAGAAAAGATCTGTTTAGCGATAATTTGGGCCTCCAAGAAGTTGAGACACTACTTTCACTCTTACAGGGTACAAGCAGCCGCGAAGCTGAATCCTCTCAGATACTTACAGGAAGCTCCATCCTTGCTTGGAAAAATGGGGAGATGGTTATTGCTGTTATAAGAATTCGATGTTGAATTTGTCACCCAGAAAACCATTAAGGGGCGCGCAGTGGTGGAGTTTCTAGCTCCAAAGAGATTCGTATGAATTTAACTTCCCGGATGAAGATGTGGCAGCTATCACGGTTCAAGGTTGGCAGTTGCACTTTGACGGGGTTGTAAATAGCGAGGAGGCAGGAGTAGGGATTATTCTAATAACCCCGAATGACAACAAACTCCCGTTAGGTAAGAAATTAAGATATAAGGCCACCAACAATGAAACTGAATACGAAGCATGCACTTTCGAGTTAAAAGTATTGATAGCCTTGGGGGAAAAAATGTGGAAGTATTTGGAGATTCATCGCTGGTGATTAATCAAATTAGGGGTGATGGGCTGTTAAAGAAGTGCGACTGATCCCAATGTGAAGTACTTAAAAGATTTGAGCGATCAGTTTGAAGCTTGCACCTTTCACTTTGTTCCTAGAGACGAGAACCTGCTGGCCGACTCGCTTGCAACTTTGGTGTCGATATGGGATAATCCAGAGGGGGTGGTTATGAAGCCAGTGCTGATTTCAAGTTCTGAAAGACCTAGCTTTGAGTCCAAGTCAGTCATGGAAATAGAAGTTATGGATGGAAGGCCATGGTATCACGATATCAGAAATTACTTAGAAAATGCGACATTTCTAGAAGAGGCTACAGAGAAAGATCAGAAGTTGATACGTAAGCTGTCTACTCAGTTCATCTGCATAAACGGGGTGTTGTAAAAGCGACAAGCCGACGGTATCCAACTGAGGTGTCTGGATGAAAAAGAGGCCGAAAAGGTAATGGAGGAAACTCACGCTGGTGTGTGCAGAGCCCACATGAATGGTTTAATGTTAGCCAAGAAGATCATGAGATAAGGATTCTACTGGCTCACCATGGATACGGACTGCTCGAAATGCGTAAAGCAATGTCAGTTATGCCAGCAGTACGCAGATTTAAGGCACATGCTGGTTTCAGAGTTACACAGTTTGACATCACCTTGGCCGTTCGCAGCTTGGGGGATCGCCATTATCGGAGAAATACATCCCACGGCCTCCAATGGACATAGATTCATCATAGTTGCTATTGACTATTTTACCAAATGGGTAGAGGCTGAATCTTTTAAGAAAGTTGATGCTCGGGATATGGCAAAGTTCATTGAAAAGAACTTGATACGCAGATATGGCCTCCCACATCATGTGGTATCCGACAATGGAGTCTAGTTCATGGCTGAAACGAAGAAGTTGCTTCAGAAATACAGTATCGAGCATAACAAGTCCTCTCCATATCGTCCTCAAGCTAATGGGGCAGTAGAAGCCGCCAATAAGAACATCAAGAGAATCCTGGCCAAAATGGTGAAGAACTATAAAGATTAAGCGGAGAAGTTGCCTTTCGCACTCTGGGGTTATAGAATGACTGTCAGAACTTCCATAGGGGCCACGCCGTATTCTTCAATATACGGGATAGAAGCAGTACAACTAGTCAAAATAGAACTCAGGTCATTGAGGGTAGTTATGGAAGCTCAAGTTCCAGAAGCTGAGTGGGCACAATAGCAGTTGCAACATCTGAACATGCTGGATGAGACCAGGCTGAGAGCCTATTACCATAATCAAATCTATCAAAAAAGGCTTGCCAGGTCATTCGGGAAGAAGTTCAAGAAATACCCGTTGAAGGAGGGAGATTTGGACTTCAAACAAATGAGACCGGGTGCACCGAACATTAGGGGAAAATTCAGACCAACGTGGGAAGGGCCTTTCCTCCTCAAAAAGCTATTATCAAAAGGAGCAGCTATTTTGTCAGATAGCGATGGCAACGAGTTCAAGGAGCTAATCAACATTGATAGACTCAAGAGGTTCCATGGCTAAATGTAAGCATCGTGTCCCGGAGCGGTCCGGATCAGAGGTTACCCTATGATGAAATCAGTGTCCGAGCCTGTATAAGGGGCTGGATTTGGAGGTTTTAGTCCCACGTTCCACGAGAAATGAGGTTTTTTTTATCATTCCCGGGCAGAGGGGGATAAAACAGAGGTTTTTCGAGTCAAAAGGATTTTTTCCCTCCACAGACAGCCTGCCCGTCTGTAAAGTCAGCCCGTCGCTTCGAGTCACCGACGGCTTTGTGGTATTTTCTGACGCCCGTCGGAAAGTCACCGCCCCTGTCAGAATGCCGCCTGGTTTCCTGGAACACGCAACCGCTCTGACGCCCGTCGGTGGATGTGGCAGGGCCGTCGGACGAATCCTTGTGTCAGAAGGATTCTTCCGACGGCCGCCCCTATACACCGACGCCCGTCGGTCGTCTCTGGCTATATAAGTTCCGGATTTTCACTTGAAAAGGGTTGGAAAAATTTTCAAAGGAGGAAACTCTGCCTAATTTCAAGCAAATTTTCTCTCTCTTCCAATAAAACACAATTACAAAAGAAATCTATCTGATCAAGGGTCAAATCAATCAAAAGGAACTAAAACTAATTAGTTTTCCTTAGATTTTGACTCCAAAATCGATCTTGTGAAGGGTTGAAGAAGAAATAGTTCATTCTCTGTCTTTAATCCTTCATCTTTGGCTTCTCGGGGAACGCGCGAGGCTCTAATCACCACGAAAATCTCACCCAAAGCGATTATCTGAGGGTAAATATTCCGGATTCTTCCTCCATTTCATCTCATATTATTTCATAAAGTGGATTTTTTTGATATCTGTCATTATTTTTCTTTTATCTTGACTCTCTTATCTCCCTTTTGGATAAAATCCACTTTTTTAACTTTGAAAAGGTCCTTTTTTTTTCTCTCTCCGTTCTGTTTTTCGGAGACAGTGGTGACCGACGGGTCATCTTTATCACCGACGCCCGTCGGTCACCCACCTACAGACGCCCCTCCTTGAGTGACAGACGGACATGTCGGTTACCTTAACCGACGCCCGTCGGTCAGCTAAGGAAGGCCGTCGGTGGGTTCTGTCTCCATCCTTTTAAGTCGTTTTTCATCTCTTTCAAGTCTCCTTGACTTCTTATATGTTAATTTTATGTATATTAACATCTCTTAACTTTCTATGAGTGTATATTATTTCTCTTGGACTATCCCGAGTTGGAGCGGCTGCCTACCATATTTGGAGGACTTCATCCGGTTTAGTTTCCCAATCTTCCTAAGTATTTCCTTCATTTTTTTATTTATTGATCATTTTATATGTATGGATGTACTCCTTTCATATCCCGTTGATGTATAAAAATGACTCAATGTTTTATACTTAAATAAAATGAGGTTTTATGTAAAATGCAAAAGGGTCCAAAGCCCCATTTTTATCCAATAAAGATCATCACAAATAAAAATCCCCAATTTTAATAATGATGCATGTGAGGACCAAAGTCCTCAAAATAAGCAATGCCCCAATTTATGCATGATCCGCACATTTACGAAAGGGAGTTGTATTCCGCTCCTTGTATTATTGTAATCTATTGCTTTCATTATCTATTTGATCATTTATCGCTTTCAAGATGTGAATAAATGCGCCTTTTAATCAAACTGCATAGTGTGGAGAGAGAGCGAATTAATGATATTAAAATTTGATCATAAAATAATTGAGTTAGAAATAGATGAGAAATCCCGGACACAGCTCTGGTCTTTGGGCTCAAGAGGTTAGAGGTCATCCTTCAAGATACTTCTTGAGTCACGAGGCTTTAGCGCTAATCCTAGGCTCCTTAGGGTGAGGAGTTCACCTTCCATGATCCCTCTGGCTGGCCCAAAATGGATACCAAGCGCAGTCTTAGGCCCTCTGAGGCGAGAGAAACTTTCCCAATGTTCTATTGGGTGGCGACTCCATGAAACCTCCGTGTTGCTCAACATAGATGCACTTGCGATTCATCGCAAGCTGTCAACGGACCCGCAAATGCCCCGATCACCCATGTGCGGGCGGTTCGAAAGGGCGGCGCTCGGGATCCGGCGCGCGTCACAGTGGCGACTCCGCTGGGGACGTTTATGGTTCGAGATTTCGATTCGAAAATACCTCTTTTAACATTTATGATTAAAATTTAATTCATGAATTCACTTTCTCTCAAGTTTGCATTTGCATATCATTAGAGCCTTAGAATACGCTAGTTTGGTCCCTCTTTTAGCCCCGGTGTGTTCCTGAAGCACCTCCTCATTTTCACTCAATTTGGGGAAGTGTTAAGGATAATCACCAGCCCAAGCCGTTCCTCAATGGTATATCAAAATGGTGACCCGATCGGTCATTACGCTCGTGATGAGCTAGACCCATCGGCAGGGATCATGCTTGGGTAGCCTTAAAGCAACATCTCCCTTGTCCAAAGCTCATGTAATGGCTGTAGTTACTTTCCACAGGTGAAATGAACCTTAATTCCATCCTTGTTGTATGGATCCTTATGTACTGGGTGAGTCCAAATGTCTCGCTTGGTAACCTAGCCAAAGGCTATCATGCCCCGGTAGGGCCATGTCGAAATTTATGGAACGTCCAAATACATGACGATCATTATCCATCCGCTTGTACATTAGCATAGGAGTGTCATGCTGCCGGCTTTTCGCCGCGCACCATGCGCGCCCATTGGGCCCCTTGTTGACCCTTGGGCTAATCCCTTGGGAGAAATAAGGGCGGAAGGACCTACTTGCTTGTTTGTGCTCTGTAAGTGTTGCATATCACGACCATGCATTATACCTGCATTTCATGCATCATGCCTAATTTTTTGTCCCTGCAGCCATCATATATCTGCCCAGGTGGACTAGATCACCAACCGAACGACTGATCCGAGTTCCTACTCCCGAACTGTCAGATAGAGAAGGTCTACCAGAAGTCTTATCAGAAATCAGTGGTACAGTATCTCAGATGGCAAACTCGCCTAGGGGGGAAGACGCCACCAGGGCCATGATTGCGGAAGAAGTGGGCCGCCGTTTTGAGGAATTCAAGGGTAGGATGATGAATATGTTGGCCACCTTCGCACAGCAGAATGCTCCACAAAATCCTCCTCCTCCTCCTCCAGTGAGATAGAATGAGCCTGAGGAAGAAAGGGTTGAAAGGCGAGAAGAGCCCGTTAGGCCGCCCCCGGTAGTGTTAAGATCAGTGGCCTCGGGAGATCAGGGAAGAAGGCCTGCGCTGAGAATTGATGACGATAGAGATATCGAGGATGATAAGGGTGAGCATGGTATCTGAGAAGGGGAAGGCGCCTCGAGCTGATGACTTTATTCTGAACAAAATGGAAGAGAGATTTGAGGCTATGGCTCGTATGATAGGCAGAGCTCGTGGGATGAATCCGGAGGATAGGGAGTTGGATGGAGAGGACCCGATCCCTTAAAACTTCAAAATGTCGGATGTGCCGAAGTTTGATGGTACTTCTGACCCGACCGCACATGTGAAGCAATATTCTCTGGTCATGAAAGGGACCACGTTATCCAAGAAGCAGAAAGTAGAATACTTTTGTCTGAGTCTAACCTCTCATGCCATTGACTGGTATCATGGCCTTGACCGCCGCACTAAAGAAGATTGGGATCTGCTCACTGAAGAGTTTTTGAAGCAATATGACTGTAATACCAGAATGGAGGTGACTATGAAAGATCTTGAGCTACTTCAGCAGAAGACCGGGGAGTCTTTCCATGATTATCTTACCAGATGGCGGAACCAAGTAATGGAGATGCGCCGAAAGCCTAACACCCCGGATCAGATTCGTCTAATCATAAAGAACGCAAGCCCGTACTTGAAGGAGGGATTGAGGATAAAGGGGTTAAAGGACTGGGAATCTCTCAAAGATATAGCCATCGAAGCAGAGGGAGAATTCTTGGTTCGGAAAGCTAACAATGACAATTTTGCCAAGAGGGCTAGGCCAGGTCAAGGAACTAGCAGGCCGGCGGGTCCCAGTAACAGCACTAGAAGAATGGGGGAAGTGTCTGCTACTGAGGTAACCACCCAGAGGAAGTTTTCAAACTTGGGGAGACCATTATCCTGGGTCTTGAGGAGGTTAATGAAGGAGGGAAAATTGCAGCCCTTAGCTCCTAGACCAGCTTTGACACAAGGGAAGCCTGGACACAAAGATAATGAATTCTGTACGTTTCACCAGCACTCAGGCCATATCACGGATAAATGCAAAGCACTCCGACACTCTATCAAAGACTTGATTGATAGCAAGCAAATCTCTGACCCTGAGAAGAGGGAAACTGAGAGGAAGCCCGGCTATAATGCCGTACCACCACCCGTGTTCATGATCGGATCTAGCTTGCCAGAGTGGTACGTGCTACAGGATCTGTATGGAAGAGAGAAGTTTGCTGCTGGTTATCCCAAAAATGGAGAGGGGAAGGAGGTTGTAGCGACCCTGGATTGCTGGTCTAGCAGTGAAAGCGGTGGAGAAGCCGAGACTGGAGAAGGATTGAACCTTGATTTGTGGGGCTCCGATGGGGATGAAGGAGAGATAGGGGCCGTAACAAGGAGTGGAAGAGTGATTCCTGAGATTATGAGGCTACCTAAGCCAGTGCAGCCATCAGCAGAGAGAGAGCCAGAGGAGAATTAGATTGTCAGACAGTTGAAGAAAACTGCAGCTTAAATTTCCATATGGGATCTGTTGAGGCAATCCCCCTCTCATCGACAGAAGGTAGTAGAAGCTTTGGTTGAGGCCACGGTCGCCACCACTATCTCCCCGTCAGAGCTGTTGGGTTTAATTAAGGGAGGATTCAAGGAGAGATTGGTCTTCTCTGATGCCGATCTACCTGTTGAAGGCCGCAACCACAACTGACCCCTGTACATTAAGGCCCAAATTAACTGTAAGCACACCGCTTGCGTTATGGTGGACGACGGGTCTTCTATCAATGTGTGCCCTTTGATAGCTTTGCAAGCTTTTGGTTTAAACGAGGATATGCTCAGCGGATCAGATCTGACTATCACGGCTTATGACAACTCGAGGAGGCAAGCCTCAGGAACCTTTAAGACTTTAGTCAAGACGGGACCTATTGAAGTGGAGGTTGAATTTGTAGTTCTGCCCATACCCGCTAACTTCTCTGCTTTGCTTGGGAGACCCTGGTTTCATAAATTAGGGGGAGTGCCATCCACACTGCATCAGATGATAAAATTCCCACACGAAGGGGAGGTGGTGACTATTAGAGCGGCCAGGGAAAACCAGGTCTCAGCGCTGGAAATAGCCAATCAGCCGTTTAGTGGCTTCCACGTGTCCATGATAAGAGAAGAGTGCGGGTCAGTGGATAGCCCAGCTGTGGTTAATATGATGAAGAAGATGCATTATCTTCCTGGGGCGGGTTTAGGCAGAAACTCCCAAGGACTGTAGACCGCAATCACCACTCGAGGGCAAAAGAACCGGAAAGGCCTGGGGTATAGAGGTGGCTTCGGCAAGAAGAGGATGACAGACAAGATCCCCCACATTTCAGAGAACTTTATGCCAGCATCCTCAGTTTGTGCATATACTGGTGAAGACGAGCCGCAATGGGTAGATGGGAGGATTGTCCCTGGCTTCGAGATCTTTAATGATGTGTATGACTGGCATGTCGGGTTCGTCAAGACTGCTGAAGACTTTTGGGATGAGGAGGTCATGACTCAGGGTTTCACTTGGGATAGATGCGAGCCTGAAGAGGTTATTACTGAAAATATGATAGCTGCCAAGCTGAAAGGGAAGCAGAAGATAGCAGAATTAGAGCTGAAGATGGGAGATTTGAGGATTTCCTTCGACATGCCTGAGGGGCCTCTGCTGAATCAGGAAGCTAGTGAACAAGCTGCAACAGCATCAACATCGGGAGTGGCAAAAGAAGACTCTAGCTTAGACTGTCTTTTTATTCCAGAACTCTTTTATGATGTAAATGATAACTATAATATTATTAATAAGATAAACGATTTCTCTTACTTGTGCGATGTTTCTAACGATTTCAACATGCATGAACATGATCATATTCCATCAATTTTTGACATTGATTCCACTGATACAACGCTTTTTAATCTTGCGACCTCGGAAAATCCGAGAGAAATTCTAATAGCATCAAACATAACTCCTAGGAGAGAAAAAATTTTGAGAGAATAATAAGAAAACATGAAAAGGTCTTTGCCTGGACCTATGAGGACATGCCGGGAATTGATCGAGAAGGGGCAGAGCATGCTATCCCAACTTATCCAGATTACAAGCCTGTGAAACAAAAGTTGAGAAGGCTCAGACCAGAATGGGCTGACAAGGTTAAAGAGGAAATTCGACAGCAGATTGAAGCCAAGTTCCTCGTGGAAGTGCAGTATCCTACATGGCTGGCAAATGTGGTCCCTGTAGCAAAGAAGAACGGAAAGGTCAGGGTATGTGTGGATTATCGAGATCTTAACAAAGCTTGCCCTAAAGATGATTTTCCACTACCCCATATCGATGTATTGATAGACAGTGCCGCCAGCTGCGCGATGTATAGCTTTGGAGATGGATATGTACGATACAACCAAATCCTGAACAAAATAGCTGATCGGGTCAAAACCGCTTTCATCACAGAGTGGGGAACCTATGCCTACAGAGTCATGCCTTTCAGCCTAAAGAATGCAGGGGCCACTTACTAGAGGATGGCGACCAAGATCTTAAGTGACCTGATCCATAAAGAAGTAGAAGTATATGTTGATAACATGATGGTCAAATCAGCCACCCGGGAGAGACACTTTGAAGCCCTGGAAAAGTTCTTCACCCGGATCGACAAGTATAATCTGCGACTTAACCCCAAGAAGTGCATCTTCGGAGTGACTTCAGGAAAGCTATTGGGACATGTCGTCAGTCAGAGGGGAATAGAAATTGACCCGGACAAAGTGAAGGCTATCAGGGAGATGCCTGCGCCACAGAAAGAGAAGGATGTAAGGGGTTTCTTGGGCAAGCTACAATATGTAAGCAGATTCATCGCCAAGTTAACGTCGGTATGCGAGCCCATTTTCAAGCTCCTCCGAAAAAATCAGCCGGTAGTGTGGAACAGCGACTGTCAGTTAGCTTTTGATACCATCAAAGATTATCTCATGAATCTGCCAGTTTTAAGACCTCCATGTCACTCCAAGCCACTAATTTTATATCTGGCCATAGAGGACAGTTCAGTGGGCGCCATGATGGCTCAAGAAGATGATTTCGGGGTGGAATTTGCAATTTATTACCTCATCAAGAAATTCCTGGCATATGAGATAAAATATGCTGAGGTAGAGAAGATCTGCTTGGCGGTAATCTGGGCCTCCAAAAAGCTGAGGCACTACTTTCATTCGTTCAAAGTGCAGGCAGTTGCTAAACAGAATCCTTTGAGATACCTACAACAAGCGCCTTCTTTACTCGGGAAGATGGGTAGGTGGTTGATACTGCTCCAAGAATTCGATGTAGAGTATATCAGTAGGAAAACTATCAAAGGGAGAGATGTAGCTGAATTCTTAGCTAATCACCCTATAGAAGGAGAACTGGTTGAGTACAACTTCCCAGATGAGGACGTCATGGCCATTACAGTCCAGGGGTGGCATATGTATTTCGATGGGGCCGTTAATAGCAAAGGGGCAGGCATAGGTGTCATTTTGGTAACTCCGGAAGGGGAAAAGTTATCACTGGCTAAGAAACTGAGGTATAAAGTTACTAATAATGAGTCTGAGTACGAGGCATGCATCTATGGATTAGAGGCTCTCCTGGCCTTGGGGGCAAAGTCTGCAGAAGTTTTTGGAGACTCGTCTCTGGTGATTCATCAAGTTCGCGGGGAATGGTCCGTTAAAGAGGAAAGACTGGTTCCGTATGTGAGACACCTTCGTATGCTAAGCGGCCAGCTCGAAGCTTGTACTTTCCATTTTATCCCGAGAGACGAAAATCAATTAGCCGATGCACTTGCAACGTTGGTGTCCATGTGGGACAACCCAGAAGGGGTGAGAATGAAGCCGGTGCTGATTTCGAGTTCACAGAGGCCCTGCTTTGAATATGAGCAGGTGATAGATGTTGAGGCCACTTACTATGATATCAGAAATTACTTAGAAAATGAGACATTCCCGGAAGAATCCACAGAGAAAGATCAGAAGCTAGTGCGCAGATTGTCCACTCAGTACATCTGCATAGATGGGATGTTGTATAAGCGACAAGCCGACGGTGTCCAATTAAGGTGCTTAGACGAAAAGGAGGCCAAGAAGGTAATGGAGGAGACCCATGCCGGGGTGTGCGGGGCCCACATGAATGGCTTGATGCTAGCAAAGAAAATTATGAGACAGGGGTTCTACTGGCTCACCATGGATGCGGACTGTTCAAAGCATGTAAAACAATGCCATTTGTGTCAACAGTATGCTGATTTAAGGCACCTGCCAGTGTCAGAGCTGCACAGTTTGACGTCGCCTTGGCCATTTACAGCGTGGGGGATAGACATCATAGGAGAGATACGTCCCACGGCCTCCAATGGACACAGGTTTATCATAGTTGCCATCGACTATTTTACCAAATGGGTAGAAGCTGAATCTTTTAAGAAGGTGGACGCTCGAGATATGACCAAGTTCATTGAGAAGAACCTGATATGTAGATATGGTCACCCTCATCATGTGGTGTCTGACAATGGGGTCCAATTTATGGCAGAAACGAAGGGGCTACTTCGGAAGTACGGAATTGAGCATCATAGGTCTTCCCCGTATCGCCCTCAAGCTAATGGGGCAGTGGAAGCCGCCAATAAGAACGTCAAGAGAATCCTTGCCAAAATGGTGCAAAACTATAAGGATTGGGCGGAAAAGTTGCCGTTCGCCCTTTGGGGTTATAGGACGGCTGTCAGAACTTCTACAGGGGCTACACCATACTCTCTGGTATATGGGACAGAAGCAGTATTACCAGTGGAGATAGAGCTCAAGTCATTAAGGGTGGTTATGGAGGCCCAAATTCCAGAAGCTGAGTGGGCGCGGCAGCGGTTGCAACACCTAAATATGTTGGATGAGAGCAGGCTGAGGGCCTATTACCATAACCAAATCTATCAGAAGAGGCTTGCCAGGTCGTTTGGGAAGAAGGTTAAGAAGCACCCTTTGAAGGAAGGAGATTTAGTCTTTAACCAAATGAGACCAGGGGCACCGGATATCAGGGGTAAATTCAGACCCACCTGGGAGGGACCTTGCATCCTTAAAAGGCTATTGTCGAAAGGAGCGGCATTTTTATCAGATAGCGATGGCAACGAATTCAAAGAGCCGATCAATGTCGACAGACTCAAAAGGTTCCACGGCTAAAGACCAAAATAAAAAAGAAGAGAATAAAATGCCCTGCAAGTCGAAAACTGAAAAAAGGCGGCTGTGCTAAAATTGGGCGCCTCGACAGGGTGAAAACCGAAAAAAGGCATCCTGTGCAAAAGTTAGAGGCATGAGAGAAAATGTCCAATCGTGAAAACCCGAGAGGGCCGATCGGTAACAGGAGTTGATGCTGTTAAAATTTGGTTTCATGTATTAACAGCGCGTAAGCAGCTGAGTAAATGCCGAAACTGATCATGTATGCTGAAATTACATGAAAATATACACAAATTTGTGAAATAGGATGAATATTATTCTTTTCATTTTTGTCATTTCTCAGTTCTGCATTAAAAAGAAATGTAGCACCAATAAAAATACATATGTAAGGCTAAGCTAAGTCCTGCTGCTGCTCTCGCCAACCAGACGCTTGAGCCCTCGAGTTCTGTTATCAGATGCTGGACTGAGGATCCACTTCTTGTACTCGTTAGTCGAAGACACGGAATAATTGCCAAACCTCGGGATAACAGTCTTTACGGGTAGTCTGCCCCACAGCTCATGATATCGAGAAGCAAACGCAGCCGAGAGAGCTCCTCCTCGAAAGGACAGGGGAACCCTCACTACTTCTTGGGTCATCCCGAGCTGTCGTGTACATCGAGAGGTGATGCAGAAGGTGGCCTGGCGGAGGCCGCAGAGAGGAACACAGCCCGATGGCCCATCAATGACCACGTGAAACAATGGGAGCCAAGCAGACGTAAAGTTGATGTCGTCATCTGACAGCTCGCCAAACCTGGTAATGCCTTCACCAGCGGTGACACACCCATACAGTCGTCGATGCAGCAGGAAATGGCTCGGCGAGTACTGTGGAGTGACTCGGGGGGGTGGCTCAGACAGCATTTTCAGTTTCTCCTGCAGCCAGATCTGAAATAAAAAAAAAAGAAAGAAAGAGAAAAGCCGCTGGAGTAAGTAGGATTTACTTCAGGCAAAAATAAGGCGCAGGGTTGTGTGAAAATCCGAAAGGACGCACCTCCCGCTAAGAAAAGCTATTGTGAAAATCCATAAGGGACGCACTACCTTTGAAATAATGACGTACCTGGAGCAATAAGGGGCTCCCGGTGAAAGTTGTGGTGGATCCAGAGCTCACGGCGTCCAAGCCCAGAATGGTTTTAGCCAGGATAAGTGGTAGGGGTGATAGTCCCAGATGAAAGTCGCCCAAGATTCCGAACAGACGAGAGTCACCTATCAAACCTCCTGGAACAACAGTAAGGAAGTTCACCATGCAGAATAAGAATATGATGCTTACCCGATAGGTAGGGATGTCGGTGAACTGATCTAGAGCCTCGATCAGTGGTCCCAGGGAAAAGGAAGAGCCCGGAGGAATCAGCCGGACGGCCTCAGAAGTAGGTACGCCCAGGGCCATGGCTACATCCCGGGACTGGAACAGGCCGCAGCGGGGGACACAAGGTAGAGCGCTAGGAGGGAACCGAGCTCCCAGAATGGAAGCTAACTCTTCAGGCAAAGGGCACAGTTCCTGGTAGGTGAAGCGAAAGACGTGAAACCGGGGGTTCCAAAAGTGGGTCGCCGCCAGAAGGAGGTTCTGGTCAATTTTCACCCGGCACAGATATTTCAGCCCAGACAAGGAGGAGAGGGCGCCTTCTCCCCAAGTATGTTTGTCATCTAAGATACGATGCATCCTTTGGGCAAGAGGGGAAGACATTTTGAGAAAGATGAAAGGCTCAAGATATTGGAAAATAAAGAGACAAAAGATCAAAATTTTGTAAGATTTTATAGGGAAGTGTCACCGACGGCCTGCCCGCCTCTCTACAGAGACGGTCTGCCCGCCTCTCTACAGAGACGGACTACCCGCCTATCCAGAGAGACGGCCTGCCCGTCTGAAGGAAGTCCACCTGGCAGACGCATACGTCAGCATTGCATTCATCACGCGCATTAACTCGAATTCACTGCGTGACAGACGGCCTGCCCGTCGGTTGCTTGTACAGACGCCCTGCCCGTCGGTCACAAAATTCTATATAAGGGCGAGTGACAGACGGTGCAAACGCTGCTGTCCCTTTCATTTCTTCTCCCAAACCGTTTTTCTTTGCGTTTTTTTGGCGTTTTCTCAAGCATTTCTTCATCTTTTTCGCGATTTCTTCATATTTTCGCATTTTTTACTCACCGGGCACTTTGATATTTATATTTTCTTCAGTTTCTACACTTCTCGCGACTACAAGTAAGTAAATAATTACTTTCTTTTGAATTTAATTTATTAATTCATTTCTTCTTCTTTCACCTTTAGAAATGTTTAGAAAATTCCAAATACTTTAGGAATTTAGGGGGAATGCTGCCCATTTTATATATATATATATTAGTTTAGTGCAATTAAACCTGAATTTTTGCATGATCACATAGAAATAGAATTTTTTCTATAATTTTGGTGCTTTAGAACTACCTTTTTTTAGCGCACCATTCTGTGCATGTGTTGCTTTTGCGGCCTGAGGCCATTATTTTGTATTGATTGGGGGCACACTCTTGCCGGGGTGCATCCCATTTACATGCGTGTATTATTGTTGAGGCCCGAATCCTATGTTTTTGCCTTTTCTTGCAGGAGGTTGGGCATACCCCTGCCGGGGTGCTGCCCAAATTTTTATTATTTATTCAAAAAATTGAGTATTTTCGTGCATAATGCGCGCCCCGGGACCTAGAAAGCCCATTCTTATTCACTTTAATTATTTCCATGCTGATTGTATGTTTGCTTTTGCCATGATGCGTGCGAGATATTTTAGCTACTTCCTTAGACAGGACGTTTGCTCTTTTTGTTTTTCATTAATTCTTTATTTTGGGCCGCTATTGCCCCGGTGAGGCCTAAATCGGCCTTCACCTTGAAAATAAATTTAAAAATATTTGTTTTGCGATTTTCGATATTTAACCTATTCCTTTTGCAGGATGCCTCCTAGACGTAGAGCACCGCAGGCCCAGCCCGAGCTCGTAGCTCCGGATTGGATGGATGATGAGTCGGCTCAGAGGTATAGAGCGTTGGCTCAGGTAGAGTTTCGGGCCAGTCGTTTTGTGTCCCGCCCATTTCTAGAGGCCCTAGGGTTGGCCCCGGAGTTCGATCTACTTGCCGAGGGTGCTGGCTGGATGGAGTTTCTTGAGCCCTCCTTCCAGACGTTTCCAGAGGCTACTCGCCAGGTCTTGGCCACTCTTCGCTACACCGGTTTTCAGAGTGCAGACACCGACCCAGGGGTGGTTCAGTTTTGGTTCGACGGCGACCACTTCAGTATCACTAGGCAGAGATTTGCTCAGGCCATGGGGCTCCCTATGGAGGAGGGGGTTGAGATCCCGCGGCGAGCTGTTAGGTGCCCCCATTGGGTGGCTATTGCCCTACCGGGAGTGCTGTATGATCACGATACAGCGGAGAGCACCGTATTAGTGTCTCAGGCACTCGGGTATTTGCACAGAGTGCTTTCCAGTTCGTACCTCGGTCGGGCTGGTAATCCAGGGTCACTTGACGCGGCCGAGATCTGGAGCCTCTGGGCCATGGTGGCAGGCCAGCATCTTAACATTAGCCACGAGATCTTGGCCAACTTGACCAGAGTCGGCAGAGGATTGACGCCGGTGGTGATGGTAGGAGGAGTCATCACCCGTTTGCTTTTGAGGTTGGGGGTTAACCCCGAGAGATTGAGAGGACCCTTGCCGGAGGGGATCCATGTAGACGCCGCAGCGGCAGTGCAGATGGGGATGATCTCCCAGATTCCAAGCCAGGCGGAGGCCTACAGGGTGTTGACCATCCATGAGACCCGGCAGATGTTCTCGCTTCCACCCTTGGGTGCAGATCCTGATCACCCGGAGCACCCGGAGGAGCAGCCTCCACAGCCCGAGCCTCAGCCACAGCCCAAGCCTCAGCCAGAGCCTCAGCCACAGCTCGAACCTCAGCCAGAGCCCCAGCCTCAGTCGGAGCATCAGCGTCCTCAGCCTCCTCAGCCGCAGACGGTGCCTCCACCACAGCAGCAGGAGCCACCTAGGACCCCCTCGGACTTTGACTTCGAGATCATGATGGACGACCTCTTTGCAACTTCACAGGCATCCAGAGCGCCGACTCTAGTCCCATCACCGAGCGCCAGGGTACAAAGGTCTATCCATGGGCCCTCCGAGAGATACCATCCGTACTCCCGAGGCGACCCAGGGGCATCCACCTCCTCGGCACCACCACCAGAGCCAGCACCGCAGCAGCTTGTGCAGCCGGACTTCCCTCAGCTCCTCACCTTCATGTTTACAGCCTTGGAGCGGCGACATGATAAGAGGGATAGGGCTATCCACGAGAGGTTGGATCGCCAGCAGGCTGCCATTCAGGAGCAGTCCCAGTCGGTGGAGCGTTTAGCTCGGGAGCAGGTGGGCTACATCGAGCACGCGACTCGGGAGCAGACTCGGGCCATGGATGCCTTTAGGGATGAGCAGGTTCGGGTCCTGGAGGCTTTTAGAGGGGAGCAGATGAGGATGATTGAGCAGATTGCTCAGGGGCAGAGGGAGTTGAGGCAGCAGCTCGCTCATGATTTGAGGACGTCATAGGACCAGGCGTCTCAGAGGGTCGATGTGACCCTACAGATGATTGATGAGTCACTTGACTCTCTGAGATCCCACGTCCAGGCAATGGAGGGGATTCTCCTACCTCTTTCTCAAACCATGAGGGAGTTTAGAGAGCAGACGGAGCAGAGCTTAGAGTAGAGGAGAAAGGCCGCCAGCGAGCAGACCATTCAGTTGAGCCAAGTCTTCAAGAAGTTGGGAGAGAAGGTCTCTGAGACCTTAGGGTTTATGAGCACCTGCACCCAGCCCTTCTTGGACGGTTATGCTCAGAACTGGTTCAGGCAGGCCCATGATCATGAGGCAGGACCCTCCGACACGTCCACCTCCACCTCCGCCAGAGACCGTGCACATATCGGATGATGAGGATCCTGACGAGCCCTCAGACTACACACCTCTCTGATCTTTAGGGAGTTATTTTTGTATCTTTTGTACATTTTTTATTTCATATATGCACTGTACAAAAAAAATGATATTTCTAGTGAAAACTTATTACCTCATTTTGTGTCATCATTCAATTGTTTAATCGCATTGCAGAAAGTGTATGTTCTCGTATTTACTTATATATCAACAAAAAATGACAAAATATGACAAAAATGATTAATAACAGCTCAACGAGAAAAAATGAATGAAAAATAAACATGGCATAGCAAGTAAAGCAAGATCATGCCATCAGTATACAGGCTAAGAGATGACCACTCAAACATGAACTAATAAAATCTTTTATCACACAGGTACAGAGAAATACCGATCTAAGCACAGACATCGATTAAAAAGATCTCTTTTATAACGAGGAACCCAGCGGAGTTTCCATACACCAGATCGAAGTCGTGGTTGGAGCATACCACACTTCACCAGATCGAAGTCGTAGCCAGAGCATGCTGCATCTCACAGATCGAAGTCGTGGCCAGAGCATACCGCACTTCACCAGATCGAGGTCGTAGCCAGAGCATGCTGCATCTCACAGATCGAAGTCGTGGTCAGAGCATACCGCACTTCACCAGATCGAGGTCATAGCCAGAGCATGCTGCATCTCACAGATCGAAGTCGTGGTCAGAGCATACCGCACTTCACCAGATCGAAGTCGTGGTCAGAGCATACCGCACTTCACCAGATCGAGTCGTAGCCGGAGCATGCTGCGTCTTACAGATCGAAGCTGTAGTTGAAGAAACACTGCTCTTCACCAAACCGAGGTCGTAGCCAAAGCATGCTGCATCTCACCGGATCGAAGTCGCGGTCAAAGCATACCACACTTAAAACCGGGGTCGTAGCCAAAGCATGCTGCATCTCGCCAAATACCTACAGGTCGAGATAAGACCGATGGAAGTATCTTCGCATCGCCGAGCGGATCGAGACAAGGTCCACCTGGCAAAAGGCACAAAGGGTGAAAAGCCGTCGCAGGTACGCTTCCTTTCTGACCTTTCTCTGAGTTTTGGCTTATCTAGGCGCTTGTGCACTAGTTGCTCCAAAACTGGGGGCAACTGTAAGCACCGTGTCCCGGAGCGGTCCGGATCAGAGGTTACCCTATGATGAAATCAGTGTCCGAGCCTGTATAAGGGGCTGGATTTGGAGGTTTTAGTCCCACGTTCCACGAGAAATGAGGTTTTTTTATCATTCCCGGGCAGAGGGGGATAAAACAGAGGTTTTTCGAGTCAAAAGGATTTTTGCCCTCCACAGACGGCCTGCCCGTCTGTGGAGTCAGCCCGTCGCTTTGAGTCACCGACGGCTTTGTGGTATTTTCCGACGCCCGTCGGAAAGTCACCACCCCTGTCAGAATGCCGCCTGGTTTCCCGGAACACGCAACCGCTCCGACGCCCGTCGGTGGATGTAGCAGGGCCGTCGGACGAATCCTTGTGTCAGAAGGATTCTTCCAACGCCTGCCCCTATACACCGACGCCCTTCGGTCGTCTCTGGCTATATAAGTTCCAGATTTTCACTTGAAAAGGGTTGGAAAAATTTTCAAAGGAGGAAACTCTGCCCAATTTCAAGCAAATTTTCTCTCTCTTCCAACAAAACATATTTACAAAAGAAATCTATCTGATCAAGGGTCAAATCAATCAAAAGGAACTAAAACTAATTAGTTTTCCTTAGATTTTGACTCCAAAATCGATCTTGTGTAGGGTTGAAGAAGAAATAGTTCATTCTCTCTCTTTAATCCTTCATCTTTGGCTTCTCGGGGAACGCGCGAGGCTCTAATCACCACGGAAATCTCACCCAAAGCGATTATCTGAGGGTAAATATTCCGGATTCTTCCTCTATTTTATCTCATATTATTTCATAAAGTGGATTTTTTTGATATCTGTCATTATTTTTCTTTTATCTTGACTCTCTTATCTCCCTTTTGGATAAAATCCACTTTTTTGACTTTGAAAAGGTCCTTTTTTTTTCTCTCTCCGTTCTGTTTTTCGGAGACAGTGGTGACCGACGGGTCATCTTTATCACCGACGCCCGTCGGTCACCCACCTACAGACGCCCCTCCTTGAGTGACAGACGGACATGTCGGTTACCTTAACCGACGCCCGTCGGTCAGCTAAGGAAGGCCGTCGGTGGGTTCTGTCTCCATCCTTTTAAGTCATTTTTCATCTCTTTCAAGTCTCCTTGACTTCTTATATGTTGTTTTTATGTATATTAACATCTCTTAACTTTCTATGAGTGTATATTATTTCTCTTGGACTATCCCGAGTTGGAGCGGTTGCCTACCATATTTGGAGGACTTCATCCGGTTTAGTTTCCTAATCTTCCTAAGTATTTCCTTCATTTGTTTATTTATTGATCATTTTATATGTATGGATGTACTCCTTTCATATCCCGTTGATGTATAAAAATGACTCAATGTTTTATACTTAAATAAAATGAGGTATTATGTAAAATGCAAAAGGGTCCAAAGCCCCATTTTTATCCAATAAAGATCATCACAAATAAAAATCCCCAATTTTAATAATGATGCATGCTAGGACCAAAGTCCTCAAAATAAGCAATGCCCCGATTTATGCATGATCCGCACATTTACGAAAGGGAGTTGTATTCCGCTCCTTGTATTATTGTAATCTATTGCTTTCATTATCTATTTGATCATTTATCGCTTTCAAGATGTGAATAAATGCGCCTTTTAATCAAACTGCATAGTGTGGAGAGAGAGCGAATTAATGATATTAAAATTTGATCATAAAATAATTGAGGTAGAAATAGATGAGAAATCCCGGACCCAGCTCTAGTCTTTGGGCTCAAGAGGTTAGAGGTCATCCTTCAAGATACTTCTTGAGTCACGAGGCTTTAGCGCTAATCCTAGGCTCCTCAGGGTCAGGAGTTCACCTTCCATGATCCCTCTGGCTGGCCCAAAATGGATATCAAGCGCAGTCTTAGGCTCTCCGAGGCGAGAGAAACTTTTCCAATGTTCTATTGGGTGGCGACTCCATGAAACCTCCGTGTTGCTCAACATAGACGCACTTGCGATTCATCGCAAGCTGTCAACGGACCCGCAAATGCCCCGATCGCCCACGTGCGGGCGGTCCGAAAGGGCGGCGCTCGGGATCCGGCGCGCGTCACACTAAAGACAATAAAAATCAAAAGAAGAGAATAAAAGCCCCGCAGGTTGAAAACCGAAAAAAGGCGGCCTTGCTAAAATTGGGAGCCTCGTCAGGGTGAAAATCGAAAAAAGGCATCCTGGGAAAAAATTAGAGGCTTCAGAGAAAATGTCCAACCAAGAAAACCCGAGAGGGCTGATTGGTAACAGGAGTTTGATGCTATCAGGATTCGTCCTAGGAATGAATGTAGCTTTGCCTTTTGAATTAGCATTAAATGATGATCATGTATACTGAAATCATACTGAGATGTACACAATTTTGTGAAATAAAATGAAACTGGATTTATTCATTCACATTGTTTTCTAGTTCTATTTTATAAAGGAATACATTGCTCAAAATGTTTACAAATCTATACTAGACCCTACCACTACTCTCGCCGGCCAGATGTTTAAGCCAACTGATCCTATTATCAACAGCGAGGCTAGTCACCCATTGTTTATACTCTGGCGAACTAGTAAAATCAGAATCTTCAGCCCTCGGAATAGTGGTACTCAAGCGTAGCTGCGCCCAAAGTCCGCAGTAGCTAGTAATGAATGCCGAAGATAGGATCCTGCCATGAAAAGCTAGTGGGCGAGTCACAATAGTCTGACATTCCCCAAACTGGCGAATGCAGCGGGCTGTGATGCAAAAGGAGGCCCTACGAAGCCCGCATAATGGGACACATCCCGAAGGCCCATCTTGGGTCACATAGTCGAGGCGAATCCAAGGGCTCATAAAGCTAATATCTCCGTCTGTCAGGGTGGCCATCCATACGAAGCCCTTATGAGGAGAGTCGAACTGATATGTTCTCTGTCTGTGGAAAAAGTGCACTAATGAGTACGCACTGATCACCCTAGGAGGGGGTTTCGCCAACAATCTTAGCTTCTCTTGCAGCCACACCTAAAAAAAAAAGTCGCTGGAATGAGTTGGATCCATTTCAGGCAAAAATAAGGCACAATGTTATGTGAAAATCCCTAATGGGGCGCATTTTCTAATAAGACAAGCTAGTGTGAAAACCCACAAGGGGCGGACTACTTTTAAAATGATGACACAGATTACCTGAAGTAATAGGGGACTACCAGTCATGAAAGCAGTAGGGTCAGTGTAAAGAGCATCCAAACCAATGATCATCTTTGCCAGAATGACTGGAAAAGGGGTCAGCCTGCGATGAATGCCGTCTACAATGCTGAATAGTCCGTAGTCGCCAACTTTCTCATCTGAGGTCACTAGCAGATATTTGGACAAGCAGACCAATAGAACCACACTGGCCCGATAGGTAGGCACATCGGGATAGCCACTGAACGCATCAAGTAGAGGCTCAAGAGGAAAGAAATCCCCTTTAGGAACTAGTCGACCCGCCTCAGAAGGTGATATGCCCAAAATGAAGGCCACATCCTTAAGCTGATACGGTCTGTAACTGGGAATGCAGGGAAAAGTACCAGGAGGAAGCCTCACATCAATGATCGCAGCAAATTCTTCTGCTAAGGGGCGTAGTTCCTGATGAGTAAATCGGAAGACTTGGAACCGAGGATCCCAATAACGGACAACAGCAAGTAAAAGATTTCGGTCGGACTTGATCCTTCTCAAAAGCCTCAAACTCGAGTATGGAGCTAAAGTGCCATTTTCCCAAGTCATGGGATCATCCAGCAGCCGGCGCAGATTATTGAGGGTCTGTGTTGACATTTTCAGATAGCTGCACAAAGAGCAAATAAACGGGATTAGTGAAAAAAAAAAAGAGGAAGAAGAACCAGTCTTGCCTGTCTTAATAAATTAGACCACTTTTTCGTGCATTTTTTTTAGACCCATGCATTTTCACCAGCATAATTTACTTTTTATTGTTATTATTTTTTGCATTTATATTTTATTTACAGGAAAATACTCAATAAGCAGAGTCAATCGCAAAGAATGCAGTCCGAAAAACATATTCAAGGAGTAAGTTGAGAAAATAAGTTAAAGTTAAAAGTTAAAAAAAATATAAAAAAAATATAAAAAAATATTAATTTTTTTTTCTTGGCTGTAAGTTAAAGTAAGTTGAAGTTAAAAAAAAAATAATACTAAAAAATAAAAAAAAAATTCTTGGCCGAAGTACGGCCACGTGGCTGCACTTCACGCGGCCCTGCATGGCTGCATCTCACGAGGCGTGACATGCGGCCCCATTTTGGGCCGCAAGTCATGGGGTATAAATACCCCTTTCTATGCTCGTGTGTTACCCTATTCCACATTTCACCTTTTTTCCAGATTTCTTTGTGTTCTCACACGTGTTATCTCCCTCTTTTTGCTCACATCTTTTTCATTTGTGGTCCATTTTGTGTGTTTTTCACACCAAATTGATCACATTTCAACAATCTTCAAAGTGATATAATTTTTTTAATTTTTCAACCGTTTTTTTTTTCTTTTTTTTTTAAGTGGGTATTTCGACGATAGGTTAGTTTTCCTATGCTTGTTTATTTTATTTTACGTGTTTACTCATGCTAAGGTGCTACGTTTGCTTTTATTCATTAATTTTTGTAAACGGCATGCAGAAACAAAAAAAAAAAGAGAAGAGAATGGAAAAAAATGCATTTTATCGCCTGATTAGGTGGTACATTTGTTTTTAGCATATATAAAAATAAGCAACAATGAGTAAATGAAAGAAAAAGATGCATACCTTTTTTTTTTGTCGGCTGCAATGTAGAGTGAAAAAGAAGTGACAAGGAATGTGTGTGATTGCATTGTGGTGAAATTGGCTAGTTATGTAGAAATTTATTTTGCCATGTGTTTAGTTATTAGAAATAATGCGCGCAAACAAAAATTAATTATTTAGTGTAAAAATAATAATCGTTTTTTAATAAAATAATAATAAATGATAGTTGTGATTTTGGGTAAGAATAATACTCTGTTATTGCGTGTAAAATAATGATATTTATTTTGTGAAAAAATTAATAGTTGAGATACTTGCCTGTGATAAAATAAAAAGGTACATAATTTGGACATTGAAATTAGTTGTGTAAGATTAAAACCTTGTCTAAATATTTGATGTGCATACAGAAAATTTTACTGCATTTCGATTAAACGACTGCTTGAATTTAGTTAAAACATTATTCTTAAAATGCTGTTTCTACTTAGTTCAGATACTGTTAGAAATCAGTTGAAATACTATCTAAAATATAGATAAAATAATATTGATTAATTTATCTCGCATGAATTGACTGTCAATTTGTTTTCAGGATGCCTCGATAGCGCAGGGTACGCCCGAGATGGGATGGGTCTTCGCCTCTAGTAAAGATAACAGACGCGTAGAGGCAGCGCTATAAGACCTTATGTCAGATACGGATTGTGCCCAGTAGATTCATGTGTAGATCATTTTTAGAGTAGGTAGGCATGTGGAACGAGGTGGGAACCCTGATAGCAGCGACTGGTTGGATCGAGTTTTTGGGGAGGTGTTACACTACATATCTAGACATCACCAGAGAGGTGTTGGCCACGCTACGGTATAAGGGGTATGAGAGGCTAGGCGAGGAGCCTGGGACGATATCTTTTTGGGCTAGAGGCCGATACCATGAGATGAGTCGTTTGGATTTCGCCCAGGCGATGGAGCTCCCGACGGGGGAGTATTTCAAGGTACCAGAGAGATCCATTCCCACTCACTGCTGGGAGGAGATCGCCGCACCAGGTGTCCCATGCCGCACTAGCCAGGAGAAGAGTACTCTACTGCGTTCCTAGGCTCTGAGATACATTCAGAAGGTGTTGGACAGCAGTTACCATGGTCGTACTGGGAGTTAGGGCTCCGTAAATGCCACTGAGATTTGGAGCTTGTGGGCCATGAGGACTGGTAGGCAGATAAATATCGCCCATGAGATTTTATCTGCATTACTCAGAGCTGGGTGGGGGACCACTGGGCCCATATGCGTCGGGGGAGTGGTGACTAGATTACTCCTTCGTCTGGGGCTCGATTACCACTCATTTTGGCAACATTTGAAGGGGGATATAGCTATTGATCTTGCCATCGCTAGTGCTATGGGTATAGTGGAGACGGTATCAGAGGGGTCAGATGAGTATAGACTACTCAGTATGGCAGAGACCAGGCTTCTCTACAAGTTGCCTCCACTCCAAGATGTAGCTGGTACTTCAGAGGGGGCCCACATGCAGCAAGATGATGAGGAGCCACATACGCCACAGGATGAGGAGGGCGTAGATGATTTTGATCTTACACGTATTATCCGCACTCCCCCTTCGCAGTGGAGCCCACACCACTCCTATGCCGCAGGTTCACTACACTCAGCCAAGCTATCCAGGGGCATCTTCTTTCGCAGCCTCGTTGTCACCTCAGTATAGGGCAAAGCAGAGCCAGCCTGCCCCAGAGATGTCATTCGACTCCATGTATCAGGATATGATGGCTGCTTTTGCCACTCTGGGGTGACATCAGGATGAGGGGATCTGTGATTATCACCTTCTGAGCCAGCGGATGACAGAGGGGTTCGGTGAGATCGGCTGGCGGTTAGACAGGATAAAAGGGTCCATGACTACCACATTCACTGCACAGGCACGGAGATTTGATGAGTCCTTCCAGGCAAAGGATGAGTCACTGGCTGCCACCTGACACCGGATGGATATCCTGAAGCAAACTTCTAGAGGGGTATCCCAGGGCGTGAGAGACTTGAGGGAGGATTTAGGGAGAGACCTGCCCCTCATTCGACAGGACTTGGGGTATCACATTGATGGATATGCTTCTGTCATATCTGGCCTAGCCTCCAGTTTCCAGGAGCTATCTCACACTGTGGCCAGTATGGCTAGCCCATTCTTGGATAGACAGGCAGATATCAGATTCTGAGTTTCTCACACGTCATCATCTAGGCTGCCGCCTGAGGACATCACACATCAGTGGATGCCTCCTCCAGCTCATCCTGACGACCCGAATATGCCTACAAATCACCCTCCTCAGTAGGGGGCATTTCAGGGAGACATGAGATATTATTCTTGTTGTTTTTATGATGTACAAAAATTCTCACTTATAATATAACTTTGCATGTATATTTGTTGTGCGTTTACTATTGGACATAACAGAAAAATAATAATAAAATAAAAAATAATAATAAAAAAATAAAAAAAATAAAAAATGATGATGATAATGATAAATAATAATAATAACAATGATAATAATCATAATAACAATGACAAAACAAAAATAAAGAAAAATATCAAAATAATGAAAACAAGTTGATTCACACATCACCAGAACAGGTTAATGCATCCAATTAAATCACTTTCTTTGAACATTCAGGCACACGATGACAATGTCTAACGGCCACTCAAATGAATGGTTAACTCATTGACAAAGGGATGAATATTGCCACCACACCATACCAACAGGTTATATACCAACTCGGCTGAAGCTAGACACCGCACAGGCTAGATGCTGCAATGAGGAAGGTTAGATACCATACCAGCAGGTTATATACCAACCCAGCTGGAGCTAGACACCGCATAGGTCAGATGCCGCAACGAGGAAGCTTAGACACTGCACCAACAGGTTATATACCAACCCGGATGGAGCTAGACACCGCACAGGTTAGATGCTGCAATGCGAAAGGTTAGACACCGCACCAACAGGTTATATACCAACCCGGCTGGAGCTAGACACCGCACAGGTTAGATGCTAAAACGAGGGAGGTTAAACACCACACAAACAGGTCAGATACCGAAACGGATGAAGCTAGACACCGCACAGGTTAGATGCCAAAACGTCAGCGGTTAGACACTGAATGAAAGTCTAGACACCGCACAGGTTATATGCCAATATAAGGAGGGTTAACACGTTAACAAGTAGGCGATAACTACCCCGGATAACTTCTTTCAGATCGAAAGGACAACTGCCTCAGGTACACATCTCTTCTTTCTTTCTTTGATTTTTGGCTCACCTAGGCACCCATGCACTACGTTCCCCAAAACTGGGAGCAACTGTAAACACCGGGTCCTGATGCAGCTCAGACCAAAGTTACCCAATGATGAAAATGACACTTGTTTATGGGTAAAATGTTCAGAAATGGCAATTTCCTTGTCGAATCCTTTTTTATTTTCATTTTCATTTTCATTTTATTTATTTTTATTATTTTTATTTTGGGTTTTATTCTCGGATTTTTGGTGCCCTGTTACCGCGCGTACGGGTCATGGTGGAACACGCGTGGGGCGCGCCTGCGCCGGCACGGCGTGCACCCGCATGGGCGCATGTCACCAAGGGCCCGCGCGACCTGTGCCAGTAGGGGCACATGTCGCATTGTTCGGCGTGTGGGCATTCCCTTGTGAGCCGCATGTCGAGCCGCGAGACACGCGGCCCTACGCTGTTGTGTCCTCTGACTCGCCAGCGCACTGTTTTTCCGATTTTTTTCAGGATTTTCTGGCAAATTTTAGGATGCACATCCAATTCTGAAGGAAAAATGTCTGGTTTGAAGGGAAATTAAGGGATTTTTAACCAAAAAACACTTAGAGAAACCTTGCTTTTTCACGAGATATAAAAAGAAAATTACAACATATTCAAAAGGAGTGGGGTTTTTTGGAACAGTAAAAAAAAAACCCAGAATTTCGAGAGAGAAAGAAAAAAACACTGTTGAGAGCAACATCAATCCGAAAATCATTCTTGAACCCAAAAAATTTATTCTTGAGGTTTGAGTTTTAATTTTCGTTCATCAGTTTATTCAAAAGCTTTAATCCAAACTTTTTCATTTTCATCTTAAGCAAATCGACAGGGAAATCAAAGTTTTCTTCGTTTGCTGCAAATATCAAATCATATCTGAGGGTAAATACTTGAGCTAAATCAGTCCCTTCTCTCATCTTTCTTGTTTTGCATCCTTAATTTAATCCATATATTTGTATATACTGTATATTATTATTGTTGTTTGTTTATCTATTGTTGTTCATTTATCATTTGTTGTTTGTTTATTAATTATTCATTGTTACTTATTATTAATCTTGCTTATTATTAATTTGTTCATGTATATTTGTTATTATTTATTGTTAAACATGCTATTGTATATCCTTATTGTTGTATTGTTGATATGTTTGTCGTTTATCACTAACATTTGTTAATAATCCGTTTATGATTATTATTTATTCATTGTTAAGCCTAAACTTTCTTACATTCCATATTCTTTTTTTCTTTATCTGTTTGTCACCTGCATATTGTTCCTATATTTGACATTTTACATTGTTAAGTTGTTATTTAGTCTTTATCATTAGCATTTGTTGTCTATCATTATTCTATTATTGTTCCTGGATATTGCCATATTGATTATTGGTTACTGGTATATTAAGATTTATTATTAATAATTAATGCAGTAGGTAATCTAGCTATTAAATCATTAATTATTTGATGGTTGTAATTAATCTGTGTATTGTTATTATTTCATTTGTATGTATATTAATGTGTTTGTCATAAATAACATCAACTTAGAATAATTTATTTGCATGATGCATAAACATGATTTATAAACTAATAAATTGATTTAATTGATTATTTACATTTAATTGACTTAATTGATTGTGTATGTCTATTTAATTTAATTGGTTGTTATATAATTTAAATAATTATTCATTTGATTAATCCATTCATTTAATTGCTTGTTTATATTATATTATATATTTGATTTAATTCACTAGCATTTCATTTTATTCTTTTTAATTGCCCCAAAACGTGCTTATTTCACCTTGAGTGATATCTCCGAGCGTGGCAGAGGATCGAGAAACTAAGACCTCTGTATTTGGGTTTGCATTTCTAATTACCATTTTTTTCCTTGTTATATTATTTTTATGTGTTGAATGTAAAAATTTATTTTAAATTTGTCCGTATCATAGAAAGTCATATTTTTTACAATAATTAAAATTGGAATTTTTCCTAACAAAATTGACCAAAGTCCTATTTCAACCAAATAAAATCTCACTTGCAAATGGGGAACTAATTTTCATAAAATGGGATCACTTATCCCGGTTTTCTCAATCAACACCCAAAAATAGTTCTCCAATTATTTTTAAGTTAATAAAAAGGAACCAATGTTCCTAAAAATTCAATAAAGTGACCCGGTTTATGTATGGCATATTTTACCCCTTTTTGAAGTATTTATTTACTTATTCATTTTGGGCTCTTGTAATTAATTTTTGGGACAAATTTTATTCTTGTAATTTATTTATTTCTTTATTGCTTTATTTAATGCTTTCCAATGTGATTAAAATGCGCTTTAAATTCAATGCATAATCGTGTGAAATGAGAGGTGGAATTTCAATTTCTTAAAACTCATTTATAAACTTAACTTGAGTCATTAATAAAAGTAAAGTTCCGAACACCTTCTCTGGTTTAAGACCCCTGATGTCAGAGACCTTTCCCAATTTCTTGTAAATTGGGTGGCGACTCAAAAATACCTCAAAGGTGCCTAAAGGCGTCGTGAGGCTAGATGATCCTTTCCAATATTCTATTGGGAAGGAGGCATCCAAAATATCTCAGGATGGCCAAAATGAAAAAGACGCGAACCAATCCATCGAGCCCTAAAAGTTGGTCTCGCTAATGAGGGCCTTTTGCTAGGTTCGGTGAGCATCACAGTTTTCATGGTGATGTATTCGATATCGAACTCCTGCAACAGTAATAACCCTCTTCCCATTTTTCCTAATAGAGAGGGTGCTTCTTGAAGGTACCTAAGCGAATTATGATTGGCAACCGCCTGCACACTGAAACAGTAAAAGTAGTGTCGCAACTTTTTTGAAGCCCAAATAACTGCTAAGCAAATCTTCTCTACTTCCACATATTTAACTTTGTATGATAGGAATTTCTTGCTAAGGTAATAGACAGCAAACTCCACTCCAAATTCATCCTCCTGAGCCATCATAGCACCCACTGAACTGTCTTCTATTGCCAGATACAGGATTAGAGGCTTGGCACGACGTGGTGGTCTTAAGACTGGTGGATTCAGGAGATAATCCTTAATAGTATCAAAAGCCAATTGACAATTATTATTCCACATCACCGGCTGATTCTTCCTGAGAAGCTTAAAGATGGGCTCACATACTGAAGCTAGCTTGGCGATAAACCGGCTAATGTACTGAAGTTTTCCCAGGAAACTTCTAACTTCCTTCTCTTTTTGGGGCACTGGCATCTCTCTAATGGCTCTGACCTTATCAGGATCTACTTCAATTCCTCTTTGACTTACCACATGGCCTAACAGCTTACCCGAGGTAACTCCAAAGATGCACTTCTTGGGATTGAGGCGCATATTATACTTATTGATCCTTTGAAAGAACTTTTCCAAAGCCTCGAAGTAACCTTCCCTAGTAGCTGACTTGATCATCATGTCATCAATATACACCTCCAACTCCTTGTGGATCAAATCATTGAGAACTCTGGTGGCCATTCTTTGATAGGTTACTCATGCATTCTTTAATCCGAAAGGCATAACCCGGTAAGCAAATGAAGGCTGTCTTAATTCAATCCACTATCTTGTTGAGGATTTGATTGTACCTTGCATATCCATCTACAAAACTGTATATATGCAAGCAGCCACACTATCTACCAGCACATCAATATGAGGCAGAGGAAAATCGTCTTTCAAACAGGCTTTGTTCAGGTCCCGATAATCCACACATGCTCGAACCTTTCCATCCTTTTTGGCCACAGGAACTACATTAGCCAACCATGTCGGGTATTGAACCTCTATTAGAAACTTAGCCTCAATCTGCTTATGGATCTCTTTTTTCACCTTTTGCGCCCATTTCGATCTAAGTCTTTTGAGCTTTTGCTTGACTGGTTTAGATTCTAGTTAAATTGGGATGGCATGTTCGACGACTTCTCGATTATTTCCCGGCATGTCCTCGTAGGTCCAGGCAAAGAATTTTTCATATTTTTTCAAAATTCTCTCAAATTTTAACCTCTCCTCAGGAGTTATATCTGATGCTATCAAAATTTTCTTTGGGTTCTCCAAAGTTTCGAGATTAAATGCAGTCGTGCTAGTTGAATAATGTCAAAGATGAATGCATCATGTTTATGATCATGAGAAACAAAATCATCAGAAACATCACACAAGTAAGCAAGGGTATTCATCTCATTAATATAATCAGAAAAATTAACATTGTCATTACTAAAAAGTTCTGGCATAAAAAGGTTATCTAAATAACTATTGTCTTCATTCTCTGTCGACGCCGATGTTGCAGCCGACTGTTCCTTGACTTATTGGCTTCGTGGAGGCTTTTCAACTACCTCCGATGAAATCTTTAGATCTTCAAATCTGACTTTGCTGTCTTGTCCTTTCCCTTCAACCTGGTGGCTAACAGCTTGTCAGTGACAATCTCCTCGGGCCCATCCTTGTCCCAGACACTACATTGAGTCATAATCTCTTCATCCCAGAAGTCCTCTGCAGATTTGATAACTCCAACCTCCCAGTCGAAGACATCATTAAAGATTTCAAAACCTGGAATGATCTTTCCATCCACCCACTGAGGCTCTTCTTCTCCAATATAAGCACAGGTCGAGGATGCTGGAACAAAACTCTCTAAAATATGGGGGATCTTCTCTGACATTTTCTTCTTGCCTTGCTCTCCTTTGTACCCCAAACCATTTCGATCTTTCTGGCCTTGTGTAATGATAGCAGACTGCAACCCTTGTGAGTTTTTACCCAAACCAGCTCCTGGTAGAAAGTGCATCTTCTTTATCATATTCACATCCTGAGGGCTATCTACTGAACCCTGCTCTTCTCCTATCACCGATATGTGAAAGCCACTAAATGGCTGGTTAGAAATCCCCAAGGCAGACACTTGGTTTTCTCTCGTTGCTTTAATGGTTACCACCTCTCCTTCATGTGGTATCTTGATCATCTGGTGTAGGGTAGACAACACTCCCCCTAATTTATGGAACCATGGCCTTCCAAGTAGAGCTAAGAAATTTGCTGGGATAGATAAAACCATAAATTCTGCCTCCATTTCAATAGGTCCAGTCTTAACTAGTGCTCTAAATGTTCCTGATGCCTGTCTTTGAGAATTATCATAGGCCATGATGGTTAAATCAGACTCGCTCAGCATACTTTCATCTAGTCTAAAAGCCTAAAGTGGCACCAAAGGGCAGACATTTATGGATGATCCATCATCAACCATAACACAAGCGATGTACTTGCCAATAATTTGCACCTTGATGTACAGCGGCCGATTGTGATTGTAGCCCTCAACTAGTAGGTTAGCATCAGAATACACCAATCTCTCTCTTGATCCCCCTTTAACAAGATCTAGCAACTCGGACGGAGAAATTGTGGTGGCCACTGTAGATTCACTTAAATCCTCAACCAACTTCTGTCTGTGGGATGGGGACTGTCTTAAAAGATCCCAAATAGATATTTGAGCCGTGGTCTTTTTCAACTGCTTCACTATGGAATTCTCTTCTGGCTCCTATTCCGCAGGTGCTTGCACTGGGTCCTGTGACTTCTCCGCCTCTGGGAGCACTCTTCCGCTTCTTATCACAGCCTCTACTTCTTTCCCTTCTCTATCTGACTCCCACAGATCCATAGACTTTTCTCCTTCCTCTTCATCTTCATCTTCTTCTCCACTCTCACTAGTGGACCAACAATCTATCGCCGCCACGGGCATCCCTTCTTCGCTTGCCTCAGGGTGAGTGATAGCGATGTATTCATTCCCATATAAGTCCTGTAAGACATACCACTCGGGTAGATTTGACCCAATCATAAAGACAGGTGGTGGCACAGCATTGTAGTTGGACTTCTTCTTGCTCTCTCTCCATTCAGGATCAGTGATCTGCTTACTATCGATCAGACGCTGAATCTGGTGCCTCAACGTTATGCAATTGTTTGTCATATGCCCAGTATGTTTGTGAAAGGCACAATATTCATTCCCTTTATGCCCTGGCTATCCTTGGGTTCTAGCTGGCCTGGGTGGCAGGGGTTGTAGCTTCCCCTCTTTTATCAATCTTTTTAATACCCATGACAAAGGTCGACCCAAATTCGAGAAGTACCTCTGATTCACACCTGTTGCTGACACCTCAGCTATCTTCCCACTTCTATTGCCACTGCTGGAACTAGCTGACTTGGTTGCCCCTTGATTAGTATAGCCCTTCTTGGCATAAGCCTCACTGCTTGCCCTCCTGGCCATATATTCTCCCTCTACCTCTATAGAAATGTCCTTCAAGGACTCCCAATCTTTCAGCCCCTTCATTTTCAGTCCATCTCTCAGGTATGAGCTTCATCTCCATAACTCGGTTCCTCCATCGAGTGAAGTACTCATGAAAAGACGCCCCAGCCTTCTGCTGCAGCAGCTCTAGATCTTTCAATGTGACCTCCATCCTGGTACTACAATCATATTGCCTTAGGAACTCTTCGGTCAACAAGTCCCAATCTACTTTGGATCTTCTGTCTAACCCATGGTACCAGTCAATGGCAACCCCTGTGAGACTCAGGCAAAAGTACTCTATCTTTTGCTTCCTAGTCAGAGTTATCCCCTTCATGACCAGTGAATACTGTTTGATGTGCGCAGCAGGGTCAGAAGTGCCATCAAACTTAGGAATATCAGACATCTTGAAGTTTTGAGGGATCAGATCATCACCATCCAGCTCCCGATCCTTAGGGTTCATTCCCCTTCCTGCAGTAAACATCCTTGTCATGGCCTCAAACTTCTCCTCCATCTTTTTCCACATCGCATCCTCTAGCTTGGGCGACTTCCCCTTTGTTACCATCGGCTCTTCTTGCTCTTCTTCCCATAAGTCAACATCAAATTTGGGGCCTTCTCTGCGCTCTATAGGAGCTGGAGCTCTTGGCTCAATAGCAGGTGGGTCAGCTGCAGCAGGGGGATCCTCCCTGACAGCTTCTTGTTCATCTTACCCCTAATTGGAGCAGCAGCTTGTGGCCCAGCAAGTGGGGCAGGGTAGTAGCCAGGTTGCCCATCATCGCCATCATTCTAGCCTCAAATTCTTCCATTTTCCTCCCTACCTCTTCAATAATCATTGCCCGGGTTGCATCAGACCCACTTGATTGGTTAGTTATACTTGTCTCAGTTGATGACTTAGAAGACAATATCTCACTACCTTCTAAAAGAGAATCTGAACTCTGATCTGACACTAGCTCTGGTAATCCAAAGAGTGGAATCCTTCTTAGCCGACTGTCAGGACCTCTAAACCACCTGGATGAATCTATGATGGCTGTAGAATACACCTCATTAGGATAATGCATGATTGAAATGCAATGCATGGTCGTGCTGATGCAGCATATACAAATACATAAAAGCAGATAGATCCTTCTAACCTTATCTCTCCCACACATGAGGTAATGTAGTCTCTTTCCTAGGTGGGCTTTAACAAAGGGTTACCAAGGAATCCATTAGACGCGTATGGTGTACGGTGAAAAGCTAGTAGCATAACATCTCTTCCTAATGTACATACATATGGGTTTTTGGCCATTATGTATTTAAACACCTCAATTAAATCAAGATGGGCTCACCGGGGCATGAAAGCCTTTGATGCCTTTAACTTAACTGATTTTGTTCAATAGATAATGGCCCACGTAGCAAGCACGGGATTACGGTACATTTCACCTAATAAAAGCATCTATCGCCATTACATGAGCTTTGGTCAAAGGTAGTAATACTTTAGGGCTACCCAAGCATGGTCCCTGCCAACGGGTCTAGCTCATCACGAGCATAACGACCGATTGGGTCTCCATTTGATATACCATAAGGTACGAGGCTTGGGCTGGTGATTATCCTTAACACTTCCCCACATTGAGTGAACGTAGGGTCATGTTTCAAGACCATGTCGGGGTTAAGAAAGGGACCAAACTAGCATAATTCTAAGGCTCTAATATGGATGCAATGCATTTTTTTGAAAAGAGATAGAATTTTAATTTATAAAAAACCCAATTATATTATTAACCAAGACAGTTTCGGAGTAAAGTTTCAAGATCCCCAGTGGAGTCGCCACTGTGACGCGCGTCGGACCTGGTCGATTCCCGGTAACCCTTTTTTAGGGCCCGAGAGGGTCTGCATCTTTCGATCTTGGGCAATCATGAGATATTTTGGACACCTCTTTCTAATAGAACACTAAAAAGATTATCTAATACCATGAAACCTTTAGGCACCTTTGAGGTATTTTGGAGTCACCACCCAATTTGCAAGAAATTGGAAAAGTTAGTCTAACCTCGGGGGTCTTAAACCAGAGAAAGATTCGAAACTTTACTCTCATTAATGCCTTGGTTAATTGTAAATGGGTTTTTTAATTTTAAATTTCTATCTCTCTCCTTCACGCGGTCATGCATAAAAAAATAAAGCGCAAAATAAGCACGAACAAAAATAGTAAAGAAAGCGGTAAAATAGTAAAGCAAGCTAAAAGAATTGGACAAAATACAATCTCCCAAAATAAAAAAGGTACTTAAGATTTGGGACAAAAAAATACAATCCCCCAAAATAAAATCAAGCAATAAATAATAAACACAAATAAATAAATAAACATTCATAAATAGGGATATTATTTAAGGTAGGAACATTGGTTCCTACATATGTACTTTAGAAAATCGAAAAGTCATTTTTTGCATACTTGGAAAAATCGGGATGAGTGATCCCATTTTGAGCAAATTTAACTCTTCCTTTTTTAAGTGAATTTTTATTGGTTGAAATTAGGACATCAGTCCCATTTTATTAACAAAATCCTAATTTATTAATATAAACTTTTTTGTGATTTTTTTAATTAACGTGCAATAAAAAAATAAATTTATTACAAATTACATAATAAAAAAAAATAAAAGAAAAAATAATAATAATACTAAAAATACTTAAAATGCTAAAAACATAAATTCCACCAAAATGGTGTCTTCACACCTCCATGGGCTCCCACTTGTCATTGAAAAACTCACATATGAAAAATAAGTATTGAAATTCAAAAACAAATAAAAGTAATGTTAATAAAAAATGAATTTAAACATGTAACATGTAGAAATAGACATGTCAAAATTAACCCAAACCCAACCAAAAAAAATTGACCCAAACCCAACCCAACTAAAAAATTGACCCATTTAAACCCACCCAAAATCTACCCACATAAAATATAACCCATTTGGCTCATTCTTCCTAGACCCAATGGGTGTTTGTTCTTTTCTTTTTTTTCATTATTTCTTTAATATTAAAAATTTTTGTCTTAATGAACAAGATCTTCTGCTTAAACTGTCATGCTGTATTATTATTGTATAATGTGTATGCGCATTTTGTTGGTTAGATTTGTAAAGAACAAGTTATCGGGTTAGTCGTGAATAGTATTTTTCGACGGTAAATAGTGCACTGGGGACAAAAATTACACCCGAAGGTAAAAAATATTTTATTTAACCATCGGAAAATACTAGTCACAAGGAGTTCGAGGGTAAAATGTAGAGAAAAAATGAGCTCAAATGGATCTCCAAAAGTCAAAAAAAAAAAAAAAAAAAGCCCGGCTCGTTTTAAAGGTTACCCAGTTTGACCAAAATTTGACTAGATCTCTAAAAATACAAATGACCTCCAAAAATTATTTTAATGGTGTCACACCCCATTTGCCCCCTAGTAGAATGAGCCTGTCTGTCTGTCTGTATGTGTAAGCATTCGCATGTGTTCGGCATTTCATAAGGGTATTCTAGTAAAATGTATGTTTGGGGTTTTGTTAGTACGTGGATGCATACATGGCATTAGGGTGTGAATTAATTAAGTTACATTTGTGTGCACTTGCTTATACCATTGTAGGGTGTTTTAATTAGGAATACATTAAGTGTGAGTGTTGTGTGTGGAGTTAGGGTGTGAGTGAGCAAGTTTCACCACCAAAAGGATGACATGTGTATTAGGTTAAGGAAAATGAAGAAAGAAATGAAGGAAGTGTGAAAGGAAATTAGATTCACGTTTTTCCCTTCAACCTCCATCTTCTTCTTCCTTTTCCCTCTCCTAATTACTGCTTGCTATCTGTTAATTAAGTGTGATTGTGGAAATTGGTCACTCTTGCTCCTAACTTGGTAAGTGCATATCCTTGTCTTTGTCTTACTGTAATTTTCATCTTCTTCTTCCTTGAGTTTAGGTTTAACTTAGGGTTGCATTGCTGTGTTTGTGTTCTAGCTGAAGCTCCTCGTGATCCAAAGGGTAAAGAGGTTGCTGGACCTAGTGGAGCTAAGTGATAGAAGCTTAGATTTCAGGTTTGGGAACAATTGATTGTGAATTGTGTGATTTTAAGTTACTGTTAATTTTCTAGGGTTCTTGTTCTTGAGAAATTTGATTGTTATTATTATTGAATTGATTTAATGTTTAAATGTTGAATTGAGTTGTCTAAATGTTGCCTATATTGTTTGAGATGAATTCTGGAAGGTAAGAACAGGTTTTATTGGTTTTGAATCAAATTTGAATTGATTTTTGTGTTCTGGGAAAAATCTGGAAATCGATACTGTCAAAAATCCCGTTCTCCAGATCGTGTCGCGTGACTAGCCAAGAAGGGAGACAAGTCACGAGACGTGACCTTAGGTCACGACTCGTGACCTGCCAGTCTGAGGCCAGGGTTTTGGAGAGAGTGACTGCTCCTAGAGCACCTATGGAAAATTTGAGAAGGGCAGGAGTTGAAGATTTTTATGGCACTGGTTTGAATGAATCTGAATTGGCTGAGAGATGGTTAGATAAAGTAAAGCGTGCTTTGAGAGAGATTCGGTGTCCTCCCGATCAGTAGGTAGAGTGTGCACTAGTTCTTCTGCAAGGGTCTGCATTTGAATGGTGGGAATTGGTTTGTAGGCATCCTCAGCTACCGGATTCGATTACTTGGGAGTTCTTCGAGGGTGAGTTTATAAAGAAGTACATTACTCAGACTTATGGAGATTCGAGATGGGCGCAGTTTTTGAGTTTGAGACAGAGGGCTATGTCTGTAGCAGATTATGAGAAGGAGTTCGCTATGCCCCACGAGGAGTTATGACTGATGACTTTAGATGCAAGCATTTTGAAGCGGGGTTAAATGAGTCTTTGAAGATTGCTTTGATTTCTCTGATGTGCATACCTGGGGTCAGTTATTATCAGATTGTTGAGGCTGCTGTGAGAGCTGAGTTATCAGAGACTGTGTTGAGAGAGAGAGCTCAGAGGAGGAACTCTTCTCGTGGAGGATCTTCATCGGGTAAGAGATCTAGGAACCCACAGGACGAGTTATCTTCTGGTCCGGCTTCTAGAGGCAGACGACAGGGTTCTGCAGCTATGTCAGGTTCTGGTAGGGGAGGTAAATCTGATGCCATACCTATTTGTGAGAATTGCAGCAAGGCTCACCGGGGTGAGTGTAGGTGGCTCACTGGGGGATGTTTTAGATGTGGGAGCACTGAGCACCGTGTGGCTAGTTGTCCCCAGTCGATTGAGGATTCAGGACCTCAGGGTGGAGCTAGTAGGGTTGGTTCGAATGCTTCTCAGGCTACCCGTGGTAGAGGCCGAGGTAGAGGTAGAGGTGGTCGACATAGAGAGGGAGCTGCTTCTGAGACTGTTGAGCGTCCTCCTCAGGGTGCCGTTAGAGCTTATGCTATGAGAGCCAGAGATGAGCAGGATGCACCTGATGTTATTGCTGGTAAGTTCCTACTCCATGACACTGAGTTATATGCTCTAATTGATCCTGGTTCCACACACTCATATTTGTGCACAGATAAAATTGTTGATAAATTGCATTCAGTTGATCAGTTAGATTATGAGATTTGTGTGACCAGTCCATTAGGGCATTGTGTCAGTGTGAGTAGAGTTTTTAGGAGTTGTCCTCTGATTGTTGAGGGAGCTGTGCTTCCAGTGGATTTGATTGAGTTACCCTTCAGAGAGTTTGACTTGATTCTGGGTATGGACTGGTTGGGTAAGCATCGAGCTGTAGTTGATTACCATAGGAAGACAGTTGTGCTTCGGGATAGGAGTCAGTCTCTTGTGTTTTTAAAAGGTTTGGGAGCTAGTTCGTTGAATAATGTGATTTTTGCGTTGCAAGCCAAGAGATTTATCAGGAAAGGTTGTGAGGCTTTTCTAGCAGTTGTGTTAGATTCCAAGAGGGATCAAGTTCAGATTGAGGACATTCCTGTAGTGCGGGAGTTTAGTGATGTGTTCCCGAGCGAGTTGCCTGGGTTGCCTCTTGAGAGAGAGGTTGAGTTGTCCATTGAGATTATGCCAGGTACTGCACCTATTTCGAGAGCACCTTATCGGATGGCTCCTGTAGAGTTGAGGGAACTTAAACCTTAGCTACAAGAGTTGTTGGATAAGGGGCTTATTCGACCTAGCATATCTCCTTGGGGAGCTCCAGTTCTGTTTGTTAAGAAGAAAGATGGATCATTGTGGATGTGTATTGACTACAGGCAGATTAATAAAGTTATAGTGAAGAACATGTATCCTTTGCCTAGGATTGAGGATTTACTTGATCAGCTTCGAGGTGCGGGTGTCTTCTCCAAGATAGATCTTCGATCAGGGTACTATCAGTTACGAGTTCAGGATGCAGATGTGGTTAAGACTGCATTTCGGACTAGGTATGGCCACTATGAGTTTCTTGTGATGCCGTTTGGTTTGACAAATGCTCCAGCGGCTTTTATGGATCTGATGAACCGTGTGTTTAGGCCATACTTAGATCGATTTGTAGTAGTGTTCATTGATGATATCTTGGTGTATTCCAAGGATGAGAGTGAGCATAAGGAGCATCTCCGATTAGTTCTACAGATGTTGAGAGAGCATCAGTTGTTTGCTAAGCTTAGCAAGTGTGATTTCTGGCTTCGAGAAGTGTCATTCTTGGGTCACATTGTTTCAGCTAGAGGTATCCAGGTAGATCCAGCCAAGATTGAGGCGATAGTTGATTGGAAAGCGCCTAGAAATGTTCAGCAAGTGAGGAGTTTCCTCGGTTTAGCAGGTTACTACCGTCGGTTCGTTAAAGGATTTTCTGTAATTGCTGCTCCGATGACTAGATTGTTGAGGAAAGGAGTCAGATTTGAGTGGTCAGACAGGTGTCAGTCTTGTTTTGATCGGTTAAAGCAGTTGCTTGTTGAGGCTCCTATTCTTACTCAACCCATTTCGGGTAAGGAGTTTGTCATTTACAGTGATGCTTCGGGTGTTGGTCTTGGATGTGTGCTGATGCAGGAAGGAAAAGTAGTGGCTTATGCTTCTCGTCAGTTGAAGCCGCATGAGAGGAACTATCCGACGCATGATTTAGAGTTGGCAGCTGTGATCTTTGCTTTGAAGATTTGGCGTCACTACTTGTATGGGGAAAAGTGTAGGATCTTCTCGGACCACAAGAGCTTGAAGTACTTCCTTTCACAGAAGGAGTTGAACATGAGACAGCGCCGATGGTTGGAGTTGTTCAAGGACTACGACTGCATTGTGGATTACCATCCTGGTAAGGCTAATGTAGTCGCTGATGCTTTGAGTCGGAAATCCATTTCAGCCTTGTTCTTGAGGCGATTCAAATGGAGATTTGGTTCTGATGGGGCTTTGATTGCTCAGTTGCGTGTGAAGCCTACATTGAGACAGAGGATAATGGATGCTCAGAGAGATGACCAGAGGCTTCAGCAGATTGTGCATGAGGTTAGATTGGGTAAACCATCAGAGTTCTCAGTCCAGGATGAGGTACTTATGTTCAGAGATCGCCTGTGTGTGCCAGAATCTGAGGATTTGAGGAGTCAGCTCATGAGTGAGGCGCATAGTTCAGTCTTTACTATGCATCCGGGCAGTGAAAAGATGTATAGAGACATGAAGCAATTCTATTGGTGGTCCGGTATGAAGCGTGATATAGTGGATTTTGTTTCCAAGTGCTTGACTTGTCAGCAGGTAAAGGCCGAGCATCAGGTTCCTTCGGGTTTGCTTATGCCTTTATCCATTCCTGAGTGGAAATGGGATGATATCGCCATGGACTTCGTTTCTGGTTTACCTTTGACTCAGAGAAAACATGATTCAGTTTGGGTTATTGTGGATCGGCTTACAAAATCAGCTCACTTTCTGCCGGTTAGAGTGGACTACTCCATGGACAGATTGGCCAGTATCTTTGTGGATGAAATAGTTCGGTTGCATGGTGTGCCTTTGTCCATAGTGTCAGATCGAGATCCGAGGTTTACTTCCAAGTTTTGGAAGGAGTTACAGAGAGCTTTGGGCACTAGGTTGAACTTCAATACAGCGTTTCATCCTCAGACCGATGGTTAGTCTGAGCGAGTCATTCAGATTCTGGAGGATATGATGAGGGCTTGTGCTTTGGATTTTTTGGGTAGTTGGGACAGATATGTGTCGCTTATGGAGTTTGCCTACAACAACAGTTTTCAGTCGAGCATCGGTATGGCACCATATGAGGCTTTATATGGTCGTCAGTGTAGGACTCCGATTTGTTGGACCGAGTTATCCGAGAGATCTATGGTTGGACCAGACTTGGTTAGAGATACTGAAGAGAAGATTAGAGTGGTGCAGCGGAATTTGAAGGCAGCCAAGGATCGACAGAAGTCTTACGCCAATTTGAAAAGGAAAGATGTGCATTTTGAGATCGGGGACAAGGTTTTCCTTAAGGTTTCACCTTAGAGGAAAGTGCTTCGGTTTGGCAAGAAAGGCAAGCTTAGTCCTCGTTTCATTGGACCTTACGAGATTTTGGCTAAGGTAGGACCTGTAGCCTATAGATTGGCGCTACCGATGGAGTTAGCAAAGTTGCACGATGTGTTCCATGTTTCGATGCTTCGTCGGTACAGATCGGATCCTTCACATGTTCTGTCAGTTCAGGATATCCAGGTTCAGCCAGACTTCTCTTATGATGAGGAACCGCGAGCTATTCTAGCCCGAGAGGTGAGGCAGTTGAAAAATAAGCAGATTCCGTTGGTTAAAGTGTTGTGGATCCATCATGGAGTCGAAGAAGCGACTTGGGAACCAGAGGAGTCGATGAGGGCTCAGTATCCGCAGTTATTCAATTCAGGTGAGAATTTCGAGGACGAAATTCTTATTAGTAGGGGAGACTTGTCACACCCCATTTGCCCCCTAGTAGAATGAGCCTGTCTGTCTGTCTGTATGTGTAAGCATTCGCATGTGTTCGGCATTTCATAAGGGTATTCTAGTAAAATGTATGTTTGGGGTTTTGTTAGTACGTGGATGCATACATGGCATTAGGGTGTGAATTAATTAAGTTACATTTGTGTGCACTTGCTTATACCATTGTAGGGTGTTTTAATTAGGAATACATTAAGTGTGAGTGTTGTGTGTGGAGTTAGGGTGTGAGTGAGCAAGTTTCACCACCAAAAGGATGACATGTGTATTAGGTTAAGGAAAATGAAGAAATAAATGAAGGAAGTGTGAAAGGAAATTAGATTCATGTTTTTCCCTTCAACCTCCATCTTCTTCTTCCTTTTCCCTCTCCTAATTACTGCTTGCTATCTGTTAATTAAGTGTGATTGTGGAAATTGGTCACTCTTGCTCCTAACTTGGTAAGTGCATATTTTTGTCTTTGTCTTACTGTAATTTTCATCTTCTTCTTCCTTGAGTTTAGGTTTAACTTAGGGTTGCATTGCTGTGTTTGTGTTCTAGCTGAAGCTCCTCGTGATCCAAAGGGTAAAGAGGTTGCTGGACCTAGTGGAGCTAAGTGATAGAAGCTTAGATTTCAGGTTTGGGAACAATTGATTATGAATTGTGTGATTTTAAGTTACTGTCAATTTTCTAGGGTTCTTGTTCTTGAGAAATTTGATTGTTATTATTATTGAATTGATTTAATGTTTAAATGTTGAATTGAGTTGTCTAAATGTTGCCTATATTGTTTGAGATGAATTCTAGAAGGTAAGAACAGGTTTTATTGGTTTTGAATCAAATTTGAATTGATTTTTGTGTTCTGGGAAAAATCTGGAAATCGATACTGTCAAAAATCCCGTTCTCCAGATCGTGTCGCGTGACTAGCCAAGAAGGGAGACAAGTCACGAGACGTGACCTTAGGTCACGACTCGTGACCTGCCAGTCTGAGGCCAGTCACGAGTTGTGGCTGTCTGCCACAGCTCGTGACCAGCTTAAATGAGACCAGTCACGAGACGTGACTCCCCGTCACGCCTCGTGACCAGCCTGAGAGAGAAGGCCAGTCGGACGACCAGCTGAAGAAGAAGCCAGTTACGGGACGTGACCCTCAGTCACGTCGCGTGACCGGCGAAAGACGTTACGTGATCTGCGAGATCACGCAACGTGATCTGCGAGGGACAAGCAAGTCACGAGGCGTGACCCTCAGTCACGTCTCGTGACCTGCCTGGTGAGGAGGCCAGTCACGCCTCGTGACCAGCCAACCTCGCCCGTTTCTCCGTTCAGTCCGTTTTTTCGAAATTTCCTAGTTTTTAACTCAGAAATGAACTTGGTATTTCTTCTGAATGGACTTTACTGTTGTGTGATGTATGTCATACTTTTAAATGCTTCGACATGCGTAATACCATGATTTTTCTGATGTTTGTACACGATATTCTGTTACTTGATTTAAGTGACGCATAGCCTGCTAGAGTCAAGTAAGTGGATAGTTAGGCATGCCTAATAGAGTCTGTTGCTGCAGCCCATAGTTCTGTTTGGACCCCGATCAGGTCCCCGTTTGGTTCCTCGCGAACCCTTTTCTGTATTGGATCTTGTTTAAGGTCCCCTTTTGAAAATATCTGTGAAAGTTAAAGTATAATGGTTTAATCGATTCGTACCCGTAACGTACTGTCTGTAATCAGCTCGTACCCGGAAAGTACTGTCTGTACACTCGTTATCCACTACCTAGAGTCAGCAGGTGTTCTTTGAATGTTTGTTTGAACTGCTCTGATCTGAGTTGGCTATAAATGGATTATCTGAATGAGTATATCGATGTAACGTTTATCATATTATTCCTGAATGAATATGATTATGAAATACTGATTGTATGACTTTATTACATGAGCATGTTTATACGAATTACGTTTTAGCCTTAGCATATTGTCCATGTGAATGTGAATTGCCTTGACGACCATTGTGAATGGCCGTCCATAAATTATGTGTGTTTTCCCCACTAAGCGTTTATCGCTTAGCACGGTGTTTTACCCGTGCAGGTGCGGAAGGAGTTTGATTCGAGAGTCGCCGTCATCAAGCCAATACAGGAAGTTTTTAGTGTAGGGCTACTTTTGTATAGTTGATGATTCTTTTTGTATAGAACTCTCATGTATCAGCTTCTGGTTTTGTAATTATATTTTGCACATGTAATATTATTTTGTTTCAGCTAGTTGATCAGATCATTATTGTAATAGTTTATTGTAGTAATGCATGATCAGCTTTTGCTTTCTGTATGTAAAGTTTTTAATTATTCTGTATTTCTGAATGTATGTTATGAATGGATGTATGTTTGCTTTGCTATTGTTTGGTGACACCTTGACTCATACAGCATCTCACTCCTTCTCGGATGGGATCGCCTAAGTATGGGAAGGGGGTGTTACAAATGGTATATATGGACTTGGATTAATATTTAGAAATTTTTGATAGCGAAAAATTAATTTTTTGGTAACACTGAAAATTGTCGAAACGGACTGATTTAAATGTATCAGATCGAGAAACGAACTCTGTTTGAATTGAAATTTTGCAGGGAGACTAATTTATATATTTTAAGAATTATAAAATTAATTTTGGGAGAAATTGAGCTTAGAAAGTGAGTGAAATAATTTAGAATTACAAAATTGGCTTAAAAATGAAAAAAGGGCCACTTGATTTATGAATTATTGTGTTGTTGTGCCCCTGTGTGTGACTGTGGATTGTTTGAATTGTAGAAAGGGTATGTTATATACATAGCCATTATACTGCCAAAATTTTTACTAAATGAATAGTAAATTGGACAGTTATAAGTCAACCGATATCCCGATCCGTTTGGATCTCCACCGACCCATTTGGGCCAATATTTTTATAATAATATTTTTAGTATCTCGTTATTATATCGATAATTATTTTTCATTAAAAAAATATCAAATGGGTCGATCCAAACCCACCCAACCCATTTGGGTATTAACCCATTTATGACCCATATATAATCCACCCATTTATGACCCAACCCAAACCCGCCCAACCCGCCCATTTGCCACCTCTATATAGAAATGAATTAAAATAAATAAAATAAAAATGTCTCATGTATGACAAATCAATCAAATGACAAAATAAAAATAAATAACTTAACATAATAATTCAACATGCATAAAAAATACAAATGATAACAAGAATAAACTCATCATGCATGAAAATATAAATAATAATAAAAATGAAATTCAACATGCATACAAAGCATAAATGATAACAAGAATAAAATTCAACATGCATAAAAAGCATAGATAATAAAAAGAATAAAATTCAACATGCATAAAAAGTATAAATAATAAAAATAATGATAATAATAATGATAACAATGGCAAATAATAATAACAATGAACAATAAAGAAGATGAACAATCAAGCAAGCAAAAGTGAAAAGAAATATAATAAACAAAACATGTTAAACAAAATAATAATAATAATAATAATAATAATAATAATAATAATAATAATAATAATAATAATAATAATAATAATAATAATAAACAATCAAATAAGAACATAAGAATAAAAATAATGATGATGATGATGATGATGATGATAATAATAATAATAATAATAACAACAACAACAACAAAGAAGAACAATAAAATAAACATGTAAGAATAAAATAAAATATACTAAAAACATCAAATCACATAACAAAATTTCATAAACAAATTAAAAAGCAACAAAAGATTAAAAATCTACATGATGACTAATTAATTGTAAACAAAAATTAAATTAAATATTAAATTAAAAATTGAGTCAAGAATGCTTACACTCAAAATTTGATGTGATGAATAATGGTAGATGATCAATTTCCTTGTCTTGATTTATAAAAATAAAATATATAGAAAAATTTTATCCCAATAACAAATAATTAATTTATTTGTCTTAAGAAAAAAATTGTAAAAAATAAATAAGAAAATTCACAAGAACAAATAATTAATTTATTTGTCTCAAGAATTGACTTAAGAAAAATTCAAAATATTTGGGGAATTTTGTTCTTGAAGAAGAAGAAAAAAGAAGAAGATGAGAGAAAATATATTTTTCTTAAGAAAAATCCACCCCCTAAAATTCTACCCAAAAAAACCATTTTATACCTCCCAAATAAAACCTAATAAATCAGATTTTTAATGAATTAAATTAGATCAATTTAATTCCCATAATAACAAAAAAAATGAAGAATTTGAAGGGTTGGAAGATAAGAGATTTAAGAAATTAAATTTTACAAAAAAAATCAAAGAAAAACACAAAATTGGGCAAAAAAATGGATTGTGGGGTTGTCGGGCACGCTCGGGCGAGCGAGGCTCGTCGATGTGCCCAGCGCGCCGACGCTCGCGATTTTTTTTTTTTAAATTTTTGTTAAAACACTATAATTTCAAAACTAATTTTTTTATCTTAAAATAATTTTTAAAATATTTTTAAAATACATTTTTATTTATTTTTAATAAATCAATTTGACAAGGAAACCATCACTTTCAACTTTCATTTTTGCCTATAAATAGGCACACTTAATTTTATCATTGGGTAATTCTAATCTAGGCTACCTGGGGACCCGATGTCTACAGTCGCGCTAGCGACTTGCCATCGTGCTCGCGACAGAGGTGTATGACACCTAATGCTGCGCTCGCGAAAGCCTGCGCGATTGTGACAGAAGAGCTGAGGAACCTATGTCGCGCTCAAGACAAAAGAGCAAAGGAACCTCTGTCACACCCGCGATAATAGTCGCGCTCATGACAGAGGGCGGGCAGGCCACTGTCACGCCTGCCCACTCCAACGCGCTCGAGACAGAACATGACCCTGTAGAAGCTCGGCTTACCTAGCTCTCTATCGAGAATGCCTTAGCTAAAGATCAGGACTGCGCGATAGAGTCATTTTCTGGGTTGCTTCTGAGCTCAATAGCTCTCCAACGCTAACCTCCTTCCCAAACTCACACAAAAAATCAAATTGCATCAACCCAAATAATGCAACTTACTCAAATATGTTTCTAAACACACACACAAGATTTTAAACCAATCAAAAGTAATTAATCAAGTAAAATTAAACAATGAACCAAATTAAACTTCAAATCCACCAATATCCATATAAACTCACCAAATCACTCCCACTTCCCAACCACATAATCACCTTTAAATTCAACTCAAAATAGACAAAATCCATGCAATAATACACATAATCATGCTTGATTTCATAAAAAATCCATAAATTCACATCAAAACTCAAAATCACATTATAGTAAAAACACAAAATTTCCAAACCTTCGGCTCCAAAGCTCCTCCAAAATCACTTGGTTGAAGTTCCACCTACCTTCTCCTTTCCTTTAGCCTCTTTAGATGGAATTTCTAATCACCAAGCCAACCAAACCACAACACACAAACAACTCAAAACCCACAGCAACCTCTAAAGAGAAATGGGAAGAAGAGAAGAAGAAGAAAACAAAAATTACAAACCTGATGACTTTTGAATTGTTAAAACCCACCAAAGATCAATAATTGAAGAATCAATTAGGGCAAGAAAGGAGAGGAATAAGAAGAAGAAGAAGAGAGGGAGAGAGCTGAAACGTGAGAGGAAGGTAGAAAATTTGCTCCCTCACGTGCTCTCTCGCCTTGCCTAAAGCCCATCCACTCTTCCTCTTTCTCTCTCCTCCACATGTGAACATCCTATGGTGGTTTTTAGCCAAACACTCTTAATCTTTCCTTCTTCCCAAAACTCAAACAAACCACAACATAAAACCTTAAATCACAATTATACCCTTCTAAACTAAATAAACCATGCAATTAAATCTAAAACAACAATAATAACCATATAACTCATACCAAAGAATACTCAAAACCACTAGGATACCAGTCGGGGTGTTACAATAAATGTTTTTAAATTGATGAATATAGTGTTTAATTAATAATAATACATATAATAGAATAAAAACATAATATTGTATTAAATTAATAATAATATAACTAGGTAGTGGAAATTTATGGATTTGTAACCACCACTGGGCATATTTAATGCTCAGTACGTAGTTTTATTTGACTGCGTGTAGGTACGCTTTAGGAGTGGATCAGTATACCTCAGGTGTTTTAGAAGCAGCGAAGAAGAGGATTTGAGATTTATAATATTATGTATGTTTTGTGATTTTGGCATGTATATACTTATGAATTTGAATGATGGTATAACTATATGTCTGAATGGTATATGCGTGACTCTATAATGGATGGATAATGTAGTTTATGGATGATTTTGATAGAAGTGGATGTGATATTATTATTGTGTCCTTACCGGGGCTGTGGTTCTTTGATGTGCAAGTTTGGGTAGATAAAAATACAAGCCGTTATACTGCCAAAATTTTGACTAAATGAATAGTAACATTAGATAATTATACGTTAATTGGCAAGTTAAGTTTATAAGAATAATAATTAAATAGTAAGTTTAATGTTTAATGTGGAAAGAAAAATCTACCCTCAAATTTGCAATTAGAGTTAAGTCGACTTTGAAACAATCATGGTAATCGCATAGTAGCATTAAGCCGGCAGTGTACATATAGCGTAAGGGTGTTACAGGCTGAATGAATCTATCAAGGCATTCATGATATCTATTAGGACCTATCGGACTGCAAGTTATTATTAGATTGTTCAAGCAGCTCTGAGGGTTGAACGATCTGAGGCTATTCAGAGAGAGAAGGCCCAGAGGGGAAGTTCCTTTAAAGGTGGATCATCATCAGGAAAGAGGCCTAGGAATCCATAGGAAGTTCCTCCAGCTGAGTCTATTGGTAATCTAGCTACCAGGGGTAGACGATAGGGATCCTCACATGTATCCGATGCTGGTAGAGGTACCTCAGGTGGACGAGGAGATATTGTGCCAAAGTGTTCTCATGGCGATAAGCATCATAGGGGAGAATGCAGATGGTTGACCGGTGGGTGTTTCTGATGTGGGAGCACTGAGCATTTCTTAGTAAATTGTCCAAAGGCCCCTGAGAGTGGTCATCATCAGCAAGAAGCTAGTAGCGCTGGATCCAATACACCATAGGCTACTCGAGGTAGAGGATGAGGTCGAGGTGGCTGATCTAGAGATGGAGCATCATCAGAGACTGTTGACTATCCTCCTGCAGCACTAGCATGAGCTTATGCTATGAAGGCTAGCAAGGAGCAGGATACCCCAAAGGTGATAGCTCGTATTTTTTTACTCTTTGACACCGAGATGCATGCTTTGATTGGCCCTGGATCAACACACTCATATATATGTTCTAAAAAGTTATGTGCTAATTGGTCCCCTATTGATCAATTAGATTATGATATGTGTGACTAGGCCGTTGGGGCATAGTATTAATGTTAATCGAGTGTATAGGAATTGCCCTATAGTGGTTCAGGGTATGATCTTTGATGCTGATTTGATTGAGTTGCCCTTCCATGAGTTTGACTTGATTCTGGGAATGGACTGTCTATGTAAGCACCATGCAATAGTTGATTGTATCAAGAAGACTGTAGTGCTTAGAAGTCCAGATCAGTCTAATGTGATTGTGTGGGGTATTCATTCTAGTTTGATGTCTAATGTGATTTCTGCTATGCAAGCCCATCGGTATTTTAGAAAGGGATGTGAAGCTTTTCTAGTGTTGGTTTTAGAATTTAAGCGGGGACAAGTGAGTTTGCAAGATATACCTATGGTGAATGAGTTTTCTGATGTGTTTTCGGAAGATCTACCTGGGTTACCACCGGGAAGAGAAGTTGAGTTATCTATTGAAATGCTACCAGGTACCAGTCCTATATCTAGAGCTCCATATCGTATAGCTCCCATTGAATTAAAGGACCTGAAGACTCAGCTACGGGAGTTGCTAGATAAAGGTTTCATCCGACCCAGTAGGTCTCCATAGATGCTCTAGTGTTATTTGTTAAAAAGAAAGATGGCACTCTAAGAATGTGTATTGATTACCGGCAGATCAATAAAGTGACAGTGAAGAATAAGTATCCATTGCCGAAGATAGAAGATTTATTTGATCAATTAAGGGAAGCCGGGGTTTTTTCCAAAATTGTTTTGAGGTCTGGGTATTATCACCTTCAGGTGAAGAGTGATGACATCCCGAAGACTGCTTTTCGAACCCGATATGGGCACTATGAGTTTTTGGTCATGCCATTTGGGCTGACTAATACGCCAACGGCTTTTGTGAATCTGATTAATTGGGTATTTCGACCATATCTCGATCAGTTTGTGGTTATTTTCATCGATGATATACTGGTGTATTCAAGGAATGAACAAGAGCACGAGGAACATTTACGGATTGTGCTTCAGACTTTAAGGGAAAAGCAATTATATGCGAAGCTCTGTAACTGTGACTTCAGGTTTAAAGAAGTATCCTTTTTGGGGCATATTATTTCTTCGGATGGTATTAGAGTTGACCCAGCTGTAGACACCGGGTTTCGAGGCGGTCCAAGATCAGAATTACCCAATGATGAAAATAAAAACCGATTCATCGACAAGAAAGTGAGGATCGACCGTTCCCTTGTCAAGATTATTTTTTTAGAAAATACATAAAAAAAATATATATTTTATAAATTAAAAATAAAAAAATAAGGTTGGAAGTGTTAATTTTGTGTCAAAAAGTTTTGATTTAAAACACAAAAAAATAAAAAAAAATAAAAAATTTCGGAGAATCGCGGCCGCGGCTGCGCGCCCAATGCCCGCTTCTCGCTTGCTTTTGCCGCAAATTCTGCCGAAATTTTTTTTTGGCCTTTTTTTGGATTTTTTAACCCATTTTTTAAAGTATTTTTGGATTTTTAAATCTTTTATTTAATTCAATTAGGGTTTTGTTGAAAAGTGAGTATAAATAGAATATTTTGGAGAGAGAAAAAGGGGATTCTTAGGGGAGAGTTGGAGAGGATTTTCTTGAGAGAAAAAACTCAATTTTTGAGAGAGAAAATCTATTTTCTTCATCTTTCTTGATTTCTTCGTAGATCTAAAAATGCTTGGTGAGATTGCATTAACTTGAGGAATGAAAATTAATTTCCTTAGATTGGATTTTCTCATCAAACATCAAAAATCAATTTTTTAAGTTTTTTTTGTGTTCTTGATTTTTTGATAAATATTTTTGACTTTATTTTTAAATCTTGACAAGCAAAAATAGATTGAGACATCTTGCTTCCAAATTATCAAATTTGATGGTAAAGATTTTTGGATCTATTTATTTTTGCTATCTCATTTTATTTTATTTAATTTAATTTATTTTTTTTATGTCTAAATATTATTATTTTCTATTACATGTTTATTTACCTTCCTCATTTTCATTTATTTAATTTGATTGGTTTATTATTATTATTATTATTATTATTATTATTATTATTATTATTATTATTATTATTATTATTATTATTATTATTAATGTTAATGTTGTTGTTGTTGTTATTATTATTATTATTATTATTATTATTATTATTATTATTATTATTATTATTATTATTATTATTATTATTATCTTTGTTGTTATTATTGTTATCATTGTTGTTGTTATTATTATTTGTTTATCGTTATTATTGTTATTGTCATTGTTATTCTTATTCTTATTCTTATTATTATTATTATTATTATTATTATTGTTGTTGTTGTTGTTGTTGTTGTTGTTCTTGTTGTTATTATTGTCATTATTATGTTTGCATGGCTAATTTTATGGGGCTTCTTAATTCCTTTTATATGTGTGTCAATTTCATGCTATATTTTCCTTATTTTCATTATTATTTAGTTGATTTTAGAACTATTACTAATTTTTCTATATATTGTAGTTTTTTGTTTTATGGGTAAAATGTGACGTTTACTTATTGAGCGTCGTCGTGACCGAATGGGGGGGGGGGGGGGGGGGGGGGGGGGGGGGGGGGGGGGGTCACGATGCGTAGGAGATAACATCGTTTGGGTGAGACCTTTGCTATCCCCTACTTGTGTGATTGTGTTTTGTTTGTAAATAAAGTATTTTATTTTATACGCGTTTAAGATAAAAAGTTGCAAGAATATTTTTATAACTAAATTGAAATTTTTGCTAATAAATTAGGACCAATGTCCTCGATTTTAGCAAGGAATGCAAAACATCATGAATTAAAACGAAGAGTTAAACTCTCTAAAAATGGGATCACTCATCCTGGTTTTCAAGCCAATAGCCGAAATAACTCTTCGATCCCTTTTTATGTGAGCATGAAGGAACCAATGTTCCTAAACCAAATAAATATCCCGATTTATGCATGTAATCCCTTTTGATTGATTTTGCTTGATTCTTTAAACTTTATTTTTATATATATCTTATGGGCCCTTTTAATTAATTATTTTTGGGGCAATGTTATTAAGTTTTCTTTCATTTAGGGATTGTATTCCGTCCCAATTTTTATCTTAATTTTGTTTAGCTTTCTTGGGGATTGTATTTTTCCCAATTTCTCCTTTGTAATTGTGTGCTTGGCATGTTTACCGCTTTATTTACCGCTTTCCTTACAGCTTTTTTTTATCGCTTTCTTAATGCTTGTAGTGTGCCTTTAATTTACTTGCATAAATCGCGTGAGAGGAGAGATGAAATTTTCTAAAATTAAAACCTCATTTATAATTAACCAAGGCATAAATAAGAGTGAAGTTCCGAACACCTTTTCTAGTTTAAGACCGTAGATGTTAGATTACCTTTCCCAATTTCTTGCAAATTGGGTGGCGACTCCAAAATACCTCAAAGGTGCCTAAAAGTTTCATGAGGCTAGATGAACTTCCCCAATGTTCTATTGGGATGGGATTCCAAAATGTCTCGTGTTACCCAAGATCAAATGAAGCGAACTAATCCCTCGAGCCCTAAAAGTAGGCTCTTAAGAGGGCCTTTCCGATTCGACGTGATCACACTAGCTAAGATTAAAACGAATGTGAATTGGAAACCGCTTCTGAATGTGCCTGAAGTAAGAAGCTTCTTAGGTTTGGCAAGGTACTATCGACGGTTTATGAAATGCTTTTCTGTTATTACCTCACCGCTTACTAAATTGCTTCGAAAATAAGTCAAATTTGAGTGGACTAATAAGTGTCAAGCCAGCTTCGAACAATTTAAAAAGATGCTTATCAAAGCGCATGTGCTTACTCAACCCATTACAGGTAAAGAGTACTGTAACATCCCTTACCCATACGCAGTAAACTGTACTGTGATCCGGCGATTCACAGTGACGGTCAAGGGCATTACCGATACAAACATTTAGAACCTATATAACTTTATGCCAAAATCTGAGTTATAAAATTTCTTTCATTTTCAAATACACTTGTATAGTTAATTATAAATTTATTACATAAGCACAGTACCAAATATACTTCTTAAAAACTTATTACAGATAGTTCAATTACATAGCTAATATTACTTTTACAAAACTTATATTTCAAAATTCCAAATCTTACATATATTCTTAAGACTATACAAGTCCTAGCCTAAGATCACTTCATAAACTTACATTGGCCTGGCCTACTGCGGATGATCCTCAAAAGAGACTCGATCACTTGCACCTACACGGATTAAAAGAAAATCCATGCTAAGTATAAAGCTTCATAGGAAACACATAAATATCGATAACCACTAAGTATGGCCGTCAAAAAGGTCCAAATAAATGCATAATATAGAAAATATAATCATGCCGATTATAATAAGTTGGGCACTTTCAAAGAGTTCATCAAACATACACACGTCCTTTGCATATACATTTATTCAATTAACACATGCTTTTATTCACACATCAATGTTAACAAATCACTTTCACATTATTTATACCTTCTCGCATCTTATACATGTCATTTTGTTCATTTGTTCACATTTATTCTGGTTTACCACATTCATTTAACACACTTCGCTTAAACAATTGCCTTGTCACATTATTTTGTCCGATTAAATAAGCATTTAACTCACAATAACAACATGTATCTTATACATCTCATGCAATATCATTTTCATAATTTATATTACTTCATGTTATAATCATACACATAGTTTTGCCTGCAAACTCAATGAAGTGGATAACGGGTGAACACGTAGGTACCCGAAGGTACAAACAAATAATTTCTTTTCTTTTCTTTCTTTTAAAACACATAGGGATCTTAACCAAGATCAAAACACATAGGGATAGCGAGGACCCAAATGCATAGGGACCTGATCAGGGTCCAAGAAACGTATAGGCTGCAGCAAACAGAACCCTATAGGCATGCCTATCTATCCACAACTCGACTATTGCAGGCTAAATTATTTGTCCAATTATTGTTCAATTATCCCCATAATATAGCATGGTAATTTCAATAAGCAATATCACATCACTTAATAGCTTACTTACACATGTGGTATAACATATTATAGTTCATAGATTAAATCATATATAATCCATAAGTGAAAAACCATGCAAAGTATATTAAACAAGTAAACATTCATAGCACAAAGGAGGGTCACGCTTGCGACAGAGACGAAGTGCACCATATGTCACGCTTGTGACTACCTGTCGCTCTCGCGACAGAGAGCTGGACGTCCTCTATTGCGCTCGCGCATAAGGTCACGCTTGAGATTGAGAGTGTCCGACGGAAGATCATATAATGGTGTAGACACCGGGTCCCGAGTAGCCTTGATCAGGATTACCCAATGATAAAATTAAGTCTGCCGATTTATAGGCAAAAAGAATGAAAGTCGGAAGTGATAATTTCCTTGTCGTTTGATTTGTTAGGAATAAATAAAAATGTATTTTAAAAATATTTTTAAAAATGTTTTAAAAATTATTTTGGGGTAAAAAAAGTGAGTTTTTAATTTTTTGTGTTTTATAGAAAATTTGAAAAAAAAAAAAACTTTTCCGCACGAATGTCGGGCTGCGGCAGTGCTGTGCGTGCGCCGCAGAGCGCGCGCAGGGCGCCCTCGCCCGTGCGCTGGGCGACGCGCAGTGCCCTGGCGCACAGGCAGAGAGTGCGGGGGGCTCGCTGGGCGACGCGCAGCACCCAGCGCGCGCGTGAGCCAGCGTGCGCTGGCGACGGCCTGCCCGCTGCACGCAGCTGGGCGCGCGCTGGAGATGCCCGTTGGGCTCCGACAGGCGTCTCCCGCCCCTGTGCACCTGTTTTCGCCCCAATGGCCTTTTTGGCCATATTTTCTTCATTTTTAATGCTTTTTTACTCATTTCTTTTTTGCATAATTTAATTCTAAAAGCTTTTTATCTTCCAACCCATCAAATTCAGTGGTTTTTTGTAGTTATTGGAATTAAATCAATTTAATTTCTTAATTAAAAAATTCTGAATTTTGGGGTTATAAAAAAGAATTTTTAAAAGAATTTTGGTGGAATTTTCTTTAGAAAATTATTTTTTCTTCTTCTTTCTTCTCTCAAACAAATTCTCTCAATTTCTAAAGATTTTTTCCAAGTGAATTCTTGAGACAAAAATAATAACAATTTTTGTTCTTGGGAATTTTTCTTCTTTTCATCAAACAATTTTTACTTTGAGACAAATAAAACAATTATTTGTTCTTGAGTAAAAATCCATTTTCAATATATTATTTTCCTAACTTTATTCTTACAATCAAGACAAGGAATTGGATCTCCTTACCTTCATTTCATCAAGTTAATTTTGAGTGTAAACATTCTTGGCTCAATTTCTTAATTTAATTTTTAATATCATTTTTTTTGTTTTCAATTAATTAATTAACATGTAAATTCTTTTAGTTCTATCATTTTCTTCTTATTTTCTTATTCTTTTGTTTTTTATTTAATTAATTATCATGTGAATTCTTTTAGATCTATTATTTAATTGTTCATGTTCTTCTTATTTTTTAATTGTTTATATTATTATTTCTTATTCTTATTTCTTATTTAATTGTTCATGTTCATATTATTGTCATCATTTTTGTTCACATATTTTATTAGTATTATCATTTAACATGTTTTAGCATAATTAGCCTATTTTATTTTCATTTTATTCTTCCTCCATATTTAATTGGATTGTTCATCTTCTTTGATGTTGTTATTATTTTTATTTTTATTATTATTATTATTATTATTATTATTATTATTATTATTATTATTATTATTATTATTATTATTATTATTATTATTATTATTATTATTATTATTATTATTATTATTATTATTATTATTATAATATTTGATTGTTCATATTCTTTGTTATTATTGTGTTATTATTATTATTGTAGTTATTACCATCATTAGTATTATTATTATTATCCTTATTCTTGTTTAATTTTATTATTACTATTATTATTTATGTTTTATGCATGCTGATTTTTATTATTTCTTTTGCTTTTTATGCATGATTGTATGCTATTGATGTTATTTTATGCTTTTTATGCATGTTAAATTTTATTAGCACTATTTTGTGTTTTTTTTAGCATGTTGAATTTATAAATTTGTTAAATTGCATATTTTTATTATGTCATTTTAATTGGCTTGTCATACATGATGCAATTTTGTTTGCTTTAATTTAATTGCTTTAATGTTATATATTTAATTCATTTTTTTCACTAACTTCATTTTTATTTGTTTATTTTATTTTTCAATACTTATTTTTCATATGTGAGTTTTTGTCAAGTGGGAGCCCATGGAGATTTGAAGATCCATTTGGGAGTTGTTTATTTTTTTTTTTTTTTGCTTTTTATTATTTTGGATTAATTTATTTTATCATGTAATTTGTAATAAACTTTATTTTTATGCACGTTAATTAAAAAACCATAAAAATATTTCTACTTAATTAATTTGTTATTTTTCTAAATAAAATGGGACCAATGTCCTGATTTTTTTCATCCAAAATAAGTGTCACTTTAAAATTGTTTTCTTTAATTATGCCTGAGAGGACCAACGTCCTCATTTTAATAAATAGCCCGATTTATGTATGAATTGTATTTTATTTACAAATGGGGGTTGTATTCCGCCACTAGTTTTGTTGTATTTTATTTTGCTTTCATTTACTTTATTTATCGCTTTTATTATATAATTGATATGCATTTAATTAAATTGCATTAAAATTGAATGAGAAATGGGATGAAACGCTGAATTCAAAACTTGATTATAAACTTAGCCAAGGTATGAATAAATGGGAAGTCCCGAACCTGTCTCTAGTCTTTGGGCTCAACAAGGCGAGAGACCCATTTCGATGGGATCTCCAAAATACCTCTTGTGTCCCGTAAAAAGGCTTTAACTTGCATAGTCTTAGGCTCCATGAGGCGAGAGGGCCCTCCTAATGTTCTATTAGGATGGGACCTCCAAGACCCCTCTGGCTTGCCCAAAATGGACATAGCAGCGCCGTTTTAGGCTCACTGAGGTGAGATGAACTTTCCCAATGTTTTATTGGGTGGCGACTCCATAAAATCTCCTTGTTGCTAAAAATAGACGCACTTGTAAATACCTTACAAGTTCCAATGAACCTCTCTTGATCGCCGCAAAAGTAGGCCTTTGGGGGCCACGGGGTTCAGCGTGCGTCACAGTGGCAACTCCACTGGGGAATAATAAGAGACTTCCCTTCGAAAGTACCTTGGCTAAAATTTACAATTGAGTTTTAATTTGGAAATTTCATCTCTTTTCAAAATTGCATTGCATCCATGCTAGAGCCTTAGATTATGCTAGTTTGGTCCCTATTTTAATCCTGGTGCATTCCCGAAGCACGACCCTACGTTCACTCAATGTGGGGAAGTGTTAAGGATAATCACCAGCCCAAGCCTCGTACCTTATGGTATATCAAATGGTGACCCAATCGGTCGTTATGCTCGTGATGAGTTAGACCCGTTGGCAGGGACCATGCTTGGGTAGCCCTAAAGTATCACTACCTTTGACCAAAGCTCATGTAATGGCAATAGATACTTCCACTAGGTGAAATGTACCGTAATACCATGCTTGCTATTTGGGCCATTTTATATTGGACAAAATCAGTTAAATTAAATTGTCTTTCATCAAAGGCTTTCATGCCTCGGTAGGCCCATCTTAATTTAATTGAGGTGTTTAAATACATAATGGCCAAACATTCATACGTGTGTACATTAGATAAGAGCTGTTATGCTGCCGGTTTTCCACCGTGTACCATACGTGTCCGATGGGTTCCTTGTTAACCCTTGGATAAAGCCCACCTAGGAAAGAGACTATGCTACCTCGTGTGTGGGGGCAATAAAGTTGGAAGGATCTATATGCTTGCATGTGTTTGTCTATGCTGCATCAGCACGACCATGCATTGCATTTCAATCATGCATCATCCTAACGAGATGTATTTTTTTCAGCCATCATAAATTCGCCCGCGTGGTTTAGGGGTCCCGACGGTCGGTTGAGAAGGATTCCACTCTTAGGGTTACCAGAGCTAGTATCATATCAGAGTTTGAATTCTCTTTCAGAGGGTAATAAGACTTTATCTTCATAATCATCAGCTGATACAAGTATGTCTAATCCAGCTAGTAGGTCTGATGCAACCAGGGCAATGATTGCAGATGAAGTAGGAAGAAGAATGGAGGAGTTTGAGGCCAGAATGATGGCAATGATGGGCAACCTTGCCAGTACTATAGCTGGGCAACAAGTTACTGCTGCCCCTATTAGGGGACCAGATGAACAAGGGGCTATGAGAGAGGATCCCCCTGCTATAGTTGACCCACCTGAAGTTGAGCAAAGAGCGCCAGCGCCTGTAGAGCGCAGGGAAGGCCCTAAGTCTGAGGTTGACCTCTGGGAAGATGAGCAAGAGGAACAGATGGTGGCAAAGGGAAAGTCGCCTAAGCTAGAGGAAGCAATGTGGAGGAAGATGGAGGAGAAATTTGAAGCTATGACAAGGATGACGACGGTAGGAAGGGGAATGAACCCGAAGGATCGTGAGCTGGATGGGGATGATTTGATCCCCCAGAACTTCAAGATGCCTGATATCCCAAAATTTGACGGCACCTCTGACCCTGCTACACACATCAAGCAGTACTCGCTAGTCATGAAGGGGACAACTTTAATAAGGAAGCAGAAGATAGAGTACTTTTGCTTGAGTCTTACAGGGGCTGTCATTGACTGGTACCATGGGCTGGACAGGAGATCCAAAGAAGATTGGGACTTGTTGACTGAAGAGTTCCTAAAGCAATACGATTGCAGTACCCAGATGGAGGTCACAATGAAGGATCTAGAGCTGTTGCAGCAGAAGGCTAGGGAGTCTTTCCATGAATACCTCACTCGGTGGAGGAACCGAGTTATGGAGATGAAGCGCAAGCCTGACACACCTGATCAGATTCGATTATTCATTCGAAATGCTAGCCCATATCTAAGAGATGGACTGAAAATGAAGGGGCTGAAAGATTGGGAGTCCTTGAAGGACATTGCTATAGAGGCATAAGGAGAATATATGGCTAGAAGGGCAAGCAGTGAGGCTTATGCCAAGAAGGGCTACAATAATCAAGGTGCAACCAAGTCAGCTAGTTCTAGTAGTGGTAACAGAAGTGGGAAAACAGCTGAGGTGTCAGCAATAGCAGTGAATCAAAGCTACTTCTAGAATTTGGGTAGGCTTTTATCATGGGTATTGAAAAGGTTGATGAAGGAGGGGAAGCTACAACCCCTGCCACCTAGGCCAGCTAGGACGCAAGGGGAACCGGGGCATAAAGAGAACGAATACTGTGCCTTTCACCAACATACTGGGCATCTGATAGACAATTGCTTCAGGCTGAGGCACCAGATTCTGGATCTGATTGATAGTAAGTAGATCACCGATCCTGAAAAGAGGGAGAGCCAGAAGAAGTCTAATTTCAATGCTATGCCACCGCCTGTCTTTATGATTGGGTCGAGCCTACTCGAATGGTATGTCCTTTAAGATTTGTATGGAAATGATTACTTCGCTATCACTCGCTCTGAGGCAAGTGAAGAAGGGATTCCCGTGGCGGCGATAGACTGTTGGTCCACTAGTGAGAGTGGAGACGAATAGGAAGAGGAGAAAGATGGAGAGTCCACGGATCCATGGGATTCGGAGGAGGAGGAAAGAGTTGGGGTTAAAACAAAAAGTGGGAGAGTGGTCCCCGAAGTTGAGAAGCAGCAGGACTCAGTGCAAGCACCTGTGGAGAAAGAGCCGGAAGAAAATCCCATAGTAAAGCAGCTGAAAAAGACCACGGCTCATATATCGATTTGGGACCTTCTAAGGTAGTCCCCTTCCCACAGACAAAAGTTAGTCGAGGCTTTGAGTGAGTCCACTGTAGTCACTACAATTTCTCCATCTGAGCTGCTAGACCTTGTAAAAGGGGGATCCGGAGAGAAACTGATGTTTTCTGATGCTGACCTGACAGCTGAAGGCCACAATCATAATCGGCCGTTGTACATCAAAGCACAATTTAATAACAAGCATACCGCTTGTGTTATGGTTGATGATGGGTCATCCATAAATGTCTGCCCTTTGGTGGCACCTCAGGCTTTTGGGTTGAACGAGAGTATGTTGAGTAAGTCTGATCTGACCATCACAGCCTACGATAATTCTCGGAGATAGGCATCAGGAACATTCAGAGCTCTAGTTAGGACTGGGCCCATTGAGACGGAGGTAGAATTTATGGTCTTGCCTATCACAGTAAATTTCTCAGCCCTACTGGGAAGACCATGGTTCCATAATTTGGGAGGAGTGCCATCCACCCTACACCAAATGGTAAAGATACCTCATGAAGGGGAGGTGGTGACCATAAAAGCAGCGAGAGAGAACGAAGTGTCTGCCTTGGGGATTTCTGATCAGCCATTTAGTGGCTTTTACATATCAGTGATTGGTGAGGAGCAGGGCTTGGCAGGTAGCCCTCAGGTGATGAACATGACGAAGAGGATGCACTTCCTCCCAGGGGCCGGATTGGGTAAAAATTCACAGGGGTTGCAAGATGCCATCACAACACAAGGCTAGAACGGAAGGGTCTGGGCTACAAAGGAGAGCATGGCAGGAAGAAAGTGCCAAAGAAGATTCCCCACATTTCAGAGAGTTTTATTCCCTCATCTTCGGTCTGTGCTTATACTGGAGAAGAAGAGCCTCAGTGGGTGGATGGAAAGATCATTCCGGGTTGAAATTTTCAATGATGTCTATGACTGGGATGTTGGAGTTATCAAGTCCGCAGAGAACTTCTGGGATGAGGAGATCATGACTCAGTGTAATATTTGGGACAGGGATGGGCCCGAGGAGATTGTCATTGATAAGCTGTTAGCTACCAGGTTGAAGGGAAAAGAAAAGATGGTAGAGCCAGAGCTGAAGTTTGAAGATTTGGAGATCTCACCAGAGGTAGTTGAAAAGCCTCCACCAAGCTAAGAAGTCAAAGCCCAGTCAGCTGCAACATCGTCGTCAATAGAAGATGAAGACAGTAGTTGTTTAGATAGTCTTTTTATGCCAGAACTTTTTAATGACAATGTTAATGCTTCTGATTACATCAATGAGATTAATAACTTTGCTTACTTGTGTGATGTTTCTGATCATTTCATTCCTCATGATCATAAACATGATGCATTCATTTTAGACATTAACTCAACTAGCATGACTGCATTTAATCTCGGAACTTTGGAGAATCCAACGAAAATTTTGGTAGCATCAGATATAACTCCTGAGGAGAGGATAAAATTTGAGAGAATATTGAAAAAGTATGAAAAAGTCTTTGCCTGGACCTACGAGGACATGCTGGGAATTGATCGAGATGTAGCCGAACATGCCATTCCAACTTACCCAGAGAGTAAACCGGTCAAACAAAAGCTCAGAAGACTTAGGCCAGAATGGGCTCAGAAGGTGAAAGAGGAGATCCATAAGAAGATTGAGGCTAAGTTTCTACTGGAGGTTAAATACCCGACGTGGCTGGCTAATATAGTTCCTGTGGCTAAAAAGGATAGAAAAGTTCAAGTATGTGTGGACTATCGGGACCTGAACAAAGCCTGCCCGAAAGATGATTTTCCTCTGCCTCATATTGATGTGCTGGTAGATAGTGCTGCTGCTTGCATAATGTACAGCTTCATGGATGGGTATGCAGGGTACAATCAAATCCTTAACAAGATAGTGGATCGAATAAAGATAACTTTCATAACTGAATGGGGTACATTTGCTTATCGGGTTATGCCTTTTGGATTAAAGAATGCAGGAGCAACCTATCAGAGAATGGCCACCAGAGTTCTCAATAATTTGATCCACAAGGAAGTGGAGGTGTTTGTTGACGACATGATGATCAAGTCAGCTACCAGAGAGGGTCACTTCGAGGCTTTGGAAAAGTTCTTTCAAAGGATCAATAAGTATGATATGCGCCTCAATCCCAAGAAGTGCATTTTTGGAGTTACCTCGGGTAAGCTATTAGGCCATGTGGTAAGCCAGAGAGGAATTGAAGTAGATCCTAACAAGGTTAGGGCCATCAGAGAGATGCCAGTGTCTCAAAAAGAGAAAGAGGTTAGAAGTTTCCTGGGAAAACTTCAGTACATCAGCCGGTTTATTGCTAAGCTGGCTTCAGTATGTGAGCCCATCTTCAAGCTTCTTCGGAAGAATCAGCCTATGGTGTGGAATAATGATTGTCAATTGGCCTTTGATACTATTAAGGATTATCTCCTGAATCCTCCAGTTTTAAGACCACCACGGCGTGCCAAACCATTAATCCTGTAACTGGCAATAGAAGACAATTAAGTGGGTGCCATGATGGCCCAGGAGGATGACTTTGGGGTAGAGTTTGTTGTTTACTATCTTAGCAAGAAATTCCTAACATATGAAGCCAAGTATGTTGAAGTAGAAAAGATTTGCTTGGCAGTTATTTGGGCTTCTAAGAAGTTGCGGCACTACTTTCATTCCTTCAGTGTGCATGCGGTTGCTAAGCATAACCCGCTTAGGTACCTTCAGGAAGCGCCCTCTTTGCTAGGAAAGATGGGAAGGTGGTTACTATTGTTGCAGGAGTTAGATATCGAATACATCACCAGGAAAACCATTAAGGGAAGAGCTGTAGCTGAATTCTTGGCTGAACATCCTATTGAGGGAGACCAGTTCGAGTACAATTTTCCAGATGAAGATGTCATGGCCATAACAGTACAAGGGTGGCAGATGTTTTTTAATGGGGCAGGCAACAGTAAAGGGGCAGGAGCGGGGATCATTCTTGCGACCCCGAATGGTGAAAAGCTGCCATTAGCCAAAAAGTTGAGGTATAAGGCAACCAATAATGAAGTAGAATATGAGGCTTGCATCTTCGGATTGGAAGCGTTGCTGGCTCTGGGGTCAAAGACCGCAGAAGTCTTCGGAGATTCTTCATTGGTAATTCATCAGATCAGAGGGGAATGGACAGTTAAGGAAGAGAGGCTGTTACCTTATGTGAAGCACTTAAGAATGTTGAGTAGCCAGTTTGAGACTTGCACCTTTCACTTCATCCCCAGGGATGAAAATCAATTGGCTGATGCTCTAGCGACATTAGTGTCAATATGGGATAATCCAATGGGGGTTGCTATGAAACCCGTACTAATCTCTAGCTCGAAAAAGCCTTGTTTTGAAGCCGAGCAGGTGATGGATGTTGGGGCCACCGATGGAAACCCTTGGTACTACGACATTCAGAATTACTTGGAACGGTCAGTTTTTCTAGAGGAAGCCACTGAGAAAGACCAAAGGATGATTCGGAAGTTGTCCACACAATTCATCAGTGTAAATGGCGCTTTGTATAAAAGGCAAGCCGATGGTATCCAGTTAAGGTGTTTGGCGAAAAAAGAAGCTGAAAAGGTTATAGAAGAGGTTCATGCCGGAGTCTGTGGAGCTCACATGAATGGCTTAGCCTTAGCAAAGAAGATCATGCACCAAGGATTCTATTGGCTCACAATGGATACGGATTGTTCAAAATATGTGAAGCAATGCCAGTTATGCTAGCAATACGCGAATTTGAGGCATGTCCCAGTTTCAGAGCTGCATAATTTGACATCTCCATGGCCATTTGCAGCTTGGGGGATAGATATCATAGGTGAGATACATCCTACAGCTTCTAATGGGCACAGGTTCATTATAGTTGCCATTGATTATTTCTCTAAGTGGGTCGAAGCTGAATCTTTCAAGAAGATTGATGCTAGGGATATGGCTAAGTTCATCGAGCGGAATTTGATATGCAGATATGGTCTCCCACACCATATTGTGTCTGATAATGGGGTACAATTCTTAGCAGAAACTAAATAGATGCTTCAGAAGTATAGAATCCAGCATCACAAGTCTTCTCTTTACCGTCCTCAAGCTAATGGTGCAGTTGAAGCAGCGAAGAAGAATGTGAAAAGAATACTGGCCAAGATGGTTCAGAGTTATAAAGATTGGGCGAAAAAGCTGCCTTTTGCACTCTGGGGTTATAGAACCACAGTCAGAACCTCTACGGGAACCACACTATTCTCTCTGGTATACGAAACCAAAGCAGTTTTGCCAGTTGAAATTGAGCTAAAATCTTTAAGGGTAGTCATAGAAGCTGAGATTCCAAAGACAGAATGGGCACAACAGCGATTGTTGCAGTTGAATCTGTTGGATGAAGATAGGTTAAGAGCCTATTGCCACAATTAGGTTAATCAGAAGAGAATAGCTCGGTCCTTTGGCAAGAAGGTACGAAAGCACACGTTGAAGGAAGGGGACCTGGTCTTTAAGGTGATGAGGCCGGGAGTGCCAGACATAAGAGGAAAATTCAGGCCGACCTAGGAAGGCCCATTCATTTTGAAAAAGTTGCTAACAAAGGGAGTAGCAATCTTGGCGGACAGCGATGGGAATGAGTTTAAAGACCCGGTCAATGTCGATAGACTAAAAAGGTTCCATGGCTAAAGACAAGAAAATAAAAAGAAGAGAATAAATGGCCCGCAGGTTGAAAACCGAAAAAAAGGCGGCCTTGCTAAAATTGGGCACCCTGTCAGGGTGAAAATCGAAAAAAGGCATCCTGGGCAAAAATTAAGGGCCGAGAGAAAATGTTCAATCGAGAAAACCCGAGAGGGCCGATTGATAACAGGAGTTTGATGCTTACAAGATCTATTCCGAGATTAGGTGTAGTCTTGTGCTTTTGAATTCTTGTTAAATAAGGATCATGTATGATGAAATCTTATAGAAATGTACTCAATTTTGCAATGAATACAAGAATACAGTTTACATTTTCATTGTTCTTTAGTTCTGCCTTAAAAAGAAATATATCACTTATTCATCTAATGACTATTGTCTAATGATTTTGTCGGAAGGTGCCTAAGCAGATATGTGCTATTCACTCTTAGCGGTGGTTCTGATAATAGCCTTCTCTTGTAGTTCCTTAAAAAATAATAATAATAACAAAAAAAAGAGGCCGTTAGAGATGAAAACCGTAACTGGCTCTCTAAGCAAAAGTTAGGCCAAATGGCAGGGTGAAAACCTGGAAACAGGTAGTTTGCCCTACAAAAAATGAATGAAATAAATAAGAGCCGCTGGATTGGGTTGGGTCCATTCCAGGCAAAATTTAGGCAAAGGGTTATGTGAAAATTCCCGAAGGGACGCATTTTTCACAAAGAAAAGCTAGTGTGAAAATCCACAAGGGATGCACTACCTTTAAAGCAATGACGTTTCATGCCTGGAGCAATAAGGCGTCATTACTTCGGATGATCATTCTTTAGTCAGATAGTGCATGAGTCAGATCCTGGGCATATGATCATTGGCCGGGGGGCAAAGATGCACACTTGATGTCTCTCTCAGAAAATGTTTTAGGGTCAGAGTCCCTAAAGCCAAGATGTCACTCTTTCAGATCCTTGGAGGCGAGATGCAGCAGTCAAGCTATATCCTCAGCAGACCCTTAACCACCTAGGATAGGGTCAATCTATTTTTGCAAACATTTACATCTCATATCATATACACTTAAATTTTTATATATATTTATGCTCACATGACTTTGCAGGAAATATCTAAATGAAGTTCATCAGTTTTCGCACTTTTAGTAGTCTGTAGCAGACTCGGTGCGGTCATCTGCGGATGACACCTCTGCACTTTTAGTAGTCTTGTCAGCGACTCAGTGCAATCCTTCTTTTGTATTTTTTGTAACCTGTAGCAGGCTCGGTGCATCGTCATCTACGGATGGCAGCTGCACTTTTAGTAGTCTGTAGCAAACTCGGTGCAGTCCTCTTTTGGCACTTTTGGTAGTCTGTAGTAGACTCGGTGCGGTCATTGGCAGATGGCAGCTGCACTTTTAGTAGTCTGTAGCAGACTCGGTGCCGTCCTCTTTTTGCACTTTTTTTACTCTGTAGCAGACTTGGTGCAATCCTTCTTTTGCATTTTTTATAGCCTGTAGCAGGCTCGGCACATCATCATCTACGGATGGTAGTTGCACTTTTAGTAGTCTGTAGCAGACTCGGTGCAGTCCTCTTTTTGTACTTTTTGTAGTCTGTAGCAGACTCGGTGCAATCCTTCTTTTGCTTTTTTTGTAGCCTATAGCAGGCTCGGCGCATCATCATCTACGGATGGCAGCTGCACTTTTAGTAGTCTGTAGCAGACTCGGTGCAGTCCTCTTTTTGCACTTTTTGTAGTCTGTAGAAGGCTCGGTGCAATCTTTTTTTTGCGTTTTTTTGTAGCCTGTAGCAGGCTCGGCGCAGCGTCATCTACAGATGACATTTGCACTTTTAGCAGTCTGTAACAGACTCGGTGCAATCCTTTTCTTGCATTTTTTGTAGTCTGTAGCAGACCCGGCGCATCACCGTCTTAGGATGGTTCTTAGCACTTTGTTGTCTTGTCAGCGACTCAGTGCAACTCAAGAGGATGAATCACAGCACTGTTCCCGAGGGAGCAGCTGGAAGGAGGCAGCCTCAGGTACGCGCTTCTTTCCTTTTCCTGAATTTTGGCTCACTTAGGCACCCACACACTAGCCTCCCCAAAATTGGGGGCAACTGTAGACACCGGATCCCGAGTAGCCTTGATCAGGATTACCCAATGATGAAATTAAGTGTGCCGATTTATAGGCAAAAAGAATGAAAGTCGGAAGTGATAATTTCCTTGCCGTTTGATTTGTTAGGAATAAATAAAAATGTATTTTAAAAATATTTTAAAAATTATTTTGGGGTAAAAAAAGTGAGTTTTTAATTTTTTGTGTTTTATAGAAAATTTGAAAAAAAAAAAAACTTTTTCGCTTGAATTGTGAGTCTACTATAGCCACCACAATTTCGCCATCCGAGTTGTTAGACCTTGTTAAGGGTAGTTCAGGAGAGAATTTGGTGTACTCTGATGCTGACTTGCTGGCTGAAGGCCGCAATCACAATCAGCCACTGCATATCAAGGCACAGATTGATGACAAGCACACTGCTTATGTCATGGTCGATGATGGATGTGACGCGCGCCGGATCCCCGAGGCCGCCCATGGGACCGCCCGCTCGAGGGCGATCGGGGCATTTGTGGGTCCGTGGACAGCTTGCAATAAATTGCAAGTGCTTCTATGTTGGGCGACAAGGAGGTTTCATGGATTCGCCACCCAATAGAACATTGGGAAAGTCTCCCTCTGACCCTGAGCAATATGCTCGATCAGCCTCAACTGCTCACCTCTGAAGGTCTCTATGACCCGAGCCTGCTCATCCCTGAAGGCATCCATGATCTGAGCCTCCTCCCGCATAGTATGCTCGATGTAGCTGGCCTGCTCCCGGGCTAACCGCTCCACTGACTGGGACTGCTCCTGAATAGCAGCCTGCTGGCGGTCCAACCTCTCGTGAATAGCTCTGTCCCTCTCATCCTGTCGTCGCTCTAAGGCTGCGAACATGGAAGTGAGGAGCCGAGAGAAGTCGGGTTGTGCTGGCTGCTGCTGTGGTGGCTCTGGAGGCAGCGCTGTAGAGGTGGATGCCCCCGGGTCGCCTCTAGAATAAGGATGTTATCTCTCAGGGGGCCCGTGGGTAGTCCTATGCACTCTGAAGCCCGGCGATGGGACAGGAGTCGGTGCTCGGGATGCTGGTGAGGCAGCAAAAAGATCATCCATCGTGAACTATATGTCGAAGTCAAAAGGGGTCCTGGGTTGCTCCTGCTGCTGTGGTGGTGGCACAGTCTGAGGCTGAGGAGGCTGAGGAGGCCGAGGCTCTGGCTCTGAGTGTGGAGGCTGGTTCTCTGGTTGAGGCTCGGGCTGAGGCTGGGGCTCTGGCTGTGGAGGCTGATCCTCTGGGTGCTCCGGGTGGTCTGGATCTGGACCCAAGGGTGGAAATGAGAACATCCGTCGAGTCTCGTGAATGGTCAGCACCCTGTAGGCCTCGGCCTGGCCTGATATCTAAGAGATCATCCCCATTTGTACTGCCGTTGCGGCGTCTACATGGATCCCCTCCTCCAAGGGTCCTCTCAACCTACCAGGGGTAACTCCCAACCTCAAAAGTAACCGGGTGATAACTCCTCCCACTATCACCACCAGTGTCAATCCTCTGCCGACTCTGGTCAAGTTGGCCAAGATCTCATGGCTAATGTTGAGACGCTGGCCTACCACCATAGCCCAGAGGCTCCAGATCTCGGCCACATTAAGCGACCCTGGATTACCAGCTCGACCGAGGTATGAATTGGATAGCACTCTGTGCAAATACCGGAGTGCCTGAGACACCAGTATGGTGCTCTACGCTATATCATGATCATATAGCACTCCCGGTAGGGCAATAGCCTCCCAATGGGCGCGTCTCACAGCTCGCGGTGGGATCTCGACCCCCTCCTCTGTAGGGAGCCCCATGGCCTGTGCGAATCTCTGCCTGGTAATACTGTAATGGTCGTCGTCAAACCAAAACTGGACCACCCCTGGCTCGGTGTCTGCACTCTGAAAACCAGCATAGCGGAGAGTGGCTAGGACCTGGCGGGTAGCCTCTGGAAAAGTCTGGAAGGAGGGCTCAAGGAACTCTGTCCACCCAGCACCCTCAACGAGCAAATCAAACTCTAGGCCCATCCCTATGGCCTCTAGAAACGGCCGGGACACAAAACGGCTGGCCCGAAATTCTACCAGAGCCAACACTCTATACCTCTGAGCTGACTCAGCATCCATCCAACCCGGAACTAGGATCTCGGGCTGGGCCTGCGGTGCTCTACGTCTGGGAGGCATCCTGCAAAGGAGAAAAAATTAGATAGTGAAAATTTGACAAAACAAGTATTATTAGACTTATTTCCAAGGTGAAGGCCCATTTAGGCCTCACCAGGGCAATGGCGGCCCGAAAACTAGATAAAAAACTGATAACAAATGGAAAGGGCGGGCGTCCTGTCAAAGGAAGTTGCCCAACATGCCTCGGCACATATCAAAGCAAAGACAACATGCGATTAGCATGGAAATAACTCGAAGCGAATAAAAAAGGGCTTTCTAGGTCCCTAGGCGTGTGTTATACACAAAAATGTTCAATTTTTAGAACAGAATAATAAAAATTTGGGCAGCACCCCGGCAAGGGTATGCCCAACCTCCTGCATAAAAAGGCATCAAAATAGGCCTCAGGCCTCAACAACAATATATGCATGTAAATGGGATGCACCCCGGCAAGAGTGTGTCCCCAACAACACAAAACAATGGCCTCAGGCCTCAAAATCAATATATACACAAAATAGTGCGCTAGAAAGGCCTATTTCTAAAGCACCATAGTTATAGAAAAATTCTATTTCTATGTGATCATGCAAAGGTTCAGATTTAATTGCATAAAAAAAATAAAGAAAAATGGGCAGCGTTCTCCCTAAATTTCTAAGGCATCTAAGACTTTCTAATCATTTCTAAAGATTAAAAGAAGAAGAAATGAAGAAATAAATTAAATAAAATTCAAAAAAGGTAGTTATTTACTTACTTGTAGTCGCGAGAAGTGTAGAAACTGGAGAAATATAAATATCCAAGCACCCGGTGAGTAGAGAATGCGAAAATATGAAGAAATCGCGAAAAAAGAAGAAGAAATGCTTGAAAAAACGCTAAAAAACACCAAAAAACCGTTTGAGAGAGGAAAATGAAAGGGACAGCAGCGTTTGCACCGTCTGTCACTCGCCCTTATATAGAATTTCATGACCGACGGGCAGGACGTCTGTAGGAGCGACCGACGGGCTGGCCGTCTGTCACACAATAAATGCGAGTTAATGCGCGTGATGAATGCAATGCTGATGCGTCTGCTATGTGGATTTCTACCGACGGGCAGGCCGTCTCTTAGGAGAGACGGGTAGGCCGTCGGTGACGCTTCCTTATAAATTCTTACAAAATTTTTGCTCTTCTTGTGTCTTTTCATTTTCCAACATCTTGAGCCTTTTATCTCTCCCAATATGTCTTCTTCTCTAGCCCAAAGGATGCACCGTATCTTAGATGACAAACACACTTGGGGAGAAGGCGCCCTTTCCTCTCTGTCCGGGCTGAAATATCTGTGCCGGGTCAAAGTCGATCAGAACCTCCTTCTGGCGGCGACCCACTTCTGGAACCCCCGGTTCCACGCCTTTCGGTTTACCTACCAAGAATTGTGCCCTTTGCCTGAAGAGCTAGCTACCATTCTTGGAGCTTGGTTCCCTCCTAGCACTTTGCCTTGCGTCCCCCGCTGCGGCCTATTCCAAACCCGAGACATAGCCATGGCTCTGGGCATACCTTCTTCTGAGGCCGTCCGGCTGATCCCTTCCGGCTCTTCCTTTGTTCTGGGGCCACTGATCGAGGCTTTGGATCAGTTCACCGACATTCCCACCTATCGGGTAAGTATCATATTCTTATTTTGCATGGTGAACTTCCTCACTGTTGTTCTAGGGGGTTTGACAGGTGACTCCCGCCTGTTTGGAGTCCTGAGCGACTTTTATCTGGGATTATCACCCTTACCACTCATTCTGGCTGAAACCATTCTGGGCTTGGACGCTGTGAGCTCTGGATCCAGTACAACCTTTACCGGCAGCCCCTTATTGCTCCAGGTACGTCATTATTTTAAAGGTAGTGCGTCCCTTATGGATTTTCACACTAGCTTTTCGTAGGGGGAGGTGCGTCCTTTCAGATTTTCACACAACCCTGCGCCTTATTTTTGCCTGAAGTAAACCCTACTTACTCCAGCGGCTTTCTTCTTTTTTTTCTTTTTCTTCTCTTCTTTCTTCTTTTTTTTCTTCTTTTTTTTTATTATTTTTTTTCAGATCTGGTTGCAAGAGAAACTAAGGATGCTATTTAAGCCACCTCCTCGAGTTACCCCACAGTACTCGCCGAGTCACTTTCTTCCGTGCCGCCGACTACATGGGTGTGCTACTGCCGGAGAAGGCATTGCTAGATTTGGCGAGCTGTCAGACGATGACATCAGTTTCACCTCTGCCTAGCTCCCACTGTCTCATGTGGTCATTGATGGGTCATCGGGGTGTGTTCCCCTCTATGGGCTTCGTCGAGCCACCTTCTGCATCACCTCTCGATGTACGCGTCAGTTCGGAGTGACCCAGGATGTAGTGAGGGTTCCCTTATCTTTCCGGGGAGGAGCTCTCTCGGCTGCGTTTGCTTCTCAGTATTATGAGCTGTGGGGCAAACTACCAGTGAAGACTGTTATCCCGAGATTTAGCAATCATTCTGTGTCTTCGACTAGCGAGTACAAGAAGTGGATCCTTAGTCCAGCATCTGATAACAGGACTCGAGGGCTCAAGCATCTGGTCGGCGAGAGCAGCAGCAGGACTTAGCTTAGCTTACATATGTATTTTTTTGGTGCTACATTTCTTTTTAATGCAGAACTAGGAAATGACAAAAATGAAAAGAATAATATTCATTCTATTTCACGAATTTGTGTACATTTTCATATAATTTCAGCATACATGATCAGTTTTGGCATTTACTCAGCTGCTTACGCGCTGTTAATACATGAAACCAAAATTTAACAGCATCAACTCCTGTTACCAATGGGCCCTCTCGGGTTTTCACGATTGGACATTTTCTCTCATGCCTCTAACTTTTGCACAGGATGCCTTTTTTCGGTTTTCACCCTGTCGAGGTGCCCAATTTTAGCACAGCCGCCTTTTTTCGGTTTTCGACCTACAGGGCATTTTATTCTCTTCTTTTCATTTTGGTCTTTAGCCATGAAACCTTTTGAGTCTGTCGACGTTTATCGGCTCTTTGAATTCATTCCCATCACTATTCGACAAGATTGCGGCTCCTTTGGACAGAAGCTTCTTAAGGATATACGGCCCCTCCCAGGTCGGTCTGAATTTCCCTCTAATGTCTGGTATGCCTGGCCTCATCTGCTTGAACACCAAGTCCCCTTCTTTCAGCGGATGCTTTCTCACCTTTTTTCCGAAAGTCCTTGCTAATCTCTTCTGATAAATCTGGTTATGATAATAAGCTTTCAGCCTACTCTCATCCAATAAGTTCAAGTGCTGTAGCCTCTGCCGCGCCCATTCGGCCTCCGGAACTTGGGCTTCCATGACCACCCTCAATGATTTGAGCTCTATCTCAACTGGAAACACCGCTTCTGTTCTGTATGCCAAGGAAAATGGTGTAGTGCCTGTAGACGTCCTTACCGTTGTTCTATATCCCCACAGGGCGAAGGGTAACTTTTCAGCCCAGTCTTTGTAGGTTTGGACCATCTTAGACAGGATCTTCTTCATATTCTTATTTGCGGCTTCTACTGCTCCATTCACTTGTGGTCGGTAGGGGGAAGACTTATGATGCTCGACACCATACTTCTCGAGGAGTTTCCTGGTTTCTCCCATGAACTGCACCCCATTGTCAGACACTATGTGATGAGGGAGGCCATATCTGCAGACCAGATTCCTCTCTATGAACTTGGCCATATCCTTTGCGTCAATCTTTTTGAAGGATTCCGCCTCTACCCATTTGGTAAAATAGTCAATCGCGACTATGATGTATCTGTGCCCATTGGATGCCGTAGGGCGAATCTCTCCAATGATATCTATCCCCCAAGCAGCGAAAGGCCAAGGTGATGTCAGGTTATGTAGCTCTGATACTGGCAGGTGTCTCAAGTCTGCATATTGTTGGCACAACTGGCATTGCTTAACATATTTCGAGCAGTCATTGTCTATCGTAAGCCAATAGAAGCCTTATCTCATGATCTTCTTGGCTAAGGTCAAACCGTTCATGTGAGCCCCATAGACACCTGCATGGGTTTCCTCTATCACTTTGTGGGCTTCTTTTTCATTCAAGCACCTAAGCTGAATCCCGTCCGACTGTCTTTTGTATAGCACCCCTTCAAAGGATATGAACTGAGTAGATAGCTTCCGGATCATCCTCTGGTCTTTCTCAGTAGCTTCTTCTGGAAATTTATTGTGTTCCAAGTAATTCATGATGTCGAAGTACCATGGTTTCCCATCTGCCACTTCCACTTCCATTATAGGCTTGATCTCAAAGCTGGGCTTCTCAGAACTCTAAATTAGCACTGGCTTCATAGCCACTCCTTCAGGGTTGTCCCATATTGACACTAAGGTTGCCAACGCATCAGCCATACGATTCTCATCTCTCGGCACGAAGTGGAAAGTGCAAGTCTCAAACTGCCCACACACCTCTTTCAAATATTCAACATAGGGTACCAACCGTTCTTCTTTTACAGCTCACTCACCTCGGATCTGGTTAATCACCAAGGATGAATCACCGAAGACTTCTATATTCTTTGCCCCTAATGCAGCTAAAGGTTCTAGCCCGAAAGTGCATGCTTCGTATTCGGCTTCGTTGTTGGTTGCCTTGTACCTCAGCTTCTTGGCTAGGGGGAGTTTCTCATTAAATGGGGTTGTCAGGACGATTCCGATTCCGGCCCCTCTGTTATTCACCGCCCCGTCAAAGTGTAACTGCCATCCCTGGATAGAAATCGCGACTATGCTTTCATCAGGAAAGGTAAACTCGGGAGTGTCTCCTTGAATTGGATGCTCAGCAAGAAATTCGGCTACGGCTCGCCCCTTAATAGTTTTGCGAGTGATGTATTGCACATCAAACTCTTGTAGCAAGAGCAGCCACCTTCCCATCTTACCAAGCAAAGACGGTGCTTCCTGCAAATATCTTAACGGATTCTGCTTGGCCACTGCTTGAACTTTGTATGAGTGGAAGTAATGCCTCAATTTCTTTGATGCCCAAATCACTGCAAGGCAGATCTTTTTTACTTCAGCATACTTGATTTCATAAGCTAGGAACTTCTTGCTGAGGTAATAAATTGCAAATTCCACCCCAAATTCGTCCTCTTGAGCCATCATGGCGCCCACAGAACTGCCTTCTACTGCTAGATACAGGATAAACGACTTGATCGGCTGCGGCGGCCTTAGCACTGGCGGATTCAACAGGTATTCCCTGATGATGTCAAAAGCCTTCTGCCAGTCTTCGTTCCAGACCACAGGTTGATTCTTTCTAAGCAGCTTAAAAACAGGCTCGCATATTGAAGTGAGCTTGGCAATAAACCGGCTGATATACTGCAGCTTGCCCAGGAAACTCCTTACATCCTTCTCTTTTTGCGGCACGGGCATCTCTCTGATGGCCTTCACCTTGTCCGGGTCAATTTCTATTCCCCTCTTGCTAACGACATGTCCCAATAGTTTTCCTAAAGTCACTCCGAAAATGCACTTCTTGGGGTTAAGTCGCAGATTATACTTGTCAATCCAGGTGAAGAACTTTTCTAGATCTTCAAAGTGCCCCTCTCGGGTGGTTGACTTGACCATCATGTCATCGATATACACTTCTACCTCTTTGTGGATCAGGTCGCTTAAGATCTTGGTCGCCATCCTCTGGTATGTGGCCCCTGCATTCTTCAGGCTGAAGGCATGACTCGGTAGGCGTAGGTCCCCCATTCCGTGATGAAAGCGGTCTTAACCCGGTTAGCTATTTTGTTCAGGATCTGGTTGTAGCCCACCTAACCATCTCCAAAGCTGTACATCGCGCAATTGGCGGCACTGTCTATCAACACATCGATGTGGGGTAGTGGAAAATCATCTTTGGGGCAGGCCTTGTTCAGATCTCGATAATCCACACACGCCCTGACCTTTCCGTTCTTCTTCGCTACAGGAACCACATTTGCTAACCATGTAGGATACTGCACTTCAACAAGGAACTTGGATTCAATCTGCTGTCGAATTTCCTCCTTGACCTTGTCAGCCCATTCTGGTCTGAGCCTTCTCAATTTCTATTTCACAGGATTGTAATCTGGATAAGTCGGGATAGCATGTTCTGCCACGTCTCGGTCAATTCCTGGCATGTCCTCATAGGTCCAGGCAAAGACTTTTTCATGTTTTCTTATTATTCTCTCAAAATTTTTTCTCTCCTAGGAGTTATGTTTGATGCTATTAGAATTTCTCTCGGATTTTCCGAGGTCGCAAGATTAAAAAGCGTTGTATCAGTGGAATCAATGTCAAAAATTGATGGAATATGATCATGTTCATGCATGTTGAAATCATTAGAAACATCGCACAAGTAAGAGAAATTGTTTGCCTTATAAATAATATTATAATTGTCATTTACATCATAAAAGAGTTCTGGAATAAAAAGACAGTCTAAGCTAGAGTCTTCTTCTGCCACTCCAGAGGTTGATGCTATTGCAGCTGGTTCATTGGCTTCCCGATTCAGCAGAGGCCCCTCAGGCATATCGGAGGAAATCTTCAAATCCCCCATCTTCGGTTCTAATTCTGCTATCTTCTCTTTCCCTTTCAGCCTGGCAGCTATCATTTTCTCGGTAACAACCTCTTCTGGCTTGCACCTTTCCCACGTGATACCCTGAGTCATGACCTCCTCATCCCATAAGTCTTCAGCAGTCTTGATAAACCCAACATGCCAGTCAAATACATCGTTAAAGATCTCGAACCCAAGGACAATCCTCCCCTTCACCCATTGCGGCTCATCTTCACCAGCATAAGCACATACTGAGGATGCCGGTACAAAGCTCTCTGAGATGTGAGGGATCTTATCAGTCGCCTTCTTCTTGCCAAAGCCGCCTCTGTACCCCAGACCTTTCCGGTTCTTCTGACCTCGAGTGGTGATCGCAGTTTGCAATCCTTGAGAAGCTCTGCCCAAACCAGCCCCAGGGAGATAATGCATCTTCTTCAACATATTAACCACAGCTGGGTTATCCACTGACCCGTGCTCTTCTCTTATCATGGACACGTGGAAGCCACTGGATGGCTGATTAGCTATTTCAAGCGCTGAGAATTGGTTCTCCCTGGCTGCCTTGATAGTCACCACCTCCCCTTCATGTGGGAACTTTATCATTTGATGCAGCGTGGATGGCACTCCTCCTAGTTTGTGAAACCAGGGTCTCCCAAGCAGAGCTGAGAAGTTAGCAGGGATGGGCAGAACTACAAATTCTACCTCCACTTTAATGGGTCCTGTCTTGACCAAGGTCTTAAAGGTTCCCGAGGCTTGCCTCCTCGAATTATCATAGGTTGTGATAGTCAGATCTAATCCACTGAGCATATCTTCATTTAGACCAAAAGCTTGCAGAGCTATCAGGGGGCATACATTGATAAAAGACCCATCGTCTACCATAACGCAAGCAGTGTGCTTATCGTTAATCTGTGCTTTGATGTACAGGGGTCTGTTATGATTGCGGCCTTCGACCGGTAGGTCGGCATCAGAAAAGACCAATCTCTCCTCGGATCCTCCCTTAACTAAGCCCAAAAGCTCTGATGGGGAAATCGTGGTGGCGACCGTGGCCTCGACCAGAGCCTCTACTACCTTCTGCCTATGAGAGGGGGACTGTCTCAAAAGATCCCAGATGGATATTTGAGCCGCAGTTTTCTTCAACTGTCTAACGACCTGATTCTCCTCTGGCTCTTTCTCTGCTGGCGTCTGCGCTGGCTCAGGTAGCCTCGTAATCTCGAGGACCACTTACAGCCCCTATTTATTCTTTGTCTTCATCAGACCCCCACAAGTCAAGGTTCATCTCTCCCTCCTCCTCGGCTTCTCCGCCGCTCTCATTGCTAGACCAGCAATCAAGGGTCGCCACAACTGCTCTCTCCTCTCTATCTGCGGAACAAACAGCAGCAAAATTCTCGCTCCCATATAGATCTTGTAGCACGTACCACTCTGGCAAGCTAGATCTGATCATAAACAAGGGCGGTGGTACAGCATTATAACCGGGCTTCTTCTCAGTCTCCTTCTTCTCAGGGTCAAAAATCTGCCTGCTATCAATCAAGTCTTGGATAGCATGTCGCAGCGCTTTGCACTTATCTGTGATATGGCCTGAGTGCTGGTGAAACGCACATAATTCATTGTCTTTGTACCCAGGCTTCCCCTGCGTCAAAGCAGGTCTAGGAGCTAAGGGCTGCAATTTCCCTTCTTTTATTAATCTTCTCAAGACCCAAGATAATGGTCTCCCCAAGTTCGAAAACTTTCTCTGGGTGGTTACCTCAGTAGCAGGCACCTCTCCTGTTCTTCTGCTGCTACCACTGGGACCCGCCGTCCTACTGGTTCCTTGACCGGGGTTAGCCCTTTTGGCAAAATTATCATTGCTAGCTTTCCTAGCCAAGAACTCTCCCTCTGCCTCGATGGCTATATCCTTGAGAGACTCCCAGTCCTTCAACCCCTTTATCTTCAACCCATCTTTCAAGTACGGGCTCGCGTTCTTGATAAATAAACGAATCTGGTCCTGGGTATCCGGCTTTCTCCGCATCTCCATTACTTGGTTCTGCCATTGGGTGAGATAATCATGGAAAGATTCTCCAGCCTTCTGCTGGAGCAGTTCAAGATCTTTTAGAGTCACCTCCATTCTGGCATTGCAGTCATACTGCCTCAAAAACTCCTCAGTGAGTAGATCCCAATCTTCTTTAGTGCGACGGTCGAGACCATGATACCAGTCGATGGCATAGATGGTCAGACTCAGACAAAAGTATTCTACTTTCTGCTTCTTGGTCAACGTGGTCCCTTTCATGATCAGAGAATACTGTTTCACATGAGCAGTTGGGTCAGAAGTTCCATCAAACTTCGGCACGTCTGGAATCTTAAAGTTGTAAGGGATCGGGTCCTCTCCCTCTAATTCCTTATCCTCTGGGTTCATCCCTTGACCCCTGCTCAACATACGGGCCATAGCCTCGAACCTCTCTTCCATCTTCTTTAAAATGAAGTCATCAGTCTGAGGTGCCTTCCCCCTCTCAGATGCAATGCTCATCCTATCATCTTCGATATCTCTATCATCATCAATTCTCAGCACAGGCCTTCTTCTCTGCTCTCCCGAGGCTACTGACCTTAACTCTACTGGCGGCGGCCTAACAGGCTCTTCTCATCTTTTGGCCCTTTCTTCCTCTAGCTCATTCTGTCTCACAGGAGGAGGAGGAGGGTTCTGCGGAGCATTTTGCTGTGTCAGGGTGGTCAACATATTCATCATTTTGCCCTCGAATTCCTCAAATCGCCGGTCGACTTCTTCCGCGATTATGGCCCTGGTGGCGTCATCCCCTCTAGGCGAGTTTGCCATCTGAGATACAATACTGCTGATTCCTGGTAAAATTTTTGGTATACCCTCTCTATCTGACAGCTCAGATGCGGGAACTCGGATCAGTCGTCCGGTTGGTGATCTAGTCCACCTGGGCAGATCTATGATGGCTGCAGGGACAAGACGTTAGATATGATGCATGAAATACAGGTGTGATGCATGGTCGTGATATGCAGCATTCACAGAGCACAAGCAAGCAAGTAGGTCCTTCCACCCTTATTTCTCCCACACACGTGGTCGCGCAGTCTCTTTCCTAGGTGGGATTAGCCCAAGGGTCAACGAGGGACCCGATGGACACGTATGGTACGAGATAAAAAAACCGGCAGCATGACACTCCTATGCTAATGTTCAAGCGGATGGATAATGATCGTCACGTATTTTGACGTTCCATAAATTTCGACATGGCTCTACCGGGGCATGATAGCCTTTGGCTAGGTTACCAAGCAAGACATCTAGACACACCTAATACATGAGGATCCATACAGCAAGCATGGAATTAGGGTTCATTTCACCTGTGGAAAGTAACTGCGGCCATTACATGAGCTTTGGACAAGGGAGATATTTCTTTAAGGCTACCCAAGCATAATCCCTGCCGACAGGTCTAGCTCATCACGAGCATGGTGACCGATCGGGTCATCATTTTGATATACCATTCGAGGTACGTGGCTTGGGCTGGTGATTATCCTTAACACTTCCCCAAATTGAGTGAAAATGAGGTCGTGCTTCAGGAACGCACCGGGGCTAAAAGAGGGACCAAACTAGCGTATTCTAAGGCTCTAATGATATGCGAATGCAATTTTGAGAGAAAGCGAATTTATGAATTAAATTTTAATCATAAATGTTAAACGAGGTATTTTCAAATTGAAATCCCAAACCATAAACGTCCCCAGTGGAGTCGCCACTGTGACGCGCGCCGGATCCCCGCGGCCGCCCATGGGACTGCCCGCTCGAGGGCGATCGGGGCATTTGTGGGTCTGTGGACAGCTTGCAATAAATTGCAAGTGCGTCTATGTTGGGCAACAAGGAGGTTTCATGGAGTCGCCACCCAATAGAACATTGGGAAAGTTACTCTCGCCTCGGAGAGCCTAAGACTGCGCTTGGTATCCATTTTGGGCCAGCCATAGGGGTCTTGGAAGGTAAACCTCTCGCCCTAAGGAGCCTAGGATTAGCGCTAAAGTCTCGTGGCATAAAAAGGTGTCTTGGAGGGTAGACCTCTAGCCTCTTTGAGCCCAAAGACCAGAGCTGGGTCCGGGATTTCTCATCTATTTCTACCTCAATTATTTTATGATCAAATTTTAATTATCATTAATTCGCTCTCTCTCCACACGATGTAATTAATTGAAGGCACATTTATTCACATTTGGAAAGCCATAAATGGGCAAATAAATATCAAAAGCAATAGATTACAACAATACAAGGAGCGAAATACAACTCCCTTTTATAAATTTGCGAGACATACACGAATCGGGGGATTGCTTATTTTGAGGACTTTGGTCCTCGCATGCATTGTTATCAAAAATTGGATGTTTTTGTTTTGTGATGATTTTTATTGGATAAAAATAGGGCATTGGACCCTCGCTTTTGTGTAAACCTCATTTTATTGAATATAAAGCATTTAGTCATTTTTATACATTAATGAGATATGAAAAGAGTATATCCATATACATAAAATAATCAATGAATAACAAATAAAGGAAAATAATGAGAGGGTTAGGAAACTAAACCGGACGGAATCCTCCGAATATGGTAGATAGCCGCTCAAGCTCGGGATAGTCCAAGAGAATCAATGTACACTCATAGAAAATTAAAAGATATTAATATACATGAAATTAATATATAGGAAGTCAAAAGGACTTGAAAAGGATGGAAAATGATTTAAAAGGGTAGAGACAGAACCCACCGACGGCCTTTCTTAGGTGACCGACGGGCGTCAATCGAGATAACCGACATGTCCATCTGTCACTCAAAAATGGGCGTCTGCAGGTGGGGTGACCGACGGGCGTCGGTGATGGAGATGACCTGTCAGTCACCACTGTCTCCGAAAAAACAGAAGAAAGAAAACTCTTTTCAAAGCCAAAAAAGAGGTTTTATCACAAAATGAGATAAAGAGAGTCAAAATAAAGAAAAATAATGACAAAGATTGAAAGAATCAATAAATAAAGAATAAATGTGAAATGGTATGAAGAAGGAATCCAAAATATTTACCCTCAGATAATCGCTTCGGGTGAGATTCTTGTGTTGATTAGAGCCCCGCGTGTTCCACGAAAAGCAAGATGAAGGATCAAAGAAAGGAAAATGAACTGTTTCCTCCTCAACCCCTCAAAAGATTGTCTTTGGAATCAAAATCTAAGGAAAACTAATTAGTTTTTAGTCCCTTTTGATGGATTTGATCCTCTTTTGAAAGAGCTTTCTTGATGAAATGTGTTTGCTGGAAGAGAGAGAAAATATGCTTGAATTTGGGCAGAGTTTCCCCTCTTCAAAATTTTTGGAACCCTTTTCTAGTGAAAATCCGAAGCTTTTATAAGCCAGACACGACCGACGGGCGTCGGTGTATGGAGGCGGGCGTCGGAAGAATCCTTCTGACACAAGGATTCATCCGACGACCCTGCCACATCCACCGACGGGCATCGGAAAGGTTGCGTTCTCCGGGAAACCAGGCGGCGTTCTGACAGGGGCGGTGATTTTCTGATGGGCGTCGGAAAATACCTCAAGCTGTCGGTGACTCTAGGCGACGGGCTAGCTTCCACAGACGGGCTAGCCGTCTGTGGAGGAAAATATGCCTTTTGACTCGAAAATCCTCCGTTTTCTCCCCCCTCTGCCCATGAAAGGTAAAAAGACTCACTTCTCGTGGAATGCGGGACTAAAACCTCCAAATCCGAACCGTTTATACAGGCTCAGATACTGATTTCATCATAGGGTAACCTCTGATCCAGACCACTCCGGGACACGGTGCTTACAATGGGTAATCTATAAACGTCTGCCTTTTAGAGGCACTTTAGGCTTTTAGGTTAGATGAAAGTATGTTGAGCAAGTCTGATATGACCATTACAACCTATGATAGCTCTCGTAGACAAGCATCAGGACCTTTCAGAGCATTAGTCAAGACTGGGCCTGTAACAACCCAAAAAGGGCCTGGTCAGAATCTGCATGGAAAGTCGGTAAATTAAGGGTATTTTGGCAATTTGAGCAAGAGAAAATTTGGATAATAAGGATTTATAACAAAGAAATTAATTAATTAAGTGAAGAGGAGGAATTATTAAGTGTGCTTGTAGTGTATGGTGTTAGGATGTAAGTGGGTTAAGGGATTTTATTGTGTGGTCTATGTGTGTGTGGTGCCTTGGATGTAAGTGGCTTATAAGGAATTATATGGTGTGAGTTAAGTTTGGTGCTATGGAGATAATTATTGTAAGAGATGCTTGTGTGTGTTTTGTGTATGGTGCCTAAGGTTTTAAAGCCTTGATTTGAGGGGATCAATTAAGTGTATGTATTATATGGTATGTTGGCAAGAAAGTCAAGATAGTGGGAGTTTTGGTCCAATAGAAGTGTGCCAAGTGGAATGGGTTGGTGAGCATTAATGGAAAAGTAGGAGAGAGGGAAGGGAGGGGCAGAAAATTTGCCTAGCTTCCCGTGGAAGCTAGTTCTTTCTCCTTTTCTCCTTCTTTCCCGTCCTCTCTCTCTCTCTCTTGCTTCCATTTTCTACTCTCAACCTTTCCCTCTTGTGTTTTCTTGGAGGTTTTAACTGGGTTTTGAAGGTAAGTGTTTGGGTTTACTTTGGACTTCTTCATCTTCTTTTCGGTGTTTTGTTTTTTGGTTTGGAAGAATTTTTGGGTTTGATTTAAGTATGTTTTGGTTGGGTTTGTGCAAGAATTGGAGGAGAGAAGAAAGAGCAAGGGAAAAGAGAAAGCGGGTTCTTGAGGGAAAGATTGAAGCTGCAATTTCAGGTTTGGGAGCTTGAGTTGATTGTCTTTAGGGGTGTTTTGCTGTTACTTTTTTTTTTGGATCGTTCTCTGTTATGCTTTGATTCTTCATAATTTTGAGTGTATATTTATGTGTAAATGCATGTGTGTGATTGAGCTAGAGTGTTGGTTTGGTATGATTTTAAGTTATAGTGATTTGCATGGGAGTTCAGTGGTAAAATTTTAGGTGTTAATGAAGTAACGATTTGTTTGCTTTAGTGATTTATTTGTAAATTCTTGTGCAATTTAGTGTGATTTGAGTGTATTTTGATGCTTAGCATGTCTCGATACCCTTCGACTCATGAGGTAAGTGTTTTTGCATGATTGAAAGAGTGGTTTTCGAAGTTGAGATGTGAAGAGTGCGGGAAAGTGCAGATTTGGGCAATTCTGGGTTCTGTCGCGATCGCGACACTGTCGCGAGCGCGACATAATGCGGAATGGTCCCTTGTTATTAAGGAGCCCTCTGTTGGGGGCAGAATCCTCTGCGCGAGCAAGCTTCCGAGCATGCGCGCGAGGAGGAAGGAACTGGTCTCTGTCGCGATCGCGACGCGGTTGCTAGCGCGACAGAGCTCGGTTTTGTGTAAGTCTGCCGAGCGTGCTTCGTCGCGAGCATACCTCCTAGAGCAAGCCCGTGATGAGGTACCCTGTGTTCTGTTGCGAGCGCGATGCCTGTCGCGATCGCGACAGAAACCCTTCCTGCCTGCCCTATTTTCTGAATGTGATTCTTTTGCTCCACTTTGCACGGTTTCTCACTATTGCATGGTTCATGATTGAGTTATGTCTTGTTGACTTTAAGATACTAGTGTTGTTGTAGTGAATTAATGTGATGTTGGGATTTTGATCTGAGTTTTGTGTAGTAAGTGTTGTTATTGATGAGTGAGTTGTTGAGCCTGAAGTGTCAAGGTAGTGGATAATTAAGCATGCTTAAGAAGGGTTTGTGAGTGCAGCTGCCCGTGTCCGCCCTGTTTGGGCGAAGCGGTCGACCTCCGAGATGGTCATCCTCCGTGTAATGATAAAATGTTTTGAGACTCCGGTCTCCCGCGCTACCTTCAGGTATTAAAACTGTTTTTGACGCTACGGTCTCCCGTGCCGTGTTCCCGTATCCTCCACCATTGAAATTCAGGCTATTGTTTCAATTGTTTGGTATTGGTTTCGTGAAGTGTTCTGTATAGTGTCATAATTGTCACATCCCAACCTATACTATGGAGACTTCTATTCGGATTAGAGGAAGAAGAATCCAAGATAGATAGGAGTGTCACATCCCACTAGAGTAAACAAGTAAACATCACAACATAGAATGACATATCCATGATAATTAAAAACTCTGAGAGAAAGAAGAGTGATACTGAACAAAATGAATACTTTATGAACGTACATGATATGCCAAGGCGCATACCCTAAGAGAAAACATACACACATGCATACTTATAATCATACAAAAGAAACCTAATAAGAAAGATACATAAGTGTGTAAATATTTACATAGCTTAAAAATATTACATCAGAATCTTTACCTATTATTACATATACATATTATACAGATACACAAAAATCCCGAATTACAAGAGCTGAACAAGATACACAACTTCTAGCTCCTATATAGCCGACTCTGCAGATGCGCGACTCGAACAGAAACAAACCTGCCACCTGCATGGGAAAGGAACCCGTGCTAAGCGATAACGCTTAGTGGGGAAAACAAACATAATAATATGGACGGCCATTCACAATGGTCGTCGAGGCATAACACACACAAATCTCATACACACATAGTTCTTACCGAGAAATATATATGCTTACATATAATAGCTGTGCCTTCAAATGTTTCTTATCATATTCATATACTTATATGTGCAACACAAACCAAAACAACATCACCATACAAGATGTAAGTATATTCGTGCATAACTACATATAACTTCACATGTGTGCACCTACCTATACATTACATGTCAGTATCAATACACTTATATGCCAATACTTGTATCGTTATACCAGTACATGTCCTCATATGCATACATTTACCGAACACGTTAGGAAATCAAGCTTTTGAAAGTACATCATGCATAGATACATAATCACAATACCATCACACTTCCGTTGCGCAACATTAATCTTTAACATAAGCAACAATACGATATTGCATTCCAATCACGGTGTTCCAGAGAGCCAATAAATTTGCACTTTTTAGTTCACACATCTATAATCATAACTGATCAGAACCGCATACTTATAAACACGATATAATAAATCATACACCTGCTGACTCACAATAGTGGATAACGAGTACTGAAGGGTACCTTACGGGTACGAATCGAACACATAATATAATGTACCATACAGGTACAAGTCGGAAGGCAACATTTCATTGAACAGGACCTTAAACAAGATCCATACACATACACATAATAGGGGTTCGCGAGGAACCATTCGGGGACCTGATCAGGGTCCAAATCGTTCAAAGGGGCGCTGCAGCTACACATACATAGACTCTATTAGGCATGCCTAACTATCCACTAGACTGACTCTCGCAGGTCATGCATCATACCAATCATATTTCAAATCACATAATTTATATCATTGTACATAATCAGCAATAAGTGAGACATATGAGTAAGTTCATAAAGTCAATCACGTGTCATACAATTTACACTTAAACATAACATACTAATCTTAGAGAGAGATCATAAGTATAGATATGCATAGTACATCCAATTATATTAACATACTTCACAAAATAGTCCAATTATAAACCTAAAAGTGCCACAAGTTCGGAATTCAAACATTGAAATCACCAAAGAAAACTCATTCAACACAACACATTTGTCGCGCTCGCGATGCCTGTCGCGCTCGCGACAGAGACCATAGTCTCTTCGCTGTGCGCGCGCGACGGACTTCGCGATCGCGGGAAGGAGAGAAGGGCCCAGCTCTATCGCGCTCGCGATGTTGTCGCGATCGCGACAGAGGGCAAGCATTGCTATCGCGGGGTCGCGACAAGTCGCGTGCTCGCGATAGCACAGGCCAACAATGTGTTCTGTCGCGATCGCGACGGTTATCGCGCTCGCGACAGAGAGCAGACAAGCTATTGCTATCGTGGGCTCGCGACAGCATCGCGTGCTCGCGACGGCACAGCATTAGAATCACCGGTCTCTGTCGCGCTCGCGACAGTGTCGCGATCGCGACAGAGTCATGATTCCGAAAATCTGCAGAATTCTGCAGGATCTTTCCTTCCTCAAACTCATCCACAGCACACAAAACATAACCAAAGGTCTCTCACCTCATCTCCAGCAAGCCACACATCATTGACATCATAAACACAACATTCGTATCAATAATTTCAATAAAATATGCTACTAACAATAGTCATCAATCAACTCAATCGCACTCACGTTAAATGCATTCATACATATGGTATATCATGCTTAGGTTACTCATGATATCAACACATATTAATCCTCATCCTTCACAAAGTTATATCTACTATTATTTACTAGCTAAATCACCAATCTTAAACATACTCCTAAATTTTCCCGACGATAATTACTTATATAGCCATTTAATTACCCCAAACATGCATAATAACTGATGGGAAAGGTACGGTATTGATCCGGGTCAACCCTAGACTCAAAAATAGAGAAGAATAGGCTCAAAACATGTTTTTCTGTCGCGAGGTCGCGACCCTTGTCGCGCTCGCGACAGAGGCTCGCCTCAGCTACCTTAACAAACTGCTTTCTACTACAAACTAGTATCGTGAAAACCGACCTCTAAACCTAATTTTTAGGAACAGTTGTCTTCTTAACAAATGTTCCCCTACGTCTTAACTTGCAAACGAAACAAGTTTCATGTCAATCGGACATCTATAACTCCAGATATTCTCTCCACAATCCATACTGGTCAAACAACCCAACACAAAAAGAGATACTACGGTTTTATCCAAATTTCAGGGTCCTAGAGAAAGAATTGGCCCAAGGCTATTTCTAGGACTTTTAAATAAATAGAAGTAATGGTTCTAATGGCGCAAGAATCAAATAGTTTAGAGTTTTATAACTCTACTTATGACAAAAACATTGCACAGGGGTCAGATGAGAACGAAACAGAGTTTACCCAATCATACACTTCACTTTCAATTCTCACACACCTTCAACTTAAGCCACCTCATGCATTATTAATACATTTACCCACACAAATACATGCATAAAACTCATATCAAAACACTCAATTTACTGGAAATCATATACAAATGTATATTCCTAACTCAAAAAGAATTTAGAGCATAAACAAATTAAAACTCAAAGGTAGGAATCAAACTCCCAAACCTCTTGTTGCACAATTAGCTGCTCTCTTCAATCTTTAATCTTCCCTTTTCCTTTACTTTGCTTCTTCTTATCACCAACCACTTGCACAAATGAAAACCAGAAAATTATTCTTAATCCATATCCTAGATCCCACATCAAAAGTAAATCTAGAAGGAAAATAAGATCAAAGCATAAATAATTAAACACTAACCACTTACCTCTTCAATCTTACTTCTTAAGCCCCACCAAATCACTTCTAATTCACTCAAAACCAAGAGATTGAGCAAAGAAAGGGAAAAAGGAAAAGAAAATGGAGAATATGGAGGATGAGAGGACCAAAAACGGGGACTCCTTTTTCCTTACACTTAGTCTCACTTTAACACTAAATGCATACCTACCAAAGCCACTTGTCCACTTACTATAGGCCCACATGTCAATATTACAAGCCCACTTTGACTTACTCAATTCAAGTCACCATACACATACACACACTAAATCACTTCTCATAAAATATCCTACATCCTTAGTTCCATACCCATAATCCATAATTATTTCTTTTATGCAATTATCTCCAAGGCACCATGCTCATAAATCACTCAATGAAATCTCTTAGCCCATTAACACCCTACTACCATACACTACTAATACACCATAAAAATTCCTTTACTTACTTTATTTAATTAATTTCTTAGCAAATAAATCCTTATTATCCATATTACTCATGCATAAATTACCAAAATACCCTTCACTTAACCGACTTAGCTTGCCGATTCCGACTAGGCCCGATTTGGGGTGTTACAATAATTGTCCAGTGCAGTGTTCTAAGTAATGAGTGACTTTATAGTGATTATATTCTGGTATGATTTTTTTCTATGTCGTGCATGTGATATCTCGCGTGTTGCCATGGTAAGTATTTCGGTATGTGTACGTGTTTATTTATGCATGATCTTGTCCATTCACTTCTTAAGCACCTTATACCCACACACACTAGATAACTTCCATAATAACCATAAAATCCCTAGTACAATACACATGTTCCACTAGATAATTCCTCTCTGAAGATCTTATTAATTAAATTTCTTCAATTAAATCCTTAATAAATCCAATTTCGCATACACTAATTACCAAAATGCCCTTAATTTTCTGACTTAGCATTTAAATTCCGACTAGGCCCTTTTTGGGTTGTTACAATCACTCCCCCTTAAGAAATTTCGTCCTCGAAATTTCCCCGCTAACCACTTACATAGGTAATTCCTTAAACAAATCTCCAAATCGCTATCACTCATACCATACGATTCTCAAAACAAATACACTTCATACCAGAACCAAACTACACATAACATCTCAATTCTAATACCTCAAATCCCTTTGATACACACATCACTGTCCTCTTACATAGAACACTCAAGACACAAATAAAATCTTAACTCTTTCACTAGCACACAATTCCCTAACACTCTTCTCTTCTTAACTCTAACCACTAGCACTCCACACTTCTTAACGCACTACACTCTTATCCAAACAATTGATCTTAACATCAATCACTCAAAGTATATCCTATCATCTTTTCTCAATGAAACGCATACAATGATGCTTTTCACATACAGATGAGGGATGCGGATGAGATGACTATGTAATGATTTATGTATGCAGGATGATGCGAAAATGCAACGTGAGTTGCAGTAATGCATTTTTTTCCCATCCCCATGCTTCACTATGCTTATGTTCACTCGATTCAAAGGAAATAGCTGACAGGTATACAGAGCGACACCTCAAACTCACACTAGGCACATAATCTTATATCACTCACTACATCCGACATCTCACTAATCCTTCATCTATACACTACACAATCATACACTACACAACTACATCTGCATTAGGCCACAAAACTAGACAGACTCACATACAAAGACTCAATACTAAAACAATCACATAGACCAGAACCGACTAAACCTGTGCTTTGATACCACTAAATGTAACACCTGATACCCCCGTAGGAAGGATACCGGAGCGCTACCCAACGCTCACTCAGAAACATTCATACATATCAGCGAAAGCAGCAATAAAAATAATAAAATAATAAATTACACATCACTTATAAAATTACATATCGACCCTTGATTACATTTACTTAATACTTATACAAAATACAGAATGATATACAACCTTAAATCACAAACTACAGGAACTGAACAAAAATAAAACTCCAACTCCCAGTGGCCGACCCTGCAGATGCGCGACGCGAACCGAACAAACCTGCCACCTATACGAGAAAACAGCCCGTGCTAAGCGATAACGCTTAGTGGGGAGGAACAAAGCAGACAGAAACCAGTACACTAAACAGGAATACAATAAGCCATGCATAAACAAATACGTACACATACCGAAATACATACCATGGCAACACGCGAGATATCACATGCACGACATACTAAAAATCATATCAAAATATAATCACTATCAAGTCACTCATTACTTAGAACACTGCACTGAACAATTATGACACTATACAGAACACTATAAAATAATGTCTTGCATTAGTATATAAATGTAAACATGCATCACAATACAGAATTCCCTCAATATTAGAGGACAGAGATATAAGTCAAGAATCACTATATGAAATCGGAATTGATAATAGAAAACACTGAGCAATTATTATAACCAAAGCCACGCAACATACAAAACACTTCACGAAACCAATACTAAACACTTGAAACAATAGCCTGAATTCCAATGGTGGAGGATACGGGAACACGGCACGGGAGACCGAAGCCTCAAAAACAGTTTTAATACCCGAAGGTAGCGCGGGAGACCGGAGTCTCAAAACATTTTATCACTACACGGAGGATGACCATCTCGGAGGTCGACCGCTTCACCCAAACGGGGCGGACATAGGCAGCTGCACTCACTAACCCTTCTTAAGCATGCTTAATTATCCCCTACCTTGACACTTCAGGCTCAGAACACTTATTCTAGACACTTAACACTAGTCAATGTCATTAATTATTAATACAAGTCAAAAACATTAATACACTAGCATATAAACACAAAACATAACTTACATAGTGTGAAATGCCATGAAAAAAAAAAGAAGAAGACTTCCAGGCAAAACAGGACAAAATAGACAGAAAAAGGGCTCACTGTCGCGCTCGTGACAATAACCGAGGGGAAAAAGAGCTATCGCGAGTCACACACGTAGTTGCAACTCGTGACGAAACTGCCACGCCCACCAGAAGAGAGGTCACGAGTCGTGATCCCTCATCACGACTCATGACGGAGCTCATTCCCAAGAGAGAGGGGGTCACAAGTCGTGATCCCCTCTCACGACTCATGACTCTCTCCTCACAACACAGAAGAAACACATCCCAGCTCGCTGCGTACGGAAGTGAATAACGCGATTCTGTCGCGATCGCGACGAGCGTCGCACTCACGACAGGATCGTGTTTTCCAATTCCTAAAGAAAACGCAGAACACACAGCTAAACCAACACAAAACCCATTTAACCCAAAATCATTTAACATGCAAACACATGTAAATTCTTACCTCCAGGGCGTCCGGATCATGCTCAAAACATAATTAACGCCATAATCATACCCTTGAACTTTGAAATCAAAACTACTAACAAACCTAGAATTCATTCACGTATCATGCTCATATACCTCATTAGCACATAAGGACATCCATCTAACACTAGCATTTGAACCAATATTCCTCACCCATACAACACACGCATTTACCAAAGCAAATCACTCATATTTTAGAATTAACAGACACAACAAACACATAATCCCAAAGAGAAACAGAGCAAAATCATCAAATTAACAGAATGACCAAATCAACTCCCAAATAACACAATAAAGACAGGGCTCCCAAACCTGGATTTGCAGCTCAAAACCTCAATCTTCAAGAACCCACTCAATCTAGCCTTAGCTCATCTTCAAATCATCCAAATCTCGCACAAATAAACCCAAGAATCACTAAACTAAAACCCTAACTTACTCAAATCGAAAGCAAACTAGAAGAAGAAGAAGATCAAAGCACAATAACCCAAACCTAACCATTTACCTCTTAAATCTTGCTTCCATACTCTTCCAAAACAGCTCCAACTCACACACAACCAAGAGAGGAAGAACAAGCAACGAGAAAGAGGAAAAGAAAAGAAAGAACGGGAGGGAAAAGAGGGCCAAACGTGAATTTCTGCTCTTCTTCCCTTTCTTCTTTTCCTTTTCTTCTTTCTCATTAATTGCTCAGACCTACCAAGCCACTTGTCACCATCCCACAAACCCAAGTGTCATACCATTCACTTCTTAAGCACTTTATACCTACACACACTAGATAACTTCCATAATAACCATAAAATCCCTAGTACAATACACATGTTCCACTAGATAATTCCTCACTTAACATCTTATTAATTAAATTTCTTCAATTAAATCCTTAATAAATCCAATTTCGCATACACTAATTACCAAAATGCCCTTAATTTTTTGACTTAGCATTTAAATTCCGACTAGGCCCTTTTTGGGTTGTTACAGATAGCCCCCAAGTAGTGAACATGATGAAGAAGATGCACTTCCTCCTAGGAGCTGGTTTTGGCAAGAAGTTACAAGGGCTATAGTCGGTTGTAACTACAATGGGTTAGAAGGATTGGAAGGGTTTGGGCTATAAAGGTGAGAGTGGCAAGAATAAGAAGATGTCGGATAAGATCCTTCACATTACAGAGAGTTTTGTACCCGCATCCTCAGTCCGTGCTTACACTGGAGAAGGCAACCCTTAGTGGGTAGGTGGAAAGAATATATCAGGTTTGAAATCTTCAATAACGTATTCAACTGGGACATTAAAGTTATCAAATCCGTAGAGGATTTCTGGGATAAAGAGATCGTGACCCAATGCAATATCTGGGATAGGGATGGGCTAGAAGAGATTGTTACTGACAAGCTACTAGCCACTAGGTTGAAGGGGAAAGAGAAAATAGGGGTTGAAGCACCAGAGCCAGATTTGAAGATCCAAGGCTTGAGGATTTCATCAGAGGCAGTTGAAAAACTTCCACAAAGCCAAGAAGCCAATGAACAGTCGGTTGCAGTATTTTTGTCTGCAGACAATGAAGATAGTAGTTGTAACACCCCCACCGTCACCCCCGTTGGAAGGGTGCCGACGGGCGCGCTACACGATGCTCACTCACGACGCGACAAAACATACAGCGGAAGCATACATGCGCTAAGCGGAAGCATTCGATAACCAATTATAAAAATATACTTCATCATATAATTAAAAAATATAAAGTTATATATACAATATCCCAAAAGATTACAACTTAAAATCCTTTACAAAAAAAATACATATACAAAAAGAATTACAGGAGGAGACAAAATAAATAACTCGACTCCTATGTGGCCAGCCTGCAGATGCACGACACGAGCAACTCCCAAAAATCCTTCACGCTACCTGCACGGGATAAAAGCCCGTGCTAAGCGATAACGCTTAGTGGGGAGAAACAACACAACAGAGCACTATACAAGAAAACATGCACTAACATACATAATTCATTATGAATCCGAGTACAGAGATATAAATATATATTCAGGATAAATAATGCAAAACACTAATCCATTACACTATTTAGAATCACACAATAATTAGAACACTTCACTAAATCAATACCATACAGTTCACACAATAGCCTGAAATCAATGGTGGAGGATACGGGAACACGGCACGGGAGACCGAAGCCTCAAAAACACTTTAATACCCGAAGGTAGCGCGGGAGACCAGAGTCTCAAAACATTTTATCACTACACGGAAGATGACCATCTCGGAGGTCGACCGCTTTGCCCAAACGAGGCGGACAGAACAGCTGTACACTAACCCTTCTTAAGCATGCTTAATTATCCTATACCTTGACACTTCAGGCTTGACAACACAGTGACTCACACAACATTACACAAAATCAACAACAAGGTTCAATTCAAGACTCTAATCAACAAATAAAAATCATAACTAAGACACTCTACATTTCTATCACAGGTCATAAACACAACACAAGTCATGCAATAGTGAGAAACCGTGCAAAGTGGAACAAAAGAAACACATTCAGAAAACAAGGCAAACAGGAAGGGCCTCTGTCGCGATCGCGACAAGTGTTGCACTCGAGACAGAGCACGGGGCACTTCCTCGCGAGGTCGCGCCAGGGGGCCTACTCGCGACGAAGCACTCGCGGCAGAATTTCACGGAGCCGAGCTCTGTCGCGCTCGCGACAAGCGTCACGATCGCAACAATGACCAGTTCCTTCCTCCTCGCGCGCACGCTCGGCAGCACGCCCGCGCGGAGGTTTTCGCCACCGAGCTCTCTGTTGCGCTCGCGGTAATATCGCGATCGCGACAGAGGGCTCTTCAAGAACAAGGGGCCAAGTCCGCCTTCTATCGCGCTCGCGACAGAACCCAGATTCGCCCAATCTGCACTTTTCCCTTCACTTTTCACACACAATACTCCATACATGCAAACAAGAGACACAAACACTTACCTCATGGCTCTTGCACAACACCGCATCATTCTCAAGGTCACATAAACACATTTTAAACAATAATCCATCATCAATTTATCAAAGATTCACTCACAACCCAATCATGTTCTCAAAAACACATAGTAATTTCACTATATCACTAACACTTCACTATAAATCACTACTTAAATTAAACATGCATTCGTAAAACACTCAAGATTACAAATGACATGCAATCACAACATAGAGTTGATCCAAGGAGGAAATTAGGGGAAAAACACAAAATCCACAACATAGCTCCCAATCACTTGCATGCATTCAAAACCCATACCCAATAAACACTCAAGAACACAGCTCCCATACCTGGAAAACGAAGCTTCAAACCGAGCCCCTCATGAAACCACTTTATCCTTGCCCTTGCTCTTCCTTCTCTCTTCCGAAGCTTGCACAAAACCCAGCCACAACACACTCAAATCAGACCCAAAACCACAACAAAACCAGAATCCAAAGAACACTAATCAAATAAAGGAACCCCAATCCGAACTCAAACACTCACCTCCAACACTTCCAGCTCAAACCTTCAAAGATCCCACTCAAAACTCAACAAAACACAAGAGAAGAGAGATGAGAGAAGCAAAAATGGAAGCAAGAGAGAGGGGAGGACGGGAAATGAAAAAGAGAAGAGAGAAATTAAGATAGCTTCCATGGGAAGCTAGGCAATTTCTGCCCTTCCCTTCTCTCTCTTACTTTTCATTAATTGCTCACCAACCTCCAAGCCACATGTCACAATCCTAGAGAATCACTCAATCCATCTTAACATAACCACTCTTGGCACCATACACTAAACACACACAAGCCTTTCTTACACAAATATCTTCAATGCACCAAACACTCACTCACACCATATTATTTCTTGAAAACCCTACTCATCCTAGGCACCATGCACCACAAACCACACAATAAAAGCCCTAAGTCCATTTACACCCTACAACAATACACTATAAGCACACACTATTATTTCCTCTTCTCTTAAATAATTAATTCTTATAACACATAAATCCTTATTATCCAATTTCCTCTTACACAAATTACGAAAATACCCTCAATTAACCGACTTACCGCACAAATTCTGACTGGGCCCTATTTGGGTTGTTATAGTAGTTATTTAGATCTTCTTTTTATTCCAAAACTTTTTAATAATAACAATGGTTATGATTATAATTATATCAATAAGATTGTGTGATGTTTCTGATGATTTCATTCACATGATCATAAACATGATGCATTCATTTGTGACATTAATTCAACTAGTACAACTGCATTTAATCTCGGAACTTTGAAGAACCCGAAGGAAATTTTGATAGCATCAAGCATAACTCCTGAGGAGAGGTTAAAATTTGAGATAATCTTAAAAAAATATGAGAAAGTCTTTGCTTGGACATACGAGGACATACCGGGAATTGACCGAGATATCGCTGAACATACCATTCCAACTTACCCTTGAGTGTAAACCAGTCAAGTAAAAGCTTAGAAGACATCGGCCTAAATGGGCGTAAAATATGAAAGAAGAGGTCTATAAGAAGATTGAGGCTAAATTCTTAATATAGGTTAGATACCCGAACTTGTTGGCTAATGTGGTTCCTATTGCTAAAAAGGACGGAAGAATTTGAGTATGTGTGGACTACCAGCATCTGAATAAAGCTTTCCCGAAATATGATTTCCCTCTGCCTTATATTGATGTGCTGGTAGATAGTGCGGCTGCTTGCATGATGTATAGTTTTGTGGACGGGCATGTAGGGTATAACCAAATCCTCAATAAAATCATAGATCGAATTAAGACAGCTTTCATCACTGAGTGGGGTACATTTGCCTAAAGAGTCACGCCTTTTGGATTAAAGAATGCAGGAGTAACATATCAAAGAATGGCCACCAAGATTCTCAATGACTTTATCCACAAGGACGTGGAAGTGTATGTAGATAACATGATGATCAAGTCGACTACCAGAGAAGGTCACTTCGAGGCTTTGGAAAAGTTCTTTCAAAGGATCAATAAGTACAATCTGCACCTCAATCCCAAGAAATGCATTTTTGGAGTTACCTCGGGTAAGCTGTTAGGCCATGTGGTAAGTCAGAGAGGAATTGAAGTGGATCCTGATAAGGTTAGAGAGATGCTAGTGCCTCTTGTAGACACCGGGTCCCGAGGCGGTCCAAGATCAGGATTACCCGATGATGAAATAGAAGACCGATTTTCGGCAAGAAATGTGAGAATCGATCGTTCCCTTGTCAAAGGTGTGTTTTTCGGAAAATAATTAAAAAATATATATTTTTGGGGAAATTAAAATTAAGATGAAAAAAAAATATATATTAATTTTGTTTCAAAATTTGAAATTTAAAATAAAAAAATAAAAAAAAGGGGAGTCGCGAAGGCCGCCTGCGGCAGCGCGGGGCTACCTGTGCGGCAGGCTGCCCCAGCGCGCAGGGGCGCCTGCGCAGCAGGCCGCCCAGCGCGCAGGGGCGCCTGCGCGCAAGGCAGGCGCCTCGCACGCAGCCCCTGCGCGCGAGGCGGGGGGCGCCGCGCGCCACCCTGCGCGCGAGGCGGGGGGCGCCGCGTGCCCCCCTGCGCGCGAGGCAGAGGGCCTCGCGCGCAGCCCCCTGCGCGCGAGGCAGGGGGCGCCGCGCGCCCCCCCTGTGCGCGAGGCAGCTGCCTCGCGCGTACCCCCCTGCGCGCGAGGCAGCTGCCTCGCGCGTACCCCCCTGCGTGCGAGGCAGCTGCCTCGCGCGACCCTCCTGCGCGAGGCAGGCTGCCGCGCGCCCTTGGCTCCTCCGCGTGACCTGTTTTGCCTGTCCGTTTTTTTTCGCTATTTTCAGTCTGATTTTCTGATTTTTTCAGTTTTCATTGTTTCACCATTTTATGTTATTTTAGATTAACTAAAAATGAAAGTTTTTTTGTCCCTTGCAATTTTTGGCCAAGACAGGTTTAAATGGGATTTTCCCCTCATTTTTGGGGAGGACGGCAGATTGAATTCAATTTTTTCTTAGCTTTTCCTCTCTACCTTTTTCCACTGTCCAGGAAGCTTTTCTTGCTTCCGAAAAACTCTTTAAAAATCTTCAAGTTTTCTTCTAAAATCTTAGTTTTGCCATTACAAAATATTTAATCTTGGGTTGATTTGAGCAAGAAAAATTAATTTTCTTTGTTCCTTCATCCCACAAAAAATATCTCCCGCAAGATAATTTGTTTAGAACACAGATTTTATATTTATTTCAAATATTATTATCATCAAAAAATCCGACAAGGAAATCGATCGAGGCATCCTGTTTCCAATCTCAAAAATTCTGAGGGTAAACATTTTTGGACCCGTTCTCATTCATATTTTTTGTATATTATTTATTTTGTCAATATCATTTTTGCTATCATTATTCTTATTATTCGTTTCCAGCACTTTAATATGTTGATACCACCATTAATGCATTATTTAGTTGCTTTGATTTGATTTTTGTGCTCATTCCCATTTTTATTATTATTGGTTGGTTAATGCGAATATTATTAGGTTGTGTCGTTTCCACTGTTGTGCATATTCTTTCATCATTCATTTTCCCTATTTTCATATATTGTTATCATCATGCTTTTATCTAACTTCCTGTTTTATTATTTTTATCATTTAGTATTTTGAATTACTATCCTATTATTAAACTTTGCATTATTATTATTATTATTATTATCATTATATTGGTTGCCGTTAATATTCCATTATTATTATTATTTTTATTATTATTATTTAATTCTCTATTTTACTATTATTACTATGTATTTATTTACTAGTATTATTCTGTTTTTAGTATTATTAATACTATTATTATTAACTAATTAATTAGTTAGCATTATTATCATTTAATATTCCGTATTATTTTATTATTATTGTTATCATATGGTTTTATTGTGACTATTATATTTATTAATCATCTTATTTATTGTTACATTGTTATTGTTATTATGATTATGATTATCATTATATTTATTATTATCACTATCATATTTATTTATATTATATTCACTATTATTTATTATCATTGTCCATTACTACTATTATTATTATTATTATCTTTATCATTATTAGTGTTATTTTATTGTTGCTACCCTCGCCATAATTTTATTATTGTTATTACCTCGCTTTTGTTTGATTAATCTTTAGAGTATTTACTAATATAATTTTCGATATTATCTTTGTATGAGTATAATTTGGGTCGGGTAGTGTAAGCGTTCTCACGGCTCCCCGGATGGGTCGCGACGCGTGGACGGACACTCCATTTTGGTGAGATCTTTTCAATTCCCCTTTGACGTGTTATGTGTTTATTTGTAAATAACTATTTTATTTGTGTACGCGTGCGATAAAAAATCACAAAAATATTTTTACAGTTAAATTGGAACTTTTACTAATAAAATTGGGACCAATGTCCCTTGTCTTAGCCTAGCAATAAAAATATCACAATTAAAACGAAGAGTCAACTTTTCTACAAAAAATGGGATCACTCATCCCGGTTTTTCAATTCAAGCAATCAAAAATGACTCTTCGAACCCTCTTCAAATTAATACGAAGGAACCAATGTTCCTAAATTTCGAACAAGCGCGAAGGAACCAACATTCCTCAAATAATGTCCCGATTTATGTATGTTCTTTTATTTTGATCTTGCGTGAGTGTTTAAAGTTATGTACATTATTTTCCTTTGGGCCCTTGTAATTAATTTTTGGGGCAACTTTATTTATCTTTTGGGATTGTATTCCGTCCCACTTACATCTTTGATCTCCTTTTATTGGGGTTGTATTCTGCCCCTATTTTTATTGTAATTGCGTGCTTGCGTGTTTACCGCTTTCATTTATTGCTTTCTTTATTTACTTATCGCTTTCGTTTACTTCCTTTACGTGCTTGAAATGCGCTTTTATTTTAATGCATCGCTCGTATGAGATGAGAGATATAATTTTAATGAATTTTAAAACCCATTTATAATTAACCAAAGCATAAATAAGAGGGAAGTTCCGGACACCATATCTCTGGTTTAGACCAATAGAGGTGAGAAACCTTTTCCCAAATTGGGTGGCGACTCCTAATACCTCAAAGGTGCCTTTAGGCGTCAATAGGCTAGGTTATTCTCCCCAATGTTCTATTGGGAGGGATACACCGATGATGTCTCATGGCGCCCATGATCAAAAGACGCGAACCTTCATACCTCGAATCCTAAAGCGGATTCAAAGTGAGGGCCCTTGCTGGGTTCGGCACGCGTCACACCTCTGTAAGAGAAGGAAGTTTGAAGTTTCCTAGGAAAGCTTCCATACATCAGCCAATTTATTGCCAAACTAGCTTCAGTATGTCACATCCCAATACCCCTTAGGAGGATATTGGAGCGACAAGCACAAGCAAAGACAAATACTGCCATAAATAGCGGAATTGAAATAACAAAAAAAAATGTAAATAAGAAAATTTAATTTTCATAAATCACATAATAATATAATTCACATATTACAAGAGTATTCTTAAACAATTTACATTGTCTAAAACATATAATACACTATATACATATACACGTCATTGATATTAAAAAACTATACATAACCAAGACAAAAGAACTCTCAACAAGCTCCAGACTCCTAGTGGCCAAGACCTGCAGATGCACAACTCGAAATCGAACCTGCAACCTACACGGGAAAAAGCACCCGTGCTAAGCGATAACGCTTAGTGGGGAGAAACAAAAGCAAAAGACTTCTAACGAAGTCACAAATATCAGATAACAAAATATATATATACATATATATATATATATATATATATATATAATCAGCATGCTAATCACACGGTAACAATTAATCCCAAACATTATCATACAAACATGTTAATGACCTATGCATATTAATTCCATTACATGCATAACTATAAAGCATGCTCACATGCAATAACCTTTATTCAATAACTATAATATACGTACAGGTGACAAACATATTGTAATGGCCCAAAAATATTTACTTCGGTGAATAGTAAAAGTGGGTCCAGGTGGGGCCCAAGAATAGTAAAAGTGGCCCCAGTAGGGCCCATGAATAGTAAAAGTAGGCCCAAGTGGGGCCCATGAATAGTAAAGGTGGAACCCATGAATAGTATTATCATCATTAATTGGGTCCCATGAATAGTATGGTTTCATGAATAGTAATATCATCATTAACTGGATCCCATAAATAGTGATAGCATCTTTGACTAGGTCTGTGAATAGTGATTGTGGGTCCTACAAATAGTGACTTTAGGGTGAACAGTACCTGAAAATATTTTATTTTACCATTAGAAAGAGGATGTTAAATGGAGGATAATGGTATAATCTGCTGTAAAAACAAGGTCAAATAGGCCCCCAAAAGTTAAACTGAAGTTGCCTCTAGTTCGGTTCGGTTGAACTGAAGTTTGACTCAACTTTGACCTAATTTTTATAAATGGATAGAGTGGATAAAAGGGTCTACTGTAAGAGGATTAAAGGCTTAGAATATTTTTAGAAATTTTTGACAGCATTAGAATTGTATTTTACAGTAAAACCGGACTGAACCAAATTGGACCGGTTTAAGTGAACTGAACCCCAAACGGACTCCGATTGAGCTAAAATTTTATAGAGAGACTAATTTTAATATTATAAGAACGATGGAATTGGTTGAGAGCAAAAATGAGTTCGGGAACATTCAATTACACTAAAATAGTGAAAAATGACCCAAAAACTGAAAATCGGACCAAATCAACTCAACCTTTTTTGTTGGACCTGGTTGAGTCCAATGGTACCCATATAAATACACCTAAAAATATGGAATTCCCTTGGATTCCCTTTTATTACAGCCTCCCTCTTCCTCTCTTTTTGGCCGAATTCTTCCTCCTCTATTCTCTCCCATTTTTCTTCAATTTTTCCTTCATCTCACCTCAAAATAAAAACTCTCTAACATAATTCAGCTCATCTAGAATCCATTGGTAGTCTTAGAATTTCATTTGAAGGAGTTGGTGAAATCTAGACTTGAAGTTTGGGTGTGAAATTGAGGTAAGAGATTTAAGTGTTTTTAATTTGGTTTTAAGGTTCCTAAAGGTAACATAGGATGTGAGTAAGATGTTTATGAAGTTTGATTTTTGAAAGGAAGCTTGATTTTGATGAAATCTTAATTTTTATGGTTGGACATAATTATGTCCACTAGGTGAAGGAACCTCCAATCAAGCTAAGGGCGACAAAAAGGATAATTGAGAAGTATATTACAAGGATTTGAGGTTTGTGATTGCAAATTCCATTTAATTCCATGGCAAAAGTATGGATTTAGGTTATATTTGAAAATAAAGTATGTGATTTATGCATGTTTAATTAAAAATAACATGATATTCATGCTTAGGGATGTTAAAAATGATGGTATGGCTGATTAAAATGAAGAAGTAAATTTTATGTGAAAAATTCCTTCTTTGGCCGAATGTGAATCATGTGATTTTCATGTGTTTTCATGATGTTTTATGTATATTTATGATGGATCTATGGTATTTGGGATGTGAACTAATGTATGGTATGTGTTAGAGCATGTTAAAATATCATGAGACATGTGATTTATGTATGGACGAATGTATGTCATGTGTAAAGTTATGATTTTGATGTGTTTTCATGGAAATTGATGGTATGGTGGTGTTATACAACATGTAATTGGCCTAAGTAAATGATAAAATTGATAAAAAGAATTAATGTAAATAAATTGGTATGTGGGCTGTATACATGTATGTATGTATGCATGTGTACCATGGTAAAATAATGAGTTTACATGGCATGTGATGATGTAATGACGATAATCACATGTGTAATGATGAAATGGTATGAAAAAGAATAAGATATTATGATGATATACCATGAAATATATGTATGTCACATTAATAATGTGAAAAATAAAATAATATTGCCCTATGTAGTGATCTGGTAGTCAAGTTAAGTTAAGGATATGTTGGCATGACATAGGGACATAAGACCGCAACTGTGAGCATAGCGTCTCACTTATCAATAGGCCAAAGATGGTCCTATTTCACTGTATCTGAATATTTTATTGTACTGTACTGTATTTAAAGATAGTGGTGGTCCCACAGGACTCCTCTGGTATTTTTTATGAACTTCTGGAGTTCACATCTCATTTATCCTATATATAGAGTTTGCTAGTGTATTACAAGGGCATAAAGGTAAAAATCAGATTAAAATGGTTAAAATATGATTAAAATAATGTTTATGTGGAAAAAGGGCATAAATGTAATTAAATAAAAAGTTTAAGGGCAAAATAGTAATTTTGTGCTTATGTGTGTTAAGGATTATTAATAAGGGTAAAAATGTAAATAAATGGTTAAATATGAAAATTTGCCACTTTTTAGGGGCAAATATGTAATTTGGCATGAAAATGGTAATTGGAGGGTAAACCCGTAATTTGGCACGTAAATTAATGGTAAAATTGTAACATTAGTGAAAATAATTATACTAGTGGCATAATAGTAATATTATTGAATTTAAAATGAACTAATGGCATAAATGTAATTTTGGTGAAATATAAGTGAATTAAGGGTATAAATAAAATATTACCATAAATTAAGGATAAAATGGTAATTAAGATTAATTATGTGTTAATTGTGTAATTGCCCTAATTATATGATTTAAAGATAATTAAATATAATATTGCATGAATAATTGGTAATTACATTGAATAAGTTTAATTATGAATAGTTAAAGGTTATTATTTATTGAATATTATTTATGCATGTGAAATTAGTTTAGTGAAAATTTATAGAATTACAATCACCAATGGGTGTAATAGCCCCAATACCAGGTTAGTCGTAAATAGTATTTTTCTAGAGTAAATAGTATTTTCGGGTATAGACACCGGGTCCCGAGACAGCCCAGACCAGGGTTATCCAATGATGATAAATTGCTTATTCACGGGCAAAGATTTTGAAAGTGATGATTTACTTGTCAAATTTGCATTTTAGAATAAAAAATAAAAAAATAATAAAAATATTTTAAAAATTAGCTTTAAAAAATGAAGTTTGAAAATTTTAGTATTTTTTAGTTATATTTAAAAATTTTTAAAAAAAAATCGAAAATCGGATGTCGACGCGTAGCAGCGCACAGGGGCGCGGGCGCGCTCCTGCAGTGATCCGCGCACGCGGCGCAGCTCGCCCCCTGCACGCCCATTCTCGCCGATTTTTGCCCCAAAACGTGATTTTTCACCCAAATTGAGGTTTTTGAGTCCAAATTAAATTTTAAATCATTTTTTTAGATAATTAATAAATAAAAGCTGATTTTATCATTAAAAAAGGGCAGGAAATTAAATTAAAATAAAATTTCTATTCCTAATAGAATTAGGGTTTTATTTTTCCATCATATAAATACTTTGAGATGAAAAAACCTAAGGGGGGCCTCTATTATTTTTGAGATCAGATTTTTTAGAGCTTTTCCTTTCTTCTTCTTTGATTTTTCTTCAAAAAATTTCAGACTTCTATTTTTTCATTAACAAGGATTAATTGAGATTGGAAATTCAAGTTTCAATTCTTAAGAATCCAAATTAATTTCTTTGTTTTCTCCATAAACAAAAGGAATTAATTTTCACTTTCAAATCAATTTTCAATCTTTTAAGCATCCAAATTAATTTATTTGTTTTCTCCATAAACAAAAGGAATTAATTTCATTGCTAAATCATTTGTTTGAGGAATTTTCCAAGAAGATCATCATTATTCAATCGAATCCAAATCTGAGGGTAAATTTTCTGGGCTCCGAACTAATTATTTTTTTTATCTTATTCTATTATTTTTTATTATTTTGTTCATGTAAATATTGTTTTATTGATTTTATTTCTAACATGTAATCAATTAATTTCTTTTGTCATAATTTCTTATTCTTAACATATAATTAATTTATTTTGCCATGATTTCTTAATTTTAACATGTAATTAATTTGTTTTTGCTTCGTTTTTCTTATTATTCTTAACATGTATTATTTTTAACATGTAATTAATTAATATGTTTTATTTTGATTGATTTTTTTTTTTGCCATGTAAATATTTATGTTTATTGTGATAACATGTAAATAATCAATTAAACATGCCAATCTTGCATTTTTAACTTAATAATCCTAGTTTGTCAACTAAATCAAATTGTTAATCAATTGTTGTTATTTTTTCCTTTTTGTTTGCATGATGGCCACGTGAACAGTGGCCATCCTTTTTCTATTCTCTTCTTAATTTCCATGCATGCATTATTCACGTGGGACCCTCTTTGTTGTTCACACACACACACCTTTGTTTGTTCATTTTTATGTGTTTTATCCTTTTATTCATTTGTTTTATTCACTTGTTTGGATCACACATACATTATTTCATTAATTCATTCTTTCATTTATCCCTTTTATTTGTTTGATTTATTTACTTGGTTGGCTTAATTAAAATATTTGTTAATGGGATTTATTTAATTTAATTTAATTTGGTTCATTATCTTATTTTATGCATTCCATTTTATGTTATTTATTTATTTTGCTTGATTTAATTGCTAACCTTAATTTTCTTTTTCTCTTTTTGGTTGCAATACTTTGTCTTTTTATTTGAGTGTTATATATGGGCAAGATGGGGGATCGAGGACTAAAAGCCTTCAAAGTTTGGTTTGCATCATTTTTTTTTAATTGTTGTATTTTTCCTATTTTATTATTTTGTATGTTACATGTAAAATGTATTTTTGGATCCGTTTTTATTATGAAAATTCATGTTTTTTACAATGAATAAAATTGGAATTTTTTCTAATAAAACGGACCAATGTCCTATTTTTAACCAATAAAATCTCACTTTCAAACGGAGAATTAATTTTCATAAAATGGGATCACTCATCCCGTTTTCTCAATCAATGCCCAAAAGCAATTCTCCAATTTTTTAAGTTAATAAAAAGGAACCAATGTTCCTAAAGATCCAATGAATATCCTGATTTATGTATGATGTATTTTATTTTTGTGATGCAGTTATTTATTTATTCATTTTTTGGCCCTTGTAATTAATTTTTGGGGCAAATTTATCCTTTTATTTTATTTATGCCTTCTTTATTTTGGGGGATTGTTCAGTCCCAGATTTTTCTTGTAATTTATTTATTGCTTTATTTTATGCTTTCTTTATTGCTTTCCGATGTGATTGAAATGCACTTTAAATTTATTGTATGATCGCGTGAGATTAGAGATGAAATTTTGTTTTGTTAAAAACTCATTTATAAACTTAACTTAAAGCATGAATAAATGTGAAGTTCCGAACACCTTCTCTGGTTTAAGACCCCCGAAGTTAGATGATCTTTCCCAATTTCTTGTAAATTGGGTGGCAACTCCAAAATGCCTCAAAGGTGCCTAAAGGTTTCATGGGATTAGATGCACCTCCCAATGTTCTATTGGGTGGGGGATTCCAAAATGTCTCGTATAACCCAAGATCAAAAAGACGCGAACCAATCCCTTGAATCCTAAAAGCGGGTTCAACGAGGGCCTTGCTGGTCCGATGCGCGTCACAGTGGCGACTCCGCTGGGGATGATCGAAACTTTACTTCGAAAGTGAATTAAGTTAAAGTTATAATTGAGTTATTAACAAATGAAAATTCCATTTCTCTTCAAAATTGCATTGCATCCATTAGAGCCTTAGAACTATGCTAGTTGGTCCCTTATTTTACCCCAGTGCGTTCTTAAAGCACGACCCTACTTTCACTCATTATAGGAAAGTGGTCGGGATAATCACCAGCCCAAGCCTCGTACCATCATGGTATATCAAATGGAGACCCAATCGGTCGTTATGCTCATGATGAGGTAGACCCGTTAGCAGGGACCATGCTTGGGTAGCCCTAAAGTATCATCACCCATGACCAAAGCTCATGTAATGGCAATAGATACTTCCCCTAGGTGATATGTACCTTAATACGATGCTTGCTATGTGGGCCATTATATATTGAACAAAATCAACCAAATTAAATGGTCTTTTATCAAAGGCTTTCATGCCTCGGTGAACCCATCTTAATTTAGTTGACATGCTTAAATACATAAAGGCCAAAACTCATACATTTGCGCATTAGTTAAGAGACATTATGCTGCCAGTTTCCCATCGTGCACCATACGCGTCCATTGGGTTCCCCGTTAACCTATGGATCAAGTCCACCTAGGAAAGAGACCGCATTACCTCGTGTGTGGGAGTAATAAGGTTGGAAGGATCTACTTGCTTGACTGTGATTGTAAATATTGCATAACACATGATCATGCATTGTATATGTCATTCATGCATCATTCTAACAATTTAAATTTTTCAGCCATCATAGATTCATCTAAGTGGACTAGGGGTTCTGACGGTCGGATAGTAAGGATAAATCTGCTCTTTGAGTTGCCAGAATTAGTGCCTGACTGGGATTCCTAATCACTCTCATCAATCAGTGAATCATCTCTAGAATCATCAATGGCAGAAGAGACTGAAACTTTGACCACTCAAGACCCTGCTAGGAGGCTAGAGGACTTTGAGCGGAGGATGTTAAATATGATGGGCACCATGGCCGAAAGGATTGCTCATCCTCCTGCTCCACAGGCACCTACTGCTCCACAGCCACCTATTGCTCCATAACCACCGGCAGTCCCTCCTTTGGTGCAAGCCGAACCGCCTACTGGTGGGGAGGCTCCTCTCATTGGAGTTGCTGCCTGTCAACATATAAATGAGCACAGAGCCGCTGTGCCCATCGAGCCAAGAAGGGAAAGGATTCCTAATCCCAACGATGATTTCCTAATGGAGGAGGAAGATGAGGAGCCGATAGTCCATCAAGCTATGAGGGCCAGAGCACCCAGGGTGGAGGATGAGGCTTTGAGAGGCATGAGGCAGCAGATTGAGGCTATCACCCGCTTGTTGTCAGCTGGGAAGGGGATCAACACGGAAGATAGAGATTTAGGGGATGAAGAGCTGCTGCCCCAACGATTCAAGATGCCCGAGCTGCCCAAGTTCGATGGTAGCTCTGACCCATCTGCACACATCAAAAAGTATACCCTGGTAATGAAAGGCACCGGGTTGAGTAAAAAGCAGAAGGTGTAATATTTCTGCCTAAGTCTGGTGGGTCCGGCAGTAGACTGGCATCACAGGCTGGACAAGAGGTCCAAGGAGGATTGGGACCTTTTGACTGAAGAATTCATGAAGCAGTATAACTGCAGCACCAGGATGGAAGTCACCTTAAAGGACCTTGAGCTCTTACAGCAAAGGAGCAATGAATCATTCCATGAATACCTCACTAGGTGGAGGAATAGGGTTATGGAGATGAAGAGAAAGCCTGACACTACTGACCAGATCAGGTTATTTATCAGGAACTCATGCCCTTACTTAAGGGATTTGCTCAGCTTTAAGGGGCTCAGGGATTGGGAGTCACTTAAGGATATTGCTGTAGAAGCTAAGGAGGCATACCTAGCAAAGAAAGCAAGCCAAAATAATTTTGCTGGGAAAGGCTATGGGAACCAGTCAGGGTACAAATCAGGTGGTACAGGGAGCAGTAATAGCAAAAATGGCAAGACAGCAGAAGTTTCAGCTACTGGAGTTGGGCCAGGTCAGAGATACTACTCCAACTTAGGCCGCTCTCTATCCTGGGTACTGGAGAGATTGATGAAAGAGGGCAAGCTGCGACCTTTGGCACCTAGACCAGCCATGAATCAAGGACAACCAGGGTATAGAGAGGACCAATACTGCACCTACCATCAGCACACTGGGCACCTGACAGATTACTGTCGAACATTGAGGAACAAGATCCAGGATCTTATTGACACCAATCAGATCACGGATCCCGAGAAGAGAGAGAAGAAGAAGAAGAAGAAGGCAGGCTACAATGCAGTCCCTCTACCATGAATATGATCGGGTCTTCTCAATCCACTAGTGAAAGTGGAGAAAAAGATAGTTGTTTTAGATGCTTGATTCTTTTCATTCCAAGAACTTTTATGACACAGTTTGCAGTTTGCAATAAAATGAACAATTTTTGTTTATTTGTATGATATTTCTAAAAATTTCATTTCCCATGATCATGATACATACATTTTGACATTAATTCAACTAATACAACTGCATTTAATCTCGAAACTTTGGAAAATCCAAAGAAAATCTTGATAGTATCTGGTATAACTCCTGAAGAGAGGAAATTTCTGAGAGAGCTAAAAAAAGAAAGAAAGAAGAAGATAAAAAAAAAAGAAGAAGGGCCTTTGCCTCGACATGGAGTGACATGCTGATAAGTGATAAGGACATTGTGGGAGCAACGCTGCTTCAACATGCCAATATGATGACGAGCAGAATTTCAAAAAGCCGTTCCTCTGCATCCTCAACATCTAGGACGCATACAGTGCAGCTAAACAAAATCAAACTCCAAGTGCTACATCAGAAGTTAGACAAATAAAACCTTGAACCTTCACAAGAGATGTATAACTCATTAAAACCAAGCCTTGTGACTCCTTTCCTCACAACCGTTTGAGATGTTTACCCCAAAGCCAATCAAGACTAACCTTTAATCATATGAGACTAACAGGGACCCTTATAACAAAACTTAGGAGGACAACTCATTACCTCGCAAAAAAATAAAAATAAAAAAAAGGAGAGTTGTGTCCTAAACCATAGTTTTGTCCTAAAACATTTGAGGCCAACATACGACACCATCTCAACCATTAAAGGTTACATTAGAAATTGAACCACCAAAGACAATAAAAGGAAGGTACAAACTTTTACGGCCAAGATCAAAGTGAAGAAACTCATTACTTCAACTAGTTTACATAGGAGTCAAGATGGAATCCTTTGGTGAAAAAAAAAGAGAGAGAGAAAGAACACTGTCAAAAGGAGCAGCCATCCTGGCTGGCAATGACGAAAGAGAATTCAAAGAAACCAATCGACACTGACAGACTGAAGGAGGTTCCATGGAAAAGGCTAAAAAAATAAATAAATAATAAATGCCCCGCGGGTCGAAAATCGAAAAAGGAGACCTTGCTAAAATTGGGCATCCTGCAAGAAAAAAAAGGCATTCTGGGCAAAAATTAAGGGCTGAGAGAAAATATTCAATCATGAAAACCCGAGAGGGCTGATTGATAACAGGAGTTTGATGCTTTCAAAATCCATCCCGAGATTAGATGTGGTTTTATATTCTTGAGATTAATGTCAAACAATGATCATGTTTAATGAAATCAAATTAAAACACATGCATTTATGCAATGGTATATTGATGTGATCAGAGCAGTTCACTTTGTGTGATCAAAGTCATCCACCGTCTATCCTCTGCTATTCTCACCACTCAAGCGCTTTAGCTGACTCATCCTGCTATTAAACGTTAAGCCAATCCTACAGCATCCTCATGATAAGAATCAAGATGCAACCATGATCTAAGACGCCTAAAAGATTTTTGCCAATAGCTTTAACAATCTGCAAAAAAAAAAAAGACAAAGCCGTTAGAGATGAAAACCGTAACTGGCGCTCTAAGCAAAAGTTAGGCAAAAGGATAGGGTGAAAACCTGAAAACAGGCAGTCTGTCCTTTAAAAAAATAATAAAAAAAAGCCGCTGGATTGGGGTTAGGTCCTTTCTAGGCAAAAATAAGGCACAGGGTCATGTGAAAATCCGCAAAGGACGCATTTTCCGCTAAGAAAAGCTAGTGTGAAAATCCACAAGGGACGCACTACCTTTAAAAAATGACTACAGGTATCAAATGAGAACCTCACAATCCCAAAGACATGAAATTCAAAAGCAATTCCAAAGAGCATTGATCCTACAGCAAGTTGAACCCAGCTCGGCTATCTCCTCCAAACTCCCTTATATGAAATCTTATTTTGCATTTCTGCATGACACATACATTTCACGTACATGCTCACTATTTTTCCTGCATATTTGGTTTTCCAGTTTTGCAGAAAGAGAGACTCAATGCGGACACTGACAAAAGCTGAGTGACAACATCAATCCAGACATCAATTCAAGCATCAACCAAAGACCTCTCAGGGGGCAACCATCCAAAATGACATCAATTCAAGCATCAACCAAAGACCTCTCAGGGGGCAACCATCCAAAGACCTCTCAGGAGGCAAATCAACCAAAGGGCTCATAGACAGCACCAATTCAGAAGGGTTAGCACGATGACGGCACTACTACTCCACGGAGGGTTAGCACGATCACGGTACTGCCACTTCACTAACTCAGAAGGGTTAGCACGATGGCAGTACCACCATTCTACAGAAGGTTAGCACGACCACGGCACTACCACTTTAGAAGGGTTAACACGATGACGGCACTACCACTCCACGGAGGGTTAGCACGATCACGGCACTACCACTTCACTAACTTAGAAGGGTTAGCACGATAGCGGCACTACCATTCTACGGAAGGTTAGCACGACCACTACACTACCAGTTCATAAGGGTTAGCACGATGACGACACTACCACTCCACGGAGGGTTAGCACGATCACGGCACTACCGCTTCACCAACTCAGAAGGGTTAGCACGATGACGACACTACCATTCTATGGAAGGTTAGCACGACCACTGCACTACCACTTTAGAAGGGTTAGCACGATGACGGCACTACCACTCCACGGAGGGTTAGCACGATCAGAGCACTACCACTTCACCAACTCAGAAGGGTTAGCACGATGGCGGCACTACCATTCTACGGAAGGTTAGCACGACCACGGCACTACCACTTCAGAAGGATTAGCATGATGACGGCACTACCACTCCACGGAGGGTTAGCACGATCACGGCACTACCGCTTCACAACTCCAAAGGGTTAGCACGATGGCAGCAATACCATTCTACGGAAGGTTAGCACGACCACGGCACTACCACTTCAGAAGGGTTAGCACGATGATGGCACTACCACTCTACGGAGGGTTAGCACGATCACGACACTACCGCTTCAACACGGGATAACACGCCGACAACATGGCGACGACCACCACAATAGCATCACCTAGTTCGGAAAGATAGCTGCCTCAGGTATGTGTCTCTTTCCTTATTTTCCTTGAGTTCAGGTTCACCTAGACACTAGTGTACTAGCTTCCCCTAAACTGGGGGCAACTGTAGACACCGAGTCCCGAGGCAGCCCAGACCAGGGTTACCTAATAATGATAAATTGCTTATTAACGGGCAAAGAGTTTGAAAGTGATGATTTACTGCCCTTTTTTAATGATAAAATCAGCTTTTATTTATTAATTATCTAAAAAAATGATTTAGAATTTAATTTGCACTCAAAAACCTCAATTTGGGAAAAAAAATCACTATTGGGGCAAAAATCGGCGGAAAACAGCGAAATCGGCAAGAATGGGCGTGCAGGGGACTAGTGTGTTACAGGGGCATAATTGTAAAAATAAAATTAAAATGGTTAAAATGTGATTAAAATAGTATTTATGTGAAAAAGTGACATAAATATTATTATATAAAAAGTTAGAGGCAAAATAGTAATTTTGCGCATATGTGTGTTAAAAATAATTAATAAGGGTAAAAATGTAAATAAATAGTTAAATAAGAAAATTGGCCACTTTTTATTGGTAAAAATGTAATTTAGCATGAAAATAATAATTGGAGGGTAAAATTATAATTTAGCCTGTAAATTAATTGTAAAATTGTATTATTAGTGAAATTGATTAAATTAGTGGCATGATTGTAATATTAGTGAAATTAAAATGAACTAGTGCCAAAATGATAATATTAGAGAATTTGAAATGAACTAATGGCATAAATGTAATTATGGTAAAGTATAATTGAACTAATGGCATTTTTGTCATTTTGAAAAAAATTATGGTTATAAATAAAATATTACCATAAGTTAAGGATAAAATGGAAATTAAAATGATTTATGTGCATTAATTGTGTAATTGCACAAATTATGTGATTTAAGAATAATTAAATATAGTATTGTATGAACAATTAGTAATTAAATTAAATGTGTTTAATTATGAATATTAAATGATATTGTTATGATTAATATTTATGCATGATAAAATAATTTAAGTAGGAAATTTATGGAATTGTAATCACTACTGGGTATATTTAATGCTCAGCACGTAGTTTTATTTGACTGCGTGTAGGTACTCCGTAAGAGTTTTGGAGCAAAGCATACCTCACATACTTTGGAAGTGGTATGGAAGGTATTATTTAGAATATTAAGTATGTTAAGATTTTGGCATGTATATGTCTTATAATATTATTATGGGTTTTGGACTGTAATAGATTATTATAACTATCTCTAGTATATTGTGATTGGCATGCTTAAAAATTGGTAGAAATTAAGTTAATGCTATTGGTAAAGTAAAATATAGATTTTTAAGTTAAAAGAAAACTGACCAGATGAATAGTAATTTAGACAGTGATAGGTCAATCGACATAGTTAATAGTGAATTAAAAAAATAGTAAATATTAAGTTTGATAATTAATTAATAAGTATTAATAGACTTAAGTAAGTTTACTATTCATATAGTACTATTCATACAGTATTATACATACGACACTATTCGTACATATGACACTATTCACACATACGACACTATTCACGTATACGGTACTATTCAAAAAAAATTTTATCGGTTTTAATTATTGTCTATTTAATGACCTGAATAGTTTAATTAGGTTAACTGGATTAAAATGAACAGTTAATAAATCGGAACATAGGGCGCTACAAGTATTGGTATCAGAGGTCTGTGGTATCCGGTGTTTGTATCACATACAGGTATGGGGTGTCACAAGTAGTGGTATTAGAGCCTGGTTTAGGTGGTTCTAGGATCGGAGTGGGTCAATGGGATTAGTATAAGTACATGTACATGCCAACTAATTTTTGCACAGTATAGTTATGTGAGGCTAATGTATGCTTGTTCCTTGTGTTAGATCGCGAGTATGGCTTCAAATGAAGGTCGTTATGATAGTGATGTGGAGAGTGCCGCATCAGTTAGTATGAGTCGATTGAGGTCATCTCGTCAGTAGGCTACTCTGTCTATTGTTCCTCCTCCTCAGCAGCAGCCTGAGTTTATGAACATGATGGCGAATTTTTATCGGTTTATGCAATCTCAGCAGCAGCCTCAGGGTCCTGAACAACAGTTAACTCCACCTGGACGGAGACTGATTTTGAAACAGATTAAGAGATTAGAAGCGGAGGATTTTTATGGCCTCGATCCTTTGATTCCGGTTCAGGCAGAGGAGTGGTTGTTTAAGCTCAAGCGTATTTTTGAGAAAACTCAGAGTCCGCCAGATGAGATACTTCAGGGAGCAGTGGCTTTGCTTCAGGGTCCAGCTTACACATGGTGGAGTTCAGTCCGTAAACACACTCAAGTGGATCAAGTTAATTGGGGGTTTTTCCAGACCCGGTTTGAGAAGAAATATATCGGTTCTGAATATAGATCTGCTATGCAAGATGCATTCTGGAGGCTCAGACAGGGAAGTAAGTTAGTTGTAAAGTACGAGAGAGCGTTTGAGCGGCTCAGTGCCTACCTAGATGATGAGTCCATGACTGGGAAGAAGTTATACCACAGATTTCAAAGAGGTCTAAATAATAACATTAGATTGGCTTTGGGTTCTCAGAGGCATATAGATATGAGGTTCTTGGTTGAAGAAGCCCTTAGAGCAGAGACTATTATTTCAGAGGAGGCTGATAAACAGTCCCGGTTCAAGCAAAAGAGGAAACTGGGTCAGTTTTCTGGTACAGCTGGACAGAGTACGAAGTTTAGAGGGCCTCCTCATTCATAGAGCCATGTATCAGCAGCACCTATTACTATTCGGAGGAACCCAGTCGGCAGCAGTGCCCCAGTCACATCAGTAGCTAGTGCACCCAGGAGTAGAATACGGGATCTGTTTTTGCAGTGCCCTCATTGTAAGAAGTTTCATCCGGGCGAGTGTAGATTTATGAACAGGGCTTGTTTCAGATGTGGGTCCCTGGAACACCAGATCAGAGATTGTCCTGAGGCCTAGCCGTCCACTATAGCCTCACCAGCTTTGGGTGGAGGGTCAGCCCCTCAGAGAGGACATGGTAGGGGAGCAGCTCCTCCACAGGCAGTTTCAGGCCCTTCAGTACAGCCACCTCAGGGTCGTACCACTTAACATCATTATGCTGTTAGAGTCTGTGAACATGATAATGCTCCAGATGTCATTGTTGGTAAATTCTCATTGCTTTCTCATTCAGTTTATGCTTTGATTGATCCTGGTTCTACGCATTCCTATATTAGTACTAATATTGCTCGGGATAAAGGGTTGCATGACAGTCAGTTAGACCAGGATATTTTAGTGAGTAATCCTTTGGGACATAGTGTAGTGGGGAATAAAGTTTATAGAGATTGTCCGATTAGTGCTCAGAGTTTTGTATTTTCTACCGATTTAATTGATCTTCCGTTCCGAGAGTTTGATGTGATATTAGGTATGGACTGGTTATCCACTCACCAGGCCACTGTTGACTGTAAGAGGAAGAGAGTAACTTTAAGAATTGCGGACGATCAAGAGATTGTCATTGTGGGTGAAAGATTAGATTTTCTTTCTAATGTGATTTCAATTACCACAGCTAAGAGACTTATAAGAAAAGGGTGTGTAGTCTACTTATGCTATGCAATGGAGACTAAAAAGGATGAACTTAAGGCTTCAGATGTGCCTACTATTCGGGAGTTTCAGGATGTTTTTCCTAAAGAACTTCCAGGTTTGCCACCTGACAGAGAGTTAGAGTTTACTATTGACTTAGTACCTGGTACTGCACCTATCTCTATTGCTCCTTACAGAATGGCGCCTTCAGAACTTAGAGAATTGAAGATTCAGTTGCAAGAATTATTTGATAAAGGCTTCATCAGACTGAGTGTTTCACCTTGGGGAGCACCAGTTCTCTTTGTGAAAAAGAAGGATGTATCACTTCGGTTATGTATTGACTATAGACAGCTGAATAAAGTCACCATCAAGAACAAGTATCCACTGTCTCGGATTGATGATTTGTTTGATCAGTTGAAAGGTGCGGGCGTGTTTTCCAAGATTGACTTAAGATCGGGCTACCATCAGCTAAAGATTAAAGAGTCAGATGTGCCTAAGACAGCTTTTCGCACCAGATATGGTCATTATGAGTTCATGGTTATGCCTCTTGGATTGACAAATGCTCCTGCAGCTTTTATGGATCTGATGAATAGTGTTTTCCACCCTTACTTGGACCAATTTGTGGTTGTTTTCATCGATGATATTTTGGTGTATTCGAACATTCCAAAGGATTATGATGAGCACTTGAGGATTGTTCTGCAGATTCTGAGAGATAAGCAGTTGTATGCCAAATTCAATAAATGTGAATTCTGGCTGAATGAGGTATCTTTTCTGGGTCACGTAGTATCAACAGATGGTATTAAAGTTGATCCTAAAAATATTGAAGCGTTCCTTCAGTGGAAGCCACCCAGGAGTGTTACCCAGGTTAGGAGTTTTCTTGGCTTGGCCGGTTATTACAGAAGGTTCATCAAGGGTTTCTCTTCGATTGCATCTCCTTTAACCAAGTTATTGCAAAAGAATGTCAAGTATAAATGGTCAGATAAATGTCAGGAGAGCTTTGAGAAGCTTAAGTGTATGCTGACTGAAGCTCCAGTGTTAGTGCAACCTGAATCTGATAAGGATTTTGTGGTCTTCAGCGATGCTTCTAGAAATGGATTGGGTTGTGTATTGATGCAGGAAGGCAAGGTGATTGTTTATACCTCCCGACAGCTTAAGACTCATGTGAAGACTTACCCTACTCATGATCTTCAGTTGGCAGCAATTGTATTTGCATTGAAGATTTGGAGACATTATCTCTATGGGGAGAAATGCTACATCTACACTGATCACAAGAGTCTGAAGTATTTGCTTACTCAGAAGGAGCTTAACTTCAGGCAGAGATGTTGGCTTGAGTTGATCAAAGACTATGAGTGCTTCATCGACTATCATCCTGGTAAAGCTAACATCGTAGCTGATGCTCTCAGTAGGAAGTTCATGGCTTCTCTACGGGCTATGATTGTTAGTCTGGACTTATCAGATGATGGAGCATTGATTACAGAAATGCAAGTTAAGCCAGTTTTACTCCAGCAAGTAAAAGATGCTCAGAAGCAAGATGATCAATTGTCTACCATTATGTCTCAGGTGAAAGATGGCCATGTCAGTGAGTACTCATTGGGTTCAGATGGTGGATTGTATTACAAACAGAGATTGTGCGTTCCTAATCAAGATAATTTAAGAAGGAATATTTTATCAGAAGCTCAACACAGCAGCTTCGCTATGCATCCTGGTTGTAACAAGATGTATCAGGATTTAAAGATGCTTTATTGGTGGCCAGTCATGAAATGTGAAGTGGCAGAATTTATGGGTAAGTGTTTGATTTGTCAGCAAGTCAAGGCAGAACATCAAGTTCCTTCTGGTTTGCTTCAGCCTATTGTCCTTCCTGAATGGAAATGGGACAGGATAACCATGGATTTTGTGTCGGGGTTTCCTCTCCCGAGAAAGAAACATGATGCAGTTTGTGTAAATATTGATCGACTCACTAAATCATCCCACTTCCTAACTATCAGAATGGATTATTCATTGTCCAAGCTGGCAGAGTTGTGCATTAGAGTGATTGTAAGACTGCATGGAGTTCCTTCCTCCATCATTTCAGATTGTGATCCGTGATTCACTTCTCAGTTTTGGAAGAGACTTCAGGAAGCTTTGGGAACCAGATTACATTTCAGCACAACTTGCCACACTCAGACTGATGGACAATCTGAGCGTGTGATTCAGATTCTAGAAGATATGTTGAGATGTTGCATCCTTGAGTTTGGTAACCGTTGGGAGCGATACTTGACTTTAGCAGAATTCGCCTACAACAACAGTTATCAGACTAGTATAAAGATGGCTCCGTATGAAGCTTTATATGGTAGAAAGTGTAGAACCCCTCTTTGTTGGACAGAGCTCAGTAAGAGTAAGATTGTGGGGTAGGATCTGATTAGAATAACGGAAGAAAAGGTTCGAGTGATTAAAGACAGATTGAAAGAAGCCATGGATTGACAAAAGTCCTATGCAGATCTGAAGAGGATATAGAGTTTCAAGTGGGAGATAAAGTATTTCTGAAAGTTTCTCTATAGAACAAGATCCTAAGATTTGGAAAGAAAGGCAAGCTGAGTCCAAGATTCATTGGCCCTTATGAAATTATTCAGCGGGTTGGACCAGTAGCTTACAGACTGAAGCTTTCACAAGAGTTAGAGAAGATTTATGACGTCTTTCACGTCTCTATGCTTTGAAGGTACCGTTCAAACCCTAGTCATGTCATCAAGCCTGAAGAAGTTCGAGTTCAACCAGACATGACTTATGAGGAGTATCCAGTGAAGATTCTGGCTAGAGAAATGAAGCAGCTCAGGAACAAACAGATTTCACTGTTGAAGATTCTCTGTAACCACCACAATGTCAAGGAAGCAATGTGGGAACCAGAAGATACTATGAGACAATAGTATCCCCAGCTCTTCAGTTCAAGTAAATTTTGAGGATGAAATTTTTAATTGGTAGGGGAGATTGTAATAGCCCCAATACCGAGTTAGTCGTAAATAGTATTTTTCTAGAGTGAATAGTATTTTTGGGATGAATAGTACTTCCCGATATTGAAAAATATTTTATTTTACCATTGGATAGAGCTTGTTAACACGAGTCTGTGGGCTCAAATTTCGTATCAATCGGAGGTCAAACGAGTCCAGAATGACCGAAACAGTAAGCAAAAATATTTACTTCGGCGAAAAGTGGGCACAGGTGGGACCCATTGAAAAGTAAAAAGTGGGCACAGGTGGGACCCACTAAACAGTAGAAGTGGGACCAGGTGGGACCCACTGAATAGTAAAAGTGGGACCAAGTAGGCCCACTGAATAGTAAATGTGGGACCATGATGACATCAGTAATGTCATGATTATGAATAGTAACTGTGTTCCTTAAAGTATAACATCATCATGGACTGGGTCCCATTGAATACTAATAGCATCTTTGACTGATCTGTGAATAGTAACTGTGGGGCCCACAAAATAGCGACTCCGGGATGAATAGTACCCGAAAATATTTTTTTTCACCATTAGAAAGAGGATGAAAAATGTGATCAAATGGTGTAATTTGGTGTAAAAATCGAGATCAAATAAGCTTCCGAAATTCAGTCTGAAGTTTTTTTTATTCGGTTCAAATGAACCAAGATTTGACTGAACTTTGACCGAATTTTTAAAAATGGTTAGAGTGGATAAAATGGTCTACTATAAGAGGATAAAAGGCTTAGAATAATTTTTAGAAATTTTTGACAGCATTAGAATTGTATTTTTTGGCAGAACCGGATTGAACTGAATTAGACCGGTTTAAGTGAACCGGACCCTAAACGGATTCCGATTGAGCTAAAATTTTTTAGGGAGACTAATTTGAATATTCTAAGAATTATGAAATTGGTTTGGAGTTTAAATGAATTCAAGAACATTAAATTTTATCAAAATAGTGAAAAATGACCCGAAAAATGAAAATCGAACCGAATCAGCTCAACCACTTTGGTTGGACCTAGTTGGTTCCGATTGGACCCATGTAAAAGGACCTAAAAATCTGGAAATCCCCTTGGATTCCATTTTTTTTCATCTCCCTCCTCTTCCTCTCTTGGCCGAATACACTCTCCCCTCTTTCTCACCATTTTTCTTTCATTTTTTCTTCATCTCACCTCAAGATCAAACCTCTCTAACATAATACAGCCCCTCTAGAATCCATTGGTAGTCTCAGAATTTCATTTGGAGAAGTAAAATTGGGTGAAATCTAGAGTTGAAGTTTAGGTGTAAAATTGAGGTAAGAGATTTAAGTATTTTTAATTTGGTTTTAAGGTTCCTAAAGGTAATATAAGATGTGACTAAGAGGTTTATTAAGTTTATTTGGTGAAAGGAAATTTGATTTTGATTAAATCTTAATTTTTATGTTTGGACATAATTATGTCCAATAGGTAAAGGAACCTCTAAGCAAGTTAAGGGCAAGGAAAAGGATAATTGAGGAGTATATTTCAAGGATCTAAGGTTTCTGATTGCAAATTCCATTTAATTCCATGGTAAAAGCATGAATTTAGATTATATTTGTGAATAAAATATATGATTTATGCATGTTTAATTGAAATTAACATGATATTCATGCTTAGGGATGTTAAAAATAATGGTATGGATGATTAAATTGAAGAAATAAATTTTGTATGAAAAGTTACTTCTTTGGCTGAATGTGATTCATGTGATTTTCATGTGTTTTTATGACATTTTATGTATATTTATGGTGGATCTATGTTATTTGGCATGTGAATTAATGTATGGTATGTGTTAGAGCATGTGAAAACATCATGAGGTATGTGATGTATGCATGACCAAATGTATATCATGTGTAAAGTCATGATTTTTATGTGTATTCATGGAAATTGATGGTATGGTGATGTTATACATCATGAAATTGGCCTAAATAAAGGATAAAATTGATAAAAAGAATTAATGTAAATAAATTAGTATGTGGGTCGTAAGCATGTATGTATGTATGCATGTGTACCATGATGAAATAATAAGTTTACATGACATGTGATGATGTAATGATGATAATCACATGTTAAATGATGAAATGGTATGAAAAAGAATAAAATATTATGACGATATACCATGCAAAATAAGTATATTATATTAATAATGTGAAAAATAAAATACTATTGCCCTATGTAGTGATCTGGTAGTCAAGTCTAGTTCAGGATATGTTGGCATGCCATAGGAACATAAGACCGAGGGTGTGAGCATGGCATCTCACTTTTTAAATAGGCCAATGATGACCCTATTTCATTGTATCTGAATATTTCATTGTACTGTACTGTATTTAAGACAGTGGTGGTCCCGCAGGACTCCGCTGGTATTTCTGTGAACTTATGGAGTTCACGTCTCGTTTATCCTGTATTCAAAGTCTGCCAGTGTATTACAGGGGCGTAATTGTAAAAATAAGATTAAAATGGTTAAAATGTGATTAAAATAGTATTTATGTGGAAAAGGGACATAAATATTATTATATAAGAAGTTTGAGGGAAAAATAGTAATTTTGTGCATATGTGTGTTAAAAATAATTAATAAGGGTAAAAATGTAAATAAATAGTTAAATATGAAAATTGGCCACTTTTTATGGGTAAAAATATAATTTGGCATGAAAATAATAATTGAAGAGTAAAATTATAATTTAGCATGTAAATTAATGGTAAAATTGTAATATTATTGAAATTGATTAAATTAGTGGCATGATTGTAATATTAATGAAATTAAAATGAACTAGTGGCAAAATGGTAATATTAGAGAATTTGAAATGAACTAATGGCATAAATGTAATTATGGTAAAGTATAATTGAACTAATGGCATTTTTGTCATTTTGAAAAAAATTAAGGTTATAAATAAAATATTACCATAAGTTAATGATAAAATGGTAATTAAAATGATTTATGCGCATTAATTGTGTAATTGCACAAATTATGTGATTTAAGAATAATTCAATATAGTATTGTATGAATAATTAGTAATTAAATTAAATGTGTTTAATTATGAATATTAAATGATATTGTTATGATTAATATTTATGCATGATAAAATAATTTAAGTAGGAAATTTATGGAATTTCAATCATCACTGGGCATATTTAATGTTCAGTACGTAGTTTTATTTGACTGCGTGTAGGTACTCCGTAAGAGTTTTTGAGCAAAGCATACCTCGCATATTTTGGAAGTGGTATGGAAGATATTATTTAGAATATTAAGTATGTTAAGATTTTGGCATGTATATGTCTTATAATATTATTGTGGGTTTTTGACTGTAATAGATTATTATAACTGTCTCTAGTATATTGTGATTGGCATGCTTAAAAATTGGTAGAAATTAAGTTAATACTATTGGTAAAGTAAAATATAGATTTTTAAGTTAAAAGAAAACTGACTAGATAAATAGTAACTTAGACAGTTATAGGTCAATCGACATAGTTAATAGTGAATTAAAAAAAATAGTAAATATTAAGTTTGATAATTAATTAATAAGTATTAATAGGCTTAAGTAAGTTTACTATTCATATAGTACTATTCGTACAGTATTATACATACGATACTATTCGTACATACGGCACTATTCATACATACGGCACTATTCACATATATGATACTATTCACGTATACGGTACTATTAAAAAATTTTTTTTACCGGTTTTAATTATTGTCCATTTAATGACCTGAATAGTTTAATTAGGTTAACTGGATTAAAATGAACAGTTAATAAATAGAAACATAGGGCGCTACAAGTATTGGTATCAGAGGTTTGTGGTATTCGGTATCTGTATCACATACGGGTATGGGGTGTCACACTGGGCATATTTAATGGTTAGCACGTAGTTTTATTTGACTGCGTGTAGGTACTCTGTAGGATTTTGGAGCAGTGCATACCTCACGTTTTGGAAGTGGTATTGAAGAAGTTATTTGGAAAATTTAAGTTTGTTAAGACTTTGGCATGTATATGTCTTATAATATTACTTTTGGGTTTTTGTCTGTATTAGATTATTATAACAGTGACTAGCTTATGAGTGTTTGGCATGCCTAATAATTGGTAGAAATTAAGTTAATACAATTGATAAAGTAAAAATGTAGATTCCCACCTTAAAAGAAAACTGGCCAAATAAATAGTAACTTAGACAGTTATAGGTCAATCGGCATAATTGATAACGAATTAAAATAGTAATTTTAAAGTTTATTAATTAATTAATAATTGTTAATAGACTTAAGTAAGTTGACTATTCATACATACAATACTATTAAAAAAAATTACCAGTTTTAATTAATTGTCTATTTAATAACCTGAATAGTTCAATTAGTTTAACCGGATTAAAATGAACAGTTAATTTAACTGGAAAGTGGGGCTCTACAAGTAGTGGTATCAGAGCTCCGATTTAGGTGGTTCTAAGATCGGAGTGGGTCAATCGGAATAGTATAAGTACATGTACATGCCAAATAATTTTTGGATTTTATAGACATGTGAGGCTAATGTATGCTTGCTCCTTGTGTTAGATTGTGAATATGGCTTCGGATGAAGGTCGTCGTGATAGTGATGTGGAGAGTGTCGCATCTGTTAGTATTAGTCGATCGAGGTTATCTCAGCATCAGGACACTCCTCCGGTTGCTCCTCCTCCTCAGCAGTAGCCTGATTTTATGAATATGATGGCAAATTTTTATCAGTTTATGTAATCTCAGCAATAACCTCGGGGTCATGAACAACAGTTAGCTCCACCTAGACGGAGGCCGATTTTGGAGCAGATTAAGAGATTGGGAGCGGAGGATTTTTATGTTCGTGATCCTTTGATTTTGGTTTAGGCATAGGAGTGGTTGTTTAAGCTCAAGCGTATGTTTGAGACCATTCAGAGTCCGCCAGATGAGATGCTTCAGGGAGCAGTGGCTTTGCTTCAGAGTCCTGCTTACACTTGGTGGAGTTCCGTCCGTAAACACACTCCAGCTGATCAAGTTACTTGGGGGTTTTTCCAGACTCAGATTGAGAAGAAATATGTCGGTTCTGAGTATAGATCTGCCATGCAAGATGAATTCTTGAGGCTCAGATAGGGAAGTAAGTCAGTTGCAGAGTATGAGAGAGAGTTCGAGCAGCTTAGTGCCTATTGATATGAGTCTAAATAGCTCATATTTAATCCATGTTTTAGGTTTAAAATAATGTTTATGTGTAGTTAATTTTGTTAGAATTAGGTGTGTTTTATGTTTTTGTTTGAGTTTTATGTGTGTAGGAGAAAATGGAGAAGATTGGAGAAAAAGAGCAAAAATGAGCTAAGGAAGAATCAATCTGCCGCAAGCGCGATGGACGTCGCGAGTACGATGGACGCCGTGATTGAAAGGAGCCAAGGAGAAGGAGAAAGGGAGCTAGCGGTCATTGTCGCGAGCAAGGCCGCCTATCGCGAGGTCACGACATGGCATGGAGGAAAGCCAGCATGAGGAAAGTGGAGCGAAGAGCAAGGCGTGTTTTGTAACGAGTGCGATAGACGTTGCGATCACGACAGAGAGGACAATTGGAAGTTGAATTCAAATTTTGCCTTGAAGAAGTATGACTTTCCACCAAGTTTTGCAACCTTCCTAAGGGACACTTGAAGGGACATATCTTTTAGAACATTATAAATATTAGTTTTAAATGTAATTTTAGGGGTTGAATAGTTTTTGTTGAATACTTTTATTAAGAATTTCTGTAAGTTTGAGAGTACAATTTTAGTAAAAGTTTTAAGTTAGAATTTTTATATTTTGAAGGGAAGATTACTTGCAAGGAAGAAGATATCCTTTGTGGGAGGGAAAAGGGTTGAAAGATCTCTTTCTTTATTTCTCATCTTTACTTCTTCTTTGTAATTATTTAATGATGAATTTATGAACTTGATTATTTAGTGCTATATTTTATTATTCATATCAATTTAATATTCTTTCTTGTAGAATTTTCTATTAGTACTTTTATGCATGATCATTATAAGTAAGTATTTAATTGAAAGATAAATTCTTACTTAAATCTAATAGAATTTCATTTTTGAAGTATTATTTGAGAAATCATAATATTAAATGATTGTTATAGGTTGTTTATTATTCCTGAAATTTGCATGAATAACACTCTAAGTCATTAATGAAAATTGTGAGTTAGAATTATAAATGCATGTTTTAGGCACTTTAATTTATGTTGAAAGAATAAATTGGAATCTTATTCAACTTGGCTTGCATGATGAGAATACATTCATAATCAAGAATAATTGAATCAAGTTCTAGTTATTATTTATAATCATTAATCTATTGTCTTCTCCAATTATCTATAACTAGGTTAAATAGAATTAGACATAGTATTTCCACTTTCATTCAACAAATTTATGATCATTGTAAATAAGATTAAAATTGAGTAGTAATAGTGTGTAATAATTAGCACATTCCTCGTGGGATCGACATCTTTTGTACTATAACCGGTACAATAGTGTACACAAAATAGGACAATCAATAGGCATTCATAACACATAGCTCTGTCGCGCTCGTGACAGACCCCAATATAACTTTCTGTAGCGCTCGCGGCATAAGTAGCGCACGTGATAGGGCATGAAAGACTTCTATTGCACTCGCGCTCAACCTCACACTTGCGACATAATGCACTCTAGCAATTTATGCCCTACAGAGCCCTTTGTCGCGCTCGCGATAGAGGCTGAACTACATATTTAACTCCCATTCCTCTTACTTATACTCAAGCATTCACCCATATCCACATAACACATACACAACCACCTTAGTACATTCAATTTATTAAGAATTATTCGGTATTTAGACTGTCATTCAAAAACCATTTTATATATGAAAGATTCATTTTATTTTCAGCTCATGTCACACTTAATCATAATCTTTTAACTCGATCTTAATATCATATAACAATTTCAAATAATAACTAAACCTACTCGAGGCTCTAATCATTAATAGCATATAAGAACTTTCTGTTCATCGGCATTTACATGCCACATTCATCTTTTATACATGAATAAGTTTCTATGATTTGGTTCAGACTTGGAATGGCATTCCAAGCTTCCTATGTATCCCAAGGGTTGGAAATTAGAACCCCGTAGTTTTAAAGGTTCAGTATACAAATTGGAGTAATTTGACTTATAAACCTATTATCATGTCATATCATGTCACTTTACGATTTATTCAAAATCGTTCGACTGATTATGACTTTAAGTACCTTAGTACTTATTCATATTTATAACCTTAATCACTTGTATTCCTAAGTGGTAACCATTCATTTACTCTTTATAAGATTCTAAACATGTGTCGGATAAGTTTTGGATAGTTCCGATAAAGTTCGGGTGTGTTTCGGGAGGAAAGTCACACAAAAAGATACAAAATATAGGAGGGTAATGGTGGGCATTGATTCATGCCAGCCACGAGGTCCCAAATAAGAAGAAAAACCCTCATCTAGCATGTTCTGTCGCACTCGCGACCAAGGTCGCACTCGCAATAGAGGCCTCCATCAGGTGTCCCACGAAAAACAGAGTAACATGACACCTTTTCACCTCAATTTTGCACCGCCTAAACCAAAATCTAAAACTCATTTTTAGGCAAAATTCTCTCCTTAATAAATTATTTCTAGGATGTTACCCTTCATATGGAAGAACTTTCAAATCATTTGGACATCTAAATCATCAAATACGGGAAAAATAACTTGAACTGCTCCAATGTACCAGTCAAAGTAGAAACACCTCTGTTTGGCCTATTTTGGAGCACTTAGAGCTATAATTAGCTCATGGCTATTTCTAATACATTTTTAGGAATATGTCTCCTATTTCCAATGGAACAAGTTTCATAAAATTCATAATTTTTTAACTTGTTCTATGACCAAAACAATCAACAAAGCTCCAACTAAATTTGAGCAAAGTTTCCCTCAGAAACTCAACATGGCCAAATTATCAAATCTACCAAAACTATCACAACAAATCAACACAAATATTGCATGTATACTTCAAAAAAGAAGTTAAACATAAAAAATGCAATAATACACAAATTTTCTAAACCTCATCTCTAAGGTTGTTTCCTTGCTTTACTCACCGCTTTCCTCAACCACCATTTCTTTTCATTAGCTTTGCCAATTCTGGATCATAAAATACATCACAAATCCATCAAACATGAAATCCACAATTTCAATCTTAACGCAAGAAGAAGAGAAGAAGAAGAAGAGTAATTAGCCATAAACTTACCTTAGACAACATGCCAAAATCCTAACTTAACTTGTTCCATCTTCAAGAATTCTTATGCAAGACTTTTATGAAGGATTTGTGAATTTATTGAGGTGTAATATAAAGGATAAAGAGGGAGAAGCGGAAGAGACGGGTTTCCTTTTCTTCTTCTACAGATTTTTGGTTGATATTAATAGTCATAAATTCATCATTGTCCATCAACCTAGGTGTCAAAAGATGAGTGGCCAAAGTTATTCACTTGTCCACTCTTAATTGGTTCACAGTTTGACTTTGCATTTTAGTCCTTTGACCACCTTTAAGTTATGCATTAACCCTTTTAATTACTTAAATTTTTCGTTTTACTTAAATTTTTTATTTATATATATAACATAACTTGCTTAATACAATTTATTCCATAAATATTAAACTATAAAATGGCCGCGCTTGCCGAAACTTTTACATTAATGCTGAATTCGTCCTTTTGGCACACTCAATATCAAACCATACATAAATTTAGCATAGGACTAATCCACTCTCATAAATTAACCCACATGGTTATTTATTTCATTCAATTAGATCCATAAATGCAAAATGACCAAAATAACCCTGGCCTTTTTACTTAATACCGATCGTGTCCTTTATTACACTTAACCAATCCCATCATCCAATTACACATTTTTGGTCACCAAAATAATTGTTTTAATGTCGTTTAAGGCATAATGACATGATTATCTAATTTTATGAAACTTGACGAAACTTTCGAATTAATGATGGTTTTGTCCTTTTTGATACTTCCGTCGCTATATCAAACACATTCGGTTTTCGCTTCACCCTAAACATGCCTTAATGCGGTTAGGATGTATTTTGGGTCCTTACAACTCTCTCCTCCTTAAATGAATTTTGTCCTATAAATTCACTGATATCCGATTATTTGAATATCGAATTCTTTATCACAACATTTAGATACGTTAACTTTACACTATCATATAACATATGGACTTTGCACGTAACTTATTACTTTTCATTCACTATACCTTTATGTGTAACACCCCCCTACCCATATGTAGGAGAACCCATCCTCAACGAAATGAGAACCTGTATGAGCAAGGGTGCCACCAAGCAAAATGATATAATAAACATACATTCACATACTATACATATACGAAAATACAGCGAAAATAAAACTTTTAACAAAATGATCATTCATAGAAGTAATAATAATATTCATTACAATATCTCTTTGAACATAAGCTGATATTACAAAATAATTGCTTCTTCCAAAATACAAGGCGGAAGCTGAACAAAAGAATAATACAATGAGAGTTCACTATTACAAAAAGAATCATAATACAAAAGCTAAGTCCTAACATCAAACTCTCTGTGTTGGTTGGACTTGCGGAGACTCTCCCAAAAGCAAACCACCTTTCGCACCTACACAGATGAAACACCCGTGCTAAGTGATAACGCTTAGTGGGGAAAACAAACAATAGAGTAGACGGCCATTCACAATGGTCGTCGAGGCAAAACACATTCATAATGGCATATGCTAATAATCATATAAAACATAATCATAATTGAATCACATTCGTAATCATTCAAAGGCTCATAATCATATTCATATAATAACTGATTCATATGCTCATAAATAGAGTTATTCAGAATTCACATTCTTATAACACCACAAAACATAATACCTGCTAACTCACAATAGTGGATAACGAGTAACACATTGGGGTACCTGTGGGTACTAATCGAAAAGCAACATCATATTTTTCTCATCCAAAATATTTTCACATTGGGGATCTTAAACAAGATCCACACACATTAGAGGATCATGAGGATCTGAACGGGGACTTGATAAGGGTCCAAATAGAATAGAGGTGCTGCGGCAACTGAACTCTATTAGGCATGCCTAACTATCCACTAATTTGACTTTTGCAGGCCATGCATAAAATATTCCATAATCGAAACATAACAGTCAATATTATTCGATGAAGCAAAAATAATTACAATTGAATATCATTTAAAAGCTGAGGTAATGCTAAATAAATATTAAAATCAAAATATAAGTTAAAATGGAACAAAAGGACAAGAATTTGAAACGTTAGAAAATTCCAGGACAGAAGGCATTTACACGGCGGTATGACCAAGCCTTACCACCGTGTAAGACATCGATGATACATGATTGAAGTTCAATGTATGGTCGTACTGATGCAGCATAAATAAACACATGCAAGCAGATAGATCCTTCCAACTTTATTTCTCCCGCACACGAGGTAAATATAGTCTCTTACCTAAATGGGCTTTGTCCAAGGGTTAACGGGAAACCCATTGGACGCGTATGGTGGACGGTCAAAAATTGGCAGCATAACACCTCTTGTCTAATGTACATGCGTATGGGTGTTTGGCCATCATGTATTTAAACAATTCAACTAAATTAAGATGGGCCCACCGGGTCATGAAAGCCTTTGATGGAAGACTGTTTAATTTAATTGATTTTGTTTAATATGTGATGGCCCAAATAGCAAGCACGGTATTATGGTACATTTCACCTAGTGGAAGTATCTATTGCCATTACATGAGCTTTGGTTAAGGTGGTGATACTTTAGGTCTGCCGAAGCATGGTCCCTACAAATGGGTCTAGCGCATCATGAGCATAACGACCGATCAGGTCTCCATTCGATATACCAAAAGGTACTAGGCTTGGGTTGGTGATTATCCTTAACACTTCCCTACAATGAGTGAAAGTAGGGTCATGTTTCGAGAATGCACCAAGTTAAGATAGGGGACCAACTAACATAGTTCTAAGGCTCTAATGTATGCAATGCAAATTTCAAAAAGTGATAGAATTTTAGGTTTTAAAAAACTCAATTATACATTTTAACCAAAACACTTTCAGAGCAAAGTCACGAAGTCCCCAGTGGAGTCGCCACTGTGACGCGCGCCGAACCTAGTAAAGGCCCTCTTAAAGAGACCCGCTTTTAGGGCTCAAGGGATTGGTTCGTGTCTTTTGATCTTGGGTTCCATGAGATATTTTGGATGCCTCCTTCCCAATAGAACATTAGAAAGGATCATCTAGCCTCACGGCGCCTTTAGGCACCTTTAAGGTATTTTGGAGTCACCCCCCAATTTACGAGAAATTGGAAAAGGTCTCTAAACTCTGTTGGTCTAAACCAGAGATGGTGTTCGGGACTTCACTCTTATTTATGTTTTGGTTAATTATAAATGAGCTTTTAATTTTCTAAAATTCTACCTCTTATCTCACACGATTAATGCATTTAATTAAAAGCGCATCGCAAGCATTCAAAAGCAATAAATAAAAGACTGTAAAGAAAGCAGTAGAATAAAGCGATAAAGGAAAGCGGTAAACACGAGAAATTGGGGCAGAATACAACCCCAAATAAAAGAAAGCTAAAATAAAAGTTGGGACGGAATACAATCCCAAATAAAAGATGAGTAATATTGCCGCAAAATAATTAATTATAAGGGCCCCCAAAATATATGAACATAAATTTAAAACAAACAAACAAAATTAAACATAAAAAGACATATATAAATCGGGGTATACATTTGGTTTAGGAACATTGGTTCCTTCACGCTCACTTAAAGAGAGATCGAAGAGTTATTCAATTGCTGGCTTGAAAAATAGGGATGAGTGATTCCATTTTGGAAAACTTAACTCTTCATTTTATTCGTGATATTTTATATTAATTGGCTAAAATGAGGGACATCGGTCCCAATTTTATTAATAAAAATCCCAAATTAGTTATAAAGCCTTTTCGTGACTTTTTATCTTACACGTGCATACAATGAAAACTATTTTTTACAAATAAACACAGCACAAAAATGCGATAGGAAAGATCTCACCCAACAATGTAGCCTCCTACGCATAGTGACCCCTCCATGTTGTCACGAGAATGCTCACATAAAGAAATTCATATTTAAATCCCCAAACAAAAAATAACATTAAAAGATATTAGTAATTATTCTAAAAATTAATCAAATAAAGTCAAAATAAATATAAACATGTTAATTTAGTATACAAATAATTCACATGCAAAGGAAATAAGATAAACCATGCAAAAACCTAAAGTTAATGACAAAATAATAATAAAATTATAATAATAATAATAATAATAATATCAATAATAATCATGGCATAATAGCACCAATCAAATAATAACAATAATACGATAATAACAGTAGCATACTAATAAATAATGATAATATAAACTAAACATAAAACAATAATACTAATAATAATAATACCATGAAATAATAATAATAATAATAATAATAATAATAATAATAATAATAATAATAATAGACAAAGGTTTGAACAATTAAAAAGATTAGCCAAATAAAAAGGATAAATAGTGAGAATAAGTAAGCAAGCAGCAGTGGTCAAAGTATGAGAAATCAATGTGAACATGGAAAGATGGAGAGAGGTAGATGTGAGCCCAACAACAATAATAACTAAACACTAGTAACAATAGTAATATTGATCAGTGGACAAAATGAAACATAATAATATGTCAACAATAATAATCACATAGGAAATGCTAGGAATAAATTATAAATGTGGTAATAATGACCGAAAGTAATAATATTAACAACAATTAATGATATACAAAAATAAATAAGGACGGGTCCAAAAATGTTTACCCTCAGATTTTATGGATCGGAAAATAGGATGTCTTGATCCGTTCTCCTTATCGAAATTTATGGTAATAAACACGAAAATATTTGGGAAAAATATTTTAGTTTTGACAAAACAAAACTCAAGAAAATATTTTTAGTGGGATGATTAAGCAAAGAAAATTAATGTTTCTTGCTCAAATCAAACCAATGATGAAATATTCTTTATAGAAGAAATAAATTGAAACTTGAAAAAAATGTTTTAAAGATTTTTGAAGAATCTCTCGTCTCCCTTTTGCTTGAGAGAAGAAAAACCTTTCTTTTTTTCTTTTGAAAATTCAACTCCCCCCTGAGAATTAAGGCCGCAATTCCTTTTCTTTCCTGTCTTGTCCCGAAATGGAAAATGGACAAATATCCCTTCATTTTTCGTTAACTAAGAATGACATTAAAAGATGAAACAAACTTAACAGACTGAAATATTGACTGAAAAAAATGCAGGTGAAAACGATAGCACGGGGGAGCAGGCGCGAGAATGCCCGCAGGTGAACGAACGCAACACACGCCCCTGTAGGCGCATGTCACGCCAGGCGACGTGCGCCCGAGGGGCATGCGTCGCCCCAGGCAACGTTCGCCTGGGGGGCATGCATCGCCCCAGGCGATGTGCGCCCGAGATGGCATGCGTCGGCCTCGGTGACATGCGCCCGAGCGGGAGCATGTCGCGTGCAGCAACGTGCGCCGTTCCCATGAGGGCACAGCACGCACGCGTGCGACCATGACCCTCACACGCGGCGTGCAAACAGCACGGCAACAGGACATCACGAAAAAACCAAGAATAAAACATGAAATAAAAAAATAAAAATAAAAATAAAAGGAATAAAAATAAGAGTAAAAATGCAAATTTTTGAATTAAAATTTTTGGAGGAATAAAAGAGATTTTCGACAAGAAAAACATCATTTTTGACACTTTTACTTGTGGCAAGTATCATCTTCATCATCGGGTAATCCTGATCTTGGACCGCCTCGGGACTCGGTGTCTACAAACACATAAACAAACTTTCTTTCCTTTACATTTTTCTTACAGTACCGTGTATTTCTTTTCTAAATCTGAAAGTTCATTTGTCACATCAATTTCTTTATGTTTTACATGCTCAAATTCTTATCATAATGCATCATGCTCTTTTCTTAATGCAATATTATTCGTTTTAAGTATGCGATATTTATGATGTACTTTTTCAAAACATAACAACATGTTTTCATATTCATCTCCATTAGCATCAGAACTAGATTCGGAGTCAGAACACGTTACCTCATCTATTTCATCTTTGTTATCTGTTTGACTCTTATTCTGTTCATCAGCAGTGTGACTTTTCTGATCTCCCTCAATAGAGACTTGTTGTCCCTCATGATCAGAAAGAGCCATTAGATTAGCTTCATCTGAATCTGCATCTGATTCTTCTGTAATGTTGCTTGAATCTTCACTATTACTCCATGTAGCTTTCAAAGCCTTTTCCCTGTACTTTTTCTCCCTTTTCTTCAAATTTGGACACTTAGATTTAATGTGCCCTGGCTTTTTGCACTCGTAACATACAACATCTCCAACAAATCTGGAGCTGCTATCTGCTTTCTAGTGAAAGTATTTTTGCTGCTGTCTCTTGTTGAATTTCTTTCCTTTTCTATATAGCTTCTTGAACTTCTTTGTAATGAGTGCCATCTCGTCATCACCAGTTGAGTAGTCACTTCCAAACTCAGCTTTGAGAGCAAGAGCCTTTAGTTTTCTTTCTTTTTCTTTTTCGGCATCTTGTGACTTAATATAAAGCTCATGAGAAATAAGTGAGCCACAAACAGTATCAAAATTAAGAGTGCTAGGATCTTTATCTAGTAGAATAGAAGCTTTAGCTTCCCATCTAGGTGTAAGACCTCTAACTAGTTTAGCAATTTTATTTTCTTCAATAAGTTTGTGACCAAGAGCTTTCATTTCATTAGTTAATTTAACATACCTTTTAATTACCTCAGCCACAGTCTCCTGTGGCTTCATAATCCACCATGAGCACGTGTAGTCTAGATCCCATTACTTCATAGGTTCCATCATACGTGGCTTTAAGCTTATCCCATATTTCCTTTGCTATATCACAACCAGAGACTCTATTAAATTCATTAGTATGTAAAGAACAAAATAGAATACTCATTGCTTTTGAGTTTAGTTGAACTCTTTTCTTTTCATCTTCAGTAAGCTCCTTTCTAGTTTTTTGAACGGTAATGCTTGTTCCTCCAGCTTGTTCAACTATTTTTGTTGGAGGCTGATATCCTTCTTCTATTATTTCCCAGCAATCCATATCTTGAGATTGGATAAAATATCGCATTACTACTTTCTAGAATGGATAGTTGTCTCCACAGAACATAGGTGGTCTGTGGACAGAATGACCTTCTTTAAATGGAATAGCAACAGGAGGATTTTTAGAACTTGATGCCATCTTACGGATCACTCAAGATTGTTAAATCTTAGGAGAATAAGATCTGCTCTAATACCAATTGTTGGTCCCGATGACACACAAGAGGGGGGTGAATTGGGTGTTTTAAAATTTTCGCTCAATTTCTAGCGGAATAGAATAGAAGTGTTCTAGTGGAGTTTTCTAGTTTCAGCAGAACAGAAAGATATGCAATGGATGAATGCAAGATGTGATGATTGACAGAATATGTAATAAATTCCTTTTAAAACAGATTTAAACCTTGCAGTAAATGAATGTAAAATAACATAAATGGTTTTGAAAGATTTATTTTAAGTCAACACAAAGTTTAGCAAAAACAAAATAGTTAAAATCTTTTAGAAACAGAATAGAGAAGAGGGGAGAAGAATGAGATTAATACAAATGATTTATAGTGGTTCGGCCTAGCTGCCTACATCCACTCCCCAAGACACCGTCTTGAGCTAATCTCTCCACTAATAACTCTTTTAATAGGCAAGAGTTAAGGCCAATACACAAACCTAGTATATTTTCTACCCATAATCTTTTTTCCAAGTAAAAGATGTAAGCACTTACTAGAATTTCCTAAGGTTCTAGCCAACCCTTTCTCACAATCTTTTACAAAGATACCTCACACAAGAATTGCAACAAAAATGCTATAATCTAGTTGAGGAGAATGATAAGGAATGAAGTACAAGATGTGGAAATTAGCTTGAATAAGATGAAAGCTTGTATCTCAAGAGATAAAAATGATTTCCAACTTCTCTAAACCTTTTGAAACCAAAAACAACTTCAATTTAGAGCCAAAAACTCAATATAGCCGTTGGTGTTCAAAAACTAGCCGTTATGAGTAAGACAGATTTGCTAAAATAAAAAAACTAGCCCTTATTTTGTCTTTTATTGAAAGACAGTTCTGCTGATTTGTCAGTTGTTCTACTACGACAGAACAAAAACCTTTCCAAGACATTTTCTAGTATCCTTTCTGCCTAACTTTTCAAAGTACATTTTAATAACTTTTCTAAAAGAATGTTTGATAAATTAGAGAATCATTTTAGAATGCCTTTTTAAAATATCTTTTCTGTTTATAGTAAAACATCTTTTTTGCTTGCAGCAGAACACGTTTTCTGTTTGTAACAAAATACCATTTTGGAACACATTTTAATGCATGTAAAATTATTTTTATGCAATGAAAGAGATTTATGATGCATGAATATATATATAAAGCTCCTCAAAATATTTTTATAGAATTAATATCCTAACTTGTTGAATTTCCAACAGAACTTGAAACTTCTAAGTTCTTCATGTACTTGACTTGCTTCCTTAATTTTAATCTTGCACATCTTAGTAGATATTGAGCTGAAATATAAGCAAATAAATAGAATTTATACAAAGTTTATTCAAGGTTTGATTATCATCAAAATTGAGATGTAGCCTTGAGCCAACACACTGCACTGCACTAAGGAATAATCCCGAAGGACCACTCCATCACTTTTACTAAACATATAACGTATAACGTGTAACATAAAACACTTATCAATACACTATGGGAGACCATCACGAATCTGCCATAGTAAAGCAAGTCGCCATGACTTGCACTGTAGTACAGGTGTCCCTATGGCTAGCCAAACATATTCTGAACTAGATTTAGACCGCCAGACCACTACTAAGGGCAAAAATACTTATTTGTCTTAAATCCAATTTTCAATTAAATTAATACACCTTTAAATTACATACATAATAATGTTATGGTCTTAATATCACTAAATGGACTAATTATATCTTTGATTCATTAAGTCAATCATTCGATTTTCATGTATTTCTTTTCTTTAAAATCTTTATTTCACTTCTAATTCATTCATTTATCCACTTTATCTCTTATATATCATGTGTACCATATAACCTACCATATTTTCTTTCCTAAACCATTCGGCCATCTTTAGGATTTTACTCTACCATTTTATTTTTCATCCATTTACTACTTATTCAACTAGATTAAGCCCCAGTTCACATTTATATACCCTTTAATTACACTTAATCACAAGATATACTATAAATATACTATTATGTCTCATTATGACCAAGACTTATAATTGGTTTTCTTTCACTATAATCATTCTAATTATCATATTTAACCTCCTTAAACTCATTTATCACTTTAATTTCAATTATACATGCAATTCACACACATTCACTATACAAAAATAATGTAAAACCCTAATTTTCAAATGAAAATTCTTAAATTATATAACCACAAACCTCATATCCTTGCTTTAACCTTCCAAAATCTCCTTAATCCTTATCCTTAACCTTTGAGATTCCTTTTTCCCTTGATTCCCTTTAGTGGCCAAAAATACAAGGCAACAAAACATCCGTTAATTTCCTTCTTTTATCAAATATAACTTCATAAACATACTTTATATATCCTAATCCATCATCTAGAACCAATAAATTAATTTAAAACAACCTATTTCTCTTACCTCAATTTGGAGACATGAACTTAGATCCTTGCTTTTCCTTGCTTTTAATCTACCAAATGGATATTAGGGGCTTCTATAATCTTATAGAGGGGCTGAATTACACTTAGGATGCTTGAATTTAGGAAGAAATGGAGCAAGATTTGAAGAAAATTGAGAGAAAAGAGAGAAAGGAGCATTCGGCCAAACAAGAGGGAGACGGAAGGCTGAAGGGATAAGAACCACTCACAAATAAATCTTCCACCTTATTGCTTTTATAGTGAACCAAAAGGGTTAAGCCTTGGTCCAACCAATGGTCCAACATTTAAAAGCCCAATTTGCAATTTTAAGCCCATTATGTAATTTTTCTGTGGTTTTCTCACTTTTTAAATCCAATTCATCCCGAATTTGATTCCATAATTCATAACATGTGAAAACTAGTTTGTATACAAAATTTTAACTCAATCGGAGTCCATTTTCGGTCTAATTCAATCAAATCGGTCTGATTCAATAATTATCGATGTTACCAAAAAATTACCTTTTTATTGTCAATAAATTATAAATAATATTTAGAGTCTATCTGGAATTTTTAACAAATTTTGGAAATCATTTACTATTTTTAAAGCCTCAGTCAAACCTTTAGTCAACCCAAGTACTATTTAAACCAAAATCGTAGCTTTTTCTTACTTTCTAAATGACTCCATAATTCTCAACATATATTCATTAGACTCCAAGAATATTTTTAGGTCAATTTGATGCTTTCTTTGAGAGGCCATGGCAGGATCGAGACACTCTGTATAGTCTAAATTAGAGAGGCACGATCAATTTGATAGTGATCAAAGTAAGCCAACATCTACTAGAGGATGGGATGAACCTCAAGGATCCCCTACCGCCAATGATCCAACCCTCAAATTCAACGAGGAATTTCTATCACGATCGGATGATACTCCAGTCACCATGAATGATGCAAAAGCCATTTTTTATGATTTTCAAAATATCATACAATCCGTCCAAATGGCCTAACAGCCTCGAACCTTAAGAAGGAACCTCGAGAAAGATGCTGAAGAAAGGAGAGAGAAGAAGCAAAAAAAAAAGAATCGTGATTTAAGACTCAGTAAACCATACAAAATCTAGTACTCGCTCCTATGCTTAGGAGTCGAGTCGGAGAAGCAAGAGAAAAGGAAAATTGTTCCCCAAAGAGGACGCTTCTTTCCTCACGTACATCTCCCCCTGTAAGCCAAAACAGTTGCAATCATCCTTGGACTTCGGAGAGGGGAATTTGTCACGTGAATACGGTTTAGTCTAGAAGACTTCGTCCGGTGGCAATGCTACCTCCCTTTTTTTGCCTGGAGATAGGAGAAATGAGCTTCCCTCGGGGCTCAGGAAAATGGAAATGCCAAAATATATAGGCAAGACTGACCCGAAGGCACATCTCTCTGAATTCTTAGTGAAAATTTAAGCACACTCTTATGATAGTCGAGTATTTTGTAGTCTTCGCTACCACTTTAAAAGACGATGTGGTAAAATGGTTTGTTAGCCTCCCTAAAGGCTTAATCTCTTCCTTGAGGCAAATTTATAAGCTCTTCATAACAAGGTTCACTCAAGTTCAAATGACAAAAACAATCGATGATTTATGCAGCTTAACCCAAAGAACACATAAAAGTTTCTGAGACTACATGGAGAGATTTCGAGCGCTCATTATAGAAATTAAAGATGTTTACCTTGAAAAGGCAGTAAAAGCATTAAAGATAAACACCAGGAGTTTCCCTTTATTCGAGTCTCTTAGGATCGAACCTCCAATGGATATCAACAACCTGATAGAAAGGGAAGAGTTGCTAATTCCACTGGACAAAGCCATCATCGTCAATAGAAGGAGGCAAACACTAATTCCCACCACATAGAGGCAAACGACCATAGTTTCCTCCTAGTATAGCCAGTAGACTATAACTCCCACTAAGCATGAGTGAATGGTTACAGTTCCCAGCCAATATGGCCTACAGGCTGCAATACCCTGACTGGCGGCCAAAAAAAGACACGAGGACAAAGTCCAAAAAGAGAAGGTTCGAAAGCCACGACTATAATCTAGTAGGAACCTATACCCACTTATTGTCAGTCCCGCTAAAATCCTAGAATGCATCAAAGAAAGGCACAGGATTAAATGGCCAAAGAAGTTGTCCGATCGGACATATGCTCAGAGAGAAGGGCAAATACAGTGAGTTCTATAGGGACATCGGTTATGCAAATGATGAGTGTAATGCATTGAGGAACGAGATAGAAAGGCTCTTATAGGAAGGAATTATAAAGGAATTCATGCAATGAAACACGAGAGTCCCAATAGATCCCCCATTGAGGAAATGAATCGATCGGATGATAGCCGAGAGAAGGGAAACTAAACTGATTGGGGCAAGGACCACAATGCTCAATCCCTTGGATACAATCGTTAATTAAAAACCTCAAACCCACCTCGGTCGAAAAAAAATTCTTGATAGGAGATGAAACATCCCACCTTAAGTCATGAAAAACCTTTTTATAATGCCTGCGAGGTAAGTTGAAAGGGTTAAAGGGAAAGAGAAAATATTCATTGCAAATAGGAGATGAAACATCCCTCCTTGAGTCATGAAGAACCATTTTAGAAGCCCCTCGAATCACGAAGAACCCTTTCGGATAAGGAATTATCTCTGCACAAAAAGCGGGGTAAAAAATCTTCGAATTTTGCGCAGAATATTTTTTTCTAGGTTTGAAATTAATTCTCCAAGTGATCCATAAATATTATTTTAGTCCTATAATATTCATAGTTTAATAATATTTTATTCTGGATTAGAATGGACCAGTCTGGTCCATGATCACATACCATGTGTAAAAAGCTATGCGAAATTTTCTACGTATGTGTAATTAATTAAACTTCTTTAATTGATTATTTTCTTCTTAATTTTCTTATTTCAAAATAATATCAAATATTATTATATCTATCATTTTACCATAATTCCCTTTGCTATAGATGTGTGACCCATTGGATTTTCTAGTCCATTTGGCAGTATAGACATGACTACAATTAAAGAATAGCATAATTTAAACTCTTCAGATCATTATATAAATTTTCTAATTAATATTTAAATTTATGTTCATATAGAAATCACGAGAGACTTCTAGTCAAGCATATGATTACCCAAGTGACAGAAAAGTCAAGTGGTTTGACTGAACTCTTCCATAGAATAGTTACCGTACAATTACTTCTTTCACCTTACTTTATCTCATTTAAATTTTGAGTATGCATTAATGTCAACTCACATAAATCTAAATATGGTTGTTCTAATAATATTATCTTTGTTCCCAAATTGCCCTTTGTGGATTTCATCCACCTTGGCATTTTACTATAGCTAGAGATTCTTTGAACAAAGATATTTTAGAACATTTGAGATAATTTCCTTAATAAATTTGGGATGGTGAATCCTTTTTTAATCACTCAGCTATCTTCAAGTAGGCCATGATATATCCAACCTTCTAGCTATGTTCACCCCTCGTTAAAGATAAGCAGTTATGGAGTTAAAGTGTATCATTCATTACTTAAAATAACTTTGGTGATCTCAAGTACGAGAATACTTGCGCCATTGCTATGTAGAGATTCCTTACTGACATAGATTTAATATCCATGTGTGGACTTTCATGGTAGGTCTCCAATGTACTTATTCTTCTAACAAGTATCCACATGTCAGTTTTGATAATCTCTATGATAATGTAATGACCCAAAATGCCCTCTAGTCGAACTAAAGCAAAATCAGTGTGTGATGAAAATCGAATAAGAGTAAACAAGTAATTGCAAATGTACAATTGGGTAGCTACGTGTAGTAAGGGCAAAATTGGTATTGAGTTAAAAGATAAGGGCAAATTTGCAATTTAACACCTATGGACTAAATTGCATACGATTGTAAATTATGTGCGTCAATGTATGAACTAGAATTAATAATATGGTTAATGCATGATTAAGTACGAGTTTGAGGATTTAAAATGAGAAATGAAAAGCAACCAATCATATGTTAACACTTAGACCCAATCACATGTTGACACCTAACCTAAGTCTAGAAAAGATGAGAATGTGGAGCAATTTCTTCATGGCTTATAAAAAACTATAAAGGTCGTCTTCCAATGGGGTTAGAAACCGTCCCCTTCTCCTCCATAGCACACCAAATTCTCCATTTAAATCACACACTAAAATGTCCACCAAAAATCTGCTCATAGGAATTTAAGGGTAGAAATTGAGTTTAGTGCAAATTCAAGGTTAAACAAGGCAAGAAAAATTGTTTAGTTTGTTTCTCTCTTCTTCTCGTGATTCTCTAAAGAGGGAAAATTTATGGTTATATGTTAATGCATGGTTTATTGATGTTAAAAGAGGAAGAAGGAGGAGCTAAGGAGAAGGAAAAGGAGAAAGAGGGAGATAGGAAAGCAAATTCAAGCAAAAAGGAAAAAAAAGGTTGAAAGTTTGGAAACTTTACCCTATTTATATTTATTGAATGATAAATTATGTTTGTTTGAATGTATTTTGATGCTAAAAATTGAATATGTGCATTTAGCTTGAAATTACCGATTATGATCCAAAAATAACATGGTATGCTTTATTGATTGAATATGATGAAAGTATGATTGTGTACCATGAATGTGTGATCTATTATAACATGGAAATACATGAAACACTAAGAAATAATATGGTGAAATCATAAAAGAATTTATATGTAAATGCATGAATATAGTAAATATGCATAAGAATTATTGAAATATGACATGTCTATAAATGAGATAAATTGTACATGACTTATACTATGCATTTATATGGTATTATTGTTGTATACAATTACATTGTATTTTTATTATACATGTTATAAGGCTATGAATGTGCAAGGTAAATGACAATGTAAATGCTAAATGAATCTTTTTGGTGTTAACATGGTCTATATGTGTATGTAATTGATTGAAGTGATGTTGGGTATTAATTATTAATGACTAGAAGTGCCTAATGAGGTTGTGTTAATAAAGAACCCAATGATAATATGAAAGGATCTTTTGTTTAAATACTGAATATTAAGAATACTATATGTGAATCATGTATTATGAGTTTGCAAGTGTACATGATCATTATATGACCGTAATGAACGAATGTGAATTTGATAAGTATGACATTGATATGAGTATAGCCTGCGTTAACCGAGTCGTTGATAGATAGGCATGCCTATAGGGACCATAAATGCGGCAGCCTACTATTTTGTTTTGTTGGCTCCGTTTGGGTCATTATTCCAGTCCCGTTTGGGTCATTATTTTGTCCCCATTTTGGTCACCTTCTATCACATAAATATAAATAATTAATTAAAAGGAATTGTACCTACGGGTACCTACTGTTCTGTACTCCCGTTATCCACTTTCTTAGGAAATGCAGGCCTTTTAATGATGGTTTTGTGATGAATAAATGATACAAAAAATATATTTAGGAAATGTATGTGATATGCTTATCCATTCTTGTGCATTATCATGATTAAAATATTTACTCAGTGCCTGTTTGTATATAATAATAATGGTTATGCCTGTTCTGTAAATATGTTTTATACTATGTGTGGTAAAAAAAATTGCCTATAAAGGTATTAACATAGTAAAGTATGTTTATTAAGTTAAGATTAATTGAAAAATAACATAATATGCCTATAATGTGTAGTACAATAGGAATATATAGTGTCTCTAAAGTAAATGTTTATAAAATGTGGATTTTATAATGGTAACTGTAATTGTGTATATATGTGTATTAAGTGTGTAATTATATTATTATTAATGTCACCAATAATGTTAGAATTGATATGTACAGCTTTATTGTATATGCACAATAATTTATTAATTGCTAATATGGGCTAAATAGATTTAAATATTCTTAGAAGATGAAGATGTACAAATATGGTAAAGAATCTCTTAGGCTATATATAGTGATATGTTAATTACATGAATAAGAAATATAAAATGTACATTAGTGTGGATATTAAAGATTAACCGTAAATGTAAGTATGCTGGATAGAAATAAGTAGCGTGCAATATAAAATAATTAAGAAGATAGATTAAAGATTTAACTTGGTATTTGAATAACTAGCATGGGAACCGATATTGAATGAATATAAATCTGTGTATGGATATATACTTTCTATATGCAGTATCATAAATGTCTATTCTAAATTAAGTAAGTATGTATGATTATTTAACGGTATAAACGTATATATAAGAATAATGTATGATTTTTCCATGTTTAAGTATTATGAATGTGAATAATATTATGCAATCATTCGTATGGAAATTTAACAATGTATTTAACATATGTAATAAGTATGGTCATGTATTTTGTATATGACTCTTTAGGTGTTATCATTTGTGTGTATTTGCTGACGACAGCTGTGAGTAGTCATCTATATCATATTTATTCCCCACTAAGCTATACGCTTAGCACGGGTGTTTCATCCATGCGGGTATTGAAGATAAGAGTATTGTCTAGGATATTCTACATTCGTCAAGGCCAACAAGTCCATAGATGTTTTTGTATAGACTTTGTATTGTATGTGTTAATGTATATATAATGTAAACATCTGTTGTAATTGTATGACTTGATTATGTATTATAATGAATTTATAAGGAAAATGATTTTAAAAAGTGAGGTATATACATGTGTATTGCCTATGTGAAGTTAAAATGTGAATTCTGCCAAGTGTGTAATGGAATTAACAGTATTTCAATGAAAAGAAATTTTATATTTTCGATTTTTGTTTTTTATTATTGCTATAGATTTGTTTAGTCTGGTGACATCCTTCACCTATCATCGTAAACAAGCCATGTTATGATATTGTTTACAACGTACGGGTAAGGGGTTACAATAACAGTTACGAAAACAACTGCTTGAACCTTTCAAAAAACATAATATGTGCTAATCTATCTATATTAACAATCTTCTGTCTTATTAATACTATGATAGAGATATTTAGATGCTAACACGTTTGCATGCACTAGGCATCTCATATTATGAACTATGAAAATTGCTTTTGCATTGTGTTTATAATACTAATGACTTAATTTATTAATTTAAGATATAAAATCAAACTAAAGGTAATAACATAGTATTAATAAATGAATTATGCATGCTCATAAATAATAATGAGTTCATATAGATGATAAAGTTTCCTATTCTACATGAGCTTTAGGACATACTCCTAACAATAAGCAATTATCACAAAATAATTTTTTTTTTTTGGTATAGAAATTAATTGAACTTTTTTTTTAATTCATACAAAGCCACTTTGTCTAGATATTGAGCATTGACTCCAGCAGGTGACATGCGCCTGGACTACCACCTAAGATAATATCTAACCAAAATATGCCACATGCCATGCCACACTACCATTAAGTCAATACTATTGCCATGTTAGATGTTGACATGGCATGACACGTGGCAAAAAAAAATGCCACTTCAGCTAGTTGATGTAGCATGGGTTAATTATACCAAAGTTCAATGGACTTATACCTTAATTACTAGAAAGTGACAAAATAAAATTTATAACAAAAAAATACATGAATTATGTAATGTTTGTTAGTGTTAGCCCTAGCCCCAATACATTGTAATAAAACACTTTAGCTAATAAATGAGGCATTTGTTTTATCCATTGTATTCCTGTGCATGTCAATTGATAGAACTATCCAAGAATGTTGTTTCAGTTTAAGTTATCATGTGTGAGGCACATGGTTGTAAGACCTTGAAACAAATGAGACTTCATTCTAAATATCCCTAGTCAGTCATTGTTATGGGAATAACAAATGAATTAAGACTAGTATGCTCTCTCTGATAAATTGAGTTCTGTCTTACGGATCATAAGGACAAGAGTGTCAATCAGAGATCATAGATAGATGTTTACAATATGGTATCTGGATTCGATCCATTAATGAGAACACTACATGGTACAAGTCATAAGTGTTTCTCATATGCAAGTTTTGTATCGGAGTTCTTAGACCTGAAATCTCTATGAAACTCTTTATGAATTACTGTGTACTTTGACATACACCTAACGTGCTCGTAATAGAGTGACAAGTATGGGTATGCTTGGGTATACATTGATTCATGTCAGAGAGCATGAGAGAAGTGAAGGGATTACCCCTCTCTATAAGAGAGAAAATATCATCGGCCACTTGATCAGTGAACTGAGAAGTGTATGGCCATACCGAGATGAAATAATGAGTAACCATTATTTATCTGAGAGTTCAGTGTCACTGGAATATCAAGAAAGGAATTAACTTACATATAAGGATGACTAGTTCCATGCCTTATATTAATTCTGATATTTATGGGTAAGGGACTATGCAAAATTGCATTAGGTCACTAAATGCCATTTGCATTTTCATTTAATTTGGAATGCTATAATATCTTGCTAGAGAATATATATAGCCTTTGAATTAATTCATTAATTCATTGCCAACATTAAATGGACCTATAGGATCGCACACAAAGTATTGGGCTTAAAATATTTAAATAATATATTGGGCATTAATTTGGGCTTTTAATTAAAGTCAAATTAATGTATGTAATGGGTATTAAAATTGCTATTGGACCTTGGCCCATGAGAGAGGAGAAATTCGGCCCACATGATTTAATTTCAATTAATTAATTATATGATTAAGTTAATTGAGTATTAAATCCTAATTTGAATTTTAAATTCAAAAGGGTTTAAACTATTATTTGTTACTTATCTCTAGGAAGTGTTTAAGATGGAATAAACTATCTTAAGGTAGTAAAAATTCAGATTAAAGACTTGCCATATGATAAGGATAGATATTGGAAAAGAAAAAACGCTAGGAGAGGTGGTGTAGAGAAAGACTTCTCTCTCTCACTCTCAATTTTTCTTTTGGCCGATTTTCACAAGGGGTAGCTTTTTCCTCTTGGCCGAATTCAACAAGGAGAAGAATTCTTTCTTGCTTTCTTGTGTGATTAGGCATTAAAAGCATCAAATAGAAGTGCAAGACAAAAGCTTGTAGCTTCAATCCTTACCCTTTACACAATACTAATTTATTGAGAGCTAGCAATCTCGGTTTTAAGCCTAGCTTACAATTGTGTGTGTGAACATAGAGAGGATTGGCGTAAAGGCTATTCCTTGGCATTGGTGGTGAAGATCAAAGGTGGACAAACTCATCTTAGTTGCTGGTCATCATCAAATTCAATTTGGAATTGGCATTTAAAGTTGTAAGTTTTAAAAAACCCTAAAAGTGCATGTTTCGATTCTTGTCATGGAATTGCTTGGCATGTATGATTCTTTTTCATGTTTTTCCGCTGCATAATTATCATATTCATTTCATGCCATATTCCAGCAATGTTTGTATGTAAAGTCATTTTGGTCGAAAAACACTTCAAACTACCACATATTGCATCCTAAAAGGTCTGGAGTTTAGGTGGCATGCAATATTGGATTTTTGGTATAGTTTAAAGTGTTTTTCTGGCAAAATGAATTTTCATATAAAAATTAAATAGTTCAAATATATTCTTGTTACAATAAATTCTTTTGTCATTTTTTGATAATTAGAGCATAAATCCAGTGACTTTCAATAAAATTATCTCTTATCACATCAACAAGTTGATGTTAAAGAAAAATAGAATAAGAAGAAGGATTTTATTCAATAAAAACCGTGAGCAATTTTTGACACAAAGAAAACAACAACATATATACTATAAGGGACAGCTAAGGCTAACAACAAAGACAGAGATGGGAAGCTGAAATGTAGCAGCTGATTACAATCTGAAAAATATTTAAATTATCCCTTTGATTGTGATAAAGTTGAACCCAATCTTCTTATTAACCAACCATATCTCTAACAGATGTGTGAGAGGATTATGTGCATCCTTATCTCTCCAAAGATGGAAGCTACCTTATCTCTCCGAGACATAATCCTCATCATGCTCCAATTTCTTAAATTGGGAGGTGGGCTGTTGTATTGTCTTAATACCCTCCCGCAAACTTTGCCATTGAAGGCGAAGTTTGAAACAATGAAGAGCAAGAGTAGCTTTAGACATTGGCTTGGTGAAAATGTCTACTACTTGATGTCATGTAGAGATATGTCAGGTAACAAGAAGACCAAGAGCAACTCTCTCACGCACAAAGTGATAATCAAGCTCAATGTGCTTACTTCGAGCATGAAACACTGGATTGATAGACATGTGTAGAGCACTGGTGTTATCACAAAAGAGAGTGGGAGGTTGAGATTGTCAAACACCAAGGTCTTTGAGAATGTATGTTAACCATGTAACTTTAGTTGCGGTATTGGCCATGGCTCGATATTCAGCCTCTGTGCTTGAACGTGAGACATTGTGCTATTTTTTTGCACACCAAGAGACTGGATTGTGACCAAGAAAAATGCAGTATCCTATAGTTGATGGGCAGGTAATGGGACAACCAGCCCAGTCGGAATCAAAAAAGGCAAGAAGATCCAATGATGATCGGGAAGTAAAATCAAGACCGTAGTTGAGTGTTCCTTTCACATACCGCAAAATGGGACGTACCATTTTGAAGTGTGCCTGAGTTGGTGCATGCATGAATTGAGAAACAAAATTAACACTGTAAGTAAGGTCTGGTCGAGTCAAGGTGAGATATTAAAGAGCACCAACAATGCCATGATAGTGTGTAGGATCAGCATATGGAAATGCGTTGTTAAGACCTTTTGTTTTTGCTTCAAGCGGAGTGCTCATAGGTTTGCAATCTAACATACTGGTCCGCTCTAAAATAGTATGAGCATAATGAGACTGAGATAGGTGCAACCCCTCTGCTGTTGTTGTGATTTCAATGCCCAAAAAATGATGAATGGAGCCGAGATCCTTCATGGCAAATTTAGTATGTACGAGCTATATAAAGGAAGCTAGAAGATAAAGAATTTGAACCTGTAACAAGCATGTCATCTACATATAAAAGAAGAATTAGAGTACCAAAGGAATTATGTAAAATAAATAAAGACAGATCAGCTAAGCTACAAAAAAATCATGTTTTAAAAGAAAATTGCTAAAACGATCAAACCAGGCACGGGGCGCTTGTTTTAAACCGTAAAGAGCTCTTTGGAGTTTGTACACATGATTTGCAAATGTTGGATCAGCCATATCAGGAGGTTGTTCCATGTAAATATTCTCATTAAGAACACCATTCAGGAATGCATTTTTTACGTCAAGCTGACGAATGTCCCAATGTCGAGTAAGAGCCAAACTAAGCACAAGACGAATGGTTCTGGGCTTGATAACAGGTGAGAATGTGTCTGTATAATCAATGCCTTCTATCTAATTATATACTTTGGCAACGAGTCATGCTTTTAACCAATCAAGTGTACCATTAGGTTTAAGTTTTGGCTTAAGAACCCATTTACACCCAATTACATGCATCTTCGAAGCACGTGGAACAAGTTGCCAGGTGTTATTGCGTTGAAGTGCATCTATTCCTTCATCCATAGCCAATTTCCATCCATCATGTCTAAGCGCTTGTGACGCGCGCCGGACCTCGCGGCCGCCCCTTTGACCGCCCGCTTGAGGGCGATCGGGCAATTGAGGGTCCGTTGTCAACTTGCAATAAATTGCAAATGCGTCTATTTTGGGCAACAAGGAGGTTTCATGGAGTCGCCACCCAATAGAATATTGGGAAAGTTTCTCTCGCCTCGGAGAGCCTAAGACTGCGCTTAGTATCCATTTTGGGCCAACCAAAGGGGTCTTGGAGGGTAAACCTCTCACCCTAAAGAGTCTAAGATTAACGTCAAAGTCTCGTGACATAAGAGGTGTCTTGGAGGTCATAATTCCAATGAGTGATCGGATAGACCTCTCGCCTCTTTGAGCCCAAAGACCAGAGCTGGGTTCGGGACTTCTCATCTATTTCTACCTTGATTATTTTATGATCAAATTTTAATTTCCATTAATTTGCTCTCTCTCCACACGATGCGATTGAATCAAAGCGCGTTTATTCACATTTGGAAAGCGGTAAATGAACAAATAAATAATGAAAGCGATAAATTACAATAACACAAGGAGCGGAATACAACTCCCTTTTATAAAAAATGCGATACATACACGAATCGGGGCATTGCTTATTTTGAGGACTTTGGTCCTCGCATACATCATTATTAAAATGGATATTTTTATAGCAAGGATTTTATTGGATAAAGAATAGGGCATTGGGTCCTTGATTTTATGAAGAATTCAATTTATTAAATATAAAACGTTTGGCCGATTTTACATTAGCGAGAAATACAACAATTTTGTCATATACAAGAGGAACAATAAACAAATACATGAAATACAAATGAGAGGAGGATAGGAAACTAAACAAGATGAACTTTCCGAATGCGTGAGAACTCCCTCGGGCTCCAACCAATCCAAGAAGCAAAAACATATTCTCACAAAACAAGTCAAAGGGATGTTAAAATACTGAAGAAAAGTTATAAATAAACATAAAAATTTGAATGAACAAAAAAGGGGAAAGGAAAAGATTTGAAAATGTGGGACAGAACCCACCGATGGGCTATGCTGGACGACCGACGGGCGTCGGTTAAGGTGACCAATACGGCCCGTCCCTCACTCGAAGGAAGCCGTCTGTGGGGGTGACCGACGGGTTATGCTAAAAGGTGACCGACGGGCATCGGTCACAACAGATGACCCGTCGATCACCACTGTCCCAGAAAATAGAAGTTTTCCCAAAGTCAAAAAGCAAGTTTTACACAAAACTCAAGAAAAATAATAGCAAGAAATGAAAAAAAAAAGGGCAAAAGCAAGTATAATATTGAGAATGAAGCTAAAACAAGGACAGAAAAGGGTCCAAAATATTTACCCTTAGAATAACCTTTTTGGTTGGATTCCTTGTTGTTGTATGGCTCTCCGCACGCTCCACGAGAGAACAAGATAAAAAAATCAAGAATGAGGAAAATAGGCCATTTCCTTCTTAATTTTTCTTGAAAACTGAATTTTTGGAATCAAAACCTTAGGAAAAACCAATTAAATTTAGCTCCTTTTAATGGTTTGATTCTTGAATCGATTAAATCCTTTTGGAAATGTGTATGTTGGAAGAGAGAGAAAAACACGCGTGAATTTTAGCAGAGTTTCCCCCTTTTAAAATTTTTTTTCCAACCCTTTTAATGAGAAAATTCAAAGCTTTTATAAGCTAGGCACGACCGACGGGCGTCGGAAGAATCCTACTAACACAAGGATTCATCCGACGGCCCTGCCACTTTGATCGATGGGCGTCGGAAGGATCCTTCTGACACAAGGATTCATCCGACGGCCCTGCCAATTTGGCCGACGGGCGTCGAAAGAATCCTTCTGACACAAGGATTCATCCGACGGGCCGACTTCGACCGACGGGCTTGTCGCTTACCGACGGGCTGGCCGTCTCTTGAGAAAAACATGCTTTCTGGATTTTAAAAACTCCCCGGTTTCTCCCCTTCTGCCTACGGGAGGTAAAAAGAACTCATTTCTCATGGAGCATGGGACTAAAGCCTCCGAATCTAAACCGTTGTACAGGCTCGGATGCCGATTTCATCACAGGGTAACCTCTGATCCGGACCGCTTCAGGACACGATGCTTACAGTTGCCCCCAGTTTTGGGGAAACTAGTGCACAAGCGCCTAGACGAGCCAAAACTTCGAGAAAGGACAGAAAGGAAGAAAGTGTACCTGTGGCGGTACTTACCTTCCGTGCCTTTTATCGGGTAGACCTCGTCTCGGTCTGCTCGGCGGGTGAAAATATCCCTATCGGTCTCATCTCGACCTGTAGGTGTTGGTGAGATGCAGCATTCTCTAGCCACGACCTCGATATGAAGAGCAGTGTTTCTTTAACCACAACTTCGATTGTTTCTGCTGGCCTCGTCTCGGCTCGCACAGTGTTGAGGAGATGTAGCACTCTATGACTACAAACCCAATGTGAAGAGCAGTGTTTCTCTAACCGCAGCTTCTGCTTCTGCTGGCCTCGTCTCGGCTCGCGCAAGGTTGAGGAGATGTAGCACTCTCTGACTACAAACTCGATGTGAAGAGCAGTGTTTCTCTAACTGCAGCTTCGATTGGTGAGAAGCGGTACTCTCTGACCACAGTCTCGAGGTAAAGAGTAGTATTCTCTAACTACAACTTCGATTGTTGAGAAGCGGTACTCTCTGACCATAATCTTGATTTTGTGGAGGAGGAGACCTCGCTGGGTTCCTTTTCTAAGAAGACACGAATCTTAGGTGCTCATGTTCGGACTTTTGATCAACGCTTGTGTTCGGATCAATGTTTCCCTGTACCTGTGTGATAAAAGGTTTTGTTAATTCATGTTTGAATCATTATCTTTTTAACATGTCCATGAATGACATGGTTTTACTTTATTTACCATGTCATGTTTCATTTATATTCTTTTTTATTGAGTTGTCATTTTTTGTTTTTTTTTTTTTGCTTGCTATGTCGTCATCATTTTGGAATATGAGTAAATGTGAAAACATATATTTACCTGTAATATGAATGAATCATAAATAACTGAATAAATGTATAAAACTGAAAACAAAAGATTTTCACTAGAAATATCCATTTTTGTACAATGTATATACAAAGTGGAAATGTACAAAAATAAAAAAATGACTCCCTGAACATCAGAGGGGCGTGTAGTCGGAGGGCTCCTCGTCGGGATCCTCATCGTCTGATATATGCACTGTCCCCGGCTGAGGTGGAGGTGGAGCTAGCTGTGTCGGAGGTGGAGGCTGAGCCGTGGAGGGTCCTGCCTCAGCATCATGGGTCTGTCTAAACCTGATCTGAGCATAGCCATCCAAGAAGGGCTGGGTGCAAGTCCTCATGAACTCCAAAGTCTCTGAGACAGTGCCTCCTAACTTCTTGAATGCCTGACTCATCTGAGTAGTCTGCTCACCGGCGGCCCTCCTCATCTGATCTAGGTGCTGCTCTGTCTGCTCCCTAAACTCCCTCATGGTCTGGGACAAGGGAGGAAGGATCCCCTCTATCGCCTGGACCCGGGATCTCAGGGAGTCGAGTGACTCATCGATCATCTGTAAAGTCAAATAAACTCTCTGAGATGCCTGGTCCTCGGCCATCCTTAGATCATGAGCGAGCTGCTGTCTAAGCTCCCTCTTGCCCTGGGCAATCTGCTCTACCAACCTCGCCTGCTCGTCCCTAAAGGTCTTCACAACCTGAGCTTGCTCTCGCGCCGTGTGCTCAATAAAGCCGGCCTGCTCCAGGGGGGTTGATTCCACCCATGGTCACTCAACTTATCACTTATCGCGCAAAAGTAACCGACTTTTTTTTTCTTACTTAAAAGTCACTGAACTTTTAACATTATTGCACAAAAGTCATGTTTACCGGAATCCGGCGACGACTTTTGCCGGATTGATAAGTTCAACAAATACTACATTTAAATTAATTTCACTCACGGTTACTAGACTTATCATTTATCTCGCAAAAGTAATTAACTTTTTTTTTCAACTTAAATGTTACTGAACTTTTAATATTTTTGCAAAAAAGTTATCAATCCGGCAAGGGTCGTCGCTGGATTCCGGTCAACATGACTTTTGTGCAATAATGTTAAAAGTTCAGTGACATTTAAGTAAGAAAAAAAAAGTCGGTTACTTTTGCGCGATAAGTGATAAGTTGAGTGACCATTAGTGAAATTGACCCAGCTCCAGGGCCAACCGCACTATCATCTGGGACTGCTCCTGAATAGCAGCCTGCTGACGGTCTAACCTCTCCTGTAAAGCTCTGTCTCTCTCATCCTATCATCGCTCGAAGGCTGCGAACATAGTAGTGAGGAGCTGGGAGAAATCAGGCTGTGCTGGCTACTGCTGTACTGGCTCTGGCGGTGGGGCTGTGGAGGAAGATGCCCCCGGGTCACCCCGAAAGTATGGGTGATACCTCTTGGGGGGCCTGAAAGTGGACCTCTGCACCCTTGTGCTCGGTGACGGAGCAGGAGTCGGCACCCTGGATGCCGGTGAAGAACCGAACAGCTCGTCCATGGTGAACTCCACGTCGAAATCCAACGGAGTTCGGGGCGGCTCCTGCTCGGGCTGCGGCTGCGGCTGAGTCTGCTGAGGAGGCTGCTGCTCTGGCTCTGGCTGAGGAGGCTGCTGCTCTGGCTCTTACTGAGGAGGCTGCTGCTCTGGGTCTGGACCCAAGGGTGGAAGAGAGAAGACCCGCCTAGTCTCATGGATAGACAGCACCCTGAAGGCCTCTGCCTACCCTGACAGCTGTGAAATCATCCCCATTTGAACTACTGCAGAGGCATCCACATGTATCCCCTCATCCAGGGGTCCTCTCAGCCTATCCGGGGCAACTCCTAACCCCAAAAGCAAACGGGTGATGACTCCCCCTACTATCACCACGGGTGACAGTCCTCTGCGAACTCTGATCAGGTTAGCCAAGATCTCATGGCTAACGTTGAGGTGCTGGCCTGCCACCATAGCCCAGAGGCTCCAGATCTCGGCCGCTTTAAGTGACCCTGAATTACCAGCTCGACCGAGGTACGAGCTGGATAGCACTCTGTGCAGATATCGGAGTGCCTGAGACACCAATACGGTGCTCTTCACTGTATCGTGGTCATACAGTACTCCTGGTAAGGCAATGGCCGCCCAGTGGGCGCGTCTCACCGCTCGCCATGGGATCTCGACCCCCTCCTCTCTGGGAAGCCCCATGGCCTGCGCGACTGCCTGGTGATGCTGAAATGCTGGCCATCGAACCAGAACTGTACCACCCCCGGCTCCGTAACTGATCTCTGAAAATCGCCATAATGCAGGGTGGCTAGCACCTGTCGGGTAGCCTCGGGGAAGGTCTGGAAAGCAGGCTCAAGGAACTCTGTCCATCCGGCACCCTCGATAAGCATGTCAATCTCCGAGGCCATCCCTAGGGCCTCTAGGAACGGCCGAGACACAAAGCGGCTAGCCCGGATCTCCACCTGAGCCAGCGCCCTGTACCTCTGGCCTAACTCATCGTCCATCCATCCCGGATCCTCAACCTCGGGCTGGGCCTGCGGTGCTCTGCATCTAGGAGGCATCCTGCAAAAGAAATGTTAGCTAACGAAAATTCGACGAAACAGGCGTTATTAGGCTTGTTTTCGAAATGAAACAAAATAGATAAAAAAAAAGAAATGGGCAGCATGCTTCGCACATATCAAAAGCAGAGAAAAAAACATGCAATTGGCATAGAAAGAATTAAAGATTTGAATAATAATAAAAACGGGCGGCACCCCGACAAGGGTGTGCCCCACTTTGGCGTAGAAAAAGATATTATGAAAGCGGATGAAAATGGGCTTTTTAGACCCCAAGACATACGTTATACACAAAACTAATCAATTCTAGAATAAAAAATGAAAATTTGGGCAGCACCCTAGCAAGGGTGTGCCCAACCTCCTGTATAAAAAAGACATCAAAACAGGCCTCAGGCCTCAACAATAATATATATAAACGAGACGGACCCCGGTAAGGGTGTGCCCCCAGCAACACAATATATGCGCTAGAAAGCTTATTTCTAAGGCGACAAAGGTATAGAAAAGTCCTACTAACACAAGGATTCATCCGACGGCCCTGCCACTTTGACCGACGGGCGTCGGAAAGATCCTTCTGACACAAGGATTCATTCGACGGCCCTGCCAATTTGGCCGACGGGCGTCGGAAGAATCCTTCTGACACAAGGATTCATCCGACGGGCCGACCTCCGACCAACGGGCTTGCCGCTTACCGACGGGCTGGCCGTCTCTTGAGAAAAACATGCTTTTTGGATTTTAAAAACTCCCCGGTTTTCTCCCCTTCTGCCTACAGGAGGTAAAAAGAACTCATTTCTCATGGAGCATGGGACTAAAGCCTCCGAATCTAAACCGTTGTACAGGCTCGGATGCCGATTTCATCACAGGGTAACCTCTGATCCGGACCGCTTCAGGACACGATGCTTACAGAGCTGTTTTAATGGTCAGTGGTATACGAGTAATGTCCTGTCCAATAGCAGTAACAAGAGCATACTTTGGATTGGGTTTATGAATTCCAACTCGAGACCGAGTGACCATAAAGTGACATTGAGGTGGAATGGCTCCAAGTGACATGTGATCTTGTGAAAATATTGCTAAATCCAAGTTAATATTTGGAGAAGAAGAAATGGGTGTTTGAGCTTATGGTACTTGAACTGAAGATGAAGTGGGTGTTTGAACTGAGGACTCTTGAACTGGGGCTGTTGAACTGTCATGGGATGATTCTACCAGTTCAAAAGCAGACTCACCAATAGCATGACTTAAAACAGACAATGGGACTAATGCAGTATGTGAATCCCCTTGTGGTTCATCGAAAGTAACAGGTGATAAAGTGGGCTGCTGTACTACTGCAAGCAATTCATTTTTTTGGTGTAAAACAATAGATGGAAGAGGAGAATCACATGAATTTGTATCCTGCAGTGAAAGATTATGGTTAGACAGCGGAAGAGATATCCAAGAATCAAAAATACTTACCCAAAATTCATTCAAAGAATTTAAATTATTTTTATGTGAATCTTTAAATGGGAATTTTGTTTCATCAAAAACCACATGACGAGAGATGATAATTTTTCGTGTGGATAGATGAAAGCATTTGTACCCTTTGTGTTGATCAATATAAACCAATTAAAACACATAGAAGTGTCTTAGGATCAAACTTATTTTTACATCCCAAGTGTAAGGAAAACATTTTGAGCCAAAAATTCTTAGAAAAGAGTATTTTGGATGAGTTCGATGCAATTTATAGTAGGGTGTTTTAGAATTAATAACACTAGAAGGTAAGCGATTAAGAAGAAAAATAGTTGTTTGAAAGGCTTCCATCCATAAATATAAAGGAGCACCACTATGAAATAACATTGCCATACCTAGCTCGCGAATTATTCTATGACGACGTTCGACCATACCTGACTGCTCGGGAGTGTGTGGGCATGAAATTTGATGAATAATTCCCTGTGCTTGAAAATAATAACTAAGTCTGGAATTGATAAATTCTCCACCTCCATCAAAATGAAAGTTTTTTATTTTTTTGTCAAATTGCCGAGAGACATATTGTTCAAAGGCCAAATATGCACCAACAAAATCAGACTTCTTTCTTAAAGGTATTATCCAGGTATAACGTGAAAAATCATCAATAATGCAAGCATAGTGGCGAAAATTATTAAGAGATGAAACTGGTGATGGTCCCCATAAATCACAATGTATTTTATCAAAAATAGACAAACTTTTATTTTCTGAAGAATAAAAAGGCATTTTATTAAGTTTTGGCTAATTGACAACTATCACAAAAACAAGGTGACTTGTTAGATCCTTGGACATCAATTAACCCTTGCTGTTGTAACAGATGCAGAGTGGATTTTTTAGGATGTCCCAGCCGCTGATGCCACACGTCAGCAGTGCCAGATTTGAACCTACATGAGAAATGCGATTCATGAGGACTGGAAAAAACGTAAAGATCACCCTTGCGTTGTCCTGTCATCATTTTGCGACCTGTCTCCCTTTCCTTAATACAAAAATCCACGTTAGAAAATACACAATTCACAAGATAATGATCAGTAAGTTGACTAATAGATAATAAATTTCGATTTAGTTAGGCACATGTAAAACAGCTTTCAATGGGAGACTTTGATTGCTACTTTTAATGTTTGTATAACCAATAGATTTTATGCCTAACAATGTTCCATTTCCGATTAAAACTGAATCATTACCAAAGTATGAACGTGTATTTTTTAACAAACCAGCATTACCTGCCATATGTTGAGAAGCACCCGTGTCAGATGTCCATTCAGTGTCAAAAACGTTGTTATCAAGAGTGAGAGCCGCTAATGCATTTGGAATTTCATCAGATGACTGCACATGTTTGGACAGATGCTAATTGATTTTTGCAATATGTCCCATAACACCACAGATTTGACAAGTTTCATTTCGATACAGACCTCTTTCCGTTGGCATCATTCGACGTTGTCCAGGTGGTGGTGGCTTCCGATTGCTGGAGTCATGCTTGTTGTTAGAACTGATTTGGTAACCAGCACTATTGTTTCTTGGATTATTGAAGCGTGGGTTGTGTGCTTGAAAGCCACGACCATTTGAATTAAAGTTGTTTTGTATCCTGCGGGTTCCAGATTGTTGTTTTTGCCCATAAAAGGCAAGTTGATGAGTTGAAGTGTTGGTTGTGAACCAATCCTAACGTTGTTCATATCCTTGTAACAAAGATACCAATTCAGTGTAGGAGGGACGTGGTGGTTTCAACATGGTAGTGGTGAAGGAATCATACTTTGGACCCAAACTTGTTAGAAGAGAAAAAACTTGAACCTTGTCTGCAACCGGGCTTCCTATGGCTGCAAGATTATCACATATCCCTTTGAAGTTGCGAATATGTTCACTGACGCGATCTCAGCAAGTGTACTGAATCGGCAAGTAATAAAGTGGGGTATAATTAGGTCTCCGAGTTATCGTACCCAAGGGATTGTGTGTGCAAGTTATGAAAATCAGTGTATGCTAAAGAATTTCCAATTGATTGATGTGAATGAGTTATCTATTAATTAACAATAACGGAATTAAATAGCTAAAACATGCAAATAGAATTTAATAAATGAAACTGACAGTAATTTTGGCAAAAATGATATAATAGCAAAGGAATTAACAAGTAAGAGAAATCGATATAAAAAAAACATTGCTCGGGTTCACTTATCCACCCCGTACCCAAATGTGAATTAATTTAATCTAAGAAAACATAAACGAATGAAATCGGGATAACCCTCTTAACCCAAGCGTCCCATTCCGGAGCAAGCTACTCTAATTGCATAACGTCCCATTCCGGAGCAAGCCATACAATTAACTTAAGCACGGGTCTGAAATCCTAAGTTCGGTTTGCTTTCCCATTCCGGAGCCAAACAACCCAAAACTCATTTATCTCTCTCCCTCCTCTAATTTTAAATCATAAAATCATGCACATCTAGATTCCCTTTCCGGAGTCATCCACAAGATACAGCATACATGATATAAAAATTGAGTAAAAACATTCATAGCTTTCAATCCATACAAGCTAAACATCCAATAAAGATACATGATAAAAACCATACATCGAAGCTAGAAAATAACTTGAGAAAATAAACACCATAAATTAATCAATAAGCAACAGTGAGATAAACCATTCATTCATATAGATAAATCCAAAAGATGTTCAGAATTCACATCATGGGTAGGGAATTCAAAGATCCCCCAAACAACTATGAGACTACTCATGATCCATTACAAAATTAAGAGGAAAAAGAAAAGAATAAACCCAGGAATTCATTGAGGAAGAAATCCCGATTGAATCCCACGTTCTCCGATCTTCTTCTTCGAATCTTCGATGGAGAATAGCACAAGACAATGGAAATCCGAATATAATTGCTGTGTATTGAAACTGATCTATGCGTTTTAATGTAATTCTCTCGACTTGTAATTTAAATATAAAAAAAATATTCAAACCCTAAATTAAGAACAATAGAAAAGCTTAGAAAAATTCCAGATCTCAAAACAATATTTGAAAAACTGCCTCAAAATTACTCTCCTCAGCCAAAAATAAATTTTATATTTATAGATCTCGAGGGGTCAAGGTGGCAATGAAGTACTTATCACCGTGAGGCATCATGGGTCACGGTGGCAACCAAATGGTTGTCACCGTGAGACTGTCAAAGGAACGAATATGCCTGGATGCACCTAAGGGGGTCACGGTGACAACCAACTTTGTTGCCACCATAAGGTGCTCGACTTCAGCTACTGTCTTGGAATTTTCTATGTCACGGTGGTAATGACTTTTGTTGCCACCGTGAGGTACCCCCTGTCCTTGATTCTGCCTTGGGAATTTTCATGTCACGGTGACAACTAGAAGTGTTGCCACCGTGAGGTACCTTCTCATTGCAATCTGCCTGATGACATTCTATGTCACAGTCACAACCATTTGGTTGTGACCGTGAGGTAAGTATGACCAGAATTCTACCCCCACTACAAGAAAATCAAGGTTTCCCGACGGAAAGTCAAGAATTTCCGTCGGGAAATTAAATTGCCGACGGAATTGAATTCCGTCGGCACTGTGACTGTAGGTAAAATTGCCGACGGAATAAATTTCCATCGGTCGGAAAATTATAGACGGAAATTCATTTTCCGTCGATAATTTTACCGACGGAATTTAATATTCCGTCTGCAATTTTACCGACGGAATATTAAATTCCATCTATAATTTCCCGACAGAAATTACTATTCCGTCGAAAAAATTTCGAATTTTTTTTTATTTTTACCGACGGAATTTTCCATCGGTAATTTAAAAAAAATGCTAATAAAAAAATTCACATTTCTCATATTCCACTAGTTTTCTCAACAATTCAAAAATAATATTCACAAATTCAAAAGGAGTAATGCTGTGATCTATAAATAGCCATGCAATTCATGCAAGAATTCTCACTCTTTCATAATACAAAACCAAAACAACACATTCAACAATTCCTACCAAAGCAATGAAGCTTACTGTTACTGATTTCTTCCTTCTTCTTATTGTCTTGGCTTTGGTATCCTCAGTCCTCTTCACGACTTCTATGTTGCCACTAATGACACTAACTCCTCTAGTAAGTGCTCAAGGTTTTCAAAATAGTCGAATTTGCTATTAAACTATGCAAAATAGTAAAAATTTGCCCTTAAATTTTAAATTATATATATATATATATATCAATGCCGATGGAGCAGCCATAAGAAAATAATAAGACAAAATAAAATTCAGGTCTTAACTAAAATGATGAATGAAAATAAAATGAAATATATATGCAGCCCACTTGATTTGAAAATTTAAGTAAATATAATAGCAAATTCGACAAGGGAAACCTTGATTCGACGAAATTAACAGAGGAAGTAAAATAAAATATATGAAATTGAAGTAAAAAATGTGCATAAAACTTACCTAAACTCAATGGCATACAGAAGAAGCACATTTGACACATTTTGCAATTCAATTAATTAATCAATATATCCATACTCATACTCAGATTTCAATCAAATCTTCATTAGGACTTTCAAATTTTCTTGATGCTACAAGGCTTGTACAAACTAGGTAAGTCCTCAACCTTTTTTGAGTCTCCACTAACTCAATTAATTGGGTTATTTACATCTACCTCAACCTCTATTTGCCTCAACTAACAATAGTTGAGAGACGAATCAAAACAAGATCCTAGAATGATTTAGGATCTTTTGTGCTTTGATACCACTTGACATAGCAGGAGAGTGAAAGAAAATCTTATTCACACTAGCTATCATGACAAATCCTAATTGAATGTGATTTAGTAAAATACTTTATCAAATAGGAACCTAAGTAAAAACTGAAAACTGAAAATTATTCTTGACTAATCAAGCAAAAGAATTTATCATATAAGGATCCTAAAAAAATAAGGCATACTGAAAAACAAACAAAAAGTGAGATCTTAATTTAACTTGGATGCTCATCCCAACAGTGTAGAGAATACGAAATTGTCATTATAATTAAAAAATATTGACCTGGAATGGAAAAATGAAGCAAGAAAGTTCAAATCCCTGGGCAAGTATGAGAAAATATGCAAGATATCTGAGACAAAAGAGCAGCACAGCAGGTCAGGCAAAAAATATGACCATTCCCCCAAGATAATGATACAGAATATTATCATTAAGCTGAAAATTAAAGAATACCATTGATTAGGTGCTTATAAAAAAAATCATGTTTTATGGAACAAATTCAGAGGTCCATTTTCAGTGGATATAAAAGCCAAAAGAGGTTAACCAATTGCTTGAAATCTGATTGTTAACATTGAAGTTGCAATAAGCTTAGCAGTAGATTCTTAATGCTCCACGTTTAGCAACATGAAATAAATTCAAAAACTTCAATACTTATGCCTTCATCAATTCTCGGAGGGTATCAACTTAAACTCAATAGCAAAAGAAATTTCTCTTCTTTCTTCTTCATTGACCAAATGGTTTGCCTATACAGTGGGAATTTTATAAGATTTTACCTAAAGCTAAAATCAAGCCAAACCCATACTCAGATTTCAATGGTATGTTAATATGTAGAAAAAAAAATTCTTCTATACATCTAAATATAAAACAAAATATACAAATATTATACATATAAATATAAATAAATATATCCATATAAAACTGACCGACCAGGGTGGGGCAGGGGAGCAGTGCCGGCGAGGAGCAGCAGCAGATGGATCTGCACCGGGGGTGGAAGGGCGACGCCGAGGAGCGGTCTGGTGTGCGGTGGGGGGCTGAGTGAACTAGATCTGCGAGGGGAGAGAGAGGGGGGGAAGGGAGAGAGAGGAAGAGAGCGGGGAAGGGAAAGAGAGGGAGAGAGCGGGGAAGGGAGAGAGCGAGGGGAGCGGCGACCAAGACGGCGCACTGGGCGGCGAGCGGTGACCACGGCGGCGGCAGCATGGAGGAAGAGACAGCACGCGCAGGAGGAAAAGAGGGAAAAAGAAGAGGGAGGAAAGAGGGAAAAAGGGGTATTTATCCCCTTATTTTTAATTAGCGACGGAAATCTAATTCCGTCGCTAATTTAGCGACATATTTAAATTTTCGTCACTGAAAATATTTTAATTATAATAATTAATTTTATTTAGTAAATTTTAGCGACGGAATCTAATTTTGTCGCTAAATTTAGCGACGGAATTAGATTTCCGTTGCGAAAAATATTTTAATCATTATAATTAATTTTATTTAGCGATGGATGTCTAATTTCGTCGCTAATTTTAGCGACGAAATCTAATTTCGTCGCTAAATATATTTTAATTATTATAATTAATTTTATTTAGCGACGGAAATAAAATTCCGTCGCTAAAATTAACGACGAAAATTCAATTCCGTCGAGAATTAGCGACGAAAATTTAATTACGTCGCTAATTTCATAGCAATTTATCCCACGATATTTACGCGCCAAATTTATCGATGGTTAAATTTTTCCATCGCTAATTTAGGGACGGAATATTTTTTCCGTTGATAATTACCGACGGAATTATTTTCCGTCGGGAATTAGCGATGGATATATCTATTCCGTTGCTAAATAGCGACGGTAAATTTTTCGTTGCTAAATTTCCATCGGTAAATGCTGATTTTCTTGTAGTGCCTTGATCAAATCATATATCATGGTCACAACCAAATGGTTGTGACCGTGAGGTACCTGAAAAAACCCTGCAATCACAATTCAAACTCTATTAAAATGCTCCCCAAAATGCATAAAAATCTAATTTAACTACAATTGACAAAATTAACCAAAAGTAATCATGACATAACAATAAACACAACTAAAAACTCAAAAATCATACGAAAATAACAAAACTAAATACTAAATTGAAGTTATCAAAATACCCCACACTTAGACTTTACTCGCCGTCGAGTAAATAAATTATCCACATTCCTGAAATTTCAAACTTTAACTTGGAATAAGAAAACTTAAGCAACAATCATAGCACTAAGCAGAAGAGTCTTAACCACAAATCCTCAAATCAATTTATAGCAAGTAATTTCATGTGTGTGTGCTAGGCTAAAAGTAATTTTCCACTTTTCAAAAACAAAACAACCAGCGGATTCCAGCAATTAAGCAAAGAAAATGAATTAGCAATTAATTTGCATACTGGTTTCGCACTTGAAACTCAGGATAACCATAAGCCTCTCCTTTAGCACCGGAACCACAAGGGTCATCTCCACTAAACAACTCAAGTTAAGATCAGGATCACTAGGACTTATTCCAAGGTTGAAATGCTAGGTTAGGGAATTGGCTAACAAGAATAGTTAAGGAAATCAAACAAAGAGTTAGCCACTCTACCTACTTACACCACTACCCAATCTGAACACAATTTTGCCATGACCTACTTTTAATTTACCCACAATTGCCAAACTCGTCTAAACTTCCCAAGATGAAAAATACTAAACCACACGAAAAAGAGGAGACAAAAGTCCCTAATGAATTTTTTCCTCAAACCTGATCATCTTTGACTGTGAAAACATCTTCCTCTCTTTTAGGGTACCCCACACTTAAATTTTTCTACATATGACTAACTCAAAATCAATGATCAATATTCTCATCAAATTTTTACTTTTATTTTTATTTTTTTATTTTTATTTTTATTTTTTTTATTATTTTTTTTTTTGAAATCATTGAGATAATCGAGCTAACCTAAATTGTTTCTCAAACGAATAAGGTGAAATACCCACAATTCTCATTTTCTAACAAAATTGGACTTCATAAAGGGAAGATTAACAATATACTAGGCAACACCCCATAGTTTCACAATTTTTCTCACACCCATACTATTTTAACAGAGAATACCCTTAGTCAACTTTCAATACTACTCCAACTCAATCCTAGAGTGGCCAATTCTTAGAAAGGATAAATAAAAGCATTTAGGTTAAATGGTGAAATATGAGTGTAAAAAAAAATTGCAAAGTACGCTTTTAGCATACCAAATCGGCTCAACTGGACTAGCAATGGAAAATTACGTATATAGGTAGGTCAAAAGTCATTTAACGTGGTTACTAAAGAAAAAATTTGCCTAGATCATGTCCTAAACATGCTTGAGTTGTTATATCGTTTCGAAGGGTAATGAGGAAGGTTCTAACTATCCTAAAATTCCTTCACTCAAAAACTTTCACACACTAATTTTTTTCAAGTTTTTCGCAAACAAGCCTATAGTGCGCAAAAGATAGGAAATTACAAGATATATGACTAATTGAGATTATATTGCCGCTAAAACATACAACTACTCTCTTGTTAAAATCAGTTTTTAAGATAATCCATTCACATCTTAAAGTTCAAACCATTCACATCAGAAATAACTAGAGGCAAACTAAGCTAAGATAGGAAAATTCAGGTAACAACAATTAAGTACACAAGCAACTTAAACAAAAAAGACATGCAAATAAAAATAAATAAAACATATTAAATTGTAAGATACAAATTGAGATGTTAGAATTACTCCCCCTATCCCACACTCAAAATCTTGTTGTCCCCAACAAGTCAAATAGTTACAAATCAAGAATAAAATCAAAATATAGGATAGGAGGTCTCCTTGCTCAAGTCTCTGGTGGTGGCGGTGGAGGAAATTGTGCATCAAAGCGCGCAGTCAATGAAGTAAGTCCCAGCAACACTTGATCCATTTGGGATTGTAGGTCCACTTGCGTTGCGGAGATGATCAATGCGGCGTACTGCTGAAAGGAGAAATGCTTATGCTCTAGGGCTGGAGGGGCTGGTGCTTCAGGATCTTCCTCTTGCTCACGCGGTAAGCCTCCCAAGCCACGCTCCACTGTCTGCAAATACTCCTCTCGAGTAGTCAGACGATACCCATTTGCAGTTGTCTCATCATCCGCTATGCCTTCATATTCCTCAACATCTTCTTATCAATAGCTGCAATGGAAGATAGCGGTTTGGGTTTCCTCAATGGGTGATGTACACCCTTAGCAATTAAAGTCACCAAACCACCAAGTGCTATCTTCTTAACCTTCTTCGGGTTCCACTGCATTTCCTCCAATTTATGCCATAAATGCGGAGCACCATTAATCCGCACTCCCCTTACCATACATGCTAAAAACAGTGCCTCAGGTACGTTCACCTGCCCCGCTGAGTCCACATGACTCAAAAAAGACAACGAGAAAAATCGATGAATAATTCGCAAGGCACGGCTGTTGAGATGGTGCGCCTTCGTCTTTCCCGACACATACGTAGTGGCTGTCACCGTATCTCTAATGGACGCCCAAGCATTATCTTTATCATAATCATCGAAGCAATCCGGTGCAAGGGGAGGGAAGCCTAGCAACTCTGCGAATCTCACAAAAGAAATCTCATACTCTGTGCCCTCCAGAAAGAATGAAACTATTCCAGGATCTCTAGATAGGTCTCGGCTGATCCGACAGGTCACAATTGCCACAAAATCTCTGGTTAAGTCAGGATAAACCTTCTCATTATATAGAAACAACCTCTCCCAGCTAATATTTGCAATAAGTCGTTGAATTTCATTCCGTATTCCCAGCTTCCCAAGCAAATTAAAATCCAAATAAGTAGTTGGAAGGAATTAGAGGCGATAGCTGAACTCTTTCTCTTAGGAGCCACTGCATGAAAACAAATGACCAAATTCAATAGCATTATAAGTGCATAAAATAGCAATGGCTCTAAATATCTAGCATCAGTTATCAAGCTTATTCTAACCAAGCATAATCATTCGCACATGGCCATTTGATTTTATAAGAGATGCATCAATTCACAAAGCAGTCAAGAATGTTCAATGACAGCAATAAGCGCAATTCAACATAAGGGCAAAGTGAACTCTACATTCCACCTTATCAAGAGATGCACAATTCTGGAAAAAGAGTCATTGAAACATTTTAACAAACACTTGGTATGAAGAAAATTAACTCATTGTAATTGGAAGCCACAAGCACTAACAACAACACAAATCTGAAATTAGAAGCAGTAAAATGTAGAACAAGTAGTTAAAGCCTAACAATTTCCAATTTCAGCCAAAAATTTGAGTAAAATCAACAACCAAATTCACGCACAAAACATGCCTTAATTTCCTACTCCACATACGTTCATGGGTTCAGTGACAAAGTTGCAAATTGAGAAGCAAGTAAGAATTGATAGCACTCACAACATGAATTCAAAGTAATATGAGAAGACAAAACTAAATGGTCTTAAAATTCAAGCCTCAAAAGCATAGCAATGGAGAAGAACAAGAACAAAGAAAAATGCGGAGGGAAAATAAATAAAAATGAAGAAAAAGAAAGAGAAAAATTACTTACTTGATGTAGATTTGCATAAATCGTAGCCTAAAAGGGAGAATCGAGCACAAAAATAGCAGAGTACAACGAATAGTGCAAACTTTGAGAGTGTAAGGTGTGGTAGCGTGAGAAATAAAACACGGAAGACTGAGAGTTTAAAATAGATTTTCGTGGGGGTCACGGTGACAATGAAATGGTTGCCACCGTGACATACCCAAAATTTTCAATGCAGAATCGAACCGCCATAGGGTCACGGTGACAACGAAATCAATTGCCACCGGGACATACCACGATTTCAAAACAGAATCTATCCTTCAACATGTCACGGTCACAATGAATTTCATTGCCACCGTGACATAACCAAATTGCAAGACAGAATACAACTCTACCTTTGGTCACGGTGACAACCAAATCCATTGCCACCGTGACATGATTACACTTCAAAAGAGAATGTAAATTGCCATTCGGTCACGGTGATAACCAATTCCATTGTCACCGTGACATGTCCCAGACCATAATCCAGAATGTAATTTTCTTTGGTCACGATGACAACCAAATCCGTTGCTACCGTGACCTACTGCAAATTTGCAAAATTTTTCACAAGTCTCACCAAACTTCAAGTTACAAAAACTCGAAAATTCTCCAACAAAAATATAGCTACGCTAAGACTACAAAGCACAAAAATTGACAAAAACAAGCACGACTAACAACCTAAAAAGATTCAATAAACACAAAATAACAAAGTTTGAGAAATAGTTTTGCATTTAACAAGTCTGCAGCTGGACTTTTAAATACCGTCAAGGGTCCGCGAGGGTTACAATCGCTGAAGTACTATCAAAAGTCGCTTCAAAATAGGGCTTCACACGATGTCCGTTCACCTTGAACTCGTTCTCACCCCTCGGGTGCCTCAATGTCACTACTCCAAATTTGTCAGCTCCCACAACTTCAAAGGGTCCCTTCCACTGCGATTTCAGATTTTCGGGAAATAACCGCAGCCTACTATCATAGAGAAGCACTTTCATTCCAGGCACAAACTCCTTCCTCATCAACTTTCGATCATGCCACTTCTTGGTATTGTCCTTGTATTTCGTGGCATGATCGTATGCCCAAAATCAGAGCTCTTCTAGCTCACTCAGCTGCAAAGACCTGCACTTTCAAGGTCAAAATTCAAAAATTTTATGGCCCAGTAAGCCTTATGCTCCAATTCTACCAGAAGGTAACAGGATTTTTCATAAACTAACCTAAAGGGAGACATCCCTATCAGCGTCTTAAATGCTATCCTATAAGCCCATAGAGCTTCATTTAGCTTAAGATACCAATCTTTCCTAAATGCATTGACCGTCTATTCTAAAATAGTCTTCAATTCCCTGTTGGACACTTCAACTTGTCCAGTAGCTTGGGCATGATAAGAGGTAGTAACCTTATGCCTAACTCCAAATTTTTTCAATAAAGCTTTAAATTGGTGGTTAACAAAGTGTTTACCACCATCGCTAATAAAGGCTCTAGGGGCTCCATATCGGGTGAATATATTCTTTCTCAAGAATTCTAACACAACTTTGGCATCACTAGTCCTAGTGGCTACAGCTTCTACCCATTTGCTCACATAGTCTATTGCCACTAGAATGTATTCAAACCCATAGGATACTGGAAAAGGCCCCATAAAATCTATTCCCCACACATCAAACAACTCTACCTCAAGCATATTGGTTAACGGCATTTCGTTTCTCCTAGTAATATTGCCTACTCTTTGGCATCTATCACACGTTTGCACAAATAATTTAATATCGTTAAACATTGTAGGCCAATAAAACCCAGACGAAAGAATTTTCGATACCGTTCTATTTGACCCATGATGTCTACCGGCTTCCCCGCTTTGACAAGCTTTGATGATCTCTCCTTTCTCTTCATCTGGGATGCACCTTCTTAGCACTTAATCAACACACAGGCGAAATAAATAAGGGTCATCCCAAATGTAATGTTTTGCATCCGCCTTCAGCTTCTTCCTCTTCTGCCATGTAAATTCCTTTGGCATATATCCTCCTGCAAGAAAATTGGCTATATTAGCGAACCAAGGTACAGAAATTTCACACATAAATAAAGTACAAATACGCTCATCAGGGAATAAATCTAAAATTTCCCCTTTCTCAATGTGATCATTCTCCAATCTCGACAAATGAACTGCCACAAAGTTTTTTGCCCCCTTCTTATCTTTAATTTCCAAATCAAACTCTTGCAAGAGGAGCACCCATCTAATCAGTCTTAGTTTTGACTCCTTCTTAGCAAACAGATGCCTCAAGGCTGCATGGTCAGACCACACCACAATTTTTGCACCTAGTGAATACGGCCTGAACTTCTCGAAAGCATAAACAATTGCAAGAAGTTCCTTCTCAGTTCTGGTGTAATTAACCTAGGCTCCCGTCAAGGTATGACTCGCATAATAAACTGCATGAAACACCTTCTCCAGCCTTTGTCCGATCACTGCCCCTCCTGCAAAATTACTAGCATCACACATTAGTTCAAAATGCAAATTCCAATCCGGAGATATAATCACCAGGGCTGAAATAAGCCTCTGTTTCAAAGTTTCAAATGCCAGCATACAATCACTATTGCAATTTTCGAAAAATCTTTTATAAATCGGCGGTAAAACCCTGCATGCCCTAAAAAACTCCTAATGCCCTTGACACTTATTGGGGGTGGTAATTTTTCTATTACTTCCACCTTGGCCTTATCAACCGCTATCCCTTTCTCTAAAATTTTATGCCCAAGCACAATTTCTCTCACCATAAAGTGACATTTCTCCCAATTCAATACTAAGTTGGTCTTTTCACACCTCCCCAGCACCAAATCAAAATGCTCTAAATAGCTCTCAAAATCTCCTCCATAAATTGTGAAATCATCCATAAACACCTCCATAAATTTCTCTATGAAATCATGAAATATGGCCATCATACACGGCTGAAACGTAGCCGGTGCATTACACAATCCAAAGGGCATTCTCCTATATGCAAATGTGCTATAAGGGCATGTAAAGGTTGTTTTCTCCTGATCTTCAGGGGCTATGGGGATATGTAAATATCCCGAATACCCATCTAAAAAGCAATAAAACCTATTCCCCGCTAACCTCTCTAGTATCTGATTAATGAATGGCAATGGGAAATAATCTTTCCTAGTGGCATTATTCAGTCTTCTATAGTCTATACAAACTCTCCAACCCGTAACTGTACGAGTCGGAATAAGTTTATCTAACTCATTTTTAGCCATTATCATCCCCCCTTTCTTAGGAACACATTGCACCGGGCTAACCCATCTACTATTAGATATTGGATAGATAATACCTGAATCAAGGAGTTTAAGTACCTCCTTTTTTACCACTTCTTGCATCGTTGGGTTGAGTCTCCTTTGGGGCTGAGCTACTGGTTTGCATTCTTTCTCCATCGGGATCCAGTGAGTGCAGTAGCTTGGATCGATCCCCTTTAAATCCGACGTCTCCCATCCAATTGCTTCTTTGTGCCTTTTCAGCACTTCAAGCAGCATCTTTTCCTCCAAACCTATCAATAGAGAAGAAATAATTACTGGTTTTGTCTCATTCTCTAAAAACACATATTTTAAGTGAGAAGGAAGGGGTTTAAGGTCAGAATTTGAATCCCCCTTTTTCAGATTAAGCTCTTCTTGCTGTGATTCCTCTTCTTTACATCCCTTTTCTACAGCTGCTATCACTTTTACCCCTCTCTCATCCAACTCTTCATCCTCCAAAGAATGCATTAAGCTCACATTCGATGAATCATCTAGCAACCCATTCTCTTGAGCTTCCTCTATACATTCGTCTATCGTATCTACAAAATAGGCTGACTCCTCCAAATCACTTGATGGATATTTCTGAGCCTTATTCATGTCCACCACTAACTCTTCATTATTGAACCGTAGGATGACCGTTTGACCATGTACATCAATCAAAGCTTTCTCCGTATTCAAAAACGGCCTCCCCACAATGATTGGTACCTTTCAATCTTCTTCCATCTCCATTACCATAAAATTCATTGGGAAAATAAATTTTCCCACCTTCACCAGCAAGTCCTCAATTACCCCCTTGGGTCTCCTTACCGACCTATCTGTAAGTTGGAGTCTCATTCCCGTCTCCTTGAGCTCTTCGAGATTAAGTTTCCTGCATATAGAATACGGCATCAAATTAATGCTAGCACCTAGGTCACATAAAGCACTTCCATAAAAATTTTCACCAATTTCACAGGATAATGTGAAACTACCTTGATCCTCCAGTTTTTTGGGAATCTTGTTCATAATTATAGCACTATAATTTTCTGTGAGCTATACAGTTCCATGCCCTTCTAATTTATTTTTATTTGGACATAATTCTTTCATGAATTTTGCATAATTAGGCATGTGAGCTAAGGTTTCATCAAAAGGTAAATTAATGTGCAGTTTCTTAAACATCTCTAAAAACCTAGCCAATTGCTCATTTTTCTTTTCTTTCCTAGCTATAGCAGGAAATGGCAGCCTATTTATATCGAGATCCTCTACTTTGGGGTTCACTAGGCTCTTACCCCTATTAATTATAGGAGCATTCTCATTTACCTCTACCCTAGAGTTAGAGTCACTTACCTTCCGTGTTGGCTCCTCCTTACTTGAAGATGATGAAGATGTTTTATTTTTCTCCTCTCTTTGTGCCACCTCCTTGCCACTCCTCAACGTGATAGCTTTTGCCTCTTCTTTGGGATTCCGATCCACATTAGAAGGAAAAGTTCCTAGTTGTCTATGAGACATAGAGGTTGCAAATTGGCCCAATTGTGTTTCCAAGTTCCTCATAGAAGCGTCTTGATTCCGGTTCCGCTGTTCTTGAGACTTCCACCTTGCTTTTTGGTTAGCCATGAATTGTTGTTGTCTATTTACAAACTGCTATTGACTATTCATGAAGCTAGCCAGCATATCTTCAAGATTAGGTTTCTTTTCTTGTACAGGCGGTCTCAATTGATATCCAGGTGGGTGATAAGCTTGAGATTGGGCCTGGTTTAAACCTTGACCTAGGTGGTGATGTGGTTGATATGGGATCTGAAAATGAGTGGATGCTTGAGGTTGGTATGAATGGCTTTGGTTATGATGAATATTTTGGTTGAAGGGAGCTCTTACTTGTGGTTGGGAAGATGAAGCATTATGATTTCCATCCTTCCAAGAGAAGTTCGGGTGACTCCTCCAACCCGGATTATATGTATTAGTGTAGGGGTCATTTCTTCGATAATCTCCTACAGTATTCACATCTCCCATTGCTTCACCCTCTTGAATATATTGCCCGCCTTCATACAACCCACTCTCTTGAGAAATAGAGGCTACATTACGTACCTTTAACCCATTCATCTCTTTCTGCATCGACTCTATCTGTGCCTTCAGCACTGACACTTCATCCACTTTATGTATTCCTTGCCTTTTCGGAACTGATCTAGGGGCAGCCCATTGAGAATCATTTGTTGCCATCTCATCCAACAAATGGAAAGCTTCTTCCGGCAGCCTATTCATGAAAGAGCCTCCAATAGAGACCTTGTCTGAGTTGTAACTGCAGAATAGAATATTATCATCAAATGATAAACAGCTATCTCATGGTGTGGATAGCTTCTCAATAACCTCCTAAACCTCTCCCAAGCCTCATGAAATGGCTCCTCATTCATTTGGTTAAAACCCATAATACTGTTACGAATGTTTGCAGTCTTGGTAGGAGGGAAAAATCGTATTAGAAACTTCTCTTGCAACTGGTCCCATGACCTAATTGATTGACTTGGCAACATCTGAGGCCATTCCCTCGCTTTTTTAATCAAAGTGAAAGGAAACAATTTCAGTCTCACTGCATCAGAAGTCACTCTCAAAATCTGAACCGTGTCGCTAACCTCTAAGAATATATCAAGGTGATGTGCAAGATCTTTCAACTCTGAACCTGAAAACTAATTCCTCTGTACCATGGTGATGGTTGCTGGTTTAAGCTCAAATTGTACTCCCCTAGGTAGCACAATTGTCCTATGGTCTTTATTCCATCTTGGTACAGCACAATCCCTGATTGTCCGCTGCCTAGGTACCTCTTCTCTATATCCACCCGAAATTTCTTCTTGTGCCCTCGGCACTTGTTCATTCTCGGGAGGAAATCCATCAGTAGGAGGATTTGGATCCATGTTGTTCTCTCTAGTAGCTCTCCTTCATTGATGTAAAGTCCTCTCAATTTCAAGATCGTAAGGTGCTATTTGATCTCTTCTCAATCTGTGCATGCACCAAAATTACCTGAAAAGAATAAGCAAAAATAAAATAATAAAAAGAAAATACATACAAATAAAAATCAAAACTCACAAACAACGCCAATCCCCGATAACGGCGCCAAAAACTTGACGCGATCTCAGCAAGTGTACTAAATCGGCAAGTAATAAAATGGGGTATAATTAGGTCCCCGAGTTATCGTACCCAAGGGATTGTGTGTGCAAGTTATGAAAATCAGTGTATGCTAAAGAATTCCCAATTGATTAATGTGAATGAGTTATCTATTAATTAACAATAACGGAATTAAATAGCCAAAACATGCAAATAGAATTTAATAAATGAAACTGACAGTAATTTTGGCAAAAATGATATAATAGCAAAGGAATTAACAAGTAAGAGAAATTGATATAAAAGAAACGTTGCTCGAGTTCACTTATCCACCCCGTACCCAAATGTGAATTAATTTAATCTAAGAAAAAATAAACGAATGAAATTGAGATAACCCTCTTAACCCAAGCGTCCCATTCCGGAGCAAGCTACTCTAATTGCATAACGTCCCATTCCGGAGCAAGCCATACAATTAACCTAAGCACGGGTCTGAAATCCTAAGTTCGGTTTGCTTTCCCATTCCGGAGCCAAACAACCCAAAACTCATTTATCTCACTCCCTCCTCTAATTTTAAATCATAAAATCCTGCACATCTAGATTTCGTTTCCGGAGTCATCCACAAGATACAACATACATGATATAAAAATTGAGTAAAAATATTCATAGCCTTCAATCCATACAAGCTAAACATCCAATAAAGATACATGATAAAAACCATACATCGAAGCTAGAAAATAACTTGAGAAAATAAACACCATAAATTAATCAATAAGCAACAGTGAGATAAACCTTTCATTCATATAAATAAATCCAAAAGATGTTCAGAATTCACATCATGGGTAGGGGATTCAAAGATCCCCCAAACAACTATGAGACTACTCACGATCCATTACAAAATTAAGAAGAAAAAGAAAAGAATAAACCCAGAAATTCATTGAGGAAGAAATCCCAATTGAATCCCACGTTCTCCGATCTCTTCTTCGAATCTTCGATGGAGAATAGCTCAAGACTATGGAAATTGGAATATAATTGCTGTGTATTGAAATTGATCTATGTGTTTTAATGTAATTCTCTCGACTTGTAATTTAAATATAAAAAAAAATATTGAAACCCTAAATTAAGAACAATAGAAAAACTTAGAAAAATTCCAGATCTTAAAACCCTATTTGAAAAACTGCCTCAAAATTACTCTCCTCGCAGCCAAAAACAAATTTTATATTTATATATCTCGAGGGGTCACGGTGGCAACCAAATGGTTGTCACTGTGAGACTGTCGAAAGAACGAATCTGCCTGGATGCACCTGAGGGGGTCACGGTGACACCAACTTTATTGCCACTGTGAGGTGCTCGACTTCAGCTACTTTCTTGGAATTTTCTATGTCACGGTGGCAATGACTTTTGTTGCCACCGTGAGGTACCCCCTGTCCTTGATTCTGCCTAGGGAATTTTTATGTCACGGTGACAACCAGAAGTGTTGCCACCGTGAGGTACCTTCTCATTGCAATTTGCCTGATGACATTCTATGTCACTATCACAACCATTTGGTTGTGACCGTGAGGTAAGTATGACCAGAATTCTGCCCTTGATCAAATCATATATCACGGTCACAACCAAATGGTTGTGACAGTGAGGTACCTAAAAAAATCCTGCAATCACAATTCAAACTCTATTAAAATCCTCCCCATAATGCATAAAAATCTAATTTAACTACAATTGAAAAAATTAACCAAAAATAATCATGACATAACAATAAACACAACTAAAAATCCAAAAATCATACGAAAATACTAACAAAACTAAATACTAAATTGAAGTTATCATTCACTCATGGTGGTGTTGTCATCTTTGCTCAGGTATGTCAATTGTTGACGTAGTGTGAATTCTCTTTCCTGAGAGTCTTGTGCATAAGCTTCTTTCAATGTGTCCCAAATAGATTTTGCTGTGTCTTGACCTATGGCAAGACCAAGGGCTTCTTCAGAAAGGGTGCCAATTATCCACCCACGAAGAAGCCGATATGATTTCCTCCATACTATAATTGTTTCTGTTGTCAGCTTAGATTCACCTGTGGTAGCAGCGTTTGTGGTTGATTGATTGGGTTCTTGTGTTTCGCCGGTAAGATGTCCGACTAAATCTTGGCTTTCAGCAAGGGCCAGAACTTGTTCAAGCCATAATGGGTAGTTGTCTTGTTTGAGTTTGAGAGCAACAAAATTGCTAACATTGTGGGAAATGGATGCCATTTGTTATGTGTATTTGGCTCACAATGGCTCTGATACCATAAAGAAAAATAGAACAAGAAGAAGGATTTTATTCAATAAAAACCGTGAGCAATTTTTGACAGAAAGAAAACAACAACATATATACTATAAGTGACAGCTAAGACTAACAGTAAAGACAGAGATGGAAAGCTGAAATGTAGCAGCTGATTAAAATCTGAAAAATATTTAAATTATCCCTTTGATTGTGATAGAGTTGAACCCAATCTTTTTATTAACCAAACATATCTCTAACAGATGTGTGAGAGGATTATGTGCATCCTTGTCTCTCCAAAGATGGAAGCTACCTTATCACTCCGAGACATAATCCTCATCATGCTCCAATTTCTTAATTTGGGAGGTGGGCTGCTGTATTGCCTTAATAAGACATTTTTTTCATGCATGAGGTGATGATTGGATGTTATTTTAGATGGCAGTGCAGCGAGTCAACAACTAGAGTCAATGATCAAAATTTACCCAAATTACTTTATTTGAATTAAAAAAAAATGTTTAGTTATATTTTTGTAAAAAAAAATATATATTATAACAAATGCATATTTGCATTTTGGATATAAGTCGGTGGACACCGATATAAGTATTTTTTTAGGTAATTTGAAGTATCACTGTTAGAACCATGAAATGTATGTTGTTCTATGTTTCCTTCATGAAATTAATGAAAGAAAAAAAAAAGCATCAGTATAACAAATTAATCTTATGCATTTGACGACTGTCAAAACATGCATTTACAAACAAATAGTGATACTCTCTATTTGGCACTTTGCATTTTAACACTATCAAAACATGCCAGCAATCAATCCCGTATTGTTCTCTTTCTTTACCACTTTGAATTTTATACATGTTATTTTAAAATTCAAGATATTTGCAGCAATGAACAAGTGTAGTGTGGTACTTAAAAATGAAATCAAGTAAACAAAGAAAAAGGAGCAACCAGTGCATATAATGCTAGATAATTTTTTTGAGAAATTATATTTGGAAAAATTGTATAGTTTTTTATGGTTTTAGAATTTATTTTTATTTGGTTTGATTGTATTATAATAGACCGTTTTACATTAAAATGATATATAAATAACCTCTTTTACTATAAAATAACTGTTTTTAAAAAGTATGTTAGAGATTATAAAAGATACGTTAAGAATTATAAATAATAATGAGGATTATAAATGAAAAGTGAAAATTTTGTAAAATTAGTGGGTCATAAAATGACTAGGTTTAATATGGATTTCATCAGTGATGAGTTTTTCCGAGGTTTTATATGCAGCAATCCATGCTACCTAATTTGGGACTGGGTTACTTGTATGGACCCAAACGGCGTAGCGGGCTGGTTGAAGAAGAGAGAAAAAGATGGCGTCGTCTCTCATTTCTTGAGGGGAGCCAATAACTGGATATAAACAACCTTTCCACAATATTATAAAATAAAAATTCAAAAATTTAATGGCAAAAAAAAAAACTCAAAATTTTCAGAAGTCTGCAATTTTTTTTTTTTTCTGAAGAAAAGCATAATACATAGATAATTTATACTTTGAATTTGGCAAAAAAAAAAAAACAAAAAGAAAAAAACTATTACACATTTAAAATTTTTGGCTGTACTAAACTGCACCAATCACCCCTATATCTTGACATATATTCTTGTGTGTGATGTGCACGAGGCATGAGTGTTTCACATCTAAAAAAAGAAAAAAAAATTAGTAAAATTTTGCCAAAAAAATCTATTACATGCTCTAAGTATCCTAATCCAAGTACCTTGTTATACACATCAACTAGACAAAATTATATTGAATTATACTTCAAATAATCCCATTATTAATTTTTTGGATTTGTAATGATATACTTATTGATAACACAGCAAATATCATCTGCCTTAAGGCCCATTCAGCCGGCCCACTTAACTGGCAGGACCCAAAGCCCATCAGCAAAAGGTATCAAACACGAGCTCCTAGGCGATGCACATGCCCGATCGGCTGATGTGACCGCCAGTCCTATCAGCCGCCTGACACAAGGCAGCACCCATGCCTATCACCTGCTCCATGTCATGTCGCCGAATACCTACTCTGACGGCCAGTAATCATTCCTCAGGCACTCGAGTGTCCCTCAACTATCTCATATAAATAGCCCAGCCAACGATGGCTCCAGGTATTGAATCCACATCATTATCTCTCTAAAGCACATTCTCTCTCTAAGCTACTAACTTAAGCTTCGGAGTGCTCACGCCTGGTCCGACCGGGCTCTTCTTACTGCAGGGTTATCTCATCCGATCGGAGCGACCTCTCTCCTACAGATAAACACATTCTTGGATTTAACATTTGGTGCTTTCGTTGAGAGATGGCAAACTCAAGATCCAATGAGAATACGACCCCCATGGACCTCGACCATGACGACAACACCCGTGCCATATCAGGCACCTCGAGAAGGAGGGAAGCGCCCGCCAGGCCCCCCATAAGGGCCAACCTCCTTCCCGAATTCGATGATGCCGCAATAAGGCAATCAGAGGACACCCCTATCACTGTGAGAGACATGTGCGCTATTCTCAGTGACTTTACAAAAAGCATTGTCCAAACCCTCAAGAAGGGTAAGATGCCAATCGCTTCTGAAAGAGCCCAAGAGGATTACCTCATGGGCGAAGACTTCAGAAGAAACAGGAACAAGGGAGTCATTATTAATGAATCCCGAGTTCAGGGAGCCAGGAAAAGTGCAATCAGAACCCCAGGCAAGAGCGACAAGGGGAAGCAGATAGTGTCTGCAAGTAGGGCCTCTCCCTACAGCAACAGGTCTGCTACTCTGTCTACGAGGGATGATGTGTCCTACATGTGCACCCCAAGTCGCGGCCAAACGAGAAAGCACAAGGGCGAGTCTACTGCCACGACCCTGAGCAAACAGAATCCGTCGAACAAGCAGGACCAGTGGTTTATGCAGAAGCTCAAGCAGTTTGGTGTCCTCGCGCCCAAAAGAGACACCTTCGAAGGAAATACTTGTGGGAACACTGCCTCTCCCTTCTGCAGAGAGATCACCGATGCTGAGCTCCTCCCCAGGTGGCGAGATGTGGTCATGGAAAGGTACACAGGCAAAACAGATCCTGCCACGCACTTGGCAGAGTACTTGACCAAGGTACAGGTCTATACTTATGACGAAAGAATAGCCTGTAGGGTTTTTCCCACCACTTTGGGTGGGGATGCATTGACATGGTTCCATGAGCTTCCCATGGGATCCGTTACGTCGTTCAGACAGTTGTGCAAACACGCGCGCCCAAAACGGTGAACGACCTGTGCAATCTTTACCAAAGAACCGATGAAAGTCTTCGAGACTACATCGACAGGTTTCAGGCTACCATGTCTGAAGTAAGAAACGTCAGTGTGGAGATGGCGACTACCGCCTTACAAGGGGGCACCACTGACCGACCACTTTTCGAGTCGCTTACAACAAGACCCCCATCCAGCTTCGCTGAGCTAATGGAGAGGGCTAGGCAACACATCCAGTTGGATGATGCTCTCAGGTCCAAAAGCAGAGGAAGGACCAGCGTCCTGGACCGCCTACAATATCCGGACAATCGCTCTACTCAAAGAGCCTCCGCTTCCGATCGGACAGCTAAAGGCCAAGATGGAGCTCAAAGTTCCAGAAATTCAGGCCAAGCCAGGGGATCGGGAAGAGACCGGAATCCGCGTCCAGACGACCAGGCAGAGAGGACATACACCCCTCTCAATACTACTCCGACTGCGGTGTTAATGTGGATCAAAGAGAAGCACCGCAGAGTCAACTGGCCTAGAGACCTCTCCGAAAGAAGTCGGGATGCGAGAGACCCGAGCAAATATTGTGAATTCCACAGAGACGTCGGTCATTTAACCGACGAGTGCACTTCGCTAAAAAAAGAAATTGAAAGGCTGATACGCCGTGGGGCCCTCAGGAGATTCATAGGCCCGGCCAGAGGGGATGAACCCTGCAGACAGCCGAAGCCTAGAAGGGACGATCCTGACTCAGAAGATGATGAGCGCCGGAACCCCAGAAACGCAGATCCGGGCAGGCCCTATGCAGGGGTGATAAACGTGATCACCGGAGGGTCGTCCTATGGAGAAGATCTCCCCAAAAGGGGGAAAGGGAAAGGTGTCTATCTCTCCCGCCAGGCAGAGCAGCCAGCCTCAGTCACCATTTCCAGCGAAGATGCGCGAGACGTTCTGTTCCCCCATGAGGACGCTCTCGTCGTAAGAGCTCGGATAAATAACTTCAATGTGAAGAGAATTCTGGTGGACAATGGCAGTGCTGTCAACGTCCTAACTCTCCAAGCATACCGAGCCATGGGACTCCCGATCGGAGAGCTCAAGCCGAACGCCACTCCTCTGATCGGCCTAGGCAACGCCACTATCCCCGTGGCGGGATCTGTAGAGCTTTTTGTCGAACTCGGCCAAGAAGCAATAGCTCACGCTTGTAAGGTAATTTTCATGGTTGTTGACATGACATTTGCCTACAATGCCATTGTAGACACCGGGTCCTGAGTAAGCCTAGATCGAAGTTACCCAATAATGATAATTGCCTTCACAGGCTTAAAAGGTTAAAAGTGATGGTTTTCTCGTCAAATTTGCATTTTAGAGTGAAAAATTAAAAAATAATAAAAAAGATTTAAAAAAATTAATTTTGAAAAATGGGGGCTTAAAATTATGTTTTTTTTAGTCAATTTAAAATTTAAAAAAAATAGAAAAAAATAAAAAAAAAATAAAAAAAAAAATTTTTCGGACCGCGAGTGTCGGGCGCGGCAGCGCGCTGGCGCCCAGCTCGCAGGCGCCTGGGCGCCCAGCGCGCAGGCGCCCATCGCGCTGCGGACGCAAAGGCGACGCTCAGCGTCGCCGATGCTGCACGTCGCTAAAGGCGCGCGCAGCATCGCGCACGCTGAGCGCCGCACGGAGCGCTCGTGCGCGAGCGCCAGCGCGCGAATCCCGCCTGGTCGCCGCGTGAGTCCCCGTCGCTCTATAGCGACGGGCGGCGTCCCTCTAGCGACGCCTCCCTGGCCGTCGGTATAGGGTCTGTTACCCTATTTTCCATTTTTTCAGCCTTTTTTCCGATTTTTTCACCCAAAAATCCGTTTTTATCCCAAAATTAAGGGTTTTTGACTTCAAATAAAATTCCAAAATATTTTTTATAGATTATTAATTAATAAAGCTTGATTTTATCCCCAAAAATAAAGGAATTTGAATAAAATTAGGTTTGTTTTCCTTAATTAAATTAGGGCAACCTTTTTATCTTTTAAAGGGTTTAGGATGAAATAAAAAAGGGGGGGCCTCCACTACTTTTTGACATCAGAATTTCCAGAATTCTTCATCTTCTATTTTCTCTTCAAAATTTCATTTTTCTTTTTTCAATTAATAAGGTTTAATTGAAATTGAAAGATCAATTTTCAATTGTTAATTATTCCAATTAATTTCTTGGTTTTCTCTTCATAAACACAAGAAATTAATCATCATTTTGACATCAATTTCTTTTTAATCTTAAGCATACAAATCAATTCCTTTGTTTTTCTCCATAAACAAAGAGAATTAATTTTATTGCTAATTTTATTCTTTCAAGCAATCTTCCGGAAAATCATCACTTTTCCTTCATCAAATCCAATATTCTGAGGGTAAATATTCTTGGCTCCATTTTTATTTTATTTCTATTTTATTTTATTTATTCATATCCATTTTATTATTTTTATTGATTTATTTATTGTTTTCATCTATTCATTTGTTGTACTGATTTTATATTTGTTCCATTTAATTGTTTATATATGATTTGATTTTTATTCATGTGAATATTGTTTTTTTTAATTCCTAACATGTAAATAATTTATTTTGATTCCTCATTATTTTTAACATGCAAATAATTAATTAATTTAAATTAATCTTTTTGCCATGTAAATAGTTTGTATTAATTATGAACACATCAATTAACCTTGTTACATATCATTATTATTTTCATCATTCCTTTGTTTACTAATTTTTATCATTGTTACATGATTTTATTATCATTTGTTTATTTATTCATTCATTATTTTTCACTTATCATCATTTATTTTCATCATGTGTATATTTTCATGTACTAATTAATTAACATGTTTTATTTTATTTTCATCACATCATTTAATCATTTATCATATATAATCCATGTTTCTCATTTTATTTTGGTTTGTTAATATTTTTGATTCCATTATTATTCTTTTCATATCATCTTACTTTATTTTAATTTGTTATTCATTATTTTGTATGTTTAATTGATTTAATTGATTGAATCACTAACATTGTTTTAATTGTATTTTGTTTTTATGTCTAAACTCATTTTTTCGCTTGGGCGTTTTTGCGAGCACATCGGGAGGTCCAAAAAGGCTCATTTGGTTTGTAATATTTTATTTAATTTTGCCATATAATTTTCTTGTAAAATTCTTTATTTAGGCTCGCTAGAAAGAAAATCACAAAAACATTTTTATTAATTAACTTGACATTTTTTTTTCTAAATAAAAGGGGACCAATGTCCTAGTTTTTTATACCCAAATAAATCATTACATCAAAACTGTTTCATAATAAATATGCATGCGAGGACCAATGTTCTCACTATTAAAGAATAACCCGTTTTATGCATGTATTTCACTTTTATAAATGGGAGTTGTATTCCGCTCCTAGTGTTATTGTAATTTATTTTTTAAATGCTTTATTTTGGATTTTGCTTACATTTACCGCTTCTGAAATGAATGAATGCGCCTTCAATTAATTGCATCGTGTGGAGAGAGAGCGAATCAATGGTATTAAAATTTGATCATAAAATAATCGAGGTAGAAATAGATGAGAAATCCCGGACCCAGCTCTGGTCTTTGGGCTCGAGAGGTTAGAGGTTATCCTCCAAAATACTTCTTGGGTCACGAGGCTTTAGCGCTAATCCTAGGCCTCATGGCCCAATATGGATAAAATGCGCAAGTCTTAGGCTCTCCGAGGCGAGAGAAACTTTCCCAATGTTCTATTGGGTGGCGACTCCATGATACCTCCTTGTTGCCCAACATAGACGCACTTGCGATTCATTTGCAAGATGCCAACGGACCCGCAAATGCCCCGGTCGCCCACGTGCGGGCGGTCCGAAAGGGCGGCGCTCGGGATCCGGCGCGCGTCACAGTGGCGACTCCACTGGGGACGTTTATGGTTCGAGATTTCGATTCGAAAATACCTCTTTTAACATTTATGATTAAAATTTAATTCATAAATTCACCTTCTCTCAAATTTGCATTTGCATATCATTAGAGCCTTAGAATACGCTAGTTTGGTCCCTCTTCTAGCCCCGGTGCGTTCCTGAAGCACCTCCTCATTTTCACTCAATTTGGAGAAGTGTTAAGGATAATCACCAGCCCAAGCCACGTACCTTAATGGTATATCAAAATGGTGACCCGATCGGTCGTTACGCTCGTGATGAGCTAGACCCGTCGGCAGGGATCATGCTTGGGTAGCCTTAAAGTAACATCTCCCTTGTCCAAAGCTCATATAATAGCCATAGCTACTTTCCACAGGTGATATGAACCATAATTCCATGCTTGCTGTATGGACCCTCATGTATTGGGTGAGTCCAGATGTCTCGCTTGGTAACCTAGCCAAAGGCTTCCATGCCCCGGTAGGGCCATGTCGAAATTTGTGGAACGTCTAAATACATGACGATCACTATCCATCCGCTTGTACATTAGTATAGGAGTGTTATGCTGTCGGTTTTTCACCGCGCACCATACGTGTCCATTGGGTTCCCCGTTAACCCATGGATCAAGCCCACCTAGGAAAGAGACCGCATTACCACGTGTGTGAGAGATATGAGGTTGGAAAGATCTATCTACTTGCATGAGTTTGTCTATGTTGCATAGCACGATCATGCATCTTACATGTCATTCATGCATCATCTTAACAGGTATTTTTTGCAGCCATTATAGATTTGTCCAGGTGGTCTAAAGGTCTTGACAGGTGATTAATTAGCAATTTATTTTCTTTCTGAGGATCAGAATACGTGGGCTCAGAGAACGACAAGTCGTCATCTTTTACAACATTTGATAGAAAGTAACATGACCAACCCATCAGGAAGACCGGGTGCAACCCATGCCCTCATTATTGATGAAATGGATAGGAGGGCACAAGACTTAGAGAGCAGGCTGAAAGAATTTGAAGCCAGGTTGAAGACTATAAAGGAAGACTTGGCTGCCACAATGACACCGTCTACCAAGGCACAGCATACTGATTTTTCCATGCCACAGAGCAAACAGGGTCTAGCTGCAATAGCATACATGCCAAGAATCGGGTTCAGAGGAAAGATGCCTTGTGTTCTGCAGTCAAGAAAAAAAGACAAAGGACATGTTTGTAATGAGGGGTTTAAGATGACGACACAGGGTGACCCCAAGAAAAGAATGGACATTCTCGAGGAGGCAATTCAGCGATCCAAACGTGCTACTGCCCAAGCTGCCAACAAGAAACTCGCCTTGATTACGATAAATTCAGAGAGGAAAAGTGGTCTATGCAGAAGTGACAATACCGTCGGCATTCAAAAGATCAAAAAAATGCCGGTGGCTGGAGTGGCCCAGAAATATTGCTTTAGTTTTGACGGATCTTTCCCTCAGAGGGCGTCAACTAAGCCAACTATGGGTTATGGGATAATGGATTCTCATCAGTACCCCACAGGTCTATTTAATGACTGGAAAATCCCGAGGAAGCAAGTCCAAGATCTTGAGCCATCTAGAATTATTGAAGGGTGCCTAAGTCAGTGCAATAGCAGCCGAATAAGTGGTGGAGACATGAAGATGCCAGCTAGGGAGGTGACCCGAAATGACTGCATCATCTTAGAAAAGCCTTTGTCAAAGCATTTTGCCTATTTTGTTAAGCAAGGGAAGTTGCAATCAAAACGAGCTAGACCCTATAAAAGCCAAGGGCGTCCAGGTCATCGGGTAGGTCAATATTGCATCTATCATCAGCAGGCTGGACATGACACTGATGAATGCCGAGCTTTGAGGGAGCGGGTTCAAGGCCTCATCGACAAGGAGTCAAAGGAAGGAAGGATGGGCCCTGAAGTTAATTAGAGACCGTTGGCAACAACACCTGCGTTGGCAGAAAGAGGAAGATGATAGTTTAGACTCTCTTTCTTAGTTCTGAACTTGTTTTTAATATTAATGACGTTTTCTAGTTTTATTAGTGAATCAAACAATTTCCTTCATTTGTGTGATGTTTTTAACGATTTCATTACACATGATCATAATTCATTTATATTTGACATTGGCTCGATTGATGCTACTCTATTTATTCTTGGAACCTCAAAAATCTTGATGGCATCTGACATAACTTTTGAAGAGTGAGAAAATTTGAGAGAATTAAAACAAGATACGAAAAAGTCTTTGCCTGGACCCATGAAGATGTGCTTATGAAGCTGTCGAAAATGCTATGCTAAACATATCCTAATCATGGACAGATGACACAAGAAGCTCAGAAGATTCAAGCTGAAATAGGTAGAAATGGCTGAAAGTGGAGATCCGTCAGTAGGAACAGGACCAAAATTCATACTGAAATGCAATGCCCGACTTGATGGAACAACAATAACCCCAATGGTTAAGATGAAAGGTGCACGCATGTGTAAAACTTCAAGATTTGAGCAGAGCTTATTGGGGAGCGAAAAATATATAAAAAAAAAATCGTCAAAAGAAAAAGGAAAAGAAAAAAAAGAAGAACAAACAAAAGAAAAAATAATATATAAACAAAAAAAACAAAAAAACAAAAAAAAAACAAAACAAAAAAAAACAAAAAAAAAAAAAAGAGGGAGAAGAAAAGAGAGAATTGATCAGGGGGTAAGCGAATGCTATTTGGAGGCAAGGTCTCCTCAAATCCCGTTGATTTACACATGCTTGTATTTTGCCTTTTTTCTTGATGACCAAAAAGGACCACGAAGATTGTATCGACTTGCAATAGGTACAGGTTGCTCGAGCTTGGAAGAAGACATCACAGGAAAGGTGTTCCTTACAATCCCAACGAATAGGGTCATGCCAAGGCAGCCTCCTACTCTACACATGGGTCAAGTGCGAAAGAGCAATTCATGGTTAAAGTTAGGAAACTGCTCCAGAGGTGACATTAAGGACCACAAGTCCTCTCTGTGTTTCCCTCAAGCTAATGGGGCAAGAGAGGCTGCTAACAAGGAGATCTCAACCAAGTAGATCCAAAACTACAAAGGTTGGACAGAGAAGCTGTCTTTCCCATTCCCAGGCAAGAGAATCACCATTATAACCTCTAAAAAATTCACCTTTTATAAGGGGGGCAGAGGCAGTATATCCGAGCGTGGTAGAGATCAAATCTTTAAGCACAACCATGGAAGCCTAAATTTTTAGAAGTCAGCTAGTGCAACAATGGCATCAGCAGTTAAACACATCAGACAAGGATAGATCAAGAGATCATCCAGGAAGGAAGCCAAAAAGCCACCGTGAAAAGAGGGAGATTCTATCTTTCAGCAAATGAGTATAATGCGGCAAGTTCAAGCCGATATGAGAAGGCTCCGTTGTTTTTCAGAGACGGTTATCCAGGATAGCAATGACAGAAGTGGTGAAGATGATCAGTATTAGTAGACTCAAAAATGGGTCCATGGCTAAAGACTTAAAAATCAAAAGAAGGGAATAAAAGCCCGCGGGTCGAAAACCGAAAAAGGCGGCCTTGCTAAAATTGGGCGCCTCGTCAGGGTGAAAACCGAAAAAAGGCATCCTGGTCAAAAATTAGAGGCTTGAGAGAAAATATCCAATCAAGAAAACCCGAGAGGGCTGATTGGTAACAGGAGTTGATGCTATCAAGATTTGGCTCTATGAATGAATGCAGTTTGACATTTTCGAATCAGTGTTAAATGGTGATTACGTATATTGAAATTGTATTGAAACAAGCACAATGTTGTGAAATGAAATAAAACTAAATTCATTCATTGATATTATTTCCTAGTTCTGTTCTAAAAAGGAAGATATTGCTTAAAGTCTATACAAATCTGAACTAGTCCTTACTACGGCTCTCGCCGGCCAGGTGCCTTAGTGGCCAAGTCCTATTATCAATTGCAGGGCTAGGTGTCCATTTTCTATATATACGCTGGTTAAAGTTACAGAATGACTCCCAGAAAAAAAAAAGAGGTATAGTAGTTTTTCTAGAAGTCCAGTCCAATAATATGGAGAAGCAAAGGCTAAAGACAAGGCTTCACCTCGAAAGGATAGGGAACGTCTCACTACATCGTTAATCCCTCTAAGTTATCAAGCACAATAGATGGTTTCCAAGAACCAGATCCCTATCTGCTACTTCACCCAATCTAGCAACACATTTATCAAGATATGCCATACAATGCAACCGATGCTAAAGAGAAAATGTCTCAGAGAATAACTGCTGATTACCCTAAGAAGGGGCTTTAATGGTAGCTCCAACTTTTCCTGCAGCTGTAAAAAAAAAAAAAAAAAAAAAAAAAAAAAAAAAAAAAGGCCGTTAGAGATGAAAACCGTAACTGGCTCTCTAAACAAAAGTTAGGCCAAAGGGCAGGGTGAAAACCTGGAAACAGGCAGTCTGCTCTAAAAAAAAAACAAAATGAACAAAAGCCGCTGGATTGGGTTGGATCCATTCCAGGCAAAAATTAGGCAAAGGGTTGTGTGAAAATCCCCTAAGGGACGCATTTCCCGCAAAGAAAAGCTAGTGTAAAAATCCACAAGGGACGCACTACCTTTAAAACAATGACGTTCAATGCCTGGAGCAATAGGGCGACGGTATTTCGGATGATCTTCTTTCAATCATATAACATACAACACAGAACATGAAACAGAATCCCGGGTAAATGATCATTGACCAGGGGGGCAAGGATATATACCGGACATCTCTTTCAGAAAACTTGTCGACGATCTTCAGGTTTCAGGGGGCATTGTAGAGCAGGAAGGCTACAACCTCAGCGAACCATGGACCACCTAGGGCACAGTCTATACATTGTTGCAAGCATTTGCATTCCATATCATGCACACGTGATTTCTTGTATATTCCTATGCATACAATCTTGCAGGAGAACTCGGCGGGGAACACCAACAAAAGCCGAGTGACGACACCAGTCCAAACATCTAAAGGAGCACAGTTCCAAAATTCACAGCGGTTAGCACGATGGCGGCACTACCCACAAGAGGTTAGCACGACCACGGCACTACCAATTCACAGCGGTTAGCACGATGGCGGCACTACCCACAAGAGGTTAGCACGACCACGGCACTACCAATTCACAGCGGTTAGCACGATGGCGGCACTACCCACAAGAGGTTAGCACGACCACGGCACTACCAATTCACAGCGGTTAGCACGATGGCGGCATTACCCACAAGAGGTTAGCACGACCACGGCACTACCAAAATTCACAGCGGTTAGCACGATGGCGGCACTACCCACAAGAGGTTAGCACGACCACGGCACTACCAAAATTCACAGCGGTTAGCACGATGGCGGCACTACCCACAAGAGGTTAGCACGACCACGGCACTACCAAAATTCACAGCGGTTAGCACGATGGCGGCACTACCCACAAGAGGTTAGCACGACCACGGCACTACCAAAATTCACAGCGGTTAGCACGATGGCGGCACTACCCACAAGAGGTTAGCACGACCACGGCACTACCAAAATTCACAGCGGTTAGCGCGATGGCGGCACTACCCACAAGAGGTTAGCACGACCACGGCACTACCAATTCACAGCGGTTAGCACGATGGCGGCACAACCCACAAGAAGTTGGCACGACCACGGCACTACCAATTCACAGCGGTTAGCACGATGGCGGCACAACCCACAAGAGGTTAGCACGACCACGGCACTACCAATTCACATAGGTTAGCACGATGGCGGCACTACCCACAAGAGGTTAGCACGACCACGGCATTACCTGTTACAACCAAAAGACAGCAACAGCTGTCATTACAATTCCATCAAGCGGAAAGACGGCTGACTCAGGTACTTGTCTCTTTCCTTTTCTTCTTTGAGTTTAGGCTCACCTAGACACTAGTGTACTAGATTCCCCTAAACTGGGGGCAACTGTAGACACCGGGTCCTGAGTAAGCCTAGATCGAAGTTACCCAATGATGATAATTGCCTTCACAGGCTTAAAAGGTTAAAAGTGATGGTTTTCTCGTCAAATTTGCATTTTAGAGTGAAAAATTAAAAAATAATAAAAAAGATTTAAAAAAATTAATTTTGAAAAATGGGGGCTTAAAATTATGTTTTTTTTAGTCAATTTAAAATTTAAAAAAAATAGAAAAAAATAAAAAAAAAATTTTTCGGACCGCGAGTGTCGGGCGCGGCAGCGCGCTGGCGCCCAGCTCGCAGGCGCCTGGGCGCCCATCGCGCTGCGGACGCAAAGGCGACGCTCAGCGTCGCCGATGCTGCGCGTCGCTAAAGGCGCGCGCAGCATCGCGCACGCTGAGCGCCGCACGGAGCGCTCGTGCGCGAGCGCCAGCGCGCGGATCGCGCGCGAATCCCGCCTGGTCGCCGCGTGAGTCCCCGTCGCTCTGTAGCGACGGGCGGCGTCCCTCTAGCGACGCCTCCCTGGCCGTCGGTATAGGGTCTGTTACCCTATTTTCCATTTTTTCAGCCTTTTTTCCGATTTTTTCACCCAAAAATCCGTTTTTATCCCAAAATTAAGGGTTTTTGACTTCAAATAAAATTCCAAAATATTTTTTATAGATTATTAATTAATAAAGCTTGATTTTATCCCCAAAAATAAAGGAATTTGAATAAAATTAGGTTTGTTTTCCTTAATTAAATTAGGGCAACCTTTTTATCTTTTAAAGGGTTTAGGATGAAATAAAAAAGGGGGGGCCTCCACTACTTTTTGACATCAGAATTTCCAGAATTCTTCATCTTCTATTTTCTCTTCAAAATTTCATTTTTCTTTTTTCAATTAATAAGGTTTAATTGAAATTGAAAGATCAATTTTCAATTGTTAATTATTCCAATTAATTTCTTGGTTTTCTCTTCATAAACACAAGAAATTAATCATCATTTTGACATCAATTTCTTTTTAATCTTAAGCATACAAATCAATTCCTTTGTTTTTCTCCATAAACAAAGAGAATTAATTTTATTGCTAATTTTATTCTTTCAAGCAATCTTCCGGAAAATCATCACTTTTCTTTCATCAAATCCAATATTCTGAGGGTAAATATTCTTGGCTCCATTTTTATTTTATTTCTATTTTATTTTATTTATTCATATCCATTTTATTATTTTTATTGATTTATTTATTGTTTTCATCTATTCATTTGTTGTACTGATTTTATATTTGTTCCATTTAATTGTTTATATATGATTTGATTTTTATTCATGTAAATATTGTTTTTTTTAATTCCTAACATGTAAATAATTTATTTTGATTCCTCATTATTTTTAACATGCAAATAATTAATTAATTTAAATTAATCTTTTTGCCATGTAAATAGTTTGTATTAATTATGAACACATCAATTAACCTTGTTACATATCATTATTATTTTCATCATTCCTTTGTTTACTAATTTTTATCATTGTTACATGATTTTATTATCATTTGTTTATTTATTCATTCATTATTTTTCACTTATCATCATTTATTTTCATCATGTGTATATTTTCATGTACTAATTAATTAACATGTTTTATTTTATTTTCATCACATCATTTAATCATTTATCATATATAATCCATGTTTCTCATTTTATTTTGGTTTGTTAATATTTTTGATTCCATTATTATTCCTTTCATATCATCTTACTTTATTTTAATTTGTTATTCATTATTTTGTATGTTTAATTGATTTAATTGATTGAATCACTAACATTGTTTTAATTGTATTTTGTTTTTATGTCTAAACTCATTTTTTCGCTTGGGCGTTTTTGCGAGCACATCGGGAGGTCCAAAAAGGCTCATTTGGTTTGTAATATTTTATTTAATTTTGCCATATAATTTTCTTGTAAAATTCTTTATTTAGGCTCGCTAGAAAGAAAATCATAAAAACATTTTTATTAATTAACTTGACATTTTTTTTTCTAAATAAAAGGGGACCAATGTCCTAGTTTTTCATACCCAAATAAATCATTACATCAAAACTGTTTCATAATAAATATGCATGAGAGGACCAATATTCTCACTATTAAAGAATAACCCGTTTTATGCATGTATTTCACTTTTATAAATGGGAGTTGTATTCCGCTCCTAGTGTTATTGTAATTTATTTTTTAAATGCTTTATTTTGGATTTTGCTTACATTTACCGCTTCTGAAATGAATGAATGCGCCTTCAATTAATTGCATCGTGTGGAGAGAGAGCGAATCAATGGTATTAAAATTTGATCATAAAATAATCGAGGTAGAAATAGATGAGAAATCCCGGACCCAGCTCTGGTCTTTGGGCTCGAGAGGTTAGAGGTTATCCTCCAAAATACTTCTTGGGTCACGAGGCTTTAGCGCTAATCCTAGGCCTCATGGCCCAATATGGATAAAATGCGCAAGTCTTAGGCTCTCCGAGGCGAGAGAAACTTTCCCAATGTTCTATTGGGTGGCGACTCCATGATACCTCCTTGTTGCCCAACATAGATGCACTTGCGATTCATTTGCAAGATGCCAACGGACCCGCAAATGCCCCGGTCGCCCACGTGCGGGCGGTCCGAAAGGGCGGCGCTCGGGATCCGGCGCGCGTCACAGCCATTTTTGGCAGACCACTGCTTTTCCAGACCGGAGCTGTGACCTCCATCCGATACATGGTGATGAAGATTCCGACCACAGGAGGCGTCGCCATCTTGAGAGGTGACCAGAAAACATCCAGGGAGGCTTATATCACCATGATAAAGCAGCAGCGAGAAGCAATGGTCGTAGAACCAGGCCTTGAACAGCAAGAGCAGGCGGAAAGGCCCAGGATGGACCCAGCAGAGGCCACAAAGGCCAGGTCGCTAGATAAAGGTAAAAATGTTCAGGTGGGGACAAGCATGGATAGAACAACTGAAGAAGCTATCATGCACGTCTTGACCATCAATCAAGCGACTTTTGCCTGGAAGCCAGAAGATATCCCTGGCGTGGACCCCAAAATAATCACCCACAAGTTAAATGTGGACCCAAGCTTCCCTCCGATCCGCCAAAAGTTGAGAAGGCACGCGCCCGATCGGAGGAAGTTCATTTCAGAAGAGATTGGTAGGCTACTCAAGACCGGAACTATCCGAGAGGTAGACTACCCTGAATGGCTGGCTAATGTAGTGTTGGTCAAGAAGAAGTCTGGCAAGCTGCGAATGTGTGTCGACTTCACCGACCTCAACAAGGCATGCCCCAAAGACAGCTATCCCTTGCCAAGTATAGACCAATTGGTAGACGCCACAGCATGCCATGCCATTTACTCTCTTCTGGACGCATATGCCGGCTACCACCAAATTCTGATGTGGCTCCTTGATCAGGAGAAAACCAGCTTCATCACAGACGACGGAACGTTCTGCTACAGGATGATGCCGTTCGGACTGAAAAATGCTGGGGCCAAATATCAGCGCCTGATGAACAAGATTTTTAAAGACCAGATCGGGCAGAATGTCGAAGTATATGTTGACGACATGATCATCAAGAGTCGAAGTGCCGAGGAACATCCAGCCGATCTGGCAAAAGTTTTTGACACTCTAAATAAGTTCCAGATGAAGCTCAACCCCGAGAAGTGCGTCTTCGGGGTACCATCAGGAAAATTCTTAGGATTCCTAGTCTCTCAACGAGGGATTGAGGCAAATCCAGAAAAAATAAAGGCCATCCTCGAGATGCAACCCCCCAGGAGCATAAAAGACGTCCAGAAGCTGAATGGAAGAATAACAGCCTTGGGACGATTCATTTCCTCTTCAGCCAAGCGCTGTACGCCTTTTTTCAAGAAGCTAAGGAAGAGCGAAACTTTTGTCTGGGGGGAAGACTGCCAGCGAGCCTTCGAAGAGCTGAAGGCATTCCTCACCAACCCGCCGCTGCTCAGCCAACCGGTACCAGGTGAAAATTTATACCTCTATTTAGCCACCTCTAAGGAAGCTGTTGCAGGTGCTTTGGTTCGAGAAGAAGATACCCAACAGCTACCCGTGTACTACGTAAGTGAAGTACTCAGAGGTGCAGATCTGAGGAAGGGACCGATTGAGCAGCTCATTATTGCCCTCATGATGTGTGCAAGGAAGTTGAGACCTTACTTCGAGGTGCACACAATCGTCGTCCGATCGGGTCATCCTCTAAGAAAGATACTCCAGACGCCCGATCTGGAAGGCAAAATGGTGGGATGGGCGATTAAGCTACAGTCCTGGGATGTCAGATATGAGCCCAGAAAAGCTATAAAGGCCCAAGCTTTGGCAGACTTCGTAGCCGAATTTGCGGGTGAGGAATCACCAAGTCAACCCAAACCACAAAGCTGGGAAATGACAGTGGACGGCGCAGCGAACGACACTCGAGGAGGCGTCGGAATAGTAATAAAAGGCCCTTTGGGCATCACAATAAGGTACGCCATAAAGCTTAATTTCAAAGCTTCTAATAACATGGCAGAGTATGAGGCGCTCCTTCAAGGGCTGAGACTGCTCCATGCAATCCGGCCGGAGACAGTAGCCATTAGGAGCGACTCCCAGCTGGTCACCAGTCAAGTTTTGGGGACTTTCGAAGCACGTGAAGCCACAATGATCCAGTACCTGGCCAAAGTCAAAACTGCCTTCGCAAAACTGGAAGAGGCTGGATCGGAATGGGTGCTACAAAAAGTCCCGAGAGACCAAACTGCAGAGGCCGATCGGCTAGCTAAGATGTCTGCTTCCGCACAAAGTGTTATAGAGGAAAACATTGCCGTTGTAGACCAGACTTCCTCCTCCCTAGACGAGCCGGAGATGATGGAGATCGACCAAGAGAATGAAACCTGGATGAGCCCAATTATGCAGTTCCTCCAGACAGGACGACTGCCCGAGGACAAGGACGAAGCTCGAAAGGTATCTCGAAAATCTCTCAATTACTCCATCATTAACGGTGATTTGTACAAAAAAGCTTTCAGTCACCCTTGGCTAAAGTGCGTGTCGGAGGAAGAGGGGGACTACATCCTCAGAGAGTTCCACGAAGGCATATGCGGTGCGCACGAGGCAAGCAGAGCCATGGCGAGAAAGGCCCTTCAGACGGGATATTACTGGCCTAGCATGCTCAAGGATGCCCAGGAGAAAGTAAGGATATGCCCGCAGTGCCAAATACACGGCAGGATTATAAGGCAGCACGGAGCAGACCAATAGCCGATCGGAGTCGCGTGGCCCTTCGACCAGTGGGGTATGGACATCTTAGGACCCTTTCCCCAAGGCAAAAAGCAGATGAAATTCCTCATAGTAGCGGTGGACCACTTCTCCAAATGGATTGAGGCTGAGCCGGTAGCCACCATCACAGCCGAGAGGGTCAAGAGCTTCATATGGAAGAACATCATCTGCAGGTATGGCTTACCCAATGTCTTTATTGCAGATAATGGCAAGCAGTTCGACAGCTCCGTCTTCAGAAACTTTTGCCAAGGCTTGAACATCAAACTAAAGTTCACATCTGTCGCCCATCCCCAAAGCAACGGAATGACTGAGGTCTCCAATCGGACCATCTTGGAGGGATTGAAGAAGCGACTGGGTCAAGCCAAAGGCAACTGGACTGAAGAACTGCAGAGTGTCCTGTGGACATACAGAACGTCCCCCAGGACAGGCACTCATCAAACGCCATTCTCCCTCGTCTACGGCTCTGAAGCAATGATTCCTGTAGAGGTCGGCCTCCCTTCTTATCGATCGGCTCTCTACTCCGAACGGATGAACACTGAAGAGAGATGCCAAGACTTAGATCTCATCGAAGAAAAGAGGGGGGACGCCTACGCCAGGATCGCTGCCTATAAACAAAGAGTGGCCAGATACCACAATGCTAAAGTAAGGTCTAGAACCTTCAACGTAGGCGATCTGGTACTCAGAAAGGCAGAATTAGGCTCAGGAAACGCCGGAGTGGGAAAGCTAATGCCAAATTGGGAAGGGCCCTTTGAGGTCTCTAAAGTCCTAGGCCCGAGCACTTATAGACTCCGAACTGTTGAAGGGCAAGATGTCCCCAGAAGCTGGAATGTTGAAGTACTTAAGAAGTACCATGTCTCATAATGTATCAGAACCTGACAATTGCCCGATTAATAAAAAGGTTCCTTCTTTCATTATTATTCAATTAATACACAATATAGTTTTCTACGCTAGGCTTGATGCCCATTCCAAGCTACAAAGTGTACATGTCGTGATGAAGGATCTTACCTTCCCAAGTATTATACATATAATAGAGGATCTAACCTCTCTTGCTCGATTATGCAATTCCTATGCAGTTCTACGAGTATCGTTTAGCTCGGTCATGCAGCTTTTATGCAACTCTACGAGTACCATCCAACTCGATTATGCAATTACTATGCAATTCTACGAGTATCATTTAGCTCAGCTATGCATTTCTCATGCAGCTTTATGAGCATTACTTAGTCTAATTGCGCAAATTTTATGCGACCTGAAAAGCCAGATTGACCCGATCGGTCATCAAGCTCAGGAGTTATCCGAATTCAGGAAGTACTTGCAAATTTAATGCGAATATTATGCTATTTCACGAGTAAATACTTAGCTCGATTATATCGCAAATCTTAATACAAATTTATGTATATATTAACTTGCAAAAAAAAAAAAAATGCAATTTTATTAAGAATATCTCCACCATACAATTTGCAAAGAATTGTTACAAAGATAGGAAACAAAGGAAAAAGTAAAGCTGATCTAAGTTCCTAAGCTAACTATCCATATTTACAACCTCCATTTCGCCAGGAGGGTCAACAACCTCTTCAGCAATCGGATTGGCGGTGGCTTGAGAAGGGTCGACAGCTGGCGGCACAGATACTGCCCCCCCTTCAGAGACAGGCCCAACAGAAGAAGGCGCCACTGGCTCGACTTCGGGCGCAGGAGGAACTTCCTCTCCAGCTCCAGAATCTGAAGGCGCTGCAGGCTCCACTTCAGAGGGAACCTCTGGAATAGTCTCCGGAAATGAAGGGCCTCCTACAGAAGCTCTCTCAGTGACTTCCCCCTCGGGAGCGCCTTCATCATCATCATCATCATCATTTGGAGGAGCAGGCAGTGATGCCGGATCGTCCATCCATGACAGATCAACCCCGGGGAAGCGCCGCCCAGCCTCATGGACGAGCCGAGACAGCAGCTCCACCTGGGTGTCTGCTAACTCATCGATCAGGCGCTCCTTCTGGTTGGCAAGTTCCATTTCAAGAATCTTCGTGTAGGAAGCCTCACTCTCTCCTACCGACTTCTTCAAGGACTCCACCTCCTCTCGAAGCTTCCCGCCCTCTGCCTTCAGTTTGGCATTTTCGGCAGCCAACTCTCTGCACTCGGCATCCAGTCGGGTTGCATCCGCCTCGAACCGCCGCAACTGCGCACCCTCAGCAGATAGACGGGCAACTTCGCCCTTCAGCCTGTCGGCCTCGCTCTGCCGAGCCTTCAGATCCTGAGCACTCTGGTGAGCCTCCTTCCTCAAGGCTACTGTCTCCGACTGAGAAGCAGCATACCGCTCCTCCAGCTTGGCCACCTCAGCTCGAAGGTCGGAGGCTTCTTTCTTAGCTGCTTCACAACGTGTGTTCGCCTCCGCCTTGGCCACGGCGCCTGACTCGGCCCTCCCCTTCCACAGACAGGCCATCATGTGAAGCCGCTGTGTCCTCCTGGCAGCCTACACAGAATCAAGAGTAAATGGCTCAGACACAAAGGTGTAAACCAACACCAGAAACAGACAACAAAATACTTACGTTTATCAATTATTGCCCGATAGCATGGGTTTCCCTGCTGAGCTGACTGGCGTCGCCGGCATCCCGATGATCGTCATCCCGGAGAAGACCCCGGCAAATAAAACTAGCCGCTTGGCCCACCGACCAGTCATTGCTAAAGTTCTCTCTCAGAATGTCTTTCATAGGAACATGCCTCCGATCGAAAGAGCCTCGCGGAGACTCGCCATGCTGAACGGCTTTGCCTCTGGCTACGACCCGAGCGTCCGAGTCGGCGATCAGCTCAGCAGCCCTCTTCTTGGCCGCTTCCTCGGCCTTCTTCTGGGTGGCCTCTTCAGCCCTCCTCTTGGCCACCTCTTCTACCTCTCGGAAAGTATCCCCGATCGGCCTATCATCTTCATCTGATTCATCTCGAAGAATGTGACGCCGACGGCGCGACGGCTGAGGAGAGGCCTCCCTTCGAAGCACAATCTTGGGCCCGGCAGCAATGGAGGTGGGTCCAGCAATCGCGGTCGTAGCAGCAGGGGGCGCTGACGAGATGGGAATGGCCGCAATGGCCGGAGTCGTTGTAGAGGCGCCGGCCGCCCCCCTAGAAGCACCAGCAGCTGCCCGAGAAGATCGCAGCTCCGACGCGGGCACTAGCTTCCTCCTCTTCCTCTGCTCTTGAGCCCTCCGCTCGGCCTCACGCTTTTGCTTGATTTTTTCGCCGAGCTGCTTGGATGCATCACCCCCACCAGCCATATCAGCTGCAACCAGACAATAAACAAGATAAGTTCTTCATACAAAAATTACCTTCACAAAGCATAAATAAAATGCAATGCATTATGATGCATAATGGCAATGTTTTCTTCACGGCCCTAATGCTCACGTTCTACTTCCTCAGCGCCTTCAGAACTAGAAGACCCGAACAGGGTAGTCAAGAGCAAGCTGGACTCGAAGGGTTTCCCATTCCTGGCGACGGTGGTCATTAACGTTTTAATGTCCTGTTCGTACGAAGGCTGACCGACGGCTAGGTCACTCAGAGCCTTGACCCTGACCGATCGGGTGAGGTGCACCCCAAATCCACCTTTCCTCCCCATCAGGAAATATAGTTCTTTGTACCCTTTCTTAGAGGTGGGGACGACCATCAATTTCCTCTTTGGGCGGCTTGTAAAGAAATACTCCGTTCCGTCGCTCCGACACGAGATGTAGAAGAAGTGAGTGAACAGCTCCAGAGTTGGCGCCACCGATTCGGTTATGCAAAGAATTCTGAAGCACGCCACCGATCTCCAACCGTTCGGATGTAGTTGGTTAGGGGCGAGATCATACCTCCTCAACACCGCCATCTCGAAGGCGCCCAAGGGGATCCTCAGGCCCGCATCCAGACTCCGAAGATGACAAATGAACCATTCCCCATTGTCTTGCCCAAAGGGCCCCTCCGTCACCGCCATTGATTCTGGGCAGGCCAATACCGCTATGTCTCCAGAAAGGCCATACTTGGAAGGAATTTCAGCTACCTCCCCGGCAGTTAGTCGAGAATGCAAATTGACGGCTGGTTTATTCTCATACCACTCCAAAAAACTTGTGTCTAACGCTTCAGCACTACTGGAGGCCATCTTCAACAAAAAATATGAAAGGAAAAGTGCAACTCTCTTTTTTCTAAATGAGATGGGTATGGAAAGAAAGCAAAGGACGAAAATCACGAAGAAAGCAAAAAGGGGAAAAAAGTTACTTACTTGATGAAAAGGACTTTAAAAGTTTGAAGAGGAATCAAAGAGTAGTTGCAGAGATCTGGGAATTAAACGAAGATTTCTGCAGAGTTTCGCTAGGGATTTCGAAAGTAAAGAAAAAGCGCTTTACAAAGTCCCCTATTTATAGGCTCAAACCTCTCAAAAAACGCCAAACGACGCACCATTCAACGGGCGCCACGTGTCAAAAGACATTACGTCTCTGCAAAGAGCGAAGCGTCGCCCGCGGTACCTGCGCAGCATTAAATGAAAGCAGCTGTCCAGGCATGCGCGTCTCTTCAAAAAGAGCGCCTTCTAAATTCAAAATCGCGCGTCAGTACGCGTCCTCGGATCGGGAATTTTCAGAGCCGACCCCATCCGAACGGACCATGCAAAGGCAAATCCATGCCCGATCGGACCTGTTGAGGGGGGACAAGTGATAACACAGCAAATATCATCTGCCTTAAGGCCCATTCAGCCAGCCCACTTAACTGGCAGGGCCCAAAGCCCATCAGCATAAGGTATCAGACACGAGCTCCTAGGCGATGCACATGCCCGATCGGCTGATGTGACCGCCAGTCCTATCAGCCGCCTGACACAAGGCAGCACCCATGCCTATCACCTGCTCCATGTCATGTCGCCGAATACCTACTCTGACGGCCAGTAATCATTCCCCAGGCACTCGAGTGTCCCTCAACTATCTCATATAAATAGCCCAGCCAACGATGGCTTCAGGTATTGAATCCACATCATTATCTCTCTAAAGCACATTCTCTCTCTAAGCTACTAACTTAAGCTTCGGAGTGCTCACGCCTGGTCCGACCGGGCTCTTCTTACTGTAGGGTTATCTCATCCGATCGGAGCGACCTCTCTCCTACAGATAAAGACATTCTTGGATTTATCACTTATGTTTTTTTTTAAATATAATAATATCATTTTCATGCATTAAATGAACCTTGAAAAAAATATATTCATTCAAGAAAAATTATCACATGTAATTCAATGGGTTAAAATTTTAGTTACTCTCGCAATTGACTACTCTCGAATCCCGCCGTTCATTCATGTTCCAAAGATGTAATTATAAAATTATAAAATAAGAAATAGCATTTTCCACTTATGCTATTTAATAACTTTTTATCTCAATTTTTTGTTGCAATTGCCTTAAAAAATAATAAAAAAAAATTAATAATACATTGCATGAAATTAATTGAGGTATGATTGGCTTATAAAATCTTTGCAATTTCTCCATAACAAACAAAGTGAGATCAATGATATATCAATTTATGATTTGTAAAAGTAAAAATTAATCAAAATTTGGATTGAAATTTTTAAATAATTCAAATTTCAAAATTTTAATAATTAGAGTTGTATTTGCATATTTTGTAAAATTTTTATATAATTATAAAAAAGGCAATTGGCACATAATTCTTGTTTTTTATTCAATTAGTCAATTTTGATAAATTTAGGATGGTTATGGATACTTTACTATTAAATTGGAATGAGTAATAGGATACTAAGAGTTTGTGAGTCTAATAGTTTTTTTAGCCAATTTTGGATGTGCAACTTGCCACTCACGTATCTTACATGCTGGTCATTTGCTTATGAGATAACTAGTTTTTAGGGTGGTGATAAATGCAGTTTGCCAAATTTAGATAGGTAATAATAGATTTTTTTTTTGGTCAACTTTGTTTAAATTATTCCATCCATTCCATAATTTTAGTTATTTTTTTTTAATTTTTACACATATTACTAAATTATATTTATTATGATTATGGAACAAAAATTGTCACGCACTTTTCTATTGCATCCATCATAAATATAGAATGAATAATTAAAAATTATTCAAATTATAAAAATCATGATTAATAACATTAATATTTAAATTATAATTAATAAGATAAAATTGAATAAGAGTGTAATAGATCATTTATAAATTAATTATAATATAAAAAATAGATAATATTTTAGAACATACTAAATAGAAAAGATAGATAAAAATTATAAAATGAATGGAGGATATATCATGTCAAAAAAAAGAAAAAAAATGGAAAAATAACATAAATAAAAGTATTTAGTAGGGGTGAGAAAAAAATCGGTCGATACTTTTAATCGTAAACCGGTCCGAAACCGAATCAATAGACTGGTTAATAGTTAGTATTTTGAAAAAATTGATATTAATTGACTGATTAATGGTTTTGCCTCATGTAACCAGTTAACCGAACCGATAACCGAATTTTTAGTTAATTTATTAATTATTCAATATGTTCATATTTAATATTTAATATTATTTTTTGATTTATCAATTTTTTAATAATAAAAATAATAATATATTCGAAAAGTTATATAATATTAATATATTAACGAAAAGTTACATCTGTAACGAACTTTTATTTCCACGCACAAAAATTTTTTTACCTTTCAAACTTTTGAATATATATAATTAATTTCTAATTGTAATTAATTTAATAATTTTAACTATTTAATTAAAATATTTTATATTTAAATTATTAAAATTTAATATGATAAATAATATTCAATTAAAATGTGCAATGTTAGTTTTAATATTCTTATAAGTAGCATTTAACACTTGTAATTCGAATTAAATATATTTCGATTTAAAAAAAAAATTCGTTGTAAGTAATAATTAATATTTAATAAAATTAATAAATTACAATTTTTTCATTTATTTCATTTTTCTATCCTATGCATGCATATTGACATAATATTTTTAGTCTATATTTATAATTTGAATATTATATTAAATTATATTTGGTTTCTAATTTTTATTTTTAAGTATTTTGAATATTTTAACTTTTTTATAAATACATCTTATAATTATAGTGTTAACCGAAACAATATTGGTTAACCAATCCGAAAATTCGAAACCGATGGATTGATTAACCGATAGTAACGAACTGGTTAATTATTAATAATTTTTAAAAACTAATAGTTATTTTAAAAGACTGATTTTTTTAGTGGTGTATGGACGGGTTACTCACTCATAGTACTTAGTAGTTATTTTATTTATAACAATTTGTGAAAAACAATATTTTTAATTTTTTATTTAAAAGAAAAAAAAATGACAGAACGTAAATAAAACACGATCAACATTTTTTTTTTTTTATTTTCAATTCGACCAGCTAATTTTGAGCCACGCTTTCTCAGAAAAATCTGGAATTTAGCGGCTCTTTTTATTTATTCTCCCTCCCCCTCTCTCTCTCTCTCTCTCCGTAGACTTATTTATTCATAGACGCCTTGTCTTTGCCATTTTATTCCAAGAATCTTCTCTCCAATCCATTATTTATCTTTTGATTCTTTCTCCCTCTTTTCCTCTTCCTCTATTTGGTTTTTGCTTGTGTGACTTTGGATTCTCACAAACAATTAGGAGTTTACTAAATAGACATTAAAACACTTTTCTTATAATTAACAACACAATAATAATAATAATAATAATAATAATAATAATAATAATAATCATGTGTGTTAAGGATGCAGAGCAGGTTGAGCAAGAAACGGAGAAGTGGGATAATAAAGACTCTAGTTTTATGAGTTCTAGTGATGGGATCACTCTAGGCAACTCATTTCCTGTAAGATTTCATTTCTTCCTCTAAACATTTTGTTCAAATTTTTAATTTTTCCTCAATTTGTCTCTTGGTGATGAATATTCTTGGTCCGGTAGGTGTTTATTTTTATTTCATTTAAGTTGTTGATGATCTGCACTGCTGGTTGTTTCTTGTTCTTCTTTTTATATGGTGTTGAGGATAGGTTTTAGACTCTAGATGCTTGTGCAATTAAGAAAAGTTTGCTGGGTAATTCGTATGACTACCAAATGGGTCTGCAATAAGTAAACTTGAACTCTTTGTATCAACAAGTTTCGAACTTTTCTTTCGTTTCAATGTTTCTTTGTTCAATAATTTTTACTGCTTCTTTTGGTAATTTCTTTCTTTCCTTATTCTTTTTCTTTTTAATAATTTCTTATTGAAGGAGTTTCCGGGAAAAGAAAAGAAAAAGAAAAAGAAAAAGAAAAAGGATTTCTTGTTGAAGGAATTAATGGAATTTGAATTTTAATTCCTTCTCTCTATTTAGTTCTCCTTTTTGTCATAGCTGCAATGGAAAGTCTCGAAGATCCGAGAGTTTTCATGATCCATCTGTGGAAGTCAGTGGAATTTTCATGTAGTTTGTTGGCTTGATGCGAATATATTTCTGAGTATACCATCTCATGTTACATGATTGGGTGAAAGGCAAAATGGCAATGTGATGATGTGGGTGTTTGTTAGCAATCAATTGTTTGAGATGGATACGTCTTAAATACATGATTCTTTCATATTAGCAAGTACTTTGAATTGTTGATTCATCTCTAGAGATGACTTGGAACCAACAGTTCATTGTCTAATGAATTCTTTTCATCATAGTACTCTGATTATCAACTACATATTGGTTGAAATTTAAACCATTTAGGTTAAATGCTATTCTGTAATTTAGACTGTAAACTACATCTATCTTTCCCTATATTGCTTGTTTGAATTATGTATTATTATTTTAGTCTGTCACTCAACATCATTGTTGTGGCCTATTCAGCTAGAAAGCATTTCTGAGGATAGAGTGGCTGTGGAGAAGAAACAGATTCTGTTAACAAATTTTGTACCTGTCCTTCGGTCAGGGGAGTGGTCTGACATTGGTGGGCGGCCTCATATGGAGGACACACACGTTTGCATTAATGACTTGGCTAAGAAATTTGGTTATGATTTACTGCAGGAGGACTCTGTTGCTTTCTATGGGGTTAGTTTCCAGGCTCCTTTCCTTACTAGAATTTCTTTTTCGTCAGCAAGATTTTTAGTTTATCTTAACTAATTTGCACTTTGAAAATAAAGAGCTTTCGAGATAGATTACCTTTCTAGAACAGAGATTATTTCCTGATAAAGTTTTTGTCAGCTTTGCTTTGGTTCCTGTATTAAATGTCTGATGTTGTTTGTGATGATTGTTCAAATATTAACAATCCATATAACTCAAGAAAAAGAGAGCAAATGATGAAAAAAGAGGGGCCAGAGTTTATTGCAAAAGAGAGCAAAAAATGTTCAACCACAAAAGAATAATCACCAGGCCTATATAAAAGGCAAAACATAATAAAATAACATTAAAAAAAAATACTAAAATACCCTTATAATAATAACTCTAACACCCTCCCTCAAACTCACGATGCGGCAGCAATGAGCATCGAGAGTTTGCCTACTAGAAAATGAAAACGAGAAATAGAATGCGATTTAGTAAAAAAGTCAGCAATCTATAAAGAAGAAGAAACAAAAGGCAAAGTGATAGTGCCAAGCTTCAGATGGTGACGAGTAAAATGACAGTCGATCTCGATGTGCTTGGTGCGTTCATGAAAAACTGAGTTGTGAGCAATCTGGATGGCGCTTTAATTGTCACAATACATAGGAGTGGGTTGAGAATGACATACACCCATATCTGCAAGCAACCATCTCAACCAAACAATTTCTTTGGTAGTAGATGACATAGCGCGGTACTCTGCTTTAGTAGAAGATTGGGAGACAACAGTTTGGTTCTTACTCTTCCAAGAAATGAGAGAATCACCCAAAAAGGTACAAAAACTAGTAACAGACTTGCGATATGTGGGATCACGGCCATAATCAACATCAGAGTATGCACGCAGCTCCAAGGAAGAGGTGGAAGGAAACAAAAGGCTTAGAAAAATAGTACCCCGAAGATACCTCAAAATGCGAAGAACAGCTGCTCAGTGAACAGTAGTAGGAGAGGCAACAAATTGACTAACAATGTGAACAGCATATGCAATGTCGGGGCGAGTGATAGTGAGGTAAACCAAACTGCCAACAATAATGCGATACAAAGTAGGATCCTCCAAGGGAGTGCCATCAGAAGGAGAATACTGAACATTGAGCTCGGAAGGAGTGGCAACTATTTTCGTATCTGTAAGACGAGCACGCTCAATGATGTCAGTAGTGTATTTTGACTGAGAAAGGAGATAACCTTTTGGAGAGAAGGCAACTTCAATACCCAGAAAATACCGTAGAGGACCTAAATCCTTCATCTCAAATTGAGAAGCTAATTCAGACTTTAACATTGCAATTCCATTGAAATCATCACCAGTAATGATCATATCATCAACATATAGGGAAAAGAGAATACGACTTGCATTAGTACACTTAACAAAAAGAGCTGAATCATGATCACTAGAGAGAAACCCAAGAGAAGCAATAACATTGGAAAACTTCTCAAACCATGCTCAAGGAGCCTGTTTGAGACCGTAAAGAGCTTTCTTAAGCTTGCAAACTTCTCCAGGATTATGAGGAACACCAGGAGGAGGAACCATATAGACCTCTTCATGTAAATCACCATTCAAGAAAGCATTTTTAACATCCATCTGAGATATATTCCACTGATGAACAGATGCAACTGCTATAAGAGTACGGACTGTAGTAAATTTTGCAACAGGAGCAAAAGTTTCCTCAAAATCCATACCATACTGTTGAGAAAATCCCTTAGCCACCAATCTAGCCTTGTAGTGTTCAACAGATCCATCAGACTTTGTTTTGATTTTATATACCCAACGAGAACCAATTGTACGTTTATCAGAAGGTAAAGGTACCAAGTCCCAAGTATCTGTCTTTTGCAAAGCTAAAAGTTCCTTATGCATAGCACGCAGCCAAAGGGGGTTAGTAACTGCCTCTTTATAGGACAGGCTCAGAGAGACAATGAATAGAAGCTAAAAATGAAGTGAAAGGAGTAGAATAAGACGAATAAACAAAATGCGGTAGTTTAGCAGACTTACGAGTGCACTGAGGATAACGAGGAGGATCCACAATATCAGGAGGATCATGAACAACTGTAGGCGGAGGTGTATCAGAAATTCAAGGCTGCGAAGTACCAGTATCATTAACTCGAGACCTACGAGAAGAATGAAGTGGAAAAGGGATTATAGGAGCAGTAGAAGATTCAGACTCTACAATTTGAGGAACTTGAGGAGAGGAGGTACTTGTATACTCAGAGAAAGGATCAATGTGAATAAGATCCGATTTGGTCAAGTTGTGAGTAGTGCCAGGAATAGAAAAGAAAGGTATATGCTCAAGAAAAACAACATGACGAGATACATACAATTTTTGAGAAGAATGATCAAAACAACGGTATTCTTTTTGACCTTCACCATAACCAAGAAATACACAAAGTGCAGAGCGTGACGATAGTTTTGTACGCTCTACACTAGGACGAAGAACAAAGCAAGTAGAACCAAACACTCTCAAGGGAGAATAATCAGGAATATGTCCATAGAGTTTTTCAAAAGGAGACAAACCTGAAATGATAGAAGACAGAATCTTATTAATTAGGTTGATCGCAGTAAGAACTGCCTCCCCCCAAAATTGACTAGGAATAGAAGATGACAGCAAAAGAGAACGAGCGGTTTCAACAATGCGCCTATGCTTTCTTTCAGCAATACCATTTTGTTCAGGGGTATCTGTACAAGAAGTTTGATACACAGTTCCATCTAAAGCAAACAAATCACAGAATTTATTTGAAGTATATTCACCACCCTGATCACGTCTAAAACATTTAATAACAGCAGCATGTTGAGTTTTTACATGAGCTCGAAAACGATTGTAAATGTCAAAGTAATCAGAACGACATTTCATAAGAAAAACCCAACAAAAACGAGTGTGATCATCAACAAAAAAAACATAATATCGAGACCCTCCTTTTGTAGCAACAGGAGAGGGTCCCCACACATCGGAATGAACTAAGTCGAAAGATGCAATAGAACAAGAGATACTTTTATTGAAAGGTAAAGCAGAAAATTTTGCAAGTTTACAGCCACTACAATCAGAAATATCATGAGCTTGCAAATTTCCTAAGGTTCCCGTAGAAGCTAAGAATCTTAAACGGGAAGCTGAAACATGACCAAGGCGTGAGTGCTACAATTAAAAGCTAGACGATGAAGGAGACAAATGAAAAGAAGACAAATCAACACTAGGAGCTGCAAATACTGGTAATTTCAGCTCATCCAAAACATATAAACCCCCCCCGCCTACGGCCGGTCCTAATCGGCTTCTGAGATTGCGGATCCTGCACATGACAAGAAGTGAAGAAAAAGTCACTAAGTAACCAGAATCACACAATTGACCAACAGATACAAGGTTTAGTGAAAGTTTAGGAATATGGTAAACATTAGGAAGCGATAAATGAGGATTGACAATAGAATCAACACCTGCTAATGGCATGGGAGTACCATCAGCAGTCATGACAGGCACAGATGATGCAGGACACAAAGAAACAAAAGCTTTCGAATGTAGAGACATATGGTGCGAAGCTCCAGAATCTAAAATCCATGTAGAGGGGGTCATACCTGAAGTGCTAATGGAGGGTTGACCTACCGAAGAAGAGGCAGACATGGCATGTGGCTGCATGGTAAGAAACTTTTGAAACTATTCTGAGTGGGCAGCAAGTGCAGGGTTGGAGGATGAGGCCCCAAAATCATACGAGTCGGATGGAGGTATAGTAGCAGCAGCATTAAACTGTGGAGGACGGTATGGACGATATTGTGATTAATTGCCAAAATGCGGTTGATTACCATAATGAGGCGATTGATTACTAAATTGTTGCTGGTTACCATGATGAGGAGGAGGTCTGGATTGGTGTCTTTGTTGCTAAGGTGCACGATTCAATAGCTTAGGACATTGAGCCTTCCAATGACCCTTTTGTTTGCAAAAACTGCATTCATCAACCCCAACCTTTGTATGAGGTTTATTCTCTTGGTGAGTAAAAGGTCTAGGGGGAACTGCCAAAACAGAAGGTCCGGGCCCTGGAAGAATGCCTTTTCCTGCTCGAGACTTAAGACGAATCTCATCTGCTAACAACTCACTTACTACTGAATCAACCAAAAGAAGTGGAATGCGATGCAAAATAGAGCCACGAAGTCTTTCAAAGTCATCACGAAGAGCCATTAAGAATTGAACCAATCGTTGTTCCTCCCTACGAGCATTATAGAGTGCAAAAGCTCGTAGCTCTGCAGATTCGATAAGAGCCAATTGATCCCAATGATCTGTCATAACTGAATAGAACTCTTGAATACTCATATCTTTCTGTTTAAGAGCTCTAATATCTGATTCCAACTGATATTGTTTTGCAAAATTAGACTGTGTATACAGTCTTGCAAGATGGTCCCACACTTCCTTCACTGTCTCATACTTGGCTAATTGGGTACCTATTGAGTGCTCTACAGAATTGTTTATCCAAGTGATAATTTTTGAATTATCCACTTCCCAATTTTCTAACAGAGTTGCATAATCAGTCTTATCACTTGTGGGTTTAACCACAATTCCAAAAACATAACACCATATCTTTTTACCTTTCAGAAAATTTTTCATTACATAGCTCCAATACGAATAATTTTTTCCATCTAAGCTCACGCTAATGGATTGAAGGGAATCATCTCTATTTGCAAAAACAAAACAAACCTCCAAAAGCTAACACAAACAAAAATTCCCAAATTTTACAATCTGATGAAACCCTAAAATTCCAAATTTTACAATCTGACAAATTGCATAATGAACACAAATATCACATACCAGTTGTTGCAATCGATACTCTAACCTTGCCAAGACTGAGCCAGCTGCCGAAACTCATCTCCATAAACCATGGCTCTGATACCATGATGATTGTTCAAATATTAACAATCCATATAACTCAAGAAAAAGAGAGCAAATGACGAAAAAAGAGGGGCTAGAGTATATTGCAAAAGAGAGCAAAAAATGTTCAACCACAAAAGAACAATCACCAGGCCTATATAAAAGGCAAAACATAATAAAATAACATTAAAAAGGAAAATACTAAAATACCCATATAATAATAACTCTAACAGTTTGGAGCATAAACTTTTAATGTTCTAAGTTTATCTCCATTTTGTGCATTGATCAAAAGTGAATATCAATTTAAGTTAAGATTATGCAGCTCCTGGAGTTTCCTTGCTTTATATGTAAACATGTACTTCACGTTCCTAATTCCTTGCTCATTATTGCTCAGAAAAGTTACAAGTCCAAAATATGGAATATTTGTTATAGAAATATCACTTGTATCGATAAGATTAGCAAAATGGATTTTGTCGCCTTAATAGAAATCTGAGAATTAAAAGTCTTCATTATTTCGTTACGAGTTAAAATATCAGCTGAAAAGTGGTGTTCATTATTATCTATTCCAACACAGCTTGTTAAAAGTTTGACATTAGAGGGCTTTCTCTTTGTAGGAAAGCTATTACAAATGTGGCATGATTTGTTCTTATTGTTTAGAGCTTCGGCATCTTGTCTACATCTGTAAGTATCAGATAACTCAGTTTGAAAAATTAGAAATAAGAGTAACTTCATTTTTCTATTTATGATTGCTGAAACTGGTTTCTCTAATGGATGGCTCTAGCATACACCTAAGCCCTTACGGTAGGCCTTCAGTTAGTTGGCCTAACAGGAAAGTAAACTGTTGGCCCCCCAGTGGTTGTTAATTACCATGAAGTGTGGGGAATTTTGGTTCTGTTAGATTCAAAATTCCAGTTGTGATTGCATTGCATAAAATATCACATAGACAGACACACAGACAATATATATAGGCTTTAATGATACATATTTTTATTCTTAATTTTACAACAGAATAATGATGCTTTGAAAAAACAGGTATTTGATGGCCATGGAGGAAAGAGTGCAGCACAGTTCGTATGCGACCGCTTACCAAGGGTGATTGTTGAGGATGCAGATTTCCCTGTAGAACTTGAGAAAGTGGTTACAAGATCATTCATTGAGACTGATGCTGCTTTTGCACAGACATGTTCCCTTGAGTCTACACCCTCTTCTGGCACAACTGCACTCACAGCAATGATATTTGGGAGGCAAGTACCTCTCATCTTTACTGGTGGTTAGCTATCATTTTGCTTTGGTTCATTGAGGATCCCTGTGGATCAACCCATCCCTTGTCTCTTTGTTACTTTAAATAGGATGTTGTGGCCTTTCCCAACACAAGTGTGAGCCCTAAATGAGATGTGACCATTAAGTTAAAATGATATATATGTTCTATCCATGGTTACTAAATTTATATTTTAATAATGACTTGATCATATTGACTTTTATAATATTACAACTGAAATTACTTTGGTCAGAAAATCATGAATCCAGCAGTGGAATGCAAAATATTCCAAAAAATATCACATGGAATCTTTCAAGGCATGCCATGTGAATGTTTTAAATTAACGTGGCTTGTCGGCTTAACGTTCCGGTGCTGAATTTATTATTTTTCAGCTAAAAGTGATTTTAGTTGTAATATGTCATAAGTTAGAGATATTTTTGTGGGATTTTTTTTTAATGAATCGTTATTAAAGTACAAATTCATTGACTATTGATGAAAGTAACCTAGACCTTCATTTGTAGGTTTTATTTTGTCGCTGAATAAGCTGTAGTCATAGAAATGTAGATAAATTGGGGGAGGATAGAGATGTTAATGAGCAACATATTGGTGGTGCTTTAGCTTGATATTATTGAAGAGTGAAAAATGAAATATAACAGCAAAAGTGTTGGCTGCCATGTTTACTTAAAAATTATTGTGAACAGGTCTTTGCTTGTGGCAAATGCTGGAGACTGTCGGGCAGTGTTGTCACGACGTGGAACAGCTATAGAAATGTCAAAGGATCATAGGCCTTGCTGTGTCAGGGAAAGGACCCGAATCGAGTCCCTGGGAGGATATGTAGAAGATGGTTATCTCAATGGTCAGTTAGGCGTTACCCGTGCCTTAGGCGATTGGCACCTTGAAGGGATGAAGGTGAAGGGCAAATTGGGTGGCCCCTTAACTGCTGAACCAGAACTCAAATTGATCACATTAACTAAGGAGGATGAATTTTTGATAATTGGAAGTGATGGTATATGGGATGTCTTCACCAGCCAAAATTCAGTGGCTTTTGCTCGGAGACGGCTTCAAGAGAACAATGACGTGAAGTTATGTTGCAAAGAAATGGTGGAGGAAGCGATAAAACGTGGCGCAACCGACAATTTGACAGTGGTGGTGATAAGTTTTCACTTGGAGCCGCCTCAGCAAGCCCCGGTGGAGAGGGCAAAAGTTAGGCGGAGCATTTCTGCTGAAGGACTTGAGAGTCTCAAATGTCTGTTACAAGGATGATGCTTACTGTAGAGTAGAACAAGCTCAATAATAGCTGCAGGGGCTGTTACTCTTTTCAGAGTTTTTTCTCAGTATATAAATTTGTGGGAAATATAAACTATTGTTGGTCATTCAGTTTTCAAGCAAATGAAAATATAGATTATACAAAATCAAAGGTCGGGTAAATTGATGTCATAGTTAATGACATTGTACAGTCTTTCCTTTTTCCCCAAACTTATCTATTTGCGCTAACAGAAATATTGTTTGACAGCAGAACTTGCATATATTCCATTCTCTAGTGGTGTACAAGTAGGGGTGCAGAAAACCGAAATGAAAATCTAATCGAGCTGAGAGAATTTGGTCTATTTGATTTAGTTTTTTCGGTTTTCAATTTGTTTAGTTTGGTTTTTGTTGATGAATTCGGTTTATTTAATTTAGTCAGATTTTTATTGTGTGATAATCCAAATAACCGAACTGATAATATTTTTTCAAAACTATGTGGTTTTGATATATATATATATATATATATATATATATATATATATATTCACTCTTTTTTTTATGTGTCAGTAAAATTTAAATTTTATTTATCTGTCATTTTTATATTTTTAATGTAATTTAATTATGAAGAAGGATACAAAGATTTATGGTTTCACTTCTTGAATCGCGATGGAAAAATTGGCATCGACGATAAAGTAGAGAAAATGCAGATCTGAAGAAATTGTATTTGTTTTATGTTTGGTTTATTAGAAAATACATATATCTTGTGTATGTGTTTGGTTGCCGCGAAAACATGTGTTTGGTTGGTGAGAAATTAATAACATCAGTTTCATTGCATTTTTTTTTTAATTATTTTTCTTCTTTATAATTAAGTTGTGAATATTTTTTTTGATAAAAAAAAAGGTGAGCAAAACTCATAATAAAAAAAAGGCTAATGCAGAAGTGGCAATAATATTACCATTTATTCACATACATCCAATCCATCCAAAACATGCAGTACTGGAAATATTCCAGCATATTTTTATATCTTCTTTATTTGAATTGATCCTGAATGCTTTTAATTTGAACTAAATGAATTAATAGGGAAATTGGTCCAAACAATGATATATATATAAAAAAGAAAAAAAAGAAATCAAAAACCGAAATAACCGATCGAAATGTTGTTTGGTTGGTTTGTTCGATTCTTATAGTAATTTTGATGGGTTCAGTTTGATTGATTTTTTGATTGAATCGACTAAATGCTCAATGCTCAGTTTTATGTACAAGAATTTAGGGCTTGCGTCATTTCATAGTAGGCAAAATCTATTTTTAGGTCCTTGAATTTTTAAAATTTTTTACACTTGACCGCTTTATAAAAAAACTATTAATTAGATCTCTATATTTTAATATGATATAATATGCAGTATCTCATTAATGAGATTAATGCTCATGTTTTTCAATTACTGTTAAAAAATGCTTCATTTATTTGTAAAATGACTCAATGTGAAAAATTGTAAAATTTAGTGATCAAATGTGAAAAACTTTTCTTTCAAAAAAAATGTGAACAATTTTAAAAGTTTAGCGATCTAATAAAGAATTGGTTTTACCGGCATGATGCGCTACTAATGGTAATTGAAATGTATGCAGTAAAGTGCTGTTTATGAGTAACTGCATATTACCTCATATCAAAATATAGGCTTGATATATAGTTTGACACTTCAAATTGCGCCAAATTGTCAAGCTGCCCCCTGTACTTGTAATTGTCCCAATTAAATATCAGAAGTTGTAAAAATCACTAGTTATCAACACAAAATACATATGAAATGAATTTCATTTAGCATGTGTCTTACAGCCACGCTTACCTGGATTCAGCCTCTAAAATGACCAATTAGAAAATGACACATGATAGAAAAAATAAATGCCTCTCTTAGTCTCTCTTTCACACTGATTTCTCTCTATCTTTTACATCCAAAATCCCATAGCTCACCTCTCATTCCAAAAAACACTTAGATATTTTTTCACTTATGCTTTGTTTAGATAGATGGAATTGAGAGTAGAATAAGTGAAACATAATCTACTTTATTTTGTTTGGACAAAAATAATGGATGGAAATTAGAGTAATAAAGGATGAAATAGAGTAACTTTTATTTCTCTCCAAAATGGAGAGAAAATAAAGTAAATAGACTAAAATTTTAATTTTTATCCTTTAATTAGAGGAGAGTAAATCAAATTTCTTCTGTATTTTAGTGAGAATGCCAAATAATAGAGAGTAAAAGAGGGTAAATTTCATTTATCTCATCATTAAAGTAAATTTTATTTTCCTCCTCACTTACTTTCATCCAAACAGAGGCTTAATGAATCGAAATCAAATAAAAGCCAAAATCTGGTTTTGGCCATAAGGAGGGGAAGATTTTGAGTTTTAAAATTTTGAACCAAAATTGGACTCCATAATACAGAGATTTCATTTTATTACTGTAACACCCTTACTTCTATGTAGTCAACCACATCCTGAAGAGGTGAGTTACCACGACAGGTAAGGGTTGCTACACAAAGACAAAGCATGCACATCATACAAGCGATAACTCAATCACAAACTTATAATAAAATCGAGGTTATAACATTCTTTCTAAAGTAGTTGCATCATCCATGCATACAACCATATACAAAAATATATACATCACTTTATTGTACAAAATTACAAGTCTTTACATATATATAAGTGTCCAAGTATTACATATTACATCTTTTTAATACAATTCAAAAGATTACAATAAGAGATTACAAAACCAAACCTTAAGGACCCATACAAAAGCTCGTCATATTGTGTTGGTTTTTGAGGCTGCGGATTCGTCATTCCAGAATCTCCTACTTCTATACCTGCATGGATGAAATACACGTGCTAAATGCAATGGCTTAGTAGGGAAGATATGCAATGGACAACCACTCACAGTGGTCGTCAATGCAAATCACATACATATGCGACATGTATACATAATATCATAACTCATCACATACAGAAAAACAAATAAAGCAGAAAATATCACGAGTTCATATAAATGTTCCATATATCAAATTTTACGCATCAACTCATTCATTCGTAGAGTTTCATTTCTTACTTATGCACATAATTATGCCTGCATATTCAATATGGTGGATAACGGGTGAGAACACATAGGTACCTGCAGGTACAAAAATTATTTTCTTTTTCTTTTTAAAAAATGCATAGGGGTTTTAAGCAAGATCAAACACATAGGGATTCAAAAGAATTCAAACGCATAGGGACTTGATCGGAGTCTAGAATGCATAGGGATCTGATCAGAATCCAAAAAACACATAGGCTACAGCAACAAAATCCTATAGGCATGCCTATCTATCCACAACTGGACTATTGTAGGCTAATTACACATTAGTCATTTATTCACATAACAAAGCAATACACATTCAGCACTAATAGAAATTATTATCTCAACCATTGATGTAATTCAGATATATCTCATATGAAACTTTACATTTTAGATATCATTTATAATGTATCAGTCATATTATTGCATGATTATGACAATACTTGGCTCAAATAAAGGCAATTATTTCACAAATCAAACCTAGAAAATAGAGGTTACACAGCGGTCATGAAAATCCTACCCGCCATGTAAAAAGTTGAAAACTGAACTTTACCAAATAGAAGGCATTTACATGGTGGTAAGAACAATCCCGACTGCCATGTAAAACATGCTAAACGGAGGTAAGAATTAACCTGACCACCGTGTGAAATGCTGAAGTCTGGAACCTAGCAAACATAATGCATTTACACGGCGGTAAGAATAATCCTGACCACCGTGTAAAATGCAGGAATTCCAGAATGCCAAACAGAATGCAATCACAAGGCGGTAAAAGAAATCCTGACCGTCGTGTAAAAAAATAAATTTTCAGAATGTTAGGCAGAATGCATCTACACGGCAGTAAGGGAATTCCTACCTGCCGTGTAGGATGTCACACAGTGGGCAAGGAAACATTACCACCGTGTGATCTACTGGACAAACCAAATTCATCAACCAAAATAGGATTACACGGCGGTATGGAATTTCCTAAACGTAGTGTGAATCAATAAAAATCTACTTTAACATTAGAACACAACTGTGTTTTTTCGTGGCACAGCTATACTCTTCTGGAAAAACACATTCATGCTTTGTTTCCCCCTTTCTAACCCACTTCACATACCACAACTCCAAATTACCAATCAAAACACAATTAATTCAGTTCTATCAACCTCAACATCTAAATATAAACATCCTAACACATCAATTCATCAATTTACATAATTTTCATGCAAAATCGCAAATTCGCAAACCCTATCTTCCTTTGCTCCTAATTGCTCAATTGGCTGCACTTCCACTAGCTTTCTCCTTTCTTTTGGCTTTTCTTGTTTTCTCCACTACAAATCAAACCAAAAACTCAGAACTTAACTCAAAGCCACACTTAAATCCATCTCACTTGAAGAAGAAGAAGAAGAAGAAGAAGAAGAAGAAGAAGAAGAAGAAGAAGAAGAACTATTCACTTACCTTCATAACCTTGAATTCACTTAACCAATTGAGAACAACAAATGGATTTGGGGTGGTGTGACGTGCGCCGAACCCCGTAGGATGCCCCGAAGGCCCACTCTTAGGGCTTTCGAGAGAGGTTCATGAAAACTTGTAAGGTATTTACAAGTGTGTCTATTTTGGGTAACCAGCAGGTTTCTTGGAGTCGCCACCCAATAGAATATTGGGACAGGTCATCTAGCCTCGGTGAGCCTAAGACGGCGCATAATATCCATTTTGGGCAAGCCAAAGGGATCTTGGAGATATCATCCCAATAGAACACTGGAATGACCCTCTAACCCTGTGGAGCCTAGGATTGTAAATTTAAGTGTTTTGGTGGGACAGAAGAGGTGTCTTGGAGATCCCATTCCAATGAAACATCAGAATGGTCCTCTCACCTCGTTGAGCCCAAAGACCAGAGATGGTTCGGGACTTCTCATTTATTCGTACCTTGGTTATTTTATAATTAAGTTTTGAATTTATGTTTTCATCCCTTTCCTTATACATCTCGATGCAATAATTAGAGCTCAAGTTTGATTATTCAAGGAAAGCGATAAATAAAAGGGTAAATAAAATAAAGTACATGAAAATAAAATACAACAAAACTAGGGGCGGCATACAAGCCCCATTATAAATAAAGTACAAACCATACATAAATCGGGATATTCATTAATGATGAGGATATTGGTCCTCGCATGCATATTTATTATAAAACAATTTTTATGTGATGATTTTGGGATGGAAAAAATTGAGACATTGGTCCCATTTTTATTTAGGAAAAATACCAATTTAATTAATAAAAAATGTTTGTGATTTTCTTTCTAACGGATCTAAATAAACAATTTTACAAGAAAATTATATGACAAAAATAAAAAAAAACCAAATAAATAAAATATTACAAATAAACAAAATAAACATATAATCCAAACGAACCATTCTGGATCCCCCGTGTGCTCGCAAAAAAAATGCCCAAGCAAAAAATGAGTTTTGACATAAAAACAAAACATAAACAAAATAATATTAGTAATTAAAACAATTAAATCAATAATAAAAGATAAAATGGAATAAAATAAGATAAAATAGCATGATATCAAAATGACAATTGAATTAATATGTTAACAATTAAAATAAATGTGCAAAATGCATATTTGTGACAAATTAAATAAATGACGTGATTAGAATAAAATATAACATGTTAATGAATTAATACATGAAAATTATGAACATGATGAAAAATAATGAAAATAAACAATAAATTGAATAAACAATAAATATAACATGTAACAATGATAAAAGATAATTAATAAAAGAATGATAAAAATAATTAAAATAATGACATGATTAATTACTATTATTACAATTAACATAAACCATTTATATGGCAAAAAGATTAATCAAAATTAATTAATTAATTACATGCTGAAAAATAATGATGAATCAAAATAAAATAAATTATTTACATGTTAGGAATTAATAGGGAATCAAAATTTACATGAATAAAAAAACAAAATCATATATAAACATATTAAATAAAACAAACATAATAATAATAGAATAAACAAACAAATGGAATCAATAAGTAAATTAATGAAAACAATAAAATATACATGAATAAATTAAATATAAACAAAATAAAAGAAAATAAAAATCAAGCCCAGAATATTTACCCTCAGAGTCGGATTCGATGAAGGTAAAAGATGATTTGATTTCCTTTGTTTGTGACTTTCAAAAATTTAGAGTTGAATATGATAAATATTGGAATTTTATTCTAATAAAAATAGGCTTGAAAAAAATAATTTAGCAACAAAATTAATGGTTTTTGTTTATAGAGAAAACAAAAGAATTAACCTGAATGCTTAAGAATAAAAAAATTGATTTTGAAAATGAAAATTAATCTCTTATGTTTATGGAGAAAACAAAGAAATTAATTTGGAATAATCAAGAATTGAAAATCAATTTTTCAATCTCCATTAATCCTTGTTAATTGAAAGAAGAAATCTGAAATTTTTGGAAGAAAAATCAAAGGAGAAGAGATGAAATTCTGGTGAAAAGAATAATTATGGAGGCTCCTCCTTTAGGTTTTCATCCTAAAGTATTTATAGGATGAAAAAATGATGCCCTAATTCAATTAAAGAAAAGAATTTTATTTTAATACAAATTCCTCTATTTTTAATGATAAAATCAAGATTTATTAATTGATTACTTAAAAAAATGTTTTAGAATTTAATTTGGATTCAAAACCTTCATTTAGGGTGAAAAAATGCGTTTTTGGGGTGAAAGAATCAGAAAAAAGGGTTAAAAAACGGAAAAGGGCTGTTTAAGACACATTAGCGATGGCCAGGAAAGGACGGATGCCCGTCGCTCTGTAGCACCGCCTGCCGTCGCCCCCGTTGGAAGGGCGCCGGCGGGCGCGCTACCCGACGCTCACTCACGACACGGCAGACATACATACATGCACTAAGCGGAATCATTGACAAACAATAATAATAGAAAATCATGTATCAAATATAATCAAAATATAGTTATATACAAAATCCAAAAGATTACATCTTAAATCCTTTACAAAAATAATATGTATAAAAAAAGAATAATACAGGAGGAGACAAAAATAAAAAATTCTACTCTTATGTGGCCAGCCTGCAAATGCGCGACTCGAACGGACCCACAAACCTGTCACCTACACGGGTAAACAGCCCGTGCTAAGCGATAACGCTTAGCGGAGAGAAAACAGAACAACAAAACACTATACAATAAATCGTGCATTAAAAACATACATGTAAACATGCATCAACATACAGAATTCACTAAATATTAGAGGACGGAGATATATAAATCAAAAGTCACTATGTGAAATCAGAATAAATGATAGGAAACACTAAACAATTTCACTGACTAGAATCACATAATATTTACAACACTTCACTAGACAAATATCGGACACTATAAACAACAGCCTGCATTTCACTGGTGGAGGATACAGGAACACTACACGGGAGACCAAAGCCTCAAAATAGTTTTTATACCAGAAGGTAGCGCGGGAGACCGGAGTCTCAAAACATTTTATCACTACACGGAGATTGACCATCTCGGAGGTCGACCGTAAGACCCACATGTGGCCAAAACTGCAGCTGCACTCACTAACCCTTCTTAATCATGCTTAATTATCCACTACCTTGACACTTTAGGTTTGACAACTCACTCTCAATCACAATACTATAGAATCAAAGCAAGTCTTGAATCAAAACCCAAACATCATATTTATTCACTACTGCGACACTAGTATAATAATGTTAACAAGACATAAACACAAACATGTACCATGCAATAGTGAGAAACCGTGCAAAGTGGGGCAAAATATCACATACAGGAAACAGGGCAAGTAGGAAGGGCCTCTGTTGCGATCGCGACATGTGTCGCGCTTGCGACAGAGTACGGGGTACTTCATCGCGGGCTCGCGACAAAGCACGCTCGGCAGACTTACACAAAACCGAGCTCTGTCGTGCTCGCGACAGAGTCCGGCTGCTTCCTCCTCGCGTGCATGTTCAGCAGCATGCTCACGTGGAGGACTCGGGCTACCGAGCTCCCTATCGAGCTCACGACATACGTCGCGATCACGATAGAGGGCTCTACAACAACAAGAGACCATTCCGCACTTTGTCGCGCTCGCGACAGAGCCCAGAATTGCCCAAAATCTGCATTTTTTCCAACTCTCCTACAGACTCAACCTCCAAAACCACACATTCAATCATGCACAAACACTTACCTCAGAGCTCCCATGCATACAAAACATTCTCATTATTCATATACACTTAACTTTACACTAACTAGAACAAGAAATCACAATTAATCATCAAGAACACACCAAGCATACTTTACCCGAATACAACTATTTCACTACAACTAACATGCAAATCACTACAATTTGAGTCAAACCAAACCATCAATTCACGCAATCAAATATATGAATTTACACAGAATATAACATTCAAGAACATCAAGGAACCAAGGCATAATACACAACAATCCAAGATGACAACAAGGGCAAAACACTCCCAAATCACATTCAAATTAGAGCTCCCAAACCTGAAATGAAGCTTCAATCCTTAACTCTTCAAGACACCACTTTATCCTTGCCTTTGCTCTTTCTTCTATCCTCCAATTCTTGCACAAACCCAGCCACAACACTTAAGTCAAGCCATACAATCACTCTTCAAAACCAAAAATTTAAAGAACAAGAAGGAGATGAAGAAATCCAACTCAAACCCAATCACTTACCTTATCAAAACCCAGCTCAAACCTTCAAAATTCCCACTCAAAACTCAAGGAAAACACAAGAGAGAGGAAATGAGAGCAGAAAATGGAAGCAAGAGAGAGAGAGAGAGAGGGAACGGGAAATTGAAAAATAAGGGAGGAGGGGCAGCTTCCACGGGAAGCTTCAATAAAAACTGCCCTCCCTTGTCTCTCTCCTCCTTTTCCATTCAATGCTCACCTACCCATACCACATGGCAAGATCCTAATGGCCCAACAAAACCCACTTTGACTACAACCCAAGGCACCAAACACACAAACCACACAATAAAATCTCTTAACTCACTTAAATCCTTTTACCATACACTACAAGCACACCCTATAATTCCTCCACTTAACACACTTAATTAAATTTTCTTGCAATTAAGTCCTTATTATCCAAATTTTCTCTTGTTCATATTACTGAAATACTCTTAAATTCCTGACTTATCACGCAAATTCTGACTAGTCCCTTTTCGGGTTGTTACAATCACTCCTCCTTAAAGAAATTTCGTCCTCGAAATTTCCCTGCTATCTGCAAATCCAAAAACCCAAAACAAACCGAACTTAACAAAAGCTAATAACACAACTTATCGGAAGGTCCTGCTCGATCCGCTGCATCCTCTCCAAGCATTGCATACACTCGCGGACGCACATGCACTTCTTCAGTTGGTGGCTTTTGCACTGTCTCTGACGGTGCCTATAAAGGTCATGCACTGCCTCTTCCACTTTGATTCCCTCTTTATCTTTGACCACTCGCTTTACTCTAGGGTCTATCCTGAAGCTCTCGTCGATCCGGAAAGTTGGCTACCATATGCTCTTGGCTTCCACATCTGAAGCACGCTCCAGAAATCCTTCTACACTCGCCCCAATGACGCTTATGACAATGCTCGCACTCCGGGATCACACTTCCCTTGCTAGAGGGTGGTGCTACACTCCCAACTTTTGAACGTACTGGAACTGAACCCTTCACACCTTGGCCACTCGAAACTCCTCTCGACTTCTTACCACTTCCATGTCCACTATCCGGCGCTTTTCTCTTGTGCTCAATTCTTTGCTTGATCAACTCAGATTCTTCCCCGCCACTAGCTAATAATAACCCACTTGTTGCATAACCACCATAGCCGACAACGGTCCCCTAAACACCTCTATTAATCCCTCCTGAAAGTGCCCACATCTAAACTCATCCGTCAACAATGGCTCGGGCAGATACTTGCTCAACCGGCTAAACTCCTTCTCATACTCACTCACTGTCATACCCCTCTACTTTAGACTGATGAACTCTCTCCACTTGTGTAACACCCCGTGCCGTCGCCCCCGTTGGAAGGGCGCCGGCGGGCGCGCTACCCGACGCTCACTCACAACACGGTAAACATACATACATGCACTAAGCGAAAGCATTCACAAACAATAATAATAGAAAATCATGTATCAAATATAATCAAAATATAGTTATATACAAAATCTAAAAGATTACATCTTAACTCCTTTACAAAAATAATACGTATACAAAAAGAATAATACAGGAGGAGACAAAAATAAAAAACTCTACTCCTATGTGGCCAGCCTGCAGATGCACGACTCGAACGAACCCATAAACCTATCACCTACACGGGTAAATAGCCTGTGCTAAGCGATAACGCTTAGTGGGGAGGAAACAGAACAACAAAGCACTATACAATAAATCGTGCATTAAAAATATACATGTAAACATGCATCAACATACAAAATTCACTAAATATTAGAGGACGGAGATATATAAATCAAAAGTCACTATGTGAAATCAGAATAAATGATAGGAAACACTAAACAATTTCACTAACTAGAATCACATAATATTTACAACACTTCACTAGACAAATACCGGACACTATAAACAACAGCCTGAATTTCACTGGTGGAGGATACGAGAACACTACACGGGAGACCGAAGCCTCAAAATAGTTTTTATACCCAAAGGTAACGTGGGAGATCGGAGTCTCAAAACATTTTATCACTACACGGAGATTGACCATCTCGGAGGTCGACCGCAAGACCCACACGGGGCCAAAACTGCAGCTGCACTCACTAACCCTTCTTAAGCATGCTTAATTATCCACTACCTTGACACTTCAAGCTCGACAACTCACTCACAATTATAGTACTTTAAAATTAATCTAAGTATACAAATCAAAACACTAACACTTAATGCTCACTATATAAAACACTAGAACAATATATCGTTGAGGCATAAGCAAAACCGTGCACCATGAAATAGTGAGAAACCGTGCAAAGTGGGGCAAACGAATCACTTTGGAAAATAGGGCAGGCAGGAAGGGTCTCTGTCGCGAATCGCGATAGAGTACGAGGTACTTCATTGCGGGCTCGCGCTAGAAGGCGTGCTCACGACGAAGCACGCTCGGCAGACTTACACAAAATCGAGCTCTATCGCGCTCGCGACAGAGTCCGGCTGCTTCCTCCTCGCATGCACGCTCAGCAGCATGCTCACGTGGAGGACTCGGGCTACCGAGCTTCATGTCACGCTCATAGTCGTATATCACGATCGCGACAGAGGGCTCCACGGTAATAAGGGGCCAATCCGCACTCTGTCGCGCTCGCGACAATGTCGCGATAATGACAGAGCCCAGATTTGCCCAGAATCCGCACTTCCAGCTCTTCTACACACTCAACCCCCAAAACCACTCATTCAATCATGCACATACACTTACCTTAGTGCTCCCATGCATACAAAACATGCTCATTATTCATATACTCTTAACTTTACACTAACTTGAACAAGAAATCACAATTAATCATCAAGAACACACAAAGCATACTACACCCTAATACAACTATTTCACTACAACTAACATGTAAATCACTACAATTAAATCATGCTAAACCAGCACTCTAATTAAACACACACATGCATTTACATATATATTAACACTCAAGATCATTAATAACATACAACCACAAGATACATAAGATCCAAGGAGAAATTAGGGGAAAACACTCCCAAACTTAAAACACCACAACAAGGCTCCCTAACTTGGAAACTTGTTGCTCAAAACCTCAATCTTCAAGAACCCACTCTTTCTAGCCTTAGCTCACCTTCAAATCATCCAAATCTCGCACTAATAAACCCAAGAATCACTAAACCAAAACCCTAACTTACTCAAATCAAGAGCAAAACCAGAAGTAGAAGAAGATCAACTTCAAAATAACTAAAATCAAACACTTACCTCTTCAATCTCAGCTCTAGATCTCTAAAACCCACTCAAATCTTGAAGAAATCACCCAAGGGAAGAATGGAGAGCAGAAAATGAAGAAAGGGAGAGAAGAGAGAACGGGAAAGAGTGAAGGAGGAGGGGAAGAGCAGCTTCCACGGGAAGCTTCCCCAATTTCTTACCTCCCTTCCCTCTCTCTTCCTTTTTCATTAATTGCCACCACCTAACAAGCCACTTGTCACCATCCTACGAACCCAAGTGTCACAATCTTGTCCATTCACTTCCTAAGCACCATATACCCCACACACACTAGATAACTTCCATAATAAACATATAATCCTTGGTACAATACACACGTTCCACTAAATAATTCCTCACTTAACATCTTGTTAATTTAATTTCTTCAATTAAGTCCTTAATAAATCCAATTCACATGCACTAATTACCGAAATACCCTTAATTTTTCGACTAAGCTCGCGAATTCCAACTAGGCCCTATTTGGGTTGTTACAATCTCTCCCCCTTAAGAAATTTCATCCTCGAAATTTCCCAACTAACCACTAGTACAGGTAGGTCCTTAAACAAAACTCCAAATTGCTATCGCTCTTGCCATTCAATTCTCAAAATAATTACATTTCACACCAGAACCAAACTATACATAACATCTCAATTCTAATACCTCGAATCCCTTCGATACACACATCACTATCCTTATACATAAAACACTCAAGACTCAAATAAAATCTTAACTTTTTTCACTAGCACACGATTCCCTAACACTATTCTCTTCTTAACTCTAACTACTAGCACTTCACACTTCTTATCGCACTATACTCTTATCCAAACACTTCATGTTAACATCAATCACTCAATGTATATCCTGTCAGCTTTTCTCAATGAAATGTATACAATAATGCTTTTCACATACAGATGAGGGATGCGGATGAAATGGCTATATAATGAATTATGTATGCAAAATGATGCAAGAATGCAATGTAAGTGTCAGTAATGCACTTTTCCCATCCCCATGCTTCACTATGCTTATGTTCACTCGATTCAAAGGAAATAGCTGACAGGTATACAGAGTGACACCTCAAACTCACACTATGCACATAATCTTATATTTCTCACTACATCCGGCATCTCACTAATCCTTCATTTATACATTACACAAACATACACTACACAACTGTATCTGCATTAGACCACAACACTAGACAGACTCGCATACAAAGACCGACACTCAACCAATCACATAGATCAGAACCGACTAAATCGGTGCTCTGATACCACTAAATATAACACCCCATGCCGTCACCCCCGTTGGAAGGGCACCGGCGGGCGTGCTACCCGACGCTCACTCACGACATGGTAAACATACATACATGCACTAAGCGGAAGCATTCACAAATAATAATAATAAAAAATCATGTATCAAATATAATCAAAATATAGTTATATACAACATCCAATAGATTACATCTTAAACCCTTTACAAAAATAATACGTATACAAAAAGAATAATACAAGAGGAGACAAAAATAAAAAACTCTACTCCTATGTGGCCAGTCTGCAGATGCGTGACTCGAATGGACCCACAAACCTGTCACCTACACGGGTAAACAGCCCGTGCTAAGCGATAACGCTTAGTGGGGAGGAAACAGAACAACAAAATACTATACAATAAATCGTGCATTAAAAACATACATGTAAACATGCATCAATATAAAAAATTCACTAAATATTAGAGGACGGAGATATATAAATCAAAAGTCACTATGTGAAATCAGAATAAATGATATGAAACACTAAACAATTTCACTAACTAGAATCACATAATATTTAAAACACTTCACTAGACAAATACCGGACACTATAAACAACAGCCTGAATTTCACTGGTGGAGGATACGGGAACACTACATGGGAGACCGAAGCCTCAAAATAGTTTGTATACCCGAAGATAGCGCGGGAGACCGGAGTCTCAAAACATTTTATCACTACATGGAGATTGACCATCTCGGAGGTCGACTGCAAGACCCACACGGGGCCAAAACTGCAGCTGCACTCACTAACCCTTCTTAAGCATGCTTAATTATCCACTACCTTGACACTTCAGGCTCGACAACTCACTCACAATTATAATACTTTAAAATTAATCTAAGTATACAAATCAAAACACTAACACATAATGCTCACTATATAAAACACTAGAACAATATATCATTGAGGCATAAGCAAAATCGTGCACCATGAAATAATGAGAAACTGTGCAAAGTGGGGCAAAAGAATCACTTCGAAAAACAGGGTAGGCAGGAAGGGTCTCTGTCGCGATCACGGTGTACTTTATCGCGGGATCGTGCTAGAAGGCGTGCTCTCGACGAAGCATGCTCGGCAGACTTACACAAAACCGAGCTCTATCGCGCTCGCGACAGAGTCCGGCTGCTTCCTCCTCTCGTGTATGCTCAGCAGCATGCTCGCGTGGAGGACTCGGGCTACCGAGCTCCCTGTCAAGCTCGCGATAGAGGGCTCCACGGTAACAAGGGGCCAATCCGCACACTGTCGCGCTTGCGACAACATCGCGATCGTGACAGAGCCCAGATTTGCCCAGAATCCGCACTTCCAGCTCTTCTACACACTCAACCCCCAAAACCACTCATTAAATCATGCACATACACTTACCTCAGTGCTCCCATGCATACAAAACATGCTCATTATTCATATACTCTTAACTTTACACTAACTTGAACAAAAAATCACAATTAATCATCAAGAACACACAAAGCATACTACACCCTAACACAACTATTTCATTACAACTAACATGCAAATCACTACAATTAAATCATGTTAAACCAGCACTCCAATTAAACACATACATGAATTTACATATATATTAACACTCAAGATCATTAATAACATGCAACCACAAGATACATAAGATCCAAGGAGAAATTAGGGGAAAACACTCCCAAACTTAAAACACCACAACAAGGCTCCCTAACCTGGAAACTTGTTGCTCAAAACCTCAATCTTCAAGAACCCACTCTTTCTAGCCTTACCTCACCTTCAAATCATCCAAATCTCGCACCAATAAACCCAAGAATCACTAAACCAAAACCCTAACTTACTCAAATCAAGAGCAAAATCAGAAGTAGAAGAAGATCAACTTCAAAATAAATAAAATCAAACACTTACCTCTTCAATCTCAGCTCTAGATCTCTAAAACCCACTCAAATCTTGAAGAAATCACACAAGGGAACAATGGAGAGCAGAAAATGAAGAAAGGGAGAGAAGAGAGAACGGGAAAGAGTGAAAGAGGAGGGGAAGAGTAGCTTCCACGGGAAGCTTCCCCAATTTCTTACCTCCCCTCCCTCTCTCTTCCTTTTTCATTAATTGCCACCACCTAACAAGCCGCTTGTCACCATCCTACGAACCCAAGTGTCACAATCTTGTCCATTCACTTCCTAACCACCATATACCCCACACACACTAGATAACTTCCATAATAAACAAATAATCCTTGGTACAATACACACGTTGTAGACACTGGGTCCCGAGTCGAGTTTAATGTCAATAAGTGATTTTTGGGTCCTTAGTAATTCCCTCCGAAAAAATATATATAATATAGATTAGGTAGGTAAAATTAGAAATTAATTATTAATGTTGGGTTAATTTAATTTATTAATAATGTAAGTTTAATTAGATAATTAAAATGCATGAAAGATTAAAGATTAATTAGTTAATATGTAAAGTGTTTAATTAATTAGATAAATTATATGATATATTAAATAGATTAATTATATTAAGATGTAAAATATATAATGTAATTAATATGTAATGTTTAAATTAATTAATGTGTGTTATTTGAATTAAGTTAAATTAATTAAAATAAAAAAAAATCAGAAAATTAAAATGGAGGAAATTACCATTATGACCCAAAAACCAACCCTAATTTTAGGGTATAAAAAGAAAAGAATGAAGAGAAATGAGGAGCTCTCTCTTTTGGCAACTAGGGAAATTAGAAAGAAAAAAGAAAACTGAGAGGAGGAGGAGAGAGCTCTCTCGGCTGAAGAACACAGAAAGACCAAAGAAAAAGAAAAGAAAAGAGAAAGAAAAAAAAGGGAGAGCAAAAACGAGAGAGCAAGAGAGGGATAACACAAAGAAAGGAAACCAAAGAAATCAAAGAAAAATAAAAAGAAAGAGAGAACAGAGAGGGGAGACCAAAAAAAGACCAAGAAATAGAATAGAAAGAAAAAGAAAAGGCACAGAGAGAGCAAGGCAAAAAGTAAAAAACCAAAGGAAAATAAAAGAAGAAGGAGGAGCAGAACCAGGGGACCCGACGCCGGAAAGAGGAAAAGGAAGGGAAAAGGGCGCTGCTTCCGACGGCCAGCCGTAGCGGCGCACGGCCACACGCCCGGCGGCGCCAGATCCCCAGTAGCCGGACGCACCAGCTGGCGCTCACCAGCCTCCACCAGTCACCGGGAAAGAGGAAATCGGAGGGGATGACACCGAAGCTTCCGACGTGATTTTCGGCGACGGCGGACCTCCGATCGGCGCGTGACTAGCGGCGGCGAAACCTGGGAGCTCCGATCTACCCATGCGTGGCGGCGGTGTCGTCAACCGCACCTCCGGCGAATTCCGGTGAGCTTTTCTCTTTCTCCCATTTATTTTATATTTTCTGCTTTTAATATTATATTATTATTATTATTAACTGATTTATTTGTTTTTTATTTTTATTATTATTAATTTTCTGTTTTATTATTATTAGTATTATTGGATTTGTCTATTATTATTTTATTGGTTATTGATATTATTTGTTTATTATTAATTGTTTTTCTGTTTATATTATTTATTATTATATTATTAATATTAATATTAATATTAATATTATTTTATTTATTTATTTATTATTATTATTATTATTATTATTATTCTGTTTTATTATAATTATTATAATTATTATTATATATTTATTTATGATTATTTGAGTTATTATTTGTTATCATTATTATTTATTGTTATTATTAATATTATTCATTTTATATTATTTTATTTTATTGTTATTATCATATTATTATTATTTTCATTGTTGTGGTATTATTATGATTATTATATTCATTATTATAGTTATGTCATTAATTCATTATTAATATTGTTATTATTTTACTATCATTATATTGCTTTATCCCTATTATTTTTGATTGGTATCATTGACATTATTATTTGTTTCGTTATTATTGTTATTATTCATTGCTATTATTATTATTATTATTATTATTATTTAATTCATATATGTTAGCATTATTTTTTTTATTTGATTATTATAATTATTCATTTATTGATTTATTTATCATTTAATTTAATCCATTATTAACTCTAATTATTTTTCCCAATTTACTTTACCCAAGTATTTATTTATTTGTTCATCTATTTGTTCAATTGTTTATTTATTTATTATTAACCAATATTATTTCCCGTCACGGCTATAACTACGAGCGGCATGTGCCTTGCCTAACGAGTATGGTCGAGAAAAGTAGGTTAGAATTTATTTATTTATTCAAAAAATATGTAATTACTATTTTATTTCATTTTATGTATTTGTGGTCTATAATAATAAAAGATTTTCGACTGCGCTTAAAAGAACCACCACACAAATGTTTTCTATCAAAACGAAATTTCCTAATAAAAATGGGACCAATGTCTCAATTTTCTCCATCCAAAATCATCACATCAAAATTATTTCATAATAAGTATGTGTGCGAGGACCAATGTCCTCATCATTAATGAATATCCCGATTTATGCATGATTTGTATTTTATTTACAATGGGGGTTGTATTCCGCCCTTAATTTTATTGTAATTTACTTTTGAATGCTTTATTTTAATTTCGCTTTTATTTCTCGCTTTTAAATGAATGATTGCACTTTTAATTGATTGCATCGTATGGAAAGATGGCGAAATAATAAATCCAAAACCTAATTGTAAAATTAATCAAAGTACAAATAAATGAGAAGTCCCGAACCTATCTCTAGTCTTTGGGCTCAACGAGGTGAGAGACCCGTTTCGATGGGATCTCCAAGACACCTCTTGTGTCCCATCAAAAGACTTAATCAATGAATCCTAGGCTCCTTAGGGCGAGAGGTTTACCCTCCAAGACCCCTTTGGTTGGCCCAAAATGGATAAATGCGTTGTCTTAGGCTCTCCGAGGCGAGAGAAACTTTCCCAACGTTCTATTGGGTGGCGACTCCATGAAACCTCCTAGTTGCCCAAAATAGACGCACTTGTAAATATCTTTACAAGTTGCCAACGGATCCTCAATTGCCCGATCGCTCTCAAGCGGGCGGTCAGAGGGGCGGCCGCAGGGTCCGGCGCGCGTCACAGTTGTGACTCCACTGGGGACAATACTCGAGACTTCGATTCGAAAGTACGTTGATTAAAATTTATAATTAAGTTTTAGTTTAAAAATTTCACCTTCTTTCAAAACTGCATTGCATCGCATTAGAGCCTTAGATTTATGCTAGTTTGGTCCCCTATCAGCCCCGGTGCGTTCCCGAAGCATGACCCTACGTTTACTCAATGTAGGGAAGTGTTAAGAATAATCACTAGCCCAAGCCTTGTACCATCAAGGTATATCAAATGGTGACCCGATCGGTCGTTACGCTCGTGATGAGCTAGGCCTGTTGGCAGGGACCATGCTTGGGTAGCCCTAAAATATCATCACCTTGGACCAAAGCCCATGTAATGGACATAGATACTTCCACTAGGGGGCATGCGCCATAATACGTTGCTTGTGTAGTGGGTTATTGTGTATTGAATAAATCCAAATAAATTTAGATGTTTGCTCATTAAAGGTTTTCATACCCTGAGGGGCGTGTTTTGGTTTATTGGAATTGTTTAAATACACAATAGCCGAAAATTCATTTGCATGCACTTTTAATAATGAGAGTTCGTGCTTCGCAGCACGCTGTACGCACTCATTGGGTTCCCCGCTAACCCATGGGTCAAGCCTACTTAGGGAAAGAGCCCGCACGACCTCCTAGGTGAGAGAGAAACGGTTGGGAGGAATTCTCTTCTTGTATGTGTATTCGCGCTTGTGCATTATTTCTTTCATGAACAATGTAAATAAAACACATGCATTTTGTCTCATGTATAATTCTTTCCATACAATAATAGAACCTGTGCATTCTGTATATAAAATTGCTTGTATCATAATTTGTGAATATGAACATAACATGTATTTGTCTTGCATATACATACATAGCAGTGCTTGTCACGACTCACACTAATATTATGACATCCATAACATCCATCATGCACCATAGCCAGTACATACGGTATACATCCCTGAAGGTACATATCGACATGCATCATAGTACACACAGGCATACTACCACCATGATATGCATAAAAAAAAAATCAAATCAAAATAATGCATTCATAATGTATCATAGGATGTACATATCAACATACTCACATTGCATATGTGCATAAACATTGTGTGCTAGGGCACACACATACCATTGCATATCATAGAGTACACATATTAGCATATATCATTAGGTCGGTCATTATACATATCATGCACTACAGACATCTTGCATCTTCCACATTGCGTGCCATATTATGAACGTGCATTATCATGCATGCGTTATGCCATGCACATATGAATCTTGCATCATGCATGTTAGTCACTGTATATACCATACCATGTTTTTGTAGGCATCCCATGTAAATACACATGTTTTGTAAACCTATTCATTTCTTGCAACCACTTTTGTCCCATCTCATGTGCATTATTTGTATATATTTTGCACTTTTATGTATGTGAGTTTTGCCATTTCTCGCGATTCATTGGTGCACATTACCATGCTAGGTCGTCTTCACCTTACATCATGTATTCGTATCTTGTCTAAATCATGCCATGTTCACATGTACCATATATCATGAACATTCATCCCCATACTGTGCCATAGGTTGTACTCATGCTTTCATCGTATACATGTACATTGCAAATTTATGCATGCACGTCATTTGTCATGCATTGTTCAAACATTCACACTCACTTATAATTTTTCGTTAATATTTTACACTCACACATCTTTGCACATATTTCATGTACGCATTTTTATACAAAATGTTTTTACACATGTTTCGCACATATAATTCCTTACACGCATACACGACACTATTACATATGCCATTCCATATACATGACTTCTAACACATAGTTTGCACATATTTTTTTACAAAACAAAGAAAAAAAAATGACAAAATTTTTTTTATTTGCTTAAACGATTTTTGTGTATATACATTTCGATAGAATCAAATTTTTTTGTGTTAAGCCATACCCTAAAACACTGGCATGTTTGCACCTTATTGAGGTACCTTTGATTCAAGGTTTGACTCTGCCTAATTAGTTCTCAACTATGAATGGATTTGATCTTAACTCTAGAAATTTGAGTTTCATTCCACTTTGAATTAAGTAAGGGGTATATATGTTTGGTCTTTAAGAGCTAGATTACATGAAGATATTTGACCATACCATATGATTTCTAAATTTCGAGCACTTTTGGCCCGTTTTTGAAAACAAAACTGAAAAACTAGTTGCAATTAGGGGATTGGATGAAAACTTGCTAAGAGCACTAAAACCTTTCCAATTACCCGTCAAAGCGACTCCTGGATAAGGCTGAATCTAGAAAATGATTTAGGCACCATTTCTTTGTATAGCTCTCTAAATGACCATTTTCTACCCTCATTTCAAAATCGCTTGCTAGCCCGTTGAGCCTTTATTTTGGTTATGCTAAATGCGTACTGATTTTATTGTTACACACGTTAAAACTACCTTTCGCCTAAAATGATTTTGGCTTCCCCTTAGAAGAATGGCCACTCTAGTAAGGATGGATGTACATTATGACATTTCTTTGAGCTATCAAAACTTGCTCCGATAAAAAGGGGTTTACACTTCGAGAAGAAAATTTCGATCATCGATAATTTTTTGGGGTTACCAAAAATTGCCCCGATGAAAATGGATTTACACTTTGGGGAAAAGAGCCTCAATTTTTGACAATTCTTTGAGCTACCAATAATCACCCTGATAAGGATGGGTTTACCCCTTGAGAAAAATTTTCAATTATCGATAATTTTTGGGCTACACTTCTGGAAAGGGGTTTGAATCATCGATAAACTTTTTGTGTAGTTAGAGACATGAGCTTGCAAAGAGAAAAACAAAAAAAAGAAGAAAAAAAGAGAGCGAAAAAAGCAAAAAAAAAAAAGGAAAAAAAAATTGAAATTGAAGAAAAAAAAACAAGAAGAAAAATGGTAGGGCCCAAGATAGTACCCCTTGACGAGTTCGGTGGTTATCTTTTTGACTAAATTGTTATGTTGAGCTTGATAAGTCAGAGTGTTACCGAGTCCAAATTCAAGAGTATCTGGACAGTATACAATTAGTCTGAAAATGGTTCCATCATCCAAATGAACGCTGCGGCCGTTTTTCTCTAGCGACCTTATCCTCCTTTGATAGCCAATTACCTAAGCCTAACGTTACAACCAAAGTAAGACCTCTTGATTCTTGGTTTGGCCTTATCCAATTAGCGGAGATGACCTTCTGATAAGGTTTGGTACGTAGGAAGAGGCATATGGTGTTTTTTGAGCTTCAAGCGAGAAGCCATGAGTGCATTTATGCATTCGAGTTGAGTCTTGCCCTCGACATTGCATCTAGAATTTGCTTTTGAAAAATGAAAAATCTTGTTTTGGCCTTTTGTACATACACACAGAGATCGCATGGTACGCCTCGTATTTACATGCTGATTTAGTAAACATTGATACTTACGTGTTTACCTTCTTGCACTTCATTGGGAATGGCCCCCGAATTCTTTTGTTGAGGGTGAATCAGTTGAGAATGTGGTTCATTCAATATGCTCAAAGGTAGTTAGAAACTCGAATTTGAGGTACCTAATAGGTTGCACTCATTTTACAATCTTGGGGTATTTCTTATCACTACCCATGAAAATGATACTTCGCGTACACTCTCAGCAGCATCCCTTGTACATATGCTTTTTGCAAATGTTTTTAGACATAATTATAGCAAATATTCTCAATAAATAGTTCTACATGTACAATTCTTGGTGCATATCTTTTGGCATAAGAGCTTTAACGAATACATTTCATAAGTGCTTTTGACGCATGTGGCTCTTTATGGGCATATCCTTTGCCAGCATCTTGGATCCACATTTTTCGCATGCATTTAATACACATATATATGATTTTTCCTACATATGTTTCATACACATAGTTGTATGTGCACACATCGCACACACCCAATTCCTTACATAGCTTTCATGTATATAACATATCCCACCTGTCTTTGCATATGATTTTTTACATCTATGTCGATGAATGACTCTTTACCACATGTATGATCATTTGCATGCATGGTCATTTGCACATAGTTTGCATACATAATCCCCTTGTATATATTTATCATGCATGAACTTTTGCATGTCTTTCTCATTTATGATCATTTGCAAACATGTTAGAATAACGATTCTTAGCACATGTTCCATAATCTTCCACATGGATATAAGCCGTTGGCATATATGACATAAGCATAAGCATTTCAGGATCACAGTCCTTTGCATGTCATTTCATAAATGCATGGCCTTCACATGCATTCCATGCATACATGGTGTCTAACGCACACTAGATAGTACACATCAGTCCCACGTAGACAAGCTGACTTTTCCCAAAATCCTCTGAGGAGGCAAAATCTTTAAGTCCTCCGAGGAATCAAACTTTCCAAATCCTCTTAAGAGGTAATTCTTAAGTCCTCCGAAGAGGCAATTCTCAAGTCAACCCAAGTCCGGGGGCAAAGATGCACACAGGTCAGAAGATTGTGGGTCAGAGTCCATGAAGCAAGACGACGCTTTTCTAGACTTTTCAGCGAGCATCAAAACCTCTCAGTGAGCACCAAAGTCTCAGTGAGTATCAAAGCCTCTCAGTGAGCATCAAAACCTCTCAGTGAGTATCAAAGTCTCTCAGTGAGCATCAAAACCTCCCAGTGAGCATCAAAGTCTCTCAGTGAGTATCAAAGCCTCTCGGTGAGCATCAAAGCCTCTCGGTGAGCATCCAAGTCTCCCAGTGAGGCAGGTACTGCCACAGGTACGTGTCTCTTTTATAATTTACCCTACAAATTTGCATTTTCCTATTTTTGCAGAAAAAAAGAAAGTTCAAGAAAAACATCAGCGATAGAGCAGATCGCAATCGGGACTGCAGTTAGAGAACACTGCATCTCACAATCGAGGTTATAGTCAGAGAGCACTGCACATCACAAGGTGAAGTTGCAATTAGAAAACACCGCATCTCACCAACCGAAGTTGCAGTTAGAGAACACTGCTCTTCACCTCGAGACTGTGGTTAGAAAACACCGCTTCTCACCAACCAAAGTTGCAGTTAGAGAACACTGCTCTTCACATCGGGATTGTAGTCAGAGAGTACTACATCTCACAACAGGAATTGTAGTTAGAGAGTGCTACATCTCCTCAACACTGCACGAGCCAAGATGAGGCCAGCAAAAGCAGAAGCTACGGTTAGAAAAACACTGCTCTTCACACCGGGATTGTAGCCAGAGAGTGCTACATCTCACAGTTCATGCAGTAGTCAGAGAGTGCTACGCACCTTGCAGATCGGATGGGGGTTAGCAAGGGAACTTCACAAATCAAAGTTGCAGTTAGAGAACACTGCTCTTCACACCGGGATTGTAGCCAGAGAGTGCTACATCTCACAGTTCATACAGTAGTCAGAGAGTGCTATGCACCTTGCAGATCGGATGGGGGTTAGCAAGGGAACTTCACAAATCGAAGTTGCAGTTAGAGAACACTGCTCTTCACACCGGGATTGTAGCCAGAGAGTGCTACATCTCACAGTTCATGCAGTAGTCAGAGAGTGCTACGCACCTTGCAGATTGGATGGGGGTTAGCAGGGGAGCTTCACAATCGAAGTTGCAGTTAGAGAACACTACTTTTCACACCGCTGCTCTTCACCTCGAGACTGTGGTTAGAAAACACCGCTTCTCACCAACCCAAGTTGCAGTTAGAGAACATAGCTCTTCACCTCGAGATTGTGGTTAGAAAACACCGCTTCTCACCAACCGAAGTTGCAGTTAGATAACACTGCTCTTCACCTGTGGTTAGAAAACACCGGTTCTCACCACTTTGAGGCTGTAGTCAGAGAGCACGACATCTCACAAACTCCGTGCAGGCCGGGACGAGGCTAGCGGAACACTCGTGGTGGAACAGGCCACAAATAGAGGTTGTAGTTAGAGAGCACTACATCTCACCAAAGCTGTGCGAGCCGAGACGAGACCAGCAGAAACAGGTCGAGACGAGACCAGCAAGGGCACATGTACCTACGCCAGCAAGGTAAGGTCCGGCATCCCCAGGTATGTAATTCTCTCTCTTGCTTCTTTGAATTTTGGCTCACCTAGGTGTTTATACACTAGCTTCTCCAAAATTGGGGGCAACTGTAGACACTGGGTCCCGACTCGAGTTTAATGTCAATAAGTGATTTTTGGGTCCTTAGTAATTCCCTCCGAAAAAATATATATAATATAGATTAGGTAGGTAAAATTAGAAATTAATTATTAATGTTGGGTTAATATAATTTATTAATATTGTAAGTTTAATTAGATAATTAAAATGCATGAAAGATTAAAGAATAATTAGTTAATATGTAAAGTGTTTAATTAATTAGATAAATTATATGATATATTAAATAGATTAATTATATTAAGATGTAAAATATATAATGTAATTAATATGTAATGTTTAAATTAATTAATGTGTGTTATTTGAATTAAGTTAAATTAATTAAAATAAAAAAAATCAGAAAATTAAAATGGAGGAAATTACCATTATGACCCAAAAACCAACCCTAATTTTAGGGTATAAAAAAAAAGAATGAAGAGAAATGAGGGGCTCTCTCTTTCGGCAACTAGGGAAAATAGAAAGAAAAAAGAAAATTGAGAGGAGGAGGAGAGAGCTCTCTCGACTGAAGAACACAGAAAGACCAAAGAAAAAGAAAAGAAAAGAGAAAGAAAAGAAAAGGGAGAGAAAAAAATGAGAGAGCAAGAGAGGGATAACACAGAGAAAGGAAACCAAAGAAATCAAAGAAAAATAAAAAGAAAGAGAGAACAGAGAGGGGAGACCAAAAAAAGACCAAGAAATAGAATAGAAAGAAAAAGAAAAGGCACAGAGAGAGCAAGGCAAAGAGTAAAAAACCAAAGGAAAATAAAAGAAGAAGGAGGAGCAGAACCAGGGGACCCGACACCGAAAAGAGGAAAAGGAAGGGAAAAGGGCGCTGCTTCCGATGGCCAGCCGTAGCGGCGCACGGCCACACGCGCGGCGGCGCCAGATCCCCGGTAGCCGAACGCACCAGCTGGCGCTCACCAGCCTCCACCAGTCGCCGGGAAAGAGGAAATCGGAGGGGATGACACCGAAGCTTCCGACGTGATTTTCGGCGACGGCGGACCTCCGATCGGCGCGTGATTAGCGGCGGCGAAACCTGGGAGCTCCGATCTACCCACGCGTGGCGGCGGTGTCGTCAACCGCACCTCCAGCGAATTCCGGTGAGCTTTTCTCTTTCTCCCATTTATTTTATATTTTCTGCTTTTAATATTATATTATTATTATTATTAACTGATTTATTTGTTTTTTATTTTTATTATTATTAATTTTCTGTTTTTTTATTATTACTATTATTGGATTTGTCTATTATTATTTTATTGGTTATTGATATTATTTGTTTATTATTAATTGTTTTTCTGTTTATATTATTTACTATTATATTATTAATAATATTATTATTTTATTTATTATTATTATTATTATTCTGTTTTATTATAATTATTATAATTATTATTATATATTTATTTATGATTATTTGAGTTATTATTTGTTATCATTATTATTTATTGTTATTATTAATATTATTCATTTTATATTATTTTATATTATTGTTATTATCATATTATTATTATTTTCATTGTTGTGGTATTATTATGATTATTATATTCATTATTATAGTTATGTCATTAATTCATTATTAATATTGTTATTATTTTACTATCATTATATTGCTTTATCCCTATTATTTTTGATTGGTATCATTGACATTATTATTTGTTTCGTTATTATTATTATTATTATTATTATTATTATTATTATTATTATTATTTAATTCATATATGTTAGCATTATTATTTTTATTTGATTATTATAATTATTCATTTATCGATTTATTTATCATTTAATTTAATCCATTATTAACTCTAATTATTTTTCCCAATTTACTTTACCCAAGTATTTATTTATTTGTTCATCTATTTGCTCAATTGTTTATTTATTTATTATTAACCAATATTATTTCCCGTCACGGCTATAACTACGAGCGGCATGTGCCTTGCCCAACGAGTATGGTTGAGAAAAGTAGGTTAGAATTTATTTATTTATTCAAAAAATATGTAATTACTATTTTATTTCATTTTATGTATTTGTGGTCTGTAATAATAAAAGATTTTCGACCGCGCTTAAAAGAACCACCACACAAATGTTTTCTATCAAAACGAAATTTCCTAATAAAAATGGGACCAATGTCTCAATTTTCTCCATCCAAAATCATCACATCAAAATTATTTCATAATAAGTATGTGTGCGAGGACCAATGTCCTCATCATTAATGAATATCCCGATTTATGCATGATTCGTATTTTATTTACAATGGGGGTTGTATTCCGCCCTTAATTTTATTGTAATTTACTTTTGAATGCTTTATTTTAATTTCGCTTTTATTTCTCGCTTTTAAATGAATGATTGCGCTTTTAATTGATTGCATCGTATAGAAAGATTACGAAATAATAAATCCAAAACCTAATTGTAAAATTAATCAAAGTACGAATAAATGAGAAGTCCCGAACCTATCTCTTGTCTTTGGGCTCAACGAGGCGAGAGACCCGTTTCGATGGGATCTCCAAGACACCTCTTGTGTCCCATCAAAAGACTTAATCAATGAATCCTAGGCTCCTTAGGGCGAGAGGTTTACCCTCCAAGACCCCTTTGGTTGGCCCAAAATGGATAAATGCGTTGTCTTAGGCTCTCCGAGGTGAGAGAAACTTTCCCAATGTTCTATTGGGTGGCGACTCCATGAAACCTCCTAGTTGCCCAAAATAGACGCACTTGTAAATATCTTTACAAGTTGCCAATGGATCCTCAATTGCCCGATCGCCCTCAAGCGGGCGGTCAGAGGGGCGGCCGCGGGGTCCGGCACGCGTCACACACGTTCCACTAAATAATTCCTCACTTAACATCTTATTAATTTAATTTCTTCAATTAAGTCCTTAATAAATCCAATTCGCATGCACTAATTACCGAAATACCCTTAATTTTTTGACTAAGCTCGCGAATTCCGTCTAGGCCCTATTTGGGTTATTACAACTTGGCTTCTCGGCATGACTTCGTCACATACTTCTGTTCAAACTCTTGCTTGAAGAATTCCCAAGTCAACTTGGCTGGTCGCTGAGGATTTCGCATTACAAGCTCCCACCAATCGTATGCTGGCCCTTGAAGCAATGACACTGCACAATCTGCTCTCTGATTTGCGGGACAATTGATCTCTTGCAAAATCCGACCTACCCTCTTAATCCAAAACTCGGCCACATCTGATTGGTCCAATGCAGTCCCATGAAAATCTTCTGCTCCTCTTTTTCTTCATAATTCTGTCGGAGCCTTAGGAGCAGTTAACCTCTCTACTAACTGAAGCAAACCTTGCACTAGGACCGAATTCTCATGACCAAAACCCATACAAGGAATCTCTTCTTGCTGACGCTGAGGAGCGGGTTGCTCACCTCTCACTACACTCGCACTACCAGTCGTCTCGGCCACGTTCTCACTTGGATCGGACTCCATCTAGACACCATACAAAACACATCTGCATTAGGCCACGACACAAAACCGACTTGCATGCAAAGACTTGACACTAACAGACAGAGGCAACCAAAACTGCCTAAACCGGCGCTCTGATACAAAAACTTGTAACACCCCCTGCCGTCGCCCCCGTTGGAAGGGCACCGGCGGGCGCGCTACCCGATGCTCACTCACGACACGGCAGACATACATACATGCACCAAGCGGAAGCATTCACAAACAATAATAATAGAAAATCATGTATCAAATCTAATCAAAATATAGTTATATACAAAATCCAAAAGATTACATCTTAAATCCTTTACAAAAATAATATGTATACAAAAAGAATAATACAGGAGGAGACAAAAATAAAAAAACTCTACTCCTATGTGGCCAGCCTGCAGATGCGCGACTCGAACGTACACACAAACCTGTCACCTACATGGGTAAACAGCCCGTGCTAAGCGATAACGCTTAGTGGGGAGGAAACAGAACAACAAAACACTATACAATAAATCGTGCATTAAAAACATACATGTAAACATGCATCAACATACAGAATTCACTACTACAACACTAGTACAATAATGTTAACAAGTCTTGAATCAAAACTCAAACATCATATTTATTCACTACTACGACACTAGTACAATAATGTTAACAAGACATAAACACAAACATGTACCATGTAATAGTGAGAAACCGTGCAAAGTGGGGCAAAATATCACATTCAAGAAACAGGGCAAGCAGGAAGGGCCTCTGTCGCGATCGCGATGTGTGTCATGCTCGAGACAGAGTACGGGGTACTTCATCATGGGCTCGCGCTAGAAGGCGTGCTCGCAACGAAGCACGCTCGACAAACTTACACAAAATCGAGCTCTGTCGCGCTCGCGATAGAGTCCGGCTGCTTCCTCCTCGCGTGCACACTCAGCAGCATGCTCACGTGGAGGACTCGGGCTACCGAGCTCCCTATCGCGGTCGCGACATACGTCGTGATTGCGACAGAGGGCTCTACAGTAACAAGGGACCGTTCCGCACTCTGTCGCGCTCGCGACAGAGCCCAAATTTGCCCAAAATCTACATTTTTTCCAGCTCTCCTACAGACTCAACCTCCAAAACCACGCATTCAATCATGCACAAATACTTACCTCAGAGCTCCCATGCATACAAAACATGCTCATTATTCATATACACTTAACTTTACACTAATTAGAACAAGAAATCATAATTAATCATCAAGAACACACCAAGCATACTTTACCCCAATACAACTATTTCACTACAACTAACATGCAAATCACTACAATTTGAGTCAAACCAAACCAACAATTCACGCAATCAAATATATGCATTTACACATAATATAACATTCAAGAACATCAAGGAACCAAGGCATAATACACAACAATCCAAGATGACAACAAGGGCAAAACACTCCCAAATCACATTCAAATTAGAGCTCCCAAACCTGAAATGAAGCTTCAATCCTTAACTCTTCAAGACACCACTTTATCCTTGCATTTGCTCTTTCTTCTCTCCTCTAATTCTTGCACAAACCCAGCCACAACACTTAAGTTAAGCCATACAATCACTCTTCAAAACCAGAAATTTAAAGAACAAGAAGGAGATGAACAAATCCAACTCAAACCCAATCACTTACCTTATCAAAACCCAGCTCAAACCTTCAAAATTCCCACTCAAAACACAAGGAAAACACAAGAGAGAGGAAATGAGAGCAGAAAATGGAAGCAAGAGAGAGAGAGAGAGGGAACGGGAAATTAAAAAATAAGGGAGGAGGGGCAGCTTCCACGGGAAGCTTCAACAAAAACTGCCCTCCCTTGTCTCTCTCCTCCTTTTCCATTCAATGCTGACCTACCCATGCCACATGGCAAGATCCTAATGGCCCAACAAAACCCACTTTGACTACAACCCAAGGCACCAAACACACAAACCACACAATAAAATCTCTTAACTCACTTACATCCTTTTACCATACACTACAAGCACACCCTATAATTCCTCCACTTAACACACTTAATTAAATTTTCTTGCAATTAAGTCCTTATTATCCAAATTTTCTCTTGCTTATATTACTGAAATACTCTTAAATTCCCGACTTATCACAAAATTCCGACTAGGCCCTTTTCTGGTTATTACAACGGGCATCGTGCACGCTGAAGCTGGCGCGAGATGCGCGACGCACAGCAGCATGCTGCGCGTGCGCGGCCGCAGTGCTGCCGTGTGGCCGACGCTCCGAAAATAAATATTTTTTTTTCAAAAAATATTGTAATTTCTAAACCCCATTTTTCAAATCTAATTTTTTAAAATATTTTTTATTATTTTTCAATTTTTCACTCTAAAATGCAAATTTTACAAGGAAATCATCACTTTTAACCTTTTTGCCTGTGATAAGGCATTTTATCATCATCGGGTAACTTTGATCTAGGCTGACTCAGGACCCGGTGTCTACAGTTGCCCCCAGTTTAGGGGAATCTAGTACACTAGTGTCTAGGTGAGCCTAAACTCAAAGGAGAAAAGGAAAGATGCACGTACCTGAGGCAGCTGTCTTTCCGGAGCGGGGAACCTGTGGTGGTGGTTGTTGCCATGTTGTTTTTCTTTTGTTGAAGTGGTACTCCTTGATAGGACTTAGAAATTTTTCCCCCCTCAGAGGACTTTGAGATTTCGGTGTCTAACCTCCTTAGAGGGCTTCGGGTTTTGCCTCCTCAAAGGACTTCAAGATTGCCTCCTCAGAGGTCTTCGAGACTCGTCTCCTCAAAGGCTTTCAAGACTCGTCTCCTTAAAGGCTTTCAAAATTTGCCTCCTCAAAGGTCTTCAAAATTTGTCTCCTTAAAGGTCTTCAAAATTTGCCTCCTCAAAGGTCTTCTGGATTTTCCCTCCTCAAAGGTCTTCTGGATTTGCCTCCTCAAAGGTCTTCAAGATTTGTCTCCACAGAGGGCTTTGAGATTTGCCTCCTTAAAGGTCTTCTGGATTGTCCTCCTCAAAGGTCTTTTATTGATGCTTGGATTGATGTTGTTTTGGCCGGTTGCCCCCCGAGAGGTCTTTGGTTGGTTGTTTGGACTGATGTCGTCACTCGGTTTCTGTCGGTGTCCGCATCAAATCTCTCTTTCTGCAAAATAGGGAAACTAAAATATGCAGGAAAAATAATGAGCATGCAAGTGAAATGCATGAGTCATGCAGGGATGTAGGATAAGAATTCATCTATGTGGACTGGGAGATAATAGCCGAGCTAGCTGCAATTTGCAATAAGATCGATGCCCTTTAAGCTGCTTTTGAATTCCATGCCCTTTGGGATTGCGAGATTCTCATCTGATACATGTAGTCATTATTTGAAGGTAGTGCATCCCTAGTGGATTTTCACACTAGCTTTTCTTAGCGAAAGATGCGTCCTTTGTGAATTTTCACATAACCCTGTGCCTTTTTTTTTTGCCTGGAATGGACCCAACCCAATCCAGCGGCTTTTTTTTAAAGGATAGACTGCCTGTTTTCAATTTTTCACCCTATCCTTTTGCCTAATTTTTGCTTAGAGCGCCAGTTACGGTTTTCACTCTAACGGCCTTTTTTTTTTGCTGAGGAGGCTGAGGATATTACCCGAGAATATTTTAGGAGTCTTGGCATTTGATAGCAGGATGAGTCGGCTGAAGCACTTGCAGTAGATGACTTTGACCACATAAGGTGAGCTGCTATGATTACATCAATAAATCATTGCATAAATGCATGTGTTTTACTTTTATTTCATTAAACATGATCATTGGTTGACATTATTCTCAAGGAATACAAGACCCCAGCTAATCTCAGGATAAATCTTGAAAGCATCCAACTCCTATTATCACTCAGCTCTCTCACGTTTCGTGATTGAAAATTTTCTCTCTGCCCATGATGTTTTTGAAGCAACTACTAGATGCAACGTTAGGGATGAGACTCAACTCAAATGCATAAATGTACTCGTGGCTCCCCGCTTGAAGCTCAAGAAACACTATATGCCTCTTCCTACATTCTGAACCTTATTAGAAGGTCATCTCTGCTTGGATAAGACTGAACCAAGAATCAAAAGGTCTTACTTCGGTTGTAACATTAGGCTTAGGTAGATGGCTATCAAAGGAGGATCAGGTTGCTAGAGAAAAATTGCCGCAATATTGACTCGACTGATGGGAGGACCATCCTCAGCTCAATCGCATATACAAGGCATTCTTGAATTTGGATTTGATAATACTTTTAGCTCATCAAGCTTAGAACAAAAACTAAGTTAGAGTGATTGCCATAGGAATTCATTAAGAGATTACTATCTTGAGCTCAACTTATTTGTCTTTTCCTATTTTTTTTTCACGAGCCCATGTCTTTTGAGCATGACTAAACCCTCTTCTCAAAGTGTAAACTCATCCTTATCCAGGCGATTTTTGATGACCCAAAGAATTGTCACAATGTAGGTCCATCCCTTGTAGAGTGGCCATTCTTTTAAGGGAAGCAAAATTCATTTTAGGTGAATGGATAGTTTTAACATGTGTAACAAAAACCGGCACGCATTTAGCATACCCACATAAAGGCTCAATGGGCTAGCAAGCGATTGCGAAATAAGGGTAGGAAATGGTCATTTAGAGAGCTATACAAAGAAAAGGTTGCCTAAATCATTTCCTAGGTCCGTCTTATCTAGGGATCGCTTTGACGGGTAATCAGAAAGGTTCTAGTGCTCTTAGTGAGTTTCATCCAATCCCCTAATTGCAACAAGTTTTTTTATATTTTCAGCTCTCAGACTCTCCTCTCTTCAGGAGTTACATCAGATGCTATCAAGATTTTCTTTGGATTTCCCAAAGTTTCGAGATTAAATGCGGCCATATTATTTGAATTAATGTCAAAGTAAATACATTGTGATCATGTTAAATGAAATCATTAGAAACACCATACAAGAAATAACCAAACATTTTCATAAAAAATTATTCTCGAAATAATAACAAAGATTGAAAAAGAAAGAACATAATCTTCATTTCCACTCTCACTAGTGGATTAAGGGGACCCGATCATATTCATGGTGGAGGGACTGCGTTATAGCCTGCTTTTTTCTTCTTTTCTCTCTTCTCAGGATCTGTGATCTGCGTGCTGTCAATCAAGTCCTGAATTTTATGCCTTAGACTCGCACAACGGTCCGTCATATGCCCCGTGTGCTGGTGGAAAGCACAATACTCATCATCACTATGACCCGATTGTCCATGGGTTTTGGTTGTCTTAGGAGGAAGGGGCTGCAGCTTCCCTTCTTTTATCAGTCTCTTTAACACCTAGGATAAAGGGCGGCCAAAATTAGAAAAGTACCTTTGGCCTTGTTCTGCCCCGGTGGTTGAGACCTCTGCTGTCTTGCCATTTCTGCTATTACTGCTCCCGGTACTTCCCGGTCTGTGCCTAGATTGGTTCCCAAAGCTTTTTCCAGTAAAGTTATTATGGCTTGCTTTCTTTGCCAGGTAAGCTGCCTCAGCCTCTACAGCAATATCCTTGAGCGACTCCCAATCCCTGAGCCCCTTAAAACTGAGCAAATCCCTCAAGTAAGGGCAAGAGTTTCTGATAAATAGCCTGATCTGGTCTGCGGTGTCAGGCTTCCTCTTCATCTCCATGACTCTGTTCCTCCATCTGGTGAGGTACTCATGGAATGATTCATCGCTCCATTGCTATAAGAGTTCAAGGTCTTTTAGGGTGACCTCCATACTGGTGCTGCAGTCGTACTGCTTCATGAACTCTTCGGTCAAAAGGTCCCAGTCCTCCTTGGACCTCCTATCCAACCTGTGGTACCAGTCAACTGTCGGGCCCACCAGATTAAGGCAAAAATATTCCACCTTCAGCTTTTTACTCAACCCTGTGCCTTTTATGACCAAGGTGTACTGCTTGATGTGGGCGGATGGGTCAGAGGTGCCACCAAATTTTGGCAGCTCGGGCATCTTGAATCTTTGGGGCAGCAGCTCTTTATCTCCTAGATCTCTGTCTTCTGGGTTGACCCCCTTTCCAGCTGACAGCATGCGCGTGATTGCCTCAATCTGTTGCCTCATCCCCCTTAAGGCTTCGTCTTCCCCCTTGGGTGCCTTGGGCCTCATAGCATGGTGGACTATTGGCTCTTCGTCTTCCTCCTCCATCAGGAAATCATCGTTGGGATTATAAATCCTTTCCCCTCTTGGCTCGATGGGTGCGGCAGCTCTGTGATCATTATTGGGTTGGCGAGCAGCAACTTTAACGAAGGGAGCCTCCCCACCAGCAGGTGGTTCGACTTGCCCCCGAGGAGGGGCTGCCTGTGGCTGTAGTGCAGCAGGCGGCTGTGGGGCAGCAGGTGGATGGGCAATCCTTTCATCCATAGCGCCCATCATATCCATCATTCTACGCTCAAAATCTTCTACCCTCCTAGCTAGGTCTTGAGTGGTCAAAGTTCTAGGTTCTTCTGCCATTAGTGGTTCTAGAGAGAGTGACTTAGAGTCCCAGTTGGACACCAATTCCGGCAACTCAAAAAGCGAATTTGACCTTACTAGTCGACCGTCGGAACCTCTTGTCCACTTAGATGAATCTATGATGGCTGAAAAAATTAGATTGTTAGAATGATGCATGATTGACATATACAATGCATGATAGTGAGTTATGCAATATTTACAATCACATGCAAGCAAGTAGATCCTTCCAACCTTATTACTCCCACACACGAGATAATGTGGTCTCTTTCCTAGATGGGCTTGATCCATGGGTTAGCGGGGAACACAATGGACGCGTATGGTGCTCGGTGGAAAACCGACACCATAACATCTCTTATCTAATGCGCATACATATGGATTTTAGCCTTTATGTATTTAAACATTTCAACTAAATTAAGATGGGTCCATCGGGGCATTAAAGCCTTTTATAAAAGTCCATTTAATTGGGTTGAATTTGTTCCATATATAATGGCCCACATAACAAGCATTGTATTAAGGTACATGTTACCTAGGGAAAGTATCTATTGCCATTACATGAGCTTTGGTCATGGGTGATGATATTTTGGGGTTACCCAAGCATGGTCCCTACCGACGGGTCTAGCTCATCATGAGCGTAACGACCGATCGGGTCACCATTTGATATACTTTGATGGTACGAGGCTTGGGCTGGTGATTATCCTTAACACTTTCCTACATTGAGTGAACGTAGGGTCATGTTTCGAGAACGCACAAGGGCTAATAAAGGGACCAAACTAGCATAGATCTAAGGCTCTAATGCTATGATATGCAAATTTTGAAAAGGGATGGTTCGAGACTTCTCATTTATTCGTACCTTGGTTATTTTATAATTAAGTTTTGAATTTACATTTTCATCCCTTTCCTCATACATCTCGATGCAATAATTAGAGCGCAAGTTTGATCATTCAAGGAAAGCGATAAATAAAAGGGCAAATAAAATAAAGTACATGAAAATAAAATAAAACAAAACTAGGGGTGGAATACAACCCCCATTGTAAATAAAGTATAAACCATACATAAATCGAAATATTCATTAATGATGAGGATATTGGTCCTCACATGCATATTTATTATAAAACAATTTTTATGTGATGCTTTTGGGATGGAGAAAATTGAGACATTGGTCCCATTTTTATTTAGAAAAAAATACCAATTTAATTAATAAAAAACGTTTGTGATTTTTTTTTCTAGCGGATCTAAATAAACAATTTTACAAGAAAATTATATGACAAAAATAAAAAAAACCAAATAAATAAAACATTACAAATAAAGAAAATAAACATATAATCCAAACGAGCCATTCTGGATCCCCCGTGTGCTCGCAAAAAAAATGTCCCAGCAAAAAATGAGTTTTGACATAAAAACAAAACATAAACAAAATAATGTTAGTAATTAATACAATTAAATCAATAATAAAAGATAAAATGGAATAAAATAAGATAAAATAGCATGATATCAAAATGACAATTGAATTAATATGTTAACAATTAAAATAAATGTGCAAAATGCATTTTTATGACAAATTAAATAAATGATGTGATTATAATAAAATATAACATGTTAATGAATTAATACATGAAAATTATGAACATGATGAAAAATAATGAAAATAAACAATAAATTGAATAAACAATAAATATAACATGTAACAACGATGAAAGAATGATAAAAGATAATGAATAAAAGAATGATAAAAATAATTAAAACAATGACATGATTAATTACTATTATCACAATTAACATAAACCATTTATATGGCAAAAAGATTAATCAAAATTAATTAATTAATTACCTACTGAAAAATAATGATGAATCAAAATAAAATAAATTATTTACATGTTAGGAATTAATAGGGAATCAAAATTTACATGAATAAAAAAACAAAATCATATATAAACGTATTAAATAAAACAAACATAACAATAATAGAATAAACAAATAAATGGAATCAATAAGTAAATTAATGAAAACAATAAAATATACATGAATAAATTAAATATAAACAAAATAAAAGAAAATAAAAATCAAGCCCAGAATATTTACCCTCAGAGTCGGATTCGATGAAGGTAAAAGATGATTTGATTTCCTTTGTTTGTGACTTTCAAAAATTTAGAGTTGAACATGATAAATGTTGGAATTTTATTCTAATAAAAATAGGCTTGAAAAAAATAATTTAGCAACAAAATTAATTGCTTTTGTTTATAGAGAAAACAAAAGAATTAACTTGAATGCTTAAGAATAAAAAAATTGATTTTGAAAGTGAAAATTAATCTTTCATGTTTATGGAGAAAACAAAGAAATTAATTTGGAATAATCAAGAATTGAAAATCAATTTTTCAATCTCCATTAATCCTTGTTAATTGAAAGAAGAAATCTAAAATTTTTGGAAGAAAAATCAAAGAAGAAGAGAGGAAATTCTGAAATTCTGGTGAAAAAAATAATTATGAAGGCTCCTCCTTTTAGGTTTTCATCCTAAAGTATTTATAGGATGAAAAAATGATGCCCTAATTCAATTAAAGAAAAGAATTTTATTTTAATACAAATTCCTTTATTTTTAATGATAAAATCAATTTTTATTAATTGATTACCTAAAAAAATGTTTTAGAATTTAATTTGGATTCAAAAACCTTCATTTAGGGTGAAAAAATGCGTTTTTGGGGTGAAAAAATCAGAAAAAAGGGTGAAAAAACGGAAATGGGCTGTTTCAGACACATTAGCGACGGCCAGGAAAGGAGGGACGCCCGTTGCTATTGAGCGACGGGCATTGGCTCGCGATGCGCGATGCGCGGCCGCAGTGCTGCCGCGCGGCCGACGCTCCGAAAATAAATATTTTTTTATTTTTCAACAAATATTGTAATTTCTAAACCCCATTTTTCAAATCTAATTTTTTAAAATATTTTTTATTATTTTTCAATTTGTCACTCTAAAATGCAAATTTTACAAGGAAATCATCATTTTTAACCTTTTTTCCTGTGACAAGGCATCTTATCATTATCGGATAACTTTGATCTAGGTTGACTCAGGACCCGGTGTTTACAGGTGGTTTTTCGGAACAAAGAGAGGGGAAGAAGGAGGAGAACGGGAGACAGAGGAGGGACAGATTTCTGCTCCCTCTCTCATGTTCTTCACATGGCTTTTAAGCCATGTTTATCCACTTCTTCTCTCTCCAAATCCCCACCATCCATTTGTCACTCATCCAAGGCTTACTTTAGCAAATTCTTCTTCTAGTCCTTCTTTTCTTCCCAAAACATACATTAACCACTCAATTAATCAATTTCATTCATTAACCCATCTAATATTTCATTCATTAACCCATCTTACTTCTTATATCATGCATTTAAGTCCATAGGAGTTAAATGACAATTTTAACCCTGACTTTCCATTTAATACCAGTTATGTTCTAAGCACATCTACTTAGTCAATTACATATCTTAGGGCACTCTCGTACCCCAATGGTGTTTAAAACGACTGGAGTACAAGTCGGGGCCTCACAACTCTTCCCTCCTTAAAGGAATTTCGTCCTCGAAATTGATACCTGAGCCGAATAGTTGAGGGTGCTGAGCTTTCATAGCAGATTCGGGTTCCCATATTGCTTCTTCCATCCAATGGTGCTGCCACAATACTTTCACCAATGGAATCTGCTTGTTCTGGAGGTGTCTCACTTCCCGAGCCAGTATGGCTTTAGGATCTTTATCATAGGAGAAATCCGGTTGAACTTGCACTTCTTGTACAGGCAAAACATGGGACTCATCTGATCGGTATCTACGGAGCATAGATACATGAAACTCATTATGTAACTTGGCCAGTTCTAGAGGTAAAGCTAACTGATAAGCAACTAGCCCAATTCGTTATAACACTTCATAAGGACCAATGAACCTTAGACTTAGTTTTCCTTTCTTTCCAAACCAAATTTTTTTTTTCCATGGTGACACTTTCAGGAAAACCTTGACACCCACTTCATATTCAATATCATTTCGCTTCAAATTTGCATAAGACTTCTATCAGTCGCTAGCCGTTTTCAACCGTTACTGAATCAATCTAACTTTCTCTTTAGTGTCTTTTACCAAATCGGGGCCAATTACTGACGCTCATTCAATTCTGTCCAACACACTGGAGTCCGACACTTTCTGCCATATAGAGCTTCATATGGTGCTATACCAATACTCATATGGTGACTATTATTATATGCAAATTTCATTAAAGAAACATACTTATCCCAACACCCGGGAAAATCCAAAACATAGCCCCGAAGCATATCTTCTAACACTTGGATAACTCTTTTAAATTGACCATTAGTCTGCAGATGAAAGGCTGTACTGAAATTGAGTCGAGTACCTAGTGCAGATTGCAAATCTTTCCAAAATCTCGATGTAAATCTTAGATCCCGGTCAGACACAATAGACAAAGGAATTCTATGAAGCCGAACAACCTTATCTACATATAATTTTGCCAACCGATCCATCGAATAATCGAGTTGAACCGGTATAAAATGAGTTGATTTGGTAAGCCGATAGACTATTACCCATACTAAATCGTGCTTTCTTTGTGTCATGGGAAGACCCATTACAAAATTCATTGTAATGTTATCCCATTTCCACTGCGGAATTGGCATGGGATGAAGCAAACTGAAGGAACTTGGTGTTCAGCTTTCACTTGGTGACAAGTCAGGCACTTGGATACATAATCCACTACATCCTTCTTCATTCCAGGCCACCAATAAAACTGTTTCAAATCTTGATACATTTTGTTACCTCCTGGGTGTATAGTGAAAATCATAGGGTGAGCTTCCATCAAAAGCCTTTTCTTCACTTCCTTGTCATTCGGCACACACAATCGACTTTTACAATAAAGCACATATGACGCGCGCTGAACTCCAGGTGCCCTGAAGATCCGCTTTTATGGTATTCGCAAGATGGGTTATAGAACTTGTAAAAGATTATAAGGGCCTCTATTTTGGGCAATAAGGAGTTATTTTAGAGTCACCACCCAATAAAACATTGGGAAGGGTCGTCTAGCCTCACTGAGCCTAAGTGTGTGTCCATTTTGGGCACTCAGAGATATTTTGGAATCCTCCTTCCAATAGAACATTAGAAAGATTCATCTAATCTCGTGAAGCTTATGACGATGCATATACATCTATTTTGGGCAAGCCAGAGATATTTTGGAATTACCTTTCAAATAGAACGTTGAAAAGGTTCATCTAACCTTATAGAGCCTAAGACAATGTAACTTGGGCCTATTTTGGGCAATAAGAGATATTTTGGAATTCCCCTTCCAATCGAACATTGGGAAGGTTCATCTAACCTCATTGAGCCAAAGACCAGAAATGGTTCAGGACTTCCCATTTATTCATACCTTAATTAAATTATAATTGATTTTTGAAGTTAAGATTTCGATCCTTTTCTCATACAGTTCAATGCAAGAATTTAAAGCCCAGATCAATCATACAATGGAAGCAACAAATAACATAAGTTCAAAATAAAGTAAATTAAATACAATAGCTTATAATAAAACTAGGGGCAGAATACAACACCCACTATAAATAGACAGAAGATAAACAAACATACATAAAATGAGAGTATTCGTTTTGGAATGAAGACATTGGTCTTCGTATGCACATTTTGGAGAAAAATAATATTTAAAATATCTATTTCATTTGGACACAGAAAATCAGGACATTGGTCCTATTTTGTTTAAGAAAATCCTATTTTACTTATGGAAATCTTTTGCCATTTTACATTAGCGGGCTCAAAATATCACTTACAACAAGCAAAGATTAAATGAAACAAATGAGAGAGGAGTAAAGTAAAGGAAATAAACCCAATTGGTGTCCCCGGATCATTCTAGTGGGATCTCCCTTCTCGGCGCCCCGCCCCGTATTCAATAGAAATAGTTAAACTCACGAAAAAACAAATTACATGTTAGTAAGATAGTAAAATAGAATAACGATAAAAAAGGATTAATAATAATAGCAATGAACAAATAATCTAAAAAAATAAAAAATATAAATTACCTTGAAATGAGTGAAAACAAAATTTAAAAAAGAAAAAATGAAATAATCAAAGAAGAAAGGAAAGGAAAGCCCAAGGACGGTCTAAACCGCGCGAGCGACAGCCTTCCTTGGGCTGACCGATGGGCAGAAGAAAGTTTTGCGACAGCCCGTCGCTCGCTTGAGCAATGACCGTCGGTGGACCTTCGGCCCATCGGTCGTCTTAGACCCAGAAAAGACAAAAAAAAAATAAAAAAACCACAATTTTCACAAATTAATACCCTTTTTATGCAATTAACCACAAATAAACTAATATAAAGCAATAAAAATAAGTTAGAGGTCGATTCCGAATGTTTACCCTCGAAATATTATCTTCTAAAGGCGAATATTGTGTGGTCTTTTCCCTTGAATTCTATAAGGATCAATTGGAAATGTGCAATTATGAGGAAATTTTCTACCGTAAAATTGTAATTTTCAAAAATCAAATCAAGAGAAGAAAATTAGTTTTTCTTTCTTGATTTTTTCATAGTAATCGTGAATCTTTAAAGGATAGATCGAGCAAAAACAAATTGATTTCACTTTCTCGGATTTTCCCTTATTTTGAAAAGATTTAATGAAATTTTGATGAGATTAAAAAAGGAACAATTTTGGAAATCCTTTTGGGATTTTTAGCTTTCGAGAAAAAACTTTTCTAACTTTTTTCTGAAAATTTTTCCAACCGCTAAAAATGAATCTTAGCCCACTATTTATAGACTAAGATCACAAATTCAAATCTTTTTATATTTTAAATTTGAATTTGAAAAAGATTTGTAAAATCAAATTAAAACCACCAAATTTTGGAAAATATTTGGAAATCAAATTAGATATTTGGAAATATTTGGAAAAGATTTAGGGAAATCAATTAAAAATCAATTTGATTTGGAAAATATTTTAAAAATCCAGCAAAATGCTCTTTGGAAATCCCCACAAACCGCTGCAGAACACCGACCAACGGGCGTCGCTCGGCATACCGACGAGCGTTGGTCGCAGGGGCAGCCCCAGTCTTTTGAGTGGCGGACGATTGCGTGAGGGATAGGCGCGAGCAACGGGCGTCGCTCGTGTGAAGGGGGGGCCCTCATGCGCGAGCAGGAAGTGCCCTAAGCACGAGCGACGAGCATTGGTCGTGCGAGGGACGGGCATCCCTCAAGCGCGAGTGACAAGTGTCGCTCGCGCAAGGAACGGCCATCGCTCGGAGCAAACGACGAGCCACCCCTTACCCGTCGGTAAATCCAAAAACCAAAATTTTCAACTAAAAACTCCTTACAATGCACAAAAACTTCGCGTCACCGAAAACATTTAATCCTTGTGAATTCTAAGGGCGAAAATCTACAACCTTTATTCGTTTACCCGAAAATGGGTACCGATATGTTCATCGGGTAACTCTGATTGGGACTGCCTCAGGACCTAGTGTCTACAGTTGCCCCCAATTTTGGGAAAACTAGTGCACTAGTGTCTAGATGAGCCAAAATTCAGAGAAAAAGGAAAGAAATGCATACCTGAGTGTAAACACCGGGTCTTGAGACAGCCCAGACCGAAGTTACCCGATGATGAAAATTGTACCTGTTCGCGGGCAAGAGGCAAATGGAAGTGATGGTTTCCTCGGAAAAAAAATATTTTTTTTTATTTCTTTTTGTTTTGGGCTTGGGGAGTGAGGTCCTTCTCACTTTTGTGAGATGGAGGCCTCACGTTAGTGAGGCCCATCTCACTAACGTGAGGCCCAGCCTCACTCATGTGAGGGAGCCTCACTCACCTGCCCTCTTTCTCTTTCAGTTGTTTCTCTCCCTCTTTTCAGGGAGTTTGGTTTGAGAGTATGGGTTTACAGTGGATTTGGTGGGAAACCATTTAATCTATCAAGAAAGAATAGAAACTAAAGAGAGGAGCATTATTGGAAAAGAGGGAAGGGGAAAAGAAAAACACAGAGAGTGAAGAGCTTGAAAAAGAAGAAGAGCTGGGTGTAAGAAAGTAATTTTTGTATCAAAGCATTCTGAGATTGTTCTTGATTCCAGGAAACTAATTCCTGACGTTTGGGATTCAATCATCTTTCATCTCCCATTTTCTTTCTTTACGTAGCTTTTATTCAAAGTTTTTGGAGTCACTGTTTTATCATTTTCAAGAAAAGCAAAAGGAGGGAAACCAGAGCTTCTTCATTTGCAGGTCAAAGATCAATATCTGAGGGTAAATACTGGATAACCATCTCCTTCTTTGATCTCTTTCTTTCCTTTCTTTCTTCTTTTCTTTCTTTTTCTTACTGGGCTTTACAGTGTTCTTTATTTGTATATTTTGTATATTTTTATCATTTGTTTTTGTTAATCTGTTATTTGTATGTTTGTTTTGTTTGTCATCAGACATAGATGATAAGTAGCTATTAGGATTAAATGAACATGTTCGTATGACATTTTGCACGTTTTGATCGCATGATTTCGTGTTTATTTGGTTTGCTCAAATACTCTGTTTGCCCCTATTTTCTGATTGTCTGGTTCGTGCCTTCATTTTGTCTGAGTTGTGTTCTTGCCTCTCTATCCGTGTCGTGTCTGTCCGTCCGAGTCGTGTCATGTTCGTCCGAGTCGTGCTCCCCTGCTCTTGCTTCCCGCTATCCCTATCTCTGTCCGAGTCGTGCTTAGTCGTGCAAGGAGAGCACGAGTCGTGCTCTCCTTTTTTCCTTCACTGTCCCGTTTTCTTTTATTTCCCTTCCCATTTCCATTTGCATTTCCTTTTCAATTCATTGCATTTGGGCCACATTTTGTCATTTAGTGTAGACATTCTCACGTGATGCTTTAATTCATCTCACTTTAGTTTTCATTCCTTATTATTATTTTGTCCTCATGTGCTTTATTATTTTATTTTATTTCCATTTAATATTATTATTTTTCTAGCCTAATTATATTTATCATTTCATATTAATAGTTTTTAAATGTTATTATTAATATTATTTTATTAATATATGTCTTAGTATTGTTGTCATTTTTCTTATTAGTATTTGATTAAATTTATTAATCGCTTTAATTAGTTATTTTATTAAGTTAATTTTAGTTAATTAATTAATTAATTTATTATATCAATTATTTAATTTACTCTACTAACACTTCGTTTATTTGTTTTATGGCTTAAATGCTTGTATGATTGTGCAAGTTACACGCGTGCTCGGATTGGGGATTAGGAAATCAAAGACCATCCAATTTTAGGGTTTGTATTTGTTAATTTTCGTATGATATTATTTTTATTTTGTATGTAATAAATACATTTTAATTATCTCCACTATAGAAAGTCACAATTTTTATATAATTAATAATTTGAGATTCTTATTAATAAAATGGACCAATGTTCTATTTTAGCCAATAAAATCTCACTTTCAAATGGAGAACTAAGTTTTCTTAAAATTGGATCACTCATCCCGATTTTTATCCAATCAATTCCCTAAAAAATAGTTCTCTAATTTTTCTAAATAATAAAAAGGGAACCAACGTTCCTAAATGAATTGCCCGATTTATGTATGCTTTTATTTTAATTCTCTTTATGTGTTTATTTATTTATTTTTATTTATTATTTATTCATTTTGGGGGATTGTTCTGTCCCATTTTTATTTATTTATATTATTTATATTGGGGGATTGCTCTGTCCCATTTTCTATTTTGTAATTTATTTATTTATCTCTTTTAATGTGAATGAATGCGCTTAAATTTATTGCATTAACGCGTGAGATGAGAGATGGAATTTAGATTTCTTAATAACTCATTTATAAAACTTAAGTCATTAATAAGAGTGAAGTTTCGGATACCATCTCTGGTTTAGACCAATAGAGGTTAGAGACCTTTCCCAGTTTCTTGTAAACTGGGTGGCGACTCCAAAATACCTCAAAGGTGCCTAAAGGCGTTATGGGTCTAGATCCTCTTTTCCAATGTTCTATTGAAAAGGAGGCATCCAAGATGACTCATGATGCCCAAGATCATAAAGACGCGAACCGATCGCTCGAGCCCCAAAAGGCGGGCTCAAAGAGGGCCTTGCTGGTTCCGGCGCGTGTTACACTGAGGCAGTCTTTACCTTTTGTTGTACTGAAGTTCGTGGCTTGTCGCCCTTGAGTTGTAGTGTATTCTACTACGACCCCTTTGCAATCGTTTTGCTGACCACCATCCGGCCTGCACAGCATGTCCTTGCTAACCACCATCCGGTTTGCATGGCATATGATCACTACCATTGAGCTGCAGTGTATTATACTACAACTCATTTTGCAATTGCTTCGCTGACCCCCATCCAATTTGTACGGCATGTACTCGCTAACCACCATTCGGTTTTGCAAGGCATCTGATTGCTGCCGTTGAGCTATAGTGTATTCTACTCCGACTCATTTTCTGTAACACCCCGATATCCACCTTGGAAGGATATCGGAGCGCTACGTACACAGATACATATACATATACTCAATCATGCTAAAAGCAAATACATTTAATCGAAAAGATGCCAAATCCATATATAAATAATCATATCATTTTATAAAAGAGATTTGTAAACATTTAACATATACATAAATAAAATCATTCCTTTACAAATTATATTCCCAAAATCATAATCCATATACAAAACTTATATCAATACAAAAATATATAGCGGAAGACAAAAAGAACTCCAACTATAGACTTCTAGTGGCTGACCTGCAGATGTCCAACTCCAAACTCAACCTGCCACCTACACGGGAAAACAAGCTGTGCTAAGCGATAATGCTTAGTGGGGAGGAACAAAACATGAATATACATATAATTGCAATAACAACTTATCAACTTAATATAGAAACAAACATATAAGTAATATCATACTCATGCTTGTATTAACCATCGAACAAATAATTATAAACATGTAAACATTACTAAATCATATACAAATCTTATCATGAACATATAACTCAAAATTAAATAACCCAGATACATACAAATCATATACATTTAAATCATATACAATGTTATTAATCATGAACATATAACTTATAATTAAAGATATCATAGTATAAGACAAGCCTAAACCAAATCATGTGCCCTGTAACAATAAAAACCCATATAAAAAGAAGCATGAAAAATCATTTCAGAAAAGGCCAAGAAGGAGGGCGCACTATCGAGTTCATGACAGTAGCCGAGGATGCCTTGCGGAAGAAAGGGCAAGAACGAGTCATGCATGGTATCACAACTTGTGGTCGGCCAAGCACTCAATGTCACGAGTCGTGACCTTATGCACGACTCGCGACAGGGAATCTCTTCACATTTGAGGCGAGCAAGGCTAATCTTCAAGACTCATGAAGAACTTCACGTGTCGTGAAGAGTCTCATCTCAACAACTGATCCGAAAAGAGAAAGGAAAAACACTCCCAGATAAACATATTCACAAACAAAGCTCCCAAACTTGAAATGGAGCTCAACCAATCCACTATCTTCAAGATCCCAATTTTCCTTTCCCTTTATCTTTCCTCCTCTCTTCAGATTCTTGCATATATTCAACCAAAACAAATGCTCAGATAACCCATGCAACAAAACCGTAAAAACCCAAATGTAGAAGAAGATGAAGAAGAAGGAACCCAAAATAAACCCAGCCACTTACCTCTTCAAAAACCAGCTCTTAATCTCATATACCCAACTCAAAGCTTGAAGAATGACACATGCAAGAGCTAGAGAGCAGCAAAGGAAAGAGAGGAAGAGAAAGAGGAAGAATGACACAGGTAGGAAAAGAAAGAAGCTTCCACGGGAAGCAAAATAATTTGTGCCCTCTTCCCTCTCTCTTTCTTTCAAATCCCATTAATACTCTCAACCACTCAAGCCACATGTCACAATTCAATAGGTTCCCTTAGTCAATTAACTTGACTTTACCATTTTATCCTTGGCATAAATCCATTTAATCACTTAAAATAAATTCTTTCATTTAAACTTTAAATCTCATTCAATCAAGTTCTCAAATAATTTCCAATTCCACTTGCAAAAATTACTAAAATACCCTTAATTATCCAATTTTACATGTACTTTCTGACTAGGCCCTTTTTGGGGTCTTACATTTTCCATCATTTTGCTAACCACCATCTGGCCTGCACGGCATGTCCTTTCTAACCACCATCTGGTTTGCAAGGCATCTGATTGTTGCCATTGAGCTGTAGTGTATTCTACCACATCTCGATCGATATACCACATTTATCTTGCTGGCCACCATCTGGCCTGCACGGCATACCCCTTGCTAACCCCATCCGATCCGTAAGGCATCTGATTATTGTTGTTGAATTGTAGTGTATTCTACCACAACTCGATTAATATACCAAATTCATCTTGCTAGCCACCATTTGGCCTGCACGGCATACCCCCTTGCTAACCCCCATCTGATCTGCAAGGCATCTAATTGTTGTTGTTGAATTACAGTGTATTCTACCATAACTCGATTGATATACCACATTCATTTGCTGGCCACCATTCGGCCTGCACGATATACCTTTGCTAACCCCCATCCAATCTACAAGGCATGTGATATGATACACTGCTTGCTAGCCACCATCCGACCTTTAAGGTATGTCCTGGCTAACCACCATCTAGTCTGCAAAGCAGGAAATTGTTGTTGTTGAGTGGCAATGTATTCTACTGCGACTCATCTGATATACTGCTAACCACCCTCGGGTCGGCATGGTATCTGACTGGCTACCATTGAGCTATGATGATTTCAACTATTGTATTGTAAGAGGTAAATGCATTCTACCTAAGACCCATTTTGCAGAGGACTCTCCTCCGGTGATGAAATCGACTTTCGTGTCGCGAAACCGGTTGATGGAATGTACATCTTGTAGTTTCAAAAGATCTTGTTAAGTCATTTTATTGTCCGAATCCTTTTAAGGCATGAAGCTTTATGTCGGCTATTTATTGTCATTTATCTTGTTCTTTTCCTGTTCTTTATTTTGCTCATTTTGTTCTCTTTTGTTATTTTAGCGCATTAGCCATTTTGAAGCCAACTATGAAATATTAACAAAAGTATGCAAAACGTTGAAATGAAATTACACTTTAACCAAATAAACATTTCACTAATAAAATGTAAATTTTGTACAACAATAAACAGATATACAAAACCCCCTGAATACAAACTAGAGAGGTGAATAATCCGTGGGCTCCTCTGGGTGGTCTGACACGTGGATAGGCTGAGTGATAGCTAAAGATGGTCCTACTTCAGAGGAGGACAGCCCGACCCTGGAGGTAGGAGGCTGACTGGTAGGAGCTGATGGTCCAGCTCCCACGGCTGGCTATGGGGGAATGAACATAGGTGGTGGTACTGCTGGTGCCGCCTACTGTACTGCTCGAGAGGCCAGCCAAAACTGGATCCGAGCCTACCCATCCAGGAAGGGCTGAGCACTAGTCCTGAAGAACCCAAGTGTATTGCTAATTATTCTGGCCAGCTATGTAAAAGCCTGTACCAAGTCCAAGGTCTGACGTGCGGATGTATCCCTGATACCTATAAGCTTGGTCTCGGTCTGCTTCCTAAACTCTCTAATGGACCCAGATATCCTCGGTATAGATGCCTCTAGTACCTCTATCTGGAATCAGATAGTAGTGACCGACTCATTGACCATCTGGATGTCCTCATTGGTCCTCTAGGCCATTGCCACCCGTGAAGCACTCAAATCCCACCTCAACTTCTCTATCTGCCTCTCCTGGTGATCCAGACGCTCGATCAGGACCCAATTCCTCTTCTCCTGTCGTCTCTCCATAGCAGTCAGGGCCATGGTCAATGCGGCAATAATCTCCTAATGTGCCAGCTGGGGGGGGGGGGGGGTAACGGCAGACTGGGCCATGACGGCTGTGCCTAGGGCTCTAGCGAAGGAGGTGCGATCGATGTGGATGCCCCTGGGTGCCCTAGTCTGCTGTAGGGGTGGAACCTCCAATCCTCATAAGTCTCGGAGCACTGGACCCTCGGTGGTGGTGGTGTAAAACTCTGAGCTCTCTGCGATAGTGGGGTGCTCAACAGTTCATCCATATCAAACTCTATGTCCATATCCAAAGGGGTTTGAGGCTGACCCTCCTCTGGCTGAGGCTGCTGCGAAGGCGGCCCCTCCTCTGGCTGAGGCTATTGTGGAGGCTGTTGTGGTGGCTGCTCCTCCTCCTGTGGATCCTTTGGGACATCCTCATCTGGTTGGAGTGGAGAGAGATAGAACAGACGTCTGGTCTCAGGTATGGTGAGCAATCTGTACTGATTCGAGCGGTCTTGTACTTGGGCCACCATCCCCATCGTCTGGGCAGCAGCCAAATCCATAAAAATATCCTCATCTAGCGGAGGCTTAAAACTCGCCCGAAGAACCTCCAAATGTATCAGTAGTCAGGTAATGATGCCTCCTACACATATAAAAGGGGTTGTCCCCCATGCCACTCTCACCAAATTAGCCAGTATCTCATGGCTAATATTAAGGTGCTGGCCTGTCACTATGGCCCACAAGCTCCATATCTCTGCTGAGTTCACCGATCTAAGGTTGCCTATCCGGCCTAAGTATGAGCTAGAAAGCACCCTATACACGTACCTTAATGCCTGGGATGAGAGCTGTAACACCCCCATACCCCCGGAAAGGAATATCGGGGCGCCAAAAGCCAAACACACACATACTCGTACACATGCATACACAATAGCGGAAGCGATAAAATAAATAATAGAAATAATTTGGGCCAAACATACTACTCTTATATATACATATAAACTGTACACATTATAAAAACTTTATACATATACAAATATGTACGTAACCAAAACGGTTACTATTTACATATCGATACTATACTTCCTATATACATAATGATGTTACTCAAAACATCCCAACCTCTATGTCTATCTTATACAAAAAGGAGATCAAAGCAAAACTCCCAGTGGCCTTGACCCGCAGATTCACGCTTTCACTGAGTCCGAACCTGTAAACCTACATGGAAACAAACATCCGTGCTAAGCGATAACGCTTAGTGGGGATGAAAATAATGCGAAGGACTTCTTTCCGAAGTCACACATAAATCACATATTTCATATAACAAAATCAAATAAATTCATGCATATAGCTCTTATATGTGTACAGGTTACATGCTCAACTATGAGCTCACATGTAAATAACATCTACTCTTTTTCTTATTCATGTGCACCATAACTCAAGCATATAACTTTCACACTCTTGTACAGATCAACTATTCAAATATACACTATCATGTATCCATATTCATGTAACATTTCTCATGTGCTATATCATTTATGCAAAGCAATGCTTTTAATCATCTCAAGTTCACTACACAACCTTTAACAAAACAGGCCTGACTTCCTTTAGTTGCGGATACGGGACACTATAAAAACATTTTCGATAGACCGAAGTCACAAAATATTTTCATCTATCTCTATTAATGACCATTCTCGGAGGTCGACCCGCTTCGCCCAAACGGGGCGGAACATGGGCAGCTGCACACGATAATCCCTTTATAAGCATTCTTATCTATCCACTGCTATGGCCAGTCAGGCTAAACATAAAGACTCTATACTCTATATCATATACATTGCATGTACTCTACTGTTCATTCAAGAACACTATACACTATTTACATATTAATGGAGCAAACCATGTGCATACATATACCCTATGCATATACTCGCATGTAGCCATATAATATCAATGCATCTTTGCACTCTACATTACTAACTAATCAAATGCACAATGCATTTTACATGTTCATAGACTTCACACATTATGATTCAATCATACATGATCAATATCACATGCATATCATGTTCAATAATTAAAAAGCATATATACATTTAATTTCATTATTAAACTCTCATGCCATAGCTTTAATCACCTATCATTTTAATTGACAACCACTCACATACTCATTTCATAAGGTTAGAAATGAGTTGGACATGCTATAGGAACTTACCATGAAGTTCGGGTGCATTTCGGGAAGAAAAACACTCAAAATATGCATATCAGGGGGTGGTCATGGTGGTAACCAATTGGTTGTCACCATGAGGTCTAAAAACCTTCGATTCTGCCTTGTCTGGGCATTGGTAACGGTGGTGACCAATTGGTTTCCACCGTGACATACCCAAAATAGCAAAATAGAAGCGAAAACTCAAGACTGCTTCACTACTCTATTTTGTACAGCCTAAACCAATGTCTAAAACTCATTTTTAGGAACTCTCTTCTGAACAATTGTTACCTAGGATGTTAAATTTCAAATCAGACAATTTTCAGGTCAATTGGACATCTATAACATCAGATATAATCTAAATAATCTGAACTGGTCAAATGAATCGGCCAAGGTAGAGACACCTCTGGTTTGGCCAATTTTCAGGGTTTTAGAGCAAGAATTTGTTCATGGTGAAATATTTATAGGAATAGAAGTCAGGGTTATAATGGCTCAATAATCACTCAATTTTGAGTCTATAACTATACTTATGACAAAAACATTACACGGAGGTCAGATGACAAGTGAACATAAATTGTCAAAACCAAACTTTATCATCAACACACCCTCAAATGATCAAGTCACATACTCATAGACATATACACACTCATATCTCATAAACATATGTACACCTAAATCACCAAACACCGCAAGCAATCAAAATAGACTGAAATTAAATTTACACACGATCCCGACCTCAAAACGCAGCTTGAATCACTTTTCTTCTTCAACTCAGATCTTTTCCTCTTGTCAATAACATCTTGCACAAAATTATCCAAAGAAAAAAACTTAAATTAGACTTCTACTCACTTTAAATATAAAACAGAAAGAAAAAGGAGGTCAGATCGAAAAATCAACCACACTTACCTTTCTCAAAGATCAACTCTACCTTTTCCAACTCTCTCTTTAACTAACCCCATAGGCTCACTCAAAGAGCAAGGCAAATGAAGAAGAAGAGAAACAAAAGAAAGAACAAGAGAGGGAGGATGGTAGAAAACTAATAAAAAGCAAAAAGAATAAATGCCAAAACAAAAAAAGACCAAAGGGGAACAAAAGGGCAGTCGGTCAATGCTAATCTAAAGCCAACAACCCACTTAATGCCACTACTACCTATTAATTCCTTCAATTATCTTAAGCCAAGCCATGTGTCTTATACTCATTTGCCACTTGTTTCTTTTTAATTCATGTAAAATAATTAAATCTCTTGCCATGTGTCATTTCCCTACAATGCCACTTGTCAACCCTTACCCACACTTCAAGTTGCCATGTGTCGATTCCCTACGATGCCACATGTCTATAACACATCAGATAATCTAACTCAAATGGGCTTCACGTGAAGCATTCTGTCGCGGCCGCAACACTATCGCACTTGCGATAGAACCCACACAAGCCACTTACTCAAATGCACTCTCTTATACACACAAACTCTTGAATTCCTGAACAAAAATTCCGAAATTCTACTAGGGCCAAATCGGGTTGTTACAAGAGCATAGTGCTTTTCGCTGTGTCATGGTCATAGGGCACCCCAAGCATAGAGATAGCCTCCCAGTGGTGCCTCCTGATGGCTCTCTGAGGTATTGCCATGTATCTGTCATGTGGGAGCCATATGGCCTGTGCAAATACCCATCGTGTGATGCTATAATGGATCCCTTTGACCCGAAATTGGATAACCCCATCCCCTGAGTCTGACCTCTGAAATCCCCTGTAGTAAAGAGTGGCTAGAAATTTCCCCGTGACCTCCGGATATGTCTGAAAGGAAGGTCAGAGGAACTCGGTCTATCCTGCCACCTCTATTAATACGTCGACCTTGTGCAACATCCCTATGTGCTTGAGGAATGGCCTAGAGATGTATCGGCTAGCTCAGAATTGCACTTGAGCTAGCGTTTGAAATCTCTCCCTAATATCGGGGCTCATCCACTCGGGAGACTGAGGCTCGAGTTGATCCTGGGGAATGTTGTGTCGTGGAGGCATCTTGAAAAAAAAGAAAAGAGTTAGTTTTGTATGATAATCGTAAGTAAGGCAAGCACAATTTCAAAAGTTTTGGAAATTCGAGCAGTATTTCAGCTAAAATGTGCCTACCCAAAAAATTTTGGCAGCATCCTGGCAAGGATGTACCTACCCAGAAAATTCTAAAAAAATTTAAGTAACATTCCGACAAGGATGTGCCCAACTCCCTGCATGAAAACACAAATAAAGGGACAGGCCTCAGGCCCCAAACAACAATTTTTGGTGCAATTATTTCACATGATGATTACATATTCGACAATTCAATCTAGTTTGGTTCCCAATCATCAACCATACAGGAGAATATTTTTAAGTCTGCTATTTTATTACCATTTTTATTATTATTTATTATTTCATTATCCATTATTTTCTCCATTTACACTTTAGTTGTCAGTGTACGGGGTCCCAAAATGCAGAAAATAAACGGGCATAATTTATCATACATTTTGAAACATATACATCTATCATGCATTCAGAACATAAATTAAATAAAAAAGAAGTGAAAAGAAGAAGAAAAATGTAATAAAACTAACCTGGTAATCGACGAAGTGGACTGAAAAATAACTAAAAGAAATTGTAAAAATATTGGTCCCAGACATGCGCGGTGGTGCAAGGATCGTTTTGGCGCAAGTGGTGCACAAAATAGGTGAGAAACGAGGGAGAAATGGCAGAAAAACCGAGTGTACTGACGATTTGTGAGAGAAAAGGGAGGAAGAAGAAAAGAAGGGAGGAGAAATGGCATGCCCATGCGTAACAGCGTGACTTATATAGGCGTTGCTCTACCAATGGGCACCCCGTCGGAGGATCGAAATTCTGTTCCCTTCTTCTTTTTTCTTTTTCCATCCTTTTCTCAAAATTTCAAAAAGAAAATACTTCTTGAATATTTTGCCCCCCTTGATTTCCATGCACGGTACACTTTTTCCATCAAATTTGCTTTTCTGTAAAATTTTAAAATGGCAAAAATAGACTTAAAATGTTTTTGCGCATGAAATGCATGAAATGTGCAGGAGAAAAGATCCCCAAGTAGTCAACCAGTTGACCGATGGGCATGCCATCGCTCGGCCCACCGACGGGCAGCTCGTCTGTCGTGCCTTTCTTTAAATACCCCATCTTTTCCTCGAATTTTGTGCATTCTTCTCTTTGGACTTCAACTAGAGTTCCTTTTTCAGGTATTTTCCTTCTTTTCTCTCTTTTCTTTTCCATTCATTTTTAATTTTTGCCCCGAAATCTTGAAAAATGTCATCCTCGTCCTTAGTAAGATGCATCGAGTTCTAAATGACCCCCGAACTTGGGAAAATACCACTTTGACCCCCTATTCTAGTCTGAGATTTCTGAGGAGAGTTAGAGTGGACCAAAGCCTTTTATTAGCTGCAGCCCACTTCTGGGACCCTCATTTCCACGTCTTTCGGTTTACCTATGAAGAATTATGCCCCCTGCCTAAAGGGTTTGCCGTGATTATCGGAGTGAGGCTTTCACTCGGCACACCACCTTGCATCCCGATCTGTGGTTTTGTCCGTGCGAGGGATATTGCTTTGGCCTTAGGCATTTCTTCCTCAGTCACCACTAGACTGGCCCCTCAGGGGACCACTTTTACCCTAGAGCCATTGGAAGAGGCACTATAGGACTTTTCCCACATGTTTACCTATCAGGTCAGCGTTGTCCTACTATTTACCTTTTTAGGTTTCTAACACTTCTGACGAGTTGACTAGCGACTTTCGGCTATTTGGGATAGTAGACGAAATCCACCGCGGGCTAACCCCATTCCCCCTGATTCTGGCTGATATGATTTTGGGCTTGGATTCTGTCTGTGTTAACCCTTCTGGTGCCTTCACTAGGAGTCCCTTATTACTCAAGGTACGTCATTATTTTAAAAGATAGTGCGCCCCTTGTGAATTTTCACACTAGCTTTTCTTACTGAGAAATGTGTCCTTTCGAATGTTTACATAACCCTGTGCCTTATTTTTTTCCCGGAGTGGACCCTACCCGTTCCTACGACTTTTTCCTCTTTTTTCTCTTTTTATTTTTCATTATTATTATTTTTTTTTGTCTTTCAGGTATGGCTACAAGAGAAGCTGAATCTATTATTAGAGCCCTCTCCTAGGGTGATCGGCCAGTATTCATTGAGACATTTTCTTCCCAGATAGCGGTTATATGCATTCGCATCTCCTGACGAGGGTGTTGCTAGGTTCAGTGAGGTGGCAGATGAGGATATCAGTTTTATGAGCCCCTGGCTCCCTCTTTCTACTGTGACCACCGATGGCTCTTCGGGGTATGTCCCATTGTGCAGGCCACCTTTTACATTGCTGCCCGTTGTACCCGACAGTTCGGGATGACTTAGGATGTTGTGAGGCTCCCTTTATCTTTTTAGGGCAGCGTCTTATCTTCATCCTTCACTTCTAGATATCATAGTCTATGGGCAAGGCTACCGGTGAAGCCCATTATACCATCCATCGAAGATTGCTCCATCATTTCCACTAGTGCCTACAAGAGATGGGTGCTTAGCCCTGCAGTCGACAACAGGACCCACCGACTTAGGCACCTGGCCGGTGAGAGCAGTAGTAGAGCATAGTTTAAATTTACATACATTCTATAATGAACGATGTCTTTCTTTTTATAAAAGAACTGGAAAATAATGAAGACATAAGTTGAATGATTTCTGTTTTATTCCTTTTTGCAAAATCGTGTACATTTCGATATGATTTCACCATACATGATCATCATTTAACATAGATTTTCAATGGAAATCTACATCTAGTCTCAGGGTAGATCTTAACAACATCAAACTCCTGTTATTAATTAGCCCTCTCGGGTTTTCTTGATTGGTCATTTTCTCTCAAGCCTTAAAGTTTTGCCCAGGGGACAAGATGCCAAATTTTACTAAGGCCGCCTTTTTTTGGTTTTTGACCCGTGGGGCTTCTATTCTCTTCTTTTGATTTTTATGTCTTTAAACATGGAACCACTTGAGTCTATCGACGTTGATCAGCTCTTTGAATTCGTTTCCATCGCTATCCACTAGAATCGTTGCTCCCTTGGACAATAACTTTTTGAGAACAAACGGGCCTTCCCATGTCGATCTGAATTTACGTTGTATATCCGACACACCTGGTCTCATTTGCTTGAAAACCAAATCTCCTTCTTTCAGCGGGTGCCTTCTAACCTTCTTACCGAATGACCAAGCAAGCCTTTTCTGATAAATCTGATTGTGATAATAGGCTCGCAACCTATTCTTGTCCAGCATATTCAGTTGCAGTAATCATTGCCAGGCCCAATTAGTTTTCGAAATTTCTGCTTCCATAACCACCCTTAAAGACTTGAGCTCCAGTTTGACTAGCAATACAGCTTCTGTCCTATACACCAAAGAATACGGTGTGGCCCCTGTAGAAGTTCTAATAGTGGTTCTATAGCCCCAGAGTGTGAAAGGTAGCTTCTCTGCCCAATCCTTGTAGTTCTGGACCATTTTAGCCAAAATTTTCTTAACATTCTTGTTAGCGGCTTCTACTGCCCCATTGGCCTGCGGGCAATACGGAGAGAATTTATGATGCTCTATGCCATATTTTTGAAGCAACTTCTTAGTTTTGGCCATAAATTGCACTCCATTGTCGGACACAACATGTCGAGGGAGACCATATTTGCATATCAGGTTCCTTTCAATGAACTTGGCCATATCCCGGGCATCAATTTTCTTGAAAGATTCAGCCTCTACCCACTTAGTGAAATAGTCGATAACAACTATGATGAACCTATGTCCATTAGAGGCTATACGGCGTATCTCCCCAATAGTGTCTATCCCCAAAGCTGTAAAATGGCCAAGGTGACGTTAAACTGTGTAGCTCCGAAATCGAAAAATGCCTCAAATCCGCATACTGCTGACATAGCTGACACTGCTTGACGTACTTCGAGCAATCTGTGTCCATTATAAGCTAGTAGAACCCTTGTTTGATGATCTTCTTCGCTAGCGTTAACCCTTTCATGTGGGCTCTACAGATTCCAGCATGGGTTTCCTCCATAACCTTCTCAGCTTCTTTCTTATCTAGACATCTCAACTGAATGCCATTAACTTATCGTTTGTACAACACACCATCTATGCAAATAAACTGAGTGGACAGCTTGCGGATCAATCTTTGGTCCTTTTCAGTAGCCTCTTCTTGCAATACCATTTTCTCCAGGTTATTCTTGATGTCACTATACCACGGCTTCTCATCAATAACCTCGACTTCAATGACTGGATTAGACTCAAAACTGGGCTTTTTAGAACTGGAAATCAAGACGAGCTTCATGACTACCCCCTCTAGATTATCCAATATTGACACCAGAGCTACAAGTGCATCAGTTAACTGATTTTCATCCCTTGGATTGAAGTGAAAGGTGCATACCTCAAACTGACTGCTCAAACTCTTCAAGTGCTTCAGATATGGCATCAATCGTTCTTCCTTTACGGCTCACTCACCCCAAATTTGGTTGATTACTAGTGTTGAGTCTCCAAAGACTTCTGTGCTTTTTGCCCCCAAGGCTATTAAGGCTTCCAACCCGAAGGTGCAAGCTTCATACTCAGCTTCATTGTTAGTAGCCTTGTATTTCAGTTTCTTGGCCAACGGAAGTTTTTCACCGTCTGGGGTCATTAGAATGACTCCTACTCCAGCCCCCTTACTATTAACTGCTCCGTCAAAGTGCAACTGCCAACCTTGTACTGTAATGGCCGTGACATCTTCATTCGAGAAGTTAAACTCAAATGAATCTCCTTCGATAGGATGCTCTGCTAGGAATTCGGCTATTGCACGTCCCTTAATGGTCTTCCGGGTGACATGCTCAACATCAAATTCTTGTAGTAGTAACAACCATATTCCCATTTTCCCTAGCAAAGAAGGAGCCTCTTGTAGGTGTCTGAGAGGGTTCTGCTTAGCGATTGCTTATACCTTGTAAGAGTGGAAGTGGTGTCTCAACTTCTGAGAGGCCCAAATCACTATAAGGCAGATCTTTTCGACTTCAGCATACTTGATATCGTAAGACATGAACTTCTTACTAAGGGAGTAAATCGCAAATTCTACTCTGAACTCATCTTCTTGAGCCATCATTGCACCTGTAGAACTATCCTCTATTGCTAAGTACAGAATTAAAGGTTTGATCGATTGAGGTGGTCTCAGAACTGGGGGATTCAGCAAGTATTCCCTAATGGTATTGAAAGCCTTCTGACAGTCTTCATTCCATACTACAGGCTGGTCTTTTATGAGCAACTTGAATATCGGCTCACAAATTGAAGTGAGCTTAGCGATAAACCTGCTGACATACTACAACTTGCCCAAGAAACTTCTAACATCCGTCTCCTTTCGAGTCACTGGCATTTCCCTGATGGCTTTGACTTTGTTCGGGTTAATCTTAATCCCTCTCTGGCTCAACACGTGCCCCAATAACTTTCTTGAGGTAACCCCAAAAATGCACTTCTTAGGATTCAACCGCAAATTATACTTGCTGATCCTCTGAAAGAACTTCTCTAAAGCTTCAAAGTGACCTTCTCTGGTGGCCGACTTGAACATCATATCATCGACATATACTTCCACTTCTTTGTGGATCAAGACATCAAGAATCCTAGTAGCCATCCTTTGGTAGGTTGTGCCCGCATTCTTCAAGCCAAAGGGCATTACCCTGTAAGCGAAAGTAGCCCACTTAGTGATGAAGGCTATTTTAATCCGATCGGCTATCTTATTGAGGATCTGGTTGTACCCAGCATATCCATCTACAAAACTATACATTATGCAGGCTGCCACACTGTCTACTAGAACATCGATGTGTGGTAGAGGAAAGTCATTGTAGATATCGGGTCCCAAGTAGCCTTGATCAGGATTACCCGATGATAAAATTTAGCTATGTCGGCTTATAGGCAAAAAGAATGAAGGTCGGAAGTAAATTCGCTTGTCATTTGGATTTGTTAGGAATGGAGAAAAATGTATTTTTCTTAAATATTTAAAAAATATTTAAAAATTATTTTGGGGTAAAAAATGAGTTTTTAGGTTTTTTATTTTATATATATAAAAAAAATAATTTTCGCGAGCGCGACACTCATGCGAGTGACGCGCTGAGCGTTGATCGCCCCGTGGGCGATGCCAAGCGCGTCGCACGGGGAGCGTCCGCGCACTGCACGCGATTTCCTCGCATAGTGCGCGCTGGGACGCCCGTCGGGCGCGCCGACGGCCGTCCCTCGCCCATTTCTGCCCCCATGACACCCAATATGCGATTTTTACGATTTTGTGGGGTTTTTGGGTGGTTTTTTTTACAGTTTTTGAAGGGAATTAAAGGCAAAAAACGGTAGGCTCACTAGGGGGACGATTTTTGGGAGTTTTACGGAAGGTTTTTGGGAAAAAAATCTGATTTTTCTTGGGGAGAAAAAATTGGGTTTTGGCTAAGAATTTTGGAAGGGATTTTCTTAGAAAATTGCTTCATTTTTCTTCAAAAAATTACATAAAATTATTTTGAATTTCTTACATCTGAATTTTATTATTATTCCAACAAATCAAGGAAAAAGGATTAATTCATCTACCTTCAATTCTACAAGAAAATATTGAGGTTGCAAATCGTTATTTTATTCTTATTTGGGCATCCATGCACGTGAAGGAGGAGACGCGGGGTTTGGTATCTTTATTGTACATTTTAATTCTCATTTTGTTTATATTTTTGATTTCCATGTATGTAATTATTAAATAAAATGGTTTTTATGCACGCTTAAATAAAAAATCACATAAAAATATTTTATAGAATAAATTGGTTTTTTCTAATAAAATAGGACCAAAGTCCTAAATTTTCATCCTAAATAAAATTGCCACATCAAAAGTATTTTCTTTAAATATGCATGCGAGGATAAATTCCTCATCCTTAAATGAATAACCCGATTTATGCCTGGATTGCAGCTTATTTAAAATGGGGGTTTTATTCCGCCCCTAGTATTGTTGTAATTTATGTTTATGCGTTTTATGTTATTCTTTATCGCTTCATTTATATGGTTGATACTGTGCTTTAATTTTTATTGCATTTAAACGCGTGAGAAAAGAGACGAAAAGGTAAATTCAAAACTCAATTATAAATTTAACAAAAATATTAATAAATGGGAAGTCCCGAACCTTCTCTGGTCTTTGGGCTCAACGAGGCGAGAGGTCTATCTTCATTGGAATGAGACCTCCAAGACACCTCTTGTGTCAAAAAGGCTTAATAAATCTTAGGCTCCATAGGGTTAGAGGATCATTCCCAATGTTCTATTAGGGTGATTGACTCCAAGACCCCTTTGGTTTGCCCAAAATGGAAATATGCGCCGTCTTAGACTCACTGAGGCGAGACGAACTTTCCCAATGTTCTATTGGGTGGCGACTCCTTGCAACCTCCTTGTTGCCCAAAATAGACGCACTTGCAATTCATTGCAAGTTGTCAGTGGACCTCATCAGCCCGATCGCCCTAAAGCGGGCGGTCAAAGGGACGCCCCGGGGTCCGGCGCGCGTCACAGTGGCGACTCCGTTGGGGACATAAGAGACTTTTCTTTGAAAGTACCTTGGTTAAAATTTACAATTGATTTTTAATTTAAAAATTTCATCTCTTTTCGAAATTGCATTGCATCTATGCTAAAGCCTTAGATTATGCTAGTTTGGTCCCTATCTTAACCCCGATGCGTTCCCGAAGCACGACCCTAAGTTCACTCAATGTGGGAAAGTTTTAAGGATAGTCACCAGCCCAAGCCTTGTACCTTATGGTATATCAAATGGTGACCCAATTGGTTATGCTTATAATGAGCTAGACCCGTTGGAAGGGACCATGCTTGGGTAGCCCTAAAATGTCATCACCCGTTGACCAAAGCTCATGTAATGGCAATAGATACTTCCACCAGGTGAAATGTACCGTAATACCATGTTTGCTATATGGGCCGTCATATATTGGACAAAGTCAATTTAATTAAATGGTCTTTATCAAAGGCTTTCATGCCCCGGTGGGCCCATCTTAATTAAGTTGAATTGTTTAAATACATAATGGCCAAACACTCATACGTATGTACATTAGATAAGAGCTGTTATGCTGCCGGTTCTCCACCGCGCACCATACGTGTCCATTGGGTTTCCCGTTAACCCATGGGCTAAGCCCACATAGGAAAGAGACTACACTACCACATGTGTGGGAGAGATAAGGTCGGAAGGATCTATCTGCTTGCATGTGTTTGTCTATGTTGCATCAGCATGAGCATGCATTGCATTTTTTTTTAATCATGCATCATCTTAAAGTAATATTTTCTTTCAGCCATCATAGATTCTCCTAGGTGGTCTAGAGGTCCTGACGGACGGTTAAGAAGGATTCCGCTTTTGGGGTTACTAGAGTTAGTATCGGATCAAAGTTCAGATTCTCTCATAGAAGACGGTGTGGGGTTTTCTTCTGAGTCATCGACAGACGTAAGTATGGCCAATCCATCGAATGAGTTTGATGCAACCTGGGTAATAATTGCCAAGGAAGTAGGAAGAAGAATGGAGGAGTTTGAGGCCCGAATGATTGCAATGATGGGCAACCTAGCCACCACCATAGCTGGGAAACAAGCTGCTGCTGCCCCTATCCGAGTGCCAGTTGAACAAGGGGTCATTAGAGAAGATCCCCCTCCTGTAATTAACCAACCTGTGGTCGACCCACCTGCTATGGAACAAAGAGTGCCTGCACCTGTCGAGCGTGGAGAAGGCCCTAGGTCCGAGGTTGATTTTGGGGAAGATGAGCAAGAGGAGCATGCGGTAGCTAAGGGAAAGTCGCTAAAACTGGAGGAGGTGATGTGGAGAAAAATGGAAGAGAAATTTGAGGTCATGGCAAGGATGATGACTGTAGGGAGAGCAATGAACCTGGAGGACCGAGAGCTAGATGGGGATGACCTGATTCCCCAGAACTTTAAGATGCCCGATATTCCAAAATTTGACGGCACCTCTGACCCTGCTGTACACATCAAGCAGTACTCGCTTGTCATGAAGGGTACGACTTTAACGAGAAAGCAGAAAATAGAGTACTTTTGCTTGAGTCTCATAGGAGCTGCCATTGATTGGTACCATGGACTAGACAGAAGGTCCAAAGAGGATTGGGACTTATTAACTGAGGAGTTCCTTAAGCAATACGATTGCAGCACTCGAATGGAAGTTACTTTGAAGGATCTGGAGTTGTTACAGCAGAAGTCTGGAGAGTCCTTCCACGAGTACCATACTCGGTGGAGAAATCGAGTTATGGAGATGAAACGCAAGCCAGACACTCCTGATCAGATTTGGTTGTTCATTAGGAATGCCAGCCCATACTTGAGAGACGGACTGAAGATGAAGGGGCTAAAGGATTGGGAGTCCTTAAAAGACATTGCCATAGAAGCGAAAGGAGAATATATGGCCAAGAGGGCAAATAGTGAGTCCTATGCCAAGAAGGGCTACAGCAATCAAGGGACAGCCAGGTCAGCAGGTTCAAGCAGTGGTAACAGAGGTGGAAAGACAGCCGAGGTGTCTGCAACAGGCGTGAGTTAGAGGTACTTCTCCAATTTGGGTAGGCCTTTGTCATGGGTTTTGAAGAGGCTGATAAAGGAAGGGAAGCTACAACCCCTGCCACCTAGACCAGCTAGGACCCAAGGACAACCAAGGCACAAAGAGAATGAGTATTGCGCCTTTCACTAACATACTGGACATCTGACTGACAATTATTTCAGGCTGAGGCACCTAATTCAAGATCTGATCGATAGTAAGTAGATCACCGATCCTGAAAAGAGAAAGAGCAAAAAGAAGTCTAATTATAATGCTGTGCCACCGCCAGTCTTTATGATAGGATTGAGCTTACCAGAATGGTATGTGATGCAAGATTTATACGAAAATGAGTACGTCACTATCACTCGCCCTGAGGCAAGTGAAGAAGGGATTCCCGTGGCGACGATAGACTGTTGGTCCACTAGTGAGAGTGGAGACGAAGAAGATGAAGAGAAAGATGGAGAATTCACGGATCCATGGGATTCGGAGGGGGAAGAAAGAGTTGAGGCAGTAACAAGAAGTGGGAGAGTGGTCCCCGAAGTTGAGAAGCAACAGGACCCAGTGCAAGCAACCGCAGAGAAGGAGCCGGAAGAAAGTCCCATAGTAAAACAGCTAAAAAAGACCACGACCCAAATATCAATTTGGGACCTTTTAAGGCAGTCCCCCTCCCATAGATAGAAGTTGGTTGAGGCGTTGAGTGCGTCCACTGTAGCCACTACAATTTCTCCAGCTGAGCTGCTAGACCTTGTTAAAGGGGGATCCAGGGAGAAACAGGTGTTTTCTGATGCAGATTTGCCAACTGAGGGTCGTAGCCATAACCGGCCATTATATATCAAAGCACAGATTAACGGCAAGCACACTGCTTGCGTTATGGTTGACGATGGGTCATCAATAAATGTCTGTCCTTTAGTGGCGCTTCAGGCTTTTGGGTTAAATGAAAGCATGCTGAGCAAGTCTGACCTGACCATAACAGCTTATGACAATTCTAGGAGGCAGGCGTCGGAAACTTTCAAAGCTGTTGTCAGGGCTGGACCCGTTAAGACAGAAACAGAGTTTGTGGTCTTACCCATCCCAACAAATTTCTCAGCTTTACTTGGAAGACCGTGGTTCCATAGGTTGGGTGGAGTGCCATCCACTTTACACCAAGTGATTAAGATACCTCACGAAGGAGAGGTGGTGACCATTAAAGCAGCAAGGGAGAACCAAGTGTCTTCCTTGGAGATCTCTAACTAGCCGTTCAATGGTTTTCATGTATCAATGATAGGAGAAGAGCAGAGCTTAGAAAGTAGCCCTCAGGTGGTGAACATGCTAAAGAAGATGCACTTCCTCCCAGGGGCTGGTTTGGGCAAAGATTCACAAGAGCGGCAGGATGTCATCACTTCGCATAGCCAGAAAGATCGAAAGGGGTTAGGTTACAAAGGAGAGTATGGTAAGAAGAAAGTGTTAGAGAAGATTCCCCACATTTCAGAGAGCTTTGTGTCTGCGTCCTCGGTTTGTGCTTACACTGGAGAAGAGGAGCCACGGTGGGTAGATGGGAACATCATCCCGGGTTTCAAAATTTTTAATGATGTGAGGTTGGAGTTATTAGGACTATAGAAAACTTCTAGGATGAGGAGATTATGAGCCAGTGTAGCATTTGGGATAGGGATGAGCCCGAAGAGATTGTAATTGATAAGCTGTTGGCCACTAAACTTAAAGGGAAGGAGAAGATGGTAGAGCCAGAGCCGAAGATTGAAGGTCTCAAGATTTCACCGGAGGTAGTTGAAAAGCCACCAAGTCAAGGAGACAAAGTACAGTCGGCTGCAGCATCGGCATCGGTAGGAGATAAAGATGATAGTTATTTAGATGCTCTTTTTATACCAGAACTTTTTAATGACAATGTTAATGTTTCTGATTATGTTAATGAGATGAACAACTTTGCTTACTTGTGTGATGTTTTTGATGATTTCATTTCGCATGATCATAAGCTTGATGCATTCATTTTTGATATTAATTCAACTGGCACAACTGCATTTAATCTTGGAACTTTGGAGAATCCAAAGGAAATTTTGATAGCATCAGACATAACTCCTGAAGAGAGGATAAAATTTGAGAGAATATTAAAGAAATATGAAAAAGTCTTTGTCTGGACCTACGAGGATATGCCAGGAATCGATCGGGATGTCATCGAGCATGCAATCCCAACTTACCCAGAGTTTAAACTAGTTAAGCAAAAGCTCCGGAGGCTAAGGCCAGAATGGGCGCAGAAAGTGAAAGAGGAGATCCATAAGCAAATTGAGGCTAAGTTCCTGATAGAGGTTCAATACCCAACATGGTTAGCTAACGTGGTTCCCGTGGCTAAGAAGGACGGAAAAGTTCGAGTATGCATGGATTATCGGGATCTGAACAAAGCTTGCCCGAAAGACGATTTCCCTCTGCCTCATAATGATGTACTTGTAGATAGTACCGCTGCTTGCATGATGTACATCTTTGTGGATGGATACGCGGGGTACAATCAAATCCTTAACAAGATAGTGGATCGGATTAAGACGACCTTCATTACCGAGTGGGGGACATATGCTTACCAGGTTATGCCTTTTGGTTTAAAAAATGCAGGAGCAACCTATCAGAGGATGGCCACTAGGGTTCTCAATAATTTGATCCACAAAGAGGTGGAAGTGTACGACGATGACATGATGATTAAGTCGGCTACCAGAGAAGGTCACTTTGAGGCTTTAGAAAAGTTCTTTCAAAGGATTAGCAAGTACGATCTGTGCCTCAATCCCAAGAAGTGCATTTTTGGAGTTACCTCAGGAAAGTTGTTGGGTCATGTAGTAAGCCAAAGGGGAATCGAGGTAGATCCTCATAAGGTCAAAGCCATTAGAGAGATGCTGGTGCCTCGAAAGGAAAAGGAGGTTAGGAGTTTCCTGGGAAAGCTTCAGTATATCAGCCGGTTCATTGCCAAGTTGGCTTCGGTATGTGAGCCCATTTTCATGCTTCTAAGGAAGAACCAGCCTGTGGTATGGAATGATGATTCTCAATTGGCCTTTGACACTATTAAGGATTATCTCTTAAATCCTCCAGTCTTAAGACCACCATGCCATGCCAAATCACTAATCCTGTATCTGGCTGTAGAGGCTAATTCAGTGGGTGCTATGATGGCTCAGGAAGATGATTTTGGTGTGGAGTTTGCGATTTACTATCTTAGCAAAAAGTTCCTACCATATGAAGTCAGATATGTTGAGGTAGAGAAGATTTGCTTGGCAGTTATCTGGGCTTCTAAGAAGTTGCGACATTACTTTCATTCTTTCAGAGTACAGGCGGTTGCCAAGCATAACCCTCTTAGGTATCTTCAGGAAGCGCCCTCTCTGCTAGGGAAAATGGGGAGATGGTTACTGTTATTGCAGGAGTTCGACATTGAATATATAACCAAGAAAACCATTAAGGGAAGAGCCGTAGTGGAGTTCTTAGTCGAGCACCCTATTGAGGGAGACCAGTTTGAGTATAATTTCCCGAATGAAGATGTCACAGCCATAAAAGTATAAGGATGGTAGTTATTCTTCGATGGAGCGGTCAATAGTAAAGGAGCAGGTGCAGGAGTCATTCTTACCACCCCGGATGGTGAGAAGCTACCATTAGCTAAGAAGCTGAGATATAAGGCTACCAATAATGAAGCAGAATACGAGGTTTGCATCTTTGGATTGGAAGCGCTGCTCGCCCTAGGAGCAAAGACTGTAGAAGTATTCAGAGATTCTTCTTTAGTAATTCATCAGATTAGAGGGGAGTGGTTTGTCAAGGAAGAGAGGCTGCTGCCTTATGTGAAATGCTTGAGAATGCTATGTAGCCAGTTCGAGACTTGCACTTTTCGTTTTATCCCCAGAGATGGAAATCAGTTGGCTGATGCTCTAGCGACGTTAGTGTCTATGTGGAATAATCCAACAGGAATTGCTATGACGCCCTTGCTGATCTCTAGTTCGAATAAACCTTGCTTTGCAGCTGAGCAGGTGATGGATATTGAGGCCACCGATGGAAATCCGCGGTACTATGACATTCAGAATTATTTAGAAAAGTCAGTTTTTCCAGAAGAAGCCACGGAGAAAGACCAAAGAATGATTCGGAAGCTATCCACTCAGTTCATAAGTGTAAATGGTACCTTATACAAAAGACAAGCTGATGGCATCCAGTTAAGATGTTTGGCAGAGAAAGAAGCAGAAGGAGTTATGGGAGAGGTTCATGCTGGGGTCTGCGGAGCTCACTTAAATGGCTTAGCCTTAGCAAAAAAGATCATGCGCCAAGGATTCTGTTGGCTCATAATGGATACAGATTGTTCGAAATATGTGAAGCAATGCCAGTTATGCTAGCAATACGCAAATTTGAGGCACGTGCCAGTTTCAGAGTTGCATAACTTGACTTCTCCATGGCCATTTGCAGCTTGGGGGATAGATATCATAGTCGAGATCCGCCCTACAGCTTCTAATGGGCACAGGCTCATTATAGTTGCCATTGACTACTTCACTAAGTGGGTTGAAGCAGAGTCTTTCAAGAAGGTTGACGCAAGGGACATGGCTAAGTTCATCGAGCGGAATTTGATATGCAGATATGGTCTCTCGCATCACATTGTGTCTGACAATGGGGTACAATTCCTGGCAGAAACTAAACAGATGCTCCAGAAATATGGAATCCAGCATCATAAGTCTTCTCCCTACTGTCCTCAGGCCAATGGCGCAGTTGAAGCAGCGAACAAGAACGTGAAGAGGATATTGGCCAAGATGGTTCAGAGCTATAATGACTGGGCAGAAAAGTTACCTTTTGCGCTTTGGGGTTATAGAACCACAGTCAGGACTTCTACGGGTGCGACACCATTCTCTCTTGTGTATGGAACTGAAGTGGTCCTGCCGGTTAAAATTGAGTTGAAGTCTTTGAGGGTAGTCATGGAAGTGGAAATTCCAGAGGCAGAATGAGCACAACAGCGATTATCGCAGCTAAATTTGCTGGATGAAGATAGGTTACAGGCTTATTATCACAACCAGGTTTACCAGAAGAGGTTAGCTCGGTCATTTAGCAAGAAAGTACGAAAGCACCCATTGAAAGAGGGAGATTTGGTCTTTAAGATGATGAGGCCGGGAATGCCAGACATACGAGGAAAATTCAGGCCAACCTGGGAAGGTCCGTTCATTTTAAAGAAGTTGCTAACAAAAGGAGCAGCAATCTTGGCGGATAGTGATGGGAATGAGTTCAAGGACTCGGTCAATGTCGATAGACTAAAAAGGTTCCATGGCTAAAGACCAAAAATAAAAAGAAGAGAATAAATGCCCTGCGGGTCGAAAACTGAAAAAAGGCGGCCTTGCTAAAATTGGGTGCCCTGTCAGGGTGAAAACCGAAAAAAGGCATCCTGGGCAAAAATTAAGGGCCAAGAGAAAATGTTCAATCGAGAAAACCCGAGAGTGCCGATTGATAACATGAGTTTGATGCTTACAAGATCTATTCCGAGATTAGGTGCAGTCTTGTGTTTCTTTTGAATTCCTGTCAAATGAGAATCATGTATGATGAAATCATATAGAAATGTATTCAACCTTGTAATGAATAAAAGAATATATTTTCATTGTTCTTTTAGTTCTGTCTTAAAAAAAGAAATGTATCATTTATCTATCTAATGACTATTGTATAATCTTGGTGTCGAAAGATGTCAAAGTGGATATATGTTGGCCACCTCCTGGCAATTATTCTGATAATCACTTTCTCCAATAGTTCCTTAAAAAAAAAAGAAGAAGAAGAAAGAAAGGCCGTTAGAGATGAAAACCGTAACTGGCTCTCTAAGCAAAAGTTAGGCCAAAGGGCAGGGTGAAAACCTGGAAACAGGCAGTCTGCCCTACAAAAAATGAAATAAACAAAAGCCGCTGGATTGGGTTGGGTCCATTCCAGGCAAAAATTAGGCAAAGGGTTATGTGAAAATCCCTTAGGGGACGCATTTCCCGCAAAAAAAGCTAGTGTAAAAATCCACAAGGGACGCACTACCTTTAAAATAATGACGTTCGATGCCTGGAGCGATAAGGTGGCATTACTTCAGATGATCTTCTTTCAATCAGATAACACATAGCACGGGACATGAATCAGGATCCTGGGTATATGATCATCGACCGGGGGGCAAAAATGCACTGGATGTCTCTTTCAGAAAACTTGTTGGGGAAGGAATCCCTAAGGCCAAGATGACAATCCTTTGGATTCCGGGGGCATGGTGGAGCAACCAAGCTATATCCTTAGCAGACCCTGGGCCACCTAGGGCATGGTCTATACATTCTTGCAAGCATTTTGCATCTCATATTATACACACACGTTTTCTTGTATATATTTCTGTGCACATAATTTTGCAGGAAATATCTAAAAGATGACAGTCACCATCAGAAGATGGAACCTTGCACTTTTAGTAGTCTTGTCAGCGGCTCAGTGTAGTGCACTTTTGGTAATCTGTAGCAGGCTCGGTGCAGCTCAAAAGAGCAGGTTTCGCATTTCATAATCTTGTCAGCGACTCGACGCATCATCATTAGAAGATGGAACGGTGCACTTTTGGTAGCCTTGGTAGTGGCTCGGTGTAGTTCTTTCGTGCACTTTTGGTAGTCTTGGTAGTGACTAGGTGCATCTCTCTTGTGCATTTTTAGTAGCCTTGTCAGTGGCTCGGCGCATCGCTATCAGCGGATAGCACCTGTATTTTTAGTAGTCTTGTCAGCGACTCCGTGCAGCGCACTTTTTGTAGCCTTGTCAGCGGCTCGATGCGATTTTTTCGTTCTGCGCTTTTAGTAGTCTTGTCAGTGGCTCGGCGCATCGCTATTAGCGGATAGCACCTGTACATTTAGTAGTCTTGTCAGTGACTCTGTGCAGTGCACTTTTAGTATCCTTGTCAACGGCTCAGTGCGATTTATCTTTCGCATTTTGTAGTCTTGGTAGCGACACGGCGCATCACCGTCCGAGGATGGTCCCTAGCACTTCGTAGTCTTATCAGCGACTCAGTGCAACTCGGAGAGGATATTCATATTTCAAGTCATAGCAGTGTTCCCCAGGGAGCAGAAGGAAGGTCGCCGCTTCAGGTACGCGCTTCTTTTCCTTTCCTGAATTTTGGCTCACCTAGGCACCCACGCACTAGCCTCCCCAAAATTGGGGGCAACTGTAGATACCAGGTCCCAAGTAGTCTTGATCAGGATTATCCGATGATGAAATTTAGCTATGCCGGCTTATAGGCAAAATGAATGAAGGTCGGAAGTAAATTCGCTTGTCATTTGTATTTGTTAGGAATGGAGAAAAATGTATTTTTCTTAAATATTTAAAAAATATTTAAAAATTATTTTGGGGTAAAAAATGAGTTTTTAGGTTTTTTATTTTATAAAAAAAAATAATAATTTTCTTGAATGTCGGGGAGCGGCAGCACGCCAGCAGGCGGAGCGCTCGCGCGAGCGTCGCTCGCCCCGCGGGTGACGCAAAGCGCGTCGCGCGCGGAGCGTCCGCGCATTGCGTGCAATTTTCGCGTGCAATGCGCGCTGGGACGCCCCTTGCCCATTTCCGCCCCCATGATGCCCAATACGCGATTTTTAAGATTTTGTGGGGTTTTTGGGTGGCTTTTTGGCAGTTTTTGAAGGGAATTAAAGGCAAAAAACGGTAGGCTCACTAGGGGGGATGATTTTTGGGAGTTTTGAGGAAGGTTTTTGGGAAAAAAATTGATTTTTCTTGGGGAGAAAAAATTGGGTTTTGGCAAAGAATTTTGGAATGGATTTTCTTAGAAAATTGCTTCATTTTTCTTCAAAAAATTACATAAAATTATTTTGAATTTCTTACATCTGAATTTTATTATTATTCCAACAAATCAAGGCAAAAGGATTAATTCATCTACCTTTAATTCTACAAGAAAGTATTGAGGTTGCAAATCGTTGTTTTATTCTTATTTGAGCATCCATGCACGTGAAGGAGGAGACACGGGGTTTGGTATCTTTATTGTACATTTTAATTCTCATTTTGTTTATATTTTTGATTTCCATGTATGTAATTGTTAAATAAAATGGTTTTTATGCACGCTTAAATAAAAAATCACATAAAAATATTTTATAGAATAAATTGGTTTTTTCTAATAAAATAGGACCAAAGTCCTAAATTTTCATCCTAAATAAAATTTCCACATCAAAAGTGTTTTCTTTAAATATGCATGCGAGGACCAATTCCTCATCCTTAAATGAATAACCTGATTTATGCGTGGATTGCAGCTTATTTAAAATGGGGGTTGTATTCTGCCCCTAGTTTTGTTGTAATTTATGTTTATGCACTTTATGTTATTCTTTATCGCTTCATTTATATGGTTGATACTGCGCTTTAATTTTTATTACATTTAAACGCGTGAGAAAAGAGACGAAAAGGTAAATTTAAAACTCAATTATAAATTTAACCAAGATATTAATAAATGGGAAGTCCTGAACCTTCTCTGGTATTTGGGCTCAACGAGGCGAGAGGTCTATCTGGTCATTCATTGGAACGAGACCTCCAAGACACCTCTTGTGTCAAAAAGGCTTAATAAATCCTATGCTCCATAGGGTTAGAGGATCATTCCCAATGTTCTATTGGGGTGATTGCCTCCAAGACCCCTTTGGTTTGCCCAAAATGGAAATATTCTATTGGGTGGCGACTCCATGAAACCTCCTTGTTGCCCAAAATAGACGCACTTATAATTCGTTACAAGTTGTCAATGGACCTCATCAGCCCAATCGCCCTAAAGCGGGATGTCAAAGGGACGCCCTGTCCGGCACGCGTCACAGTCATCCTTAGGACAGACCTTGTTCAAATCTCGGTAGTCCACACATACACATACTTTGCCATTCTTTTTGGCTATCGGAACGACGTTGGCTAAGCAAGTTGGGTATTGGACCTCAATAAGAAATTTGGCCTCAATTTGTTTGTGGATTCCCAAAATCATTATCCATATACAAAACTTATATCAATACAAAAATATATAGCAGAAGACAAAAAGAACTCCAACTATAGACTTCTAGTGGCTGACCTGCAGATGTCCAACTCCAAACTGAACCTGCCACCTACACGGGAAAACAACCCGTGCTAAGCGATAACGCTTAGTGGGGAGGAACAAAACATGAATATACATATAATTGCAATAACAACTTATCAACTTAATATAGAAACAAACATATAAGTAATATCATACTCATGCTTGTATCAACCATCGAACAAATAATTATAAACATGTAAACATTACTAATTCATCCTATGCATACTCGCCATATAGAGCAAATAATTATTCATGTCCAACTACAAGTATCGCAACATCTTGTCTTATCTCAAATACATATACATATATCATATATCCATTTCATTTTATTGATAACACATACAATAGCCACATATAATAACCACGTATAATAGCATGAATACATATTAGAGGTGGATACGGTCATTTTTGATACTGATAGGACACAGTATCCAAGCATATAGAGACATAAGTCTCAAAACATTTTATAATCATGTATACCCGAAGGTACACTAGAGACCGAAGTCTCAAATCATATGTAAGCATGTATACCCGAAGGTATACAGGAGACCGAAGTCTTAACTCATTTGAAATGGCCCAAACGGGCCGAGAAAAGGACCCAAACGGGGCCTGCATATGGTAGCTACACTCACACCCTGACCTTGATAAGCGATTATCTATCCACTGCTATGACCATTCAGGCTCAAAATAACAACTCATCTATACTCTAACAATATTACCATACAATAGAGTATAATGCAAGTATAATCACATAATTCATGCACACATATACACTATTCAATTTCAGAGACGGATAAATCATATACAAATCTTATCATGAACATATAACTCAAAATTAAATAACCCAGATACATACAAATCATATACATTTAAATCATATATAATGTTATTAATCATGAACATATAACTTATAATTAAAGACATCATAGTATAAGACAAGCCTAAACCAAATCATGTGCCCTATATCAATAAAAACCCATATAAAAAGAACCATGAAAAATCATTTCAGAAAAGGCCAGGCAGGAGGGCGCACTGTCGAGCTCATGACAGTAGCCGAGGATGCCCTATGGAAGAAAGGGCAAGCACGAGTCGTGCATGGCATCAAGACTTGTGCTCGGCCAAGCACTCGATGTCACAAGTCGTGACCTTGTGCACGACTCACGACAGGGAATCTCTTCACATTTGAGGCGAGCAAGGCTAATCTTCATGACTCATGAAGAACTTCACATGTCATGAAGAGTCTCATCTCAACATCTGATCCAAAAAGAGAAAGGAAAAACACTCCCAGACAAACATATTCACAAACAAAGCTCCCAAACCTGAAATGGAGCTCAACCAATCCACTATCTTCAAGATCCCACTTTTCCTTTTCCTTTATATTTCCTCCTCTCTTCAGATTCTTGCATATATTCAACCAAAACAAATGCTCAGATAACCGATGCAACAAAACCGTAAAAACCCAAATGTAGAAGAAGATGAAGAAGAAGGAACCCAAAATAAACCCAGCCACTTACCTCTTCAAAAACATGCTCTTAATCTCATATACCCAACTCAAAGCTTGAAGAATGACACATGCAAGAGCTAGAGAGCAGCAAAGGAAAGAGAGGAAGAGAAAGAGGAAGAACGGCACAGGTAGGAAAAGAAAGAAGCTTCCACAGGAAGCAAAATAATTTATTCCCTCTTCCCTCTCTCTTTCTTTCAAATCCCATTAATGCTCTCAACCACTCAAGCCACATGTCACAATTCAATAGGTTCCCTTAGTCAATTAACTTGACTTTACCATTTTATCCTTGGCATAAATCCATTTAATCACTTAAAATAAATTCTTTCATTTAAACTTTAAATCTCATTCAATCAAGTCCTCAATTAATTTCCAATTCCACTTGCAAAAATTACTAAAATACCCTTAATTATCCAATTTTACATGTACTTTCCGACTAGGCCCTTTATGGGGTGTTACATTTTCCATCATTTTGCTAACCACCATCTGGCCTGTACGGCATGTCCTTTCTAACCACCATCTGGTTTGTAAGGCATCTGATTGTTGCCATTGAGCTGCAGTGTATTCTACCACAGCTCGATCGATATACCACATTTATCTTGCTGGCCACCATCTGGCCTGCACGGCATACCCCTTGCTAACCCCATCTGATCCGTAAGGCATATGATTGTTGTTGTTGAATTGCAGTGTATTCTACCGCAACTCGATTAATATACCGCATTCATCTTGCTAGCCACCATTCGGCCTGCACAGCATACCCCCTTGCTTGTAACACCCCCATCGCCGTCCCCGTTGGAAGGACGCCGACGGACGCGCTACACGACGCTCACATATACAGATATACACATGCACAATGCGGAAGCATACATTCATACATAACATGCATACAGAAATACGGATTAATTAAAAACTTACCTTGCGGCACAGACTGAACATGCAATAACTCACGCACACGCAGGCACTAAGCAAAAGCATACACAAAGGCATACATATGACCATTCAACGGAAGCATAATCGAAATAATAAAACAAAGGAATAACTAAACATAAGGACATACTAACTATTACATTCCCAAAAGAAAACTCAAGATCGAAACATAATAATTACATATACAATACTACCGAATACAAAAGCTGAAATACAGAAGCTGAACAAAATACAGAACTTCTAACTCCTACATGGCCGACCTTGCAGAAGCGCGACTCGAACAAAACCAAACCTGCCACCTGCACGGAAAGGAAATCCGTGCTAAGCGATAACGCTTAGTGGGGAGAACACACAAGAATATGGACGGCCATTCACAATGGTCGTCAAGGCAAAACACATTCAAATGACAAATGCAGACATTCAAAACATATCACTAATCAGGCTGCACCATAAAAGCATTCAATCAATAACTCACAAACAGACCATAAACCCATGTCCAGGATATACCAATACAGACATGATACAATATACGATACAAATATCATCATGCCGAACTACATACTATAACTCATGCATAAACCTACATGGGTATCAAATAACAACATCTTACCGTGCGGAGTCACAAGAGCTATACACATGCAATAGACATAACAAAGTACCCATGCATGAACTGACAATCAAACCATCATGTTAAGCATGCCAGTTAATTAACATACCTAAACATGTTAACACAAACACTAGTCAAATATCCAGAAGATAACGTTTAGAGCATCACAATACCGCTGCGCAACTCTAATATATTAAGCATCATGCAGAAACATTCTGATAACGGAGACTGAAGGCATAATCACTTAGTATTACATTCATATCATCATCATGCAGAGAGTACAGTAATCATCACATACTTACCATCACAGCTGCTTCGGTTCATAACTAATATATTAACAAAACATGTTTAAGTCACATACATTCATTCTCTAGTCGCATCATAATCAAAGCATTCAGAAACTTATAACAAATCACATGACGAGTACGGATAATCATGTTAGATATAAAGTCATGCTTGTTTAAAACAGACATACATTCTGAAACCCATAGTCACATTCATATACATATAAACTGATTCCTGAGATCTTTATCATAATCAAACGGATATCACATTCATATAGTTATTTCAGAATAATACCAACCAATAAAGCACCTGCTGACTCACAATAGTGGATAACGAGTGTACTGAACTGATTAGTACCTTACGGGTACAAATCGAAAACCACTTTATTTTGTCACAAAAGCATTTTACTGATGGGGGATCTTAACCCGATCCAAATTCATTAAAAAAGGACCACGAGGATCCGCACTGAAGGGGGGGTTCGCGAGGAACCATACGGGGGACCTGATCAGGGTCCAATACGTTCAAAGGGCGCTGCAGCTACTGAAAGACTCTATTAGGCATGCCTAACTATCCACTAGACTGACTCTCGCAGGTCATGCATAAATCATTCACATTACGAATCGCACAATGCATAAATATATATAAATATATACATCATGCATAAATCAAAGTACAATAGCCATATACATATGTTCATAAGGTTGGTCATATCTCATACATCCCCATTGCAAAACATATTACAGTCCTTACATTTTAACATTAAACAATATTCTAAAGCATGCCAAGAATCAGGTAAAGAAACACTACCATGCCAATGATTATCAAAACATAATCCTAAACATGCGTTTAGGTGAGGATACTAAGTATAAATCATGCATAGTCCAAATTACATTTAAACATAACACTTTGAATTCCCAGGCTAAAGCATAATCATGCATTCAGACATTTACCATATTATTCATATAAATATAGCATAGCATAATATCATTCATACCTCATTCAAGTCATATTCTGAAACATGCAATAGGTCAATCAATCGTATTTTATCCCTACTTAATTTACTAAAGCATATCAGGAACACATGTGGAAACATATTATGCTAATGACCAAAGACGCATCATCTAAATCGGGGAAAGTGATTACATAATCTTAAGCATGGCAAATTATTCTTAAAGAAGAAGCAGACTAAAGATATGCATAACATAATTCACATTAAGACCGAACATGTTTGAGAACTAACAGTCAGAAAGTTAACCTTTATAAATCCTTCGCATTCAAAATATGACGTGAAATACATATCACAATATAATAAGCATATTAAAGTCCAAACCATACTGTTAAAATCCCACAGTCATTTAACAGGATTACTATAATCCAAAACTGATTCCAAAATACTACATATAACTTATCTTAGATAACATATTATTAATACCAAATAAATTGGAATAATCAGTCATGTCATCAAGATAATATAAAACACAGTAGAGGAAAAATACCCTGAAAAGCTTTTGAAAACCATTTTATAAAAACCGGACACTTGGGAAGGAAAAACAGAAGCAAAACAGAACGTGAGGGTTGCTCACGTCGCGTGAGCAATCTGCTCACGCCTCGTGAGCAATCTGCTCACGTCGTGAGCATTGCTCACGTAACGTGAGCTATGCTCACGTTGTGAGCATTGCTCACGTCGTGAGCCTTGCTCACGTAACGTGAGCTACTTCTCTTGCCCTCTTCTTCTTCCCCGATATCGCAAACACAGATTTTCCAATTCCAGTGAACCCAGATCTCAAACAACTCGATAAAAATCATTTTCAATCTAATTCAAACACCTCCAGAACTCATCTTACCTTTCAATTGATGTCCCAAACAGCATAAACAAGATAATTGCAACTTAAATCAACAATCAAAACCATGCATAACATAGTTAATCCCATTAAGAACATAAACCCTAAAAACAATTACAGTAAGTTCCAAATGTATCAATCTATACTTTGATTCAAAGTCATGCATGCAAACACAGTACCCAAAATACGACTTGCATAACTCATCTCAATCATTCAATTACTAGAAATCAAACACCAAAAACCATTCATAATCCAAGAAGAAAATGGGGCAGAGACAAAAACCCAAAACCAAAATAAAGAACACAGAGCTCCCAAACCTCCAAATCACGTTCCAAAATCAGGCTTCCAGCTTTAAGATCAAATCTCTCTCTTTTCCTTGCCTTTAACCTTCTTCTTATCACCCAAAGCTTGCACAAACAAAATCCACAGTTACACTTCAAAACCCTAACTCAACCAAAACAGGAGAAAGAAGAAGAAGAACAGAAGAAGAACATCACGTTAAACTCCCACTTACCTCTTCAAAGCAAAGCACAACCCAAGCCAAACACAATTCCAAGCCAAGGAAAATGAAAGGAAAAGCAAAGAAAGGAGAAGAGAAGAAAAGGAGCAGGCGTGAGAGGGGAGATCGGGTTGCAATCTCTGTTTTCCTCTCTCACTCTCTTACTTTTCTTCTTTTCTTCTTTCAATGCCTACTTAACAATCCACATGGCAAATCCTTATTGACCCACAAATTCCACTAAAATCTTACAGACTATGGCACTGTACTCACTTTAGTATTCTCCACTTACTTAATTACATAAATGCCATTAAATCCTTAATATCCAAATTTCACATGTACCAAATTACTGAAATACCCTTCCGATCCCGACTTAGCATGCACAATCTGACCAGGGCTATTTTGGGGTGTGACATTGCTAACCTCCATCTGATCTGCAAGGCATCTAATTGTTGTTATTGAATTGCAGTGTATTCTACCACAACTCGATTGATATATCGCATTCATCTTGTTGGCCACCATTCGGCCTGCACGATATACCCTTGCTAACCCCCATCCGGTCTACAAGGCATGTGATCTGATATACTGCTTGCTAGCCACCATCCAACCTTTAAGGTATGTCCTGGCTAACCACCATCTAGTCTGCAAAATAGGAGATTGTTGTTGTTGAGTGGCAATGTATTCTACTGCGACTCATCTGATATACTGCTAACCACCCTCGGGTCGGCATGGTATCTGACTTGCTACCATTGAGCTATGATGATTTCAACTATTGTATTGTAAGACGTAAATGCATTCTACCTAAGACCCATTTTGCAGAGGACTCTCCTTTGGTGATGAAATCGACTTTCGTGTCACAAAACCGGTTATTGGAATGTACATCTTGTAGTTTCAAAAGATCTTGTTAAGTCATTTTATTGTCCGAATCCTTTTAAGGCATGAAGCTTTATGTCGGCTATTTATTGTCATTTATCTTGTTCTTTTCCTGTTCTTTATTTTGCTCATTTTGTTCTCTTTTGTTATTTTAGTGCATTAGCCATTTTTGAAGCCAACTATGAAATATTAACAAAAGTATGCAAAACGTTGAAATGAAATTACACTTTAACCAAATAAACATTTCACTAATAAAATGTAAATTTTGTACAACAATAAACAGATATACAAAACCCCCTGAATACAAACTAGAGAGGTGAATAATCCGTGGGCTCCTCTGGGTGGTCTGACACGTGGATAGGCTGAGTGCTAGCTAAAGATGGTCCTGCTTCAGAGGAGGACAGCACGACCCTGGAGGTAGGAGGCTAATTGGTAGGAGCTGATGGTCCAGCTCCCACGGCTGGCTATGGGGGAATGAAGATAGGTGGTGGTACTGCTGGTGCCGCCTACTGTACTGCTCAAGAGGCCAGCCGAAACTGGATCCGAGCCTACCCATCTAGGAAGGGCTGAGCACTAGTCCTGAAGAACCCAAGTGTATCGCTAATTATTCTGGCCAGCTATGTAAAAGCCTGTACCAAGTCCAAGGTCTGACGTGCGGATGCATCCCTGATACCTATAAGCCTAGTCTCGGTCCGCTTCCTAAACTCTCTAATGGACCCAGATATCCTAGGTATAAATGCCTCTAGTACCTCTATCTTGAATTAGATAGTAGTGACCGACTCATTGACCATCTGGATGTCATCATTGGTCCTCTAGGCCATTGCCACCCGTGAAGCACTCAAATCCCACCTCAACTTCTCTATCTGCCTCTCCTGGCAATCCAGACGCTCGATCAGGACCTAATTCCTCTTATCCTGTCGTCTCTCCATAGCAGCGAGGGCCATGGTCAATGCGGCAATAATCTCCTAATGTGCCAGCTGGGGGGGGGGGGGGGGGCGGGGGGGGGGGGGGGGGTAAACGGCGGACTGGGCCATGACGGCTGTGCCGAGGGCTCTGGCGAAGGAGATGCGGTCGATGTGGATGCCCTTGGGTGCCCTGGTCTGTTGTAGGGGTGGAACCTCCAATCCTCACCAGTCTCGGAGCACTGGACCCTCGGTGGTGGTGGTGTAAAACTCTGAGCTCTCTGCGACAGTGGGGTGCTTAACAGTTCATCCATATCAAACTCTATGTCTATATCCAAAGGGGTTTGAGGCTGACCCTCCTCTAGCCGAGGTTATTGCGAAGGCGGCCCCTCCTCTAGCTGAGGCTACTGTGGAGGCTGCTCCTCCTCCTGTGGCTCCTCTGGGACATCCTCATCTGGTTGGAGTGGAGAGAGATAGAACAGACGTCTGGTCTCAGCTATGGTGAGCAATCTGTACTCATTCGGGCAGTCTTGTACTTGGGCCACCATCCCCATCGTCTGGGCAGCAGCCAAATCCACAAAAATATCCTCATCTAGCGGAGGCCTAAAACTCACTCGAAGAACCTCCAAATGTATCAACAGTCAGGTAATGATGCCTCTTACGCATATAAAAGGGGTTGTCCCCCATGCCACTCTCACCAAATTAGCCAGTATCTCATGGCTAATATTAAGGTGCTGGCCTGTCACTATGGCCCAAAAGTTCCATATCTCTGCTGAGTTCACCGATCTAGGGTTGCCTGCCCGGCCTAAGTGTGAGCTAGAAAGCACCCTATATACGTACCTCAATGCCTGGGATGAGAGCTGTAACACCCCCATACCCCCGGTAAGGAATATCGGGGCGCCATAAGCCAAACACACACATACTCGTACACATGCATACACAATAGCGGAAGCGATAAAATAAATAATAGAAATAACTTGGGCCAAACATACTGCTCTTATATATACATATAAACTGTACACATTATAAAAACTTTATACATATACAAATACGTACGTAACCAAAACGGTTACTATTTACATGTCGATACTATACTTCTTATATACATAATGATGTTACTCAAAACATCCCAACCTCTATGTCTATCTTATACAAAAAGGAAATCAAAGCAAAACTCCTAGTGGCCTTGACCCGCAGATGCGCGCTTTCACTGAGTCCGAACCTTTAAATCTACACGGAAACAAACATCCGTGCTAAGCGATAATGCTTAGTGGGGATGAAAATAATGCGAAGGACTTCTTTTCGAAGTCACACATAAATCACATATTTCATATAACAAAATCAAATAAATTCATGCATATAGCTCTTATATGTGTACAGGTTACATGCTCAACTATGAGCTCACATGTAAATAACATCTACTCTTTTTCTTATTCATGTGCACTATAACTCAAGCATATGACTTTCACACACTTGTACAGATCAACTATTCAAATATACACTATCATGTATCCACATTCATGTAACATTTCTCATGTGCTATAGCATTTATGCAAAGTAATGCTTTTAATCATCTCAAGTTCACTACACAACCTTTAACAAAACAGGCCTGACTTCCTTTAGTTGCGGATACGGGACAGTATAAAAACATTTTCGATAGACCGAAGTCACAAAATATTTTCATCTATCTCTATTAATGACCATTCTCGGAGGTCGACCCGCTTCGCCCAAACGGGGCGGAACATGGGCAGCTGCACTCGATAATCCCTTTATAAGCAAGCTTATCTATCCACTGCTACGGCCAGTCAGGCTAAACATGAAGACTCTATACTCTATATCATATACATTGCATGTACTCTACTGTTCATTCAAGAACACTACACACTATTTACATATTAATGGAGCAAACCATGTGCATATATATACCCTATGCATATACTCGCATGTAGCCATATAATATCAATGCATCTTTGCACTCTACATTACTAACTAATCAAATGCACAATGCATTTTACATGTTCATAGACTTGACACATTATGATTCAATCATACATAATCAATATCACATGCATATCATGTTTAATAATTAAAAAGCATATATACATTTGATTTCATTATTAAACTCTTATGCCATAGCTTTAATCACCTATCATTTCAATTGACAACCACTCACATACTCATTTCATAAGGTTAGAAATGAGTTGGACATGCTATAGGAACTTACCATGAAGTTCGGGTGCATTTCGGGAAGAAAAACACTCAAAATATGCATATCAGGGGGTGGTCACGGTGGTAACCAATTGGTTGTCACCATGAGGTCCAAAAACCTTCGATTCTACTTTGTCTTGGCATTGGTCACGGTGGTGACCAATTGGTTGCCACCGTGACATACCCAAAATAGCAAAACAGAAGCGAAAACTCAATACTGTTTCACTACTCTATTTTGTACAGCCTAAACCAACGTCTAAAACTCATTTTTAGGCAAAACTCTCTTCTGAACAATTGTTACCTAGGATGTTAAATTTCAAATGGGACAATTTTAAGGTCAATTAGACATCTATAACATCAGATATAATCTAAATAATCTGAACTGGTCAAATGAACCGGCCAAGGTAGAGACACCTCTGGTTTGGCCAATTTTCAGGGTCTTAGAGCAAGAATTTGCTCATGGTCATTTCTAAGATATTTATAGGAATAGAAGTTAGGGTTATAATGGTTCAATAATCACTCAATTTTGAGGTCTATAACTATACTTATGACAAAAATATTACACAGAGGTCAGATGACAACTGAACAGAAATTGTCAAAACCAAACTTTATCATCAACACACCCTCAAATGATCAAGTCACTTACTCATAGACATATACACACTCATATCTCATAAACATATGTACACCTATATCACCAAACACCGCAAGCAATCAAAATAGACTGAAATTAAATTTACACACGATCCCGACCTCAAAACGCAGCTTGAATCACTTTTCTTCTTCAACTCAGATCTTTTCCTCTTGTTAATAACATCTTGCACAAAATTATCCAAAGAAAAATACTTGAATTAGACTTCTACTCACTTTAAATCAAAAACAGAAAGAAAAAGGAGGTCAGATCGAAAAATCAACCACACTTACCTTTCTCAAAGATCAACTCTACCTTTTCCAACTCTCTCTTCAACTAACCCCATAGGCTCACTCAAAGAGCAAGGCAAATGAAGAAGAAGAGAAACAAAAGAAAGAACAAGAGAGGGAGGATGGTAGAAAACCAATAAAAAGCAAAAAGAATAAATGCCAAAACAAAGAAAGACCAAAGGGGAACAAAAGGGCAGCCGGTCAATGCTAATCTAAAGCCAACAACCCACTTAATGCCACTACTACCTATTAATTCCTTCAATTATCTTAAGCCAAGCCATGTGTCTTATACTCATTTGCCACTTGTTTCTTTTTAATTCATGTAAAACAATTAAATCTCTTGCCATGTGTCATTTCCCTACAATGCCACTTGTCAACCCTTACCCACACTTCAAGTTGCCATGTGTCGATTCCCTACGCTGCTACATGTCTATAACACATCAAATAATCTAACTCAAATGGGCTTCACGTGAAGTATTCTGTCGCGGCCGCGACACTGTTGCACTCGCGATAGAACCCACACAAGCCACTTACTCAAATACACTCTCTTATACACACAAACTCTTGAATTCCCGAACAAAAATTCCAAAATTCTACTAGGGCCAAATCGGGTTGTTACAAGAGCATAGTGCTCTTTGCCGTGTCATGGTCATAGGGTACCCCAAGTTTAGAGATAGCCTCCCAGTGGTGCCTCCTTATGGCTCTCTAAGGTATCGCCATGTATCTATCATGTGGGAGCCCCATGGCCTATGCAAATACCCATCGTGTGATGCTATAATGGATCCCTTTGACCCGAAATTGGATAACCCCATCCTCTGAGTCTGACCTCTGAAATCCCCGGTAGTAGAGAGTGGCTAGAAACTTCCCCATGACCTACGGATATGTCTGAAAGGAAGGTCAGAGGAACTCGGTCTATCCTGCCACCTCTATTAATACGTCGACCTTGTGCAACATCCCTATGTGCTTGAGGAATGGCCTAGAGATGTATCGGCTAGCTTAGAATTGCACTTGAGATAGCGCCTGAAATCTCTCCCTAATATCGGGGCTCATCCACTCGGGAGACTGAGGCTCGGGTTGATCCTGGGGAATGTTGTGTCGTGGAGGCATCTTGAAAAAAAAGAAAAGAGTTAGTTTTGTATGATAATCGTAAGTAAGCCAAGCACAATTTCAAAAGTTTTGGAAATTCGAGCAGTATTTCAGCTAAAATGTGGCTACCCAAAAACTTTTGGCAGCATCCTGGCAAGGATGTACCTACCCAGAAAATTCTAAAAAAATTTGGGCACCATTCCGGCAAGGATGTGCCCAACTCCCTGCATAAAAACACAAATAAAGGGATAGGCCTCAGGCCCCAAACAACAATTTTTGGTGCAATTATTTCACATGATGATTACATATTCGACAATTCAATCTAGTTTGGTTCCCAATCATCAACCATACAGGAGCATATTTTTAAGTCTGCTATTTTATTACCATTATTATTATTATTTATTATTTCATTATCCATTATTTTTGCCATTTACACTTTAGTTGTCAGTGTACGGGGTCCCAAAATGCAAAAAATAAACGGGCATAATTTATCATACATTTTGAAACATATACATCTATCATGCATTCAGAACATAAATTAAATAAAAAATAATTTGTAATAAAACTAACCTAGTAGTCGACGAAGTGGACTGAAAAATAACTAAAAGAAATTGTAAAAATATTGGTCCCAGGCATGCGCGGTGGTGCAAGGATGGTTTTTGCGCAGGTGGTGCACAAAATAGGTGAGAAACGAGGGAGAAATAGAAAAAAAACCGAGTGTACTGACGGTTTGTGAGAGAAAAGGGAGGAAGAAGAAAAGAAGGGAGGAGAAATGGCACGCCCATGCGTAACAGCGCGACTTATATAGGCGTCGCTCTACCAACGGGCACCCCATTGGAGGATCGAAATTCCGTTCCCTTCTTCTTTTTTCTTTTTCCATCCTTTTCTCAAAATTTCAAAAAGAAAATACTTCCTGAATATTTTGCCCCCCCTTGATTTCCGTGCACGGTACACTTTTTCTATCAAATTTGCTTTTCTGTAAAATTTTAAAATGGCAAAAATACACGTAAAATGTTTATGCGCATGAAATGCATGAAATGTGCAGGAGAAAAGATCCCCAAGTAGTCAACCAGTTGACCGATGGGCATGCCATCACTCGGCCCACCGACGGGCAGCTCGTCTGTCGTGCCTTTCTTTAAATACCCCATCTTTTCCTCGAATTTCGTGCATTATTCTCTTTGGACTTTAACTAGAGTTCCTTTTTCAGGTATTTTCCTTCTTTTCTCTCTTTTCTTTTCCATTCATTTTTAATTTTTGCCCCGAAATCTTGAAAAATGTCATCCCCGTCCTTAGTAAGATGCATCGAGTTCTAAATGACCCCCGAACTTGGGAAAATACCACTTTGACCCCCTATTCTAGTCTGAGATTTCTGAGGAGAGTCAGAGTGGACCAGAGCCTTTTATTAGCTGCAGCCCGTTTCTAGGACCCTCATTTCCACGTCATTCGGTTTACCTATGAAGAATTATGCCCCTGCCTAAAGAGTTTGCCGTGATTATCGGAGCGAGGCTTTCACTCGGCACACCACCTTGCATCCCGATCTGCGATTTTGTCCGTGCGAGGGATATTGCTTTGGCCTTAGGAGTTTCTTCCTCAGTCGCCACTAGACTGGCCCCTCAGGGGACCACTTTTACCCTAGAGCCATTGGTCAAGGCACTAGAGGACTTTTCCCACATGTCTACCTATCAGGTCAGCGTTGTCCTACTATTTACCTTTCTAGGTTTCTGACACTTCTGACGAGTTGACTAGCGACTTTCGGCTATTTGGGATAGTAGATGGCATCCACTGTGGGCTAACCCCATTCCCCCTGATTCTTGCTGATATGATTTTGGGCTTGGATTCTATCTGTGATGACCCTTCTGGTGCCTTCACTAGGAGTCCCTTATTACTCAAGGTACGTCATTATTTTAAAAGGTAGTGCGCCCCTTGTGGATTTTCACACTAGCTTTTCTTAGTGAGAAATGTGTCCTTTCGGATTTTTACATAACCCTATGCCTTATTTTTTGCCCGGAGTGGACCCTACCCATTCCGACGACTTTTTCCTCTTTTTTCTCTTTTTATTTTTCATTATTATTATTTTTTTCTGTCTTTCAGGTATGGCTTCAAGAGAAGCTGAATCTATTGTTAGAGCCCTCTCCTAGGGTGATCGACCAGTATTCATTGAGACATTTTCTTCCCAGATAGCGGTTATATGCATTCGTATCTCCTGACGAGGGTGTTGCTAGGTTCAGTGAGGTGGCAGACGAGGATATCAGTTTTATGAGCCCCTGGCTCCCTCTTTCTATTATGACCACCGATGGTTCTTCGGGGTATGTCCCATTGTGCAGGCCACCTATTACATTATTGCTCGTTGTACCCGACATTTCGGGATGACTTAGGATGTTGTGAGGCTCCCTTTATCTTTTCTAGATATCATAGTCTATGGGCAAGGCTATTGGTGAAGCCCATTATACCCTCCGTCGAAGATTGCTCCATCATTTCCACTAGTGCCTACAAGAGATGGGTGCTTAGCTCTGCAGTCGACAACAAGACCCATCGACTTAGGCACCTGGCCGGTGAGAGCAATAGTAGAGCATAGTTTAAATTTACATACATTCTATAATGAATGATGTCTTTCTTTTTATAAAAGAACTGGAAAATAATGAAGACATAAGTTGAATGATTTCTGTTTTATTCCTTTTTGCAAAATCGTGTACATTTCGATATGATTTCACCATACATGATCATCATTTAACATAGATTTACAATGCAAAACTACATCTAATCTCAGGGTAGATCTTAACAACATCAAACTCCTGTTATTAATTAGCCCTCTTAGGTTTTCTTGATTGGTCATTTTCTCTTAAGCCTTAAATTTTTGCCTAGGGGACAAGATGCCAAATTTTAGCAAGGCCGCCTTTTTTTGGTTTTTGACCTGTGGGGCTTCCATTCTCTTCTTTTGATTTTTATGTCTTTAAACATGGAACCTCTTGAGTCTATCGATGTTGATCAGCTCTTTGAATTCGTTTCCATCGCTATCCACTAGAATCGCTGCTCCCTTGGACAATAACTTTTTGAGAACAAATAGGCCTTCCCATGTCGGTCTGAATTTACCTTGTATATCCGTCACACCTGGTCTCATTTGCTTGAAAACCAAATCTCCTTCTTTCAGCGAGTGCCTTCTAACCTTCTTACCGAATGACCGAGCAAGCCTTTTCTGATAAATCTGATTGTGATAATAGGCTTGCAACCTATTCTTGTCCAGCATATTCAGTTGCAGCAATCATTGCCGGGCCCAATCAGTTTTCGAAATTTCTGCTTCCATAACCACCCTTAAAGACTTGGGCTCCACTTCGACTAGCAATACAACTTCTGTGCCATACACCAAAGAATATGGTGTGGCCCCTGTAGAAGTTCTAACAGTGGTTCTATAGCCCCAGAGTGTGAAAGGTAGCTTCTCTGCCCAATCCTTGTAGTTCTGGACCATTTTGGCCAAAATCTTCTTAACATTCTTGTTAGCGGCCTCTACTGCCCCATTGGCCTGCGGGCGATACGGAGAGGATTTATGATGCTCTATGCTATATTTTTGAAGTAACTTCTTAGTTTTGGCCATAAATTGCACTCCATTGTCGGACACAACATGATGAGGGAGACCATATTTGCATATCAGGTTCCTTTCAATGAACTTGGTCATATCCCGGGCATTGATTTTCTTGAAAGATTCAGCCTCTACCCACTTATTGAAATAGTCGATAACAACTATGATGAACCTATGTGCATTAGAGGCTATAGGGCGTATCTCCCCAATAGTGTCTATCCCCAAAGCTGTAAAACGGCCAAGGTGATGTTAAATTGTGTAGCTCCGAAATCGAAAAATGCCTCAAATCTGCATACTGTTGACACAGCTGACACTGCTTGACGTACTTCAAGCAATCTGTGTCCATTGTAAGCTAGTAGAACGCTAGCGTTAACCCTTTCATGTGGGCTCTACAAATTCCAGCATGGGTGTCCTCCATAACCTTCTCAGCTTCTTTCTTATCAAGACATCTCAATTGAATGCCATCAACTTATCGTTAGTACAACACACCTTTTATGCAAATAAACTGAGTGGACAGCTTACGGATCAATCTTTGGTCCTTTTCAGTAGCCTCTTCTGGCAATACCATTTTCTCCAGGTAATTCTTGATGTCACTATACCACGGCTTCTCATCAATAACCTCGACTTCAATGACTAGATTAGACTCAAAACTGGGCTTTTTAGAACTGGAAATCAAGACGGGCTTCATGACTACCCCCTCTGCACAACTCAAACTGACTGCTGAAACTCTTCTGGTGCTTCAGATATGGCATCAATCGTTCTTCCTTTACGGCTCACTCACCCCGAATTTGGTTGATTACTAGTTATGAGTCTCCAAAGACTTCTGCGCTTTTTGCCCCCAAGGCTATTAAGGCTTCCAACCCGAAGGTGCAAGCTTCATACTCAGCTTCATTGTTAGTGGCCTTGTATCTCAGTTTCTTGGCCAACGGAAGTTTTTCACCGTCTGGGGTCATTAGAATGACTCCTACTCCAGCCCCCTTACTGTTAACTGCTCTGTCAAAGTGCAACTGCCAACCTTGTACTGTAATGGCCGTGACATCTTCATTCGAGAAGTTAAACTCAAATGAATCTCCTTTGATAGGATGCTCTGCTAGGAATTCGGCTATTGCACGTCCCTTACTGGTCTTCCGGGTGACATGCTCAACATCAAATTCTTGTAGTAGTAACAACCATATTCCCATTTTCCCTAGCAAAGAAGGAGCCTCTTGTAGGTGTCTGAGAGGGTTCTGCTTAGCGATTGCTTATACCTTGTAAGAGTGGAAGTAGTGTCTCAACTTCTGAGAGGCCCAAATCACTACAAGGCAGATCTTTTCGACTTCAGCATACTTGGTATCATAAGACATGAACTTCTTACTAAGGGAGTAAACCGCAAATTCTACTCTGAACTCATCTTCTTGAGCCATCATTGCACCTATAGAACTATCCTCCATTGCTAAGTACAGAATTAAAGGTTTGACCGATTGAGGTGGTCTTAGAACTGGGGGATTCAGCAAGTATTCCCTAATGGTATTGAAGGCCTTCTGACAGTCTTCATTCCATACTACAGGCTGATCTTTTATGAGCAACTTGAATATCGGCTCACAAATTGAAGTGAGCTTGGCGATGAACCTGCTGACATACTACAACTTGCCCAAGAAACTTCTAATATCCTTCTCCTTTCGAATCACTGGCATTTCCCTGATTGCTTTGACTTTGTTCGGGTTAATCTTAATCCCTCTCTGGCTCAACACGTGCCCCAAAAACTTTCCTGAGGTAACCCCAAAAATTCACTTCTTAGGGTTCAATCGCAAATTATACTTGCTGATCCTCTGAAAGAACTTCTCTAAAGCTCCAAAGTGACCTTCTCTGGTGGCCGACTTGATCATCATATCATTGACATATACTTCCACTTCTTTGTGGATCAAGACATCAAGAATCCTAGTAGCCATCCTTTGGTAGGTTGCGCCCGCATTCTTCAAGCCAAAGGGCATTACCCTGTAAGCGAAAGTAGCCCACTTAGTGATGAAGGCTATCTTAATCCGATCGGCTATCTTATTGAGGATTTGGTTATACCCAGCATATCCATTTACAAAACTATACATCATGTAGGCTGCCACACTGTCTACTAGAACATCGATGTGTGGCAGAGGAAAGTCATCCTTAGGACAGGCCTTGTTCAAATCTTGGTAGTCCACACATACAAGTACTTTGCCATTCTTTTTGGCTATCGAAACGACATTGGCTAAGCAAGTTGGGTATTGGACCTCAATAAGAAATTTGGCCTCAATTTATTTGTGGATTTCTTCCTTTACTTTCTCTGCCCATTCTGGCCTAAGTCTTTTGAGCTTCTGTTTGACTGGCTTATGATTCGGATACGTCGGGATAGCATGTTCGGTGATTTCACGGTCTACTCCTGGCATGTCTTCGTAGGTCCAGGCAAAGATTTTTTCACATTTTCTTAAAATTCTCTAAAATTTTATTCTCTCTTCAGGAGTTATGTTAGATGCTATCAAGATTTCCTTCGGGGTTTTCGAAGTTCCAAGATTAAATGGAATTGCATCAGTTGAATCAATGTCAAATATAAATGAGTCATGATTATGATTATGCATAGTGAAATCATCAGAAACATCGCACAAGTAAGTAAAATTATTCATATTATTAATTGAGCTGGAAAAATCACAGACATTATTAAAGAGTTCTGGCATAAAAAAAAATCTAAATTATCATCTTCTTTTTTCTCTGTCAATGCAGATGTTGCAGCCGACAGTTCTGTATTGAACTGGTATTTCGAAGGCACTGCAGCAACCCCTGTGAAACTTCACTCTGTTCCCCTACAGCTTCATCTTCCATCTTCTCTTTCCCCTTTACTCGGGTGGCCATTAACCTCTCAGTGATAATCTCCTTGGGTGCTTCTCGGTCCCAGACAGTCCCCTTGGTCATGATTTCTTCATCCTAAAAACCCTCTACTGGCTTGATCATTCTAATGTCTCAATTGAATGCATCATTAAAGACCTTGAATCCCGGTATAATTCTTCCATCCACCCACTGAGGTTCGGCTTCCCCTGCATAGGCACATACTAAAATAGCTGGCACAAAGCTCTCCTTAATATGAGGGATCTCACCCGCTGCCCTCTTGCTCTTCATTATGGTGCCTTCATACCTGAGGCCTCTCCTATCCTTCTGACCTCTCATAGCAATGGCAGTTTGTGACCCCTGGGAATTTTTGCCCAAATCGGCTCCAGGGAGGAAATACATCCTCTTTATCATATTCACCACCTGAGGGATCCATTCGATGTGCTTTTCCTCTCCGATCACAGCCACATGAAACTCGTAGAAGGGTCACCTTGCGATCTCTAGCACCAATACCTGATTCTCCCTTGCGGCTCTAATTGTCACCACTTGCCCTTCGTGTGGGATCTTGATCATCTGATCCAATGTGGATGGCACCCCTCCAAGCTTGTGGAACCATGGCTTGCCCAAAAGTGCTAAAAAGTTGGCCGAAATGGGAAGGACTACAAACTCCACTTCCGTCTCAATTGGCCCAATCCTAACCATTGCCTTGAATGTCCCCGATGCCTATCTTCAGGAATTATCGTAGGTCTTGATTGTAAGGTCAGACTTGTTTAGCATGTCCTTCGACACTCCAAAATTCGCTATTGCTACCTAAGGGCAAACATTTATGGAGGAACCGTTGTCCACCATGACACAAGCAGTGTGCTTCTCATTTATTTGTGCCCTTATGTATGAGGGGCGGTTGTGGTTACGACCCTCGATCGGTAAATCAGCGCTTGAGTACACTAGGTTCTCACTAGCACTTCCCTTCACTATATCCAACAACTCCGTGGGGGAGATGGTAGTTGCCACTGTAGATTCGCAGAAGGCTTTCACCAATTTATACCTATGCGAAGAAGACTGTTTCAGCAGATCCTATATTGAAATTTGAGCTGGCATCCTTTTCAACTGCTTTGTTATCGGGTCCTCCTCTAGATCCTTCTCCTTCTGAACTGCCATGGGATCTTGTGGCTTCTCAACCTCCGAAACTACCCTTCCATTTTGGGTCACTGCTCCGACCTTCTTCTCATCATCCTTCTTCTCCTCCTCATCTGAACCCCACAAGTCAGCAGACTCTTCGTCATCAAGGTTATTATCTTCATTTCCAGTATCATCAGTGGACCAACAATCTACCATTGCCATGGGAATCCCTTTTTCACTTGCCCCCTCAGGCCAAGTGATAGTTATGCTCTCACTTCCATACAAATCCTTCAACACGTACCATTCGAGCAAGCTAGACCCGATCACAAACACAAGTGGGGGCACATTGTTGTACCCGAGCTTCTTCTGGTTCCCTCTCTTTTTTGGATCTGTGATTTGCCTGGAATCGATCAGATCCTTGATGGCATGCCTCAATGCCTTGTAGTTATCAGTCGTATGCTCGGTGTGCTGATGGTAAGCACAATACTCATCGTCTTTGTCTCTCGGGTGTCTCTGGGTTCGGGCAGGTTGAGGTGCTAGAACTTCCCCTCTTTCATCAATCTTTTTAGCACCCAGGAGAGAGACCTCTTTAGATTTGAGAAGGGCCTCGGACCAGCACTTGCAGCTGAAACTTCGGCCATCTTGCCCATTCTACCACTACCGCTAGAAGTCGCTGGCCTACTCGCCCCTTGACTACCACTACTCTTCTTGGTATAAGCCTCACTGCTTGCCCTTTTTGCTAGATACTCACCTTCAGCCTTAATGGCTATGTCCTTCAGCGACTCCCAATCTTTTAAAAATTTCATCTTCAGCCCTTCTTTTAGATACGGGATAGCATTCTTGATAAAGAGGCTGATCTGATCCTGAGTATCCGGCTTCCTCTTCATCTCCATCACCCGGTTTCTCCATCGTGTCAGATACTAGTGAAATGATTCACCAGACTTCTGCTATAAGAGTTCCAAATCCTTCAACGTCACTTCTATCCTCGTATTGCAGTCATACTGCCTAAGGAACTCCTCGGTCAATAGGTCCCAGTCTTCCTTAGTACTCCGATCTAGCCCATGGTACCAGTCCACCACGGGACCTGTCAGGCTCAAGCAGAAGTACTCTATCTTCTGCCACTTCGTCAATGTAGTACCCTTCATTACCAACGAGTACTGCTTTACATGCGTGGTGGGGTTTGAAGTGCCGTCAAACTTCAGAACGTCCGGCATCTTAAAATTCTGAAGGATTAGATCTTCTCCCTCTAACTTTTTATCTTCGTGGTTTATCCCTCACCCCCTTGTCAGCATTCTTGAAATTGCATCAAATTTCTCTTCCATCTTCTTCCAGATGGCTTCCTCCTTCTGAGGTGCCTTCCCTCTCACTGATATAGTCACCTCATACTCATCCTCTTCCAAGTTGTCCTCTATTTTGTGGGCTATCCCTCTTCTTTGCCCTGCAGATATGGTAGCCCTCAAATCCACTGGTGGTGGATGAGCCTCCCTAGGTGGATCTTTTCTAGCCTCCTCCTGTTCATTTTGTCTCATATGAGGGGCAGCTGGGTTTTGTGTGGCAGGCTAGGCCATTGTCGCCATTATGGCCATCATTCTGTTCTCAAACTCCTCAACCTTCTACCAACTTCCTTAGTTATCAAGGCCCAGGTGGAATCTGCTTCTCTCTGTGGGTTGGCCATTTCACTGTCTATGGAGAACTGAGAGGAGATAGCTTCACTTCTCTTGAAAAGTGACTCTGAGTATTCCACCATTTCTGGTAACTCAGAAAATGGATTTCTATGCTGCTACCCACGGGGACCTTTGGACCACTTAGGTAGATCTATAATGGCTGCAAAACATACCGGGTCAGGATGATGCATGAATGTCATATAATGCATGGTCGTGCTATGCAGCATCCATAACCACATGTAAGAAAATAGATCCTTCCAACCTTGTTCCTCCCACACACGAGGTTGTGCAGTCTCTATCCTAGGTGAACTTGATCCATGGGTTAATAGGGAACCCAATGAATGCGTATGTGTAGACATCGGGTCCTGAGTAGCCTTGATCAAGATTACCCAATGATGAAATTAAGTGTGCCGATTTATAGGTAAAAAGAATGAAAGTTGGAAGTGATAATTTCCTTGTCGTTTTGATTTGTTAGGAATAAATAAAAATGTATTTTAAAAATCTGTTTTTTTGGGGAAAAATAAAAGGGGAATTTTGGAAAGAATTTGGGGGGATTTTCTTTAGAAAATTGTTTTCTTCTTCTTTCTTCTCTCAAAAACAAATTCTCTCAACTTTTCTAAAGAATTTTTCCAAGTGAATTCTTGAAACAAAAAATAATAATTTTTGTTCTTGAGAATTTTTCTTCTTTTCATTTAACAATTTTTACTTTTAGACAAATAAATAATTATTTGTTCTTGAGTAAAAATTCATTTTCAATATTTTATTTTTCTAATATATTCTTACAATCAAGACAAGGAATTGGATCATCTACCTTCATTTCTTCAAGATAAATTTTGAGGGTAAACATTCTTGACTCAATTTCTTAATTTAATTTTTAATTTCATTTTTTTTTGTTTCCAATTAATTAGTTAACATGTAAATTCTTTTAGTTCTCTCATTTTCTTCTTATTTTCTTATTCTTTTGTTTTTATTTAATTAGTTAACATGTGAATTCTCTTAGATCAATTTTTTTCTTCTTATTTTTTATTTAATTGTTCATATTGAATTGTTCATATATTATTATTATTATTATTATTATTATTATTATTATTATTATTATTATTATTATTATTATTATTATTATTATTATTATTATTATTATTATTATTATTATTATTATTATTATTATTATTATTACTGTGTGCTCGTGTGATTGTTCATATTATTATTGGTATTATTATCATCATGCCTTAAACATATCATGTTAATTTTATTTGCTATTGTTCTTGCATGTTTATATGATTATTCATATCCTTGGTTATTATTGTGGTTTTTATTATTATTATCACCATTGTTATTTTTATTACTTTTGCGATAATTTGTTACTAGTATCATTATTGTTAGCATTATTATTTATGTTTTCATGCATGCTGAATTTTATGTATATTATACTTTTTATGTATGATTGAATGTTATTGTTGTTATTTTGGGTTTTTATGAATGTTAAATTCTATCATCATTATTTTATGCTTGCTTATGCATGTTGAATTTTATTATTATATTATTTTTTTATGCATGCTAAATTGTTAATTAGTTAAGTTGCATATTTTATTATGTAATTTTAATTGATTTGTCACACATGATGCATTTTTATTTGCTCTATTTTTATAGTATATTTTTAAATTCATTTTTCTTACTAACATGGCTTTTATTTGTTTTTTTTATTTCAATACTTATTTTTCATGTGTGAGTTTTTTAATATCAAGTGGGAGCCCATGTAATGAAACTAGACACTTCCCCTAGGTGGTATGAACCTTAATACTATGCTTGCTGTATAGATCGTTATGTATTGGGTGGACCCATATATTTTGATTGATCACCTAATCAAAGGCTTTCATGCCCCGATAGGCCCATGTTAATTTTTTCAGACTGCCTAAATACGTAATGATCATAACCCATGCGCCTGTACATTAGTTAGGAGAGGTTATGTTGCCGTTTTCCCACCGTGCACCATACGCGCCCATTGGGTCCCCTTTTGACCCATTGTCCAATCCCACCTAGGAAAGAGACTATGACCTCGTGTGCGGGAGTGATAAGGTTGTAGAGATCTATCTGCTTGCATATGGTTGTGGATGATGCACAGCATTCTCATGCATCGCGTGTCATTCATGCGTGTTAATAAAAAAACAAAAAATATATGCGTTTCATTTTTGTGTGTGTATATCCTTTTGTCTACATATCATCTTTCACATGTACATATCATCCTACGTATAATTTTTTCCATGCATCGCATCGTATTATTGTAAGCTATTGATCTTTCACTCATCGAGGACCATCTGCATTACACGATCATACATTACATGCTATTCATGCATCATTCTAACCCCTTGGTTTTTTCAGCCACTATAGACCGTTTACCTGGGAGGTTTTGGGGTCCCCGTAGTTGCTGGAGGAGCAAATGGAGTTCAAATTTGTTGGCAGAGATCTAGTGTCTTTATCAGAATATCCACAGGCATTAAAAATGGCTGATCCTTCACAACAAATTTTAGAGATTCGTGCCCTAATTGCCCAAGAGATAGATGAGAGATTTGAGGAGCTAGAAAAGAAGTTGTTGGCCGTGATTAAGGAGAGGATGGATGCTATGGCACTTATTCTTCAAGCCCAATTCATGACGACTGCTATTAGCCAAGTTAACTCGACCCCGAATCAGAAGGCTCGTGCCACGACGGCTGTAATATTCCCATCCACTCCTGAGCCTAGGCATAAGGCACCCCTTGACTCACTAATCAAGCTACTGGGAAGAGCAAAGGGACTAGAGCCTTTACAGTCAATAGGCCTCCTCAGTTCCTGGAACACCGAACGGAAGCTAACTGATCTTGAAGAAGAGATTGTGAAGTCCAAGCTTGCAACTACCCGGGCACCTCTTAATAAGACTATTGCTGGCCCCGCAAGTCCAGGAGTTGGTTACTATGATAATAGCAATGGTACCCAAAGGGCAAGGAAAGTGTGAGCAATTAAAGCGGATCAGAGGCACTACTCTAATTTGGGCAGATCCTTGTCTTGGGTACTCAACAGATTGATGAAGGAAGGTAAGCTACAACCACTGCCTGCTAAGCCCGCCAGAAACCAAGGACAACCTAATCACAAGGCCAATCAGTATTGTGCCTTCCACCAGCACACTGGGCATGTGACGGACAATTGTGCGAGGCTAAGGCATGAGATTTAAGATCTAATTGATAATAAATAGATCACGAATCCAGAATGCCAAAGGGGTAAACATGGGAGGACAAGTCTCATGGGTAGCAACGGGAAAGATTTCGGGGCCATAAGGGCTTCAACCTTCGGAATGGCTCAAAGCTGCTATGCCATACTGGAAAAGCCTTTGTCTAAGCACCTCATTTATTTTGTTAACAAGCGAAAAATACAGCCAATGCCGGCCAAACCTGCCAGAAGCGAGGGACGACCCGATCATCGAGCGGATCAATATTGTGCCTACCATCAGCATATTGGGCATGAGACTAATAGGTGCCAAACTCTGAGAAAACAAGTTCTATACTTAATTGATGAGGAGATGAGAGGTGAGGAAGATGGTTCCCAGGGATGACAATAGACTGCTGACTACAACATCCGTGGTGGCAAGAAAGGAAGAAGATAGCTATTTGGATGCTCCTTTTTATTTTTGAACTATTTGATAATGACATTGTTAATCTAGTTGTTTTTAAATGAAATGAATGGTTTCACTTATCTGTGTGATATTTTCTTGTGATTTCACCATGCATGATCATGACTTATTCATATTTAATAATGATTCAAATGATGCCATTCCATTTAATCTCAAAACTTTAGAAACCCAAAGAAAATCTTGATAGCATCTGATGTGACTCCTGAAGAGAGATTAAAAGAGAGAAAATAGAAAAAATATATGAAAAAGTTTTTACCTGGACCTATGAAGATAGGACGGGAGATGATCATGAAGTCACCAAACACGCAATGCCAATTTATTCCAGTCATAGATCAGTTAAACAGAAGCTCAGAAGACTCAAGCTAGAATGGTTAGAAAAGGTTAAAAGAATAAATCCACAAGCAGAAGCGAGGCTAAATTTTTATCGGAGACACCCGATTTGGTTGGCCAACGTTATCCCAATAGTTAAGAAAAGAGGTGCATGCATGTGTAAACTATCAGGATTTGAACCAGGCTTGTCTAAAAAAAAATGCAAAAAAAAAACAGCAAAAAAAAAAAATGAAAAAAATGCAAGAAAAAAAGAGAGAAGAAGGAAAAGAATCAGTATGTAGATCCGATCGAAAACTGTTGATATGGGGGCAAATGAAAGTAATCCTGGGGGCAAGCTTTGTTCAAATCCCATTGATATACACATACCCGTACTTTGCCATTCTTCTTGACTTCCGAAAAGGACCAAAAGGATTTTATTGACTTACAATGGATACGGATTGCTCGAGCTCGGGAATAGACATCATAGGGGAGGTGCAGCCTATGGCCTCCAGCAGACAAGTTCATCGAAAGGAATCCGAGTTGTTGATATGGACTCCCTCACCACGTTATGTCCAAGGACAGAAGGGCAGTTTATGGCTAAGGCTAGGGAGTTGCTCCAGAGGTATGGCATTAAAGACCACAAGTCCTCTCTGTATTGTCCTCAAACTAATGGGGCATGAGAGGCTACTAACAAGAATATCTTGGTCAAGATGGTTCAAAATTACAAGGATTGGACAGAGAAATGGCCTTTTGCACTTCAGGGATAGAGAATCACCGACGAGACCTCTACAGGAGTCACCTTTTATTCCTCAATACATGGGCCAAAAATAGTACGGCCGGTCAAAGTAGAGCTCAAATCTTAAGGACAGTCGTGAAAGCCCAGATTCTTGAAGTTGACTGGGCATGGCAACCGTTAAAGCAGTTAAAAACATCAAATAAGGACAGATCGTGGGATAACTATCACAATTAGATCTATTAGAAAACACTCTGTTCGATCATTCGAAAAGGAAGTCAAAAAGCACCTATTGAAAGAGGAAGATTTAATCTTTAAGTAAATGAGTCCAAATGTTTCAGACGGATGAGGCAAATTCAGACCTATGTGGGAAGGCCCATTTGTTCTTAAGAAAGTTATTGTCCAAGGGAGCATCATTTTCGACAGACAGTGATGGAAGCAAATATAAAAACCAGTCAGTAAAAAAAAGATGCAAAAGGTTCCATGGCTAAAGACTAAAAATCAAAAGAAGAGAATAAAAGCCCCACGGGTTGAAAACTAAAAAAAGGTGGCCTTGCTAAAATTGGGCGCCTCATCAGGATGAAAACCGAAAAAAAGGCGTCCTGGGCAAAAATTAGAGGCTTGAGAGAAAATGTCCAATCAAGAAAACCCGAGAGGGCTGATTGGAAACAGGAGTTTTGATACTTTGAACATCCATTCTGAGATTAGATGTAGTTTTGCATTTTGAATCTATATCCATTCTGAGATTAGATGTAGTTTTGCATTTTGAATCTATGTTAGATAATGATTATGTATAGAGAAATCATACTGAAATATACACAATTTTGTAAGAAAGATATGAAATAAAGGCAATTAGACTCATGTGTTCATTATCTTCTAGTTCTTTTATAAAAAGAAAAGCGTCATTCATTATTGAATGCATCTAATCTAAATAACTATACTCTGCTCTTGCCGGCCAGGTGCTTAAGCTAATGGGTCCTATTATCAACTGCTGGACTGGGCACCCGTATCTTGCATGCACTAGTAGAAGCAAGGGGGGCAACTTCCGATTAGTTGTATAATAGCCTTCACAGGCGGTTGGGTCCAGAGGCCATGGTACTTGGAAGTGAAAGTCGATGATAAGATGCCATTTGGAAAAGGATGGGAGGGGCCTCACAGCATCTTGAATTCCATCTGAACTATTCTCTAATTGTTTTTCGTCAGAAGATGTCTAAGCAAATTGTGCTGGTCATTCTTAAGGTAGGTTCTGATAGTAGCCTTCACTTCTCGTCATCGCACCGAAAAAAAAAGGCCGTTAGAGATGAAAACCGTAACTAGCTCTCTAAGCAAAAGTTGGGCCGAAGGGCAGGGTAAAAACCTGAAAACAGGCAGTCTGCCCTACAAAAAAATGAGTAAATAAAAGCCGCTGGATTGGGTTGGGTCCATTCTAGGCAAAAGTTAGGCATAGGGTTATGTGAAAATCCTTAAGGGGACGTATTTCCCATAAAGAAAAGCTAGTGTGAGAATCCACAAGGGACGCACTACCTTTAAATCAATGACTTTCGATGCCTAGAGCAATAAGGCGGCATTACTTCGGATGTTTTTCCTTCAGTCAGATAAGGCATAATTTAGGGCATGAGTTAGAATCTTGGGCATATGATCATTGACCGGGGGGCAAAGATGAACACCTGACGGTTCTCTCTGAAGAGTTTACGGGTCAGAGTCCCTAAGCCAAGATGCCATTTCTAGTTCCTCAGGGGGCATGGTGGAGCGGCCAAGCCATATCCTGAACGGACCCTTAACCACCTAGGACATGCTCTATCCATTTTTGCATGCATTTCATACCATTCTATAGCAAACATCTGCATATGGCCATTTACACTTGCATGCATAATCTATTGTATATATTCCTGTGCACACAACTTTGCAGGAAAAGTCTAAATGAAGGCCACACACATAAAAGCTAGTCAAGGACAGCTTCTATTCAATATTAACATTAATTCGAGCAAGACGATCAAGTCAAGATGATGGCTACGCCGGCAAAACTCTAAGACCTCTTAGGAGGCAATTCTCCAAGGTCTCTTAAGAGACAAATCTCTTTTCCTCTGCACTTTTAGTAGTCTTGTCAGCGACTCGGTGTACTCCTCCTTTTGTGCTTTTTGTAGTCTTATCAGCGACTCGGCGTATTGTCATCTGCGGATGACGCCTGCACTTTTAGTAGTCTGTAGCAGACTCGGTGCAATCCTCCTCTTGCGCTTTTTGTAGTCTTGTCAGCGACTCGGTGCATCATCATCTGTGGATGACACCTCTGCACTTTTAGTAGTATGTAGCAGACTTGGTGCAATCCTCTTCTTGCGCTTTTTGTAGTCTTGTCAGTGACTCGGCGCATCGCTATCTGTGGATGGCACCTTATGACGCGCGTCAAACCCCGTAGGATGCCCCGAAGGCCCGCTCTTAGGGCTTTCGAGAGAGGTTCATGAAAACTTGTATGGTATTTACAAGTGTGTCTATTTTGGGCAACAAGGAGGTTTCTTGGAGTCGCCACCCAATAGAATATTGGAAAAGTTTGTCTCGCCTCAGTGAGCCTAAGACGGTACATCTTATCCATTTGGGGCAAACCAATGGGGTCTTGGAGGCATTCACCCCAATAGAACATTGGAATGACCCTCTAACCCTTTGGAGCCTAGGATTGTAAATTGAGTATTTTGGTGGGACACAAGAGGTGTCTTGGAGATCCCATTCCAATGAAACATCGGAATGGTCCTCTCACCTCGTTGAGCCTAAAGACCAGAGATAATTCGGGACTTCTCATTTATTCATACCTTGGTTATTTTATAATTAAGTTTTTACCCCTTTTCTCATACATTTTAATGCAATTTAATTAAGGCACAGGTTGTTCAGTTAGGGAAAGCGGTAAATAAAATAAGATTAAAATAAAATACATGAAAGTAAATACAACAAAATTAGGGGCGGAATACAACCCCCATTGTAAATAAAGTACAAATCATACATAAATCGGGATATTCATTAATGATGAGGACATTGGTCCTCGCATGCATATTTATTATAAAACAGTTTTTATATGATGATTTTGGATGGAGAAAATTGAGATATTGGTCCCATTTTTATTTAGGAAAAATACCAAGTTAATTAATAAAAAAACGTTTGTGATTTTCTTTCTAGCGGATCTAAATAAACAATTTTACAAGAAAATTATATGACATAAATAAAAAAAGAAGCCAAATAAATAAAATATTACAAATAAAGAAAACAAACATATAACCCAAACGAGCCATTATGGATCCCCCGTGTGCTCGCAAAAAATGCCCAAGCAAAAAATGAGTTTTGACATAAAAACAAAACATAAACAAAATAATGTTAGTAATTAAAACAATTAAATCAATAATAAAAGATAAAATGGAATAAAATATGATAAAATAGCATGACATCAAAATGACAATTGAATTAATATGTTAACAATTAAAATAAATGTGAAAAATGCATTTTTATCACAAATTAAATAAATGATGTGATTAAAATAAAATATAACATGTTAATGAATTAATACATGAAAATTATGAACATGATGAAAAATAATTAAAATAAACAAATAAATTGAATAAACAATAAATATAACATGTAATAATGATAAAAGAATGATAAAAGATAATAAATAAAAGAATGATAAAAATAATTAAAACATTGACATGATTAATTACTATTATCACGATTAACATAAACCATTTATATGGCAAAAAGATTAATCAAAATTAATTAATTAATTACATGCTGAAAAATAATGATGAATCAAAATAAAATAAATTATTTACATGTTAAGAATTAATAGGAAATCAAAATTTACATGAATAAAAAAACAAAATCATATATAAACATATTAAATAAAACAAACATAACAATAATAGAATAAACAAGTGGATGGAATCAATAAGTAAATTAATGAAAACAATAAAATATACATGAACAAATTAAATATAAACAAAATAAAAGAAATAAAAATCAAGCCCATAATATATTTACCCTCAGGGTCGGATTCGATGAAAGTAAAAGATGATTTGATTTCCTTTGCTTGTGACTTTCAAAAATTTAGAGTTGAATATGATAAATGTTGGAATTTTATTCTAATAAAAATAGGCTTGAAAAAAATAATTTAGCAACAAAATTAATTGCTTTTATTTATAGAGAAAACAAAAGAATTAACTTGAATGCTTAAGAATAAAAAAAAACTGATTTTAAAAGTGAAAATTAATCTCTTATGTTTATGGAGAAAACAAAGAAATTAATTTGGAATAATTAAGAATTGAAAATCAATTTTTCACTCTCCATTAATCCTTGTTAATTGAAAGAAGAAATCTGAAATTTTTGGAAGTAAAATCAAAGAAGAAGAGAGGAAATTCTGAAATTCTGGTGAAAAGAATAATTATGGAGGCTCCCCTTTTAGGTTTTCATCTCTTTCTTTTTGTATTAAGAAATTAGGGAAAATAAGGATAATTAAAGGGATAAAATCTAATAAAATCAGATATTATCTATTTGATTTCTTAAAAACGGAAAAAATCCCTTAAAACCTTAAAAAAGGGGATAAAAAAATGATTTTTAGGTCCAAAAATTGGAAAAAAATGATTTTGGGGCAAAAAATACCATTTGCGGCAGAACAGGTGCTACGGACACCCGTCGACGTGCCCGACGGGCGTCCGTAGTGCACGCTGGACGAGAGCGCTCGCCCAGTGTGCGCGCGCGCCGCAGCGCCTGCGAGGCCGACTCTCGAAAATTTTTTTTTATTATTTTCTAATTTAACTAAAAATAATGTAATTTCAAGCCCCCATTTTTCAAAACTAATTTTTAAAATATTTTTTATTATTTTTCAAATTTTCACTCTAAAATGCAAATTTGACGAGTAAATCATCACTTTTAATGTTTTTAGCCTATGAAGGCAATTGTCATCATCGGGTAACTTCGATCTAGGCTGACTCAGGACCCGGTGTCTACAGTTGCCCCCAGTTTAGGGAAATCTAGTACACTAGTGTCTAGGTGAGCCTAAACTTAAAGAAGAAAAGGAAAGAGACACGTACCTGAGGCAGCTGTCTTTCCGGTATGGGGAATCAGTGGTGGTAGTTGTGGCCATGTTGTAGGCATATTATTGTTTGTTGAAGCGGTAATGCCGTGGTCGTGCTAACCCTCCGTAGAGTGGTAGTACCGCCATCGTGCTAACCCTTCGATTTGATGAAGTGGTAGTGTCGTGATCGTGCTAACCCTTTGTAGAGTAGTAGTGTCGCCATCATGCTAACCCTTCGATTTGATGAAGTGGTAGTGCCGTGCTCGTGCTAACTCTCCGTAGAGTGCTAGTGCGGCCATCGTGCTAACCCTTCGATTTGATGAAGTGGTAGTGCCGTGGTCGTGCTAACCCTCCGTAGAGTGGTAGTGCCGCCATCGTGCTAACCATTCGATTTGATGAAGTGGTAGTGCCGTGGTCGTGCTAACCCTCTGTAGAATGGTAGTGCCGCCATCATGCTAACCCTTCAATTTGATGAAGTGGTAGTGCCGTGGTCGTGCTAACCCTCCGTAGAGTGGTAGTGCTGTCATCGTGCTAACCCTTCGATTTGATGTAGTGGTAGTGCCGTGGTCTAACCCTCCGTAGAGTGGTAGTGCCGCCATCATGCTAACCCTTCGATTTGATGAAGCGGTAGTCGCCACTGTGACGCGCGCCGAACCCCGTAGGACGCCCCGAAGGCCCGCTCTTAGGGCTTTCGAGAGAGGTTCATGAAAACTTGTATGGTATTTACAAGTGCGTCTATTTTGGGCAACAAGGAGGTTTCTTGGAGTCGCCATCCAATAGAACATTGGGAAAGTTCGTCTTGCCTCAGTGAGCCTAAGACGGCGCATCTTATCCATTTTGGGCAAACCAAAGGTTCACCCCAATAGAACATTGGAATGACCCTTTAAACCTATAGAGCCTATTGTAAATTGAGTCTTTTGGTGGGACACCAGAGGTGTCTTGGAAATCCCATTCCCATGAAACATCGGAATGGTCCTCTCGCCTCGTTGAGCCCAAAGACCAGAGATGGTTCGGGACTTCTCATTTATTCAAACCTTGGTTATTTTATAATTAAGTTTTGAATTTAAGTTTTCATCCCTTTTCTCATACATTTTAATGCAATTTAATTAAGGCGTAGGTTGTTCAGTTAGGGAAAGCAGTAAATAAAACAAAATTAAAATAAAATACATGAAAGTAAATACAACAAACTAGGGGCGGAATACAACTCCCCTTGTAAATAAAGTACAAATCATACATAAATCGGGATATTCATTAATAATGAGGACATTGGTTCTCGCATGTATATTTATTATAAAATAATTTTTATGTGATGATTTTGGATGGAGAAAATTGAGACATTGGTCCCATTTTTATTTAGGAAAAATACCAAGTTAATTAATAAAAAATATTTGTGATTTTCTTTCTAGAGGATCTAAAAAAACAATTTTACAACAAAATTATATGATATAAATAAAAAAAGAAGCCGAATAAATAAAATATTACAAATAGAGAAAACAAACATATAACCCAAACGAGCCATTCTGGATCCCCCGTGTGCTCGTAAAAAATGCTCAAGCAAAAAATGAGTTTTGACATAAAAACAAAATATAATCAAAATAATGTTAGTAATTAAAACAATTAAATCAATAATAAAAGATAAAATGGAATAAAATAAGATAAAATAGCATGACATCAAAATGACAATTGAATTAATATGTTAACAATTAAAATAAATGTGAAAAATGCATTTTTATGACAAATTAAATAAATGATGTGATTAAAATAAAATATAACATGTTAATGAATTAATACATGAAAATTATGAACATGATGAAAAATATTGAAAATAAACAAATAAATTGAATAAACAATAAATATAACATGTAACAATGATAAAAGAATGATAAAAGATAATGAATAAGAGAATGATAAAAATAATTAAAACAATGACATGATTAATTACTATTATCACGATTAACATAAACCATTTATATGGCAAAAAGATTAATCAAAATTAATTAATGAACTACATGCTGAAAAATAATAATGAATCAAAATAAAATAAATTATTTACATGTTAGGAATTAATAGGAAATCAAAATTTACATGAATAAAAAAACAAAATCATATATAAACATATTAAATAAAACAAACATAACAATAATAGAATAAACAAGTGGATGGAATCAATAAGTAAATTAATGAAAATAATAAAATATACATGAACAAATTAAATATAAACAAAATAAAAGAAAATAAAAATCAAGCCCAGAATATTTACCCTCAGGGTCGGATTTGAGGAAAGTAAAAGATGATTTGATTTCCTTTGCTTATGACTTTCAAAGATTTAGAGTTGAATATGATAAATGTTGGAATTTTATTCTAATAAAAGTAGGCTTGAAAAAATTAATTTAGCAACAAAATTAATTGCTTTTATTTATAGAGAAAACAAAAGAATTAACTTGAATGCTTAAGAATAAAAAAAAACTGATTTTGAAAGTGAAAATTAATCTCTTATGTTTATGGAGAAAACAAAGAGATTAATTTGGAATAATCAAGAATTGAAAATCAATTTTTCAATCTCCATTAATCCTTGTTAATTGAAAGAAGAAATATGAAATTTTTGGGAGAAAAATCAAAGAAGAAAAGAGGAATGTAACACCCCGCCATCCCCGTTGGAAGGATACCGGAGTGCCACGCGGGCAAACACATATAACGAATCCATATACACATGTATAAACAAAAACCAAATGAGATGTAAAGAAACTTTTAAATCATATATAGTAAAACCTTTAACATATACATATAGATCACTGTCGATTTGCAAAAAGGGCTCGTAAGCCAATACATATACAAAAATAATATTTGTTCCTTTACAAAAACTTTACTTTGCTATACACAAGCCATATACAAAAATTACAGCGGAAGACTCATAACAACTTCATCCAAAAAGACTTCTAGTGGCCGACCTGCAGATATCTGACTCCAAATCCAAACTCGCCACCTGCACGGGAAAAGAGCCCGTGCTAAGCGATAACGCTTAGTGGGGAGGAACAAAACAAAATAACAATATGCATATACAATATTTACAACAATACTATAATCTCATCCCAACCATAAACATACATTACAAGTAATTAACTATTAAAACATAATTAAAATCTACATATTTCTCACCATTGCAAATACATATACACTCAAGGTGTATAAACACAAAGTTATACTATATTTCATATACAACATATACCTTTAATCTTGTCAATAAACATCTCAACATATATATATATATATATCACATATAAACATGTAGCCTGATTAGTCTGAAATACTCTCTAGAAGTGGATACGGTCATTTGGATACTGATTGAACACAGTATCCCAAGCATATAGAGACATGAGTCTCAAACATGTATTTTCCATATAGAGACCGGAGTCTCGCTTTATTTTCATATAGACCAAACATGGTCGAAACAAGGATCCAAATGGACCCGCATATATCGTTTTATCATATAGCAGCTGCACACACACTCTGACCTAAGTAAGCGCTTACTTATCCACTACTATGACCATTCAGGCTCAAATGATATAACTCAATAATTCATGTATTCATGTACATTGATCAAAATCAGAAACATATACATATATTCAAATATTAATTACTGATTGTAATATGAACTTATAATTCATCTAGAAATAATCCATGTATACATATATACTGTTCACATTTTGGAAACATGTAACTTTAAATATTAAATACAACTAAATACAAATACATATTTCACGTATACATGTATCTAGATCAAATTCAGAAACATTTTAATACATCCAGTATCAATTATTGGAGGCCGAAGTACAAATAGTTCACATTCAAGACCATTTATGTTCATGTACAATATAAACTAGTAAGTTATGTACATTAATTATTTAATCAAGTATACAACTCAATAATTCTCGTATCCTGTCATGTGAATTTCATTAAATACTAACTTATATTTCATATATACACGTATATTGATCCAATTCAGAACATTTAAATGTATAAATATCCATTACAGGAGGTGATAAGAACAAATAGTTCATATTGAAAAAGTCCATGTTAAATAAATTATAACCATGTAAATCATGTAGATTAATCATTAATCATGTATACAAAACCCAATATTATGCAATTATCCAAAATACAATACAATTTTAACTCAAACATTTGTCATGTAGTGCAAAAACCCTTAAAACAGAAGTTAAAACTTTAAGCAGGGGAAGGCTGGTCACGCCGTGACCATTCGTCACGTCTCGTGACGCAGGCTTCACACGAGTGCCAGGAAAAAAGCAAGGCAGTCACGCCGTGACCACCAGTCACGTCTCGTGACGCCTGAGAGGAGAGGGGAAGAGGTCACGGATTAAGATCTCGTGACACGCAGAGAGACAGGCGAGGTCGCGAGGCGTGATGCTCCATCACGTCGCGTGACTTCCCAAGGAGGGAGATCACGGCGTGATGCTCCATCACGCCACGTGATCTTCCTCTCACAACTTCTTCTTCTTCCTCACAAAGCCTTCAAAATTTCCAGAAAAAACTTAAAAACCAGAAGAATCGTGAAAACAGAGTACTACCAAAATTCCAACCTCACTTTGTCTAAAACCATTTTTCATGCAAAAATCATGCTAATACGTACCTTTAAGTCTCCAGAATACATTTACAGCACTTGTGATACAGATAATATATTTTACTAATCAAACAGAATTAAAACCAGCACATCAATATCTTAGGATTTCTAATTCAACTCACGCATAAACATCTCATTTACATATTCAAAGATATCCTTCCCTCCAGAAATCAAGTATACAATATAACATAACTCATGCATTTTGATAAACAAACACACATAAACACATTAGCAACAGAACTGCAAACCGGATCCAGAATGAGGAAAGACAGACACACTCCCAAACCTGTATCGAAGCTCAAAAACGTCCACTGAACTTTCAATCCTCAATCTTCCCTTTTTCCTTTTATCCTCAGATGCTTGCAAACAGATAAAGCCACAATTAAAACCCAAGAACAGAATCTCTAAAAACCCATGTGAGAAGAAGAACCACACGAAACCAATAGCCACTTACCTTCTGTAACTTCTTTTCTAATCTCAAACCCTAGTTCCACAATGACTGAACACACATGCAAATGGGAAAAGAGCAGTAAATGGAGAGGGACGGTATGGCTAACATGAGAGAAAGCAAAAGAGAGAAGAACTTCAGTCTTTAGTTTTCCAGCACTAACACATCCAGACCTCTCTCTTCCCTCACCCACGTGCACACACTCACTCTCCACTTGGCACACATGCACAAGTTTACAATTCCACTTATTCCTCTTTTACAATTTGATCCAAACCATATTACTAATAAGTCCTTGTCAATTACCTTTCACTCACCAAACCAATAATCTGCAATTACTTTTATTTCTTTGCAATTTAATCCTTAATCACAAGTAAAATTACTCAATTGTCCTTAAATATCCATTTAAAATTGCCAATTTCCGATTAGGCCATTTATGGGGTGTGACAACTCTCTCCCCCTTAAGAAAATTTCGTCCTCGAAATTTCCTTGCTAATCACTTGTAGATAAATCTTTAAACAAATCTCTGAATCGCTATCACTTATACCATATAACTATCAAATCATGTACACTCCACACTTTCCTTAACACACTACATTCTCATCCATATACCTCTTCTAATTATCAAGTACTCGATGTATATCCTGTCAGCTTCTCTCAGTGAAGTGCATACAATGATGCTGTTTACATACAAATGAGGGATGCGGATGAAATGGTCATGTAATGATTTATGTATGCGAGATGATGCGAAAATGCAATGTAAGCTACTATAATGCACTTTTCCCATCCCCATGTTTCACTATGCTTATGTGCACATGATTTCAAGAAGATAGCTGACAGGAATACAGAGTGTCACCTCGAACTCTTATCAATTCACATATCCACTGCCTCGTCTATGCTCTCACGCGAGTCGGACTCCATCTATACTTTACACAAACGACATCTGCATTAGGCCACAACTCTAGACAAACTATGACATTAACCTATACTCTACACCTTCTAGTCCCGAACCAATTAACCTAGGGCTCTGATACCAAGCTGTAACACCCCGCCATCCCCGTTGGAAGGATACCGGAGTGCCACGCGGGCAAACACATATAACGAATCCATATACACATGTATAAACAAAAACCAAATGAGATGTAAAGAAACTTTTAAATCATATATAGTAAAACCTTTAACATATACATATAGATCACTGTCGATTTGCAAAAAGGGCTCGTAAGCCAATACATATACAAAAATAATATTTGTTCCTTTACAAAAACTTTACTTTGCTATACACAAGCCATATACAAAAATTACAGCGGAAGACTCATAACAACTTCATCCAAAAAGACTTCTAATGGCCGACCTGCAGATATCTGACTCCAAATCCAAACTCGCCACCTGCACGGGAAAAGAGCCCGTGCTAAGCGATAACGCTTAGTGGGGAGGAACAAAACAAAATAACAATATGCATATACAATATTTACAACAATACTATAATCTCATCCCAACCATAAACATACATTACAAGTAATTAACTATTAAAACATAATTAAAATCTACATATTTCTCACCATTGCAAATACATATACACTCAAGGTGTATAAACACAAAGTTATACTATATTTCATATACAACATATACCTTTAATCTTGTCAATAAACATCTCAACATATATATATATATATATCACATATAAACATGTAGCCTGATTAGTCTGAAATACTCTCTAGAAGTGGATACGGTCATTTGGATACTGATTGAACACAGTATCCCAAGCATATAGAGACATGAGTCTCAAACATGTATTTTCCATATAGAGACCGGAGTCTCGCTTTATTTTCATATAGACCAAACATGGTCGAAACAAGGATCCAAATGGACCCGCATATATCGTTTTATCATATAGCAGCTGCACACACACTCTGACCTAAGTAAGCGCTTACTTATCCACTACTATAACCATTCAGGCTCAAATGGTATAACTCAATAATTCATGTATTCATGTACATTGATCAAAATCAGAAACATATACATATATTCAAATATTAATTACTGAATGTAATATGAACTTATAATTCATCTAGAAATAATCCATGTATACATATATACTGTTCACATTTTGGAAACATGTAACTTTAAATATTAAATACAACTAAATACAAATACATATTTCACGTATACATGTATCTAGATCAAATTCAGAAACATTTTAATACATCCAGTATCAATTATTGGAGGCCGAAGTACAAATAGTTCACATTCAAGACCATTTATGTTCATGTACAATATAAACTAGTAAGTTATGTACATTAATTATTTAATCAAGTATACAACTCAATAATTCTCGTATCCTGTCATGTGAATTTCATTAAATACTAACTTATATTTCATATATACACGTATATTGATCCAATTCAGAACATTTAAATGTATAAATATCCATTACAGGAGGTGATAAGAACAAATAGTTCATATTGAAAAAGTCCATGTTAAATAAATTATAAACATGTAAATCATGTAGATTAATCATTAATCATGTATACAAAACCCAATATTATGCAATTATCCAAAATACAATACAATTTTAACTCAAACATTTGTCATGTAGTGCAAAAACCCTTAAAACAGAAGTTAAAACTTTAAGCAGGGGAAGGCTGGTCACGCCGTGACCATTCGTCACGTCTCGTGACGCAGGCTTCACACGAGTGCCAGGAAAAAAGCAAGGCAGTCACGCCGTGACCACCAGTCACGTCTCGTGACGCCTGAGAGGAGAGGGGAAGAGGTCACGGATTAAGATCTCGTGACACGCAGAGAGACAGGCGAGGTCGCGAGGCGTGATGCTCCATCACGTCGCGTGACTTCCCAAGGAGGGAGATCACGGCGTGATGCTCTATCACGCCACGTGATCTTCCTCTCACAACTTCTTCTTCTTCCTCACAAAGCCTTCAAAATTTCCAGAAAAAACTTAAAAACCAGAAGAATCGTGAAAACAGAGTACTACCAAAATTCCAACCTCACTTTGTCTAAAACCATTTTTCATGCAAAAATCATGCTAATACGTACCTTTAAGTCTCCAGAATACATTTACAGCACTTGTGATACAGATAATATATTTTACTAATCAAACGGAATTAAAACCAGCACATCAATATCTCAGGATTTCTAATTCAACTCACGCATAAACATCTCATTTACATATTCAAAGATATCCTTCCCTCCAGAAATCAAGTATACAATATAACATAACTCATGCATTTTGATAAACAAACACACATAAACACATTAGCAACAGAACTGCAAACCGGATCCAGAATGAGGAAAGACAGACACACTCCCAAACCTGTATCGAAGCTCAAAAACGTCCACTGAACTTTCAATCCTCAATCTTCCCTTTTTCCTTTTATCCTCAGATGCTTGCAAACAGATAAAGCCACAATTAAAACCCAAGAACAGAATCTCTAAAAACCCATGTGAGAAGAAGAACCACACGAAACCAATAGCCACTTACCTTCTGTAACTTCTTTTCTAATCTCAAACCCTAGTTCCACAATGACTGAACACACATGCAAATGGGAAAAGAGCAGTAAATGGAGAGGGACGATATGGCTAACATGAGAGAAAGCAAAAGAGAGAAGAACTTCAGTCTTTAGTTTTCCATCACTAACACATCCAGACCTCTCTCTTCCCTCACCCACGTGCACACACTCACTCTCCACTTGGCACACATGCACAAGTTTACAATTCCACTTATTCCTCTTTTACAATTTGATCCAAACCATATTACTAATAAGTCCTTGTCAATTACCTTTCACTCACCAAACCAATAATCTGCAATTACTTTTATTTCTTTGCAATTTAATCCTCAATCACAAGTAAAATTACTCAACTGTCCTTAAATATCCATTTAAAATTGCCAATTTCCGATTAGGCCATTTATGGGGTGTGACAAGGAAATTCTGAAATTCTGGTGAAAAGAATAATTATGGTGGCTCCCCTTTTAGGTTTTCATCTCTTTCTTTTTGTATTAAGAAATTAGGAAAAATAAGTATAATTAAAGGGATAAAATCTAATAAAATCAGATATTATCTATTTGAATTTTCAAAAATGGAAAAAATCCCTTAAAACCTTAAAAAAGGGGATAAAAAAATGATTTTTAGGTCCAAAAATCGAAAAAAAATGATTTTGGGGCCAAAAATACCATTTGCGGCAAAACAGGTGCTACGAACGCTCGTCGGCGCGCCCGGCGAGCATTCGTAGTTCACGCTGGGCGTGAGTGCTCACCAAGCGTGCGCGCGCGCCGCAGCGCTCACAGGCGTTGCGGGCTGCCACAAGGCGCCGCCACTGCCGACGCTCTGAATTTATTTTTTTTTAATTTAGTAATTTAACTAAAAATAATGTAATTTCAAGCCCCCATTTTTCAAAACTAATTTTTAAAATATTTTTTATTATTTTTCAATTTTTCACTCTAAAATGCAAATTTGACGAGGAAATCATCACTTTTAACCTTTTTAGCCTATGAAGGCAATTGTCATCATCGGGTAACTTCGATCTAGGCTAACTCAGGACTCGGTGTCTACACACCTGCACTTTTGGTAGTTTGTAGCAGACTCAGTGCAGTCCTCCTCTTGCGCTTTTTGTAGTCTTGTCAGCGACTCGGCACATCGTCATCTGCGGATGACACCTGCACTTTTAGTAGTCTTGTCAGCGACTCGGCGCAGTCCTCCTTTTGCGCTTTTTGTAGTCTTGTCAGTGACTCGGCTCATTATCATCTGCAGATGGCACCTGCACTTTTAATAGTCTGTAGCAGACTCGGTGCAATCCTCCTCTTGCGCTTTTTGTAGTCTTGTCAGTGACTCGGCGCATCGTCATCTGCGGATGACACCTCTGCACTTTTGGTAGTCTGTAGCAGACTCGGTGTAGTCCTCCTCTTGCGCTTTTTGTAGTCTTGTCAGCGACTTGGCGCATCGTCATCTGCGGATGACACCTCTGCACTTTTAGTAGTCTTGTCAGCGACTCGATGCAGTTCTCCTCTTACGCTTTTTGTAGTCTTGTCAGCTACTCGGCGCATCGTCATATGCGGATGACACTTGCACTTTTAGTAGTCTGTAGTAGACTCAGTGCAGTTCTCCTCTTGCGCTTTTTGTAGTCATGTCAGCGACTCGGCGCATCGTCATCTGCGGATGACACATGCACTTTTAGTAGTCTGTAGTAGACTCGGTGCAGTTCTCCTCTTGCGCTTTTTGCAGTCTTGTCAGCGACTCGGCGCATCATCATCTGCGGATGACACCTGCACTTTTAGTAGTCTATAGCAGACTCGGCGCAGTCCTCTGAGGGGGACATCCTCTTGCGCTTTTTGTAGTCTTGTCAGACTCGGCGCATCCTCATCTGCGGATGAAACCTGCACTTTTAGTAGTCTTGTCAGTGACTCGATGCATCGCCATTTGCGTATGGCTCTTGCACTTTTAGTAGTCTGTAGTAGACTCGGTGCGGCCCTCTGAAGATGACATTTCTCGCATTTTGTAAGTCTATAGCAGACCTGGCGCATCACCGTCTGTGGATGGTCCCTAGCACTTTGTAGTCTTGTCAGCGACTCAGTACAATCCAAGGGGATACTCATAGTTCAAATCACAACACTGTTCCCGAGGGAGCAGCTGGATGGAGGCAGCCTCAGGTACGTGCTTCTTTCCCTTTCCTGAATTTGGCTCACCCAGGCACCCACACACTAGCCTCTCCAAAATTGGGGGCAACTATAGACACCGGGTCCCAAGTAGCCTTGATCAGGATTATCCAATGATGAAATTAAGTGTGCCGATTTATAGGCAAAAAAAATGAAAGTTGGAAGTGATAATTTCTTTGTCGTTTTGATTTATTAGGAATAAATAAAAATGTATTTTAAAAATATTTTAAAAATGTTTTAAAAATCTGTTTTTTTGGGAAAAATAAAAGGGGAATTTGGGGGGATCTTCTTTAGAAAATTATTTTCTTCTTCTTTCTTCCCTCAAAAACAAATTCTCTCAACTTTTTTAAAAATTTTTTCCAAGTGAATTCTTGAAACAAAAAATAATAATTTTTGTTCTTGAGAATTTTTCTTCTTTTCATTTAACAATTTTTACTTTGAGACAAATAAATCAATTATTTATTTTTGAGTAAAAATTTATTTTCAATATTTTATTTTTCTAATATATTCTTACAATCAAGACAAGGAATTGGATCATCTACCTTCATTTCTTCAAGATAAATTTTGAGGGTAAATATTCTTGGCTCAATTTCTTAATTTAATTTTTAATTTTATTTTTTTGTTTCCAATTAATTAGTTAACATGTAAATTATTTTAGTTCTATCATTTTCTTCTCATTTTCTTATTTTTTTTATTTAATTAGTTAATATGTGAATTCTCTTAGATCTATTTTTTTGCTTCTTATTTCTTATTTAATTGTTCATATTGTTCATATTGAATTGTTCATATATTATTATTATTATTATTATTAGTATTATTATTACCATGTGCTCATCTGATTGTTTATATTATTATCGGTATTATTATTATTATCATGCCTTAAACATGCCATGTTAATTTTATTTGCTATTGTTCTTGCATGTTTATATGATTATTCACATCCTTGGTTATTATTGTACTTTGTAATTATTATTATCACCATTGTTATTTTTATTACTTTTGCTATAATTTGTTACTAGTATCATTATTATTATCATTATTATTTATGTTTTCATGCATGCTGAATTTTATGTATATTATACTTTTTTATGTGTGATTGAATGTTATTGTTGTTATTTTGTGTTTTTATGCATGTTAAATTCTATCATCATTATTTTATGCTTGTTTATGCATGTTGAATTTTATTATTATATTATTTTTTTATGCATGCTAAATTGTTAATTAGTTAAGTTACATATTTTATTATGTAATTTTAATTGATTTGTCACACATGATGCATTTTTATTTGCTCTATTTTTATAGTATATTTTTAAATTCATTTTTCTTACTAACATGGCTTTTATTTGTTTTTTTTTATTTCAATACTTATTTTTCATGTGTGAGTTTTTTAATACCAAGTGGGAGCCCATGAAGATTTGAAGATCCATTTGGGATTTGACTTGTTATTTTTATCATTTTCATTATTTTGCTTTTATTCATTTTATCATGTAATTTGTAATAATTTATTTTTATGCACGTTAATTAAAAAATCACAAAAATATTTCTATCAATTAAACTTGGATTTTTTTTTCTAAATGAGACCAATGTCCTAGTTTCTTTTATCGAAAATAAATTGTCACCTTAAATTATTTTCTTTAAACATGCATGAGAGGACCAATGTCCTCATCTTTAATAAATAGCCCGATTTATGTATGAATTGTATTTTATTTATAAAATGGGGGTCGTATTCCGCCCCTAGTTTTGTTGTAATTTATTTGCATGTGCTTTTATTTACTTTATCTACCGCTTTCTTTATGTGATTGATATGCGCTTTAATTAAATTGCATTTAAATTGAATGAGAAATGGGGTGAAACACTAAATTCAAAATTCAATTATAACTTTATCCAAGGTATGAATAAATTGGAAGTCCCGAACCATCTCTGGTCTTTGAGTTCAACGAGGCGAGAGGACCATTTCAATGTTCCATTGGAATGGGACTTCCAAGACACCTCTTGTGTCCCGTAAAAAGGCTTTAATATGCATAGTCCTAGGCTCCACGAGACAAGAGGGCCATCCTAATGTTCTATTAGGATGGGACCTCCAAGATCCCTCTGGCTTGCCCAAAATGGACATAGCAGTGCCGTCTTAGGCTCACTGAGACTAGACGACCTTTCCTAATGTTCAATTAGGTGGCGACTCCAAGAAACCTCCTTGTTGCCCAAAATGGACGCACTTATAATTTCTTACAAGTTTTATGAACCTCTCTCGATCGCCCTAAAGGCAGGCGTTCGGGGAGACCCGGGGTTCAGCGCGCGTCACGGTATCAATAATCATCTGTCTTGACTAATTGCAGTGTTTGTTATAACTTAGGATCATTTCTCTGAGCATCAATAATCATCTGTCTTAGACTAGGCCTAGCTTTTAGTTAGGCAATTAGTGCTTCATCAGAGGCTATCCTCCACCTTCTAAGCTGTAATGCTGAAACTAACTTCTTGCTCAGAGCATTTGCAACCACATTAGCATTGTCCGGATGATAATCCACTATACATTCATAATCCTTAAATAATTCAAGCCACCGATGTTGCCTCAAATTGAGCTCTTTCTGTGTAAGCAAATTTTTGAGGCTCTTGTGGTCGGTAAAGATTATGCATTTCTCACCATTCAAATAATGGCACCAAATCTTCAGAGCAAACACAACTGCAACCAATTCTAGGTCGTGCATCGGGTAGTTCTATTTGTGAGGCTTTAACTACCTTGACGCATATGTATCACTTTTCCATCTTGCATCAGTACACAACCAAGGCCAATTCTCGAAGCATCACTGTACATGGTATACTCTTTACCCGAAATGGGTTGAGTAAGCACAGGTGCTTCAACAAGCATTCCTTTCAACTGTTTAAAACTAGCTTAACATTTGTCCATCCACTCAAACTTAATTCCTTTCTGAAGCAACTTGGTGAGAGGCGAAGCAATAACGAAGAATCCTTTCATAAACCATCGGTAATAGCCTGCTAATCCTAAGAAACTTCTCACTTTAGACACATTTCGAGGTGGTTTCCAATTCATTATCGCCTCTATCTTAGATGGATCAACTCTTATACCTTTGAAATAAACAATATGACCTAAGAAAGAAACTTCCCTAAACTAGAAATCACATTTACTGAGCTTTGCGAACAATCGATGGTCCCTCAAAATTTAAAGTACAATTGCAAATGCTCCCCATGCTCTCGTTCATCCTTTGAGTACATCAATATGTCACCAATGAATACTATGATAAATTGGTCAAGATATAGCCGAAACACCCTATTCATCAAATCTATAAAAGCCACAGGTGCATTAGTTAACCCAAACGGCATCACCAAAAACTCATAATGGCCATACCGAGTCCTAAAAGTAGTCTTCGGGATATCTACATCTTTCACCCGAAGTTGGTAGTACCTTGATCATAAATCAATCTTGGAAAAGACTCCAGCTCCTTTCAGCTGATCAAATAGGTCTTCTATCCTAGGCAACAAATACTTATTCTTCACTGTAACCTTATTAATCTGCCGATAATCGATACACATTCACAGAGTGGCATCTTTCTTTTTGACAAACAAACCGGAGCACCCCAAGGGGAGTATGACGCGCGCTGAACCTAGCAAAGGCCCTCGTAGGCGAGACTCGCTTTTAGGGCCCGAGGGATTGGTTCGCGGCTGTAGACACCGGGTCCTGAGTCAGCCTAGATCGAAGTTACCCAATGATGATAATTGCCTTCACAGGCTTAAAAGGTTAAAAGTGATGGTTTTCTCGTAAAATTTGCATTTTAGAGTGAAAAATTAGAAAATAATAAAAAATATTTAAAAAAATCAATTTTGAAAAATGGGGGCTTAAAATTATAGTGTTTTTAGTCAATTTAAAAAAAAAAAAATTCGGATTGCGAGTGTCGGGCGCCCAGCTCGCGGGCGCCAGGCGCCCAGCGCACTGTGCGCGATTTGGCGACGCGCGGCGTCGCCAATGCCGGGCGTCGCTAAAGAGCGACACGCAGCGTTGCACGCTGCGCGCCGCACCGTGCGCTGAGGCGCGCGATTTCCGCGCCTCTGCGTGCGGATTTCGCGCGGCTGCGCTGCGTGAGGCCACGTCGCTCTATAGCGACGGGCTTCCTGGCCGTCGGTATAGGGTCTGATACCCTATTTCCCTCTTTTCAGCCTTTTTTCCGATTTTTTCACCCAAAAATCCGTTTTTTATCCCATTTTTTTGGGGTTTTTGACTTCAAATTAAATTCTAAAATATTTTTTTAGGTAATTAAATAATAAAACTTGATTTTATCATTAAAAATAAAATAATTTTGCGTTAAAATATGTTTTTTTCCTTAATTAAATTAGGGCAACCTATTTTATCCTATAAATACTTTATGATGAAATCAAAAGAGGGCCTCCAAACATTTTTTAGACCTAAAAATTCAAGAATTCTTCTTCTTCTTCCACTAAAAATTCCAGATTTATTCCCCAACCAAAAATAAAAAAGAAAGATCAAATGTTTCATTCTTTTTCCAACATAATTTCTTCTAAACATATTTTTTAGAGGAAGTTTTGTTGTTTGATTTAATTTTTGAGACAAATAGAATAATTATTTGTTCTCAAAATTGTTTTTTTTTATCTTTTATTTTGTGTTCAATAAAACTTTTTCATTGATTTTGTTTTGAATCTCTTTTTGATAAAAAATTGATTTTGAGACAAATAAAACAATTGTTTGTCATCAAAATCTAATTTTTATTTGATTTTCTAAAATAAAACTTAAATCAATTTTTTTTTGATATGAACAAAGTGATGATTGTTCTTGAAATCATTTTTCTTTATTTTAATCAATAAAAAGCTTTTTTTTTTTTTATCAAAATCATTTCTTTAGGCAAAGGTATCAATTCTTTGTTCTTAAAGAATTTTTGATCATTTTTTTCATGTTTCTTGGAATAAAATTCCAACATTTTCATCATATTTCACTCTAATATTGTGGATCATCAAACAAAGAAATCATCACTTTTCCTTCATCAAATCCAATATTCTGAGGGTAAATATTCTTGGCTCCATTTCTATTTTATTTTATTTTTATTTAATTTATTCATATATATTTTATTCTTTTTATTGATTTATTTATTGTTTTCATCTATTCATTTGTTGTATTGATCTTATATTTGTTCCATTTAATTGTTTATATATGATTTGATTTTTATTCATGTGAATATTGTTTTTTTAATTCCTAACATGTAAATAATTTATTATGATTCCTCATTATTTTTAACATGCAAATGATTAATTAATTTAAATTAATCTTTTTGCCATGTAAATAGTTTGTATTAATTATGAACACATCAATTAACCTTGTTATATATCATCATTCCTTTGTTTACTAATTTTTATCATTGTTACATGATTTTATTATCATTTGTTTATTTATTCATTCATTATTTTTCACTTATCATCATTATTTTCATCATGTGTATATTTTCATGTACTAATTAATTAACATGTTTTATTTTATTTTCATCACATCATTTAATCATTTATCACATATAATCCATGTTTCTCATTTTATTTTGGTTTGTTAATATTTTTGATTCCATTATCATTCTTTTCATATCATCTTATTTTATTTTAATTTGTTATTCATTATTTTGTATGTTTAATTGATTTAATTACTAACATTATTTTATTTGTATTTGCTTTTATGTCTAAACTCATTTTTTCGCTTGGGCGTTTTTGCGAGCACATCGGGAGGTCCAAAAAGGCTCATTTGGTTCATATATTTATTTTCTTTATTTGTAATATTTTATTTAATTTCGCCATATAATTTTCTTGTAAAATTCTTTATTTAGGCACGCTATAAAGAAAATCACAAAAACGTTTTTATTAATTAACTTGACATTTTTTCTAAATAAAAGGGGACCAATGTCCTAGTTTTTCATACCCAAATAAATCATCACATCAAAACTGTTTCATAATAAATATGCATGCGAGGACCAATGTTCTCACTATTAATGAATAACCCGTTTTATGCATGTATTTCACTTTTATAAATGGGAGTTGTATTCCGCTCTTAGTGTTATTTTAATTTATTTTTACATGCTTTATTTTGGATTTTGCTTACAATTACCGCTTTTGATATGAATGATTGCGCCTTTAATTTAAATTGCATTGTGTGGAAAGTTGATGAAACAATGAATTCAAAACTTAATTATAATATTAATCAAGGTATAAATAAATGAGAAGTCCCGAACCAGCTCTGGTCTTTGGGCTCAAGAGGCTAGAGGTTTACCCTCCAAGACACCTCTTGTGTCACGAGGCTTTAGCGTTAATCCTAGGCTCCTTAGGGCGAGAGGTTTACCTTCCCCCTTTGGCTGGCCCAAAATGGATACTAAGAGCAGTCTTAGGCTCTCCGAGGTGAGAAAAACTTTTCCAATGTTCTATTGGGTGGCGACTCCATGAAACCTCCTTGTTGCCCAACATAGACGCACTTGCGATTTATTGCAAGCTGTCAACGGACCCACAAATGCCCCGATCGCCCATGTGCGGGCGGTCGAACGGGCGGCAGCGGGGATCCGGCGCGCGTCACAGTGGCGACTCCGCTGGGGACATACTCGAGACTTCGATTCGAAAGTACCTTGATTAAAAATCATAATTGAGTTTTAATTTAAAAATTTCATCTTCTTTCAAAACTGCATTGCATCTCATTAGAGCCTTAGATCTATGCTAGTTTGGTCCCTCTTTTAGCCCCGGTGCGTTCCCGAAGCACGACCCTATTTTCACTCAATTTAGGGAAGTGTTAAGGATAATCACCAGCCCAAGCCTCGTACCATCATGGTATATTAAATGGTGACCCGATCGGTCGTTACGCTCGTGATGAGCTAGACCCGTCGGCAGGGATCATGCTTGGGTAGCCCTAAAGTAACACCGCCCTTTGACCAAAGCTCATGTAATGGCAATAGATACTTCCTTTAGGTGATATGAACCGTAATACCTTGCTTGCTATATGGATCATTTTATATTGGACAAACCCAAATAATTTGATTAGTCACCTAATCAAAGGCTTTCATACCCCGATAGGCCCATATCAACTTGTTCGGGCTGCCTAAATACATAACGATCATAACCCATGTGCTTGCACATTAGATAAGAGATGTTATGATGTCGATTTTCCACCGAGCACCATACGCATCCATTGGGTTACCCGCTAACCCATGGATTAAGCCCACCTAGGAAAGAGACCGCATTACCTCGTGTGTGGGAGTAATAAGGTTGGAAGGCTTTACTTGCTTGCATGTGATTGTAAATGTTGCATAGCTCACTATCATGCATTGTATATGTCATTCATGCATCATCCTAACAATCTAATTTTTTCAGCCATCATAGATTCATCTAAGTGGACTAGAGGTTCCGACGGTCGGCTAGTAAGGACAAATCTGCTCTTTGAGTTGCCGGAACTAGTGTCTAACTGGGATTCTGAGTCATTCTCATCAATCAGTGAATCCTCTCTTGAATCATCAATGGCAGAAGAAACCGGAGCACTGACCACTCAGAACCTAGCTAGGAGGCTAGAGGATTTTGAACGAAGAATGATGGATATGATGGGTGCCATGGCTGAAAGGATTGCCCATCCACCTGCAGCCCCACAGCCGCCTGCTGCTCTACAGCCACAAGCAGCCCCTCCTTGGGGGCAAGCCGAACCACCTGCTGGCGGGGAGGCTCCCTTCGTTGGAGTTACTGCTCGCCAACCCAAAAATGAGCACAGAACTGCCGCACCCATCGAGCCAAGAGGGGAAAGGATTCACAATCCCAATGATGATTTCCTAATGGAGGAGGAAGAAGAAGAGGTGCCGATAGTCCACCAAGCTGCAAGGCCCAGAGCACCCAGAGTAGAGGATGAAGCTTTAAGAGGTATGAGACAACAGATCGAAGCTATCACCCGCATGCTGTCAGCAGGCAAGGGGATCAACCCAGAAGACAGAGATCTGGGGGATGAAGAGCTGCTGCCCCAAAGATTCAAGATGCCCGAGCTTTCGAAATTTGATGGCACCTCTGACCCATCCGCCCACATCAAGCAGTACACCCTGGTCATGAAAGGCATAGGGTTGAGCAAGAAGCAGAAGGTGGAATATTTCTGCCTTAGTCTGGTGGGCCCGGCAGTTGACTGGTACCACAGGTTGGATAGGAGGTCCAAAGAGGACTGGGACCTTTTGACCGAAGAATTCATGAAGCAGTACGACTGCAGCACCAGGATGGAGGTCACCCTAAAAGACCTCGAGCTTCTACAGCAGAATAATGATGAGTCATTCCATGAGTACCTTACAAGATGGAGAAACAGGGTCATGGAGATGAAGAGGAAGCCTGACACTGCAGACCAGATCAGGTTGTTTATCAGAAACTCGTGCCCTTACTTAAGGGAATTGCTCAGTTTTAAGGGGCTCAAGGACTGGGAGTCGCTTAAGGATATCGCTATAGAAGCTGAGGCGGCTTACCTGGCAAAGAAAGCAAGCCAAAATAACTTTGCTGGGAAAGGCTATAGGAACCAGTTGGGATTCAAATCAAGAGGTGCCGGGAGCAGCAACAGCAGAAATAGTAGGACGACAGAGGTCTCAGCTACTGGAGTTGGGCAGGGTCAAAGATATTACTCCAACTTAGGCCGCTCTCTATCTTGGGTACTGGAAAAACTAATGAAAGAAGGCAAGTTGCAGCCATTGCCACCCAGACCAGCCTTGAGTCAGGGACAGCCGGGACATAGAGGTGATCAGTACTGCGCTTACCACCAGAACACCGGCCATTTGACTGACCATTGCCGTATTCTGAGAAAAAAGATCCAGGATCTCATTGACACCAATCAGATCACAGATCCTGAGAAGAGAGAAAAGAAGAAAAAGGCAGGCTACAACGCAGTCCCTCCACCGTGAACATGACCGTGTCTTGCAGTCCACTAGTGATATTGCTCTTAGATGCTGAAATTCTTTTTATTTTTAGAACATTTTATGCTACAATTTTCGGTTTGTAATAAAGAGAACAATTTTTGCTTATTTGTATAATGTTTCTATTGACTTCATTTCGCATGATCATAACACATTTACTTTGGCATTAATTCAAATAATATGACTGCAGTTAATTTTGGAAACTTTGGGGAACCCAAAGAAAATTTTGATAGCATCTAATATAACTCCTGTAGAGAGGGAAATTAAAAATAAAAAAAAACTAGTTGCAACTAGGGGACTGGATGGAAACTCACTAAGAGCACTAGAACCTTTCTGATTACCCGTCAAAGCGATCTCTGGATAAGACGGAACCTAGAAAATGATTTAGGCAACATTTTCTTTGCATAGCTCTCTAAATGACTATTTCCTACCCTTGTTCTGCAATCGCTTGCTAGCCCATTGAGCCTTTATATGGGTATGCTAAATGCGTGCCAATGTTGTTGTTACACATATTAAAACTATCCCCTCGCCTAAAATGATTTTGACCTCCCCTTAGAAGGGTGGCCGCTCTAAAACTGATGGACGTACATCTGAAATAATTCTTTGGGTTATCAAAAATTACCCCGGTAAGAGCAAGTTCAAACTTTGAGAAGAGGGTTTCAATCATGCGCCAAAGACATGAGCTCCCTAAAAAAAAAAAGTAGAGCTCAAAATAATAACCACTTGACGAGTTTTGATGATTACCTTTTTAACTGTCAATCTGATCTTCAATGAGCTAAAATGTTATCAAATCCAAATTCAAGAATACCTTTGTATATGCAACTGAGCTGAGAATGGTTCATCCACCAGTCGAGAAAATATTGCGGCCATTTTTCTCTTGCGACCTGATCCTCCTTTGATAGCCATCTACCTAAGCCTAACATTACAACCAAAGTAAGACCTTTTGATTCTTGGTTCAGTCTTATCCAATTAGCGAAGATAACCTTCTAATAAGGTTTGGTACGTAAGAAGAGGCATATGGTGTTTCTTGAGCTTCAAGCGAGGAGCCACGAGTGCATTCATGCATTCGAGTTAAGTCTCATCCCCAAAGTTGCATCTAGAATTCGCATTCAAAGAAAAAGATTAAGAGATGAGAGAAAATATTCAATCATAAAATCCGAGAGGGCAGATTGATAACAGGAGTTTGATGCTTTCAAGATCTATCTCGAGATTAGCTAAAGTCTTGTATTTTTTAAAGTCAATGCCAAAATAATGATCATGCTTAATGAAATCAAATTGAAACACATACATTTCTGCAATGATATGATCAGAGCAGTTCTCTTTGTGTGACCAAAGTCGCCTATTGTCCACCGCTCAAGCGCTTCAGCCGATTCATCCTGCTATCAAATGAGAAGAATCAAGCTCATGCAACCATGTCCAAAGACTCCCTAAAGATTCTTGCCAACAACTTCAGCAATCTTAAAAAAAAAAAGAGCCGTTAGAGTGAAAACCGTAACTGGCGCTCTAAGCAAAAACTAGGCAAAAGGATAGGGTGAAAACCTGAAAACAGGCAGTCTGTCCTTCAAAAAAAAGAAGAAAGAGAAAAGCCGCTGGATTGGGTTGGGTCCATTCCAGGCCAAAAAAATAAGGCACAGGGTTATGTGAAAATCCACAAAGGACGCATCTCCCACTAAGAAAAGCTAGTGTGAAAATCCACAAGGGACGCACTACCTTCAAATAATGACTACAGGTACCAGGTGAGAATCTCGCAATCCCAAAGGGCATGAAATTCAAAAGCAGCTTAAAAGGCATCAATTATATTGCAAATTGCAGCTAGCCCGGCTATCATCTTCAAGTTTACATAGATGAATTTTCATCCTGCATTCCTGCATAATTTATGCATTTCACTTGCATGCTCACCATTTTTGCATAGTTTAGTTTCCTTATTTTGCAGAAAGAGAGACTTGAGGCGGACACCGACAAAAGCCAAGTGATGACATCGGTCAAATCATCAATCAAAACCTCAACTCATTCATCAATCCAGACATCGATTAAAACATATATCCAAGCCTCAAGTCAATCATCAATCCAGACATCGATTAAATCATCAATCCACATACCAGCTTAATCATCAATCCAAGCACCATCCGAAGACCTCTCAGGGGGCAATCAGCCAAAGACTTCTCAGGGAGCAGTAAATCGAAGACCTCTCAGGGAGCAGCAAATCAAAGACTTATCAGGGAGCAGCAAATCAAAGACTTCTCAGGGAGCAGTAAATCGAAGACCTCTCAGGGGGCAATAAACCGAACACTTCTCAGGGAGCAGCAAATCAAAGTCTTCTCAGGGAGCAGTAAATCGAAGATCTCTCAGGGGGCAAATGATCAATCAACCAAAGACCTCTCAGGAGGCAATGAACCGAAGACCTCTCAGGGGGCAAACGAGCAGTAAATCGAAGACCTCTCAAGGGGCAATGAATCGAAGACCTCTCAGGGGGCAATCAACCAAAGACTTCTCAGGGAGCAGCAAAATCAAAGACCTCTCAGGGGGCAATGAACTGAAGACCTCTCAGGGGGCAAATGATCAGAAAACTGAAGATCGCTCAGGGGGCAAACAAATGATCAGAAAACTGAAGACCGCTCAGGGGGCAAACAAACGATCAATGAACTGAAGACCTCTCAGGGGGCAAAGAACTGAAGACCTCTCAGGGGGCAAACAATCAATGAACGGAAGACCTCTCAGGGGGCAATCAACCGAAGGGCTCACAGATAGCACCGCTTCAACAAACGAAAAAACACCATGATAATAACCACCATCTCAGAATTCTCCAGTTCGGAAAGACGGCTGACTCAGGTACTTGTCTCTTTCCTTTTCTTCTTTGAGTTTAGGCTCACCTAGACACTAGTGTACTAGATTCCCCTAAACTGGGGGCAACTGTAGACACCGGGTCCTGAGTCAGCCTAGATCGAAGTTACCCAATGATGATAATTGCCTTCACAGGCTTAAAAGATTAAAAGTGATGGTTTTCTCGTCAAATTTGCATTTTAGAGTGAAAAATTAGAAAATAATAAAAAATATTTTAAAAAATTAATTTTGAAAAATGGGGGCTTAAAATTATAGTGTTTTTAGTCAATTTAAAAAATAAAAAAAAAAAAAAATTTTCGGACTGCGAGTGTCGGGCGCGGCAGCGCGCTGGGCGCGATTTGGCGACGCCAATGCCGGGCTTCGCTAAAGAGCGACGCGCAGCGCTGCGCGCCGCACCGTGCGCTGAGGCGCGCGATTTCCGCGCCTCTGCGCGCGGATTTCACGCGGCTGCGCTGCGTGAGGCCCCGTCGCTCTATAGCAACGGGCTTCCTGGCCGTCGGTATAGGGTCTGATACCCTATTTCCCTCTTTTCAGCCTTTTTTCCGATTTTTTCACCCAAAAATCCGTTTTTTATCCCATTTTTTTGGGGTTTTTGACTTCAAATTAAATTCTAAAATATTTTTTTAGGTAATTAAATAATAAAACTTGATTTTATCATTAAAAATAAAATAATTTTGTGTTAAAATAGGTTTTTTTCCTTAATTAAATTAGGGCAACCTATTTTATCCTATAAATACTTTATAATGAAATTAAAAGAGGGCCTCCACACATTTTTTAGACCTAAAAATTCAAGAATTCTTCTTCTTCTTCCACTAAAAATTCCAGATTTATTCCCCAACCCAAAATAAAAAAGAAAGATCAAATGTTTCATTCTTTTTCCAACATAATTTCTTCTAAACATATTTTTTAGAGGAAGTTTTGTTGTTTGATTTAATTTTTGAGACAAATAGAATAATTATTTGTTCTCAAAATTGTTTTTTTTTATCTTTTATTTTGTGTTCAATAAAACTTTTTCATTGATTTTGTTTTGAATCTCTTTTTGATAAAAAATTGATTTTAAGACAAATAAAACAATTGTTTGTCATCAAAATCTAATTTTTATTTGATTTTCTAAAATAAAACTTAAATCAAATTTTTTTTTGATATGAACAAAGTGATGATTGTTCTTAAAATCATTTTTCTTTATTTTAATCAATAAAAAGCTTTTTTTTTTTATCAAAATCATTTCTTTAGGCAAAGGTATCAATTCTTTGTTCTTAAAGAATTTTTGATCATTTTTTTCATGTTTCTTGGAATAAAATTCCAACATTTTCATCATATTTCACTCTAATATTGTGGATCATCAAACAAAGAAATCATCACTTTTCCTTCATCAAATCCAATATTCTGAGGGTAAATATTCTTGACTCCATTTCTATTTTATTTTATTTTTATTTAATTTATTCATATATATTTTATTATTTTTATTGATTTATTTATTGTTTTCATCTATTCATTTGTTGTATTGATCTTATATTTGTTCCATTTAATTGTTTATATATGATTTGATTTTTATTCATGTGAATATTGTTTTTTTAATTCCTAACATGTAAATAATTTATTCTGATTCCTCATTATTTTTAACATGCAAATGATTAATTAATTTAAATTAATCTTTTTGCCATGTAAATAGTTTGTATTAATTATGAACACATCAATTAACCTTGTTATATATCATCATCCCTTTGTTTACTAATTTTTATCATTGTTACATGATTTTATTATCATTTGTTTATTTATTCATTCATTATTTTTCACTTATCATCATTATTTTCATCATGTGTATATTTTCATGTACTAATTAATTAACATGTTTTATTTTATTTTCATCACATCATTTAATCATTTATCACATATAATCCATGTTTCTCATTTTATTTTGGTTTGTTAATATTTTTGATTCCATTATCATTCTTTTCATATCATCTTATTTTATTTTAATTTGTTATTCATTATTTTGTATGTTTAATTGATTTAATTACTAACATTATTTTATTTGTATTTGCTTTTATGTCAAAACTCATTTTTTCGCTTGGGCGTTTTTGCAAGCACATCGGGAGGTCCAAAAAGGCTCATTTGGTTCATATATTTATTTTTTTTATTTGTAATATTTTATTTAATTTCGCCATATAATTTTCTTGTAAAATTCTTTATTTAGGCACGCTATAAAGAAAATCACAAAAACGTTTTTATTAATTAACTTGACATTTTTTCTAAATAAAAGGGGACCAATGTCCTAGTTTTTCATACCCAAATAAATCATCACATCAAAACTGTTTCATAATAAATATGCATGTGAGGACCAATGTTCTCACTATTAATGAATAACCCGTTTTATGCATGTATTTCACTTTTATAAATGGGAGTTGTATTCCGCTCCTAGTGTTATTGTAATTTATTTTTACATGCTTTATTTGGGATTTTGCTTACATTTACCGCTTTTAATATGATTGATTGCGCCTTTAATTTAAATTGCATTGTGTGAAAAGTATATGAAACAATGAATTCAAAACTTAATTATAATATTAATCAAGGTATAAATAAATGAGAAGTCCCGAACCAGCTCTGGTCTTTGGGCTCAAGAGGCTAGAGGTTTACCCTCCAAGACACCTCTTGTGTTACGAGGCTTTAGCGTTAATCCTAGGCTCCTTAGGGCGAGAGGTTTACCTTCCCCCTTTGGCTGGCCCAAAATGGATACTAAGCGCAGTCTTAGGCTCTCCGAGGTGAGAGAAACTTTCCCAATGTTCTATTGGGTGGCGACTCCATGAAACCTCCTTGTTGCCCAACATAGACGCACTTGCGATTTATTGCAAGCTGTCAACGGACCCACAAATGCCCCGATCGCCCATGTGCGGGCGGTCGAACGGGCGGCAGCGGGGATCCGGCGCACGTCACAGCGGCTTTTGATCTTGGGCAATATGAGACATTTTAGAATTCCTTACCCAATAGAACATTGGAAAGTTCATCTAGTCCCATGAAGCCTTTAGGTGCCTTTGAGATATTTTGGAGTCCCCACCCAATTTATAAGAAATTGGGAAAGGTCATCTAACCTTTACGGTCTAAACCAGAGAAGGTGTTCGGAACTTCACTCTTATTTATGCCCTGGATAAATATAAGGAAGTTTTTAGATTATGAAATTTTATCTCTCTCCTCACGCGATTCGATGCACTTTATTTAAGGCTCACTACAAGCATTGAGAAAACGGTAAAAGAAAGCTGTAAATAAAACGATAAATAAAATGATAAATAAAGCGGTAAACACACAAAGCCATGCCATTTACAAAAGAGAAATTGGGACAAATGCAATCCCCCAAATGGAAGAAAAGCTGAATAAGATTAAAAATAAAAATCGAGACATAATACAATCCCCAAGTGAAAGGAAATAAAATTGCCCCAAAAATAATTAATTACAAGGGCCCATAAGATATAAAATTAAATAATCACACAAAATCAATCAAAAGGGTAACATACATAAATCGGGATATTTATTCGGTTTATGAACATTGGTTCGTTCATGGTCACTTAAAAATGGATCGAAGAGTTATTTTTGTTATTTGACGTGAAAATCGGGATGAGTGATCTCATTTTTAATAAAATCAACTCTTCGTTTTAGTCCGCAATATTTTTGCATTCCTTGGCTAAAATCTAGGACATTGGTCCCAATTTATTAATAAAAATTCCAATTTTATCATACAAAATATTTTTATGATTTTTTATTTGACAGGCGTATAAAATAAACTATTTTATTTACAAATAAATACAATCATATAAATAGAGATAGGGAAGGTCTCACCCAAGTGATGTAAATTCCTACACATCGCGACCTCTTCGTTTGGTCACGGCGATGCTCAAAAAAATAGGCACGACATTTTTTGTCACACCCCGTGTGCCCCCTAGAAGTTCGATCCATATTTGTTCATGTGCATTTAGTGTGTATTTGCATGTCATAAGGGTATTTTGGGTATAATGTATGTTTGCGGGTTTTGCTAGGATGTGGGTGCATGTTCGGTGCTAAGGTGTAAATTAGTTGGGTTTCATTTGGGTGTGTTTGCTCACTTGGTTGTAGGATGTAAGTGAGTAAGTTGGGTTGTATTAGTATGTGCATGAGCATATCTTTGTAGGGTGTTAGTAGTTGGGGTGACTTTGTGTGTGTGTGTAGTGCATTATTCTTGGGTGTGAGTGGTTGATTTTCACCACTAGGTAATGGACACATGGCTAGGTGAGGAAAATAAAAATTAGAAGAAGAGAGAGAATTGGGAAATCTGAATTCTTCATCCCTCTTTCCCGTTCTTCCCTCTTCTCTTTGTCTTTCTTTTCCTTTGCTTTCCATTTGTGTGCCCTAAGCTTGGATTCAAGCTCTTGGTGGTGGGAATTGATCACATCTTGCATGTATTTAGTAAGTTTTTTGCATTTTTCCATCTTGTTCTTCCTCTTCTTCCTCTTTTCTTCTTCTAGCTGGTTTGGGTTTTTAATTTAGGGTTGTGTTTTGTGTGTTCTTGTGGGTTGATCATTAGTTGAGCCTCCTCGTGAGCCTAAAGGCAAGGAGAAGGCATCAGGAAGTGGAACTAAGTGAATAGGAGCTAAGGAGATTCAGGTTTGGGAGTTTGTGATTTATGCATTTTTGGTGATTTTATTCTTTGAATGAATTTCTGGAAAATTTGGTGTTCTTGATGTTTTCACGGGTTATTATGTTATGGGTTTTGATTTTTATTGTTCATGAAACCTTGATAGTGAGTTATTGAACCAAAATGTGCAATTGATTGTGACGAAAAATATATTTCGTCATGGTGTCTTTAGGAGGGAAAATTTTCCACCTTTTTTTTGGAGGGAAAAATTTAATGACAAAATAATAACTTATTCCAACGTATAAAATCGTAACAAAATATTTATTTTTTATGACGAATTATTTTTGTCATAATTAAATAAATTAGTGACAATAAAATCATATCGTCACAAATAAGATATCGATATAAAAAAAATTTCTAATTATTTTTTTTCAAAAAATTTTAGTTTAAAAAATAATTTTATTTATGACAAATAAATATGTCATAAAAAATGAATATATTGTGATGATGCATAATTTCATCACCTTTTGAAGAAGGGAAAATTTTTAGCCTTTTTCTTTGGAAGGAAAAAAATTAAAGAAAAAATAATTATTTGTGACACATAAAGTTATCATGAAATACATATTTTTTTTGTAATGTGAATTAATTTTGTCATAATTTAATGAATTAGTGATGATAAAATTATTTCATCACAATAATTTTATTTATGACAAATAAATATGTTATAAAAAATGAATATATTATGATGAAATATAATTTTGTCGCCAGTCAATCAATTTATGATAATAATAATAATAATATTTGTCACAATTAGTTATAATGTTAATATATGATAAATAAATTATGTCATAAAAAATAATTCAATTTATGACAAATAAATATGTTATAAAAATGAATATATTGTGATGAGCTATAATTTCGTCACATTTAATATAAAAGGAGAATTTTTAACTTTTTTCTTTTGAAGAAAAAAAATGTAACGAAAAAGATAACTATTTACCACACATAAATTTTGTAACATCTTAAATATTTTGGTATTGTGAATAATAATTTGGTGGCTCAAAAATTTATTGGAGGTTAACCATTGGCTCGATAAACTTGAAATTTTCTTTAGAATGTACATTATTAAATAGATAAATAATCTTATTTAAATAAATAAATAATTAAATATATATATATATATATATATATATATATATATATATATATATATTAATAAATTATAAATAAAAATTTCCTAAGCCTAGATTTACCTTGACAAATGAAGAATAAGAAAGAGAGGAAGAAAATAAAAAAAGGAAAAAATGGGAAAAGAAAGAAAGAGGGAGAGAACAGAGAGGGTTGAGGGAGATCGAAAATCAGAGGGAGACAGAGAGAGAGCCGCCATCTTCTTCTCAGCCGCCATCTCTGCCTTCATTTTATGCGATTTCTCTTTCTCTCTCTCTCTCGTCCATCTTCTTCCACCGGGACTGTTAGCTGTCCAACGTCGTCGCCACCCCTCTCTCTCTCTCTCTTTCTCTCGCTCTGCATTTCTGGCCACCGAAAAGAGGATGACGACCTGCGATTCCAAGTACACGGCCGAGAGATATGTTATTTATTTTTCTTATTTCATGTTTGTAGAAAACCCTTGCTAAAATCTGTCTGTTGATGGTTTATTTTGTTAATAATGGTTGGATTTTCCGATTTCTTTTGTTGATTTGTTTAGATTAATCCCTTGTATTTTTAGTTAATAATCTGGATTTGTAAAATACTGAATTGAAATTTTGAAACGTCTTCCAGATTTGGATTTGTTCATTTTAGTGTAATATCTAACAACATGTTAAGAAAATGGAAATTTAAAGAGTAGTTAAATTAGCAATCCTCCTTTATGTTTTAATTATTTATTTAAGAGATTTTGGTAGTTGCACCAGCTTTAGATTTGTTTAAATTAGTCTAATAGTAAACAACATATCCAGAACAATTCCACTGTAGTATTGCTTCGGTTATAGTATATTAGCTTGAAAGATTGACCTGTTTATGAATATAACACGGTATTAATAATAATATGCAAGAAATGAATTGTTGTCTTCTCCCAATTGCTCTCGGGTATAAGTAGAATTATGAGCAGGTGGTATTTTAACCACAATTCCATCTTTTCAACTCAGAATGAGGAAATACTAAATTCTGGTAAAACTATATACAAAATGGAAAAACTTTTATCAAGACTGCCAAGCTTATTAGTTTTTAAGTTTTCTTGTTTTATTGTTTTAAGCATTTGATGCAAATGGTCCTCTTTTTTCTTTTTGCTGCATTTATCCTATTAATAATGGACAAATCATTTGAGTTTCATGTTGCACTTGTTTTATCTCATGTTATTCCAAAAATACTTGCTGGCATGAAGATCTTGGACTTTAGTTATTTTAATAGATGCTTTTGCTTTTTAATTGATAATTTATTATTTCGATTGTTTATGAATTTGTTGCTTGCATCCCAATTTGTTGGTTTCTTATTGGTCTATTTTAGGTCCAATCTTGTTCCTGCAAATGTTCAGCTACTTTGTGATAGTGAAGCTGAAGTACTTATAGCTGCTGCAGGCAAAGTTACTAAATTATGCCAAATTTTAAGTCCAGAACTTGCAGTCCAGCGTCTTCATCCTTGTGTAAAGGTATTAATATTTATGAATCAGTTAACCTCTTTCAAGCAAGTCTCGTCTTATGTAGTTATGATCAATTGGCAGTGCTTAGGTGCCAAGCCTTAGTTGATACTTTAGCTTTTTAAGATTGTCTGCTACAGGAATTGTCCGCTGATTGCCACTAGTGGGTGTACATTAATTGATGAACCATCATCCACCATGACACACGCTGTGTGTTTCTGATTGATCTGAGCCCTTATGTACAAGAGGAGGTTATAATTGCAGCCTTCTGCCGGTAAGTCAGCATTTATAAATACCACATTCTCTCTGGCACCCCCCTTGACTACATCTAGTAGCTCTGTAGGCAAGATGGTTGTGGCCACTGTAGTCTCACACAAAGCGTCCACTAACTTCTGCCTATGAGATGGAGACCGCCTCTATAAATCCCAGATCAAAATTTGAGCCGGCGTCTTTTTCAGCTGCCTCATTATCGGATCCTCCTCCGGCTCCTTTTCCTTTTGACCCACCACGGGATCCTACTGCCTATCAACCTCCAGAGTTACCCTTCCACTCTGAGTCACTGCTCCGACTTTCTTCTTTTCTTTCTTCTCCTCTTCCTCCTCCAAACCCCACGGGTCAGGAAATCTATCAACTTCAGAATTATCATTTTCATCTCCACTTTCATCAGTGGACCGGCAATCGATCGCTGACACAAGAAGCCCTTCTTCACGTACCTCATAGAGGCATGTGATAGCAGTGTTGACATCGATGCCATATAAGTCTTTCAATACAAACCATTCGGGCAAACTGGACCCGATCATGAACACAGGCGGGGGCATATTATTATACTCGAGCTTCTTCTGATTCCCTCTCTTCTCGAGATCTGTGACCTTCTTGGAATCGATCAAATCTTGAATCACATGCCTTAGTGCCTTACACTCGTCAGTTGTGTGCCTAATATGTTGATGGTAAGTGTAGTACTCGTTATCCTTGTGTCCCGGAAGTCCCTGGGTCCTGGCCGATCATGGTGGTAAAGGCTGCAATTTCCCCTCCTTCATGAGCCTCCTAAGCACCCATGAGAGGTACCTCCCTAAATTAGAGAAATGCCTCGTGCCACTGGTGCAGCCTGTTGGCCTACTTGCCCCCTGGTTGCTACTGCCCTTCTTCGCATAACCTTCATTGCTCGCTCTTCTCGCGAGGTACTCTCCCTCAGCTTCGATGGCAATTACCTTCAATGATTCCCAATCTCTCAGACCCTTCATCTTCAGCCCATCCCTTATATACGGGTTAGTATTCTTGATAAAAAGTCGAATCTGATCTTGAGTATCTGGCTTTCTCTTCATTTCCATCACCCGGTTCCTCCATTGGGTCAGATACTCATGGAAGGACTCACCTGACTTCTACTGTAGTAACTCCAAGTCTTTTAGGGTCACCTCCATCCTCGTCCTGCAGTCATATTGCCTGAGGAATTCTTCCATTAATAAGTCCCAATCCTCTTTAGTCCTCCGGTTTAGACCATGGTACCAATCAATCGTCGGGCCGGTTAAGCTCAGATAGAAGTATTCTATTTTTAGTCTCTTTATTAAAGTAGTATCCTTCATTACCAGCGAGTACTGCTTTATTTGGGTGGTAGGATCAGAAGTGCCATCAAATTTTGGGACATCCGGCATTTTAAAGTTCATAGGGATCACATCCTCTCCCTCCAATTCTTTATCCTCAGGATTCATCCCTTGTCCTTGAGTTAACATTCTTGACATTACCTCGAACTTCTCCTCCATATTCTTCCAGCTGGCCTCTTCAGTCTGAGGTGCCTTTCCCCTCACTGACACTGGTTCCTCATACTCGTCTTCTTCCCAATCCTCATCCACCCTACGGGCAGGCCCCCTTCTCTGTCCTGCTAACATATTTGCCCTTAAGTCCACTGGCAGTGGATGAATCTCTTCGACTGGGTCTTCACTGACCTCCTCCTGTTCATTTTGCCTCATGGGAGGAGGAGCTAGGTTCTGTGGTGTGGCAGGCTGGGCCATATTTGCCATCATGGCCATCATTTGATTCTCGAACTCCTCAAACCGTCTACCCACTCCCTCAGTTATCATGGCCCTGGTAGCATTTGACCCTCTTGGTGAATTAGCCATCTCACTATGCAAGGAGAACTGGGATGATGTAGCGTGACTAGTTTCGAAAATTGTGCCTGAATACTCTACCCTTTTCGGTAGTCCAAAGAACAGGTTTCTGCGTAACCGCCCCTGAGGACCTATTGACCACCTGGGTAGATCTATGATGGCTGCAAAACATATCAGGTCAGGATGATGCATGACTGCCATAAGATACATGATCATGCTATGCAGCACCCACAAATCACACACAAGCACATAAGTCCTTCCAACCGTATCACTCCCGCACACGAGGTCATAGTCTCTTTCCTAGGTGGGCTTGGCCCATGGGTTAATAAGGAACCCGATGAATGCGCATGGTGGAAAACTGGCAGCATAACCTCTCCTAACTAGTGCACAGACGCATGAGTTGTGATCGTTGTGTATTTAGGCAGTTCGAATAAATTGACATGGGCATATCGGGGCATGAAAGCCTTTGATTAGGTGACCAAACAATCTATTTGGGTTTGTCCAATGCATAATGATCCATACAGCAAGCATAGTATTAAGGTTCATACCATATAGGGGAAGTATCTACTTTCATTACATGAGCTTTGGCCAGGGTGTTGTTACTTTAGGGCTACCCATGTATGGTCCCTGCCAACGGGTCTAGTTCATCATGAGCGTAATGACCGGTCAGATCTCCATTTAATATACCAAACGGTAAGAGGCTTGGGCTGGTGATTATTCTTAACACTTCCCTACATTGAGTGAATGTAGGTGTAGACACCGGGTCCCGAGTCGATCCAAGATCAGGATTACCCAATGATGAAAATAAAGACTAATTCATAAACGAGAAAATAGGAATTGATCATCTCTTTGTCAAATTCTACTATTTGTCTCAAAATTCTTTTAAAATGTTTATTCTTATTCTTATTTTTATTTGTATCTTTATTTTGCATTTTATTTTATTATATTTTCTAAAAAAAAGGTAAAAAAAAAATCGGCGGCCGCGTGGGGGTGGGGGGGGGGGGGGGGGCTGCCGCGCGCTGCCTTGCGGATGCGTAGCGTACAGCACTGCTCCATGAGCGCACGCGGCATCTCGCCCATCAGCAAGATTTCTCGCCGATCCGCGCGGTGCTCGCCCCCCATCGGCGAGGAATCTCGCCAGCTCCGCTGAGTTTTCGCCAATTTTCGCCGAAAATCAAATTTTTCACATTTTTAGGGTAAAAAATAATTTTTTTTCTTGGGATTTTTTCAGATTTTGTTAAAATTTGACAAATACTAGTCAAATTGGGTGGGTGTTAAAAGTCAAAAAAATAAATAAAAAACATTAATTGTAAATATTTGACTTTTAGAATTTTGTTTTGAATTTTTTTAGTGTTTTTTGTTGAAATTGGGAAAGAGGGAAATGGAAAAAAGCTGGAAGGTGGACTAAATGGAGAGGGGAATGAGTTTTTACGGGAGGATTGATTCATTTTTGCGAGAGGAGGAAAAAATATTGATTTTTTGGTAAGAAAAATTCTATAAGTGAATTGATCTTTTCTAAGGGATTTTGGGGAAGGTGTTCTTGAGGAAAGAGGGCATTTTGCTGGAAAAATAAGATATTTCTTGTTCTTAGAGTTCATCTCTTCTTTTTCTTAAAAATTTAAAATCATTTTCTTTAATCTTCTTAATTTTCTTCTCTTAAATCTAAAAATTTTCTTCTTTAATTCCATTCTAGTTTTTCTTATATCTAAAATTTTTTATTGAACTTGAAAACTTTGAGAAAGGAAAATTAATTTCCTTAACTTGAGTTTTCTCATCAAACATCAAATACAAAAAATCAAATAATTTTTGAATTTTAGTGTTCTTGAGTTATTTGAGACACAAAATCAAGATTTTCTTGAACATTTTTTTTCGAGTTTACTCTCTAATCTTGACAAGGAGAATAGATCAAGACATATTGCTTCCATATTACTTAATTCTGAGGGTAAAGATTCTTGAATCCATTTTTTTTTTTATCTCATTTCATTTTATTTATGTTAGATTATTTACTTTTTTCTTGCATTGATAAATATGTGTTTTTAAGTTGAGATCTATTTTTTTAGCATGAGTTTTCAATCTTTATTTTGTTTTTGGCATGAAAATGGATAAATATATGTGATGTTTGGAAATGAAAAATAAGATTTGCATGATTTTCTCCTTTAGAATTATTTCTTGTTATTTTTTTTGTATGCTTAAATATTATTGTCTCGTATTACATGTTTAATTACCTTCCTCTTGTCTATTCATATGATTTTACTAGATTATTATTATTATAATTATTATTTATTGTTACTATCATCATTATATATGTTGTTAGTATATTATTATTATTATTTATTGTTGCTATCATCATTTATCATTATTATTATTATTATTATTATTATTATTATTATTATTATTATTATTATTATTATTATTATTATTATTATTATTATTATTATTATTATTATTATTATTATTATTTTAGTTGTTGTTGTTATTGGTATTATTGTTATTATTTTCATTATTGCCATTATATTTTGCATGGTATTATTTCGTGATTTAGCTATGGTTATTATTATTAGTGTACCTTGCATGATTTTTTATTTTATGTGTGATATTAATATATTAAATTAATGTGTTTAAGTTAATTTATTCTACATTTTATTGGTGTATTAATTTTGCACTAGATTTTCTCTAGCTTTATTTTTGATTAATTTTGGAATTATTACTAATATTTTTGTTATTTTTTTATTGGGACTAAAATGTCGTGCTTATTTGTTTGAGCATTTATCTTGACCCAATTCCTCGCGCCACGTTGGAGTTTATATCACTTGGGTGAGACATTTCCTATCCCTATTTATGTGACTGTGTTTTGTTTGTAAATAAAATAAGTTTATTTTATATGCATGCCAAATAAAAATCTCAAAAATATTTTGTACAATCAAATTGGGATTTTTACTAATAAATTGGGACTAATGTCCCCGATTTTAGCAAAGGAATGAAAAATATCACGAATTAAAATGAGGAGTTAAATTTTCTAAAAATGGGATTACTCATCTCGATTTTCAACCCAATTGTCAAAATAACTCTTCGATCCCTCTTCAAATAAGCATGAGGGAACCAATGTTCCTAAACCTAATAAATATTCCGATTTATTTATGTCATTTTCTATGTTTGATTTTCTTTTGTCTATTTTAGATTTATGTTCATATATCTTGTGGGCCCTTATAATTAATTATTTTTGGGGCAATTTTATTTTCTTTCACTTGGGGATTGTATTCTGTCCCGATTTCAATTTTAAATTTTATTTAGCTTTTCTTTTCATTTGGGGGATTGTATTTGTCCCAATTTCTTCTTTGTAAATGGCGTGTTTACCGTTTTATTTACCGCTTTCTTTACAGCTTTCATTTTATCGCTTTCTTGATGCTTAAAATGCGCTTTCAATAAATTGCACTAATCGCTTGAGGAGAGAGATAGAATTTTCAAATCTAAAAACTCCCTTATATTTAACTAAGGCATAAATAAGAGTGAAGTTTCGAACACCTTCTCTGGTTTAGATCGTAGAGGTTAGATGACCTTTCCCAATTTCTTGTAAATTGGGTAGCGACTCCAAAATGCCTCAAAGGTGCCTAAAGACTTCATGGGACTAGATGAACTTTTTAATGTTCTATTAGGTAAGGAATTCCAAAATGTCTCATGTTGCCGAAGATCAAAAGACGCGAACTAATCCCTCGAGCCCTAAAAGCGGGTCTCGCCTACAAGGGCCTTTGCTAGGTTCGGCGCGCGTCACAGTGGCGACTCCGCTGAGGACTGTTTGTGACTTTGCTCTGAAAGTGTCTTGATTAAACATATAATTGAGTTTTTAAAACCTAAATTTCTATCTCTTTTCGAAAATTGCATTGCATCATTTTAGAGCCTTAGAATTATGCTAGTTTGGTCCCTATTCTTACCCCGGTGCATTCTCGAAGCACGACCCTATTTTCACTCAATCTAGGGAAGTGTTAAGGATAATCACCAGTCCAAGCCTCGTACCATTATAGTATATTAAATGGAGACCCGATCGGTCATTATGCTCGTGATGAGCTAGACCCATTGGCAGGGACCATGCTTGGGTAGCCCTAAAGTATCACCACCCTTGACCAAAGCTCATGTAATGGCAATAGATACTTCCCCTAGGTGAAATATAGCTTAATATGATGCTTGCTATGTGGGCCATTATATATTGAACAAAATCAACCAAATTAAATGGTCTTATATCAAAAGCTTTCATGCCCCGGTGGGCCCATTTTAATATGGTTGAAATGTTTAAATACATAAAGGTCAAAATTCATACGTATGCGCATTAATTAAGAGATGTTATACTACCGGTTTTCCGTCGAGCACCATATGCATCCATTAGGTTCCCTGTTAACCCATGGATCAGGCCCACCTAGGAAAGAGACCGCATTACCTCATGTATGGGAGTAATAAGGTTGGAAGGATCTACTTGCTTGTATGTGATTGTAAATGTTGCATAACACACGATCATGCATTGTACATGTCATTCGTGCATCATTCTAACAATTTAAATCTTTCAGCCATCATAGATTCATCTAAGTGGACTAAAGGTTCCGACGGTCGACTAGTAAGGACAAATCTACTCTTTGAATTACCGGAATTAGTGTTTGGCTGGAATTTTGAGTCACTCTCATCGATTAGTGAATCATCTCTAGAATCATCGATGGCAGAAGAGACCGAAGCTTTGACCATTCAAGACCTTGCTAGGAGACTAGAGAACTTTGAACAAAGGATGTTAGATATGATGGGTGCCATGGCTGACAGGATTGCTCATCCCCCTGCTCCACAAGCACCTATTGCTCCACAGCCACCGGCAGTCCCTCCTCGGGGGCAAGTCGAAACACCTGCTGGCGGGGAGGCTCCCCTCATTGGTAATGCTGCCAGTCAACCTGTCAATGAGCACAGAGTTGCTGAGCTTATTGAACCAAGAAGGGAAAGGATCCCCAATCCCAATGAAGATTTCATGATGAAGGAGGAACATGAAGAGGTAATAGCACCTCAAGTTGTGAGGGCCAGAGCACCCAGGGTAGAAGATGAGGCAATAAGAGGGATGAGATAGCAAATTGAGATGATCACCCGCATGTTATCAGCTGGGAAGGGGGTCAACCCTAAAGATAGAGCTATGTGGGATGAAGAGCTGCTACCCCAAAGGTTTAAGATGCCTGAGCTACCGAAGTTCAATGGTACTTCAGACCCATCTGCACACATCAAGCAGTATACCTTGGTGATGAAAGGCACAGGGTTGAGCAAGAATCAGAAGGTAGAATATTTATGCCTCAGTTTGGTGGGTCCGACAATAGACTGGTATCATGGGTTGGACAGGAGGTCCAAGGAGGATTGGGTCCTTTTGACTGAAGAATTTATGAGGCAATACGACTACAACACCAGAATGGAGGTCACCTTCAAAGACCTCGAGCTCTTACAGCAAAGGAGTGACGAGTCATTCCATGAATACCTCACTAGATGGAGGAATAGGGTTATGGAGATGAAACGGAAGCCTGACACTGCTGACCAGATCAGGTTATTTATCAGGAACTCCTGCCCTTATTTGAGGGACTTACTAAGCTTTAAGGGGCTCAGAGATTGGGAGTCACTTAAAGACATTGCTGTAGAGGGTGAAGGGGCTTACCTAGCAAAGAAAGCAAGCCAAAATAACTTTACTGGGAAGAATTTTGGGAACCAGTCAGGGTACAAATCAGGCAGTGCCGGGAGCAGTAATAACAGAAATGGTAAGACGGTCGAGGTTTCAGCTACCGAGGTTAGACAGGGTCAGAGGTACTACTCTAACTTAGGTCGCTCTCTTTCTTGGGTACTGGAGAGACTGATGAAGGAGGGAAAGCTACAACCTTTGACGCCTAGGCCAGCCATGAATCAAGGACAGCCAGGGCACAGAGATGACCAGTATTGCGCCTACCACCAGCACACTGGGCACCTGACAGATTATTGCCTGACCTTAAGGAACAAAATCCAAGATCTTATCGACTCCAAATAGATCGCGGATCCTGAGAAGAGAGAGAAGAAGAAGAAGGAAGGTTATAATGCAGTCCCCCCACCATGTACATGACCGGGTCTGGTCTACTCGGGTGGCATGTTTTGCAAGAGCTGTAAGAAGATGAATACGTCATTGTCACCCGTCAAGAGATGATTGAAGAAGGGATCCCCATGGCAGCGGTAGATTGATAATCCACTAGTGAGAGTGGAGAAGAACATAATGTTTTTTTAGATGCTTTATTTCCTTTTAATTCAAGTACTCCTTATGACAGTTTAGTTATTTTAATATGATGAACATTTCTGTTTATTTGTATGGTATTTTTTAATGATTTCATTTCCTATGATCATGATGCATTCTTTCATTTTTGACATTAACCCAATTAATACGACTCTATCTAATCTCAAAACTTTGGGGAGTCCAAACAAAATCTTGATAGCATCTGATATAACTCTTGAAGAGAGGATAATTTTGAGAGATATAAAATAAAATAAAAAAAGAGCCTTTGCCTGGACCTAGTATGACATGCTGAAGATTGACAAGGGCATTCTTGAGACCAATGCTACTTCCACGTGACAACATGACGACGAACCGGATTTTGAAAGCCATTCCTTTGCACCCCCAAATAAAATCAAACCCCGTGAGCTACACCAGAAGTTGGACTTTCACGAGAAACATATAATTCGTTAGAACCAAACCGTGTGACCCATTTCCTCCTGACCATTTGAAATGTGTACACTAAAATCAATCTAGATTGATCTTTAACCATCTGGGACCCTTATAGCCAAATTTAGCAGGACAGCTCTTTACCTTTCAACCCAAAAAAAAAAAAACAAAAATAAAAAAGAAGAGAGAAAAACATACGCAAAAAAAAAAAGAGAAAAGAAAAACATACAAAAAAAAAAAAACCATAATCTTTGCCCCAGATCATCCGAGCCTAACCTGCCCCTAATCGCCAAGCCTAACCTGTCCCCAATCACAACCATTGAAAAACCATTTTAGAATTTGAACCACCAAAGCCAATGAAAGTAAAGTGTGAGATTTCAGATCCAAGCCCCAAATAAGGAACCCACCACCTTAACCAATCTGCACAAGGGTCAAGAACAAAACTTTGATACCAAAAAGAACCACCATCAGAAGGAGCAGTCTCCCTAGCTAATGAAGATGAAAGCAAATTCAATCAACACTAACGGACCGAAGGAGGGTTCATAGCAAAGGCTAAAAAAAAGAGAGAAAAAAAGAGAGCTGAGAGAAAATCTTCAATCATGAAAACTCGAGAGGGCTGATTGATAACATGAGTTTGATGCTCTTAAGATCTATCCCGAGATTAGATAAGTCTCATATTTTTTGAGTTAATACCAAATAGTGATCATGCATTATGAAATCAGATTGAAATATATGCATTTATGCAAAGATGTATTGGTATGACCAGAGCAGTTCATCTTGCATGCTCAAAGTTGTCTGGGTCCGGCATAGAATCAGCACATTGTTACTGTCTACCCTCTACCATTCTCGCTACTCAAACACTTCAGTCGACTCATCCAGCTATCAACTGTAAGGCCAATTCTATAACATCCTCATGATAGGAATCAAACTCATACAACCATAATCTGAGACATAAGTACATGCCAATCATATCCGAAAGATCTTTGGTAACAACTTCAGCATCTAAAAAAAAAAAAGAGGGGCCGTTAGAGATGAAAATCGTAATTGGCGCTCTAAGCAACAATTAGGCCAAAGGGCAGGGTGAAAACTTGAGAACAGACAGTCTATCCTACAAAAAAAACAAAATGAATAAAAGCCGTTGGATTGGGTTGGGTCCATTTCAGGCAAAAAATAAGGCACAGAGTTATGTAAAAATCTGAAAAGGACGCATTTCCCGCTCAGAAAAGCTAGTGTGAAAATCCACAAGGGATGCAATACCTTTAAAAAAATGACTACAGGTTTCAGATGATAACCTCATAATCCCCCAGAGGCATAAAATTCAAAAGCAATTCCAGGGGGCACCGATCTTGCTGCAAATTACGACCAAACCGGCTGCCGCCTCCAGATCCACTTAGACGAATTCTTGTCCTGCATTACTGCATACATATGCATCTCACGTGCATGCTCATTATTTTTCCTGCATATTTGGCTTTTTGAGGTCTTGCAGAAAGAGAGAATCAATGAGAACGCTGACAAAAGGCGAGTGACGACATCAATCAAAACACCAATGCAACCAATCAAAGACCTCTCAAGGGACAACCAATCAAAGACCTCTCAGGGGGCAGCTAGCCAAAGACCTCTCAGGGGATAAGCAACTAAAGACCTCTCAGGGGGCAACCAACCAACCAAAGACCTCTCAGGGGGCACCACTTCATATTTCAGAAGGGTTAGCACCATGACAGCACTACCATTCCATGGAGGGTTAGCACGATCACGGCACTACCACTTCACATCTCAGAAGGGTTAGCACGATGGCGGCACTACCATTCTACGGAAGGTTAGCACGATCACGGCACTACCACTTCAGAAAGGTTAGCACGATGATGGCACTACCACTCCACAGAGAGTTAGCACGATCACGGCACTACCGCTTCACATCTCAGAAGGGTTAGCACGATGGCAGCACTACCATTCTACGGAAGCTTAGCACGACCACGACACTACCACTTTCGAATGGTTAGCACGATGACGACACTACCACTCCACGGAGGGTTAGCACGATCACGGCACTACCACTTCACATCTTAGAAGGGTTAGCACGATGGCGGCACTACCATTCTACGGAAGGTTAGCACGATCACGGCACTACCACTTCAGAAGGGTTAGCACAATGACGGCACTACCACTCCACGGAGGGTTAGCACGATCACAGCACTACCGCTTCACATCTTAGAAGGGTTAGCACGATGGCGGCACTACCATTCTACGGAAGGTTAGCACGACCACGGCACTACCACTTCAGAAGGGTTAGCACTATGACGGCACTACCACTCCACGAAGGGCTAGCACGATCACGGCACTACCACTTCGCATCTCAGAAGGGTTTGCACGATGGCGGCACTACCATTCTAAGGAAGGTTAGCATGACCACGGCACTACCACTTCAGAATGGTTAACACGATGACGGCACTACCACTCCACAGAGGGTTAGTACGATCACGGCACTACCACTTCAAATCTCACAAGGGTTAGCACAATGGCGGCACTACCATTCCACGGAAGGTTAGCACGACCACGACACTACCACTTGAACAAAAACTTACATGCTGACAGTAAATACCACTTCAACGAGGATTTACACAATCATGGTAACTCGTTTTAATGAAGAATAATATTTCGACAAGCTGGCGACAACCATCACAACAACATCGTCCAGTCTGGAAAGATAGCCGCCTCAGGTACGTGCTTCTTTCCTTTCTTTTCTGAATTTTGGCTCATCTAGGTACCTGCGTGCTAGTTTTCCCAAAATTGGGGGCAACTGTAGACACCGGCTCCCGAATCGGTCCAAGATCAGGATTACCCAATGATGAAAATAAAGACTAATTCATAAGCGAGAAACTAGGAATTGATCATCTCTTTGTCAAATTCTTCTATTTGTCTCAAAATTCTTTTAAAATGTTTATTCTTATTCTTATTCTTATTTTTATTTGTATCTTTATTTTTCATCCATATTTTGCATTTTATTTTATTATATTTTCTGAAAAAAATTAAAAAAAAAAAATTTCAGCGGCCATGTGGGGGGGCTTTCGAGCGCTGCCAGGCGCGCAGCGCACGCGCAGGGCTGCATGTGGGTAGCACTGCTCCGAGGACGCGGAGCACGCGCGCTGCCCCCTGTGTGACGCGCGCTGGACCCCGGGGCGCCCCTTTGACCGCCCGCTTTAGGGTGATCGGGCTGATGAGGTCCGTGGACAACTTGCGACGAATTGCAAGTGTGTCTATTTTGGGCAACAAAGAGGTTTCATGGAGTTGCCACCCAATAAAACATTGGGAAAGTTCCTCTCGCCTCGGAGAGCCTAAGACAGCGCATGTATTCATTTTGGGCAAACCAAAAAGGGGTCTTGGAGGATGAACCTCTCTCCCTTGGAGCCTAGGATTTTTAATTAGATCCTTTGACAGGACACAAGAGTTGTCTTGGAGATCCCATTGGAATGGGTCTCTTGCCTCGTTGAGCCCAAAGACCAGAGAAGGTTCGGGACTTCCCATTTATTAATATCTTGGTTAAATTTATAATCAAGTTTTGAATTTACCTTTTTCGTCTCTTTTCTCACACGTTTAAATGCAATAAAAATTAAAGCGCAGTATCAACCATATAAATGAAGCGATAAAGAATAACATAAAGCGCATAAACATAAATTACAACAAGACTAGGGGCGGAATACAACCCTCATTTTAAATAAGCTGCGATCCACGCATAAATCAGGTTATTCATTTAAGGATGAGGAATTGGTCCTCGCATGCATATTTAAAGAAAACACTTTTGATGTGGCAATTTTATTTAGGATGAAAATGTAGGACTTTGGTCCTATTTTATTAGAAAAAACCAATTTATTCTATAAAATATTTTTATGCGATTTTTTATTTAAGCGTGTATAAAAACCATTTTATTTAACAATTACATACACAGAAATCAAAAATATAAACAAAATGAGAATTAAAATGTACAATAAAGATACCAAACCCCGTATCTCCTCCTTCACGTGCATGGATGCTCAAATAAGAACAAAGCAATGATTTGTAACCAAAAAATAAAAAACAAATAAAATTCGTGTTAGTGATTGAACCAAAGAAATTATTTAAACATATAAAACAACAAATCATAGATTAAAATAAATAAAACATGAATAAAAATTAATAATATCAAATTTATCATACCTAAAACATGCATAAAATAATTATGAGGCAATTTAACATGCATAAGAATAAAAATACATTAGTCATGCCAAACATGTTAAATAAATAATTATAACAACATCAATTTTGAGCAAATAATAAAAATATTAACATATGCAAGAAATAATTTAACAAGAAAATAAAATAATAGATTCAAAAGAATTTACATATTAGATAAATAATTAAAAATAAAAATAAGAAGAAAATAATAGGCTAAAAGAATTTACATACTAAATAATTAGTCAAAAACAAAACAAAAAGTAGGTCTAAAAGAATTTACATTTTAAATAATCAATTAAAAAAAACAAAAGGAAAAAAGAAAATAATGGGACTAAAAAATTTACATGCTAATTAATTAAATGAAAACAAAATAAATGAAATTAGCAAAAAGAATAAAGGAATAAAGCTAAGAATAATTACCCTCAATATTTTCTTGTAGAATTGAAGGTAGATAAATTAATCCTTTTGACTTGATTTGTTGGAATAATAATAAAATTCAGATGTAAGAAAATCAAAATAATTTTATGTAATTTTTTGAAGAAAAATGAAGCAATTTTCTAAGAAAATCCTTTCCAAAATTCTTAGCCAAAACCTAATTTTTTCTCCCTAAGAAAAATCAGATTTTTTCCCAAAAACCTTCCTCAAAACTCCCTTCAAAAAACTAAAAAAAACCACCTATAAACCCCCAAAAAACGTAAAAAAACCGAAAATGGGCGAGTGGGGGCGAAAGTGGGCGAGGGACGCCCGTCGGGTGTCCCAGCGGACGGTCCGCGCGACGCGCTTGGCATCGCCCGAGGGGCGAGCGACGCGCTGCGCGTCGCCCAGCGCGTGGGCCAGCGCTCCGCGTGCTGGCGCGCGCGCTGCCGCTCCTCGACACTCGCGAAAAAATAATTTTTTTTATTTTTTTTTTAAAAAATAAAAAACCTAAAAACTCATTTTTTTACCCCAAAATAATTTTAAAATATTTTTAAAATATTTAAGAAAAATACATTTTTCTCCATTCCTAACAAATCCAAATGACAAGCGAATTTACTTCGGACCTTCATTCTTTTTGTCTATAAGCCGGCATAGCTAAATTTTATCATCGGGTAATCCTGATTAAGACTACTTGGGACCCGGTATCTACACTCGCGGACGCACAGCGCTGCTCCGCGAGCGCGCGCGGCATCTCGCCCATCGGCCAGATTTCTCACCGATCCGTGGGGCGCTCGCCCCCCACCCGCGAGGAATCTCGCCAGCTCCACCCAGTTTCTGCCGATTTCGCCAATTTCCGCCGAAAATCATTTTTTTCACATTTTTAGGGTAAAAAATGATTTTTTCTTGGCAATTTTTCAGATTTTGTTAAAATTTGACAAATATTAGTCAAATTGGGTGGGTGTTAAAAGTCAAAAAAATAACAAAAAATAAATAAAAAATATTAATTGTAAATATTTGACTTTTAGGATTTTATTTTGAATTTTTGAGTGTTTTTTATTGAAATTGTGGAAGAGGGAAATGGAAAAAAGCTGGAAGGTGGACTAAATGGAGAGGGGAATGAGTTTTTACGAGAGGATTGATTCATTTTTGGGAGAGGAGGAAAAAATATTGATTTTTTGGTAAGAAAAATTCTCTAAGTGAATTGATCTTTTCTAAGGGATTTTGGGGAAGGTGTTCCTGAGGAAAAGAGGGCATTTTGCTAGAAAAATAAGAAATTTCTTCTTCTTAGAGTTCATCTATTCTTTTTCTTAAAAATTTAAAATAATTTTCTTTAATCTTCTTAATTTTCTTCTCTTAAATCTAAAAATTTTCTTCTTTAATTCCATTCTAGTTTTTCTTATATCTAAAATTTATTATTGAACTTGAAAACTTGGAGAAAGGAAAATTAATTTCCTTAACTTGAGTTTTCTCATCAAACATCAAATACAAAAAAATCAAATTATGTTTGAATTTTATTGTTCTTGAGTTATTTGAGACATAAACTCAAGATTTTCTTGAACATTTTTTTTCGAGTTTACTCTCTAATCTTGACAAGGAGAATAGATCAAGACATATTGCTTCCATATTACTTAATTCTGAGGGTAAAGATTCATGGATCCATTTTTTTTTTTTTTATCTCATTTCATTTTATGTATGTTAGTTTATTTACTTTTTTCTTGCATTGATAAATATGTGTTTTTAAGTTGAGATTTATTTTTTTAGCATGAGTTTTCAATCTTTATTTTGTTTTTGGCATGAAAATGGATAAATATATGTGATATTTGGAAATGAAAAATAAGATTTGCATGATTTTCTCCTTTAGAATTATTTCTTATTATTTATTTTGTATGCTTAAATATTATTGTCTCGTATTACATGTTTATTTACCTTCCTCTTGTCTATTCATATGATTTTACTAGATTATTATTATTATAATTATTATTTATTTTTACTATCATCATTATATATGTTGTTAGTATATTATTATTATTATTATTATTATTATTATTATTATTATTATTATTATTATTATTATTATTATTATTATTATTTATTGTTGCTATCATCATTTATCATCATCATTATTATTATTATTATTATTATTATTATTATTATTATTATTATTATTATTATTATTATTATTATTATTATTATTTTAGTTGTTGTTGTTATTAGTATTATTATTATTATTTTCATTATTGTCATTATATTTTGCATGGTGTTATTTCATTATTTAGCTATGGTTATTATTATTAGTGTACCTTGCATGATTTTTTATTTTATGTGTGATGTTAATATATTAAATTAATGTGTTTAAGTTAATTTATTCTACATTTTATTGGTGTATTAATTTTGCACTAGATTTTCTCTAGCTTTATTTTTGATTAATTTTGGAATTATTACTAATATTTTAATTATTTTTTTATTGAGGCTAAAATGTCGTGCTTATTTGTTTGAGCATTTATCGTGACCAAATTTCTCGCACCACGTAGGAGTTTATATCACTTGGGTGAGACATTTCCTATCCCTATTTATGTGACTGTGTTTTGTTTGTAAATAAAATAAGTTTGTTTTATATGTGTGCCAAATAAAAATCACAATAATATTTTGTACAATCAAATTGGGATTTTTACTAATAAATTGGGACTAATGTCCCCGGTTTTAGCAAAGGAATGAAAAATATCATGAATTAAAACGAAGAGTTAAATTTTCTAAAAATGGGATTACTCATCTCGGTTTTCAACCCAATGGTCAAAATAACTCTTCGATCCCTCTTCAAATAAGCATGAGGGAAGCAATATTCCTAAACTGAATAAATATCCCGATTTATGTATGTCATTTTCTATGTTTGATTTTCTTTTGTCTATTTTAGATTTATGTTCATATATCTTGTGGGCCCTTGTAATTAATTATTTTTGGGGCAATTTTATTTTCTTTCACTTGGGGATTATATTCTGTCCCGATTTCCATTTTAAATTTTATTCAGCTTTTCTATTAATTTGGGGGATTGTATTTGTCCCAATTTCTTCTTTGTATATGGCGTGTTTGCGTGTTTACTGCTTTATTTACCGCTTTCTTTACAGCTTTCATTTTATCGCTTTCTTGATGCTTAAAATGCGCTTTCAATAAATTGCACTAATCGCGTGAGGAGAGAGATAGAATTTTCAAATCTAAAAACTCTCTTATATTTAACCAAGGCATAAATAAGAGTGAAGTTCCGAACACCTTCTCTGATTTCGACCGTAGAGGTTAGATGACATTTCCCAATTTTTTGTAAATTGGGTGGCGACTCCAAAGTGCCTCAAAGGTGCCTAAAGGCTTCATGGGACTAGATGAACTTTCCAATGTTCTATTGGGTATGGAATTCCAAAATGTCTCATGTTGCCCAAGATCAAAAGACACGAATCAATCCCTCGAGCCTTAAAAGTGGGTCTCGCCTATGAAGGCTTTTGCTAGGTTCGGCGCACGTCACAGTAGGGTCGCGCTTCAGGAACGCACCGGGGTTAAAAGACGAACCAAACTAGTATAGATCTAAGGCTCTAATGATATGCAATGCAATTTCGAAAAAGAGGTTAAATTTTAAATTAAAACTCAATTATATGTTTTAATTAAGGCATTTTCGAAGAGAAGTTTCGATGATTCCCCAGTGGAGTCGCCACTGTGACACGGGCCGAACCTCGGGGTGCCCCGAATGCCCGCTTTTAGGGCTTTCGAGAGAGGTTCATGAAAACTTGTAAGAGATTTATAAGGGCATCTATTTTGGGCAACAAGGAGGTGTTTTGGAGTCGCCACCCAATAAAATATTGGGAAAGGTCGTCTAGCCTAACTGAGCCTAAGACAGCGCTTGTGTATCTATTTTGGGCAATCAAAGATATTTTGGACACCTCCTTCCAATAGAATATTGGGAGGATCATCTAATCTCGTGAAGCCTAAGACGATACATATACGCCTATTTTGGGCAGGCCAGAGATATTTTGGACACCTCTTTCCAATAAAATACTGGAAAGATCATATAATCTTGTGGAGCCTAAGACAATGCAAATTGAGCCTATTTTGGGCAACGATAGATATTTTGGAGACCCCACCCCAACAAAATATTGAGATGGTCCTCTAACCTCATTGAGCCTAAGACCAGAGATGGTTCGGGACTTTCCATTTATTCATACCTTGGTTAAATTATAATTGAGTTTTAAAATTAAAATTTCATTCCTTTTCTCATACAATTCAATGCATTAATTAAAGCGCAAGTCGATCATGTAATGAAAGTGGTAAAAGGAAGCAAGATTAGAATAAAATAAATGAAAATCCAATAAATAACAAAACTAGGGGCGAAATACAACCCCCATTGTGAATGGCATGTGGATCATACATAAAACGGGATGTTCGTTAAGGAGTGAGGACATTGTTCCTCGCATGCATACTTGCAAAAACAACTTTAAAGTGTCAATTTTATTAGATGAAAGAAATAGGACATTGGTCTTCATTTTATTTAGGAAAATCCCATTTAATGAATATAAATACTTAGCCATTTTCATGTTGGCAGAATAAAATAATATGTACAATAAATGGAAATTAAAATAAGGAGCAGAGAAGGTAAAGGAATAAACCCGAATGAAAGTTCTCAGATCATTGCGGTGTCCTCCATTTGATATAACCCAAATCCAATAAAGAAACAATAAAACTTACAAAAATAAAAATCATGTTAGTGCAACAATTAAAATAAAATAAACATGAAAAATAAATAAGGAAAGAAAAGAATCAATAAAAATTTATAATGAAAATAAAGAAAAGAAAAGGAAGGAATAAGTGAAAATAAAGAAATGGAGGTGGAAAGGTCCAGGGACAGCCCATAACACGTGAGCGACGAGCGTCCCTGGGCTGATTAACGGGTGGACGCAAAAGCCCTCGATGACCCATCGCTTAGATGAGCGACGGCTGTCGGTGGGTTTTCTGCCCGTCCGTCGTCCCAAACCAAAAAAAAATAGAGAAAATCAAGCAAAAAATAATTTATTTTAAATAAAATGAGATTTTATGTGTAAAATCAATATGCGATGATTAAGCGTAACGGAGTTTTATCAGAATGTTTGCCCTTAGAATATTACCTCTGAAGGTGAATGTCGCGTGATTTTTGTTCCTTGAGTTCTACAAGTATTGGTCAGTTATGTGTAATTTTAGGAGATTTTTGTCTGCAAAAATCGTGTTTTTGAAAACAAATTAAGAAAAGAAAATTATATTTTTCCTTCTTGATGTTTTGGTAGCAATTATGGATGCTAAAAAGGCTAGATCGGATAGAAATGAATTAATTTTGTTCTCTTAGATTTACCTTGATTTGAAGAATATTTGATAAAAATCTGATGAAAAAGGAAAGAAACCTTTTTATTATTTTCGAAAAATCCTCTGTTTTGTAAAAATTGCTAATCATTTCTTTGTAAAAAACTGCTAACCATGAACAATGAGCCTCCATCCCCTATTTATAGGTTTAGAAAAATAATTGAAATAAATTCAAATTTAGAATTTAAATTTGAAAAAGATTTCTAAAATCAATATCAAATCCGAATGATTTACAGAATATTCTCAAAATCCAATCCAAAGTTTGAAAATATTTGAAAAATTTAGGAAATATAGGAAATCTTGAAAATATATTTGAAAAGATTTAGGAAATATTTGGAAAATATTGAAAATATATTTGAAAGGATATGGAAAATCTGGGAAATCCCGATCAAATCAATAGTAGATCAACGACCGACGGGCGTCGGTGATGGGGGCATCCTTGGTCTTTTATGCGACGGACCACCCACGAGAGACAGAGGTCGAGAGACAGCCATCGCTTGCGAGAGGCAGGCATCTCTCGCACGAGCGACTGGCATTGATTGATAAGTTACAATTATATTAATATTTTAGGTTAATTCTTGGCATAATTATGTGTTTTATTTATTTATTTTTAATTTTAATTAGTTTGTTTTTGTAATTTTATTAGTTTATAATGTTTTTATAATTTTTAATAAGTTTTGGGATGTTTTCAGGCATTTTATTTTAATCCGAAGCTAAATTGGAGGTTCGGGGTTGATTTTAGAAGCAATGGGTGAAAAAGGGCAGATTTTGCCTAAAGCACAGCCGTGCTTTTGTAAAGCACCGCTGTGCTTTTGAAGGAAGCGCGCAGTAGCGAGATCACGCCAGAAGCACAACCATGTTTCTACGAGAAACACAGCTGTGTTATGCAGTGCAAGGCGAGCGCGAAGAAGGCAGCAACACACACGTTCACGCCCGAAGCACAGCTATGCTTTCGCGAGACGCACAGCTGTGTTTAGCCATTTTTCCACCTGTTTGCACGCACGCAACGCAACCCTAAGGCGCTACTTATTCAAGAACACAGTTGTGCTTTGCAAAAGCACAACTGTGCTTTTCTCCAGATTATTTATTCTTGCCGTTTCATCTTAGAAAGTGGGAGATCGAATTAGGAGTAGACTTAGGTTTTTATTTTTAGTTCTTCAGCAGTGTTTTTATTTTAATTTAGGTTTTAATTTTCATTTTAAATATTGTTTTAGCTTAAATTTAATTTTAAATTGTAATTTTGTTCTTAATTAATTTAGATTAATTTAGTTTATTTTTATATTTTGGGGATTTAAGGAATTCCAAGGTTGAAGAACAAAGGCTTCAAGATGTATTTTCTCTCTCATCAAGGGTGTATTCTAAACTTGAATTTTTCATATTTTATGTTTATATTCTTGATGTTGGAGTAGTTATTCATGCTTAGGGGTTCTTGAACCATACTTTGTATTCTGGATTTTTGGATTTAATGAATATTTTCATGATTTCTTTTAATTCTCTCGTTATATTTTCTATAATTATGATGATTATTAGGTTTGATTATGATTTAGTCCGGAATGATGATTAATTTCAAATCTGATTTTTATTGTAATTTGTTTTTGCTCCGTTCTTATATCTCTGCATCTATCGGTTTTGCCTGCTCCGGAATGGGACGCTTGATTTTTAGATGTTAGTTTTATAATTTTCAGAAATGTGAGGAATGGATGGGTTTTGGGTTATTTGACTCCGTATTGGAAAAATAAATCGAACCTAGGATTTTAGACCCGTGCATCGGCTAGTTATGTGGCTGACTCCGGTTTGGGATGTCATATAATTAGAGTGGCTGACTCCGGATTGGGAAGCCTGGGTTTAATTGGGTTATCCAGAATTTGATGTTTATATTTTTTACCAATTTCCAATTACATTTATGAGGATAAAATTTCCTAAGCATTTAATTTCATCCTTGAGTAATTTCTTGATGAACAATTTTATTTTTAATTATTAATTTATTTTTCTTGCTTAGCTTAGTTTTCTCCACCAAACAAACTGGGGATATCTCAAATTCACTCATCTATAGATATTTAACGAGACAATCCTTTTTCCCTTGGGTATGATAACTCGGGGTCCTAACTATACCCCACTTTATTACTTGTCGATTCGGTACACTTGCCGAGCACCGATCAAGTTTTTGGCGCCATTGCCGGGGAAAAACGGTGTTGTTTGTTTTATATCTTTAGTTGAGTTAGTTTGAGATTTTTAATTTTTTTCTTTGTTGTAATTTGGTATTTATCTTTGCAGGAAAATTTTGAGGTCTTTTCAAAATGATGCAAGATAGTGTTCAAGATTATGAGTTGGTCCTTTTGTGAGCTCAAGTGAATGATATAAGGAGGGAAATGCAAGAGTTGCGACAATTGTATCCACCTTCACCAGTCACCTATTCACCATCTTTTGAAGATCCTTACTCTCAATGGGAATCACAAGAGTCTAACTCTGCCAAAATCATAAGTCTTCTAAACTACATATATTACAGAGAGAAACAATTTTATGCGGAAAAAGGGGAGTGGCAGGCTACAATCAACTATCAAGAGGAGAGGATCAAGGCTCAAGGGAATCTATTAAGAAGTCAAGCATTGGAGATCCAAAATTTGGAATCCAAGTTGGAGCTTTTAATTGTCTCTTCGGTTGATCAAAGAGATGGTGGTGAATTGAGTCATGCACCTATAGAGCTTAACGAGAATTTTGAAATTTTTGAGGATGGGTTGCATGAAGGAAAAAAGGAACCAATCATTGTTGAAGACGAATCTTGTGTTTGTTTGGAAACTAAATTCAATCTTTTTGTGTAGGATAGTGCACCAAAGGAGCAAGAGTTGTGTTATTCTCAAATGGAAGCACTGGATCCAGTCCATTTGAAGGATCTATTTAGGCTAGAAGAGCCGGTAGAGTTCGTTTATAGTGAACCCAAGATGGAGTCATACTTCATCGAAGACATGGAAATTCCCACCTTGGTGGCTTTCGATGATTTTCTCTTACTAATGGGGGAAAATGAGGAGCAAAAATTGGAAAGACCATTATTTGGTTCACAATCTCGTCCACCCGAAAGTAACATGAGTCGAGCTGGAACTCAATAAACCAGAACTTTTATTTTTCTTAATCCTTCCTATTTAATTATATGTCATTCATATGTGTTTTTGTGTTTTATGTTTTTAATTTTTAGTTGTTTATTTTGAATCTCTAAAAAAACAAAAAATTATATACATTTATATAAAATTATATTCTTTAAATTTTTTGTGTGTTAGAATGTTAATTTGTTGTTTTTCATGTTCAATTTGTTGATTTTTAATTTTTTTGTTTTAATCGGTTTTGGTTTGGTTTATTGTTTTGGAATTTAACAGGGAGAACAATAAGAGAATTCAAAAATTTTGCGGCCAAAATTGTGCAGTGCAGATGTGGGACAGTAGCAATTTACCAGCTATCTCACGGTAACAATTAAAATTGTTGTCACCGCGAGGTACATTTCATCAGGGAAGTAGCGTCAGGTAAAGCGCAAAAACACAGCTGTGCTTTCAACAACACAGCTATGCTTTTGTTTTAAAAACGTCGATAGGTAGCGCTTAGTAATAACACAGCTGAGCTTATTTCAAAAGCACAGCTGTTCTTTTATTCCAAACCTTTTAAAATGCGGTTTCAATTCGGCGCTTCTTCTCCTTTTCTCTTTTCTCCTCTGTTTTCACCTGTTCCCCCCTGTTCCTCATTTTAATAATTTTCTCTCAATTTTCTCTTCGATCTTCATTAACAATCTAAGCTCATCTTAGGTAATTTTTATTTTTTGCATTTTTATAGAGCTTAAATGGAATTCTTTTTGTCTTAATTTTGCATTTCTCTACTTATTTGCCAATGCTGATTTTCCCCATAATGTCTGCAAAAATTCCAGATTTTTGGGGTTAAGAATTAAGAGCTCTCTTCCATTATTTATCTTCCAAAATTTTTAAGTTAGTTAGCTAATTTCTACAGATTCCAGGTACGCTTTATTCCCACTCTGTTCATTCAAAATTTTTCGTTCTTTTTCTGATTCCTTTGTGCACTGAGCTTCAGTCAATAATTTATGTTGTTATTTGACATTGTGAATTAAGATGTGTTTCTTCTCTTGCTAATGGGTGTGTAGGATGAGAAAATTGTGCTAAAAAATTTATTTTGTTAACTTTGCTCACCAGGTGCTTGATAAAATGCTTAAATGAGAAATTCATGTCAATTTTGGGACTATTACCATGAAATTGCAGCATATTTGTTTAGTTTTTCTTCCCAACTCTGTTATTATGATATGTTAAGGTCTGGTTCATATTTAGTTGGCATGAACCAGGTTGCTTGAACATGCAAATAGGTCACTGTTGGCATGCTCACTGCTGTTTTGGAGCTTTCAACGAGTGGAATTTATCTGAATATTTCGTACCCTGAGCAATCACATTTTGAGCCTGATTTCACATATGTTTTTGTGTTTAATTGCTCTTATAGCAGTGTTGAGTTGATGTTTGCCATTAGAATTGAATTTGAACTTAGTGATCATTATGCTAGTTGGGTTGTGTTCTTGCATTTTGTCTTGAATTGTAGCTTGCTGGAAATTGGGATTTTGAGCTTAAGAATTATGAACTGAATTATTTTGATATAATTGGGGCATTATGCAATAGTATGAATATGGAAAGAAAATTTTGCAAGTTAAATTCAAATTGCTTGAGATTGTACTTGGTATTATTTTGTTTTAGAAGTATTTGTTGTTGCTTTAGTTTTTAATTTAGATGCAATTGATAATTGTGCTTGAATGTGTTGAGACAAATGCATGTTTGCTAGCTCCCGAATTGATGGGATTAGGATGAGTTGCAATGGATGCCAATTTTTCAAATTCTTATTTACATGCAACTTTGAATTTATCTTACATATTTTTGCTTTGAATAGAGCATTGGTTAAGCAAACTTTGCATTTCTCTCTCTTATTTTCCATTAAATTACATTTATATTATTTTTGGAATATACACTTCAAGGGTTAATTACTTGTGATTATTTTTATTCTCCACCTTGTGCTTTTCATTTTTAATTTATTTAAATTCTAACTTGTGCAATCTTCCAATTTTGGTTAAACTTGTGCATTGATTTTGTACTTCAAATTGTTTATACATATGCCTGATGCTTAATTTTCCATATTTTGCATTTTCATTAGCTAGAAAATTTTATTTATTTTGCAAATTTCTGTTGTGAAGTTTTGGTGAGTTTTGTTATTATTCTTTCAATCTAGCCATATATGTGGTTTGCACTTAATGAAACTAAGAATGTTTTGGATAAAGTTTATACTTTCTTTTCAAGAACCATGGTTCGTAATAGAGAGGAGCAACCATCAGCGCCCATTCCGCCTCCTGATTGGTTGACTCCAGCACAACGCACTTTGTTCAATAAGCTGGCTACAAAGATTATTGTTTTTAGTAGGTTTATGAGTATGAAGACACTCATTGACCTAGGCATTCAAGAGAGGGTATTATTTTTGCTAAGGAATATTGGATGGGAGGAGTTCTTTTCTCTGAATGGTCCAACTCATCCTATGATAACCTTGGAGTTTCTTATTACTTTTCAGTACTCTCCAAGGTTATCTAAGGATGATGTAAATACCATTCAGTTTAGAGTCAACAATACTCCTTATTTTCTATCGATTTCTGGCCTAGCTAGATACTTGAGGTTGCCAGTGGATGGAGAGGTGCACATTGTAGGTGATTTAGCTGCACATTGGGCTATTATCGGGAAGCCCAATATGGACTTTCATGCGAGAAACACCAAGTCAACAAAGCTCCGCTCTCCAGTTTATCAGTACTTGCATAGAGTGATGACTTCTTCAGTGTTCATGCGACCAGGGTGTCCCAGCAATGTGACCACACCAGACTTATTTTTTCTTTATGCTATGGAGGCCGACATCCGAGTTAATGCTGTACCTTGGTTGTGTAAGCAACTGAAGAGAGCTACAGCTACTTCAGGGAGGAGGATCGGGATTGGTGGATTGATCACCTTGATTATGAGAGCCCTACATCTGCCTACTCCTGACATGGGACCAGCTTTGAGGTCATCGTACTTGATTGATGAGGAGGTAGTACTCAGGTGTAGGATTGCTATAGAGGATCCTTCTTTCGAGAGTGGATATAGACTTAGGAGAGCGGAGGAGATAGATGCCCATGACTCTAGTGATGATAGAGAGGGTGATTCTGACGATGGTGGCCACAAGCCAGTTGATCCCAATATTGATGCTCCACCACCACCTCCGCCACAGAGAGCGACAGCCACTACTTCCAGTAGGAGGGTGAGACAGAGGAGTGACATTCCATTCTCCCCTCTAGATATAAGCCCCTATGCTCAGGGGCATGATGAGCCGTCTTCTTCCACAGCCCCTCCACCCTCAGCTCCATATTTAGATGCTTCGATGGTCCAGACTTTGATTTCAGAGATGCAGTCTATGATAGCATCAATGACGCGGTTTAAGACTTCTATCAGCATGCTTTAAACTTCTTTTAGTGAGTCCAGGAGGGAGCAGACGGACTTTCAAGAGAGGGTTTGGGAGAGATTGCATGAGTTGAGCAGAGGACTGGCGGAGGTCAGAGCAGCTATTTTTTAAAGTGACCAATTGATCTCTGGCATGGACCTGTCAGTGCAGAGAGCTTAGACTCAGATGGAGCAGGTGCGCAGAGATATGGTCCTAGGAGCTGAGCGGAGAGACGCATTCTTGGGAGCCTTTCAGCAGAGGATTATTACACAGTTGGACAGGTTGAGTAGTGAGATTCGTGGATTTTTTACACCTATTTCCACTGAATTTCCTCCACATTTGAGACAACCACCACATTGATATATTGTATATCTTTCAGGAAGTGATTCTTTCATAACAGATTTTGTAATCTATTTATTTTGTAGTCAATGAAATTGATGTAGTCAGGCAAGGTATGATTTTATTTACTTTGTTATATTTTGGAATTGTGTAGCTGAGCCAATGCCATGTGATAGGATAGATATTATTTGTGTTGCTATGAATCTCACAAAATTCAGAGTATTTCATTTTGCACAGTGATTATTGGATTCTTACACAGGTTTTGAGTTTTTTTTCATTTTGCACAGGTGGCATGCAGGAATTTTGTATGGTTTTTAGTTTTGCACAGTTTTTGAGATAATTGCAATTAATTTTAAATTGCAATGAGTTTTTGCACAGCATGGGGGAAAATTTTTGAAAAATATTTTTGTGTGCTTCACTTTCTTGCACTGAGGACAGTGCAACATTTTCAGTTTGGGGTGGAGTACCATTTCAATTTTTCAAACCAAAATAAAGTTCGTTTGGTTGTGTCTTTTTAGCTTGTTGTCTGTTTATACCAAGTTTTTATCTGGATATTGTTATGGTTGTTCTTATTGATTTAACCTTAATTTAAATTTTTTATTTCATCCTAGTAGTTCTCAATTGTGAATAATTTTGACCTCAGTTTTAGAAATTTGTGTTTCATTCATTTTTAAGTTGAGTAAGAAATAGTCTTATTTGTATCTTTGTTTGCTAGATTGCATGTAAACCTTGATTATACTTTGCAATTTCTAAATTTTGAGCACTTTGGCGCTATTTTTAAAATTTGAGAAAAATCTAGATACAATTAGGGCATTAGATGAAAACTCACTAAGAGCACTAGAACCTTTCTGATTACCCATCGAAGCGACTCCTAGATGAGGCATAACTTAGAAAATGATTTTGGCAATCTTTCTTTGAATATCTACTTTAAATGACTTTTCCTACCTTAATTTCATAATGTCTTGTTAGCCCGTTGAGCCTATTATTTTAGTATGCTAAATGCGTGCTTGTTTTATTGTTACACATATTAAAACTACCTTTACTCTTAAATGATTTTTGCCTCCCCTTAGAAGAGTGGCCACTCTAGTAAGGATGGGTTTGTATTTTTGTTGAAAGGGAGTTTAGTTTTTGTCAATTTTTGGTGTAATTTTTGTTTGAAGATTGATTGGTGTGTGTAATGGAGAGTTGAGCCCATTTAAAGAAATGAGTTTGGGGTTGACAAGGAGGTATGTGATTAAAGTTGTTTATTGGTCTTTTGAATATTAGAGCTCAATTTTAGTTCTTGAGATTTTTGGATGAATTTAGTACTTCATAAATTGTTAATGGCTAGTTGGTTTTTATGCTTCAAAAAAAAATTCGAAAAAGAAGAAGAAGAAGATTGCAAGTTTTTCCTAGCTAACTGAGAAAAATGTGAGTTTGGGGTACAAAAATTAATAAAACTTGAACTGGTGCCTTGTGATGATCATTGTTGAATATTATGTGGCATTTATTATTTTGAGCTAAGTTTGATGAGCTAAGGTATCTTTAGACCAATTTTGTTTTGATAGTATGTAATTGGGTTGGGAATATTCGTTAGTACAATTGGGTGATTGTGGTTTTGTTTAGGCAGTGGCCATTTTTCTCTAGTGACTTGATCTTCCTTTGTTAGCCAATCTACCTAAGCCTAACGTTACAACCAAAATATAAGACCTCTTGATTCTTTGTTTTGTCTTGTCCGATTTAGCGGAGATGACCTTCTAGTAAGGTTTGGTACGTAAGAAGAGGCATATGGTATTTCTTGAGCTTTAAGTGAAAAGCCATGAGTGCATTCATGCATTCGAGTTGATTTTTGTTCCCAACATTGTATTTAGAAGTTTTGTTTTTAAATGATAAAAATTCTATTTTGGCCTTTGGCACACACACACAGAAATTGCTTAGTATGTTCTTGTGTTTATTTGTTATTTAGTGAGTATTGGTATTTGCAAGCCTATTTTCTTGTTCCTTAATTGAGAATGACTCCTTATTTTCTTTTGTTGAGATTGAAATGATTGAGAATGTGGTTCATTCAGTTTACTCGAGGACGAGTAAAGGTTTGAGTTTGGGGTAGTTGATAAGTTGCAATTATATTAATATTTTAGGTTAATTCTTGGCATAATTATGTGTTTTATTTATTTATTTTTAATTTTAATTAGTATGTTTTTGTAATTTATTAGTTTATAATGTTTTTATAATTTTTAATAAGTTTTGGGATGTTTTCAGGCGTTTTATTTTAATCCGGAGCTAAATTGGAGGTTCGGGGTTGATTTTAGAAGTAATGGGTGAGAAAGAGCAGATTTTGCCTAAAGCACAGCTATGCTTTTACAAAGCACGGCTATGCTTTTGAAGGAAGCACGCAGTAGCAAGATCATGCCAGAAGCACAGTCGTGTTTCTACAAGAAACACAGCTATGTTATGCAGCGCAAGGCGAGCGCGAAGAAGGCAGCAATGCACACGTTCACGCCCGAAGCATAGCTGTCGTTTCGCGAGACACACAGCTGTGTTTTGCTATTTTTCCACTTGTTTGCGCGCATGCAATGAACCCTAAGGCGTTACTTACTCAAGAACACAGCTGTGCTTCTCTAGATTATTTATTCTCGCCGTTTCATCTTAGAAAGTGGGAGATCGAATAAGGAGTAGACTTAGATTTTTATTTTTAGTTCTTCAGCAGTGTTTTTATTTTAATTTAGGTTTTAATTTTCATTTTAAATACTGTTTTAGCTTAGATTTAATTTTAAATTGCAATTTTGTTCTTAATTAATTTAGATTAATTTAGTTTATTTTTATATTTTCTGGATTTAAGGAATTCCAAGGTTGAAGAACAAAGGCTTCAAGATGTATTTTCTCTCTCATCAAGGGTGTATTCTAAACTTGAATTTTTCATATTTTATGTTTATATTCTTGATGTTGGAGTAGTTATTCATGCTTAGGGGGTTCTTGAATCATACTTTTTATTTTGGATTTTTGGATTTAATGAATATTTTCATGATTCCTTTTATTTCTCTCATTATATTTTTTGCAATTATGATGATTATTGGGTTTGATTATGATTTAGTCCGAAATGATGATTAATTTCAAATCTGATTTTTATTGTAATTTGTTTTTGCTCTGTTCTTATGTCTCTGCATCTATCGGTTTTGCTTGCTCCGGAATAGGACGCTTGATTTATAGAAGTTAGTTTTATAATTTTCAGAAATGTGAGGAATGGATGGGGTTCTGGGTTATTTGACTCCGTATTGGGAAAATAAATCGAACCTATGATTTTAGACCCGTGCATAGGCTAGTTATGTGGCTGACTCCGGTTTGCGATGTCATATAATTAGAGTGGCTGACTCCGAATTGGGAAGCCTGGGTTTAGTTGGGTTGTCCAAAATTTCATGTTTATATTATTTTACCAATTTCCAATTACATTTATGAGGATAGAATTTCCGAAGCATTTAATTTCAACCTTGAGTAATTTCTTGATGAACAATTTTATTTTTAATTGTTAATTTATTTTTCTTGCTTAGCTTAGTTTTCTCCACCAAATAAATCGGGGATATCTCAAATTCACTCATCTATAGATATTTAACGAGACAATCCTTTTTCCCTTGGGTACGATAACTCAGGGTCCTAACTATACCCCACTTTATTACTTGTCGATTCGGTACACTTGCCGAGCACCGATCATTGTTCAACGCGAGAGACGGCCTTCGCAAACGAGTGGCGATTGTCTCTCATCGTGAAGGACGAGCCTCTCATGCGATCGACGGGCATTGCTGCCACGAGAGACAGCCCATTTCGCGCGACCGACAGGCACCGCTCATGCGAGAGGGGGGCTATACTTAGGAATGAGCGACAGGCGTCGCTTTGACTGACGAAAAACCCATCGGTGGAGCAAAGTCCAGATTTTCACAATAGGAACTCCTCCTGACGTCTGAAAATCCCCTATCACCAAGAAGAATCCTCAATCCTTATAAAACCAGAGAATGAATACTCACAACTTTCATCAATTTACCTGGACACAGACATTGATATCTTGATCAAGTAACTCTGATCTGGACTGTCTCAAGACCCGGTGTCTACAATGACGTCTGCATTTCATAAGTCTGAGATGGCTCGATGTAATCTAAGAGGGTGACATCTACATTTTGCAAGTCTGAGATGACTTGGTGCAATCCAAGAGGGTGACGTCTGCATTTTTTAAGTCTGAGATAACTCGGTGCAATCTAAGAGGATGACATTTGCATTTGGTAAATCTAAGATGACTCGGTGCAATCCAAGAGGATGACATCTGCATTTTATAAGTCTGAGATGACTCGGTGCAATCCAAGAGGATGGCGTCTGCATTTTGTAAGTTTGAGATGACTCGATCCAATCCAAGAGGATCACGTCTGCATTTTGTAAGTTTGAGATGACTTAGTGCAATCCAAGAGGATGACGCCTGCATTTTCTAAGTCTGAGATGACTCGGTGCAATATAAGGGAATGATGTTTGCATTTTGTAAGTCTGAGATGACTCGGTGCAATCCAAGAGGATGACGTCTGCATTTTGTAAGTCTGAGATGGCTTGATGCAATTCACAAGGATGACATTTGCATTTTGTAAGTCTGAGATGACTCGGTGCAATTCATGAGGATGACGTCTGCATTTTATAAGTCTGACATAACTCGGTGCAATCCAATAGGATGATGTCTGTATTTTATAGGTCTGAGATGACTCGGTGTAATCAAAAGAGGATGATGTCTGCATTTTGTAAGTCTGAGATGACTCGGTGCAATCCAAGAGGATGACAATTATTGTATGGTCGGGATAACGGCTCGGTGAAATTCTAAGATGTTTGTGCTTTTTAGTTTATTTAACGGCTCAGTGGAATCCAACAGGATAACAATCACTGTATGGTCGGGAAAACGACTCGGTGAGATTTAAGAATGATCACACTTTATAGTCTTGTCAGCGATTCGGTGCATTCCAAGAGGATGACATTTATGATACAGATCACGACACTGTTCTCCAGGGAGCAATTAGCTCTTTAAGGGGCATCTATCCGACATCAGCTTAAGGGGAATGTAACACGAGAACAAGGCAATGCCAATTAGCCACCAAGAGCGTAGCTTAACACGTCAAGAAACTGGCGTTAGTCAAACCCGCTACAACTCCATCGACACAAAAGGAAGATGACAGCCTCAGGTACGTGCTCCTTTCCTTTACTCTGAATTTTGGCTCACTTAGGCACCCATGCACTAGCTTCCCCAAAATTGGGGGAAACTGTAGACACCGTGTCACGAGCCAGCCCAAATTAGGGTTACCCAATGATGAAATTAAGTGCCTGTTCACAATCAAAAAGGTTGGAAGTGATAGTTTTTATAACAACCCAAATAGGGCCTAGTCAGAAATTGTATGCTAAGTCAGAAAATTTAATGGTATTTCAGTAATTTGTGCATGTGGGAATTTGAATAATTAAGGACCTAATTGAAGAATTTTAAATAAAGTCTTAAAGTGAGAAGTTATCTAGTGGATTATGAGTTTGGTACCAAGGAAGAAGTGGTTTAATGGAGAGATTATTTTGTGAGTAGTGTGTATGGTGCTTAGGAGAAGGAATAGTCAAGATTTGGACACTTTGGACTTGGGGAGTGTGACACTTAGCATGGTAGTTAGGGAAATTAATGAGGAAAAGAAAGGGAAGTGAAAGGAAGAGAGAGGGAAGGCTGAAATGGGATAGCTTCCCGTGGAAGCTGCCTCTCTCCCTCTTACCTCACTCTTGCCCGTTCTCTCTTCTCTTTCCTTTCTTCATTCTGCTCTTAACCCCTCCCTTGTGTGCTTTCTTGAGCTTTGAGGTTGGATTTCTGAAGTTTGGAGCTTGGTTTTGAAGAGGTAAGTCTTGTGGGTCTCGTTTCTTCTTCTTCTTCTTCCCTTTTTCATTTTCTTTGGCTGGGATTTCTGGGTTTGATTTAGTGTTTGTTTGGTTGGGTTTTGTGCAAGTTATGGGTGGCAAGAAGAAGAGCAAAGGCAAGGAGAAGGTTCAAGGTTGAAGATCAGCTGGGTTTTGAACTACAAGAGGTTTGGGAGCTTTGTCTGCTTGTTTTCTCTTTCGGATCATGTGTGTGTGTTGTGTTTGATTTTATCGAAATCTTGTGTGCTTTGTTTGAGTTTATGTATGAGTTAGTATGGGTATTTTGTTAGCAATGCATGCTAGCGATTGAGTTGTATGTATGTGAGTTTTGGTAGTGAAATTGCAAGTGTTAGGGAAAATTCTGAGTCTAATGTTCTTGTTTTTGCATTCTTTTGATTCTCAATTGAGTTTATTGTTTGAGTTAGTTTAAATTGAGTGGATTGTGGTTTATTAGCATGTCTTGGTATGCATTTGACTTATGAGGTAAGTGCTATTGTATGAAGTTTTGTTTTGAAATTGTTAGGCTTGAAGAAATGTGCAGAATGCTGAGTTCTAGGCAAATCTGGGCTCTGTCGCGACCGCGATAGAGTGTAGAATAGCCTCTTGGTTGCTGAGGAGCCCTTTATCGCGAGCGCGATTCTTGTCGTGAGTGTGACAGAGAGCTCGGTAGGCTGAGCTGTGGTCAGCCGAGCCCCAATGCGAGCGCAAACGCGATTGGGAAATGCGATCTCTGTCGCGAGCGCTACAGAGCTCAAATTTGTATGCTTCTACCAATTTGTGCTTCGTCGCGAGCGCGCGTTGTCACGAGCACATGACGAGGTACCCACGACACACGTCGCGATCGCTACAGAAGCCCATCCTGCTTGCCCTATTTTCTGAATTATTTCTCTTTTGTCCCACTTTGTACGGTTTGTCACTATTGCATGGGTTATGTTTTCTGTCTTGTATAGGTGTATGTTAATCGTTCTATTTCTATGTATAAGTATGATATGATAGTGTTTTCTTTTCTGATTCTTGTATACCTTGAGTAGTGATTATTGCTGTGATTAGTGCTTTCACTTGTGGGTTGGTCTTGTCAAGTGTTGTGTTGTGAGTGAGTGAGTTGAGCCTGAAGAGTTATAGTAGTGGATAGATAAGCATGCTTATAAAGGGTTTGAGTGCAGTTGCTTCTGTTGGCCCCGTTTGGGTCTTTTGACCGACCTCCGAGATGGCCATTTTGATACCGAAAATGTTTTGAGACTTTGGTCTCACTCTCTTTTGACAAAACTCAGTGTAGTACGTGATCGAGGCTCCGGTCTCTCACTTGATACTGTTCGGAGTATCCCCTGCAGTGAAGCATTCCCGTATCCACAGCGAATGAAATTCAGGCTGTTATTGAGGTGCTAAGTTTTGCTCAGTAAGATGTTGTGTCTTGTTGGGTGACTTCAGTTGGTGTTTTGGATTTAAGTATAATGTTGTTATGTTAATTGCTTAAATTTGGTAATTTCGTGTTGTGTATCTTTGTCTTCTGTTATTTAAAGATTTCAGTCTGTGGATGCTTATTTATTTATATGTATTTTTGCATAATATTATTGTATAGTGCTCTTTGTTTTTATTTCTCCCCACTAAGCGTTATCGCTTAGCACGGGTTCTTTTCCCATGTACGTGGCAGGTTTCAGTTCGGTTCGAGTTGCGCATCTGCAGGGTTGGCCACTAAGATTAGAGTTATTTATTTTTGTCTCCTCCTGTGTTTTTCTTTTTGTATATGTATTATTTTTGTATAGTGGCATATGTAACTTTTGTTAAGGATCCTTATGTAATTCTGAATGGAGTATATATTATATGTATTGTATTATGTTATGGTTATGAGTTTCATATTGTTAGTGTATGCTTCCGCTGTATCGTATACCTATTTCTGAGTGAGCATCGGGTAGCGTACCGGCGTCCTTCCAACGGGGGCGTCGGGGGCATTACATTTAGTGGTATCAGAGCGCTAGTTTAAGCAGTTCTGGTTGTCCTTGATTGTTTGAGTGTCGAGTCATTGCATGCGAGTCGGTTTTGTGTCGTGGCCTAATGCAGATGTGTCTTGTGTAGTTTATAGATGGAGTTTGATCCGAGTTAGAATGTGGGCGGGACAACGGAAAGTGTAAACCCAGTCAGAGTTGATCAGAATGTTCCTGAGTGTCCTTCAGTTGAAGATACCGGTTCCATTCTCGATGATGAGACGTTAGTGCGAGGGTTGCTACAATGAGTGGACCGATTGACTGTTTCTCGGGCTAGGATTTTTTCTTGTGATTTTTGAAAAGAAAAAATGATTTTTTTCTTCTTAATTTTTTCTTCAAATCTTTGATTATTAACAAGGAAATTGGATTCACGATCTACCTATTGAATATTGATAGTTCTAAAGGTAAAGAATTCCGGGGTTAATTTGATTATTTTTTATTTTCTTTTGTTTTTCCACCATTATTGCTTGATTATAAGCCTTATTGTGTGTTTTTTCTTTGATCATTTTTGTTTTTTGATTTGGCATATTTAGATGTTATTTTGATTTTTCTTGCATAAAAATCATGTTATAACATGTAAAACCATCTTTAAATTGTATTTTTGTTGACAATTTTAGAAAAAAGAGGGTTTTCTTGCTCCATCATTGTTCCTGCGGTGAGGGACGGCCAGCCAGCCCCTCGTGGTTAGGCCGCCCCTTACCATTTTTTTTTTTATCTTTTTTGCCCTTTTTAATTTATTTTACTCCATTTTTTATCCTTTTCAACCCATAATTTGTGTGTTATGTATTTTTATGTGTGATTTTCTTTTTATTTTATCATGCAATATTTATTTTTTATTATTTTATATGATAATGTTTATTTTTAATTACTATTTTGTTTATTAATTATTATTTTTCTTTAGATTTATTTGCTAACATTCTTTTTATTATTTTGTTTTATTGTCTACAATTCTTATTTTTTGTGTGAGCATTCTCAATAGAAAATGGGGATCCATGGAGATTTGGAGACACCTTTTGGTTTTGTGTTTTAAGAATTTTTATTATTTTTCATTATTTTAACTTTATTCATTCTTACTATGTAATTTGTAATAAATATATTTATTTTATGCATGCTAAAAAGAAAATCACAATAAATATATTTATTAACAAAATGGGGTTTTTTTCTAATAAAATGGGACTAATGTCCCAATTTTTAACGAGTAAAATCTCACTTTTAAAAGGAGAGTTAGTTTCCTTCAAAATGAGATCACTCATCCCACTTTTTCTTAAAATAACTCTTCAATTTTTTAAGAATGAGTGAAGGAACCAATGTTCCTATTTTTAAATAATACCCCGCTTTATGTATGAGTTTTATTTATGTTGTTTTAGTTTTATTTTGGGGGATTGTATTTTTTTCCTAATTTTATATTTTATTTTATTTTATTTTGTAATTTACTTCATTATTGTATCATTTTTTATATGCTTGATATGCACGTTAATTTTGATGCATGACCGCGTGAGAAGAGAGATGAAAATTTAATATTAAAAACTCATTTATAATTAACTAAGACATTAATAAAAGTGAAGTTCCGAACTACTCTCTGATTTAGACCCTAAGGTTAGACGAACTTTTCCAATTTCTTGTAAATTGGGTGGCGACTGCAAAATACCTCGAAGGTGCCTAAACGCTTCATGTGATTAGATGAACTTCCCCAATGTTCTATTGGGTAGGGATTCCAAAATATCTCATGTTTCCCAAGATTAAAAGACGCGAACCCTCTCAGACCTTAAAAGCGGGCTCCCGGGCCATGATTAGGTTTGGTATTTTTCCAGCCTTATCACTCCTACACACGAGGTCATGTGATCTCTTTCCTAGGTGGACTTCATGGATACAATAACAAACCATCTAGCATAGTTCTAAAGCTCTAGCATGGATACAATGCAATTATTTTGAATAGAGATTGAATTTTAATTCATAAAAAGCCCATTATATTATTAATCAAGACACTTTTGAAGCAAAGTTTCCAAGTCCCCAGTAGAGTTGGAACTGTGAAGAGCGCCGAACCCGATAGTTTCCCAGGAGGTCCGCTTTTAGGGCCCGAGAGGGTTCGTGTCTTTAGATTTTGGGTAACATGAGATATTTTGGAATCCCTTCCCAATAAAACATTAGAGAAGTTCATCTAATCTCTTAAAACCTATAGGCACATTTGAGATATTTTGGAGTCGCCACCCAATTTACAAGAAATTGGGAAAGTTCGTCCAACCTCGGGGTCTAAACTAGAGAAAGATTCGGAACTTTACTCTTATTAATGCCTTGGTTAATTATAAATATTTTTGATATTAAATTTTTATCTCTCTCTCACACAAGGTGCATTAAAATTAACGTGCATATCAAGTATAAAAAAGATAAAGTAAATTACAAAATAAAATAAAAGATAAAATTTGGGACAAAAATACAATCCTTCAAAATGAAAAGAATTTAAAATCTGGGACAAAAATACAATCCCCAAAAATAAAGCTAAAACAACATGAATAAAGCTCATGCATAAAGTGGGGTATTATTTAAAAATAGGAATATCAGTTCTTTCAAGTATATTAAAAAAATTGAAGAGTTATTTTTAAGAAAATTGGGATGAGCGATCCCATTTTGAGGAAAAAAAAAACTCTTATTTTTAAAAGTGATATTTTATTGGTTAAAAATTAGGGCATTGGTCCCATTTTATTAGAAAAATCCAATTTGTTAATCAAATATTTTTTGTGATTTTCTTTGTAATGTGCATAAAATAAACTAAATTTATTACAAATTACATAATAAAACAAATAAACGCAAAATAATGAAAAAGAATAAAAATATTACATCAATTAAAATAAACCTCCTGGATCTCCTCATTCGCTCGCAAGGACGCTCAAACATAAAAAAAATAAGTATTGAAACAAAAAATAAACACAAATAAAATTGATGTTAGTAATTAAATAAAAAAAATCAATTAAACACATAAAATAATAAAAATGAATTAAAATAAATAAAATGCATTATGAATGACAAATAAATTAAATGACATAATGAAACAAATAACTTAACATATTGATAAATTAATACACATCAAAACATAATAATAATAATAATAATAATAATAATAATAATAATAATAATAATAATAATAATAACAACAACAACAACAACAATAACAACAACAATAACGACAACAATAATAATAATAACAATAACAAAAAATATGAACAATCAAGTAAATAAAAAAATAAAACATAAAATAAAATATGTTACAAAATGTTAAATCTATGATTAAAATCACATAAAAAAATAGTAGATCTAAAAATCTACGTGGTGATTAATTGATTATAAACAAAAAAAAATGCTAATAAAAAATAAAATACCAAATCAAACTTAGAATATTTACCCTCAGAATTGGATTTGATGAATGAAGGAAAATGATTGATTTCCTTATCTAGATTCACAAAAATAAGATTAGAAAAATAAAAAATATAGAAAAAAATTTGGATCTCAAGAACAATGAATTTTTTTTTTGTCTTAAGAAAAATTGTTAAAAAAAGGAAGAAAATTCCCTAGAGCAAAGAGTTGTTTTCTTTGTCTCAAGAATTAATTTTATTAAGAAAAATCCACTTGGAACCTTAGAAGAATTCTCTTGAAGAAGAAGAAAAGAAGAAAAGTTTTCCTAAGAAAAATCTCCCTTTTTCTCTCCAAAAAAAATCTTTTATATCCCCCCCTTTTGGAAGCCATTAAATTCCAATTTTTTATTTTTAAAATAGAAAAAAAATGTATGTAACCTTCAAAAATCCCAGAAAAAATGGAAAAAAATCGACGAAAAAATGAATTTCAGCCCAAAAAAAAAAAAACTCCCAGGGGGCATCGTGTTGGGCATGTGCTCGGCCTGCTTGCGCAAGAAGGGCGCCTGCCCTCGCTCGCCGACGGCTGCAAGTTGCCAATTTTTTTTTAAGAAATTAACAAGAACACTATTACTTACAACTTTTTTTTAATATTTTAATATTTATTTTTAAAAAGCAATTTTGATAAGAAAACTATCACTTCTAACCTTTTTGCCTGTGAACAGGCACTTAATTTCATCATTGGGTAACCCTAATCTGGGCTGACTGGGGACCCAGTGTCTACACCGTGTAAAAGAATGAATTCCTAGAATGTTAGGCAGAGTGCATTTACACGGCGAAAAGGGGATTCCTACCAGCCAAGTAGGATGTCACATGGTGGGCAAGGAGACCCTTAGCACTGTGTGATCTGCTGGACAAATCAAATTCATCAACCAAAATATTATTACACGGTGGTATGAAATTTCCTGACTACCATGTGAATCAATAAAAATCTACATTAACACTAGAGCACAATCATGTTTTTTTGTGGCACAGCCTTGCTCTTCTGGAAAAACACATTCATGGTCTATTTCCCACTTTTTAACCCACTTCACATATCCAAATTGCCAATCAAAACACAATTAATTCAGTTCTATCAACATCAACATCCAAATATAAACATCCTAACACATCAATTCATCAATTTACATAATTTTCATGCAAAATAACAAATTCCCAAACCTTATCTTCCTTTGCTCCTAATTGCTCAATTGACTGCACTTCCACTAGCTTTCTCCTTTCCTTTAGCTTCTCTTGTTTTCTCCACTACAAATCAAACCAAAAATTCAGAACTTAACTCAAAGCCACACTCAAATCCATCTCACGTGAAAGAGAAGATGAGAAGAAGAAGAAGAAGAAGAAGAAAAACTATTCACTTACCTTTACAACCTTTAATTCACTTAACCAATTGAGAACTACAAATGGATTTAGGGTGAATTTTAGGAACAAAGAAAGGGGAAGAAGGAGGAGAACGGGAGAGAGAGGAGGGACAAATTTATGCTCCCTCTCTCACGTTCTTCACATGGCTTTTAAGCCAAGTTTATCCACTTATTCTCTCTCCAAAACCTCACTATCCATTTGTCACTCATCTAAGGGTTACTTTAGAAAATTCTTCTTTTAGTCCTTTTTTTCTTCCCAAAACATACATTAACTACTCAATTGATCAATTTCATTCATTAACCTATCTAACTTCTCATATCATAGATTTTAGTCCATAGGGACAATTTTAACCCTGACTTTCCAATTAATACCAGTTATGTTCCAAACACATCTACTTAGTCAATTACAAATCTTAGACCACTCTCGTATCCCAATGGTGTTTAAAATGACTAGAGTACAAGTCGGGGCCTTACAATTACTTTCACCGACTATTTTTTCTCCCCGCTGCCACTGTTTGTCTTCTTTTGCCTTTCATCATAAAACTTTTCGCTCTAATGCTTCCATCCTTTTTTGTTGATTGGTGAACCCTTTTTTCATTCATAACTCCTTTCTTAGAGCCCGCAATGCTAGCTCATCTTCAACTTCTTCATTGCCTTGTTATTAGTACTTGCATGTCTACTTCACCTTTAATGTAAAACTTATTTCCTTTTTGTTTTTTTTTTGTTTCCAAACTTTGAATCTTTTTATGCTCTTGTTAATGTTTTATAGCTAATAATGGTAAATTATTTATTTATTTCTTTAAAGCATTTTATCAAATGCAAAATTTTAGTGTGATTTCATGAAACATGAAAAACATAGCAAATAAAGAGCATGGGAACAGTTTGAGACAACACAATATGGAAGAAGATAAGGAAATGAAGAAGATGAATATTTTGGAGCCTAATAAATTTGGTTTGTAAAGGTACACACTCCTAAATCTGGGTGGATTTTGCGCTCTATTTCTAGTCAATTTTAATAATGCCATATTATCTTTTTGTGTTTATAATTAAAAATTTTAACAAGTTGAGTTATTTAATTATAAAATTCATGATTATAGTGGCCGGCTTGACAAATTAGTGTAAATTGATATGCTAATTTATATGTTATGCCCAAAGTTAGGGGTGTGCGAAACTCGAACCGACGAACTCGAATAGCCCTGTAGTGGCTTGAATTGTACCCTAGTAGTAATTTCACCCAATTAGGGTAATTTGGTAAGTTTAATTTGGAGTTTGTTAAATTCTAGACTTAAGTGTAATTGAATTGAGGAGTTGATTGAACAAATAAATAAGTTTAACTGATTAATTGGTAGATGTGCATGATTAAGTTTGAGTTGGATTAATTAATTGATAATGGTATTTAATTAATAAAATTAGAATTGTGAGTGAAGGAAGTAGAATTCGGGTGTCACACCATGGATTTGCCACCTTACCACTTGACATGCAATAAAAGGATGGGATGAGAGAGAGAATGCATCATTTTGCATGTGTTCTCTTTGGCCGTTGTGACGCACGCCGGAGTACCCAGCAAGGGCCCTCGCTTTAAATCCATCTTTGGGATTTGAGGAATTGGATTGCGTCTTTTGATCATGGGCACCATGAGACATCATCGGTGTATTCCTCCCAATAGAACATTGGGGAGAACAACCTAGTCTAATGACACCTAAAGGCACCTTTGAGGCATTTGGAGTTGCCACCCAACTTGCAAGAAATTGGGAAAAAGTCTCTCACCTCTAACGGTCTAAACCAGAGATATGGTGTCCGGAACTTCCCTCTTATTTATGCTTTGCTTAATTATAAATGGGTTTTTAACCTCTTAAAATTATATCTCTCATCTCACACGATTGATACATTTAAATTAAATAGCTCATTCGAAGCATACGAAAGCGATAAAGTAAATAAAGAAAGTGATAAATGAAAGCGGTAAACACATAATCACACAATTACAAGAGAAACAGGGGCAGAATACAACCACAAAAAGGAAATTAAAGATATAAATGGGCCGTAATACAATCCCCAAAAACAAATAAAGTTGCCCCAAAATTAATTACAAGGGCCAAAAAAATTAACTTAAATTTAAAACACTCACACAAGATCAAAATAAAAGGACATACATAAATCGGGACATTATTTTAGGAACATTGGTTCCTTCGCACTTGTTCGAAACTTAGGAACATTGGTTCCTTCGCATTTATTTAAAAGGGGTTCGAAGAGTCATTTTGGTTGTTTGGTGAAAACCGGGATGAGTGATCCCATTTTTGGAGAAAATCGACTCTTCGTTTTAATTGTGATATTTTTATTGTTAGGCTAAAACAAGAGACATTGTTCCCAATTTTATTAGTAAAAAACCAACTTAATTATAGAAATATTTTTGTGACTTTTTATCACACGCGTGCATGAATAAAATTTTTACAAGCAAACACATAGCACAACATAAAGAAAGAGTTGAGAAAGATCTCACCAAAATCGGTGTGACCCTCCACGCGTCGCGACCCATCCGGGGAGTCGCGGGATGCTCAAATAACCCCACTCAAGTTAAATCTCAGACAAAAAGTAACATAAAAAATATTAGTAACGGTTCTAAAAATTAAAACATTAATCAAGTGAAGATAAAACTAATATTGGGCACAATAATAAATAATAATAATAGTAATAATAGTAAAAATGATGATGATAAATGCAACACAACAAAGTGATAACAGTAAATGTGATAGCAACAATAAATAATGATAATGATAATAATAATAGCACAATAATAACAATAAAAACAATGATGATGATGATGATGATGATGATGATAATAATAATAATAATAATAATAATAATAATAATAATAATAATAATAATAATAATAATAATAATAATAATAATAATAATAATGATAAATGAACACAAAAATCAAATTAAAGCAAATAAATAATACATTAATAGTGATATTAACACATTAAAATGCAAAAAAGGTAAATAATAGACATGATAATAATAGCAAAAATAATATTAGCAACAATAAATAATATACAAAAAAATAAATAAATGAGGACGAGTCCAAAAATGTTTACCCTCAGAATTTTTAGATCGGAGAAGCGGTGTCCCGATTTATTTTCCTTGTCGAATTTTGTGGTGATGAATATTTGAAAAAAGTGTAGAAATTGATATTTCAAAATAAATTAAGATAATATTTTTATAAAAGTATTTTTTTTGGTGGATGATTGAGCAAAGGAAATTAATTTTCCAAGCTCAAGTCACCCAAGAGATGGATTATATTTTTGAAGAAAAATAAATAAATTAAAACTTGAGGAAAAGAAAAGAAAACTTAGGAATATTTTGAAGAAATTTTTTAGGGAGAAGATGGAGTTGCTGGAGAGGAAAGAAAACTAGAGAGAAAACCCAAAAAATATTCTTTGAAAAAAAGTTGCCATCCTCCCTCAAAATGAAGGGAAATTTCCCTTTAATTTTCAGCTTTGGCCAAAAATAGGAAGCGACAAAATAGCTTTAATTTTTAGTTAATCAAAAATATCAAAAAACTGTAAAAAAAACAGAAAAAAATGGACTGAAAAAGCGAAAAAAGGGACAGGCGAAGACCAACTGGCCGCACGGAGGGGGGCACCGAGCGCTGCAGCCTGCTGCGCGCACGGTGCCCCTGCACCACTCGCGGCGCCCTGCTGCGCACGCAGGGGCGCGCGGTGCCCCTGCTGCGCTCGCGCAGGCGCCCCCGCGCTGCCGCTGGTGGCATTCGCGATCTTTTTTTTTTAATAAAAGCTCTAAGGACACAAAATTAATATTTTCTACCTTATTTTAATCTTTAATTTCTAAAATATATATTTTTAATTATTTTTCTAAAAAAAAAAGCAGAATTTCAATAGGGAGACAATCGATTCTCACTTTTCTTGTCAAAAATCGATCTTTCGTTTCATCATTGGGTAATCCTGATCTTGGACCGCCTCGGGACCCGGTGTCTACAGTTGCCCCAAATTTTGGGGAACTTAGAACCTAGGTGCCTAAGTGAGCTAAAATTCAGAAAAGAAAGGAAAGAAGCACGTACCTGAGGTGGCTGTCTTCTCGGACTGGCTGAAGTTGCTGCGGGTAGTTACCGTCTGTTCGTCGATGTGTTAACCCCTATTGCTTTGGCATCTAACATATGCCGTGTCTAGCCTTGTTATTGTGGTCTGTAATATAGCTTAATGTGGTGTCTAACCTCTTCCATTGTGGCATCTAACCTGTGTGGTGTATAGCCCCAGCCGTATCGGTATCTAACTTATTGATGCAGATATCCTCATGGATTGAAAGGATTTGGGATATTTTGGAAAAAGCTCAACGCTATGAAGCATAATGCTCCGAAGAGACTGAAAATGCCTTGACAAAGCACTCAAAGATGATGCTCCGAAGAGACTGAGAATGCCTTGAAAAAGGACTTAAAGACAATGCTCCAAAGAGACTGAGAATGCCTTGAAGAAGGACTTAAAGATAATGATCCGAAGAGACTGAGAATGCCTTGAAAAAGGACTTAAAAATAATGCTCCGAAGAGACTGAGAATGCCTTGAAAAAGGACTTAAAGATAATGCTCCAAAGAGACTGAGAATGCCTTGAAAAAAGACTTAAAGATAATGCTCCGAAGAGACTGAGAATACCTTGAAAAAGGATTTTAAGATAATGCTCCGAAGAGACTGGGAATGCCTTGAGAAAGGACTTAAAGATAATGCTTCGAAGAGACTGGGATTGCCTTGAGAAAGGACTTAAAGATAATGCTCCGAAGAGACTGAGAATGCCTTGAAAAAGGACTTAAAGATAATTCTCCTTAGAGACTGAGAATGCCTTGAAAAAGGACTTAAAGATAATGCTCCGAAGAGACTGAGAATACCTTGAAAAAGGACTTAAAGATAATGCTCCAAAGAGACTGAGAATGCCTTGAAAAAGGACTTAAAGATAATGCTTTGAAGAGACTAAGAATACCTTAAAAAAGGATTTTAAGATAATGCTCTGAAGAGACTGAGAATGCCTTGAAAAAGGACTTAAAGATAATGCTCCGAAAAGATTGAGAATACCTTGAAAAAGGATTTTAAGATAATGCTCCGATGAGACTGGGAATGCCTTGAGAAAGGACTTAAATATAATGCTTCGAAGAGACTGAGAATGCCTTGAAAAAGGACTTAAAGATAATGCTCCGAAGAGACTGAGAATACCTTGAAAAGGGATTTGAAGATAATGCTCCGAAGAGACTGGGAATGCCTCTTAAATGCTCCGAAGAGACTGGAAATGCCTTGAGAAAGGACTTAAAGATAATGCTCCGAAGAGACTGGGAATGCCTTGAGAAAGGACTTAAAGATAATCATTGGGATGTAAGATGTATGTGCAAAGCTGTGCGCACAAATCATGCTAAGGATAACTGTGTGAAAATTATGTGTACACGATTATATGTGTAAAAGATCAAATGCACGTGATAAGTGCTTGTGCCAGGCATGTGCAAAGGATTATGTGTTGCAAGTACGTAGAGATTATGTGCACGAAATGTGTGCGAAGAATTGCTTATGCAAGATGTATATAAAGTTCATGCATGCGTGAATGCATGTTGGGCATCGTCAAATGCCATGCCCGTGGGATGCATATGTATGCAGTAATGCAGGATAAGGATTCATCTGAGTGGATCTGGGAGGCGAAGGTCGGTTTAGTTATCAGTTGCGGTTGGATTGGTGCCCTCTGAAATTGCTTTTGAATTTCGTGCCTTTAAGGGATTATGAGGTTCTCCCCCGACACCTATAGTTATTATTTGAAGGTAGTGCGTCCCTCGTGGATTTTCATACTAGCTTTTCTTAGCGGGAGATGCGTCCTTGTCGGATTTTCACATAACCCTATGACTTATTTTTTGCCTGGAATGGACCCAACCCAATCCAGCGGCTTTTATTTATTTCATTTTTTTAGGGCAGACTGCCTGTCGCCAGGTTTTCACCCTGCCTTTTGGCCTAACTTTTGCTTAGAGCGCCAGTCACGGTTTTCATCTCTAATGGCCTTTTTTTTTGGTGTGAGAGAAGTTGGAGTTGTTGCGAAAGATCTTTTGGGTGTGATTGGCATGCGCTTATGTCTCAGATATTGGTTGTGTGAGCTTGGTTCTTTATCGGGAAGGTGCTGTAGGATTGGCTTCATGGTAGGTAGCAAGATGAGTTGGCTAAAGTGCCTAAGTGGCGAGAGTGGCAAAGGGTAGTTGGTAACAATGTGCTAGTTTTGTGCCGGACTCAGACGACTTTGGGGGCGCAAGATGACCTGCTCTGGTCATACCAATACATCTTTGCATAAATGCATATATTTCAATCTAATTTCATAACACATGATCACTATTTGGCATTAACTCGAAAAAATATGAGACCTCATCTAATCTCGGGATAGATCTTGAGAGCATCAAACTCCTGTTATCAATCAGCCCTCGCGGGTTTTCTTGATTGAATATTTTCTCTCTCTTCTTTCTTTTTTTTTTTTTTTTTAGCCTTTGCCATGGACCCTTCTTCAGTTTGTCAGTATTGGTGGAATTCACTTTCATCTTCGTCAGCCGGGGAGACTGCTGCTTCTGAGAGTGGTTCCTCTTGGTATCAAAGTCTTGGTCTTAGCCCTTGTGCAGACTGGTTGAGGTGATGGGTTCCTTATTTGGGGCTTGAATGTGAAATCTCACACTTGGCCTTTATTGGCTTTGGCGGTTCAAACCTTGGAATGACCTTTCAATGGCTGAGATAGGGTGACAGGTTGGGCTTGGATGATCTGGGGTGCATTTATCGGTTTTGGTGGTTTAAGCTCCGAAATGGCTTTCGACGGCTGGGATTGGATGGATGGTTCGTGAATCAGCCTTTTAGGTCTTTTTCAGTGGCAGAAGAAGAGCGGCAAAACGCAGATACGGGATTTGAACAAAGCTTGCCCCCAAATAGCATTCCCTTGCCCCCTAATCAATTCTCTCTTTTCTTCCCTCTCTTCTTTTTTTTTCTTTTAAATTTTTTTTTCTAATTTTTTTTCTTTTCTTTTGTTTAATTTTTTTTTTGCACCCCACTTTTCTTTCGTTTGACAAGCTTCGTTCAAGTCATGTAGTTTACATATACGTGCACTTTTCTTCTTAACCATTGGGACCATCGTTGCTCAATCTAGTTGAGCATTGAGCTTTAGCAAGAATTTTGGCTATAAGGGTTCTGGATGGTTAAGAGTCGATCATAATTGGTTTTGGGGTACACATTTCAAATGGTTGAGAGGAAAGGGTTCACATTATTCGGTTCTTATGAGTTATGTTTTCTTCGTGAAGGTCTTGAGCTTCATTCGCCTAACTCCTGATGTAGCTTTCGAAATTTGATTTTATTTGGCATCACCATATGTAGCTCAGATGTTGTGGATGCAAAGAAACGGCTTTCAAAATTTGGTTCGTCGTCATGCTGGCAGGTGGAAGTAGTACTGATCTCAAGAACGTCCTTGTCAATTTTCAGCATGTCACACTAGGTCCAGGCAGAGGCTTTTTTTTATCTATTTCTAAAAATTATCATCTCCTCAAGAGTTATATCAGATGCTATCAATATTTTGTTTGGATTCCCCAAAGTTTTGAGACTAGATGGAGTCGTATTAATTGGATTAATGTCAAAATGAATGGATGCATCGTGATCATAAGAAATGAAATCACTAAAAATATCATACAAATAATCAAAAATTGTTCGTTGAAATAACTAATTATCATAAGGAGTTCTTGCATTAAAAGGAAATAAAGCATAAAAAAAAAACATAGTCTTCTTTGCCGTTTGCTAGAATCGATTAAACACTTGGTCAGGGAACTACATTGTAGTTCATCTTCTTATTCTTCTCTCTCTTTTCAGGGTCTGTGATCTGCTTGCTATCAATGAGGTCTTGAACACGACACCTCAAGGTCTTGCAATCATCTGTGGTATGCCCGGTGTGCTGGTGAAAAGCACAATACTGATCTGCCTTGTGATCGAGATGTCCTTGGTCTCTAGCGGGCCTAGCTGGCAATGGCTGCAATATTCCCCCCTTCACTAGCTTCTCGAAAACCCATGACAAAGGTTTGCCCAGATCAGAATAGTGCCTTTGAGCTATTTCAGCCATTGGTACTTTCCCTGTCCTTCTTGTACCGTTGCTACCAACTCCTTGACTTGCAGTGCCAGTGATAGTCTTATTGAGGGGTGCCCGGGTAGTTACCATGAGTTGAGCTTGAAGAACTAGCGCCATGGCATCCATCCTTTCCTTAATTATGGCCAACAACCTCTTTTCAAGCTCCTCGAACCTTCTATCCATCTCTTGGGTCATTAAGGCACGAGCCTCTTCCATAATAGGCAATTTAATTTGCTCAACAGCAGAGGTCACAGGCGGTTGCCTGGCATTTGGTGCCATCTGGGCAGCGATATTTTCCATCAGGGCAGATATCCTCCTTTCAAAATCCTCTAATTTTCTTGCAAGGTCTTGGGTAGTCAAAGCTCCGGTCTCCATCGAAGATGATGCACTAGTCGTTGAGAGTGACTCAAAATCCCAAACAGGCACTAATTCCAGCAATCCAAAGGGCAAGTCTGTCCTCACTAGTTGATCGTTAGAACTTCTAGTCCACTTGGATGAATCTATGGTGGCCTCAAGACTCAGATTGTTAGAATAATGCATGGATGACATGCATAATGCATGATCGTGCCATGCAAACGGTCTTGGATGAGTGCAAAATCAATGAATTATCACAATACAATGGGATGCCTGGAAGAAATCACACGCAGGATGATATGCACACGTGAAAAAATAATATGCAGATGAAAAGATATATACATGTATAGCATGAGAGAAAATATATTATTATTTATATATACATGTATTTATTTTATCGACATGTATGAATGATATGCAATGCATGAGCATGCCGTGCAGTATCCACAACCACATGTGAGCAGATAGATCCTTCCGACCTTATTTCTCCCACACACGAGGTCGAGTAGTCCCTTCCTAGGTGGGCTTAGTCCATGGGTCAACAGGGGACCCAATGAACGCGCATGGTGCACGACAAAAAAACCGGCGGTATAACACTCTTAAGCTAATGAACATATGTATGAGTTTTGGCCATCTCGTATTTGGACATTTCAATCTCATTAAGATGGGCCCACCAAGGCCTGAAAGCCTTTGATAAAGGACCACTTAATTTGCTTGGTTTTGTCTAATACGTGATGACCCATATCACAAGCATTGTATTAAGGAGCATGCTACCTAAGGGAAGTTTCTACTTGCCATTACATGGGCTTTGGTCAAGGTGATGAAATTTTAGGGCTACCCAAGCATGGTCCCTGCTAACGGGTCAAGCTCATCACGAGCGTAGGGACCGATCGGGTGTCCATTTGATATACCAAAAGGCACTAGGCTTGGGCTGGTAATTTTCCCTAATACTTCCCTACAATGAGTGAAAGTAGGGTCGTGCTTTGGGAACGCATCGAGGTAAAGAGGGACCAACTATCGTAAGTCTAAGGCTCTAAAATGCAATGCAATTTTCGAAAGGAGATATAATTTTAAGTTTTAAAAACCCAATTATACATTTTAACCAAAGTGCTTTCAGAGTAAAGTCTCAAGCACAAAGTCCCTAGTGGAGTCGACACTGTGATGCGCGCCGGAGTACGCAGCAAGGGCCCTCGCTTTGAATCCGCATTTGGGATTCGAGGAATTAGTTTGCGTCTTTTGATCATGGGTGCCATGAGACATCATCGGTCTATTACTCCCAATAGAACATTGGGGAGAACAACCTAGTCTAATGACACCTAAAGGCACCTTTGAGGCATTTGGAGTTTCCACCAAATTTGCAAGAAATTGGGAAAAAGTCTCTCACCTCTAACAGTCTAAACCAGAGATATGGTGTCCGGAACTTCCCTCTTATTTATGCTTTGGTTAATTATAAATGGATTTTTAACCTCTTAAAATTATATCTCTCATCTCACGTGATCTGTTGAGCATTTTCTATAGATGCTAATTATACCGCAAGTATACGGTGTACCGCAATAGTACTTAAGATATCGATCCCACGAGGAACGTGTTTACACACTATTACTAATTGATTTTAATCTTGTTTACAATTATAAAATGATGGAAAAGTGATTCTAAATTAATCTAATATGTTAACTTACTAAGTCTAGTTTATGTGAATCCAAGAAGATAGAAAAGATTAATGATGCTAGATAAAAAGATGGAACTTGAATTAATTGTTCTTAATGATTTTAGCATTCTTTTCTTGTAAGTCAAGTTGAATAAATTTCCTACTTACTTTCTCAATATAAATAGGACTGCCTAAAACATACACATATAAGTCTAATTCCAAATTTTCATTTAAGAACTAGATTATTATACATGCAAATCTTAAGAATAAAACACAACCTATAACAACCATCTTAATATTATGATTTCTCAAACAATATCTTGATGATGAATTCCCAATTAGATGTAAGAATGAATTTGATTTCTCAATAAAACTCAAACTTATAATGATAATAAATAATGTACTAATGAGAAATTCTACAATTAAGAACTCTTGAATAAATATGAACAATAAAATAATTTAATATTAAACATTTAAGTTCAGAATTACATCATAAAAATTACAAAGAAGAATTAAGAGATAAGAATTAAAGAAGGAGATTTCTCAACCCTTTTCAAGTCACAAATTGTAGTCCTCTTCCTTGTATAATATCTTCTCTTCAACACATAAACTCTACTTAAGAAAAACTAAAAGAAAACTATTTTTAACTACAGAAAAAATATTCAAATGTTCAATTCTAAGTCATCATATGTAAATTACAGTTAAGAACAGTATTTAAAATATCAGCTCATGCCCCTTCAGATGCCCTTCTACAAAGGTTATAATTGTTGGTGGAAAAGTGCAACTTTTCAAGTTCAAATTTGAACTTTAGTGTCTAACGGATCCTTCTGTCGTGCTCGCGACAGAACACGCCTTCTCTTTCGCTCGCCTTTCCTCACGTGTGCCTTCTCCGCGCCTTGTCGCGACCTCGCGACAACGTCTCTTGGTCGCGACAGCTTCTCTTTTCTTCTCTTTTCTCATTCTTCCCTTAGCGCGCTCTGTCTCGATCGCGACAGAGACTTTTCTGCCTTAGCCCATTCCTTCTTCTTCTCTCCATTTGCTCCATATTTTCTCCATTGACTCCATTTTTTCTCCATTTGTCTCCTACATACAAAACTTAACAAAACACATAAAACTCACCTAATTCTAACAACTAAAAACACATAAAACATTATTTATAACCACAAAATATAGTTTAATTATGAGCTATTTAAGCTCATATCAAACCCCCACACTTAAACATTTGCTTGTCCCCAAGCAAAACACTTAAACAACACAAAAACAAAATACACAATAAACACAATATTTTGGAGCTCACTTAGACATTTGACAATTATTTGAAAACACCATGCATAGAATTATCCTTCAACACACTAGCCTCAATATGCAACTATTTAAACATTCCCATCATTCATTAAACTTTAACCCTCTTTGCACATTTGGAAAACCATGAAATAGCAAAGCACAATGATGTTTGATCTCAAGAAATCAAATATCTTAATACATGTAAGAGATTATTTCACACAAAGCATTGCCTAAGATAATTTTCACTCAACACTGATTTTGAAAAACACTCAATCACTCAAGTGTATATAAAGGTTAGTGTTTTCCCTCATTCCTTGATTAGGCCATTACATACCATAAGCTTGTAAGTAGTAAAAATCTCCACTACTAGTATAAAGTAGTAAAGAGGATCAAAGGGTCTTAAAAAGGGTTGTAATGTGGCTTGGGTTAAGGTGTGAAACTTTTGAGGTAAAGTAGCTAGGATTGTGTAAAGAAAAGCATCAATACAACATAGGAGAATTAACCAAATCAAAATAGTAACAAGCATGATACTTTTCATCAAATTTCCTTCTTAAGAATATAAATTTGCTGCTAGCTCTGTAATACCCCGAAACTACCCCAGTAGTTTGAGCCTGTCTGTGTCGGTATGTGTGTATTTCTATGTGTTGCATGTGTGTGTTTAATTGGATTATTTATTTAATTTATGTATAATAATTTGAGAAGAGGAGTTAGGCTATAGAATAAGTGGGTGTGTGGAAATAAAATGTAAGTTAGAAATGAATTAGTGTGTATAATAGAGTATGGGAATAGGGTGTGATATGGGGGCAAGTGTCTTAAGGAGAGATTGACATGTGGCAAAGTGATAGAGTAACATTTATTGGGTTTGGTAGAAGAGAGAGAAAGAGAAGGCAGCTTTTCCCTTTTGTTTCCCGTTCCTCTCCTCCTCTTCACGCCATTCTCTTCTTCTTCTTCTTTCTTCTCCTTTGTTCTTCCTTTTCTTTACATAATCTTGCTCCCTCTTCCCTAATTAAGTAATTAGAGTTGATTAGCTTGTGGTTTTGGAAGCTTAAAGGTGAGTTGGGTGTTTTAGATTCTTCTTCTTCCTCTTCTCTAGGTTTTAGTTTATAATTGTATATGTATATGGGTTGTTTTAGAATTGATCTTGATTGTTATGGATTTATGACTCAGAGGAGGCTCCTAGACTGGATAAAGGAAAGGGAATTGCTAGCGGAAGCGGAGCTCGCGATTAGGAGCTGAGGAAAAGAGGTTTGGGAACGTTTGTATGTTTTGTGCTTTGAATGGATATTGATGGTTGTTATTATTGTGAAATTGATGAACTATGATAAGTGGATTTGTATGTGTATGATGTGAACATGGTTAGTTTGAAGTGAATTATTCTGAATGCGAATTATAGGGTTTGAGTTTGTGGTATACAATTTCTTGGAAAGAAAACATTGCTTTTGAGAAATTTTATGTTGAATCTTGTAATTGTTTGATTTGAGAAGGTTAAATTGACTTGTATATTAGGATGTAAGTGAAGAAGAATGAATAAAGTGATGGATTGTATTTTGGTTACAATTTGGGGATGTTTTGCTGGGAATTATCGCAACAGGGCCTAGGTCACGGTGGCAACCAGTTTGGTTACCACCGTGAGGACTGCTCGGGTTGCATTCTGCCCAGGGGTTTGGTATGTCACGGTGGCAATGGAGTTGATTACCACCGTGACCTACCTTTGGTTTACATTCTGTTTTGTGTGGTGGTATGTCACGGTGGCAATGGAATTGGTTACCACCGTGACCTACCTCAAGCCTACATTCTGTTTTGTGTGGTGGTATGGCACGGTGGCAATGGAATTGGTTACCACCGTGACCTACCTCAAGCCTACATTCTGTTTTGTGTGGTGGTATGCCACGGTCGCAATGGAATTGGTTACCACCGTGACCTACCTCAAGCCTACATTCTGTTTTGTGTGGTGGTATGTCACGGTGGCAATGGAATTGGTTACCACCGTGACCCACCCTAGTTTGATGATGAATATTTATTTGTTAAACGTAAAGCTTGAATGTGGAATTAATGAATTGGTATTCACAGCAACATTAGATTAATGCTTCATTCTGATAGGGTATCCAGTGTTTTGAATAATCGATGATTTCAGTATGATTTGTAAATTTAATTTATACGATCGTAACCTGCAAACCAAATAAGTGGATAGTTAGGCATGCCTAATAGAGTTTTGTGCCGCTGCAGCTATATGTATGACTTTGGACCCTAATCAGGTCCCACGATTGGATCCTCGCGATCCCTCTGTCTGAATCTTTCTTAAGATTCCACGTAAAAACAATTTAAAAATAAAGTAAAAAGAATGATTCGATACCTTCGGGTATCTATATGTCTATATGATGATATCGATACTCTCAAGTATCTATATGTACTCGTTATCCACTCATTATGATTAAGCAGGTGTCCTTGTGTTTTGTACATGAATTTTTGAATGTGAATGCCAATACCTGAATTAACTATGTATGATTATATGCCCATAATCGTATTGTTATCATATGTTTTCTGTCATCGTCACTGTGAGTGGCGGTTATGCATTTTGTGTTTTCCCCACTAAGCGATTTCGCTTAGCACGGGTGTTTATCCGTGCAGGTGTGGAAGGTTTTGGTACGCGTGTTTTGGGCGTGTCGCATCGGGAAGGCCAACGCAACTAGAGATTGGGTGCTTTATAATATAGGCTTTCCTTTTTCTTTTGTAATAGATATATGATTTTGTTAGCCCTTTTGAGCAGAGTATCTTGGGCTTTTGTAAATTGGTTCTTTTTGTAATCTGATGTAATATGTAAAGACCTTCTTTTGGTATATTAATAAAGTATATTTTTGGTTCAATATCGTTCTTCTCCGTTTTAAAGATTTTAATTATCTCTGATATGTCACTCTATTTATGTAATGTTTGCATGTTTGTACTAGTGGGATGTGACACTCCTATCTATCCAGGGAGCCTTCTCCCTCCAATCTGTATGGAAGTCTCCTTGGTATCGGTTGGGGTGTGACATTAGGTGGTATCAGAGCCCTAGGTTTAGATGTTATTGGGTATCAGTGTGTTAGCTAGTTGTTGGAGTTGTGTTGGCCTGATGCGCACTGCGTCTATGTTTTGTAGTTATGGAGTCCTCCCGTGGATCGCTTGAGGGATCAGCGGAAAGTGCGAATCCCCAAGAGCAGGATCCCTCAGTTTCTGGTCCGGCTCAACCTCCTAGGGGGTATCCTGAGGTGCCTTTGGGACCAATGGAAGCGATGCTTCAGAGTATGACAAGAGTACTGGAAAGGGTAACGGCGCCAAGTGCACTTATTGAGAGGTTAAGAAAGCACGGTGCAGAGAATTTCTTTGGTACTAGCATAGATGAATCTTCTAAAGCAGAGATGTGGTTAGAGAAGACATCTAGAGTACTTAGGGAGATAAGATGTCCACCGGAGCAAGAAGTGGAGTGTGCCTTGTCTTTGTTACAAGGTTCTGCCTATGATTGGTGGAGGTTGGTGATTAGTCAATCGCAAGTTCCTGAACCGATTACATGGGAGTTCTTTGAGGGTGAGTTTCAAAATCGGTATGTGACTAAAGCTTATAAGGATGCCAAGTGGGCACAATTTCTCACTCTTAAGCAAAGAATGATGTCTGTGGCTGAGTTCAATAAGCTCAGTAAGTATGCGCCGTCAAGAGTTCTCACGGAAGAGTTCAGATGTCAACATTTTGAAGCAGGTTTGAATGAATCTTTAAAGGTGATGTTAATTTCATTGATGTCAGCTCCGAATGTGAAGTATTATCAGTTAGTTCAAGCAGCCTTGAGGGCGGAGCGTTCTGAGAATATATTGAGAGAAAAGGCTCATAGAAGAAAATCTGCAAGAGGTGGTTCTTCTTCAGGCAAGAGACCAAGGGAATCACAAGGAAATTTTGCTGATGAGTCTACAGCTAATCAGGCCCCTAGAGGGAGGAGACAGGGTTCTTCCAGGGGATCAGGCTTAGGTAGAGGAGATGGCCCTCCCCGATGTTCTCATTGTAATAGACAACATTGGGGTGAATGTCGGTGGCTAACGGGAGGCTGTTTTAAATGTGGTTCTACGAACCATTTACTTGCAAATTGTCCGAACCGACTAGGAGACCCTTCGGGACAACAAGAAGGGAGCCGAGCTGGATCTAATGTACCCCAAGGAAGTCGTAATAGGGGTAGAGGAAGGGGTCGTGGTGGATGGCCTCGAGATAGAGAAGCCTCAGAGTCAGTAGATCGCCCTGTGCCATCATCTGGTAGGGCTTATGCTATGAAGGCCCGAGAGGAACAGAATGCTCCCGAAGTGATTGCTGGTAAGTTCTCTTTGCTTGATTCTGAAGTTTATATTTTGATGGACCCGGGCTCTACCCATTCTTATGTGTGTTCTGGTAAGTTGTGGGATAGTTTGGGCAGTGAGGAGAAGATGGAATATGAGATTTGTGTATCCAGTCCGTTGGGTCAGAGTATCATGGTTAATCGTGTATGTCGGAAGTGTCCTCTAAAGATTCAAGGTACAGAGTTTGTAGTGGATTTGATTTGTTTGCCATTCCATGAGTTTGATATCATTTTGGGGATGGATTGGTTAGATAAGCACCGAGCGGTAGTGGACTGTCATAGGAAAGTAATGGTTTTGAAGGATAAGGATCAAATGCCTGTTGTGGTAAAGGGAATTGGAAGTAGTTCTTTGCATAATGTGGTATCAGCTATGGAAGCCAGAAGATTTATCAGGAAAGGGTGTGAAGCATTTTTGGCTGTGGTTTTAGACTCTCGGAGAAGTCAAGTTAAGATTCAAGATATTCCGATTGTAAGAGATTTTCTAGATGTTTTTCCGGAAGAGTTACCGGGGTTACCTCCAGAGAGAGAAGTTGAACTGTCAGTAGAAATTGTTCCAGGTACAGCTCCGATTTCTAAGGCTCCTTATAGAATGGCTCCAATGGAATTGAAGGAATTGAAAAGTCAGTTGCAGGAGTTGTTAGATAAAGGGTTTATTCGGCCAAGTGTGTCACCGTGGGGTGCTCCAGTGCTGTTTGTTAAGAAGAAAGATGGGACCCTTCGGATGTGCATTGATTATCGACAACTTAACAAAGTGACTATCAAGAATAAGTATCCACTGCCGAGGATTGAGGATCTTTTTGATCAGTTGAGAGGAGCTGGAGTATTTTCTAAAATAGATTTGAGGTCAGGCTATTACCAGTTAGGGGTGAAAGAAGCAGATGTGGCGAAGACGGCTTTTCGGACACGTTATGGTCATTATGAATTTCTAGTGATGCCCTTTGGTTTGACCAACGCGCCTGCAGCCTTTATGGATCTGATGAACCGCGTTTTTCGACTGTATCTAGATAAGTTTGTTGTGGTGTTTATTGATGACATTTTGGTGTATTCTAAAAATCGACAGGAACATGAGGAACATCTTAGATTAGTATTGCAAATGTTAAGAGATCATCAGCTGTATGCGAAACTCAGTAAGTGTGAGTTTTGGTTAAAAGAAGTAGCTTTCCTTGGACATGTGGTGTCAGCAGATGGAGTACGCGTTGATCCAAGTAAAATTGAAGCGATTGTTAATTGGATGCCTCCGAAGAATGTACCAGAAGTAAGGAGTTTTCTGGGATTAGCAGGGTATTACCGACGGTTTGTTCAGGGGTTCTCAGTGTTAGCATCTCCTATGACCAAGCTACTTCGGAAGGATGTCAAGTTTGTTTGGACTGACAAGTGTCAAGCCAGTTTTGATCGGTTGAAGGAGTTATTGGTTAAAGCTCCTGTTCTCACACAGCCAGTTTTGGGTAAGGAATACACTATGTACAGTGATGCTTCGGGAATTGGATTAGGTTGTGTTCTGATGCAAGGGAATAAAGTTGTAGCTTATGCATCAAGACAGTTGAAGCCTCATGAACGGAATTATCCGACTCATGATTTGGAGTTGGCAGCGGTAGTGTTTGCGCTTAAGGTTTGGCGACACTACTTGTATGGGGAGACATGCAGGATTTTCACCGATCACAAGAGTCTTAAGTATTTGTTAACTCAGAAGGAGTTAAATTTGAGACAGCGGAGATGGTTAGAACTCTTTAAGGATTATGATTGTATCATTGACAATCATCCGGGTAAAGCTAATGTGGTGGCAAATGCTCTTAGTAGGAAGTCTTTGTCTGCGTTACTGGCTAGCCGAGGCAGATGGAGATTTGATTCTGAAGGTGCTCTGATTGCTCAACTTAAAATTAAACCAAGTTTAAGATCAGAAATTGCAAAGGCTCAGTTAGATGATCATGTGCTTCAGCGTGTTTGTCAAGCAGTGAAAGAGGGCAAGCGCACTGAATACTTATTAGACAGTGAAGGAGCGTTGAGACATGGTAATCGGTTATGTGTACCTAATGTGGGTGAGTTAAGAAAGAAATTGTTGCAAGAAGCTCATTCCTCAGTCTTCACTATGCATCCTGGTGGAGACAAGATGTATCAAGATCTGAAGCAATTTTATTGGTGGCCGGGAATGAAAAGAGAGATAACAGAATTTGTTTCAAGGTGTCTTACTTGTCAGCAAGTGAAAACCGAGCATCAAGTGCCATCGGGATTGCTTCATCCCTTACCCATTCCTCAATGGAAGTGGGATGACATCACGATGGATTTTGTATCTGGTCTTCCTATGACTCAGCGTAAGCATGACTCGGTGTGGGTTATAGTGGATCGATTGTCGAAGTCTGCGCATTTTCTACCTGTGCGAGTGGATTATTCGATGAACAAGTTAGCAGAACTCTATGTGGATGAGATAGTGCGATTGCATGGGATTCCGTTATCCATTGTATCAGACCGAGATCCTCGTTTTACATCCAAATTTTGGAAAGAACTTCAGGCAGCTTTGGGAACACGGTTAAATTTCAGTACTGCTTTCCATCCGCAGACTGATGGTCAATCTGAGAGGGTTATTCAGGTTTTGGAAGATATGCTCCGGGGTTGTGTTTTAGAATTTTCAGGAAGCTGGGATCGGTATGTATCTTTGATGGAATTCGCGTATAATAATAGTTATCAGGTAAGTATTGGTATGGCCCCTTATGAAGCACTTTATGGGCGAAAATGTAGAACACCAGTGTGTTGGACTGATCTATCAGAAAAAGCTATGATAGGTCCGGATATAGTACGGGATATCGAAGAGAAAGTGAGGGTGGTGCAACAGAACTTGAAGGCAGCTAAGGACCGACAACGTTCTTATGCTAATCTGAAGCGCAAAGATATTCAGTATGAAGTGGGTGATAAAGTTTTCTTGAAGGTGTCACCGTGGCGTAAGGTTCTCCGTTTTGGAAAGAAAGGCAAATTAAGTCCACGGTTTATTGGACCTTATGAGATTCTAAGGAAAATAGGTCCGGTAGCGTATCAATTAGCTTTGCCTATGGAGTTAGCTAGACTACATGATGTTTTTCATGTATCTATGCTCAGGAGATATCGGTCAGATCCGTCACATGTGTTACCAGTGCAAGATATTCGGATTCAGTCAGACTTTTCTTTTGATGAAGAACCAAAAAGGATTTTGGATAAGGAAATCAGACAGCTTCGGAATAAGCAGATACCGTTAGTCAAAGTTTTATGGCAGCATCACGGTATTGAAGAAGCTACATGGGAACCAGAAGAAGCTATGAGATTGCAATACCCTCAGTTGTTTGAAGCAGGTAAGAATTTCGAGGACGAAATTCTGTTAAGTGGGGGAGTATTGTAACACCCCGAAACTACCCCAGTAGTTTGAGCCTGTCTGTGTCGGTATGTGTGTATTTCTATGTGTTGCATGTGTGTGTTTTATTGGATTATTTATTTAATTTATGTATAATAATTTGAGAAGAGGAGTTAGGCTATAGAATAAGTGGGTGTGTGGAAATAAAATGTAAGTTAGAAATGAATTAGTGTGTATAATAGAGTATGGGAGTAGGGTGTGATATGGGGGCAAGTGTCTTAAGGAGAGATTGACATGTGGCAAAGTGATAGAGTAACATTTATTGGGTTTGGTAGAAGAGAGAAAGAGAAGGCAGCTTTTCCCTTTTGTTTCCCGTTCCTCTCCTCCTCTTCACGCCATTCTCTTCTTCTTCTTCTTCTTCTTCTTCTTTCTTCTCCTTTGTTCTTCCTTTTCTTTACATAATCTTGCTCCCTCTTCCCTAATTAAGTAATTAGAGTTGATTAGCTTGTGGTTTTGGAAGCTTAAAGGTGAGTTGGGTGTTTTAGATTCTTCTTCTTCCTCTTCTCTAGGTTTTAGTTTATAATTGTATATGTATATGGGTTGTTTTAGAATTGATCTTGATTGTTATGGATTTATGACTCAGAGGAGGCTCCTAGACTGGATAAAGGAAAGGGAATTGCTAGCGGAAGCGGAGCTCGCGATTAGGAGCTGAGGAAAAGAGGTTTGGGAACGTTTGTATGATTTGTGCTTTGAATGGATATTGATGGTTGTTATTATTGTGAAATTGATGAACTATGATGAGTGGATTTGTATGTGTATGATGTGAACATGGTTAGTTTGAAGTGAATTATTCTGAATGCGAATTATAGGGTTTGAGTTTGTGGTATACAATTTCTTGGAAAGAAAACATTGCTTTTGAGAAATTTTATGTTGAATCTTGTAATTGTTTGATTTGAGAAGGTTAAATTGACTTGTATATTAGGATGTAAGTGAAGAAGAATGAATAAAGTGATGGATTGTATTTTGGTTACAATTTGGGGACGTTTTGCTGGGAATTATCGCAACAGGGCCTAGGTCACGGTGGCAACCAGTTTGGTTACCACCGTGAGGTCTGCTCGGGTTGCATTCTGCCCAGGGGTTTGGTATGTCACGGTGGCAATGGAGTTGATTACCACCGTGACCTACCTTTGGTTTACATTCTGTTTTGTGTGGTGGTATGTCACGGTGGCAATGGAATTGGTTACCACCGTGACCTACCTCAAGCCTACATTCTGTTTTGTGTGGTGGTATGTCACGGTGGCAATGGAATTGGTTACCACCGTGACCTACCTCAAGCCTACATTCTGTTTTGTGTGGTGGTATGTCACGGTGGTAATGGAATTGGTTACCACCGTGACCTACCTCAAGCCTACATTCTGTTTTGTGTGGTGGTATGTCACGGTGGCAATGGAATTGGTTACCACCGTGACCCACCCTAGTTTGATGATGAATATTTATTTGTTAAACGTAAAGCTTGAATGTGGAATTAATGAATTGGTATTCACAGTAACATTAGATTAATGCTTCATTCTGATAGGGTATCCAGTGTTTTGAATAATCGATGATTTCAGTATGATTTGTAAATTTAATTTATACGATCGTAACCTGCAAACCAAATAAGTGGATAGTTAGGCATGCCTAATAGAGTTTTGTGCCGCTGCAGCTATATGTATGACTTTGGACCCTGATCAGGTCCCACGATTGGATCCTCGCGATCCCTCTGTCTGAATCTTTCTTAAGATTCCACGTAAAAACAATTTGAAAATAAAGTAAAAAGAATGATTCGATACCTTCGGGTATCTATATGTCTATATGATGATATCGATACTCTCAAGTATCTATATGTACTCGTTATCCACTCATTATGATTAAGCAGGTGTCCTTGTGTTTTGTACATGAATTTTTGAATGTGAATGCCAATACCTGAATTAACTATGTATGATTATATGCCCATAATCGTATTGTTATCATATGTTTTCTGTCATCGTCACTGTGAGTGGCGGTTATGCATTTTGTGTTTTCCCCACTAAGCGATTTCGCTTAGCACGGGTGTTTATCCGTGTAGGTGTGGAAGGTTTTGGTACGCGTGTTTTGGGCGTGTCGCATCGGGAAGGCCAACGCAACTAGAGATTGGGTGCTTTATAATATAGGCTTTCCTTTTTCTTTTGTAATAGATATATGATTTTGTTAGCCCTTTTGAGCAGAGTATCTTGGGCTTTTGTAAATTGGTTCTTTTTGTAATCTGATGTAATATGTAAAGACCTTCTTTTGGTATATTAATAAAGTATATTTTTGGTTCAATATCGTTCTTCTCCGTTTTAAAGATTTTAATTATCTCTGATATGTCACTCTATTTATGTAATGTTTGCATGTTTGTACTAGTGGGATGTGACACTCCTATCTATCCAGGGAGCCTTCTCCCTCCAATATGTATGGAAGTCTCCTTGGTATAGGTTGGGGTGTGACAATCTCTTAATGTATACTTACTATTTTTTTTTCTTCCTTTTCTTTTCTTTTCTTTTTTTTTTCTTAGGGTAGCAAGAGAATTTAGTATGGGTGCATTTTAATGCTCCATCCCACACATAAATAATTTTAGATGTACATCTTGCTATTCCCATTTTTTTATTTTGTTTCTACTAGCATTTGTAACTCTAACTTTGAAAAGAAGGAAATTGAAAATGTTTCACTAATTGCATGCTTTTCAATAATAAATATATCTCCCATGCTATATCAATCCTAATCCCTCCACAATAGGGTAATTACAAAGAAATTAGGCCTTGTTTAAGCAAAAAGTTTGGGTTATTAATATGTTTAAACAAGAAAACAGGATATAGGCTCAAAATTGGCTACCTAAAGTCAAAAGGTAAAGGAATTGAAAAGTAAGCCAAAATTAGTTCAGTCTAAGTGCCCTTATCATATCCCGTGTACATCCCATACTAATATGTAGTCTCAAAATTTACCAAAAACAAGTTCTAGAGGATATGGCATAATAAGGCTCTCATACAAAGAAAAATTTGTGTATAAGGCTTCAAAAGCTCACATGGCTATAGTTTAAACTATCATAGGCAATAAATTGGCAAAATAATCTTATATTTACATGTAAAAAGATATTTAACTTAAAAAGAACCTACACTAAAGTGTTTTGCTAAGTCATACCCTTCACTATGTACAACAAAAAACTAAAGTAAAACAAATAAGGAAAATGGTTAAAAAGTTACTATCTAAACTAATGGTAAAAAAAAAACATAAAACCTATACATGCTCTAATTGTCAAATATTCATCAAATACTAAGCTCCAAAATGTTTAGCATAAAACAACCTAAAACAATCTAAAACAATACATACCTAAATCTAGCAGTTCATGCAAATACAAGCTATACTACACAATTAATAACACATATAACCATACATGCATATATGTATTAAAAACAGAAAACCTATCAAAACACAAAATACCACCCCACACTTAAAGGACACAATGTCCCCATTGTGTAAAAAGGAATAAACTAAACAAACAAACTAACATAAACAAAACACAAATGAAAACAAAAACAAAACGAAGAAAAAGAAAGGAGACAAACTCAAAAACTCCCACTAGGGGAGCTTGGTGGAGTTGGAGAAAGTTCCACATTCTGTTTGCGGAAAAAACTAAGGAGTTTGCGACCCAAACTCTTCTGATTTTGCAGCACATTCCGCACATCCGACTCAAGAACATCCATTCTTGCTGCCATACTCTGATTTGCTGCCTCTATTTCATCTAATCGTTGCAAAACAGGCTCCAAATCTACAACAGCTCTTCTATTATTCCGCCTCGCATCATCATCAGCACTAGCAGCCGCCTCGTCCTCACTAGAGGAGTCATGAGCAGGAGTTGCTGAGGCTGATTCACGTGCCCTATCATGGGGCACACTTGGTCCAGCCATATTGGGGTCAGCCCTATGTGATCCACCTGCACATCTATCAACAAACCTTGGGGGCCAAGCTCCCTTGGTCAAAATATTAGCCCTTCTCAAATAAACAACATCCAACAAAGGAATTGATTCATTGTCTTCCATGGCAAAATTATTTAAATCTCCCAGACACCCCAAAATAATCCCAGTTACCATATGACACATACCCACGAATTTACTACGCGCAATAGAAGCATGATAAAGACCATCTAGTATAAAATCAATGGAGTCAGGTGTTTTGTGAGATTGCAATAAATCCAAAAAAAAACAAATCCTTAGTTTGAACCTTAGTACTTTCAACTCTCCCAAACATGGCATGGCAAAGAAATTTATGAAAAAGCATTAAAGCATTGTCTTTAATCTGCCTATTAGTAGAATTTTTGTTATTAAATCGTTCAAGCCCTGACAATGAATTCCACACAGGGAAAGGCTGAAATATATGTGAATCAAATCGCTTACCATTCAAAGGGAATCCAAACCAGGTATGCAAATCATTATAGTGAAAAGTATAATTAACACCACGATGCCTAAATTTCATGGAGTCCCTTCCTTTATCCACATAATCTAAAGTAACAAAAAATTCTACCGCCCATTCCTTACGTACAGGTAAAGAGTAAGTTATGAATTTCCCCCATTTCATATATCTAAGAAAATTATTAATTTGTTCATTTAAACCCATTGTATTCAAAATAGCAAAATCAAGAGCCCACATCCCTAAATACGTTTTCTTAGCAAAATAAAGGAACTTCTCACCCTCCTCATCAGAATGAATGGGAAAAGGACAGTCATACCTGTTTTGAAAAATAAGGGAAGCAGGAGATTGTTCATCCTCAGGTTGGCTGGATTCGCCCATTGGTCTCTTTCCTTTGCTCTTATCACCCACATGTTTAGTTCTCACCATTTCCGAAATCGTTTTGCAATTGAAGAACAAGACGAGAAGAAATAGAAGAAGAAAAGCAACAGATTTATAGAAGAAGAAAAAAAAACGAGATTTGCGTTGAAAGTTAGAGAGAATCGTGCAAAAGATTTTGAGAGAATCGTGCGAAAATAAAGAAAAGAAAACTGAAGAGGCAAAAGAAATAAAATGAAAGAGAAGTTATTAGGGTAGAAAATGAGAAGGTGGGGCATTAAATGTGAGTCTAACGGTTGGTTTGACCGAAAAATTCTAATTTCGCGTTCCGTCGCGACGTCGCAACATAGTCGCGATCGCGACAGAAGCAAAATGAAAAATTTGAATATCGCGCTATACGTCGCGACATCGCGACAACTTATTCTCGCTCTCCATCGCGACATCGCGAAAAAGTCGCGATCGCGACAGAATGCAATTTTGAAAAATAAAAAATGAAACTGTCGCGATCACTCGATCCGTCGCGCCGTCGCGATGAAGTCTAAAATACCCTCTCCTCATTCTGTCGCGCTCGCGACAGAATGTAATTTTGAAAATCACATTTGCTTTTCCTTCCAAAAACAACACACGAAGGTGTATAAAATAAATTTACTTATGAAAAACATCTGTGGAACAAAAAGAACGACATTAGTATATACAAATATGACACATATAATAAAACAATTAATTAAAAAGAAAAGTTAAACCAAGTAACCATCAAATCATTTTTAAGGAAAGAAATGAAACCTCCCTTCCATGAAATGTTTCCTCCAAATACACTTTACATCTTTGACCATTGGCTTTAAATAACTCCCCTTTATTATTTTTTAGCTCTAAAAACCCTTGATCAAAAACTTGTGTGACTTCAAATGGTCCACTCCATCTAGATCTTAATTTTCCCGGAAAGAGTTTCAATTTAGAATTATACAAGAGAACCTTGTCCCCAATATTAAAATTTTTAATCCAAATATGTGCATCATGCCATTTTTTAGTCCTTTCTTTATATATCTTAGCATTCTCAAATGCAAGAAGCCTCAATTCATCTAGCTCATTTAATTGTAAACATCTTTTAACACTTGCATCTTTAAGATCATAATTCAAAGTTCTAATGGCCCAATATGCTTTGTGCTCTAACTCCACAGGTAAATGACACGCTTTTCCATAAACCATTCTATATGGTGTCATACCAATTGGGGCTTTGAATGCAGTGCGATATGCCTACAAAGCATCATCTAATTTATGTGCCCAATCCTTCCTAGAAGTAGAGACTGTTTTTTCTAATATCCACTTTAACTCCCTATTAGACACTTCCACTTGACCACTTGTTTGTGGGTGATATGGTGTAGCTACCCTATGATGAACTCCATATTTTTGCAATAATGAATCAAAAGAACGGTTAATGAAATGCTTACCTCCATCACTTATAATGGCTCTTGGCACTCCAAATCTTGAGAAAAGCTTCTTCAAAAACTTTATCACCACCTTGGAATCATTGGTAGTTGTGGCTTTTGCTTCAACCCATTTTGATACATAATCAACCCCAACCAAAATGTAGTTTTGTCCAAAAGAAGTAGGGAAAGGACCCATGAAGTCAATCCCCCACACATCAAACACTTCAACTTCCAATATGTTATTCAAAGGCATCTCATCTCTTTTCCCAATATTTCCAGCCCTTTGACATTTATCACATTTGGCTACATACATCTTTGCATCATGAAATAAAGTTGGCCAAAAGAATCCACATTCAAGCACTCTAGATGCAGTTTTATTGGCACCATTATGACCCGAATATAATGCAACATGACAATGCATTAAAATGTTTTGATAATCTCCCTCACTTACACAACGACGAATTATACCATCTCCACTAATCTTAAACAAGTAAGGCTCTTCCCAAAGATAATTTTTAGCATCACTAAAGAATTTCTTCTTTTGTTGCCATGTCAAATTTTCAGGTACAATTCCAGCAGCAAGATAGTTAGCAAAATCAGCATACCAAGGTACATGCATATTCAAAATTGACATCAAGGCTTCATCCGGAAATGTCTCATTAATTTCAATGCCATCACCTATAGTTTGTTCATTTTTTTCTAACCTAGACAAATGGTCAGCAACAAGATTTTCACTTCCCTTTTTATCTTTAATTACAAGGTCAAACTCTTGCAATAACAATAACCAACGAATCAACCTAGGTTTAGCATCTTTCTTTGCAAATAAATACCTCAATGCAGCATGATCGGTATAGATTATAACTTTAGATCCCAACAAGTATGATCTAAACTTGTCACATGCATACACCACAGCTAACATTTCTTTTTCAGTTGTTGTATAATTAACTTGAGGAGGAGACAAAGTATGACTAGCATAATATATCACATGCAAATTCTTACCATGTCTTTGGCCTAATACACAACCCACAACAAGATCACTTGCATCACACATAATCTCAAATGGCAATTCCCAATTAGGAGCAGCAATAATAGGAGCACTTATAAGAGCCTTCTTCAAAGTTTCAAAAGCATGCATACATTCCATAGAAAATTCAAAGGAAACATCCTTAACTAGCAAATTAGTTAAAGGTTTAGCAATTAAAGAAAAATCCTTTATAAATCTTCTATAAAATCCAGCATGTCCAAGAAAAGATCTTACCCCCTTAAGTGTAGTGGGTGGAGGTAACTTTTCAATTAATTCAGTTTTTGCTCTATCAACCTCAATACCCCTACTTGAAATTTTGTGCCCTAATACTATCCCTTCATCTACCATAAAATGGCATTTCTCCCAATTAAGAACCAAGTTAGTTTCTTCACACCTAGCCAATACTTTGTCTAAATTTTGTAAACAAAGCTCAAATGAATCCCCATATACAGAAAAGTCATCCATAAAGACTTCCATTATATCCTCTATCATGTCTCCAAAAATTGAAGTCATACATCTTTGAAATGTGGCTGGGGCATTACAAAGCCCAAAAGGCATTCGCCTATAAGCAAAAGTTCCATAAGGACAAGTAAATGTAGTTTTCTCTTGGTCACTAGGGTAGATAAAAATTTGGAAATATCCTGAATATCCATCAAGAAAACAGTAATGAGAATGGCCAGCAATTCTTTCAAGCATTTGGTCAATGAATGGTAAAGGAAAATGATCCTTTCTAGTGGCCAAATTAAGCTTCCTATAATCTATACACACTCTCCAACCTGTGGTGGTTCTAGTTGGAATTAAATCTCCATTCTCATTCCTCACTACAGTCATACCCCCCTTCTTTGGAACACAATGTATTGGACTCACCCAATCACTATCCGAAATAGGATAAATGATTCCAGCATCAAGCAATTTAATAACTTCCTTTTTAACTACCTCTTTCATATGAGGGTTAAGCCTCCTTTGTCTATCAGCTTTTGGTTTATAATCATCTTCCATATTTATCCTATGCATGACAACATTAGGACTAATACCCTTCAAATCAAATATTTGCCATCCAATACTTTTTATCCTTTTTCTAACAACTTCTAATAATGCATGCTCTTGTTCTTTATTTAGTTTATTAGAAATAATAATAGGCAAAGTATGATTTAATCCAAGAAAGGCGTACCTCAAATGACTAGGTAATTCCTTTAGATCAACATTTGGTGGACTTTCAATGGAAGGTGGTAAAGGTGCTTCATTACGAATAAGAGGTTCACTTCTAAAACTTTCTTGCTCTACCTCTTCATGAACTTCCTCTTCCATTTGGACTTCCTCTTCATCTGCATTTTCTAAGACTTCCACAACACACGCATCAATGACATCTATTTTCATGCACACATTTTCATCCATTGGGTATTTTAGTGCCTTTTCCATGTGATATTCAACACTATCATCCCTACTCTTAAGACTAATGTCCCCTCATAGACATCAACTAAAGCCCGACCAGTCCTCATGAAAGGTCTACCCAATATTAAGGGACATTTCTCATCATATGCAAAATCTAAAATGACAAAATCAGCGGGCAAAATAAATTTATCCGCTTTTACAAGCACATCTTCAACTATTCCATATGGTTTCTTAATAGATTGATCAGCTAATTGCAAAACCATGGAAGTAGGTTTAACATAGTCTAAACCCAATTTTTTAAAGATAGAATAAGGCATGAGATTAATACTTGCCCCTAAATCACATAAACACTTAGGAAACTCTTTATCCCCTAAGGTACATGGAATTGTGAAACTACCATTATCTTTAAGTTTGGTAGGCAAATTATTTGTAATTATAGAACTACATGCTTCAGTCAATGCAATAGTGGATATATCCTCCCAACTTCTTTTCTTAGAAATTAATTCTTTAAGAAATTTTGCATAATTAGGAATTTGTGATATGGCCTCAATAAAATTCAAATTTATGTGCAAATGCTTCAATTTATCAATAAAAGATTGAAATTGCTTATCTTGGTTTTGTCTCTTTAGGTGTTGCGGAAACGGTGGGCAAGGTTGAAAATTTTTGGAAGAATTTGCTTTAGATGCCCCTTCTGTCGCGACCGCGATAGGTGTCGCGATCGCGACAGAAGACTCTCCTCCTGTTGTCGCGTTCACGTCTGGTATCGCGCCTAGTGTCACGCCTGGAACTTTGGTTTGCTTCTCTTCTGTCGCGCTCGCGACAAAAGAATCATTCTTCTTTTTATTTTCCTGAAATTCTCCATTCTTGTTAGTAATAACAAATTCATTGGTGTAAGATTTACCTGACCTCAAATTGATGGCTTTTAGATGTTCCCTTGGGTTCTCCTCCGTATTACTTGGTAAAGTACCTTGTAATCTTGAAGGTAAAGCCTTTGCTAATTGCCCAATTTGCACTTCTAAGTTGTGGATGGATGAGGCTTGATTCTTTGTGATTTGATCAAATTTATTTTCTAGCCTCTTTTGGTTCTCCTCTTGTGAATTAAATTTCATATTAATCCCCTCTAAGAACCTATCCATTTTAACCTCCAAAACCCCAAACCTATCTTGAGGTGGTTGAAAACTTACTCCTTTATTTTGATTACTACTATTCCCACATGAAAAGTTTGGATGCTTCCTCCATCCAGGGTTATATGTATTGGAAAATAGGTTACCTCTTCGTTGCCCTTGGATAAAACTAACTTGCTCCTCCGTACTATTTATGCCTAAATTACATACCTCACTTGGATGTCCTTGTTGTCCACAAATATTGCATCTATTTGGTTGACTACTTCCCATACCCATATTATTGAGTTTGTGAGTCAATGCTTCCACTTGAGCTTGCAATGCAACCACTGAATCTAGTGCATGAACTCCTCTTACATTAGTAGAATTTGAATCTCTACTTCTCTCGGTAGGCCACATGCAGTTGTTCATGGACATCTCCTCCAATAGTTCAAATGCCGCTTCAGTAGTTTTTCTCATCAAAGATCCTCCAGCAGCAGCATCAATAGTTCCTCTTGTGGTAGGATTTACTCCATTATAGAATGTTTGCATCAACAATTCTCTTGGCAAGTTATGGTGTGGACACATCCTTTGCAATTCCTTGAATCTCTCCCAAGCCTCATATAATGATTCATTATCATTTTGAACAAATGTAGTAATATCCTTTATGATTTTTGCGGTTTTGGCCAATGGAAAATATTTTGATAAAAATGCTTGGGCCAATTGGTCCCAAGTAGTTATAGATCCCATTGTTAGGGAATTCAACCAAGCTTTTGCTTTATCCTTCAAAGTGAATGGAAAAAGCCTAAGCTTGATTGCATCAGCCGAAACCCCATTTATCTTAAAGGTATCACAAATCTCAAGAAAATTTGCCAAATGAGCATTGGGATCCTCATTTGCCAAACCATAAAATTGAATACTATTCTGAATCATTTATAATAATGAAGGTGTAGACACCGGGTCCCGAGTAGCCTTGATCAGGATTACCCGATGATGAAATTTAGCTATGCCGGCTTATAGGCAAAAAGATTGGAGCTCAGAAGTGATTTTCCTTGTCTTTTCGGTGAGTAAAAAGGGTATTTTAAAAATATTTTAAAAATATTTTTTAAATTATTTTGAAGAAGAAAAAGTGTGTTTTAGGTTGAGGGTATTTTATATAAAAAAAAAAAAAGGGTGAAAAATGATGGAAAAATGTTGAAAAATGGAAAATAGGGGAAAAAGTTAGCGACGGAAGGGCGACGGCCGAAGCCGTCGCCAATTTACGTGCGCGGAGCGCGCGCTCCGCACGACCGACGCCCTTGGCGTCGGTCGTTTTGCGCGAGCGACGCCTTGGGCGTCGCTCGCTCCGCGCACGACGTGCGCGGAAGTTCCGCGCAACTCCGCGCGGAGACGTGCGCGAGGCACGCGGAAATCGCGGAAATTGCCCCACTTCGCCCATTTCGCCCACTTTTCGACCCCCACTCGATTTTCAACCGTTTTTGGACGGTTTTTGGTGGTTTTTGGGTGGTTTTTGATGGTTAAAAACACTAGAAAAATTCAGAAACAAGAGAGGATGAATCAGGAACATTTTGGAGAAAAAAAACTGAATTTTGGAGCTTTGAGTTGAGAGAAAAAAATCCATCTTACACACTTGTTTCCAAGAGCTTTTCTTCAAGTTTTCAAGCTATTTTCTAAGGATTTTCACAAGAGAAGACAAGGAATTCAACACTTCTATCTTCAATTCTTCAAAACTGAATTTGAGGGTAATTATTCTTGGCTTTGCTCATTAATTCTCTTGTTAATTTCATTTATTTTGGCTTCCAATTAACATATCAAACATGTAAATTCTCTTAGTCTCCATATTCTTCTTCTTATTTTTTTTATCTTCAATTATTCATATAACAAATAAGCTTTTTAAATTCTATTAATTTTTTTTTTCATGTCAAATTATTCTTTGTTCATGTAATTATGCATGTTTTAGGTTGTAAATACCTTTAATTTCTTAATGCTATATCATGTTTATTATTATGCTTTCTTTTGCATGTATGAGTGTTATAGTCATTATTTTATGCTAGTTATGCATGTCAAGTGGAATTATTCTCATGTTACACATTTATTCATGTCTTAACTATAATAAAATTGATTGTCACTAATCTTCCATGTATGTTAATAACTATTATTAATAAGTTGCATATGCCATGATACTTCATCACCTTATGCATGTTAAATTGCATCTTAATCACTTTATGCATGTTAAATTGCATCATAATTATTTTTTTTATGCATGTTATAGTATCTTATGCATGTTATATGGTCATTGTACATATTATCTTTTATGTTGTATTATTTAATTGGCCTAATCACTAACATGAATTTCTTTTTGATTTTTGGTTGCAAATCATTGTTTTATTCTTATTTGAGCATCCATGCACATGAAGGAGGAGTTGCGGGGTTTGGTATTTCCTTTATACATTTTTAATTCTCATTTCGTTTATATTTTTTAATTTCCTTGTATATATTCATTGAATAAAATGTTTTCCTATGCGTACCTAAATAAAGATCATGAAAATATTTCTTACTAAATTAATTTAGATTTTTCATAATAAAATGGGACCAATGTCCTAATTTTCATCCCAAATAAAATCATCATATCCAGAACATTTTCTTTAATTGTGCATGCGGGGACCAAAGTCCTCATAATTAATAAATTCCCCGGTTTTATGTATGTTTGCACTTTTAAATGGGAGTTGTATTCCGCTCCTTGTATTATTGTAATTCATTGCTTTACTTACTAATTTATGGTTTTCCTAACATGAGTAAATGCGCCTTAAATTAATTGCATTGTGTGGAGAGAGAGAGCGAATTAATGACAATTAAAATTCAATCATAAATTAATCGAGGTAGAAATAGATGAGAAATCCCGGACCCAGCTCTGGTCTTTGGGCTCGAGAGGTTAGAGGTTATCCTCCAATATACTTCTTGGGTCACGAGACTTTAGCGCTAATCCTAGGCCTCATGGCCCAACATGGATACTAAGCGCAGTCTTAGGCTCTCCGAGGCGAGAGTAACTTTCCCAATGTTCTATTGGGTGGCGACTCCATGATACCTCTGTGTTGCTCAACATAGACGCACTTGCGATTTATTGCAAGATGCCAACGGACCCGCAAATGCCCGATCGCCCTCAAGCGGGCGGTCATAGGGGCGGCGCTCGGGATCCGGCGCGCGTCACAGTGGCGACTCCGCTGGGGACGATATGGTTCGAGATTTCAATTTGAAAATACCTCGTTTAACATTTATGGTTAAAATTTAATTCATAAATTCGCTTTATCTCAAAATTGCATATCATCTCATTAGAGCTTTAGATTAAGTTAGTTTGGTCCCTTTTCAAGCCCCGGTGCGTTCCCGAAGCACGACCTCATTTTCACTCAATTTGGGGAAGTGTTAAGGATAATCACCAGCCCAAGCCATGTACCTCAATGGTATATCAAAATGACGACCCGACCGGTCGCTATGCTTGTGATGAGCTAGACCCGTCGGCAGGGATCATGCTTGGGTAGCCTTAAAGTAACATCTCCCTTGTCCAAAGCTCATGTAATGGCAATAGATACTTCCACTAGGTGAAATGTACCGTAATACTATGCTTGCTATATGGGCCATCATATATTAAACGAAACCAATTTAATTAAATGGTCTTCTTCAAAGGCTTTCATGCCCTGGTGGGCCCATCTTAGTTAAGTTGAATTGTTTAAATACATAATTGCCAAACACCCATACGTATGTACATTAGATAGGAGCTGTTATGCTGCCGGTTTTTCACCGCGCACCATACGTGTCCATCGGGTTCCACGTTAATCCATGGATTAAGCCCACCTAGGAAAGAGACCGCATTACCACGTGTGTGGGAGATACAAGGTTGGAAGGATCTATCTGCTTGCATGTGTTTGTCTATGTTGCATCAGCATGAGCATGCATTGCATTTTAATCATGCATCATCTTAACAATTTTTGAACTTCAGCCATCATAGATTCTCCTGGGTGGTCTAGAGGTCCCGACGGACGGTTAAGAAGGACGCCGCTTTTGGGGTTAACTGAGTTAGTGTCAGATCAGAGTTCAGAGTCAGTCTTAGAAGGAAGTGTGGGGTTTTCTTCCGAATCATCAACAGAAGTAAGCATGGCTAATCCATCAAATGAGTCTGATGCAACTCGGGCAATAATCACCGAGGAGGTAGGAAAGAGAATGGAGGAATTTGAAGCCCGAATGATTGCAATGATGGGCAATCTTGCCACCACCATAGCTGGTCAACAAGCTGCTGCTGCCCCTATCCGAGTACCAGCTGAACAAGAGGTTGTAAGAGAAGAACGTCCTGTTGCAATTAACCAACCAGTGGTTGACCCACCTGTTGTCGAGCAAAGAGTGCCTGCACTTATTGAGCGCAGAGAGGGCCCCAGGTCTGAAGCTGAATTTGGGGAAGATGAGCTAGAGGAGCATAAAGTAGCTAAAGAGAAGTCACCAAAACTAGATGAGGCAATATGGAGGAAAATGGAAGAGAGATTTGAGGTCATGGCAAGGATGATGACCGTGGGAAAAGGAATGAACCCGGAAGACCGAGAGCTGGATGGGGATGACCTAATTCCCCAGAATTTTAAGATGCCGGACATTCCCAAATTTGATGGAACCTCTGACCCTGCCGCACACATCAAGCAATACTCGCTGGTCATGAAGGGAACGACCTTAACAAGAAAGCAGAAGATAGAATATTTCTGCTTGAGTCTCACAGGAGCTGCTATTGATTGGTACCATGGGCTTGACAGGAGATCCAAGGAGGACTGGGACTTGTTGACCGAAGAGTTCCTTAAGCAGTACGATTGCAGTACCCGGATGGAGGTCACTTTGAAAGATCTCGAGTTGTTACAGCAGAAGGCTGGGGAGTCCTTCCACGAGTACCTTACTCGGTGGAGAAACCGGGTTATGGAGATGAAACGCAAACCGGACACTTCTGATCAGATTCGGCTATTCATTCGAAATGCCAGTCCTTACTTGAGAGAGGGACTGAAAATGAAGGGACTCAAGGATTGGGAGTCTTTGAAGGACATTGCCATAGAAGCGGAAGGAGAATATTTATCCAAGAGGGCAAATAGTGAGTCCTATGCCCGGAGGGGATACAGCAATCAGGGGACGGCCAAACCAGTAGGTTCAAGCAGTGGTAACAGAGTTGGGAAGACTGCCGAGGTATCTGCAACCGGCGTAAGTCAGAGGTATTTCTCCAACTTGGGTAAGCCTTTATAATGGGTGCTGAAGAGGCTAATAAAAGAAGGAAAACTGCAGCCCCTATCACCTAAACCGGCCAAGGCCCAAGGACAGCCAGGGCACAAAGAGAATGAATACTGTGCATTCCACCAACATATCGGGCATTTGACGGATGAGTGTATAACGCTAAGACATCGGGTCCAAGATCTAATTGACAACAAGCAGATCACCGATCCTGAGCAGAGAGAAAGCAAGAAGAAGTCTGGTTATAACACAGTGCCACCTCCAGTCTTTATGATCGGATCGAGCCTACCAGAGTGGTACGTAATGCAAGATCTATATGGAAATGAGTATGTCGCTATTACTCGCCCTGCAGTGGATGAAAAAGGGGTTTCCGTGGCAGCGATAGACTGTTGGTCCACTAGTGAGAGTGGAGATGACGAAGATGAGAAAAATGGAGAGTTTACGGATCCGTGGGATTCAGAGGAAGAAGAAAGAGTAGAAGCAGTAACAAGAAGTGGGAGGGTCATTCCAGAAGCTGAGAAGCAGCAGGACCCAGCACAAGCAATCGCAGAGAAAGAGCCGGAAGAAAATTCAATAGTGAAGCAACTGAAAAAGACCACGGCTCAGATATCTATTTGGGACCTCTTGAGACAGTCCCCCTCGCACCGACAGAAGTTAGTCGAAGCATTGAGCGTATCCACCGTAGCAACTACAATCTCTCCATCCGATCTTTTAGACCTTGTAAAGGGGGGATCCGGGGAGAAGTTGGTTTTTTCTGATGCAGACCTACCAACAGAGGGTCGTAACCACAACCGACCTTTGTACATCAAGGCACAGATCAATGGTAAACACACCGCTTGTGTCATGGTTGATGACGGGTCATCGATAAATGTCTGCCCTTTGGTGGCACTTCAGGCCTTTGGGATGGATGAGAGTATGTTAAGCAAATCTGACCTGACCATCACTGCCTACGACAACTCCAGGAGGCAAGCATCGGGAATTTTCAAAGCTTTGGTAAAGACAGGGCCCATTGAGACAGAAACAGATTTTGTGGTCTTGCCGATTCCAGCAAACTTCTCAGCTCTGCTTGGTAGATCGTGGTTCCACAAGTTAGGGGGAGTACCATCCACATTACACCAGATAATTAAAATACCCCATGAAGGAGAAGTAGTGACCATTAAAGCAGCAAGAGAGAACCAAGTGTCTGCCTTGGAGATCTCTAATCAGCCATTCAGTGGCTTTCATGTATCGATGATCGGAGAAGAGCAAAACCTAGAAGGTAGCCCTCAAGTGGTGAATATGCTGAAGAAGATGCACTTCCTCCCAGGGGCTGGTTTGGGAAAAGAGTCACAAGGGCTGCAGAATGCTATCACTACACGTGGTCAGAAAGATCGAAAGGGGTTGGGCTACAAAGGAGAATATGGTAAGAAGAAAGGGTCAGGGAAGATTCCCCATATTTCGGAGAGCTTTGTGCCATCATCATCGGTTTGTGCTTACACCGGAGAAGAAGAACCGCAGTGGGTAGATGGGAAGATTATCCCTGGATTTGAAATTTTTAACGATGTCTTTGATTGGGAGATCGGAGTTGTTAAAGCTGTAGAGAACTTTTGGGATGAGGAGATTATAACCCAATGCAGCATCTGGGACAGAGATGAGCCCGAAGAGATTGTAACTGATAAGCTGTTAGCCACTAAGCTCAAGGGGAAGGAGAAGATAGTGGAACCAGAACCGAAGATAGAAGATCTCAGGATTTCACCAAATCAAGAAGCCAAAGCACAGTCATCTGCAGCATCAGCGTCGACTAAAGTTGATAGTCATTTAGATTCTCTTTTTATACCAGAACTCTTTGAGAACAATGTTAATGTTTCTGATTATGTTAATGAGATGAACAACTTTGCTTACTTGTGTGATGTGTCTGATGATTTCATTTCGCATGATCATAAGCATGATGCATTCATTTTTGATATTAATTCAACTGGCACAACTGCATTTAATCTCGGAACTTTGGAAAATCCAAAGGAAATTTTGCTAGCGTCAGACATAACTCCTGAAGAGAGAATAAAATTTGAGAGAATATTAAAAAAATATAAAAAAGTCTTTGCCTGGACCTATGAGGATATGCCAGGAATAGATCGAGATGTTGCCGAACACGCCATCCCAACTTACCCAGAGTTTAAACCCGTCAAGCAAAAACTCCGAAGACTTAGGCCAGAATGGGCACAGAAAGTGAAAGAGGAGATCCATAAGCAGATTGAGGCCAAGTTCCTGATAGAGGTTCAATACCCAACATGGTTAGCTAATGTGGTTCCTGTAGCTAAGAAAGACGGTAAGGTTCGAGTATGCGTCGACTATCGAGACCTGAACAAAGCTTGCCCTAAAGATGATTTCCCATTGCCTCATATTGATGTGCTAGTAGATAGTGCTGCTGCTTGTATGATGTATAGCTTTGTGGATGGATACGCAGGGTACAATCAAATTCTTAACAAGATAGTGGACCGGATCAAGACAGCCTTTATCACCGAGTGGGGGACATATGCCTATCGGGTTATGCCTTTTGGGTTGAAGAATGCAGGAGCAACCTATCAGAGGATGGCGACCAAGGTTCTCAATGACTTAATCCACAAAGAAGTGGAGGTGTACGTCGATGACATGATGATTAAGTCGGCTACCAGGGAAGGTCACTTTGAGGCATTAGAAAAGTTCTTTCAAAGGATTAGCAAGTATGATCTGCGACTCAATCCCAAGAAGTGCATTTTTGGAGTTACATCAGGAAAGTTGTTAGGCCATGTGGTAAGCCAGAGGGGAATCGAGGTAGATCCCGATAAAGTCAAAGCCATAAGAGAGATGCCAGTGCCCCAGAAGGAGAAGGACGTTAGAAGTTTCCTGGGAAAGCTTCAGTACATCAGCCGATTTATTGCCAAGCTAGCTTCGGTATGTGAGCCTATTTTCAAGCTTCTTAGGAAGAATCAGCCGGTGCTATGGAACGATGACTATCAACTGGCCTTTGACACCATTAAGGACTATCTGCTAAATCCTCCGGTGTTAAGACCACCACGCCGTGCCAAACCATTAATCCTGTACCTGGCTGTGGAAGATAACTCAGTGGGTGCTATGATGTCTCAGGAAGACGATTTTGGTGTAGAGTTTGCCGTTTATTATCTTAGCAAGAAATTCCTGCCGTACGAAGCCAAATATGTGGAGGTAGAAAAGATTTGTTTAGCAGTTATCTGGGCTTCTAAGAAGTTGCGACACTACTTTCATTCCTTCAAGGTACAAACGGTTGCCAAACATAATCCGCTTAGATACCTCCAAGAAGCACCCTCTTTACTAGGGAAGATGGGAAGATGGTTACTGCTGTTGCAGGAATTTGACATTGAGTACATAACCAGGAAAACCATTAAGGGAAGAGCTGTAGCGGAGTTCTTAGCCGAGCATCCTATTGAGGGAGATCAGTTTGAATACAACTTCCCAGATGAAGATGTCACGGCCATAGCAGTACAAGGGTGGCAATTATTCTTTGATGGAGCAGTCAATAATAAGGGAGCAGGCGTGGGAGTTATTCTTACGACCCCAGATGGTGAAAGGTTACCATTGGCTAAGAAGCTGAGGTATAAGGCTACCAATAATGAAGCAGAATACGAAGCTTGCATCTTTGGATTGGAAGCATTGCTTGCTCTGGGGGCAAAGACCGCAGAAGTATTTGGGGATTCCTCCTTGGTAATTCATCAAATTAAAGGAGAGTGGTCAGTCAAGGAAGAAAGGCTGCTGCCTTATGTTAAGCACTTGAGAACGTTGAGCAGCCAGTTTGAGTTTTGCACTTTTCACTTCATCCCCAGAGACGAAAATCAGTTAGCTGATGCTCTAGCAACATTAGTGTCTATGTGGGATAACCCAACAGGAGTTGCAATGAAACCCGTGCTGATATATAGTTCGGAAAGACCTGGTTTTGAAGCGGAACAGGTGATGGACATTGAGGCCACTGATGGAAATCCATGGTATTATGACATTCAGAATTATTTAGAGAGATCAGTCTTTCCAGAGGAAGCCACTGAGAAGGACCAAAAAATGATCAGGAAGTTATCCACTCAATTCATCAGTGTTAATGGCACTTTATACAAAAGGCAAGCTGATGGTATCCAGTTAAGATGTCTGGCAGAGAAAGAAGCTAAAAGAGTTATGGAAGACGTTCATGCCGGGGTTTGTGGAGCTCACATGAATGGCTTAGCCTTAGCAAAGAAGATCATGCGCCAAGGGTTTTATTGGCTCACAATGGATACAGATTGTTCAAAATTTGTGAAGCAATGCCAGTTATGCCAACAGTACGCGAATTTGAGGCATGTGCCAGTTTCAGAGTTACATAACTTAACATCTCCATGGCCATTTGCAGCATGGGGAATAGACATCATAGGCGAAATCCATCCTACTGCTTCTAATGGGCATAGATTCATCATAGTTGCCATTGACTACTTCACTAAGTGGGTTGAGGCTGAATCTTTCAAGAAGGTTGATGCAAGGGATATGGCTAAATTCATCGAGCGGAATTTGATATGCAGATATGGTCTCCCACATCACATTGTGTCTGATAATGGGGTACAATTCCTAGCAGAGACTAGACAGATGCTCCAGAAATATGGGATCCAACATCATAAGTCTTCTCCTTACCGTCCTCAAGCGAACGGTGCAGTTGAAGCGGCGAATAAGAATGTGAAGAGAATTTTAGCCAAGATGGTTCAGAACTAAAAGGATTGGGCAGAAAAGTTACCCTTCGCACTTTGGGGATATAGAACAACAGTCAGAACCTCTACGGGGGCAACACTATTCTCTCTGGTGTATGGAACTGAAGCAGTCCTGCCGGTTGAAATTGAGCTGAAATCATTAAGGGTAGTCCTGGAAGCCGAGATTCAGGAGACAGAATGGGCACAACAGAGATTGTTGCAGTTGAATCTATTGGATGAAGATAGGTTGAGAGCCTATTACCACAATCAGGTTTATCAGAAGAGACTAGCTCGGTCCTTTGGCAAGAAGGTACGAAAGCACCCGTTAAAAGAAGGGGATTTGGTCTTTAAGATGATGAGGCCGGGAGTTCCAGACATACGAGGAAAATTCAGACCAACCTGGGAAGGACCTTTCATTTTGAAAAAGTTGCTAACAAAAGGAGCAGCAATTTTAGCAGACAGCGATGGGAATGAGTTCAAGGACCCGGTCAATGTCGATAGACTTAAAAGGTTCCATGGCTAAAGACCAAAAATAAAAAGAAGAGAATAAATGCCCCGCGGGTCGAAAACCGAAAAAAGGCGACCTTGCTAAAATTGGGCGCCCTGTCAGGGTGAAAACCGAAAAAAGGCATCCTGGGCAAAAATTAAGGGCCAAGAGAAAATATTCAATCGAGAAAACCCGAGAGGGCCGATTGATAATAGGAGTTTGATGCTGACAAAACCCACTCTGAGATTAGGTGTAGTCATATGCTTTTGAATTCTTGTCAAATGAAAATCATGTATGATGAAATCATATAGAAATGTACACAATTTTGCAAGGAATAAAAGAATATATTTTCATTGATCTTTCAGTTCTGTCTCAAAAAGAGTTATATCAATTTTTCATCTAATGATTATCGCTCATCAGATATGTCCTATCTGCTTTTAACAGAAGCTTTGGTGATAACCTTCTCTAAAAAAAAAAAAAAAAAAAAAAAAAAAAAAAAAAAAAGGCCGTTAGAGATGAAAACCGTAACTGGCTCTCTAAGCAAAAGTTAGGCCAAAGGGCAGGGTGAAAACCTGGAAACAGGCAGTCTGCCCTACAAAAAAATAAAATAAAATAAAATAAAATAAAATAAACAAAAGCCGCTGGATTGGGTTGGGTCCATTCCAGGCAAAAGTTAGGCAAAGGGTTGTGTGAAAATCCCATAAGGGACGCATTTCCCGCAAAGAAAAGCTAGTGCGAAAATCCACAAGGGACGCACTACCTTTAAAACAATGACATTCAATGCCTGGAGCGATAAGGCGGCATTATTTCAAGATGATCTTCCGTCAGTCAGACAACACACAACACAGAACATGAAATAGAATCCCAAGTAAATGATCATTGACCAGGGGGCAAGGGATATACACCGGACGTCTCTTTCAGAAAGCTTGTCGACGATCCTCAGGATTCAGGGGGCATGGTACAGCAGACAAGCTATAAGTTCAGCAAACCATGGATCACCTAGGGCGCGATCTATACATTTTTGCAAGCATTTGCATTCCATAACATACACACATGATTTCTTGTATATTCCTATGCATAGAATCTTGCAGGAGAAATCGGCGGGAAACACCCACAAAAGCCAAGTGATGACACTAGTCCAAACATCTAAAGGAGCAAAAAAATAAAAAATAAAAAATAAAAAATAAATTCACAGCGGTTAGCACGATGGCGGCGCTACCCACAAGAGGTTAGCACGACCACGGCACTACCAAAATTCACAGCGGTTAGCACGATGGCGGCACAACCCACAAGAGGTTAGCACGACCACGGCACTACCAATTCACAGCGGTTAGCACGATGGCGGCACTACCCACAAGAGGTTAGCACGACCACGGCACTACCAATTCACAGCGGTTAGCACGATGGCGGCACTACCCACAAGAGGTTAGCACGACCACGGCACTACCAGTTCACAGCGGTTAGCACGATGGCGGCACTACCCACAAGAGGTTAGCACGACCACGGCATTACCAATGCACAATGTTTAGCACGATAGCGGCGCCACCCACAAGAGGTTAGCGCACCTACGGTATTACCAGCTACAACAAAAAAAAGACAGCAGCAGCTATCATCATAACTCCATCAAGCAGGAAGATCGCCGCTTCAGGTATGCATTTCTTTCCTTTTCCTGAATTTTGGCTCACCTAGGCACCCATGCACTAGTCTCTTCAAAATTGGGGGCAACTGTAGACACCGGGTCCCGAGTAGCCTTGATCAGGATTACCCGATGATGAAATTTAGCTATGCCGGCTTATAGGCAAAAAGATTGGAGCTCAGAAGTGATTTTCCTTGTCTTTTTGGTGAGTAAAAAGGGTATTTTAAAGATATTTTAAAAATATTTTTTAAATTGTTTTGAAGAAGAAAAAGTGTGTTTTAGGTTGAGGGTATTTTATATAAAAAAAAAAAAAAAAAAAGGGTGAAAAATGATGGAAAAATGTTGAAAAATGGAAAATAGGGGAAAAAGTTAGCGACGGAAGGGCGACGGCTTCGTTACGTGCGCGGATAGCGCGCTCCGCGCGACCGACGCCCTTGGCGTCGGTCGTTTTGCGCGAGCGATGCCTTGGGCGTCGCTCGCTCCGCGCACGACGTGCGCGAAAGTTCCGCGCAACTCCGCGCGGAGACGTGCGCGAGGCGCGCGGAAATCGCGGAAATTGCCCCACTTCGCCCATTTCGCCCACTTTTCGACCCCCACTCGATTTTCAACCGTTTTTGGACGGTTTTTGGTGGTTTTTGGGTGGTTTTTGATGGTTAAAAACACTAGAAAAATTCAGAAACAAGCGAGGACGAATCAGGAACATTTTGGAGAAAAAAAACTGAATTTTGGAGCTTTGAGTTGAGAGAAAAAAATCCATCTTACACACTTGTTTCCAAGAGCTTTTCTTCAAGTTTTCAAGCTATTTTCTAAGGATTTTCACAAGAGAAGACAAGGAATTCAACACTTCTATCTTCAATTCTTCAAAACTGAATTTGAGGGTAATTATTCTTGGCTTTGCTCATTAATTCTCTTGTTAATTTCATTTATTTTGGCTTCCAATTAACATATCAAACATGTAAATTCTCTTAGTCTCCATATTCTTCTTCTTATTTTTTTTATCTTCAATTATTCATATAACAAATAAGCTTTTTAAATTCTATTAATTTTTTTTTTCATGTCAAATTATTCTTTGTTCATGTAATTATGCATGTTTTAGGTTGTAAATACCTTTAATTTCTTAATGCTATATCATGTTTATTATTATGCTTTCTTTTGCATGTATGAGTGTTATAGTCATTATTTTATGCTAGTTATGCATGTCAAGTGGAATTATTCTCATGTTACACATTTATTCATGTCTTAACTATAATAAAATTGATTGTCACTAATCTTCCATGTATGTTAATAACTATTATTAATAAGTTGCATATGCCATGATACTTCATCACCTTATGCATGTTAAATTGCATCTTAATCACTTTATGCATGTTAAATTGCATCATAATTATTTTTTTTATGCATGTTATAGTATCTTATGCATGTTATATGGTCATTGTACATATTATCTTTTATGTTGTATTATTTAATTGGCCTAATCACTAACATGAATTTCTTTTTGATTTTTGGTTGCAAATCATTGTTTTATTCTTATTTGAGCATCCATGCACATGAAGGAGGAGTTGCGGGGTTTGGTATTTCCTTTATACATTTTTAATTCTCATTTCGTTTATATTTTTTAATTTCCTTGTATATATTCATTGAATAAAATATTTTCCTATGCGTACCTAAATAAAGATCATGAAAATATTTCTTACTAAATTAATTTAGATTTTTCATAATAAAATGGGACCAATGTCCTAATTTTCATCCCAAATAAAATCATCATATCCAGAACATTTTCTTTAATTGTGCATGCGGGGACCAAAGTCCTCATAATTAATAAATTCCCCGGTTTTATGTATGTTTGCACTTTTAAATGGGAGTTGTATTCCGCTCCTTGTATTATTGTAATTCATTGCTTTACTTGCTAATTTATGGTTTTCCTAACATGAGTAAATGCGCCTTAAATTAATTGCATTGTGTGGAGAGAGAGAGCGAATTAATGACAATTAAAATTCAATCATAAATTAATCGAGGTAGAAATAGATGAGAAATCCCGGACCCAGCTCTGGTCTTTGGGCTCGAGAGGTTAGAGGTTATCCTCCAATATACTTCTTGGGTCACGAGACTTTAGCGCTAATCCTAGGCCTCATGGCCCAACATGGATACTAAGTGCAGTCTTAGGCTCTCCGAGGTGAGAGTAACTTTCCCAATGTTCTATTGGGTGGCGACTCCATGATACCTCTGTGTTGCTCAACATAGACGCACTTGCGATTTATTGCAAGATGCCAACGGACCCGCAAATGCCCGATCGCCCTCAAGCGGGCGGTCATAGGGGCGGCGCTCGGGATCCGGCGCGCGTCACAGAAGGCTTAATTTCAAATTGATTGGCATTTACCGTTGCTCTTACCACTCCTTGTTGAGCACCACTCAAAGCAGGTGTGGCAAAGTCCATCAATCTTGGTGGATTTTCTTCAGCCATGATAATTGATCTCCTATTTTTGTTCTTCTTTTTATTGGATTTCCGGTTACTCAATAAAAACCTCTCAATTTCAGGATTTAAAGGCTCAAGCTCTTCTAAAGAACTCCTTGTACTAGGCATGAACTTCTAAAATCCTGTAAAAACAAAACACAAAATTAATTTAAACAAATAAACAAATTAAAAGAAAAGAAAATATTGTAATCCAAAATCATAAATCAATTTTTATAATGGCAAACAACCATTCCCCGGCAACGGCGCTAAAAACTTGTTGAGCATTTTCTATAGATGCTAATTATACCGCAAGTATACGGTGTACCGCAATAGTACTTAAGATATCGATCCCACGAGAAACGTGTTTACACACTATTACTAATTGATTTTAATCTTGTTTACAATTATAAAATGATGGAAAAGTGATTCTAAATTAATCTAATATGTTAACTTACTAAGTCTAGTTTATGTGAATCCAAGAAGATAGAAAAGATTAATGATGCTAGATAAAAAGATGGAACTTGAATTAATTGTTCTTAATGATTTTAGCATTCTTGTCTTGTAAGTCAAGTTGAATAAATTTCCTACTTACTTTCTCAATATAAATAGGACTGCCTAAAACATACACATATAAGTCTAATTCCAAATTTTCATTTAAGAACTAGATTATTATACATGCAAATCTTAAGAATAAAACACAACCTATAACAACCATCTTAATATTATGATTTCTCAAACAATATCTTGATGATGAATTCCCAATTAGATGTAAGAATGAATTTGATTTCTCAATAAAACTCAAACTTATAATGATAATAAATAATGTACTAATGAGAAATTCTACAATTAAGAACTCTTGAATAAATATGAACAATAAAATAATTTAATATTAAACATTTAAGTTCAGAATTACAACATAAAAATTACAAAGAAGAATTAAGAGATAAGAATTAAAGAAGGAGATTTCTCAACCCTTTTCAAGTCACAAATTGTAGTCCTCTTCCTTGTATAATATCTTCTCTTCAACACATAAACTCTACTTAAGAAAAACTAAAAGAAAACTATTTTTAACTACACAAAAAATATTCAAATGTTCAATTCTAAGTCATCATATGTAAATTACAGTTAAGAACAGTATTTAAAATATCAGCTCATGCCCCTTCAGATGCCCTTCTACAAAGGTTATAATTGTTGGTGGAAAAGTGCAACTTTTCAAGTTCAAATTTGAACTTTAGTGTCTAACGGATCCTTCTGTCGCGATCGCGACAGCTGTCGCGCTCGCGACAGCTGTCGCGCTCGCGACAGAACACGCCTTCTCTTTCGCTCGCCTTTCCTCACGTGTGCCTTCTCCGCGCCTTGTCGCGACCTCGCGACAACGTCTCTTGGTCGCAACAGCTTCTCTTTTCTTCTCTTTTCTCATTCTTCCCTTAGCGCGCTCTGTCGCGCTCGCGCCGCCCATCGCGATCGCGACAGAGACTTTTCTGCCTTAGCCCATTCCTTCTTCTTCTCTCCATTTGCTCCATATTTTCTCCATTGACTCCATTTTTTCTCCATTTGTCTCCTACATACAAAACTTAACAAAACACATAAAACTCACCTAATTCTAACAACTAAAAACACATAAAACATTATTTATAACCACAAAATATAGTTTAATTATGAGCTATTTAAGCTCATATCATGATCGATGCATTTAAATTAAATAGCGCATTCCAAGCATACGAAAGCGATAAAAGGAAAGCGATAAAGTAAATAAAGAAAGCGATAAATGAAAGCGGTAAACACATAATCACACAATTACAAGAGAAATAGGGGCAGAATACAACCCCAATAAAAGGAAATTAAAGATATAAATGGGACGGAATACAATCCCCAAAAATAAATAAAGTTGCCCCAAAATTAATTACAAGTGCCAAAAAAATGAACTTAAATTTAAAACACTCACACAAGATCAAAATAAAAGGACATACATAAATCGGGGCATTATTTTAGGAACATTGGTTCCTTCGCACTTGTTCGAAACTTAGGAACATTGGTTCCTTCGCATTTATTTAAAGGGGGTTCAAAGAGTCATTTTGGTTGTTTGGTGAAAACCGGGATGAGTGATCCCATTTTTGGAGAAAATCGACTCTTCATTTTAATTGTGATATTTTTATTGTTAGGCTAAAACAAGAGACATTGTTCCCAATTTTATTAGTAAAAAACCAACTTACTTAATTATAGAAATATTTTTGTGACTTTTTATCACACGCGTGCATGAATAAAATTTTTACAAGCAAACACATAGCACAACATAAAGAAAGAGTTGAGAAAGATCTCACCAAAACCGGTGTGACCCTCCACGCATCGCGACCCATCCGGGGAGTCGCGGGGATGCTCAAATAACCCCATTCAAGTTAAATCTCAGACAAAAAGTAACATCAAAAATATTAGTAATGGTTCTAAAAATTAAAACATTAATCAAGTGAAGATAAAACTAATATTGGGCACAATAATAAATAATAATAGAAATAATAGTAAAAATGATGACGATAAATGCAACACAACAAAGTGATAACAGTAAATGTGATAGCAACAATAAATAATGATAATGATAATAATAATAATAATAGCACAATAATAACAATAAAAACAATGATGATGATAATAATAATAATAATAATAATAATAATAATAATAATAATAATAATAATAATGATAATAATAATAATAATAATAATAATAATAATAATAATAATAATAATAATAAATGAACACAAAAATCAAATTAAAGCAAATAAATAATATATTAATAGTGATATTAACACATTAAAATGCAAAAAAGGTAAATAATAGACATGATAACAATAGCAAAAATAATATGAGCAACAATAAATAATATACAAAACAATAAATAAATGAGGACGAGTCCAAAAATATTTACCCTCATAATTTTTAGATTGGAGAAGCGGTGTCCCGATTTGTTTTCCTTGTCGAATTTTGTGGTGATGAATATTTGAAGAAAGTGTAGAAATTGATATTTCAAAATAAATGAAGAGAATATTTTGATATAAATATTTTTTTTGGTGGATGATTGAGCAAAGGAAATTAATTTTCCAAGCTCAAGTCACCCAAGAGATGGATTATATTTTTGAAGAAAAATAAATAAATGAAAACTTGAGGAAAAGAAAAGAAAACTTAGGAATATTTTGAAGAAATTTTTTAGGGAGAAGATGGAGTTGCTGGAGAGGAAAGAAAACTAGAGAGAAAACCCAAAAAATTTTCGTTGAAAAAAAGTTGCCGTCCTCCCTCAAAATGAAGGGAAAATTCACTTTAATTTTCAGCTTTGGCCAAAAATAGGAAGGGACAAAATAGCTTTAATTTTTAGTTAATAAAAAATATCATAAAATTGTGAAAAAAACAGAAAAAACAGACTGAAAAAGAAGAAAAAAGGGACAGGCGAAGACCAACTGGCCGCGCGGAGGGGGGCACCGCGCGCGGTGTGCCCCGCTGTGCGCACGGTGCCCCTGCTGCGCGCGCGGTCCCCCTTCCTGCGCGCGCGCAGGCGCCCCCGCGCTGCCGCAGGTGGCATTCGCGATCTTTTTTTTTTTTAATAAAAGCTCTAAGGACACAAAATTAATATTTTCTACCCTATTTTAATCTTTAATTTCTAAAATATATATTTTTAATTATTTTTCTAAAAAAAAGCACAATTTCGACAGGGAGACAATCGATTCTCACTTTTCTTGCCGAAAATCGGTCTTTCGTTTCATCATCGGGTAATCCTAATCTTGGACCGCCTCGAGACCCGGTGTCTACAGCCGTTCTTCTTCATGTTCTCTCTTGTTGTTCTTCTTCATATCTCATTCACTTCTCTAAATTAAGTCATAGCATTTCAGTTGATTTGGTCAAGTAATCTTGAGTGGTATTGCAATTGCTTATAATCAAGGTAAGTAATCTAGTTAATTGGTTCTTCATCTCCTTCTACTCCTTCTTATTTTTGAATAATGATTGAAATGGGTATTGATCATTTGTATCCAATTTTGGAATTGGATATTGTTTGTAGTTGTTGAACCAAGAAAAGATAAAGGTAAAGAGAAAGTGAGAGAACCAAGTGCAAAGTAAGCACAATAGGAGCAAAAGATAGTGAGGTTTGAGAAACACTGTAACACCCCCATACCCCCGGTAGGGAATATCGGGGCGCTACGCGGACACTTACGTATACATGTACATGCATTAGCGGAAGCGATAGCATAAACACATTCATCTAAGAATAATAAAATAATACTACACTAGGGCCCAACATGTGATTCGCATTAACTAAATATATACAAGTTACAAAACTGTTATCTTTATTATATTACATATTCATTTCTGTACATATTTACTGTAGTCATTTACATATACATTTACATATGATTTTACTCAAAAGTTTCTATATCTATCTTTAACTTATACAAAAAGTCATAACAAAAGTCCTAGTGGCCTTGACCTGCAGATGCACGCTCTCACTGTTCCGAACCTGTACCTACACGGAAACAAACATCCGTGCTAAGCGATAACGCTTAGTGGGGATGAAAACAATGCAGGGGACTTCTCTCAAAGTCTCAAGTAAAATATACATTTCACATGCAATGCTCAAGCAACTTATGCATATATTCGCACAATCATATAAATCATGAGTTCCAATTCATATAAACATGTACTTGTATACTAGTCATCATGTAACATTATTCTCATGTTCATTATACTCTAACAATAACAAGAAGCCTGAATTCCTTTCAAGGTGGATACGGGTAACTCTGGATACTGTTTACAGTATCTTACATATGGAGAATTAACTCAAACTCTATGGAATACACGAGGTATTCCGAACTATGGGCAAAATTAAGGCCAACTCTAGCAACTGTACTATAGCCCTTTATAAGCATGCTTATCTATCCACTATAACGGTAATCAGGCTCAGATACAACTCACATACCGTATACAGATATCAACTCATCTACTTAATTCATGTATACATGTTATCACTTCATCGCATCAACATATAAATTAAGACAGAAGAAAACATATCTCAACATAGAACAAGACAAGAAGGTTCACTGTCGCGATCACGGCAAGGAGTCGCGCTCGCGACAGAAGCCAGGTTTACTGTCGCGATGGCGACAAGATGTCGCGCTCGCGATAGAGGCTAGATTGCCAAAAGATAAACTCTAGGTATTATATCAAATGCATATACAATCTTTATTAGTTAAATTACAAATCTTAAACATGTTCAAATGTATTTCCCCGTTGATAACTACTTTATAGTAATTTACTAATCCTAAACATGCATAATAAGCTAAGGGGAAGGGTAAGGGGTTGACCCATGGCAACTAGGAGCTCAAAAGGGAGAAGAAAAAGCTTAAAATGAGTTGTTCTGTCGCGAGGTCGCGACATGTGTCGCGATCGCGACAGAGACTCGCCTTTGGTGCCTCACAAGACTGCTTTTTACCCTAAACCTGTATCGCCAAAACCACCCTCTAGACCACATTTTTAGGCAACGTGGTCTTCATAAGAATTGTTCACTAGGATGTTAGCTTTCCAATGGGGCAATGTTCAGGGCATTTGGACATCTAAAACTCCAAATATGATTCAAACAATCCATACTGTTCTAGGGAACCCGCCAGAACAGGGTCACCTACGTTCTAATTATTTTTCGGGATACTTAGAGTCAGAATTAGATCAAGTATCCTCTTAGACATTTTTAGATACGGACCTTAGGTTTCAGATGAGATTTTAATCAACTCAATTGAAGCTCTATAACTCTACTTATCACACATACAATACACAGAGGTCTGATGACAATCTGAACAGAATTCACCCACAAACACACTTTACACAAGAAAGTTATATGTAGACCATTTAACACACATATAACCCACAATATATCCATATACATACACCGTAAAACACTACAAGTAATCAATATGAACAAACAAAGATGGCACGCGATCCCAACCTCTAGGACGTTGAACCGCGCTCTCTACTCGGCTCCGACCTTCTCTTTGCCTTTATTGGGCCTCTTGTCCACAGCTTCCATACATAAACCATTCAAAATACCAAAGTTACTCTTCTCTCTTACTTTAAATCAAAAACAGAAATAAAATAAAAGAAGAAGATCAATACTAACTAAATAGCATTACTTACCTTCTTAGGAGACCTAATCAAGCTCTACTAACCCCTCTCAAAGGTAATCCAAATGAATCACTCAAAACATGTCAAGAAGGAAGAAGAAAGAAAGGGCAAAGCAAGTGAACGGTAGAAATTCAAGGAAAAGGAAAAGAAAAGAAGAATAATGGCCTAAACAAAGAAACCAACGGGAAAAGAAGAAGGAAGAGAGCAGATAGTCTAAGTTAATCCAAAATTAATTACACTAATAAATGCTACCTATTCCATTAATTACATAATTATCTTCTTTTCCCTTTTTAAATAATCCTAATCTCTTATTAGCTAATATAATGCTAATTAAGCTCTTTCCACATGTCACCTCCCTATAGTGCCATGTGTCGCTCTCCTACAAAATTACAAATTAAAAAGGCTAATTAATTACCCTATCACCGAAGAGCTCTGTCGCGCCCATGACGCTTGTCGCGCCCGCGACAGGACTCACACTCCCAACACTAATCTTTCTTGAACCAAAATTCTATAATTCTTCTAGGGCTATTTCGGGGTGTTACAAATCTCTCCCCCTTAAGAAATTTCGTCCTCGAAATTTCCCCCGCTACCGAACAACTAACTCAAACTATATACTGTATAAACCAATAGGAGGACTTACCAGAAGATCCAATCAAAGCCTCTACATCTTCAGCAGTCATGGCAAATACACGTGGCTGATCCTCAGGGAATGGCCTCTCGACTGTTTCCGATGGCAGTCTTTCAGTTCTACCTCGTCCTCTTCCACTTCTAACATTCCCAGAAGCATTGTCTTTCTCTTTATTTACTTGTGATGCCATATTCTCTCTTATTTTAGGACACTGAGCAAGGAAATGCTCTGTACTACCACATCTAAAGCAAGCTCCGGTGAGCTTCCTACACTCACCCCAATGATGCCTGTTACAGTGCACACATTCCGGTGCTGCACTTCCTCTACTCATAGGTGGTCTCACACTTCCAACTGAAGTTGGCACTTGTGTCGATGCTTGCTCATCCTTTCCTCTTTTTACTGTTCTTGCTCCTTTACTACCACTTTCATTTTCTCTTGGAAATCTTCTTTTCTGCTCTCTCTGTTGTTTTATCAACTCAGATTCCTCCATTTTCATTGCTGCCAACACCAATGGATAATAACCCACCGGCTGCAAAGCAACCATAGCAGACAAAGGTCCCCGAATACTCTCTCTTAATCCATCTTCAAATTGCCTACATCTGAAGTCATCAGTTAACATCCCTTCCGGTACATATTTACTCAAACGAGTAAACTCTTTTTCATATTCCGCCACCGTCATATTCCTTTGCTTGAAAGTCACAAATTCTTTCCATCTAGCATCTCTATATGCTTTGGTTACAAACTTGTCCTCAAATTCTTGGACAAAGAAATCCCAAGTTAACTCAACGGGTCTCTGAGGATTCTGCAACACTAACTTCCACCAGTCATATGCTGCACCTTGTAGCAATGACACAGCACAAGGTACTCTTTGATTCTGAGGACAACTGATTTCTTGCAAAATTCTTCCTGTTTTCTCTAACCAGAATTCTGCTATCTCGGATTGATCCAAAGATGTCCCATGAAACTCTTCAGCTCCTCTCTTTCTTATCAAGTCCGATGGCGTCTTAGGAGTCGTCAACCTATCCAGAATCTGTACTAATCCTTGCATCAGCTCCGGGTTGTCCTGAACAACTCTTGCTCTTTCCTCTCTATCTTGTGCTTGTACACGTGGATCCACTTGAATCGGATTCACACTGCCTGTAGTCTCTCCTACATGCTCACTCGGGTCGGACTCCATCTAGACCCTACAAAACCAGCATCTGCATTAGGCCACATTCTAGACAACTCAAACATATACCCTATACTCTATCACCTTATAGTCCGAAATCATTTAACCTAGAGCTCTGATACCACTAAATGTAACACCCCCATACCCCCGGTAGGGAATATCGGGGCGCTACGCGGACACTTACGTATACATGTACATGCATTAGCGGAAGCGATAGCATAAACACATTCATCTAAGAATAATAAAATAATACTACACTAGGGCCCAACATGTGATTCGCATTAACTAAATATATACAAGTTACAAAACTGTTATCTTTATTATATTACATATTCATTTCTGTACATATTTACTGTAGTCATTTACATATACATTTACATATGATTTTACTCAAAAGTTTCTATATCTATCTTTAACTTATACAAAAAGTCATAACAAAAGTCCTAGTGGCCTTGACCTGCAGATGCACGCTCTCACTGTTCCGAACCTGTACCTACACGGAAACAAACATCCGTGCTAAGCGATAACGCTTAGTGGGGATGAAAACAATGCAGGGGACTTCTCTCAAAGTCTCAAGTAAAATATACATTTCACATGCAATGCTCAAGCAACTTATGCATATATTCGCACAATCATATAAATCATGAGTTCCAATTCATATAAACATGTACTTGTATACTAGTCATCATGTAACATTATTCTCATGTTCATTATACTCTAACAATAACAAGAAGCCTGAATTCCTTTCATGGTGGATACGGGTAACTCTGGATACTATTTACAGTATCTTACATATGGAGAATTAACTCAAACTCTATGGAATACACGAGGTATTCCGAACTCTGGGCACAATTAAGGCCAACTCTAGCAGCTGCACTATAGCCCTTTATAAGCATGCATATCTATCCACTATAACGGTAATCAGGCTCAGACACAACTCACATACCGTATACAGATATCAACTCATTTACTTAATTCATGTATACATGTTATCACTTCATCGCATCAACATATAAATTAAGACAGAAGAAAACATATCTCAACATAGAACAAGACAAGAAGGTTCACTGTCGCGATCACGGCAAGGAGTCGCGCTCGCGACAGAAGCTAGGTTTACTGTCGCGATGGCGACAAGATGTCGCGCTCGCGATAGAGGCTAGATTGCCAAAAGATAAACTCTAGGTATTATATCAAATGCATATACAATCTTTATTAGTTAAATTACAAATCTTAAACATGTTTAAATGTATTTCCCCGTTGATAACTACTTTATAGTAATTTACTAATCCTAAACATGCATAATAAGCTAAGGGGAAGGGTAAGGGGTTGACCCATGGCAACTAGGAGCTCAAAAGGGAGAAGAAAAAGCTTAAAATGAGTTGTTCTGTCGCGAGGTCGCGACATGTGTCGCGATCGCGACAGAGACTCGCCTTTGGTGCCTCACAAGACTGCTTTTTACCCTAAACCTGTATCGCCAAATCCACCCTCTAGACCACATTTTTAGGCAACGTGGTCTTCATAAGAATTGTTCACTAGGATGTTATCTTTTCAATGGGGCAATTTTCAGGGCATTTGGACATCTAAAACTCCAAATATGATTCAAACAATCCATACTGTTCTAGGGAACTCGCCAGAACAGGGTCACCTACGTTCTAATTATTTTTCGGGATACTTGGAGTCAGAATTAGATCAAGTATCCTCTTAGACATTTTTAGATACGGACCTTAGGTTTCATATGAGATTTTAATAAACTCAATTGAAGCTCTATAACTCTACTTATCACACATACAATACACAGAGGTCTGATGACAATCTGAACATAATTCACCCACAAACACACTTTACACAAGAAAGTTATATGTAGACCATTTAACACACATATAACCCACAATATATCCATATACATACACCTTAAAACACTACAAGTAATCAATATGAACAAACAAAGATGGCACGCGATCCCAACCTCTAGGACGTTGAACCGCGCTCTCTACTCGGCTCCGACCTTCTCTTTGCCTTTATTGGGCCTCTTGTCCACAGCTTCCATACATAAACCATTCAAAATACCAAAGTTACTCTTCTCTCTTACTTTAAATCAAAAACAGAAATAAAATAAAAGAAGAAGATCAATACTAACTAAATGGCATTACTTACCTTCTTAAGAGACCTAATCAAGCTCTACTAACCCCTCTCAAAGGTAATCCAAATGAATCACTCAAAACATGTCAAGAAGGAAGAAGAAAGAAAGGGCAAAGCAAGTGAACGGTAGAAATTCAAGGAAAAGGAAAAGAAAAGAAGAATAATGGCCTAAACAAAGAAACCAACGGGAAAAGAAGAAGGAAGAGAGCAGATAGTCTAAGTTAATCCAAAATTAATTACACTAATAAATGCTACCTATTCCATTAATTACATAATTATCTTCTTTTCCCTTTTTAAATAATCCTAATCTCTTATTAGCTAATATAATGCTAATTAAGCTCTTTCCACATGTCACCTCCCTACAGTGCCATGTGTCGCTCTCCTACAAAATTACAAATTAAAAAGGCTAATTAATTACCCTATCACCGAAGAGCTCTGTCGCGCCCATGACGCTTGTCGCGCTCGCGACAGGACTCACACTCCCAACACTAATCTTTCTTGAACCAAAATTCTATAATTCTTCTAGGGCTATTTCGGGGTGTTATAAACACCACTTTGTGTATTATTTTGTTGTAGCATGAACTCTGAGATGCATGATGGAATTATGTGTTTAAATGAATAGAAAATGTGTAGTTAGGTGTTGTTATGATTTGAATTGAAATGATGAGTTGATGAGGTAGTTAATGGCCATAAGATATGGATTTAAGCATGTTGCTCTATTTTAAGGTGACTATTATATGGTCATGTAATTTGTGTAATTTGTTACTTAATGTGAAATTGAACATGCCGGGTTGTGTGTATGCATGTTGGGGTAGTTCTGTATGGGCTTGGAGTTTGAGAATTTACCAATTGAGTTGAATTCAAGCTTGACTAGCTTGAAATGGTAAAATTGGATTTGGAGGGTAACTGTCCTAATGGGTTTGTATGAGTTATAACTTCAGTTGTGTAACTCTAAAATAAATGAGACTAAAAGGATTAGGATCTTAAGAGTTGTGTCTAAAAATGGGTTAGAAATAGTCATTTTGGTTTGAGGATCTTACAGTCTTCAAAATGTGTATATAAGTTAGCTAAAGCTGGTAGGAGGGCTTTTGGAGCATGTATTGTTCCATTGGCCATAACTCCTCATACATAAGATTAAAAATAATGAGAATTTTCCTATTGTAAGCTTAACTTGTAGATAAACAATTGGTTAGAAGGCCATGATGGCAGAAAACAACGTTAGGATGGGTTTTGGAAGTCATATATGTGGTTGAATTCAAGCTTGACTACCTTTAAATGGTAAAATTGGATTTAGAGGGTAACTGTCCTAGTGGGTTTGTATGAGTTATAACTTGAGTTGTATAACTCTTGAGTAAATGAGACTAAAGGGATTAGGATCTTAAGAGTTGTGTCTAAAAATGGGTTAGAACTAGTCATATTAGTTTGAGGATCCTATAGTCTTCAAAAGGTGTATATAAGCTAGTTAAAACTGGCTGGAGGGCTTTTTCAACATGTATTGTTCCATTGGCCATAACTCCTTCTACATAAAATAAAAAATAATAAGAATTGCCCTATTGTAAGGTCATGATGGCAGAAAACAATGTTAGGATGGGTGGTTTCGGAAGTCATATATGTGGTTGTAGTTAAGTGCATGAGTAAGGGGTGTGAAGAGTGGAGCTTCGAACATAAAGTTTTGGCTCTGCCGCGAGCACAACAGGGGTGTGGATGCGACAGGGTGCTCTAATAGGAAATAAAGTGTTGAGCTGTGTTTTATCACGGGCGCGGGTGTTGCCGCGAGCACGACAAAAGGGAATCCTTGAGTCTGTCGCGAGTGCAAGACTCCTATATGTTGTGAAGACTTCGTGTTTGATCTAATTTGGTTGAACCAATATGTTTAATTAATGAGTAAATATTCATATGAAAGCTAATAATGTGTTATACCATGTGAACATACATATGCATTGTTGTAATATTGCCTATTGAGATTTTAAGATGTCATACTCTATGATAACAAGAATAATAATCGGATTAATAATTTAGCTTACAAGTCGAGTAGTGAATTGATAGGCATACCTATAGTGTCTAAGTGTTGCAGCCGAAGCGTTTGATTCCTCTGGAATCTGAATGCATATTGAATCCTTCTTGGATTCTCAAAGTGTATATATATATTATAACTTATTGATTAGCTCTGTACCTATGGGTACTGATGCAAAAGTGTGTATCTTTGGATACAAAAGTGATTGTTGTACTCTCGAGTAATGATGCGATATCCGTTATCCTTGTCTATGAATTGCAAGCAAGGCAAATAATTAAATGGTTATATAATGATGAGCAATGTGATTACTATGTGTTATAAAAATGTGAATGTGAATGAGATATGTTATACTATTGACCGATGATGTGTTAATGTTGAGTATGACCTTCTAAGCATGCTATATGAACATTGAGATGTGTTTAATATTATGAATAAGAGGCATGTTTAAAGTGAAGAATGAATATAGAGCATGTACTTGATATTATTCAATAAATGTTTTGATATTATATATATGTGTACATTGTTTGCTGTTTCCCCACTAAGCATTGTCGCTTAGCATGGGTTTTCAATCCGTGTAGGTTCAAAAGTAAAGTGAATTTGAAGGACGGTCCCGCATCTCGTTTGGTCAACACACTAGGATCCGTTTCTTAGTGTAGGTTTTGTTATTTTGTACTATGTATATGTAATTAATGGTTTTTGGCATGTAAAGAATTATAATGTAACTTTAGAACGTGTGATGTAATATAATATGAAAATATATGTATAAGTATGCATAGTGAAATGTCTTCTGCTGCATGTGAATGAAATTTATTAGTTCTGAATTTTGTATATTGAGAAATTGTATGTGATATGCATGTGATGTGAGTCGTGACGTCCGTTTTCGACTGCCACAGCGAAGCTATACAAGCAGGCGGGAATGGGAGTTACAGGTTGTGGTATCAGAGCTTAAGTTTAGTCGGTTCTAGACATAGTGTAGACTAGGATGCATATAGTTGTGTCGACCTAATGTGGTCGTCCTTGTGTATGTATCATATCGATGGATCCTGCTCATAATGCTAGAGAAGAGACTGTAGAGAGCATCAATCCCCGAGAACCGGATGTGTCTGTGTCTGTGTTTGGTCAATCAGCATCTGTAGGTGTGGGATAAGATGTTCCGATGGTTCCTCTGGAATCTTTACTCAAGATGTTGCAAGACATGATGAGGGTGCTTGATTGTATGACAGCAACTAAAGCTCCATTGGAATCGTTGAGAAAGCATAGGGTAGAAGAGTTATATGGAACTAGTTTGGATGAATCAATTAAGGCTGAGTATTAGATTGAAAAGGTTCAGAGGGTACTGGATGAGATAAGATGCCCTCCTGAATAGAAGGTGGAATGTGTGGTATCTTTGCTACAAGGATCTAGCTACGATTGATGGAAATTGGTTTTAAGGCATCCGATGCTTTCGAACCCTATTACTTGGGAATTCTTCATACAAGAGTTCCGAAATAAGTACATAACTAAGGCATATCGGGAAGCTAATTGGAATCAATTTCTAAATTTAAGGCAAAAAGCTATGTCAGTAGTAGAGTAAGAGAAAGAATTATGTAGGCTCAACAAGTATGCACCTGAAGGAGTGCTTGCAGAGGAGTTTAGATGTCAACAGTTTGAAAAAGGGCTGAATGAGACAATTAAGACACTACTGATTTCTATAACAACCTCTCAGACTGTGAGTTACTACTAGATAGAATAAGCAGCCGTGCGGGTGGAAAGATCACAGGAAATTCAGAGAGAGAGAATGTAGAGAAAGAGTTCGAATAGAGGTGGGGTATATTCAGGTAAGAGATCGAGAGATCCTTCAGTGGCACCTCCAGCTGAGTCACCCAGCAATCCAGCTACTAGAGGTAGAAGGTAAGGATCTTCCTATGCATCTGGTACTGGTAGGGATGCATCTGGTAATAGAAGTGAAGTGCCTGAATGTCCTCATTGCTGTAAGCGACATAGAGGCGATTGCTGGAAGTTGACTGGGGCATGTTTTAAATTTGGAAGTATGAAGAATTATCTGACTAACTGTCCTAAGGCTTATGAGGCGACAGGAAATCAGCAGGAAGCCAATAGAGGTGGATCAAATTTGCCTCCATTGAACCGTGGAAGAGGTAGAGGACGTGGCGGAGGTGGCTAGTCCAGATGTGGAACAGTGTCAGAATCTTTTGATAGACCTCCATCAGCACTAGCATGGGCTTATACAATGAAGGCTCGTGAGAAGCAGGATGCGCCAGAGGTCATAGCTGGTACATTTCTACTCTTTGATATAGAAATGTTTGCATTAATTGACCCTAGGTCTACGCATTCTTATGTGTGTTCTAAGAAATTATGTGATAAGATGTCCGCTGTTGATAATTTAGATTATGATATATGTGTAATTAGCCCATTGGGGAATAGTGTGAATGTGAACAAAGTGTATAGAGATTGTCCTTTAATGGTTCAAGGTCAAGTTTTTCACCTGATTGTGAGTGTTTTATGTTCACAGGTGAAAAGGTGGGAAGTGATATTTCCTTGTCAAATTCTTTTTTAAAAAAAAAAAAATTCTAGGGTTGTTGTCGTGGTAGGCTGCTCCTCGCAGGCGCTCACAGGTTATGCGCTACAGGGCTGCCCCTTGCTCACGCGCAGCGCTTACAGAAGTTGCGAGGGCGCCCCTCGTCTCGTCTTCTTCCTTGCATTTCTGGCTTTTTGCTCTTGGAAAATTTTGGAATTTAATTTATAATTTAATTCCAACGTTTTTTGGGACTTTTGGGAGTCAAATCCATTTTTTTCCATTTCAAAATTAGAGATTTGAATTTATTTGAACTTAATTGCTTCCTCAAATCTTTATTTTTTAGGAAGAGGTGCAAATTCTTTAAAGAGAGAAAATAAAAAAGGGGAAGAACTTCAGATTTGATTTTTTCAGAATTTTGGAGAGAGATAAAAACAATTTTTCTTCTTGATTTTTCTACTGGAAATCTTTTGTTTATGATCAAAGAACAATACTTTAGATAGAGAAATCAATTCTCTTTTCTTAAGGTTGTAAAATTTTCTTATTTTATTCAAATAATTTCTTGAGTTTTTGGAGAGAGAAACTTGTGTTCTTGTTCTTATTTTTAATCTAATTCTTGTGGATTTTGACAGGGAAAATAATTCACGATTTAATTTCTTCAGATCGATAATTCTGAGGGTAAATTTTTGGGCACAATTGCATTCTTTTATCATTTTTTCTTTATTTTCAATCATTGTTGCATGTTCTTAAAGTTTGAAATTTTATGTGATCAATCAATTGATTTGCTATTTTTTTGCTCATGATTTGAGTTGTTTTAAAGGTTTTTTGGCATTAATATGCCATGAAATCATGTAAAACCACTTAAATTATATAAGATAGCGTTTGTTTTCAGTGGATAGTGTTTGTTTTTGGTGGACATTTGACAAAATTTGAAAAAAATCATCACTCTGTGTTTGCTCATCTCCTTGCCCACGAGGGGCGATGTAGACACCGGGTCCCGAGACTGCTCAGATCAGGATTACCCAATGATAAAATTAAGTGTATTTGTTTATAGGCAAAATTGAAAGTTGGAAATGATGGTTTCCTTGTCAAAATTAATTTATTAAAAGTAAATAAAATGTGTTTTAAAAATATTTTAAAAAATTATTTTAAGATAAAAAAAAAAGTTAATTTTGAAATTATAGTGTTTTAGCAAAATTAAAAAAAAAATCAGCCGAAATTCGGCATCGGCAACACCTAGCGCGTAGTGCTCGCTCGTGCACTAGCGCAGCGCGCGAGCGATGCGTTGGCGTCGCCCTCGTTTGCACGCAGCGACGCCCGTCGCTCGCCCCTGCCGCGATCCCGACTCCCCCTACAACCCCCTATGGGCGTTTTTGACCCAAATTTATGTTTTTTCTTTGATTTCTTTTGTAGAATTTAATTTTTAAACCCTTTTATCTTCTAATCTTTCAAATTTCTCAGTTTGTTGGTGTTAATTGGAAATAAATTATTTTAAATTTTTTCAACAAAATTATGATTTTTGAGAGGTATAAATTATTTTTTAGAGAGAGAAATAGGGGGGATTTTTTTTTAAGAAAAATATTTTCTTCTTCTTCTTCTTCTTTTTCAAGAAAAATTCTCCAAATATTCCAATTGATTTTTCGAAGTTAATTATTAAGGCAAAAAGAACAATTTTTGTTCTTGAAAATTTTCTTCTTTTTATTTAACAATTTTCTCCTTGAGACAAAAAAAAGGCTAATTTTTTGTTCTTGAGATAAAATTTCTCTTCAATATTTTATTTTTCTAATCTTACTCTTATAAATTAAGACAATAAAATTGATCTTCTACCTTCATTTATCAAATCAAATTTTGAGGGTAAGCATTTTAGGCTCAATTTTTAATTTAAATTTTGTTTACAATTAATTAGTCATCATGTAGATTTTTAAATCTTTTGTTGTTTTTTTAAATTGTTTATGTGATTTAGTTATGGGCTTTAATATTTTTAGCATATTTTATTTTATTCTTGCTTATTTATTTGATTGTTCATCTTTTATTATTATTATTATTATTATTATTATTATTATTATTATTATTATTATTATTATTATTATTATTATTATTATTATTACTTTTGTTCATATATTATTATTATTATTATTATTATTATTATTTAACATACTTTAACATGTTTTGTTTATTTCTTTTTATCTTTGCTTGCTTGAGTGTTCATCTTCTTTGTTGTTATTGTGTTTTATCATCATCATCATCATCATCATCATCATCATCATCATCATCATTATTATTATTACCCTTGTTGTTACTCTTGTTATTATTATCTATTATTACTACTATCATTATTATTATTATTATTATTATTATTATTATTATTATTATTATTATTATTATCGTTTAATGTTATTATTATGTTAATATGTTAAGTTACTTATTTTTATTATGTCATTTAATTGATTTGTCATACATGATGCATTTTATTTTATTCATTTTAATTCATTTTCATATGTTACATGTTTAAATTTATTTTTTATTACTAACATCATTCTTAATTGTGTTTTTTTTTCAATACTTATTTTTTATGTGTGAACCTTTTCAATACCAAATGGGAGTCCATGGAGATTTGAAGACGCCATCTTGGTGGGATTTTTCTTTTTTATTATTTTTTATCATTTTTTTATTTATTCATTATTTTATTATGTAATTTGCAATAAGTTTATTTATTTTTTTTATGCACGTTAATTAAAAAATCACAAAAAGTTTTTATTAATAAATTGGGGTTTTCTAATAAAATGGGACCAATGTCTTAATTTCAACTATTAAAAACTCACATTTAAAAAAAAGAGTTAACATTCTCAAGATGAGATCACTCATCCCGATTTTATCGATAAAATACTAAAAAATAACTCTTCGGCTTTCTAAGGGAAAATGAAGGAACCAATGTTCCTATCCTAAATAATGTCCTAATTTATGAATGTTTATTCATTTGATTTATTTATTTATTTATTTTTTCTTGATTTTATTTTGGGGGATTGTACTTTTGTCCCAGATTTTAATACCTTTTTATTTGGGGGATTGTATTTTGTCCCAATTTTATCTTTCCTTTTTTTATGGCTTGCTTTATTTTATCACTTTCTTTACTGCTTTCTCTTGTGATTGATTTGCGCTTTTTTTTATGCATTACCGTGTGAGAAGAGAGATAGAAATTTAAAATTAAAGACCGAGTTAGAATTAACCAAGGCATTAATAAGAGTAAAGTTTTGAATCTTTCTCTGGTTTAGACCTCCAAGGTTAGATGAACTTTTCCAATTTCTCGTAAATTGGGTGGCGACTCCAAAATACCTCAAAGGTGCCTAATAGCTTCATGGGATTAGATGATCTTTCCAGTGTTGTATTGGAAGGAGGTGTCCAAATTATCTCATGATTGCTTAAGATCAAAAGACGCAAACCCTCTATGGCCCTAAAAGCGGGTCTCCAGGAAGTGGTCATGTCCGGCGCGCGTCACAGTAGCGACTCCACTGGGGACATATGCATTTACGCCCTTAAGATCCATCTCGAGATTAGATAGGGCCTTGTATTTTTGAGATTAATGCCAAATGATGATCATGCGTGATGAAATTGAACTGGAACATATGCATTTACACAATAATATTTTAATGTAAGCAAAGCAATTTATCTCACATACTCAAAATGGTTTGAGTTCTAGCATAAAAAGTAGCGCATTATTTTTTATTCGCATGTGTTCAATTTACTATCTATGGCCTCCATTGTTATTGTCATCCTGATACTTTAGCAAACTCGCCCTGATATCGGCTTTGAGCTACTAGCGAGCACATTTGTAAGGAATGCCGAAATCCACATAGCCACTAGTCAGACAGCGAAAGGACTTTAGTTTTGTAAAATAATAATAAAAAAAGGCCGTTAGAGATGAAAATCGTGACTAGCTCTCTAAATAAAAGTTAGATGTAGGGTGAAAACCTGGAAACAGGCAGTCTGCCCTATAAAATTCCAGGCAAATATTAGGCAAAGGGTTATGTGAAAATCCCCAAGGGACGCATTTCCCTTAAAGAAAAGCTAGTGTGAAAATCCATAAGAGGCGCACTACCTTTAAAATAATGACTTCCGATGCCCAGAGCAATAAGGCGACATTACTTCGGTTGATTTCCCTTCAAGCAGATAGTGCATGATGCAGGGACATGAGTTAGAATCTTGGGCATGGGCATGTGATCGTTGACCGTGGGGGGGGGGGGGGGGGGGGCAAAAGATGCACATCTAACGGGTCTCTCAGAAAGGGTTTTGGGTCAAAGTCCCTAAAGCCAAGATGACACTCTCCTAGACCTTTGGGGGCATGGTCGAGCAACCAAGCCATATCCTCAAAGGACCCTCGACCACCCAGGATAGGGTCTATCCATTTTTGCGAGCATCTACATCTCATGTCATACAATTCCTTTGCAAGCATCGGCATTTTGCTTTTTACAGATACACACACAATTTCTTGTATATATTTGTGTGCACATAATTTTACAGGAAATGTCTAAGCGAAAACCATTGCCATTTGAGAATTGCACCAAGCACTTTGTAAGTCTGGAACAGACTCGGTGCAGTTCAAAAGAACAACCCCGCGTTTTGTAAGTCTGGAACAGACTCGGCGCATCGCCATTTGAGGGTGGCACCCAAGCACTTTGTAAGTTTGGAGCAGATTCGGAGCAGCTCAAGAGAGCATAACCCCGCGTTTTGTAAGTCCAAAGCGGACTCGGCGCATCGCCATTGAGGATGGCACCCCGCACTTTGTAAGTCTGGAGCAGACTTGGTGCAGTTCAGAAGAACAACCCCGCATTTTGTAATTCTGGAGCAGACTCGTCGCATCGCCATTTGAGGATGGCACCCAAGCACTTTGTAAGTCTGGAGCAGACTCGGTGCAGCTCAAGAGAGCACGACCCCGCATTTTATAAGTACGAAGAGGACTCGGCGCATAGCCATTGGAGGATGGCACCCCGTACTTTGTAAGTCTGGAGCAGACTCGGTGCAGCTCAAAAGAGCACTTCCTGCATTTTGTAAGTCCGGAGCAGACTCGACACATCACCATCTAAGGATGGCACCCGCACTTCGTAGTCTCACGAGCGAATCGGTATGATCCGGAAGGATAACATTCGCAATTCAAATCACAGCACTGTTCTATAGGGAGTAGCTGGAAGAAGGCCGCCTCTATTACGCGCTTCTTTCCCTTTTCTGAATTTTAACTCACCTAGGCACCCATGCACTAGCCTCCCCAAAATTGGGGGCAACTATAGACATTGGGTCCTGAGGCAGTTCAAATTAGGATTACCAAATGATGAAATTAAGTGTGCCTATTTATAGGCAAAAATGAAAGTTGAAAGTGATGGTTTCCTTGTGAAAATTAATTTATTAAAAGTAAATAAAATGTGTTTTAAAAATATTTTAAAATAAAAAAAGTGAGTTTAGAAATTATAGTATTTTAACAAAAATAAAAAAAAAAATCGGCCGAAATTCGGTGTCGGTGTGTGTCAGAAGCGCGCATGCCCGCGCATTGGGTGACATGCGGCCTGCGTGAGCGATGCGCTGGGCATCGCTTGCCTCTGCGGGCGCGCTGCACACAACGGCGCTGGTCGCGCGCACCGACGGGGGTCGCTAGCCCCTGCCGCGCCCCCTGCAGCCCCCTATTGGCGTTTTTGAGCCAAATTTATGTTTTTTCTTTTATTTTTTTTTGTAGAATTTAATTTTTAAACCCTTTTATCTTCTAACCTTTCAATCTTTTTCATTTTTTTGGTGTTAATTGGAATTAAATTGTTTTTAATTTTTTCAACAAAAATCTAATTTTTGGTAGGTATAAATTATTTTTTAGAAAGAGAATTAGGGGGGATTTTTTCTTAAGAAAAATATTTTCTTCTTCTTCTTTAAGAAAAATTCTCCAAATATTCCAATTGATTTTTTCAAGTTAATTCTTAAGGCAAAAAGAACAATTTTTGTTCTTGAAATTTTTTTTTTATTTAACAATTTTTTCCTTCAGACAAAAAAGGCTAATTTTTTGTTTTTGAGATAAAATTTATCTTCAATATTTTATTTTTCTAATCTTATTCTTATAAATTAAGATAAGGAAATTGATCATTTACCTTATCAAATCAAATTTTGAGGGTAAGCATTCTAGGCTTAATTTTTAATTTAATTTTTATTTACAATTAATTAGTCATCATGTAAATTTTTAAATCTTTTGTTATTTTTTTAAATTGTTTATGTGATTTAGTTATGTGATTTAATCTTTTTAGCATATTTTATTTTATTCTTGCATATTTATTTGATTGTTCATCTTTTATTATTATTATTATTATTATTATTATTATTATTATTATTATTATTATTATTATTATTATTATTATTATTATTATTATTATTACTTTTGTTCATATATTATTATTATTATTATTATTATTATTATTATTATTATTATTATTTAACATGCTTTAACATGTTTTGTTTATTTCTTTTTATCTTTGCTTGCTTGAGTGTTCATCTTTTTTGTTGTTATTGTGTTTTATTATTATTATTGTTATTATTATTATTATTATCTATTACTACTACTATCATCATCATTATTGTTATTATTATTATTATTATTATTATTATTATTATTATTATTGTTATTATTGTTATTATTATTATTATTATTATTATTATTATTTATGTTTCCATGCATGTTGAATTGTTAATATGCTAAGTTACTTATTTTTATTATGTCATTTAATTGATTTGTCATACATGATGCATTTTATTTTATTCATTTTAATTCATTTTCATATGTTACATGTTTAAATTCATTTTTTTTATTACTAACATTACTTTTATTTGTGTTTTTTTTTGTTTCAATACTTATGTTTTATGTGTGAATCTTTCCAATACCAAATGGGAATCCATGGAGATTTGAAGACACCGTCTTGGTGGGATTTGTCTTGTTTATTATTTTTTATTATTTTTGTATTTATTCATTATTTTATTATGTAATTTGAAACTAGTTCATTTATTTTTTTATGCACGTTAATTAAAAAATCACAAAAAGTGTGTATTAATAAATTGGGGTTTTCTAATAAAATGGGACTAATGTCCTAATTTCAACTATTAAAAACTCACCTTTAAAAAGAAGAGTTAACATTCTCAAAATGGGATCACTCATCCTGATTTTATCGATAAAATACTAAAAATAATTTTTCGGCTTTCTAAGGGAAAATGAAGGAACCAATGTTCCTATCCTAAATAATGTCCCGATTTATGAATGTTTATTCATTTGATTTATTTATTTATTTATTTTTTGCTTGATTTTATTTTGGGGGATTGTACTTTTGTCCCAGATTTTAATACCTTTTTATTTGGGAGATTGTATTTTGTCCCAATTTTATCTTTCCTTTATTTTTATGGCTTGCTTTATTTTACCGCTTTCTTTATTGCTTTCTCTCGTGATTGATTTGCGCTTTTTTTTTATGCATGACCGTGTGAGAAGAGATATAGAAATTTAAAATTAAAAACCCAGTTAGAATTAATCAAGGCATTATAAAAGTAAAGTTCTGAATCTTTCTCTGGTTTAGACCTTCGAGCTTAGATGAACTTTTCCAATTTCATTAAATTGGGTGGCGACTCCAAAATACCTCAAAGGTGTCTAAAGATTTCATGGGATTAGATGATGTTTCCAGTGTTCTATTGGAAGGAGGTGTCCAAAATATCTCATGATTGCCTAAGATCAAAAGACGCAAACCCTCTCGGGCCCTAAAAGCGGGTCTCCGGGAAGTGCTCGGATCCGGGGCGCATCGCAGGCGAGAAGGAGGTGGCCGCCCCACATGGCCAGGCGGCCCCTCAACACCCTATTTTATCTTTTAGTCTATTTTGCTCCGTTTTGTCCCGTTTTCGATCCATTTTTTCGTCGTATGTGTTCTTTTGCATGATTTTAATATCTTTTGTCGATATAATATTTATTTATTTATTTATTTTATGTGATAATATTTATTTTTATATATGATTTAGTTAAATTTTTGATTTATTTACTAACATCATTTTTTATTTTGTTTTTATTGCCTACAAACCTTTTTTTACTTGCGTGAGCATTTTCACTAGCAAATGGGAGATCCGTGGAGATTCAAAGCATCTTTTGGTTTGATTTGTCATTTTTTATTATTTTGTTATTTTTTATTATTTTGTCTTTTTATTTATTATTTTAGTTTGATTTGTAAAAAAATTATTTATTTCATGCACAATAGAAAGAAAATCACACAAAAATAATTTTATTAATAAATTAGGTTTTTCTAATAAAATGGGACCAATGTCCTAATTTTAACCAATAAAAATTCACTTTTAAAAGAAGAGTTAATTTTTTCAAAACGAAATCACTCATCCCTTTTTTCTCAATATTTAACAAAAAATAACTTTTCAGTTTTTTAAGTGAACATGAAGGAACTAATGTTCCTATTCTAAATAAATGTCTCGATTTATGAATGTTATTTAGTTAGTTGATTTTGTTTATTTAATTTCCTATTTTGGGGGATTGTATTTTTTGTCCCAATTTATTTATTTTTGTTTGTTCTAATTTGGGGGATTGTATTTTTGTCCCAATTTCATTTTGTAATTTATTTTGTATTTTATTTATTTTATCACTTTCTTTACTGCTTTCCTCGTTTCTTGAATTTGCCCTTTATTTTAAATGGATCATCGTGTGAGATGGGAGATGAAAATTTAATAATTAAAAAACTCATTTATAATTAACCAACACATTAATAAGAGTAAAGTTTCGAACTACTCTCTGGTTTAGACCTCGAGATTAGATGAACTTTTCCAATTTCTTAAAAATTGAGTGGCGACTCCAAAATACCTCAAAGGTGCCTAAAGGTTTCATGTGATTAGATAAACTTCCCCAATATTCTATTAGGTAGGGATTCCAAAATATCTCATATTGCCCAAAATCTTAAGACGCGAACTCTCTTGGACCCTAAAAGCGGGCTTTCTAGACAAAGCGGGTTTGGCGCGCGTCACACTACCAAATATGGACTCAACTATTCTAATCAACAAATCTACCAAATCTGGAATTAATTCATCGATTAGCATCAGTTCGAGTTACTAAATCCTAAATTTGAGATAACTTACCAAATTTGGAATCAGTTATCTCAAACCCATCTATTACTCACTATTATGAACCTAATAAAATCAATAGACATAAACCCAACCTACCATTTCTGACTCAGTTACATAAATAAATGCAGATATTAAAAGAACAAAGCATTTACATATACAACAATTTTCGGATTTAGCTCCAATCATCATCATAAATGCATATATAATAAGAGAAATAAAAGAAATCATGCAAATATTCATTAAACCCAAATATCTAAATACAAAATATGATTCAATAATTCCTAATCACAAAGAAGTACTCTAACATCAAGAATATAATCATAAAATAAAGACAGTTAGAGTTTAGATACACCCTTGATAAGAGAAAAAATAGATCTTGAAACTCCTTCTTCTACAACCTTAAAAACTCATTGAATCCCAAAATAGAAATCTAAATTAATTTAATCTAAATTATTTGCAAACAAAACTGAAATGAAAATAAAATCGAGCCTAAAACAGTATTTAAGATGAGAAAAAATTAAACTTAAAAGAAAAATAAAGGTGTAACGCCCATTTTCGACCGCATGCATAGCTTCCCTCCGGCAGCCGAAGAGGGACGTCACGCACATCACATAGCACATACACATACAATTGAGTTAAGCCCAAATCCTGAATTAATAAATTTCTTTCAAACACAGCGGAATACATTTCCAAAACTCGTACTGTCCGTGACACCCCCTATCCACCTGTAGAGATTCACTACAGTGACTATGGCGTGTTACAACACAAACACATGCGCATAAAATAATATTCCATGCAAAGTTCGGGTTAAATAAATTTCTTTCCTCAATAATACTAGATTACAAACCGAGAATCCATGCATTGCATTACAAAACAAATAGTCTTTCTTTATTATTTACTTTACAAAATACAACTTTCTTAATACAAAACTTATTCTCCTTACACAATACCAACTATAGTTACACATCCTATAATATTACAAATTATTCCACAATTACAATGGTTCCTAATGTGTTGGCAATGCAGGACTGTCTTCCCAAAACACCATCTTCAGATACCTACATGGATTAAACATCCATGCTAAATGATAACGCTTAGTGGGGAACATAATACAATATAGAATAGCATAATGTTTAAGTACACTCATAAAGCATGTTATAAACACAATAAGGTTCATGATCTCTATCATACTTCATTCTTACTATTTATAAGCCCACACGTTGGACAATCTCATTAGAATTCACACTGTCACTTATTCTTACATGCTCATCACATTCTTTTCCAAATGTATACACACAAGATCATAATTTCTTAATTATTAACATAACGATATTCCATCACAATAATAAAAGAATCAAGAAATTTTCATATTTTAGAATCAACAATTGCGCATATATAGAGTTGATCCAGGTATATATCATAGTATGTCAATCACCTTTCTGTTATACCATCTCATGGTTTTCACATGCTCATTACAATCGCACACAATAGTTTATCACATAATTTTAAACCACTCACTTTATTCACATATTTATTTTAACCTTGCCTGCAACTCAAAGACACGGATAACGGGTATCGGATTGGTACCCGAAGGTACAGAAATATCAACATTCAGAAATAATTAGTGCAGAAATAATCAATCGCATTTGTACTCGTAGGTACATAAATAATCAGTCGCATTTAGTATCTGTAGATACCCTGATATAAAGATACACAATCACTCGCTTTTGGGTAACCTAATCCAGGATTATCCCTAGCCTAGACGGGGCCAGTTAATAAAATCAATCGCTTTTGGCTACAGCACTTAAGACCCTGTAGGCATGCCTATCTATCCACTACTTGACTCGTAGGCTAAACATTATTAAGTCCAGTTATTTTCATTGTTAAAACGATTATAGCATTAGAGTATCATTCAATTATACCTCAACACATTGTTTATAAACAATGTAGTTCACATCGCAATTCCTTCATCATGTTATAGGCATGAAATTATATGCATATATAAATATAGTAACATAAATCTCATGTATGAGAATTCATAATCACATGTCTACAAGACGGTTCAAATCATACACAAGCTAATCACCAATTCATAGCTGAAGTGGCACTAACTAAGGTTTAAACAAAAATAAGTTCGAACGGAACGAAAAAGGACAAAAATCAAAACTTTCAAATTTCAGGACAGAGGGCAATTACACGGCGGTATGACAAGAACTTACCACCGTGGAAGACATCCTACACGGTGGTAAGGAAAGACCATACCGCCGTGTAGAATGCCAAACACAAATCCCTCAACAGCAGAATACATTTAATTAGGCACACATACTCACCTGATTGCCACACTATTAGTCTCCATATAAATAAGAATTCATAAGTTCAAAACATTAATTCACATTTATCATTATCATATATATAATTACTCATATGTCCACGTGAACCAATATAAAATCGTTTAATATCTTGCATAATAATACATTCTAGTAACATCTATATCAATTCATGCATCATATAATAATATTAGGCCAATACTTCAATCACACATTCATCGACATATCACATTTATTCATATTCACATTAAGCAAACTCATTTCATTTGATATCCTCCATGTGTGTATAACTTAATATCAATTCATAATTATGTATATTTGTTCATATTATACATGCTCATATAGATTAAGGTATTATAATCCTCAATATTGTCATTAAGGTTGACTTAATTCTATTTCATACAATTACACATCATTACTTCATTAGTTTGCTATTAATCTTAATACTATTCATGTATATTTTCGAAGTGATAACTATTCATATGCTCATTTCATAATGTAAGACATGAGTTAGACAAGCTATAGGAACTTGTAGTGAAGTTCAGGTGTGATTCGGGAAGGAAAAAGTACAATTTAGGCTGAAAGTTGAGGTCACACGGTGGTAAGACATTCCTTAATGCCGTATAGGACACTAAAAATGGGTCTTTAAGGGGTAGAATGCTTTTACACGGCGGTGAGAAATTCCTTACCACCGTGTAAACCTATTCTGCCTCAAAGCATGAAGCAGATTCTAGACAGACTTCAGGTCCAAACTTGTATTGCATTTTCCATATAGTTAGAGGCATTTTCAGGCAAAATGTCCTTCTAGACAATTGTTCCCTAGGATGTTACGTTTAAAATGGGATAAGTTTCAGGTCATTTGGACATCTTACACGTCAGATATTACCTAAAAAACCTATACTATTCTGATGAACCCGTAAGAATAGGGACACCTATGTTTTGACCACTTTTTGGGACACTCAACCATATCTCTGAGACATTTTTAGGTGTGGATCTTAGGTTTAAGCTCCAATGTGAATCAACCAATTTAGAGCACTAAAACTCGATGTATGGGCAAAACAGTTACCAAAGGTCATGAATGACCTACACAGATAGTTACCCTACAAGTACATTTTTTTCCTACTTCATACACAAGACTTCTAAATTAACTTTAATGGCATTTTAACTAATATGCTCTACTAATCATTTATTCATATATAAGTTAACTTGCATAAGACACAATTCTCATCTTAATTTAATTAAAACTCAAGGAGTTATGGCCAAAGGAACGTAACATGCTCCAAAATGGCCCTCCTACAGAATTTAGCTACACTTTGAGCAGTTTTGGAGTCTTTAGAGTCCCCTAGACAACAAGACTATTTTCACAAAAACTAAAGACATAGACATTATAGATTCGACCCAATTAGTCTCATTCAATTTAGAGTTATAGAACTCACAATATAGCATAAACAACTCACATAAGCTCATTCCTTCAATTCCATATCATTTATCACAAATACACCTTTATAACTCAATTATACACCTCAAGGCACATGCAAATTTTTAGTACATTTTGTTCATTTATATAAACAAACACAACAATTCATAGTTCATTCAAAATTAGGGTTCAATCTTAGGTCAATCAAACTCAAGATATTCATTATCACTCAACATGTTCATTTCCTCAATTCAACACACCACAAAACACAATTTACACTCTTAGAGTACAAGAGACTCATAGAAATCATCATACTTCAATGCATTCCTTTCTTCAATTCAAACATCTCATAACATAAGACAAATAGTCTTAGCATATAGTCAATTAATTTACACATACAAAACACATTTAGTTCTCAAACCTCAAGGTCCTTTGCTCCACTTAAACTCATATGGCACCTTGATCATCAATACTCTCCTTTCGCTTTCCTTTCTCATAGCCACCATCACATGCATGGTCAAAATTCCAAAAATAGAAACAAGGGGGATTAATTCCCATCTCAAAATAGAAATGAAGAAGGAGTAGAAGAGGATGAAGAATAACACAATTAAACACTTACTTTGCCTATGAGAAAACCCAGCTCAAAAGAAGCACCACATGATCCAACTTACAGAAATTTAAAGAATACTAACTAAAGAAGAGAGAAACAAAAGAAGGAGAGCAAAGAAGAGAGGGTAGCCGAAAATGACATGCAGAAAATCTCCATTTCTCTCTCATCAAGTCCTTTAAATTGCATGTGGGAACTAAGGCAGCTCATGCCACTAGGATTCCACTAACTCTTCTCCCCAATGCATGCTAATCCACCTCTTTCTCCTCGAATGCATGCCAATCCACCTCTTTCTCCTCCAATGCATGCAAATGCTGAAGTGGTAAGGCCAAAGGATGACACTTGGATTCCACTATCGCTTCTTTAATCCTCATTAATTAAAATCTGAATTTGATTAACACTAATTAACCTCCATTAACTTTAATCATGCACATTTACCAATTAGTCACTTAAACTTACTTTATTTATTCAATTGGGTCCTCAATTGCACCCTAAATCCAACTTTTATTAGATTTTCGCTAGAGTGTTCTGTCGCGCTCGCGATAGAACCCTCACTCAGACCACTTATTCCATGACTTTCCCGAACCTCCACATAAATTCTTCACTAAGCCGAGTACTCATTCCAATGTGTCCTCTCTTATTAATACACATCCTCATACTCATCAGGACACCACAAATCCTACTAGGGTATAAATCGGGCTGTTATACTGTCAACTTATATTACATATAACATTCAGTTGTTGCATCATTTCTCTTTACATGCCAAAATGATAATACATTGTACAGATTACAAAAGACCTACACAAAAATTAGCGGTGTTGACCAGAGATAATGCGGGGCCGTCCTTCACTTGTGCTTCGCTTCAGAACCTACATGGATTAATACCTATGCTAAGCGATAACGCTTAGTGGGGAAACAACATACAATATATATTCATAACAATCATTGTATAACAACATATATGTGCTTTATATCCATGCTTCATCATATACTTGCTTCATTATCATACCTCATCGCATACACACTTCATAAACATAAAATTTGACATATCTCGGTGTACATATAGCATTATTATTAAATCATATTAAAATATTGCAATATTACATGACAATCTTATAACGGATCACATTCACATTCTTATATCGCATAATATTCACATAGCTCATTATTGTTTAATCATTCATTATTTACCTTGCCTGCAACTCATAGATGCGGATAATGGGTATCGTATTAGTACTCGTAAGCACCATATGTCACATTAGTATCTGTAGATGCAACACTTTTGCATTAGTACCCGTAGATACCGATATAATCATTAATATAAAAACACTTATGTGAATCCAATAGGATTCTATGCGCATTGGGGATTCTAAATGGGAATCAAATGCTTCGACTATAGCACTTGACCCTATAGGCATGCCTATCTATCCACTACTCGACTTGCAGGCTAAATTATTAATTCCAATTGATGTTCATTCATTCACACTGTAACATCTATTCATTCACATGAAGCAATATAACTTCATCAAATGTCCTACATACATACATGGCTTATTAAACAACCCACATTTCATTATACATATTCGCATTATACATGTTCACATTAAAGATCCAATTAAATGCTGCCAAACTTGACTAAATTCAATTTCATTCACCTATACAACATTAGATAGTGTTTTAAAAACAATTATAGAAAATTTAAGTACCTCTCAGTGACAACCAAATGGTTGTGACTGTGACATATGCATAACCCAAAATAGAATGCAAAACATAAGTACCTCACGGTGACAAGCAAATGGTTGTGATCGTAACATATGAACGATCCAAAACAGAATGGAAATCAGAAGTATCTCACGGTGATAACCATATGGTTGTCACCATGACAAATAAACAATTCAAGGTAGAATAGAAAACAAGCTTACCTCACGGTGACAACCAAATGGTTATGACTGTGACATACGCAATTTTTGAGGCGGAATGGACATCAAAGCGTTTAACTTACTCTTTTCAAAACCCTTTTTCCTACCTCAATATACATGACCATTAAAACTCATCAAAACACCACTTTTAACCAACATATCCTTCTAACTAAAAGTTCACCTACATGTTAACTTTCAAATGACATAACTCTCATTACATTTGAACTTAAAATCAAGGAGTTATGGCCAAGGGAATACAACCTGCTCCAAAAGCCCTCTTATAGAGTTTTGGCTACAATTATAGACACTTTTGAAGACCTTAGAGTCCTCAAAACAATAGAGCTATTTCTACAACATTTTCTCAAATCTTCAAAAACTAGGGTTAAATGCTTAGGTTAACAATTCATGGCAATCAATTTAGCTTAATAAGCTTATCTCCTCAATTCAATTTATCACATAACATAAATACACATTTTCAATTCAATTGAACTCACAACATAAACATGCATTTTCGAGTTTATCTACTAACAATTTAACACACAAAGTTCATAGTTTCCCAAACCTCTTCTCTTTTGCTCCAATGCGCTCACTTGTCACTAAGCTCACCAACCTTCTCCTTTCCCTTGTCTTTTTTTGTTTCTACCACTACAACCAATATCCAATTCTAGAACTGGAACAAATAATCAACTTTAACTCAATACAGAAAAAGAAGAAGAAAGAAAAACATGAACAACTATAATTACTTACCTTAACTTCAAGAACTCAACTTAACTTCAGAATCAGTTTAACCGATTTATAGAAACTTGCTGGACTTAAGACTATAGATGAAGAAGAAGATGATGAAAATTAGAATGAAAAACAAAGAGAGAGAGGGCAGAGATGGAGAAGTGGTCGGACAAGTGAGAGTATAAAGTGAGTCAAATTTTTGTCTTCTAACCCTCTTTAAATTGCATACAAATGATGTGTTGGCTTTGCCAACACAAGGCACATGGATTCCATTCAAAAGCCTTAATCCTTCCTTAATTAATCATGCACAATTACACTTTAGTCACTTAATTTGTAACACCCTGATACCCCCTTTGGAAGGATACCGGAGCGTTGCACAAACAAATACATATACATATACTCAATCATGCTAAAAGAAAATACATTTAATCAAAAAGATGCTAAATCCATATATAAATAGTCATATCATTTTACAAAAGGGGTTTGTAAACATTTAACATATACATATACAAAATCGTGCCTTTATAAAATTACATCTGCCCAAAACCACAATCCATATATAAAGCTTATATCAATATAAAAATATAGCGGAAGACAAAAAGAACTCCAACAAAAGACGTCTAGTGGCCGACTTGCAGATGTCCGACTCTAAACTGAACCTACCACCTACACGAGAAAATAACCCGTGCTAAGCGATAACGCTTAGTGAGGAGGAACAAAGCAACATAGATATGCATATACAAATAACCACAATATCAACTTGTAAACTGATCCAAAGCAATCAAACATGTAAACAATATTCCACTCATACTCATATAAGCTATTCATATGCATTTACAAGGATCACAACATGTCTTATCATATTCAAATACATATCCATAATCATGTAACATATATCCATATCCATATCACTAGGATCACATATAATAGCCATACCTAATAGCCACATATAAAAGCCTCTTGTAAAAGTTTCATGTAATAGCCTGATTATTCACTACCTAGTGGATACGGGTACAAATGATATTGATAGGACACAAATCTAAGCATGTAGAGACATGAGTCTCGAATCGTATAAAATCATGTATACTGGAGACCGAAGTCTCTTATCATATAAACCCAAATGAGGTCGACTTATATGACCCAAACGGGGCCGACATGTAACATATAGCAGCTGCACACACACACTCTAACCCTTGATAAGTGCTTATCTGTCCACTAATGTGACCATCAAGCTCAAAATAACAACTCAATTAAGTTCTAGCATTATTATCATATGATAGAGAAATAATTCAAATATAATCACATAATTCATATATACATGTATACTGACTAATTTCGGAGATATATAAATCATATACAGATCTCAATATGAACATGTAACTCAAAATCAAGTAATCCGTATGCATATGAAATCATATGCATTTATATTATATATTAAATTATTAATCATGAACATATAACTTATAATTAAATACATCATAATATAAAACCAGTCTAACACAAGTTAGGTACCATGCAGTAGTAAAACCCATGTAAAAAGAGATTTGAAAACCATTTTCGAAAAACAGGGTAGGAAGGCATATGGGTTACTGTTGCGCTTGTGATAGTAGCTAAGGAAGCACGAGTCGTTCTCCATCTGCCGAGTCATGCACTTCCCTCCGTGTCGTGCATAATCAGCCGAGTGGAGCACTACAACCGAACGAGGATTATGCCGAGCGGGCCCATGCCGAACGGCCTCTTCTTCATGACTCGTGAAGGACTTCATGTGCCGTGAAGAATCGCAAGCCTAGCGGCCTCTTCTGCATGACTCGTGAAGGACTTCACGTGTCTTGAAGAATCTCTTGCCAAGCAGCTCTTGCCGAACGGGCTATTCTTCACGACTCGTGAAGAACTTCACGTGTCATGAAGAATTGTAAGCTGATCAAATTCTTCTACGAGAGAATGGAAGACCTAGTTTTGTTGCGCTCGAGATAGGATCGGGTTTTCCTATTCTCAGGAAAAATGTAAAAAACAGAGCTTGTAGAAACCAATGTCCAATCTTTACCCACAACCAAATATCATGCAAAATCATGTAAAAACTTACCTCCAGTGCCTTCAAAACGTGCTTATAACCATAACAACTCAAATTACACAATATTAACACACATCCAAATAACATATACAGAGGTTGCAAAGCCTAGAAATCCATCTCATGTGTATATTCATACCCGTTAAAGTTGACATACAAAGCATTATAACTCTAATATCTCAATCCATGTACACTAATCCACTAAATTCATGCATTTACATGCATCAAACCACACAAATGACAGATATTTACATCTCACACAATAATCCGAAGAGAAGTGGACACACAACTTCCAAACAAACATATTCACACACAAAGCTCCCAAACCTGAAATGGAGCTCAATCCACTATCTTCAAGATACCACCTTTCCTTTTCCTTTGTCTTTTCTCCTCTCTTCAGATTCTTATATATAACCGAAACAAATATTCAGATACCCACTCAATCAAAACCATATACCCATATCAACCCAAAAGGATGAAGAAGAAGAAGCAAACCAGTAAACCCAGCCACTTACCTCTTGGAAAAACCACTCTTGATCACAAAACCCTAGCTAAAACGTGAAGAACAATGTAGGAAACAGTAAAGAGCAGAAAAATGAGAGAGATGAGGGAGTGAGAGAACGGCAAAGCGAGAAAGAAGAGGAAATTGTGGCTTCCACGGGAAGCAAAACTTTCTGCCTTCCCTCTCTCTTCTCCCTTTCAAATCCCATTAATTGTTCTCACCTATCATCCACATGTCCTTCTCTCATTGGACCCCTTATTCCACTTCTTTGACTTTCTCCTTTTTGTCCTCAATACACGTACTCAATTACCAAATTACCCTTTAAATGTCCAATTAAACATGCAATTTCCGACTAGGCCATTTTTGGGATGTTACATAAATAATTTATTTCATGTAATTAAGTCCTCCTTTCCAATTACACTTAGGTCCAAAATTAGAAATCCCAAATCAAACTTATCCAATTACCCTAATTAAGCCAAATGCTACTATGGTAGATTTTGGGTCATTACAAAAAGTCTGCTACTTTCTATCAAAAATCTCCTCTTTTTAGAAGATGAAATGGTGCTCTTTTTATAATTGCAGAAAAGCACAACTGTGTTTTGGAAAACACATAAATTGTTTTTAAAACACATATGTGCATGAAGTACTAGTTAAATCAACATATAAATCAGATCGACAATATGTCCACATGCATATCAAAAACTTAATCACATACTTTCTTGCAAATCTCCCCATACACTTATCAATTCGTAACTTATTATTTCACTCATAAACTTTTGTTCAATTATTGCCTGCTAAGTCAAAGAGTGGATAAGCGAGTATACGCTTGGATACCAAAGGGTATCAACAATTCTTTCATAACGCATGGATACCCGAAGGTATCAAAATCATTTGTTTTTTATTTCCAAAAACATTTTCGCATGGGATCTTAAACAAGATCTAAGATAAAAGGATCGCGAGGATCCTATCGGGGACCTGATCAGGGTCCAAATCGCATGGCTACAGTAAACTGAACTCTATAGGTATGCCTATCTATCCACGGCCCGACTAATGCAGGCTAAACACCTACTTGTTTCCTTTAATAATGTACATGTTATTTTTAATACTCTTTTAGAAGCGCATGCATTTATTGTAATCACATAATAATCATATGCATAATTCATTTATAACAAAAGCAATGGTTCATATAAATTACAATAAACCATAACCTTTTTATTACAATTACATTGTAATTTAATACATGCTTAAAAATTCAATTCAACTATAACTTATATGGTATAAAATATCCTAGTTTGCACAATAGATCATATGTAAATCATAAATAAAAATCCACGCTAAAAAGCTCAACAACATACCTGTATAGCATAGGAAAGAGTCGCGCTCAGGTCGCGATCGCCACAGAGAACTAGATGGCCTCTGTCGCGCTCGCGACAGAGCCAACATAACACGCCGCCAACCCTAACCAAAACTCAATAAGGCTAACCAACTTGATCACACTCATATCAATTCTCAATTAATACAATTTCACATATAAACATATTTATTCTTATAGTGTCCGTACTAATTTCATAAACCTTACTTCCCCAAATTCATGCATTAAAATCAAAAACTTTAACACAAGTATCTTAGACTATTCAAGTTATTAAGAACCATTCATTATTTTGACAGTCATATAAAAACCATTTGAGATACGAAATATTCATTTCAATTTCAGTTTATTACAAACCTAAAACAATAATTTAATTCAATCTTAACATCACATACAAATTTGAAATTATAAATAAGCCTACTCAAAACTTGAATCATTAATGGCTCAATAAACTTTTATAAATCTATACATACATGCCACATTTACTTTTAACAAACACCAAGGCATTAATAGAGTTCAGGTAATACATTATCTTTCATGTCCGAATAAGTTTCTATGCTTTGGTTCGAACTTGGAAGGGTGTTCCAAGCTCCTTATGTATCCCAAAGGATTGGGAATCTGAGCCCCGTAGTTCTACTGGTTCAAAATACAAATTATAGAATTTCACTTTAAACCTCCTAACATACTATAAATTATGTCAATGTTGGATGAATTCGAAAGTGTTCGACTCATTAAACCTTTAAGTACCTTAGTCCATATTTTTATTTATAACCTTATTCACTTGTATTCCTAAGTGATAGCCATTTATTTACGCTTTTTCAAGCTCTAAACATGTGATGAATATCTCTAAAAAAGTTCTGATGAAGTTCGGGTGTATTTCGGAATGAGAAACACAACAAAATATACATCCTAAAGGAGGATAAAGAGGGGCAAGGGTTCACACCAACCATGAAGTTCAAAATAAGAGAAAAAATCTTCAACAATCAGGTTCTATCTCGGTCACGACAAGGGTCGCGCTCGCGATAGAAGCCTTCCGCAAATGCCCTATGAAAAATAGACTTACAAGATAGCTTTTCACCTCCGACTTTGTACCGTATAAACCAACCTCCAAAACTCATTTATAGCCAAAATGTCCTTCTTAACAAATGATCCCTATAATGTTAGATTTCAAATGCAATAACTTTTCGATCAATTGGACATCTAAAACATCAGATAGGATCTAAACAACATACACTGCTCCAGTGAACCCGCCTAAGTAGAGATATCTCGGTTTTTACCATTTTTAAGGATCTTATATCCAGAATTGGCTTCCGGTCCTTCAGAGACAATTTTAGATATGTGAATTATATTTCCAATGGAACAAACTTCATACAAGTTGGACATCTATAACTTAATTTATAGCTAAAACAATCACTAAAGGTCCAGTGAAATCTTGGCAGAGTTTCCCCTGGAAACTCAAACTCCCCAAACCTAAGCAATTCCACACAACCACATCAATACAAACAATCAAATTTTAAACAAAATACATATGAAAACAGCAACTCACCAATACATATGTACATATATATATAAATTCACATCCAAGCATATAAATTTCCCAAACCTCATAAGTGCTTCCCTAATCTTCCTCTTCTTCTTGTTTAACCTTGATTCTCCATAACTCCCATACCCCACTTGTTAAAATCCTCAAATAAACCACACCAAAACTCATGTTACTCATCATCACCAAGATTAAAATTCAAACCCAAAGGAAAAGAATAAGAGAAGAGAGGTAAAATAACACCAACCTTACCTCAATTTTGCCCAAATCTTTATTTGATTCATCAAATCCCTTGGCAACCCAAATACACAAAGAATAATAGAGAAGATAGAGGAAAAATGTGGCTGCCCCAAAATCTCGACCAAAATGGGTTGGTCTCCCTTTACTTTCTACCTTCTTAAATTCTACCTAATCCCAAATGCCAAGTGTCACTTTCCTATAGGTCAATTTTAGATTTTTATGCAAATTATTCCCTTTAGTCCACATCATCTCATTTAATTATGCAATAGCACAATTCATAAATCTAATTCCTACATTGATCCACTTATCCCTTAAATTAACTCCTAAATTCATAATGTACAAATTTGCAATTGGTCGCACTTGCTGAAACTTTTACGTTAATACCAATTTCGTCCTTTCGGCACACCTGACACCACAACTCACATACATTTGGCATAATACTGATCCATTCTCAAAATTTAGCCCTCATAGTTACTTATTCCATTCTATTAAATCCATATATGCAAAATGACCAAATTACCCTTTTTCTTAATTTTAATCATATCTTTTCTCCTACTTAATCACTTTGACCATCAAATCATACAGTTTCAATCACCAAAATCCCCAGAAATATACAAATCCTTCTAGGGTACATTCGGGGTGTTACATAGGGCTCCCATCGCATGCGCAAATTGGTGAAAACTGGGTGACACAGCTGTGTTTTCGGAGAAAACATAGTTGGACTTTGAGCGATGAAGTGCGCGATGATGTCTTCTTCTCGTGTGCCTCTCGCTAGAAAACATAGCTGTGTTTTGGCAAAAAACCCAGCTGTGTCCTGGGCTATTCTTGCTATGCTGGATGCTTGATAACACAGCTATGCTATTTGAAAGTACAGCTGTGCTTTAGGCAAAATCTGCCCTCTTCACTAATTGCTCATAAAATCAGCCTTGCACTTCCAAATTAGCTCCAAATTGTAATAAAACACCTGAAAATATCCCAAAACTTATTAAAAAAATATAAAAATATTAAAAACTAATAAAATAACATAAACTAACTAATTAAGACTGAAAATAATTAAAGAAAACACATAATTATGCCATAAAATAACCAAAAATATACATATAATTGCAACTTATCACAAGTGCCAAGCTAGTTTTGAGAAATTAAAGCAGATGCTTATTGAAGCTCTAGTGTTGACTCAGCCTACCCCGGGTAAAGAATATACCATGTACAATGATGCTTCAAGGAATGGTTTAGGTTGTGTACTTATGCAAGATGGCAAGGTAGTAGCATATGCATCGAGGCAATTAAAGCCACATGAGCGGAACTACCCCATGTAAGATCTTGAGTTAGCAGCAGTAGTGTTTGCCTTGAAAATTTGGCGGCATTATTTGTATGGTGAAAAATCCAAAGTATATACAGATCATAAAAGTTTCAAATACTTGTTAACACATAAGGAACTTAATTTGAGACAGCGACGATGGTGAATTATTCAAAGACTATGACTGCATATTGATTATCATCCGGCAAGGCTAATGTGGTAGCTGATGCTTTAAGCAAGAAGTTAGTTTCCGCTTTGACATTGCAGTATGGTAGATGGAAATTAGGACCTGATGGAGCTTTAATAGATTAATTGAAAGCTAGGCCTAATTCGAGATAAATGATAATTGATGCTCAGAAAACTTTAGCCAAGCTATAATAGATAGTGTAATCAATCAAGAATGGACACAAGACTGACTATTCAGTAAAGGAAGATGGTACTTTATGTTATAAGAATAGATTGTATGTTCCTCAAGACAAAAATTTGAGAAAGAAGCTTTTGCAGGAAGCTCATAAAATTGTCTTTACAATGCATCCAGGAGGGAATAAAATGTATCAAGATTTGAAATAGTTTTACTAGCGACGTAGGATGAAGAAAGATATTGTAACACCCCTTACCCGTACGTAGCAGCCGTATGATAACATAACCGGTATACAACGCTGAGTGAAGGATGTCACCAAACAAAATGCAAAAGGAACAGTTACAAATAATGGAAAATCGAATTATAAAATTTCTTTCAACACAAAACACTTTCACATACATAACTCGTATAATAATCTTCACTTTAATCATATTACATACAAATCACTTATTACTGGAATAGTGGTTAATTACATTACAAAAAACAATTACAAAATCTATTTAAAATACTCCTACAAATTCATTGGCTTGAACTGCTACGGAATGTCCCTCGCGACACTTCTATCTCCAAGCCTGCACGGATGAAATACCTGTGTTAAGCTTAAAGCTTAGTAAGGAATACGTATGAGATGGACAACCCCTCACAGCAGTCAACAACACATACAAATGTATGCTATTATTGAAATCATATAACGGCATGTATTTAATCGTTCATATACAAATATTTTATATAAGATCAAGCTTCCATATCACACCTACAATTAAAGAACACAATGAACCATTTAGTCATAAAATCATACCAATCTTACATATTTGATCCTTTATACATTTATTTCTCTTTTATAATTTCGATATGACATCAAGTAAGTTTCTTTAATAGTTCTTAACTCCTACATTCAAAATAATAGCATAGACATTTATGATAGTATGCATATCATAGTCATAACACTTATCAGAGATTTGTGCATACAATTATCACATCAGTGTGTTTACTTATTTAAATCATTGTACATTTAACCAATCATATCATTAATTACACCTTTTTAAACATTGTACATTTCACATCACTCATTTCCATTTGACAGATATCATTTATCATTATTTTTATACTCATGCAATAAACATTTTATCATATTTAAGTCACATGAGACAAAAGTTATATAATCATTCAAAGATTATTCATATACAATAAATTTCATAATAAAATCAAAATCAGTTTTTTACATTCATTTAATTTCACTTTAACATATCACCACAATCATTTAAAGGCAATATCAAAATGATCATGTATAAAAAATTACTTAAGCATTTATCACAAGATGCTTTCAGAAAATACACCTATAAGCACACTTAATTATTGCTTGCATTACCAAGGAGGTGCATATTGGGTTGAAACGCATTGGTACTCGAGGGCACAATTACACATAAGGATCCATACAAGATCCAGAATGCATAGGGATCTAATCAGGATTCAGAAATGCATAGGGACCCAAATAAGGTCCAACGCACACAAAAGACCTTATAGACATGCCTATCTATCTGCAACTCGGCTGACGCATGCTATACACATATTTGTTCCTTTTTATGATACCCATATTATTATTACAATTCCTTATATGCACATACTCATATGGTGATAGCATAATGATCACACGCTTATTTCATTCGCATAATATTCATACCTGTCATAATCATCATATTCGGAAATAATTATTATAACCATACATTGATCATAAATACTTGTACACTTATATATAAGATTCACATTTTGCATCACAATGCTATGCCCATCATATTCTCATACATGTATCGACCACATACACACTAATATATTCATTGAATCTATAAATGCATATTCATACATTTAGCCACTATGAAATTTCACACCCATATACTCATGCTAATTATTAAATTCATTTTTTGCTCATTTTATCATTTATAGCAATCTCATAGTCACTTTATAATCTATCTAAGAATTCACCATATAAATTCATTTCAAAATTTTACATTAATTACTGACTTTTAATTACTTTCCATATAATAATCACTTAAATACCCCTTATATTGCCTTAGATATATATTAGATGAAACCTATAAGGTTTCGAAAATGTTTTGGTTCGATTTGGAATGAAAACGAATAACATATGCATATCAAGGAGTGACCAACGGCCGTGACTCGTGATTGACGACTGTCGCTCACTCACACAAGCCCTTCCTTGGCGACATCATGCCTGAGGGATGGCCTTGGCTCATGACCGATGGGCGCCCCTGTATGACTAATGGATGTCTAAGGACAGACGAATATGACGGACATTAATCATGCATGATTGATGGGCTTGACTCTCTACCAACGGTCGTCATCTATCACTGACAGGCGCCCCTGAGTAGATATACCTACCAAAGCAATCTTCACCCTAAACAAAATAGATTTCAATCCCATTTTGCACAGTCAGAAACACTATGCACACACCACTTTTAGCAAAAATGGTTAGTTAACAAATGATCCCCAAGATTTTAAATTTCTAATGGCATAAATTTTAGGTTAATTGGAGCTGTAACCTAGGAGATATGACATCAAAAACATAGACTACTCCAAAAGCCCTGTTCTAGGAAAAAGCTACAATTTTAGACATTTTTAGAGACTTTAAAGTCTAAAACAAATTACGGTTATTTCTATAACATTTGTAGACACAAAAGTTACAGTTTAAATGCCTCTAAAATCACCCAATTTGGAGATTTCGAACTCAATTTATAGCCCAAAAACCAGACTGAGGTTAGTATTTCACCTTGGACAGAATTTGTCCCATTCACTCGGCTAAAATAGACATCCTTCTATTTGGTCCACTTTTGAGGGTTTTAGAGCAACAATTAGCTCATGTGTAATTCTAGGACAATTGTAGGTATGGAGGTTACGGTTCCAACCCAACTATATTCACTTCATTCGGAGTTCTAAAACTCAACTTATACCCAAAATAGTCCCCAAAGGTCAGATATAATCAAAACATAATTTTCCTTTTTACATTTCACCTACTCAAATTAAACATTTCCACAACAATACTCCACACAAATCAACTCAAGTTCACATTTCTCATCCATACACATACAATTATACAAATTAACAATAATTGTACAAAAGCACCTAAAATTCCTAAACCTTTTTTGTAACACCCCCTACCCATACGTAGGAGATCCCATCCGATAAGGAGTGAGATGCCGCATGAGCAAAGGTGCCACCAAACAGGTACAAAGCAAAACATACGATCATTCATAACATACATACTGAAATACAGGATAATTAAAAACTTTAATGGAAAGAAAACCATAGCTGATCATGCATTAATATAATAAACCATTACAATAATGTTCTGATCAAACCAGCTAGTACAAAAGATATTACATAACCCCAAAATATAAGTACAAAAGCGAAAGCTAAAACAAAACTGATACAAGAGAGTTCTATACAAAAAGAATCATTACAGATTACAAAAACTGAGCCCTACACTAAAACCTTCTGTGTTGGCTTGACGGCGGTGACTCTCTCAAAGCAAGCTTCCTTCCGCACCTGCACGGGTAAAAACACCGTGCTAAGCGATAAATGCTTAGTGGGGAAACACACATAAAATATGGACGGCCATTCACAATGGTCGTCAAGGCATATCACATTCACAATGGCAAAATGCAATAGCTTTAACATAATCCATATAAACATACTCACAATTTAAAGCCATACATTTCGCATTACAGATTCATATTCATGCCAAATAATCCAACATCCATCTCATCATTATGCTCATTCAGATATCACATTTATATAGCCAATTCAGAACAGAGCAAAACAATCAAACACTTAAAGAACACCTGCTGACTCGAGGTAGTGGATAACGAGTGTACTGAAGGTACCTTACAGGTACGAATCGAATAATGAGGGTACCTCACAGGTACAAATCAAAAGTCATTTCATTTTAATCAAAACACAATATTTTTACTGAGGGGATCTTAAACAAGATCCTAATACTGAGGGGTTCGCGAGGAACCTAACGGGGGACCTGATCGGGGTCCAAACTGAACTGAGGGCTGCAGCTAAAAGACTCTATTAGGCATGCCTAACTATCCACTGACTTGACTCTAGCAGGTTATGCGTCATTCAGATCATATTACAGAGTACAGAATAAAATTCATATAAAGAATCATGGCACCACTTATATCAAAGCATATAAAAGTATGACATACATAATACAGCAGTATAAGTCCATTCAGAAGAAGTACAGAAGTTCATTGTTGAGTTAAAACCGGGAAATTTCAGAAAATGGGCCGAACGGGGTGACCAACGAGGTTGGCTGGTCACGAGTCGTGATTGGAATCACAACTCGTTACTGGCCTCCTCACAAGGCTGGTCACGAGTCGTGACTGGGAGTCACGTCTCATGACTGGCTTCCTTTGCTGGTCACGCAACGTGACTTGCCTCGCTGGTCACGAGTCGTGACTGGGTGTCACGCCTCGTGACTGGCTTCTTTAGGGCTGGACACGCGTGACTGTCTCAGGCCGGTCATGAGTCGTGACTGGGAGTCATGCCTCGTGACTGCCTTCCTCTTGGTTGGTCACGAGTTGTGACAGGCAGTCACAACTCGTGACTAGCTTCTTTCTGGCAGGTCACGAGTCGTGACTGGAAGTCACGTCTCGTGACTTGTCTCTCTTCTTGGGTAGTCACGCGACAGACACAGCAAAACGGAAATTTTATACAGTAATACGATTTTCCAGTTTTCCAGAATTTCCCAGAACACAGAAATCAACTCCTAACTTGAATCAAAATCACACAAATCAGTTCTTACCTTCCAGAAGATCATTCAAGCATCAAAATGACATATAACAACTTAATTTAACACTCATCACAACCGAAATCATACATAACCACACATAAACCCTAGAAATTACAGTAAGTTCAAATCAAGCGCAATCCACAAGTAAAAATCCCAAACCTGAGATTCTAAGCTTCAATCACTTAGCTCCACTAGGTCCAGCAATTTCCTTGCCCTTAGGATCTTGAGGGAGATCAACTAACAATCAACACACCAAGAACAACCAAAATAAAAACCCTAAGTTAATTCTAAACCCAAAGAGGAAGAAGATGAAACAAATGAGAGAACAAAATGAGAAGAATACAATTACTTACCAAAGAAGATGCAAAGAGATGATTAATTCGACCAATAAGACTTGAATCCACACTAGGGTTCTTAGGATGAAGAAAATGAAGAAGAAGAAGGTGAGTGAAGAAGGAAACATGAATCTGGCAATTTCCTTTCTTTCTTTCCTTTTTCTTTTTCTTTTCTTTGCCCTAAGCATATGTCCATTTCCTATTGGTGAAGCTAACCACTCACACCAAACTAACATGCACTACACACACCTAATACACTCCCAACTAATGCACACCCTACAATGGTATGAACACACACACACAAGCATATCCCAACTTAAAACACCATAATATGATATGCTCAAGTGCACACAACTATTACCCAATTAATACACACACTAATGTCATGCATATAACCACATGCTAATAAAACCCCAAAAACATGCATTTTACTAAAATACCCTTATGATATGCCGAACACATGTGAATGCTTACACATACAGACAAGCTCATTCCACTAGGGGGCAAACGGGGTGTGACATTTTTCCTTTGATCTTTCTTGCTCCTTCAAGCTATCTTTTCACATTCTTTCTCTTTCCCTTTTGTCTTGCTAATCTCTACCACTACCAACACACCATAAATTCATCAATCACATGACAAAACATAATTTTGGGCCCTCCAAACTCATGGGTAAAAAGTGAAAAGAAAAGAATACCACTAGCTTACCCTTATGTTTGAGCAAACACTTGAATTACTTTACCTAACCTTGAAAATATTTGAATATAAATTGCATGGAATACTTAGGGACAAATTTGAAGAAGAAATAGATGGAGAGGAGGAGGATGAAGGTACGGACTTGCTCCTCCATTCTCCTGCCCCTCCTGGCCTAAAAAGGTCATGGTAATCCCTTTCTTTCCCTCTTTAGATTTTGTCCACATATATGTCAAATTGTGATTTGTTCATCTTTCAAATTTCACTTTAAATCCTTTGACTCACTTTTAATCATGCTTTAGCCACTTAACTTACTTAATCTCACAGATTAACATATCAACTAACTTACATAATGCAATTTAGTCCAAAGGTGTCAACTAACTATTTTAACCCTTGGCTTTCCACTTAATGCCGATTAGGTCCTCTACTTCCCTTAACCAATTCAATTGCCTGAATACGATTTCAATCACCAAATTAATTCTTTTAATATAATACAAATCATACTTAACAAATTCTCACTTACCATACTTGCCAAAACTTTTCATTTAATGGAGATTACGTCCTCTTCGATATTTTCACCCTAACTTCACACACATTCATTTCTTATTTCACCCGAAACATTCTGTATTACTCTTAGGGTGCATATTGGGTCATTACAACTCTCTCCCCCTTAAAGAATTTCATCCTCAAAATTCACTCATATCAAATAGGCCATATGCACTACTCCATATCATTGTCATTCATACATATATATATATATATATATATATATATATAGAGAGAGAGAGAGAGTGAGAGAGAGTCATATAACACATACATTTCGCATCTACAACAAAATACACTTCGCTTGTTCTCATGTACTTTACTTTTCACATAAGTCATTTCAGTATTACGTTTCACATAAATCTCCATTAGAGATTTTCCTTAGTCAGAACGACTATTAAATCCATAACACAATTTGTGTCAAATTCGAACCTATAAAAGGAATAATCTTAACAAAGTAATATAACTCTCATCACTAAATTACTTCCAAACCATTCACAATAATCATAACAATCATTATCATATCACCATTCAGAAACGAAACGTGCGCATTTTACATTTAAACCATTCTACACATTTTCTCTTATTACACAATTCCTTGACATCTCAAATTTTCAAGATACACTTATTACTTTCTCTATTTCATACTATTTATTGTCCATTTGAAATCTTAATAATACTTTTTTTTGTACTGATTTCCAAAATAATCTCTTTTTTTTTTTTAACTTTGCCTACTCACACTTTAAACTTTTTTTAAGCAAATACCTTATTCTTTCTCAATATGTTCATTTTTCAACACCAGACACTTAATGCATATCATGTCAGCTTTTTCTCCCAACGAAATACATACACAAATGCTCGTCACATCTAAACAAGGGATGCCAATGAAATGAATATGTGATGATTCATGTATGTAAAATGATGTAAATGCAATTTATGTAATAACAATGCACATTTTCCATCCTCATGTTTTAACATGCTCATGCTCAAATATTTTCAATGGGATAACTAACAGGCATGCAAAGTGCCATCATATTCTCTTATAATCCATATTATTCCCAATTCCAAAATCATCCATGCCTTTATACAATACACAACTTCTGTCGTACAACACTTAAATCTAAGCAGAAAGACGGCTAAGGGCATCTTTCAATCTACAAATAAGTGCCTCTTTATAGAGGACGGTCATCTATCAACAAAACTAAGAAATTCACACTGAAATCTCTTCAAAAAATCCATACCACTGAGAAGAATTCTTAGAAGAATCTCTTATAACTCATCTGTTATATACACTTCAGATCTTATACACACACAAGGACTCAAAACGGTCAAATCATGATCTATTGGGTTAACACATTAACTATCCATTTATCCTTCCTTGAAGACTTCAATTTCTATCACTTATATAAAGAACAAGAACTTCCTCTTCAGCCAACAGAAAACTATACAAACAAATTTCTAAACTCCTAGTCGGCTAGAACCAACTAAATCTATGCTCTGATACCAATAAATGTAACACCCCTTACCCATACATAGCAACCATATGATAACATAACTGGTATATGATGCCGAGTGAAGGATGTCACCAAACAAAATGCAAAAGGAATAGTAATAAATAATGGAAAACCGAATTATAAAATTTCATTCAAAATTTCTTTCAACACAAAACACTTTCACATATATAACTCGTATAATACTCTTCACTTTATTGATAGTACATACAGATTAATTATTACTAAAATAGTTGTTAATTACATTATAAATAACAATTACAAAATCTATTTAAAATACTCCTACAGACTCATTGGCCTTAACTGCTACGGAATGTCCCTGTCAATACTTCTATCTTCAAACTTGTACGGATGAAACACCTGTGCTAAGCTTAAAGCTTAGTCGGGAATACAAATGAGATGGATAACCCCTCACAGCAGTAGTCAATAACACATACAAATGTATGCAGTTATTGAAATCATATAAAGACATATATTTAATCACTCATATAAAAATATTTTATATAAGATCAAGCTTCCATATCACAACTACAATTAAAGAACGCAACGAACCATTTAGCCATATAATTATGCCAATCTTATATATTTGATCCTTTATACATTTATTTCTCTTTTATAATTTTGATATGACATCAAGTTAGTTTGTTTAATAATTCTTAACTCCTACATTCAAAATAATAGCATAGACGTTTATGATAGTACACATATAAGAGTCATAACACTTATCACGAATTTATACATAAAATTATCACATCAGTATGTTTACTTATTTAAATCATTGTACATTTATCCAGTCATATCATTAATTACACCTTTTTAAACATTGAACATTTCACATCACTCCTTTCCATTTGACGTGTATCATTTATCGTTATTTTTATACTCATGCAATAAACATTTTATCATATTTAAGTCATGGGAGGCATAAGTTATATAATCATTCAAAGATTATTCATATACAACTATTATTCATATACAACTAATTTCATAATAAAATCAAAATCAATTTCTTACCTTAATTTAATTTCACTTTAACATATCACCACAATCATTCAAACACAATATCAAAACGATTATGTATAATAAATTAATTAAGCATTTATCACAAGATGCATCCAAAAATTACACCTATAAGCACACTCAATTTTTGCCTGCATTACCAAGGAGGTGGATAATGGGTTGAAACGCAGAGGTACCCGAGGGTACAATTACACATAAGGATCCATGCGAGATCCAGAATGCATAGGGATCTAATCGGGATCTAGAAATGCATAGGGACCTAATCGAGGTCCAACGCATAGGCTACAGTGACAAAAGAACCTATAGGCATGCCTATCTATCCACAACATACTTTCAATGAATGCCTCTAAAAGTTCTAGCAAAAGAGTAAGGGTAGAGGAAGGGCTTCTTGACGATAGTCCTCCAGGATCTCCAAGTACTAGTCAACAATTATCGGGGAGAAAAATACACAGGACATTTCTCAAAGTAGGAAGCATTAGCTTGGTAATCAAAGCTAGTGACTTAAAAGAGCTACAAGATAGGTTGGACATCCCTTATGCCTATAAAATCCAAGCCGTCAGTGCTTTTCTAAGAGCCAATGCCAAATTTTGAGGAAAGAAGAACGTCATCATGTATGAGGTAGACTTTGAAGCCGGGTGTAGATACCGGGTCCTGAGACAGCCCAGATCAGAGGTACCCGATAAAAATACTGAAATTCATTCCACGGGGCAGGGAGTGAAGTCATAGGATGTGACCCTTGAAATTTGGAAGTTTTAGTGATATTGGTGGAAAGCGCTTAAAATTTTTCTGTTGCTTCGAAAAGGACTTTTTCTATTTGAAAATCTGTTTTTAGTGACCAACGGTCATCGGTGGGAGTGAGCAACACCCGTCGCTCGCGCCTGAAGGGTGCTTGTCCCTCTCGCGAGCGATGCCTGTCGCTCGAGTTGGAGGGTGCTCGTCCCTCGAGTAAGTGATGCCCATCGTTGGTGCCCATCCCTCTCATGGATGCTCGCCACTCGAGGACAATTATGCCCTCGTGACCAACACCTGTCGGTGTGCCGATAGATGCTCGTCGGTCGGGTCCTTTGGGCGTTTTGTGGATTTTTTGGTTTTAAATCGCTTGATATTATTTTCTAAATCTTATTTGAATTTGGAAATGATTTGATTTTATTTCCTAAATTTTATTTCATTTAGAAATGATTTGATTTTATTTTCCAAATCTTATTTAAATTTGGAAATGATTTGATTTGAATTGATTTCTAAATCTTATTTAAATTTGGAAATGATTTGATTTGATGTTCTTTTCTAAATCTCATTTGAATTTAAAAAGTTTTGAATTCTTGTTTTATCAGCCTATAGATGGCAGGCTGAGTTTTGAGGTCAGAGGTTAGGAATTTTTGGGTTAGAAAATTTTCACAAGCTAAAGGTTTTCTTACCATCTTTTTCTTTCAAAGATTCTTGGAAAAGGAAATAGGAGAAACTCGAGAAAGTGAAAATAATTTTCTTTCCTCAGCTTATCCTTATCAGATCCAAAATTGCTTAGAAAAGATAAAAGAGAAATCGAGATTAAGAAATAAATTCTTTTCTCTTGATTTATCTTCCAAAATTCTGATTTATTTGCAAATAGTGATTTTTTGCAAAATAAATTATCTTTAAACCATTTTTACAAGTCACTGGTCCTTGTAGAATTCAAGGAAACTTCACGCAACTTCTGCCTTATGAAAATCAACATTTTGAGGGTAAATATTCTAGATTAGTCCCCTCATAGCACGAGTTAATTTATTTTAATTGATCCATTTTGCCACTTTATTTGCTTATCATTAATTACTTGCATAAAAGGGGTTTTTATTGAGAAATATTGGATTTAAATTGATTTTTTTCATTTTTTTGAAGTTTGGAGTTGATCGACGGGCTAAAGACCCTATCAATGGCCATCGCTCAAGCTCGCGACGGGCCGTCGCGAGGATTCCTTCTACCCGTTAGTCACCCTAAGGACGGCCGTTGCTCAGGCAATCTAGCCATCCCTGGGTCTTCTTTTCCCCTTTCTTGGTGTTTTCTTTATTTTTTTTAATATTTTCCTTAAACCGCTTTAGTTTATTTTCGGTATTGTATTTCACTTTTATAATTCTGATTATTCACTACTACTTTTGATATTTCTTTTTGTTATCATTATTTTGTTTATTAATTTGCTAACGTGATATTTGTATTTTTTGAGTTTTATTTTTGTTGAATGTTGGGTGCCAGAAAAGGGAAATAGTTAGAACGGCGCGTAGACATTAAGACGGTTCATTCCTTCCACCCTATTCGATCTCCTTTATCTTTATTTACTTTTATTTGTTGTAAATGTTCTTTCTATGTTCGTTAAATAAAGATGACTAATGATTTCTACAAATAAATGGGGTTTTCTTAAATAAAACAGGACCAACATCCTGATTTTCCATCCAAACAAAACAAGAATTTTAATAATATTTCTTTAAATATGCATACTGGGACCAATGTCTTCATCCTTAATGAATATCCTGCTTTATGTATGATTCGCATTTTCTTTATATTAGGGGTTGTATTTCGCTCCTAGTTTTATTGTAATTTATTGTATTTTATTAATTTATTTTAATCTTGCTTTTATTTACCGCTTTCATTATATGGTTGATCTGCGCTTTAATTACTGCACCTAAATGTATGAGAAGGGGAATGAAATTTTAAGTTCAAAACTTAATTATGACTTTAACTAAGGTATGAATAAGAGTGGAGTCCCGAACTCTCTCTGGTCTTAGGGTTCATGAGGTTAGATGAACCTTTCCAATGACCTATTGGGAAGGGAATTCCAAAATATCTCATGTTGCCCAAAATAGACTGACATGTATCGTCTTAGGCTTCGTGAGATTAGATGAACCATCTCCAATGTTCTATTGGAATGGGAATTCCAAAATATCTCTCGTTGCCCAAAATAGATTAATATGCACCGTCTTAGGCTTCACGGGATTAGATGAACCATTTCCAATTTTCTATTGGAATGGGAATTCCAAAATATATCTCGTTGCCCAAAATAGACATATACGCACTGTCTTAGGCTCAATGAGACTAGATGACCTTTTCCAATGTTATATTGGGTGGCGACTCCAAAACACCTCTTTTCGCCCAAAATAGATGCCCTTGTAATACTTACAAGTTTTATGAACCTCTCTCGAATACCCTAAAGGTGGGTTTTTGGGGCCTCAGGGTTCAATGCGCATCACAGTGGCGACTCCGCTGGGGACAACTACGAAACTTCGCTTTGAAAGTACCTTGGTTAAAATATATAATTGAGTTTTAATTTAAAAATTTTGTCCCTCTTCGAAATTGCATAGCATATCATTAGAGCCCTAGATATATGCTAGTTTGGTCCCTCTTTTAACCCTAGTGCATTTCCAAAGCACAACCCTATGTTCACTCAATGTGGGGAAGTGTTAGCAATAATCAGCAGTCGAAGTCTAGTAACATTCGGTATATCAAATGATGACCCAACCGGTCACTATGCTCATAATGAGCTAGACCCGTAGGCAGGGATCATGCTTGGGTAGCCTGAAAGTATCATCACCCTGACCAAAGCTCATATAATGAAAGTAGATACTTCCCCTAAGTGGTATGAACCATAATTCTATGGTTGCTGTGTGGATCACTTTGTATTGGACAAACACAAATAAGTTGGTTGGTCACCTAATCAAAGGATTTCATGCCCTGATAGGCCCATACTAGTTTATTCTGATTGCCTGAATACACAATGATCACAACCCATACGTATTTCATTAGATAAGAGGTGTTATGCTGCCGATTTTTTTTTTTCGTGCACTATACGCATCCATTGGGTTCCCCGCTAACCCATGGATTAAGCCCACCTAAGGAAAGAGACCACAAGACCTTGTGTATGGGAGTAACAAGGTTGGAAGGATCTACTTGCTTGCATGTCGTTGTGGATGTTGCATAAAGCACGACCATGCATCATATGTCATTCATGCATCATCCTAACGGACTATATTTTGCAGCCATCATAGATCCATCTAGGTGGTCTAGAGGTCCCCGTGGATGACTGACTAGAAATCCAGTCTTTGAGCTGTTAGAAAGGGTAGAATACTCAGAATGACTCTCTAAGAGCAGTGTAGCTACTTCCTCCAAATTTTTAATAGACAATGATATGGCCAACCCATCAAGAGAAGCAGATGCCACACGTGCCATGGTAGCCGAAGAAGTTGGTAGGAGGTTAGAGGAGTTTGAAAATAGGATTATGGCTATGATAGGGAACTTAATGGAAGAAATGGCACTGCCTGCTGGACCAAACCCAATAGCCCCTCTTGGTGGACAGAATGAACGGGAGGCAATTAGGGAGGACAACCTAGAGGAGGTACGTCCCCCACCAATAGATCTCAGAGCCACCACATCCTCGGGTTAAAGAAGAGGAGGGGCCCACAGATTGGAGGATGACTATATAGAGAAGGAGTATGAGGAACCCACAGGAATGAGGGGTAAGGCACCTCAGACTGAAGAGGCTATATGGAAGAAAATGGAGGAGAAGTTCGAGGCAATGTATCGGATGCTAACTATGGATAAGGGGATGAACCTTGAGGATAAAGAACTGGAAGGAGAGGGTTTAATCCCTTAGAACTTCAAGATGCCTGATGTCCCAAAGTGTGATGGCACATCGGATCCCATCGCACATATTAAGCAATACTCAGTGGTAATAAAGGGTACTACTTTAACTAAGAGGCAGAAGATAGAGTACTTTTGTTTGAGCCTAACAGGTCCTGCGGTGGATTAGTATCATGGGTTGGACTGAAGAGCTAAAGAAGACTGGGATCTACTGACGGAGGAGATCCTCAGACAGTATTACTACAGCACAAGAATGGAGGTGACTTTGAATCATTTAGAAGTGCTGCAGCAGAAGCCCGAAGAGTAATTCCACGAGTATTTGACTCGATGGAGGAACCGGGTAATGGAGATGAAAAGAAAGCCAGACACTCCGAATCGGATCAGGCTATTCATCAGGAATGGCAGTTCATACCTGAAGGAGGGCTTGAAGATGATAGGTTTGAAGGACTGGGTGTGGTGCCCCAATCCCCCTCGGGAGGAATATCAGGATGCCACAGAAGCAAACACACACACTCATGCAGAGACTGAAGCGAAAGAAATAAAAACATGCAAGAACACACTATAAAGGGAAGCATTCAGGAACAATATATATATACTTGCATTACCGAAATTATAAAGTATACATATACAAAATCATAACATGATCAAATATCAGAATTACATGCCTTACAAAACATTTACAAAATGCTAAACAAGAGTCCTATACAAAAAAAATACTATTAATACAAATAAAAAGAACCCTTCCAAAACAAACTCCGAGAGGCCAGCAGACGGGACTCTCACCTCGGAACAGAACCTGCAAAACCTACAGGAAAACAAAACATTCGTGCTAAGCGATAACACTTAGTGGGGATGTATAAATACAGAGGACTTCTAAAGAAGTCGCAAATCAACACCAAGCATGCATATAAATTTACATGTACTTGCATCAATAATTCAGAAGCTTATCACACACATATACATATAGCACATACATGTTGGTAACTTGTTCAAAATCCATACAGATATAGAAGCAATAACAATTGCTAAAATCAGGAGTATGCAGAACATATAACCAAACCCAGCTTTACATATAACTTCACATTCAAACGAACAATTTGCCTGAGTTACAATGATGGTGGATACGGGTGTTCAGAATACTGGTTAGCAGTATCAGAAGACCAAAGCCCAAAACTTTACAAAAATAGAAGACTGAAGCCTCAATTTTTAGAAGACCGAAGTTTAAATTGTCAGATACCCGAAGGTACATTTTTAGAAACCCAGAGGTATAATTTTTAGATACCCAAAGGTACAAAAACTAGACTCTTAATAAGCATGCTTATCTATCCACTACCTTGACCAATCAGGCTGAAAAAATAAATTAAGTAATCCAACTTCTACTCATGTACTCAAGCACTATCAACTTCAATCAATTCATGTACAAGTCAAGTAATCCATCATATTAAACATAGCTTTTAGCATATAACAATCCTAATAGAATGATATTAAACTAGATTAAAATTCATACTCATACTCATGCATAATATTTATAAATGAATAATAAATCAAAGTGTAGAAACAGGGTACCTCACGGTGACAACCACTTTGGTTGTCACCGTGACATACCAAAGATGCAAAATAGAAAGCAAATATAGGGTACCTCACGGTCACAACCACTCTGGTTGTCACCGTGATATACCACATAATATCTGGGCAGTAAGCAATCAAGGGTATCTCACGGTCACAACCACTTTGGTTGTCACCGTGACATACCAAAAATGCAAAATAGAATGTAAACTTAGGGTACCTCACGGTCACAATAACTTTGGTTGTCACCGTGACATACCAAAAATGCAAAATAGAATGAAAACTTAGGGTACCTCACGGTAACAATAACTTTGGTTGTCACCGTGACATACCACACACTCCTCGGACAGAAGCATTTCTTACATACCTCACGGTCATAACCACTTTGGTTGTCACTGTGACCTATGCAAGAATGCCCAAAAACAGAATTGCATCAATTGTTCCACAACTCAACTCAAAAGGCATAATTCACCAATATACTTTCAAACCATGCACATGCATATATTAAAGACTTGCCAAACAATATGCTAATAACATTTCAAGGCTCTAAATCAATATTTAACATATAATCGTATACCAATTTCAAGCAAGAACACAAATAACCAATCATGAACACGTGCCTCTCAAAAGTACAACTAATTATGCTCAATAATTATACTCTAAACAGGTCTAAGATTATCAATATTCCAACTATAACACATGCATATACACAATTCTAGCTCATAACACAGCATGCACCCAATATACACAATTCAAAAACACATGCACAAATATAGGGGACACGATCCCAACCTCTAGGAGCAGCCGAAAATACTATTCCTAAAGATCAAATCTTCTCCTTGCCTTTCTCAATTCTCTTGTCCGAAACTTCATGCATAGCCAACACAACCACACATGCTCTTAGTCCATAACACAACCAACTCAAATCACAAAGAAGAATAGAGTAGAATAAGATCTCAATAAATCAATTATACTTACCTCTTTAGTTCACACGGCAAAACCCCTTCAGACCATACAAATTTTGTAGAAATTCAACCCAAAAGAAGAACAAAACCCCAAAGAATAAAGCAAAGTAAAGAACCCAAGAGAGGGAGAGAAACAGAAATTCATTGCATGAGATACCATTGGGACAAATTTTCCCACTAACTCCACTTTATATTTCATGCAGAAATCCTATGTGGCACTCTAACTTTAAGCCACATAAGCCTCACACTTGACAAGTGTCCCACTCAAGCTAAGCTCCACTTCAAGTCCATGGCAAACTTCTCTCTAAGTCCCTCTAATCCATTTCTCCTTCCACTAACAAATAATTCCATTAAATTAAGTCCTCACTAACACTTAAGCTGGCACAAATACAGAAATTTGCACTACGAATTCTACTAGGGTGCAAATCAGGTCATTATTACTCTCTCCTCCTTAAGAAATTTTATCCTCGAAATTTCACCCGATATTAAACAGATAACAATACACTATCAAAGTAGAACTCATACAAATCAAACTTAAACAAATAGAAACTTACATGAAGGACCCGCTTGATTATCTTCTCTTTCTTTAATCATGGAGTAACATCGAGCTGGACCACTCGAAGGTATCAGTTTCTCAACCATCTTCGATGGCGCTTGCACTGTCTGCCCTCTTTGTCTACCTCCTCTAGCAGATCCAATCATTCCTATGTTACCCTTACTTTTCGGCTAAACTGAACCTTCCTTAAAAATCGGGCAATTGGCCAGCATATGCTCCATGCTGCCACATCAAAAATATGCACCAGAAAGTGTCCTACAAGTGCCCCAATGGAACCTACCACAGGGCTCACACTTGGGCACTGTACTTCCTTTACTTGATGGTGCCAAAACACTATCCTTCGATACCAGCTCACGACCTGATCCTCTGGTAACCTGCCTACTTACAGCTTCTCACGACTTCTTAACACTCGATACAACAGTATCATTTACTTTTCTCTTAAGTTCCTTACGCTGCTTAATCACTTCTGACTCTTCCAATTTCATCGATGCCGAAACCAATTGGTAGTAACCTACTGAATACATGACAGCCATCACTGAAAGAGGACCCCTAATACACTCTCTTAACCCGTCTTCAAACTGACGACACTTGAATTCCTTGGTTAGCAACAAATCTGGCACATACTTACTTAACCTACTGAATTTCTTCTCATAATCACTTATTGACAAACCTTTCTGCCTCAAACTTATGATTTCCTTCCACTTTGCCTCTTCGTAAGCTTTAGTCACATACCTCATCTCAAACTCTTGCACAAAATAATCCCATGTCATCTCTATAGGTCACTGGGGGTTCCTTAACACCAGCTTCCACCAATCATAAGCCGCACCTTGCAAAAGGGACACTGCACAATTAACCCTCTGATCCAATGGACAATTTATCTCTTGCAGAATTTTGCCCGTCTTCCCTAACCAATACTCAGCTGAATCTGACTAATCCAAAGTCGTACCACTAAATTCCTCTGCCCCTCTTCTTCTAATAAGACCAGTTGGGGCCTTAGGGGCAGTCAATCTCTCAATGAATTGCATCATACCTTGCATCAATACCGGATGACCATAAGCTGGACCCATAACTTCAGCTTGAGGCCTCTCAGGTGCAGGTCGATTAACCCTCGCAGGATTAACACTACCCACCGTCTCACCTATCTCTTCACTAGGATCAGACTCCATCTAAACTCTACATAAGACAACATCTGCATTAGGCCATGACTCTAGATAGACTCACACACATCTAAACATCTGATAGACCAGAATCATCTAACTGAGCTCTAATACCACAACTTGTGGCACCCCAATACCCCTCAAGAGGAATATCGGGATGCCACAGAAGCAAACACACACACTCGTGCAGAGATTAAAGTGGAAGAAACAAAAACAAGCAAGAACACACTATAAGCGAAAGCATTCAGGAACAATACATATATACTTACATTATAGAACTTATAAAGTACACATATACAAAATCATGACATTATCAAATATCAGAATTACATGCCTTACAAAACGTTTACAAAACACTAAACCAGAGTCCTATACAAAAAGAATACTATAAATACAAATAAAAAGAACCCTTCAAAAATAAACTCCTAGTGGCCAGCAGACGGGACTCTCACCTCGCAGTCGAACCTGCAAAACCTACACGAAAATAAAACATCCGTGCTAAGCGATAACGCTTAGTGGGATGTACAAATGCAGAGGACTTCTAAATAAGTCACAAATCAACATCGAGGATACATATAAATTTATAGGTACTTGCATCAATAATTCAGAAGCTTATCACACACATATATATATAGCACATACATGATGGTAACTTGTTCAAAATCCATACAGATACAGAAGCAATAACAATTGCTAAAATTAGGAGTATACAGAATATATAACCAAACCCAGCTTTACATATAACTTCAAATTCAAATGAACAATTAGCCTAAGTTACAATGATGGTGGATATGGTTGTTTAGAATACTGGTTAGCTGTATCAGAAGGCCGAAGCCTAAAACTTTACAAAATAGAAGACCGAAGCCTCAATTTTCAGATGACCGAAGTCTAAATTGTCAGATACCCGAAGGTACATTTTCAGATACTCGGAGGTATAATCAGATACCCGAAGGCTCAAAAACTAGACCCTTAATAAGCATGCTTATCTATCCACTACCTTGACCGATCAGGCAGACAAACAACTTAAGTAACCAAACTTCTACTCATGTACTCAAGCACGATCAACTTCAATCAATTCATGTACAAGTTAAGTAATCCATCATATTAAACATAGCTTTTAGCATATAATAATCCTAATAGAATGATATTAAACTAGATTAAAATTCATGTTCATACTCATGCATAACATTTATAAATGAATAATAAATCAAAGTGTAGAAACAGGGTACCTCACGGTCACAACCACTTTTGTTATCACCGTGAGATACCAAAGATGCAAAACAGAAAGCAAACATAGGGTACATCACGGTCACAACCACTCTGGTTGTCACCGTGACATACCACACAATATCTGGGCAGAAAACAATCAAGGGTATCTCACGGTCACAACTACTTTAGTTGTCACCGTAACATACCAAAGATGCAAAATAGAATGTAAACTTAGGGTACCTCACGGTCATAACAACTTTGGTTGTCACCGTGACATACCACACACTCCTCGGACAGAAGCATTTCCTACATACCTCACGATTGCAACCACTTTGGTTGTCACCGTGACCTATGCAAGAATGCCCAAAAATAGAATTGCATCAACTATTCCACAACTCAACTCAAAAGCCATAATTCACCAACATGCTTTCAAACCATTGTCTCTCAAAAGCACAACTAATCATGCTCAATAATCATACTCTAAACAGGTCTAAGATTATCAATATTCCAACTATAACACATGCATATACACAATTCTAACTGAAAACACAACATGCACCCAATATACACAATTCAAAAATACATGCATAACTATAGGGCACACGATCCCAAACTCTAGGAGCAGCTGGAAACACTATTCCCAAAGATCAATCTTCTCCTTGCCTTTCTCAATTCGCTTGTCCGAAACTTCATGCACAGCCAACACAACCACACATGCTCTTTGTCCATAATATAACCAACTCAAATCACAAAGAAGAATGGAGCGAAAGAAGATCTCAATAAATCAATTATACTTTCCTCTTTAGTTCATACGGCAAAACCCCCTTCAAACCATACAAAGTTTGCAGAAATTCAACCCAAAAGAAAAACAAAACCCTAAAGAATAAAGCAAAGTAAAGAACCCAAGAGAGGGAGAGAAACATAAATTTATTGCATGAGATACCATTGGGACAGATTTTCCCACTAACTCCACTTTATATTGCATGCAGAAATCCTATATGACACTCTAACTTTAAGCCACATAAGCCTCACACTTGACAAGTGTCCCACTCAAGCTAAACTCCACTTCAAGCCCATGGCAAAGTTCTCTCTAAGTCCCTCTAATCCATTTCTCCTTCAACCAACTAATAATTCCATTCAATTAAGTCCTCACTAACACTTAAACTTGCACAATACAAAAATTTGCACCACCAATTCTACTAGGGTGCAAATCGTGTCGTTACACTTGGAGTCCTTGAAGGATATATACATTGAGGCTAAAAGTGAATACTTGGTGAGGAGGGCAAGCAGTGAGGCCTATGCCAAGAGGAGTTGCAGTAATTAGGGAGTCAGTAGACTTGCGAGTTCAGGCAGTGGCGATAGGACAGGCAAGACTGTTGAGGTCTTAGCCACAGGGGTAAATTAGAGGCATTTTTCAAACTTAGGGAGGTCTCTATCCTGGGTGCTAAAGAGGCTGATGAAGGAGGGCAAGTTACAACCTCTAGAACCTCGACCTGCTCGAAGCCAAGGACAACCGGGGCACAAGGAGGATGAGTATTGTGCTTACCATCAGCACACCGAGCATACCACTAACAGTTGCCAAACATTGAGGCATGCTATCCAGGATCTAATAGACTCCAAGCAAATCATAGATCTGGAGAAGAGAGGCAACAAGAATAAGCCAGGGTACAATAATGTGCCCCTTCCTATATTCATGATTGGGTCTAGTATACGCAAATGGTATATTTTGAAGGACGTTGCTATCACCTGCCTTGAGGAGGCAAGTGAAGAAGGGATTCTTGTGATAATGATAGACTATTGGTCCACTAATGACAGTGGGAATGATGATAATAACACTGATAATGAAGAATTTGCGGAGCTGTAGGGTTCAGAGGAGAAGAGAAGAAGATCAGAGCAGTGATGTAACACCCCGAAATGTACCCTAGAAGGATTTGTGTATTTTCAGGGATTTTGATAATCGAAATCGTGTGATGTGATGGTCGGAGTGATTAAGTAGTAGGAAAAGATATGATCAGAATTAAGAAAAAGAAAGCCAAGGGTATTTCGGTAATTTTACATATAGGGATTTAATTGAGTGGAATAAATAAATATGAGGGCTAAATTTTTAGAATGGATCATTTATATGCCGAATGTATGTAAGTTGTGGTTTTAGGTGTGTCGAAAGGACGAATTCGGCATTAGTGCAAAAGTTTCGGCAAGTGCGGCCAATTGCAAATTTATAAGGTATTAATTTAGGACTTAATTGAATGGGATAAGATTTAATTGTGGGTCAATGTAAAATTATATTTATGTATTATGTGAAGGAAGGATTAAAAAGGAATTAAGGGACCAAAAAGGGGAAATGTCATAAAAAAATCTATTGAGGGCCAATAGGAGGAGGACATGTGGCATTTGAGATAAGTTTAACTTAATTAAGAGAGAGTGAGAGCAGATTTCTGCTCATTTCCCCTCTCCTTCACGTTTTGCCTTCTCCTTTTCCCTTCCTCTTCTTCTTCATCCCACGCCAGCCCCTCTCTCTCTTCTTGCAAGCCCAAGTTGTGTATAATGGATTGTAGCTCAAGTACTTTTATGAGAGATTAGAGATAGAAGGGTAAGTTATAACTTTTGATTTCTGCAATTCCTCTTTGGTTAATTAGAAACCCTAAGTAATGTTATGTATTTTCTTGATGAGGAAATTGGAGTGGTGAATCTATGGAAGAGTATATGAGCAGGGAAGTACTACCATTTAAGCTAGTGGAGCAAAGGAGCAAAGGTTTGGGAACTTTCTTTTATCTGTATATGAATTTTTGGTATATTCATGTATGATGCAAGCTTCTTGAGTGTATTGTGATGATTTGTGATGATGGTAGTGAGTGTTGGCTCAAATGACTCATTGTTGCATGTGAATAGGTTTTTGGGTGAAAAACTGGATTAGAATACACTGTACCTTTCTTCGGTTATTACACTGTTTCGGGAGTTATAGAACTCCGAATGATATGAAATCAGTACCTTTAGAAAGCTAAGACATATGTCTACAAATGTGTTAGAAATAGGTTTGAGCTAATTGTAACTCTATGTGTCCGAAAAATGGTAAAGAAGTAGACCTATCTTCTTTGGACGGGTTCAGAGAAGCACTGTGGGTTGTTTAGATCATATCTGAATCTATAGATGTTCAATTGACCTGTAATTTGTTGTATTTGGAAGGTAACATCCTATAGAACATTTGTTAAGAAGGAAGTTTTGGCTAAAAATAAGATTTAAAAGTTGGTTTAGGCTGTACAAAAACGTGTAGTGCAGCAGTCCTTAGTTTTGTCTTCTGTTTTGCAAATTTTTGGTATGTCACGGTCACAATGAATTTCATTGCCACCGTGACATACCAAAATGCTAGGCAGAATGTAAATTTTTGGACCTCACGGCCACAATGAATTCATTACCACCGTGACCCCTTCTGTCTTGACCATTTTAGGTGTTTTTCTTCCCGAATTGAACCCGTATTGCACCAGAACTTTCTAGGATCCCTCCGATGTATGTTTAGGACTATTAAATGAGTATAAGAATGGTTATCCCTTGGAAAATAAACATGATTAGGAGTAAGATTAATAGCAGACTAATGATGTAATAATGTGTAAATGTATGTATTAGAATCAAGTCAAGTCTAACGACATTATTGATCATTATAATACTTTAATCTATATAAACGTGTATGATATGAACAAATATGCATAGGTACGACTTAAGATCTAAGTTATAGATTCATGAAAGACGTCACATGAAATGAATTTGCTGAGTGATTATATATATTGATAATGGTAAATGTGCTCTAATGCTTTTAGCTTATGAATTCCTCTTTTTAATGGAGGCCATAATGCGACAAACCGGGTAAGTAAGTGTTTATGTAAATGTATAAATAGTTTGTATGAATGATATGATTAAGTGTGAAGATAGCATTCTGTTTTAAGGTTTTTGGTATGTCACGGTGGCAATGAATGTGGTTACCACCGTGACCTACCCCGGATTGGCATTCTGTTTCGAGGTTTTTGGTATGTCACGGTGGCAATGAATGTGGTTACCACCGTGACCTACCCCAGATTGGCATTCTGTTTTGAGGGTTTGGTATGTCACGGTGGCAATGAATGTGGTTACCACTGTGACCTACCGCATATTTGCATTCTGTTTTGGGTTCATGGTATGTCACGGTGACAACCTAATGGGTTACCACCGTGAGGTACCCCCAAGAGTGCTTTCTGCCGAAAGTTTTGGTATGTCACGGTGACAACCAACCTGGTTGTGACCGTGACCTACCCTGTTAGTGATTGAGATGAATGTTAGTGATTGAGATGAATGTATGTGAGTTTTGTAGAGAAAATGCATGAATTAGGCTAAGTTTTAATATTGATGTTCTTATTTTTGGCATTTTTGGTTTCTTAGTTGAATTTATTGTTTAAGTTAGTGTAAATTGAGTGTATTTTTTAATATGAGTATGTTTGATATGCTTTGGAGTGATGAGGTAAGTGAACTGCATGAATGAGTAGTTTTGATTTCATTTTGAAAGTCTGATAGTATGTTTTGTGCTGGGGAAGCTGGGAAACACGACTCTGTCGTGATCGCGATGCCTATCATGAGCGCAACAGAGCCACGTGATTTTAGTTCTCTCAGACCGCTGGACTTGGGACTCTTCACGACACATGAAGTTCTTCACGAGTCGTGAAGATTAGCCCTTCGGCAAGGGGGGGGGACTCTTCACGACACGTGAAGTTCTTCACGAGTCGTGAAGATTACCCATTCAACTATGAGACCGCTCGGCTTGCGATTCTTCATGACATGTGAAGTTCTTCACGAATTGTGAAGAATAGCCCGATCGGCTGGTTTGCTTGCTCGGCAAGAGATTTTCGCTCAGCGTGGCGTGCAGCTCGGCAGATGTTCTTGTGCACGAGTCGTGCATCTTGGCACGACTCATGCTAAAGCTTTGGTGGCTAGCACGAGTCGTGCACTATAGTACGACTCATGCCAGCCCACTTTTCTTCTGTCGCAAGTCGTGCATCGCGACACGAGTCACGATAGTCCTGCTTTTGGCCAGTAGCTTTGAGGCTACTATCGCGATCGCGATAGTGAGCCTCCTCCTGCTTGTTTTGTTTTGCCTGAAACGTTTTCTTCTCTCTTTGTATGGCTTCCCAGTATTGAATAAGTTACGTTTTGTATTTTATATAAGTGTGCACTGATGTTCTAGAGTGTGTAAATAATTAATGATATACTAGTGTTTGAATACTTGTTTTCGATATTGTCTAGTGACGAATGCTTAAATTGAGTGAGTTGAGCCTGAAGTATCAAGGTAGTGGATGGATAAGCATGCTTATAAAGGGATTTATGGGTGCAGCTGCCTATGATGGCCCCGTTTGGGTCTTTCGGAAGACCTCCGAGATGGTCATTCTAATAGTGATAGTGTAGTGTTAGTGTGTGATTGAGGCTCCGGTCTCTCACTTTTGATATTGTTCGCAGTATCCCCTGCAGTGTAGTGTTCCCGTATCCACAGTAAATGAAATTCAAGCTATTATATGAGGTGTTGATTCTGCTCAGTGAAGTATTGTGTCTTTATGAGTGACTTCAGTTAGTGCATTGGAATTATGTATATTGCTGTTATGATAGTTACTTGAATTTAGTCATTATGTGTTTTGTATCTTTGTCTTTTGTTATTTAGAGAATTCAGTTTGTGGATGCTTATATATATATGTATTTTGGATGATATTATTTACACCTCCCCACTAAGCATTATCGTTTAGCACGGGTTCTTTTCCCGTGTAGGTGGCAGGATTTTGGTTCAGTTCGAGTTGCGCATCTGCAAGGTTGGCCACTAGGAGTTAGCATTTCTTTTTGTATTCATCCCCTGTAATTTTGGTTTTACGTCTGTATAGAATATTTTGTATAGTATATGTATATTGCTTCATATGTAAGAATCTTATGTAACTACTTTTGGATAATGTAATTTTTGTTATGTATAGTTAATGTATTAAGTTATTTCTTTTGTTTTTCGTATGCTTCTGCTTATGCGCATGTATGTATGTATGTATATGTTTATTGTCGTATTTTGTCATAGTGCTCAGGTATCCTTCCAACAGGGGTATCGGGGTGTTACAAATCTAGTTAATGGTGAAGCTAATATAGAAAATCCTTTCACAAATCTTCTATAATAACTAGCCAATCCTAGGAAACTGTGAACTCCAAATACATTTCTGGGTGGCTTCCAATTCATAATTGCCTCAATTTTAGCCGGATCTACCTTTATTCCTTCTGAAGATACCCACATGTCCCAGAAAAGACACGTCCCTTAACCAAAATTCACACTTGCTCAATTTAGCATACAACTGTTGTTCCCTCAAAGTCTGAAGCACAATTCTCAAGTACTGCTCATGCTCGTTCTCATTCTTTGAGTAAACTAAAATGTCATCAATGAACACCACAACAAATTGATCTAAGTATGGCCTGAATACTCTATTCATCAAATCAATAAATGCAGCAGGTGCATTAGTAAAATGCAGCAGGTTTCTTAGTAGAATTTATTGTTTAAGTTAGCCCGAATGGCATTACTAAAAATTCATAATGTCCATACCGAGTTCTAAATGCAGTCTTGGGTATATCCTCTTTCTTTACTTGTAGCGAATAATACCCAGACCTTAAGTCTATTTTTGAGAATACGCCTGCCCCTTTCAATTGGTCAAACAAATCCTCAATTCTCGGTAGAGGGTAACGATTCTTCACTATTACCTTATTCAACTGCCGATAATCTATACACATTCTCATAGTTCCATCTTTTTTCTTCACTAACAGAACTGGTGCTCCCCAAGGAGACACACTAGCCCTTATGAAGCCTCTATCCAACAACCCCTGTAATTGAGTTTTTAACTCCTTCAATTCAGTAGGAGCCATTTAATAAGGCACTTTTGACACTGGCACTGTTCCAGGTATAACATCAATAGATAGTTCTACTTCCCTTATTGGCGGTACACTAGACAGTTCTTCTGGGAACACTTTAGGAAACTCCCTAGCGATAGGTATATCCGGAATTCTCACTTGTTCTCTTCAAGAATCTAAAACAAGAGCCAAGTAACCCTCGCATCCCTTTCTCAAACATTGATACGCTAGCATTGCCGATAGCACATTAATAAGAGGATTGGTACAAATACCCCTCACAGTCATTTTATTCTCTTCACTATCACTAACTATCACTGTCTTTCTCCTACAGTCAACTACTGCACTATGCTTACTTAACCAATCTATGCCTAATATTAAATCAAATTCATCAAAGGGTAATTCAATCAGGTCAACTGGATACACACAACTCTGCACTACTAATGGGCACCCCCTATGCACTTTATTCACATTCACATTATTTCCTAACGGACTTGATACCCATATATCATATTTCAAACATTCAACATTAGGCATTTTATCACATATCCTCTTAGTGCACACATAAGAATAGGTTGATCTGGGGTCAATCAATGCTAACATCTCAACATCACAAAGTAAAAAGGCACCTGCTATAACTTTAGGGGCACCATAATCCTCTCGAGCTTTAATGGCATAAGCCCGAGTTGGTGCTACAGAAGGCCTATCCACTGTTTCTGACTCAGTTCCACCTCTGGACTGGCCACCTCTGCCACGTCCTCTTCCTCTTCCTCTATGACCTGGTGGCAAATTAGGACCAGCTCTACTCTGTTCTTGCTAATTCCCAGCTACTTCATATGCCTTAAGACAATTTGCTAGAAAATGTTCAGTGCTTCCACATCTAAAGCATGCACCAGTTACTTTCTAGCACTCCCCTTTGTGTCTTTTGCCACAATGAGAGTACTCATGCACTTCACCCCTGATACCGCATGGACCTCTACCAGTCCCAGACATGGCAGCCGTCCCTTGCTTCTTACCCCTAATCGCTGAACTATACACAGATTCAGCCAGTGGTGTCATTTGTGATTCCCTTGATCTCTTGCTTGAATGAGACCCACCACGGTTAGGATTCCTCTTCTACATTCTTTCTCTTTGTATTTCCAATGACCTCTCAGCTCGCATAGCAGCTTGTACTATCCAGTAGTAACTCACATTCTGTTCAGTGGTCATAGAGATCAACAATGCCTTAATTTTTTAAATTAACCCATCTTCAAACTATTGGCATCTGAACTCCTCAGTCAAACACCAGGCGGTGCATATTTACTCAGCTGGCAGAACTCCTTCTCATATTCTGCCACTGACTTAGCTCTTTGCCTCAAGTTTAAAAACTGTCACATACTTATTTCGAAATTCCTTTTTGAAAAATTCCCAAGTGATTGGATCTGGAAGCATCGGATGCTGTAAAACTAGTTTCCACCAATCATACGTGGCACCTTGAAGCAATGATACTCCACATTCTACCCGTTGGTCCAGAGGACACCTTATTTCTCCTAAAACCCTCTGCACTTTCTCTATCCAATACTTCGCCTTATCAGATTCATCCAACCTTGTTCCATGGAATTCTTCTGCTCTATGCTTCCTTAATGATTCAAGTGGAGGCTTTGGTGTCGTCATTCGATCGAGCACCCTCGCCATGTCTTGAGACATTTTGAGCAAAGCTTCCACAGGAACCATAGGAACTTCATGTCCAAAACTAGCTGGCCCAGACCGACCAGACCTAGACACATTCGCTTCTTGGGGAATAATGCTTTAAGTTGTTTTTTCTATCGAGTTATGAGAAGGATCCATAAATCCACACAATTAAATAAGGACGTCCGCATTAGGTCAACATAGCTTTACACATCCTAACTACCTAATACCCAGAAAATACTAAACCTAGGCTCTGATACCACAACTTGTAACACCCAAAACCACCCACTCACTTAGCTCAGCTAAAGTGGACGGAAATGGTTGTCACAATGTATCAAACACATACATTGCTAAATTTAAGTCACAAAATTACTCAAGCCAAAACCTATGTAATTAAATTTCTTTCTTACATTAATCTCATGCAGCGGATAACTTAGATTACCTCATGCTTACTAACATGCTAGCAATCATACATGTTTTATAAGCTTAATATTGCATTACTTATCATTACAACTTTACACATTCTTTGATTGCCAAACGGTACATATTTAGCATATACAAAAATACATTGTCTACAATCCAAAAATAAAACCTACACTATAGGCAATCCTAATGTTGACCGTTGGCAATGCAGATCTATCCTCAAAATTCACTCCACGACCGAACCTGCACGGATTAGAAACCTGTGCTAAGCAATAATGCTTAGTGGGGAAAAACAATATATACACATACATATGGCATACAATGAAATTATTATTCATTTTAAAGTATGACATGGTACAAGCATAATAACAATCAATTCAGGTCAACAGAATCTAGGTATCATATATGTACATATTCTGTGTTCATATAAATAGATAATTACAGCTCATACAGAATCTTCATCGCATTAGTGTACACATTCTCATTGAATTCACAATTAACTTAATCATAAATCACATTGTTCACTCAGTACTCTTATTAGTTTAGCCTTGCCTGTAATTCAAAGATGCGGATAACGGGTATCGCATTGGTACCCCTAAGGGTACAATAATCACTTTAATATCCGAGGATACCTCACATTCGCGTTGGTACCCTAAGGTACAAACATCAACATAATTTCGCATTGGGGAATCCAGTAAGGATTCAAATCGAATTGTGATTCTAGAGGAATCGGATGCATTGGGCTGCAGCACTTGACCCTATAGGCTTTCCTATCTATCCATTACTTGACTCGCAGGCTAAACATTATTAAGTTCAGTTATTCAAATAGTTAACGCTCATAAGTATCATTACCATCAATAATCAATGCACTCTTTATTCACATTCATAACTTAAATTGCAGCATTCACATACTTAATATGTAGTACATATTCTCATTCACATGCCTATTTGCCCATACCTAAATAAATAATCAAATTGGATTAATAAAAAAAAGAATGCAAGAGTGCCTTGAGCTGTCGCGCTCGTCATAGAATGGGATGATAGTTTCTATTGCGCTCGCGATAGAACCTACACCTCGACTCTGTCACACTGGCATGCAATTGCATGCTTGCGACAGACAAGCCAACCAGCGAGATTAGCATTCTATTGCGCTCGCGACAGAATACAAAACTGCTAACACTCTTTTGAAACTCAACTCTTCTCTCTTCACTTTTGGCACATGCAATCACATTATACTATCGAGTCACCATCTCATCCTTGAGGCACACAATTATACATTTTACTAATAGTTTAAAACACATTTCCTCATATATTGTTATTTATTATAACTCAGTTTACAACCACATTTATTCCAATTATGGATCAACCTAAAGTTCTGTTTTACTAGCCTAATTAACTAGCTAGTTAAGCCCTTAATTACCTCTAAATGCAATTTCTCAACTCAATGGCATTCATTCACATGGACCTGTTATCAATCTCAATTTCATTTAAGCAATTCCCATACATTACCAATCTCATAATTTGGTTCAAAACAAGATACACACTCAAAGTTTATACAGCTTAATCAATTCATCCATTCTCATCACTCACAGTGTCAATATTCTAATTAGCTCATGCTTATTTTAAATACACATTGCAATATTCAATTGGATACAAAACATGCCATAACACACACACAAAATCAATTTCCCAAACCTTATCGCCTAAGCTCCTAATGCTCCTCTTGGTCACTTTGCACTTGTTTCTCCAATCTTAGTTTTCCCTTTGTCCTTCTTTGGTTCCTCACCTACAATTACAGTCCAATTTCCAGAATTGGAACACAATGTTATTATGCACTCAATTGATCCAATTTTAAATCAAGAAGGAGTAGAAGTAGGAAACCATAATAAGTCACTTACCTTACAATCCAATAACTTAATTTATCAAACAAGCACTTGATTGATTAACAAATTTTTATAGCATCAAAATGAAAATCTGAAGAGGAATACATGTTGGAGAATAGATTAAAGAAGCAGAATTTGAGAGAGGGAAGAGTGGCTGGAATTACATGCAACTTAATGGACTTTCTCTCTCCACCATGGGTTATATTGCATGCATAAAGGTGAGGTGGCAGCTCCACCAAGAGACACCCAGAATTCCACTACTTTCCAACCTTAATCTTGATTAATCAATTCTACTTTTGCTAAACTTCATTAGTCACTAATTAATCTTATTTAATACTTAACATGCACACTAACCAATAAGTCACTTCAAACTATTCTATTTCTTCAATTAAGTCCTCAATCACTTACACTTAAGTCCTTATTCATTTACACTTTAATTCTAAAATTTTAACACACCACAATTTAACATGCCTCTAATCTCAATTAATCCATTTTACCACTAGGGTACATTTCAGGCCATTACAACTCTCCTCTCTTGGAAAGAATTTCATTCGCGAAATTCATAGCTGAAGCAAATAAATGAGGATGTTGCTCCCGCATAGCCACTTCAGGCTCCCAAGTAGCCTCTTCCACTCTGTGATGCTGCCATAGCACTTTTACAAGTGGAATCTATTTACTGCAAAGCCATCTCACCTCTCTTGCTGAAATGGCTATCGGCTTTTCATCGTAGGAGAAATTTGACTGAACCTCAACTTCTTGCATAGGTATAACATGAGACTCATTTGTGCGATACCTCCTCAACATCGACACATGGAAGACATCGTGGAGTTTGACTACAGCCGGAGGCAGCACTAACCGGTAAGCCACTAAACCCACTCTGTCCAACACTTCATATGGTCCAATAAACCTCGTGCTCAAACTTCCCTTTCTTCCCAAATCTCAATACCTTCCTCCAAGGAGATACCTTTAAAAACACTTTATCACCCACGTTAAATTCAATATCCCTCCTTTTTTAATCCGCATATGACTTTTGCCTATCACTAGCTGCTTTCAATCGTTGTTGTATGATCTTCGCTTTTTCTTCTATATCTCTTACCAAATCTGGTCCAATAATCCTATGCTCTCCCAACTCTGTCCATCAAACCGGTGTTCGACACTTTCTACCATATAACACTTCATATGGCGCCATGCCAACACTCACTTGATAACTGTTGTCATAAGCAAATTCCATTAGTGGAATGTACTTATTCCAACTCTTGGAAAAGTCCAGAACACATGCTCTTATCAAATCTTCCAATACCTGGATAACCCTTTCCGACTGTCCATCCATTTGCGCATAAAATGCAGTACTGAAGTTCTACTTGGTACCCATTGCAGCTTGTAGACTCTTCCAAAACTTAGATGTGAACCTTGGGTCCTTATCCGAAATAATAGACAAAGGCACTAAATGCAACCTGACAATTTCTTTCACATACAATTCAACCAATCGGTCCATAGAGTAATCCATTCGAACAGGTATAAAGTGAGCTGATTTTGAAAATCTATCAACAATTATCCACACTGCATCTTGTTGCTTCGAAGTCAAGGGCAATCCAGAAACAAAGTCTATGGTAATGTTATCCCATTTCCATTATGGGATGGAAAAAGGATTCAGCAAACCATGTGAAACCTGATGCTCCGCTTTTGCTGTTGGCAAGTCAGACACTTGGACATATATTCTACCATATCCCTTTTCATACCAGGCCATCAGTATAATTGCCTCAAGTCCTGATACATTTTGTTTTCACCTGGATGCATAGTAAAGATAGTGTTGTGCGCCTCATACATCAATCTTTTCCTCAATCCGCTATCATTTGCAACACATATCCGATTCTTTTAAAGCAATACACCTTCCTTATCCACTGAATATTCAGTTTTGTCACCATCTCTAACTGTTCGCTGAATCTATTGCAACTTGCCATCATTTCTTTATACAGCTATCAATTAATCCCTCAGTACCGGTCTTGCTTTTAATTGAGCTAACAATGCCCCATCTGCAGTAAATCTCCATTTTACTTGACTTAGCAATAAAGCCAAAAAAGATTTTTGACTCAACGTATCAGCCACCACATTGGCTTTGCCAGGATAATAATCCACTACACAGTCATAATCCTTAAATAACTCAAGCCATGTGCATTGTCTCAAATTCAATTCCTTTTGGCTCAATAAGTATTTGAGACTCTTGTTCTAACACCCCGAAACCACCCTAGTAGAGTGAGCCTTGTGTGCGTGTAAATATGCATGGTTTATTTTTAGCATGTGTTTATTTTTGGTTAAATTAATTAGTTATTATGCTCTAGTTGGGTTGTGTTTTAGTGTGAGTGAGTGTATTAGAGTAGTGTGTGTGTTGTGGGCTATAGTTAGGTGTGAGTGAGTGTATAGGAGTAGTGTATGATTAAGAGATTAGTCTTGAGTGTAGCTTGAAGGATGGGAGTTAGGTGCAGTTAGTATGTGGCCCAATGGGGAGTTGCCATGTGGCATAGGAGAGAGAAGAAAAGGGACAGCTGTTCTTCCCCTTGTTCTTATCCCGTTTTCTTCTTCTTTCCCTTCTCTTCCTATTACTTCTTCATTTTCTTCTTCTTTCTCATTATTTCTTTCTATAATTCTTCTTTTGTTGGAATCGGGTGAGCTATGGTGAGTTGGTGTAATTGGAGTTAGTTGGTAAGTTGTAATTTAGTGTCCTTCCTACTTCTTTTCTTTGAGCGAGTTTTATACCTAAGTGTATGTTTGAGGTTGAATTCTGGTTTTGCTGGGTTTTGTGGTTCAGAGATTCCACCTAAGGAGACGAAAGGCAAAGATATCGCGAGTGGTAGTGGAGCTCGAGATTGAGATGCCATATTTTGAGGTTTGGGAACGTCTGTGTATTTTGTGCATTTTGTGTATTTTGATAATTTTTGTATTATGATTGGAATTGATGATATAGATTGTGTGTTTTGGCTTCTATGAGTTATGGGTATTGTTTAATCTGAGTTGAGAAGCATGGGTTGTGAAGGATGGAGTTAAAATGTGGAAATTTCGCATGTTTTCTTAAAAATTGCTGGTTTGAGAACTTTTGGATTTTGATTTTGTGATTTGCTTTAATTGATAATAATAATGAGTTCAAAGGGCATGTTTATGTTGTGTATAATGGTTTGAATAAAGGATTTTACTTAGAACTGAGTTTTGGAACCAAATGAGTGAGTGGGTGAAAGTGGAGAAGGAATTTCTGCAGATTTTGGCATTGGGAGTGGAAATACCGACTTTGTCGCGAGCGCGACAATGTCGTGACAGAGCTCGGTGATCTCTGTCCCATCGCGAATGTCGAGCTGCAAGCGGCCGGGTGTGCGCAGCATTTGGCCAAGCCTCTGTCGCGAGTGCGCGCCTGGGCGCGAGGCCGCGACAGCTCTTGCGGGTACTCACTGTCATGGGCGCGATAGTGAGATCTATTTTTATCTCCACGCGAGCGCGAGGCTCTCCTCGAGCACGATAGGAGGCCAACTTCGCCTCTGTCGCGAGCGCGACACCCTCTAGCTTTTCTTTTTCACTTCTCTTTTATGATTACAATACTTAACTTTCCAATTTGCATTACTTCTAGAATTATGTATAGTCTATATATATATATATGAATGTGTTTATATGCTTCCTATATCATGAATAAAACATGATGCAAACATATGTTATGAATTGAAATATGCCTTGGATTATGCATGACCTGCTAGAGTCGAATAAGTGGATAATTAGGCATGCCTAATAGAGCTAGTGTTGCTGCAGCTAGTGTATGATTTGGACCCTGATCAGGTCCCCCGACTGGATCTTCGTGATCCCTTTGTACTGAATCTACGCGAAAATGATTTTGTAACAAAATTAAAAGATTATTTTGATACCCTCGGGTATCTATGTGTTATGAGAATACTATTAATACCTTCGGGTATCTACGCGTACTCGGTATCCACTGTTTTGTTATAGCAGGTGCAATAGTGTTATTTGTTATTATGTGTGAATTTCTGAATTATTACTTGGTGGAAATAATATGATTATCGTGTTGTTATGTGTTAAGTTAATTTATGACATCTTAACAATTAACTGTGCTATTCGTTTGTGATTATTTTTTGACGCCACTATGAGTGGTCGTTGTGCATCTTTGTTTCCCCACTAAGCGATTTTCGCTTAGCACGGGTGTGTTATCCGTGTAGGTGTGGAAGGTTTTAAAGGGTTGAACCGAGGGTTTCGCATCAGCAGGGCCAACACAACTAGTGGATAGAAGATTTTGTAATTAGGCCTTGTATTCTTTTTGTATATATATATTATAGTCTTGTGCTATTGAAACTATGTAAAGGATATTTTATAAATGATTTTGTTATTAGTATATGTAATCATTCTGTGGTGCTGAGGCACTTTTGTATCTTTTGGAATATGTAAAGCAACTTTTGTCATATTAATGAAATGCAATATTTTGCTCCATGGTCTTTTCTCAGATAAATTAGGAAATTTTAATTTATTCATTAGTATATGTAATTGGTGTGCATTGATTGATTTTGTTTGAGCGTCTGTGGGTGGCAACCCTTATCTACTGGGGACATTCATCCTCTTCGTAGGGTGAAGTTCTCTACGTATAGGTAAGGGGTGTTTGTAGACACCGGGTCCCGAATCGGTCCAATATCAGAATTACCCGATGATGAGAATGATACCGATTTACGAGCAGAGGTGTCAAAAATGATGTTTTCCTTGTTGAGATCCTTTTTTTTTATCATAAAAAAAAATTTTAATTTATTTTAAAAATAATATTATTAGAAAGTGTTATTTTTGATATTTGAAAAAAAAGGAAATTAAATTATTAATTAATTTCATTGAATTAAATTAAATTAATTAATTTAATTTGAAAAAAGAGAAATTGAATTAACTAATTAATTTAATTGAGTTAAATTAAATTAATTAATCGATTTAATTGAAAAAAAAAAGAAAATTAAGTTGGATAATTAATTGGATTGAATTAAATTAGTTAATTAATTTTATTGGGTTAGTTAATTAGTCTAATTAGGAAAAATAAATAAAAATATAAAAGATGAAAAAAAAGATTTAAAAGGTTTTTGTAAAAAAAATAAAAAAAATAAAATAAAAATATATATATGTGTAAAAACGTGGGAAAGTGGCTTTTAAGGCCACTTTCCCATTTGTGGTCGCGTGATGGCAATTGCCATCACGCGACCCCATTTGTTGTTTTGGCCAAATGGCCGCGCGGTGGCCACTTGGCCACCGCGAGACCCCCTGCGCGCGCAGCAGCCTACCGCGCGCGATGCAGGGGTACCACTCGCGGCAGCAGGCTGCCGCGCACGGCCTTGCCCTCTCCGCGCGACCTGTTGGTTTTCGCCTGTCCCTTTTTTTTTTCGCTGTTTTCAGTCTGTTTTTTTTCAGTCTGATTGTTTCACCATTTTATGCTATTTTGGACTAACTAAAAATAAAAGCTTTTTTGTCCTTTGCTTTTTTTGGCCAAGGCAAGATTAAATGAGGATTTTCCCCTCATGTTCAAGGACGGCATATTTTGGCAAGAGGAAACCCTTGGCTTTTCTCTCTATTTTTTGCTACTCTCCAGGAAGCTTTTCTTGTTCCTTAAAAATTCTTCAAAAATCTTTAAGCCTTATTCTCAAATTTTAGTTTTTGCTACTACAAAATACTTGATCTCGGGTTGATTCGAGCAAGAGAAATTAATTTTCTTGGCTTGTTCATCCCACAAGAATATTTTCTCAAACTATTTTGTTTAAAACACAAATTTTTACATTTTCTTCAAATATTTATCGTCAAAAATCGACAAGTGGAATGGATTGAGACATCCTATTTCCGATCTAAAAATTCTGAGGGTAAACACTTGGACTAATTTTATTTATTTATTTGCAAGTTATTTATTATTGTGAATATTTTTGCCTCTTTTGCCACTAAAAATCATGCCTTTTGTCTAATATTATTCTTTGGTTTTTGCTACTGTTGGAATCTGTTCATGATTTTAATTCATTTTTCTTGTGATTTCTGACGCCATCCCATTTCTATTCTTATTCTTATTATTATTATTCTTATTTTTATTCTTATTCTTATTATTATTATTATTATTATTATTATTATTATTATTATTATTATTATTATTATTATTATTGTTATTGTTATTGTTATTGTTATTGTTATTGTTATTGTTATTGTTATTGTTATTGTTATCTTTATGTCATTAACTTATTGTTTGCCTATTTCATATTTGCTACTGGGTATTATTATTATTATTATCCTATTACTATTATTATCATTATTATTTATTTGCTATTGTTAATATTCTGCTTTTATCATTATCATTATTATATATTCATTTTGTGTTTATGGATGCTACATTGTTATTATTATTATGATTATGATTATCATTATATTTATTATTATTACTATCATATTTATTTATATTATATTCACTATTATTTATTATCATTGTCCATCATCATCATTATTATTATTATTATTATTATTATTATTATTATTATTATTATTATTATTATTATTATTATTATTATTATTATCATTATTATTATTATTTCATTGTTATTATCTCGTCTTTACTTGATTAATTTTTAGAATTATTACTAATATTTTTAATGTTAATTTTTTATATGAGATTTAATTTGAGTCGGGCTATGTGAGCGCCCCGCGACTCCCCTAATGGGTCGCGACGCGTGGACGGACACATCGGCTCGGTGAGATCTCTCTAATTCCCTATCCTTTTGTTGTGTTTATTTGTAAATAATTGTTTTATTTATGCACGCGTGAGATAAAAAGTCACAAAAATACTTTTACAACTAAATTGAGTTTTTCACTAATAAAATTGGGACCAATGTCCCTTATTTTATCCCAACCATAAAAACATCACAACTAAAACGAAGAGTCAATTTTCAATAAAATGGGATCACTCATCCCGATTTTCTTCCAAACAACCAAAGAGACTCTTCGAACCTTCTTCAAGTAAACGCGAAGGAACCAATGTTCCTGAAGCAATGTCCCGATTTATGCATGTCTTTTATTTTAATCTTACGTGAGTGTTTAAATTTATGTACATTATTTTCCTTTGGCCCCCTTGTAATTAATTTTGGGGCAACTTTATTTATTTTTGGGGGATTGTATTCCGTCCCCATTCATATCTTTAATTTATTGGGGTTGTATTCCGCCCCGATTTCTCTTGTAATTGTGTGCTTGGGTATTTACCGCTTTCATTTATCGCTTTATTTATTGCTTTTACTCTATTGCTTTCGAATGATTGATATGCGCAATTTAATTAAATGCATTAATCATGTGAGATGAGAGATATAATATTAAGAAGTTAAAAATCCACTTATACTTAACCAAAGCATAAATAAGAGGGAAGTTCCAAACACCGGATCTCTGGTCTCGACCAACAAGAGGTGAGAGACCTTTCCCAATTCTTTGGAATTGGGTGGCGACTCCATGATACCTCAAAAGGTTTCTCTAGGTGCCATTAGGCTAGGTGGTTCTCCCCAATGTTCTATTGGGAGGGACGCACCGATGATGTCTCGTGGTGCCCATGATCAAAAGACGCAAACCTTCATACCTCGAATCCTCAAGCGGATTCACAAGCGAGGGCCCTTGCTGGGTTGGTCCGGTGCGCATCATAGTGGCGACTCCGCTGCGGACATTGTGTTTGAGACTTTGCTCCGAAAGTGCTTTGGTTAAAATATAATTGGGTTTTTAAAACTTAAAATTCTATCTCTTATCAAATTTGCATCTCATTTTAGAGCCTTAGAATTATGATAGTTGGTCCCCTATTTACCCCGGTGCGTTCCCGAAGCGCGACCCTACTTTCACTCATTGTAGGGAAGTGTTAGGGATAATCACCAGCCCAAGCCTCGTACCTTTTGGTATATCAAATGACGACCCGATCGGTCGCTATACTCATGACGATTTAGACCCATCGGCAGGGATCATGCTTGGGTAACCAAAGAATTTCATCACCTTGACCAAAGCCCATGTAATGGCGAATAGAAACTTTCCCTAGGTAGTATGCTCCTTAATACGATGCTTGTGGTGTGGGTCATTACGTATTAAGCAATAATCAACCAAACCAAATGGTCTTCATCAAAGGCTTTCATGCCCTAGTGAGCCCATCTTAATTTGATTGAATCGCCCAAATACGTACTGGTCAAAATCCATAAGAATGCGCATTAGATTGAGACTGTTATGCTATCGGTTTTTCGCCGTGCACTTCGCGCGTTCATAGGGTCCCCTGCTAACCCGTGAACTAAGCCCACCTAGGAAAGAGACCACACGACCTCGTGTGCGGGAGTGATAAGGTTGGAAGGATTTACTTGCTTGCATGTGGTTGTGGATGCTGCACAACATGCTCATGCATCGCATGTCATTCGTACATGTCAAATAAATACGTGTATATATAATATATTTTATCTTATACTGTGTATATATCTTTCTATCCGCATGCTATTTTTTTCAACATGTACATATCATCCTGAGTATAATCTCATTCTATGTGTGTATATATCCTCTCGTCTGCATATCATTTTTCGTATGTACATACCATCCTGTATGTAATTCCTTCCATGCATCCCATCGTATCGTGGTAGTCCATTGACCCCGCACTCATCAAACACTATTTGCATGGCACGATCATGCATTGTATACGTCATCCATGCATCATTCTAACAATCTTGATCTTTCAGCCATTCTAGATTCATCTGAGTGGACTAGAGATTCTGACGATCGACTAGCGACGACAAACTCGCCCTTTGGATTGCTAGAATTAGTGCCTGTTTGGGATTTTGAGCCATCTTAGCGACTAGTGAATAATCTTCGATGGCAGAACTACCTCGGGAGTCCGGTGCTTTGACGGTGCAAGACCTAGATAAGAGACTTGGGGAATTCGAAAGGAAAATGTTGGCCATGATGGAATGTATCACTGCTCAAATAGCACCCAAGGCCAAGCAGCCGCCTATGGCCCCTATTGTCAAACAAGTTAAGTCACCTATTGGGGAGGATGCTCGTGTCTTAATTGCCCAAGAAGTTGATGAAAGGTTCGAAGAGCTTGAAAAGAGATTGTCGGCCACAATTAAGGAAAGGTTGGATGTTGTGGCACTAGTTCTTCAAGCCCAAGTTACTGCAGCTACACTTAACCGATTCAAGCCAGGCACAGCTGCGACAACCCAAGCACCTCTTGACGGTACTAGTGTTGACACTGTAAGTATAGGAGTAGGCCACCATGGTAACAGCAGTGATAATGGGGGCAATGACAGAGTAGCAGAAGTCTCAACCATCGGAATGGCTCCAAAACACCTCACTATCTCAGGCAGACCATTATCTTGGCATTTCACCCGCCTCATCAAGAAAGGGAAGTTGCAACCCTTGCCAGTTGGGCTTGCCCCAAGCCAAGGACAGTCTAGACACAGGACGGACTGGTATTGCGCATATCATCAGTACACAGGGCACAGAACAGACTATTGTCGTCCCCTGAGAGATCGTATTCAAGCATTAATGTCTGATGCCGAAGAACAAAAAGAGAAGGGGAAGACAAATTGAGTACCTAGGTGAAGGATGAAGACAGTTCCCGTGGACGCTGACGAGCCATCAGCCAAAGTGCCTCTGCTGGTGGAAGCAAGAGGGTGTTATCCATTTAGATATTCTTTTTGTTTTCAAACTATTTAATAATGACTCTCTTAATCCTAGTTTTCATTAAATGAATTGAATGTCTTTGCTATTTATTTATGTGATATTTCTTCGATTTCATTTCTCATGATCACGATGCATCCATTCATTTTGACATTAACCCAATTAATACGGCTCCATCTAATATTGGAACCTTGGGGAATCTAAATAAAATCTTGATAGCATCTGTTATGACTCCTGAAGTGAGATAAAAAATTTGAGAGATAATAATAAAAAAAGGGGCCTTTGCCCGGATCTGGTATGACATGCTGAAGATTGACAAGGATATTCTTGAGATCATGCCACTTCCTCGTGCCAACATGACGACAAACCAAATTTTAGAAACCATTCTTTTGCACCCCCCAACACCTGAGCTACATATGGTGCCGCCGAATAAAATCAGACTTCGAAAGTTACATCAAAAGTCGGACAAATAAAACTCAAAACCACCATGAGAAAATATACAACCCATCAGAACCGAGCCATATGACCTTTTTTCCTCTCGACCCATTCGAAATGTGTACCCCAAAACCGATTATGATTGACCCTTAACCATCCAAAACCCTCATAACCAAATTTCTTACAAAAATTTAATGCCCGACCAAATTGAACAACAATGGTCCCAGTGGTTAAGATGAAAAGTGTACGTATGTGTAAACTTCAGGACTTGAGCAAAGCTTGTTAGAAAAAAAAAATTGGGGTACAAAAAAAAAATGGGGTGTAAAGAAAAGAGAGAATTGATTAGGGGGCAAGGGAATGCTATTTGGGGGCAAGCTTTGTTCAAATCCCGTTGATCTACACATGCCTGTACATTGCCATTCTTTTTAGCTACTGAAGGGGACCAAAAGGGCTAACCCCTGAGCCATCCATCCAATCCCAGCCGACGAAAACCATTTCGAAAGCTTGAACTACTAAGGCCAATAAAAGTACCCCAAATCATCCAAGCCCAACCTGTTACCCTAGCTCAGCCGTTGAACGGCCATTCCAGGGCTCAAACCGCCAAAGCCAATAAAAGCCAAGCATGAAACTTCGCATTCAACCTCCAAATAAGGAACCCATCACCTCAACCAGTCTGCACAAGGGCTAAGACCAAGAATTTGATACCAAGAGGAACCACTCTCAGAAGCAGCGGTCTCTCCGGCTAACGAAGATGAAAGCAAATTCAACCAATATTGACGAACTGAAGGAGGGTCCATGGCAAAGGCTAAATAAAGAATTAAAAAAAAGAGAAAATATTCAATCAAGAAAACCCGCGAGGGCTGATTGATAACAGGAGTTTGATGCTCTCAAGATCTATCCCGAGACTAGATTATGTCCCATATTTTTCGAGCTAATGCCAAATAGTGATCATGTGTTATGAAATCAGATTGAAATATATGCATTTATGCAAAGATGTACGAGTGTAACCAGGGCAGTGCATCTTGCACACTCAAAGTTGTCTGAGTCCGGCACAAAACCAGCACATTGTTACTATCTACCCTCTGCCACTCAGGCACTTCAGCCAACTCATCTTGCTACCTATTGTGAAGCCAACCCTACAGCACCTTCCTGATAAAGAACCAAGCTCATACAACCAAAATCTGAGACACAAGCACATGCCAATCATACCCAAAAGATCTTTCGCAACAACTCCAACTTCTCTCAAAAAAAAAAGAAAAAAAAAAGAAAGGTCGTTAGAGATGAAAACCGTGACTGGCGCTCTAAGCAAAAGTTAGGCCGAAGGGCAGGGTGAAAACCTGGTGACAGGCAGTCTGGCCTACAAAAAAATGAAATAAATAAAAGCCGTTGGATTGGGTTGGGTCCATTCCAGGCAAAAAATAAGGCACAGGGTTATGTGAAAATCCGACAAGGACGCATCTCCCGCTAAGAAAAGCTAGTGTGAAAATCCACGAGGGACACACTACCTTCAAATAATGACTACAGGTACCAGAGGAGAACCTCATAATCCCCCAGAGGCACGAAATTCAAAAGCAATTCCAGGGGGCACCGATCCTACTGCAAATCACGACCAAACCGGCTTTCGGCTCCAAAATCCACTCGGATGAATCCTTATCCTACATTATTGCATACATATGCACCTCACAGGCATGGCATTTGATGATGCCTCAATGTGCATTCACGCATGCATGACCTTTATATATATATTGCACAAGCAATTCTTCGCACACATTTCATGCACATAATCTCTGCATACTTGCAACACATAATTCTTTGCACATGTCTAGCGTGCATAGCACAAGCACTTATCACGTGCATATAATCTTCCCATTATCTTTAAGTCCTTCTTCAAAAGGCATCCTCAAAACTAAATCTTCAAGTCCTCTAAGGAGGCAAAATCTATAAGTCATCTGAGGAGGCAAAATTCCAAAATCCTCTGAGGAGGCAAAATCTCGAAGTCTTCTGAGGAGGCAAAATTCCAAAGTCATCTGAGGAGGCAAAATCTCGAAGTCCTCTGAGGAGGCAAAATCCCGAAGTCCTCTGAGGAGGCAAAATCTCAAAGTCCTCTGAGGAGGCAAAATCTTAAAGTCCTCTGAAGAGGCAAAATCTCAAAGTCCTCTGAGGAGGCAAAATCTTCAAGTCCTCTGAGGAGCCAAAATTCCAAAGTCCTCTGAGGAGGCAAAATCTCGAAGTCCTCTGAGGAGGCAAAATCCCAAAGTCCTCTGAGGAGGCAAAATCTTCAAGTCCTCTGAGGAGGCAAAATCCTAAAGTCCTCTGAGGAGGCAAAATCCCTCGGTCCTCTGAGGAGGCCAGTTCCCCAAGTTCTCTGAGGAGACAAATCTCACGCACCCTCGCATTTTGTAAGTCTGGAGCAGACTCAACGCACCGCCCAAAAGGATAAAAAATTGTCCCTCAGTATACACGGCAACCGAATGGGACGACTTCATTAGCATGACCGGGAAGACAGCCGCCTCAGGTACGCGCCTCTTTCCTTTCTTTTCTGAATTTTGTCTCACTTAGGCACCTAAGTCCTAAAGTTTCCCAAAATTGGGGGCAACTGTAGACACCGGGTCCCGAGTCGGTCCAAGATCAGAATTACCCGATGATGAGAATGATACCGATTTACGGGCAGAGGTGTCAAAAATGATGTTTCCCTTGTCGAGATCCTTTTTTTTATCATAAAAAAAAATTTTAATTTATTTTAAAAATAATATTATTAGAAGGTGTTATTTTTGATATTTGAAAAAAAAGGAAATTAAATTATTAATTAATTTCATTGAATTAAATTAAATTAATTGATTTAATTTGAAAAAAGAGAAATTGAATTAACTAATTAATTTAATTTAGTTAAATTAAATTAATTAATCGATTTAATTGAAAAAAAAAGAAAATTAAGTTGGATAATTAATTGGATTGAATTAAATTAGTTAATTAATTTTATTGGGTTAGTTAATTAGTCTAATTAGGAAAAATAAATAAAAATATAAAAGATGAAAAAAAAAGATTTAAAAGGTTTTTGTAAATATATATATATATATATATATATATATATATATATATATATATATATATATACATATATGTGTGTGTAAAAACGTGGGAAAGTGGCTTTTAAGGCCACTTTCCCATTTGTGGTCGCGTGATGGCAATTGCCATCACGCGACCCCATTTGTTGTTTTGGCCAAATGGCCGCGCGGTGGCCACTTGGCCACCGAACGACCCCCTACGCGCGAGGCAGGCGCCTCGCGCGATCCCCTGCGCACGCAGCAGCCTACCGCGCGTGGCCTTGCCCTCTCCGCGCGACCTGTTGGTTTTCGCCTGTCCCTTTTTTTTCGCTGTTTTCAGTCTGTTTTTTTTTCAGTCTGATTGTTTCACCATTTTATGCTATTTTGGACTAACTAAAAATAAAAACTTTTTTGTCCTTTGCTTTTTTTGGCCAAGGCAAGATTAAATGAGGATTTTCCCCTCATTTTCAAGGACGGCGGATTTTGGCAAGAGGAAACCCTTGGCTTTTCTCTCTATATTTTGCTACTCTCCAGGAAGCTTTTCTTGTTCCTTAAAAATTCTTCAAAAATCTTTAAGCCTTATTCTCAAATTTTAGTTTTTACTACTACAAAATACTTGATCTCGGGTTGATTCGAGCAAGAGAAATTAATTTTCTTGGCTTGTTCATCCCACAAGAATATTTTCTCAAACTATTTTGTTTAGAACACAAATTTTTACATTTTCTTCAAATATTTATCGTCAAAAATCGACAAGTGGAACGGATTGAGACATCCTATTTCCGATCTAAAAATTCTGAGGGTAAACACTTGGACTAATTTTATTTATTTATTTGCAAGTTATTTATTATTGTGAATATTTTTGCCTCTTTTGCCACTAAAAATCATGCCTTTTGTCTAATATTATTCTTTGGTTTTTGCTACTGTTGGAATCTGTTCATGATTTTAATTCATTTTTCTTGTGATTTCTGATGCCATCCCATTTCTATTCTTATTATTATTATTATTATTATTATTATTATTATTATTATTATTATTATTATTATTATTATTATTATTATTATTATAATTATTATTATTATTATTATTATTATTATTATTATTATTATTATTATTATTATTATTATTATTATTATTATTATTATTATTATTATGTCATTAACTTATTGTTTGCCTATTTCATATTTTCTACTGGGTATTATTATTATTATTATCCTATTACTATTATTATCATTATTATTTATTTGCTATTGTTAATATTCTGCTTTTATCATTATCATTATTATATATTCATTTTGTGTTTATGGATGCTACATTGTTATTATTATTATGATTATGATTATGATTATATTTATTATTATTACTATCATATTTATTTATATTATATTCACTATTATTTATTATCATTGTCAATCATCATCATCATCATTATTATTATTATTATTATTATTATTATTATTATTATTATTATTATTATTATTATTATTATTATTATTATTTCATTGTTATTATATCGTCTTTACTTGATTAATTTTTAGAATTATTACTAATATTTTTAATGTTAATTTTTTATAAGAGATTTAATTTGAGTCGGGCTATGTGAGTGCCCCGCGACTCCCCTGATGGGTCGCGACGCGTGGACGGACACATCGGCTCGGTGAGATCTCTGTAATTCCCTATCCTTTTGTTGTGTTTATTTGTAAATAATTGTTTTATTTATGCACGCGTGAGATAAAAAGTCACAAAAATACTTTTACAACTAAATTGAGTTTTTCACTAATAAAATTGGGACCAATGTCCCTTATTTTAGCCCAACCATAAAAATATCACAACTAAAACGAAGAGTAAATTTTCAATAAAATGGGATCACTTATCCCGATTTTCTTCCAAACAACCAAAGCGACTCTTCGAACCTTCTTCAAGTAAACGCGAAGGAACCAATGTTCCTGAAGCCATGTCCCGATTTATGCATGTCTTTTATTTTAATCTTACGTGAGTGTTTTAATTTATGTACATTATTTTCCTTTGGCCCCCTTGTAATTAATTTTGGGGCAACTTTATTTATTTTTGGGGGATTGTATTCCGTCCCCATTCATATCTTTAATTTATTGGGGTTGTATTCCGCCCCGATTTCTCTTGTAATTGTGTGCTTGGGTGTTTACTGCTTTCATTTATCGCTTTATTTATTGCTTTTACTCTATTGCTTTCGAATGATTGATATGCGCAATTTAATTAAATGCATTAATCGTGTGAGATGAGAGATATAATGTTAAGAAGTTAAAAATCCACTTATACTTAACCAAAGCATAAATAAGAGGGAAGTTCCGAACACCGGATCTCTGGTCTCGACCAACAAGAGGTGAGAGACCTTTCCCAATTCTTTGGAATTGGGTGGCGACTCCATGATACATCAAAAGGTTTCTCTAGGTGCCATTAGGCTAGGTGGTTCTCCCCAATATTCTATTGGGAGGGACGCACCGATGATGTCTCGTGGTGCCCATGATCAAAAGACGCAAACCTTCATACCTCGAATCCTCAAGTGGATTCACAAGCGAGGGCCCTTGCTGGGTTGGTCCGGCGCGCATCACAGTGTTACATTTTGATGTTAGCAATTATCAGCTTGTTCAGGCGGCTTTGAGAGCGGAGTGCTCTGAGAATGTTCTGAGAGAGAAAGCTTTGAGGAAGAAGACCTCCAGAGGCAGTTCTTCCTCAGGGAAAAGATCAAGAGAATCTCAAGGGAATACTGTTGGTGAGTCTCCTGCTAGTTCGGCTACTAGAGGGAGGAGACAGGACTCTTCTAGAGGATCAGGCGCGGCTAAAGGAGGTTCTGGTGGTAGAGGCGATGCCTTGCCTTAATGCTCTCATTGTAGTAAGCGCCATTGGGGTGAATGTAGGTGGCTGACAGGAGGATGCTTCAGGTGTGGTAGTCCGGATCATTTCCTTGCTAATTGCCCGAATCTGTGTGAGAATACTCTAGGTCAACAAGAAGGTAGTTGAGTAGTATCTAATGCTCCCCAAGGAAGCCGTGGTAGAGGTAGAGGACGGGGTCGTGGTGGACGGCCTCGGGAGAGAGAGCTATCTGAGTCTGTGGACCGCCCCGTTCCGACAGCTGGTAGAGCCTATGCCATGAAAGCTAGGGATGAGCAGAATGCACCGGAAGTAATTGCCGGTAAGTTTTTATTGTTTAATTCTGAAGTGTATGCTTTGATAGATCCGCGTTCTACTCATTCTTACTTGTGTTCTAGTAAGTTGGGTGCTAGTTTGGGGAGTGAGGAAAGATTGGAGTATGAGATTTGTGTGTCTAGCCCGTGGGGTCAGAGTGTTATAGTGAACCGGGTTTGTCGGAATTGTCCCTTAAGAATTCAAGGTACAGAGTTTGCAGTTGATTTGATTTGGTTGCCGTTTCATGAGTTTGATGTTATTTTGGGGATGGATTGGTTAGCTAAGCATCGCGCTATAGTGGATTGTCACAGGAAGGTTGTGGTTCTCAAAGATAAAGATCAGTTATCCGTGATTGTGAAGGGTGAGGAAAGTAGTTCATTGCATAATGTTATTTCAGTAATGAAGGCTAAGAGGTTTATAAGGAAGGGATGTGAAGCGTACTTGGCACTAGTTCTGGACTCACGGAGAGGGCAAATTAAAGTGCAAGATATTTCGATTGTGAGGGAATTTGAAGATGTATTTCTGGAAGAGTTACCGGGGCTACCACCAGAGAGGGAAGTAGAGTTGTTAGTGGAGATTGTACTGGGAGCATCTCCGATTTCTAAAGCTCCGTATCGGATGGCTCCAGTGGAATTGAAGGAACTGAAAAGTCAAATGCAAGAACTTTTGGATAAAGGATTTATCCGGCCTAGTGTGCCTCCGTGGGGTGCTCTGGTCTTGTTCGTTAAAAATAAAGACTGAACATTGCGGATGTGTATAGACTACAGACAGCTTAACAAGATTACGGTAAAGAATAGGTATTCGTTACCGCGGATTGAGGATCTTTTTGATTAGTTGAGAGGGGCAAGAGTGTTCTCCAAGATAGATCTAAGATCGGGTTATTATCAATTGAGGGTAAAGGATATGGATGTGGCGAAGACGGCTTTTCGGACGCGTTATGGTCATTATGAGTTCTTAGTGATACCATTTGGTTTGACTAATGCGCCCGCAGCTTTTATGGATCTAATGAACAAGGTCTTTAGGCAGTACCTGGATCGGTTTTTGGTGGTGTTCATTGATGACATTCTGGTTTATTCAAAGAATGAAAAGGAACATGAAGAACATCTCCGTTTGGTATCACAAGTGTTGAAAGATCATCAGCTTTATGCTAAACTTAGTAAGTGCGAGTTTTGGTTAAAAGAAGTGACCTTCCTTGGACATGTGGTTTCAGCTAATGGTATTTGGGTAGACCCATCCAAAGTAGAGGCAATTGTGAACTGGTTACCGCCTAAGAATGTGCCAGAAGTAAGAAGTTTTCTGGGTTTAGCTGGTTACTATCGGCGTTTTGTTAAAGGATTTTCGGTGTTGGCTTCACCTTTGTCTAGGTTGCTTCGAAAGGAAGTCAAGTTTATTTGGTCTGAAAAATGTCAAGCAAGTTTTGATCAGTTGAAGGAAATGTTGATTAAGGCTCCTGTACTTACATAACCTGTATCGGGTAAGGAATTCACCATGTATAGTGATGCTTTTGGAGTGGGCTTAGGTTGTGTTCTGATGCAAGATGGCAAGGTAATTGCCTATGCTTCTAGGCAGTTGAAGCCTCACGAGCAACACTATCTGACGTATGATTTAGAGTTAGCGGCTGTAGTGTTTGCACTTAAGGTGTGGCGACACTATTTGTATGGAGAAAAGTGTAGAATCTTCACTAACCACAAGAGTTTGAAGTATCTGCTGACCCAGAAAGAGTTAAATTTGAGACAGCGAAGGTGGTTAGAACTGTTCAAGGATTATGACTGTATTATTGACTACCATCCGGGTAAAGCAAATGTGGTGGCGGATGCTCTGAGTAGAAAGTCAATTTTAGCTTTTTCTGTTAGCAGAGGGAGGTGGAGATTTGATTCAGAAGGCGCATTGATTGCTCTGTTAAAAGCTAGACCGAGTTTGAGGCAAGAGATTGTGGATGCACAGTTAAGTGATCCTATTTTGCAGCGTGTTTATCAAGCGGTGAAAAATGGTAAGCGAACTGAATTTTCAGTAGATGGGAAAGGAGTGCTTAAGTATGGGAATCGGTTATTTGTACCGGATGTGAGTTATGTGAAGAAGAAACTTTTGCATGAGGCCCATTCATCGGTTTTTACTATGCATCCGGGTGGAGATAAGATGTATCAAGATCTCAAGCAGCATTATTAGTGACCGGGCATGAAGAAGGATATAGTGGATTTTATCTCGAAGTGTTTAGTATGTCAACAAGTGAAAGCTGAACACCAAGTTTCGGGTTTGCTTAACCCCTTACCCATTCCTCAGTGGAAATGGGATGATGTTACAATGGATTTCGTGACTGGCTTGCCATTGACGCAGCGCAAGCATGACTCAGTATGGGTTATAGTTGATAGATTGTCAAAGTCAGCGCATTTCTTGCCTGTTCGGTTGGATTATTCTATGGATAAGTTGTTAGAGATAGATATGAGAAAGGTAGTCAGGCTTCATGGTGTTCTGTTATCCATTGTGTCTGATCGAGATCCTCGGTTTACATCCAAGTTTTGGAAAGAACTTCAGTCAGCTTTGGGTACTCGGCTAAACTTCAGTACAGCGTTTCATCCTTAGATCGATGGTCAGTCTGAGAGAGTTATTCAGATTTTTGAAGACATGCTTCGGGGTTGTGCTTTGGAATTCTCTGGAAATTGGGATCGATATGTGCCTCTGATGGAATTCGTGTATAATAATAGTCACCAGGCAAGCATCGAAATGGCCCCTTGTGAGGTGTTGTATGGGCGGAGATGTAGAACACCAGTGTGTTGGACTGAATTATCGGAAAGAGCTATAATAGGTCCGGAGATAGTAAGAGACACGGAAGAGAAAGTTAGAATTGTGCAACAGAATCTAAAAGCAGCTAAAGACAGACAGTGATTGTATGCTAATTTGAAGCATAGAGATATCCAGTATGAAGTCGGTGACAAGGTCTTTCTGAAAGTTTCTCCGTGGTAAAAAATTCTTCGTTTTAGAAAGAAAGGAAAGTTGAGTCCCCGATTTATCGGACCCTATGAGATTTTAGAAAAGGTAGGTCCGGTAGCTTATCGGTTAGCATTACCGACAGAATTAGCCAAGTTACATAATGTCTTTCATGTATCAGATCCATCACATTTGCTCAAAGTGCAAGATATTCGGGTTCAGTCAAATTTTTCTTTTGACGAGGAACCAAAAGAAATCTTTGCCAGAGAAGTCAGGCAGCTTCGAAATAAGCAGATACCATTGGTAAAAGTGCTTTGGCAACATCACGGTGTTGAGGAAGCGACCTGGGAACCGGAGGAGGCAGTGAGGACTCAGTATCCTCAACTATTTGGATCAGGTGAGAATTTCGAGGACGAAATTCTGTTAAGGAGGGGAGTATTGTAACACCCTGAAACCACCCTAGTAGAGTGAGCCTTGTGTGCATGTAAATATGCGTGGTTTATTTTGAGCATGTGTTTATTTTTGGTTAAATTAATTTGTTATTATGCTTTAGTTGGGTTGTGTTTTAGTGTGAGTGAGTGTATTAGAGTAGTGTGTGTGTTGTGGGCTATAGTTAGGTGTGAGTGAGTGTATGGGAGTAGTGTATGATTAAGAGATTAGTCTTGAGTGTAGCTTGAAGGATGGGAGTTAGGTGCAGTTAGTATGTGGCCCAATGGGGAGTTACCATGTGGCGTAGGAGAGAGAAGAAAAGGGACAGCTGTTCTTCCCCTTGTTCTTATCCCGTTTTCTTCTTCTTTCCCTTCTCTTCCCGTTACTTCTTCATTTTCTTCTTCTTTCTCTTTATTTCTTTCTATAATTCTTCTTTTGTTGGAATTGGGTGAGCTGTGGTGAGTTGGGGTAATTGGAGTTGGTTGGTAAGTTGTAATTTAGTGTCCTTCCTTCTTCTTTTCTTTGAGTGAGTTTTATACCTAAGTGTATGCTTGAGGTTGAATTCTGGTTTTGCTGGGTTTTGTGGTTCAGAGATTCCGCCTAAGGAGACAAAAGGCAAGGATATCGCGAGTGGTAGTGAAGCTCGAGATTGAGACGCCATATTTTGAGGTTTGGGAACGTTTGTGTATTTTGTGCATTTTGTGTATTTTGATGATTTCTGTATTATGATTGGAATTGATGATATGGATTGTGTGTTTGGGCTTCTATGAGTTATGGGTATTGTTTAATTTGACTTGGAAAGCATGGGTTGTGAAGGATGGAGTGAAAATGTGGAAATTTTGCATGTTTTCTTAGAAATTGCTGGTTTGAGAACTTTTTGATTTTGCTTTTGTGATTTGCTTGATTTGATGATGATAATGAGTTCAAAGGGCATGTTTATGTTGTGTATAATGGTTTGAATGAAGGATTTTACTTAGAACTGAGTTTTCGAACCAAATGAGTGAGTGGGTGAAAGTTGAGAATGAATTTCTGCAGATTTTGGCGTTGGCAGTGGAAATCCCGACTCTGTCACGAGGTCGCGACAGAGCTCGGTGATCTCTATCCCTTCGCGCGCGCCGAGCTGCGAGCGGCCGGGCATGAGCAGCGGGGAGTCCTTGTCATGAGCGCAATGTCATCGCGATCGCAGCAGAGAGCTCAGCGTTTGGCAAAGCCTCTGTCGCGAGTACGCGCTTGGGCACGAGGCCGCGACAGCTCTTGCGAGTACTCACTGTCGCGGGCGCGACAGTGAGATCTGTTTTTGTCTCCACTCGAGCGTGAGGCTCGCCGCGATAGCGACAGGAGGACAACTTCGCCTCTGTCGCGAGCGCGACACCCTCTAGCTTTTCTTTTTGACTTCTCTTTTATGATTACAATACTTAACTTTCCAATTTGCATTACTTCTAGAATTATGTATAGTCTATATATGTATATATGAATGTGTTTATATGCTTCCTATATCATGAATAAAACTTGATGCAAACATATGTTATGAATTGAAATATGCCTTGGATTATGCATGACCTGCTAGAGTCGAATAAGTGGATAGTTAGGCATATCTAATAGAGCTAGTGTCGCTGCAGCTAGTGTATGATTTGGACCCTGATCAAGTCCCCCGACTGGATCTTCGTGATCCCTTTGTACTGAATCTACGCGAAAATGATTTTGGAACAAAATTAAAAGATTATTTTGATACCCTCGGGTATCAATGTGTTATGAGAATACTATTAATACCTTCGGGTATCAACGCATACTCGTTATCCACTGTTTTGATATAGTAGGTGCAATAGTGTTATTTGTTATTATGTGTGAATTTCTGAATTATTTCTTAGTGGAAATAATATGATTATAGTGCTGTTATGCGTTAAATTAATTTATGACATCTTAACAATTAACTGTGCCATTCGGTTGTGATTATTTGTTGATGCCACTATGAGTGGTTGTTGTGCATCTTTATTTCCCCACTAAGCGATTTTCGCTTAGCACGGGTGTTTTATCTGTGCAGGTGTGGAAGGTTTTGAAGGGTTGAACCGAGGGTTTCGCATCAGCAGGGCCAACACAATTAGTGGATAGAAGATTTTGTAATTAGGCCTTGTATTCTTTTTGTATATATATATTATAGTCTTGTGCTATTGAACCTATGTAAAGGATATTTTATAAATGATTTTGTTATTAGTATATGTAATCATTTTGTGGTACTGAGGCACATTTGTATCTTTTGGAATATGTAAAGCCACTTTTGTCATATTAATGAAATGCAATATTTTGCTCCATGGTCTTTTCTCAGATAAATTAGGAAATTTTAATTTATTCATTAGTATATGTAATTGGTGTGCAATGATTGATTCTGTTTGAGCGTCTGTGGGTGGCAACCCTTATCTACTGGGGACCTTCATCCCCTTCGTAGGGTGAAGTTCTCTACGTATAGGTAAGGGGTGTTACACTTGTGATCAGTGAAAACCTTACACTTCTCACCATACAGATAGTGTCGCAAAATCTTTAGGGCAAACACCACTACTGCCAACTCCAAGTCATCAGTCGGATAGTTTTGCTCATGTCGCTTTAATTGCCTTGAGGCATAAAGCACCACTTTTCCATCTTGTATCAATACACAACCCAAACCTATGCCAGAAGCATCACTATACATAACATATTCCTTGCCAAAAATAGGCTGAGTTAGGATCGGTGCATCCACCAACATCCTCTTCAATTACTCAAAACTCATCTGACACTCTTTTAATCACTCATACTTAACTCCTCTTCGAAGCAATCTTATAACAACTCAAAAAGGGCCTAGTCGGAATTTGCATGCTAAGTCGGGAAATTAAGGGTATTTGGTATTTGTGCATGTGGAAATTTGATTTTTGAGGACCTAATTGAAGAATTAATTAAAGTTCTAAGTGAAGAAATAAGTTTAGAGAGTAAAGTGCAAAGTCAAAGAGTTGAATCTTTGGTCCTATGGGAGCATGGCATGTGGACTTATTGGCGAGTGACACTTGGCTTGGGTAGTTGAGAGCATTTAATGAAAAGTGAGTTAAGGAGAGAGGGAAGCAAGAAAAGCAGATTTTTCCTGCTTCTTGCCCACGTTTCACGTCTTCCTCTTCTTCTCCTCTTCTTCCTTTCTTTTCTACTCTCTTGTTGCCCTAACGTGAATCTTCAAGCTTGAGTTAGAATTCTCTGAGTTTGAGCTGGGTTTTTGAAGAGGTAAGTGCTTGGGTTTTGATTTGGGTCTCTGCTTCTTCTTCTTCTACTCTGTTTTCTAATTTGGAAGGGTTAATGTATGGTTTGATTTAAGTGTGTATTTTGGCTGGGTTTTGTGCAAGAATCGGAGGAGAGAAGGAAGAACAAGGGAAAGGAAAAAGTGGGATCTTGAAGGGATCGGATTGAAGCTTTTTTTGTCAGGTTTGGGAGCTCTGTTTTGGATGTGTTTTGGTTTGGGAGTTGCCTGCTTGCTTTCTCTTTCGGGTCAAGTGTGCGTGATGTGTTTAATTTTGGGAATTTTGAGTAGTTTTGCATGTGAATATGCATGTGTTAGTTTGATGAGATTGTTAGTAATTCATGTTAGCATATTTTATAAGTGCTTATTTTTTGCAAGCATACGGTGTACCGAAATAGTACAAAAGATATCGATCTCACGAGGAATGTAATTTTTACTAACTATTACTACTTGGTTTTAATCTTATTTACAATAATCTATAATTTGTTGGTTAAATCTAAACTACTCTATTAAATAAACTAATTAAACCTATTTTATGTTAATCAAAAGAAGATAAAATATATAATGAAGAGCTTAAGATAATGAACTTGATTCCATCATTTTAAATTAGCAATTATCATCTTTTCATGCAAGCCATGTTGGAATATATTTCTAACTCATTCTCTCGATATGAATTAGAGTGCCTAAAGTATACATTTAAAGCACTCACTCCTAATTCTCATTAGTGAACTAGTTAACTCTAATTATATGCTTTAAGATTATTTAATCAACCTATAACAATTATCTCAACATACTGATCTCTCTAGTTATGTTTTGATAATGAAAATCTATTAGATTTAAGTTAAAATGATCTCTCGACTCTATCTTAACTTATAAAAATCATGCAATTGTACTAATAGAAATTCTGCATTCAAAGACTCATAGAATAGATGGAAGTAAAGAATAATGATAATATTCAAATTCATTGACGAAATATTCATTTAATTTACAGAGAAAAAATAAAAGATAAGAGTATAAGAAAGAAATCTCTCAACCCTTTTCCCAAACTCTTGTAACAGATTTTTCCTCTCCTTGATCTTCTTCTTCAAAACATAAAAACTAACTAAGAAATTTAACTAAGGAAAAAGAAAACTGTTCTTCAAAACTACAGAAAATTACTTAATAAAAATTATGTATCCTCCTTTTTTACATCAAAGTTTAACGTTAATATTTATAAAATGCTAAGAATTGTGTCCCTTGAAGATGTCCTTTTAAATGATTGCAATTGTTGAGTGAAAGAGGTGCCTTTTCAGATGACTTTTCAAGGAAAAACTGCCCAACGGCTAGTTTTGTCGCGATCGCGAGACTGCCACGCTCGCGACAGAACACGAAACCGCTCTTTCTTTCCTCCTCTTTTCTCCGTTGCTTTTCTGCGCTGGTCTCTCTGCATAGTCACGAGTCGTACATCGTCAGTCCATTTTCACCCTTTTCTTCTTCAGCAGCTCTTCCTTCATACACATCTTTATTTCATGACTCTTAACCACACTTCACGAGTCGTGAGTCCTTCACCTTTTGTGCTCTTTTCTTCCTTTTACACTCAATTCACCTTACAAACATTCAAACACGTAAAACAAACAAATAATCATGAAAACTAACTATACTTACATAATTAATTGCTTAAACTCATACAAAATATATACTAATTAATGCATCAATTATACACTCATCAAATTCCCCCACACTTAACCCTTGCTTGTCCTCAAGCAAGAGAAAAGAAATAAGAAAAATTGAATACCCAGTAAACCTTATTATACAACATTGTTCAATAAGCATATGTGTTAGAATTGAAAAGATCAGATACCTCAAACACTCAAAAATATCAGTGAGTCAAATTTAAAAGTATGCATTGAAAATTTGGCAAATAAGTTAATTTTACTAATTCCAACATAAAGAGTATAATTCTCAAAAAACTAAACACGAGTGAATAGAAAGAATTTTGATCATAAAATTCTAAGGTTGCTAGCTGCATTTAGGACAATTTTGAGCTCACTTACCTTTAATCCATCTCATGGCAATTTTAGACTTTTCTTTTTCTTTTCTTTTGATTTTTCTTTTTGTTTTGAATCATGGGTATATCTTCTTTCATTTTATCCCATAAACAGTAAGAGAAAGTAGTATGGGTGCGTTTTACGCTCCATCCCATACATTTCAATTTTGGATGTATATCTTACTTTCTTTTCTTTTTATTAATTGAGTGGGTGTATTTTATGCTCCATCCCACTTATTTCTTTCTTTTATTTTTTTCTTAGTCCTCATCGATTATTGAAAGAAATAAGGTAAGTGTAACACCCTTATACCCTGCACGTATACTGCCATACTAACACTACCGTGCGATTACCATGATCGGTTAACTGCCATTCACTTAAGAAATTACGGGTCATTTTTTTTCCTACACTCATATTTATTAGCATTAAGTTCACTTAACACTTTATTCACTTATTCACTTTACATACCCTCTAACATTTGTATTTGCATTTACTTACTTACCGATGATCTATAACTGTCTTATTTACTATTCATTCAGTATAAATTTCGGCAGTATAACGGCTTGTAAATTGCACTACGCAAACCTGCAAGATCAAATATCCACAGCCCCGACAAGGGCACAACAACATAATCATCCTATAACATACATCCCATCCGCCTTTCATCACTTTACCATAATAACATTCACATAGATAAATACGTCATCATAATAATATTACATGCCAATACATCCATAAACTAAGTGTACATACATGCCACAAAAATACTATAAGACCTACAAAATACAAAATAAATATTCTTTTCTTGGCTTTCTCCACGGACTGTGTATGCTGCTCCAGCCTACGGGGTACCTACATGCAGTCAAAAACAACTACATGCTGAACATTAGAATGCCCAGTGGTTGTTACCAATCTATAAATTTCCTAAACTAATTTATTAATTAACCTAATTAAATCACATATATTTTTATTATATACATTGATATTATTTACACTTAATGTATTTATTTAAATCACTTAATTGCTAACATAACTAAATCATTTGTCACTTAATTAATCCCATCAATATTATTTATTCCTTTAATTACACCATTTAATTAACTGTGATACTCAACTCTTTATTTTACTATTAATTTACACTTAATCACTATCCTTTTTACTTAATTCCATTTATTTCCTTCCTTTCTTATTAATGACTATTATATCCTTACAATTACATAATTACCATTATATCCCATCTTTTACCATCTTTACACTTATGTCCTCACTATTTTTACATAATTACCATAATACCCTTATTTATAAAATACTCACACTATTATTTCCAATTAACCTTATTTTCCACTTTTACCCTTATTTAACTTACTTAATTACAATTATACCCTTTTTACCTTATTTTTACACTCTTTAACTTAAAATTTTGCCAAATTACAATTTAGTCCCTATTTTATCACTTTTTTCACTATTTCACTATTTTAATATCAAAATTTACTAAAATTCCCATTTTACCCTTCTTTTTTCACTTTTAACTAATCTTCACAAATTTTTACCAACTTTTTAGAAAATTACCGTTTTACGCTTAAACTTTCTATTTACTTTATTTTAGTCCTGTTTTCACTCATATTCACCAATTTTACTATTTTTACCATTTTTATTACATATTTACCAGAGTGCCCCTAGTTTGGACCCAATAGAAAATCTACTGACCGGATATGCGGGACATGGGCCCCACAGACCCATTACACTATAGAATGATCCCAGTAGGACCATTTTCACTGCACTGCACTACACTGAAACACTAAATATCACTGAACACTAAAATTACACTGTGATATGCCGTCATTGGCCTATCAATAATGAGTCGTCATGACTCATACCGCGGTGTGAAATCCCTATGGCTAGCCAATTATATCCTGGACTAGATTTCACTACCAGACAGCTACTAAGGGCAAAAATTTTCTCATACTTCACAAAAATATCATATTATGCCAACATGTAAAATTTACCATACACCTTATTTTCACTTACCGTTTTATACATGCACTCATTTATCATTATATAGCCACTTTATAACATTACATTACATATAACATCAAAATACACATATATAACCTTACATATGCCATTCGGCCAAGTCTTCAACTCCCAAACTCATGCACTTTAAATTCTCTTATTCATTCCATTTCACTTATTACATGTTATTTAAGTCACATATGCCTTTATTTTACCATTTATCATTACATATCCCATTAAAATCCACTTGTTACCATTCGACCACTATTAGGTCTTTCATACCAATTTCATTTAATTTCTTTTAAACATGTTTCTACAATAATTTAAGCCCACTAAACATGAATATCAAGTTAGATTTAATTAAACACATCAATTTTATATACCTAACCTTAGACATAACCTAAAAATCAACACAACCATTAGGAAATAGATAGATTTAGTAACCACAAACCTTATATCCCAGCTTTATATCACCCTAGAGTTGCTTTTCCTTCCCTTTTGCTTGTGAAACACCTTCCTCTCTTGATGAACCTACCATGGCCGAGTAGAAAAGAGCTCATATCATCAAAACCAAGCTTCAAATTGAAAATCTGACTTCATAAATGTGTTCTACAGCCCCAAAAACCTTGGTAGGGACTAACAAAATAATTTTTAAACCTCTAAATCATATACCCAAAAATACACCATAAACTTTGCTTACTTGTTTTCTCAACTTCCAGTGTACCAAATGAGCTCAAATCACTTCCAAAAGATTGTATAGGAGCTGAACTATAGGTAGGGAGCTAATATTTTAAGAGAAATTTGAGTAGAATAAAAGAAAAATGGAGGAGAAAGTGGAAAAGAGAATTCGGTTTGGAGGAAGAAGATGGAGGCCGACTTTGTCTGGGTTTTATAGAGAAATCTAGCCACTTCCCTTCCTTATATGGGCCTCCATGAACCGAACCGGTCCAACCAAAGTGGTCCGACCGATATAAACTAAAATTTTGATTTTTCGATTCATTTGCACTTTTCTTAAGGTTCTATATGTTCCTCTCATTATTTTCACTTCTAACCAATTCCATTGACTTTAAAGCATCGAAAATAGGCTCCCTGAAAAATTTTAGCTCAATCGGAGCTCATTTGGGCACTGGTTCAACTAAACCGGTCCGATTCGGTCAATTTTTCTTATGCCGTACAATACAACTCTAAATCTGTCAAAATTCACATATAACACTCCCATTGTCTTATTTTACACACTCAATATATATTTGGCCAATTAAACCTCTAAAAACCCTTTGGTCAAACCTCGGTCAATCCCCGGTTCAAATTGAACCGAACCGGAGACCAACTTCAAATTGACTTTCTGAAGCCGTTTTAACTCTGTTTTCAGTTCCGATTTCGCCACTAGACTCCTTATGACCCACAGATCATTTTTTCGAAATTTAAAATTCTCGGCTGCCAGACAGCCGGTGTTCACTACATGGGCAGCTCGGTGTCACCTGACCCAGAACCAGTATAATTTAACACACTTATCACTATAGTTTGACACTGGTAAACTCACTCCCTACACAGTTCGATGCTGCGATTCTTATGGTGACACTGGAATTACACTCTGACACTACTAGACCGGTATTTGGGCTGTTACAATTCTAACCCCCTTAAAGAAAATTTCAAATTTCGTCCTCGAAATTTACCTAAGTGGAAAAGATGTGGATATTGTTGTTGCATGGCTGCTTCAGGCTCCCACGTCGCTTCTTCCACACTGTGGTTGTTCCAGAGCACTTTCACGAATGCAATTTGCTTGTTCCTAAGCTATCTAATCTCCTTGGCTAGGATCTTCACTGGATATTCTTCATACGTCAGATCAGCTTGCACTTGTACTTCCTCTGGTTCAATTACATGGCTTGGATCAGATCGATATCTTCTCAGCATTGACACGTGGAACACATCGTGGATCTTCTCCAAAGCCTGTGGTAGCTTTAATCTGTACGCCACCGGACCCACTCGTTGAATTACTTCATAAGGCCCAATGAATCTGGGTGACAACTTGCCCTTCTTTCCAAATCTTAGCACTCGCTTCCACGGAGAAACTTTCAAAAATACTTTATCGCCCACCTGAAATTCTATATCTTTCCTTTTCAAATCAGTATAGGATTTCTGTCAATCACTAGCTTCTTTCAGTCGTTGCTTGATCACTTTGAATTTCTCTTTAGTTTCCCTAATCAAATCAGCTCCCACTAGCTTGTTCTCACTCAATTCTGTCCAACACAGGGGAGTTCGGCACTTCCTGCCATAAAGTGCTTCATATGGAGCCATCTTGATACTGGACTGGTAGCTGTTGTTGTAAGCAAACTCAGCTAGAGGCAAGTATCTTTCCCAACTGTCTTTAAACTCTAGCACACAGCATCTGAGCATGTCCTCTAATATCTGAATCACTCTCTCTGATTGACCATCCGTCTGTGGGTGGAAGGCAGTACTATAATGCAGTCTAGTGCCCAATGCTTCCTGGAGTTTCTTCCAAAACTAGGAGGTAAATCGAGGATCCCTGTCTGAAGTGATGGAACTAGGTACTCCATGCAACCTCACTATCTCATTAATATGCAATTCCGCCAATCGAGTCAATGGAAAATCCTTCCTCACTGGTAGGAAGTGTGTTGATTTGGTGAGTCTATCAATAATCACCCAAATTGCATCATGCTTCCTTCGGGTGAGAGGTAATCCTATCACAAAATCCATTGTCACTCGATCCCACTTGCACTCGCGTATTGAGATGGGTTGAAGTAGCTCGGAAGGCACTTGATGCTCAATTTTCACCTGTTGACATATCAAACATTTATCCACAAACTCTGACACATCACGCTTCATTCCTGGCCACCAATAATGCATCTTTAGATCTTGATACATTTTATTAGCTCCTAGATGCATAGCATAACTACTGTGGTGTGCTTCTGTCAAAATGTTTTTCTTCAATTCTGGCTGATTAGGCACACATAACCTTTGTTGATAGTAAACACTACCATCAGAAGCCACTGCATAGTCATCTCTGCCATTAGTCTTCATTTTCTCTATCACTGCAATCAACCTATCATCTTGCTTCTGGGCGGCTTTCACTTGCTGTATAAAGTTAGGCTTAACTTGCAACTCTGCTACCAAAGCTCCACTGTCAGTTACATCAAGTTTCACATTCAATGCTCTCAATGCTGCCATAAACTTTCTGCTAAGAGCATCCGCCACTATGTTAGCCTTCCTTGGGTGATAATCAATGAAACATTCATAATGCTTTATCAACTCAAGCCATCTTCGTTGTCTAAGATTGAGCTCCTTTTGCGTGAGCAAGTATTTCAAGCTTTTATGATCTGTGAAGATATAACATTTTTCACCATAAAGATAATGCCTCCAAATCTTCAATGCAAATACTATTGCTGCTAGCTCAAGATCATGAGTAGGATAGTTCTTTTCATGATTCTTAAGCTGTCGGGAGGTGTAAGCTACTACCTTGCCATCTTGCATGAGTACACAACCCAAACCATTTAAGGATGCATCACTATAAATGGTGAAATCCTTGCCTGATTCGGGTTGGGTTAGCACTGGAGCTTCTGTTAGCATCTTCTTAAGCTGTTCAAAGCTGGCTTGGCACTTTTCTATCCACTCAAACTTCATCTTCTTTTGCAACAGACGAGTTAAAGGTGCTGCGATGAGAGAAAAACCTTTAACAAATCTTCTATAGTAACCTGCCAATCCCAAGAAACTTCTAACTTCAGTGACATTCTTGGGCGTCCTCCACTGCAAAACAGCTTCAACTTTCTGTGGATCCACTTTGATGCCTTCTGCTGATACCACATGGCCAAGAAAGGACACTTCATTCAACTAGAAATCACACTTACTAAACTTGGCATGTAGCTTCCTGTCTCTAAGAGTCTGCAAAACTGTTCTCAAATGCTGATCATGCTCTTCGGCAGTCTTTGAATACACCAGAATATCATCGATAAAGACCACTACGAACTGATCTAAATTGGGATGAAAGATCCTGTTCATAAGGTCCATAAAAGCAGATGGTGCATTCGTGAGTCCAAAAGGTATCACTAAGAACTCATAATGCCCATATCTAGAGCGAAAAGCTGTCTTGGGCACATCTGCTTCTTTAATCTTCAATTGATGATAGCCCGATCTTAAGTCTATCTTTGAGAACACACCTGCACCCTTCAACTGATCAAACAGATCTTCAATACGTGGCAGCGGATACTTGTTCTTGATTGTCAATTTATTCAACTGCCTATAATCAATACACAATCGAAGAGATCTATCTTTCTTTTTCACAAATAACACTGGAGCTCCCCAAGGCGATACACTAGGCCTAATGAAGCCTTTGTCTAGCAATTCTTGCAGTTGGATCTTTAATTCTTTCAATTCTGCTGGTGCCATTCTATATGGAGCAATGGAAACTGGTGCAGTTCCTGGGGCAACATCAATAGAAAATTCGATCTCTCTATCTGGGGGTAAGCCTGGAAGATCTTCTGGAAATACATCTGGAAACTCACATACTGTAGGCACTTCTGATAGAATAGGCGTCCCCTTCTTTGCTTCCACTGCATAACACATATATGCTTCACACCCTTTTCTAATCAACCGCTTCGCTGCTGTCGCTGATATAACATTAGATAAATAATCCGGTCTTTGGCCCACTATTGTGATCTCTTTGCCATTAGAAGTCTTAATAGTCACTCTTTTCTTTTCACAATCAACCATCACACGATAAGTAGTTAACCAGTCCATTCCCAGGATAACATCAAACTCTTTAAAGGGTAGCTCAATCAGATTTGCGGGGAAAACACAATTCTTGATACTAATAGGGCAATTCCTATACACTCGATTCACTATCACACTGTGACCCAATGGGCTGCTCACTAAAATATCATAATCAAGGGTAGAACTATCTAACCCATGACCCCGTGCAATATCGGTGCTGATATAGGAATGTGTGGACCCGGGATCAATAAGTGCATACAGTGAATCAGAAAACATAGAAAATTTACCTACGATCACATCTAGGGCGTCCTTCTTATCATGGGCCCTCACAGCATAAGCTCGACCTGACTGGCGACTCTGTCCTTGAGATGGTGGTGGAGGAGGTCTGGCTGATGTGTGGGATGTTGCCCCCCTGCCTCTCCCTCTAGTCGCTGATGACCCTACTCCTGGTGCTGGGGAGGTCACTGATAATGGCACTGCATCTGGACAATCCCTCACTAAATGCTCTTTTGAACCGCACTTGAAACATGCACCAGATAAATATCTACACTCGCCAGGGTGAGATCTACCGCAATGGTCACACTGCTGTGGCGCTCCTCTACCTCAACCTTGGGGTGCACTCCCCACTGATGACGCTGGAATGTTGCTGCCGGCTGGTTTCCTCTGACTACGCGCCGGTGCTGCTGATCCCCTACTCTAAGATGGTGGCCCTCTAGATCTCTTGCTCTGGCTATCTGTCCCACTAGCTTGATCTGGCTTTCTCTTTTGCTAAAATCGTGCTTGCCTCTCTGCTTCATCATTCTGAGCTGTTTCCACTTTAATGGCTGCTGCTACCAAAGATCTCAAAGTTGGGTGGTTCTGACCACTTACTATCTACTTGAGTTTGTTATGAAGACCACGTTCAAACCTCTCCATCAGTTTAGGTTGAGTCTTCAGCATCTCTTCCTCTAGGTAACCGCTCAATCTCTCAAATTCTCTTTCATACTCTACCACTGATTTGTTGCCCTGTCTCAACCTCTAAAAAGCATCTTGCATTGCAGCCTTGTATTCTGCACCAGTGTGCTTCTTTTCAAATTGATCAGTGAAAAACTCCCAATTCAGCTGGTCATCTGGAGTATGTCTCCTCACAGAGTCCCACCAAAAATATGCTGGACCCTTGAGTAAGGCCACTGTGCCCTCGTACTTTTCCTCTAGAGTGCTATGTAAAATTTCAAACAACCTCTTTACCCGGAGCAACCACTCCTCCACTGATTCTGGAGTAACTGATTCCCTGCCAAATAAATCCTTAGCTCTCATCTTCTGAAGCTGCTCCAGAATAGGATTCCTTGGTGCTGGAGCGGCTGGTGGCACTAGCATCGGTTGCTGAGGCTGCTGTTGCTGATGTTGCTCCATTTCAATGTGAATCCGATGTCGGATATAATCAGTCATCATGGTGAGAAACTCGGGTTGAGGTGGGGGAGGTGGCACTGCAGAGGTGGATTGCTGTTGTGGAGTCCCAGCTCGACCCACACTGGCTGAGGCTCCACTCTCACCGTCCCCAACATTATAGCTTCGATCGGATGCCATTTGATCACTATAACAAGGAGCTAGCATACATCAGTATATAACAAAATATTCACTTCCATTGGCATGTATATACAATCGCTTAACTTAACCCACTCCGATCTTAGAATCGTCTAAACCTTTGCTCTGATACCAAAATAAATATATTATACCCTGCACGTATGCTGCCATACTAACACTACCGTGCGATTACCATGATCAGTTAACTGCCATTCACTTAAGAAATTACGGGTCATTTTTTTTTCCTACACTCATATTTACTAGCACTAAGTTCACTTAACACTTTATTCACTTATTCGCTTTACATACCCTTTAATATTTGTATTTGCATTTACTTACTTACCGATGACCTATAACTGTCTTATTTACTATTCATTCAGTATAAATTTCGGCAGTATAACGGCTTGTAAATTGCACTACCCAAACCTGCAAGATCAAATATCCACAGCCCCGGCAAGGGCACAACAACATAATCATCCTATAACATACATCCCATCCGCCTTTCATCACTTTAACATAATAACATTCACACAGATAAATACGTCATCATAATAATATTACATGCCAATACATCCATAAACTAAGTGTACATACATGCCGCAAAAATACTATAAGACCTACAAAATACAAAATAAATATTCTTCTCTGGGCTTGCTCCACGGACTGTGTATGCTGCTCCAGCCTACGGGGTACCTACACGCAGTCAAAAACAACTACGTGCTGAACATTAGAATGCCCAGTGGTTGTTACCAATCTATAAATTTCCTAAACTAATTTATTAATTAACCTAAGTTAATCACATATATTTTTATTTACACTTAATGTATTTATTTAAATCACTTAATCGCTAACATAACTAAATCATTTGTCACTTAATTAATCCCATCAATATTATTTATTCCTTTAATTACACCATTTAATTAATTGTTATACTCAACTCTTTATTTTACTATTAATTTACATTTAATCACTATCCTTTTTACTTAATTCCATTTATGTCCTCCCTTTCTCATTAATGACTATTATACCCTTACAATTACATAATTACCATTATATCCCATCTTTTACCATCTTTACACTTATGTCCTCACTATTTTTACATAATTACAATAATATCCTTATTTATAAAATACTCACACTATTAATTCCAATTAACCTTATTTTCCACTTTTACCCTTATTTAACATACTTAATTACAATTATACCCTTTTTACCTTATTTTTACACTCTTTAACTTATAATTTTGCAAAATTACAATTTAGTCCCTATTTTATCACTTTTTTCACTATTTCACTATTTTAATATCATAATTTACTTAAATTACCATTTTACCCTTCTTTTTTCACTTTTAACTAATTTTCACCAATTTTTACCAACTTTTTAGAAAATTACCGTTCTACCCCTAAACTCTCTATTTACTTCATTTTAGTCCTGTTTTCACTCATATTCACCAATTTTATTATTTTTACCATTTTTATTACATATTTACCAAAATACCCCTAGTATGGACCCGGTAGAAAATCTACTGACCGGATATTCTGGACATGTGCCCCACAGACCCATTACACTATAGAATAATCCTAGTAGGACCATTTTCACTGCACTGCACTACACTGAAACACTAAATATCACTGAACACTAAAATTATACTGTGATAAGCCGTCATTGGACTATCAATAATGAGTCGTCATGACTCATACCGCGGTGTGGAATCCCTATGGCTAGCCAATTATATCCTAGACTAGATTTCACAACCAGACAGCTACTAAGGGCAAAAATTTTCTCATACTTCACAAAAATATCATATTATGCCAACATATAAAATTTACCTTACACCCTATTTTCACTTACCATTTTACACATGCACTCATTTATCATTATATAGCCACTTTATAACATTACATTACATATAACATCAAAATACACATATATAACCTTACATATACCATTCGGCCAAGTCTTCAACTCCCAAACTCATGCACTTCAAATTCTCTTATTCATTCCATTTCACTTAATACATGTTATTTATGGCACATATGCCTTTATTTTACCATTTGTCATTACATATCCCATTAAAATCCACTTGTTACCATTCGGCCACTATTAGGTCTTTCATACCAATTTGATTTAATTTCTTCTAAACATGTTTCTACACTAATTTAAGCCCACTAAACATGAATATCAAGTTAGATTTAATTAAACACATCAATTTCATATACCTAACCTTAGACATAACCTAAAAATCAACACAACCATTAGGAAATAGATAGATTTAGTCACCACAAACCTTATATCTCAGCTTTATATCTCCCTAGAGTTGCTTTTCCTTCCCTTTTACTTTTGAAACACCTTCCTCTCTTAATGAAACTACCATGGCCGAATAGAAAAGAGCTCATATCATCAAAACCAAGCCTCAAATCAAAAATCCAACTTCATAAATGTGTTCTATAGCCCCAAAAACTTTGGTAGGGACCAATGAAATAATTTTTAAACCCCTAAATCATATACCCAAAAATACACCATAAACTTTGCTTACTTGTTTTCTCAACTTCTAGTGTACCAAATGAGCTCAAATCACTTCCAAAAGATTTTAGAGGAGCTGAAATTTAGGTAGGGAGCTAAGATTTGCGGAGAAATTGGAGTAGAAGAATAGAAAAATGGAGGAGAAAGTGGAAAAGAGCATTCGATTTGGAGGAAGAAGATGGAGGCCGACTTTGGCTGGGTTTTTCTAGAGAAATTCAGCCATGTCCCTTCCTTATATAGGCCTCCATGAACCGAACCGGTCCAACCGAGGTGGTCCGACAAATTTAAACTAAAATTTCAGTTTTTTGGTTCATTTGCACTTTTCTTAAGCATCTATATGTTCCTATCATTATTTTCACTTATAACCAATTCCATTGACCTTAAAACATTGAAAATAGGCTTCTTGAAAAATTTTAGCTCAATCGGAGCTCATTTGGGCACCGGTTCAATTAAACCGGTCCGATTCAGTCAATTTTTCTTATGCCATAAAATACAACACTAAATCTGTCAAAATTAACATATAACACTCCCACTGTCTTATTTTACACACTCAATATATATTTGGCCAATTAAACCTCTAAAAACTCTTTGGTCAAAACTCAGTCAATCCCCGGTTCAAATTCAACCGAACCGGAGACCAACTTCAAACTGACTTTCTGAAGCCGTTTTAGCTCTGTTTTCAGTTCCGATTTCGCCACTAGACTCCTTATGACCCACATATCAGTTTTTCAAAATTAAAATTTTTGGCCACCAGACAGCTGGGGTCCACTACATGGCCAACCCGGTGTCACCTGACCCGGAACCACTATAATTTAACACACTTATCACTATAGTTTGACACTGGTAAACTCACTCCCTACACAGTTCGATGCTGCGATTCTTATGGTGACACTGGAATTACACTCTGACACTAATAGACCGGTATTTGGGCTGTTACAGTAAGTATTATGGCTATAGTTTCCATTAAGCAACTAAAAACCTAAAATTTTTAACTAAATGAGCAAATTCTAACTTTACAAACATGGTTAGTAAGAAGACTAAATAATCTATAATGTTGAAAGAAGTAAAAGAAAATAACTTGAATGACTTAAAATACATACCAAAAATTTTGAAAAATTGATAAAAATGAACACAAAAGCTAAATGATCTAACAACCTATATAATATACTAATTGAACAATGCCTTATAATAAAATTCACTAACAAGCCTAATTGAGAAACAAAGATACACAAACAAGCATGCAATTAACATATTAAACATATGTAAACAAAAACAAACAAACAAACACACTCATTCCCCCACACTTAGAACACACAATGTCCTCAATGTGAAGAAGTGAAACAAAACAAACAATTAAAAGAAATAAATAAAACAAAGTGTAGAAAAACTCCCTACTCATGGTGAAGGTGGAGGTGATGGAACCTCAAATCCCGATTGAGCGATGAAATGATCCATCCTATACTCCAACCGCCTTTGTCTTCTTGCTATAGAGGAGAGCTGATCTTGCATATGAGATTGATTTTGTAAAAGCTGCTCAAACATAGCTGGTATGTTATGGCTTGATGATCCAACATCAGGTGCTGCAGTCACATCCGCTGGAACATCAGGCATAGCTTCATCTTCACTTGCCCCCTCATCGCCAACCTCTTCTTCTTGTGCCTCTTCTTGTGGTGCAAAAGTTCCAGGAACATCCCTCCAACATGATCGAGCACGATGTGGAATTTCCTGGAAATTATTACCAACCACCTCTCCACGCACCAACACATGCTTAGTAAAATAAAGGTAAGGAAAAACTCGATAATAGGCACTAAAATCCACATTTAAATTCCTTGCAATACTAGAAATGACGTGCCCATGAGTTAAAGGTGAATCGTGCTTATTAACACATTGCAACAATTAAGTAACTATCCAATAAGGCCAACATACATCCTTACTTTTATGTACACACCACATCAAAAATAATTCATGATAAGAAACTCTGTTAAATTCAGACCTATTAAAAACTAAAGAAGCTAAAACCGTAACACCCCGAAACCACCCTAGTAGAGTGAGCCTTGTGTGCGTGTAAATATGTGTGGTTTATTTTGAGCATGTGTTTATTTTTGGTTAAATTAATTTGTTATTATGCTTTAGTTGGGTTGTGTTCTAGTGTGAGTGAGTGTATTAGAGTAGCGTGTGTGTTGTGGGCTATAGTTAGGTGTGAGTGAGTGTATGGGAGTAGTGTAGGATTAAGAGATTAGTCTTGAGTGTAGCTTGAAGGATGGGAGTTAGGTACAGTTAGTATGTGGCCCAATGGGGAGTTGCCATGTGGCATGGGAGAGAGAAGAAAAGGGACAGTTGTTCTTCTCCTTTATTCTTATCCCGTTTTCTTCTTCCTTTCCTTCCCTTCTCGTTACTTCTTCATTTTCTTCTTCTTTCTCTTTGTTTCTTTCTATAGTTCTTCTTTTGTTGGAATCGAGTGAGCTGTGGTGAGTTGGGGATAGCTTGAGTTGGTTGGTAAGTTTCTAATTTAGTGTCCTTCCTTCTTCTTTTCTTTGAGTGAGTTTTATACCTAAGTGTGTGTTTGAGTTTGAATTCTGTTTTTTGCTGGGTTTTGTAGCTCAGAGAGTCTGCCTAAGGAGACGAAAGGTAAGGATATCGTGAGTGGTAGTGGAGCTCGAGATTGAAATGCCATATTTGAGGTTTGGGAATGTTTGTGTATTTTGTGCATTTTGTGTATTTTGATGATTTCTGTGTTATGATTGGAATTGATGATATGGATTGTGTGTTTTGGCTTCTATGAGTTATGGGTATTGTTTAATTTGAGTTGAGAAGCATGGGTTGTGAAGGATGGAGTTAAAATGTGGAATTTTGCATGTTTTTTTAAAAATTGCTAGTTTGAGAACCTTTGGATTTTGATTTTGTGATTTGCTTGATTTGATGACAATAATGAGTTCAAAGGGCATGTTTATGTTGTGTATAATGGTTTGCATGAAGGATTTTACTTAGAACTGAGTTTTGGAATCAAATGAGTGAGGGGGTGAAAGTGGAGAATGAATTTCTGCAGATTTTGGCATTGGGAGTGGAAATCCCGACTTTGTTGCGACAGAGTTCGGTGATCTCTGTCCCATCGCGCGCGCCGAGTTGCGAGCGGCCGGGCATGTGCAGCGGGGACTCCCTGTCACTAGCGCGATGTCGTTGCGATCACGACAGAGAGCTTAGGTTTGGGCCAAGTTTTTGTCGCGAGTGTGCGCCTGGGCGCGAGCCTGCGATAGCTCTTGTGGGTACTCACTGTCGCGGGCGCGACGCTTGTCGCGAGCACGACAGTGAGATCTGTTTTTGTCTCCATGGGAGCGCGACTAGAGGCCAACTTCGCCTCTTTCGTGAGCGCGACTCCCTCTAGCTTTTCTTTTTGACTTCTCTTTTATGATTACAATACTTTACTTTCCAATTTGCATTACTTCTAGAATTATGTATAGTTTATATATGTATATATGAATGTGTTTATATGCTTCCTATATCATGAATAAAACATGATGCAAACCTATGTTATGAACTAAAATGTGTCTTAGATTATGCATGACCTGCTAGAGTCGAATAAGTGGATAGTTAGGCATGCCTAATAGAGCTAGTGTTGCTATAGCTAGTGTATGATTTGGACCCCGATCAGGTCCCCCGACTGGATTTTCGTGATCCTTCTGTCTTGGATCTTATTTAAGATCCCACGCGAAAATGATTTTGGAACAAAATTAAAAGATTGCTTGATACCCTAGGGTATCTACGTGTTATGAGAATACTGTTAATACCTTCGGGGTATCTATGCGTACTCGTTATCCACTATTTTGATATGGCATGTGCAACAGTGTTATTTGTTATTATATGTGAATTTCTGAATTATTGCTTATTGGGAATAATATGACTATAGTGATGTTATGCGTTAAGTTAATTTATAACATCTTAACAATTAACTGTGCCATTCGCTTGTGATTATTTGTTGACGCCACCATGAGTGGTCGTTGTGCATCTTTGTTTCCCCATTAAACGATTTTCGCTTAGCACGGGTGTTTTATCTGTGCAGGTGTGGAAGGTTTTGAAGGGTTGAACCGAGGGTTTCGCATCAGCAGGGCCAACACAACTAGTGGATAGAAGATTTTGTAATTAGGCTTTATATTCTTTTTGTATATATTATAGTCTTGTATTACTGAACCAATGTAAAGGATATTTTATAAATGATTTTGTAATTAGTATATGTAATCATTCTGTGGTGCTAAGGCACTTTTGTATCTTTTGGAATATGTAAAGCCACTTTTGTCATATTAATGAAATGCAATATTTTGCTCCATGGTATTTTTTCAGATAAATTATGAAATTTTAATTTATTCATTTGTATATGTAATTGGTGTGCAATGATTGATTCTGTTTGAGTGTCTGTGGGTGGCAACCCTTATCCACTGGGGACCTTCATCCTCTTCGTAGGGTGAAGTTCTCTACGTGTAGGTAAGGGGTGTTACAAAAACCTTATGCAAAATCCAATATTTCAAATCTTTAATAAACATAGACTTAGCATCTCTAGCTCTATAAGGTGTTGGTAAATCAGTTAAAAAGTTCCAAAATTCATTAGGCTTAAAAGATTTAGGCGGATCAGTTAAACCAGTTTTGGAAAATCTAAACATCCTATTCATCATAAAATAAGTCAAAGTATATGGTTTACCAGCCATTCTAAAATCCAACCAATGCTCATTATCTTCATTCTTTTTTAATGTGGTGTAAAATTCCAAAACAAAATCAGGATGAACATCTTCATTCATAGTAGCAAATTTTAACAAGCAACAAAATCTCAACATTTCATTTACAACATCTAACATGCCAATTTGCGTAAGCAAAGAATTGGGAAAATACATACATTGCAATAAAGCACGAAAATGAGCAGCAATGTTGCCCTCTTGAGCTTCCTAGCTTGCTGGTTCAGTACGTGAGGAAGATGGGTTTTTTGTTCTCACCATTGTTGTGTTTATTAAAAACAGAGAGGTAATGTAAAGAAAGAGTAAAAACAAATAAACGGCCACCGAAGTTTGAAACCGATTGTAGTTGATTTAGGTGAAAAGAGAAATGACAATGAAAATGAAACAAAGAAACGTGAAAATGAAAAGAAATACAATAACCCGAATAAAACAGAGAAGAGAATGTTTAACTACAAGGAGATAAATGTTATGTTTAAGATACCGAAATTGAAAAGCATGAAAATCCCGTAAACCCCAAGAACATGGAAGATAATGAGTAGAAGAAGAACAAGGAGAGGAAACAGAATGCTGGAGTGAAGAACGAGAATAACGAAGGAAAAACAGAGTATGAAATCGTGAAGATTCTTGGTGGAGGAAGAAGAAATAAAGAAGATGAAATGTCTATTGATGGTGTTCGACTCACGACAAAAAATATGCTAGAGGAAAATAACACGAAGAGGGAATAGTTAAAAGCTAAATGAAATAATAGAAAAGAGAAGAAAACGAAAAGTCACGTTTTTAAGGTTTTGAAATTACATTTTCCCTCTTCTAATGTATGATTGTGTGAGTTTGGGTTAGGGTTAATGTAAATCAATGTAGTTAAAATCAAAGCATATTAATCTAATTAGACATAAAATTAATTCAATTTAAAATAAAAATGATAAGAAAATGAAATAAAACAAAATAATAAAAAACTTACCTGATGGGCTTCACGAGTCGTGAGGCATGTTCACGACTTGTGAAGCTGTCTCTTTACAAAGAGACCATCTCACGACTCGTGAAGTAACATCACAAGTCATGAACCTTGCCAATACTCCCTGCTTTCGCGATCGCGATGCCTCTCGCGATCGCGACAGAAGCTCAAGTGCAGTTCTGTTGCGTTCGCGATTGTTATCGCGCGCACGACAAAATTTCATGTCTGCAAAATTTTTATTTTTTTTAATGTATTAAAAATCAATAAAATAATGCCTAATCTTACTAATATAACCTGTAAAATTAAAATAAAATGTGTTAATAATAGAAAAATACACAATAAAAAAATACAATGACTTAAAATAACATAAAACACAAATAGAAAGAAAATATAATTAAGCAACCTAAATAAGAGACTAGAAAATATCATGGTTTACTGTGCCCTCTAGGATTTTCTTCTATATTACTTGGAAGACATCCTAAACTTTTAGATGGCAAGGAACTTGCTAATTGGCCCAATTGAATCTCAAGATTATGAATAGATGAGGCATGATTATTAGTGATTTGGTCAACTTTTGCCTCAAGTTTCTTTTGATTTTCATCTTGAGCATTCATCTTAAAATTTATCTCTTCAATGAATTTATCAATCTTCCCTTCAAATGCTCCAAACCTATCTTGAGGTTGTTGGTATCCTACACCCCTATTTTGGTTGTTATTATTATTTCCCCATGATAAATTAGGATGGCTCCTCCAACCAGTGTTATAGGTATTAGAATAACGGTTCCCACGCCCTTGTCCTTGGATAAAATTAACTTGTTCCTCCTTATTAACTATTCCCAAGTTGGAACGTCCACTAACATGTCCTTGTTGACCACAGATATTGCATGCATTTGATAAATTACCTCCCATACTTAGGCTATTAACCCTATGAGTCAATGCCTCAATTTGTGCTTGTAATGCAACCACAGAATCTATTGCATGGACCCCCCTAGCATTAGAATTATTAGACTCCCTTACTCTTTCAGTAGGCCACATGCAATTGTTCATTGACGTTTCCTCCGATAGCTCAAATGCTACTTCAGTAGTTTTCCTCAATAAAGAGCCACCAGCTGCAGCATCAATTGTACCTTTTATGGTAGGATTAACTCCATTGTAAAAGGTTTGCATCAATAGCTCCCTTGGAAGGTTGTGGTTTGGCCACATTCGTTGTAATTCCTTAAACCTTTCCCATGCTTCATACAAAGACTCATTATCATTTTGTACAAAAGTAGTGATATCCTTTTTGATTTTGGCAGTTTTGGCTAAGGGAAAATATTTTGATAGAAATGCTTGGGCTAATTGGTCCCAAGTGGTTATAGATCCCCTTGTAAGTGAATTCAACCAAGCCTTGGCTTTGTCTTTCAAAGTGAAAGGAAAAAGCCTAAGCTTAATTGCATCAGCCGAAAACTCATTAATCTTAAAGGTATCACAAATCTCTAAAAAGTTTGCCAATTGAGCATTAGGATCCTTATTTGCCAATCCATAAAATTGTATACTATTTTGAATCATTGTAAGAGAGAAGGTTTAATCTCAAATTGATTAGCGTTTATCGTAGGTCTTACCACCCCTTGTTGAGCACCACTTAATGCGGGTGTGGCAAAGTCCATTAATCTCGGTGGATTTCCTTCTTCAGCCATGATATATCTCTTTTACTTATTCTTCTTCTTATTAGATTTGCGGTTACTTGACAAAAATCTTTTGATTTCAGGATCCAATGGTTCAAGATCTTCTTGAGAGCTTCTTGTACTCGGCATGAACTATCAAATCCTGTGTAAACAAAAACAAAACTCAAAGTCAACCAAAACTAACAAACGAATACAAAAATAAAATATTGTAATCCAAAATCATAAATCAAGATTCGTAATGGCAAAAATTATTTATTCCCCGGCAACGGCGCCAAAAACTTGTTAGCATATTTTATAAGTGCTAATTTTTCGCAAGCATACGGTGTACCGAAATAGTACAAAAGATATCGATCCCACGAGAAATGTAATTTATACTCACTATTACTACTTGGTTTTAATCTTGTTTACAATAATCAATAATTTGTTGGTTAAATCTAAACTACTCTATTAAATAAACTAAATAAACCTATTTTATGTTAATCAAAAGAAGACAAAATATATAATGAAGAACTTAAGATAATGAATTTGATTCCATCATTTTAAATTAACAATTATCATCTTTTCATGCAAGCCAAGTTGGAATATATTTTTAGCTCATTCTCTCGATATGAATTAGAGTGCCTAAAGTATAAATTTAAAGCACCAACTCCTAATTCTCATTAGTGAACTAGTTAACTCTAATTATATGCTTTAAGATTATTTAATCAACCTATAACAATTATCTCAACATACTGTGACGCACGTCGGATCCCCGCGGCTGCCCATGGGACTGCCTGCTTGAGGGCGATCGGGGCATTTGTGGGTCCGTTGACAGCTTGCAATAAATCGCAAGTGCGTCTATGTTGGGCAACAAGGAGGTTTCATGGAGTCGCCACCCAATAGAACATTGGAAAAGTTTCTCTCGTCTCGGAGAGCCTAAGACTGCGCTTAGTATCCATTTTGGGCCAACCAGAGGGGTCATGGAAGGTAAACCTCTCGCCCTAAGGAGCCTAGGATTAGCGCTAAAGTCTCGTGGTGCAAAAAGGCATCTTGGAGGGTAGACCTTTAGCCTCTTTGAGCCCAAAGACCAGAGCTGGGTCTGGGATTTCTCATCTATTTCTACCTCGATGACTTTATGATCAAATTTTAATTATCATTAATTCGCTCTCTCTCCACACGATGCAATCAATCGAAGGCGCATTTATTCACATTTGGAAAGCCGTAAATGAGCAAGTAAATATTGAAAGCAATAAATTACAACAATACAAGGAGCGAAATACAACTCCCTTTTGTAAATGTACGATACATACACAAATCGGGGCATTGCTTATTTTGAGGACTTTGGTCCTCGCATGCATCATTATTAAAATTGGATGTTTTTATTATGATGATTTTTATTGGATAAAATAGGACATTGGGTCCTATATTTGTAAAAACTTCATTTTATTGAATATAAAACATTGATCCATTTTTATACTTAACAAGATACAAAGAGGGTATATCCATGTACATGAGATAATCAATGAATAAACAAATGAAGTAAATTACCAAGGAAGTTAGAAAACTAAACCAGACGAAATCCTTCGAGTATGGTGGATAGACTCTCAAGCTCAGGATGGTCCAAGAGAATCAATATATGCTCACAGAAAGTTAAAAGATGTCAATATAAAAAGAATCAACATAAATGAAGTCAAAAGGACTTAAAAGATAAGGAAAAGATTTGAAAATGTGGAGACAGGACCCAGCGACGACCTCTGTTAGGTGACCGACGGGCGTCAATCAAAATGACTTACATGTTCATCGGTCACTCAAAAGGAACAACGTCTGTGAGTGGGGTGACCGACGGGCGTCGGTAATGCAGATGACTAGTCGGTCACCACTGTCTCCGAAAAACAGTAAAAAAGAAACTCTTTTTAAAGCCAAAATGGAGATTTTATCATAAAATGAGAGGAAAAGAGTCAAAATAAACCAGAATAATGACAAAAATTGAAATAACAACTAAATAAGGAGTAAGGATGAAATGATATGGAGAATGAGTCCAGAATATTTACCCTCAGATAATTGCTTAAGTGAGATTCTTGTGTCGATTAGAGCCCTCGCGCGTTCCACGAGAAGCAAAGTGAAGGATCAAAGAAAGGAAAATGGACTATTTCCTCCTCAACCCCTCAAAAGATTGACTTTGGAATCAAAATCTAAAGAAAACTAATTAGTTTTTAGTTCCTTTTGATTGATTTGATCCTCCTTTAAAAGAGATTTCTTTATGAAATGTGTTTGCTGGAAGAGAGAGAAAATATGCTTGAATTTTGGCAGAGTTTCCCCTCTTGAAAATTTTTGGAACCCTTTTTAAGTGAAAATCTGGAGCTTTTATAAGCCAGACACGACCGACGAGCGTCGGTGTATGGAGGCGGGCATTGGAAGAATCCTTCTGACACAAGGATTCATCCGACGGCCCTGCCACATCCACCGACGGGCGTCGGAAAGGTTGCGTGCTCCGGGAAACCAGGCGGCGCTCTGACAGGGGCGGTGATTTTCCGACGGGTGTCAAAAAATACCATAGGCCGTCTGTGACCCTAAGCAATGGGCTGGCTCTCACAGACGGGCTGGCCATCTGTGGAGGAAAATATAACTTTTTGACTCGAAAATCCCCTGTTTTCTCCCCCTCTACCTATGAAGGGTAAAAAGACTCACTTCTCATGGAACGCGGGACTAAAACCTCCAAATCCAAACCATTTATACAGGCTCGAATACTAATTTCATCATAGGGTAACCTCTGATCCGGACCGCTCTGGGACACGGTGCTTACAATTGCCCCCAGTTTTGGGGAAACTAGTGCACAAGCGCCTAGATAAGCCAACACTCAGAGAAAGGACAGAAAGAAAGAAGGCGTACCTGCGACGGTTCTTACCTTCCGTGCCTTTTGCCGGGCAGACCTCGTCTCGGTCCGTTCGACGATGCGAAGATACCCCTATCGGTCTCGTCTCGACCTGTAGGCATCGGTGAGACGTAGCATTCTCTAGCTACGAACTCGATGTGAAGAGCAGTGTTCCTCTAACTGCAACTTCGATCTGAAGTTCCCCTACTAACCCCCATTCGGTCTGCAAGGTGCGTAGCACTCTCTGGCTGCCGCGCGAACTGTGAGATGCAGCACTCTCTGGCTACGATCTCGGTGTGAAGAGCAGTGTTTCTCTAACTGTAGCTTCGATCTGAAGTTCCCTTGCTAACCCCCATCCGATCTGCAAGGTGCGTAGCACTCTCTGGCTGCCGCGTGAACTGTGAGATGCAGCACTCTCTAGCTACGATCTCGGTGTGAAGAGCAGTGTTTCTCTAAATGCAGCTTCGATCTGAAGTTCCCTTGCTAACCCCCATCCGATCTGCAAGGTGCGTAGCACTCTCTGGCTGCCGCGTGAACTGTGAGATGCAGCACTCTCTGGCTACGATCTCGGTTTGTGGTCTGCTCTACCACCAGTGTTCCGCTAGCCTCGTCTCGGCCTGCACGGTGCGAGGTGTAGTTTCTCTAACTCCAACCTCGATCTGTGGTCTATTCTACCACGAGTGTTCTGCTAGCCTCGTATCGGCCTGCACGGTGTGAGCTGTAGTTTCTCTAACTCCAACCTCGATATGTGGTCTATTCTACCACGAGTGTTCCGCTAGCCTCATCTCGGCCCGCGCGGAGTTTGTGAGATTCAGTACTCTCTGACTGTAATCTCGATCTGAAGAGCAGTGTTTCTCTAACCGCAGCTTCCGCTTCTACTGGCCTCCTCTCGGCCTGCGCAGGGTTGAAGAGATGTAGCGCTCTCTGGCTACAAACTCGGAATGAAGAGGAGGAAACCTCGCTGGGTTCCCCGTTCCAAAAAGAAACTTAGGCGCCCTTGTTCGGACTTTCAATCGATGCCCGTGTTCTGATCGATGTTTCTCTGTACCTGTGTGATAAAAGGTTTTGTTAGTTCATGTTTGAGTGGTCATCTTTTAACCTGTCTATTAATGGCATGATTTTGCTTTATCTGCTATTCCATGTTTCATTTATATTCTTCTTTATTGAGTTGTTATTCATCATTGTTCATCATTTTTGTTTTCCTTATTTTGGAATATGAGCGAATGGGCATATATTCATCTGTTAATATGAATGAATCATAAATAACTGCATAAATGCGTAAATCTTGAAAACAAAAGTTTTTCACTAGAAATATCTATTTCGTACAATGTATATACAAAGTGTAAATGTACAAAAATATGACTCCCTGAATATCATAGGGGTGTGTAGTCAGAGGGCTCATCGGGATCCTCATCATCCGATATGTGCACTGTCCCTGGCGGAGGTGGAGGTGGTGCTGGCCGTGCCGGAGGTGGAGGCTGAGCCGTGAAGGGTCTTGCCCCAGCATCGTGGGTCTGCCTGAAACGGATCTGAGCATAGCCATCCAAGAAAGGCTGAGTGCAAGTCCTCATGAACCCTAAGGTCTCCGATACTATGTCTCCTAACTTCTTGAACGCCTGGCTCATCTGAGTGGTCTGCTCACTGGCGGCCCTCCTCATGTGCTCTAGCCACTGCTCTGTCTGCTCCCTGAACTCCCTTATGGTCTGAGACAAGGGTGGGAGGATCCCCTCTATTGCCTGGATGCGGGATCTCAGAGAGTCGAGTGACTCATCGATCATCTGTAGGGTCATGTCAACCCTCTGAGACGCCTGGTCCTGAGACACTCTCAAATCATGAGCGAGCTGCTGCCTAAGCTCCCTCTGACCCTGGGCAACTTGCTCGATCAGCCTTGCCTGCTCACCTCTGAAGGTCTCTATGACCCGAGCCTGCTCATCCCTGAAAGCATCTATGATCCGAGCCTGCTCCCGTGCCGTATGCTCGATGTAGCCGGCCTGCTCCTGAACTAACCGCTCCACCAACTGGGACTGCTCCTGAATAGCAGCCTGCTGGCGGTCCAACCTCTCGTGAATAGCTCTATCCCTCTCATCCTGTCGTCGCTCTAAGGCTGTGAACATGGAAGTGAGGAGCTGAGAGAAGTCAAGCTATGCTGGCTGCTGCTGTGGTGGCTCTGGCGACGGTGCTGCGGAGGTAGATGCCCCTGGGTCGCCTCTAGAATACGGATGATATCTCTCAGGGGGCCCGTGGGTAGCCCTCTGCACCCTGACACTCGGCGATGGGACAGGAGTTGACGCTCTGGATGCTTGTGAGGCGGCAAAGAGCTCATCCATCGTGAACTCCATGTCGAAATCCGATGGGGTCCTAGGCTGCTCCGGTTGTGATGGCAGTGCCACAGTCTGAGGCTGAGGATGCTGAGGCTCTGGCTCTGGGTGTGGAGGATGAGGCTGGTGCTCTGGCTGTGGAGGATGAGGCTCTGGGTGAGGAGGCTGGTGCTCTGGCTGCTCCGGGTGGTCTGGATCTGGACTTAGGGGTGGAAGTGAGAACATCCGCCGGGTCTCGTGAATGGACAGTACCCTGTAGGCCTCTGCCTGCCCTGATATCGGGGAGATCATCCCCATCTTCACTGCCGCTACGGCATCCACATGGATACCCTCATCCAAGGGTCCTCTCAACCTGTCTGGGGCAACTCCCAACCTCAAAAGCAACCTGGTGATAAATCCTCCTACTATCACCACCGGTGTCAGCCCTCTGCCAACTCTAGTCAGGTTAGCCAAGATCTTATGGCTAATGTTGAGGCGCTAGCCTGCCACCATAGCCCAGAGGCTCTAGATCTCGACCGCATTAGGTGACCCTGGATTACCAGCTCGACCAAGGTATGAACTGGATAGCACTCTGTGCAAATACCGGAGTGCCTGAGACACCAGTACGGTGCTTTTCGCTGTATCATGATCATACACCACTCCCGGTAGGGCAATGGCCGCCCAATGGGCGCGTCTCACCGCTCGCCGTGGGATCTCGACCCCCTCCTCTATAGGGAGCCCCATGGCCTGTGCGAATCTCTGCCTGGTAATACTGTAATGGTCGCCGTCGAACCAGAACTGGACCACCCCTGGCTCGGTATCCGACCTCTGAAAACCGCCATAGCGGAGAGTGGCTAGGACCTGGCGAGTAGCCTCTTGAAAAGTCTGGAAAGAGGGGTTAAGGAACTCTGTCCACCCGGCACCCTCGACAAGCACATCAAACTCTGGGGCCATCCCTAGGGCCTCTAGGAACGGCCGGGTCACGAAACGGCTGGCCCGAAGCTCTACCTGAGCCAACGCTCTATACCTCTGAGCTGACTCATCATCCATCCAACCCGAAACTACGACTTCGGGTTGGGCCTGCGGTGTTCTGCGTCTAGGAGGCATCCTGTAAGGAGAAAAAATTAGATAGCAAAAATTTGACAAAACAAGTATTATTAGACTTATTTTCAAGGTGAAGGCCCATTTAGGCCTCACTAGGGCAATGGCGGCCCGAAAACAAGGTAATAAGCTGATAATAAATAAAAAAAGGGCGAACGTCCTGTCAAAGGAAGTTGCCCAACATGCCTCGCACATATGAAGACAAAAGAAACATGCAATTGGCATGGAAATAATTTAAAGCGAATAAAAATGGGCTTTCTAAGCCCCAAGGCATGCATTATACACAAAAATATTCAATTTTAGAATAAAAATAAAAATTTGGGCAGCACCCCGGCAAGGGTGTGCCCAACCTCCTGCATAAAAAGGCATAAAACAAGCCTCAGGCCTCAACAACGATATATGCATGTAAATGGGACGCACCCCGGCAAGAGTGTGCCCCCAACAACACAAAAAATAACGGCCTCAGGCCCCAAAAGCAATATATGCACAGAATAGTGCGCTAGAAAGTGTAATTCTAAAGCAACGAAGTTATAGAAAAATTTTATTTCTATGTGATCATGCAAAGGTTCAGATTTAATTGCACTAAAAAAAATAAAGAAAATGGGCAGCATTTTCCCTAATTTCTAAGGCATCTAAAGCATCCTAACCATTTCTAAGGTTAAAGGAAGAAGAAATGAAGAAATAAATTAAATTAATTCAAAAAAGTAGTTATTTACTTACTTGTAGTCGCGAGAAGTGTAGAAAATTGAAGAAATGTGAATGTCCAAGCACCGAGTGAGTAGAGAATGCAAAAATATGAAGAAATCGCAAAAAAAGAAGGAGAAATGCTTGAAAAACACTAAAAAAAGCAAAAAAAAAAACCATTTGAGAGAGAAAATGAAAGGGACAGCTGGCGCTGCACCGTCTGTCACTCACCCTTATATAGAATTTCGTGACCGACGGGCTAGGCATCTGTAGGAGCGATCGACGGGCTGGCCGTCTGTCTCTCAATAAATGCGAGTTAATGCGCGCGATGAATGCAATGCTGACGTATACGTTTGCCAGGTAGATCTCTACCGACGGGCATGCCGTCTCTTAGGAGAGGTGGGTAGGCCGTCGGTGACACTTGTCTATAAATTCTTACAAAATATTTCTCCTCTTATGTCTCTTCATTTTCCAACATCTTGAGCCTTTCATCTTTCTTAGCATGTCTCCTTCTCTAGCCCAAAGAATGCACTGTATCTTAGATGACAAACACACTTGGGAAGAAGGCGCCCTTTCTTCTCTGTCTGGGCTGAAATACCTGTGCCAGGTCAAAGTCGATCAGAACCTCCTTCTGGCGGCGACCCACTTCTGGAACCCCCGGTTCCACGTCTTCCGTTTCACCTACCAGGAACTGTGCCCCTTACCTGAAGAGTTAGATACCATTCTTGGAGCCTGGTTCCCTCCTAGCGCTCTGCCTTGCGTCCCCCGCTGTGGCCTATTTCAGACTTGAGACACAGCTATGGCTCTTGGCATACCTTCTTCTGAGGCCGCCCGGTTGATTCCTCCGGGCTCTTCCTTTGCTCTGGGGCCACTGATCGAGGCTCTGGATCAGTTCACTGACATCCCCACCTACCGGGTAAGCATCATATTCTTGTTTTGCATGGTGAACTTCCTCACTGTTTTTCCAGGGGGTTTGACAGGTGACTCTCGCCTGTTCGGAGTCCTGAGCGACTTTCATCTGGGATCATCACCCTTACCACTCATTCTGGCTGAAACCATTTTGGGTTTGGACGCTGTGAGCTCTGGATTCACTACAACCTTTACCGGCAGCCCCTTATTGCTCCAGGTACGTCATTATTTTAAAGGTAGTGCATCCCTTATGGATTTTCACACTAACTTTTCTTAGCGGGAGGTGCGTCCTTTCGGATTTTCACACAACCCTGTGCCTTATTTTTGCCTGTAGTAAACCCTACTTACTCCAGCGACTTTTTTCTTTTCTTCTTTTTTTTCTTCTTTTCTCCTTTTTTTTTATTCCTTTTTTTTATTTTATTTATTTTATTTTATTTTATTTTATTTTTTCCAGATCTGGGTGCAAGAGAAACTGAGGATGCTGTTTGAGCCACCTCCTCGGGTTACCCCACAGTACTCGCCGAGCCACTTCCTTTCGCGTCGACGATCGTATGGGTGTGCCACTGTTGGTGAAGGCATTACCAGATTTGGCGAGCTGTCAGATGATGACATCAGTTTCACATCTGTCTGGCTCCCACTGTCTCATGTGGTCATTGATGGGCCATCGGGGTGTGTTCCCCTCTATGGGCTCCGTCGAGCCACCTTCTGCATCACTTCTCGATGTACGCATCAGCTCGGGATGACCCAGGATGTAGTAAGGGTTCCCTTATCTTTCCAGGGAGGAGCTCTCTCGGCTGCGTTCGCCTCAAGGTATCATGAGCTGTGGGGTAAACTACCAGTGAAGACTGTTATTCCAAGGTTCGGTAATCATTCTGTGTCTTCAACTAACGAGTACAAGAAGTGGATCCTTAGTCCAGCATCTGATAACAGGACACGAGGGCTCAAGCATCTGGTCGGTGAGAGCAGCAGCAGGACTTAGCTTAGCTTTTATATGTATTTCTTTTGGTGCTACATTTCTTTTTAATGCAGAACTAGAAAATGACAAAAAAATGAAAAGAATAATATTCATTCTATTTCACGAAATTGTGTACATTTCCATGTAATTTCAGCATACATGATCAGTTTTGGCATTTACTCAACCGTTTACGAGCTGTTAATACATGAAACCAAATTTTAACAGCATCAATTCCTGTTACCAATTGGCCCTCTCGGGTTTTCACGATCGGACATTTTCTCTCATGCCTCTAATTTTTGCACAGGATGCCTTTTTTCGGTTTTCACCCTGTCGAGGCGCCAAATTTTAGCACGGCCGCCTTTTTTCGATTTTCAACCTGCAGAGCATTTTATTCTCTTCTTTTTATTTTGGTCTTTAGCCGTGGAACCTTTTGAGTCTGTCGACATTGATCAGCTCTTTGAATTCGTTCCCATCACTATCCGACAAGATGGCAGCTCCTTTGGACAACAGCTTTTTAAGGATATACGGCCCCTCCTAGGTTGGTCTGAATTTCCCTCTGATATCTGGTATGCCCGGCCTCATCTGCTTGAACACCAAGTCCCCTTCTTTCAGCGGATGCTTTCTCACCTTTTTCCCGAAAGTCCTGGCTAATCTCTTCTAGTAAATCTGGTTATAATAATAAGCTTTCAGCCTACTCTCGTCCAGTAAGTTTAAGTGCTGTAGCCTCTGCCTCGCCCATTCGGCCTCCGGAACTTGGGCTTCCATGACCACTCTCAGTGACTTGAGCTCTATCTCAACTGGCAATACTGCTTCTATCCCGTATACTAGGGAAAACGGCGTAGCGCCTGTAGATGTCCTTACCATTGTTCTATATCCCCACAGGGCAAAAGGTAACTTTTCAACCCAGTCTTTGTAGGTTTGGACCATCTTGGACAGGATCTTCTTCATATTTTTATTAGCAGCCTCTACTGCCCCATTCGCTTGTGGTCGATAGGGGGAGGATTTATGATGTTCGACACCATACTTCTCGAGGAGCTTCCTGGTTTCCCCCATGAACTGCACCCCATTATCAGACACTATGTGATGAGGGAGGCCATATCTGCAGATCAGATTCCTTTCTATGAACTTGGCCATATCCCTTGCGTTAATCTTTTTGAAGGATTCTGCCTCTACCCATTTGGTAAAATAGTCAATTGTGACTATGATGTATCTGTGCCCATTGGATGCCGTAGGGCGAATCTCTCCAATGATATCTATCCCCCAAGCAGCGAAAGGCCAAGGTGATGTCAAGTTATGTAGCTCTGATACTGGCAGGTGTCTCAAGTCTGCGTATTGTTGGCACAACTGGCATTGCTTGACATATTTCGAGCAGTCATTGTCCATCGCAAGCCAATAGAAGCCTTGTCTCATGATCTTCTTAGCCAAGGTCAAACCATTCATGTGAGCCCCACAGATGCCTGCATGGGTTTCCTCCATCACTTTGCAGGCTTCTTTTTCATTCAAGCACCTGAGCTGAATCCCGTCTGACTGTCTTTTGTACAGCACCCCTTCTAAGGATATGAATTGAGCAGAGAGTTTCCGGATCATCCCCTAGTCTTTCTCAGTAGCTTCCTCTGGAAACTTATTGTTTTCCAAGTAATTCATAATGTCGAAGTACCATGGTTTTCGATCCGCCACTTCTACTTCCATTACAGGCTTGATCTCGAAGCTGGGCTTCTCAGAACTCGAAATTAGTACTGGCTTCATAGCTACTCCTTTAGGGTTATCTCACATGGACACTAGGGTTGCCAACGCATCAGCTAGACGATTCTCATCTCTTGGCACGAAGTGGAAAGTGCAAGTTTCAAACTGTCCACATACCTCCTTTAAATATTAAACATAGGGTACCAGCCGCTCTTCTTTTACAGCCCACTCACCTCGGATCTGGTTAATCAGCAAGGATGAGTTACCTAAGACTTCTATATTCTTTGCCCCCAATGCAGCTAAAGCTTCTAACCCGAAAGTGCATGCTTCATATTCGGCTTCATTGTTGGTTGCTTTATACCTCAACTTCTTGGCTAGGGGGAGTTTCTCATTATCTGGGGTTGTCAAAATGATTCCCACTCCGGCCCTTCTGCTATTCACTGCCCCGTCGAAGTGTAACTGCCATCATTGGATAGAAATCGCGACTATGCTTTCATCAGGAAAGGTGAACTCGGGGGTGTCTCCTTGAATAGGATGCTCAGCAAGAAATTCGGCTACGGCTCGCCCCTTAATAGTTTTGCGAGTGATGTATTGCACATCAAACTCCTGTAGCAAGAGCAGCCACCTCCCCATCTTACCGAGCAAAGACGGTGCTTCCTGCAAATATCTTAACGGATTCTGTTTGGCCACTGCCTGAACTTTGTATGAGTGGAAGTAATGTCTCAATTTCTTTGATGCCCAAATCACTGCAAGGCAGATCTTCTCTACTTCAGCATATTTAATTTCATAAGCCAGGAACTTCTTGCTGAGGTAATAAATTGCGAATTCCACCCCAAATTCATCCTCTTGAGCCATCATGGCGCCCACAGAACTGCCTTCTACTGCCAGATACAGGATAAGCGGTTTGATCGGTTGCGGCGGCCTTAGCACTGGCGGATTTAACAGATATTCCCTGATGCTGTCAAAGGCTTTCTGGCAATCTTCGTTCCAGACTACAGGTTGATTCTTTCTGAGCAGTTTAAAAACAGGCTCGCATATTGAAGTGAGCTTGGCAATAAATCGGCTGACATATTGCAGCTTGCCCAGGAAACTCCTTACATCCTTCTCATTTTGTGGCACGGGCATCTCTCTGATGGCCTTCACCTTGTCCGGGTCAATTTCTATCCCCCTCTGGCTGACGACATGTCCCAATAGTTTTCCTGAAGTCACTCAGAAAATTCTTGGGGTTAAGCCGCAGATTATACTTATCAATCCTGGTGAAGAACTTCTCTAAAGCTTCGAAGTGGTCCTCCCGGGTGGCCGATTTGACCATCATGTCATCGACATACACCTCTATCTCCTTGTGGATCAGGTCGTTTAGAATCTTGGTTGCCATTCTCTGGTATGTGGCCCCTGCATTCTTCAGCCCAAAAAGCATGACTCGGTAGGTGTAGGTCCCCCATTCTGTGATGAAAGCGGTCTTAACCCGGTCAGTTATTTTGTTCAAGATCTGGTTGTAGCCCACGTAACCGTCTCCAAACCTGTACATTGCGCAGTTGGAAGCACTGTCTATCAACACATCGATGTGGGGTAGTGGAAAATTATCTTTAGGACAGGCCTTGTTCAGATCTCGATAATCCACACACACCCTGACCTTCCCGTTCTTCTTCGCTACAGGGACAACATTTGCCAACCATGTAGGATACTGCACTTCAACAAGAAACTTGGCCTCAATCTGCTGCCGAATTTCCTCCTTGACCTTGTCTGCCCATTCTGGCCTGAGCCTTCTCAACTTCTGTTTCACAGGCTTAAAATCTGGATAAGTCGGGATAGCATGTTCTGCCACATCTCGGTCGATCCCTGGCATGTCCTCATAGGTCCAGGCAAAGACTTTTTCATGTTTTCTTATTATTCTCTCAAAATGTTTTCTCTCATCACGAGTTATATTTGATGCTATTAGAATTTATTTCAGATTTTCCGAGGTCCCAAGATTAAAAGGCATTGTATTGGTGGAATCGATGTCAAAAATTGATGGAATATGATCATGTTCATGCATGTCGAAATCATTAGAAACATCGCACAAGTAAGAGAAATCGTTTGCCTTATTGATAATATTATAATTGTCATTTACATCATAAAAAAGTTCTGGAATAAAAAGACAGTCTAAGCTAGAGTCTTCTTCTGCCACTCCAGAGGTTGATGCTGTTGTAGCTTGCCCATTGGCTTCCTGATTCAGCAGAGGCCCTTCAAGTATATCTGAGGAAATCTTCAAATCCCCCATCTTCAGTTCTAATTCTGCTATCTTCTCTTTCCCTTTCAGCCTAGCAGCCAACATCTTCTCGGTGACAACCTCTTCAGGCTCGCATCTGTCCCAAGTAATACACTGGGTCATGACCTCTTCATCCCAGAAGTTCTCAGCGGTCTTGATAAACCCGACACACCAGTCAAATACATCATTAAAGATCTCGAACCCAGGGACAATCCTCCCCTTCACCCATTGCGGCTCATCTTCGCCAGTATAAGCACATACCGAGGATGCTGGTGCAAAGCTTTCTGAAATGTGAGGGATCTTATCCGCCGCCTTCTTCTTGCCAAAGCCGTTTCTGTACCCCAGACCTTTCCGGCTCTTCTGACCTCGAGTGGTGATCGCGGTCTGCAACCCTTGAGAGTTTCTGCCCAAACCAGCCCCAGGGAGATAGTGCATCTTCTTCATCATATTAACCACAGCTGGGTTATCCACTGACCCGTGCTCTTCTCTTATCATGGACACGTGGAAGCCACTAAATGGCTGATTTGCTATTTCAAGCGCTGAAACCTGATTCTCCCTGGCTGCCCTAATAGTCACCACCTCCCCTTCATGTGGGAACTTTATCATTTGATGCAGCGTGGATGGCACTCCTCCTAATTTGTGAAACCAGGGTCTCCCGAGCAGAGCTGAGAAGTTAGCAGGGATGGGCAGGACCACAAATTCTACTTCCACCTCAATGGGTCTTGTCTTGACCAAGGTCTTAAATGTTCCCGAGGCTTGCCTCCTTGAATTATCATAGGCTGTGATAGTCAGATCTAATCCACTGAGCATATCCTCGTTTAAACCAAAAGCCTGCAGAGCTATCAGAGGGCACACATTGATAGAAGACCCATTGTCCACCATAACGCAAGCAGTATGCTTATCATTAATCTGTGCTTTGATGTACAGGGGTTGGTTATGATTGCGGCCTTCGACCGGTAGGTCGGCATCAGAAAAAACCAATCTCTCCTCCGATCCTCCTTTAACTAAGCCCAAAAGCTCTGATGGGGAAATTGTGGTGCCGACCGTGGCCTCAACCAAAACCTCTACTACCTTCTGCCTATGAGAAGGGGACTATCTCAAGAGATCCCAGATGGATATTTGAGCTGCAGTCTTCTTCAATTGCTTAACAATCTGATTCTCCTCTGGCTCCTTTTCTACTGATGGCTGCACTGGCTCAGGTAGCCTTGTAATCTCAGGGACCACTCTCCCACTTCTCGTTATAGCCCCTATCACTTCTTTGTCTTCATCAGACCTCCACAAATCAAGGTTCATCTCTCCCTCCTCTTCGGCTTCTCCACCGCTCTCGCTGCTTGACCAACAATTAAGGGTCGCCACGACTGCTCTCTCCTCTCTATCCTCGAAACAATCAACGACAATATTCTCGCTCCCATATAGATCTTGTAGCACGTACCACTCTGGCAAGCTAGATCCGATCATAAACACGGGTGGTGGTACGGCATTATAACCGGGTTTCTTCTCAGTTTCCCTCTTCTCAGGGTCAGAAATTTGCTTGCTATCAATCAGGTCTTGGATAGAGTGCCGTAACGCTTTACACTTGTCTGTGATATGGCCCGAGTGCTGGTGAAACGCACATAATTCATTGTCTTTGTGCCCAGGCTTCCCCTGCATCATAGCAGGCCTAGGAGCTAAGGGCTGCAATTTCCCTTCCTTCATTAACCTTCTCAAGACCCAAGATAATGGTCTCCCCAAGTTCGAAAACATCCTCTGGGTGGTTGCCTCAGTAGCAGACACCTCAACTGTTCTTCTGGTGCTACCACTGGGACTAGCTGGCCTACTGGTTCCTTGACCGGTATTAACCCTCTTCGCAAAATTATCATTATTAGCTTTTCGAGCCAAGAACTCTCCCTCTGCTTCGATGGCTATATCCTTGAGAGACTCCCAGTCCTTCAACCCTTTCATCTTCAAGCCATCCTTCAGGTACGGGCTTGCGTTCTTGATAAACAAACGGATCTGGTCCTGGGTGTCTGGCTTTCTCCGCATCTCCATTAGTCGGTTCCACCATCGGGTGAGATAATCATGGAAAGATTCCCCGGCCTTCTGCTGGAGCAGCTCAAGATCTTTAAGAGTCACCTCCATTCTGGTGTTGCAATCATACTGTCTCAAAAACTCCTCTGTGAGCAGATCCCAATTTTCTTTAGTGCAACGGTCGAGACCATGATACCAGTCGATGGCATGAGCGGTCAGACTCAGACAAAAGTATTCTACCTTTTGCTTCTTAGACAGCATGGTCCCTTTCATGACCAGAGAGTATTGCTTCACATGAGCGATCGGGTCAGAAGTACCATCAAATTTCGGCACGTCTGGCATCTAGAAGTTGTAAGGAATCGAGTCTTCTCCCTCCAATTCCTTATCCTCTGGGTTCATCCCCTGACCCCTGCTCAGCATACGGGCCATAGCTTCGAACCTCTCTTCCATCTTCTTTAAAATGAAGTCATCAGTCTGAGGTGCCTTCCTCCTCTCAGATGCAATGCTCATCTTATCGTCTTTGATATCCCTATCATCATCAATCCTCAGTACAGGCCTTCTTCTCTGCTCTCCCGAGGCTATTGACCTCAACTCTACTGGCGGCGGCCTAACGGGCTCTTCTCACCTCTCAGCTCTTTGTTCCTCTGGCTCATGCTGTTTTATGGGAGGAGGATGGGGAGGATTCTGTGGAGCATTCTGCTGTGCCAGGGCGGTCAACATATTCATCATTCTGCCCTCGAATTCCTCAAATCCCCGGCCCACTTCTTTCGCGATCATAGCCCTGGTGGCATCATCTCCTCTAGGCGAGTTTGCCATCTCAGATACAGTGCAGTTGATTTCTGGTAATATTTCTAGTAGGCCCTCTCTATCTGATAGCTCAGATGCGGGAACTCGAATCAATCGTCCGGTAGGTGATCTAGTCCACCTGGGCAGATTTATGATGGCTGCATGGACAAGGCATTAGATATGATGCATGAAATGCAGGTGTAATGCATGGTCGTGATATGCGACATTCACAGAGCACAAGCAAGCAAGTAGGTCCTTCCACCCTTATTTCTCCCACACACATGGTCATGCAGTCTCTTTCCTAGGTGGGATTAGTCCAAGGGTCAACGAGGGACCCAATGGACACGCATGGAGCACAGCGAAAAACCGGCAGCATAACACTCCTATGCTAATGTACAAGCGAATGGATAATGATCATCATGTATTTGGACGTTCCAAAAATTTTGATATGGCCCTACCGGGGCATGAAAGCCTTTGGCTAGGTTACCGAGCGAGACATCTGGACTCACCCAATACATGAGGATCCATACAGCAAGCATGGAATTAGGGTTCATATCACCTGTGGAAAATAGCTACGGCCATTACATGAGCTTTGGACAAGGGAGATGTTACTTTAGGGCTACCCAAGCATGATCCCTGCCGACAGGTCTAGCTCATCACGAGCATAACAATCGATCGGGTCATCATTTTGATATACCATTGCGGTATAAGGCTTGGGCTGGTGATTATCCTTAACACTTCCCCAAATTGAGTGAAAATGGGGTCGTGCTTCAGGAACGCACCGGGGCTAAAAGAGGGACCAAACTAGCATATTTTAAAGCTCTAATGATATGCGAATGCAAATTTGAGAGAGCAAATTTATGAATTAAATTCTAACCATAAATGTTAAACGAGGTATTTTCAAATTGAAATCTCGAACCATATACGTCTCCAGTGGAGTCGCCACTGTGACGCGCGCCGGATCCCCGCGGCCGCCCATGGGACCGCCTGCTTGAGGGCGATCAGGGCATTTGTGGGTCCGTTGACAGCTTGCAATAAATCGCAAGTGCGTTTATGTTGGGTAACAAGGAGGTTTCATGGAGTCGCCACCCAATAGAACATTGAGAAAGTTTCTCTTGCCTCGGAGAGCCTAAGACTGCGCTTAGTATCCATTTTGGGCCAGCCAGAGGGGTCTTGGAAGGTAAACCTCTCGCCCTAAGGAGCCTAGGATTAGCTCTAAAGTCTCGTGGCACAAAAAGGCATCTTGGAGGGTAGACCTCTAGCCTCTTTGAGCCCAAAGACCAGAGCTGGGTCCGGGATTTCTCATCTATTTCTATCTCGATGACTTTATGATCAAATTTTAATTATCATTAATTCGCTCTCTCTCCACACGATGCAATCAATCAAAGGCGCATTTATTTACATTTGGAAAGCCGTAAATGAGCAAGTAAATATTGAAAGCAATAAATTATAACAATACAAGGAGCGGAATACAACTCCCATTTATAAATGTGCGATACATACACAAATCGGGGCATTGCTTATTTTGAGGACTTTGGTCCTCGCATGCATCATTATTAAAATTGGATGTTTTTATTGTGATGATTTTTATTGGATAAAATAGGACATTTGGTCCTATATTTGTAAAAACTTCATTTTATTAAAATTAAAATTAAAATTTATCTGTTCCCGAAAAGAAACCCAAAATTAAAATTTTCTTTTTGTTTTAATTTGAATAAAAATGGATTTTTTTCCAAGAAATCACCAGAAATAATCAAATTCAAAATAATAGATCTAGAATCTTTACCCTCGGATTTTTACCTTGTGAAGATGAATGTTGCAAGATTGACTCCTTGAGTTCTATAAGGATCAAATCGTGACTGCGTGATTTATAGAGACTTTTGATTGCAAAATTTTATTTTGAGAAGTAAGCTAAGACAAGAAAAGTTATTTTTCTTGCTTGGAATTTTGATAGCAATGAATATTTGAATTAGCTAGATTGACGAAAACGAATAGATTTCATTTCCTCTGATTAGAGTAATTCGAGAATAAAATAAAAAGAAGAAATTTTAAGAAAAGAATTCTTTTTGTAAAAGTCAAAAATGAAATCTCTGTGGAAAATTGCTAAGCTTTTTCCTTTAAAAGTCTTCTAATCAGGAATTTTTCAGCAAATTTTCCAACCCCCAAAAACTGAATTCCCTTTCCCTATTTATAGATTTAGGAAGAAATTTCAAATAAATTTAAATTTTAAATTTAGATTTTTAGAGGATTTTTCGAAATCAGAGATTTTAAAAGATATTTGGAATATTTGGTAAATCCCCTTAATTCTCACCCAAATCCAGCGGTTTAAACTGCCAAATCATTGACCGACAAGCATCATGGATTACCAATGGCCGTCGGTGGAAAGGGTAATAGTAGTCATTTGACCGGTGGGCCTTACACGTGGCACAACAACCACTCGCAATGCTTCCCTCGGGTCGAGCGACGGGCACCCCCCCGAGCGACAGTCGGTGCTCGAAGCGAGAGACCGGCCCATTGCGCAAGCGATGGGTTGTACTGCCTGTCTGTGGACCAAAATTCCAATTTTCAAGGTTTTGACTCTCCGAAACCTCCGGTTCACCCAGAAAACTTCCGATCCTCATTAAACTGGAGAATGAACACCCACAGCTTTCATCACTTATTCGAAACCAACGTTAGTTTCTTCATCGGGTAACTCTGATCTGGACTGCCTCAGGACCCGGTGTCCACAGTTGCCCCCAATTTTGGGGAAACTAGTACACTAGTGTCTAGATGAGCCAAAATTCAGAGGAGAAAAGGAAGAAATGCATACTTGAGGCAGTCCTTAACTTCCTGAAGTTGCGAGGAAGTAAGTGGTCTCTCGTCTCCTTTTGGTGGGCCTCGTCTTAGCCTGCCCGGTAACTGAGCGTTGCGATAGGCAGTGTTATCCAACTGCAACCCATTTATAATTTGTTTTATTGCAGGTATACCGCTACCCTCGTCTCGGCTTGCATGGTGTCTGCGAGATGCGGTGTTATCTAACCCCATCTAGGTTGCGGTCTGTTCAATCGCGTGTGCCCGCTATCCTCATCTCGGCCTACATGGTGGCTGATCTGTCCTGCTAGCCTTATCTTGGCCTGCACGATGCGAGGGGTAGTGTTGTCTAACCACACTTGGTTGCGATCTGTTCTACCGCTTGTATTTTACTAGCCTCATCCCAGCCTACGTGGTGTTTGATCTATCCTGCTAGCCTCATCTCGACCTACACGGTGCGAGGGATAAAGTTCTCTAACCACCACTCGGTTGCGATTTGTTCTATCACTGTGTCCCGCTGGCCTCATCTCGGCTCGCACGGTGTGAGATGCAGTGTTCTCTAACTGCAGCTCTATTACAATTTGTTCTATCGCATGACCTCCGCTGGCCTCATCTCGACTTGTATGGTGTGAGATGTTATGGGTGGTAATGCTCTCTGACTACACTACAAGAAAATTGACTTTTAACTACCAAAATTTAACGAAAGGATAAAAATTCGGTGGTTAAAATATATAAATAACGAAGGGAAATTAATCCGGTCGTTAGTTCTTAAATTTTATTGTTATATAACGAGGGGATTAAATCCGGTCGTTAAAACAATAAAAATTCGGTCGTTAAAATATACAAATAATGAAAGAAAATTAATCCGATCGTTAGTTCTTAAATTTTATTATTATATAGTAAAGGGATTAAATCCGGCCGTTAAAATAATAAAAATCCTGCGGTTAATGGCGTGAATTAGTGGGAATTATGAGAAGTAGAAAAAGAAAAGAGAGGGAAAGTCACGGAAGGGAGGCAGAACGGGAAAGAGACTGAGGAAGAGAAAGAGAGAGAGAGAGAGAGAGAGGGAGAGAGAGAGACGGCGGAAGGGGCGAGGAGGCTGGCGACGGTCGACGGCGAGCAATCGGCTCCTCACAACGCCGACTCCTCTCCCTAACCCGCTTCTTTTGATACGTCCTCTGCTTCTCGAAATCTCGGCATGCCCACTACCCCTCAGATCAGACGAACGACGGCTACCGATCTCCGACGCCGCCTCTCCGTCGTGCCCCCTACCCCCAGCTCTAATGTCGCGCTCCCTTGGGCTTCTTTACTTTGTTCTTCGCACTCTCTCTCTCTTGAGAGTTTTTATTTGCGTTTTGTGATCTTAAGCAGATTCCTTCTGCGTGATACTATTTTTCTATTTCTTTATTTTATTTTTGCTTAAAAATTTGATCTTTTCCTATAAAGTGACGCACCTAGATTGTTGGCTTCGTTCATTCACTTCCCTCTTTAGGTTTTTTTTTGGAGGGAGGGGTTTTGGCTTTTGGGTTTTCCTTGGAGACGCTTAAGATACAGAGATAAGTTAGAAAGAGAAAGATACGGCTTCTATGGCTAAAGAGGGTGTTGTTTCTAATGATTTGCCCATTAAAAGGCCTAGAGAAGATGAAGAGAATGGGGTTCCTGGTACTACTGCTACTATGGCGAACGAGAATGTTACCAATAATGATTACATCTCATCTGTTATTCCGGGCTGGTTCTCTGAGATTAGCCCAATGTGGCCTGGTATGTTATTATTCCCAATTTTCGCAACTTTTGATTTATTTGAATCTTGGATTTGTTTTTCCATTATATATGGTTCTCCACATTTTTTATTCTGTATTTTTATTGGGTTTTGCTTTTTCAATTACCTTAGACTATTTCATGGGTGCATCATAGATAGTTATATTCAATATATTCATTTTCTATTCTGTTGATGTTAGCTGGAGTCTTTCTGTTTTAGTTGGTTCACTAGTTTTTGTGTCTATTCAGATGATTGATTTTCACTACCCAGTATTAGCTGGTGGCAAAGCTGGCTACTATTTCTGACCATTTCTGATTTAATTATTAGATTCAGTGCCCCATTTGGTCATGCATTCTGATAAGTTTTATCTTCTTATTTGTGACAATCTCATCACTCTCTGGTTCGTTGATATTTATTTTTGGTGGAAGTAAATATTTGGATATAATTTAAGGCATGAACTTTTAGTATAGCTTTGGGTTTACTTGGAACAGGTCTTCTTATGTTGTATCCTTGGATTCCAATCAATGTCTGGTTTTTTATGTTCTAAATTGGCTTATTGTCTATTAAATGTCCAGTGTTATGTTCTGCTTCTTTAAATGTCGTGGACTTTCAGGTGATTGATTTTCCAAGGGCATACGTTGGGTGTCCTACCATTGCATTTGCAACTAACTACATATTACTATATGACTATTTTGAGCTATTTTTTGCCATATCATTTGCAGTCATCAACATACGGAAAGGTTCTTATTTTGGATGGGGTGATTCAGCTCACTGAAAGGGATGAATGTGCGTATCAAGAAATGATTACTCATCTTCCACTATGCTCAATCCCAAACCCAAGGAAGGTACTTATTCTTCAGAGAATTTAAATAACTACCAGAAATGCATTGCTACAATAGAAAGTGTCAAATATTTACGAAATGAAAGCTTTCATTAACATTCTTGTAATGCATGTAATGAATTTGTTTTGTTTTTTTCCTCTTCTTAATATTCTTCTTATATTGTTCTTATTTTTTTTATAATGCATTATGGATAAGAACAAATATTTTCTACATATATATATATATATATATTGATAATGCATAAGACTCTGGAAATTCCATACACAGTCTATGTATGGTAATAAGGAAAGAAACAATAATGGTTCTGAATATACTGTTACTCTCTATGGTTCTTATATTGGTGAGACATTGAATACAGCTGCCAGTTGCCAGTTTAATGTGATTTTAAATTGTCTTTCCCTTTCACTTACAAGGATGCCAATGTATTTTAGTTCTGTTTCTGCCTAATTTCCATGAAAATTATGTGCTTTTAATAATTTGAGAGATAAGAGGAGGAAAGAGAAAAGTGACAAAAAAAAAAATTGAAAGAAAAGCAATGGAGAATTTAAGTACTGATCATTATACTCATTATTAATTTCAATCTTCTGAGGATGGATACTGCAATATTTTGTATAAGTATTATGTTACCTTAAATGCAAAAAAGCAAAATGGGTGTAAAAGACATGAAAAATATATTGGGTTTAAGACTTTGAGATTGGAAATCACATTATAATTTACTACTGTTGAGGAATAAAGTTAGTTGCTGCATAAAATTTTGAAATTGGGTGCAATTGGCCAATTCCACATCATTACTTTATTTGGTGTTTTTTTATTTTCTTATTATTCCAAATTTGCTTATTTTATTTACATGATTAAAATAGGTTGTTGCTATTGTGGGGTGTATTATGTGTCCCACTCTTTAATCCTTTTTGTTCAATTTCAATAAAGACTGCAACTCTTCATAATCAAATTCATATCACAATACATACTTTTACCAATTTGTGGAATCCAATTCTTGACTCTTTGACTATGCAATGATGCTCTAATCACAAAATTATGTTGATATGAATTAGTTGTATATTTTTCAATTAAATAAGGAAAACAATTAATGATTTATATTTAAATTTATGAGTATTATAGTGAAATGTGAAATTAAAATTTTAGAGTTTATATTTATAGTTGGCGAAAACTAGCAGGAATTCCACTTAATGGCACTTCAGAATGTATGCATTGCATATCATATACTAATGATAGGCTTGGTTATCTGGTCATAAATTGTCTCTACAGTTGTTAATGTAATTAGTGACTAATGAACTCCAAATATCGATTTTTTTCATGAAGAGGACTATCTAGTTTTTATTATAGTTATTAGTATTTATCTTTAATTCTAACTTTGTCAGTATTAATATTTCTAAAATTAAATTATTATTTATTTATTTATTTATTAATCATAAAGGCAAACCAGTGGTTCATACCAGTATTGTAATTGATTGATTATGTAAGTGGTTAATTAATGTGTTGTACATTCTTATTTCAGATATTAATGCTTTGTTCAATCACTAATATGTCAACTATCAAGGGAAGGTGTGTTTATTATTCCCCTATTTTTTGTGTGTTTTGCACATACATCTTGGTTTTTGATTAAATTTCTATGCCCTTGATCATTAAACTTATGATTATTGTTTACTTTTTCTTTGCAACCCTTTTCATTTTTTGGATATTTTGAAGTGTATATACAATTACACTTGATGGACTTTGGATATTTTGAAGTGTATATATAATTACACTAGCTTGTTGGGAGATTTTGAATATTTAAGGTAAATTATATTTTAAATTAAAAATATTAAATTATTTGACCTTTTGATTTATTGGCTTTGTGCATGAATTTTAATTATAAATTTATGTTTTAAATTCTACAGGTTTTACAAAACAATGGACAATGAAGATATAAGGTTCATTATGCATTCTTCTAGAATTTTCTAGGTGAATAGAGAATGATATACATAAGGGCTATTTTTATATTTTATACTTGTATATGATACAATGTCAACCAATTTCGAAATATCGATATATTTTGTATCTGATATTTTGCAATCTATGAAAAAACTATTTATTATAATTTTGGATATGTATATGTGCGTGAATGATGTGTACAGGTAATAGTCAAATAAAATATTTTATTTATAGTGAATGCAGTGAAAGAAAAAACTTGTCGATAAAAAGTATCTTCAACTACCAAAAATTCCTTCGTTGAAAGCAAATAACATTAGCAAAGGGAAAATTCGATCTGTAAAACAGTATTTTTAACGACAGGAATGGTTAAAAAGTAAATATAATTAGCGAAAGAAAAATTCGGTCGCTACAAAGTATTTTTAACGATCGAAAATTTTTTTGTTGAAAGTGAATATAATTAACGAAAGAAAAATTTGGTCGCTAAAAGATATCTTTCACGACCAAAAATCCCTTCGTTAAAAGTGAATATAATTAGCAAAGGGAAAATCCGGTCGTTAAAAGGTATCTTTAACGACTGGAAATTCCTTCGTTGTCGCTAAAAGGTATCTTGAACGATCGGAAATCCTTTCGTTGAAATTGAATACAATTAGCGAAGGAAAAATTCGGTCGCTAAAAGATATCTTTAATGACTGGATTTCCCTTCGTTAAAAGTGAATATAATTAGCGAATGGAAAATCCGGTCGCTAAAAATCACTTTTCAATGACCGGAAATATTCCGGTCGTTAAAGACATTAACAACAGGATGCAATATCCGGTCGTCTATACCTTTAACGAAGGGGCTTTTATCGACCGTATTTTTCGGTCGTTAAAAATTTTTAAGGACCGAATTTTAACTTTTAACGACCGGATTTCCCTTCGTTAAAGAGCATTTTTCTTGTAGTGCTACAACCCACTTGCAACCTGTTCTGTTGCTGGTGTCCTGCTGACCTTATCTCGGCTTGCGCAGAATTTGAATTGCTATATCGTTGACCATCTTTGGGTCAGTGTGAATTCATGTTCCTGTGTTACAAAAGATTTGATAAATTTGTTATGAGTTGATTTGTTCATTATCTTTTAAACAATTTTCGCATTATTATTATTATCTTGTTTTTCATTTTCTTCCGTTTACCGTGTTATCAAATGACAGGAAATTGTAAGTAAGATATTAACATGGCAGATATATAAGCTGAAATATAGATTTGACAAAATGTAAACATAAATGTTCTACTAATGGAATACATATTTTGTACAAAAATACAAAAATACCATGAAATACAGTAAGGATAAAACTCCCTGAACAAGCTACAAGGGGTGGTAATACGAGGGTCGCTGTCATCTGACACATGCATTGGCTGGCTCTGTGATGTGGACACCGATGGCTGGGCCCTGGACATGGAGGGTCGGCTAGGCGGTGCTGGCGCTAGGGATCTGAACTCGGCCTGGGCGCGAGGAGAGGCTGCAACTGGTGCAGCCGCGGGCTATGCTCTAGCAGGGTCCGCCTGCTGGAACTGTACCTGTGCATAGCCGTCCAGGAAAGGCTGGGCGCACACTCCCATGAACTCCAAGGTGTCTCTGGCTACCCGTCGCAACACCTGGAATCTGCTAGACAGTGTCAGGGTCTGATCTCGAGCTGGTCCCCTGATGCCCACAAGTGTAGACTCTGTCTGCTCTCTGAATTCTCTGATGGACTGGGAGATGGGCAGAATGGCACCCTCCAGCACCCCTACTCTGAATCTAACGGAACTGACAGACTCATCTAACATCTGGATAGCTACGTCCACCCTCTCAGCCACAGCGCTGTGGGAAGCTGTCAAGTCCTGTCGCAGGTCCTTGATGAGCCTAGCCTGGTCTCGGATGACACCCTCCTGTCGATCTAGCCTCTCTAACATGGCTCGGTCATGCTCCTCATACTGCCCAATTTGCTCAAGGAGGACCCTGTCTCTCTCTTCTTGCTTGCGCTCCATAGCAGTAAGGATAGATATCATGGCTACTATTAGGTCTGGCTGGGACAACTGTGGTGCTGGTGCTGGGGGCAATGACTCAGTCGGATGGTCCGGAGGTGGTGCAGTGGAAGTGGATGCCCCTGGGTGCCGTGCTCGACTGTAAGGGTGAAATCTAGCTGTATCCTGAGGCGTCGACCTCTGTACCCGTGCCGGAGATGGAGAAGGGCTCTGCACCCTTTGAGTTGGGGGAGTAGCAAAAAACTCGTCCATGGTGAACTCGATCCCCATGTCGACGGGAGTCTGCGGCTGTCTCTCCTCTAATGGCGGCTGCTGTGGAGGCGGTCCCTCTTAAAACCCAGGCTGCTGGGGAGGCTGGCCCTCCTAAAACTCTGCCTGTGGAGGAGGCTACTCCTCCTGAAACTCTGCTTGCTAAGGAGGCTGCTCCTCCATCTGGGGCTCCCCTGCCGGCTGAAGCGAAGGAAGGCCTAGAGCCCATCTGGTCTCATAGATCGTGCGCAGCCTATACTCCTCGGCCTGGCCTGGAAAATGAACTATCATCCCCATGGTGAGAGCTGATGATTCATCTATATATATACTCTCCTCCTGTACGGGCCCAAGGCGGTCCTGGGGGGTTCCTAAACTCAGTAATAATCAGGTCACCACCCCTCCTGCGTACACCACCGGGACTGCCACTCTAGATACTCTGACCAAATTGGCCACAATCTCATGGCTGATACTCAGACAGCGACCTGTGACCATTGCCCATAAGCTCCAGATCTCTGCCCCATTCACTGACCCTAGATTACCTACCTGTCCTAAGTATGAGCTGCAAAGTACCCGGTGGATGTATCTGAGAGCCTGTGATGCCAGTACCGTGGTCTTCTCCGTATTATGGTCATATGGCACACCTGGTAGGGTGATCACCTCCCAATGCTTCCTCCTAGTGGCTCTCTGAGGTACTGTAACATTTGGCCCAATCAGCAATCCCATCGCCTTTGCGAACCACTGTCGGCTGATGCTATACTAATAATCTCTGACTAGAAACTGGATCACCCCCTCCTCCGTGTCCGATCTCTAAAAGCCACCGTAGTGCAGGGTCGCCAAGAACTCTTGTATGACCTTAGGATGTGTGTGGAAGGAGGGCCACATGAACTCTATCCAGCCTGCGTCCGCCACTAGTGCGTCTACCTCGCCTAGCATACCCATGGCCTGCAGGAAGGGTCTAGAGATAAAATGGATGGCACGAAACTGAACTCAAGCCGGTAGCCTGAACCTCTCCCTTGCCTCGTCACTCATCCAGATAGGAGGTTCGGGCTCTGGCTGATCATGAGGAACCTGACGTCTCGGAGGCATCCTATAAAAGAGAAAGTAAGAAATTAGCTTTACATTACCGCAGTAAATAATTGCTAAATGAAAGATTATGACTTTGTAAATTTTGCCCGTATCTCGGGCCAAAATGCAATAATTTCAGCAGTGTTCTCATAAGGGTATACTTAACCAAAATATAAAAAATTTGGGCAAGCCAAAGCGCGCCCAACCAGAAGAAAACTTGGGCAGCATCCCAGCAAGGGTGTGCCCCATTCGACAAATTAAAAAATTTAGGCAGCATCCCAACAAGGATTTGCCCAACTAGAAAAATTAAAAAATTTGGGCTGCATCCCGGCAAGGATGTGCCCAACCTACTGCAGAAAAAAAAAATGGATAGGCCTCAGGCCCCAAGCAACATTTCAATTTATTCATGTGTGTTATTCAATTCAAGATGCCCTAAAACGAAGTTCAACAGAGACAAGTCTAAATTTTCTATGGATAACTTTCATGTTCTTATCATTTTGTTCTTTTCATTTTCATTTTTTCGATTTTTTTATTGTCCTTTTATTATGGCCTACATACAGTTAAAAGAAAATGAGTAGAAAAGGGTAGGAATTAATATTGTATTTTTGCCAAATCATGCCAACATGCATTTCCCATGAGAAATATTTAGAAATAAATAGAAAGAAGTGTAGGGAAATGAATAACTTACCTATGTGTTGACGCGACTGTGCTGAGAATAAATTCGACTAAAGTGTGCAAAAGGTGTGTCTAAATGTTTGAGACAGTGTGGGGGTCATTTTGGTGCAAACAGCGCGTGAAAGGGGTGAAAAATGAGGAAGGTATGGTTAAAAAATCTAATGGGTGTCGGTTGGTGAAGAAGGAAGAAAGGAAAGAAGAAAAGAAACTGATGGGCGTCGGTCACTCGTGCCTAATATAGGCTTTAGTGACCGACGGGGAGCTCATTTAAATAGCAAGCGACGGGAAGCCCGTTTGTCGCTCTGGATCCTGGATTTTAATGCCAATTAACTCTCTAATTAAATACTAATCAATTCCTAATTAATTAGCCTATTAAATGCTTTTTTTATCTTAACTCCCTGAATAATTTCTGATTTCCGTGCCTGGATTTGCATGTAAAATTTCAAAGGCAACAAAAATATGCGAAGATTATTTTATGCTCATGTCATGCATGCATGCAAGAAATATTCTGCCCATTGGTCAACAAGGCTGACCGACGGGCTAGTCGTCGGTTGGGTGACAGACGGGCTTCCCGTCTGTCAACCCCTCCTTTTCAATTGCCCATTTTCCTCCTTGGGTTTCGTGCCCTTTCATCTTTTAAGCCCAAATCCAAGCTTTTTCTAAGGTTTTTCCCCTTTTTCCTTGCTTATTTCTTTGGCCAACATAAATTTTCAACCATAGCGCTTGAGAGATGTCTTCTGCCACCGTTGCTGAGATGCATCGAATTCTGGACAATCCACAAACCTAGGATAACTCTGCCCTGGCTCCACTCTTCGATCTGAGATTTCTGAGAAGGGATAAGATAGGCCACAATCTCCTTCTGGCTGCAGTTCGTTTATGGGACCCGCGATTCCATGTCTTCAGGTTAACCTATCAGGAACTATGCCTCCTACCTGAAGAGCTTGCCGCTATTGTCGGGACCTGGTATCCACCCAGCACCTTGCCTTGCATTCCCTGCTGTGGTCTGGTTCAGACTCGAGATGTAGCACTGGCCTTAAGCATTGTCTCTTCTGACACTGTCCATCTAGTTCCTTAGGGCACCACATTTGCCTTAGAACCACTGTTTGAGGCATTGGATGAGTTCCCCGACATTCATCTATATCGCGTGGGTGTCATTTTTCTTTTCTGCCTGATGAGGTATCTGATTGTGAGCTCAGAGGGTCTGATGGGCGACTCTCACCTGTTTGGGATCCTGAATGATTTCCAACGTGGATTGACTCCCTTTCCACTGATCCTCGCTGAGACTATCCTGGGTTTAGATTCTGTTCATGCCGGGTCTTCTACTTCTCTAGGAGCCCCTTATTACTCCAGGTATGTTATTATATTAAAAGGTAGTGCGTCCCTTATGGATTTTCACACTAGCTTTTCTTAGTGGGAAGTGTGTCCTTTCCAGATTTTCACACAATCCTATGCCTTATTTTTTCCTGGAGTGAACCCAACTCACCCCAACGGCTTTTTCTTTTATTTTTATTTGCTTTTTTACTTTATTTTCTTTTGCTCTTATTTTCCTTTTGTTCCCCTTTTTAGATATGGCTACAAGAGAAGTTGAAGTTGCTGTCAGAACCACCTCCTAGGGTCATTAGTCAATATTCTCCGAAGCATTTTCTTCCTCGCCAGCAACTGTACTCATTTGTGACCCCCGACGACGGTATTGCTAGATTCGGTAAAACAGCAAATGAGGATATTAGTTTCATGAGCGCTTGGCTTCCCCTCTCTGCTGCGATAGTCGATGGCTCTTCGGGATGTGTTCCCTTATATGGGCTACATGAGGCTACCTTTTACATCACAGCCCGCTGTGTTCGACAACTCAGGATGACTCAGGACGTGGTGAGAGTCCCTCTATCTTTCCGAGGTGGGGTACTATCCGCAGCTTTTGCCTCACGATACCATGATCTTTGGGTTGAATTACCAGTGAAGATTGTTATTCCCTCTTTTGGGCATCAATCTGTTGTTTCCACTAGAGCATACAGGAGATGGGTGCTTAGCCCCGCCGTCGACGACAGGACTGGACGACTTAGACACTTGGCCAGCGAGAGTAGTAGTAAGGTTTAGTTCAGATTTATATGCATTTGGAGCAATATGTTTCTTTTTAGAACAGAACTTAGAAAATAATATGAATTAATGAATTTAGTTTTATTTCATTTCACAAAATTGTGTACATCTCAATATGACTTCAATATACATGATCGTCATTTAACATTAATTCAAAAATGCAAAACTACATTTATTCAAGGAGCCAAATCTTGATAGCATCAACTCCTATTACCAATCAGCCCTCTCGGGTTTTCTTGATTGGACATTTTCACTCATGCCTCTAATTTTTGATCAAGATGCCTTTTTTCGGTTTTTACCCTAATGAGGCGCCCAATTTTAGCAAGGCCGCCTTTTTTTCGGTTTTTGACTCGCGGGGCTATTATTCTCTTCTTTTGATTTTTATTGCCTTTATCCATGGAACCTATTGAGTCTATCAATGTTGATCAGCTCCTTGAATTCATTACCATTGCTATCTGATAGAATTGCCGCTCCTTTTGACAACAGCTTCTTGAGGATGAACGGGCCTTGCCACGTGGGCCTGAATTTCCCCCTTATATTTTGTGCGCCTGGTCTGATCTGCTTGAACACCAAGTCTCCCTCTTCCAATGGGTGCCTCTTGACTTTCTTCTCGAATGACCTGGCAAGTCTCTTTTCATAGATCTAATTATGGTAGTAGGCTCTCAACCTGCTCTCATCCAGCATGTTTAAGTGTTGCAGCCACTGCTGTGCCCATTCAGCTTCCAGAATCTACGCTTCCATAACCACTCTCAACGATTTGAGCTCAACCTCGACCGATAGTACTGCTTCTGTCCCATATACCAAGGAATACGGCGTGGCTCTTACTGAAGTTCTGATAATTGCTCTGTAACCCCAGAGTGCAAAAGGCAACTTTTCATCCCAATCTTTATAACTCCGCACCATCTTTGCCAGGATTCTCTTGACGTTCTTATTAGCAGCTTCTACTGCTCCATTGGCTTAAGGACGATACGGAGAAGACTTATGGTACTCAATATCGTACTTCTGAAGTAAGTTCTTCATTTCAACCATAAACTAGACCCCATTATCAGATACCACGTGGTGTGGGAGGCCATATCTACATATCAACTTCTTCTCGATGAATTTTGCCATATCTCGAGCATCAATCTTCTTAAAGGACTCGGCCTCTACCCATTTGGTAAAGTAGTCGACGGCGACTATGATGTATCTATGTCCATTAAAGGCAGTGGGATGTATCTCTCAAATAATGTCTACCCCCAAGCTTCGAACGGCAAACGTGACGTCAAGCTATGCAATTCCGAAACGGGTAAGTGTCTTAAGTCCGCATACTGTTGGCACAGCTGGCATTGCTTTGCATACTTTGAGCAATCCATGTCCATGGTGAGCCAGTAGAACCCTTATCTTATGATCTTCTTGGCCAATGTCAGCCCGTTCATGTGGGCTCCGCACACACCAGCGTGAGTTTCTTCCATCACTTTCTCAGCTTCTTTCTCATCAAGATACCTCCACTGAATACCATCAACCTATCGCTTGTACAGCACCCCACCTATGCAGATAAACTGATAGACAGCTTGCGAATCATCCTCTAATCTTTCTCGGTAGCCTTTTCTAGAAATGTTGCATTTTCTAGATAGTTCCTGATATCATAATACCATGACTTCCCATTTGTTACTTCTATTTCCATTACTGATTTGGACTTAAAGCTAGGCCTTTCAGAACTAGAAATCAAAATCGGCTTCATGACTACCCCTTCTGGATTGTCCCACATTAATACCAAAGTTGCAAGCGCATCGGCTAATTGATTCTCATCCCTCGGAATAAAGTGGAATGTACACACTTCGAATTGAATGCTCAACTCCCTCAAGTGTTTGACGTATGGCATCAACCTCTCTTCTTTAACAGCCCATTCCCCCCCGAATCTGATTGATCATTAGGGACGAATCATCGAATACTTCCACGTTCTTGGCCCCCAAAGCTATCAATATTTCCAACCCAAAAGTACATGCTTCATACTGGGCTTCATTATTGGTGGCTTTGTACCTTAACTTCTTGGCCAATGGGAGTTTCTCATCATTTAGTGTTGTCAGAATAATTCCTACTCCTGCTCCCTTGCTGTTTACAGCCCCGTTAAAGTGCAATTGCCAACCATGAATTATAATAGCTGCTACATCCTTGTCAGGGAAATAGAACTCATACGAGTCTCCTTGGATTGGGTGCTTTGCTAGAAACTCAGCCACTGCATGACCCTTAATGGCCTTTCGAGTAACATACTCTACATCAAATTCCTGTAAAAACAATAGCCACCTACCCATTTTTCCAAGTAAGGATGGAGCTTCCTGCAAATATCATAGTGTCTCAACTTCTTAGGGGCCCAAATTATCGCTAGGCAAATATTTTCTACTTATACATACTTGACCTCATAAGCCAAGAACTTCTTACTAAGGTAGTAAACAGCAACTCCACTCTGAACTCATCTTCCTGAGCCATCATGGTGCCTACGGAACTATCCTCTATGGCCAAATACAGGATAAGCGGCTTGACTGGCTACAGCGATCTCAAAATCGGTGGATTCAGTAAATACTTTCTGATAGTATCGAAAGCCCTCTGACAATCCTTGTTTCATACTTCTGGTTGGTCTTTTTGAGTAGTTTGAAAATTGGTTCACAGATCGAAGTAAACTTGGCGATAAACCTGCTGACATACTGCAACCTACCCAAAAAGCTTCTCACATCCTTTTCCTTCTGCGGCACCGACATTTCTCTAATGGCCTTAACCTTGTTCGGGCCAATCTCGATTCCACTCTAGCTAACTACATGTCCTGAAAGCTTCCTTGAGGTGACACCAAAGATGAATTTCCTGGGGTTTAACCTCAAGTTGTACTTTCTAATCCTCTGAAAGAATTTTTCTAAGGCTTCGAAGTGGCCTTCTCTAGTGGCCGACTTGATCATCATATCATCCACATATACTTCTACCTCCTTGTGAATCAAGTCATCTAGAATCCTCATGGCCATCCTCTGATATGTTGCGCTTGCATTTTTCAAGCCTAAGGGCATTACCCTGTAAGCGAATGTCCCCCACTCTGTGATGAAAGCTATCTTAATCCGGTCGACTATTTTATTGAGTATCTGATTGTAGCCTGCGTAACCATCCAAAAAAATGTACATCATACAGGCAGCTACGCTATCCACCAGCATGTCTATGTGGGGCAATGGAAAGTCATCCTTTAGACAAACCTTATTCAATTCTCGATAGTCAACACATACCCTTACCTTCCCACTTTTCTTGGCTACTGGGACAACATTGGCCAACCAGGTTGGGTATTGTACCTCAATTAGGAACTTGGCTTTGATCTGCTTGTGAATTTCCTCCTTCACCTTGTGTGCCCATTTTGGCCTGAGTCTCCTCAACTTTTGCTTAACAGTCTTATAGTCTGGGTACGTCGGGATGGACCGTTCCAATTTTCAAGTTTTTGACTCTCCGAAACCTCCTGTTCACCCAAAAAACTTTCGATCCTCATTAAACTAGAGAATGAACACCGACAACATTCATCACTTATCTGAAACCAACGTTAGCTTCTTCATCGGGTAACTCTGATCTGGACTGTCTCAGGACCCGGTGTCTACAGTGCATATACGTACGTACATATGTATGTATGTATGTATGTATGTATGTATGTATATGTTTATCATCGTGTTTTGTCATAGCGCTACGGTATCCTTCCATTGGGGGTATTGGGGTGTTACAATTTGTGGTTTCAGAGCACCGATTTAGGCGGTTCTGGTCTTCTGGTTATTTGAGTGTACAGTCTTTGCATACTAGTCGATTTTATGTCGTGGCCTAATGCAGATGTTGTCTTGTGTAGTGTCTAGATGGAGTCTGATCCGAGTGAGAATGTGGGCAAGACAACGAAAAGTGTGAACTCGATTGGAGTTGATCAGCGTGTTCCCGAGTGTCCTTCAGTAGAAGATTTTGGACCCGTTCTTGATGATGAGACGTTAGTGCGAGGGTTACTATAGTTAGTGAACCGATTGATCGCTCTGTGGGCTTCTCAAGGTTCTGTCCAGAAATTACCTCAGAAGAGAAAATTATTGGGTAGCGACATGTCAGTGGGAAAGAAAGGTCAGAGTATACCGATATGTCAGCACTGTCAAAGGCAACATTGGGGTGAGTGTTGAAAACTCACGGGCGCTTGTTTCAAGTGCGAAAGCAAGGAACAGAGGCTCATAGATTGTCCTAAGAAGAGAGAGAACTTGGTTGTGCAAGCAAGTAGAAAGGAAAGTGTAGTCGACCGAACATCAGCAATGGATCTTAAGGATCAAGGAACTCCGGGTGGCTTAGCTAGAGCTTTTGCAATGATTGAAAAGGAAGTGAAGGAGCCCGCAGGTCCTTTTGGCAAGTGGTTTTGTTAGGCTTTCGTTTATTTTATTCGGTTTGGGTTGTTTGGACGTGACCGGTTAGCGGGGAAATTTCAAGGATAAAATTTCTTAAGGGGGAGTAATTGTAACAACCCAAAAAGGGCCTAGTCAGAATTTGCATGCTAAGTCGAGAAATTAAGGGTATTCGGTATTTGTGCATGTGGAAATTTGATTTTTAATGACCTAATTGAAGAATTAATTAAAGTTCTAAGTGAAGAAATAAGTTTAGGGAGTAAAGTGCAAAGTCAAAGAGTTGAATCTTTGGTCCTATGGGAACATGGCATGTGTACTTATTGGGGAGTGACACTTGGGTTGGGTAGTTGAGAGCATTTAATGAAAAGTGAGTGAAGGAGAGAGGGAAGCATGAAAAATAGATTTTTCCTTCTTCTTGCCCATGTTTCATGTCTCCCTCGTCTTCTTCTCTTCTTCCTTTCTTTTCTGCTCTCTTGTTGCCCTAACATGAATCTTCAAGCTTGAGTTGGAATTCTCTGAGTTTGAGCTGGGTTTTTGAAGAGGTAAGTGCTTGGGTTTTAATTTGGGTCTCTGCTTCTTCTTCTTCTACTATGTTTTCTGATTTGGAAGGGTTAATGTATGGTTTGATTTAAGTGTGTATTTTGGCTGGGCTTTGTACAAGAATCGAAGGAGAGAAGGAAGAACAATGGAAAGGAAAAAGTGGGATCTTGAAGGGATCGGATTGAAGCTTCTTTTGTCAGGTTTGGGAGCTCTATTTTGGATGTGTTTTGGTTTGGGAGTTGTCTGCTTGCTTTCTCTTTCGGATCAAGTGTGTGTGCTGCGTTTAATTTCGGAAATTTTGAGTGGTTTTGCATGTGAATATTCATGTGTTAGTTTGATGAGATTGTTAGTAATGCATGTTAGTTATTGAGATGAATGTATGTGAGTTTTGTAGAGAAAATGCATGAATTAGGGTAAGTTCTGATATTGATGTTCTTATTTTTGGCATTTTTTGTTTCTTAGTTTAATTTATTGTTTAAGTTAGTGTAAATTGAGTGTATTTTTTATTATGAGTATGTTTGATATGCTTCGGAGTGATGAGGTAAGTGTACTGCATGAATGAGTGGTTTTGATTTCATTTTGAAAGTTTGATAGTAAGTTTTGTGCTGGGGAAGCTGGGAAACACGACTCTGTCGTGATCGCGATGCCTGTCACGAGCGCAACAGAGCCGTGTGATTTCAGTTCTCTCGGACCGCTTGGCTTGGGACTCTTCACGACACATGAAGTTCTTCACGAGTCCTGAAGATTAGCCGTTCGGCGGGGGGGGGGGGGGGGGGGACTCTTCACCAGACGTGAAGTTCTTCACGAGTCGTGAAGATTACCCATTCGGTTGTGAGACCACTCGATTTGCGATTCTTAACGACATGTGAAGTTCTTCACGAGTTATGAAGAATAGCTCGATCGGCTGGTTTGCTGGCTCGGCAAGAGATTTTCGCTCGGCGTGGCGTGCGGCCCGGCAGATGGTCTTGTGCACGAGTCGTGCATCTTGGCACGACTCGTGCCCAAGCTTTGGTGGCTAGCACGAGTCGTGCACCATAGTATAACTCATGCCAGCCCACTTTTCTTCTATCGTAAGTCCTACATCACGACACGAGTCACGACAGTCCTGCTTTTGGCCAGTAGCGTTGAGGCTACTGTTGCGATCGCGACAGTGAGCCTCCTCCTGCTTGTTCTGTTTTGCCTGAAACATTTTCTTCTCTCTTTATATGGCTTTCCAGTATTGAATAAGTTACGTTTTGTATTTTATATAAGTGTGTACTGATGTTCTAGAGTGTGTAAATAATTAATTATATACTAGTGTTTAAATACCTGTTTTCGACATTGTCTAGTGATGAATGCTTAAAGTGAGTGAGTTGAGCCTGAAGTGTCAAGGTAGTGGATGGATAAACATGCTTATAAAGGGATATATGAGTGCAGCAGCCTATGATGGCCTCGTTTGGGTCTTTCGGCCGACCTCCAAGATGGTCATTCTAATAGTGATAGTGTAGTGTTAGTGTGTGATTGAGTCTCGGGTCTCTCACTTTTGATACTGTTCGCAGTATCCCCTGTAGTGTAGTGTTCCCGTATCCACAGCAAATGAAATTCAAGCTATTATATGAGGTGTTGATTTTGCTCAGTGAAGTATTGTGTCTTTATGAGTGACTTCAGTTAGTGCATTGGAATTATGTATATTGCTGTTATGATAGTTACTTGAATTTATTGATTATGTGTTTTGTATCTTTGTCTTTTGTTATTTAGAGAATTTAGTTTGTGGATGCTTATATATATATGTATTTTGTACGATATTATGGTATAGTGCTCTTTGTCTTTACACCTCCCGACTAAGCATTACCGCTTAGCACAGGTTCTTTTCCCGTGTAGGTGGTAGGATTTTGGTTCAGTTCGAGTTGCTCATGTAACACCCCAAATCGGGCATAGTCGGAATCGAAAAGCTAAATCGGTTAAGTGAAGGGTATTTCGGTAATTTATGCATGAGTAATATGGATAATAAGGATTTATTTGCTAAGAAATTAATTAAATAAATTAAGTGAAAGAATTATTATGGTGTGCTAGTAGTGTATGGTAGTAGGATGTAAATGGGCTAAGAGATTTTATTGAGTGATTTATGAGCATGGTGCCTTGGATGAAAAGTGGGTTATAAGAAAATATTAGGGTGTGACTTAGGTTTGGTACCATGGAGATATTATTGTAGGAGGTACTTGTGTGTGTTTGGTGTATGGTGCATGTATGAGTAAGTCAAAGTGGGATTGTAAGATTATGACATGTGAACCTATTGGAAGTGGACAAGTGGATGTGGCAGGTGTGCATTTAGTGTGAAAAGAAGACTAAGTGTAAGGGAGAGTGAGTCCCCATTTTTGCCCTCTCATCTTCCCTATTCTCCATTTCTTTTCCTTTTCTTCCCTTTCCTTGCTCATTCACTTGGTTTTGAGTGAGTTAGAATTGATTTGGTGGAGCTTGGGAAGTAAGATTGAAGAGGTAAGTTGGGGTTTATAGGGTTCCTGCGTTTGAGTTCTTTTTTCTTTTCTAATTTTGTTTAAGTAATGGTTTAAATTAAGTATTGTGGATTTGTTTGTGCAAGTGATTGATGATAAGAAGAAGCAAAGTAAAGGAAAAGAGAAGATTAAAGCTTAAAGGGAACAACTATTGTGCAACAAGAGGTTTGGGAGTTAATTCTTTTAATTGAGTTTTAGTTTGTCTTTACCCTAAATTCTTCTTGAGTTATGAATATACATTTGGATGTGATTACCAGTAAATTGAGTGTGTTGATATGAGTCTTATGCATGTATTTGTTTTGATAAATGTATTAGTAATGCATGATGTTGCTTAAGTTGAAGGTGTGTGAGAATTGAAAGTGAAGTGCGTGATTGGGTAAACTCTGTTTAGTTCTCATCTGACCCCTGTACAACGTTTTTGTCATCAGTAGAGTTTTAGATTCCCAAACCATATGCTTCTTGCGCCATTAGACCCATTACTTCCATCGCTTTGAAAGTAGTAGAAACAGCCTCGGCTAATTCTTGCTCTAAGACCCTTAATTTTGGATAACACCGTAGTGTCTCTTTTTGTGTCGGGTTGTTTGATCAGTATAGGTTGTGGAGTTCATATCTGGAGTTATAAATGTGAAATGGAGCTGAAACTTGTTCCTTTTGAATGCTAAGACGTAGGGGAACATTTTTGAAGAAGACTAATTTTCCTAAAAATGAGGTTTAGAGGTCGATTTTCACGACATTAGTTTGTAGTAAAAAACAGTCTGTTATGGTAGCTGAGGCGAGCCTCTGTCGCGAGCTCGTCAAGGGTCGCGACCTCACGACAGAAAAACATGTTTTGAGCCTTTTCTTCTCTATTTTAAGTCCTGAGTTGACCCAGATCAATCCCGTACCTTTCCCATCAGTTTTTATGTATGTTTAGGGTGTTTAAGTGGGTATATAAGTAGTTGTCTTTGGGAAAAACTTACAAGTAGGATTGAGATAGGTGATCTAGCTTGTAAAATAACAATAGATACAACTCTGTGAAGAATAGCATATGGATGCATATTAATAGGTGTTGCTTTCATGAGTAACCTAAGCATGATGTACCATATATATATGAATGCATACTAATGTGGGTGCGATTGAGATGAATGACGAATATTGCTGATTTTGTAGATTGTGTAAATGGACATTGTTAGTGGCTTGATTTATTTGGAATTTTGGTATGGATGTTGTGTTTTATATTTTCAAGGATGTGTGGCTTGCTGGAAATGAGGTAAGTTGATGTTTCGATGTTTGGTTTGAGATTTGGATATTATGAAGTGGAGTTTTTCTGCAGATTTCTCGTGTAAGGGTTGGAATCCACGACTCTCTCGCGAGCGCGACATTGTCGCGAGGTCGCGACAGAGCTCGGTGAAAATAGCCCTCGCAAGCATTCGAGCTCTCCGCCGAGCCATGCAGCGGAGCATCTGTCGCGAGCGCGACAGAGAGCTCGATTGCCGAATTGTTTGGGTTAGCAGCTCACTGTCGCGAGCGCGATGTATGTCATGAGCGCGACAGCGAGATGCTCTAGTTCCCTCGCGAGATCGCGAAGGTTATTGTGATCGCGACATGGGCCCAAGTTGCCTCTGTTGCGAGCGCGACATCCGTCGTGATCGCGACACTCCCTGGTTTCCAAAATTGAGTTTTCTTCTGTGATTCCAATGTTTGAAGTCCGAACTTGTGATATTTTTAGGTCTACACTTGGACTATTTTATGAAGTATATTAATATAATTGGATGAATTTTGTGAATGTAATATGTTAAATTATGCACTATGATGTGAAACATGATTTGTATTACGCATGACCTGCGAGAGTCAGTCTAGTAGATAGTTAGGCATGCCTAATAGAGTCTATGTAAGTGTAGCTGTAGTGCCCTTTGAACGATTTGGACCCTGATCAGGTCCCCGAATGGTTCCTCGTGAACCCTATTATGTGTATGTGTATTGCTTAAGGTCCTGTTCAGTGAAATGATTTTGAAATGGGGAAAAAATGATGTTTCTGTTCGATTAGTACCCGTAAGGTACAATTCAGTACTCGTTATCCACTATTGTTAGTCAGCAGGTGTATGATTTGTTATGTTGTGTTTATAAGCATGCGGTTCTAATCAGTTATGATTATAGATATGTGAATTAATAAGTGCAGATTTATTGACTCTTTGGAATACCGTGATTGGAATGCAATATCGTATAGTTGCTTATGTTAAAGATTAATGTTGCGCAACGGAAGTGTGATGGTATTGTGATTATGTACCTATGCTCTCAGTTAGTATATATGTGTTGTAGTATGATTGTGGTATGAGTAGACTCTAGTGAATTTTGCTTAGGAAGTTGTGGGCAATATGGTGTAAACAGTTAGAGTACTAGTTTCGGGACGGGTATATGGTTATTTTTGCAGGATAATTGCATGATTAAGTTGTTCTGTATCTATGCATAATGTACTTTCAAAAGCCTGATTCCTCAACGTGTTCGGTAAATGTATGCATATGAGGATTTGTACTGGTATGACGATACAAGTATTAGCATATAAATATAATGATACTGACATGTAATGTATAGGTAGGTGCATGCATATGAAGTTATATGCAGTTATGCATGAATATATTTACATCTTGTATGGTGATGTTGATTTGGTTTGTGTCGCACATATAAGTATATGAATATGATTAGAAACATTTGAATGCACAGCTATTATATGTAAGCATATTTATTTCTCGGTAAGAGCGAGGTGTGTATAAGATTTGTGTGTGTTATGCCTCGACGACCATTGTGAATGGCTGTCCATATTATTATGTTTGTTCTCCCCACTAAGCGTTATCACTTAGCACGGGTTCTTTTCCCCGTGCAGGTGGCAGGTCTGGTCCGGTTCAAGTCTCACATCTGCAAGGGTTGGCCACATAGGAGCTAGGAATTTTGGATTTTGTCCAGCTTCTTTTTCAGGATTTTGTAATTCGGTTTAAGATGTGTATGTAATAGCATGTAAAGATACTTATGTAATATTCTGGACCATGTAAATATTTGTTATTGAGAACTTCCTCTATTTTATCTTCTGTCTATAACTTCTATTGTATAATGGTAAACTTACACATCTAAATGTTTCTGCTTGGTTTACGTGCCTTGTGAAGTATGTATGTTCAGTTTTACTTCTCAAGTTTTAAATTCTTCCATATTTTTATACACTTTGTATCGCTTCTGTCCGGTAACACACCTACTCGTACAGCTTCCTACTCCCTCATGGATGGGTTTGCCTACGTATGGGTTGGGGTGTTACATTTAGTGGTATCAGAGCGCGGTTTGACGATTCTGGTTGTCTTATTTGTTTGAGTATCGAGTCTTTGTATGTTACTTATTATGTGTCGAGTCTTTGTTTGAGAGTCAGTTTTGTGTCGTGGCCTAACGCAGATGTGTCTTGTCCTCTGTGTGTTGTGTTAGATGGAGTTTGACCCTAATGAGAAGGTGGACGAGACGACAGAAAGTGTGAATCTAGTTAGTATTGATCAGAGTGTTTCCGAGCGTCCTCCGGCTAGGGATTCTGGTTCTGTTTCTGACGATAGGGCCCTAGTGCGAGGGTTAATTCGAATTTTGGATAGGTTAACTACTCCTCGCGTTTCTCTGGATTTTGTTCGGGATAGACCTCAGAAAAGAAAAGTTTCAGGCAGTGAAGTGTCGGTAGGGAAAAGAATTCGAAAAACTCCTGTATGCCAATTCTGTCAGAAGCAACATTGGGGTCTTTGTCGGAAGCTCACTGGAGCTTGTTTTCGATGTGGCAGCACAGCCCATCAGCTTGCCAATTGTCCGAAGTCAAGGGAGAATCTGGCTCGGCAAGCTAGGAAGGATATGGAGGATTTGCTTAGAGCCACTCGTGGGCCAACAAGGCTCGTTGAGCACCGTAGTGTAGTGATAGAGCCTGCAGAACCTTCTGGTAAGTTTTGTTTTGAGGTGTTCGAGTAAAGTTGTTTTAGTAATCTGAGGTGGAAGGGTATTTTGATTCCATAAGGTTTTGGTAGTACTCTATATACCTGTCAGCTATCTCCAGAAAAGTATTTGAATAAAAGCATATTAAATCATGGGGATGGGACTAAATGCATCATTACAGCATTACTTGCATTTCCTCAGCATCACTCTGCATACATAAGCCATCACATTTTCATTGCATCATAACCCCTTTGACCATACATGAAAAGCATTTGTATATGTGTTTTGATTGAGAGAAAGCTGACAGGGTGTACGTGTACTATTTGCTATTAGGAACAAGAGTAGTAGTGGTAAGTATAAGCAAGTAAGTGGATGGAATTGCGGACTTCTGTATAAGATGATTGAATAATAGGTACTGTAAGATTGATGTGATGGTTTAAAAGTGAAAACCAAATTGTGACTAGTGATACTAGTAATCTAGGAGGGAATGTTATAGTCATTTTGATCAAGGAAAGAGTATAGTGAATGTGTGAACGATTCTGCATTTAAAAGACGAGAAGTGTTATGAGGAAGGAGTTAAGTTAAAAGATTGACATGATAGTGATAGAATGCAAGCGATCTGTAACTCAAAATTATGGAGATGTTTAGTTAGTAAGAAGGATTTCTACTATATGTCCTGATACTAGTAAAAATGACTTGGATAGTATAATGTTAGTGTGTGAATGTTAGTAATAAAGATTTTGAAATTCAGAAAATCGGATATAAGTGAATTTCGAGGATGAAATTCTTTTAAGGAGGGTAGATTTGTAACACCCCAAATCGGGCCTAGTCGGAATCGGAAAGCTAAGTCGGTTAAGTGAAGGGTATTTCGGTAATTTATGCATGAGTAATATGGATAATAAGGATTTATTTGCTAAGAAATTAATTAAATCAATTAAGTGAAAGAATTATTATGGTGTGCTAGTAGTGTATGGTAGTAGGATGTAAATGGGCTAAGAGATTTTATTGAGTGATTTATGAGCATGGTGCCTTGGATGAAAAGTGGGTTATAAGAAAATATTAGGGTGTGACTTAGGTTTGGTACCATGGAGATATTATTGTAGGAGGTACTTGTGTGTGTTTGGTGTATGGTGCATGTATGAGTAAGTCAAAGTGGGATTGTAAGATTATGACATGTGAACCTAATGGAAGTGGACAAGTGGATGTGGTAGGTGTGCATTTAGTGTGAAAAGAAGACTAAGTGTAAGGGAGAGTGAGTCCCCGTTTTTGCCCTCTCATCTTCCCTATTCTCCATTTCTTTTCCTTTTCTTCCCTTTCCTTGCTCATTCACTTGGTTTTGAGTGAGTTAGAATTGATTTGGTGGAGCTTGGGAAGTAAGATTGAAGAGGTAAGTTAGGGTTTTTAGGGTTCCTGCGTTTGAGTTCTTTTTTCTTTTCTAATTTTGTTTAAGTTATTGTTTAAATTAAGTATTGTGGGTTTGTTTGTGCAAGTGATTGATGATAAGAAGAAGCAAAGTAAAGGAAAAGAGAAGATTAAAGCTTGAAGGGAACAACTATTGTGCAACAAGAGGTTTGGGAGTTGATTCTTTTAATTGAGTTTTAATTTGTCTTTACCCTAAATTCTTCTTGAGTTATGAATATACATTTGGATGTGATTACCAGTAAATTGAGTGTGTTGATATGAGTCTTATGCATGTATTTGTTTTGATAAATGTATTAGTAATGCATGATGTTGCTTAAGTTGAAGGTGTGTGAGAATTGAAAGTTAAGTGCATGATTGGGTAAACTCTGTTTAGTTCTCATCTGACCCCTGTACAAAATTTTTGTCATAAGTAGAGTTTTAGATTTCCAAACCATGTGATTCTTGCGCCAATAGAACCACTACTTCCATCTATTTGAAAGTCTTAGAAATAGCCTCGGGCCAATTCCTTCTCTAAGACCCATAATTTTGGATAACACTGTAGTGTCTCTTTTTGTGTCGGGTTGTTTGACCAATATAGGTTGTGGAGTTTATATCTAGAGTTATAGATGTCAAATTGACCTGAAACTTTTGATGGAATATGTCATGGTATGTGTATGATGATCACGCAGCGGAAAACAAAAAAAATTTGATCATACATGCCAAACAATTCCATGACAAGAATCGGAAACATGCAATTTTAGGGTTTTAATAACTTACAACTTTAGATGCCTTTCAAATTGAATTTGATGATGACCAGCAATTTAGATGATCTTGTCCACCTTAGATGTTCACCACCAATGCCAAGGAACAGCCTTTTTCGCCACTCCTCTCTATTCTCACACACACACTCGCAAAGACGGCTCAAAACCGAAAGTGCTAGCTTACTAAATATGTATTGTGTAATGGAATTAGTTTGAAGCCACAAGACTTGATCTTGTCCTTCTACTATGTGTAATCAATGCTCAAAGTCACAAGCAAGCAAGGAAGAATCCTTCTCCTTGTGTATTTCGGCCAAGAAGAAAAAAAATGAGAGAGAGAGAGATGTTTCACGCAAAACCTAGCCACCACTCTTTTTCTTCTATTTTAGGGTTTTATTCTTATCTAATATATACCCCTCCTTATGGCAAGTCTTTAATCCGAATTTTCCTACCTTGAGATAGTTAATTCAACCTTAAACACTTCCTAAAGATCAGTAGTAAATATTAGCTCAATCCCTTTTGAATTTAAAATTCAAATTGATTTAAAATAAAACCTTAAGATGTATTAATCAAACTAATCACTTACCATTTAACATGTGCTGAAATTCCCATGGTATATATCCTTTGGAATTTCGGCTAGGTCATCCCATTATTAAGTGATTTAGTTTGACTTAAATATCTTAGGATTTAATACTCAATTAAATTAATTAATACAACATAATTAATTAATTGAAATTAAACCTATGTGGGCCGAATTTCCTCTCTCATGGACCAAGGTCCATTAGCAATTAAATACCCATTACATATACATTAATTTGACTTAAATTAAAAGCCTAAATTAATGCTCAATACTTTATTCAAGTATTTTAAGCCCAATGCTTTGTGTGCGATCCTATAGGTCCATTTAATATTGGCAATGAATTAAAAAATTAATTCAAAGGCTATATATATTCTCTAGCAAGATATTATAGCATTCCAAATTAAATGAAAATGCAATTGGCATTTAGTGACCTAATGCAATTTTATATATTCCCTTACCCATAAATATCAGAATTAACATAAGGCATGGAACAAGTCATCCTCATGTGTAAGTTAATTCCTTTCTTGATATTCCAGTGACACTGAACTTCTCAGATAAATAATGATTGCACATTATTACATCTCGGTATGGCCATACACTTCTCAGTTCACTGATCAAGTGGCCGATGATATTTTCTCTCTTATAGAGAGGGGTAATCCCTTCACTTCTCTCATGCTCTCTAACATGAATCAATGCATACCCAAGCATACCCATACTTGTCACTCAGTTACGAGCACGTTAGGTGTATGTCAAAGTACACAGTAATTCATAAAGAGTTTCATAGAGATTTTAGGTCTAAGAACTCCAATACAAAACTTGCATATGAGGAACACTTATGACTTGTACCATGTAGTGTTCTCATGTTTGGATCGTATCCAAATACCATGTTACAAACATGTATCTATGATCTCCGATTGACACTTTTGTCCTTATGATCCGTAAGACAGAACTCAACTAATCAGAGAGAGCATACTAGTCTTAATTCATTTGTTATTCCCATAACAATGACTGACTAGGGATATTTAGAATGAAGTCTCATTTGTTTCAAGGTCTTACAACCATGTGCCTCACACATGATAACTTAAACTGAAACAACATTCTTGGATAGTTCTATCAATTGACATGCACAGGAATACAATGGATAAAACAAATGCCTCATTTATTAACTAAAGTGTTTTATTACAATGTATTGGGGCTAGGGCTTACACTAACAATCTCCCACTAGCACTAGTCCCAATTGGGCATAGCCCTAAGACCGAATGATCTCAAATGAGCTTCGTGCAGATTTGGGCGCAACTGTTTCGTCAAAGGATCTGCTACATTGTCTTCACTTGCTATCTTGCTGACCTTGACGTCCCCACGATCAATGATTTCTCTGATCAGGTGGTATCTCCTGAGTATGTGTTTGGATTTCTGATGTGACCGGGGCTCCTTGGCCTGTGCAATGGCCCCGTTGTTGTCACAAAAAATTTCTAATGGATCTAGGATGCTTGAGACCACTCCTAATCCAGAAATGAAATTTCTAATCCAAACAGCCTCTTTTGCAGCCTCACTTGCTGCAATATACTCAGATTCTGTAGTTGAGTCGGCAACGGTCTCTTGCTTTGAGCTTCTCCAGCTGACAGCAGCACCGTTTAAAACAAAAATGAATCCAGATTGCGATCTTGAGTCCTGAGTGCTGGTTTGAAAAGCAGCATCGGCATAGCCTTGTATGACGAGCTCTTCCTGACCACCATACACCAAGAAGTGATCCTTAGTCCTTCGTAGGTACTTAAGAATCCCTTTTACAGCAGACCAGTGCTTTTCACCAGGGTCTTGCTGAAACCTACTGGTTATACTCAGTGCATGAGCAACATCCAACCTAGTACATAACATAGCGTACATGATAGATCCAATAGCAGATGCATATGGGATTCTACTCATGTTGTCCCTTTCCTCTTTGGTTTTAGGGCACTGTTCTTTAGTTAAAGGAACTCCCAAAGCCAAAGGTATGTACCCTTTCTTTGAGTCTCCCATACTAAAACGCTTTAGTACCTTGTCTATGTACTTTTCTTGACTTAGTCCCAATAGCCGATTCGATCTATCTCTGTAGATCCGAATGCCAAGTATTGTCTCAGCTTCACCTAAGTCTTTCATTGAGAAACATTTCCCCAACCATTGCTTAACCTTTTGCAATGTTGGAATGTCATTCCCAATGAGAAGGATGTCGTCCACATATAGGACCAGAAATACTACTATGCTCCCACTAACCTTCTTGTATACACAAGGCTCATCTTCGTTCTTGACGAAGTCAAATTCTTTGACTGCCTCATCAAAACGAAGATTCCAACTTCGGGATGCTTGCTTTAATCCATAAATGGATTTCTGAAGCTTGCAAACCTTCTTAGGATGCTTGGGATTGACAAAACCTTCAGGCTGTGTCATAAACACCTCCTCTAGTAAATTTCCATTGAGGAAAGCAGTTTTGACATCCATTTGCCATATCTCATAATCATGATATGCAGCTATGGCAAGCAAGATCCTAATGGACTTGAGCATGACTACAGGCGAAAAGGTTTCATCATAGTCTACACCATGTGTTTGTCGAAAACCTTTCGCTACTAGTCTACCTTTGTAGGTCTTATCAGCTTTGAGTTTAAATAGCCACTTGCATTCAATTACTTTAGCACCTTGTGGTGGATCAACCAAGGTCCAAACCTGGTTATCGTACATTGATTGCATCTCGGATTTCATGGCTTCAAGCCAATTTTTCGAGTCTGGGCTTTCAATAGCTTCTCGGTAGGTAGTAGGATCCTCACGATCTACTAACTCAATAGTGTCACTGTCAGTGATTAGAAAACCATATCTCTCAATCTCCTGACGTACCCTACCGGACCTTCTAGGTACTTGTGCAATGGGTTCTTGTTCCACAATTGGTTGTGAACTTGATCCCATTTCCAACTCATCCTGTATAGGAGTTTGTGGCGTTTGAATTTCTCCAAGTTCTACTTTACTCCCACTGTCTTTCTTGAGAAGGAACTCCTTTTCCAAGAAAACAGCCTTGCGAGCAACAAATACTTTGTTCTCGGTTTGTGAGTAAAAGTAGTATCCCTTTGTTTCTTTGGGATAACCCACAAATAAGCAGACAGTGGATTTGGACTCTAGTTTGTCAGATGTTAATTTCTTAACATGTGATTCACAGCCCCAAATCCTGAGAAATGACATATTGGGTTCTTTCCCAGTCCATACCTTGTATGGTGTCTTTTCAACTGCTTTAGTTGGAATACGGTTTAGTAGAAACGCAGCAGTTTCTAATGCATAGCCCCAAAAAGAGACAGGAAGATTTGCTTGACTCATCATAGATCGAACCATGTCCAATAGAGTTCGATTTCTCCTTTCGGACACACCATTCCATTGTGGTGTTCCAGGAGGAGTGAGCTGTGATATAATACCACACTCCTTTAGATGACAGTCAAACTCTTGGCTTAAATATTCGCCACCTCGATCTGACCGAATGGCTTTTATACTTTTGCCAAGTTGGTTTTCTACTTCGTTTTTAAACACTTTGAATTTCTCAAAAGTTTCAGATTTATGCTTCATTAGATAGACATAGCCATATCTACTGAAGTCATCTGTGAATGTCACGAAGTAGCTAAAACCACCTCTGGCTTGTGTACTTAATGGTCCACATACATCGGTATGTATTAGCTCCAATAAGCCATTAGTCCTCTCACCTTTCTTATTAAAAGGACTTTTTGTCATTTTTCCATGCAAACATGGCTCGCATGTATCATAAGACTCTAAGTCGAATGACCCAAGTACTCCAGTTTTGTGGAGTCTTGAAATGCGTTTTTTGTTTGCATGTCCTAAACGACAATGCCAGAAGTAAGTAGGGTTTAACTCATTTGATTTAACCCTCTTTGTATTAATGTTGTATATGGACTCTTTGTTTGATAGATCAAGGATATAAAGGCCATTTTGCAACATGGCATTGCCATATGAAATGCCTTGGCGACGAATATGAGCATTGCCATTTTTAATAACAAAATCAAATTCATCCATATCCAATAATGAAACTGAAATAATGTTTCTGCTCATAGCAGGCACATAATAACAATTTTTCAAAATTAAACAAAGTCCTGAAGGTAAAGTGAGTTGATAGTCGCCTATCTCCATGGCAGCAACTCGTGCTCCATTCCCCACACGGAGGTCCACTTCATTCTTCCCAAGTAATCTCCTATTTCTTAGCCCCTGCACATTTGAACAAATGTGAGAACCACAACCGGTATCTAGTACCCAAGTGGTAGAAATAGAAAGGTTAATTTCAACAACAAAAATACCTGAACTGGACGCCTTGGCTCCATTCCTTTTTTGTTCTTCCTTGAAGAGAGCGCAATTCTTCTTCCAATGCCCTATTTTGTTGCAATGGAAGCAAGTGCTCTCACTCTCCTTGGGCTTTTGCGCCTTGGGCTTGGATTGGGCCTGAGGTGCGCTCCCATTTGACTTGAACCGAGCCAGGTCATTCTTGGGTTTTGCCTTTCCCTTTCCTTTTCCCTTAGCCGGTCCCTTCTTAATGCCCCCTTGAACCATCAGTATGGGATTAGTCTTTCGAATGTTTTCTTCAGCATTCTTAAGCATCCCATGAAGCTCAGTAACTGACTTGTTCATCGCATGCATGTTATAATTCATTACAAATGGATCATAATCATCAGCCAATGATCCTAAAATCAAGTCAGTAGCCAATTCCTTTGGTACTTGTACCTCAAGCTTCTCAAGAGTATCAAGATACCCTTTCATCTTGAGTACATGTGTACTAACAGGAGTACCTGCAGCCATCTTACAGGAAATTAAGGCCTTAGTTGTCACAAACCTCTCGTGACGAGCTTGCTCTTGGAACATTTCCTTTAAGTGCACCATGATCGCATACGCCTCTTGGTCCATAAATTGCTTTTGCAAGTCAGGCACCATAGTGGCTAGCATCAAACAGGTCACATCATTGGAGTCGCTCTTCTTGGTCTCAAAAGTTTCCCTTTGAACCGCAGAGGCGTTCCTTGCAGGTTCTTGAGGCAAGGGTGCATCCAAAACATACGACTTTTTCTCTTGCTTAAGAACTATCCTTAAGTTTCGAGACCAGTCTATGAAATTGGTGCCATTCAATTTGTCCTTTTCAAGGACCGATCGCAATGAGAAATTGTTGTTTGAAGATGCCATTTTTCAATCTACAATAAAATTTAGCAAGATTAAATGAGGTCTTATTAATAATCCCACAAACCGAATTAATATCCCTTTAAATAATTCGCGTTAGTGATTTAATGTGGGCCAAGATCCACTTTTCACAACAACCTTATTAGTCAAGCTGAGCTTGTACACCTAACAAGTTAAGTTACTTAGGTAGGATAACTCCAATCATGATTCGTACATGACTCTTGGATCAAATGGGCTAACATCTTAAGATGTTATAGCACAAACCCATTTATTAGTTGCCTAGGTCCGGGCATCCCTTTCCATGTTAAGTCCAACCTACATTCACAACTCATGCCTCACAAAGATAATCGGGCGCATCTAGGACTCCTAGTCTACGTTACCGATGATCGATGCCTTGACATGTTTCGAATTAGGAAGGCAACTTTATGACTTACTATTTTAGGGATTCATTTTATTACGGCTTACATGGCATACGCTTTGTCATCCATTCATAGCATGCATATATAAATAATTGCATAAAGTAAAGCGTGACAAACATGGGCCCATAAAACCTAAAACTAAGATTCTATACTATTACACAAGAATCTTCTTAGTTGGGCTTCATCTTGATTTACAAAGTCTTCAAGTAAATTCTATTCTAAGAAATAAATGAAACTTTTACAATAATACATAATGGCTCGCAGGCCATAATTAATTACAAAAACCCAGGGCCCATGAATGCACCATGCATATCCATTTATCACACCAAACAAGCAAATTAATATACATAACATTCATGGATCAAACAAAGTCCAATTTTTAATTAAATTAGCCAAGCCCATTAATGGAAATTGTGTACTTGAACCTTTAAGAGATGACCCTATGATGGGCCTGGGCCGAGGCCCAATGGACTAAATCCTCTTATTGAATAAGTTCTCTTAAAAGCCCAAAACACAAACTAGTTAGATTTGTGCTATAAATCAAATCTAGTATAATTTCCAATTTTGCCATTTTAATAATATGTCATACTGTCCATAAACATTAAAAATTCATATAATATGTACCGACATGAATTAAAAATAAAATCATGAAGAACATATATATAAAACATGGCATGCATATAAAAACAAACAAACAACAAAAACTAGTTGTTTAATGCTTATGTGATGCCAAAAATGCACAAACACTTAAATCAATTTTATGAGTCATTTAATAATCTAAATAAGGTCATAAATATTGATTTAACATTCTGTATCAATCTGATCTAAATGTGTTTTTACCATTTTAATCAAATCAAAACAAAACAATGTTGATTAAACATGTAACAAACACAAACTAGTCATGTTTTAAGTGATTTTAAAATTAATCAATTAATTTGTCATGGACCAGAATTAAAACCATATTTAAATAATGTCCAGACCTGATATTTAATATTTTAAAAACACTTACAAACATGCCAAAACCAATTTTACATTTAATATATAAAACTAGTTGTTAAAATTTCAATTAACATGCCATAATGCACCTAGTTTTAACATTAACATGTACCATCAGGTATACATAATTAAATCTGACCATTAACAGCCCCTAAACAACCTAAGGACAGTATATTAACATGTCATATTAATTATAATACCTATCTAATCAATTAAAATCGTTTTTACACCAAAACAATGCAAAAAACTCAAAACAGAAAATTTCAGCATTGCATGTATTAAAAGTAACGATTTTTAATTAATTATTTCATGCACCTAAAGCACTAAAATAAGCATGTTTAGGCTCTGATACCACTGATGGAATATGTCATGGTATGTGTATGATGATCACGCAGCGGAAAACAAAAAAAATTTGATCATACATGCCAAACAATTCCATGACAAGAATCGGAAACATGCAATTTTAGGGTTTTAATAACTTACAACTTTAGATGCCTTTCAAATTGAATTTGATGATGACCAGCAATTTAGATGATCTTGTCCACCTTAGATGTTCACCACCAATGCCAAGGAACAGCCTTTTTCGCCACTCCTCTCTATTCTCACACACGCACTCGCAAAGACGGCTCAAAACCGAAAGTGCTAGCTTACTAAATATGTATTGTGTAATGGAATTAGTTTGAAGCCACAAGACTTGATCTTGTCCTTCTACTATGTGTAATCAATGCTCAAAGTCACAAGCAAGCAAGGAAGAATCCTTCTCCTTGTGTATTTCGGCCAAGAAGAAAAAAAATGAGAGAGAGAGAGATGTTTCACGCAAAACCTAGCCACCACTCTTTTTCTTCTATTTTAGGGTTTTATTCTTATCTAATATATACCCCTCCTTATGGCAAGTCTTTAATCCGAATTTTCCTACCTTGAGATAGTTAATTCAACCTTAAACACTTCCTAAAGATCAGTAGTAAATATTAGCTCAATCCCTTTTGAATTTAAAATTCAAATTGATTTAAAATAAAACCTTAAGATGTATTAATCAAACTAATCACTTACCATTTAACATGTGCTGAAATTCCCATGGTATATATCCTTTGGAATTTCGGCTAGGTCATCCCATTATTAAGTGATTTAGTTTGACTTAAATATCTTAGGATTTAATACTCAATTAAATTAATTAATACAACATAATTAATTAATTGAAATTAAACCTATGTGGGCCGAATTTCCTCTCTCATGGACCAAGGTCCATTAGCAATTAAATACCCATTACATATACATTAATTTGACTTAAATTAAAAGCCTAAATTAATGCTCAATACTTTATTCAAGTATTTTAAGCCCAATGCTTTGTGTGCGATCCTATAGGTCCATTTAATATTGGCAATGAATTAAAAAATTAATTCAAAGGCTATATATATTCTCTAGCAAGATATTATAGCATTCCAAATTAAATGAAAATGCAATTGGCATTTAGTGACCTAATGCAATTTTATATATTCCCTTACCCATAAATATCAGAATTAACATAAGGCATGGAACAAGTCATCCTCATGTGTAAGTTAATTCCTTTCTTGATATTCCAGTGACACTGAACTTCTCAGATAAATAATGATTGCACATTATTACATCTCGGTATGGCCATACACTTCTCAGTTCACTGATCAAGTGGCCGATGATATTTTCTCTCTTATAGAGAGGGGTAATCCCTTCACTTCTCTCATGCTCTCTAACATGAATCAATGCATACCCAAGCATACCCATACTTGTCACTCAGTTACGAGCACGTTAGGTGTATGTCAAAGTACACAGTAATTCATAAAGAGTTTCATAGAGATTTTAGGTCTAAGAACTCCGATACAAAACTTGCATATGAGGAACACTTATGACTTGTACCATGTAGTGTTCTCATGTGTGGATCGTATCCAAATACCATGTTACAAACATGTATCTATGATCTCCGATTGACACTTTTGTCCTTATGATCCGTAAGACAGAACTCAACTAATCAGAGAGAGCATACTAGTCTTAATTCATTTGTTATTCCCATAACAATGACTGACTAGGGATATTTAGAATGAAGTCTCATTTGTTTCAAGGTCTTACAACCATGTGCCTCACACATGATAACTTAAACTGAAACAACATTCTTGGATAGTTCTATCAATTGACATGCACAGGAATACAATGGATAAAACAAATGCCTCATTTATTAACTAAAGTGTTTTATTACAATGTATTGGGGCTAGGGCTTACACTAACAACTTTTTCCTTTTGAAAGTTAAGACGTAGGGAAACATTTTTTAAGAAGATAACTTTTCCCAAAAATGACGTTTAGAGGTCTATTTTCACGACATTAGTTTGTAGTAAAAAGCAGTCTGTTATGGTAGCTGAGGCGAGCCTCTGTCGCGAGAGAGACAAGGGTCGCGACCTCGCGACAGAAAAATATGTTTTGAGCCTTTTCTTCTCTATTTTAAGTCCTGAGTTGACCCGGATCAATCCTGTACCTTTCCCCTCAGTTTTTATGTATGTTTAGGGTGTTTAAGTGGGTATATAAGTAGTTGTCTTTGGGAAAAACTTACAAGTAGGATTGAGATAGGTGATCTAGCTTGTAAAATAACAATAGATACAACTCTGTGAAGAATAGCATATGGATGCGTATTAATAGGTGTTGCTTTCATGAGTAACCTAAGCATGATGTACCATATATATATGAATGCATACTAACGTGGGTGCGATTGAGATGAATGACGAATATTGCTGATTTTGTAGATTGTGTAAATGGACATTGTTAGTGGCTTGATTTATTTGGAATTTTGGTATGGATGTTGTGTTTTATATTTTCAATGATGTGTGGCTTGCTGGAGATGAGGTAAGTTGATGTTTCGATGTTTGGTTTGAGATTTGGATATTATAAAGTGGAGTTTTTCTGCAGATTTCTCGTGTAAGGGTTGGAATCCATGACTCTGTCCCGAGCGCGACAGAGCTCGGTGAAAACAGCCCTCGCACGCGTTCGAGCTCTCCGCCGAGCCGTGCAGCGGAGTCTCTGTCGCGAGCGCGACAGAGAGCTCGATTGCCAAATTGTTTGGGTTAGCAGCTCACTGTCGCGAGCACGATGTATGTCGTGAGCGCGACAGCGAGATGCCCTAGTTCCCTCGCGAGATCATGAAGGTTGCTGTGATCGCGACATGGGCCCAAGTTGCCTCTGTTGCGAGCACGACATCCGTCGCGATCGCGACACTCCCTGGTTTCCAAAATTGAGTTTTCTTCTGTGATTCCAATGTTTGAAGTCCGAACTTGTGATATTTTTAGGTCTACACTTGGACTATTTTATGAAGTATATTAATATAATTGGATGAATTTTGTGAATGTAATATGTTCAATTATGCACTATGATGTGAAACATGATTTGTATTGCGCATGACTTGCGAGAGTCAGTCTAGTGGATAGTTAGGCATGCCTAATAGAGTCTATGTAAGTGTAGCTGCAGCGCCCTTTGAACGATTTGGACCCTGATCAGGTCCCCGAATGGTTCCTCGCGAACCCTATTATGTGTATGTGTATGGATCTTGCTTAAGGTCCTGTTCAGTGAAATGTTTTTGAAATGGGGAAAAAGATGATGTTTCTGTTCGATTAGTACCCGTAAGGTACAATTCAGTACTCGTTATCCACTATTGTGAGTCAGCAGGCGTATGATTTGTTATGTTGTGTTTATAAGCATGGGGTTCTGATCAGTTATGATTATAGATATGTGAATAAATAAGTGCAGATTTATTGACTCTCTGGAACACCGTGATTGGAATGCAATATCGTATAGTTGCTTATGTTAAAGATTAATGTTGCGCAACGGAAGTGTGATGGTATTGTGATTATGTACCTATGATCTCAGTTAGTATATATGTGTTGTAGTATGATTGTAGTATGAGTAGACTCTAGTGAATTTTGCTTAGGAAGTTGTGGGCAATATGGTGTAAACAGTTAGAGTACTAGTTTCGGGACGGGTATATGGTTATTTTTGCGGGATAATTGCATGATTAAGTTGTTCTGTATCTATGCATAATGTACTTTCAAAAGCTTGATTCCTCAACGTGTTCGGTAAATGTATGCATATGAGGATTTGTACTGGTATGACGATACAAGTATTAGCATATAAATATAATGATACTGACATGTAATGTATAGGTAGGTGCACGCATGTGAAGTTATATGTAGTTATGCATGAATATATTTACATCTTGTATGGTGATGTTGATTTGGTTTGTGTCGCACATATAAGTATATGAATATGATTAGAAACATTTGAATGTACAGCTATTATATGTAAGCATATATATTTCTCGGTAAGAGCGAGGTGTGTATAAGATTTGTGTGTGTTATGCCTCGACGACCATTGTGAATGGCCATCCATATTATTATGTTTGTTCTCCCCACTAAGCGTTATCGCTTAGCACGGGTTCTTTTTCCCGTGCAGGTGGCAGGTCTGGTCCGGTTCAAGTCTCACATCTGCAAGGGTTGGCCACATAGGAGCTAGGAGTTTTGGATTTTGTCCAGTTTCTTTATCAGGATTTTGTAATTCTGTTTAAAATGTGTATGTAATAGCATGTAAAGATACTTATGTAATATTCTGGACCATGTAAATATTTGTTATTGAGAACTTCCTCTATTTTATCTTTTGTCTGTAACTTATGTTGTATAGTGGTAAACTTACACATCTAAATGTTTCTGCGTGGTTTATGTGCATTGTGAAGTATGTATGTTCAGTTTTACTTCTCAAGTTTTAAATTCTTCCATATTTTTATACACTTTGTATCGCTTCTGTTCGGTAACACACCTACTCTTACGGCTTCCTACTCCCTCATGGATGGGTTTGCCTACGTATGGGTTGGGGTGTTACAGCTCATCTGCAAGGTTGGCCACTAGGATTTAGAGTTTCTTTTTGTATTCATCCCCTGCAATTTTGGTTTTGCTTCTGTATAGTATATGTATATTGCTTCATATGTAAGAATCTTATGTAACTACTTTTGGTTAATATAATTTTTGTTTTGCATATTTAATGTATTAAGTTATTTCTTTTGTTTTTCGTATGCTTCCGCTTATGTGCATGTATGTATGTATGTATATGTTTATCGTCGTGTTTTGTCATAGCGCTCCGGTATCCTTCCAACGGGGGTATCGGGGTGTTACAAATCTAGTTAATGGTGAAGCTAATATACAGAATCCTTTCAGAAAACTTCTGTAATAACCAGCCAATCCTAGGAAACTGTGAACTTCAAATACATTTATGGGTGGCTTCAAATTCACAATTGCCTCAATTTTAGTCGGATCTACCTTTATTCCTTTTGAAGATACCCACATGTCCCAGAAAAGACACCTCCCTTAACCAAAATTCACACTTGCTCAATTTTGCATACAACTGTTGTTCATCAAAGTCTGAAGCACAATTCTCAAGTGCTGCTCATACTCGTTCTCATTCTTTGAGTAAACTAAAATGTCATCAATGAACACCACAACAAATTGATCCAAGTATGGCCTGAATACTCTATTCATCAAATCAATAAATGCAGCAGGTGAATTAGTTAGCCCGAATGGCATTACTAAAAATTCGTAATGTCCATACCGAGTTATAAATGCAGTCTTGGGTATATCCTCTTTCTTTACTTGTAACTGATAATACCCAGACCTTAAGTCTATTTTGGAGAATATGCCTGCCCCTTTCAATTGGTCAAACAAATCCTTAATTCTCGGTAGAGGGTAACGATTCTTCACTGTTACCTTATTCAATTGACGATAATCTATACACATTCTCATAGTTCCTTCTTTTTTCTTCACTAACAGGACTGGTGCTCCCCAAGAAGACACACTAGGCCTTATGAAGCCTCTGTCCAACAACCCCTGTAATTGGGTTTTTAACTCCTTTAATTCAGTAGGAACCATTCAATAAGGCGCTTTTGACACTGGCACTGTTCCAGGTATAACATCAATAGACAGTTCCACTTCCCTTATTGGCGGTACACCAGACAGTTCTTCTGGGAACACTTCAGGAAACTCCCTAGCTATCGGTATATCCGGAATTCTCACTTGTTCTCTTCAAGAATCTAAAACAAGATCCAAGTAACCCTCGTATCCCTTTCTCAAACATCGATATGCTTGCATTGCCGATAGCACATTAACAAGAGGATTGGCATAAATACCCCTCACAGTCATTTTATTCCCTTCACTATCACTGACTATCACTGTCTTTCTCCTATAGTCAACTACTGCACTATGCTTACTTAACCAATCCATGCCTAATATTAAATCAAATTCATCAAAGGGTAATTCAATCAGGTCAACTGGATACACACAACTCTGCACTACTAATGGACACCCCCTATGCACTTTATTCACATTCACATTATTTCCTAACGGACTTGATACCCATATATCATATTTCAAACATTCAGCATTAGGCATTTTATCAAATATCCTCTTAGTGCACACATAAGAATGGGTTGATCCGGGGTCAATCAATGCTAACATCTCAACATCGCAAAGTAAAAAGGCACCTGCTATAACTTTAGGGGCGTCATGATCCTCTCGAACTTTCATGGCATAAGCCCGAGTTGGTGCTACAGAAGGTCTATCCACTCTTTCTGACTCAGTTCCACCTCTGGATTGGCAACCTCTGCCACGTCCTTTTCCTCTTCCTCTATGACCTGGTGGCAAATTAGGACCACCTTTACACTGTTCTTGCTGATTCCCAGCTACATCATATGCCTTAGGACAATTTGCTAGAAAATGTTCAGTGCTTCCACATCTAAAGCATGCACCAGTTACTTTCTAGCACTCCCTTCTGTGTCTTTTGCCACAATGATAGTACTCATGCACTTCACCCCTGATACAACATGGACCTCTACCAGTCCCAGACATGGCAGCCGTCCCTTGCTTCTTACCCCTAACCGCTGAACTATACACAGATTCAGCCAGTGGTGTCATTTGTGATTCCCTTGATATCTTGCTCGAATGAGACCCACCACAGTTAGGATTCCTCTTCTACATTCTTTCTCTTTGTATTTCCAATGACCTCTCAGCTCGCATAGCAGCTTGTACGATTCGGTAGTAACTCACATTCTATTCAGTGGTCATAGAGATCAACAATGCCTTAATTTGTTCAATTAACACATCTTTAAACTAGTGGCATCTGAACTCCTCAGTCAAGACACCAGGCGGTGCATATTTACTTAGCTGGCAGAACTCCTTCTCATATTCTGCCACTGACTTAGCTCTTTGCCTCAAGTTTAAAAACTGTCACATGCTTATTTCAAAATTCCTTTTCGAAAAATTCCCAAGTGATCGGATCCGGAAGCATCGGATGCTGTAAAACTAGTTTCCACCAATCATACGTGGCACCTTGAAGCAACGATACTCCACATTCTACCCGTTGGTCCAGAGGACACCTTATTTCTCCTAAAGCCCTCTGCACTTTCTCTATGCAATACTCCGCCTTATCAGATTCAACCAACCTTGTTCCATGGAATTCGTCTACTCCATGCTTCCTTAATGATTCAAGTGGAGCCTTTGGTGTCATCACTCGATCGACCACCCTCGCCATGTCTTGAGACATTTTGAGCAAAGCTTCCATAGGAACCATAGGAACTTCATGTCCAAAACTGGCTGGCCCAGACCGACAGGACCTAGACATATCCGCTTCTTGGGGATTAATGCTTTTAGTTGTTTTTTCTATCGAGTTATGAGAAGGATCCATAAATCTACACAATTAAACAAGGACATCCGCATTAGGTCAACATAACTATACACATCCTAACTACCCAATACCAAGAAAATACTAAACCTAGGCTCTGATACCATAACTTGTAACACCCAAAACCACCCACTCACTTAGCTCAGCTAAGGTGGACGGAAATGGTTGTCACAATGCATCAAACACATACATTGCTAAATTCAAGTCACAAAATTACTCAAGCCAAAACCTATGTAATTAAATTTCTTTCTTACATTAATCTCATGCAGTGGATAACTTAGATTACCTCATGCTTACTAACATGTTAGCATTCATACATGTTTTATAAGCTTAATATTGCATTACTTATCATTACAACTTTACATATTCTTTGATTACCAAATGGTACATATTTAGCATATACAAAAATACATTGTTTACAATCCAAAAATAAAACCTACACTATAGGCAATCCTAATGTTGACCATCGGCAATGCGGATTCATCCTCAAAATTCACTCCACGACCGAACCTGCACGGATTAGAAACCCATGCTAAGCGATAATGCTTAGTGGGGAAAAACAATATATACATATACACATGGCATACAATGAAATTATTATTCATTTATAAAGTATGACAAGATACAAGCATAATAAGAATCAATTCAGGTCAACAGAATCTAGGTATCATATATGTACATATTCTGTGTTCACATAAATAGATAATTACAGCTCATACATAATCTTCATCGCACTAGTGTACACATTCGCATTGAATTCACAATTAACTTAATCATAAATCACATTGTTCACTCAATACTCTTATTAGTTTAGCCTTGCATGCAATTCAAAGATGCGGATAATGGGTATCGCATTGGTACCCCTAAGGGTAAAATAATCACTTTGGTATCCGAGGATACCTCACATTCGCGGTGGTACCCTAAGTTACAAACATCAACATAATTTCGCATTGGGGAATCCAGTAAGGATTCAAATCACATTGTGATTCCTAAGGAATCGGATGCATTGGGCTACAGCACTTGACCCTATAGGCTTTACTATCTATCCACTACTTGACTCGCAGGCTAAACATTATTAAGTTCAGTTATTCATATAGTCAACGCTCATAAGTATCATTACCATCAATATTCAATGCACTCTTTATTCACATTCATAACTTAAATTGCAGCATTCACATACTTAATATGTAGTACATATTCTCATTCACATGCCTATTTACCCATACCTAAATAAATAATCAAATTGGATTAATAAAAAAAAGAATGCAAAAGTGCCTTGAGGTGTCGCGCTCACGATAGAATGGGATGATAGTTTCTGTCGCGCTCGCGACAGAACCTACACCTCGACTCTATCACACTGGCGCGCAATTGTATGCTTGCGACAGACAAGCCAACCAGCGAGATTAGCATTCTGTCGCGCTCGCGACGCATGTCGAGCTCATGACACATGTCGCGCTCGCGACAAAATACAAAACTGCTAACACTCTTTTGAAACTCAACTCTTCTCTCTTCACTTTTGGCACATGCAATCACATTATACTATCTAGTCACCATCTCATCCTTGAGGCACACAATTATACATTTTACTAATAGTTTAAAACACATTTCCTCATATATTGTTATTTATTATAACTCAATTTACAACCACATTTATTCCAATTATGGATCAACCTAAAGTTCTATTTTGCTAGCCTAATTAACTAGCTAGTTAAGCCCTTAATTACCTCTAAGGAAATTTCTCAACTCAATAGCATTCATTCACATGGACCTGTTATCAATCTAAATTTCATTTAAGTAATTCCCATATATTACCAATCTCATAACTTGGTTCAAAACAAGATACACACTCAAAGCCTATACAGCTTAATCAATTCATCCATTCTCATCACTCACAATATCAATATTCTGATTAGCTCATGCTTATTTCAAATACACATTATAATTTTCAATTTCATACAAAACATGCCATAACACACACGCAAAATCAATTTCCCAAACCTTATCGCCTAAGCTCCTAATGCTCCTCTTGGTCACTTTGCAGTTATTTCTCCAATCTTAGTTTTCCCTTTGTCCTTCTTTGGTTCCTCAACTACAATTGTAGTCCAATTCCCAGAATAGGAACACAATGTTATTATCCACTCAATTCATCCAATTTGAAATCAAGAAGAAGTAGAAGTAGGAAACCATAATAAGTCACTTACCTTACAATCCAATAACTTAATTTATCAAACAAGCACTTGATTGATTAACAAATTTTTGCAGCATCAAAATGAAAATCTGAAGAGGAATACACGTTGGAGAATAGATTGAAGAAGCAGAATTTGAGAGAGGAAAGAGTGGCTAGAATTACATGCAACTTAATGAAATTTCTCTCTCCTCCATGGGTTATATTTCATGCATGAAGGTGAGGTGGCAGCTCCACCAAGAGACAACCAGAATTCCACTACTTTCCAACCATAATCTTCATTAATCAATTCTGCTTTTGCTAAACTTCATTAATAACTAATTAATCTTATTTAATCTTAACATGCACACTAACCAATAAGTCACTTCAAACTATTCTATTTCTTCAATTAAGTCCTCAATCACTTATACTTAAGTCCTTATTCATTTACACTTTAATTCCAGATTTTTAACACCCCACAATTTAACATGCCTCTAATCTCAATTAATCCATTTCACCACTAGTGTATATTTCAAGCCATTACAGGAGGGAGATCGAACATACCACTGGTCTCTGGCATGGAAAGCAGCCGGTACTCCTCTGGCCGATCGATCACCTGTGCAATCATCCCCATAGTCAGAGCTGCCGACGCATCCACATAAACACTCTCATCAATAGGAGGCCCATAGCGGTCAAGATCAACACCAAAGTGTAGAAGTAACCTGGTAACCACTCCCCCGCCCCATACTATCGGGGCTGCCCCCCGTGAAACCCTGACCAAGTTAGCCACTATCTTGTGGCTAATGTTAAGGCGTCGTCCTGCTGCCATCGCCCGTAAGTTCCAAATCTCCACCCCATTCACGGACCCCAAGTTACCTGCCAGTCCCAGGTATGAACTGGAGAGGACCCTGTGTATATATCTGAGGGCCTGAGATGAAAGTACTGTACTCTTTGCTGTGTCATGGTCATATGGCACCCCGGCATGGCAATGACATCCCAGTGATACTTCCTAATAGCTTTTTGGGGGACCATCACATCATCCCCATAAGGCAACCCCATGGCCTCGGTAAATGTCCAGCGCGTAATACTGTGGTGGTGACCTCTAACTCAAAACTAAATGACCCCCTCCTCCATGTTCGACCTCTGGAATCCCCTGTAGTGGAGAGTTGCTAAAAACTCCCTGACAACCTCAAGATGTGTTTGGAATGAGGGCCATAAAAACTCCGTCCATCCTACCGCTGCTGCTAGGGCATCTACCTCCTCGAGCATCCTTATGCTCTACAGAAACAGTCTGGAGATAAAGCGGCTGGCTCAAAACTTCACATGTGCCAAGGCCCGGAATCACGTCCTAGCCCCGTCGCTCATCCATATGGGAGCCTGAAGATTGGCCTGGTTGTGCGGGATGTTGCGTCGTGGAGGAATCCTGAAAAGAATAAGAGTTAGCTTTGAATTATAATTGCAAGCAAGCTAATCCAAAGATTAAAAATTTTGCAAATTTTGGCAGCATTTCGGCTGAAATATGCCTACTAAAAAATTTCGGCAGCACCCCGGCAAGGATGTGCCTACCCAAAAAATTCTAAAAAGTTTGGGCAGCATCCTGGCAAGGATGTGCCCAACTCCCCGCATAAAAAACAAAATAATGGGATAGGTCTCAGGCCCCAAGCAATAATTTCATCGTTGCATCTTATTACGCATTTCATTGAGTCCAAATTAGTTCAAAAATGGGATCAGGTTCGCAAGTCCATAGTTTTCTTTTTATTTGATCATTATTTGATTTTATTACTATCACGGTCTACATTTCATTAGCATGACTTACATTTGGTGGCCAATGTATACAGTCCAAAACAGTCAAAAATAAATAAGTAGAATTTAGTCCTACATTTTGATAATATACATTAGTCAAGCAAATTACATGCAAATTTACTTGAAAAGAAATAGAAAAGAGTAGAAAAAGATGACAAACTAACCTGGTGGGTGACGAAATGCACTAAAAAATAACTTGAAGAATTTACGAAAAAATTAGTTCTAAATGTGCGCGACGGTGCAAGGATCATTTTGGCGCAAGTGGTGCTTAAAACGGATAAAAAATGAGTGAGAAATGAACAAAAAACTCAGGGGTGGCATCGGTTTGTGAAGAAGGAAGGAAGAAGAATAGAAAGAAACTGAAGGAGCATCACTGGGCGCTCCTTTTATAATTTTTGATGACTGACGGGCAGCCCATCTGAACACAGAATGATGGGCACCCCGTCGGTCGTTAAAAATTCTGTTTTTCATGATCTTTTCTTCCTCGTTCCACTCTTTTATTAATTAATTAATTAATTAATTAATTAATTAATTATTGACCCCTTTTTAAAAAATATAAACACTACCTGGATATGTTGCCCCCCGATTTTCGTGCCTGGTAAACGTCTCTATCAAACTTCCTTCATTTCAAAGACAATAGACATATGCAAAAATTATTTTATGCGTGTGACATGTATGAAACATGCGAGAGAATAAATCTACCAGGGGTCAACTAGGTTGACCGACAGGCTCCCCATCGGAACACCGGCAGATGAGCTGCCCGACGTTCAATGTTTCTCTTTAAATATCCCTCTTTTTCCTTGAATTTTATGCATTTCAACCTCGCGAACCTCAGCCAGAGCTTCTTTTCCAGGTTTTTCTTTCTTTTTTCCATATTTTCCTTGTCAATTTTAATTTTTTAGTTGCCATATTTAGAAAATGTCTTCCTTCGTCTTCACCAAGATGTATCAAGTTCTGGATAGCCCCCGAACTTGGAAAAATACCACCCTATCCCCATTTTCTGGCTTGAAATTTCTGAGAAGGGTCAGGATCGATCACAACCTCCTTCTGGTTGTGGCTCGCTTCTGGGACCCATGTTTTCACGTCTTCAAATTCACTTATCAGGAACTATGCCCCTTGCCTAAAGAGTTTGCTGCTATCATCGGAACATGGTTTCCTCCCGGTGCCTTACCCTGTATCCCACACTGTGGTTTGATTTATACCAGGGATATTGCATCGGCCTTGAGCATCCCTCCATCTTATGCTGCCCGATTGGTCACTTAGGGTTCTACCTTTGCCTTAGGGCCACTGATTGATGCGCTGGAGGACTTCTCCAATGTTCCCCCATACAGTACGGGTGTCATTTTCCTTTTTTGTCTCATGAGGTATTTGACCGTGACTTCGGAGGAGCTGACTGGTGATCTTCATCTATTCGAGATTGTGGATGACTTTCATCATGGACTAACCCCTTTCCCATTAATCCTTGCCAAGACCAACTTGGGCTTAGATTCTGTCCGCGCTGATTCCTCTGCAGCCTTCTCTTTGAGCCCCTTATTACTCCAGGTAAGTCATTATTTTGAAAGGTAGTGCGTCCCTTGTGAATTTTCACACTAGCTTTTCTTAGTGGGAAATGCGTCATTTTTAGATTTCACATAACCCTATGCCTTACTTTTGCCTGGTGTGAACCCAACTCACTCTAGCGGCTTTTAATATATTTGTTTTCTTAGATATGGCTACAAGAGAAGCTGAGGCTACTGTCAGAACCTCCTCCCAGGGTTATCAGCCAATATTTCTTGAGGCACTTCCTCCCCCGTCAGTGACTGTACTCATTCATGACTCACGACAGACGAGGATATCAAATTCATGAATGCCTAGCTTCCTCTTTCTGCCATAACAGTTGACGGCTCTTCGGGGTGTGTTCCCCTGTGCATGCTTCGCGAAGCCACTTTTTATATCACAACCCGCTGTGCTCGATAGCTAGGGATGACCCAGGATATGGTGAGACTCCCTCTATCTTTTCGGCGTGGAGTCCTGTCTTCGGCTTTCGCCTCTAGATATCATGATCTCTGGGTTGACCTACCGATGAATGTTGTCATACCCTCCTTCAAAGATCATTCTGTCACTTCTACCAGTGCATATAAGAGATGGGTACTCAGCCCTGCAGCCGATAACAGGACTCGTCGACTTAGGCATCTGGCCGATGAGAGCAGTAATAGATCATAGTTTAGATTTGCAAGCATTTTGAACAATGTGTTTCTTTTTAAATAGAACAAGAAAATAATGTAAATGAATAAATTCAGTTTTATTTCTTTTTGCGAAATTGTGTACATTTTAGTATGATTTCACTATACATGATCACCATTTAGCACCAATTCAAAATGCAGAACTACATTTATTCCTAGAATAAATCTTGATAGCATCAAACTCCTGTTACCAATAAGCCCTCTCGGGTTTTCTTGATTGCACATTTTCTCTCAAGCCTCTAACTTTTGCCCAGGATGCCTTTTTTCGATTTTCACCCTGACAAGGCGCCCAATTTTAGGAAGGCCGCCTTTTTTTCGTTTTTTAACCTGCGGGACTTTTATTCTTTTCTTTTGATTTTTAGCCTTTAGCCGTGGAACCTCTTGAGTCTATCAATGTTGATCAGCTCCTTAAACTCATTGTCATCGCTATCTGCTAGAATTGTCGCTCCTTTTGATAATAGCTTTTTGAGAATGAAAGGACCTTCCCACATCAGTCTAAACTTACCCCTCATATTTGGCGCACCTGGTCTCATTTGCTTGAAAAATCTCCTTCTTTCAGCGGTGTTTCTTGACCTTTTTTCCAAATGACCTGGCAAGCCTTTTCTGATAAATCTGATTGTGATAATAGGCTCTCAACCTGCACTCATCCAGCATATTCAGATGTTGCAACCGCTGTTGTGCCCATTCAGCCTCCAAAATTTGAGCCTCCATGACTACCCTCAATGATTTGAGCTCTATTTCAACCGAAAATACCGCTTTCGTCCCATACACCAAAGAATACGGCGTGGCTCCTGTAGAAGCCATGACGGTAGTTTTATAACCACAAAGTTCGAAAGGTAATTTTTCTACACAATCTTTATAGTTTTGAACCATTTTGGCTAGGATTTTATTGACATTCTTATTGGTAGCTTCCACCGCCGTATTGGCTTGTGGGCGATACAGAGAGGATTTGTGATGCTCAATGCCGTATTTTTAAAGCAACTTCTTAGTCCCAGCCATGAACTAGACACCATTGTCAGATACAACGTGATGTGGGAGACCGTATCTGTATATCAAATTCTTTTCAATGAACCTAGCCATATACCGAGCGTCGACCTTTTTAAAAGACTCAACCTCCACCCATTTAGTAAAATAGACAATAACAACTACGATGAATCTATGTCCATTAGAGGCCGTAGGGTGTATCTCTCCGATAATGTCTATCCCCCAAGCTGCAAACGGCCAAGGCGACGTCAAACTGTGTAATTTCGAAACTGGCAAGTGCCTCAAATATGCATACTGCTGACACAACTAACATTATTTCACATATATGGAATAATCTGTATCCATTGTAAACCAGTAGAACCCTTGTATCATGATTTTCTTGGCCAGCATCAAACCATTCATGTGGGCCCCACAAACTCCAGTATGAGCTTACTCTATTACTCTTCCGGCCTCTTTCTCATCCAGACACCTTAACTGAACACATGTTAGCCTATTTTATATGTGCTAATTCCGCAAGCATATGGTGTATCGAAATAGTACAAAAGATGTCGATCCCACGAGGAATGTGCTAATTATTACACACTATTACTACTCAATTTTAATCTTGTTTACAATGATCATTAATTTGTGAGTTAAATCTAAACTACTTTATAAACTAATTAAACCTAGCTCATGTTAATCAAAGAAGACAAAACATATAATGAAGAATTAACAATTATAAAACTTAATTCCATCATTTAATTATAACTTTAATCTCTTAAGCAAGCCAAGTTGGAATAAAGTTCCAATTTACTCTTTCAACATAAATTAGAGTGCCTAAAACATACATTTATAATTCTAATTCACAATTTTCATTAATGACTTAGAGGGTTTACATGCAAATTTCAGGAATAATCACCAACCTATAACAACCATTTAATATTACGATCTCTCAAATAATACTTCAATGATGAACTTCCATTAGATGTAAGTTAGAATTTATCTTGCAATTAAACTCATACTTATAATAATCATGCATCAAATAGTAATAGAAAATTCTACATTAAAAGACTACTAATTTGGATGAAAATAGAAAGTAACAGAAATAAGATTCAAGTTCTTAAACAATATTCATTTGATTTGCAGAGAAGAAATAATACAATAGAGTATGAGAAAGAAATCTTTTAACCCCTTTACTAAAACCCTTGTAAAAGATCTTCTTCTCCTTGGTCTTCTTCTTTAAAACATGAAAAACTAACTAAGAACTTTTACAGAAAATAAAATTTAACTTGTAATGAAAATAATCCTCTAAATTACATCACTTTAAAATTACAGTTGACATTGATATTTATAAAATTCTAAAGATTGTGTCCTTTGGAAATGTCCCTTCAAATGGTTGCAATTGTTGGGAGAAATAGGTGCCTTTTCAGATGACTTTTCAGGGATAACTGTCCCAATGGATAGTTCTGTCGCGCTCGCGATAGAACACGGATGCCCTTTCTTTCCTTTTCTTTTCTTCCTTTCTTCTACTCTTTTCTCTGGCCATTCACGACTCGTGATCCCCTTTCACGAGTCGTGATCTTGCGTGTGAGTCGTGAGCTGGGCTCACATCTCATAACTTTTGCTTATTCTTCTCTTTTTCTTTCTTTACAAATACCCTGGTCTCTCTGCATCGTCACGAGTCGTGATCCCTTTTCACGACTCGTGACCCTACTCCTCTCTTTTTCTCTTGCTTTTTCGCTCTTCTTTCGTTTCTCCTCTTTCCTTTCTTCTTCTCTTCTTGCTGATTTCTTCTTGGACATTCACGACTCGTGATCACTTCTCATGAGTCATGTCACGAGTCGTGAATCATACTCCCTTGCTCTTTCCTTTCTGCTGTCTGCACTTCTCACTCTATAATTGCACCTTCATAACTCGTGATCTACTTGCACTAGTCGTGACTCTTGCTTGAGTCCTGTTCTACCTTGTTCTGCCTCTGCTCCAGTTAATCCATTTTCTTCCCCATTTATGCTTCTTTTCTCACTTTACACTTAATTCAGCCTACAAGAACAAAAACACATAAACTAACACAAATACATGAAATATAAACACATTTGCAAACTTAACTTACTTAAATTCACACAAAACACATAGTAAATAATACATGAATTAGGTACCTATCTTCACCGTCGACTTGTCATTTGTACAACACCCAATCTATGCAGATAAACTGAGTAGATAACTTGCAGATCAACCTTTGGTCTTTTTCGATAGCCTCTTCTGAGAATGTCGTGTTTTCCAAGTAATTCATGATATCATGATACCATGGCTTTCCGTCCATAACTTCCATTTCCATGACAGGATTGTACTCAATACTAGGCCTCTCAGAACTAAAAATCAACACTGGCTTCATAACTATCTCAATCTAGCAACCCTCTTGTCGGGAGATGCGAATGAATATAATCGCTGCCGAGGAATAAAATGCCTCAGTGAGTACTGGCCGATCACCCTAGGAGGAGGTTCCGATAGTAGTTTTAGCTTCTCCTGTAGCCATATCTAGAAAAAGGAAGAAAAGCAGAGGATTAAAAATACTAATGCTAGGCTATTTAAATAAAAAATAAAAGAGGAAATTTGAAGTGATCAACGGGCTTATAGGGGGTGCCTGTCACTCGGTGTTTCGATAGTTACGCGCAGCTCGTCCTTTTCTTCTTCTTTATTTTCTTCTTCTTTATTTTCCGCTATGAACAGAAGCTTCACTTCGGTTTTCTTGCATTTTCTCCATCATTTCTTGCCCATTTTGCATGCCGTTTGCGCCAAAACGATTCTCTCACTACTACGCACATCTAGGACTAATTTTTTTTGCAGTTTTTTGAATTATTTTTTAGTGCATTTTGTCAATTACCAGGTTAGTTTTATTGTATTTTCCTTCTCCTTTTTGCTTCTTTTTATTAAATTTTTATTCTGAATGCATGATAGATATGTATGCTTCAAAATGTAGGATAAAATTTTGCCCCTTTATTTTTGCAAATTTAGACTAGGCACTGACAGTAGGAATTAATTACCAAATAATAATTAAATAATAGTGCTAATAATGGTAAAATGGTAGAATTTAATGTAGAAATAATGCCTTTTCATAGTTATTAATTGATGATAGAATAGGACTGCCTAGTTAAATGCCTATTTATTTCATGTAATAATTTTATCTGTGAAATTGTTGTTGGGGCCTGTGGCCTATCCATTTGTTAAGTTTTTTTTATGTAGCTAGTTAGGCACATCCTTACCGGGATGCTATCGAAAATTTTGGTTAGGCACATCCTTGCCGGGATGCTGCCGAAGTTTTTTGGTAGGCACATTTTAGCCGAAATGCTGCCAAAATTTCCAAAGATTTTAAATTTATGTTTAGTTTACTGGCGATTAGCATATAAAACTTACTCTTTTCTTTTCAGGATGCCTCCGAGATGCAATGTTCCCCAAGGGCAGCCTGAGCCCAAGGCCCAAGAGTGGATGAGCCCAGATCTTAGAGATAGGTTTTAGGCTCTAGCACGCGTTCAGTTTCGCACCAGTTGATATATTTCCAGACCATTCCTCTAGAGCATGGAGGTGTTAGAAGAGGTTGACGCACTTTTAGAGACGGTTGGATGGACGGAGTTCCTTAGACCATATTTCCAGACTGACCTGAAGGTCGCCAGGGAGTTTCTGGCCACTCTTCATTATAAGGGGTTCCAGAGATTGAATACGGAGGAGGGGTTTATTCAATTTTGAATCAGAGGGGACCGTTTCAGTATCACCAGCCAAGTATTTGCACAAGCCATGGGGCTCTGACAAGGGGTGGATGTGGTGTTACCGCATAGGGCCATTAGGAGGCAGCACTAGGAGGCAATCACCTTGCTAGGGCACCATACGGCCACGATACGGTGAAGAGCACCATGCTCTCATCATAGGAATTTAGGTATGTGTATATGGTACTCTCTAGTTCATATTTAGGTCAGGCAGGTAACCTTGGGTTGGTAAACGGAGCAGAGATTTAGAGCCTATGGGCGATGGTGATAGGCCAGCGTCTTAACATTAGCCACGAGATACTGGCTAATCTACTGAGAGCTACACGGGGGACAACCCTTTCCATATGTGCCAGAGGGGTGATCACCAGGTTGCTACTACATCTGAAGGTTGATCTGAGGAGACTTTGGCCTCCACTAGTCAAGGATATTTATATGGATGCGGCGGAAGCTTGGACTATGGGTATGATAGCACAGGTGCCCGATCATCCTGAGGAGTATAGATTGCTCACTGTGGCAGAGACTAGACACCTTTTCCATCTCCCTCCAATCCATCTAGATGAGGAGCTTTCGAGAGAGCCCTAAGAGGAATAGCAGCCTCTACAGGAGCAGCATCCCTAGCTGGAGGAGGAGCAGCCTCACACCCCATTGGGCATCGATGTAGACATCGGTTTGGATGAGTTGCTGAGCACCCCACTGTCATAGAGAGCTCACAGTCTCACACCACCACCACCACAAGTCCAGCGCCCGGAGGCCCACGAGACTAGGAGATATCACCCATACAGCCGGCCGGAGCACCCGAGGGAATCTACATCCACAGCTCTACCGCCATCAAAGCCCCATGCAAAGCCGTCACAGCCCAGTTCGTCGGTACCTCCTCAATCGGCACATCAAGATATCATTTTCATGGTGACCACAACCTTTGCTACCATAAAGCGGCGGATTGAGAAGAGGGACAGAGTCCAGGGGGAGTGCCTAGATCGCTAGAAGCCTCACAGGCGGCCACGTTTTAGAGGATCGATGAGACCGTTTAGATGGTTGATGAGTTAGTCGCTGCTCTTTGATTTTGGGTGGAGGTATTAAAGACATCCATACCGATGATATTTCGGTCCATCAGAGAATTGAGAGAGCAGATAGAGACCGGGCTGACTGGGATCAGAGATACACCCAGACAACAGAGCTCGGAGCTGATGCAGGTCTTCGCGCTGCTGGCCAGAGTGATCAGTGAGATGCTTGGGTTCTTCAGGACTAGTGCTTAGCCCTTCCTAGATGGATGGGCTCGGTCCAGTTTCAGTAGGCCTCCCAAGCAGCGCAGCAGGCAGCACAAGGGTCTCTACTACCGGTCATCATCCACCCATAACAAGATGCAGGAGCCGGACCATCAACACCTAGGGGTCAGCCCTCCCCCTCTAGAGCTGAACCATCAAACTCTAGGGTAGGCCCATCCTCATTCAGCGCTTAGCCGATCCCCTTCTCAAATAGAGATGATGAGGATCCTGATGAGCCGTCGAATTATCGGCCTTTATAGCTTATTTTCAAGGAGATTTGTATTCATATTTACTGATGTACAAAATTTTCACTTTAGTGGTGTTTATACTTTATTAAGCTTTCATGTTATTTAGTGACATTTATATCTTGTTTAAATTTCAATTTGTTGCTTTAAGAATATTTGATACATCAAAATAATAAGACAAAAGAGAATAAGTGAAATAAAGATCAATAAAGATAAAGAATAAATGATAGCTTTAAAAGAAAAGAAAAGAAAAGATATAAGAGGTTCTGGTTAATATAATAAATTAACGAGGTTCCTTGGAATTATAGAAAATGTAAACCATGCAAACTAGATGCTAGTTACCGCGTATATGCCATGCAGACCAGAAGGTGGTTAGCAAAATGATTGCATATATCAAATGGGTCGTAGTAGAATACGCTACAACTCAAAGATGATAAGCAAGATAAATGCGGTATATGAACGAGTCGTAGTAGGGTACGCTACAACTCAACGATGATCATATGCCGTGCAGGTCCGGAGGTGGTCAGCAAGATAAATGCGATATATCAATAAGTCATAGTAGGGAATCATATACCGACTAGGTCTGGAGGTGGCCAGCAAGATAAATGTAGTATATCAAATGAGTTATAGTAGAGTACACTACAACTTAGCAACGATCATATGCCATGCAGGCCCAGAGGCAGTCAGCAAAATAAATGCAGTATATCAAATGAGTTGTAGTAGAGTATGCTACAACTCAATGACGATCAAATGCCGTGTAGGCTCGGAGGTGGTTAGCAAGATAAATGCGGTTTATCAAATGAGTTGTAGTAGAGTTCGCTATAAATCAATGATGATTATATGCAGGCCCGGAGGTGGCCAGCAAGATAAATGCGGTATATCAAATGAGTCATAGTAGATTATTCTACAACTCATTGGCAGCAATCATATGCCATGCAAATCGGATGGTGGTTAGTGCGTATATGCCATGCAAACCCAAAAGTGGTCAGCAAAATGATTGTAATATATAAAATGGGTTGTAGTAGAATACAATACAACTCAGCAGCTGTCACACCTCGAAATGTACCCTAGAAGGATTTGGGCATATTGTGGATGAGTAGTGATCAAAGTTGTGTAATTTGACGGGTTAGGTATTGCCAAATGGACAAATTAAGGAATTAAGTAAAAGTTTCGGCAAGTACGGCCAATGGTAAAATTGTGAAGTGTGGAATTCAGACACGATTGAAAGAATAAAATTTATTTATGTGAGCCTGTGAAGGATTATTAAGTTATAAAATCTCAGTGCATAAGGATATGAGAAGTTGGAGGATTAAAAGGAGAATTGGACACAAATATCTAAATTGGACCTATGGTAAGATAACATGTGGCAAGGAATTAGAGAGGGGTATAAATAGCAAGGAGAGAGATAGAGAGAGCAGCATTTTTAGCTGCCTTGTTCTCCCGTTCTCTCCTCCTCACGCTACTTCCTCTTCTCTTTTTCTTTTTCCTCTTGTTTTATCTTAATCCATCTTCTTTTGGCTGGAGTTATTGCAAGGTGTTGGGTGTTTTGTTTGAGGCTTGAGCTAGGTTTGAAGAGGTAAGTTTAAGTTTGATTTCCTTCTTCCATTTCTTTGAGTGGTTTTTGGAACCCTAAATTTATATTTTGTTAATTTGTGTTTTTGGCTGAGGATTTTAGATGAGAAAGACTTTGGATGGGTTTTGGAACAAGAAAGATCAACCAAGGAAAGCGATTAGGAGCAAAGGAGTTAAGGTTAGGGATTTTGTTATTTTGATGCATATTCTGCTTTTTAGGGTTTTTGATTTTAGTTTCTGGAAATCTATGGGGTTTAAGTTGTGTAGATTTGTTCAAATATGATTGGTTTTGAATGAATCATCTGAGTTGTGTTAAAGTTTTGAATTGATTGGGAGTTTTGGGTATGAGTTTTTGATGACATAATTTTTGCAGTTTTGGTCGGAGAACTGGAAAATCCCGACTCTATCGCGGTCGGGATAGAGCCCAGTGATTCCAGCATCTCCCGATTGGCCGAGCTATTAGTGGAGGAATACACGAGTCGTGTCCAGTTTCACGACTTGGCATGAGGATTTCGTTCGGCGTGTGAGATCTCGCTCGGCATGGCTTAAGGAGCATGACCTGTGCTCGGGGGGCATGCCTCATGCTGAGCGTCCGTTTGGCCTGGGGAGTCCTCTCGGTTGAGACGTCCGCTTGGTGTGGGCTTTCGTTCGGCGTGAAAGCCATTGGGCTTGGGGGAGCATGTATCATGCTCGAGAGTATGCCTCATGTTGGGAAGCACAACTCGTGCTGGCAAGCACGAGTCGTGATAACTCCTGCCCCTTCCGCTGTTCTTTTGTTATGTTTTGATAGGTTCGCCTTCACGAGTCGTGATAGTGAGCACAACTCGTGATCGCCTCCTGGGACTCGTCTGTCGCGAGCGCGACAGACCTCTCTGTCCTAAAATGCTTTGAAAATCTTCTGCTCTGCATGGTTTGTCACTTGTGTTATGTCTCTATAAATTAAAATGAGTACTTTAATCTGTGAATTATTCAAATGCTTCTATGCATGCTCGTAATTAAATTATGAGACTTTTGTCTACCATATTATTATTATTTAATGGCTGCTTGTGCATAAAGTATTGTAATTTATTTGTTAAGTTTATATGAGTGCATGATGTGAATAATATAGTTATGTTTAGTATGTTCAAATGGATATGATAAATGTAGTTAGTACATACGATATGTAAATAAGTTAATACATGATGAATAATAATATAATTTCGTTTAATATGTTCATGTGAATATCTTAACCTATGAAACTACACATGACTAGTTTTGAATATGATAAATGAAATTAATGCATATGATAGGTACATATATATTGATACATGTATCTATGTGATCATAAAAGAATAATGCTAGTGCTTGATGAAATGGGTATATATGTGTAAAATGTGAAAGAATTTAATAATGATATGGGAATTTAGCCTGCGTTGGTCGAGTCTTGGATAGATAGGCATACCTATAGAGTTCTATTAACTGCAGACCTCTGTTCTGTTTGGACCCTGATCAGGTCCCTGTTTGGTTCCTCGTGAACCACAATATGTAGGGATCTTGTTTAAGATCCCCAATGTGAAAACGTTTTGAATGAGAAAAATATGATGTTGCTTTTTGAATCGTACCTACGGGTACCGCCATATGTTCACTCACTTATCCACTCCTTTGACTTAGCAGGCAATGAAAAGAATAAAAGCATGTGAATAAATTGGTAAGTTCTGTAATGATTCGTAAAAGATATGTGAATGAGCATTGAATGTGTGTTGATATATATATATATATATATATATATATATATCACCTGAGCTTGTGCTTTACGTACTCATGTGTTCTGGATCCATTATGGACACCATGTGGAATTGTGTGGTATCTTTTGGATACTTAAAATGCTTTTGTACCTGACTTTAATGTCAATTAAATGAAAAGAGATGTAACAGATAATGTCTGTTCTGATAAGTGTGTATGAATGAATACTGACTGCATGAGAATTTGTATGTGGATAATACATGTTATAAATCTGTTTAAAGGGTAAGGGTATGATTGTCTGTACGAAGTCTTTGTAAAGAATTATTGAAATATTTTATATGCATATTTGTTATGGTTGAATAATTAGTGAATGAATTCTATAAATATATATATTCGTTTATACATTGAATTAAGAATGCAGGTATGTTATGTATTTGCTTGTCTTCTGAACCTTAGCTTGGACGAATAATGTAAGTATATCGGTAAGGAATCCTTGTGTATTGTTTGTTGGTTCTCGAAGAATAAGATAATTGCATGTTGATTTATAGTTAATGGAAAATAAAGTGGTAAGAACTATATAGAAAGCCGAATTTAAGAAAGGATTTAGAATTTATTTTGGAATATGTATGTACAAGGGTTTTTGGTAGAACTACGTGGTTCTGATTCCCTACCATAGGGATACGTAGGAAGTTTGGAATATTTATTTCAAGCCCGAACCAAATCTGTGAGTCTAAATGTTTTATCTGGTTTTGATGAATTAATAGTTTGAACAAATAAAATGATTTAAGTAAGTACTAATACTGTAATTTTTGCATGATTTTGGAAATGTTAGTCATAATGGGAATTTCCAGACTTTACATTTTGATTTGCAAACTGTATTCCTGAACTTCAAGAGGTATAACTATTTATATGATTAATTAAATGAGTCAGGCAGACAATAAGTATGTCTAATGTAATTGTAAATCAAATGTAATACAATATTTTCTGGTTATGGTATATGAATGAATATGCATATGAAATTGTTTAAGTTTTCATATAAAAGTAATGATATGAGTTCATGCTAATTGAAGCCAGTTTCCTTTATGCTTATGTCTATGTGTATATATATATATATATATATATATATATATATATATATATATATATATATATATATATATATATATATATATATATATTGATTTGCAAGTGTTTGCTTCAGTAACCACTGTGAGTGGCTGCCCATTATTTGTTTTGCCTGACTAAGCGTTATCGCTTAGCACGATTGTTTCTCCGTGCAGGTTCGGAGATCAGAGTAGCACAGTAGTCCGCTGTAACTTTGGCCAACAAGTCGGTTGATCTGTATAGGAAGAGTTTTTGATTTTGGCATGTAATTAAGTTTTATTTATTTAGCATTTGTAGTGAGTTGTAATATCTTATAGTACGAATGTTGGTGTGTTGATGACATAGGTTTAGGATGTGCATGTCTTGAGGTCTTGCGTTAGAAATTTTATTATTCTGATTTCTGTGTTGCCATGTGTGACTTTGTCTTGTAGCACCCTCCACTCACCGTAACTCATCGTTCTTCGATATACTGTGCGTGGGATCGACGGCAAGCCATGATCAACCCAACAAAAAGGTAAGGACTACCTCAGGTACGCACTTCTTTCCTTCTTCTTTGAATTTTGGTTCATCTAGACACTAATGCACTAGTTTCCCAAAAATTGGGGGCAACTGTAGACATCGGGTCCTAAGGCAGTCCAGATTAGAGTTACCTGATGAAGATACCAAAATCCGTTCCACAGGGCAGGGAGTGAAGTCATAGGATGTGACCCTTGAAATTCGCAAGTTTTAGTGATATTGGTGGAAAGCGCTTAAAATTTTTTTGTTGCTTCGGAAAGGGCTTTTTCTATTTAAAAATCTATTTTTGGCAACCGACGGCCATCTGTGGGAGTGAACGATGCATGTCGCTCATGTACGAGGGGCGACGGTCCCTCGTGCTAGAGACGCCCATCGTTCGTGCTTGAGGGATGTCTGTCCCTCGGGCCAGTGATGCCCGTAGCTCGCGCTCGAGGGCGCCTGTCCCTCGAGTGAGCGACGCACACCGCTGGTGCCCATCGCTCTCATGGATGCTCATCACTCGAGGACAATTGTGCCCTCATGGCTGATGCCCGTCAGTGTGTCAATAGACACCCGTCGGTCGGGTCTTGTGGGCATTTTGCGAATTTTTTGGCTTTAAATCACTTGATATTATTTCCTAAATCTTATTTGATTTTGGAAATCATTTGATTTTATTTCCTAAATTTTTATTTGATTTATAAATGCTTTTGATTTTATTTTCCAAGTCTTATTTAAATTTTGAAATGATTTGGTTTGATATCTAAATCTTATTTAAATTTGGAAATAATTTGATTTGATTCATTAAATCTTATTTGAATTCAAAAAGTTTTGAATTCTTGTTTCTTCAGCCTATAAATAGCAGGTTGAGTTTTGAGGTCAGGGGTTAGGAATTATTGGGTTAGAAAATTTTCACAAGCAAAAGGTTTTCTTTCCATCTTTTTCTTTCAAAGATTCTTGGTAAAGGAAATAGGAGAAACTCAAGAAAGAGAAAATAAAAGATAAAAGAGAAATCGAGATCAAGAAAAAATTCTTTTCTCTTAGTTTATCTTCCAAAATTATGATTTATTTGCGAAGAGTGATTTTTTGCAAAATAAATTATCTTTACGAAATAAATTATCTTTAAACTATTTTTACTAGTCACTGGTCCTTGTAGAATTCAAGGAAACTTCACGCAATTTCTGCCTTCCGAAAATCAACATTCCGAGGGTAAACATTATGCATTAGTCCCTTAATAGGACGAGTTAATTTATTTTAATTGATCCATTTTGCCACATTATTTGCTTATCATTAATTAATTGCATAAAAGGGGTTTTTATTCAGAAATATTTGATTTAAATTGATTTTTTTTCATTTTTTTGAAGTCTAGAGTTGACCGACGGGCTGCAGGCCCCATCGACAGCTGTCGCCCAAGTGAACGATGGGCCGTCGGGGGGATTCCTTCTACCCATCGGTCGCCATAAGGACGGCCGTCGCTCAAGTGATCTGGCCGTCCCTGGGTCTTCTTTAACCCTTTCTTTGTGTTTTCTTTATTTTTTTTTTATTGTTTTCCTTTAAACCCTTTTAGTTTATTTTCGGTATTGTATTTTATTTTTATTATTCTGATTATTCACTACTACTTCTGACATTTCTTTTTGTTATCATTATTTTGTTTATGAATTTGATAACGTGATATTTGTATTTTGTGAGTTTTATTTTTGTTGAATGTTAGGTGCCGAAAAAGGGAAATAGTTAGAACGGCGCGTAGACATCAATACGGTTCATTCCTTCCACACTATTGTCTCTCCCTTATCTTTATTTATTTTTATTTGTTGTAAATGTTGTTTCTATGTTCGTTAAATAAAGATGACTAGTGATTTCTACAAATAAATGGGGTTTTCTTAAATTAAATAGGACCAGCGTCTTGATTTTCCATCCAAACAAAACAAAAATTTTAATAATATTTTCTTTATATATGCATGGGGGGACCAATGTCTTCATCCTTAATGAATATCCTACTTTATATATGATTCGCATTTTCTTTATATTGGGGGTTGTATTTCGCCCCTAGTTTTGTTGTAATTTGTTGTATTTTTTTTTTACTTTATTTTAATCTTGCTTTTATTTACTGCTTTCATTATATGGTTGATCTATACTTTAATTACTGCACATAAATGTATTAGAAGGGGAATGAAAGTTTAAGTTCAAAACTTAATTATAACTTTAACCAAGGTATGAATAAGAGTGGATTCCTGAACTCCCTCTGGTCTTAGGCTTCACTAGTTTAGATGAACCTTTCTAATGTCCTATTGGGAAGAGGATTCCAAAATGTCTCCTATTGCCCAAAATAGACTAACATGCATTGTCTTAAGCTTCATGAGATTAGATGAACCATTTTCAATGTTCTATTAGAATGGAAATTCCAAAATATCTCTCATCGCCAAAAATAGAAAAATTAATTTGCACCGTCTTAGGCTTCACAGGATTAGATGAACCATTTCTAATATTCTATTGGAATGGAAATTCCAAAATGTCTCTCATTGCCCAAGATAGACATATATACATTGTCTTAGGCTCAACCAGGCTAAATGACCTTTCGCAATGTTATATTGGGTGGCGACTGCAAAACACCTCTTGTTGCCTTGTAATACTTACAGGTTTTATGAACCTCTCTTGAATACCCTAAAGGCGGGTTTTCGGGGCCTCCAGGGTTCGGTGCGCATAATACCGGGGTGAATCTTTCACCATCAAACTTTGAGCTCGATGATATGAGTTTAAATAGCTCTTATTTACTTAATGTTTTGCAAATAAAATTATGTTTAGTTATGGTTAATTGTGTTAGAATTTGGTGTGTTTTACTTTTTATTTTATGTTTTGTGAATGTAGGAGGAAATGAAAAAAATCTGAAAAAAGGAGCAAAATTAAGCAAGAAAAGATGATACTGCCGAGGGCGCGATGAGAGTCGTGAGTGCGACCAAAGGCGCCTTAGAAAAAGAAAGAGAAGAGAAGAAAAGAGCAAATGAGGAGTACCACATTCTATCAAGGGCACGAAGGGAGTCGCGAGCGCGATGGTGCAAGGAGGAAAGAAGAGAGTCAATGAAACTGAAGAAAGTCAAGAAGATAAATCCATGTTCTATCACGAGCACGACAGAACTAGCCGTTGAAGCAGTTATTTTGAAGAGTTGTCTCAAGCTTCACCTATTTTTACCAGAAGTTGTACACTATGGGAAAGGCACTTGAAGAGACATTAAGTTTGGGGACATATTTAAGAAGGAAATAGCTGAGAATTAAGGGTGGAATTTTTTAGAGAAGAATATTTTAATTTCTGATATTGTAAAAAGTTAAGAATAGTTTTTATTTTTATCTTTTGCAAAAGAAGACACAAGGAGAAGAAGATTTCTTTTAAGAGTTTGGGAAAAGGGTTGAGAGATTTCTTTCTACTTTCTCTTTATTTATTTCTTTCTTCTCTGTAGTTAAATGAATGATATTTAGGAAACTTGAATGATGTCATTGTTATTTCTATTTCCATTAATGTTAATAGTCTTTTAATGCAGAATTCTCTATTAGTATTATTTAATTATCATTATAAGTTAAAGTGTAGTCGAGAGATATACTTTGTCATATATCTAATAGAAATTCATTATCAAGGCATTGCTTGAGAGATCTGTATGTTAAATAATTGCTGTATATCTAATAGAAATTCATTATCAAAGCATTGCTTGAGAGATCAGTATGTTAAGATAATTGCTATAAATTGGTAACTAATCTTAGAATATATGATTGGAATGAACTAGTTTATTAATGAGAATTAAGGATTAGCATTGTAATTGCATGTTTTAGGCACTCTAATTCATGTCGAGAGAGTGGATTAGAATATTATTCCAATTTGGCTTGCTTATAAGATTATAATTATATTAAAAAGATGGAATCAGGTTTCATAATCATTATTTCTTAATCATCTAAATTGTCTTCTTTGATCACTATTAATTAGGTTTAGTTAACTTGCATTACACTAGTAGTATAGAATTAATCTTCAAGATATTGAACATTGTAAACAAGATTAAAATCAAGTAGTAATAGTGAGTAATAATCAATATACATTCCTCGTGGGAACGATATCTTAAGTACTATAATCGGTAAACAGTGCACTTGCAGATTTAGTCACCAACACTCGAGTTCTTGAATTACTATGGCTTGACCATCGGACAGGTGCATCCCAACACCTGGCGAACTCTTTCAGCCCTACAAATTTGGGCAGCTAAGCATGACATTGACCTCACCATCTGAATCTTTCGAGCTACTCATGTAGTGGGACTCCGAGCTAGTGGTGAGAACCACAATTATATTTATGGCTGAGCTTGATACGGGGTATTCTCCTAGAATCCTAAATCACAAAAGAACTGGAAGAATCAGTTCTTCATAATAGAAAGCGAATCAGACTTCCCGTTCAAAACTCAGTGGGGTCGGTACATTAACAGGAATGATGACTTGCTAGTCATTAACGAACATGAGGAACAAAAAGCTCGGTGGAAAGAGCTCGTACAAAATAAAAAAAATATCAACGTACAACTGTAGCTTGGCATTCCTCACATAGAGCCCGTTCGACCTAAAAATAAGGGTAAATATCATCAAATTTTTAACTTAAATTCTAATATGTTTCTTATTCTTCATACTTTTGAATGAACTCTTTGGCATCTTTTTCTATACTGGCCCAATAATATCCTTACAACAAGGCTTTTCGAGCTATGGCCTGTGGGCCTTCATGCACCTCGTAAATGCCTTTATGGATTTCTCTAAGTACATAATTATCCTCATCTGTGCTCAAGCAGAGTGTCCAGGGATGAGAAAAAGATCGCCTGTATAGCTTATCGTCTATAATGGTGTAATGACTGGACCGCAAACCACCTTCCCAACATGAATCGGGTCCTCGTGAAGAACTCTCATGCTTTAGTACTGATAGATCGGTAATCTTCAACTATCCATTAGTTCTTACAACTGAACTTTGATAAGTGTATAATTGATGCATTAATTAGTATATATTTTGTATGAGTTTAAGCAATTAATTATGTAAGTTTAGTTAGTTTTCAAGATTATTTGTTTATTTTACGTGTTTGAATATTCGTAAGGTGAATTGAGTGTAAAAGGAAGAAAAGAGCATAAAAGTTGATGGACTTATGACTCGTGAAGTGTGGTTAAGAGTCATGAAGTAAAGATGTGTACGAAGGAAGAGCTGCTGAAGAAAAAAAAGGGTAAAATTGGACTGACGATGTACGACTCGTGATTGGAGGTTGCGACTCGTGAAGGGCCAGAGGAGAAAAGGTGAAGATGCAAATAAGCAGAAGAGAAGAAGGAGCTATGAGAGTAGGATCACGAGTCATGAAAGACCATCACGACTCGTGACGACGTAGAGAGACTAGCGTGAAGAGAAGAAAGAAAAGCAAAAGAAGAAGAAAGAAGAAGCGAGACGTGAGTGTGGCTCACGACTCGTGAAAGACCATCATGAGTCATGAGTGGCCAGAGAGAAGAGGAAAAGCAAGGGAGAAAAGAAAGAAGGAAAAGCCAGATCCGTGTTCTATCGCGAGCACGGCAGTCTCGCGATTGTGATAGAACTAGCCGTTGGGCAGTTTTTCCCAGAAAAGTCATCTGAAAAGGCACCTCTTTTTCTCAACAATTGCAACCATTTGAAAGGACATCTTTAAGGGACACAATTCTTAGAATTTTATAAATATTAATGTTAAACTAGAATGAAAAAGAGGTTAGAATTTTTATTAAGTAGTTTTCTGTAGTTTTGAAAAACAGTTTCTTTTCTTTAGTTAAATTTCTTAGTTAGTTTTTATGTTTTGAAGAAGAAGATCAAGGAGAGGAAAAATCTATTACAAGAGTTTGGGAAAGGGTTGAGAGATTTCTTTCTTATTCTCTTATCTTTTATTTCTTCTCTATAAATTAATGAATATTGCTTCGTTGTGTAACAACCCGATTTGGCCACGTGGCGACGTAGGAGTTTGACAAGTGGCATTGTAGGAGGTTGACAAGTGGCATTATAGGGTTTGGACACATGGCATGAATTAAGCTTATTTTATGTAAAGAGATATGCATGTAATTAAGTTGGTAAGTGGCATTTATGTGCTTTGGTGGACTTTGACTAGGAGTAATGAGCTTTGGATAAAGATGGACCAGCACCTTATTTTGTTCTCACGTTGGTTGCTTTTGGCTTTTGGCTTTTGTTATTTCTTTCTTTTTCTTTGGTTTTCTGTCGTCCTCCCTCTCTTGTTCTTTCTTTTGTTTCTCTTCATCTTCATTTGCCTTGCTCTTTGAGTGAGCCTCTTGGGTTAGTTGAAGAGAGAGTTGTGAAGTTAGAGTTGATCCTTGAGAAGGTAAGTTGGATTTTTTCTTCGATCTGGCCTCCTTTTTCTTTCTATTTCTGAGTTAAAGTGAAGAGAAGAGTAACTCTAGTGTTTTGAATGGTTTGTGCATGGAAGCCGTGGACAAGAGACTGAATAAGGGTAAAGAGAAGATAAGAACAAGTAGAGAGTTGTGATCAAACTCCTAGAGGTAGGGATAGAGTGTGATTTTATTATTTTTGCATGGGTTTACATGAAATATGTTTGAATAGAGACATGTTTGAATAGAGAGATGTTTGATGAGCTTTAATTAGCTCAACTGCTCTTTTAAAGTATATTTGTTAGATGCTTAATTTGATTGCTTGCAGTGCTTATGATATGTGTATATATGTTTATAAGTATGTAACTTGATCATTTGAGTGTGTGCTGATGTTGTTAGACGGGTTACCATGTAGTTGTGATGATAAAGTTGGGTTTTGGCAAATTCTGTTTATTTTGCATCTGACCTCTATGAAGTATTTTTATCATAAGTAGAGTTTTGGAGCTCCAAATTGAGTGATTGTTGAACCGTTAGAACCATGACTTTTATGTCTATAAAATTTTCAGAAATGACCTTGAGCAAATTCTTGCTCTAAGACTCCGAAAATTGGCCAAAACCGTAGCATCCCTGTTTGAGTCCGGTTACTAGAGTAGTATAGGTTATTTAGTTCATATCTTTTGTTATGGATGTTCAAATGACCTGAAATTTTTCCTATTTAAAATTTTACTTCCTAGGGAAAAATTGTTAAGAAGAACATTTTCCCTAAAAATGACTTTTCGACATTGGTTTAGGCGATACAAGTTTAATGTGAAAAGCAGTCCTGTAGAGGGTAGCTTCTATCGCGAGCGCGATAGAACCAGTTATAAGAGTGCTTTCTTATTGAATTAGAGCCCATAGTTGGCATGAATCAATTTCCCACCTTTCCCCTCAACTAATTTGTATATTTTTAGATGTTTTTCTTTCTGAATTGAACCCGTATTACCCCATAATTTTTCTGTGGTCTATACCATGCATGTTTAAGTTTATCAAATAATTATAAGATTAGTTATCTGAGTAAATAATGCTATGGCATAAGAGTTTAATAATGAAATTAAATGTATATATGCTTTTAAATTATTGAACATGATATGCATGTGATATTGATCATGTATGATTGAATCATAATGTGTGAAGTCGATGAACATGTAAAATGAATTGTGTATTTGATTAATTAGTATGTGTAGTGCAAAGGTTCATCAATATGGTATTGCTACATGTAAATATATGCATGGTTTGCTCAGTTAATATGTAAATAGTATATAGTGTTCTTGAATGAGCAGTAGACTACATGCAATGTATAAGATTTAGTTATAGAGTTCTTGTTCGAGCCTGAATGGTCATAGTAGTGGATAGATAAGCATGCTTATAAAGGGTTAGAGTGTAGTGCTACAGTGACCTTAATTGGTCTACCGACAAATACTCAGAGTATTCATTTTGAGTTAAGTCTCTAAAGTTTGATACTATTTATCAGTATCCACAGTAAAGTACCCGTATCCACAATTGTTGAAAGTTCAGGCTAAAGTGTATTTTGTAGTGTACAAGAGGTATAATGGAGAAATGTATATGTATATGAATATTGTACGACATGATATTGGTATTGTTTGCCTTATATGGATATTTACAAATGGAACTAATTGGAGTGAATGTTATTTGTTACAAGTTGCGTATATGTATATGAGCACAGTGAGTTTATATCAATACTTGTATATGTATTTGAGGTGTTACCGATACCGTTTGCCATGTGTGGATTTCTGTACAAGAATGGATTAAAGCATAATAATATTTTGCTTAGAAGATACAGAATATGATTATGTGTATATGACATGACTATTGATACGCATGTGATATATCTGTGACTTTATTCGAAGTCTATTATGTCTGTTTATCCCCACTAAGCATTATCGCTTAGTACGGGTGTTTTTCCTGTGTAGGTTTTCAGGAGTGGATCAGAGGGTGCGCATCTGCAGGTCAAGGCCACTAGGAGCTTTTATTACACCTTTTTGCATAAAATAGACATAGAGTTTATGATGTTTTGAGTAACATCATTATGAAATGTATATGTACAGAAATGAGTATAGTAGTCACATGTAGATGTATATGTAAATTTAAAAGAAAACAAGTTGTAATATGAACATGTATAAAGATAAATATGTATATATATGTGTAGTTAATATGAAATATATGATGGGCTCTAGTGTAATATTATTTTCTTACTCTTAAATGGATGTGTATAATGCTATCGCTTCCGCTAAGGTATGTTTATCCGCATGTATACGTAGGTGTCCGCGTGGCGCCCCGATATCCTTCCAGGGCGTATGGGGGTGTTACACATTAAATTTGAATGTTATTATTATTCTCTACTTCCATCTATTCTATGAGTCTTTGAATGCAGAATTTCTATTAGTATAATTGCATGATTTTTATAAGTTAAGATAGAGTTGAGAGATCATTTTAACTTAAATCTAATAGAAGTTCATTGTCAAAACATAGCTAGATAGATCGGTATGTTGAGATAGTTGTTATAGGTTGGTAAGTAATCTTAAAGTATGTAATTAGAGTTAACTAGTTCACTAATGAGAATTAGGAGTTAGTGCTTTAAATGTATACTTTAAGCATTTTAATTCATGTCGAGAGAATGAGTTAGAAATATATTCCAACTTGGCTTGCATGAAAAGATGATTATTATTAATTGGATTGATGGATCAAGTTCATTATTTTAAGTTCTTCATTATATTTTGTCTTCTTCGATTAACATAAAATAGGTTTAATTAGTTTATTTAATAGAGTAGTTTAGATTTAACCAACAAATTATTGATCATTGTAAACAAGGTTAAAATCGAGTAGTAATAGTGAGTAAAAATCATATTCCTCGTGGGATCGACATCTTTTGTACTATTTCGGTACACCGTATACTTGCAGAAATTAGCACCTATAAAATATGCTAACAAACTTTATAAGTCTCATAAGTTGGTGCTGAAAGAATCGACCAAACAATGTCTGCCATATATATTTTGCTCTAAAGGGAAGCTTACTTGGCCAAGGCATTTGCTCCCTCATTCTTTGCTCGGGGTATTTGTTGTATTGACCATGCACATCCATTTCTCTCTAATTGGGATAGTAAAAGAGCAACCATTTCTTTATACTGAGCCATTGTATGTTCCTTAGCTTCAAATTTGTAGAGCAGCTGGCTGACAACTAATTGTGAGTCAGAAAAATAGGCAAAGAATCAGGTTTTACCTCAATGGTGAGCTGCAATCCAAAACAAAGAGCTTTCGCGACATTATTAGAAGTGGGAAATGTTATATGGGCCATTCCTATGATCATTATCTTTCATGGCCCAATGATGATCACTCCGATTCAAGGACCTTATGACGAGGATGCTCCATCAACAAATAAGTTGTAAGATCGAGTGTCCATTTCTAGAGGTGAAGAGTGTAATTCAGCAACAAAGTCAGCCAGAATTTTGGCTTTCATGGAAGAGCGAGCTTCATACCGAACATTAAACTCCCCTAAATGAGCTGCCTATTTTGTAAGCCTTTCGGATGCTTCTGGCCTCCGGAGCACTTTTTTGAGATTAGAATTCATCCGAACTACAACAGTATCTACTTAAAAATAAGGCCGAAGCTTAATGGCTGATGTGACCAGTGCAAAGGCTAGTTGGTCCAATATGGGGTATTTCAGCTCGGCACCCCTCATCACCTTATTGGTATAATAAATTGGAAACTATTTACTAGCTTCTTCTCTAATCAAAATTGAACTGATGGCTCTGCATAAAACTGCGAGATACATATATAAAGTCTCACCAGCAATGGCAGTGTGCTAAGGAACTACTTCAATTCTTTAAAAGCCAATTGATATTTCGAAGTCCACTCAAAATTCTTCAAGTTCTTTAGAGCCCTATAAAATGGGAGGCAGCATTTGGCCAAATAAGAAATAAATCTTCCAAGGGTTGTTATTTTTCCCTTCAGTTTCTGCACCTCCCTGATTGACTTCGATGATTCCATCTCTAGAATGACTTGAATCTTTGCTAGATTGGCCTCTATGCCTCTTTTGGAGATCATGAAACCCAACAATTTCTCGGACTGCACCCTAAAAAAACACTTTTATGGATTGAGCTTGAGGCTGAACTTTCTTAAAGTTGAAAAAGTCTCTACAAGTTCAATTGGAAAATCTCTAGAGGCCTTGCTTTTGACTATCATGTCGCCTGTATAGGCCTCCATGTTCATCCCGAGCTAGTTAGCGAACAACTTATTCATCAGCTTTTGATAAGTAGTGCCTACATTTTTAAGGCCGAATCACATAACTCGATAACAGTAAGTTGCCCGATGGGTAATGAATGCGATATTCTCTTCATCTGCCGGGTTCATAGGTATCTAATGATAACCGATAGAAGCATCCAAAAAAGCATATTCTTCAAATCCAACAGCGAAATCAACCAAGAGGTGAATATTAGTGTGACACGCACCAAACCCCGATGGACCTCGAAAACTAATTTTTAGGGTTCGAGAGAGGTTCATAAGACCCGTAAAGATTATGGGGCATTTATTTTGGGCAACAAGAGGTGTTTTGGAGTCGCCACCCAATAAAACATTGGAAAAGTTCATCTAGCCTCATTGAGCCTAAGACGATGCGTATAAGTCTATTTTGGGCAATAGGAGATATTTTTGAATTCCCATCAGGAAGGTTTATCTAACCTCATGAAGCGTAAAACTAGAGAGACTTCAGGAAGTTACTTTTATTCACATCTTTGTCAAAGTTATAAGTGAGCATTTAATTATTAATTTTCCATCCATTTTCTCACACGGCATGCAATTTAATTAAGGCACACATCAAGCATCGAAGAAAAGCAGTAACAAGTGATAAATGAAATAAACTGCAAAAATAAATTGCAAGATTAAATATGGGACAAAACTACAATCCCCAGAATAGAAAATTAAATAAATAAAATCAATTAAATAAATAACATATATAAATCGGGACATTTATTTGGGATAGGAACATTGGTTCCTTTATGCACGCTTTGAAAAATTGAAGAGTTATTTTTAGTATTATTGAGAAAACTGGGACGAGTGATATTTTATTGGATAAAATTGGGACATTGGTCCTATTTTATTAGGAAAACCCAATTTATTAATAAAATATTTTTGTGATTTTCTTTTAAACGAACATAAAATAAATAATTTCATTATCAATTACATGAAAAAATAAATAAAAAGAAAAATAAAGAAAAATGATAAAAATAATAAAAATAATAAATCACCTGGATCTCCTCCTTTGATCGCGAGTGTGTTCAAACATGAAAAAAAAAACAAGTATTGAAAACAAAAACAAACACAAAAAAATTAATGTTAGTAATAACATAATAAAAAAATCAATTAAACACATAAAATAATAAAAATGAAATAAATACATTATAAAATACAAATAAATTAAATGAAATAATGAAAAAAAATTAGCATATTAACAAATTAACACACATAGAAACATAAATAATAATAATAATCATGATAATAATGATAATAATAATAATAATAATAATAATAATAATAATAATAATAATAATAATAATAAAGTAAATAAATAGAATAAAAAACAAAGTAAAAAAATGCTAAATCTATGACTAAAATCAAATAAAACAAATAAATAATTAATGAATTCAAATATCTACATGATAATTAATTAACTATAAATAAAAAATAATAAAAGAAAATAAAAATATAGGGCCGTGCCTATAATATTTACCCTCAGAATTCAAATTCGATAGAAAAAAAAATGGTTGATTTCCTTGTCTAGATTTGCAATAATTAAATAAAAAATATAAAAACTCTAAATTTTCTCTGTAGAGAAATAATTGCAAAAAACTTGTTTTAAAAAATAACAAATGAAAAAATTGAATTTTAAGAGCAAAGAGTTCTTTTTTTTTGTCTCAAAATCAAATTTTCATTTAGAAAATTCAATCTCAAATTTTTGAGAAGAAATTTTATCGAAAAAGAAGAAGAAAAAAATCAAAATCAGAATTTTTCTTGAAAAAGAGAAGAAAAAAGTTAATAACTCAAAATCTCCCTTGAAGAAGAAAATAAAATTCAAACCTAAAAAAATGTCTCCCATTTCTCTTTCATTATTTTTCTATTTATATGATTTTAGAAAAAAACCTAGTTAATTTAGGAAAAGAAATTGAATTTTAATTAAAGTTGACCTTATCTAGACGCAAAAAATAGGAATTATCCTTGAAAATCCTGGAAAAAATGATTAAAAATCAAATTTTATCCAAAAAATCCGTTTTTGTGGTGAAAAACATGTTTTTGGCAGCTTAGGGGCGAGCGAGAGGGACGGGTTGCCTGCACGCAGCGCGAGCGGGGGAGCTCCCCTGGCGCGCGAGGTTGGCCTGCCCTCACTCGCTGATGGCCGCAAACGTCCAATTTTTTTAATTTTTTTTTCTTTATAAGCAATTTTGACAATAATACCATAACTTGCAGCCCCTTTTTTATTTTTATTTTTTTTATTTTTATTTTTTATTTCTAAAAAGCAAATTTGACAAGGAACTTATCACTTCCAATCTTTTTACTTGTGAACAGGCATTTAATTTCATCATTGGGTAATCCTGATCTGGGCTGCCTCGGGACCCGATGTCTACAATTTGGTAATGGGTAGCTGTCTTTAGGGAAACCTTTATTTAAGTTGGTAAAGTCAACACACATTCTCCACTTATCGTTAGCTTTCTTTCGTTAGCAAAGGTTTAGATTTAATTGCATAAAAAATAAAGAAAAAAATGGGCAGCATTCCCCCTAAATTCCTAAGGCATCTAAAACTTCCTAATCATTTCTAAAATTAAAAGAAGAAGAAATGAAGAAATAAATTGAATAAAATTTAAAAAAAAAGTAGTTATTTACTTACTTATAGTCGCGAGAAGTGTAGAAACTGAAGAAATATAAATATCGAAGCACTCGGTGAGTCGAAAATGCGAAAATATGAAGAAATCGTGAAAAAATAAGAAGAAATGCTTGAAAAACCACTAAAAACCGCTAAAAAACGGTTTGAGAGAGGAAAATGAAAGGGACAGCAGCGTTTGCACCGTCTGTCACTCGCCCTTATATAGAATTTCGTGACCGACGGGCTGGGCGTCTGTAGGTGACCGACGGGCTGGCCGTCTGTCACGCAATAAATGCAAGTTAATGCGCGTGATGAATGCAATGCTGACGTTTGCCTGGTGGATCTCTACCGACGGGCAGGCCGTCTCTTAGGAGAGACGGGTAGGCCGTCGGTGACACTTCCCTATAAATTCTCACAAAATTTTTGCTCTTCTTGTGTCTCTTCATTTTCCAACATCTTGAGCCTTTCATACTTCTCAGCATGTCTTCTTCTCTAGCCCAAAGGATGCACCGTATCTTAGATGACAAACACACTTGGAGAGAAGGCGCCCTTCCCTCTCTGTCCGGGCTAAAATATCTGTGCCGGGTCAAACTCGCTCAGAACCTCCTTCTGGCGGCGACCCACTTCTAGAACCCCCGGTTCCACGTCTTCCGGTTCACCTATCAGGAACTGTGCCCTTTGCCTGAAGAGTTAGCTACCATTCTGGGAGCCTGGTTCCCTCCTAGCGCTCTGCCTTGCGTCCCTCGCTGCGGCCTATTCCAGACCCGGGACATAGCTATGACTCTCGGCATAACTCCTTCTGAGGCCGTCTGGCTGATTCCTCCGGGCTCTTCCTTTGCTCTGGGGCCACTGATCGAGGCTTTGGATCAGTTCACTGACATCCCCACCTATCGGGTAAGCATCATATTCTTGTTTTGCATGGTGAACTTCCTCACTGTTGTTCCAGGGGGTTTGACAGGTGACTCTCGCCTGTTTGGAGTCCTGAACGACTTTCATCTGGGATTATCACCCTTACCACTCATCCTGGCTGAAACCATTCTGGGCTTGGACGTTGTGAGCTCTGGATCCACTACAACCTTTACCGGCAGCCCCTTATTGCTCTAGGTACGTCATTATTTTAAAGGTAGTGCGTCCCTTATGGATTTTCACACTAGCTTTTCTTAGCGGGAGGTGCGTCCTTTCGGATTTTCACACAACCCTGTGCCTTATTTTTGCCTGAAGTAAACCCTACTTACTCCAGCGGCTTTTTTCTTTTTTTTCTTTTTCTTCTCTTCTTTCTTTTTCTTTTTTTTCTTGTTTTTCTTTCTTTTTCTTTCTTTTTTTTTTCTTGTTTATTTTTTTCCAGATCTGGCTGCAAGAGAAACTGAGGATGTTGTCTGAGCCACCCCCTCGAGTTACTCCACAGTACTCGTCGAGCCACTTTCTGCCGCGTTAACGACTGCAAGGGTGTGCCACTACTGGTGAAGGCATTACCAGATTTGGCGAGCTGTCGGATGACGACATCAGTTTTACATCTGCCTGGCTCCCCCTGTCTCATGTGGTCATTGATGGGCCATCGGGGTGTGTTCCCCTCTATGGGCTGCATCAAGCCACCTTCTGCATCACCTCTCGATGTACGCGTCAGCTCGGGATGACCCAGGATGTAGTGAGGGTTCCCTTATCTTTCCGAGGAGGAGCTCTCTCGGCTGCGTTTGCTTCTCGGTATCATGAGCTGTGGGGCAAACTACCAGTGAAGACTGTTATCCCGAGGTTCGGCAATCATTCTGTGTCTTCGACTAACGAGTACAAGAAGTGGATCCTTAGTCCAGCATCTGATAACAGAACTCGAGGGCTCATGCATCTGGTCGGCGAGGGCAGCAGCAGGACTTAGCTTAGCTTACATATGTATCTCTTTTGGTGCTACATTTCTTTTTAATGCAGAACTAGGAAATGACAAAAATGAAAAGAATAATATTCATTCTATTTCACGAAATTGTGTACATTTTCATATAATTTCAGCATACATGATCAGTTTTGGCATTTACTCAGCTGCTTACGCACTGTTAATACATAAAACCAAATTTTAACAGCATCAACTCCTGTTACCAATCGGCCCTCTCGGGTTTTCACGATTGGACATTTTCTCTCATGCCTCTAATTTTTGCACAGGATGCCTTTTTTCGATTTTCACCCTGTCGAGGCGCCCAATTTTAGCACAGCCGCCTTTTTTCGGTTTTCGACCTGCAGGGCATTTTATTCTCTTCTTTTTATTTTGGTCTTTAGCCATGGAACCTTTTGAGTCTGTCGACGTTGATCGGTTCTTTGAATTCGTTCCCATCACTATCCGACAAGATTGCGGCTCCTTTGGACAGTAGCTTCTTAAGGATATACGGCCCCTCCCAGGTCGGTCTGAATTTCCCTCTAATATCTGGTATGCCTGGCCTCATCTGCTTGAACACCAAGTCCCCTTCTCTCAGCGGATGCTTTCTCACCTTTTTTATGAAAGTTCTTGCCAATCTCTTCTGGTAAATCTGGTTATAATAATAAGCTTTCAGCCTACTCTCATCCAGTAAGTTCAAGTGCTGTAGCCTCTGCTGCGCCCATTCGGCCTCCGGGACTTGGGCTTCCATGACCACCCTCAGTGATTTGAGCTCTATCTCAACTGGCAATACTGCTTCTGTTCCGTATACCAAGGAAAATGGTGTAGCGCCTGTAGACGTCCTTACCGTCGTTCTATATCCCCACAGGGCGAAGGGTAACTTTTCAGCCAAGTCTTTGTAGGTTTGGACCATCTTAGACAGGATTTTCTTAATATTTTTATTCGCGGCTTCTACTGCTCCATTTGCTTATGGCCGGTATGGAGAGGATTTATGATGTTCGACACCATACTTCTCGAGGAGCTTCCTGGTTTCTCCCATGAACTGCACCCCATTGTCAGACACTATGTGGTGAGCGAGGCCATATCTGCAGATCAGATTTCTCTCTATGAACTTGGCCATATCCCTCGCGTCAATTTTCTTGAAGGATTCCGCCTCTACCCATTTGGTGAAATAGTCAATTGCAACTATGATGCATCTGTGCCCATTGGATGCCGTAGGGCGAATCTCTCCAATGATATCTATCCCCCAAGCAGCGAAAGGCCAAGGTGATGTCAGGTTATGTAGCTCTGATACTGGCAGGTGTCTCAAGTCTGCATATTGTTGGCACAACTGGCATTGCTTAACATACTTCGAGCAGTCATTGTCTATCGTAAGCCAATAAAAGCCTTGTCTCATGATTTTCTTAGCCAAGGTCAAACCGTTCATGCGGGCCTCGCAGACACCTGCATGGGTTTCCTCCATCACTTTGCGGGCTTCCTTTTCGTTCAAGCACCTGAGCTGAATCCCATCTGACTGTCTTTTGTACAACACCCCCTCCAAGGATATGAACTGAGTAGATAGCTTCCGGATCATCCTCTCGTCTTTCTCAGTAGCTTCTTCTGGAAATTTATTGTTTTCCAAGTAATTCACGATGTCGAAGTACCATAATTTCCCGTCCGCCGCTCCTACTTCGATTACAGGCTTGGTCTCAAAGCTGGGTTTCTCAGAACTCGAAATTAGCACTGGCTTCATAGCAACTCCTTCAGGGTTATCCCACATTGACACTAAGGTTGCCAATGCATCAGCTAGACGATTCTCATCTCTCGGCACAAAGTGGAAGGTGCAAGTCTCAAACTGCCCGCATACCTCTTTCAAATATTCAACATAGGGTGCCAACCGTTCTTCTTTTACAGCCCACTCACCTCGAATCTGATTAATCACCAAGGATGAGTCACCGAATACTTCTATATTCTTTGCCCCCAATGCCACTAAAGCTTTTAACCCAAAAGTGCATGCTTCATATTCGGCTTCATTGTTGGTTGCTTTGTACCTCAGCTTCTTTGCTAGGGGAAGTTTCTCATTATTTGGGGTTGTCAGGACGATTTCGATTCCGGCCCCTCTATTATTCACTGCCCCGTCGAAGTGTAACTGCCATCCTTGGACAGAAATCGCGACTATGCTCTCATCAGGAAAGGTAAACTCGGGAGTGTCTCCTTGAATAGGATGCTCAGCAAGAAATTCTGCTACAGCTCGCCCCTTGATAGTTTTGCGAGTGATGTATTGCACATCGAACTCCTGTAGCAAGAGCAGCCACCTCCCCATCTTACCAAGCAAAGACGGGGCTTCCTGTAAATATCTTAGCGGATTCTGCTTGGCCACTGCCTGAACTTTGTATGAGTGGAAGTAATATCTCAGCTTCTTTGACGCCCAAATTACTGCGAGGCAGATCTTTTCTACTTCAGCATATTTTATCTCATAAGCTAGGAACTTCTTGCTGAGGTAATAAATTGCGAATTCCACTCCAAATTCATCTTTTTGAGCCATCATGGCGCCCACTGAACTGCCTTCTACTGCCAGATACAGGATAAGCGGTTTGATCGGCTGCGGCGGCCTTAGCACTGGCGGATTCAACTGGTATTCCCTGATGCTATCAAAAGCTTTCTGGCAGTCTTCGTTCCAGACCACAGGTTGATTCTTTCTAAGCAGCTTAAAAATAGGCTCGCATATCGAAGTGAGCTTGGCAATAAATCGGCTGACATACTGCAACTTGCCCAGAAAACTCCTTATATCCTTCTCCTTTTGCAGCATAGGCATCTCTCTGATGGCCTTCACCTTGTCCGGGTCAATTTCTATTTCCCTCTGACTGACGACATGTCCCAATAGTTTTCCTGAAGTTACTCCAAAAATGAACTTCTTGGGGTTAAGCCGCAGATTATACGTGTCAATCCTGGTGAAGAACTTCTCTAGAGCTTCAAAGTGTCCCTCTCGGGTGGTTGATTTGACCATCATGTCATCGACATACACTTCTACCTCTTTGTAGATCAGGTCACTCAAGATCATGGTCGCCATCCTCTGGTATGTGGCCCCTGCATTCTTCAGGCCGAAAGCATGACTCGGTAGGCGTAGGTCCCCCATTCCGTGATGAAAGCGGTCTTAACCTAGTCAGCTATTTTGTTCAAGATCTGGTTGTAGCCCACATAACCATCTCCAAAGCTGTACATCGCGCAATTGGCGGCACTGTCTATCAACACATCGATATGAGGTAGTGGAAAATCATCTTTAGGGCAGGCCTTGTTCAGATCTCGGTAATCCACACACACCCTGACCTTTCCGTTCTTTTTCGCCACGGGGACCACATTTGCCAACCATGTAGGATACTGCACTTCAACAAGGAACTTGGCTTCAATCTGTTGTCGAATTTCTTCCTTGACCTTGTCTGCCCATTCTGGCCTGAGCCTTCTCAACTTCTGTTTCACAGGCTTGTAATCTGGGTAAGTTGGTATAGCATGTTCTGCCACGTCTCGGTCAATTCCTGGCATGTCCTCATAGGTCCAGGCAAAGACTTTTTCATGTTTTCTTATTATTCTCTCAAAATTTTTTCTCTCCTCAGGAGTTATATTTGATGCTATTAGAATTTCTCTCGGATCATCCAAGGTTCCAAGATTAAAAGGCGTTGTATCAGTGGAATCATTGTCAAAAATTGATGGAATATGATCATGTTCATGCATGTTGAAATCATTAGAAACATCGCACAAGTAAGAGAAATTGTTTGCCTTATTAATAATATTATAATTATCATTTATATCATAAAAGAGTTCTGGAATAAAAAGACAGTCTAAGCTAGAGTCTTCTTCTGCCGCTCCAGAGGTTGATGCTATCGCTGCTTGTTCACTGGTTTCCTGATTTAGCAGAGGCCCCTCAGGCATATCGGAAGAAATCTTCAAATCCCCCAATTTCAGTTCTGATTCTGCTATCTTCTCTTTCCCTTTCAGCCAGGCAGCTATCATTTTCTCGGTAACGACCTCTTCAGGCTCGCATCTGTCCCAAGTGATACCTTGAGTCATGACCTCCTCATCCCAGAAGTCTTCAGCAGTCTTGATAAACCCGACTCTCCAATCAAATACATCATTAAAGATCTCGAACCCGGGGACAATTCTCCCCTTTACCCATTGCGGTTCATCTTCACCAGTATATGCGCAAACCGAGGATGCTAGCACGAAGCTTTCTGAAATGTGAGGGATCTTGTCTGCCGCCTTCTTCTTGCCGAAGCCGCCTCTGTACCCCAAACCTTTTCGGTTCTTCTGACCTCGAGTGGTGATCGCAGTTTGCAAACCCTGAGAGTTTCTGCCCAAACTAGCCCCGGGGAGATAGTGCATCTTCTTCAACATGTTAACCACAGCTGGGTTATCCACTGACCCGCGCTCTTCTCTTATCATGGACACATGGAAGCCACTAAATGCTGATTAGCTATTTCAAGTGCTGCGACCTGGTTCTCCCTAGCTGCCTTGATAGTCACCACCTCCCCTTCATGTGGGAACTTTATCATTTGATGCAGCGTGGATGGCACTCCTCCTAATTTGTGAAACCAGGGGTCTCCCAAGCAGAGCTGAGAAGTTAGCAGGGATAGGCAGAACTACAAATTCTACCTCCACTTCAATGGGTCCTGTCTTGACCAAAGTCTTAAATGTTCCCGAGGCTTGCCTCCTTGAATTATCGTAGGCTGTGATAGTCAGATCTGATCCACTGAGCATATCTTCACTTAAACCAAAAGCTTGCAGCGCCATCAGGGGGCACACATTGATAGAAGACCCATCATCTACCATAATGCAAGCAGTGTGCTTGTCGTTAATCTGCGCTTTGATGTACAGGGGTCTGTTATGATTACGGCCTTCGACCGGTAGGTCAGCATCAGAAAAGACCAATCTCTCCTCGGATCCTCCCTTGACTAAGCCCAAAAGCTCTGATGGGGAAATCGTGGTGGCGACCGTGGCCTCAACCAAAGCCTCTACTACCTTCTACCTATGAGAGGGGGACTGTCTCAAAAGACCCCAGATGGATATTTGAGCCGCAGTTTTCTTCAATTGCTTGACAATCTGATTCTCCTCTGGCTCTTTCTCTGCTGGCGGCTGCACTGGCTCAGGTAGCTTCGTAACCTCGGGGACCACTCTCCCGCTTCTCGTTATGGCCCCTATTTCTTCTTTGTCTTCATCAGACCCCCACAAGTCAAGGTTCATCTCTCCCTCCTCCTCGGCTTCTCTGCCGCTCTCATTGCTAGACCAGCAATCAAGGGTTGCCACAACTGCTCTCTCTTCTCTTTCTTCGGAACAATTAGCAGCACAACTCTCGCTCCCATACAGATATTGTAGCACGTACCACTCTGGCAAGCTAGATCCGATCATAAACACGGGTGGTGGTACGACATTATAACCGGGCTTCTTCTCAGTTTCCCTCTTTTCAGGGTCAGAAATCTGCTTGCTATCAATCAAGTCTTTGATAAAGTGTCGTAGGGCTTTGCACTTATATGTGATATGGCCTGAGTGCTGGTGAAATGCACAGAATTCATTGTCTTTGTGCCCAGGCTTTCCCAGCGTCAAAGCAGGTCTAGGAGCTAAGGGCTGTAATTTTCCCTCCTTCATTAACCTCCTCAAGACCCAAGATAATGGTCTCCCCAAGTTTGAAAACTTCCTCTTGGTGGTTACCTCAGTAGCAGACACCTCTCCTGTTCTTCTGGTGCTACCACTAGGACCCGCTGGCCTACTGGTTCTTTGATCGGGGTTAGCCCTTTTGGCAAAATTATCATTGTTAGCCTTCCTAGCCAAGAACTCTCCTTCTACCTCGATGGCTATATCCTTGAGAGACTCTCAGTCCTTCAACCCCTTCATCTTCAACCCATCTTTCAAGTACGGGCTTGTGTTCTTGATGAATAAACAAATCTAATCCTGGGTGTCAGGCTTCCTCCGTATCTACATTACTCGGTTCCGCCATCGGGTGAGATAATCATGGAAAGATTCTTCGGCCTTCTGCTGGAGCAGTTCAAGATCTTTTAGAGTCACTTCCATTCTGGTATTGCAGTCATGCTGCTTCAAAAACTCCTCAGTGAGCAGATCCCAATCTTCTTTAGTGCGACGGTCGAGACTATGATACCAGTCGATGGCATGGGCGGTTAGACTCAGACAGAAGTATTCTACTTTCTGCTTCTTAGACAACGTAGTCCCCTTCATGACCAGAGAATACTGTTTCACATGAGAGGTTGGGTCAGAAGTTCCATCAAATTTTGGCACGTCTGGCATTTTAAAGTTATAAGCGATCGGGTCCTCTCCCTCCAATTCCTTATCCTCTGGGTTCATCCCTTGACCCCTGCTCAACATACGAGCCATAGCTTCAAAACTCTCTTCTATCTTCTTTAAAATGAAGTCATCAGCCTGAGGTGCTTTCCCCCTCTCAGATGCAAGGCTCATCCTATCGTCTTCGATATCATCATCAATTCTCAGCACATGCCTTCTTCTCTGCTCTCCCGAGGCCACTGATCTCAAATCTACTGGCGGCGGCCTAACGGGCTCTTCTCATCATTCGGCCCTTTCTTCCTCTGGCTCATTCTATCTCACTGGAGGAGGAGGAGGAGGATTCTGTGGAGCATTCTGCTGCGCTAAGGCGGTCAACATATTCATCATTCTACCCTCGAATTCCTCAAATCGCCGACGTACTTCTTTCGCGATCATGGCCCCAGTGGGGTCATCCCCCCTAGGTGAGTTTTTCATCTGAGATACAGTACCGCTGATATCTGATAAGATTTCTGGTAGACCCTCTTTATCTGACAGCTCAGGAGTAGGAACTCGGATCAGTCGTCCGGTTGGTGATCTAGTCCACCTGGGCAGATCTATGATGGCTGCAGGGGCAAGACGTTAGGCATGATGCATGAAATGCAGGTATAATGCATGGTCGTGATATGCAACACTCACAAAGCACAAGCAAGCAAGTAGGTCCTTCCGCCCTTATTTCTCCCACACACTTGGTCGTGCAGTCTCTTTCCTAGGTGGGATTAGCCCAAGGGTCAACGAGGGACCCAATGGACACGCATGGTGCACGGCGAAAAACCGACAGCATGACACTCCTATGCTAATGTACAAGCGAATGGACAATGATCATCATATATTTGGACGTTCTAAAAATTTTGGCATGGCCCTACCGGGGCATGAAAGCCTTTGGCTAGGTTACCAAGCGAGACATCTGGACTCACCCAATACATGAGGATCCATACAACAAGCATGGAATTAGGGTTCATTTCACCTGTGGAAGATAGCTACGGCCATTACATGAGCTTTGGATAAGGGAGATGTTTCTTTAAGGCTACCCAAGCATGATCCCTACCGACAGGTCTAGCTCATCAGGAGCATAGCGACCGATTGGGTCATCATTTTGATATACCATTTGAGGTATGTGGCTTGGGCTGGTGATTATCCTTAACACTTCCCCAAATTGAGTGAAAATGGGGTGGTGCTTCAGGAACGCATCGGGGCTAAAAGAGGGACCAAACTAGCATATTCTAAGGCTCTAATGATATGCGAATGCAAATTTGAGAGAAAGCAAATTTATGAATTAAATTTTAATCATAAATGTTAAACGAGGTATTTTCAATTTGAAATCTCGAACCATAAACGTCCCCAGTGGAGTCGCCACTGTGACGCGCGTAGGATCCCCGCGGCCGCCCGTTTGACCGCCCGCACATGGGCGATCGGGGCATTTATGGGTCCGTTGACAGCTTGCAATAAATCGCAAGTGCGTCTATATTGGGTAACAAGGAGGTTTCATGGAGTCACCACCCAATAGAACATTGGGAAAGTTTCTCTCACCTCGGAGAGCCTAAGACTTTGCTTTGTATCCGTTATGGGCCAGCCAGAGGGGTCTTGGAAGGTAAACCTCTCGCCCTAAGGAGCCTAGGATTAGCGCTAAAGTCTCGTGGCACAAAAAGGTGTCTTGGAGGGTAGACCTCTAGCCTCTTTTAGCCTAAAGACTAGAGCTGGGTCCGAGATTTCTCATCTATTTCTACCACGATTATTTTATGATCAAATTTTAATTATCATTGATTCGATCTCTCTCCACATGATGCAATTAATTGAAGGCGCATTCATTCACATTTGGAAAGCCTTAAATGACCAAGATAAATATTAAAAGCGATAAATTACAATAATACAAGGAGCGGAATACAACTCCCTTTATAAATGTGCGATACATACACGAATCGGGGCATTATTTATTTATGAGGACTTTGGTCCTCGCATGCACCATTATCAAAAGTGGATATTTTTATTTGTGATGATCTTTATTGGATAAAAATAGGGCACTGGACCCTCGCTTTTGATGTAAACCTCATTTTATTGAATATAAAACATTGAGTCATTTTATACGTTAACGAGATATGAAAAGAGTACATCCATATACATAAAATCAATAAAAGAAATAATCAAGAGGATTAGGAAACTAAATCGGATGAAATCCTCCAAATATGGTAGGTAGCCACTCCAACTCGGGATAGTCCAAGAGAATCAATATACACTCATAAAAAGTTAAAAGATGTCAATATACATAAAATCAATATATGGGAATCCAAAGGGACTTGAAAAAGACAGAAAATCATTTAAAAGGGAAGAGACAGAACCCACCGACGGCCTCTTTTAGGTGACAGACAGGCATCAGTCAGGATAACCGACATGTCCATCTATCACTCAAAAGGAGGGCGTCTGTAGGTGAGGTGACCGACGGGCGTTGGTGAAAGAGATGACCCGTCAGTCACCACTGTCTCCGAAAAATCAGAAGAGAGAAAACTCTTTTCAAAGCCAAAAAAGAAGTTTTATCATAAAAATATATAAAAAGAGCCAAAATAACGAAGAATGATGGCAAAATTGAAGGAATCAACAAATAAAGAATAAATATGAAATGACATGGAGAAGGAATCCGGAATATTTACCCTCAGATAACCGCTTTGGGTGAGATTCTTGTGTTGATTAGAGCCCCGCGCGTTCCACGAGAAGCAAAGATGAAGGATCAAAGAAAGAAAAATAGACTATTTCTTCTTTAACCCTTCAAAAGACTGATTTTGGAATCAAAATCTAAAGAAAACTAATTAGTTTTAGTTCCTTTTGATTGATTTGATCCTCCTTTTAAAAAGATTTCTTTATGAAATGTGTTTGCTGGAAGAGAGAGAAAATATGCTTGGATTTTCGCAGAGTTTCCCCTCTTGAAAATTTTTAGAACCCTCTTTTATTGAAAATCCGGAGCTTTTATTAGCCAGACACAACCGACATGCGTCGGTGTATGGAGGCGGGCGTCGGAAGAATCCTTCTGACACAAGGATTCGTCCGATGGCCCTGCCACATCCACCGACGGGCGCCGGAAGGGTTGCGTGCTCCGGGAAACCAGGCGGCATTCTGACAGGGGCGGTGATCTTCCGACAGGCGTCGAAAAATACCACAAGCCGTCGGTGACCCTAAGCGATGGGCTGACTTCACAGACGGGCTGGCCGTCTGTGGAGGAAAAAAAACTTTTTGACTCGAAAATCCCCTGTTTTCTCCCCCTCTGCCTACGAAAGGTAAAAAGACTCATTTCTCGCGGAACGCGAGACTAAAACCCCCAAATCCAAACCATTCATACAGGTTAGGATACTGATTTCATCACAGGGTAATCTCTGATCCGGACCGCTCTGGGACACGGTGCTTACACCAAGCCTCGTACCATCAAGGTATATCAAATGGTGACCCGATCGATCGTTATACTCGTGATGAGCTAGACCCGTCGGCAGGGACCATGCTTGGGTAGCCCTAAAGCAACACCACCTTTTGACTAAACCTCATGTAATGGAAATAGTTACTTCCCCTAGGTGGTATAAACCTTAATACTATGCTTGCTATGTGGATTATTATGTATTGGACAAGCCCAGATAATTTGATTGATAACCTAATCAAAGGCTTTCATGCCCCGATAAGCCCATGTCAATTTGTTCGGGCTGCCTAAATACATAACGATCATAACCCATGCGCTTGTGCATTAGTTAGGAGAGGTTATGCTGCCCATTTTCCACCGTGCACCATGTGCGTCCATCGGGTTCCCTGTTAACCCATGGATCAATCCCACCTAGGAAAGAGACTATGACCTCATGTGCGGGAGTAACAAGGTTGGAAAGACTTATGTGCTTGCATGCGGTTTGTAAATGTTACATAGCGCGGCCATGCATCTTAGCACATTCATGCATCATTCTGACCCTTTGTGTGTTTCAACCATCATAGATTCGCCTAGGTGGACAAGAGGGTCTCGGGGGTGACTACGCAGAAATCTTTTTTTCGAGTTACCAGAAAGGGTAGAGTATCCGGACACTTCTTCTGAAACCAGCTACGCTACTTCAGTTCAGTTTTCTTTGTCTGAAGAAATGGCCAATTCACCAAGAGGGGCAGATGCCAGGGCAATGATAGCAGAGAAAGTGGGCCAAAGGCTTGAAGAGTTTGAGAACTATATGATGGCGATGATGGCCACTTTGGGTCAGCAAGCGGCCCCGCAGAACCCACCACCTCCTCCTATGAGAAATAATGAAAGGGAAGAGGTCAGAGAAGACCCCCAGGAGGAAATTCGCATACCACCTGTAAACCTAAGAGCTACTACATCAGGGGCACAAATGGGAAGACCAGTCCCAAGGCTAGATGATGATTGGGAAGATGAAGAATATGAGGAGCGTATGTCTGGGAAGGGGAAAGCCCCTCAAGCTGAAGAAGCCATCTGGAAGAAGATGGAGGAGAAATTTGAGGCAATGGGAAGAATCCTAACAAAGGGTCGAGGAATGAACCCAGAAGATAAGGAGTTAGAAGGAGAGGATCTAGTCCCAATGAACTTTAAAATGCCGGATGTTTTAAAGTTTGATGGCACTTCCGACCCCATAGCACACATAAAGTAGTACTCGCTGGTGATGAAGGGCACCACTCTGAAAAATAAAGCAGAAGATTGAGTACTTTTGCCTGAGTTTGATTGGCACAGCAATAGATTGGTACCATGGGCTCAATCGCCGAACCAAGGAGGATTGGGATTTATTGACGGAGGAGTTTTTGAGGCAGTATGACTGCAGTACAAGGATGGAAGTGACCTTGAAGGACCTGGAGCTGTTAGAGCAGAAGGGAGGCGAGTCCTTCTATGAGTATTTAACCCAGTGGAGGAATCGGGTGATGAAAATGAAGAGGAAACCAGACAGTCAGGATCAAATACGACTATTCATTAAAAATGCGAGCCCGTATTTGAGAGAAGGATTGGGGATAAAAGGACTGAAAGACTGGGAGTCTCTGAAGGACATCGCCATTGAGGCCGAGGGAGAGTACCTTGTTAAGAGAGCAGCTAATGAGAACTATCCCAAAAGGGGTAGTAGTAGCCAGAGGGCAAGTAGACCAACAGGTTTCGCTAGTGGCGCACGGAAGACTGCTGAGGTATCAACTGCTAATGCTACCCCGAGGCATTTTTCCAATCTTGTAAGGTCATTGTCATAGGTGCTGAAAAGACTGATGAAGGAGGGGAAGTTACTGCCTATTCCACCCAAACCTGCTAGAACTTAAGGCACGCCAGGACATAAGGATGATGAGTATTATGCATATCATCAGCACACTGGGCATATAACTGATAATTGCAAGACGTTGAGGCACACAATCCAAGATCTCATTGACTCAAAATAGATCACTGACCCAGAGAAGAGAAGAAGTCAAAAGAAGGATGGGTACAACAGTATGCCCCCGCCAGTGAACATGATCGGGTCCAGTTTGCCCGAGGAGTTTGTGTTAAGGGAATTGTACAGCAACGATGTCCACACTGCTGTCACGAACCTCCATGAGGGGAGTGAAGAAGGGCTCCCCGCTGCAGTGATTAATTGTTGGTCCACTGACGATAGTGGAACTGAAAATGATAACTCTGAAGTATTTTTCGACCTATGGAACTCGGAGGAGGAAGGAGAAGAAGCAAAGAAGAAAGAGGTAGGAGCTGTGACCCGAAGCGGAAGGGTAGCTCCGGAAGTTGAGAAGCCCCAGGAGTCGGTTGAGGGCAGAAAGGGAAAAGAGTCGGAAGAAGATCCGATTGTTAAGCAACTAAAAAAGACGTCGGCGCAGATTTCCATATGGGATCTTTTGAGACAGTCACCATCGCATAGGCAGAAGGTGGTAGAGGCTTTATGCGAGGCAACTGTGGCAACAATTATCTCGCCTACGGAACTTCTAGATGTAGTGAAGGGAGGATCAGGAGAAAATGTTGTCTTTACTTGTGCTGATTTGCCGGCAGAAGGCCGCAACCATAATCGCCCTCTATACATAAGAGCACATATTAACCAAAAGCACACTGCTTGTGTTATGGTAGATGATGACTCTTCGATAAATGTGTGCCCACAGGTGGCAATGGCGGCTTTTGGGGCAACAGAGGATAGGTTAGCCAAATCTGATCTCACTATCATAGCTTATGACAACTCGCGTAGACATACTTCGGGGACATTCATGGCAATAGTGAAGACGGGGCCTGTAGAATCAGAAGTAGAGTTTGTCGTACTGCCTATACCCGCTAATTTCTCAGCTCTTCTAGGTAGACCATGGTTTCATAAGTTGGGTGGAGTCCCCTCTACACTTCACCAGATGATAAAGATACCTCATGAAGGCTAGATTGTGACTATAAGAGCTACACGGGAGAATCAGGTTACAGTACTAGAGATTGGTAGGCAGCCGTTTAGTGGGTTTCATGTTGCCATGATAGGCGGGGAAGAGCAGAAAGAAGAAAGCCCCCAGGTACTGAATATGATGAAAAAGATGTCATTCCTTCCTGGCGCAGGACTGGGTAAAAATTCTCAGGGGATACCAACAGCTATTGCTACCAAGGGCCAAAAGGACAGAAGGGGTCTAAGATACACAGGTGTTGTAGAAAGGGGTGAGAAGTCAAAGATGGACATTCCTCATATCCGGAAGACTTTTGTTCCGACGACCGCAGTATGTACCTATATAGGGGAAGATGAACCGCAGTGGCTGGATAGAAGATTTGTGCCAGGGTTCGAGGTTTTCAATGATGTCTATTACTGGGACATTGGATCGATCAAGCCAGTAGAGGGCTTTTGGGATGAAGAAATCATGACCAGTAGGACGATTTGGGACCGTGAGATGCCAGAAGAAGTAATGACTGAAAGGATGGTAGCCACCCAGCTAAAGGGGAAAGCAAAGGTAGAAGAAGCCATGCATGAGTTGATTGGGGAGCCTCCGAAGAGCCGAAGTGATTCAGGACCATCGACCGCGGCAGATACGCAAGCAGAGGAGGAAGAGGAGAATAGTGTAGATTTTCTTTTTGCTCCAGAACTTTTCAATTATGTTAATGACAATTTCAATCTTATTAATAAATTGAATGATTTTGCTTACTTGTGTGATGTTTCCGATGATTTCACTATGCATGATCATGATCATTTTCCATCCATATTTGATATTGATTCAACTGATGCTACTCCATTTAATCTTGGAACCGTAGAGAATCCAAAAGAAATTTTGATAGCATCAAATATAACTCCTGAAGAGCGAGAAAAATTTGAGAGAATATTGAAAAAATATGAAAAAGTCTTTGCCTGGACCTAAGAAGATATGCCAGGAAATTATCGGGAAGTCGCAGAGCACGCTATTCCTACATATCCGGATCACAAACCCGTTAAACAGAAGCTGAGAAGACTTAGGCCAGAATGGGCAGATAAAGTGAAGGAGGAGATTCACCAGCAAGTCAAAGCCAAATTTCTTGTTGAGGTGCAATATCCAACTTGGTTTGCCAATGTTGTCCCCATAGCCAAAAAGAATGGCAAAGTAAGGGTATGCGTAGATTATCGGGACTTGAATAAGGCCTATCCAAAAGATGACTTCCATTGCCCCATATAGATCTACTGATAGACAACACTGCTGCTTGCGAGATGTATAGCTTTGGAGATGGTTATGCGGGCTACAATTAGATTCTCAATAAAATAATTGACCGAATTAAGACGGCATTCATCATGGAATGGGGGACCTATGCTTATCAAGTAATGCCTTTTGGCCTGAAAAATGTAGGAGCCACGTATCAGAGGATGGCAACAAAAATCTTGAATGACCTGATCCATAAAGAAGTGGAGGTATACGTGGACGACATGATGATCAAGTCAGCCACTAGAGAAGGTCATTTTGAAGCCCTGGAAAAGTTCTTCTTAAGGATAGACAAGTATAATCTGCGGTTAAATCCTAAGAAATGTATCTTTGGTGTTACCTCAGGGAAGCTCCTAGGACATGTGGTTAGCCAGAGGAGTATTGAGATTGACCCGGATAAGGTTAGGGCAATCAGAGAAATGCCAATACCGCAGAAGGAAAAGGACGTGAGAAGCTTTCTTGGTAAGTTGCAGTACATCAGTAGGTTTATTGCTAAGCTTACTTCAATCTGCGAACCGATCTTCAAACTACTTAGAAAAGACCAGCCAGTAGTATGGAACGAAAGTTGTCTGAAGGCTTTTGATACTGCCATAGAGTATTTGGTAAATTCACCGGTGTTGAGACCGTCGCAGCCAGTCAGACCGTTGATTTTATACTTAGCTATAGAAGATAGTTCTGTAGGCGCCATGATAGCCCAGGAGGACAAATTTGGAATTTGTTGTTTACTACCTTAGCAAGATGTTCCTGGCCTATGAGGTTAAGTATACGGAAGTGGAAAAGATTTGCCTTGCGGTGATTTGGGCTTCTAAGAAATTAAGGCATTACTTTCATGCCTATAGGGTACAGGCGGTAGCTAAGCAGAATCCTTTAAGATACTTACAGGAAGCCCCCTCTTTACTCGGGAAAATGGGTAGGTGGTTGTTGTTGCTACAAGAATTCGATGTGGAGTATATTACTCGAAAAACTATCAAAGGGCGTGTAGTGGCTGAATTCCTGGCAGAACACCCAATTCAAGGGGAGTCGTACGAGTTTAACTTTCCAGATGAGGAAGTGGCAGCCATCGTAGTTCAAGGTTGGCAATTGCACTTTGGCGGAGCCATGAACAATAAGGGGGCAGGAGTAGTGATCATTTTAACAACCCCGAAGGATGAGAAGCTCCCTTTGGCCAAGAAATTAAGGTTCAAGGCTACCAATAATGAAGCTGACTATGAAGCGTGTGCCTTTGGATTAGAGGCATTGATAGCCTTAGGAGCGAAAAACGTGGAAGTGTTTGGTGAATCCTCCCTGGTGATCAATCAAATCCGAGGTGAATGGGCCGTTAAAGAAGAGAGGCTAATGCCCTACATCAAGCACTTGAGAGACCTGAGCAGTCAATTTGAGGTGTGCGCATTCCATTTTGTTCCAAGGGATGAAAACCAGTTAGCCGATGCGCTCGCCACTTTGGTCTCAATGTGGGACAAACCCGAAGGGGTGGTTATGAGGCCAGTTCTGATTTCTAGTTCTGAGAGGCCTAGCTTTGAATCTAAATCAGTCATGGAGATAGAAATAGTGGATGGGAAGCCGTCGTATTATGATATCAAGAACTATCTAGAGAATGTGACGTTCCCGGAGGGAGCTACTAAGAAAGACCAGAGAATGATTCGCAAGCTATCTACCCAGTTCATCTGCATAAATGGAGCATTGTACAAACGACAGGCGGATGGTATCCAATTGAGGTGTTTGGATGAGAAAGAGGCCAAGAGGGTGATGGAAGAAACTCACGCCGGAGTATGTGGGGCCCATATGAACGGGTTGACCTTAGCCAAAACGATTATGAGACAAGGATTCTTCTCGCTCACCATGGATAACGATTGCTCGAAGTATGTAGAGCAATGTCAGTTATGCCAGCAGTATGCAGATTTAAGGCACCTGCCAATTTCGGACTTACATAATCTAACATCACCTTGGCCGTTCGCAGCTTGGGGGATTGATATTATTGGAGAGATATGCCCCACAGCCTCCAATGGGCATAGATACATCATCGTCGCCATCGACTACTTCACCAAGTGGGTAGAAGCTGAGTCCTTCAAGAAAGTGGATGCTCGGGATATGGCAAAATTCATAGAGAAGAACTTGATATGTAGATATGGTATTCCACATCATGTGGTATCTGACAACGGGGTCCAGTTCATGGCCAAGACGAAGAAGTTGCTCCAGAAGTATGGTATCGATCACCACAAGTCTTCTCCATATCGTCCTCAAGCCAACGGAGCAGTTGAAGCCGCCAACAAGAATGTCAAGAGGATCCTGGCTAAGATGGTCTAGAACTATAAAGATTGGGCAGAAAAGTTGCCTTTTGCACTATGGGGTTACAGAACAACCATCAGAACTTCAACGGGAGCCATTCCTTATTCTTTGGTATATGGGACGGAGGCAGTATTGCCGGTTGAGGTCAAACTTAAGTCACTAAGGGTGATAATGGAAGCAAAAATTCCAGAGGCCGAATGGGCGCAGTAGCGGTTGCAATGCTTGAACATGTTGGATGAGAACATGTTAAAAGGCGACTATCACAACCAGATCTACAAAAGAGGCTCGCTAGATTTTTTGGAAAGAAAGTCAAGAAAGATCCGTTGAAGGAAGGGGATTTCGTATTCAAACAGATGAGACCAGGAGCACGTGATATTAGAGGGAAGTTCAGACCTACGTGGGAAGGTCCGTTTATCCTCAAGAAGCTGCTGTCAAAAGGAGCTGCGATCTTGTCAGATAGCGATGGCAATGAATTCAAAGAACCGATCAATATTGATAGACTCAAAAGGTTCCATGGCTAAAGGCTACAAAATCAAAAGAAGAGAATGAAAGCCCCACAGGTCGAAAACCAAAAAAAGGCGGCCTTTCTAAAATTAGGCACCTCGTCAGGGTGAAAACCGAAAAAGGCATCCTGGGCAAAATTTAGAGGCTTGAGAGAAAATATCCAATCATGAAAACCCGAGAGGGCTGATTGGGGACAGGAGTTTGATGCTGTCAGGATTTGGTTCCATGAATGAATGTAGTCTTGCATAATTGAATTAGTGTCAAAAACGAATATGTATTCTGAAATCGTACTGAAATGTACACAATTTTGTGAAATAAAATAAGACTTGACTTATTCATTTATACCATTGTCCAATTCTGCTTTAAAAGGAAACATATTGCTTAAAATGCATGTAAAACTAAACTATACCCTACTACTACCCTCGCTAGCCAAATGCCTCAGTCGCCGTGTTCGGTTATCAGATGATGGGCTAAGTATCCACCTCTTATACGCGCTGGTGGAAGTGACAGAGTGGTTCCCGAAGGGAGGTATGATAGTTTTAAGTGGAAGTTGACTCCAGAGCTCATGATAGCGGGAAGCAAAAGCCGCAGAAAGGACTCCACCTCAAAAGGATAGAGGGAGTCTCACCACATCCTGAGTCATCCTGAGCTGACGAGAGCAGCGTGTTGGGTTTCGTCGGATTAATTCAACATTAACGCAGCGGAATAAAATTGAAACCCGAAACAGGATCCAAGTATTTTCGATTGATTCAAAAGAAAGAGATTAAAATTACTAACCTTTAGAATGAAATTAACTCCTTTAATCCGGACTGAAGACGCTGCTTTTAACACGAATGTCCTCTATCGGTATCCACACGCACGAACAAATGAACAGAAGTCGCAGGGGTGCTAGCTCCCTTGAATGCGAATGGATTTTCTTTACTTTCTTTCTCAAAGAATAATGGTGGCTCTGTTTTCTTTTCTTTCTTTCTCAAAGAAGAATGATGGTTGTCTTTTCTTTTCTTTCTTACTCTCTAATCATAAAGAATGCAGCCACTCTAATCCTTTTTACGTTAGAATGTGATTAGTGTTTTATTTAGGGTTAAACTCTTTTATTCACATATATCCCATATATATATCTGTATATATATTTCAAATCCTTTTCTTCTTAGGAAAAGATAAATGAGAATATTTTCTCTTAATTGAAAATTAAGATATAATATATATATATACATATATTTATATATATATATATTTATTTATTTATTTATTTCTTATTCAAAATAATAAGAAATAATATATTAATACATATTATTATCTCATATTCAAAATAAGAGATATTTATATGTATATATATATATATAAATATGTAATTTCGAAATTAAATATAAATACCTATATTTATATTTTATTCCAAAATAACCCAATAAAATCCATTCTGTTCATTTTGCTCTTGGTGTGTGACCCAATAGGTTTATATTATGTTGGCAGTGGGCCTAATCCCATAAAAGCCCACAAGTCATAATTGGTCTCTAGCAAGACATTATGACTACCCAAATAATAGAAATATCATTAGTCCGATTTTAACCTTGCAATAGAACATGTTATTATCCTTTTGTCACACGATATCTTGTTTGAACATAAGTCATGGTTTATATCAAACTTAAATTGTTCAAACATATAATTTCTCGATCACTAAGCAAACTGATAAATTCAAATCATATTGATGACACTATCAATTCATTCGAGCACGGCCATGCATTTTACAGTCCTACTTATCGAGGGGCCCAATAGATATCTCTCTCATAAGAGAGGGACAAATTCCATCTTGATTATTCACTTTCCTCCGCATAATTCTCACTATGTCCGATCATAAACTTTATAATTATCCGATTAAAGATAATGTTTGATTATGTCAAAACATAATGATCCTTATGTAGGAAACTATGATAACCTCAGGTCAAAGGATTCAATAACATATCTATTATATGATCACTTATGACACTATCCCATGAAGTGATCTTATAGTGAGTCTATCCAGTACTTTGTTCTCTAGCAAGTACCTATAGATTTGATTTATATCATCATATATAATCATCCCATGATTATCAATTCAAATCTATACTAGTCTTAATTTATCTTTATGCCCTTTATTGATAAATGACTAGGGACAACATGAATAATATTGTTATTCATAAACATTACAATAATGTAACATGCCAATAATATCAATGCGAAGAAAACCATTATATAAATGAAATGTAATGATTACATCAAGGTCCAAATGTTTGGCCTAGGGCATAACCACTAACACAGCGGGCCGTGATGTAAAAGGTTGCCTCACGAAGCCCGCATAGGGGTACGCATCCTGAAGATCCATCAATAACTGCGCTGGATAACGAAAGCCAAGCATGTATGAAGCTAATATCCTCATCTAATATCTCATTGAATCTGATAATGCCTTCATCAGGGGTCTCATGTAGGTACAAACGCCGACAAGGAAGAAAATGCTTCGCTGAGTACTGACTAATGATTCTAGGAGGTGGCTCTGACAGCAGCATCAATTTCTCTTACAACCAAATCTGGAAGAAGAAACAAGGAAAAATAAAAGCCAAAGAAAATAAGATAAAAGGCAAAGAAAAGCCGCTGAAGTAAGTTGGACTTACTTCAAGCAAAAGTTAGGCATAGGGTTGTGTGAAAATCCGAAAGGACGCACCTCCAGCTAAGAAAAGCTAGTGCGAAAATCCACAAGGGACGCACTACCTTTAAAACAATAACGTGCCTGGAGTAATAAGGGGCTCCCAGAGAATGAAGTGGCAGGCCTGGCACGGATAGAGTCCAAATCCAAGATAGTCTCGGCCAGAATAAGTGGAAAATGGGTCAGCCTGTGGTGAAAATCGTACAAAATCCAAAATAGACGAGGGTCTCCAAGCAGCTCCTCTGAAGTCACCACCAGATACTGCATCAGGCAGAAAAGAAAGATGATGCTTACCCTGTATAAAGGAATGTGGGAGAATTCATCCAGTGCTTCGATCAGAGGTTTTAAGGCAAATGCAGGGCCCTGAGGAACTAGACGAGCAGCGTCAGAAGGAGCTATACTTAAGGACAGGGCAATATCCCGATTTTGAATCAAACCACAGTGAGGAACGCAGGGTAAAGCACTAGGAGGATACCAGCTCCCGACAATAGCAGCAAGTTCCTCAGGTAGGGGGAACATTTCCTGGTAAGTGAACCTAAAAACATGAAAGCGAGGGTCCCAGAAGTGGGTCGCAGCCAGAAGGAGGTTGTAGTCTATTATGATTCTGCATGAAAATTTCAGTCCAGAAAGGGGGGCAAGAGTGCTTTTTTTCCCAGGTTTGAGCATTGTCTAAGATACGGTGCATTTTGGGAAGAAGAGGAGAATTCATTCCTCAGTGGCTAGAACCAAAGTCGCTAAAGGAAGTAAAGAAGGAAAAAGGAAAAAACTGGAGAAAAGAGCCTATTATGAAGCTGAAATGAGAGAAAAGGCACGAAATCCAAGAAAATGATGAGTTTTATAGATTTGACCTACCAACGGCTATCCCGTCCCTCACTCAGACGTCGTTCCCGTCGGTAATTGTCCACCTAGCAGTCTTTGCATCGTGCATATCACGCGCATTAATTAGGTAAGTAATGAGGGTTAAATGCAGAATCCGGAGAGACAGACGGCATGCCCGTCGGTAACTCTATAGGCGTAAAGCCCGTCAGTACGCGAATTCTATATAAGGACGCTGGTACCGACGGACGATCTTTTTCTTCTCTTTTATTCACACCGACGCTCTTCCCTCCTTCTTCAGTTACATTTTATCATTTTTGCTTTTTCGGTTGGTTTCTTTTGCACCACTGTTTAGTCCTTTCTTCTTCATTGATTCTCAACTTCCAGGTTAGTAAAATTCTTCTAGTTTTAATTTATTATTTATTTTATTTTATGGTGAGTAATTTAATTTAATTTTTTTGGATTAGTATAATTAGGCTAATTGCTGTAGTATAATTTGAAAGGCCATAGCTATGTTTTTTTTAATGCTTTAAGCGCTAGAATTAACACATAGAGTAAGTGATATGCTGTTATAAAATGCATGGATATGGCTATTTTGAGAACAATTATTTTTTTTTAGTTATTGAGTTTTTAGATATTCAGGCATGGCCATAGGAATGCATGCACTTTGAAACCAATACTAGGAATTAGAAAGTAAGGCAAATATGAGTATGTTGCACTGTTGCCTGGGGCCTGAGGCCTGACCCTTTTTTCTTTCTGTTTTCTCATGCAGGAGGTTGGGCACACCCTTGCCGGGGTGCTGCCCACTTTTTTTCTAACAAGAGTGAATAAGTTGCACTGTTGCTTGAGGCCTAAGGCCTATTTTTTTTGCTTTCTCATGCAGGAGGTTGGCCACACCCTTGCCGGGGTGCTGCCCAAATTTTTTTAATTAATTTAATTTAATTTTAATTCTTTCGGTTTAGACAAGACCCCATCGGAATGTTGCCTAAATTTTTGTTACTTTCTGAGTAAAGTCCATTTATGATTATGATACCAAACTAATTATTTACTTTATTTTCAATATGCCACCGCGATGACATTCTCTGCGCGATCAGCCTGAGGCTCAGGCCCCAGATTGGATGAGCGCCGAGGCCAGACAGAGATATGCAGCGCTGGTTCAAGTGCAGTTCCGAGCAAACCATTTAATTTCCAGGCCGTTCATTGAGGCTCTCGGGATGGCCGACGAGGTCGATATTCTGATAGCAGGTGCGGGGTGGACTGAGTTTCTGACGCCTGCTTTCCAGACTCACCCAGAGATAGTTCGGCAGTTTCTTGCTACATTACAGTACGAGGGGTATCAGAGATCTGACACAGAGGAGGGTGTTATGCAGTTTTGGATTGAGCAGCACTATTACAACATTACCTGACAGCGATTTACAGAGGCTACGGGACTTCCATTCGGACAGGATGTTATAGTGCCCCATAGAGCAGTCAGACGCCACCATTGGGCGGTTATTACATTGCCGGGAGTGCCGTATGATCATGATATGGCGAAGAGCACGGTACTCTCGTCACAGGCCCTTCGATATGTTCATAGGGTTTTATCCAGCTCCTATTTGGGACGAGCTGGTAAGCCAGGGTCCCTCAACGCCATTGAGATTTGGAGTTTATGGGCCATGGTGGCAGGCCAGCGGCTCAACATCAGCCACGAGATTTTGGTTAACATGGTGAGAGTATCCAGGGGGCAGCCCCTGTAGTGTATGTTGGCGGAGTCATTACTAGACTACTCCTGAGTTTGGGTATTCGTCCGGACATCCTGGGGCCAGCCTTGGATGAGAGCATTTATGTGGACGCCCCGGCAGCTATTACGATGGCTATGATATTGCCGATACCAGGTCAGGTCGAGGCGTACAGACTTTACACCATTCATGAGACCAGACGTGCGTTTAGCCTGCCCTCGCTAGAGCCGGTAGAGGAGCAGCCTCATGATCAGCCTCAGATGGAGCAGCCTCAGATGGAGCAGGAGCCACCCGAGCACCAACTACACTAGGAGGACCAGCCTCCCCGATATACAGAGCACCAGGAGGGTCAGCCTCCGTAGCTGCAGCATGAGGAGCAGCATCCGTTTACACCGTCTGACATGGGGATTGAGTTTACCATGGATGAGCTATTTGCTACTCCTCCAACACAGAGAGTACAGAGTCCTACTCCGCCTCCGCCATCAAGAGTACATCGGACAGCTCCCCGGGCACCTGAGAGGTTCAGTCCATATCCTAGAGCAGGGGACCCGAGGGCATCTACTTCTACAGCTCCACCTCCAGCGTGGGCACCAGAGCCAGCCCCCCCTCCATTTACACCATCGATGCACCCGGCGCAGCCAGATTTTTCTACGATATTGACCTCTATGTTCGCCTCCTTTGAGTACAGGCAGGAGGAGAGAGACAGGGCCATTCTCGTGCAGCTTGGGGAGCGAGATAGGGTCATTTTAGCGCGCCTGGATCAGCAGCAGAGTATTATCCAGGGGCAGGGGAGGCTTATTGATCATTTGAGGTAGGAGCAAGAGAGACTTGCGGATCAATTGAGGCAGGAGATGAGGGCCTCCCAGGATGAGGCAGCCCAGAGGATAGATGCATCTGTACAGATGGTGGATGAGTCAGTTGAGGCTCTCAGATTTAGGATCTAGGTCCTAGAGGGTGCCATACCTCCCATTGCACAGTCCATGCGAGAGTTTAGAGAGCATACAAAGGATAGGCTGAAGAGTATGGGGACTACCTCTACAGATCAGACCATCCGCCTGGCCGGCGCTTTCAGAGAGTTAGGAGGGGTCGTCACTGATACGTTGCAGTTCATGATAGTATGCACACAGCCTTTCCTTGATGGATATGCTCAGGTCCAGTTCCAGCAGCAGGACCCAACGAGAGAGCAGCCGTTATCAATACCAGTGGCAGTACCTCCCAGATACCAGCGACAGGCCAGAGCCTCGGCTGCTCAACAGGCCGGACCGTCAGCCCCTCCCAAGCAGCCATCTGCTCTAGATGCGAGACCATCTGCTTCTTCATGACGAGGCCAGCCAGTTCATATATCAGATGATGATGATCTAGAGGAGCTCTCAGATTATGCGCCATTGTAGATTGTTTAGGGAGTTCTTCTGGCTTTGTATTTATACTTTTTGTTGTAATCACATTTGTATATTGTACAAAATTTAACCTTTTAGTGGAAAAACATTTATGGATTAACCTGTTAAATTTGCATGTTATTTGTTCATGATTTAAATTTCTAAAAAGAGAAAAGGAGAAAAAGAGAAAAAGACAGTTGATCATATAGAAAACAAGAAGATAAATAATAAGGGAGAGACATAAAAATGTTCATAAATCTACCAATGAAGTTAATTGGTGTGAGAATTAACAAGAAATCTCTTATAATACTGGAACATGGTTACACCAATTCGAAAATGACCAACAGTCAAAAGGAGGGAAAAAACATATCAAACATTATATCCTTCAAGATCATATTCAATATTAGATTAGAATCAACAAATCACAACGGGACTAGCAAGATAAGTCAGCCACCGTGCAAGTCTAGACGAGGACAGCAGGGCACACGCGATAGAGTAATCTGCACTTTGTAAGTTGGACCAAACTCGGTGCAGCTTAGGAGAGCAATCTGCACTTTGTAAGTTGGAGCAAACTCAGTGCAGCTCAGGAGAGCAATCTGCACTTTGTAAGTTGGAGCAAACTTGGTGCAGCTCAGGAGAGCAATCTGCACTTTGCAAGTTGGAGCAAACTCAGCGCAGCTCAGGAGAGCAATCTGCACTTTGTAAGTTGGAGCAAACTCGGTGCAGCTCAGGAGAGCAATCTGCACTTTGTAAGTTGGAGCAAACTCAGTGCAGCTCAGGAGAGCGATCCGCACTTTGCAAGTTGGAGCAAACTCGGTGCACTCAGGAGAGCAATCTGCACTTTGTAAGTTGGAGCAAACTCCGTGCAGCTCAGGAGAGCGATCCGCACTTTGTAAGTTAGAGCAAACTCGGTGCAGCTCAGGAGAGCAACCCTCGCATTTTGTAAGTCTAGAGCAGACTCGGCGCATCACCATCTGCACTTTATAAGTCTGGAACAGACTCGGTGCAGTTCAGGAGAGCAATTCTCACATTCTGTAAGTCTGGAGTAGACTCGATGCATCGTTACTTCCATGGCAAAAAGGTAAGGACTACCACAGGTATGCGTTTCTTTCCTTTCTTCTCTGAATTTTGGCTCATCTAGACACTAGTGCACTAGTTTCCCCAAAATTGGGGGCAGCTGTAGACACCGGGTCTTGAGGCAGTCTAGGTCAGAGTTACCCGAAGAAGAGATCCATGTTGGTTTCCGGATAAATGGATGGAATTTGGAGGTTTTCATCTTTCGGTTTCACAAGGATTAAAATCTTTTTCGCTATAGCGTGAGGTTTTGAAAGAGTTTGGGGAATTTTGGTTGAAAAAGGAATTTTTGCTCCACATACGGGATGGTCGTCTGAAGTAGGGATGCCCGTCCCTACTTGGGGTGATCCCCATCTCTATGCATAGTAGGGACGGCCCGTTTGTAGCTAGGGACGGACACATGTCTGAATAGGGACGCCCGTCCCTAGTCCCGCGATACGACCCGTCTGTAGCTAGAGACGGACACGTGTCGGAGTAGGGACGGCCGTCCCTAGTCCCGCGTTATGGCCCGTCTGTAGCCGAATTTCCACGCGTGCCCTTAGTAGAGACGCCCGTCGGTAGTTGCAAGGATTCCCGTCGGTAGTGGATCTGATCAGTTATCGCCGGATTTGATAAAATTTTATCTCTTATCCTTCAAATGTGGGTTAAGATTTGGTTAAAGTTTGAATTTTAAAAACTCATTTTAAAATTTAAACTCAAAACTGATGCTTATCTAATTTTATCTCCAAAATTCTATAAATTGAGAGGTAAAATTCATTATTTGGGGTTAGAAAATTTGACAAATTTTTGGTGGAGGAAATTAACCAGTTTTTTGAGAGATTGAATTTTTTAGAAAAGGATTTTTGTGAGCAATTTATAAGAGATTTATAAAATCTCTGTTTATTTTTTATAAAAATTCTTCCAATTAATTGATTTACTCAAATTCTTCTTGCGAATTAAGCCAATCTGAGGTAACGAAATTCATTCGTTTCCATCAATACAGCTAATTCAGACATTTGATCGCTATAAAATTTTCAAGAAGAAGAAATACAAATTTTCTTACTTTGATCTAATTTATTTCATCCTTGTGGAGCGTGCGGGGACTTAAACCATTCGATATTCACCCTAAAAGGTAAAATCCGAGGGTAAACATTCTTGATTAGCATTTGTATGATTTTAATTGACTTATATTAATTGTTTTCATTTGTTACCTTTTTTTATCTTTTAACTCATTTCTTTTAAAAGTTTCCTATTATTTTTCTTTTCTTTACTTTATTCACCAATTTTTGCACTAACATGTTTATTCCTATGAGTTATTTTCTAACCATTTGGATTTGGAGTTGTAAACGATGAAGGCCGAGCTAATCTGAGGATTTCCATACGGGTTCTTTCTTCACTCTTGCTTTTTATTAATGTTATTATTAAGATTATTTCAATGTCGTTAAAGTAAAAAAGGGCCACTTTATAGTAATTAATTTAGAATTTTTCCTAAATAAAAATGGGACCAATGTCTCAATTTTCTCCATCCAAAATAAAACCATCACATCAAAAAATGTTTTATAATAAATATGCATGGGAGGACCAATGTCCTCACTCCAAATGAATATCCCGATTTTTGTATGATTTATATATTATTTTTATAATGGGGGTTGTATTCCGCCCCTAGTTTTATTGTAATTTATTTCGAGGATGTTCATCTTAATAGTGTTTTACTTATCGCTTTTGATGTGAATGATTGCGCTTTAATTAAATGCATCGTGTGGAAAGTTGGTGAAACAATGAATTCAAAACTTAATTATAATATTGATCAAGGTATAAATAAATGAGAAGTCCCGAACTCACTCTGGTCTTTGGGGCTCAATGAGGCGAGAGGTCTAGGACTTCCAAGACACCTCTTGAGTCTCACCAAAAGACTTAAATTTAAAAATCCTAGGCACCAGGGGGTAGAGGATGAGACCTCTAAGATCTCTCTGGCTTGCCCAAGATGGATATGTATGTGCCGTCTTAGGCTCGCTGAGGCTAGACGACCCATCCAAATGTTCTATTGGGTGGCGACTCCAAGAAACCTCCTTGTTGCCCAAAATAGACGCAACTTGTAAATACCTTACAAGTTTTAATGAATCCCATCCCGATCGCCCTAAAGCGGGCTTTCGGGAACCCACGAGGTTCGGCGCGCGTCACATCATGGATCAACCTTAACACATTGAGTTCAATGTATATTTCATCATTTATTACCATAATTAATGCCTTAGGCTCATGTAGCACGTTTATAGAGTAATACAGTTATAATAATTAATCATTACTATTTTATACATAGAGAGTGCATATTTTAATATTTACTTTCAAAACATAAATAGTATGATTATCAAATATTCATTCATGTATAGCAAAATTTCATGAACACTTATCATAAAATGCATTTCAAGTCCATACACACAAACACATTCATTTATTATTCTTTAGTTCCAATGTTGACTGCATTTCCAAGGTGGTGGATGACGGGAAAAATGCATAGGTATCCAAGGGTACTTTCACATAATATGCATAGGGATCCAACCGAGGATCCAAGAACACATAGGTACCCAAATGAGGTCCAAGATCAAATAGGGATCCAATTGAAATCTAAGAACATATAGGCTGCAGCAACAAAGGTCCCCATAGGCATGCCTATTTATCCACGACTCGGTTAATGCAGGCTAATATTCATATTTTGTCCATTATTATGATACTCATTTCGATATTGTATTCCTCATGTTCACGAACACTTATTATGATCATATACACTTGTAAACTCATTATAAGATTCTCATTAAGTATCATGTAACAATGTTACATGAATACCATAATTATTTTAATTCCACATGAATTTTTATTAACAATGTTAGCGTCACAAGCACAATTACCATTAAGACAGTCACTTAAAATCATCACATTTATCACACCCTGTCTCCCCCCTAGGAGTTTGAACCATGATTTCATGTGTGTCTGTGAGTATTTTGGCATGTGTTATGGTATTTTGGATTATATGTATGTTTTGTGTGCTTTATTAGAGTGTGGGTGCATGTTTGATATTAGGGTGTGTGTGTATGGGTCTTGTTAGTGTGTGTGCATGCTCATAGGGGAGTAGGGTGTGAATTAGTGAGGGTTAGTCTTGTGTGTAGTGTCTTGCATGGGTGTAGGGTAGGAGTGATCAAGATCCACCAAAGATAGGGTGACATGTGGCTAGGGTTTTTGAAAGTAGGTATAAATAGAAGGAGAGAGAAGAGGAAGCAGTTATTTTGTTGCCTTTTCCCCGTTCTTCTTCTTCTTCTCTTTACCTCCTCTTCCTCTTTTCTCTTCAAGTGTGCCCTAGCTTTGATCCAAGTGGTTTTTGGTGCAAATTGATCATCTCTTAAGCTTTAATTAGTAAGTTTTAGTGGGTTTTCTATTCTTCTTCATCTTTTCTCTTGATCTTTGTTAGATGTGTTCTTAATCTAGGGTTTTGTGTTTGTATGGTTCTTGGGTTTTTGGGTTTAAAAGCGCCTACTCGTGATCCCAAAGGGAAAGAGAAGGCGAGTGGGAGTGGAGCTTGCAACTAGGAGCATAGGAATTTATAGGTTTGGGAATTTCTGGGTTCTTTGTGCATTTTATATGATTTTGTGTTTTTTGTTGAATGGCTGGTAATTGATGAGATATAATATGTGTATTTGTATCTAAATGATCTGGGTAATGATTATTTTGGGTTGAGATGCTCGGATTATGAGTAATTTAACCAAGATGTGAATTTGTGGTTGAACTTAGGGAGAGATTTCTGGTTTTCTAAAGTGAGGATTTTGATTATGTTATTTGTGTAATTAAATTATTGGTTGTGGTTTAAAAGTTGGGTTTTAGGGTAATTAAGATGACTTGAATTATCAATTTGTGTGGGGTTGAGTTTTGAAGTCAATTGGCGATTTGGGTGATTTTGGGAGTGTGTTTTTCTGTAGATTTTCGCGTAAGAGCTGGAAATCATGACTCTGTTCGAGCGCGACAGAGGTTGATGAATTTAGCATTTGCACATGGTTGAGCATTCGGTTACCAAGCTGCCATAGCAAAAGCTCTCTGTTGCGAGCGCGGCAGAGCGCTCGGCTACCCAGTAGATTTGGGCAGTTCTCTATCTTGAGCGCGCGCCTGTGCTCGAGCGTGACAGCTTTGGCCGGCCGCTCACTGTCACGAGCGCGACAGTGAGATGTGCTTCTATCTCCACACGAGCGCGATAGTGAGATGTGCTTCTATCTCTGTGTGAGAGCGTAGACTGCCACAATCACGACTTGGGGCCAGTTTTGCCTCTGTCGTGCTCCACCTGCCCTATTTTTCCAATTTTGCCCTTTTCTTCTAAAATGAATTTGACATCTTTTCTGCATGGGTTTTTTTTACTACTGTATGGGAATAAATATGCTTATATATGTATAATATTATGATTTATTTATCATAAATTATATGTTATGCATTGGAACATGAATTGTATTATGCATTACCTTCAAGAGTCAGTTTAGTGAATAGTTAGGCATGCCTAGTAAAGTTCAGTAGCTGTAGCCCTCTGTTCCATTTGGACCCTGATATAGGTCCCCGGTTTGGTTCCTCGCGAACCTCAATGTGTTTGGATCTTGTTTAATATCCCCTCCGTAAAATGTTTTTGAATGAGAAAATGTGATGTTACTTTTCGATTCGTACCCGTAAGGTACCGTTATGTGTTCACTCGTTATCCACTACTGTGAGTCAGCAGGTGTTATATTTCGTTGTGTTATCAAAATATGAATCCGAATGACTATGATTATAAGTATGTGAATTAGTTAGCATATAAATGTGATTATGAGCCTTTAAATGCTTATGAATGTGATTCAATTACGATTATATCTCATATGATTATCAACATATGCCATTATGAATGCATTTTTCCTCGACGACCATTGTGAATGGCCATCCATATTATTGTTGTTTGTTTTCCCACTAAGCGTTATCGCTTAGCACAGGTGTTTCATCTGTGCAGGTGCGGAAGGTGCATAGCTTTTAGGAGAGTCACCGTAAGTCAAGCCAACACAGAGGGAATTGATGTTAGGACTTAGATTTTTGTATTATGATTCTTTTTATAATAGTGAACTCTCATTGTATTTATTCTTTTGTTTCACTTTCGTATTGTAATTTTGAAAGAACAGCCATGTAATGAATATTATTATTGCATTTATGAATGAATGATCAGTTTGGTTTTAAAGTTTTTAATTTTGATGTATTTCTATATGTATATTATTTGTAGATGTATATTTATTGTATCATTTTACTTGGTGGAACCCTTGCTCATACGGGTTCTCACTCCATTGCGGATGGGTTCTCCTGCGTATGGGTAGGGGGTGTTACAGTTTTTGGTGTCAGAACCTAGGTTTAGGCATTTTTTGGGTGTTGTGGTGCATAGATATATGTTTAGGACTGTGTTGGCTGATGCGGGTGTCTTTTTATTTCTTTTAGATGGATTCTGATTCGGTGCGTGAGTCGCTTGAGGGGTCCGCTGAGAGTGTGAATCCTCAAGCAATAGATCCTTCAGTGTCTGTTTTGGCTCAAACACTTAGGGTTCAGCCTGAGGCTGCAGCCATGCCCTTTGAGGCAATGTTGAAGATTTCTCAGGACATGGCTCGAGTCTTAAAGAGAGTGACAGCTCCGAGAGCTCCTATTGAGAGTGTGAGGAAAGCTGGTGTAGAGAATTTTTATGGGACTAGTTTGGATGAGTCTGAGTATGCTGTGAAATGGATAGAGAAGGTAGAGCGTGTTCTGGATGAGATTCAGTGCCCTCCTGAGAGGCAAGTAGAATGTGTTGTGGCTTTGTTGCAGGGATCCGCCTATGATTGGTGCACGTTGGTCCGTAGGCATCCCTAGTTGCCTGACCCGGTCACTTGGGAGTTCTTTGAGAGGGAGTTTACCAGTAAGTATGTTACTAGGGCTTATAAGGATGTTAAGTGGGCTCAGTTTCTCAGTCTGAAGCAGAGAGCCATGTCAGTTTCTGGGTTTGAGAAAAAGTTTAACCGTCTTGCGAAGTATGCTCCAGAGGGTGTTCTGACAGAGGAGTTCAGATGTAGGCAATTTGAGGTTAGTTTGTATGAGTCCTTGTGGGTTGTACTTATTTCATTGATGAGTACTCTGGGTATTGGTTACTACCAGATAGTGCAAGCAACAGTGCAGGCCAAGAGATCTGAATCGGTCTTAAGAGAGAGGGCTCAGAGGAGGAATCCCCCTTGTGGAGGATCATCATTAGGTAAGAGGTCTAGAAACCCGCAGGATGAGTCTTCTTCAGGTCCGAGTTTGAGAGGCGGGAGGCGGGGTTCTGCTATGAGTTTGAGTTCTGGTAGAGGTGGTTCTGGTATTAGGACTGAGGCGTTGCCTGAGTGTTCTCACTACAGCAGGCGCCATCGGGGTGAGTGTAGGTGGCTCACGGGTGATTGTTTCTGATGTGGAAGCACTGATCACTATTTGGCTAGCTATCCTAAGTTGAGTAAGACTTCTGGTGATCAGTGTGAGGCTAGTACAGTGGGCTTGAATGCACCGCAAGCCAGTCGAGGTGGTCGGCCTAGAGAGGGAGCTGCATCAAAGTTGGTTGATCGTCCTCTTACGGTTCCTGCTATGGCATATGCTATGAGAGCTCGGGATGAGCAGGATGCCCCGTATGTGATTGCTGGTAAGTTCCTACTCTTTGACACTGAGTTGTATGCTCTAATTGACACTGGTTCCACACACTCATATTTGTGCACGAGTAAGTTTTTTGATAAGTTGCATGATGTTGATTAATTAGATTATGAGGTTTGTGTGACCAGTCCCTTAGGGCATAGTGTCAATGTGAGTAGAGTGTATAGGAATTGTCCTCTTTTGGTTCAAGGTGTTGAGTTTCCTGCAAATTTGATTGAGTTGCCATTTCGGGATTTTGATATGATCTTGGGTATCGATTGGTTGAGTAAGCATCAGGCTGTAGTTGATTGTCATAGGAAAATGGTTGTGCTGTGAGATAGAGATGAATCCTCTGTTGTGGTTAAAGGTTTTGGTTCGAGTTCCTTGAGTAATGTGATTTCTGCTATGCAAGCTAAGAGGTTCATGAGAAAAGGCTATGAGGCATTTTTAGCAGTCGTGTTGGATTCAAAGCATGATCAGGTTGAGATTGAGGATATCCCAGTTGTTAGGGAGTTTGGAGATGTGTTTCCAAGTGAGTTGCCTAGGTTGCCTCCCGAGAGAGAGGTGGAGTTATCCATAGAGATAATGCCGGGTACTTTGCCCATTTTAAAAGCACCTCATCCGATGGCTCCTGTAGAGTTGAAGGAACTTAAAACTCAGCTACAAGAGTTATTAGATAAGGGGTTTATTAGACCCAGCATATCTCCATGGGGAGCTCCTGTGTTGTTTGTTAAGAAGAAGGATGGTACCTTAAGGATGTGTATCAACTATAGGCAATTTAATAAGGTCACACTAAAGAATAAGTATCCTTTGCCTAGATGGAAGCACCGTGTCCCGGAGCGGTCCGGATCAGAGGTTACCTTATGATAAAATCAGTGCTCGAGCCTGTATAAAGGGCTGGATTTGGAGGTTTTAGTCCCATGTTCCACAAGAAATGAGGCTTTTTACCATTCCCGGGCAGAGGGGGAGAGAACAGAGGTTTTTTCGAGTCAAAAAGCTTTTTGTACTCCACAGACGGCCAGCCCGTCTGTGAAGTCAGCCCGTCGCTTCGAGTCACCGATGGCTGGTGGTATTTTCCGACGCCCGTCGGAAAGTCACCGCCCCTGTCAGAACGCCGCCTGGTTTCCCGGAGCACGCAACCCTTCTGACGCCCGTCGGTGGATGGGGCAGGGTCGTCGGATGAATCCTTGTGTCAGAAGGATTCTTCCGACGCCCGCCCCTATACACCGACGCCTGTCGGTCGTGTCTGGCTTATAAAAGCTTCGGATTTTCTAGAGGAAAGGGTTCCAAAAAAATTTTCAAAAGGGGAAACTCTACCCAAATTCAAGCAAATTTTCTCTCTCCTCCAACAAAAAACATTTACAAAGGAAATCTATTTAATCAAGAATAAAATCAATCAAAAAGGAACTAAAACTAATTGGTTTTCTTTAGATTTCGATTCCAAAATCAATCTTTTGAGGGGTTAAAGAAGAAATAGCTCATTTTTCTCTCTTTGATCCTTCATCTTTTGCTTCTCGTGGAACGCGCGGGGCTCTAATCAACACAAGAATCTGACCCAAAGCGATCATCTGAGGGTAAATATTCCGGATTCCTTCTCCATAACATTTCATATTTATTCTTTATTTGTTAAATTCTTCCATCTTTGTCATTATTTTTCTTTATTTTGACTCTCATTACTTGATATGCTCAGTGGATCAGATCTGACTATCACAGCCTACGATAATTCGAGGAGGCAAGCCTCGGGAACCTTTAAGACCTTGGTCAAGACAGGACCTATTGAAGTGGAGGTAGAATTTGTAGTGCTGCCCATCCCTGCTAACTTCTCAGCTCTACTTGGGAGACCCTGGTTTCACAAATTAGGAGGAGTGCCATCCACGCTGCATCAAATGATAAAGTTCCCACATGAAGGGGAGGTGGTGACTATCAAAGCGGCCAGGGAGAACTAGGTCTCAGTACTAGAAATAGCTAATCAGCCATTTAGTGGCTTCCACGTGTCCATGATAAGGGAAGAGTACGGGTCAGTGGATAGCCCAGCTGTGGTTAATATGATGAAGAAGATGCACTATCTCCCTGGGGCTGGTTTGGGCAGAAACTCTCAAGGGTTGCAAACAGCGATCACCACTCGAGGTCAGAAAAATCGGAAAGGTCTGGGGTACAGAGGTGGCTTCGGCAAGAAGAAGGCGACAGACAAGATCCCTCACATTTCAGAGAGCTTCGTACCAGCATCCTCAGTTTGTGCTTACACTGGCAAAGACGAGCCGCAATGGGTAGATGGGAGGATTGTACCTGGCTTCGAGATCTTTAATGATGTATTTGACTGGCGTCTCGGGTTTATCAAGACTGCTGAGAGCTTCTGGGATGAAGAGGTCATGACTTAGGGTATCACTTGGGACAGATGCGAACCTGAGGAAGTCGTTACCGAGAAAATGATAGCTGCCAGGCTGAAAGGGAAAGAAAAGATAGCAGAATCAGAGCTGAGAATGGGGGATTTGAAGATTTCTTCCGACATGCCTGGAGGGCCTCTGCTGAATCAGGAAGCCAGTGATCAAGCTACAATGGCATCAACCTCGGGAGTGGCAGAAGAAGACTCTAGCTTAGACTGTCTTTTTATTCCAGAACTCTTTTATGATGTAAATGACAATTACAATATTATTAATAAGGCAAACAATTTCTCTTATTTGTGCGATGTTTCTAATAATTTCAACATGCATGAACATGATCATATTCCATCAATTTTTGACATTGATTCCACTGATACAATGCCTTTTAATCTTGGAACCTCGAAAAATCCGAGAGAAATTCTAATAGCATCAAATATAACTCCTGAGGAGAGAAAAAATTTTGAGAGAATAATAAGAAAACATGAAAAAGTCTTTGCCTGGACCTATGAGGACATGCCGGGAATTGACCGAGATGTGGCAGAACATGCTATCCCGACTTATCCGGATTACAAGCCTGTGAAACAGAAGTTGAGAAGGCTCAGACCAGAATGGGCTGACAAGGTCAAGGAGGAAATCCGACAGCAGATTAAAGCCAAGTTCCTTGTTGAGGTGCAGTATCCTACATGGCTGGAAATGTGGTCCCTGTAGCAAAGAAGAACGGAAAGGTCAGGGTGTGTGTGGATTATCGAGATTTGAACAAAGCTTGCCCTAAAGACGATTTTCCACTACCCCATATCGACGTGTTGATAGACAGCGCCGCCAATTGCGCGATGTACAACTTTGGAGATGGTTATGTGGGCTACAATCAGATCCTGAATAAAATAGCTGACCGGGTTAAAACCGCTTTCATCACGGAGTGGGGGACCTATGCCTACTGGGTCATGCCTTTCGGCCTGAAGAACGCAGGGGCAACATACCAGAGGATGGCAACCAAGATTCTGAGCGACTTGATCCATAAAGAAGTGGAAGTGTATGTCGATGACATGATGGTCAAGTCAGCCACCCGAGAGGGGCACTTTGAAGCTCTAGAGAAGTTCTCCACCAGGATTGACAAGTATAATCTGCAACTCAACCCCAAGAAGTGCATTTTCGGAGTGACTTCAGGAAAACTATTGGGACATGTCGTCAGCCACAGTGGGATAGAAATTGACCCGGACAAGGTGAAGGCCATTAGAGAGATGCCCGTGCCACAAAAGGAGAAGGATGTAAGGAGTTTCCTGGGCAAGCTGCAGTATGTCAGCAAATTCATCGCCAAGCTCACTTCGATATGCGAGCCTGTTTTTAAGCTGCTTAGAAAGAATCAACCTGTGGTCTGGAATGAAGACTGCCAGAAAGCCTTTGACAATGTCAGAGAATACCTGCTGAATCCGCCGGTGCTAAGGCCGCCGCAACCGATCAAACCGCTTATCCTGTATCTGGCAGTAGAGGACAGTTCAGTGGGCGCCATGATGGCTCAAGAAGATGAATTTGGGGTGGAGTTTGCAATTTATTACCTCAGTAAGAAGTTCCTAGCTTATGAGTTAAAGTATGCTGAAGTAGAAAAGATCTGCCTCGCAGTAATTTGGGCGTCAAAGAAACTGAGACATTATTTCCACTCGTACAAGGTTCAAGCAGTGGCCAAGCAGAATCCGTTAAGATATTTGCAGGAAGCACTGTCTTTGCTTGGAAAGATGGGGAGGTGGCTGCTCTTGCTACAGGAGTTTGATGTGCAATACATCACCCGCAAGACTATTCAAGGAGACACTCCCGAGTTCACCTTTCCTGATGAGAGCATAGCCGCAATTTCTTTTCAGGGATGGCAGTTGCGCTTCGCCGGGCCAGTAAATAACAGAGGAGCCGGAGTTGGGATCATCTTGATGACCCCAGATAATGAGAAACTTCCCCTCGCTAAGAAGCTGAGGTACAAAGCAACCAACAATGAAGCCGAATATGAAGCATGCACCTTTGGGTTAGAAGCTTTATCGGCATTGGGGGCAAAGAATATAGAAGTCTTCGGTGACTCATCCTTGGTGATTAATCAGATCCGAGGTGAGTGGGCTGTAAAAGAAGAACGACTGGTCCCCTACGTTGAATATCTGAAAGAGGTATGCGGGCAGTTTGAGACTTGCACTTTCCACTTTGTGCCCAGAGAGGAGAACCGTCTGGCTGATGCATTGACAACCTTAGTGTCAATGTGGGATAATCCTGAAGGAGTAGCCATGAAGCTAGTGCTGATTTCGAGCTCTGAGAAGCCTAGTTTTGAAACCGAGCCTATGATGGAAGTAGAAGTGGCGGATGGGAAACCATGGTACTTCGACATCATGAACTACTTGGAAAACAATAAATTTCCAGAAGAAGCTACTGAAAAAGACCAGAGGATGATCCGTAAGCTATCTACTCAGTTCATATCCTTGGAAGGGGTGTTGTACAAAAGACAGTCGGACGAGATTCAGCTCAGGTGCTTGAATGAAAAGGAAGCCCGCAAGGTGATGGAGGAAACCCATGCAGGTGTCTGTGGGACCCACATGAACGGTTTGACCTTGGCTAAGAAGATCATGAGGCAAGGCTTCTATTGGCTTACGATAGACAATGACTGCTTGAAATATGTTAAGCGATGCCAGTTATGCCAACAATACGCAGACTTGAGGCACCTGCCAGTATCAGAGCTACATAACCTGACATCACCTTGGCCTTTCGCTGCTTGGGGGATAGATATCATCGGAGAGATTCGCCCTACGACATCCAATGGGCACAGGTACATCATAGTCGCAATCGACTATTTTACCAAATGGGTAGAGGCAAAATCCTTCAAAAAGATTGACGCGAGGGACATGGCCAAGTTCATAGAGAGGAATTTGATCTGCAGATATGGCCTCCCCCATCACATAGTGTCTGATAATGGGGTGCAGTTCATGGCAGAAACCAGGAAGCTCCTCGAGAAGTATGGTGTCGAGCATCATAAATCCTCTCCCTACCGACCACAAGCGAATGGAGCAGTAGAAGCCGCTAATAAGAATATGAAGAAAATCCAGTCCAAGATGGTCCAAACCTACAAAGACTGGGCCGAAAAGTTACCCTTTGCCCTGTGGGGATATAGAACAACGGCGAGGACGTTTACAGGCGCTACACCATTTTCCCTGGTATAAGGAACGGAAGCAGTATTGCAAGTTGAGATAGAGCTCAAATCACTGAGGGTGGTCATGGAAGCCCAAATTCCAGAGGCCGAATGGGCGCAGCAGAGGCTACAGCACTTGAATTTACTGGATGAGAGTAGGCTAAAAGCTTATTCTCATAATCAGATTTACCAGAAGAGATTAGCAAGAACTTTCGGAAAGAAGGTGAGAAAGCATCCGCTGAAGGAAGGGGACTTGGTGTTCAAGCGGACGAGGCCAGGCATACCGGATATTAGAGGGAAATTCAGACCGACCTGGGAAGGGCCATATATCCTTAAGAAACTGCTGTCCAAAGGAGCTGCAATCTTGTCGGATAGTGATGGGAACGAATTCAAAGAGCCGATCAATGTCGACAGACTCAAAAGGTTCCACGGCTAAAGACCAAAATAAAAAGAAGAGAACAAAATGCTCTGCAAGTCGAAAACCAAAAAAAGGCGGCTGTGCTAAAATTGGGCGCCTCGACAGGGTGAAAACCGAAAAAAGGCATCCTGTGCAAAAATTAGAGGCATGAGAGAAAATGTCCGATCGTGAAAACTCGAAAGGGCCGATTGGTAACAGGAGTTGATGCTGTTAAAATTTGGTTCTTTGTGTTAACAGCGCGTAAGCGGCTGAGTAAATGCCAAAATTTATCATGTATGCTGAAATTATATGAAATTGTACACAAATTCGTGAAATAGAATGAATATTATCCTTTTCATTTTTGTCATTTCCTAGTTCTGCATTAAAAAGAAATGTAGCACCAAAAGAAATACATATGTAAGCCAAGCTAGGTCCTGCTGCTGCTCTCACCGACCAAATGCTTGAGCCCTCGGGTCCTGTTATCAGATGCTGGACTAAGGATCCACTTCTTGTACTCGTTAGTCGAAGACACAGAATGATTACCGAACTTCGGGATAACGGTCTTCACTGGTAGTCTGCCCCACAGCTCATGATACTGAGAAGCAAACGCAGCCGAGAGAGCTCCTCCTCGGAAAGACAAGGGAACCCTCACTACATCCTGGGTCGACCCGAGCTGGCGTGTACATCGAGAGGTGATGCAGAAGGTGGCCTGACGGAGGCCGCAGAGGGGAACACACCCTGATGGCCCATCAATGACCACATGAGACAGTGGGAGCCAGGCAGACGTAAAACTGATGTCGTCATCTGACAGCTCGCCAAATCCGTTAATGCCTTCACTAGTAGTGGCACACCCATTAAGTCGTCGACGCGGCAGAAAGTGGCTCGACGAGTACTGTGGAGTAACTCGAGGAGGTGGCTCGAACAACATCTTCAGTTTTTCTTGCAGCCAGATCTGAAAAAAAAAAAAAGAAAAAAAAGAGAAAAATAAAAAAAAAAAAGAAAGAAGAGAAGAAAAAAAAAAGAGAGAAAAGCCGCTGGAGTAAGTAGGGTTTACTTCAGGCAAAAATAAGGCACAGGGTTGTGTGAAAATCCGAAAGGACGCACCTCCCGCTAAGAAAAGCTAGTGTGAAAATCCATAAGGGACGCACTACCTTTAAAATAATGACGTACCTGGAGCAATAAGGGGCTGCCAATGAAGGTTGCAGTGGATCCAGAGCTCACAGTGTCCAAACCCATAATAGTCTCAGCCAGAATGAGTGGTAAGGGTGATAATCCCAGATGAAAGTCGCCCAAGACTCCGAACAGGCGAGAGTCACCTGTCAACCCCCCTGGAACAACAGTAAGGAAGTTCAACATGCAAAACAAGAATGTAATGCTTACCCGGTAGGTGGGGATGTCGGTGAACTGATCCAGAGCCTTGATCAGTGGCCCCAGAGCAAAGAGAGAGCCAGGAGAAATCAGCCGGACGGCCTCAGATGAGGGTATGCCGAGCGCCATAGCTATATCCCGGGCCTGGAATAGGCCGCAGTGGGGGACGCAGGGCAGAGCGCTAGGAGGGAACCAAGCTCCGAGAATGGCAGCTAATTCTTCAGGCAAAGGGCACAGTTCCTGATAAGTGAATCGAAAAACGTGAAACCAGGGGTTCCAGAAGTGGGTTGCCGCCAGGAGGAGGTTCTGGTCGACTTTCACCCGGCACAGATATTTCAGCCCAGACAGAGAGGAAAGGGCGCCCTCTTCCCAAGTGTGTTTGTCATCTAAGATACGGTGCATCCTTTTGGCTAGAGGAAGACATGTTGAGAAAGGTGAAAGGCTCAAAATGTTAGAAAATGAAGAGACTCAAGAAGAGCAAAAATTTTGGCAGAATTTATAGGGAAGGGTCACCGACGGCCTACCCGTCTCTCTATAGAGACGGCCTGCCCGTCGGTAGAGATTCACCTGGCAGGCGCATGCGTCATCATTGCATTCATCATGCGCATTAACTCGCATTTATTGCGTGACAGACGGCCAGCCCGTCGGTCGCTTCTATAGACGCCCAGCCCGTCGGTCATGAAATTCTATATAAGGGCGAGTGACAGACGGTGCAAACGCTGTTGTCCCTTTCATTTCCTCTCCCAAACCGTTTTTTAGCATTTTTTAGTGTTTTTTCAAGCATTCTTCATCTTTTTTCGCGATTTCTTCATATTTTCGCATTATTTACTCACCGGGCGCTTTGATATTTATATTTTCTTCAGTCTCTACACTTCTCGCGATTCCAAGTAAGTATATAACTACATTTTTTTTGAATTTTATTCAATTTATTTCTTCATTTCTTCTTCCTTTAACCTCAGAAATTGTTAGGATACTTTAAAAACCTTAGGAATCTAGGGGGAATGCTGCCTTTTTTTTAATGCAATTAAACCTGAATTTTTGCATGATCACATAGAAATAGAATTTTTCTATAACTTTGGTACTTTAGAAATAGACAGTCTTTAGCGCACTATTCTGTATATATATTGCTTTTGAGGCCTGAGGCCATTATTTTTGTGTTGTTGGGGACTCACTCTTGCCGGGGTGTGTCCCACTTACATGCGCATATTGTTGTTAAGGCCTGAGGCCTATTTTTATGCCTTTTCATGCAGGAGGTTGGGCATACCCCTGCCGGGGTGCTGCCCAATTTTTTATTATTTATTCTAGAATTGAATATTTTCACGCATAATGCATACCTCGGGACCTAGAAAGCCCATTTCCTTTACTCGCTTCAAATTATTTGTATGCTAATTGCATATTGTTTTTGCCTTGATATGTGCAAAGCATGTGGGCAACCTTTTCCCTTTTCATTTATTATCAATTTTCTATCTTGTTTTGGGTCGCCATTGCCCTGGTAAGGCCTAAATGGGCCTTCGCCTGGAAAATAAGTCTGATAATATTTGTTTTATCAAATTTTCGTTGTCTAAATTCTTCTCCTTTGCAGGATGCCTCCTAGACGTAGAGCACCGCAGGCCCAGCCCGAGCTTGTAGCTCCGGATTGGATGGATGATGAGTCAGCTCAGAGGTATAGAGCATTGGCTCAGGTAGAGCTTCGGGCCAGTCGCTTTGTGTCCCGACCGTTCCTAGAGGCCCTAGGGTTGGCCCCAGAGTTCGATTTACTTGCCGACGGTGCTGGGTGGACAGAGTTCCTTGAGCCTTCCTTCCATACTTTTCTAGAGGATACTCGCCAGGTCCTGGCCACTCTTCGCTACGCCGGTTTTTAGAGTGCAGATACCGACCCAGGGGTGGTTCAGTTTTGGTTCGACAGCGACCACTTCAGTATTACCAGGCAGAGATTTGCGCAGGCCATGGGGCTCCCTACAGAGGAGGGGGTCGAGATCCCGCGGCGAGCGGTGAGACGCACCCATTGGGCGGCTATTGCCCTACCGGGAGTGCTGTATGATCATGATACAGCGAAGAGCACCGTACTGGTGTCTCAGGCACTCCGGTATTTGCACAGAGTGCTATCCAGTTCGTACCTTGGTCGAGCTGGTAAACACGGCTGAGATCTAGAGCCTCTGGGCTATGGTGGCAGGCCAGCGTCTCAACGTTAGCCACGAGATCTTGGCCAACTTGACCAGAGTCGGCAGAGGATTGACACTGGTGGTGATAGTAGGAGGAGTTATCACCCAGTTACTTTTGAGGTTGGGGGTTAACCCTGACAGGTTGAGAGGACCTTTGGAGGAGGGGATCCATGTGGATGCCACAGCGGCAGTACAGATGGGGATGATCTCCCCGATATCAGGGCAGGCAGAGGCCTACAGGTGTTGACCATCCATGAGACCCGGCGGATGTTCTCACTCCCACCCTTGGGTGTAGATCCAGATCACCTGGAGCATCCGGAGGAGCAGCCTCCAGAACACGAGCCTCAGCCAGAGCCCCAACCTCAGCCCGAGCCTCAGCCAGAGCATCAGCCTCCTCAGCCACAGACTGTACCACCACCACAGCAGCAGGAGCAGCCCAGGACTCCCTCGGACTTTGACTTCGAGTTCAGGATGGATGACCTCTTCGCTACTTCACCGGCATCCAGAGCGCCGACTCCAGCCCCATCATCGAGTGCCAGGGTACAGAGGTCTATCCACGGGCCCTCCGAGAGATACCACCCGTAGTCCCGAGGTGACCCAGGGGCATCCACCTCCTCGGCACCACCGCCAGAGCCAGCACTGCAGCAGCCTGCGCAGCCTGACTTCTCTCAGCTCCTCACATCCATGTTTATAGCCTTAGAGCAGCGGCAGGATGAGAGGGATAGGGCTATTCATGAGAGGTTGGATCGCCAGCAGGCTGCCATTCAGGAGCAGTCCCAGTCGGTGGAGCGCTTAGCTCAGGAGCAGGCCGGCTACATCGGGCATACGACTCGGGAGCAGGCTCGGGCCTTGGATGTTTTCAGGGATGAGCAGGCTTGGGCCTTAGGGGCCTTCAGAGGTGAGCAGATGAGGCTGATTGAGCAGATTGCTCAGGGGCAGAGGGAGCTTAGGCAGCAGCTCACTCATGATTTGAGGACGTCACAGGACCAGGCGTCTCAGAGGGTTGACATGACCCTACAGATGATCGACGAGTCACTCGACTCTCTGAGATCCCGCATCCAGGCGATAGAGGGGATCCTCCCACCTCTATCTCAGTCCATGAGAGAGTTCAGAGAGCAGATGGAGCAGAGGAGAAAGGCCGCCAGCGAGCAGACCATTCAGTTGAGCCAAGCCTTCAAGAGGTTAGGAGACAAGGTTTCTGAGACCTTAGGGTTTATGAGCACCTGTACCCAGCCCTTCTTGGATGGCTACGCTCAGATCCGGTTCAGGCGGGCCCATGATCATGAGGCAGGACCCTCCACGGCTCAGCCAGCTCCACCTCCACCTCCGCCAGAGACCGTGCACATATCAGATGACGAGGATCCCGATGAGCCCTCCGACTACACACCTCTCTGATCTTCAGGGAGTTATTTTTGTATCTGTTGTACATTTACATTTTGTATATGCACTGTACAAAAATGACATTTCTAGTGAAAACTTTTGCTTCATTATTGAATGATCATTCGATTGTTAATTGTTTAATCACATCACAGAAAGTGCATGTTCTCATATTTACTTATATGTCAATGAAAATGACAATATAACAAAAACGAAACAAAAATGATGAATAACAACTCAAATAAGAAAAGATGAAAAATGAAACATGGCATAGCAAATAAAGCAAGATCACGCCATCAATAGACAGGTTAAAAGATGACCACTCAAAACATGAACTAACAAAATCTTTCATCACGCAGGTACAGAGAAATACCGATCTGAACATAGACATCGATTAAAAAGATCCCTTTTGGGACAAGGAACCCGCCGGGGTCTCCTCTTCTTCAAATCGAGACTGTAGCCAAAGCATGCTGCATCTCACAGATCGAAGCTGTGGTCAGAGAGTGCAGCACTTCACCAAATCGAGACTGTAGCCAAAGCATGCTGCATCTCACAGATCGAAGCTGTGGTCAGAGAGTGTCGCACTTCACCAAATCGAGACTGTAGCCAAAGCATGCTGCATCTCACAGATCGAAGCTGTGGTCAGAAAGTGTCGCACTTCACCAAATCGAGACTGTAGCCAAAGCATGCTGCATCTCACAGATCGAAGCTGTGGTCAGAGAGTGCTGCACTTCACCAAATCGAGACTGTAGCCAAAGCATGCTGCATCTCACAAATCGAAGCTGTGGTCAGAGAGTGCCGCACTTCACCAAATCGAGACTGTAGCCAAAGCATGCTGCATCTCACTGATCGAAGCTGTGGTCAGAGAGTGCCGCACTTCACCAAAACGAGACTGTAGCCAAAGCATGCTGCATCTCACAGATCGAAGCTGTGGTCAGAGAGTGCCGCACTTCACCAAATCGAGACTGTAGCCAAAGCATGCTGCATCTCACAGATCGAAGCTGTGGTCAGAGAGTGCCGCACTTCACCAAATCGAGACTGTAGCCAAAGCATGCTGTATCTCACAGTTCACGCGGCAGCCAAAGAGTGCTACGCACCTTGTAGATCGAATGGGGGTTAGCAAGGGAACTTCAGATCGATGCTGTGGTCAAAGCATACCGCACTCCAAACCGGGGCTGTGGCCAAAGCATGTTGCATCCCGCCGAGCCCTACAGGTCGAGATGAGACCGATGGGAGTATCTTCGCATTGCCGAATAGATCAAGATGAGGTCTAACCGGCAATAGGTCACGGAGGGTAAAAAGCCATCACAGGTACGCTTCCTTTCTGACCTTCTCTGAGTTTTGGCTTATCTAGGCACTTGTGCACTAGTTGCTCCAAAACTAGGGGCAACTGTAAGCACCGTGTCCCGGAGCGGTACGGATCAGAGGTTACCCTATGATGAAATCAGTGCCCGAGCCTGTATAAAGGGCTGGATTTGGAGGTTTTAGTCCCACGTTCCACGCGAAATGAGGCTTTTTACCATTCCCGGGCAGAGGGGGAGAGAACAGAGGTTTTTTCGAGTCAAAAATCTTTTTGTACTCCACAGACGGCCAGCCCATCTGTGAAGTCAGCCCGTCGCTTCGAGTCACCGACGGCTGGTGGTATTTTTTGATGCCCGTCGAAAAGTCACCGCCCCTGTCAGAACGCCGCCTGGTTTCCCGGAGCACGCAACCCTTCCGACGCCCGTCGGTGGATGTGGCAGGGCCGTCAGACGAATCCTTGTGTCAGAAGGATTCTTCCGACGCCCGCCCCTATACACCGACGCCCGTCGGTCATGTTTGGCTTATAAAAGCTCCGGATTTTCTAGAGGAAAGGGTTCCAAAAAAATTTTCAAAGGGGGAAACTCTGCCCAAATTCAAGCAAATTTTCTCTCTCCTCCAACAAAACACATTTACAAAGGAAATCTATTTAATCAAGGATCAAATCAATCAAAAAGGAACTAAAACTAATTGGTTTTCTTTAGATTTCGATTCTAAAATCAATCTCTTGAGGGGTTAAAGAAGAAATAGCTCATTTTTCTCTCTTTGATCCTTCATCTTTTGCTTCTCGTGGAACGCGCGGGGCTCTAATCAACACAAGAATCTAACCCAAAGCGATTATCTGAGGGTAAATATTCCGGATTCCTTCTCCATATCATTTCATATTTATTCTTTATTTGTTAAATTCTTCCGTCTTTGTCATTATTTTTCTTTATTTTGACTCTCATTACTTGATTTTATTGTAAAAATCTCTTCTTGGCCTTAAAAGGAGTTTTTCCCTTTCTGTTTTTTCGGAGACAGTGGTGACCGACGGGTCATCCCCATCACCGACGCCCGTCGGTCACCTCACCTACAGACGCCCACTTTTTGAGTGACAGACGGACATGTCGGTCATCTTGACTGACGCCCGTCGGTCACCTAAAAGAGGCCGTCGGTGGGCTCTGTCTCTTCCCCTTTAAATGATTCTCTATCTTTTTCAAGTCCCTTTGGATTCCCATATATTGATTTTTATGTATATTGACATCTTTTAACTTTCTATGAGTGTATATTGATTCTCTTGGACTATCCCGAGTTGGAGCGGCTACCTACCATATGTGGAGGATTTCGTCCGGTTTAGTTTCCTAATCCTTTTGAATATTTTATTCATTTGTTATTCATTGATTATTTCATGTATATGGATATATTCTTCTCATATCTCGTTAATGTATAAAAATGATCTAATGATTTTATACTTAAATAATAATGAGGTTTGTATAAAATGCAAAAGGGGCTAAAGCCCTATTTTTATCCAATAAAATCATCATAAACAAAAATCTCCAATTTTAATAATGATGCATGCGAGGACCAAAGTCCTCAAAATAAGCAATGCCCCGACTTATGCATGATTCGCACATTTATGAAAGGGAGTTGTATTTCGCTCCTTGTATTATTGTAATTTATCGCTTTCATTATCTATCTGATCATTTATCGCTTTTAAAATGTGAATAAATGTGCCTTTTAATCAATTGCATAGTGTGGAGAGAGAGCAAATCAATGATATTAAGATTTGATCATAAAATAAATGAGGTAGAAATAGATAAGAAATCCCGGACCCAGCTCTGGTCTTTGGGCTCAAGAGGTTAGAGGTTATCCTCCAAAATACTTCTTGGTTCACGAGGCTTTAGCGCTAATCCTAGGCTCTTTAGGGTGAGAAGTTCACCTTCCATGACCCCTCTGGCTGGCCCAAAATGGATACCAAACGCAGTCTTAGGCTCTCCGAGGCGAGAGTAACTTTCCCAATGTTCTATTGGGTGGTGACTCCATGAAACCTCCTTGTTACCCAACATAAACGCACTTGCAATTTATTTGCAAGATGTCAACGGACCCACAAATGCCCCGATCGCCCACGTGCGGGCGATCGAACGGGCAGCCGCGGGGATCCGGCGCACGTCACACTAGAGTTGAGGATTTATTTGACCAGCTTAGAGGTGCAGGTGTCTTCTCCAAGATTGATCTTCGGTTTGGTTATTATCAGCTTCGAGTTAAGGACGTGGTTGTGGTTAAGACTGCATTTCGGATGCGATATGGCCCCTATAAGTTCCTTGTGATGCCGTTTGGTTTGACCAATCCACCTGTAGCTTTTATGAATTTGATGAACCGAGTGTTTAGGCTATATTTTGATCGATTTGTAGTAGTGTTTATTGATGATATTTTGGTTTACTTGAAGGATGAGAGTGAACATGAGGAGCATCTTCGATTAGTGTTGCAAGGTTTGAGGTAGCACCGGTTATTTGCGAAGCTTAGTAAGTGTGATTTCTGGATTTGAGAGGTGTCTTTCTTGGGTCACATTGTGTCAGCTAAGGGTATCCAAGTTGATCCGGCCAAGATTGAGGCGATTGTGAATTGGAAAGGGCTTAAGAATGTTCCAGAGGTAAGAAGTTTCCTTGGTTTGGCAGGGTACTACCGTCGATTTATGAAGGGTTTTTTAGTCATTGTTGCTCCTATAACCAAATTTTTGAGGAAAGGAGTCAAATTTGAGTGGTCGAATAAGTGTCTAGCATGTATTGAGAAGTTGAAGAGATTGTTAGTTGAAGCTCCTACACTTACTCAGCCCATCCCGAATAAGGAGTTTGTAATGTACAGTGATACTTCAGGAGTTGGGCTCGGATGTGTGTTGATGCAAGAAGGTAAAGTTGTGGCTTATGTGTCTCGTCAGTTGAAGCCTCATTAAAAGAACTATCCGACGCATGATTTGGAATTGGCAGTTGTGATCTTTGCTTTGAAAATTTGGCGGCATTATCTGTATGGGGAGAAGTATAGGATTTTCACGGATCATAAGAGTTTAAAGTATCTCCTCAAGCAAAAGGAGTTGAATATGAGACAGCACCAATGGTTAGAGTTGTTCAAGGATTATGATTGCATTTTAGATTATCATCCGGGTATAGCTAGTGTGGTTACAGATGCTTTGAGTAGGAGGTCAGTTTTGGCTTTGTTTTTGCAATGGTTTAAGTGGAGATTTGATTCGAATGGGGCTTTGGTTGCCCAATTGAGAGTGAAGCCAACCTTGCGACAGTCAATTGTTTATGCTTAGAAGGATGATTTGAGATTGCAGCGGGTTTTGCAAGAGGTTTAACAGGGTAAGCAGTCTGACTTTTCAGTTTTGGATGGGGTGCTTATGTATAGGAATCATTTGTGTGTGCCCGAGAGTGATGAGTTAAGGAAGAATCTTTTGAGTGAGGCACACACTATGGTCTTTACTAAGCATCCTGGTAGTGAGAAGATGTATCGGGATATGAAGCAGTTCTACTGGTGGTCTAGGATGAAGAGAGACATTGTGGAATTCGTGGCGAAGTGTCTAACGTGTCAGCAGGTAAAGGCTGAGCATCAAGTCCCTTCAGGATTGTTCACTCTTTTATCCATTCCTCTATGGAAATGGGATGACATTGCCATGGATTTCGTGTCGAATTTACCAGTGACTCAAAAGAAGCATGATTCAGTTTGGGTGATTGTGGATCGGCTCACCAAGTCAACACATTTTTTGCCAGTCAGAGTTGACCACTCGATGGATAAGTTGGCCAGTATTTATGTGGATGAGGTAGTCTGACTGTATGGTGTGTTGTTGTCAATAGTGTCAGATCGAGATCAAAGGTTCACATCGAAGTTTTGGAAGGAATTGCAGAGAGCTTTGGGTACTAAGTTGAATTTCAACACAATATTTCATCCTCAGCCAGATGGTCAGTCCGAGCGAGTTATCTAGATTTTAGAAGATATGCTTCAGGCTTGTACTTTTGATTTTTCTGGCAGTTGGGACAAGTATGTACGGCTTATAGAGTTTGCCTACAACAACAGCTATCAGTCGAGCATTGGGATGTCACCGTTTGAGGCTTTGTATGGTCGACTGTGTAGGACTCCGGTTTGTTGGACAGAATTAACCGAGCGATCTTTTGTTGGGCCAAAGATGATTAGAGATACAGAAGAGAAGATCAGAGTTGTGCAGCAAAATCTAAAAGTGGCTAAAGATAGACAGAGGTCTTATGCAGGTGTCGCCTTTGAGGAAAGTGTTGAGGTTTGGCAAGAAAGGTAAACTTAATCCTCTATTCATTGGGCCTTTCATGGTTTTGGAGAAAATTGGTCTGGTAGCCTATAGGTTGGCTTTACCGATGGAATTGGCTATGATGCATGATGTCTTCCATGTCACCACGCTTCGACGGTACCGATCGGATCCGTCGCATGTGTTGTCGGTTCAAGATGTTCGAGTTCAGCCAGATTATTCTTATAATGAGGAACCAAAAGTCGTTATAGCTCGGGAAGTGAGATAGTTAAGGAATAAGAAAGTTCCTCTTGTTAAGGTTCTTTGGCAGCATCATGCAGTTGAGGAAGCGACTTGGAAATTAAAGGCGGTGATGAGGATTCAGTATCCACAGTTGTTCAGTCCAGGTGAGAATTTCGAGGACGAAATTCTTGTTAATAGGGGAGAGTTGTCACACCCCGTCTTCCCCCTAGTAGTTTGAGCCATGATTGCATGTGTGTCTGTGAGTGTTTTGGCATATGTTATGGTATTTTGGATTATATGTATGTTTTGTGGGCTTTATTAGAGTGTGGGTGTAACACCCCTATACCCCTGGGAAGGAATATCGGGGCGTTACACGTGCAGACACACTAATGTAGACAAATACAAACTCAACTCGAAAGTGGAAGCAATACATTAAATAATTAGAATTAGAATGTCTTAGGCCAAACATGCATCTCTTATAATATATATAAACTGTACATATTACAAAAACTTTATACTTAATACATATACATCTTCGGTACATATACAAATTCAGTTAACTTTTACATTTCAATACTACACTGCTCTATATACATAATGATATTACTCAAAACATCCAAAAACTCTATCTTATACAGAAAGATCATATACAAGCTCCTAGTGGCCATAACCTGCAGATGCAAACTCTCTGATACAAACCTGGAAACCTACACTGGAAAAATACCCGTGCTAAGCGATAACGCTTAGTGGGGATAAAAAGAAGTAAAAGACTTCGAATGAAGTCACAAATATATCACATGCATATCACTAGTCATGTCATTCACAAATAACCATATACACAACCTTGTAACTGATAACATTCACTCTAATCAGTTCCACATGTGCAAAAATCCAAATAATATGGCAAAATAATATCTATATCATGTCATGCTATATTCATGTCTATCTATATGAATCTCTATACATATGCAAATCTTTACTACACTTCTGGTATAGTATAGAACATACAGTAGCCTGAGAAACACGACAAAACCTAAAGTAGCCTAAATTCTCATTAATTGTGGATACGGGTACTATATCTGAAATACTGATAAACAGTATTAATGGTGGAGACCTAACTCAAAAATTGAATACTCTAGGCATTCGCCGTTAGACACAACTAAGGTCAACGGAGTAGCTGCACTCTGTCCCTTTATAAGCATGCTTATCTATCCATTACTATGACCATTCATGCTCGACTCACTCACTCATAATTCAATATTTGACACTACTAGGAACCCAACTCAAAACACTAACATGTCAATAATTATCAATACAAAACTCTAATTATAATGTAAAGGAGGAACAAGTAAGCATACACTATGCACTAGGGAGAAAACATGCAAAGCAAGACAGAAGAAAATATTTTTCAGAAATAGAGCAGAACGGGAAAGGGTTCACTGTCGCGATCGTGACAAGAAGTCGCGCTCGCGACAGAATCCAAATTGCATAAAGACTCTATATATTATACCAAATTCATTACAATAACTCAAGCATTATACAACAATGAATATCACATGGCATGTCATGTTCAACACTAACTCTTATGCCGTAGCATTATTTACCCAAATAACTAATCCTATATTCATTTGATAAACCTAAACATGCATGGTATAGACCCTGAAAATGTTTCGATGTAAAATGGGTTCAATTTGGGAAGTAAAACACATAAAAATATACAAATTAGTTGAGTGCAAAGGTGGGGAATTGATTCATGCCAACATTGGGCTCTAAATCAAGAATAAAATCACTCTTATGATCATTTGATAAACCTAAACATGCATGTTATAGAACCCGAAAATGTTTCGGTGTAAAACGGGTTCAATTCGGGAAGTAAAACACATAAAAATATACAAATTAGTTAAGGGCAAAGGTGGGGAATTGATTCATGCCAACATTGGGCTCTAAATCAAGAATAAAATCACTCTTATGACCTATTCTATCGCGCTCGCGACAGAAGGCCCCCAATAGGAACTTCACGAGACTGCTTTTCACCTCAAATTTGTATCGCCTAAAATAATGTCTAAACATCATTTTTAGGCAAAATGTCCCCTTAACAATTGTTCTCTAGGAAGTTATCTTTCAACTGGGAGAAGTTTCAGGTCAATTGGACATCTATAACGTCAGATATCACCTACGCCATCTGAACTGCTCAAATGAACCACCCAAAGTAGAGACACCTCCGTTTTGGCCAATTTTCAGGGTCTTAAAGCTAGAATTTTCTCAAGGTCATTTTGTCAATCTTATAGGTATAGAAGTCATGGCTCTAAAGGCTCAACAATCACTCAATTTAGAGGTTAAAAACTCTACTTATGACAAAAATATTAAACGGAGGTCTGCTAAAAAATGAATAGAGTTTCCCCAAAATCATATCTTACACTCAAAAACCTATATGACAATCATCTAACATCATCAACACATATGCACATGATCAAATTAGATACTCATAAACATATATAAATACATATAACATAATAACACCGCAAGCAACCAAAATGAACAAAGTGAAAATCACACACGATCTCGACCTTATATAGCTCAATCGCTTCTCTCTATTCGAATTTGATATTCTCCTGGCTTTATCCAACTTCTTGTCCATAGCTTTCATGTATTTGTATGCATTAGTCTGTCTACGCGTGTAGCACCCTGATATTCCTTCCCGGGGGTATGTGGGTGTTATAGTGGGTGCATGTTTGATATTAGGGTGTGTGTGTATGGGTCTTGTTAGTGTGTGTGCATGCTCATAGGGGAGTAGGGTGTGAATTAGTGAGGGTTAGTCTTGTGTGTAGTGTCTTGCATTGGTGGGTGTGAGTGATCAAGATCCACCAAAGATAGGGCGACATGTGGCTAGGGTTTTAGAAGTAGGTATAAATAGAAGGAGAGAGAAGAGGGAGCAGCTATTTTGCTGCCTTTTTCCCATTCTTCTTCTTCTTCTCTTTACCTCCTCTTCCTCTTTTCTCTTCAAGTGTGCCCTAGCTTTGATCGAAGTGGTTTTTTATGGAAATTGATCATCTCTTAAGCTTTAATTGGTAAGTTTTAGTGGGTTTTCTCTTCTTCTTCATCTTTTCTCTTGATCTTTATTAGATGTGTTCTTAATCTAGGGTTTTGTGTTTGTATGGTTCTTGGGTTTTCGGGTTTAGAAGCGCCTACTCGTGATCTCAAAGGGAAAGAGAAGGCGATTGGGAGCGGATCTTGCAACTAGGAGCATAGGAATTTATAGGTTTTGTAATTTCTGGTTTCTTTGTGTATTTTATGTGATTTTGTGTCCTTTGTTGAATGACTGGTAATTGATGAGATATAATATGTATATTTGTATCTAAATGTTGTGGGTAATGATTATTTTGGGTGTAGCTGCTTGGATTATGAGTAATTGAACCAAGATGTGAATTTGTGGTTGAACATAGAGAGAGATTTATAGTTTTCTAAAGTGAGGATTTTGATTATGTTATTTGTGTAATTAAATTATTGGTTGTGGTTTAAAAGTTAGGTTTTAGGGTAATTAAGATTACTTGAATGATCAATTTGTGTGGGGTTGAGTTTTAAAGTCAATTGGAGGTTTGGGTGATTTTAGGAGTGTGTTTTTCTGCAAAATTTTGCGTAAGAGCTAGAAATCACGACTCTATCGCTAGCGCGATAGAGCTCGGTGAATTCAGCCTTTATGAGTGGCCGACCGTTGGGTTGCCAAGCCGCTGCAGTAAGCGCTCTCTGTCGCTCTCGCGACAGAGTGCTCGGCAACCAAGCGAATTTGGGCAGTTCTTTGTCGCGAGCACGCACCTGTACACGAGTGCGACAGCTTTGGCCGGCCACTCACTGTCGCAAGCGTGATGCTCGTCGCAAGCGTGACAGTGAGATGTGCTTCTATCTCGTCGCGTGCGTGACAGTGAGATGTGCTTTTGTCTCCGTGCGAGTGCAAAGACTGCCGCGATCGCGACCTGGGGCTAGTTTTGCCTCTGTCGCGAGCGCGACAGTGAGCCTCCACCTGCCCTATTTTTCTGATTATGCCCTTTTCTTCTAAAATGAATTTCACATCTGTGATGCGCGCCGAACCCCGGGGCTCCCCGAACCGCCCGCTTTTTGGGCGATCGGGATGAGGTTCATTAAAAGTTGCAACGAATTACAAGTGCGTCTATATTGGGCAACAAGGAGGTTTCTTGGAGTCACCACCCAATAGAGCATTGGGAAGGGTCGTGTAGACACCGAGTCTTGAGGTAGTCCAGGCCAGAGTTACTCGATGAAGAGATCAACGTTGGTTTTCGGATAAATTGGTGAAATTCGGAGGTTTTCGTCTTTTATGTTTCGCGAGGATTAAAATCATTTTCTTTAGCATGGAGTTTTAATAGAGTTTGATAAATTTTGTTTGAAATTGAGAATTTTGCTCCACAGACGGGATTCCCGTCTGTGTAGAGGCGCCCGTCCCTACTTGGGGTGATCCCCATCTCTAGGCATAGTGGGGACGGATGCGTGGCGGTATAGGGATGCCCGTCCCTAGTACCGCTCCCCATCTGTAGTTGGTTTTCCGCGTGTGCCCTTGTAGGGACGACCGTCGGTATCTGGAGGGAAGCCCGTCGGTATGTTAACTGATCAGATCACGCCGGATTGGATAAAATTTAATCTCTTTTCCTTCAAAATGGGGATAAGATTTATTAAAAATTTGAATTTTAAAGTCCTTTTAAAATTCAAACTTTGGGTTGAGACTTATCTGAATTATTTCCTAAAATCCTATAAATAGTGGATTAAATTCCATTTTTAGGGGTTAGAAGTTTTGAGAATTTTTGGTGAGAAAAGTGATTATTTTTTATAAGAAACGTTCTTTGAAGAAAATTTATTAATTTTCTTCGAGAGATCATTTTTAAAAAAAGGGTTTTGTGAGCAATTTACTCAAAAAAGTTTATAAAATCTCTGTTCATTTGTAGAATTTTTTTGATAAAATTTCTTCCAATTAATTGATTCCTCCAAATTTTTCTTATGAATTAAGCCAAATTGAGGTAACAAAATTCATTCGTTTCCATCAATACAGCTAATTCAAACACTCAATTGCTATCAGATTTTCAAGGGAAGAAAAATATAAATCTTCTTTCTCTGATTTTTTTTACTCGATTTTTTTGAAGCATATGGGAATCAGAATCATTCGACATTCACCCTAAAAGGTAAAATCCGAGGGTAAACATTCTAGACTAATATTTGTATAATTTTATTTGATTTACATTAATTTTATATATATATTTTATTATTCTATTTTATAATCTTTTATAAAGAACTGAAAGTTTTTCTCTTCTAATTGTTTCCCCATACTAGGGACGGCCGCTGGCACAGTACAGGGGGCCGTCCCTAGGCAAACTCTCATGTTTTTAATTTATAAATTTTATCTTTCAACTCATTTCTATTAGAATTTCTCGTTCTTTTATTTTTATTTTTATCCACGCTTTTGATGCTAACATGTTTATCACTATGAGTTATTTTCTGACCATTTGGAGTTGGAGTTCTGAAAGATGGGGGTTGCGTCAGTCTGAGGACTTCTACTCGGGTTCTTTCTTTACCCTTATCTTTTATTCATGTTATTATGGAAATGGTTTTAATGTCGTTAAAGGAAAAAAGGCCAAAAGATTTCTAACAGTTAACTTTGGGATTTTCTCAGAAGTTGTGGACCAATGTCCCGTTTTAGCCAATAAAATTGACGTTTCATGAAAAATCACTTTTTGTAATAAAATATGCATGGTAGGAGCAATGTCCTCATCCCAATGAATACCCCGTTTTATGCAAGTGTTGTACTTTTACAAATGGGAGTTGGATTCTACTCCTGGTGTGATTGTAATATATTTTTGAATGCCTTATTTTGATTTTTACTTCCATTTATTGCCTTTAACGTGAATGACCGCGCCTTAATTAAATGCATCGTATGGAAAGTTGGTGACATAATAAAATTCAAAACTTAATTATAATATTAATCAAGGTATAAATAAATGAGAAGTCCCGAACTCACTCTGGTCTTTGGGGCTCAAGAGGCGAGAGGTTTAGGACTTCCAAGACACCTCTTGAGTCTCACCAAAAGACTTAAATATACAAATCCTAGGCTCCAGGGGGTAGAGGCTGAGACCTCCAAGATCTCTCTGGCTAGCCCAAGATGGATATGTATGCGCCGTCTTAGGCTCGACGAGGCTAGACGACCCTTCCCAATGTTCTATTGGGTGGCGACTCCAAGAAACCTCATTGTTGCCCAAAATAGATGCACTTGTAAATACCTTACAAGTTTTATGAACCCTTCCTAATCGCTCTAAAGAGGGCCCTCGGGAGTCCAAGGGGTTCGGTGCGCGTCACAGTGGCGACTCCACTGGGGACTTAATCGAGACTTCGATTTGAAAGTACCTTGATTAAAAATTATAATAGAGTTTTAGTTTATAAATTTCACCTTCTTTCAAAACTGCATTGCATCGCATTAGAGCCTTAGATATATGCTAGTTTGGTCCCTCCTTTAGCCCCGGTGCATTCCTGAAGCACGACCCTATTTTCACTCAATTTAGGGAAGTATTAAGGATAATCACCAGCCCAAGCCTCGTACCATCACGGTATATTAGATGGTGACCCAATCGGTTGTTACGCTCGTGATGAGCTAGACCCGTTGGCAGGGACCATGCTTGGGTAGCCCTAAAGTAACACCACCCTTTGACCCTTAACTGGTATGAACCTTAATACTATGCCTGCTGTATGGATCATTATGTAAGCCCAGATAGTTTGATTGGTCACCTAATCAAAGGCTTTCATGCCCCGATAGGCCCAAGATGACTTATTCGGATTGCCTAGATACATAATGATCATAACCCATCCGCTTGTGCATTAGTTAGGAGAGGTTATGCTGCCGGATTTTCACCGTGCACCATACGTGTTCATCGGGTCCCCAGATGACCCATGGGCCAATCCCACCTAGGAAAGAGACTATGACCTCGTGTGTGGGAGTAATAAGGTTGGAAAGACCTATGTGCTTGCATGCGGCTTGTGAGTGTTGTATAGCATGATCATGCATTTTTAGCACAGTTATGCATCATCCTGACCCCTTGTGTTTTTCAGCCATCATATATTCACCTAGGTGGACAAGAGGGTCTCAGGGGCGCCTACGCAGAAATCCGTTCTTTGAGTTATCGTAAAGGGTAGAGTATCCGGATACTTCTTTTGAAACCAGTTACGCTACTTCAGATTAGTTCTCAGTACCCAAAGAAATAGCAAACTCATCAAGAGGGGCAGAGGCCACCAGGGCAATGACAGCAGAGGAAGTGGGCCGAAGGTTGGAAGAATTTGAGAACTGGATGATGGCAATGATAGCCACAATGGGTCAACAAGAGGCCCCGCAGAACCAACAACCTCCCCTTATGAGAAATAATGAAAGGGAGGAGGTCAGAGAGGATCCACAATAGGTTCGCCCGCCTGTAGACTTAAGAGCCACTACTTCGGGGGCACAGAGAGGAAGACCTATCACAAGGCTAGATGATGACTGGGAAGACGAAGAATATGAGGAACGTATGTCTGAGAAAGGGAAAGCCCCTCAAAATGAAGAGGCCATCTGGAGGAAGATGGAAGAGAAATTTGAAGCTATGACGAGAATGTTGACGAAGGGCCGAGGAGTGAACCCTGAGGATAAGGAGTTAGAAGGAGAGGATCTAGTCCCCATGAACTTTAAAATGCCGGATGTGCCGAAGTTTGACGGTACTTCTGATCCCCTAGCACATATAAAGCAGTACTCGCTGGTTATGAAAGGCACCACTTTGACGAAAAAACAAAAGATTGAGTACTTTTGCTTGAGCTTGGCGGGCCCGGCAGTGGATTGGTACCACGGGCTCGATCGCCGAACTAAAGAAGACTGGGATTTGTTGACGGAGGAGTTTTTGAGGCAATACGACTGCAGTACAAGGATGGAGGTAACCTTGAAGGACCTGGAGCTATTACAGCAGAAGGGGGGTGAGTCCTTCCACGAGTATCTAACCCGGTGGAGGAATCGGGTGATGGAAATGAAGAGGAAACCAGATACTCAAGATCAAATACGGCTATTCATTAAAAATGCGAGCCCATATTTGAGAGAGGGATTAAGAATGAAAGGACTGAAGGATTGGGAGTCGCTGAAGGACATCGCCATTGAGGCCGAGGGAGAGTACCTTGTTAGGAAAGCAGGTAATGAGAACTATCCCAGGAGGGGTAGTACTAGCCAGGGGGCCAGTAGACCATCAGGTTCCACCAGTGGTACAAGGAAGACTGCTGAGGTGTCAGCTGCGAACGCTACCCCGAGGTGTTTTTCCAATCTTGGAAGGTCTTTGTCATGGGTATTGAGAAGATTGATGAAAGAGTGTAAGTTGCAACCTATACCACCCAAACCTGCTAGAACCCAAGGCACGCCTGGACATAAGGATGATGAGTATTGTGCATATCACCAGCACACTGGGCATATAACTGATAGCTGCAAGACTTTGTGGCATGCGATTCAAGATCTGATTGACTCAAAGCAGATTACAAACCCGGAGAAGAGAGGGGGTCACTAGAAAGCTGGGTACAATAGTATGCCTCCGCCAGTGAATATGATCGGGTCCAGTTTGCCCGGGGATTTTGTGTTAAGGGAATTGTACGGCAACGATATCCACACTGCTGTCATAAACCTCTGTGAGGGGAGTAAAGAAGGGCTTCCCGCTGCAGTGATCGATTGCTGGTCCACTGATGATAGTGGAACTGAAAATGTTGATTCTGAAGTATTTACCGACCTATGGGGTTCGGAGGAAGAAGTAGAAGAGCCAAAGAGGAGGGAAGTGGAAGCCGTGACCCGGAGTGGAAGGGTAGCCCCGGAAGTTGAGAAGTCCCAAGAGCCGGTTGAGGGCAGAAGGGGAAAGGAGCCGGAAGAAGATTCAATTGTTAAACAACTAAAAAAGATGCCGGCTCAGATTTCAATATGGGATCTTCTGAGGTAGTCGTCATCACATAGACAGAGGGTCATAGAAGCTTTGTGCAAAGCAACTGCGGCAACAACCATCTCGCCTACGAAACTTCTGGATGTAATGAAAGGAGGATCGGGGGAAAATGTTATTTTCACCAGTGCTGATTTGCCGGCGGAAGGCCGCAATCATAATCGCCCTTTGTATATAAGGGCACAGATCAACCAAAAGTACACCGCCTGTGTAATGGTAGATGATGGTTCTTCGATAAATGTGTGCCCACAGGTAGCAATGGCAGCTTTTGGGGTAACAGAGGATATGTTGGCAAAATTTGATCTCACCATCACAGCATATGACAACTCATGTAGGCAGGCTTCGAGGACATTCACAGCAGTGGTGAAGATGGGACCGGTAGAGTCAGAAGTGGAGTTTGTGGTGCTGCCTATACCCGCCAATTTCTCAGCTTTGCTAGGCAGACCATGGTTTCATAAGTTGGGAGGAGCCCCCTCTACACTGTACTAGATGGTAAAGATACCTCACGAAGGCCAGATTGTGACTATAGAGGCTGCACGGGAGAATCAGGTTTCAGTACTGGAGATAGCTAGGCAGCCGTTTAGTGGGTTTCATGTTGCCATAATAGGTGAAGAGGAGCAGAAGGAAGAAAGCCCCAAGGTATTGAATATGATGAAAAAGATGTCATTCCTCCTCCGCGTAGGATTGGGCAAGAATTCTCAGGGGATGCCAACAGCTGTTACCACCAAGGGCCAGAAGGACAGAAGGGGCCTAGGATACACAGGTGTGGTAGGGAAGGGTGAGAAGTCAAAAATTGAAATTCCTCATATCTGGAAAACTTTTGTGCTAACAAACGCAGCATGTGCCTATACAGTGGAAGAGGAACCTCGGTGGCTGAATGGAAGAATTGTGCCAGGGTTCGAGGTTTTCAATGATGTCTATGACTGGGACATTGGATCGATCAAGCCAGCAGAGGGCTTTTGGGATGAGGAAATCATGACCAGTATGACTATTTGGGACCGTGAGATGCCTGAAGAAGTGATGACTGAGAAAATGGTAGCCGCCCAGCTGAAAGGGAAAGCGAAGGTAGAGGGAACCATGCAGGAGTTGATTGGGGAGCCCCTGAAGAGCCAAAGTGATGCAGGACCGTCAACCGTCGCAGATACGCCAGCAGAGGAGGAAGAGGAAAATAGTTTAGATTTTCTTTTTGCTCCAGAAACTTTCAATGATGTTAATGACAATTTCAATCTTATTAATAAATTGAATGATTTTTCTTACTTGTGTGATGTTTCTTACAATTTCACTATATATGATCATGATCATCCATCCATATTTGATATTGATTCAACTGATGCTACTCCATTTAATCTTAGAACCATAGAAAACCCAAAAGAAATTTTGGTAGCATCAAATATAACTCCTGAAGAGCGAGAAAAATTTGAGAGAATCTGAAGAAAATATGAAAAAGTCTTTGCCTGGACCTACGAAGATATGCCAGGAATCGATCGGGAAATTGCAGAGCACGCCATTCCCACCTATCCAGACCATAAACCCGTTAAATAGAAATTGAGAAGGCTTAGGCCAGAATGGGCAGAGAAAGTGAAAGAGGAGATTCGCCAGCAAATCAAAGCCAAGTTTCTAGTTGAGGTGCAATATCCAACTTGGTTGGCCAATGTTGTCCCCGTAGCCAAAAAGAATGGCAAAGTAAGGGTATGCATGGATTATCGGGATTTGAATAAGGCCTGTACAAAGGATGATTTTCCATTGCCTCATATAGACATGCTGATAGATAGTGTCGCTGCTTGCGAGATGTATAGCTTTGGAGATGGTTATGCGGGTTATAATAATATTCACAATAAAATAATTGACCGAATTAAGACGGCTTTCATCAAAGAATGGGGGACCTATGCTTATCGGGTAATGCCTTTTTGCTTGAAAAATGCAGGAGCCACTTATCAGAGGATGGCAACAAAGATATTGGATGACCTGATCCATAAAGAAGTGGAGGTGTACGTGGACGATATGATGATCAAGTCAGTCACTAGATAAGGTCATTTTGAAGCCTTAGAAAAGTTCTTCTAGAGGATAAGCAAGTACAACCTGCGGTTAAACCCTAAGAAGTGTATTTTTGGTGTTACCTCAGGTAAGCTCCTAGGACACATAGTTAGTCAAAGGGGAATTGAGATCGACCCAGATAAGGTTAAGGCCATCAGAGAAATGCCGATACCGCAGAAGGAGAAGGATGTGAGAAGCTTTCTGGGAAGGTTCCAATATATTAGTAGGTTTATTGCCAATCTTACTTCGATCTGTGAACCGATCTTCAAACTACTCAGAAAAGACCAACCAGTAGTATGGAATGAGAACTGTCAGAAGGCTTTTGACACTGTCAAAGAATACTTGCTGAATCCACCGGTACTGAGACTGCCATGGCCTGCCAAACCACTGATCCTATACCTTGCCATAGAGGACAGCTCTGTAGGCGCTATGATGGCTCAAGAGGATGAATTTGGAGTGGAATTTGTTGTTTACTACCTTAGCAAGAAATTCTTGCCCTATGAGGTCAAATACACAGAAGTAGAAAAGATTTGCCTTGCAGTAATCTTGGCTTCTAAGAAATCACGACATTACTTTCATGCCTACAAGGTACAGGTAGTCGTGAAGCAGAATCCCCTGAGGTACTTGCAAGAGGCCCCGTCCTTACTAGGGAAAATGGGTAGGTGGTTGTTGTTACTTCAAGAATTCAATGTAGAGTATGTTACTCGGAAGACCATCAAGGGACGTGCAGTGGCCGAGTTTCTAGCAGAACACCCGATTCAAGGAGACTCATACGAGTTTAACTTTCCAGATGAGGATGTGACTGCCATCGGAGTTCAGGGTTGGAAATTGCACTTTGATGGAGCCGTAAATGGCAAGGGGGCAGGAGTAGGAGCCATTTTGACAACTCCGGATGATGAGAAGCTTCCCTTGGCGAAGAAGTTGAGATTCAAGGCTACCAATAACGAAGCTGAGTATGAAGCGTGTATTTGTCGATTGGAGGCCTTAATAGCCTTAGGAGCAAAGAATGTGGAAGTGTTCGGTGATTCCTCCCTGGTGGTCAATCAAATTTGAGGTGAATGGGCCGTGAAAGAAGAGAGGCTAATGCCATATATCCAGCGTTTGAGGGGCCTAAGCAGTCGGTTTGAAGTATGTACATTCCATTTTATTCCAAGGGATGAGAATCAATCAGCTGATGCGCTTGCCACGTTAGTATCAATGTGGGACAACCCTAAAGGAGTGGTAATGAAGCCAGTTTTGATTTATAGCTCCGAAAGACCTAGCTTTGAGTCCAAATCAATTATGGAGGTAGAAGTGGCAGATGGGAAGCCGTGGTATTATTATATTATGAACTATCTAGAGAATGCAACATTTGCAGAGGAGGCTACCGAAAAGGATCAGAGAATGATTCACAAACTGTCCACTCAGTTCATCTGCATAGATGGGATGTTGTCCAAACGACAAGCTGATGGTATCCAATTGAGGTGTTTGGATAAGAAAGAGGCCAAGAGGGTAATGGAAGAAACACACGCCGGAGTATGCAGAGCCCATATGAACGGGCTGGCATTGGCCAAGAAGATCATGAGGCAAGGCTTCTACTGGCTTACAATAGATAACGATTGCTCAAAATATGTCAAGCAGTGTCAGCTATGCCAGCAATACGCGGATTTAAGGTATTTGCCAGTGTCAGAGCTGCATAGCCTAACATCACCTTGTGTAGACACCGGGTCCCGAGGCAGCTCAGACCGAGGTTACCCAATGATGAAAAATGGCAATCGCTCTCGAGCAAAAGATTAAAAATGATGAATTCCTTGTCGAAAACTTCTCTATTCTATTTTGTTTTATTTTTATTTCTATTATTATTATTATTATTATTATTATTTATATTATTTTTATATTTATTTTTATTTTTATTTTTATTTTGACTTCTTTTGGATCCCGCGCCGCGGGTCCGCGCGTCGCGTGCAGAGCGACACGTGTCGCGCTCGCGGGGAGCATCGCGCGATGCCCCCCTGCACGCGCGGGGAGTATCGCGCGAAGCTCCCCTGCGCACGCGGAGAGCACCACGCGTGGTGCTCCCCTGCGTGCGCGAGGGGCACCCTCTTCGTGCAAGGGGAGCACCGCGCGTGCTTCCCCTTTTGCGTGAGGGGAGCACCGCGCGTACTTCCCCTTCGCGCGAGGGAGCACCGCGCGGGCCTCCCCTTCGCACGAGGGGAACACTGAGCGTGCCTCCCCCTCGCGCGCAGGGGAGCACCGCGCGTGTCTCCCCCCATGTGTTGTCCCTTGGTGCGCGCAGGGCAACGCGCTCCTTGCCCTTTCCGCAAGGGCTTGCGCGCGCGTTGTACCGCCCAGCACGCGACTGGCTCCTTGGCGTGTCGCGTGCTGAAGGGCGCAACACGCGGTCTTGTATCGGGTTACTGTAGCCCGTCTTCTTCCTCCAGCGCGATTTTTGGTTGGGTTTTTAGCCGTTTCCAGTCATTTTTGAGGGGCATTTTGAGGATTTTAAACCTAGAAAAAATGCCATAAAAAAGGAAGTATAAAAAGGAAATCAAAAGGATTTTTTAGGGGGGGTTTTTTTTTTCGGTGAACACAAGAGAAAAAAAACCCAGGAAAAAGTTTGAGAGAAAAAGAAGCTTTTCTAAAAAGAGCAAAAATCATCTGAAAGCTAACCTTGAGTCCAGGAAATTAATTCTTGAGATTCGAGTTTTTTTTTTCATTTTCATTAATCAGAGTTATTCAAAACATTTTAAACCAATTTTTCAACTGAAGCAAATCGACAGGAGATCATCAATTCTTCACTTTTGCTGCAAATACAATATTTCTGAGGGTAAATATCTGAGTTAAATTTCATTTCCTATTTCCTTTTTATTCACACTTGTTTATTTTCTTTCCATTGTATATATTTCATCTTTACTCAATTCTTTTCTTGTGCTATACACTGTATATTATCATTTGTCGTTGTTCCATATTGTATGTGTTGATTGTTGTATTTTTTGTGGTTGTTTGTTCATATCTTGCTGTTAATAATCCGATTTGTTCATCCTTAATATTTCCTACCCATTTTTGTTTATATTATTGTTGTTGTATTATTTTACTGTTAATAATCTATTTATTCACCACCCTTTCACTCCGTAGTATTTACTATTAATCATGCTCGCCATTAATCTTTATATATCTTGCTGCTTTTTATTATCTTGCTTTTGTTTATGCTTTTAGTTCTTTAATAATGCCACTGTTAATAGGTTCCTTGTACATTAAGATTCACAATCGATAATTGATGGAATATGTAATATATTTATTGGATTACGGACTATTTATTCATTGTGATTAATTAGAGTATTATTCTTTTTTTTTTGCCTGTGCGTCGTCAGGAAAAATAGTCTTAACTTAGAATAGTTTATTTGCATGATGTATAACATGGTGTGACGCGCGCCGAACCCGGTTAACCCAGCAAGGGCCCTCGCGTGAATCCGCTTTAGGATTCGAGGTATGAAGGTTCGCGTCTTTTGATCATGGGCGCCATGAGACATCATCGGTGTATTCCTCCCAATAGAACATTGGGGAGAACAACCTAGCCTATTGACGCCTAAAGGCACCTTTGAGGTATTTGGAGTCGCCACCCAATTTACGTGAAATTGGGAAAAGGTTTCTCACCTCTATTGGTCTAAACCAGAGATATGGTGTCCGGGACTTCCCTCTTATTTATGCTTTGGTTAATTATAAATGGGTTCCTAACTTCTTAAAATTATATCTCTCATCTCACACGATAAATGCATTAAAAGTAAAAGCGCATCTCAAGCATCCGAAAGCAGTAAAAGGAAAGCAATAAATAAAGCGATAAATAAAGCGATAAAAGAAAGCGATAAACACGCAAGCACGAAATTACAAGAGAAATAGGGGGGAATACAACCCCAATAAAAGGAAATTAAAAATGTAAATGGGACGGAATACAATCCCATAAAATAAATAAAGTTGCCCCAAAATTAATTACAAGGGCCCAAAAAAGAAATGAACTTGAATTTAAAACACTCACTCAAGATTAAAATAAAGAACATACATAAATCGGGACATTATTTGAGGAACATTGGTTGCTTCGCACTTGTTCGAAATTTAAGAACATTGGTTCCTTCGCATTTACTTAAAAAAAGGTTCGAAGAGTCGTTTTGGTTGTTTGGAAGAAAATCGGGATGAGTGATCCCATTTTATTGAAAATTGACTCTTCGTTTTAATTGTGATAATTTTATTGTTGGCCTAAAACAAGGGACATTGGTCCCACTTTTATTAATAAAAATTTCAATTTAATTATAGAAATATTTTTGTGATTTTTTATCGCACGCGTGCATAAATAAAATAATTATTTACAAATAATCACAACATGAAGAGAGAGATTGGAAAGATCTCACCCAAATCGGAGTGTCTGTCCACGCGTTGCGACCCATCCGGGGAGTCGCGGGGCGCTCACATAGCCCGACTCAAATTAAAACTCATACAAAAATCAACACCAAAAAGAATATTAGTAACAACTCCAAAAATTAATCAAATGGAGACAATGTAATGACAATAATAAAATCATAACAAATAATCATAGTATGTCGACAACAACAAAATAATAATAATAATAATAATAATAATAATAATAATAATAATAATAATAATAATAATAATAATAATAATAATAATAATAATAATAATAATAATAATAATGAACTACATGGCAGCAACCTATAATAATAATAATAATCATAAATGTAAAAACAGAAAATAAATTATTAATAGTAATAATAATAATGATAATAATAATAATGAAAACAGAATATTAAATAAACACCAAATAAATAACAATAATAATAATAATAATAATAATAATAATAATAATAATAATAATGATGATAATAATAACTAATTAACCATAATATTGATATTAACAGGATGTCACCGAAGATCAATATAATAATAATAATAATAATAATAATAATAATAATAATAATAATAAAAAGATTGCAAAGACAAAATCTAAAGATCATAACAACAGTGCTAACTACAAAAAAATAATAAGTAACAAAGGGTAATAAGGAGAGAAGGATGGCGCCAGGGATCAAAAAAAGTAAATCAAAATCATGGGCAAACATGCTGACAGTGATAAAAATTAAAGGAAAAAAAAATGACGACAAATGAATATAAACATGAAAACCATAATAATACTAATAATAATAATAATAATAATAATAATAATAATAATAATAATCATATAAATTGCAACGAGAAATAAGGAGGAAATCAACTTAAAACAAACAAATAATATATCAAAAATAATATTAATCACATTAAAATGTCAAAAATAAATTATAGATATGACAATAATAGCAAAAAATAATATTTAACAACAATAAGTAATGTACAAAAAGAATAAAAGAGAACAAGTCCAAGAATGTTTACCCTCAGAATTTTTAGATTGGGGAAACGGTGTCCCGATCGATTTTCCTTGTCGGATTCGTAATGACAAATGTTAAAAAAATGTAGAATTTAATATTTTGAAATGAAATCAAGAAAAATACTTTGATAAAAATATTTTTGGTGGATGATTTTGAGCAAAAAAGAAATTAGTTTTCCTAAGCCCAAATCACCTAAGAAAGCTGATTATGTATTTTTGAAGAGCAATTAAAGATTAAAATTTTAGAAAGCAAAAAAGAAGTTAAGAATATTTTTTTTTTGAAGGAAAAGGTTGAAGAAAAACCCTTTGCTGGAGAGAAGAAGTTGAAAGAAAAGAAAATCCTAAAAATTTTTGCCGTCCTCCAAAAATGAGGAAAAAATCCTTATTTAAGCTTGTCTTGGCCAAAAATGGCAAAAGACAAAAAATCCTTTATTTTTAGTTAATCCAAAATATCACAAAATGGTGAAACAATGGAAAAAGTCAGACTGAAAAAAAAAAAAAATTCAGACTGAAAACAGCGGAAAAAACGGACAGGCGAAGACCTGGTCGCGCGGAGAGGGCAAGGGCGCGCGCGCGCAGCAGCCTGCTGCGCGCGTGGTGCCCCCGCACCGCGCGCGGCAGGCAGCCTGCCTCGCGCGCAGGGGGGGCGCGCGGCGCCCCCTGCCTCGCGCGCAGGGGGGGCGCGCGGCGCCCCCCGCCTCGCGCGCAGGGGGCTGCGCGCGGCGCTCCCCGCCTCGCGCGCAGGGGCTGCGCGCGAGGCCCCTCGCCTTGCGCGCAGGGGGCCTGCGCGCGAGGCGCCTGCCTTGCGCGCAGGCGCCCCTGCGCGCTGGGGCAGCCCCGCGCTGCCGCAGGCGGCCTTCGCGGCTTTTTTTTTTTTTTTTTTTTTTTAAATTAGACACAAAATTAATATTTATTTTTTTTACTCCATTTTAATTTTTAATCTCTAAAATATATATTTTTAAATTATTTTTTGAAAAAAAACACACTTTTGACAAGGGAACGATCGGTTCTCACCTTTCTTGCCGAAAATCGGTCTTCTATTTCATCATTGGGTAATCCTGATCTTGGACCGCCTCGGGACCCGGTGTCTACAGTTGCCCCCAATTTTGGGGAACTTAGAACCTAGGTGCCTAAGTGAACCAAAATTCAGAAAAGAAAGGAAAGAGGCGCGTACCTGAGGCGGTTGTCTTCCCGAACTGGCTGGAGTTACTGTGGGTAGTTATCGTCTGTTTGTCGACGTGTTAACCCCCGTTACCTTGGCATCTAACCTTTTGATGCGGATATACTCATGGATTGAAAGGATTTAGAATATTTCGGGAAGAGCTCAATGCCACGAAGGATAACGCTCCGCAAAGACCGAGGATGCCTTGAAAAAAAAAAAAGGACTTAAAGACAAAGCTCCGAAGAGACCGAGAATGCCTTGAGAAAGGACTTAAAGATAATGCTCCGAAGAGACTGAGAATGCCTTGAAAAAGGACTTAAAGATAATGCTCCGAAAAGACTGAGAATGCCTTGAAAAAGGACTTAAAGATAATGCTCCGAAAAGACTGAGAATGCCTTGAGAAAGGACTTAAAGATAATGCTCCGAAGAGACTGAGAATGCCTTGAAAAAGGACTTAAAGATAATGCTCCGAAAAGACTGAGAATGCCTTGAAAAAGGACTTAAAGATAATGCTCCGAAAAGACTGGGAATGATTTGAAAAAATGACTTAGAGATGATGCTCCGAAGAGACTGAGAATGCCCCGTGAAGGAGGACTTAAAGATAATGCTCCGAGGAGACCGAGAATGCCCCGTGAAGGAGGACTTAAAGATAAATTTTGAAGATATTGAGGACGCCTGTTGGATAAGGACTTAGAGATAATGCTCCGAAGAGACTGAGAATGCCCCGTGAAGGAGGACTTAAAGATAAATTTTGACGATATTGAGGACGCCTGTTGGATAAGGACTTAGAGATAATGCTCCGAAGAGACTGAGAATGCCCCGTGAAGGGGGACTTAAAGATAGTGTTTTGAAGATATTGAGGATGCCTGTTGGATAAGGACTTAGAGATAATGCTCCGAAGAGACTGAGAATGCCTTGTGAATAAGGACTTGAAGGTAAAGTTTTAAAGATGCCTTTTGAAGAAGGACCTAAAGATAGCGTTTTAAAGAGATTGAGGATGCCTGTTAGATAAGGACTTAGAGATAATAGGGAGATTAGATGCACGTGATAAGTGCTTGTGCTAAGCATGTGCAAAGGATTACGCGTTGCAAGTACGCAAAGATCATGGGCACGAAATGTGTGCGAAGAATTTATTGTGCAAGATATATATAAAGTTCATGCATGCGTGAATGCACGTTGAGGCACCATCAATTGCCATACCCGTGAGATGCATATGTATGCAATAACGCAGGATAAGAGTTCATCCGAGTGGATTCGGAGGCGTCAGCTGATTTGCAGCAGGATCGGTGCCCCCTGGAAATGCTTTTGAATTTCGTGCCTCTGGGGGATTATGAGGTTCTCCTCTGGTACCTGTAGTCATTATTTGAAGGTAGTGCGTCCCTCGTGGATTTTCACACTAGCTTTTCTTAGCGGGAGATGCGTCCTTGTCGGATTTTCACATAACCCTGTGCCTTATTTTTTGCCTGGAATGGACCCAACCCAATCCAGCGGCTTTTATTTATTTTATTTTTTGTAGGGCAGACTGCCTGTCGCCAGGTTTTCACCCTGCCCTTCGGCCTAACTTTTGCTTAGAGTGCCAGTCATGGTTTTCATCTCTAACGGCTCTTTTTTTTTTTTTTGAGAGAAGTTGGAGTTGTTGCGAAAGGTCTTTCGGGTATGGTTGGCATGTGCTTATGTCTCAGATTTTGGTTGTATGAGCTTGGCCTTCTTTTTTAGGAAGGTGCTGTAGGGTTGGCTTCACAGTGGATAGCAGGATGAGATGACTGAAGTGCCTGAGTGGTGAGAATGGTAGAGGGTAGATAGTTGTTGTAAAAGTTCTTTCAGGTATAATCGGCGTGTGTTTGCGTCTTAGGTCAAGGTTGTCTGAGCTTGGTTTCTATCATAAGGGTGCTATAGAATTGGCTTCACAGTTCATAACAGGAGGAGCTGACTGAAATGCCTGAGTGGCGAGAGTGGCAGAGGGTAGATAGTAGCAGTGTGCTGGTTTTATTGCTGGACCCAAACGACTTTGGGTATGCAAGATGAACTGCCCTGGTTACATCAATACATCTTTGCATAAATGCATATATTTCAATCTGATTTCATAACACATGATCACTATTTGGCATTAACTCGAAAAAATATGAGACCTCATCTAATCTCGGGATAGATCTTGAGAGCATCAAACTCCTGTTATCAATCAGCCCTCGCGGGTTTTCTTAATTGAATATTTTCTCTCTTTTTTTTTATTAATTTTTTTTTTTAAGCCTTTGCCATAGACCCTCTTTCCGTTCGTCAGTGTAGATTGAATTTGCTTTCATCTTCGTCAGCCGGGGAGACCGCCGCTTCTGAGAGTGGTTCTTCTCGGTATCAAAGTCTTGGTCTTAACCCTTGTGCAGACTGGTTGAGGTGATGGGTTCCTTATTTGGGGCTTGAATATGAAGTTTCACGTTTGGCCTTTATTGCTTTAGCAGTTTGAGCCCTGGAATGGTTGTTCAATGGCTGAGCTAGGGTAACAGGTTGGGCTTGGATGATTTGGGGTACTTTTATTGGCCTTGGTAGTTCAAGCTTTCGAAATGGTTTTCGTCGTCTGGGATTGGATGGATGGCTCAGGGGTTAGCCCTTTTAGTCCTCTTCAGTAGCTAAAAAAAATGGCGATGTGCAGGCATGTGTAGATCAATGGGATTTGAACAAAGTTTGCCCCCCAAATAGCATTCCCTTGCCCCCTGTCAATTCTCTCTTTTCTTTACACCCAATTTTTTTTTCATTTATTACTATTATTATTATTATTTTTTTTTTACAACCCAATTTTTTTTATTTTATTTTATTTTATTTTTCTTTCTTCTTTTTTTTTTTTACCCCAGTTTTTTTTTTTTTTTTTTTTTTTTTTTTTTTTTGTGACAAGCTTTGCTCAAGTCCTGAAGTTTACACATACGTGCACTTTTCGTCTTAACCACTGGGACCATTATTGTTCAATTCGGTCGGGCATTAAATTTTGGTAAGAAATTTGGTTATGAGGGTTTTAGATGGTTAAGGGTCAGTCATAATCGGTTTTGGAGTACACATTCCGAATGGGTAGAGAGAAAAAAGGTCATATGGCTCAGTTCTGATGGGTTGCATATTTTCTCATGGTGGTTTTGAGTTTTATTTGTCCAACTTTTGCCGTAACTTTTGAAGCTTGATTTTATTCGGCGACACCATATGCAACTCAGGTGTTGTGGATGCGAAGAAGTGGCTTTCAAAATTCGGTTTATTGTCATGTTGGCACGTGGAAGTAGCGTTGGTCTTGAGAGTGTCCTTGTCCATCTTCAGCGTGTCATACTAGGTCCGGGCAAAGGCTCCTTTTTTTTTTTATTATCTCTCAAAATTATCCTCGCTTCAGGAGTTATATCAGATGCTACCAAGATTTTATTTGGATTCCCCAAAGTTCCGAGACTAGATGGAGTCGTATTAATTGGGTTAATGTCAAAATGAATGGATGCATCGTGATCATGAGAAATGAAATCAAGGAAATATCGCATAAATAAAACAGAAATTGTTCAACATGTTATAATAACCAAATTGTCCTAAAAGAGTTCTGGAATTGAAAAGCAGTAAGCATTAAAAACATGATCTTCTGCTTGTGGTTTTGGAGGGACATGCCGATGAAGTGGATTGGCCCGATCATATCTCTGGTGGAAGGATTGCATTGTAGTCTACTCCCTTCTTCTTCTCCCTTTTTTCGGGATCCGTGATTTTCTTGGAATCAATGAGGTCCTGAACCCGGTCTCTCAAAGTTCGGCAGTAGTTCGTCAAATGTCCAGTGTGCTGGTGGAATGCACAATATTGATCTGCTCTGTGGTGGGGCTGCCCCTGACTGCTGGCAGGCTTCGCCGGTAATGGCTGCAATAACCCCCTTTTCACTAGCCTCTCAAAAACCCACGACAAGGGCCTACCCAACTCAGAGTAATATCTTTGATTCCTTCTCACTGATGACTCTCCCGCTTTTTTAACATTGCCCTTACAGCCATCTCGGATATTTAGGTTTGCATTCTTCAGAGCATGCTCTTTCACCAGATCTCCATCATCCTCAAGCATATTGTCATGTTCCTGAGTAGGCCTCTTACCACCTCCTTGTCCCACTGGTAAATCAAACGGTTCCTTGCCTCGGGGCTTAGTGGCACTAGGAGATGCCGTGGTTGTCGCTGTACGGGCTATCTCGACAGGGGTCGACTCAACTCGGTTAAAGGTAGCCGCCATCAATCGGGCTTGTAGGACTAGCGCGAGGGCGTCTATTCTCTCCTTAATCATAGCTTTAATCATAGCTGTCAACCTCCTTTCGAGCTCCTCAAGCCGTCTATCCATCTCTTGGGCCATTGATGCACGAGTCTCCTCAATCTGTCGTGAAAGGCTAGCCATACTCAATTCTTGGTTAGAGCCCTCTTGTTTTTCACCTTCCTCTTCCTCGCTTTCGCCGCTGGACCAACAGCCTATCATTGCCACAAAAGTCTCTCCTTCATCTGCCTCAGGGCCAGTAGTAGTGGCATACCCATTTCCATACAAGTCTTGCAGCACATACCATTCCGGTAAGCCTGAACCAATCATGGCACAATGGGCTGACTTTTCTTGACTTTCTCTCTGCCCAGGATTAATAGCCTGTTTGCCATCGATCAAGGCTTGAATTCGGTCCCTTAAATGACGACAGTAGTCTGTTCTGTGCCCTGTGTACTGATGATATGCGCAATACCAGTCCGTCCTGTGCTTAGGCTTCCCTTGACTTGGGGCGGGCCCAGCTGGCAAGGGTTGCAACTTTCCTTCCTTGATGAGACGGGTGAAGTGCCAAGATAATGGTCTGCCCGAGATAGTGAGATGTTTGGGAGCCGGTCCTATGGCAGAGACTTCTGCCGCCCTGTTATTGCCCCCGTTATCGCTGCTGCTTCCCTTATTTTTGCCTGAAGCCACATTTGCAGATCTAGCCACTTTATCTAAATGCTCAGCCTCAACTTCAATGGCTATGTCCTTAAGTGACTCCCAATCTTTGAGTCCCTTCATTTTTAACCCATCCCTCAAATATGGACTAGCATTTCGGATAAATAACCTGATCTGATCTGAGGTATCAGGCTTTCTCTTTATCTCCATCACTCGATGCCTCCATTGGGTCAAGTACTCATGGAATGATTCCCCTGACTTCTGCTTCAGCACTTCTAAATCTTTCAATGTGACCTCAATCTTGGTACTGCAATCATACTGGCCAAGGAATTCTTCTGTTAACAGATTCCAGTCTTCTTTCGCTCTTCGATCCAGCCCATGGTACCAATCCACTGCTGGGCCAGCTAAGCTGAGACAGAAATAGTCCACTTTTTGCTTCTTAGTCAACCCTGTACCCTTCATGATCAGGGTGTATTGCTTAACATGCGCAGAAGGGTTCGATGTACCGTCAAATTTTGGCAGGTCTGGCATCTTAAAACTCTGGGGCAACAGCTCTCCATCATCCAAATCCACATCTTCAGGGCTCACTCCCTTGCCAGCTGTCAACATGCGGGTGATTGCCTCAATTTGCTGTCTCATACCCCTCATAGCCTCGTCTTCTACCCTGGGTGCTCCACCCCTCACGGCTTGATGGGCTGCTATCTCCTCAACCTCTTCTTCCATTGCGAAATCCTCATCAGGGTTTGGGATCCTTGCTCTTCCGGGTTCAACTGGCACAGCCGTAGCTTTAGGCTCATATACAGGTTGATGGGCAACAACTCCAGCGAGAGGAGCCTCCCCACCAGCAGGTGGTTCGGCTTGCCCCGGAGGAGGGGCTACTGGCGGTTGTGGAGCAGCTGGTGCTTGTGGAGCAGGGGGCTGTGCAAATCTTTCGGCCATGGCACCCATCATGTTCACTATCCTCTGTTCAAAATCTTCCAGTCTCCTGGCGAGGTCTTGGGTGGTTAGGTTTTCGGTCTCTTCTGCCATTGAGGATGATTCGCTACTTGTAGAGAGTGACTCAGAATCCCAAAAAGGCACTAATTCTAGCAATTCGAAGGGTGAGTCTGCCGTCACTAGTCGATCGTCAGAATCTCTAGTCCACTCAGATGAATCTAGGATGGCTGAAAGATCAAGATTGTTAGAATGATGCATGGATGACATGTATAATGCATGATCGTGCCATGCATACAGTCTTTGATGAATGCGAGATCCATGGACTACCACGGTACGATGGGATGCATGGAAGAAATTACATGCAGGATGGTATGTGCATGTGAATAATATGCAGACGAGAGGATATACACACACACAGCATGAGATTAAATATACAGGATGATACGCACATGTGAAAAAATAGCATGCAGACAGAAAGATATATACGCACACAGCATGAGATAAGATATTATTATTTGTACATGTATTTATTTTATTGACATGCATGAATGACATGCGATGTATGAGCATGCCGTGCAGTATTCACAACCACATGCAAGCAAATAGATCCTTCCAACCTTATCACTCCCACACACGAGGTCGTGCGGTCTCTTTCCTATGTGGGCTTCATCCAAGAGTTAACAGGGAACCCATTGGACGCGTATGGTGCACGGTGAAAAACCGACAGCATAACACTCTTAATCTAATGCGCATTCGTATGGGTTTTGGCCATTACGTATTTGGGCAATTCAATTAAACCAAAGTGGGCCCAACAGGGCATGAAAGCCTTTGATAAAAGACCACTTGATTTGCTTGATTTTGTTTAATACGTGATGGCCCATATCACAAGCATTGTATTAAGGAACATACCACCTAGGGGAAGTTTCTACTTGCCAGTACATGAGCTTTGGTCAAGGTGATGAATTCTTGGTTACCCAAGCATGATCCTTGCCGACGGGTCTAACTCGTCATGAGTATAGCGACCGATCGGGTTATCATTTGATATACCAAAAGGTACAAGGCTTGGGCTGGTGATTATCCCTAACACTTCCCTACAATGAGTGAAAGTAGGGTCGTGCTTCGGGAACGCACCGAGGTAAGAAGGGACCAACTAGCGTAATTCTAAGGCTCTAATATGCAATGCAAATTTTTGAAAAAGAGATATAATTTTAAGTTTTAAAAATCCAATTATATATTTTAACCAAAGCACTTTCCGAGCAAAGTCTCAAACACAATGGTCCCCAGTGGAGTCGCCACTGTGACGCGCGCCGAACCCGGTTAACCCAGCAAGGGCCCTCGCGTGAATCCGCTTTAGGATTCGAGGTATGAAGGTTCGCGTCTTTTGATCATGGGCGCCATGAGACATCATCGGTGTATTCCTCCCAATAGAACATTGGGGAGAACAACCTAGCCTATTGACGCCTAAAGGCACCTTTGAGGTATTTGGAGTCGCCACCCAATTTACGTGAAATTGGGAAAAGGTTTCTCACCTCTATTGGTCTAAACCAGAGATATGGTGTCCGGGACTTCCCTCTTATTTATGCTTTGGTTAATTATAAATGGGTTCCTAACTTCTTAAAATTATATCTCTCATCTCACACGATAAATGCATTAAAAGTAAAAGCGCATCTCAAGCATCCGAAAGCGGTAAAAGGAAAGCAATAAATAAAGCGATAAATAAAGCGATAAAAGAAAGCGATAAACACGCAAGCACGCAATTACAAGAGAAATAGGGGGGAATACAACCCCAATAAAAGGAAATTAAAAATGTAAATGGGACGGAATACAATCCCATAAAATAAATAAAGTTGCACCAAAATTAATTACAAGGGCCCAAAAAAGAAATGAACTTGAATTTAAAACACTCACTCAAGATTAAAATAAAGAACATACATAAATCGGGACATTATTTGAGGAACATTGGTTCCTTCGCACTTGTTCGAAATTTAAGAACATTGGTTCCTTCGCATTTACTTAAAAAAAGGTTCGAAGAGTCGTTTTGGTTGTTTGGAAGAAAATCGGGATGAGTGATCCCATTTTATTGAAAATTGACTCTTCGTTTTAATTGTGATAATTTTATTGTTGGCCTAAAATAAGGGACATTGGTCCCACTTTTATTAATAAAAATTTCAATTTAATTATAGAAATATTTTTGTGATTTTTTATCGCACGCGTGCATAAATAAAATAATTATTTACAAAGAATCACAACATGAAGAGAGAGATTGGAAAGATCTCACCCAAATCGGAGTGTCTGTCCACGCGTCGCGACCCATCCGGGGAGTCGCGGGGCGCTCACATAGCCCGACTCAAATTAAAACTCATACAAAAATCAACACCAAAAAGAATATTAGTAACAACTCCAAAAATTAATCAAATGGAGACAATGTAATGACAATAATAAAATCATAACAAATAATCATAGTATGGCGACAACAACAAAATAATAATAATAATAATAATAATAATAATAATAATAATAATAATAATAATAATAATAATAATAATAATAATAATAATAATAATAATAATAATGAACTACATGGCAGCAACCTATAATAATAATAATAATCATAAATGTAAAAACAGAAAATAAATTATTAATAGTAATAATAATAATGATAATAATAATAATAATGAAAACAGAATATTAAATAAACACCAAATAAATAACAATAATAATAATAATAATAATAATTATTATAATAATGATGATAATAATAACTAATTAACCATAATATTGATATTAACAGGACGTCACCGAAGATCAATATAATAATAATAATAATAATAATAATAATAATAATAATAATAATAATAATAATAATAATAATAATAATAATAATAATAATAATAATAATAATAATAATAAAAAGATTGCAAAGACAAAATCTAAAGATCATAACAACAGTGCTAACCACAAAAAAATAATAAGTAACAAAGGGTAATAAGGAGAGAAGGATGGCGCCAGGGATCAAAAAAAGTAAATCAAAATCATGGGCAAACATGCTGACAGTGATAAAAATTAAAGGAAAAAAAATGACGACAAATGAATATAAACATGAAAACCATAATAATACTAATAATAATAATAATAATAATAATAATAATAATAATAATAATAATAATAATCATATAAATTGCAACGAGAAATAAGGAGGAAATCAACTTAAAACAAACAAATAATATATCAAAAATAATATTAATCACATTAAAATGTCAAAAATAAATTATAGATATGACAATAATAGCAAAAAATAATATTTAACAACAATAAGTAATGTACAAAAAGAATAAAAGAGAACAAGTCCAAGAATGTTTACCCTCAGAATTTTTAGATTGGGGAAACGGTGTCCCGATCGATTTTCCTTGTCGGATTCGTAATGACAAATGTTAAAAAAATGTAGAATTTAATATTTTGAAATGAAATCAAGAAAAATACTTTGATAAAAATATTTTTGGTGGATGATTTTGAGCAAAAAAGAAATTAGTTTTCCTAAGCCCAAATCACCTAAGAAAGCTGATTATGTATTTTTGAAGAGCAATTAAAGATTAAAATTTTAGAAAGCAAAAAAGAAGTTAAGAATATTTTTTTTTTGAAGGAAAAGGTTGAAGAAAAACCCTTTGCTGGAGAGAAGAAGTTGAAAGAAAAGAAAATCCTAAAAATTTTTGCCGTCCTCCAAAAATGAGGAAAAAATCCTTATTTAAGCTTGTCTTGGCCAAAAATGGCAAAAGACAAAAAATCCTTTATTTTTAGTTAATCCAAAATATCACAAAATGGTGAAATAATGGAAAAAGTCAGACTGAAAAAAAAAAAAATTCAGACTGAAAACAGCGGAAAAAACGGACAGGCGAAGACCAGGTCGCGCGGAGAGGGCAAGGGCGCGCGCGGCAGCAGCCTGCTGCGCGCGTGGTGCCCCCGCACCGCGCGCGGCAGGCAGCAGCCTCGCGCGCAGGGGCTGCGCGCGAGGCAGCCAGCCTCGCGCGCAGGGGGGGGCGCGCGGCGCCCCCTGCCTCGCGCGCAGGGGGGTGCGCGCGGCGCCCCCTGCCTCGCGCGCAGGGGGGTGCGCGCGGCGCCCCCTGCCTCGCGCGCAGGGGGGGGGGCGCGCGGCGCCCCCTGCCTCGCGCGCAGGGGGGGGGCGCGGCGCCCCCCGCCTCGCGCGCAGGGGGCTGCGCGCGAGGCCCCCGGCCTCGCGCGCAGGGGGGGCGCCGCCTCGCGCGCAGGGGGCTGCGCGCGGCGCTCCCCGCCTCGCGCGCAGGGGCTGCGCGCGAGGCCCCTCGCCTTGCGCGCAGGGGGCCTGCGCGCGATGCGCCTGCCTTGCGCGCAGGCGCCCCTCGCCTTGCGCGCAGGGGGCCTGCGCGCGAGGCGCCTGCCTTGCGCGCAGGCGCCCCTGCGCGCTGGGCGGCCTGCCGCGCAGGCGCCCCTGCGCGCTGGGGCAGCCTGCCGCGCTGCCGCAGGCGGCCTTCGCGGCTTTTTTTTTTTTTTTTTAAATTAGACACAAAATTAATATTTATTTTTTTTACTCCATTTTAATTTTTAATCTCTAAAATATATATTTTTAAATTATTTTTCGAAAAAAAACACACTTTTGACAAGGGAACGATCGGTTCTCACCTTTCTTGCCGAAAATCGGTCTTCTATTTCATCATTGGGTAATCCTAATCTTGGACCGCCTCGGGACCCGGTGTCTACACATGGTTCCTAAACATCAAACTGTTTTGTTTATATGTTAATTGATGATTTAATTTAATTGCCCTGTTTAATTAAATACTTATTTGTTTGTTTATGTTGGATTGATTTATTCTTTTTTATTTGACATGATTAATTGTGAACATTTGAATAATTTAATCAATTTGGGTAATTATTTAATCGTTGGTACCATCTGCATAAATAATTGTTTATCTGATTAATTTACTTAACTAGTTGTTTGTGTATATTATTTGCTGTTGGTTACTTATTTATTTAACTTGTACAATCATTTATTCATTTATAATTTATTATTGATTTGATTTAATTCTCTAACATAATTTTATTTTGTTCTTTTTTAATTGCCTAAAATGTGCCTACTTCGCTTTGAGTGATATTTCGAATGGATCGGGGACCGAGAACTAAATCATTCGGAACTTTGGGGTTTGCATTTCTTAATCATCGTATTTATTTCATTATACTATTTTCATGTGTTGTATGTATAAATGTATTTCAAAATCCTCACGCATTACAAAAGTCACAATTATTTATAATAATCAAAATTGAGGATCTTTTATTAATAAAATGGACCAATGTCCTATTTTTATCCAATAAAATCTCACCATCAAATGGAGAACTAATTCTTATAAAATGGGATCACTCATCCCGATTTTTCACAATAAATACCTAAGAAATAGTTCTTTAATTTTTAATTCAATAAAAGGAACCAATGTTCCTAAAATTCAATAAATGACCCGATTTATGTATGATTCATTTTAAAGTGTCCATTCATTCATATTGGGCCCTTGTAATTTAAGTGTTTGGGGCATTCTTTATTCTTGTAGCATAATTTATTTATTTGCTTATCTACTTATCTATTCATCGCTTTATTTATTATTCTTTAATGTGAATGAAATGTGCTTTTAATTTCAATGCATCGATCGCGTGAGGAGAGGAGTGAAATTATGTTTCATTAAAAACTCATTTATAAGACTTAACTCGACTCATTAATAAAAGTAAAGTTTCGAACACCGTCTTTGTTTTAAGACCATCGAGGTTAGAGACCTCTCCCAATTTTTTGGGTGGCAACTCCAATACACCTCAAGGTGCCTTTAAGCGTCACTAGACTAGGTGGCATCTCCCCAATGTCCTATTAGGAGGGATGCACCGATGATGTCTCGTGGTGCCCATGATCCAAAAAAAAGACGCGACTGATCCCTCGATCCCCGAAAGGAGGGCTCAAAGAGGGCCTTGCTGGTCCGGCGCGCGTGACAGTGGCGACTCCACTGGGGAGTGATCAAAATTTGCTTCGAAAGTGAGTTAAGTTAAGTTTTATAAATGAGTTATTAATGAAACCAAAATTCCATTTCTTTTCGAAATTGCATTACACTCATTAGAGCCTTAGAATATGTTAGTTGGTCCCCTATTTACCCCGGTGCGTTCCTAAAATACGACCCTACTTTCACTCATTGTAGGGAAGTGTTAGGGATAATCACCAGCCCAAGTCTCGTGCCATTAATGGTATATTAAATGATGACCTGATCGGTCGTTATGCTCATGATGAGTTAGACCCGTCGGCAGGGACCACGCTTGGGTAGACCTGAAGTAACACCACCCTCTAACTAAAGCTCATGTAATGACCATAAAAACTTCCACTAGGTTACGTGTACCTTAACAAATGTGCTTGTTACGTGGGCCTTTATTTATTAAACCAATTCAAACTCATTAATTGGGCACTCATCAAAGGCTTTCATGCCCCGGTGGGCCCACGGTTAAGGTGTTTGAAAGGTCCGAATATTTAATGGCCAAAATCCATAAGCATGTGCTTTTAAATTGAGAGTGTTATGCTGCTGGTTTTTTACCATGCACTATACACGCCCATTGGGTTCCCCGTTAACCCATGGGTCAAGCCCACCTAGGAAAGAGACTGCACTACCGCATGTGTGGGAGTAACAAGGTTGGAAGGTGCTATGTGCTTGTATGTGGTTGTCTCTGTTGCATTAACACGATCATGCATTATTACTGTCATTCATGCATCACGCTGACAGTTTTAACTTTTCAGCCATCATAGGTACGAATCCGTGGTCTAGGGGTTTAGACGGCCGATTGGTAAGGAGAAGGTCTTTCTTTGAGTCAGTGGAGCAAGCTTCGTATTGGAGTTCAGAATCTCTATCGGATAGCACAGTATCCCTGGTTTCAGAATTATCATCAGACATGGCTAATCTAGATGCAAATGCTACTCAAGAGGGGGACAGGAGGATTCAAGAGATGGAACATAGGTTTGAGGAGTTTGAGCGAAGAATAATGACTATGATGGGCAATTTAACTGTCGCTTTGATGCCGCCAGTGGGCCAACAAGCTGCGGTCGCTGCCGGGGGTCAAGCCGAATAGATTCTGATCAGGGAGGCCCCTCCTGCAGCAGTGGTGGAACCCCATTCTGTTGTTGAGCCCATGAATTTTCCCAACGTCGAGCATAGAAGGGTTGGGGAGCATAGGCCAGAAGAGGATTACGTAGAGGATGAACCCCGAGGAGTCTATGTCAGTTAAAAGCCAGATCTCCTAAGGAGGATGTTGCCCTGAAGAAAATAGAAGAGAGAGTTGAAGCAATGGCCCGTTTGTTGTCTGCAGGCAAGGGGATAAGCCCAGAAGACTGAGACCTGGATAACGAAGAAGTGCTCCCACAGAGGTTCAAGATGCCCGAATTGCCGAAATTTGATGGCACTTCGGATCCGTCTGCACATATCAAGCAATACACGATTGTAATGAAGGGGACGATGCTCAGCAAAAGACAAAAGGTCGAGTATTTCTGCCTCAGTTTGGTTGGGCCTGCTATTGATTGGTACCACGGTTTAGACCGAAGGGCGAGAGAGTACTGGGATTTGTTAACTGAGGAATTTCTGAAACAGTATGACTGCAGTACTCGCATGGAAGTTATACTAAAGGATTTGGAAGTACTCCAACAGAAACATAACGAATCTTTCCACGAGTATCTCACTTGATGGAGAAATAGAGTGATGGAGATGAGGCGAAAATCGAATACCCCTGATCAGATCCGTCTATTTATCAGTAATGCGAGTCCGTACCTTAGGGACGGATTGAAGATGAAAGGGCTTAGAGATTGGGAGTCTCTAAAGGATATCGCAATTGAAGCAGAGGGAGAGTATTTGGCGAAAAAGATGAGCCAGGATAGTTTTGTCAAAAAGAACTTTGGGAGTCTGCCAGGGGGTAGAGCAGTTGGTGCAAGAAGCAGTGGTGGCAACAAGAATAACAGTGGTAGAATAGTTGAGGTTTGGGCCACAGAAGCCTTCCAGGAGCAAAGGTATTATTCGAACTTGGACCGACCACTATCTTGGGTTCTGGAGAGGTTAGTGAAAGAAGGACAATTGAGACCCTTAGAGCCGAGGCCGGCTAGGAGTCAGGGCATACCGGGACACAGAGGTGATCAATACTGCGCTTACCATCAGCATACGGGACATCTCACAGATTTTTGTAGAACATTGAGGAATAAGATCCAGGATCTTATTGACAGCAAACAAATTACGGACCTGGAAACGCGAGAAAAGAAAAAGAAGCCTGGGAATTATGCAGCGGTTCCCCCACCGGTGCACATGGTTGGGTCGGGTTTGCCCAAGTGGTTCGTATTACAAGATTTGTATGGAAACGAATATGTTACTATTACTCGCAGGGCAAGTGAAGAGGTGGTCCCAGTAGCAGCCATAGACTGTTGGTCTTCAAGCGAGAGCGGGGATGAATACGGAGGTGATAAAATACAGGCGGGCCTTTAGGAATCAGATGACGAAGGGAAGGAAAAGGTTAGGGCTGTAACTAGAAGTGGTAGGGTAATCCCAGAGGTGGAAAGGCCTCAAGAGCCTGTGCCCGTAGGTGCCGAAAAGGAGTCCGAGGAAGATGGGTTGGTGAAGCAGTTGAAGAAAACCACGGCCCAGATATCTGTATGGGACCTTCTGAGACAGTCCCCTTGTCACAGACAAAGGTTAGTGGAAGCTTTGAGTGAATCCACTGTGGCCACCACCATTTCCCCATCTGAGCTGTTAGACCTGGTTAAAGGGGGATCAGGGGAGAGGTTGATATATTCTGATGCTGATTTGCCAGTCGAGGGTCGCAACCACAATCGGCCCCTGTATATTAAGGCTCAAGTGAATGGCAAGCATACCGCTTGCGTCATGGTCGATGATGGGTTGTCTATAAATGTCTGTCCACTAGTGGCGCTGCAATCTTTTGGATTAGACGAGAGCATGTTGAGCAAAACCGATTTGACAATCACTGCTTACGATAACTCGCGGAGGCAAGCATCAGGGACATTCAGAGCATTGGTTAAGACCGGACCTATAGAGACAGACGCGGAATTTGTGGTTTTGTCCATCCCGGCGAATTTTTCAGCCTTACTAGGGAGGCCGTGGTTCCATAAGCTAGGGGGAGTACCATCCACATTGCACCAAATGGTCAAGATACCGCACGAAGGGGAGGTGGTAACTATTAGAGCAGCAAGGGAAAATCAGGTATGTACCTTAGGGATTGCCAATCAACCTTTTAACGATTTTCATGTCTCGATGATAGGGGAAGAAAAGGGGTCAGTGGATAGCCCACAAGTAGTGAACATGATGAAGAAAATGCATTTTCTCCCTGGAGCCGGCTTAGGAAAGTATTCCCAAGGGATGCAGTCTGCTGTCACCACACAAGGTCAGAAGGACAGAAAAGGTCTGGGATACAGAGGTGAGTGTGGTAAGAAAAAGGAAGTGTCAAAGGAAATCCCTCACATTTCAAAAAGTTTCATTCCGGCCTCCTCAGTATGTGCCTATGCGGGGGAGGAGGAGCCCAATGGGTAGATGGAAGGATCGTACCAGGTTTTGAGATCTTTAACGACGTATTTGACTGGGATGTCGGAATTATCAAGTCCGTAGAAGACTTCTGGGACGAGGAAGTGATGACCCAGTGCAGTGTTTGGGATGGAGGTGAACCAGAAGAGGTTTTCACGGACAAACTGTTCGCCACTAGAGTGAAGGGAAAAGAGAAGGCAGGAATTGAAGCACCAATGCAAAATTTGAAGATCCAAGACCAAGAAGCAATGGGAAAGCTGTTAGTGTTAGCCCTAGCTCCAATACATTGTAATAAAACACTTTAGCTAATAAATGAGGCATTTGTTTTATCCATTGTATTCCTGTGCATGTCAATTGATAGAACTATCCAATAATGTTGTTTCAGTTTAAGTTATCATGTGTGAGGCACATGGTTGTAAGACCTTGAAACAAATGAGACTTCATTCTAAATATCCCTAGTCAGTCATTGTTATGAGAATAACAAATGAATTAAGACTAGTATGCTCTCTCTGATAAATTGAGTTCTGTCTTACGGATCATAAGGACAAGAGTGTCAATCAGAGATCATAGATAGATGTTTACAATATGGTATCTGGATTCGATCCATTAATGAGAACACTACATGGTACAAGTCATGAGTGTTTCTCATATGCAAGTTTTGTATCGGAGTTCTTAGACCTGAAATCTCTATGAAACTCTTTATGAATTACTGTGTACTTTGACATACACCTAACGTGCTCGTAATAGAGTGACAAGTATGGGTATGCTTGGGTATACATTGATTCATGTCAGAGAGCATGAGAGAAGTGAAGGGATTACCCCTCTCTATAAGAGAGAAAATAGCATCGGCCACTTGATCAGTGAACTGAGAAGTGTATGGCCATACCGAGATGAAATAATGAGTAACCATTATTTATCTGAGAGTTCAGTGTCACTGGAATATCAAGAAAGGAATTAACTTACATATAAGGATGACTAGTTCCATGCCTTATATTAATTCTGATATTTATGGGTAAGGGACTATGCAAAATTGCATTCGGTCACTAAATGCCATTTGCATTTTCATTTAATTTGGAATGCTATAATATCTTGCTAGAGAATATATATAGCCTTTGAATTAATTCATTGATTCATTGCCAACATTAAATGGACCTATAGGATCGCACACAAAGTATTGGGCTTAAAATATTTAAATAATGTATTGGGCATTAATTTGGGCTTTTAATTAAAGTCAAATTAATGTATGTAATGGGTATTAAAATTGCTATTGGACCTTGGCCCATGAGAGAGGAGAAATTCGGCCCACATGATTTAATTTCAATTAATTAATTATATGATTAAGTTAATTGAGTATTAAATCCTAATTTGAATTTTAAATTCAAAAGGGTTTAAACTAATATTTGTTACTTATCTCTAGGAAGTGTTTAAGATTGAATAAACTATCTTAAGGTAGTAAAATTCAGATTAAAGACTTGCCATATGATAAGGATAGATATTGGAAAAGGATAAAACTCTAGGAGAGGTGGTGTAGAGAAAGCATTCTCTCTCTCACTCTTAATTTTTCTTTTGGCCGATTTTCACAAGGGGTTTTTTTTTTCTTTTCTGGTTTTCTTAGGTTATTAGGCATGAATAGCACCTAAAGAAAATAAAAGAAAAAAGCTTGTAGCTTCAATCCTTGCCATTACACAATACTAATAATTGAGAGCTAGCAATCTCAGTTTTAAGCCTTGCTTGCAAGTGTGTGTGTGAACATAGAGAGGATTGGCATAAAGGCTATTCCTTGGCATTGGTGGTGAAGATTAAAGGTGGACAAACTCATCTTAGTTGCTGATCATCATCAAACTCAATTTGGAATAGGCATATAAAGTTGTAAGTTTTAAAACCCTAAAAGTGCATGTTTCGATTCTTGTTATGGAATTGCTTGGCATGTATGATCCAATTTCGATGTTTTCCGCTGCGTGATTATCATATTCATATCATGGTATCAGAGCCTAAACATGCTTATTTTAGTGCTTTAGATGCATGAAATAATTAATTAAAAATCGTTACTTTTAATACATGCAATGCTGAAATTTTCAGTTTTGAGTTTTTTGCATTGTTTTTGTGTAAAAACGATTTTAATTGATTAGATAGGTATTATAATTAATATGACATGTTAATATAATGTCCTAAGATGTTCTAGGAGCTTTTATTGGTCATATTTAATTGATAATACCTGATGGTATATGTTAATATTAAAACTAGGTGCTTTTGGCATGTTAATTGTTAGTTTAACAACTAGTTTTGAATATTAAATGTAAAAACACATTTAGATTAGATTGGTACAATATATTAAATCATTTTTTATGACCTTATTTGAATTATTAAATGACTCATAAAATTGATTTAAGTATTTGTGCATTTTTGTGGCATCACATAAGAATTAAACAACTAGTTTTGTTGTTTGTTTGTTTTTATATGTATGCCGTGTATCATATATATGTTCTTCATGACTTTTTTTGTTTTAATTCATGTCGGTACATATTATATGTATTTTTAATGTTTATGGGCAGTATGACATAAAATTAAAAATGGCAAAATTGGAAATTATACTAGAGTTGATTTATAGCACAAATCTAACTAGTTTGTGTTTTGGGCTTTTAAGAGAACTTATTCAATAAGAGGATTTAGTCCATTGGGCCTCGGCCTAGGCCCATTATAGGGTCATCTCTTAAAGGTTCAAGTACACAATTTCCATTAATGGGCTTGGCTAATTTAATTAAAATTGGACTTTGTTTGATCCATGAATGTTATGTATATTAATTTGCTTGTTTGGTGTGATGAATGGATATGCATGGTGCATTCATGGGCCCTGGGTTTTTGTAATTAATTATGGCCTGCGAGCCATTATGTATTTTTGTAAAAGTTTCATTTATTTCTTAGAATAGAATTTACTTGAAGACTTTGTAAGTCAAGATGAAGCCCACCGGAGTAAAGAAGCCCAACTCGAAGATTCTTATGTAATAGTATAGAATCTTAGTTGTAGGTTTTTGGGCCCATGTTTGTCACGCTTTACTTTATGCAATTATTTAAATATGCATGCTATAAATGGATGACAAAGCATATGCCATGTAAGCCGTAATAAAATGAATCCCTAATAATAATAGTAAGTCACAAAGTTGCCTTCCTAATTCGAAACATGTCAAGGCATCGATCATCGATCACGTAGACTGGGAGTCCTAGATACGCTCGATTATCTTTGTGAGGCATGGGTTGTGAATGTAGGTTGGACTTAACATGGAAAGGGATGCTCGGACCTAGGCAACTAATAAATGGGTTTGTGCTATAACATCTTGAGATGTTAACCCATTTGATCCAAGAGTCATGTACGAAACATGATTGGAGTTTTTCCTACTTAAGTAACTTAACTTGTTAGGTGTACAAGCTCAGCTTGACTAATAAGTTGTTGTGAAAAGTGGATCTTGGCTCACATTAAATCACTAACGCGAATTATTTAAAGGGATATTAATTCGGTTTGTGGGATTATAAAATAAGACCTCATTTAATCTTGCTAAATTTTCTTGTAGATTGAAAAATGGCATCATCAAACAACAATTTCTCATTGCGATCGGTCCTTGAAAAGGACAAATTGAATGGCACCAATTTCATAGACTGGTCTCGAAACTTGAGAATAGTGCTTAAGCAAGAGAAAAAGTCGTATGTTTTGGATGCACCCTTGCCTGTTGAACCTGGCAGGAACGCCTCTGCGGTTCAAAAGGAAACTTTTGAGACCAAGAAGAGTGACTCCAATGATGTGACCTGTTTGATGCTGGCCACTATGGTGCCTGACTTGCAAAAGCAATTTATGGACCAAGAGGCTTATGCGATCATGGTGCACCTAAAGGAGATGTTCCAAGAGCAAGCTCGTCACGAGAGATTTGTGACAACAAAGGCCTTGATTTCCTGTAAGATGGCTGCGGGTACTCCTGTTAGTACACATGTACTCAAGATGAAAGGGTATCTTGATACTCTAGAAAAGCTTGAGGTACAAGTGCCAAAGGAATTGGCCACTGACTTGATATTAGGATCATTGACTGATGATTATGATCCATTTGTAATGAATTATAACATGCATGCAATGAACAAGTCAGTCACTGAGATTCATGGGATGCTTAAGAATGCTGAAGAGAACATTCGAAAGACCAATCCCATACTGATGGTTCAAGGGGGCATTAAGAAGGGACCGGCTAAGGGAAAAGGAAAGGGAAAGGCAAAACCCAAGAATGACCTGGCTCGGTTCAAGTCAAATGGGAGTGCACCTCAGGCCCAATCCAAGCCCAAGGCGCAAAAGCCCAAGGAGAGCGAGAGCACTTGCTTCCATTGCAACAAAATAGGGCATTGGAAGAAGAATTGCGCTCTCTTCAAGGAAGAACAAAAAAGGAATGGAGCCAAGGCGTCCAGTTCAGGTATTTTTGTTGTTGAAATTAACCTTTCTATCTCTACCACTTGGGTACTAGATACCGGTTGTGGTTCTCACATTTGTTCAAATGTGCAGGGGCTAAGAAATAGGCGGTTACTTGGAAAGAATGAAGTGGACCTCCGTGTGGGGAATGGAGCACGAGTTGCTGCCATGGAGATAGGCGACTATCAACTCACTTTACCTTCCGGACTTTGTTTAGTTTTGAAAAATTGTTATTATGTACCGGCTATGAGCAGAAACATTATTTCAGTTTCATTGTTGGATTTGGATGAATTTGATTTTATTATTAAAAATGGTAATGCTCATATTCGTCGCCAAGGCATTTCATCTGGCAATGCCATGTTGCAAGATGGCCTTTATATCCTTGATTTACAAAACAAAGAGTCCATATACAACATTAATACAAAGAGGGTTAAATCAAACGAATTGAACCCTACTTACTTCTGGCATTGTCGTTTGGGACATACAAACGAAAAACGCATTTCAAGACTCCACAAAACTGGAGTACTTGGGTCATTCGACTTAGAGTCTTATGATACATGCGAGCCATGTTTGCATGGAAAAATGACAAAAAGTCCTTTTAATAAGAAAAGTGAGAGGACTAATGGCTTATTGGAACTAATACATACCGATGTATGTGGACCATTAAGTACACAAGCTAGAGGTGGTTTTAGCTACTTCGTAACGTTCACAGATGACTTCAGTAGATATGGCTATGTCTATCTAATGAAGTATAAATCTGAAACTTTTGAGAAATTCAAAGTGTTTAAGAACGAAGTAGAAAAACAACTTGGCAAAAGTATAAAAGCCATTCGATCTGATAGAGGTGGCGAATACTTAAGCCAAGATTTTGACGGTCATCTAAAAGAGGGTGGTATTATTTCACAGCTCACTCCTCCTGGAACACCACAATGGAATGGTGTGTCCGAAAGGAGAAATCGAACTCTATTAGACATGGTTCGATCTATGATGAGTCAAGCAAATATTCCTATCTCTTTTTGGGGCTATGCATTAGAAACTGCTGCGTTTCTACTAAACCGTACTCCAACTAAAGCAGTTGAGAAGACACCATACGAGGTATGGACTGGGAAAGAACCCAATATGTCATTTCTTAGGATTTGGGGCTGTGAAGCACATGTTAAGAAATTAACATCTGACAAACTAGAGTCCAAATCCACTGTCTGCTTATTTGTGGGTTATCCCAAAGAAACAAAGGGATACTACTTTTACTCACAAGCCGAGAACAAAGTATTTGTTGCTCGCAAGGCTGTTTTCTTGGAAAAGGAGTTCCTTCTCAAGAAAGATAGTGGGAGTAAAGTAGAACTTGGAGAAATTCAAGCGCCACAAATTCCTATAGAGGATGAGTTGGAAATGGGATCAAGTTCACAACCACTTGTGGAACAAGAACCCATTACACAAGTACCTAGAAGGTCCGGTAGGGTACGTCAGGAGATTCAGAGATATGGATTTCTAATCACCGACAGTGACACTATTGAGTTAGTAGATCGTGAGGATCCTACTACCTACCGAGAAGCTATTGAAAGCCCAGACTCAAAAAATTGGCTTGAAGCCATGAAATCCGAGATGCAATCAATGTACGATAACCAGGTTTGGACCTTGGTTGATCCACCGGAAGGTGCTAAGGTAATTGAATGCAAGTGGCTATTTAAACTCAAAGCTGATAAGACCTACAAAGGTAGACTAGTAGCAAAAGGTTTTCGACAAACTCATGGTGTAGACTATGATGAAACCTTTTCGCCTGTAGTCATGCTTAAATCCATTAGGATCTTGCTTGCCATAGCTGCATATCATGATTATGAGATATGGCAAATGGATGTCAAAACTGCTTTCCTCAATGGAAATTTACTAGAGGAGGTGTATATGACACAGCCTGAGGGTTTTGTCAATCCCAAGCATCCTAAGAAGGTTTGCAAGCTTCAGAAATCCATTTATGGTTTAAAGCAAGCATCCCGAAGTTGTAATCTTCGTTTTGATGAGGCAGTCAAAGAATTTGACTTCATCAAGAACGAAGATGAGCCTTGTGTGTACAAGAAGGTTAGTGGGAGCATAGTAGCATTTTTGGTCCTATATGTGGACGACATCCTTCTCATTGGGAATGACATTCCAACATTGCAAATGGTTAAGCAATGGTTGGGGAAATGTTTCTCGATGAAAGACTTAGGAGAAGCTGAGACAATACTTGGTATTCGGATCTATAGAGATAGATCGAATCGGCTTTTGGGACTAAGTCAAGAAAAGTACATAGACAAAGTACTAAAGCGTTTTAGTATGGGAGACTCAAAGAAAGGGTACATACCTTTGGCTTTGGGAGTTCCTTTGACTAAAGAACAGTGCCCTAAAACCAAAGAGGAAAGGGACAACATGAGTAGAATACCATATGCATCTGCTATTGGATCTATAATGTACGCTATGTTATGTACTAGGTTGGATGTTGCTCATGCACTGAGTATAACCAGTAGGTTTCAGCAAGACCCTGGTGAAAAGCACTGGTCTGCTGTAAAAGGGATTCTAAAGTACCTACGAAGGACTAAGGATCACTTCTTGGTGTATGGTGGTCAGGAAGAGCTCGTCATACAAGGCTATACCGATGCTGCTTTTCAAACCAGCACTCAGGACTCAAGATCACAATCTGGATTTGTTTTTATTTTAAACGGTGGTGCTGTCAGCTGGAGAAGCTCAAAGCAAGAGACCGTCGCCGACTCAACTACAGAATCTGAGTATATTGCAGCGAGTGAAACTGCAAAAGAGGCTGTTTGGATTAGAAATTTCATTTCTGGATTAGGAGTTGTCCCGAACATCCTAGATCCATTTGAAATTTTTTGTGACAACAACGGGGCCATTGCACAGGCCAAGGAGCCCCGGTCACACCAGAAATCCAAACACATACTCAGGAGGTACCACCTGATCAGAGAGATCATTGATCGTGGGGATGTCAAGGTTAGCAAGATAGCAAGTGAAAATAATGTAGCAGATCCTTTGACGAAACAGTTGCGTCCAAATCTGCACGAAGCTCATTTGAGAGCATTCGGTCTTAGGGCTATGCCCAATTGGGACTAGTGCTAGTGGGAGATTGTTAGTGTTAGCCCTAGCTCCAATACATTGTAATAAAACACTTTAGCTAATAAATGAGGCATTTGTTTTATCCATTGTATTCCTGTGCATGTCAATTGATAGAACTATCCAAGAATGTTGTTTCAGTTTAAGTTATCATGTGTGAGGCACATGGTTGTAAGACCTTGAAACAAATGAGACTTCATTCTAAATATCCCTAGTCAGTCATTGTTATGGGAATAACAAATGAATTAAGACTAGTATGCTCTCTCTGATAAATTGAGTTCTGTCTTACGGATCATAAGGACAAGAGTGTCAATCAGAGATCATAGATAGATGTTTACAATATGGTATCTGGATTCTATCCATTAATGAGAACACTACATGGTACAAGTCATAAGTGTTTCTCATATGCAAGTTTTGTATCGGAGTTCTTAGACCTGAAATCTCTATGAAACTCTTTATGAATTACTGTGTACTTTGACATACACCTAACGTGCTCGTAATAGAGTGACAAGTATGGGTATGCTTGGGTATACATTGATTCATGTCAGAGAGCATGAGAGAAGTGAAGGGATTACCCCTCTCTATAAGAGAGAAAATATCATCGGCCACTTGATCAGTGAACTGAGAAGTGTATGGCCATACCGAGATGAAATAATGAGTAACCATTATTTATCTGAGACTTCAGTGTCACTGGAATATCAAGAAAGGAATTAACTTACATATAAGGATGACTAGTTCCATGCCTTATATTAATTCTGATATTTATGGGTAAGGGACTATGCAAAATTGCATTAGGTCACTAAATGCCATTTGCATTTTCATTTAATTTGGAATGCTATAATATCTTGCTAGAGAATATATATAGCCTTTGAATTAATTCATTAATTCATTGCCAACATTAAATGGACCTATAGGATCGCACACAAAGTATTGGGCTTAAAATATTTAAATAATGTATTGGGCATTAATTTGGGCTTTTAATTAAAGTCAAATTAATGTATGTAATGGGTATTAAAATTGCTATTGGACCTTCGCCCATGAGAGAGGAGAAATTCGGCCCACATGATTTAATTTTAATTAATTAATTATATGATTAAGTTAATTGAGTATTAAATCCTAATTTGAATTTTAAATTCAAAAGGGTTTAAACTAATATTTGTTACTTATCTCTAGGAAGTGTTTAAGATTGAATAAACTATCTTAAGGTAGTAAAATTCAGATTAAAGACTTGCCATATGATAAGGATAGATATTGGAAAAGGATAAAACTCTAGGAGAGGTGGTGTAGAGAAAGCATTCTCTCTCTCACTCTCAATTTTTCTTTTGGCCGATTTTCACAAGGGGTTTTTTTTTTCTTTTCTGGTTTTCTTAGGTTATTAGGCATAAATAGCACCTAAAGGAAAGAAAAGAAAAAAGCTTGTAGCTTCAATCCTTGCCATTACACAATACTAATAATTGAGAGCTAGCAATCTCGGTTTTAAGCCTTGCTTGCAAGTGTGTGTGTGAACATAGAGAGGATTGGTATAAAGGCTATTCCTTGGCATTGGTGGTGAAGATTAAAGGTGGACAAACTCATCTTAGTTGCTGATCATCATCAAACTCAATTTGGAATAGGCATCTAAATTTGTAAGTTTTAAAACCCTAAAAGTGCATGTTTTGATTCTTGTTATGGAATTGCTTGGCATGTATGATCCAATTTCGATGTTTTCCGCTGCGTGATTATCATATTCATATCATGTCATATTCCATCAGAAGCCACTCCCAGGCCAAGGTAACAGCGACCTGTCGGCTACGACGTCTGCACCAAAGGAAGAAGAAGATTGTAGCTATTTAGATTCGCTTTTTGTTCCAGAACTTTTTAATCCTAGTGATGTATGCAACTCTAATTTCATTAATGAAATGAATGACTTTGCTTACTTGTGCGATGTTTCTGATGATTTCATTCCACATGATCATACACATGATGCATACATTTTTGACATTAATTCAACTAACACAACTCCATTTAATCTTGGGACTTTGGAAGATCCAAAACAAATCTTAATTGCGTCAGATATAACTCCTGAAGAGAGGACAAAATTCGAGAGAATCTTAAAAAAATATGAAAAAGTTTTTGCCTGGACCTACGAGGACATGCCGGGAATCGACAGAAACATTGCTGAACATGCAATTCCAACCTACCCTGAATCCAGACCTGTTAAGCAAAAACTCAGAAGGCTTAGGCCAGAGTGGGCACAGAAGGTGAAAGAGGAAGTACATAGGCAGATTGAGGCCAAGTTTCTAGTTGAGGTTCAGTACCCGACCTGGTTGGCTAATGTAGTTCCTGTGGTTAAGAAAGATGGAAAGGTCCGGGTATGCGCGGACTATCGGGATTTGAACAAGGCCTGTCCCAAAGACGATTTTCCTTTGCCCCACATTGACGTTTTAGTTGATAGTGCAGCTTCCAGTATGATGTACAGCTTCGTAGACGGCTATGCTGGGTACAATCAGATCCTTAACAGAATTATAAACCGAATCAAGATGGCTTTCATCACCGAATGGGGTACATTTGCTTATCGGGTCATGCCTTTTGGACTAAAAAATGCTAGCGCAACTTATCAGAGGATGGCTACCAAGATTCTGGATGACCTAATTCACAAGGAGGTGGAGGTGTATGTTGATGACATGATGATCAAGTCTGCTACCAGGGAAGGTCACTTTGAGGCATTGGAGAAATTCTTTCGAAGGATTGATAAGTACAATCTGCGCCTCAATCCCAAGAAGTGCATCTTCAGAGTTACCTCGGGTAAGTTATTAGGCCATGTAGTAAGTCAGAGAGGAATTGAAGTGGACCCGAATAAGATCAAAGCAATTAGGGAGATGCCGGCGCCCCAAAAAGAAAAAGAAGTCAGGAGTTTCCTAGGAAAACTTCAGTATATAAGCAGATTCATTGCCAAGTTAACGTCAGTATATGAGCCCATTTTCAAGCTCCTCAGGAAATATCAACCGGTAGTGTGGAACAGCGACTGTCAGTTAGCTTTTGGCACCATCAAGGATTATCTCCTGAATCCTCCAGTTTTAAGACCACCATGTCATGCTAAGCCGCTAATTCTGTATCTAGCAATAGAAGATAGTTCAGTAGGTGCTATGATGGCTCAGGAGGATGAATTTGGAGTAGAGTTCGCTGTGTATTATCTAAGCAAAAAGTTTCTGCCATATGAAGCTAAATGCATTTAAGTGGAAAAGATATGCTTGGCGGTAATCTGGGCCTCCAAAAATCTGAGGCACTACTTTCATTCGTTCAAAGTTCAGGCAGTTGCTAAACAAAATCCTTTGAGATACCTTCAACAGGCGCCTTCTTTACTCGAAAAAATGGGTAGGTGGTTAATACTGCTTCAAGAATTCGATGTAGAGTATATCACTAGGAAACTATCAAAGGGAGAGCTGTAGCTGAGTTCCTAGCTGATCACCCTATAGAAGGAGAACCGGTTGAGTATAACTTCCCAGATGAGGACGTCATGGCCATTACAGTTCAGGGGTGGCAGATGTATTTTGACGGGGCCGTTAATAGCAAGGGGGCAGGTGTAGGTGTCATTTTGATAACTCCAGAGGGGGAAAAGTTATCACTGGCTAAGAAATTGAGGTATAAAGCTACTAATAATGAGTCTGAGTATGAAGCGTGCATTTTCGGATTAAAAGCTCTTTTGGCCTTGGGGGCAAAGTCTGCAGAAGTTTTTGGGGACTCATCCTTGCTGATTCATCAAGTTCGTGGGGAATGGTCCGTCAAAGAGGAAAGGCTGATTCCGTATGTGAGGCACCTTCGTATGTTAAGCGGCCAGTTCGAAACTTGTACTTTCCATTTTGTCCCAAGAGATGAAAATCAATTAGCCGATGCACTTGCAACCTTGGTGTCAATGTGGGATAATCCGGAAGGTGTGAGTATGAAGCCAGTGCTGGATTCGAGTTCACAGAAGCCCTGCTTTGAATATGAACAGGTGATGGATGTCGAGACCACCGATGGAAAACCTTGCTACTATGATGTCAGAAATTACTTGGAAAATGGGACATTCCCAGAAGAAGCCACAGAGAAAGATCAGAAGCGGCAAGCCGACGGTATCCAATTCATCTGCATAGATGGGATGTTGTACAAGCGGCAAGCCGACGGTATCCAATTAAGGTGCTTGGACGAAAAGGAGGCCAAGAAAGTAATGGAGGAGACCCATGTCGGGGTGTGCGGGGCCCACATGAATGGTTTGATGTTAGCAAAGAAAATTATGAGACAGGGATTCTACTGGCGCACCATGGATACGGACTGTTCGAAATACGTAAAGCAATGCCATTTGTGTCAGCAGTATACTGATTTAAGGCACTTGCCGGTGTCAGAGCTACACAGTTTGATGTCGCCTTGGCCGTTTGCAGCATGGGGAATAGACATCATAGGAGAGATACATCCCATGGCCTCCAATGGACATAGGTTTATCATAGTTGCCATTGACTATTTTACCAAATGGGTAGAGGCTGAATCTTTTAAGAAGGTGGACGCTCAGGATATGGCCAAGTTCATTGAGAAGAACCTGATATGCAGATATTGTCTCCCTCATCATGTGGTGTCTGATAATGGGGTCCAATTTATGGCAGAGACGAAGGGGTTACTTCGGAAGTACGGAATTGAGCATCATAAGTCTTCTCCATATCGCCCTCAAGCTAATGGGGCAGTGGAAGCTGCCAATAAGAACATCAAGAGAATCCTGGCCAAAATGGTGCAAAACTATAAGGATTGGGCGGAAAAGTTACCATTTGCCCTTTGGGGTTATAGGACGGCTGTCAGAACTTCTACAGGGGCTACACCGTATTCTCTGGTGTATGGGACAGAAGCGGTATTACCAGTTGAAATAGAGCTCAAATCATTAAGAGTGGTTATGGAGGCCCAAATTCCAAAAGCTGAGTGGGCACAGTAGCGATTGCAACACTTAAACATGTTGGATGAGAGCAGGCTGAGGGCCTATTACCATAACCAAATCTATCAGAAGAGGCTTGCCAGGTCGTTTGGGAAGAAGGTTAGGAAGCATCATTTGAAGGAAGGAGATTTGGTCTTTAAGCAAATGAGACCATGTGCGCCAGATATCAGGGGTAAATTCAGACCGACGTGGGAAGGACCTTTCATCCTTAAAAAGCTATTATCGAAAGGAGCGGCAATTTTATCAGATAGCAATGGCAACAATTTCAGAGAGCCGGTCAACACTGATAGACTCAAGAGGTTCCACGGCTAAAGACACGAAAGATCAAAAGAAGAGAATAAATGCCCTGCGGGTCGAAAACCGAAAAAAAGGCGGCCTTGCTAAAATTGGGCGCCCTGTCAGGGTGAAAACCGAAAAGAGGCATCCTGGGCAAAAATTAAGGGCCGAGAGATAATGTTCAATCATGAAAACCCGAGAGGGCTGATTGATAATAGGAGTTTGACGCTTGCGAGATCTATCCTAAGATTAAATGTACTTTGTGTTTTTGAGTTTTGTCAAATGGTTATGTGTATCGAAATCATATAGAAATATTCGTAAGGTTGCAAATAAAAGATTCAGTTTTCGTTTTTCATGATTGTCTAGTTCTTTTACAAAAAGTAATGAAATGTCTGTTACAATCTAGATACTACTCTTCACTAATTCCTCTCGCTCAGACGTTTAAGCCAGTTGGTTCTGTTGTCGGCTTCAGGACTGGTCACCCAGTGCTTGTACTCAGGTGGGCTAGTGAAGTCAGAGTCTTCGACTCTTGGGATAATAGTGCTCAGGGGTAGCCGTGCCCAAACTTTAGTAAAGCCCGTGATGAATGCTGAAGATAAGAGTCCTCCATAAAAACCCAATGGCTGAGCCACAACAATCTGGCACCCACCAAATTGGCGAGCGCAGCGGGATGTGATATAAAATGACGCCTTGTGGAGTCCGCATAGCGGAACGCATCCTGAGCGCCCATCTTGAGTCATGTAATCAATGCGTATCCAAGGGCTCATGAAGCTGATGTCACTATCTGCCAATGTGGCCATCCGTATAAAGCCTGCATGGGAGGAGTCAAACTGATAAGTCCTCCGTCTGTGGAAGAAGTGTGCCAGTGAATATGTCCCGATCACCCGAGGAGGGGGTTCTGTCAAAAGCTTTAGCTTCTCCTGCAGCCACACCTAAAAAAAAAAGAGAGAAAAAAAAGCCGCTGGAGTGAGTTGGGTTCATTTCAGGCAAAAATAAGGCATCGGGTTATGTGAAAATCCCTAATGGGACGCATTTCCCAATAAGAAAAGCTAGTGTGAAAACCCACAAGGGGCGCACTACCTTTAAATAATGACTCAGATTACCTGAAGTAACAAGGGGCTCCCGGTCATGAAAGCAGTAGGGTCAGAGCGCAGAGTATCCAGGCCGATGATCGTCTCAGCCAGAATGACAGGAAAAGGGGTTAGCCCGCGATGGATGCCATCTACAATGTTGAACAGTCTGTAGTCACTAACTGCTTCATCCGAGGTCACTAACAGGTATCTGGACAGGCAGACCAACAAGACGACACTGGTCCGATAAGTGGGTACATCAGAAAAGCCGTTAAGTGCGTCAAGTAAGGGTTCCAGAGAAAAAGCATCCCCTCGAGGAACTAGCCGAGCTGTCTGAGGGGGAGGCAACCCCAGGGCGAAAGCCACATCCCTGAGCTGGTATGGTCCATGACTAGGAACACAGGGAAGAGTGCCGGGTGGAAGTCTCACATCAGAAATGGCGGCAAATTCCTCTGCTAAAGGACATAGTTCTTGATGAGTAAATCGAAAGACATGGAATCGGGGGTCCCAATAGCGAACAGCGGCTGATAAAAGATCCCGATCCAAGTTGACCCTTCTCAGGAGTTCCAGACTAGAAAAGGGGGCTAAAGTGTCATTTCTCCAAGTTTCCGGGCAATCCAGTAACCGGCGTGCTGTGTCAAGAATGGGTGTTGACATCTTCAGGCACCTGTACAAGGACAAAATAAATGAAATTAGTAAAAGAAAAAAGACAAAATATCCATTCGGCCGTCGTAACAAAATAGACCAGTCTTTCGGGCATTTTAGAGTCATGCATTTTCATTAGCATAACTAATTATCATTTATTATTATTATTATTATTAGTATCCTGGCATGTGTAATTTATTTGCAGGAAAATATTCAATAAAAAAGAGCCGACAGCAAGCAGCCAGTGTAAAGTAAGTATTCAGGGAGTAAGTAAGATAAATATATGGAAAGTTTGAAAAGGTAGACCAAGAGTAGAAATAAGATGGATATAAGTAATGATGTTTAGTGAGAATTAAGTCTTGTAATAAAATAGAGGGTAGATGACATCAGTTTTAATAGATGTAGTTAATAGGGCATAGTAATAAAAATGGATAGGTTAGGATAGGTGGTTGGTAAGTTAAGAGGTAAAAGACAAAAACATTAATGGGTAAAAAAAAAAAAGGTGGCGTGAGAGTAATAAAAGAGGGTCAAATAAAAGACAAGAAAAGACAAGGTTACGTGAGAAAATACAAGAAAAAAAAAATAAAAGTGTGTGGCGTGGGTGTGGCCACGTGGCCACATCCACGCGCCCCCCTTGGCCAACCACGCGGCAAGGCAGCTTTGCTGCCTTTGCGCGCGTGGTAAGGGGCCCAACACGGGCCCCCCTTCCTGGGTCGCTTGTTGGACCATTTCAAGCACCAATTGGTGCTTTTTATTCCAACCCCGCGTGTCCCTTTTCTTCCTCCAGTTTCTCAAGTTCAAAATTTTTGTTCGACTCTTCCCTCTTCGTTTTAGTTTCATTTAATTAATTTTGCTCATATCCCCTTCGTTTGTGATTCGTTTCGGGTACTTTTTACGCCAAAACGATCACATTTTCGTGATCTTCAAGTTGATATAATTTATTCGTAATTTTTCGACCGTTGTTTCGGTGGGTATTTCGACTATAAGGTTGGTTTTCTTGAGCTTCTCTATTTTATTTCATGAAGTTATATTTTACTGCTTTTACTAAAGTAATAAGTTTATCTTTAATCTTTATTCCTTATTTTATAAACAACATGTGTAAAATGAGTATTTACAAAGAAATTATGTATGCCGTTTGAGGACTAATTTACTATTTTCTTTAGTTTGTTTGTATAAAAAAAAATTATAATAATAATAAAATAACAAGAGAATAAAACATATAAAATAAAAAAAGAAGAATAATAATAATAATATATAGGAGTTAGCAAATATTGTCCTAGCATGCATGACAATGAGTAGCGATTAGTAAAAGAAAAAAAAAAGTGCATACCTTTTTGTCTCCGGAGGTGATAGATAGAAAAGTATCGGATGTGATAGATAGAAAAGTAGGGGAAGATATTAGGCAGAGAAAAACAAAGAGTGTGTAATTGTGATAGAATCAACTAGCTTATATATAATTTATTTGGCCATATGTGCAAACGGGGAATTCCTTTTTCGGGGCATAATAATTGTTTTGTCCTTGATAGTTGATGACACTTTGCCTTTTTTATGAAAGAATGGTAAGTTGATATTGCTTTCGTGAATAATTTTGCATTGCAATGTGCTGAAATATGTAGACGTGCTAAAATAAAAGGATAATAAAAGATAATAATAAAAATAAGTAAAAATAAAAATAAATAATAATAAATATATAAAATAATAATAATAATAAATATAAAGGGAAATAACCCCAAATAAAAATAGTAAAATAATAAGTATGTTATTTTATCCCGTATGGATTGACATCCGATTTATTTTCAGGATGCCTAGACAGCGCCATGTACGCCAGAGACGCGATGCGCCCCAGCCGCCGACAGAGATGACGGACGCTCAGAGACAGCGCCTCGATACATTATCTCAGATACAAGTGGTACCCAGTAGGTTCATGTGCCAGTCTTTTTTGGAGCAGGTTGGCCTGTGGGAGGAGGTGAGAGTCCTGATAGAGGCTGCAGGCTGGACAGCTTTTATGGGGAGATGTTACGCCACATACCCAGAGGTGACCAGGGAGGTGCTGGACACAATTCCGTATGCTAGATATGAGAGGCCAGACGAGGAGCAAGGTACCATATCCTTTTGGGCTCGAGGCCGGTATTACGAGATGAGCATATTGCGTTTCGCACAGCGATGGAGCTCCCGACAGGGGAGTATGTTACAGTGCCAGACAGATCCGTTCCCACTCGCTGCTGGGAGGAGATTGCTACACCGGGGGTTCCTTATCGCACTAGCCGGATGAAGAGCACCTTGTTGCGTTCGCAGGCCTTGAGATATATATAGAAGGTATTGGCCAGCAGCTATTTTGGTTGAGCTAGAAGTCAGGGCTCCATAAATGCCGCCGAGATCTGGAGCTTATGGGCTATGAGGACCGGCAGGAGGATCAATATAGCTCATGAGATCATATCCACATTTGTCAGAGTTGGACGAGGGGCCACTGGGCCCATACATGTTGGCGGAGTGGTGACTAGGCTACTGCTTCGCTTGGATCTCCGCCCTAGCTCGTTTGGGAGGCATGCTGAGGGCGACATGGGTATTGATATGGCCGTCGCTGGGGCTATGGGCATGGTGGAACCAGTATCAGAGGGGTCAGAACAGTTTAGGTTGCTCAGCGTGGCAGAGACCGGGCGTCTCTGTAACTTGGCTCCTCTCCCAGAGACTGCCTATACTTCAGGGGGGGCCCGTGTGCAGCAGGATGACGACGAGGATCCCCGTACATTTCAGGGTGAGGATGGCACAGATGATGATGACCTCACGCATATCATCCGCACTCCCCCTCCACAGCAGATCCCATATGACAGCGGGGCCCACGCCTCCTTCATGCCGCACATCCATTACACTCAGTACGGCCACCAGGGGGCATCTACTTCCGCGGCCTCACCTCCATCGCAGTACAAGCCGCCTCAGAGTCAGCCCGCCTCAGAGCCGGCATTCCAGGACATGTACAGGGACATAATGTCCGCATTCACCGCTATGGGGCGGCATCAGGACGAGAGTATCCATCTCCTGAGGCAGCAGATGATAGATGACCGTCAGCTCATGAGATAGCAGATGATCGATGACCGTCAGCTCATGAGGCAGGAGATGGTGGATGGGTTTACAGAGATAGGCAGACAGTTGGGCCAGATTCAGGGATCTATGTCCACTACTCTCGAGACCCATGCACAGAGATTTGAGGAGGCTTATCGGGAGATGGATGACTCATTAGCTGTCACCCGACAGCGGATGGACATTCTAGAGCAGACTACCGAGGGGGCATCTCGGGATGTGAGAGACCTACAGGACGATTTGGGGAGAGATCTTCCCACCATCTGGTCCGACCTCGGACACCACATTGACGGGTACGCAGCTTCCCTCACAGGTTTTGTCACACCCCGTCTGCCCCCTAGTAGAATGAGCCTGTCTGTGTGTGCTATCATTTGCATGTGTTCAGCAAAGCATAAGGGTATTTTGGTAAAAATGCATATTTTTGGTTTTGTTAGTATGTGGGTGCATGTATAGCAATAGTGTGTGATTTAATTAAGAAATAATTGTGTGCACTTGAGCATATCATATTATGGTGTTTTAAGTTGGGATATGCTTGTGTGTGCGTGTTCATACCATAGTAGGGTATGCATAAGTTAGGATTGTGTAGAGTGTGTGTAGTGCATATTAATTTGGTGTGAGTGGTTGGTTCCCACCAACAGGAAGGTGACAAATGTAGGGATAGGAAAAAGAAGAGTTAATAGAGAAAAGGAAATGGGAAACGTAGGAATTCATTTCTTATTCCCGATTCTTCTTCCTCTTTGACTCATCTTCTTCTTTGTTCTTAGTTTGAAACCCTAGCTTGGGATTAAGCTACTGTTAGTGGAAATCAACCATTCCCTTGGCATTTTGTTGGTAAGTCACTGTATTTCTCATCTTAGTTTCCATTTATTTTATCTTCTTCTTCTTCCTTGAGTTTAGGTTTAACTTAGGGTTGCATTGTTGAATGTTTGTGTTTAGCTGAGGCTCCTCGCGATCCCAAAGGCAAGGAGATTGCTGGGAGTAGCGGGACTAAGTGAAGTGAAGCTTAGAATTCAGGTTTGGGAATTGTTTGTTATGATTGGTGTGATTTTTAGTTTACTGTAAAATTCTAGGGTTTATGTTCCTTAGAAGCTTGAATGCGTTTACTGTTGATTTGATTTGATTGTTTTAATTGTTGAATTGAGTTGTTACGTCATATTGATGATTGAATGGATTTCTGGAAAGTAAGAACAGGTTTGAATGACTTTTAATCAAATTTGGATTGTTTTCTTTGTTCTGGGAAATTCTAGAAAACTGGGATCGAGTTACTGTAGAAATCCCGTTTTCCAGGTTGTGTCGCGTGACTAGCCAAGAAGAGAGGCAAGTCACGAGACGTGACTTCCAGTCACGACTCGTGACCTGCCAGATAGAAGCCAGTCACGAGCTGTGACTGCCTGTCACAACTCGTGACCGGCCATGAGGAAGACAGACACGAGGCGTGACTCCCAGTCACGACTCGTGACCGGCCTGAGAGAGGGCAGTCACGATAGCCAGTCACATCGCGTGATCAGCCCAAAGAAGGAAGCCAGTCACGAGACGTGACACCCAGTCACGACTCGTGACCAGCGAAAGGTAAGGGGCGAGTCACACCGCGTGATGCGCGAGGGACAAAGCAAGTCACGAGGCGTGACCCTCAGTCACGTCTCGTGACCTGCCCTGTGAGGAGGCAAGTCACGCGTCGTGACCAGCCAACCTCACCTGTTACCCCGCTCAGCCCTTTTTCCAAAATTTCCCGGTTTGTAACTCAGAAATGAATTTGGTGTTTCTTCCGAATGGACTTATACTGCTGTATGATGCATGTCATACTTTCTTATGCTTTGATTTGAATGATACCATGATTTTTTTTGATGAATTATATTCCGTACTTTGAAATGTGATTTGAATGACGCATAACCTGCTAGAGTCTAGTAAGTGGATAGTTAGGCATGCCTAATAGAGTCTTTTAGCTGCAGCCCTAAGTTCAGTTTTGACCCCGATCAGGTCCCCGTTTGGTTCCTCGCGAACCCTTCAGTATTAGGATCTTGTTTAAGATCCCCTCAGTATAAAAATATTGTGCTTTGATAAAATGAATTGACTTTTGATTTGTACCTGTGAGATACCCTCAGTATTCGATTCGTACCCGTAAGGTACCTTCAGTACACTCGTTATCCACTATCTAGAGTCAGCAGGTGTTCATTAAATAATTGATTGAATTGCTCAGTTCTGATTTGGATATATATATACATGTGGTATCTGAATGAGTATAATGATGGGTTATGTGTTCCATTAATATGGAAATGGATATGTAATTGTGATGCAAATGTATGGCTTTAATTTGTGAGCATGACTATATGGATATTGTTAAAGCTATTGCATTTTGAGTTGTGAATGTGAAATACCTTGATGACCATTGTGAATGGCCGTCCATAAATTATGTGTGTTTCCCCACTAAGAGTTTATCGCTTAGCACGGTGTTTTTACCCGTGCAGGTGCGGAAGGAGTTTTGATCTGAGAGTCGCCGCCATCAAGCCAGCACAGAAGGGTTTAGTGTAGGGCTTAATTTTGTAATAGTTGATGATTCTTTTTGTAAAGAACTCTCATGTATCAGTTTGTATCAGTTTAGTATCAGCTTCCGCTTTTGTACCTATATTTTGTAAATGTAATATTATTTTGTATGAGCTAGTTGATCAGAACATTATTGTAATGGTTTGTTATATTAATGCATGATCAGCTATGGCTTTTCTTTCCATTAAGTTTTTAATTATCCTGTATTTCTGTATGTATGTAATGAATGAATGTATGTTTGCTTTGTTTTTGCTTGGTGACACCTTGTCTCATACGGCATCTCACTCCTTACCGGATGGGATCGCCTATGTATGGGAAGGGGGTGTCACAGGTTTGGCCTCCAGCTTTCAGGAGCTATCCGCTATAGTGACTAGCATGGCCGCCCCTTTTCTGGGCAGACAGATAGGGGTCAGGTTCAGGAGATCCGATCCGTCATCTTCTAGGCCACCCCCCGAGGACATCTCATATCAGCCTGCGCCTCCTCCGACTCAGCCAGACGATCCTGACATGCCTACGGACTACCCTCCGTGGTAGATTTATTTCAGGGAGTTGATAGACGTTATTTTAGGTGTATGATGTACAAAAATATTCTGTGTATAATATAAACTTATGTTAGCTTTTATTTTTATTCTGCTGATACTATTAAATGTAACGAACATATCACAAGGAAAAGAAAAATAAATAAATAAATAATACAACAATAATAAAGTAATCAAAGTAATCAAAATAATAATGAAAATAAAAATAGCAATAAATAATAATAATAATAATAAATAAATAAATAAATAAATAAATTCAAGAGATTGATTAAAATATCAAGATAACGAAAATGAGCCGATTTGTATATCATCAGAACAGATTAATGCAATCAATTAAAGTATTTTCTTGAACATTCAGGCGCACGACGACGATGTCTAATAGCCACTCAAATGAATGATCAACTCGCCGACTGAGAAATGAAGTCTGTCATGACACCAAAAAAATTGGTTATGTACCAATCCGGCTGAAGCTAGACACCGTACAGGTTAGATGCTTTAACGAATTCAAGGCTAGACACCGCACAGGTTAGATGCCGACCTGGCTGGAGCTAGACACCGCACAGGTTAGATGCTACAACGAATTCAAGGCTAGACACCGCACAGGTTAGATGCTACAACGAATTCAAGGCTAGACACCGCATAGGTTAGATGCCGACCCGGCTGGAGCTAGACACCGCATAGGTTAGATGCTTCAACGAATTCAAGGCTAGACACCGCACAGGTTAGATGCCGACAAGGCTAGAGCTAGACACCGCACAGGTTAGATGCTTCAATGAATACAAGGCTAGACACCGCATAGGTTAGATGCCGATACGGCTGGAGCTAGACACCGCACGGGTTAGATGCTTCAACGAATTCAAGGCTAGACACCGCATAGGTTAGATGCCGACACGGCTGGAGCTAGACACCGCACTGGTTAGATGCTTCAACGAATACAAGGCTAGACACCGCACAGGTTAGATGCCGACACGGCTGGAGTTAGACACCGCACAGGTTAGATGCTTCAATGAATTCAAGGCTAGACACCGCACAGGTTAGATGCCGACACGGCTGGAGCTAGACACCGCACAGGTTAGATGCCTCAACGTATACAAGGCTAAAAACCGCACAGGTTAGATGCCGATACGGCTGGAGCTAGACGCCGCACAGGTTAGATGCTTCAACGAATTCAAGGCTAGACACCACACAGGTTAAATGCCAAAATAGGGAGGGTTAGACACCGAACAGGAGGCGAAACATCGCACCGGGGGAAAACCAAAACCAGCAAGGGTTAGCACGTCGGCAAACAGATGGTAACTACCCCGGGCAGTCCTAGTCAGAGCAAAAGACAGTTGCCTCAGGTACGCGTCTCTTCTTCCTTTCCTTGAGTTTTGGCTCACCTAGGCACCTAGGCACTACATTCCCCAAAACTGGGGGCAACTGTAGACACCGGGTCCCGAGGCAGCTCAGACCGAGGTTACCCAATGATGAAAAATGGGAATCGCTCTCGAGCAAAAGATTAAAAATGATGCATTCCTTGTCGAAAACTTCTCTATTCTATTTTGTTTTATTTCTATTTCTATTATTATTATTATTATTATTATTTATATTATTTTTATATTTATATTTATATTTATTTTTTATATTTATTTTGACTTCTTTTAGATCCGCGCCATAGGTCCACACTCCGCGTGCGGAGCTACACGTGTCGCCGCGCGGTGTCGAGGGGCACCACGCGTGGTGCCCCCTCTTCGCGCGAGGGGAGCACCGCGCTTGCTTCCCCTTCGCGCGAGGGGAGCACCGCGTGGGCCTCCCCTTCGCGCGAGGGGAGCACCGCGCGTGCCTCCCCCTCTCGTGCAGGGGAGCACCGCGCGTGTCTCCCCCCGTGTGTTGTCCCTTGGTGCGCGCAGGGCAACGCGCGCCTTGCCCTTTCCGCAAGGGCTTGCGCGCGCGTTGTACCGCCCAGCACGCGACTGCCTCCTTGGCATGTCGCGTGCTGAAGGGCGCAACACGCGGTGTTGTACCGAGTTACTGTAGCCCGTCTTCTTCCTCCAGCGTGATTTTTGGTCGGGTTTTTAGCCAGTTTCCAGTCATTTTTTAGGGGCATTTTGAGGATTTTAAACCCAGAAAAAATGCCCTAAAAAAGGAAGTATAAAAAGGAAATCAAAAGGATTTTTTAGGGGGGTTTTTTTTTCGGTGAACACAAGAGAAAAAAAAAACCTAGGAAAAAGTTCGAGAGAAAAAGAAGCTTTTCTAAAAAGAGCAAAAATCATCTGAAAGCTAACCTTGAGTCCAGGAAATTAATTCTTGAGATTCGAGTATTTTTTTCATTTTCATTAATCAGAGTTATTCAAAACATTTTAAACCAAATTTTCATCTGAAGCAAATCGACAGGAGATCATCAATTCTTCACTTTTGCTGCAAATACAATATTTCTGAGGGTAAATATCTGAGCTAAATTTCATTTCCTATTTCCTTTTTATTCACACTTGTTTATTTTATTTCCATTGTATATATTTCATCTTTACTCAATTCTTTTCTTGTGCTATACACTGTATATTATCATTTGTCGTTGTTCCATATTGTATGTGTTGATTGTTGTATTTTTTGTGGTTGTTTGTTCATATCTTGCTGTTAATAATCCGATTTGTTCATCCTTAATATTTCCTACCCATTTTTGTTTATATTATTGTTGTTGTATTATTTTACTGTTAATAATCTATTTATTCACCACCCTTTCACTCCGTAGTATTTACTATTAATCATGCTCGCCATTAATCTTTATATATCTTGCTGCTTTTTATTATCTTGCTTTTGTTTATGCTTTTAGTTCTTTAATAATGCCATTATTAATAGGTTCCTTGTACATTAAGATTCACAATCGATAATTGATGGAATATGTAATATATTTGTTGGATTATGGGCTATTTATTCATTGTGATTAATTAGAGTATTATTCTTTTTTTTTTGCCTGTGCGTCGTCAGGAAAAATAGTCTTAACTTAGAATAGTTTATTTGCATGATGTATAACATGGTTCCTAAACATCAAACTGTTTTGTTTATATGTTAATTGATGATTTAATTTAATCGCCCTGTTTAATTAAATACTTATTTGTTTGTTTACGTTGGATTGATTTATTCTTTTTTATTTGACATGATTAATTGTGAACATTTGAATAATTTAATCAATTTGGGTAATTATTTAATCGTTGGTACCATCTGCATAAATAATTGTTTATCTGATTAATTTACTTAACTAGTTGTTTATGTATATTATTTGCTGTTGGTTACTTATTTATTTATCTTGTACAATCATTTATTCATTTATAATTTATTATTGATTTGATTTAATTCTCTAACATAATTTTATTTTGTTCTTTTTTAATTGCCTAAAATGTGCCTACTTCGCTTTGAGTGATATTTCGAATGGATCGGGGACCGAGAACTAAATCATTCGGAACTTTGGGGTTTGCATTTCTTAATCATCGTATTTATTTCATTATACTATTTTCATGTGTTGTATGTATAAATGTATTTCAAAATCCGCACGCATTACAAAAGTCACAATTATTTATAATAATAAAAATTGAGGATCTTTTATTAATAAAATGGACCAATGTCCTATTTTTATCCAATAAAATCTCACCATCAAATGGAGAACTAATTCTCATAAAATGGGATCACTCATCCCGATTTTTCACAATAAATACCTAAGAAATAGTTCTCTAATTTTTAATTCAATAAAAGGAACCAATGTTCCTAAAATTCAATAAATGACCCGATTTATGTATGATTCATTTTAAAGTGTCAATTCATTCATATTGGGCCCTTGTAATTTAAGTGTTTGGGGCATTCTTCATTCTTGTAGCATAATTTATTTATTTGCTTATCTACTTATCTATTCATCGCTTTATTTATTATTCTTTAATGTAAATGAAATGCGCTTTTAATTTCAATGCATCGATCGCGTGAGGAGAGGAGTGGAATTACGTTTCATTAAAAACTCATTTATAAGACTTAACTCGACTCATTAATAAAAGTAAAGTTCCGAACACCGTCTTTGGTTTAAGACCATCGAGGTTAGAGACCTCTCCCAATTTTTTGGGTGGCGACTCCAATACACCTCAAGGTTCCTTTAGGCGTCACTAGACTAGGTGGCATCTCTCCAATGTCCTATTGGGAGGGATGCACCGATGATGTCTCGTGGTGCCCATAATCCAAAAAAAATAGACGCGACTGATCCCTCGATCCTTGAAAGGAGGGCTCAAAGAGGGCCTTGCTGGTCCGGCGCACGTCACACCTTGGCCATTCGCTGCTTGGGGAATAGACATTATTGGAGAGATCTGCCCTACGGCCTCCAATGGGCATAGATACATAATAGTCGCAATCGACTATTTTACAAAATGGGTAGAAGCGGAGCCCTTCAAGAAGATTGACGCAAGAGATATGGCCAGGTTCATTGAAAGGAATCTGATTTTCAGATATGGACTCCCACATCACATAGTGTCTGATAACGGTGTGCAGTTCATGGGGGAAACCAGGAAGCTTCTTGAGAAGTACGAAATCAAGCACCATAAATCCTCTCCCTATCGACCACAAGCTAACGGGGCAGTAGAGGCTGCCAATAAGAATGTGAAGAAGATCCTAGCCAAGATGGTCCAAACCTACAAAGACTGGGCGGAGAAGCTACCTTTTGCTGTGTGGGGTTACAGAACGATGGTAAGGACATCTACAGGCGCTACGCCGTATTCTCTTGTTTATGGGATAGAAGTAGTGCTGCCAGTCGAGGTAGAGCTCAAATCACTGAGAGTAGTCACGGAAGCTCAGATTCCAGAGGCCGAATGGGCACACCAGAGGTTACAGCATTTGAATTTATTGGATGAGGGTAGGCTGAAAGCTTACTATCATAATCAGATCTATCAGAAGAGGCTGGCCAGATCATTTGGGAGGAAGGTGAAAAAGCATCCACTGAAGGAGGGAGATTTAGTGTTCAAACAGATGAGACCAGGGGTGCCAGATATCAGAGGAAAGTTTAGACCAACCTGGGAAGGACCATTTATCCTCAAGAAGCTGTTATCAAAAGGAGCCGCGATTTTATCGGATAGTGATGGCAATGAATTCAAAGAACCGATCAATATTAATAGACTCAAAAGGTTCCATGGCTAAAGGCTACAAAATCAAAAGAAGAGAATGGAAGCCCCGCGGGTCAAAAACCGAAAAAAGGCGGCCTTACTAAAATTGGGCGCCTCGTCAGGATGAAAACCGAAAAAAGGCATCCTGGGCAAAATTTAGAGGCATAAGAGAAAATGTCCAATCATGAGAACCCGAGAGGGCTAATTGGAGACAGGAGTTTGATACTATCAAGATTCTGGTACCATGAATGAATGTAGTCATGCATAATTGAATCGGTACAAAAATGATCATGTATTTTGAAATCGTACTGAAATGTACACAATTTTGTGAAATGAAATAAGACTTGATTTATTCATTTATATCATTGTCTAATTCTGCTTTAAAAAGAAACATATTGCTCAAAATGCATGTAAAACTAAACTATGCCCTACTACTGATGGAATATGTCATGGTATGTGTATGATGATCACGCAGCGGAAAACAAAAAAAAAAAATTTGATCATACATGCCAAACAATTCCATGACAAGAATCGGAAACATGCAATTTTAGGGTTTTAATAACTTACAACTTTAGATGCCTTTCAAATTGAATTTGATGATGACCAGCAATTTAGATGATCTTGTCCACCTTAGATGTTCACCACCAATGCCAAGGAACAGCCTTTTTCGCCACTCCTCTCTATTTTCACACACACACTCGCAAAGACGGCTCAAAACCGAAAGTGCTAGCTTACTAAATATGTATTGTGTAATGGAATTAGTTTGAAGCCACAAGACTTGATCTTGTCCTTCTACTATGTGTAATCAATGCTCAAAGTCACAAGCAAGCAAGGAAGAATCCTTCTCCTTGTGTATTTCGGCCAAGAAGAAAAAAATGAGAGAGAGAGAGATGTTTCACGCAAAACCTAGCCACCACACTTTTTTCTTCTCACTTAGGGTTTTATTCTTATCTAATATATACCCCTCCTTATGGCAAGTCTTTAATCCGAATTTTCCTACCTTGAGATAGTTAATTCAACCTTAAACACTTCCTAAAGATCAGTAGTAAATATTAGCTCAATCCCTTTTGAATTTAAAATTCAAATTGATTTAAAATAAAACCTTAAGATGTATTAATCAAACTAATCACTTACCATTTAACATGTGCTGAAATTCCCATGGTATATATCCTTTGGAATTTCAGCTAGGTCATCCCATTATTAAGTGATTTAGTTTGACTTAAATATCTTAGGATTTAATACTCAATTAAATTAATTAATACAACATAATTAATTAATTGAAATTAAACCTATGTGGGCCGAATTTCCTCTCTCATGGACCAAGGTCCATTAGCAATTAAATACCCATTACATATACATTAATTTGACTTAAATTAAAAGCCTAAATTAATGCTCAATACTTTATTCAAGTATTTTAAGCCCAATGCTTTGTGTGCGATCCTATAGGTCCATTTAATATTGGCAATGAATTAAAAAATTAATTCAAAGGCTATATATATTCTCTAGCAAGATATTATAGCATTCCAAATTAAATGAAAATGCAATTGGCATTTAGTGACCTAATGCAATTTTATATATTCCCTTACCCATAAATATCAGAATTAACATAAGGCATGGAACAAGTCATCCTCATGTGTAAGTTAATTCCTTTCTTGATATTCCAGTGACACTGAACTTCTCAGATAAATAATGATTGCACATTATTACATCTCGGTATGGCCATACACTTCTCAGTTCACTGATCAAGTGGCCGATGATATTTTCTCTCTCTTATAGAGATGGGTAATCCCTTCACTTCTCTCATGCTCTCTAACATGAATCAATGCATACCCAAGCATACCCATACTTGTCACTCAGTTACGAGCACGTTAGGTGTATGTCAAAGTACACAGTAATTCATAAAGAGTTTCATAGAGATTTTAGGTCTAAGAACTCCGATACAAAACTTGCATATGAGGAACACTTATGACTTGTACCATGTAGTGTTCTCATGTGTGGATCGTATCCAAATACCATGTTACAAACATGTATCTATGATCTCCGATTGACACTTTTGTCCTTATGATCCGTAAGACAGAACTCAACTAATCAGAGAGAGCATACTAGTCTTAATTCATTTGTTATTCCCATAACAATGACTGACTAGGGATATTTAGAATGAAGTCTCATTTGTTTCAAGGTCTTACAACCATGTGCCTCACACATGATAACTTAAACTGAAATAACATTCTTGGATAGTTCTATCAATTGACATGCACAGGAATACAATGGATAAAACAAATGCCTCATTTATTAACTAAAGTGTTTTATTACAATGTATTGGGGCTAGGGCTTACACTAACAATCTCCCACTAGCACTAGTCCCAATTGGGCATAGCCCTAAGACCGAATGATCTCAAATGAGCTTCGTGCAGATTTGGGCGCAACTGTTTCGTCAAAGGATCTGCTACATTGTCTTCACTTGCTATCTTGCTGACCTTGACGTCCCCACGATCAATGATTTCTCTGATCAGGTGGTATCTCCTGAGTATGTGTTTGGATTTCTGATGTGACCGGGGCTCCTTGGCCTGTGCAATGGCCCCGTTGTTGTCACAAAAAATTTCTAATGGATCTAGGATGCTTGGGACCACTCCTAATCCAGAAATGAAATTTCTAATCCAAACAGCCTCTTTTGCAGCCTCACTTGCTGCAATATACTCAGATTCTGTAGTTGAGTCGGCAACGGTCTCTTGCTTTGAGCTTCTCCAGCTGACAGCAGCACCGTTTAAAACAAAAACGAATCCAAATTGCGATCTTGAGTCCTGAGTGCTGGTTTGAAAAGCAGCATCGGCATAGCCTTGTATGACGAGCTCTTCCTGACCACCATACACCAAGAAGTGATCCTTAGTCCTTCGTAGGTACTTAAGAATCCCTTTTACAGCAGACCAGTGCTTTTCACCAGGGTCTTGCTGAAACCTACTGGTTATACTCAGTGCATGAGCAACATCCAACCTAGTACATAACATAGCGTACATGATAGATCCAATAGCAGATGCATATGGGATTCTACTCATGTTGTCCCTTTCCTCTTTGGTTTTAGGGCACTGTTCTTTAGTTAAAGGAACTCCCAAAGCCAAAGGTATGTACCCTTTCTTTGAGTCTCCCATACTAAAACGCTTTAGTACCTTGTCTATGTACTTTTCTTGACTTAGTCCCAATAGCCGATTCGATCTATCTCTGTAGATCCGAATGCCAAGTATTGTCTCAGCTTCACCTAAGTCTTTCATTGAGAAACATTTCCCCAACCATTGCTTAACCTTTTGCAATGTTGGAATGTCATTCCCAATGAGAAGGATGTCGTCCACATATAGGACCAGAAATACTACTATGCTCCCACTAACCTTCTTGTATACACAAGGCTCATCTTCGTTCTCGACGAAGTCAAATTCTTTGACTGCCTCATCAAAACGAAGATTCCAACTTCGGGATGCTTGCTTTAATCCATAAATGGATTTCTGAAGCTTGCAAACCTTCTTAGGATGCTTGGGATTAACAAAACCTTCAGGCTGTGTCATAAACACCTCCTCTAGTAAATTTCCATTGAGGAAAGCAGTTTTGACATCCATTTGCCATATCTCATAATCATGATATGCAGCTATGGCAAGCAAGATCCTAATGGACTTGAGCATGACTACAGGCGAAAAGGTTTCATCATAGTCTACACCATGTGTTTGTCGAAAACCTTTCGCTACTAGTCTACCTTTGTAGGTCTTATCAGCTTTGAGTTTAAATATCCACTTGCATTCAATTACTTTAGCACCTTGTGGTGGATCAACCAAGGTCCAAACCTGGTTATCGTACATTGATTGCATCTCGGATTTCATGGCTTCAAGCCAATTTTTCGAGTCTGGGCTTTCAATAGCTTCTCGGTAGGTAGTAGGATCCTCAGGATCTACTAACTCAATAGTGTCACTGTCAGTGATTAGAAAACCATATCTCTCAATCTCCTGACGTACCCTACCGGACCTTCTAGGTACTTGTGCAATGGGTTCTTGTTCCACAATTGGTTGTGAACTTGATCCCATTTCCAACTCATCCTGTATAGGAGTTTGTGGCGTTTGAATTTCTCCAAGTTCTACTTTACTCCCACTGTCTTTCTTGAGAAGGAACTCCTTTTCCAAGAAAACAGCCTTGCGAGCAACAAATACTTTGTTCTCGGTTTGTGAGTAAAAGTAGTATCCCTTTGTTTCTTTGGGATAACCCACAAATAAGCAGACAGTGGATTTGGACTCTAGTTTGTCAGATGTTAATTTCTTAACATGTGATTCACAGCCCCAAATCCTGAGAAATGACATATTGGGTTCTTTCCCAGTCCATACCTTGTATGGTGTCTTTTCAACTGCTTTAGTTGGAATACGGTTTAGTAGAAACGCAGCAGTTTCTAATGCATAGCCCCAAAAAGAGACAGGAAGATTTGCTTGACTCATCATAGATCGAACCATGTCCAATAGAGTTCGATTTCTCCTTTCGGACACACCATTCCATTGTGGTGTTCCAGGAGGAGTGAGCTGTGATATAATACCACACTCCTTTAGATGACAGTCAAACTCTTGACTTAAATATTCGCCACCTCGATCTGACCGAATGGCTTTTATACTTTTGCCAAGTTGGTTTTCTACTTCGTTTTTAAACACTTTGAATTTCTCAAAAGTTTCAGATTTATGCTTCATTAGATAGACATAGCCATATCTACTGAAGTCATCTGTGAATGTCACGAAGTAGCTAAAACCACCTCTGGCTTGTGTACTTAATGGTCCACATACATCGGTATGTATTAGCTCCAATAAGCCATTAGTCCTCTCACCTTTCTTATTAAAAGGACTTTTTGTCATTTTTCCATGCAAACATGGCTCGCATGTATCATAAGACTCTAAGTCGAATGACCCAAGTACTCCAGTTTTGTGGAGTCTTGAAATGCGTTTTTCGTTTGCATATCCTAAACGACAATGCCAGAAGTAAGTAGGGTTTAACTCATTTGATTTAACCCTCTTTGTATTAATGTTGTATATGGACTCTTTGTTTGATAGATCAAGGATATAAAGGCCATTTTGCAACATGGCATTGCCATATGAAATGCCTTGGCGACGAATATGAGCATTGCCATTTTTAATAACAAAATCAAATTCATCCAAATCCAATAATGAAACTGAAATAATGTTTCTGCTCATAGCAGGCACATAATAACAATTTTTCAAAATTAAACAAAGTCCTGAAGGTAAAGTGAGTTGATAGTCGCCTATCTCTATGGCAGCAACTCGTGCTCCATTCCCCACACGGAGGTCCACTTCATTCTTCCCAAGTAATCTCCTATTTCTTAGCCCCTGCACATTTGAACAAATGTGAGAACCACAACCGGTATCTAGTACCCAAGTGGTAGAAATAGAAAGGTTAATTTCAACAACAAAAATACCTGAACTGGACGCCTTGGCTCCATTCTTTTTTTGTTCTTCCTTGAAGAGAGCGCAATTCTTCTTCCAATGCCCTATTTTGTTGCAATGGAAGCAAGTGCTCTCACTCTCCTTGGGCTTTTGCGCCTTGGGCTTGGATTGGGCCTGAGGTGCGCTCCCATTTGACTTGAACCGAGCCAGGTCATTCTTGGGTTTTGCCTTTCCCTTTCCTTTTCCCTTAGCCGGTCCCTTCTTAATGCCCTCTTGAACCATCAGTATGGGATTAGTCTTTCGAATGTTTTCTTCAGCATTCTTAAGCATTCCATGAAGCTCAGTAACTGACTTGTTCATCGCATGCATGTTATAATTCATTACGAATGGATCATAATCATCAGCCAATGATCCTAAAATCAAGTCAGTAGCCAATTCCTTTGGTACTTGTACCTCAAGCTTCTCAAGAGTATCAAGATACCCTTTCATCTTGAGTACATGTGTACTAACAGGAGTACCTGCAGCCATCTTACAGGAAATTAAGGCCTTAGTTGTCACAAACCTCTCGTGACGAGCTTGCTCTTGGAACATTTCCTTTAAGTGCACCATGATCGCATACGCCTCTTGGTCCATAAATTGCTTTTGCAAGTCAGGCACCATAGTGGCTAGCATCAAACAGGTCACATCATTGGAGTCGCTCTTCTTGGTCTCAAAAGTTTCCCTTTGAACCGCAGAGGCGTTCCTTGCAGGTTCTTGAGGCAAGGGTGCATCCAAAACATACGACTTTTTCTCTTGCTTAAGAACTATCCTTAAGTTTCGAGACCAGTCTATGAAATTGGTGCCATTCAATTTGTCCTTTTCAAGGACCGATCGCAATGAGAAATTGTTGTTTGAAGATGCCATTTTTCAATCTACAATAAAATTTAGCAAGATTAAATGAGGTCTTATTAATAATCCCACAAACCGAATTAATATCCCTTTAAATAATTCGCGTTAGTGATTTAATGTGGGCCAAGATCCACTTTTCACAACAACCTTATTAGTCAAGCTGAGCTTGTACACCTAACAAGTTAAGTTACTTAGGTAGGATAACTCCAATCATGATTCGTACATGACTCTTGGATCAAATGGGCTAACATCTTAAGATGTTATAGCACAAACCCATTTATTAGTTGCCTAGGTCCGGGCATCCCTTTCCATGTTAAGTCCAACCTACATTCACAACTCATGCCTCACAAAGATAATCGGGCGCATCTAGGACTCCTAGTCTACGTTACCGATGATCGATGCCTTGACATGTTTCGAATTAGGAAGGCAACTTTATGACTTACTATTTTAGGGATTCATTTTATTACGGCTTACATGGCATACGCTTTGTCATCCATTCATAGCATGCATATATAAATAATTGCATAAAGTAAAGCGTGACAAACATGGGCCCATAAAACCTACAACTAAGATTCTATACTATTACACAAGAATCTTCTTAGTTGGGCTTCATCTTGATTTACAAAGTCTTCAAGTAAATTCTATTCTAAGAAATAAATGAAACTTTTACAATAATACATAATGGCTCGCAGGCCATAATTAATTACAAAAACCCAGGGCCCATGAATGCACCATGCATATCCATTTATCACACCAAACAAGCAAATTAATATACATAACATTCATGGATCAAACAAAGTCCAATTTTAATTAAATTAGCCAAGCCCATTAATGGAAATTGTGTACTTGAACCTTTAAGAGATGACCCTATGATGGGCCTGGGCCGAGGCCCAATGGACTAAATCCTCTTATTGAATAAGTTCTCTTAAAAGCCCAAAACACAAACTAGTTAGATTTGTGCTATAAATCAACTCTAGTATAATTTCCAATTTTGCCATTTTAATAATATGTCATACTGCCCATAAACATTAAAAATTCATATAATATGTACCGACATGAATTAAAAATAAAATCATGAAGAACATATATATAAAACATGGCATGCATATAAAAACAAACAAACAACAAAAACTAGTTGTTTAATGCTTATGTGATGCCAAAAATGCACAAACACTTAAATCAATTTTATGAGTCATTTAATAATCTAAATAAGGTCATAAATATTGATTTAACATTCTGTACCAATCTGATCTAAATGTGTTTTTACCATTTTAATCAAATCAAAACAAAACAATGTTGATTAAACATGTAACAAACACAAACTAGTCATGTTTTAAGTGATTTTAAAATTAATCAATTAATTTGTCATGGACCAGAATTAAAACCATATTTAAATAATGTCCAGACCTGATATTTAATATTTTAAAAACACTTACAAACATGCCAAAACCAATTTTACATTTAATATATAAAACTAGTTGTTAAAATTTCAATTAACATGCCATAATGCACCTAGTTTTAACATTAACATGTACCATCAGGTATACATAATTAAATCTGACCATTAACAGCCCCTAAACAACCTAAGGACAGTATATTAACATGTCATATTAATTATGATACCTATCTAATCAATTAAAATCGTTTTTACACCAAAACAATGCAAAAAACTCAAAACAGAAAATTTCAGCATTGCATGTATTAAAAGTAATGATTTTTAATTAATTATTTCATGCACCTAAAGCACTAAAATAAGCATGTTTAGGCTCTGATACCACTGATGGAATATGTCATGGTATGTGTATGATGATCACGCAGCGGAAAACAAAAAAAAAAATTTGATCATACATGCCAAACAATTCCATGACAAGAATCGGAAACATGCAATTTTAGGGTTTTAATAACTTACAACTTTAGATGCCTTTCAAATTGAATTTGATGATGACCAGCAATTTAGATGATCTTGTCCACCTTAGATGTTCACCACCAATGCCAAGGAACAGCCTTTTTCGCCACTCCTCTCTATTTTCACACACACACTCGCAAAGACGGCTCAAAACCGAAAGTGCTAGCTTACTAAATATGTATTGTGTAATGGAATTAGTTTGAAGCCACAAGACTTGATCTTGTCCTTCTACTATGTGTAATCAATGCTCAAAGTCACAAGCAAGCAAGGAAGAATCCTTCTCCTTGTGTATTTCGGCCAAGAAGAAAAAAATGAGAGAGAGAGAGATGTTTCACGCAAAACCTAGCCACCACACTTTTTTCTTCTCACTTAGGGTTTTATTCTTATCTAATATATACCCCTCCTTATGGCAAGTCTTTAATCCGAATTTTCCTACCTTGAGATAGTTAATTCAACCTTAAACACTTCCTAAAGATCAGTAGTAAATATTAGCTCAATCCCTTTTGAATTTAAAATTCAAATTGATTTAAAATAAAACCTTAAGATGTATTAATCAAACTAATCACTTACCATTTAACATGTGCTGAAATTCCCATGGTATATATCCTTTGGAATTTCGGCTAGGTCATCCCATTATTAAGTGATTTAGTTTGACTTAAATATCTTAGGATTTAATACTCAATTAAATTAATTAATACAACATAATTAATTAATTGAAATTAAACCTATGTGGGCCGAATTTCCTCTCTCATGGACCAAGGTCCATTAGCAATTAAATACCCATTACATATACATTAATTTGACTTAAATTAAAAGCCTAAATTAATGCTCAATACTTTATTCAAGTATTTTAAGCCCAATGCTTTGTGTGCGATCCTATAGGTCCATTTAATATTGGCAATGAATTAAAAAATTAATTCAAAGGCTATATATATTCTCTAGCAAGATATTATAGCATTCCAAATTAAATGAAAATGCAATTGGCATTTAGTGACCTAATGCAATTTTATATATTCCCTTACCCATAAATATCAGAATTAACATAAGGCATGGAACAAGTCATCCTCATGTGTAAGTTAATTCCTTTCTTGATATTCCAGTGACACTGAACTTCTCAGATAAATAATGATTGCACATTATTACATCTCGGTATGGCCATACACTTCTCAGTTCACTGATCAAGTGGCCGATGATATTTTCTCTCTCTTATAGAGATGGGTAATCCCTTCACTTCTCTCATGCTCTCTAACATGAATCAATGCATACCCAAGCATACCCATACTTGTCACTCAGTTACGAGCACGTTAGGTGTATGTCAAAGTACACAGTAATTCATAAAGAGTTTCATAGAGATTTTAGGTCTAAGAACTCCGATACAAAACTTGCATATGAGGAACACTTATGACTTGTACCATGTAGTGTTCTCATGTGTGGATCGTATCCAAATACCATGTTACAAACATGTATCTATGATCTCCGATTGACACTTTTGTCCTTATGATCCGTAAGACAGAACTCAACTAATCAGAGAGAGCATACTAGTCTTAATTCATTTGTTATTCCCATAACAATGACTGACTAGGGATATTTAGAATGAAGTCTCATTTGTTTCAAGGTCTTACAACCATGTGCCTCACACATGATAACTTAAACTGAAACAACATTCTTGGATAGTTCTATCAATTGACATGCACAGGAATACAATGGATAAAACAAATGCCTCATTTATTAACTAAAGTGTTTTATTACAATGTATTGGGGCTAGGGCTTACACTAACAACTACTACCCTCGCTAGCTAAATGCCTCAGTCGCCGAGTTCGGTTATCAGATGATGGGCTAAGTATCCACCTTTTGTACGCGCTGGTGGAAGTGACAGAGTGATTCCCGAAGGGAGGTATGATAGTTTTCAGTGGAAGCCGACTCCAGAGCTCATGATAGCGGGAAGCAAAAGCCGCAGAAAGGACTCCACCTCAAAAGGATAGAGGGAGTCTCACCACATCCTGAGTCATCCCAAGTTGATGGGAGCAACAGACCATAATGTAGAAAGTTGCCGCGTGAAGCCCACATAGGGGAACGCATCCTGAAGACCCATCAATAACTGCACTGGACAAGGGAAGCCAAGCATACGTGAAGCTAATATCCTCATCTGATATCTTACTGAATCTGGTAATGCCCTCGTCAGGGGTCCCAGGTAAGTACAGATGCCGGCGAGGAAGAAAACACTTCGCAGAGTACTGATTAATGACTCTAGGAGGTGGCTCTGACAAAAGCTTCAATTTCTCCTGCAACCAAATCTGAAAGAGGAAACAAAGAAAAAATAAAAAATAAAAGCCAAAGAAAATAGAATAAAAGGCAAAGAAAAGCCACTGGAGTAAGTTGGATTTACTTCAGGCAAAAATTAGGCATAGGGTTGTGTGAAAATCTGAAAGGACGCACTTCCCGCTAAGAAAAGCTAGTGTGAAAATCCACAAGGGACGCACTACCTTTTAAAATAAATGACGTACCTGAAGTAATAAGGGACTTCCAGAGAATGAAGTGGTAGGCCCGGCTCGAACAGAGTCCAAACCCAAGATAGTCTCAGCCAAAATGAGAGGGAAATGGGTCAGCCCGCGATGAAAGTCATCCAGAATTCCAAACAGACGGGGGTCTTCGAGCAGTTCCTCTGAGGTCATGACTAGATACTTCATCAGGCAAAAAAGGAAGAGGACACTTACGCTGTATGAGGGAATGTTGGAGAATTCATCCATTGCTTTAATCAGAGCTTCCAAAGCAAATACTGGGCCCTGAGGAACTGAACGAGCAGCATCAGAAGGAGCTATACTTAAGGACAGAGCAATATCACGATTTTGGATCAAACCACAGCGAGGTACGCAGAGCGAGGTACCAGGGGGATACGAACTCCCGACGATAGCAGCAAGTTCTTCAGGCAGGGGGCATATTTCCTGATAGGTGAACCTGAAACATGAAAACGAGGATCCCAGAAGTGGGTCGCAGCCAAAAGCAGGTTGTAGTATATCTTCACTATTCGTAAAAACCTCAGTCCAGAAAGGGGGGCAAGGGTATTGTGCACCCAAATTTGAGCATCGTCTAAGATACGGTGCATTTTGGAAAGAAAAGGAGAATTCATGGCCTAACAGCTAAAGTCACAGTTGCTAAGGGGAATGAAGGAGGAAAAAAGGAAAAAACTAGAGAAAAGAGCCTTTTATGAAGCTAAAATAAGGAAGAGGCACGAAATCCAAGAAAAAGGCTGGGCTTTATAGTTTTTGTTTACCGACGGCTAGCCCGTCCCTATAATCAGACGGTGAACCCGTCTGTACTTGTTCACCTGGCAGGTTTGCATCGTGCATATCACGCGCATAAATTAGGTAATTAATGAGGGTTAAAAGCGGAATCTGAATAGATAGACGGAATGCCCGTCTGTCGGTACATGAACGGAAAGCCCGTCGGTACTTAAATTCTATATAAAGGTGCAGGTACCGATGGGCTGTCACTTTCTTTCCCTTCTTCTTTGCACCGACGCTTTTCCCTTTGTTTCCAGCGGTTTCTTTTCATTTTTTTGCACCAGTTGTGAGTCTTTTACTTCTTCTTTGGGTTTCAACTTCCAGGTTAGTAAAATCCTTCCATCTTTTGATCATTTTTATTTTATTTTATCATGAGTAATGTAATTTAATCTTCTTCTTTCTTCTTTTGAATTAGTATAATTAGTAGCCTTGTTAGTTAATTGAAATATCATTTGTTTAGTAATAAAATGCATGACTTGAAGCATAAAGTAAATAGCATGCAATTTTTTCTTTTTAATGGGCACAAGATGGATTGACATATATTGTTTAAAAACAATTAGTGATAAATGTATATTTGTTCCCGAGTTTTTTAGATAAGACATGGCTTTAGAAATGCATGCACATTGGAACCAATGCTAGGAAATAGGAAGCAAAGCAGATTTGAGCATGTTGCAATGATTGCTTGGGGCCTGAGGCCTGTCCTTCTTTTTTTTTTTGTTTTTTTATGCAGGAGGTTGGGCACACCCTTGCCGGGGTGATGCCCAAATTTTTTTAGCAAATGTGAATATATTGCATTATTGCTTGGGGCCTGAGGCCTGTCCCTTCTTTTTTTGTTTTTTATGCAGGAGGTTGGGCACACCCTTGTTGGGGTACTGCCCATAATTTATCTTATTGGTTTAGACACTTTCCCGTTAGAATGCTGCCTCAATTTCTAAGCGAAGTTTCATTTATGTCTATGATGCCAAGCTAACTGTTTACCTCATTCGCAGGATGCCACCGCGACGATATGCTCCTCACGACAAGCCCGAGCCTCAGGCCCCAGGGTGGATGAGTGATGAGGCTAGACAGAGATATACGGCGCTGGCTCAGGTGCAGTTCCGAGCTAGCCGCTTCATTTCCCGACCATTCCTTGAGGCTCTGGGGATGGCAGATGAGGTTGACATTCTGATAGCAGGCGCAGAATGGACAGAGTTTTTGACACCTGCCTTCCAGACTCACCCGAAGATAGTACAGCAGTTTCTTGCCACGTTACAGTATGGGGGATATCAGAGATCTGACACAGAGGTGGGTGTCATACAGTTTTGGATCGAGGGCCATCATTATAGTATTACCCGTCAGCGGTTCATAGAGGCCATGGGGCTTCCGTTCGGGCAGGATGTCATAGCGCCTCAGAGGTCAATTAGATGTCAGCATTGGGCAGTTATCGCCTTGTCGGGAGTGCCATATGATCATGATATGGCAAAGAGCACGGTACTCTCATCACAGACCTTGCGATATGTTCACAGAGTCTTATCCAGCTCATATTTAGGATGAGGTGGTAACCCAGGATCTCTCAATGCCGCATAGATTTGGAGCTTATGGGCCATGGTGGCAGGCCAGAGACTTAACATCAGCCATGAGATATTGGTCAACCTGGTGAGGGTATTTAGGGGGACAGCCCCTGTAGTGTATGTTGGGGGAGTTATTACCAGATTGCTTTTGAGTTTGGGAGTTTGTCCAAACATCCTGGGGCGTGCTTTGGATGAGAGCATTTATGTGGATGCTCCGGCAGCTATCACTATAGCTATGATAGTACCGATACCGGGCCAGCCAGAGGCGTATAGGCTTCGTACTGTGCATGAGACCAGACGTGCATTCAGCTTGCCCTCGCTAGAGCCAGTGGAGGAGCAGCCTCAGATGGAGGAGCAACCTCAGATGGAGCAGCCCCATATGTAGCAGCCTCAGATGGAGCACCAGCCTCCCGAGCCTCAGCAGCACCAGGAGGAGCATCCGGGTATGCCCTTTGACATGGGGATCGAGTTCACCATGGATGAGCTATTCGCTACTCCTTCAGGGCAGAGAGTACAGAGTCCCACTCCGCCTCCGCTATCGAGAGTACATCGGACTGCTCCCCGAGCCCATGTGAGGTTCAGTCCATATGCTAGGGAAGGGGATCCGGGGGCATCTACTTCTACAGCTCCACCTCCAGAGCCGGCACAAGAGTCAGCTCCCCCTCCATCCTCATCATCGGCTGTCCCAGCGCAGCCAGATTTTGCTGCACTACTGGCTTCTAGCTTCACGTCCTTTGAGCACAGGTAGGAGGAGAGAGATAGGGCCCTTCTAGATCACCTCGGGGAGCGAGATAGAGTCATATTAGAGCGGCTGGATCAGCAGCAGAGTATTATTCAAGAGCAGGGGAGGCTCATTGACTTTTTGAGGCAGGAGCAGGAGAGGCTTGTGGCTCAGTTGAGGCAGGAGATGAGGACCTCCCAGAATGGGGTAGCCCAGAGGATGGATGCGTCCTTACAGATCATGGATGAGTCGATTGAGGCTCTCAGGTTCAGGATTCAGGTTCTAGAGGGTGCCATACCCCCCATTGCCCAGTCTCTTCGGGAGTTCAGGGAGCATACTGAGGATAGGCTGAAGAGTATGGGGACCGCCTCCACAGATCAGGCCCTCTACCTGGGCGACGCTTTTAGAGAGTTAGGGGGAGTCATCATTGATACGTTGCAGTTCATAATAGTATATGCACAACCTTTCCCAGATGGGTTTGCTCAGGTCCAGTTCCAGCAGCAGGATCCAGCGAGAGCACAGCCATTATCAGTACTAGTGGCAGTACCTCCTAGATACCAGCGACAGGCCAGAGCCTCAACTGCTCAGTGGGCCGGACCATCAGTCCCTCCTAGTCAGCCATCTGTTCCAGATGCGGGACCCTCTGCCTCTTCATCTCGGTCTCAGACAGTTCATATATCAGATGATGATGATGATCCGGAGGAGGAGCTTTCAGACTATCCACCCCTATAGCCCTTCAGGGAGTCATGATATCATTTTTGTATTTTATATTATCATGCTTACATTACATTGTATAAAATTTAACTTTTTAGTGGAAAAACATTTATGGCTAGCCTGTTAAATTTGCATTTTCTTCGTGATTTAACTCTTTAAAAAAAAAAGAAAGAGAAAAAGGGATAATTAATCATATGATAAAAAGGAAGATTAATCATTAAAGATGTTCACCAATTTACAGTCAAATTAATTGGTACGAGGATTAACGAGGATCTCTTGTAATACAGGAACGTGGTTTTACACCAATTCAAAATTGACCAACAGTCAAAAAGGAGAATAAACAGTTCAAGCATCATGTCCTTTGAGATCACATGAAATCAAAAGATCATAATTATACTTCGAGGGCAGGATGAAGCCGCCAAATCGAAACACACAGTTCAGAAGAATGCCCCGCTCAGGAGAGCAATGATCCGCGCTTTGTAAGTCTGGAATAGACTCGGTGCAGCTCAGGAGAGCAATGATCCGGGCTTTATAAGTCTGGAATAGACTCAGAGCAGCTCAGGAGAGCAATGATCCGCGCTTTGTAAGTTTGGAATAGACTCAGTGCAGCTCAAGAGAGCAATGATCCGCGCTTTGTAAGTCTGGAATAGACTCGGTGCAGCTCAAGAGAGCAATCATCCGTGTTTTGTAAGTCTGGAGAAGACTCGGTACAGCTCAGGAGAGCCATCATCAGCACTTTGTAAAGTCTTGAGTAGACTCGGTGTAGCTCAGGAGGGCAAACTTCACGTTTTGCAAGTCCGGAACCGACTCGACGCATCACCACTTCCCCGAGAAAAGGTAAGGACTGCCTCAGGTATGCGTTTTGTTCCTTTCTTCTCTGAATTTTGGCTCATCTAAGCACTAGTGCGCGAGTTTCCCCAAAATTGGGGGCAACTGTAAACACCGGGTCTTGAGGTAGTGCAGGTCAGAGTTACTCGATGAAGAGATCAACGTTGGTTTTCGGATAAATGGGTGAAATTCGGAGGTTTTCGTCTTTCATGTTTCGCGAAGATTAAAATCTTTGTCTTTAGCATGGAGTTTTAATAGAGTTTGATAAATTTTGTTTGAAATTGAGAATTTTGCTCCACAGACGGGATTCCCGTCTGTATAGAGGCGCCCGTCCCTACTTGGGGTGATCCCCGTCTCTAGGCATAGTGGGGACGGACGCGTGGCGGTATAGGGATGCCCGTCCCTAGTACCGCGCCCCGTCTGTAGTTGGTTTTCCGCTTATGCCCTTAGCAGGGATGGCCATCAGTATCTGCAGGGAAGCCCGTCGGTACGTTAACTGATCAAATCACGCCGGATTGGATAAAATTTAATCTCTTTTTCTTCAAAATGGGGATAAGATTTATTAAAAATTTGAATTTTAAAGTCCTTTTAAAATTCAAACTTTAGGTTGAGGCTTATCTGAATTATTTCCTAAAATCTTATAAATAGTGGATTAAATTCCATTTTTAGGGGTTAGAAGTTTTGAGAATTTTTGGTGAGAAAAGTGATTATTTTTTATATGAAAAGTTCTTTGAAGAAAATTTATTAATTTTCTTCGAGAGATTGTTTTTATAAAAAGGGTTTTGTGAGCAATTTACTCAAAAAAGTTTATAAAATCTCTGTTCATTTGCAGAATTTTATTTGATAAAATTTCTTCCAATTAATTGATTCCTCCAAATTTTTCTTACAAATTTAGCCAAATTGAGGTAACGAAATTCATTCGTTTCCATTAATACAGCTAATTCAAACACTCAATTGCTATCAGATTTTCAAGGGAAGAAAAATATAAATCTTCTTTCTCTGATTTTTTTTACTTGATTCTTGCGAAGCATACGGGAATCAAAATCATTCGACATTCACCCTAAAAGGTAAAATCCGAGGGTAAACATTCTGGACTAATATTTGTATAATTGTATTTGATTTATATTAATTATATATATATATTTTATTATTCTATTTTATAATCTTTTACAAAGAACTGAAAGTTTTTCTCTTCTAATTGTTTCCCCATACTAGGGACGGCCGCTCGCACAGTACAGGGGGCCGTCCCTAGGCAAACTCTCATGTTTTTAATTTATAAATTTTATCTTTCAACTCATTTCTGTTAGAATTTCTCGTTCTTTTATTTTTATTTTTATCCAAGCTTTTGATGCTAACGTGTTTATCCCTATGAGTTATTTTTTGACCATTTAGAGTTGGAGTTCTGAAAGATGGGGGTTGCATCAGTCTGATGACTTCCACTCGGGTTCTTTCGTTACCCTTATCTTTTATTCATGTTATTATGGAAATGGTTTTAATGTCGTTAAAGGAAAAAAGGCCAAAAGATTTCTAACAGTTAACTTTGGGATGTTCTCATAAGTTGTGGACCAATGTCCCGTTTTAGCCAATAAAATTGACGCTTCATGAAAAATCACTTTTTGTAATAAAATATGCATGGTAAGACCAATGTCCTCATCCCAATGAATACCCCATTTTATGCATGTGTTGTACTTTTACAAATGGGAGTTGTATTCCGCTCCTGGTGTTATTGTAATATATTTTTTAATGCCTTATTTTGATTTTTACTTCCATTTATTGCTTTTGACGTGAATGACTGCGCCTTAATTAAATGCATCGTATGGAAAGTTGGTGAAATAATAAAATTCAAAACTTAATTATAATATTGATCAAGGTATAAATAAATGAGAAGTCCCGAACTCACTCTTGTAACACCCCCATCGCCGTCCCCGTTGGAAGGACGCCGACAGACGCGCTACACGACGCTCACATATACAGATATACAAATGCTCAATGCGGAAGCATACATTCATATCTATAAACTTACGTTAAGAAGTAGACTGAAACAGACATAATACAATACACGTTACAAGCATCATTATGCTGAACCACATACTATATCACATGGGTAAACCTACTTGGGTAACAAATAATAACATCTTACCGGGTGGAGTCACAAGAGTTTTACACATGCGATTGACATAACTAAGCACCCATGCATTAACGGAAAATCCATTCACATGCAAAACAGTTATCAAGCAGTAATGCACCCGACCATCATGTTAAGCATATTAGTATCTCACATATCTTTATCATACCATTCATACACTAACTAAAATCCAAGGTACAAAATCCAAAGCATCATATTACCGCTGCGCAACTCTAATATATATTAAGCATCATGCAAAAACACTCTAATAACGGAGACTGAAGGCATAACCACTTAGTATTACATTCATATCATCATCATGCAGAAAGTACAGTTAAACATCACATACTTACCATCACAAATGCTTCGGTTCACATGCTAATATATATAACAAAACTATGCTGAAGCCATATACTTAAATACATCAATTCGAATCATTTCAAAGCATTCAGAAACTTATAACAAATCACATGACAAGTACGGATAATCATGTTAGATATTAAATCATGCTTACTTAAAACAGACATACATTCTGAAGCCCATAATCACAGTCATATACATATAAACTGATTCCTGAAGTCATTATCATGCTCATACGGATATCACATTCTGATGGTTATTTCAAAATAACCAAGATAATACGCAAAGGCTTAAAATATAATCCATATAAATATGCTCATATAATAAAGCCATACAATCAATATTTCATAATCATATTCATTCAGAAATAATCCGATATACATTATATCGATGTACTCATTCAGATAATCCATTTATAGCCAAATCAGATCAGAGCAGTTCAAATAAACATTCAAGGAACACCTGCTGACTCTAGGTAGTGGATAACGATTGTACAGACAGTACTTTATGGGTACGAGCCGATTACAGACAGTACGTTACGGGTACGAATCGATTAAACCATTATACTTTAACTTTCACAGATATTTTCAAAAGGGACCTTAAACAAGATCCAATACAGAAAAGGGTTCGTGAGGAACCAAACGGGGACCTGATCAGGGTCCAAATCATTCAAAGGGCGCTGCAGCTACATAAGACTCTATTAGGCATGCCTAACTATCCACTTACTTGACTCTAGCAGGTTATGCGTAAAACAATTCACATTTCAAATCACACAATGCATATATAATCAGCATGCATAAACAGAGAACGAAAGACATTTAAATATCCTCATAAAGTTGATCACAAATCATACAATTTTCTTTGCAAAACATAACACAGTCAATACACTTTAACATTAAACACTGTTCTAAAGCATGTCAAGAATCAGGTATAGAATCACTACCATGCCAATGATTATCAATACAAAATCCTAATCATGCGTTGGGTGAGAATAACTAAGTATAAAGCATGCATAATTCAACTTACATTTAGACATAACTCATTGAATTCAAAGGCTAAAGCATAACAATGCATTCAGACATCAACCGTATTATTCCACTAAATATAGTATAGCATAGTATCAACCATGCCTCCTACAAGTCATATTCAAAAGCATGCAATACTCCAATCAATAACATTCTAGCATTACTCATCATAGTAAAGTATATCAGGAACACATGAGAAATCATATTAGGCCAATGACTAAAATACATTGTCTACATCGTGAACCTGTACCATATACTCTTAAGCATGGCATGATATTCTTAGAGGAGAAACAGACTAAAGCTATGATCACCTAATTTACATTAAGATAAAACATGTTTGGGACTAAACAATCAGAAGGTTAGCATTCATGAATCCTTCGTATTTTACCGTCATTTAACAGTATCACTATAATCCAAAACCTATTCCAAAATACCACAGTAACTTATCATAGATAACATGTTATTAATACCAACTAAATTGGAATAATCAGTCATACCGTCAAGATAATATAACACATAGTAGAGGAAAATACCATGAAAAGCTTTTGGAAACCATTTTATAAAAACTGGTCGCTTGGGGAAAGAAAAACAGAAGCAAAGCAGAAGAGTCGGAAGACCTGAGCAACCTTCACGTCACGTGAAGGTTGCTCACGTCGCGTGAGCATAGCTCACGCCTCGTGAGCATTGCTCACGTCGCGTGAGCATAGCTCATGCCTAGTGAGCAATTGCTCACGTCGTGAGCATAGCTCACGTAGCTTGAGCTTTGCTCACCTAGCATGAGCATGGCACACGTCACGTGAGCATAGCTCACGTCGCGTGAGCCGCTTCCTTCTTCTTTGCCGCTATCGCAAACCTACAGATTTCCCATCGTTTTCTCAGAAATTCTTTCTAAAACCACTCAGAATTCATATCACCTTTCAATCGATGTCCCAAACAACATAAACGACATACTTGTAACTTGATTCAATAACCAAATCAACCAAAATCATGCATCGACATATTTAATTCCTTCTAGAACATAAACCATAACAAATAACAGTAAATTCCAAAATCCAAACACAGTACTTCCAATTTAATCCTATTAATGCATTACTAACACATTTACTCACATACTCATGCATATACACATTTCAAAACATAACAAATTCCAGAAATTAGATAATATAAACACATTTATAAGCCTAGTGAGAAATAGGGCAGAGATAGGAACACATAAACTCTTTAAACATTGCATGCAATCAAAACACTCCCAACCTGGAAATGACGATCCAAAAATCAAGCTTCAGAATCAATCCTCAATCCTTTCCTTGCCTTTACTGTGCTCTTCCTTACAATCCAATGCTTGCACAAATAAGAAACCACACAATCCTTAGCCAAACCCTAACTTAACCAAAACCAGGAAAAAGAAGAAGGAGAAGAAGAACAGTACGTTAACTCCAACTTACCTCTTCAAAGCTAACCCAAAAGTCAACCAAGCCGAACACAACTCCAAGCCCAGGGGAAACGAAAGGAAAAGCAGAGAAGGGAGAAGAGAAGAAGAAGAAACGTGAGAGGAGGGGACGAACGGGAATGCAATCTCTCTGTTCCCTCTCTCTGCCTCTTTCTTTTCTTCCTTTCCCCATTCAATGCCCACCTAACACCCACATGGCAGCTCCCAATAGGACCACACAGTCCACTCAACTTTTCCAAACCAAAAATGCTCTTAAGTCCTTAAACAAATAACACTTCACTCACTTACACATTTCTTTCCTTACAAACTTAATTATCTTTTCAATTAGGTCCTTAACACTCCAAATTTCTCAAGCACAAATTACTCAAATACCCTTCCGATCCCGACTTAGCATGCACAATCCGACTAGGGCCATTTTGGGGTGTGACAACTCTTCCCTCCTAAAAGAATTTCGTCCTCGAAATTCACAGTGAAACACTTACATCCACAAACTCAAACAAACAAAACTTACTTAAACAAAAGCTTGCAATGCAGCTTACCAGAAGAACCTGCAGTCTCCTTCGAATTCTTGCTAGACGCTACAAACTCTGCAGGCACTCGAGAAGATCTGGGCAAATCCTCCACATCCTTTCTAGCTTGCCCAGCTAGACTCTCACTCATCTTCTTAGGACAACCGGCAATCCGATGTTCCATACTGCCACACCTGAAACAAGCACCTGATAGCTTTCGACATTGGCCACGATGTCGCTTCTGGCAGTGCTGACAACTTGATGGTACCCACTTCCTACACTTGTTCCCATGTTGCTTCTGACATTGTTGATACACTGAAGGTTCTCGAACCCTCTTCCCTGCTGATACTTCACTAACCGATCCTTTTCTCTTCTGAGGTGCATACTGAACAAATTCTCGAGAAGCCCGAGTAGCAGTCAATCTGTCCAAAATCCGAATCAACCCTTGCACTAAAACCCTATCATCAGAAACACGACCAGAATCTTTAACTGGAGGACGCTCGGAAACATTCTAATCAGCACTAATTCGATTCACACTTTCTGTTGTCTCGCCCACATTCTCACTAGGATCAGACTCCATCTAGACATGACACAAAACAAGACGCATCTGCATTAGGCCACGACACAAAACCGACTCTTATGCAAAGACTCAACACCTAACAAACAACACACCCAGAACCATCAAACCTGGGCTCTGATACCACTAACTGTAACACCCCCATCGCCATCCCCGTTGGAAGGACGCCGACGGACGCGCTACACGACGCTCACATATAAAGATATACACATGCACAATGCGGAAGCATACATTCATATCTATAAACTTACGTTAAGAAGTAGACTGAAACAGACATAATACAATACACGTTACAAGCATCATTATGCTGAACCACATACTATATCACATGGGTAAACCTACTTGGGTAACAAATAATAACATCTTACCGGGTGGAGTCACAAGAGTTTTACACATGCGATTGACATAACTAAGCACCCATGCATTAACGGAAAATCCATTCACATGCAAAACAGTTATCAAGCAGTAATGCACCCGACCATCATGTTAAGCATATTAGTATCTCACATATCTTTATCATACCATTCATACACTAACTAAAATCTAAGGTACAAAATCCAAAGCATCATATTACCGCTGCGCAACTCTAATATATATTAAGCATCATGCAAAAACACTCTAATAGCGGAGACTGAAGGCATAACCACTTAGTATTACATTCATATCATCATCATGTAGAAATATTCATTCGGATTATTTTTGAATGAATATGATCCATTTATAGGCAAATCAGATCAGAGCAGTTCAAATAAACATTCAAGGAACACCTGCTGACTCTAGGTAGTGGATAACGAGTGTACAGACAGTACTTTACGGGTACGAGCCGATTACAGACAGTACGTTACGGGTACGAATCGATTAAACCATTATACTTTAACTTTCACAGATATTTTCAAAAGGGACCTTAAACAAGATCCAATACAGAAAAGGGTTCGCGAGGAACCAAACGGGGACCTGATCAGGGTCCAAATCATTCAAAGGGCGCTGCAGCTACAGAAGACTCTATTAGGCATGCCTAACTATCCACTTACTTGACTCTAGCAGGTTATGCGTAAAACAATTCACATTTCAAATCACACAATGCATATATAATCAGCATGCATAAACAGAGAACGAAAGACATTTAAATATCCTCATAAAGTTGGTCACAAATCATACAATTTTCATTGCAAAACATAACATAGTCAATACACTTTAACATTAAACACTGTTCTAAAGCATGTCAAGAATCAGGTATAGAATCACTACCATGCCAATGATTATCAATACAAAATCCTAATCATGCGTTGGGTGAGAATAACTAAGTACAAAGCATGCATAATTCAACTTACATTTAGACATAACTCATTGAATTCAAAGGCTAAAGCATAACAATGCATTCAGACATCAACCGTATTATTCCACTAAATATAGTATAGCATAGTATCAACCATGCCTCCTACAAGTCATATTCAAAAGCATGCAATACTCCAATCAATAACATTCTAGCATTACTCATCATAGTAAAGTATATCAGGAACACATGAGAAATCATATTAGGCCAATGACTAAAATACATTGTCTACATCGTGAACCTGTACCATATACTCTTAAGCATGGCATGATATTCTTAGAGGAGAAACAGACTAAAGCTATGATCACCTAATTTACATTAAGATAAAACATGTTTGGGACTAAACAATCAGAAGGTTAGCATTCATGAATCCTTCATATTTTACAGTCATTTAACAATATCACTATAATCCAAAACCTATTCCAAAATACCACAGTAACTTATCATAGATAACATGTTATTAATACCAACTAAATTGGAATAATCAGTCATACCATCAAGATAATATAACATACAGTAGAGGAAAATACCATGAAAAGCTTTTGGAAACCATTTTATAAAAACTGGTCGCTTGGGGAAAGAAAAACAGAAGCAAAGCAGAAGAGTCGGAAGACCTGAGCAACCTTCACATCACGTGAAGGTTGCTCACGTCGCGTGAGCATAGCTCACGCCTCGTGAGCATTGCTCACGTCGCGTGAGCATAGCTCACGCCTAGTGAGCAATTGCTCACGTCGTGAGCATAGCTCACGTAGCGTGAGCTTTGCTCACCTAGCGTGAGCATGGCACACGTCACGTGAGCATAGCTCACGTCGCGTGAGCCGCTTCCTTCTTCTTTCCCGCTATCGCAAACCTGCAGATTTCCCATCGTTTTCTCAGAAATTCTTTCTAAAACCACTCAGAATTCATATCACCTTTCAATCGATGTCCCAAACAACATAAACGACATACTTGTAACTTGATTCAATAACCAAATCAACCAAAATCATGCATCGACATATTTAATTCCTTCTAGAACATAAACCCTAACAAATAACAGTAAATTCCAAAATCCAAACACAGTACTTCCAATTTAATCCTATTAATGCATTACTAACACATTTACTCACATACTCATGCATATACACATTTCAAAACATAACAAATTCCAGAAATTAGATAATGTAAACACATTTACAAGCCTAGTGAGAAATAGGGCAGAGATAGGAACACATAAACTCTTTAAACATTGCATGCAATCAAAACACTCCCAACCTGGAAATGACGATCCAAATATCAAGCTTCAGAATCAATCCTCAATCCTTTCCTTGCCTTTACTGTGCTCTTCCTTACAATCCAATCCTTGCACAAATAAGAAACCATACAATCCTTAGCCAAACCCTAACTTAACCAAAACCAGGAAAAAGAAGAAGGAGAAGAAGAACAGTACGTTAACTCCAACTTACCTCTTCAAAGCTAACCCAAAAGTCAACCAAGCCGAACACAACTCCAAGCCCAGGGGAAACGAAAGGAAAAGCAGAGAAGGGAGAAGAGAAGAAGAAGAAACGTGAGAGGAGGGGACGAACGGGAATGCAATGTCTCTGTTCCCTCTCTCTTCCTCTTTCTTTTCTTCCTTTCCCCATTCAATGCCCACCTAACACCCACATGGCAGCTCCCAATAGGACCACACAGTCCACTCAACTTTTCCAAACCAAAAATGCTCTTAAGTCCTTAAACAAATAACACTTCACTCACTTACACATTTCTTTCCTTACAAACTTAATTATCTTTTCAATTAGGTCCTTAACACTCCAAATTTCTCAAGCACAAATTGCTGAAATACCCTTCCGATCCCGACTTAGCATGCACAATCCGACTAGGGCCATTTTGGGGTGTGACAACTCTGGTCTTTGGGGCTCAAGAGGCGAGAGGTCTAGGACTTCCAAGACACCTCTTGAGTCTAACCAAAAGACTTAAATATACAAATCCTAGGCTCCAGGGGGTAGAGGCTGAGACCTCCAAGATCTCTCTGGCTAGCCCAAGATGGATATGTATGCGCCGTCTTAGGCTCGACGAGGCTAGACGACCCTTCCCAATGTTCTATTGGGTGGCGACTCCAAGAAACCTCATTGTTGCCCAAAATAGACGCACTTGTAAATACCTTACAAGTTTTATGAACCCTTCCTGATCGTTCTAAAGCGGGCCCTCGGGAGTCTACGGGGTTCGGCGTGCGTCATAGGTCGTCTAGCCTCAGTGAGCCTAAGACGGCGCATACATATCAATTTTAGGTAAGCCAAGAGGATCTTGGAGGTGCCAGCCCAATAGAACATTAGGATGACCCTCTAACCTCGTGGAACCTAGGATTGCACAGCGCGTAAATATCCATTTTGGGCAAACCAGATGGATCTTGGAAGTTTCAGCCCAATAGAACATTAGGATGATCCTCTAACCCCCTGGAGCCTAGGATTATGTTGATTAGGCCTTTTGGTGGGAAACAAGAGATATTTTGGAGGTTCCATCCCAATGAAACATTGAGATGGACCTCTAACCTCATTGAGCCCAAGACCAGAGCGGGTTCGGGACTTCTCATTTATTTGTACCTTGATTAATATTATAATTAAGTTTTGAATTCATTGTTTCATCAAATTTCCATACAATGCAATTAATTAAAGTGCAATCCATTCACATAGATAAAGAAGTAAATTGTCACAAAATAAAATACACGAAAATAAAATAAAACCCACAGTACAAAATGATATGTAAATCATACAGAAATCGGGATATTCATTGAAATGAGGACATTGGTCATGCCATGCATATTTATTACAAATCAATTTTTGAGAAGTGTCGATTTTATTGGCTAAAAAATAGGACTTTGGCCCCCGATTTTCGAAAAATCTTGAATTAATTACTATAAAACATTTGGCCATTTTTACTTTAACGACATTAAAACAATTTTCATAATAAAATGAATAAAAATAAAAAAAAAGGGTAGAGAAAGAACCCGGATGGAAATCCTCAGGTTGACGCAACCACCATCATTAACAACTCCAACTCATCCAAAATGGTCAGATAATAACTCACAAAAATAAACATGTCAGCATCAAAATCAAGAATAAAATAAAATAAAATAAGGTAAACTAATAAGAAACTTTAAAGGAAATGAGTTAAAAGATAAAGAAATAAAAAGGGTAAAAGAAATAAGTTAAAAACATGAGAATTTGCCTATGGACGGCCTTCTGTGTACTACCGACGGGCGATTTTAGTGTGACCGACGGACGGAGTGGTGCATCACCTACATCCTATCTCTCAAACTAGGGACGGGCGTCGGTGACCACTTTGCCCGTCGGTCACCCTTGATTCCAGAAAAACGGTAAGGACTTCAAAAACTTTAATTGAAATTCTTTGTTAAATACATAAAAAATCTTATTAAAAAATTAAAACAATTAATATAAGTTAATTAAATTACACAAAAATTGATCCAGAATGTTTACCCTCGGATTTTACCTTTTGGGTGAATATCGAATGATTTTGCTCCCGCACGCTTCACAAGGATCGAATAAAAAAAGGATCAAGAAAAGAAAATTTATATTTTTCTTTCTTGAGAATTTGACAGCGATTCAAATATTGGAATTAGCCAGATTGATGGAAACGAATGAATTTCATTACCCCAAATTAGCTCAATTCGCAGATAAAAATTGAAAGAAGTAGAAAGGTTGAAAGAATTTTTATGAAATAAAATAAAAAAATAATTGAAAGTAGAGATTTTTAGAAAAATTATTAAATTTTGATTTTAGTAAATTTGCTCACAAAAATATTTTTCACTTAAAAATTTGCCAACCCCAAATAATGAAATTTAATCCACTATTTATAGAGTTTATAAGATAATTGGGATAAATATCAGTTAAAAGAATTTGAATTTGAAAAGGAAATTGAAATTCAGTTTTAATCCCATTAACTATCCCAATCCAATTCAAATTTGAAGAGTTTTTAAACTTATGAGATAAAATTCACCAAATCCGGCGTCATCTGATCTGATCCACTACCGACGGCCGTCCCAAGAACAACAGACAGGCGTCTGTAAGAAGGGTATGCGTGGTAGTCTAGATAACAGATGGACCGAGGCATGGGACTAGGTACGACCGTCTCTATGCGAACACGTTTCCATCACTCATACTATAGACGGCCGTCTCTACAACACAAGAGATGGCCCGTCTATCCAAGCGACGGCCCGTCTCTCAATGCTAGAGACAGGGAACACCAAATAGAGATGGGTGTCCTAACTCCTACGAGTGCGATGCGCGCCGGACCTCGTGGGCGCCCATTGACCGCCCGCTTGAGGGCGATCGGGCATTTGATGGTCCGTTAACATCTTGTAATGAATTACAAGTGCGTCTATTTTGGGCAACAAGGAGGTTTCATGGAGTCGCCACACAATAAAACATTGGGAAAGTTCATCTCGCCTCAGTGAGCCTAAGACGGCTGATATTTCCATCTTGGGCAGACCAAAGGGATCTTGGAGGCAATCATCCCAATAGAACATTGAGAATGACCCTCTAACACTATGGAGCCTAGGATTTTTTATTAAGCCTTTTGATGGGACACAAGAGGTGTCTTGGAGGTTCCAATGAGTGATCGGATAGACCTCTCGCCTCCTTGAGCCCAAAGACCAGAGCTGGGTTCGGGACTTCTCATCTATTTTACCTTGTTTTAACTTTACATTCAAGTTTTGAATTTATTAATTCGCTTTCTCTCCCACGCGATGCAAATTTTTAATTAAAGCACAAAAATCCACATAAAAACGGTAAATATACATAAAAAGGTAAACGAAATAAATACTCGAAATTAAATTACAATAAAACTAGGAGCGGAATACAACTCCCATTTTAAAGGTATGATATAAATATACATACAAAAAGACGGGAAATTCATTTATTTTGAGGACTTTGGTCCTCATATACATTTATTATGAAAACGATTTTTATGTGACATTGTCATTGGCTAAAACAGGACATTGGGTCCTTTAATTTTATGAAATAATCCAAATTTTAATTAATATAAAACAAGTATCTATTCTAATTTGTGCAGAAGAAAAATAAAACGAATATATATAAAAAGGGATAAATATGAAATAAGGAAAATAAATGAATGAAAGGAATAGGAAAACTAAACCAAAGACAAGCTTTCCATGATGGTATGATTGTTCTTTTCCTCAGCTCAATCCATCCAGAAAAGGAAAAAACACAAAACTCACAAAATAAAAGAGACATTAATATTTACAAATTAAAGCGATACACATGTAAGTAAAGAATAAAAAATAAAATACGTAAAAATAAAATTGTTTGAAAACATTTTGAAAATAAAATAAGAATTAGATAGAGAGAAAAAAAGGAAAAAACGAGAGACGGGCGGAGGTAGCCGACCGACGGCCGTCCCTCATGCAACCGACGGACAACGGGCCTCACACGCCATCGCTCGAATGACAAACGGGTATATTACCCGTCGCTCGAGTGATGGACGGGCGTCGGTGAGCTACATCCCATCGGTCGCCCTTGGTCTCCAAATAAAAATGAAAAGAAAACTTCTTCTTCTCTTTTCTTTTAAATAAACAACTTTCAAACAAAATAAAGGTAAATAAAAGCTAAATAAAAGATAAATGAATACGATAAATGTGGAAATGAATGTGATAGATTAATAAAGCGAGTGTCCAGAATATTTACCCTTGGATTGTACCTTTCTGGAGTGAAACTTCGGTTGACTTGAACCTTACGCGTCTCACGAGAAGAAAGAAAAATGTCTATATTTCTCCTCGATTTTTACTGAATTTTTGAAATATCTGAATCCACAAAATGGATAAAAACTAATGGATTTAGCTTTCTCCAAGTAAAATAGATCCACTTAAAAGTGAAACCAAACCATAGAAAAAAGGTCGAAAAATATAGGAATTTAATCAAAATAAAGATAAAGAAAAGAAAGCTTGAGAAAAGGAAGATTTGCCCTTTTAAACTTGCTTTTTGTGACTTTTTTCCAAGAAAATTTGAACCCTTTAATTTTATGAAAAGATTTACTATTTATAGGCATGACCGACGGGCAGGTTTAAGCTCACAGACGGGCATCCCTGAGTCACCGACGGGGCACGTGTCCGTCTCTGCTGACCGATGGGACACGTGTTCCCGAGTAAAAGCGGTGGCCGCCTCAACGACCGACGGGTCTATGAGCTACCTGCGGGTTGTCCATCCCTGAGAGAGGCAATTATCTCGACGACCGACAGGACATTCAACTACCGATGGGTAGACTGTCCGTGGAGCAAAAAATTCAAATTTCAAGCTAAAACCCCCAATTTTCCAAATTCCCTTTTCCTATAAAACCTTTTTACTTCTCGTAAGCCCAGAGGATTAAAATTTCCGAGTTCCATCCACTCATTCGGGACAAGGTATCGATTTCTTCATTGGGTAATCTCCGATCTGGACCGCCCCGGGACACGATGCTTATAGTTGCCCCCAATTTTGGGAAAGCTAGTGCACAAGTGCCTAGGTGAGCCAAAATTCAGAGAGAGAAAGGAAAAAAAAGCATACCTGGGTGATCCTTTCCTTTTGCGCTGTTTGCTGGGCAGACTTCATCTTAGTCCCCTCAACGGTGGATGTGTTCGACGCATGTGTCCCTACTGGTTTCGTTTTGACTAGTAATGCAAAGATGCAAATTCCCTGCTAATCCCTATACGATCTGCAAGGTGGAGAGCAGTGCTATCTGACTGCAACCTCGGCTCTGAAGAGTTCCTTGCTAACCCCTATACGATTCGCAAGGTGGAGCGCAGCGTTATCTGACTGCAACCCCGGCTGTGAAGAGTTCCTTGCTAACCCCTATACAATCCGCAAGGTGGAGCGCAGCGTTATCTGACTGCAACCCTGGCTGTGAAGAGTTCCTTGCTAACCCCTATATGATCTGCAAGGTGGAGAGTAGCGCTATCTGACTGCAACCCTGGCTATGAAGAGTTCCTTGCTAACCCTATACGATCTGCAAGGTGGAGCGCAGCGTTATCTGACTGCAACCCCGGTTGTGAAGAGTTCCTTGGTAACCCCTATACGATCTGCAAGGTGGAGATCAGCGCTATCTGGCTGCAATCCCGGCTATGAGATGCAGTTCTTTCTGACTACGATCTCGGTCTTGGTCGAAAATTTCCTTGTTAGCCACTCTACAATTCACAAGGTAAACATCCCTGACGTGATTCTCTGATATGATTGATATCCATATTTGGATAAAGATTAAGCAGATGTTCCTGCATATCAAAGAACTTCTTATTACCCTTATGTGAATTGCTTTTGCTTACAAGGTTCATAAACGAGTTTGTATCGTTATTCATTGTTTTGTTACTATCTTCCTGATTTTGATGATTATAAATACTTTATTTTGAGCGTGAATAAAGATGCACACTCGTTTGTCATTAATGTAAGCATAACATGCAAGGATGAGGAAGAATAAACATACGTATGATTTTTCACTATAAAACAATTTTGTACAAGATATATACAAAAAAGAAAATATAAGAAAGGAACTAAAAGACAAAGATAACAAAATGTCATCCACACTCCCTGAATGGCTAGAAAGGTGGATAATCTCCAATCTCTTCATTAGGGTCCTCATCGTCGGATATGTGGACGGGTTGAGGTGGCGACTGAGGCTGAGGCTGAGGCCGCGGCTGGGTCGGTGGTTGAGGCTGAGACTGAGGCCTGGGGGTAGAGGGTCCAGCTCCTGAAGTAGAAGGACCTGCTGCTGCTGGGCGCTGAGATGCCCATATATCCACCATCGGCTCAAGCCTTGGAGGAATCGCCACTGGCACAGACGATGGCTACGGCCTCCCTGAACCCTGCTGCTGGAACTGTACCTGGGCGTATCCATCAAAGAAGGGCTGGGTACACTCCGTCATGAAGCATAACGTATCGTTGACCATCCCTCCTAGCTCTCTGAAGGCCCTACTCAGCTGGCGAGTCTAATCTGCAGAAGTAGTACTCATACCTCCCAACCTCTGCTCATTCTGCTCACGAAAATCCCGGACATACCGAGTCATAGGGTGGAGAGCCCCATCTATCGCTTGCACTGTCGAACGGAGAGCATCCATCGACTCCTGTATCATCTGGAGGGTCAAGTCCACCCCCTGAGCTGACTCGTCCTGGGAGGTCCTCATCTCCTATCTCAGCTGGTCTACCATCCTCTCCTACGGTTCTGCCATCTACCTAGGGAGCCCAGCATACTCCTGCCTCAACTGATCAATGGCCCCAGCCTGCTCCTAGATCAGTCCCTACTGCTGGTCCAGCCTCTCTGTCAGAACTCTATCTCTCTCCTCAATCCAAACAAGGAGGGCCCTATCCCTCTCCTCCTGTCTGCACTTGAAAGCTGCAAGCACGGAGACTATAAGCTCAGAGATATCCGGCTGCAGCACTGCTGGAGGTGTAACCGGCTCTGATGACTGTCCCGGAGGCGGAGCTGTGGAGGTGGATGCCCCCGGATCTCCTCTAGTGTAGGGGTGAAATCTGGGTGAAGGCCGGAGAGAAGTCCTCTGAACCCTCGAAGCCGGAGGAGGAGTGAGACTCTGTGCCCTCGATGTCGGCTGTGCTCCCGATGTCGGAGAAGCGTCGAACAACTCCTCCATGGTGAACTCCATCCCCATATCTGAAGGAGTCCGAAGCTGCTCCTCACACTACTGCGAGGGAGGAGGCTGGACCTCCTGAGAAATCCCATACTGGGGAGGCTGGACCTCCTGATGCTGTGGCTGCGAAGACTGGCCCTCCTGGTGCTGCCCAAACTGGGGAGGCTGGACCTCCTGATGCTGTGGCTGCTCCTCAGGCTGCGGTGGTACTGGCACCTCCCCCTCAGGCTGCTCCTGAGCTGGGACTAAGGATGGAAGATCAAAGGCCCGCCGGGTCTCATGTATAGTAAGGAGCCTGTCTTGGGATCTGTAGCACCATCCCCATCTGTACTATGGCAGGGGCGTCCACATAGATGCTCTCATCCAAAACACCCTGAAGCCTATCCGGAGCCACTCCCAATCTCAACAGCAGGCGGGTAATGACCCCTCCAACCATCACCGATGGGGCTGTCCCCCTGGAAAATCTGGCCATGTTGGCTAGTATCTCATGGCTAATGTCAAGGTGTCGACCCATCATGTAACACCCCGAAATGTACCCTAGAAGGATTTGTATAACTCTACGGATTTTGGTAGTCGAAACAGTATGATTAGATGGTCGGAGTGATTAAGTAGGAGGAAAAGATGTGATTAGAATCAAGAAAAAGTGAGTCAAGGGTATTTTGGTCATTTTTGCAAATATGTATTTGATTGAATCGAATAAATAACTACGAGGGCTAATTTATGAAAATTGAGTAATATTAGACATAATATATGTGAAATGGGGTGTCAGGTATGCCGAAAGGACGAATTCAGTATTAGTGCAAAAGTTTCGGCAAGTGCGGCCAATTGTAAATTTGTAAGGTATTAATTTAGGATTTAATTGAAGGGAGTAAGATTTAATTGTGGGTCAATGTAGGAATGACATTTATGTAGTGGGCCAAGGAAAGATTAAAGAAGAGCTAAAGGACCAAAAGAAGAATTGTCATAAAAATCTACTTAGGGCCAATAGGGGGGTGCCATGTGGCATTTGAGATAGGCTTGACTTAATTAAGGGAGCAAGAACAGATTTCTGCTCATTCTCTCTCTTTCTTCACGTTTTGCCTTCTCCTTTTTCCCTTCCTCTTCCTCTTCTTCTTCATCCCACGCCAGCCCCTCTCTCTCTCTTCTTGCAAGCCTAAGTTGTGTAAATTGGTTTGTAGCTCAAGCACTTGTATGAGAGATTAGAGATAGAAGGGTAAGTATAACTTTCTGATTTCTGCAATTTCTCTTTGGTTAATTAGAAACCCTAATTAATGTTATGTATTTTCTTGATGAGGATATTTGAGTGGTGAATCTATGGAAGAGTATATGAGCAAGGAAGTACTACCATTTAAGCTAGTGGAGCAAAGGAGTTAAGGTTTGGGAACTTTTTATTTATGTATGATTTTGATTATATTTATGAGTTGTTTAGGTAATTTGAATGTGTTGATGATGATCTTTGATGATGGTAGTGAGTGTTGGCTCAAATGACTCATTGTTGCATGTGAATAGGTTTTTGGGTGAAAAAACTGGATTAGAATACACTGGACCTTTCTTCGGTTATTACACTGTTTCGGGAGTTATAGAACTCCAAATGATATGAAATTAGTACCTTTAGAAAGCTAAGATATATTTCTACAAATGTGTTAGAAATAGGTTTGAGCTAATTGTAACTCTAAGTGCCCGAAAAATGGTCAAGAAGTAGACCTATCTTCTTTGGACGGGTTCAAAGAAGCACTGTGGGTTGTTTAGATCATATCTGAATCTATAGATGTCCAATTGACCTGTAATTTGTTGCATTTGGAAGTTAACATCCTATAAAACATTTGTTAAGAAGGAAGTTTTGGCTAAAATTTAGTTCTAGACTTTGATATAGGCTATACAATATTGTGGAGTGAACCAGTCCCGAAATTTTGCTTCTGTTTTGCAATATTTTGGTATGTCACGGTGGAAACCAAAATGGTGACCACCGTGACCTATGAAAATGCAGGGCAGAATGCTCACTTTTGGACCTCACGGTGACAACCAATTGGTTACCACCGTGCCCACCTCCTAATATGCATAATTTGAGTGTTTTTCTTCCCGGAACGTACCCGAACTTTATGGTAAGTTCCTATAGCATGTCTAACTCATTTCTAACCTTAGGAAACGAGTATGTGGGTGGTCGTTAATCCAAATTATAAGTGATTAAGCTATAGCATAAGAGATTAATAATGAAATTAAATGTATATATATATGCTTTTTAATTATCGAACAGGATATGCTTGAGGTATTGATCAGGTATGATGTGAACAAGTATGTGTAATTATGAACTGAGTTTGCTTAATGGAAAATGTATATAGGGGAGATGAATAATGAATGCATGATTGAAGTAATTGCCTAACAATACTATACGATGCATGCATTGGTAATAAATGTTATTAGAATGTGTTAGTATGCAAGATAATTAGGATACTATAACGGTTCATGTGGATATTTGAGTGCCTATATAATATGATTAAGTGAGAAGATTTGCATTCTGTTTTGGGGTTCTGGTATGTCACGGTGGCAATGAAATGGGTTACCACCATGACCTACCTTTGGTTTGCATTCTGCTTTGGATTTTGGTATGTCACGGTGGCAACGGATTTGATTACCACCGTGACCTACCTCAGAGATGTATTATGTTTTGGGGGCTTTTGTATGTCACGGTGGCAATGGAATTGGTTACCACCGTGACCTACCCTAATTTTTGTAATGAGTATTTATTCGTTAAATGCAGTGGTTTGAATGTGGAACTAATGATTTTGCGTGCACAATAACATTGGATTATTGCTTCGTTCTGATAGAGTATACAGTATTTTTGAGTGATTGATGATTTCAGTATGATTTATAGATTTAATTTATATGATTTTTGGGATATGCGGATGTGATTACAAGTCTCTGAACAGGCTAAAGGTAACTCTGACCTACGTATTGTACTTTCATTTTTATCTGTAAATGGTCTTGTTTATAGTATGTGTATATGAGTATGAGTTTGAATTACGGAATACTGCGGCTGAAGTATGTGTATATTAATGTGAATATGTCCATTGTACTCTGGATTAAATATGATGATATTTATATACTGTCTGATATGACACCTGATTTGAATGATGCATGACCTGCGAGAGTCAGTCTAGTGGATAGTTAGGCATGCCTAATAGAGTCTTTGTAGCTGCAGCGCCCTTTGAACGATTTGGACCCTGATCAGGTCCCACGACTGGTTCCTCGCGAACCCTTTGATATGAAATGTTTTTGGAATGTGGAAAAAGATGATGTTGCTTTTCGACTAGTACCTGTATGGTACATTATATTATATGTTCCCTCTGAGGTTTACCCGGTCAGAGATCGGGCTATATGTTCCCTCATGAGGTCTCCTCCTCAGTACTCGTTATCCACTATTATGAGTCAGCAGGTACTTTGATGGTTTGTTTTATTCTGTTTTGAAATAGCCATCAGAATGTGATATCTGAATGAGCAAGAATCAGTTTATATGTATATGAATATGACTACGGCCTTCAGAAGGTAAATCTGTATTTAGTAAACATGACTTTTCAGTTAACATGATTATCCTTACTTGGCATGTGATGTGTTATTAATTTCTGAATGCTTTGAAATGATTCGATTGATGTATTTATGTATATGAGTTAAGCATGGTTTTATTGTGTACAAGCATGTGAATCAGATTGGTTGTGAGGGTAAGTATATAAGATGTAATCGTACTTTCTGCATGGTTTTGATATGAATGTGAAGTGATGTGATTATGCCTTCAGTCTCCGTTATGGGAGAGTTTACAGCATGATATGCTATGTATTAGAGTTGTGCAACAGAAGTGTGGTGTTTTGGATGATTTTCTTGGGTATGTGGCTCAGTATGATAACACTGGTGTCGCGTTTTGGGTTATGACTGTTTTGGCCCATTCCTGATATATGTATATGATTATATGTGTAAGTTCCCGAATGAATGCCTTTATTATGCAAGTCTGTTTAGATATATGTTTTGAAGATTCGCAAATGCCATTTGAATGTATTTTGCCTTGACGACCATTGTGAATGGTCGTCCATATTATTATGTTTGTTTTCCCCACTAAGCGTTATCGCTTAGCACGGATTTCTTTTCCGTGCAGGTGGCAGGTGGGTTCTGTTCGAGTTGCGCTTCTGCAGGGTCGGCCACATAGGAGTTAGAAGTGATGTATTTTGTTTAATTTTTGTAGCCCGGATTTTGTAATTCTGTAAAATATGTATATGTAATAATATGTAAAGATACTTATATAATATTCTGGGCCATGTAAATATTTGTATAACGATGTTTGGAGAATAATTTCTATTGTATGCTTGTAAGTTTTCACAACTGTATGCTTTTGCTTAGTGTATGCGCGTTTGCGAAGTATGCATGTCCAAATCTACTCCTCAAGTTTTAAATTCTTCCGTATTTTAGTATGCTTTGTCTCGCTTCAGTCCGGTAACACACCTACTCGTACGGCCTCCTACTCCATTGTGAATGGGTTCGTCCACGTATGAGTTGGGGTGTTACACATCATCATAGCCCAAAAGCTCCAAATCTCGGTCGCATTAAGCGACCCCGAGTTTTCGGCCCGTCCAAGATACGAACTGGAAAGCACCCTTTGTAAATACCGAAGAGCCTGCGATATCAAGACCGTGCTCTTCGCCGTATCATGGTCATACGGCACTCCGGCCAGAGCGATAACAGCCTAATGGTCCCGTCTGACTACCCTTTGAGGTACCATATGTCACACCCCAACCTATACTATGGAGACTTCTATTCGGATTAGAGGAAGAAGAATCCAAGATAGATAGGAGTCTCACATCCCACTAGAGTAAACAAGTAAACATCACATACATAGAATGACATATCCATGATAATTAAAAACTCTGAGAGAAAGAAGAGTGATACTGAAAAAAATGAATACTTTATGAACGTACATAATATGCCAAGGCGCATACCATAAGAGAAAACATACACACATGCATACTTATAATCATACAACAGAAACCTAATAAGAAAGATACATAAGTGTGTAAATATTTACATAGCTTAAAAATATTACATCAGAATCTTTACCTATTATTACATATACATATTATACAGATACACAAAAATCCCGAATTACAAGAGCTGAACAAGATACACAACTTCTAGCTCCTATATGGCCGGCTCTGCAGATGCGCGACTCGAACAGAAACAAACCTGCCACCTGCACGGGAAAGGAACCCGTGCTAAGCGATAACGCTTAGTGGGGAAAACAAACATAATGATATGGACGGCCATTCACAATGGTCATCGAGGCATAACACACACAAATCTCATACACACATAGTTCTTACCGAGAAATATATATGCTTACATATAATAGCTGTGCCTTCAAATGTTTCTTATCATATTCATATACTTATATGTGCAACACAAACCAAAACAACATCACCATACAAGATGTAAGTATATTCGTGCATAACTACATATAACTTCACATGTGTGCACCTACCTATACATTACATGTCAGTATCAATACACTTATATGCCAATACTTGTATCGTTATACCAGTACATGTCCTCATATGCATACATTTACCGAACACGTTAGGAAATCAAGCTTTTGAAAGTACATCATGCATAGATACATAATCACAATACCATCACACTTCCGTTGCGCAACATTAATCTTTAACATAAGCAACAATACGATATTGCATTCCAATCACGGTGTTCCAGAGAGCCAATAAATTTGCACTTATTAGTTCACACATCTATAATCATAACTGATCAGAACCGCATACTTATAAACACGATATAACAAATCATACACCTGCTGACTCACAATAGTGGATAACGAGTACTGAAGGGTACCTTACGGGTACGAATCGAACACATAATATAATGTACCATACAGGTACAAGTCGGAAGGCAACATTTCATTGAACAGGACCTTAAACAAGATCCATACACATACACATAATAAGGGTTCGCGAGGAACCATTCGGGGACCTGATCAGGGTCCAAATCGTTCAAAGGGGCGCTGTAGCTACACATACATAGACTATATTAGGCATGCCTAACTATCCACTAGACTGACTCTCGCAGGTCATGCATCATACCAATCATATTTTAAATCACATAATCTATATCATTGTACATAATCAGCAATAAGTGAGACATATGAGTAAGTTCATAAAGTCAATCACGCGTCATACAATTTACACTTAAACATAACATACTAATCTTAGAGAGAGATCATAAGTATAGATATGCATAGTACATCCAATTATATTAACATACTTCACAAAATAGTCCAATTATAAACCTAAAAGTGCCACAAGTTCGGAATTCAAACATTGAAATCACCAAAGAAAACTCATTCAACACAACACATTTGTCGCGCTCGCGATGCCTGTCGTGCTCGCGACAGAGACCATAGTCTCTTCGCTGTGCGCGCGCGACGGACTTCGCGATCGCGGGAAGGAGAGAAGGGCCCAGCTCTGTCGCGCTCGCGATGTTGTCGCGATCGCGACAGAGGGCAAGCATTGCTATCGCGGGGTCGCGACAAGTCACGTGCTCGCGATAGCACAGGCCAACAATGTGTTCTGTCGCGATCGCGACGGTTATCGCGCTCGCGACAGAGAGCAGACAAGCTATTGCTATCGCGGGCTCGCGACAGCATCGCGTGCTCGCGACGGCACAGCATTAGAATCACCGGTCTCTGTCGCGCTCGCGACAGTGTCGCGATCGCGACAGAGTCATGATTACGAAAATCTGCAGAATTCTGCAGAATCTTTCCTTCCTCAAACTCATCCACAGCACACAAAACATAACCAAAGGTCTCTCACCTCATCTCCAGCAAGCCACACATCATTGACATCATAAACACAACATTCGTATCAATAATTTCAATAAAATATGCTACTAACAATATTCATCAATCAACTCAATCGCACTCACGTTAAATGCATTCATACATATGGTATATCATGCTTAGGTTACTCATGATATCAACACATATTAATCCTCATCCTTCACAAAGTTATATCTACTATTATTTACTAGCTAAATCACCAATCTTAAACATACTCCTAAATTTTCCTGACGATAATTACTTATATAGCCATTTAATTACCCCAAACATGCATAATAACTGATGGGAAAGGTACGGGATTGATCCGGGTCAACCCTAGACTCAAAAATAGAGAAGAATAGGCTCAAAACATGTTTTTCTGTCGCGAGGTCGCGACCCTTGTCGCGCTCGCGACAGAGGCTCGCCTCAGCTACCTTAACAAACTGCTTTCTACTACAAACTAGTATCGTGAAAACGGACCTCTAAACCTCATTTTTAGGAAGAGTTGTCTTCTTAACAAATGTTCCCCTACGTCTTAACTTTCAAAAGGAACAAGTTTCATGTCAATTGGACATCTAGAACTCCAGATATTCTCTCCACAAGCCATACTGGTCAAACAACCCAACACAAAAAGAGATACTACGGTGTTATCCAAATTTCTGGGTCCTAGACCAAGACTTGGCCCAAGGCTATTTCTAGGACTTTTAACCAAATAGAAGTAATGGTTCTAATGGTGCAAGAATCAAATTGTTTGGAGTTCTATAACTCTACATATGACAAAAACATTGCACAGGGGTAAGATGAGAACGAAACAGAGTTTACCCAATCATACACTTCACTTTCAATTCTCACACACCTTCAACTTAAGCCACCTCATGCATTATTAATACATTTACCCACACAAATACATGCATAAAACTCATATCAAAACACTCAATTTACTGGAAATCATATACAAATGTATATTCCTAACTCAAAAAGAATTTAGGGCATAAACAAATTAAAACTCAAAGGTAGGAATCAAACTCCCAAACCTCTTGTTGCACAATTAGCTGCTCTCTTCAATCTTTAATCTTCCCTTTTCCTTTACTTTGCTTCTTCTTATCACCAACCACTTGCACAAATGAAAACCAGAAAATTATTCTTAATCCATATCCTAGATCCCACATCAAAAGTAAATCTAGAAGGAAAATAAGATCAAAGCATAAATAACTAAACACTAACCACTTACCTCTTCAATCTTACTTCTTAAGCCCCACCAAATCACTTCTAATTCACTCAAAACCAAGAGATTGAGCAAAGAAAGGGAAAAAGGAAAAGAAAATGGAGAATATGGAGGATGAGAGGACCAAAAACGGGGACTCCTTTTTCCTTACACTTAGTCTCACTTTAACACTAAATGCATACCTACCAAAGCCACTTGTCCACTTACTATAGGCCCACATGTCAATATTACAAGCCCACTTTGACTTACTCAATTCAAGTCACCATACACATACACACACTAAATCACTTCTCATAAAATATCCTACATCCTTAGTTCCATACCCATAATCCACTTGATAATTATTACTTTTATGCAATTATCTCCAAGGCACCATGCTCATAAATCTCTCAATGAAATCTCTTAGCCCATTAACACCCTACTACCATACACTACTAATACACCATAAAAATTCCTTTACTTACATTATTTAATTAATTTCTTAGCAAATAAATCCTTATTATCCATATTACTCATGCATAAATTACCAAAATACCCTTCACTTAACCGACTTAGCTTGCCGATTCCGACTAGGCCCGATTTGGGGTGTTACACCATAACATCCTGACCGTGTGGCAAACCCATGGCCTGCGCGAACCTCTGCCGCGTGATGCTAAAATGATCACCGTCAAACCAAAACTGAACCACTTCGGGCTCTATACTGGATCTCTGGAACCCCCCGTAGTGGAAAGTGGCCAGCACCTGTCGCATCGCCTCGGGATATGTGGGGAATGCTGGCGCCATAAACTCGGTCCAACCCGCTCCTGCAACCAGAATATCTACCTCATCTGCAATCCCCAGAGCCTCTAAGAATGGTCTAGAAACGAAACGGCTGGCCCGGAACTCTACTCGAGCCAAGACTACATATCTCCGCCGAGCCTCTGGAGTCATCCACGCAGGAGCCTGGGGCTCATCCTGTCCATGGGGGACTCGTCTGCGTGGTGGCATCCTGTAAAGCAATAGACAATTTAGTAATAGTAAATGATAAGAGAACGATAATATCTCCGTAGAGACGCGTCTTAACCCTCTTGAGTAAGGAGGCTCGAAGGAAAATACGAGATAAATTTTGCATCTCGAGAAACAAAAGGAATTATCAATAATACAAAATAAAAAATTGGGCAGCACCACGGCAAGGGAATGCCCCACCCCCTGCGCAAAACAATACAACAGGCCTCTGGCCTTCAACCAGCACAGAGAATGTTGACTAAAATTTCGATAACATCCTGGCAAAGATGTGCCCCAAAACAAGAAATTTTTCCTAACTAGGGACAAGCATTGGCCTCAACAACCTTATATGCATAAATTGATAATATAGTGCCATAAAAGAAGTAAATAAAAAATGGGCAGCACCCCGGCAAGGGTATGCCCCACTTCCTGCATAAAAGAATACAACAGGCCTCAGGCCCCACTAGTCACAATGCTTTTAAAATCATGCATACGGGCATTAAATCATACTCTAAATATGCAAAAAAACGATTATTCAAGGCCCTATATCGATCTAATCTAAAAGGTAAAGGCTTTAATTAAACTAAATGAACTAAAATATACTAAAAGTAGGAAAGTTAAATATTCGTGCCAAAAATAAATATTTACTAGGCAAACGGGCAGCATTTTAACACTACCTTATATTAACATTACTAAGAAGAACAAAAAAATAGAGATAAATATAAAGAAAGAAAATAGGGAAAGTACTAAAATTTAACTTACTTAAAGAAAGAAAGGAAAGAATAAATTATTTACTAACCTGAATTGTAGAAAATCGAAGAAGAGGAATGAAAAATGAAGAAAAACAGGTCCCGGTTGATACACAACAATACAAGAATCACAAAAATGCACTAAAAATGCAAAAATATGAAGAAAAGGGGAAGAAAACGACAAAAAATCGTCAAAGGCGTCGGTTATGGGAAGAGGAGAGGAGGAAAAACTATTGCCCCGTCGGCCATTGGTCACATATATAGATTTCGTGACCGACAGGCAGACCGCCTCTAGGAGCGACCGACGGCTTAGCCGTCTGCCGTTCTGAATCCTACATTCAATGCAAAATTAAGCGTGTGTGGGTGATGACGTCATAATGACGTATGAAGATGCATGCACATCGACAGGTGGACAACGACCGACGGGCAGGCCACCCATTTTAGGCACGGGTAGGCCGTCGGTGGAGCTTTTCTAAAAATTTAATGATTTTTCTGAACTTTTCAACTTCCTCTGCTTCTCATCCATTGTTTTTAATTTTAGACTTGGCAAAATGTCTTTTTCTTCTATTCAAAAGGTGTACCAAATTCTGGATGATTCTCACACTTGGGAAAACAATATGCTCAGCCCCCTGTCTGGCTTAAAATTTCTACGTCGGGTTAAAATGGACTACAACCTCCTGTTAGCTGCAACCCATTTCTTGAACCCTCGATTTCACGTTTTCAAATTCACCTACCAGGAACTTTGCCCCCTGCCTGAAGAGCTAGCTGCTATCGTCGGAGCAAGGTATCCTATCAATACTCACCCTTGCATTCCCTTTTACGACCTAGTTCAATCCCGAGACATCGCCCTTTCTTTGGGCTTACCTCCTTCTGAAGTTGCTCGATTGGTCCCGCAAGGCTTTATATTTTCTATGGAACCACTGATCGAGGCGCTGGACAGATTCTTCGATGTCCCAACCTACCAAGTAAGCATTATTTTATTATTTTGCATGGTAAGATTTCTGGCTGTGAGCTCAGAGGATTTGGTTGGTGATCCCTGTCTATTCGGAATTCTGGATGGTTTTTCCCTAGGCTTGGATTCGGTCCATTCTGGATCTTCTTCTATGTTCACCGGGAGCCCTCTCTTACTTCATGTACGTCATTGTTTTAAAGGTAGTGCGTCCCTTGTGGATTTTTGCACTAGCTTTTCTTAGCGGGAAGTGCGCCCTTTCGGGTTTTCACACAACCCTTTGCCTAATTTTTGCCTGAAGTAAATCCTACTTACCCCAGCGGCTTTTTTTTTTTTTCAGATTTGTCTGCAAGAGAAGCTGAAAATGTTATCAGAGCCACCTCCCCGAGTCATTGCACAATACTCGCCGAGGCACTTTCTCCCGCGCCAACGACTGTATACACTTTTATCTCCTGATGAGGGCATCGCCAGATTTGGCGAGATATCAGACGATAACATCCGCTTTATGGCTGCTTGGCTTCCTCTCCCACATGCAGTCATTGACGGGTCTTCGGGGTGTGTTCCCCTCTGTGGGCTTCATCAGGCCACTTTCTATATTATGGCCCGGTGCACTCGTCAGCTTGGGATGACCCAAGACATGGTGAGAGTTCCATTGTCTTTCCGGGGAGGAACCTTTTCCATCGCCTTTGCCTCCCGCTACCATGAGCTATGGAACTGGCTTCCTGTGAAGACAGTTATACCCCGATTTAGAGTTCATTCCACGGCTTCCACCAGCGAGTACAAGAGATGGGTTGTTAGTTCAGCTTCTGATAATAGGACACGAGGGCTTAAGCATCTGGCTAGCGAGAGTGGTGGTAGTGCTTAGCTTAGATTAAATATGTATATCTTTTAAATGCTATTCCCTTCAAAACAGAACTAAAGAATGATGAAAATGAAAAGACCAATCCTCATTTTATTTCACAGAATTGTGTACCTTTCCATAAAACTTCTATATACATGATCAGTATTTGCTATGGATTCAACTATGTAAACTACATTAATACATGAAACCGAATTTTGCAAGCATCAGAACTCCTGTTACCAATCGGCCCTCTCGGGTTTTCTCGATTGGACATTTTCTCTCATGCCTCTAATTTTTGCACGGGATGCCTTTTTTCGGTTTTCACCCTGTCGAGGCACCCAATCTTAGCAAGGCCGCCTTTTTTCGGTTTTCAGCCCGCGGGGCATTTTATTCTCTTCTTTTTCTCTTAATGTCTTTAGCCATGGAACCTTTTGAGTCTGTCTATGTTCACCGGTTCCTTGAATTCATTGCCGTTGCTATCTGATAAAATTGTGGCTCCTTTTGACAATAGCTTTTTGAGAATGAAAGGCCCTTCCCAAGTAGGTCTGAATTTTCCCTGGATGTCTGGTGCTCCCGGTCTCATCTGCTTAAACACCAAGTCCACCTCCTTCAAAGGATGTTTCTTAACTTTCTTTCCGAATGTTCGAGCTAGCCTCTTCTGATAGATTTGGTTGTGGTAGTAGGCTCTTAATCTGTTCTCATCCAACAAGTTTAAATGCTGCAGCCTTTGCTGAGCCCACTCAGTCTCGGGGATCTGAGCTTCGATGACTACTCTTAACGACCTAAGCTCTATCTCAACCGACAGCACCGCCTCTATCCCATACACAAGAGAATATGTCGTGGCTCCTGTAGATGTTCTCACCGTTGTCCGATAACCCCAAACTGCGAAGGGCAGCTTCTCCGCCCAATCTTTGTAGGTTTGGACCATTTTGGTCAATATTTTCTTAATGTTCTTATTAGCAGCCTCCACAGCCCCGTTGACCTGTGGCCAATATGGAGAAGACTTGTGGTGTTCAATTCCATATCTCTCTAATAGCTTCCTAGTTTCTCCTATAAACTGTACCCCATTATCTGACACCACATGATGTGGAAGGCCATATCTACAGATCAGATTCTTCTCAATGAACTTGGCCATGTCTCTCGCATCAATCCTCTTGAAAGATTCTGCCTCTACCCACTTAGTAAAGTAATCAATGGCGACTATGATGTATCTATGTCCATTGGAGGCTGTGGGTCGGATCTCCCCGATGATATCTATACCCTAGGCGGCAAATGGCCAAGGCGACGTTAGGCTATGCAGTTCTGACACAGGCAAGTGCCTTAAGTCTGTGTATTGTTGGCATAACTCGCATTGCTTTACATACTTCGAACAACCATTATCCATTGTGAGCCAGTAAAACCCTTGTCTTATGATTTTCTTGGCCAGTGTCAAGCCATTCATGTGAGCTCCGCACACGCTGTAACACCCCGCCATCCCCGTTGGAAGGATACCGGAGTGCCACGCGGGCAAACACATATAACAAATCCATATTCACATATATAAATAAAACCAAATGACATTTAAAGAAACCTTTAATCATGTAATAGTAATTCCTTTTTACATATAACATATATCCGTACTGTTTTACAAAATGAGGCTTGTAATCGAATACAAATACAAAAATAATATCTGTTCCTTTACAAAAGATTACTTTGCTATACACAAGCCATATACACAAAAATTACAGCGGAAGACTTCAAATAACTTCATTTTAAAAGATTCCTAGTGGCCGACCCGCAGATATCCGACTCCAAATCCAGACTCGCCACCTGCACGGGAAAAGAGCCCGTGCTAAGCGATAATGCTTAGTGGGGAGGAACAAAACAAACTAACAAAGTGTATATACAGTATATATAACAATACAATAATCCAATGGTTCAAAATCAAAGGCATCAAATCATCTATAAACATATCTCCAAATTCCTTACTTGACATGCATAAATATATATATACAATACCAGCAATCAAGTATTCAATTCATAATTCTCATCATTCTAAGTATACAGATTCAAAGTGCGATTTAAAGCTATGTAAGAATTCATGTGCACTATATACTTGTAATCATGTTAACAATTCATCTCATCTTATGCAACACAATTAAACTCATAGCCTGACTAGCCTAAAATAATGCATATACAATATTTACAACAACACTACGATCTCATCCCAACCATAAACATATATTACAAGTAATTAACTATTAAAATATAAATTAAATCTACATATTTCTCACCGTTCCAAATACATATATATATACTCAAGGTATATAAACACAAAGTTATACTATATTTCATATACAACATATACCTTTAATCTTGTCAATAAACATCTCAACATATATATCACATATAAACATGTAGCCTGATTAATCCGAAATACTCTCTAGAAGTGGATACGGTCATTTGGATACTGATTGAACACAGTATCCCAAGCATATAGAGACATGAGTCTCAAACATGTATTTTCCATATAGAGACCGGAGTCTCGCTTTATTTTCATATAGACCAAACATGGTCGAAACAAGGATCCAAATGGACCCGCATATATCGTTTTATCATATAGCAGCTGCACACACACTCTGACCTAAGTAAGCGCTTACTTATCCACTACTATGACTATTCAGGCTTACAACTCAACTCAACAATTCAAGCACCAATATCAATATGAATATTGAAGATAATACTAATTTATGGTCCATGTATACAGGTATACAAATCACATTTAAAACAAGTAACTATAAATATTAAAACAACTAAATGCAAATACATATTTCACGTATACATGTGTCTAGATCAAATTCAGAAACATTTAAACATATAAATATTAACTACAGGAGGTAATAAGAACAAATAGCTCATATTGAAAAAGTCCCTGTTAAATAAACTATAAACATGTAAATCATGTATATTAATTATTAATCATGTATATAAAACCCAATATTAAGCAATTATTAAAGCACAATACAGATTTTAAATCAAATATTTGTCATGTAGTGCAAAAATCCTTAAAACTGTAGTTAAAACTTTAGTTTTTATAAAATAGGGCAGCAGGGAAGGCCGGTCACGCCGTGGCCATTCATCACGTCGCGTGACGCAGGCTTCACGCGAGCGCCAGGCAGAGGAGCAAGGCAGTCACGGCGTGACCATCAGTTACGTCTCGTGACGCCTGTGAGAGGAGAGGGAGAAGTCACGAGATCCCGTCCCGTGACACGCAGAAAAGTGAAGCAGGTCACGGCGTGATGCAGCATCACGTCTCGTGACCCTCTTCAGAGAATAGATCACGGCGTGATGCTGTGTCGCGTCACGTGACCTTCAATAGAGAAGGGGGTCACGGCGTGATGCAGCATCACGTCTCGTGACCTTCTTCTCACACTTCTTCTTCTTCTCCACTCAGAATCTCAGAATTTCCAGAAAATGTTGAAAACCAGAAATCGCAAAAACAGAGTACAACCAAAGATAAAAACCCCACTTTGTCTAAAAAAAATTTTCATACAATAATGTTTCGAATACATACCTTCAAGTCTCCAGAGCACATTCACAGCAATTAGAATACCAGTATCACATTTTTACAACTAACACAGAAGCAATGCCAGAACATTAACTTTCCAGGAAATCCATATTCAATCTCATGCATATTCAACTCATGGCATGTTCCTATCATTCTTTTTCTACTGAAATTATATCAACAACATTACGTACCTCTAGCATTTCCATATACAAACACACACATAAACACATTAATACAAAAACTGGAAACAGGACCCAAAATGGGAAAAACAGACACACTCCCAAACCTAAAATGAAGTCCCCAAAAACGCCCACTGTATCCTTCTTCAAACCACAATCTTATCTTTCCCTTTATCTTTCTTTTTATCCTCAGAGGCTTGCAAACAAGTAAAACCACAATAAAAATCCAATAACATAATCTCTAAAACCCAAAGGAGAAACAACCAACAGAACCCAGAAACTACTGCCACATACCTTCTGAAGTTACTAACACATCCAGACTCAAGCTTCACAACAGGTAGAACACACATGCAAATGGAAGGAACAGCAAATGGAGAGGGAAAGAATGGCTACCGTGAGAGAGAAAGCAAAAGAGAAGAAAAACTCACGTCTATAGTTTCCAGGAAATTAAAAACATACAGACTTCTCTTTTCCCTCACCCACGTGCACACACTCACCTCAACCACTTGGCACACATGCACAGTCCACCTAAACCCAATTACAAACAGCTCCTCATAACTTCTCATAGGTCCTCACAAATTACTTTTAACTCACTAATAAAAATCTGCTATTTAAATCTTTTATTTCCTTGCAATTAAATCCTCTTTCATTTATAAATTACTCAATTGTCCTTAAATATCCATTTAAAATTTCTAATTTCCAAATAAAATTGCCAATTTCCGATTAGGCCACTTGTGGGGTGTGACAACTCTCTCCCCCTTAAGAAAATTTCGTCCTCGAAATTTCCTCGCTTATCACTTGTAGGTAAATCTTTAAACAAATCTCTGAATCGCTATCACTTATACCATACAACTATCAAATCATGTACACTCCACACTTTCCTTAACACACTACACTCTAATCCATATACCTCTTCTAATCATCAAGTACTCGATGTATATCCTGTCAGCTTCTTTCAGTGAAGTGCATACAATGATGCGGTTTACATACAAATGAGGGATGCGGATGAAATGATCATGTAATGATTTATGTATGCGAGATGATGCGAAAATGCAATGTAAGTTATTATAATGTACTTTTCCCATCCCCATGTTTCACTATGCTTATGTGCACATGCTTTCAAGAAGATAGCTGACAGGAATACAGAGTGTCACCTCGAACTCTTATCAATTCACATCTACTACTGCCTCGTCTTTACTCTCACGCGAGTCGGACTCCATCTATACTTTACACAAACGACATCTGCATTAGGCCACTATACAAAACTGACTCTCATGTATAGACTTGACTCACACCAAAACAATCACAACATAACCCAGAACCACCAAACCTGGGCTCTGATACCAAGCTGTAACACCCCGCCATCCCCGTTGGAAGGATACCGGAGTGCCACGCGGGCAAACACATATAACAAATCCATATTCACATATATAAATAAAACCAAATGAGATTTAAAGAAACCTTTAATCATGTAATAGTAATTCCTTTTTACATATAACATATATCCGTACTGTTTTACAAAATGAGGCTTGTAATCGAATACAAATACAAAAATAATATCTGTTCCTTTACAAAAGATTACTTTGCTATACACAAGCCATATACACAAAAATTACAGCGGAAGACTTCAAATAACTTCATTTTAAAAGATTCCTAGTGGCCGACCCGCAGATATCCGACTCCAAATCCAGACTCGCCACCTGCACGGGAAAAGAGCCCGTGCTAAGCGATAACGCTTAGTGGGGAGGAACAAAACAAACTAACAAAGTGTATATACAGTATATATAACAATACAATAATCCAATGGTTCAAAATCAAAGGCATCAAATCATCTATAAACATATCTCCAAATTCCTTACTTGACATGCATAAATATATATATACAATACCAGCAATCAAGTATTCAATTCATAATTCTCATCATTCTAAGTATACAGATTCAAAGTGCGATTTAAAGCTATGTAAGAATTCATGTGCACTATATACTTGTAATCATGTTAACAATTCATCTCATCTTATGCAACACAATTAAACTCATAGCCTGACTAGCCTAAAATAATGCATATACAATATTTACAACAACACTACGATCTCATCCCAACCATAAACATATATTACAAGTAATTAACTAATAAAATATAAATTAAATCTACATATTTCTCACCGTTCCAAATACATATATATATACTCAAGGTATATAAACACAAAGTTATACTATATTTCATATACAACATATACCTTTAATCTTGTCAATAAACATCTCAACATATATATCACATATAAACATGTAGCCTGATTAATCCGAAATACTCTCTAGAAGTGGATACGGTCATTTGGATACTGATTGAACACAGTATCCCAAGCATATAGAGACATGAGTCTCAAACATGTATTTTCCATATAGAGACCGGAGTCTCACTTTATTTTCATATAGACCAAACATGGTCGAAACAAGGATCCAAATGGACCCGCATATATCGTTTTATCATATAGCAGCTGCACACACACTCTGACCTAAGTAAGCGCTTACTTATCCACTACTATGACTATTCAGGCTTACAACTCAACTCAACAATTCAAGCACCAATATCAATATGAATATTGAAGATAATACTAATTTATGGTTCATGTATACAGGTATACAGATCACATTTAAAACAAGTAACTATAAATATTAAAACAACTAAATGCAAATACATATTTCACGTATACATGTGTCTAGATCAAATTCAGAAACATTTAAACATATAAATATTAACTACAGGAGGTAATAAGAACAAATAGCTCATATTGAAAAAGTCCCTGTTAAATAAACTATAAACATGTAAATCATGTATATTAATTATTAATCATGTATACAAAACCCAATATTAAGCAATTATTAAAGCACAATACAGATTTTAAATCAAATATTTGTCATGTAGTGCAAAAATCCTTAAAACTGTAGTTAAAACTTTAGTTTTTATAAAACAGGGCAGCAGGGAAGGCCGGTCACGCCGTGACCATTCATCACGTCGCGTGACGCAGGCTTCACGCGAGCGCCAGGCAGAGGAGCAAGGCAGTCACGGCGTGACCATCAGTCACGTCTCGTGACGCCTGTGAGAGGAGAGGGAGAAGTCACGAGATCCCGTCCCGTGACACGCAGAAAAGTGAAGCAGGTCACGGCGTGATGCAGCATCACGTCTCGTGACCCTCTTCAGAGAAGAGATCACGGCGTGAAGCTGTGTCGCGTCACGTGACCTTCAACAGAGAAGGGGGTCACGTCGTGATGCAGCATCACGTCTCGTGACCTTCTTCTCACACTTCTTCTTCTTCTCCACTCAGAATCTCAGAATTTCCAGAAAATGTTGAAAACCAGAAATCGCAAAAACAGAGTACAACCAAAGATAAAAACCCCACTTTGTCTAAAAAAAATTTTCATACAATAATGTTTCGAATACATACCTTCAAGTCTCCAGAGCACATTCACAGCAATTAGAATACCAGTATCACATTTTTACAACTAACACAGAAGCAATGCTAGAACATTAACTTTCCAGGAAATCCATATTCAATCTCATGCATATTCAACTCATGGCATGTTCCTATCATTCTTTTTCTACTGAAATTATATCAACAACATTACGTACCTCTAGCATTTCCATATACAAACACACACATAAACACATTAATACAAAAACTGGAAACAGGACCCAAAATGGGAAAAACAGACACACTCCCAAACCTGAAATGAAGTCCCCAAAAACGCCCACTGTATCCTTCTTCAAACCACAATCTTATCTTTCCCTTTATCTTTCTTTTTATCCTCAGAGGCTTGCAAACAAGTAAAACCACAATAAAAATCCAATAACAGAATCTCTAAAACCCAAAGGAGAAACAACCAACAGAACCCAGAAACTACTGCCACATACCTTCTGAAGTTACTAACACATCCAGACTCAAGCTTCACAACAGGTAGAACACACATGCAAATGGAAGGAACAGCAAATGGAGAGGGAAAGAATGGCTACCGTGAGAGAGAAAGCAAAAGAGAAGAAAAACTCACGTCTATAGTTTCCAGGAAATTAAAAACATACAGACTTCTCTTTTCCCTCACCCACGTGCACACACTCACCTCAACCACTTGGAACACATGCACAGTCCACCTAAACCCAATTACAAACAGCTCCTCATAACTTCTCACAGGTCCTCACAAATTACTTTTAACTCACTAATAAAAATCTGCTATTTAAATCTTTTATTTCCTTGCAATTAAATCCTCTTTCATTTATAAATTACTCAATTGTCCTTAAATATCCATTTAAAATTTCTAATTTCCAAATAAAATTGCCAATTTCCGATTAGGCCACTTGTGGGGTGTGACACACTCCTGCGTGAGTTTCCTCCATCACCCTCCGGACTTCTTTCTCATTCAAACATCTCAATTGAATGCCATCGGCCTGCCTTTTATACAACAGCCCATCTATGCATATGAACTGAGTGGACAGCTTGCGAATTAACCTCCGGTCCTTCTCCATAGCTTCCTCTAGAAAAGCTGCATTCTCTAGATAGTTCATAATATCATGGTACCATGGCCTCCCATCTGCTACCTCGACTTCCGCTACTGACTGTGATTGGAAACTGGGCCTATCTGAGATAGAAATCAATACGAGTCTCATAATCACTCCTTCCGGATTGTCCCATGTTGACACCAAAGTAGCGAGGGCATCAGCTAATTGATTCTCCTCTCTTCGAATAAAAAAAAATGTGCATACCTCAAATTGGCTACTTAGACATTTCAAATGCTAGATGTAGGGCATCAATCTTTCTTCTTTAACTGCCCATTCACCTCGGATCTGGTTGATTACGAGGGAAGAGTCCCCGAACACCTCAACAGTCTTCGTCCCCAAGGCTAACAAAGCTTCCAATCCAAAAATACATGCTTCGTATTCAGCCTCGTTGTTGGTAGCTTTAAACCTTAGTTTTCTGGCCAAAGGGAGCTTCTTATTTTCCGGGGTCGTCAAGATAACTCCTACTCCCACTCCTTTGCGGTTCACGGCCCCATTAAAATGCAATTGCCATCCCTGAATCGTAATAGCTGTTATATCCTCATCTAGGAAATTGAATTCGTAGGTGCCTCCTTGAATCAGGTGCTCGGCTAGGAACTCAGCCACTGCTCGCCCCTTCATAGTTTTCCTAGTGACATATTCCACATCAAATTCCTGCAGCAACAATAACCATATGCCCATCTTTCCTAGCAAGGATGGTGCTTCCTGTAAATACCTCAAAGGATTCTGCTTTGCTACTGCCTGCACCTTGTATGAGTGGAAGTAATGCCTTAACTTCTTTGAAGCCCAGATAACGGCAAGACAAATCTTTTCTACCTCGGCATACTTGATTTCATACTCCAAGAACTTCTTGCTGAGATAGTAAATGGCAAACTCTATCCCAAATTCATCCTCTTGGGCCATCATAGTGCCCACAGAGCTGTCTTCTATGGCCAAGTAAAGAATCAAAGGCTTATTTGGCTGCGGCGGCCACAACACAGGTGGATGCAACAGGTATTCTCGAATGGCGTCAAAAGCCTTTTGACAATCCTCATTCCACACCACTGGTTGATTTTTCCTTAGAAGCTTGAAAATCGGTTCACAGATTGAAGTCAGTTTGGCAATGAACCTGCTGACATATTGCAACTTGCCCAGGAAGCTTCTCACGTCCTTTTCCTTCTGAGGCACCGGCATCTCCCTGATAGCTTTAACCTTGTTCGGGTCAATTTCGATACCTCGCTGACTGACCACATGCCCTAATAACTTCCCTGAGGTCACCCCGAAAATACATTTCTTCGGATTCAGTCGCAAGTCATACTTCTCTATTCTCGTAAAGAACTTCTCCAATGCTTCGAAATGACCCTCTCTGGTGGTAGACTTAATCATCATGTCGTCTACGTACACTTCCACCTCCTTATGGATCAAGTCACTCAAAATCTTTGTCGCCATTCTCTGGTATGTAGCCCCTGCATTCTTCAGACCAAAAGGAATCACCCGATAGGCATACGTCCCCCATTCAGTAATGAAAGCCGTTTTGATTCTGTCGATTATTTTATTTAGAATCTGATTATATCCCGCATAGCCATCCACGAAGCTGTACATTGCACAGGCAGCGGCACTGTCTATTAGCACGTCTATGTGCGGCAGCAGGAAATCATCCTTTGGACAGGCTTTATTCAAATCTCGGTAGTTAACGCATACTCTTACTTTCCCATTCTTCTTGGCCACGGGGACTACATTAGCTAACCATGTGGGATATTGGACCTCTACCAAGAACTTGGCTTCAATCTGCTGCCGGATTTCCTCTTTTACCTTATCCGCCCACTCTGGTCTGAGCCTTCTCAGTTTCTGTTTCATAGGCTTATAACCCCGGATATGTAGGGATAGCATGCTCTGCAACATTTCGATCGACGCCCGGTATATCTTCATAGGTCCAGGCAAAGACTTTTTCATGTTTTTTGAGCATTCTCTCAAATTTTTTCCTTTCCTCAGTAGTTATATCCGATGCTATCAAAATTTCTTTCGGGTTTTCCGAGGTTCCAAGATTAAAAGGAGTTGCATTAGAGGAATTAATATCAAATATGAATGCAGTGTGATCATGATCATGCGTATGGAAATTATCAGAAACATCACATAAGTAAGTGAAATCATTCATATCATTAATGAAATTATAATTGTCATTTACATCACTAAATAGTTCAGGAACGAAAAGACATTTTAAGCTAGTCTCCTCCTCCGCTCCTGCTATCCTTGCTTCAGCATTTGTGGACGATTCCGCGTCATCCTCTTGAGCTACTTTCTCTAACTTCTCCTTCCCCTTAATATGAGTGCTTAGCATGGCTTCATTTACCACTTCCTCAGGCTCTTGTCCGTCCCAAACAATCCGATTGGTTAAGACTTCTTCATCCCAAAAGTCTCTCACTAGCTTGACCATACCTATCTCCCATTCATATACATCATTGAAAAGCTCAAAGCCCGGCACTATTCTAACCCCAGCCCACTGAGGCTCAGCTTCCCCAGCATAGGCACAAACTGATGATGCTGGCACAAAGCTCTCTCGGATGTGAGGGATTTTCTGCATCATCTTCTTCTTACTATGCTCTCCTTTGTACCCCAAGCCCTTTTGATCTTTCTAGCCTCGAGTGGTAATAGCAGACTGCAGCCCTTGTGAGTTTTTACCCAGACCAGCCCCAGGAAGATAATGCATTTTCCTCATCATGGTCACCACTGGAGGACTATCTCCTGAACCCGATTCTTCTCCTATTACCAACACATGGAAGCCACTAAACGACTGATTGGCAATCCCCAGAGCTGACACTTGATTTTCCCTGGCCGCCTTAATGGTTATCACTTCCCCTTCATGTGGGATCTTTATCATCTCGTGTAGCGTGGATGGTACCCCTCCTAACTTATGGAACCAGGGCCTTCCAATCAAAGCTGAGAAGTTGGCCGGAATAGGTAGGACCACAAATTCTGCTTTCGTTTCAATAGGTCCAGTTTTGACCAGGGCTTTAAATGTCCCCGAGGCTTGTCTCCTGGAATTATCATAAGCCGTGATAGTTAAGTCCGACTTGCCAAGCATACCCTCATCTAGTCTGTAAGCCTGAAGCGCAACCAAAGGGCATACATTTATAGATGACCCATCATCCACCACAACGCACACAATATGCTTACCATTAACCTGCGCCTTAATGTAGAGTGGTCGATTATAATTGAGGCCCTCAGCCAGTAAGTCGGCATTGGAATATACTAACCTTTCTCCAGACCCTCCTTTTACAAGATCCAGCAACTCTGACGGAGATATAGTAGTAGCCACAGTTGATTCAGTCAAGGCCTCTACTAGCTTTTGTCTGTGAGAGGGGGACTGCCTCAATAAATCCCATATAGATATCTGAGTCGTGGTCTTTTTCAACTGTCTGATAATCTGATTATCTTCCATTTCCTTCTCTACTGGGGCTTGCACCGGCTCTTGCGATTTTTTTATTTCGGGGACCACCCTACCACTTCTCGTGATAGCCCCTACTTTTCTGCTTTCCTCATCTGACTCCCACAGATCCACAGACATTTGGCCTTCTCCCTCATTCTCTTCGCTACTTTCACTAGTAGACCAGCAATCTACTGTCGCTACAGACATCCCTTTATTACTAACCTCAGGGCGAGTGATAGCAACATACTCGTTCTTGTACAAGTCCTGTAACACGTACCATTCTGGTAAGTTTGACCCGATCATAAAAACGGGTGGCGGAACCGCATTATAGCTAGGCTTCTTCTTTCCTTCCCTTCACTCAGGGTCAGTGATCTGTTTACTGTCAATCAAATCTTGGATCTTATGTCTCAGCGTCATACAGTCATCCATTAAATGCCCGGTAAGCTGATGAAAAGCATAGTATTCATGTTCTTTGTGTTCCGGCTGACCTTGGCTCCTAGCTGGTCTGGGTGGCATTGGTTGGAGCTTTCCTTCTTTCATCAACTGTTTCAAAACCCACGACAACGGCCGGCCCAAATTCGAGAAACGCCTCTGACTCGTCCCAGTCACTGATACTTCTGCTGTCCTCCCGCTCTTATTACTGCTGCTGGAGCCTACAGGCTTGCTTGCCCCTGGGTTGCCATAGCCCTTCTTAACATAATTCTCACTATTAGCCCTCTTTGCGAGATATTCTCCCTCAGCTTCTATAGCAATATCTTTTAAAGACTCCCAATCTCGTAAGCCTTTCATCTTCAGTCCCTCTCTCAGATAAGGGCTAGCATTTCGAATAAACAGTCGAATCTGGTCTGGGGTATCCGACTTTCGCTTCATTTCCATTACTCTATTTCTCCAATGAGTGAGGTACTCATGGAAAGATTCCCCCGCCTTTTGCTGCAAAAGTTCCAAGTCTTTTAGAGTTATCTCCATCCTAGTACTGCAATCGTACTGTCTGAGAAATTCTTCGGTCAACAATTCCCAGTTTTCTTTTGTCCTTCGATCTAAATCGTGATACCAGTCCATCGCTGGGCCAGTTAAACTCAGGTAAAAGTACTCAACTTTTTGCCTCTTCGTCAGGGTGGTGCCCTTCATTACCAGAGAATATTGCTTTAAATGAGCAGTGGGGTCTGAAGTACCGTTAAACTTAGAAATGTCGGGCATCTTAAAATTTTGGGGTACCAAGTCGTCACTATCCAGTTCTCTATCCTCGGGATTCATTCCTCCCCCCATCTTTAGCATTTTTGACATGGCTTCGAACTTTTCTTCCATCTTTTTCCACACTTCGTCTTCCACCCTAAGTGATTTTCCCTTGGCTACAGTTGGCTCTTCTGGCTCATCCCATGGGTCAACCTCAGATCCAGGGCCCTCTTTATGGTCAACCGAGGCTGGGACTCTTGGCTCTACTACCGGTGGATCAACTACTACTAAGGGGTTCAGTCTATTCTCCTCTTTTTTTTCCTGCCCTACAGTTGAGGCACTAGCCTATTATCCTGCTCGTGGTGCCAAAGTGGCAGTAAGATTCCCCATCATGGCTATCATTCGGGCCTCGAATTCCTCGATTCTCTTTCCCACTTCCTCGGCAATCATTGCCTCGGTGGTATCGGTCCCTTTCGGCGAGATCGATATCTTCGAAGTGGTGTGACTGGCCTCTAAACTATATTCTGAGAAACTCCTCTCTTCTGACAGCTCAAAGTCTGGGTTCCTAATCAATCTACCCGTCGATCCTCTTGTCCACCTAGGAAGATCTATAATTGCTGCACAGACAAAGAGTTAGAATGATGCATGGGCGCGATGGAATGCATGCTCGTGATATGCAACATCCACAGAACACATACAAGCAAAATAGGTCACCTCCACCCTTATCACTTGCACACATATGGTCACAGTCTCATTCCTAGGCAGGATTAGCCCATGGGTCAACCGGGGACCCAATGGGCGTGCATAATGCATGGCAAAAAAATCCGGCAGCATATCACTCCCCAACTGATGCACAAGCGCATGGGTGATGATCATTACATATTTAGACAGTCTAAACATATTGACATGGCCCTACCGGGGCATGAAAGCCTTTGGCTAGGTAACCAAAAAAAACATTTGGACATTAGCAATATGTAAGGATCCAAACAACAATCACAGAATTATGGTTCATATTACCTAGGGGAAGTATCTACGGCCACTACATGAGCTTTGGTCACGAGTGGTGTTACTTTAGGGATACCCAAGCATGGTCCCTGCCGATGGGTCTAGCTCATCCTGAGCGTAATGACCGATCGGGTCAACATTTGATATACCATGATGGTACAAGGCTTGGGTTGGTGATTATCCTTAAAACTTCCCTACATTGAGTGAATGTAGGGTCGTGCTTCGGGAATGCACTGGGGTTTAAGAAGGGACCAAACTAACGTATTCTAAGGCTCTAATGGGATGTAAATGCAATTTTGGAAGAAAGCAGATTTATAAACTAAAACTTTAAAGTGTAAATGTTAGTCAAGGTATTTTCAATTTGAAGTTGCGAACCACTCATCCCTAGTGGAGTCGCCACTGTGACGTGCGTCGGACCTCGTGGGCGCCCATTGACCGCCCGCTTGAGGCCGATCGGGCATTTGATGGTCCGTTAGCAGCTTGTAATGAATTACAAGTGCGTCTATTTTGGGCAACAAGGAGGTTTCATGGAGTCGCCACCCAATAAAACATTGGGAAAGTTCGTCTTGCCTCAGTGAGCCTAAGACGGTGCATATTTCCATCTTGGGCAGACCAAAGGGATCTTGGAGGCAATCATCCCACTAGAACATTTAGAATGACCCTCTAACCCTATGGAGCCTAGGATTTTTAATTAAGCCTTTTGATGGGACACAAGAGGTGTCTTGGAGGTTCTAATGAGTGATCGGATAGACCTCTCGCCTCCTTGAGCCCAAAGACCAGAGCTGGGTTCGGGACTTCTCATCTATTTCTACCTTATTTTAACTTTACATTCAAGTTTTGAATTTATTAATTCGCTTTCTCTCCCACGCGATGCAAATTTTTAATTAAAGCACAAATATCCACGTAAAAGCGGTAAATATACATAAAAAGGTAAATGAAATAAATACTCAAAATTAAATTATAATAAAACTAGGAGCATAATACAACTCCCATTTTAAAGGTATGATATAAATATACATACAAAAAGACGAGAAATTCATTTATTTTGAGGACTTTGGTCCTCATATGCATTTATTATGAAAACGATTTTTATGTGACATTGTTATTGGCTAAAATAGGACATTGGGTCCTTTAATTTTATGAAATAATCCCAATTTTAATTAATATAAAATAAGTATCTATTCTAATTTGTGCGGAAGAAAAATAAAACGAATATATATAAAAAAGGGCTAAATAAGAAATAAGGAAAATAAATGAATGAAAAGGATAGGAAAACTAAACCAAAGACAAGCTTTCCATGATGGTATGATGGTTCATTTCCTCAGTTCAATCAATCCAGAAAAGGAAAAAACACAAAACTCACAAAATAAAAGAGACATTAATATTTACAAATTAAAAGGATACACATGTAAGTAAAGAATAAAAAATAAAATACGTAAAAATAAAATTGTTTGAAAACATTTTGAAAATAAAATAAGAATTAGATAGAGAGAAAAAAAGGAAAAAACGAGACACGGGCAGAGGTAGCCGACCAACGGCTGTCCCTCATGCAACCGACGGACAACGGGCCTCACACGCTGTTGCTCGAACGATAAATGGGTGTATTACCCGTCGTTCGAGTGACGGACGGGCGTCGGTGAGCTATATCCCGTCGGTCGCCCCTGGTTTCTAAATAAAAATGAAAAGAAAACTTCTTCTTCTCTTTTCTTTTAAATAAACAACTTTCGAACAAAAGAAAGGTAAATAAAAGCTAAATAAAAGATAAATGAATACGATAAATGTGGAAATGAATGTGATAGATTAATAAAGCGAGTGTCCAGAATATTTACCATCAGATTGTACCTTTCTAGATTAAAACTTCGATTGACTTTAACCTTGCGTGTCTCACGAGAAGAAAGCAAAAACATAAAAAGAAAAATGTCTATATTTCTCCTTAATTTTTACTGAATTTTTGAAATATCTGAATCCACAAAATGGATGAAAACTAATGGATTTAGCTTTCTCCAAGTAAAATAGATCCACTTAAAAGTGAAAGCAAACCATAAAAAAAAGGTCGAAAAATATAGGAATTTAATCAAAATAAAGATAAAGAAAAGAAAGCTTGAGAAGAGGAAGATTTGCCCTTTTAAACTTGCTTTTTATGACTTTTTTCCAAGAAAATTCGAACTCTTTAATTTTATGAAAAGATTTACTATTTATAGGCATGCCGACGGGCAGGCCTAAGCTCACAGACGGGCGTCCCTGAGTCACCGACGGGACACGTGTCCGTCTCTGCTGACCGATGGGACACGTGTTCCCGAGTAAAAGCGGTGGCCGCCTTAACGACCGATGGGTCTGTGAGCTACCGACGGGTTGTCCATCCCTGAGAGAGGCAGTTATCTCGACGACCGATGGGACATTCAACTACCGACCGGTAGACCGTCTGTAGCGTCCAAATACCCCTTGGGAGGATATTAGGTCGCTATAACGCATGCACATACAGAACACTCATGCGAAAGCAAAGATAAAATCATACAATCACATGCAGCGGAATAATGGTCTTTAACATAACAAAAACATGCCAAAAAGCAAACTCATATTTTTGTTTATATATTCAAAATGAAACTATTCTTTTACATTATAACATTTACTTTACATTTATATACTGTATACAAAATATACTTTGCTTTGCCATATACATGTCCTATACAAAAGTCGCTTTACTTTTACATATGCCAAGCTATTCCAAAAACTCTAGAACATGTATACAAAAAGACTTCAATATATACTCCTAGTAGCCATGACCTTGCAGATGTGCAACCCTCCGAACCTGTAAACCTACACGGGAAAACACCCGTGCTAAGTGATAACGCTTAGTGGGGATATCACATATAAAAGACTTCTAACGAAGTCACAAGCATAATCATCAAGCATATCATTAGACAATATGCTAATCATCTATAAGCATATAAGGATATAAGCATTTATCATACTTGTAACATACCAAACATATAGTCATTTTGCTATATAACATATCTACTAATCTCATGTAACCTATATCATGTTCATGTTCTTCTAACTCTAATTATTAGCTCATGTAACATATAATATCATGTCATTGCATATCATGTCCATTTATTTACATATAAGCATAAAAGCATACTTATAGTATATCTTGTACAAATAGTGACTTCTCCTATACATGTAAGCTCATATAAACGTTTAAGATATACGATAGCCATATACTTCTCTAGCCATGTACTATAGCTCTTTAGCATTTATACATCTCTTGTACATATAGACATCATTTCTTATACATATAACAGTATCATCTCTTGTACATTTAACATCAATTCATATACTTTTACATTTTACATTTAGCCCATTGTCAAAACATAAGTGGATACGGGTACATGTAGATACCAAGTAATGGTACCAAAACATCTAGAGACCATAGTCTCAAGCCATCTAGAGACCGTTGTAACAACCCAAATAGGGCCTGGTCGTAATCTGTGCTTTAAGTCGGATAAGTGAGGGTATTTTCGTAATTTGGGTAAGAAGAATTTTGGACATTTAAGAATTTTGTGTTAAAGGAACTAATTAATTAAGTGTTAAGTGAAGTGAAGGAAAATATTAGTGTGTGTTTGTAGTGTATGGTTGTAGGGTGTTAGTGGTTTAAGGGCTGTTTTTGTGTGGTTTGTGGGCATGGTGCCAAGAATGTAAAGTGGATTTATTGGAAATTATAAGGTGTGGGTTGTGTTTGGTACATTAGAAGATATTTGTGTAATTAGGCTTGTGTGTGGTTAGTGTATGATGCCATGAGTGGATGAGTTAAGATTGATGGCTTGATTCTCTAAGATTATGACATGTGGCAAGAGGTTGGTGAGTAATTAATGAAAGTAGGAGAGAGGAAGAGAGGGGCAGCTTTTGGGTGAGGCTTCCCGTGGAAGCTATCTCAAATTCCCCTTTCTTTCTCATTTTTCCGTCCTCCCCTCTCTCTTGCTTTCATTCTTCTTCTCTCATCTCTCTTTGCTTGTGTTTTCTTGGAGTTTTAGGTGGGATCTTTGAAGGTTTGAGCTGGAAATGTTGAAGGTAAGTGTTTGAGTTCGGATTGAGGTTCCCTTATTTAATTAGTGTTCTTTGGATTGGTTTTTGGTTTGTGTTTGGTTTCGATTTAAGTGTTTGTGGCTGGGTTTTTGTGCAAGAATCGGAAGAGAGAAGGAAGAGCAAGGGCAAGGATATAGTGGATTCGTGAGGAACTCGGTTCGAAGCTTCGTTTTCCAGGTTTGGGAGTGTATTCTTGAGTGTTTGTTTGGGATTTTGCCTAATTGTGAATGTGTGTAAAATTATGTGTTTATGAGATATTCTGGAAGTTGTTGATTGTGTTATGTTTATATGGTTTATATGCTATGGGTTGGTATTTGGTTGAGTTTAGCTTGTGGTGTTTAGAACTCATTTTATGCTTTTATGTAGTGATGTTGCTCTTAGAATTCATGAGTAAGATTTATTGATGATATGATTCTTTGATGTTTGGATTGAGTTCCTATTGTTATTGGAGTGTGAAATTGCTTGATTGAAGTGAAGGTTGTGAGATTTTGGCTTGAAAGACCTGGAAATTGCCCAGAGGAATCCCATCTGGGCATGGGTCACGGTGGCAACCAATCTGGTAACCACCGTGAGCCACGAACCAGATGCATTCTGCCGTGATGTTTGGTATGTCACGGTGGCAACCAATCTTGTTACCACCGTGAGGTATCCAAACTTTTGATTCTGTCTGGCTGCTTTGGTATGTCACGGTGGCAACCAATCTTGTTACCACCGTGAGGTATCCAAACTTTTGATTCTGTCTGACTGCTTGGTATGTCACGGTGACAACCATTTTGGTTACCACCGTGAGGTACCCCAGACTTGCTTTCTGCCAAGGATCTCTGGTATGTCACGGTGGCAACCAATCTGATTACCACCGTGACCTATCCTGTTTTGCAATAAAGTCCTTTCTGTTATGCATATTTTATGAATGTTTATTTATGATTTTTAACACGTGATACCATGTATTCTAGGTTTTGTATTCATCTTTTGCATCTTTCAGTTGATCAGCTTTTATGAATGGTGTTACAATTTGAACACTGTCTTGTATGTCTAATGCCATGTGAGAGTGCGTTGTCGAGCCTGAAGAGTCAAGGTATAGGATAATTAAGCATGCTTAAGAAGGGTTAGCTGTTCTGTCCGCCCCGTTTGGGCGAAGCGGTCGACCTCCGAGATGGTCATTTTTGTGTAGTGATAAAATGTTTTGAGACTCTGGTCTCCCGCGCTACCTTCGGGTATTAAAGTGTTTTTGAGGCTTCGGTCTCCCGTGCCGTGTTCCCGTATCCTCCACCATTGATTTCAGGCTATTGTGTGAACTGTTTGGTATTGGCTTAGCGAAGTGTTCTGATTATTGTGTGACTCTGAGTAGTGTATTGATTCAGTGTTATGTACTATTTATCCTGATTATATATTTATATATCTGTACTCTGATTCTTATTGTTTTATGAATATTAGGGCATGTTTTCGTGTATAGTGCTCTGTTGTGTTTGTTTCTCCCCACTAAGCGTTATCGCTTAGCATGGGCTTTTATCCCGTGCAGGTAGCGTGAAGGATTTTTTTTTTGGGAGTTGCTCGTGTCGCGCATCTGCAGGCTGGCCACATAGGAGTCGAGTTATTTAGTTTGTTTCCTCCTGTAATTCGTTTTGTATATGTATTCTCTTGTTAGTGGCTTATGTAAATTTTTGTAATGAATCTTTAAAGAAATCTTGTGAGCTATTGTGTATAGTTTTTGAATTCTATTTTAATGGCAATGTGGTATATTTTCTATGATTTCTCTTATTGATTGTGAATGCTTCCGCTTAGCGCATGTATGCTTCCGCTGTTGTTCCATCGCGTCGCGAGTGAGCGTCGTGTGGCGCGCCCGCCGGTGCCCTTCCAACGGGGGTGGCGGATGGGGTGTCACAACCGTAGTCCCAAATATCTAGATACTTTAAGTACCAACATCAAGACATCCGTCGATGCCAAACATATAGACACCCGTCAGTGCCAACATCTAGCAGCTGCAAATCATCTAACCCTTTATAGGCATGCCTATCTATCCACTTGTATGAGCATCTAAGGCTTATAACCATTATCCCATATCAAAACATGTATGGTCATTCATATACATTTACTTAAACCCATGCTAGTCATGTAATATACTTTATATCTTACTTTACATACATACATGTCATTCTAAACTCATTCACATGTAACTCTATATGCATATCATTGCATACAAGGTTCACCATGCTCAAGATATTTTAAATATATCTTGTTAATACGCATCATCATTCATGATTTATCATACTTAATTTACACATGGATATACGCATTCACATTTACACTTATTCACCTTCACATTCTTGTTGTACGCATTTATATTCAAGACTATACATATTCGCATTCAAAACTATAGCATCCGCATTCACATACTTAATTCATCACACTTAGAATGCTTATAGCTCATACATATTTACATATATATTAGTATGCATAATTCATCATGCTTAAGATACTCATTTTATAATGATAAATATGTATTGGACAAGTAATGGGAACTCGTGGTGAAGTTCGGGTGCATTTCGGGAAGAAAAACACCCTAAAAAGACAAAACAGAGAGGGGTCACGGTGGCAATGAATTGGTTGTGACCGTGAGGTCAATAAATAGGCATTCTGCATGCTAAAAACATATGTCACGGTGGAAATGATTTTCATTGTGACCGTGACATACCAAAATAAGCAAAACAGAAGCTAAACTTCAGGACTGCTTCGCACCACAATTTTGTACAGCCCATACAGATGTCTTACACTCAATTTTAGGCAAAGATTCCTTCATAAAATTTCTTCCTCTATATCTTATCTTGCAAATGAGACAATTTTCAGGTCAATTGGATTTGTAAAACATCAGATATGAATTAAAAAATATAGACTGTTCTAGTGAACCCTACAAGGTAGAGACACATCTGTTTGTGCTATTTTTAGGGGTCTTAGAGGCAGAATTAGCTCAAAGTAATTTCTTTAAAATTTATAGGTATGGAAGTCATGATTAAAATGAATCAATAAAAAATCAATTAGGAGTTCTGAAACTCCAGTTATGCCCAAAATACTATACGGAGGTCTAGTAAGCTATAAGCAAAATTTTCCCTAACACTAGGGTTCATAGTTTTCATGCTTATTCACTTAATATGCTCATGGATTTTGTTCAATACACATCACACATCATGTGTACACTTCAAGTACACACATAATCATGCATTAATTACACATCACAGCCAGCTATCCAACACATATAATCAAATAAAATCAACATAAAATCACATAAGAACACATATATCCCAAACCTCAAAATGGGTTGCTGGACACTCTCAATCTCCAGCTACACCTTCTCCTTTCCCTTAGCTTTCCTCTTGCCCAAATCTTTTTGGTTTAACTCTTCAAACCAATCCACATGCAATCAAATTCCAGATTCAATTGACAAGAAAAAGAAACTCAAACTCAAGAGATGAAGGAATATAGAATTTTGAGGAAAGCAAAGAATGGGAAATGCTGTCAAATTCCACTACCAATTCAGCCTCATAATTAAACATAATTTGCATGCAAAAAGGGTTGGCTGTCTCATGGGAGAAGCCACACGTGGATTCCACTCCTTAGCCTTACCAAAATCCAGCAAATGATCTTTGGCAAATAACCATTCAGTCCCTCTCATATATTCTGTCCTTTAATGGCAACTTTTCCTTTTTCAATTACACCCTTGGCCCATTAATTACTCACTTAATCCAATCTCATTAACACCCTAACATGCAATTGACACTATAATCCAACTAGGGTACACTTTGGGGTATTACAATTCTACCCTCCTTAAGAAATTTCGTCTTCGAAATTTCCACTGTAATAAACAGAAAATCATGCTAGTCAATGCGCAAATGTAAATCTTACCAGATGGACCAGCAGGATCTTCTACTTCTTCTCCAATCATGGCAAAGACTTGCCTCTATCCGCTAGGAGCAGTAGACCGCTCTACTGTCTCGGACCTTACTTGTGCTCCTCTTCCTCTTCCTCCACTAGTTCTTGTTGATCTAGATACGTTCGCATTTCCTCTATTCACTTTAGGACCAGAATTCTCTTTAATCTCAGGACAATTAGCAAACATATGATCCATACCTCCGCATTTCAAGCATGCTCTTATAAGTTTTCTGCATGTTCCCCAATGATTCCTTTGACAATGCTCACATTTAGGTATTGTGCTACCTCTACTTGAAGGAGGCACAACACTACCCATCGATGTAGGCTCTCTAAATGAATCTTGCATAACCTGTCCACTTGCAACTCCTCTAGTCTTCTTACTACTAACTCTATCATTTCCAGATACTTTCCTCTTATGCTCTTTCCTTTGCTTTATTAACTCAGCTTCTTCCAATTTGATAGCAGCCAATACCAACTGATAATAATTTACTGATTGCATAACAGCCATGGCAGACAAAGGTCCTCTTATAGATTCTCTTAATCCATCCTCAAACTGTCGACACCTGAAATCATCTGTTAACAATCCTTTTGGCACATATTTACTCAGTCGACTGAATTCCTTGTCATATTCTCCTACTGTTATACCTCTTTGCTTCAAACTCACAAACTCTCTCCACTTCGCTTCTTTATAAGCTTTAGTGATGTACTTCTTTTCAAATTCTTAAGCAAAGAAGTCCCAAGTTAACTCATCTGGTTGCTGGGGATTCCGAAGTACCAATTCCCACCAATCATAAGCTGAACCTTGCAGTAATGATACTGCACATGTCACCCACTGATCTTGTGGACAATTGATTTCCTTTAATATCCTTTCCATCCTTTGTAACCAAAACTCAGCCATCTCTGACTGATCCAAAGTAGTCCCACTGAACTCCTCTGCCCCTCTCTTCCTAATCAAGTCTGTTGGAGGCTTAGGGGCACTTAACCTTTCCATTACTTGTATCATTCCTTGCCACAACATTGGGTCACCATAATTCGGACCTACACCTTATGCTCGAGGCCTCTCTTGCACTGGCGGATTAACTCTCGCAGGATTAACACTACCCGTCGTTTCTCCTACATCCTCACTCGGATCCGACTCCATCTACTACCTACACAGGGTAACATCTGCATTAGGCCAGAACTCTAGACAGACTGACATGCATGTAATCATTACTCTAACATCTTATCATCCAGAAACATCTACCTAGGCTCTGATACCACAACTTGTAGCGCCCAAATACCCCTTGGGAGGATATTAGGTCGCCACAACGCATGCACATACAGAACACTCATGCGAAAGCGAAGATAAAATCATACAATCACATGCAGCGGAATAATGGTCTTTAACATACAAAAACATGCCAAAAAGCAAACTCATAGATTCGTTTATATATTCAAAATGAAACTATTCTTTTACATTATAACATTTACTTTACATTTATATACTGTATACAAAATATACTTTGCTTTGCCATATACATGTCCTATACAAAAGTCGCTTTACTTTTACATATGCCAAGCTATTCCAAAAACTCTAGAACATGTATACAAAAAGACTTCAATATATACTCCTAGTGGCCATGACCTTGCAGATGTGCAACCCTCCGAACCTGTAAACCTACACGGGAAAACACCCGTGCTATGCGATAACACTTAGTGGGGATATCACATATAAAAGACTTCTAACGAAGTCACAAGCATAATCATCAAGCATATCATTAGACGATATGCTAATCATCTATAAGCATATAAGGATATAAGCATTTATCATACTTGTAACATACCAAACATATAGTCATTTTGCTATATAACATATCTACTAATCTCATGTAACCTATATCATGTTCATGTTCTTCTAACTCTAATTATCAGCTCATGTAACATATAATATCATATCATTGCATATCATGTCCATTTATTTACATATAAGCATAAAAGCATACTTATAGTATATCTTGTACAAATAGTGACTTCTCCTATACATGTAAGCTCATATAAACGTTTAAGATATACGATAGCCATATACTTCTCTAGCCATGTACTATAGCTCTTTAGCATTTATACATCTCTTGTACATATAGACATCATTTCTTATACATATAACAGTATCATCTCTTGTACATTTAACATCAATTCATATACTTTTACATTTTACATTTATCCCATTGTCATAACATAAGTGGATACGGGTACATGTAGATACCAAGTAATGGTACCAAAACATCTAGAGACCATAGTCTCAAGCCATCTAGAGACCGTAGTCCCAAACATCTAGATACTTTAAGTATCAACATCTAGACATCCGTCGATGCCAAACATATAGACACCCGTCAGTGCCAACATCTAGCAGCTGCAAATCATCTAACCCTTTATAGGCATGCCTATCTATCCACTTGTATGAGCATCTAAGGCTTATAACCATTATCTCATATCAAAACATGTATGGTCATTCATATACATTTACTTAAACCCATGCTAGTCATGTAATCTACTTTATATCTTACTATACATACATACATGTCATTCTAAACTCATTCACATGTAACTCTATATGCATATCATTGCATACAAGGTTCACCATGCTCAAGATATTTTAAATATATGCTTGTTAATACGCATCATCATTCATGATTTATCATACTTAATTTACACATGGATATACGCATTCACATTTACACTTATTCACCTTCACATTCTTGTTGTACGCATTCATATTCAAGACTATACATATTCGCATTCAAAACTATAGCATCCGCATTCACATACTTAATTCATCACACTTAGAATGCTTATAGCTCATACATATTTACATATATATTAGTATGCATAATTCATCATGCTTAAGATACTCATTTTATAATGATAAATATGTATTGGACAAGTAATGGGAACTCGTGGTGAAGTTCGGGTGCATTTCGGGAAGAAAAACACCCTAAAAAGACAAAACAGAGAGGGGTCACGGTGGCAATGAATTGGTTGTGAACGTGAGGTCCATAAATAGGCATTCTGCATGCTAAAAACATATGTCACGGTGGAAATGATTTTCATCGTGACCGTGACATACCAAAATAAGCAAAACAGAAGCTAAACTTCAGGACTGCTTCGCACCACAATTTTGTACAGCCCAGACAGATGTCTTACACTCAATTTTAGGCAAAGATTCCTTCATAAAATTTCTTCCTCTATATCTTATCTTGCAAATGAGACAACTTTCACGTCAATTAGATTTGTAAAACATCAGATATGAATTAAAAAATATAGACTGTTCTAGTGAACCCTACAAGGTAGAGACACATCTGTTTGTGCTATTTTTAGGGGTCATAGAGGCAGAATTAGCTCAAAGTAATTTCTTTAAAATTTATAGGTATGGAAGTCATGATTAAAATGAATCAATAAAAACTCAATTAGGAGTTCTGGAACTCCAGTTATGCCCAAAATACTATATGGAGGTCTAGTAAGCTATAAGCAAAATTTTCCCTAACACTAGGGTTCATAGTTTTCATGCTTATTCACTTAATATGCTCATGGATTTTGTTCAATACACATCACACATCATGTGTACACTTCAAGTACACACATAATCATGCATCAATTACACATCACAGCCAGCTATCTAACACATATAATCAAAGAAAATCAACATAAAAACACATAAGAACACATATATCCCAAACCTCAAAATGGGTTGCTGGACACTCTCAATCTCTAGCTACACCTTCTCCTTTACCTTAGCTTTCCTCTTGCCCAAGTCTTTTTGGTTTAACTCTTCAAACCAATCCACATGCAATCAAATTCCAGATTCAATTGAGAAGAAAAAGAAACTCAAACTCAAGAGATGAAGGAATACAGAATTTTGAGGAAAGCAAAGAATGGGAAATGCTGTCAAATTCCACTACCAATTCAGCCTCATAATTAAACATAGTTTGCATCCAAAAAGGGTTGGCTGTCTCATGGGAGAAGCCACACGTGGATTCCACTCCTCAGCCTTACCAAAATCCAGCAAATGATCTTTGGCAAATAACCATTCATTCCCTCTCATATATTCTGTCCTTTAATGGCAACTTTTCCTTTTTCAATTACACCCTTGGCCCATTAATTACTCACTTAATCCAATCTCATTAACACCCTAACATGCAATTGACACTATAATCCAACTAGGGTACACTTTGGGGTATTACACCGTCCGTGGAGCAAAAAATTCAAATTTCAAGCTAAAACCCCCAATTTTCCAAATTCCCTTTTCCTATAAAACCTTTTTACTTCTCGTAAGCCCAGAGGATCAAAATTTTCGAGTTCCATCCACTCATTTGGGACCAGGTATCGATTTCTTCATTGGGTAATCTCCGATCTGGACCGCCCCGGGACACAATGCTTACAACGGGCTTCCTATCTGCGTAGCAAAATCTCAATTTTCAAGCTAAATTTCCCAAACTCTTTCAAAACCTCATGCTATAGAGAGAAAGACTTTAATCCTTGTGAAACCGAAAGACAAAAACCTCCGAATTCCATCCATTTATCCGAAAATAGACATTGATCTTTTCATCGGATAACTTTGACCTGGACTGCCTCAGGGCACGGTGTTTACAACATCTTTTCTACATGGGTTTTTTTTACTACTGTATGGGAATAAATATGCTTATATATGTATAATATTATGATTTCTTTATGATAAATTATATGTTATGCATTGGAACATGAATTGTATTATACATTGCTTATGGTGTGGGTCCTTATGTTTTGAACAAATCCAAACATGCTAAGATGTTTAGCATTGGGACTTTTATGTGTAAATGGACTTTATCCCTCTAAATGAATTCATATTAACATGATGGGATTGCTTAAACATGTAATGGCCAAAAGTTTTATGCATGCTTTCAATAAAGAGGTGTTTTGCTACCGGATTTCCGCCGTGCGCCATATGCTTTCATCGGGTTCCCTGTTGACCCTTAGACAAAGCCCACATAGGAAAGAGAATGTGTGACCATGTGTGTGGTAGAGATAAGGTCAGGAGGTTTTTACATGTGTTTGTCCATGTCGTATCCCACGATCATTCTTGTGCATTGCACTCATGTATCATACTAATACCTTTGTTTTGTAGGCACTATAGATGCATCATCTTCCAGGTGGTTTTTAGGTCCCAATGGTTGTATTCTTAAAAAGCCTAGTCCTATAAAAGCAGTGCCATGTCAGAGTTTTGGTCAAAAATTAGATCAAAGTTTGGGTAAGAGTTCAGATCAAAGTATAGGCCGAACTTCAAATTAGAGTCTAGGTCAAAATTCAAATTAGTGTTCAAACCAGGGTTTGGATTGGGGTTCAATCAGTGTGTTAGAATTATTAGAAGTAGCAAACGGGTTAGATAGAACCTAGCCCATTGGCCTATTAGGTGCCCAGGACTTGAATGAAAAGATTGAGGACTTTAAAAGAGAGATCATTATAGCACCCCTTGCTACTTAATAGATCTTGACAGAAATACAGAGAACCGAAATCTGTAGAGGGATGCCACACAAGCAGAACTAGCCAATCCTAAACTGACAGTTATCCTTCATCATTAGTAAATTTTAACAAAATTAAAACATTAACACAAAGTCTAAACATGTAAAACTAGCTAGAGAAAATTAAGCCTATTAATTGAATATTTACAGACCATATATTATTAACTACACATATGATATCAATATTACTTACCAAATTTCTTATACAAAAGAAACTTATAATATTACAAAACTTCTAAACCAAATGGATAAACCTATATCAGTCAAAACTTTCTTCAAACCTAAGCCTGTCTTTCCTCTTTAAAAATTGGGCTAACACCAGAACCTGCACGGATTAAAAGATGAATACATGCTAAACATAAAGCTTAGTGGGGATTTAAAATGATAATGGATGACTCCTGACAAGAATCATCAATACAAAACATACGTATGTCATAACAAATCAAGAATTACAGATACAATTTGAAATTACATATATATACTTATGAAGAAGAATAAATGCGTACATTAAGTGAACAATTAAATAACTAGAGAAAACTAATTAATTTCTCAAATTCATATACTTGTTACCAATATTCATATATTTACATAATCAAAACAAATGCCATTAACGTATTAGGTTCATAACAAAATATTATCAAAGAACCTTACTGCTTGCCTTTCTAAGGGTGTGGATAATGGGTAATAAATCAAGCATCCCCGAAAAGAAGAAACAAGCATACCAGAAGGGAAGATACAAGCATTCCCAATTGGAAGATATCATAACAAGTTGTTCCCAAAGGAATGTAATGTATATAGATAAACAAGCATCCCCGAAGGGAAGAATTCAGGTAGTAGCTGCTCAAGCCCCTTATAGGCATGCCTATCTATCCATAACCTAGATTGACTAGCAGGCACTCTAACAAATCGGAATTGATATAATCTTCTAATAAAAAATAATAAATTCATGTGATTTCAAAGTGCCATTACATTCTCAATCCTCATATCATTACTCATATAACAAGCATTATTAAAAAACTTAAAGCATAACTTATCAATATATTAATTGGCACCTCATTATAATTATCATTTCATTTTGTAATTAGTTTAATCATAATTTATCTTTGCTTACTCATGAAATAAATATTATTTAATTTTATATAACACGAAGTGCTTAAAATAAAGTAAAAATCATGAATACAAAATGCAAAATACAGGGGTCACACAGCGGGCAAGAATTCCTGCCCATCGTGTAAATAGTAAGAAAATTGAAACCCAAAATAGAAGCTATTTACACAGCAGGGAGGATATCATACACGGCGGGCAGACATACCACACTGTGGGCAGAAAACCCTAACCACCGTGTAAAACATCTCGAAGGCAGAATAATCAATCCATAATGCTTTTATAGGCGAGCAGAGATCCCGACTGCTATGTAAAATTGAAAACAAGTAAATTTCACTCTCAAGAATATGATTACAAGGTGAGCAGTAATCCCTGACCACCGTGTAACTAGGAAATTGCAGAAGTTAAATTGTGCAGAATCCCAAGTTCACTTATTAAACAATCTTTACTTTAAAATTAACATTTATAAACTTAATTCTCTTTATAACCATTGCACATATATGCTCTAAATTCATCAAATACAATACTCTATTGACTAGGAATCTCAATTCAAAAAACATATATCAAATAAATCATATCCTTCTCTAATGCAAGAGAAGAATTCATAATTCAATTTTTGTCTTACACTTATTAAACAAACTTAGTTAACTATCCAATAATTCCAGACATTCGAAACAAATAACTATAAATATTTAATACCATTTTTCTGCCTTTATTTATTAGTTAAGTTAAGCTAACTATCTAACACTTCCAAATTCCAATCATTCAAGACCTATAATTACATATGCACGATATCAAAAGCCTATTCATTTAAACTTCAATAACCTAGAATTTTACTATAATAACAGAAATTGCTCACCAATGTTAAAATAGAAATTCAATCCACTATTATCTAGACCAAAGGAATTTTAAAACCCCTTTCCAGACCTCATGCATTTCTCATAGTTAAACCAAATCACTCATACAAACACAAAACTACAGAATTGAATCTCAAACCTAATTTTGAGCAAACATCCCTTAATCAAGCTTGTTCAAGTCGCTTTTTCCTTTCCCCTTTTCTTCTTACTTGATTTTTCAACTAATTTATCAATAAATTCCATATCTATAATCATCTCTATAGAATTTTGAACCCACTAAGAGAAGAAGAAGAGAAGAAGAGAAGAACTAACTTACCAATTTAATTCTTTAATTACTCAACTTCAATTAGCAAACCAGATTATTTTTGAATTAATTTAGCTTATAATTTATGTATGAATTGAGAGAAAAGATGCAGAATTATGGCTAAATTCTTTTTTTCTTTTCTTTTCCAGCCGAGAATGGCCATTAAAGATAATTTCCCAATTTCGCCTTCTGAGCATGCTATGTGTTCTCACCAAATTATGCATGTTATTTATATACCTTGGTTGATTTCCCTCTTAATCCCTTAATTCTTTATTTGATCCAATTTAGCATATAGCTATCCTCTTTCAATTCAATTAACCCAAATTAAAATTCTATTTAAATACTACATAATTATCATTTTCCAAATTTTCCACATCTTAAGATTAATTCCAATTATGCCACTTATTGATGTGTCAAATATTTAAGCATGCATTTCGAATCACCATTTCACCATAAACAACATCAATACTACTAGGGTGTATTTTGGGTCATTATAATCATAGCCATGTTGGTAAGCTTTTTGGCCAATTTAGCTCCCCACTTCGGGTTTGCACCTATAATGCAACCTACATTAGTCGAACCACCTCTCGATTGGTAAACACATATGGGTTCTCCAGTTGTACCCCCACCTATTACAAGCGAATGCAATGTGGCACCCAGAGCTAACTTATTTGATTTTAATAGAGTTAAGGAGCTAGCCCGTGATAACCTAGATTTGGACTGTATAAAGGATGAGGTGGAAGAACCAATTAGGCCTTAGGTGATGAAGGGGAAGTTTCAAGACCTAATTGTTAAGAGGATGGAGGAGAAGGTCGAAGCCATGGCTAATGCCTAGAGGATATATACCTTAATGGGGATGAAATGCTACCTCATCAATTTAAGATGCCGGATTTATTGAAGTTTGATGGCACATCAAATCCCTCTACGCACATCAAGTAGTAATCATTGGTCATAAAAGGGATGGTGCTCACCAAAAGGCAAAAGGTTGATTATTTTAGTCTTAGTTTAGTTGAGCCCACCATTAACTGGTACCATGGGCTGGATATAAGAACAAAAGAGGATAGGGACAAACTGACAAAGGAGTTTTATAAGTAATATGACTGTAGCACCAGGATAGAGGTCGTTGTAGCTAAAACTTGATGAGTCTTTCTATGAGTACCTTACTCGATGGAAGAATAGGGTGTTGGAGATGAAAAGAAAGCCTGAGACCTATGATCAAATTCAGTTGTTCATCTGTAATCCTAGCCTCTATTTGATGGTGGGACGAATGATGAAAGACTGGGATTCCTTAAAAGACATAGCCATTGAAAATAAAAGTGAGTACATAGCAAAGAAGGCCAGTTTGACAAGTTCCAATTCTGGTGGATACAATAACAACTAGAAGGGTTATGGTAATTTTAGCTATAATAAGGGAAACAATAGCAGGAACAGTGGGGGAAGCAGTGGACGAACAATTGAAGCTTTAGCTACTCATATTAATTCTATGCAATATTTGAATCTGGGCAAGTTATTATCTTAGTTCTTGGCCCAATTTTCCAAACAAGGGAAATTGCAACCTCTACCACTGAAGCCGACCCAAAGTCAGGGATAGCTTGGTCACCGGTCTGATTGGTATTATACATATCACCAGCACACAAGTGATGAAACTAACAATTATAAAACCTTAAGGGACCACATCTTGGGCTTGATCGATACAAAGTAACGGAATGATCTCGATAAGAAAGGGAAGGGGAAGTGTGACGCGCGCTGAACCTAGCAACGGCCCTCGTTGAACCCGCTTTTAGGGCTCGAGGGATTGGTTCACATCTTTTTGATCTTGGGAATCATGAGTCATTTTGGATGCCTCCTTCCCAATAGAACACTGGAAAGGATCATCTAGCCTCACGATGCCTTTAGGCACCTTTGAGGTATTTTGGAGTCGCCACAAAATTTACGAGAAATTGGAAAATGTCTCTAACCTCTATTGGTATGACCCAGAGATGGTGTTCGGAACTTCACTCTTATTAATGACATAGGTTAAATTTATAATTGAGCTTTTTAAGAAATTAAAATTCCATCTCTCATCTCACGGGATAATACATTGAATTTAAAGCGCATTGCAAGCATATTGGAAAGCGACAAATAAAGCAATAAGTAAATAAATAAATAATAAAGCAATGAGTAAATAAATAAATTACAAATAAGAAATTTAATGGGACAGAACAATCCCCCAAAATAATAAAGCATAAATAATAAAACTTGCCCCAAAATTAATTACAAGGGCCCAAAAACAAAAGAATAAAAATAATCAAAATGCATAAAAGTAATTAAAATGAATCATACATAAATCGGGTAATTTATTATTTTTAGGAACATTGATTCCTTTTTTATTAACTTAAAAATTAGAGAACCATTTTTTGGGCATTGACTAGGAAAACTGGGATGAGTGATCCAGTTTTATGAAAAATTACTTCTCCATTTAGTAGTGAGATTTTATTGGTTAAAATAGGACATTGGTCCAATTTATTAAGAAAAGCCCTAATTTATTAATTATTATAAAAAACATGACTTTCTATAATACGGATAATTAATAAAAACATTTTACATAAAACATGTAAAAATAATAGAATAAAAAAAATACGAAATTTAAAATGCAAACCCTAAATTGGATAGCTTTTAATTCTCCGATCCTCCAACCCGAGCATGAATGTGACTCACACAAATATACAAACGTTGAACCCACAAAACAAATAGAACAAAGTAAAATGTTAGTAAAATGATTTAAAAGAATAATACATGAACGAAAAACTAAATGAAGATTAGTAAACAAACAAATTAAATAAATTAGTAAGATAATTAAATTCAAATAGATAACACTGCAGTACGTTAATATTTACTAATAGATAAAATGAACTGAGATAAAAAAAGATAAAAAAAAAATAAATATCATGCGTTTACGCTGGACGGTCGGGAGAATAGGGGACACGAAGAGCTGAAAGGGGAGGAGATCGGGCATGCACGACTTGTGCATGTATTGCTTGAGTGGTGCAATGCATTCATGACTCGTGAATGCATTGCACGAGTTTTGCAATGCATTCACGACTCGTGCATGCATTCCACGAGTCATGCAGTCTGATCTGGGAAATGCGAGACGCTCTCCATTGATCGAATGGTAAAAGGAAAATAACGACACTATCCGATCAGGAAAAAGCGAAATCTGACCAGTGAATCATGATTCAAGCAAAAAAAAAGATAAAATCCGATCAGTAACCAGAATACAAGCAAAAATAAGTCATGACTCAAACAACCAGAAAAATAGAGAAGAATGGAGGAAATGATAACATACCAACGAATGCAATATCAGGCGATCAAAACAAGCAAAATATCATGCGAACTAAAGCAACAAACAAACTTATTTAATCATGACAACAATGAACATGCGATAAACAAGTTAATAAGATCAAATAAGCAATTTATATACAATAGGTACAATGAAAAGAATTAACTAGCACAGCAAAACGAAAAAAAGAAATAAAAAGAAAAGAAGAAGGAAGAAAGAAAAGGAATAGAGAGATGGCTATTCAGTATTTACCCTCAGATATTGATCTTTGCAAATGAAAGGTTTATGATTTTCCTCTTTGCTTTTGTTAAAAAGTGAAAATACAGATTGATGAAAACTTTAAACAAGATTTTCCTTAACGAAAAATAAAAGCTGGAGGATGATTGAGTCTCAAACTTCAAGAATTGATTTCCTGGGTTAAGAGCAATCTCAGAATGCTTCAAGAACAAAAATCACTTTCTTGCTCTCCAAGCTGCTCTTTTCTCTGTGTTTTTCTTTTCGGTGCTTTCAAAAAACATCTCCCCCCTTTCCAGTTTCTTAACTTTTCTTTTTATATCTCAGAGAAGGTTAGCTCATTTCCCACCAAATCAAACATAAACCCTTGTTTTTCAAACCAAATCCCCATGAAAAATGGGAGAAGGGACGTGCTGGAGCATGGGGCGCATGAGGCAGGTGAGATTTTCATCTCACCTGTGAAATGGGCCTCACGTGGTGAGGCTACATCTCACCAATGTGAGATGGGCCTCACCCCATAGGCCCTAGAAAACTCTTTCCATTTTTCATATTTTAAATAAAAAAACGAAAAATATTTTTTTTTGAGGAAATCATCACTTCTATCTGTCTTTTGCCTGCAAACAGGTATCATTTTCATCATTGGGTAACTTCGGTCTGGCTTGCCTCAGGACCCGGTGTCTACAGTTACCCCCAGTTTTGGAGAACGTAGTGCTTGGGTGCCTAGGTGAGCCAAAACTCAAAGAAGGAAAGAAGAAGCGCGTACCTGAGGCAGCTGTCTTCCTGAACTGGGTGGTGCGTCGAGCCTACTCCAGACTTACAAAATGCGAGGGTTGCTCTTCTGAGATGCACCGAGTCTGCGCCAGACTTACAAAGTGCGAGGTTGTTCTTCTGAACTGCACCAAGCCCGTTCTAGGCTTACAAATGCGGGGTTGTTCTTATGAACTGCATCGAGCCCACTGTAGGCTTACAAAGTGCGTGGAGTGCTCTCTGAGCTGCACTGAGCCCATTCTAGGCTTACAAAGTGCAGGGGTTGCTCTCCTGAACTGCACCGAGCCCGTTCTAGCCTTATAAAGTGCGGGGGTTGCTCTCTGAGCTGCACCGAGCCCGTTCTAGGCTTACAAAGTGCGGGTGCACTGAGCCCGCTCTAGGCTTACAAAGTGCGAGGGTTGCTCTCTGAGCTGCATCGAGCCTGTTCTAGGCTTTTAAAGTGCGGGGGTTGCTCTCTAAGCTGCACCGAGCCCATTATAGGCTTACAAAGTACGGGGGTTGCTCTCTAAGCTACACCGAGCCCGTTCTATGCTTACAAAGTGTGGAATTATTCTTCTGATGGTGATGCGCTGAGTCTGCTCAAAACTTACAAAGCGCGAGAACTGCTATTGGATTGAAAGGATTTGTAAAAACTTAATGCTCAAAAGAGATCGGGGATGTTTTAGAAGAAGGACTTAAGGGATAATGCTCCAAAGAGACTGAAAATGCCTTGTAAAAGGACTTAAAGATAACACTCTGAAGACTTAAAGATAATGCTCCGAAGAGACTAAGAATGCCTTGTAAAAGGACTTAAAGATAATGCTCTGAAGAGACTGAGAATGCCTTGTAAAAGGACTTAAAGATAACGCTTCGAAGAGACTAGAATGCCTTGTAAAAGGACTTAAAGATAATGCTTCGAAGAGACTGAGAATGCCTTTAAAAGACTTAAAGACAATGCTCCAAAGAGACTTAGAATGCCTTGTAAAAGGACTTAAAGATAATGCTATAAAGAGATTGAAAATGCCTTTAAAGAAGGACTTAAAGATAATGCTCCGAAGAGGCTGAGAATGCCTTTAAAGAAGGACTTAAAGATAATGCTCCGAAGAGACTGAGAAAGCCTTTAAAGAAGGACTTAAAGATAATGCTCCGAAGAGACTAAGAATGCCTTTAAAGGACTTTACAAGTTACCACATGACTTCAACTTGCACATGTTTCTTCTTGACTTTATTGTGCCAAAGCTATCGTTTGGTTTTGCCTTTTCCTGTAACATCATTAGCACCAAGGCATGTACAAAAGATTGTGTGTGCATAATGTGCATGAAATGTATACATAAAGCTATAAACACGAAACACAAACAAATGATTAATGTACGAAATTATTTGTACACAACTATACGCGTGAAGGATTGAATCCACGTGATATACAGGAGGATATGCAAAAGATCTATGCATGTGAGATGCAAAAATGGATAGACCAAATCCTAGGTGGTCAAGAGATTTGTTGAGGGTACTGCTCGGCTGCTCTCATTGTCTGATGCCCCCAAGGATCTAGAAAAGCATCGTCTTGGCTTTAGGGTTTCTAACCCATAATCTTTTTAAAGAGAACTGACCCGTGCACATCTTTGCCCACTGGTCAATGAGCATTTTTCTCCCAAAACTTTAACTTGTGTCCTGCACCATATGCCTGAAGGGAAGTTATTCGAAGTAATGTCGCCTTATCACTCCAGGCTTCAAAAGTCATTATTTTAAAGGTAGTGCGGCCCTTGTGAATTTTCACACTAGCTTTTCTTAGCGGGAAATGCGTCCCCTTAGGGATTTTCACATGACCATGTGCCTTATTTTTTGCCTGGAATGGACCCAACCCAATCTAGCGGCTTTTATTAATTTCCTTTTTTATAGGATAGACTGCCTGTTCCCAGGTTTTCACCCTGCCCTTTGGCCTAACTTTTGCTTAGAGCACCAATTACGGTTTTCATCTCTAACGGCCTTTTTTTTTTTTACAGATTGTAAAGAAGGCTGAAGTTGTTGCCAAAATTCTTTCAGGCACGATCGGCATGCCCTTGCATCTTGGATCATGGTTGCTTGAGCTTAACTGTTATCATGAAGGTATTATAGGATTGGTTTCACAGTTGATAACAGGATGAGTCGGCTGAAAGACTCAAGTGATGAGAGTGGCAGAGAGTAGATAGTAACAATGTGCTAGTCAACTTTGAGTATACAAGATGAATTGCTCTGATCATATCAACATATTATGGCATAAATGCACATGTTTCAGTTTGATTTCATTACACATGATCATTATTTGGCATTAATCTCAAAAATACAGAACCTCACCTAATCTCGGGATGGATCTTGAAAGCATCAAACTCCTGTTATCAATTAGCCCTCTTTGATTTTCATGATTGAATATTTTCTTTCAGCTCTTATTTATTTTTTCTTTGAACATAGATTCTAGATCCAATGTTGGGGACGAGACTTAACTCAAATGCATGAATGCACTCGTGGCTCCCTGCTTGAAGCTTAAGAAAGACCATATGCCTCTTCTTACGTACCGAACCCTATTAGAAGGTCATCTCCGCTAATTGGATAAGACTGAACTAAGAATTAAGAGGTCTTACCTTGGTTGCAACGTTAGACTTAGGTAGATGGCTGTCAAAGAAAGACCAGGTCGCTAGAGAAAAATGGCTGCAATATTTACTCGACTGATTGGTGAACCGTTCTTAGCTCAGTTGCATATGTAAAGGTATTCTTGAATTTGGGCTTGATAACATTTTAGCTCATCAAGATTAGAATAACAATTAAAAAGATAATCGTCAAAACTCGTCAAGTGGTTACTACCTTGAGCTCTATTTCCTCTTTTTTTTTTCTTTTTTCTCTTTTTTTTCTTGTTTTTCCCTCTTTTTTTTCTATGTCTCTGACCATGCTGAGTTTGTGAATAACTAAACCCTCTTCCCTATGTGTAAACTCATCCTTATCTGGGCGAGCTTTGATAGCCCAAAAGATTATCAATGAAGTACATCCGTCCTTATTAGAGCAGCCATTCTTCTAAGAGGAGATAAAAATCATTTTAGGCGAAGGGTAGTTTCAACATGTGCAACAACAAAATCGGTACGCATTTAGCATACCAAAATAAAGGCTCAATGGGCTAGCAAGTGATTGCAAAACAAGGGTAGGAAATGGTCATTTAGAGAGCTATAGAAAGAAATGGTTGTCTAAATCATTTTCTAGGTTCCGTCTTATCCAAGGATTGCTTTGATGGGTAATCAGAAAGGTTCTTGTGCTCGTAATGAGTTTTCATCCAATCCCCTTTTTGCAACTAGTTTTTCTTTTATCACTTTTTCCTATTTTTTTTTCAGCTCCAAGAATTTTTCTCTCTCCAGGAGTTATATCAGATGCTATCAAGATTTTCTTTGGGTTTTCTAAAGTTCCAAGACTAAATACAGTAGTATTAATTGAATTAATGTAAAAATGTATGGATCATAATCATGTGAAATGAAATCAGTAGAAACATTCATGCAAATAGGCAAAATCGTTCATTTTATTGGAATTACAAAGATTGTCATAAGAAGTTCTTAGAATAAAAGAACAAAGCATCTAAAACATAGTCTTTTTCTCATTTCCGCTAGCACAGGTGTTATAGTCAATGGTCCATTATCATTCTTGAGAACCGTCATCCTTCCCCACTTAGGTACTCAATTTATCTTCCTCTCCTTCTTTCGCTCATCTGGGTCAGAGATCTGCTTGCTATCAATGAGGTCTTGTACCTGGTCCCTTAAAGTTCGACAATAGTTCGTCAGATGCCCGGTGTGTTGGTGGAAGGCACAATACTAATCCGCCCTGTGATTGGGATGTCCCTGGCTTCTGGCGGGCATAGGATGCAACGGTTGTAATATCCCCTCCTTCATCAACTTCTTTAAAACCCATGACAAGGATCTACCCAAATCAGAATAGTGCCTTTGATTCATTTTCGTGGTTAGCACTCCCGTCCTCTTAACATTGCCCTTATTGTTGTTGCGGATACCCGGGCTTTCCTTTTTCAGAGCATGCATCCTCACTGTATCTTCACCCTCTTCAGGCATAATGTCCCATTCTAGAGTAGATCCCATATCTCCTCTTTGCTCGACTGGTGAAACAAATGTAACCTTGTCTCTAGGCTTGGAAGTAAAAGGAGACGCTGCTGTCATCGCTGTATAGGCCTTATCGACAGTGGCCGGCCTAACTTGGTTAAGGGTAATCGCCATAATTTGAGCCTGAAGAACTAGCACCATGGCATCCATCCTTTCCTTAATCGTGGCCAACAACCTCTTTTCGAGCTCTTCAAGCCTTCCATCTATCTCTTGGGCAATTAAAGCACGAGTCTCTTTAATCTATTGTGAAGAATTGGCCATTCTTGAAAATTTTGAATTCCTATTAATTGCCCTCAATCCTGATCCTGATCCTAACCCCAGATAAAAGGTCCTCTAATGGTGACTGTGGGAACCCCAAAACCACTTGGACAAATGGTCTACAGTGGCTGAAAAATTAAGGAGTTAAAATGATGCATGAATATTATATAATGCATGATTGTGCTATGCAAATGGTCTTCGATGAGTGAAAGATCAATAGATTACAATGATACGATGTGATGCATGAAAAAATTTAACATAGGATGATATGTATATGTGAAAAATAATATGTAGACAAAAGGATATACACACACAAAATGAAATGTATGTTTTGTTTTGTTTTTTTATTTTATTTTATTAATATGCATGAATGGCACGTGATGCATGAGCATGCTATGCAACATTTACAACCACATGCAAGTAGATAGATCCTTCCAACCTTATCACTCCCAAACACGAGGTAGTGCGGTCTCTTTCCTAGGTGGGCTTTATCCAAAATAGGGAACCCATTGGACATGTATAGTGCACGGTAAAAAACTTGTAGCATAACATCTCTTTCCTAATGTACATTTGTATAAGTGTTTTGCCATTATGTATTTAAATAATTCAACTAAATTAAGATGGGCCCACCGGGGCATGAAAGCCTTTGATGAAGACCATTGAATTTGATTGATTTTGTTCAATATATGATGGCCCAAATAGCAAGCACGGTATCATGGTACATTTCACCTAGTGGAAGTATCTATTACCATTACATGTGCTTTGGACAAAGGTGGTGTTACTTTATATCTACCCAAGCATGGTCCCTACCAACGGGTCTAGCACATCATGAGCATAGCGACTAATCGGATCTCCATTTGATATACCATTTGATGGTATGAGGCTTGGGCTAGTGATTATCCCGAGCACTTCCCTAGAATGAGTGAAAGTAGGGTCATGTTTTAGGAACGCACTGGGGTAGATAGGAGACCAACTAACATAATTCTATGGCTCTAGTGGATGCAATGCAATTTCGATTAGAAATGGAATTTTTGATTCTTAACAACTTAATTATAATTTTAACTTAAGTCACTTGTGAAGTGAAGTTTCGATCGTTCCCTAGTGGAGTTGCCAGTGTGATGCGCGCCGAAACTAGCAAAGGCCCTCGTTGAACCCGCTTTTAGGGTTCGAGGGATTGGTTCGCATCTTTTTGATCTTGGGCATCATGAGTCATTTTGGATGTCTCTTTCCCAATAGAACATTGGAAAGGATCATCTAGCCTGACAATGCCTTTAGGCACCTTTAAGGTATTTTGGAGTCACCACCCAATTTATGAGAAATAAGGAAAGATCTCTAACCTCTTTTGGTCTAAACCAAAGATGGTGTTCGGAAGTTCACTCTTATTAATGACTTAAGTAAAATTTATAATTTAGCTTTTTAAGAAATTAAAATTCCATCCCTCATCTCACGCGATAATGCATTGAATTTAAAGCTCATTGCAAGCATATTGGAAAGCGACAAATAAAGCAATAAGTAAATAAATAAATAATAAATCAATGAGTAAATAAATAAATTACAAATAAGAAATTGAATGGGACAGAACAATCCCCCAAAATAATAAAGCATAAATAATAAAACTTGCCCCAAAATTAATTACAAGGGCCCAAAAACAAAAGAATAAAAATAATCAAAATGCATAAAAGTAACTAAAATAAATCATACATAAATCGAGTCATTTATTATTTTTAAGAACATTGGTTCCTTTTTTATTAACTTAAAAATTAGAGAACCATTTTTGGGCATTGATTGGGAAAACTGGGATGAGTGATCCCGTTTTATGAAAATTTAGTTCTCCATTTGGTAGTGAGATTTTATTTATTAAAATAGGACATTGGTCCAATTATTAAGAAAAGCCCCAAGTTATTAATTATTAAAAAAAATATGACTTTCTATAATACGGATAATTAATAAAAACATTTTACATACACCATGTAAAAATAATAGAATAAAAGAAAATACAAAATTTAAAATGCAAACACTAAATTGGATAGCCTTTAATTCTCCGATCCTCCAAGCCGAGCATGAATGTGACTCACACAAATATACAAACGTTGAAGCCACAAAACAAATAGAACAAAGTAAAATCTTAGTAAAATGATTTAAAAGAATAATACATGAAGGAACAACTAAGTGAAGATTAGTAAACAAACAAATTAAATAAATCAGTAAGATAATTAAATTCAAACAAATAACACTACAGTACGTTAATATTTACTAATAGATAAAATTAACTGGGATAAAAAAGGATAATAAAACAAATTAATATCATGCATTTACGCTAGACAGTCGAGAGAACAGGGGAGACGAAGAGATGAAAGGGGAGGAGATCGGGCATGCACGACTTGTGCATGCATTGCATGACTCGTGCAATGCATTCACGACTCGTGCATGCATTCCACGAGTCGTGCAGTCTGATTTGGGAAATGCGAGACCCTCTCCGACGATCGAATGGGAAAAGGAAAATAATGACACTATCTGATCGGGAAAAAACGAAATCCAACCGGACACATTTCAAGCAAACACAAAGATACAATCTGATCGACAACCACAATACAAGCAAAAATAAATCATGACTCAAACAACTAGAAAAACAGAGAAGAACAGAGGAAATGATAACAGACCAACAAATGCAATATCAGGTGATGAAAACATGCAAAATATCATGCGAACTAAAGCAACAACCACACTTATTTGATCATGACAACAATGAACATGGGATAAATAAGTTAATAAGATCAAATAAGCAATTTATATACAATAGGTACAATGAACAGCATTAACTAGCACAGTAAAACGAAAAAAAGAAAAAAAAAAGAAAAGAAGATGGAAGAAAGAAAAGGAATAGAGAGATGGCTATTCAGTATTTACCCTCAGATATTGATCTTTGATCTGCAGATAAAAGGTTTCTGATTTTCCTCTTTAGTTTTGTTAAAAAGTGAAAATAGAGATTGATGAAAACTTTAAACAAGATTTTCTTTAATGAAAAATAAAAGATGGAGGATGATTGAGTCTCAAACTTCAGGAATTGATTTCTTGGGTCAAGAGCAATCTCATAATGCTTCAAGAACAAAAATTACTTTCTTGCTCTCCAAGCTCTTCTCTCTGTGTTTTTCTTTCTGGGTTTTTTAGTGCTTTCAAAAACAATCTCTGCCCTTTACAGTTTCTTAACTTTTCTTTTTATATCTCAGAGAAGATTAGGTCATTTCCCACTAAATCAAACATAAACCCATGTTTTTCAAACCAAATCCCCATGAAAAACGGGAGAAGGGAGGTGCTGGAGCATGGGGCACGTGAGGCAGGTGAGATTTTCATCTCACCTGTGAAATGGGCCTCACGTGGTGAGGATGTATCTCACCAACGTTAGATGGGCCTCACAACGTGAGGCTTCATCTCACATGGGTGAGATGGGCCTCACCCCACAGGCCCTAGAAAGCCCTTTCCATTTTTCTTATTTTGAATAAAAAAATGAAAATTATATATATATATTTTTTTATTAAATCACCACTTCTATCTGTCTTTTGCCTGTGAACAGGTATCATTTTCATCATTGGGTAACTTCGGTCTGGGCTGCCTCAGGACCTGGTGTCTATAGGAAGCAAGGGGTGTATGCTGTCGTACCGCCACCGATCTTTATGGTAGGGTTGGGTGACCTGAATGGTATGTTCTGAAAGACCTATATAGTAATGAAAACTTTGCCATTACTTGTGAAGCCCAAAATAAGAATGAGAACATAGTTGAGGGAATTACAAGAAATGAGGAGTAGTGAGCTCGAATTTCAAATAACAACTGTCTAGAATAAGATGCGATCTACTTTGGCTAATCTAGTAGACATATGGGCCACAACAAAGATGAATTAGTGTTAGAAAGGGGTAGTATTGAGGAATAGGTGAAGGATTTATGGGTGGAGTCAAAAAAGGAGAGATTAGGGGAAAACGGTTCAAAAAATAGGGGAGAAGCAGTTAATGCTATAACTAAAAGTGGACGGGTGATCCCAAAAATTGAAAGACAAACCGCTCCGACTCCACCTGAGGATTAAAAGGTAGATGAGAATGACCAAATCCTGAAACAGCTGAAGAAGATGCCAAAACAAGTATCTGTTTAGAAGCTTCTAATGCTGTCTCCTTTGCACCAACATAAGTTAGTTGATGCCCTGTGTGAGTCAACTGTTGTACAAATATCTCCCCCTTAACTATTGGAAATAGTCAGAGGAGGATGCGGTAAGAAGATCGCATTTACCAATGTAAACTTACATATAGAAGGGTGAGAACACAACAAGCCTCTGTATATTAGGGTTGAAGTAAATGGCAAGCATACGTCTTGTTTAATGGTTGATGATTAGAAATCCATCAATGTATGCCCTTTTACTACCATACCCATATATGATGAGTCGATGCTTACTAAGTATAAGCTCACCACTATGGCCTATGATAATTCAAAGCGGTAGGTCAAAAAGACCTTTAAAGCATTGGTAAAAGTGAGACCTATTGTAGTGGAAGCTGAATTTACAGTGCTCCCCATTCCGGCCAACTTCTCACTATTGCTAGGCAGGCTGTGTTTTCATAAATTGGGAGGGGTGCCTTCTATAATGCCCCAAAATCTACCTTGGTAGTACTTTGCATAATTAAGTGATTGAACTAGCATGATTATTATTTTAAAGGTGTAATAAGGGTATAAATATGGAATTTATTTATTTTAAAGTGGTAAATTAACGAGCTATTAACTTGAGCTTTAATGGTTTATCTGAAATTGAGGACTTAATTGCATAGGAATGATTAAATTAAGGATTAAATTGATAAGAGAAAGATTAAATTAAGACAATTTTGGAATGAGAATAAGTTAAGGGATTGAAGGAGGAATTGACGAACTATATATATAAATACATGCAAAGGCAGAATATGACACATGGTAAGGTGGAATTCTGCCTCCTAAACCATTTTTGGTGGAAGAGTTTTGAAATCAAAGAATTTTGTTTTCTTTCTTCTTCTTTACTTGGATTCTAATTAAAGGAAATTAAAAAGATGTTAAGCTTGGTTAATTAGCTATTACATGTAAATCAGCTTAGTAAGTTTGATTTTTAATTTCTTTATTTTCTGATCTTGTAAAGGAATTTCTGAAATTCTAGAATTGTTGGAGTAAGGGAGTTAACAAGGATCTTGAATGTATTCTTGTTAGTGGAGGAAGCTGAAAGGAAGAAAAAATGGAAAGAGAAAGCAATTGTGGAGTGAAGCTAGAAAAGGTAGTACTGCAATTCAGGTTGGGATTCCATTTATATGTGAAATAAATTGTAAAGTGATAATGAGTCAATTGGTAGAAGTATTGTCATGTTATAAAGAAATTGAATTTATGAGTTTTTGAGATTTAAGAGTGAGTTAATTAGAGCTCTGTTTAAAGTTTCCTAGAATTATTAATAATTAGTTGAATACAAATCAGGTTATGAATATTTAAATGACTAGTTTCTTGTTGGTCATATACCTAGCAAGTTTAGAAGACTTTGTAGTTTAATTATGCATTGAAGTAAGTGAATTGAGGTAAGTGATTTAAATGCAATATGTTCTTGGTTTAGAATAGATTTTGAGTTGAACGGTATAATCTTTGAATTAAAGTTCAAACTGTGCGATTAATGTGTTTAAATGAAATTAAAGTGTTGTGGAGCAATATTTATGAAGGGAGTTAAGGCTTGAAATTTTACTCTTTAGGTGAGGGTGGTTTGGCAAGAAAACTTGGAATTTTGTAGAATTTAAGTTATGCATTTTTTTTAGTTACACGGCGGTAAGGTTTATCTTACCACCGTTTAATTGTATTCTGGAGGTTTAATTTGACCAGTTTTTGGTTTTACGTGGCAGTCAGGATTTTCTTACCGCCGTGTAAACATATTCTTGATGAGAAATTTGTCAATCTTTGGTTTTACATGGTGGTCAAGATTTTCCTTACCGCAGTGTAAAAGCATTATGGACTTGTTTTTGGCTTACAAGTTATTTTACACGATGGTCATGGTATTTCTTACTGCCGTGTGGTAAGCCTGACCACCGTGTAAAATAACCTTACCACCATGTAATTGCATTCTATTTAGCATCTTTTGGATTTGCTAGTTTACATGGCTGTTAGAAATTTCTTATCGCCGTGTAAGAATTTCTTACTGCTATGTAAATAGCTTCTATTTTGAAAAACAAATTTCATGCTATTTACATGGTGGGCAGGAAAGTTTTACCTCCGTGTAACCTCTATTTTCAGTATTTTGTATCTTCAATTTTACTCAGTTTTGTACGTCCAGCTTTTACTTGAAAACCTATATCATCTGTTTAATGATTATATAAAGATGATATATGACTAAATTACCGCGAAATGAATAAATTCTGATGAGTTATCAATTGATATGTTTTCTATTGTATTACTTAAGAATTTGAGTTATTAGAGTACCTGCTAGTCAGTCTAGGCTATGGATAGATAAGCATGCCTATAAGTGGCTTGAGTAGCTGCTACTTGATTATTTTCCATACGAGGATGCTAGATTATTTTAATACAATTCATTCCTTCGGGGAACAACTTGTTTGATATCTTCCTTTCGAGGATGCTTGAATCTTCCCATCGACAATGCTTGTTTTCATTCCTCTAGGAATGCTTGAATAACTACTCGTTATCCACAGTGATAGAAAGGCAGGTAGTCAGTTTTCCTGATAATGTTTTGTTTTAAACTCATCTATGTTACTGGTATTCATTCTGAGTATGTTGATACATGAACTTTGGTATTATGAAATTAAATTTGGACAAATAATATGTTTTATTTGATTTTTTAATTAATTATCCTTTTGTATGAGTTATCATTTATTATTGTATCTTTAATTCTTGATTTGCTGATGACATACATATATTTGCATCGATGACTCCTGTGAGTGGTCATCCAGTATCACCTTTGAATCCCCACTAAGCTTTATGCTTAGCATGGATTTTCTCTTATTCCGTGTAGGTTTTAACGTTAGCTCTGCTCGTAAGAATATCCTGCAAGGTCATAAGGGATCACAGGCATAAGATTTGAAAGAAGTTTTTTGTTGATGTAGATTTCTTTTTGATGTATATTTTATAATTACATAAGTTTCCTTTTATATAAGATGTTTTGTAATATATGGCCTAAAATTATATAGCTATGGGATTTGAACTTCTCTTTTGGTAGTGCATGGTTTAACTTATTTTGTTATAAGATATAAATAGGGGTAGATTTGTCGGCATGTTTCTGATTATATGTTTGCTAGTGTGACACCCCTTAATAGGATCTCTGTATTATCAGTTAATCTTTGTCAGGTAGTTAGGGGTGTTACATCTTCTACCCTTTATCAAATAATCCAGATCCCGTATGATGGGAAGTGGTAACAATTAAAGCCACATGGGAAAACCAAAGTGTCCATGCTATAAATAGCTAACCAACATTTCTATGGGTTCCATATTGTTGACATCCATTGAGGAAAGTGAGGGGACTATAAGAACCCACACGTGGTCAACATGCTACAAAGAATGAATTATCTCCCCGAAGTGAGTTTGGGCAGGAGTTCCCAAGGCATTTAGAGGGCTATTACACCTGCCAAACAGAGAGACAAGAAAGGCCTGGATTATTGCTCAGATAAGGATAAGAACAAAGGAAGACATAAGGTAGTGAGGATCCCTCAAATCACTGAGAGCTTTATACCGATGACTCGAGAATGCAAATATTGTGGAGATGCTGAGCCCATTATGGTTTGTGGCAAAATGTTGCCTGGTTTTGAGATTTTTAATGACATGTATGACTAGGTTGCTAGGACCGTCAAGCCAACATTTGGGTTTTTAGATGAGAAAATTATTATGAAGTTGTCCAACCTGGACTTGGATTAACCTGAAGAGATCATAACCCTATAACTGCTAGCTACTCGAGTCAAGGGTAAAGAAAAGGCGATGCTAGAATCTGAAGAAGTAGAGAAGAGTTAGTTCAGCCAGGTCAGATGCTCGAAGATGGGGAAACTTTTGCCGCTACTACATCGGCCCAGGAATTTAGATAGTTATCCTTTTGTTGATGTAATTTATATTTTGCACACGTTTGAAAATGATGTATATTTTTTTAAATATGTCAATAATATGAACAATTTTGCTTATTTGTGCGATGTTTTATCTAATTACATCATGCATGGCATTGATTATGAATCTCATCACATTTTTTATAGTAATTCAATAAGCACAACTCCATTTAATCTTGGGATAGAAGACAACCCTAAAGAGATCTTAATTAGATCCGATGTGACTCTTAAAGAAACGTTAAAATTTGAGTGAATTTTGAAAAAATATGAAAGAGTCTTTAAATAAACATATAATAACCTACCAAGAATAGATCGAGATATAGCAGAATATCCAATTCTAACACTACAAAAAAATAGCAAGATAGCGACTAAAATTAGCAACTGCAATATTTCAGTCGCTAATTAGCGACTGATTAGCGACCGTTTTAAGAATTGGTCGTAAAAATTAATTTTTTATTTTTTGTGTCACACCCCATTTGCCCCCTAGTAGTATGAGCCTATTTGTGTGTGCATGCATGGTATGTGTTTGGCATGTCATAAGGGCATTTTGGGTAAAAATACATGTTTGTGGGTTTTGTTAGTATGAGGGTGCATGTATGGTAGTAAGATGTGAGTAAGTTGGGTTATGTTTGTGTGTGCATGAGCATACCATAGTAGGGTGTGTTTAAGTTGGGATGTCATTGTGTGTTGTTGCTTGGGTGTGAGTGGTCAAGTTCCACCAATCTTAGGATGACACGTGGTTAGGGTTTTAGAAATGGGTGTAAAAAGAAAGAGAAAGAAGGGGGCAGCAACTTCTACTGCCTCTCATCCCATTTTCTCTTCCTCATTACTCCTTCTTCCTCTTTTCCCTTCCCATTTGTGTCCTGGTATTTGATTCAAGTGATTTGTGGTTAAAAGTGATCGCTCCTCAACCTCCGCTAGGTAAATTTTCTGCATTTTCATCATCTTCTTCATACTGTTCATTTTCTTCTTCGCATTTCTAGATTGGGTTTTGATCTAGGGTTTGGTTTTTGGTGTGTTATTGTTGGTCTGTTGGTTAGTTGGGCCTCCTCGTGACCCAAAAGGTAAGGAGAAGGCAGGGAATAGTGGAACCAACTGACTAGAGCTTTAGATTTTCAGGTTTGGGAATTTCTGCATTTCTTGTGTTCTTGCTGTGTTTGATCATTTTGGTGGTAATCTGTTGTATTAATAATGCATGCTGGGATAATGGATGAGTGGGAGTTGATTTTAGTTTAATGCATGAAGGCTAAAACTTTGAGAATGGAATTGAAGTTGATTTGAGTTTACTGTCATTTTTTGGGTTCTGGTATTGTGAAATTTTGATTAAGCTATTATGTGTTTTGGAGTGGGTAATTATTGAAGGAAGTGTTTATATGTTGTTTACGTTAGTTTTGAATGCTTGGGGAAGCTTGATTTCCAGGTAAGATTGAATTGGATTTAAGTTAGGATGATTTCTGGAATTTTAGGATCTGTGCAGTTTTCATGACATTAGGGTTTTTGAGAAATCGTGATATCAAGGACGATCTCTTCATGGCGAGCAGAGAGAGCAGGAGCACGAGTCGTGCTCCTGGACACGAGTCGTGCTACTAGCTGGAAGCCGAGAACGGGTCGTGCTTTGGGAGCAGGAGCACGAGTCGTGCTCCTCAGCATGACTCGTGCCCCTCAAATCTCCAGGAGCACGAGTCGTGCTCCTCAACACGACTCGTGCCCCTCAAGTCTCCAAGAGCACGAGTAGTGCTCCTCATCACGACTCGTGCCCCTCTAGCCGCTATCCCTTTTGTTTTTATCAAACGTATTTGGGTCCTTTTCAATCCTTTTTCTTCTGTTTTGAGTTCTTCAGTCCTCATTTATGTGCTCTTAATGTGCAAATGATATAATGGGTATTTTTAAATTAGCCAAATAAAAAGTAATGTATACGATATTGTATGTTATAGGTTATTGAATGATATTGGGTTATGCATGTCTTATTTATAATTCATTGATATGAATGTGAGTATAATTATGTGTCACACTAAGAAGTATGATCTGGATGATGCATGACCTACTAGAGTCAAGTAAGTGGATAGTTAGGCATGCCTAATAGAGTCTTTAGCTGCAGCCTCAGTTCCGTTTTGACCCTAATCAAGTCCCCGTTTGGTTCCTCGCGAACCCCTCAGTATTTGGATCTTGTGTAAGGTCCCCTCAGTAAAATGTTTTGTAATTGATAAAATGAAATGGTTTTTCATTCGTACCCGTAAGGTACTATCAGTATTCGATTCGTACCCGTAAGGTACTGTCCGTATACTCGTTATCCACTATTATGAGTCAGCAAGTGCTCTTTTTGTTTTGCTCCGCTTTGATATGATTACAAGAATATGGTATTCGGGTGCGTATAATGATAAGTATGAGAAATCAATTAAAGTGTAAATGAATGTGGATGTGAACTTCTGAATGCATGTCTTTATTTTGCAAGTATGATTATATAGCTGATATCATTATCCACATTTGTCATATTGGATGTGTATTGCATTGACGACCATTGTGAATGGCCGTCCACCCTTTTGTTGTGTGTTCCCACTAAGCGTTTATCACTTAGCATGGTGTTTTATCCGTGCAGGTGCAGAGGATGGTGTTCTTTTGGGAGAGTCGTCGCCAGTCAAGCCAACATAGAGTGATTAGTGTTAGGGCTTTATTTTTGATAGCATGTTGATTCTTTTGTATCGGAACTCTCTTTATACCATTATTTTGTAAAGCTTTCGCATTTATATACTTTTGCGACATGTAATTATCTTATTCTGACTTTTGATTAGAACATTTTTGTAACGAATTTTGCTATTGTAATGATGGATTATTCTGATGCTTATGAAGGTTTTAATTTTTCCGTAATGATGTATGTTTATTATGTATGAATGTATGCTTTGTATGTTTATCAGCTTGGTGACACACCCGGCTCATACGGTTTCTCACTCCTTGAGGATGGGTATGCCTACGTATGGGTAAGGGGTGTTACAATTTTTGGTATCAGAGCCTAGGTTTAGGCATTTCTGGGTGTTGTTGATGTGTTGAGGTGCATAGATGTGTATATATCTAGATCTGTGTTGGCTGACGCGGTTGTCTTCTTGTTGTTTTACATGGCTTATAACTCTGCACGTGGATCATTTGAGGAGTCCGCCGAGAGTGTGAACCCTCAAGCCGTAGATCCTTCGATTTCTGTGTCGGCTCAGCATGCTAGGGTCCAGCCCGAGGCCGCAGCCATGCCTTTTGAGGCTATGTTCAAGTTATCACAGTACATGGCTAGGGTCTTAGAGAGAGTGACTACTCCTAGAGCCCCTATAGAGAGCTTGAGAAGGGCTGGTGCTGAAGATTTCTATAGCACTGGTTTGGATGAGTCGGAGTTAGCTGAGAAATGGTTAGACAAGGTGAAGCGTACCTTAAGAGAGATTCAGTGTCCTCCTGACCAGCAGGCAGAGTGTGCAGTGGCTTTGCTACAAGGGTCAGCTTTTGAATGGTGGGAGTTAGTTTGTAGGCATCCTCAGTTGCCCGATCCAGTTACTTGGGATTTCTTTGTAAGGGAGTTCACGAACAAGTATGTTACTCAGACATATAAGGATGCTAGGTGGGCACATTTTCTGAGTTTGAAGCAGAGGGCTATGTAGGTCTCAGAGTTTGAGAAGGAGTTTAACTGGTTCGCTAGGTATGCTCCTGAAGGTATTATGACGAATGAGTTCCGGATTAGGCATTTTGAGGCAGGATTGAATGAGTCCTTGAGAGCTATGTTGATTTCTTTGATGAACACTCCAGGGGTTAATTATTATCAGATTGTGGAAGATGCTGTTAGAGCCGAGAGATCAGAGTCTGTATTGAGAGAGAGGGCTCAGAGGAGGAATCCTTCTCGAGGTAGTTCATCTTCATCATCCTCGGGCAAGAGATCTAGGAACTCACAGGATGAGTCATCATCTGGTTCGGCCACTAGTGGTAGAAGACAGGGTTCTTCAGCGGTATCTAGTTCTGGTAGAGGTGGTAGGTTTGAGCCTATTCCCATATGTTCGCATTGCAATAAGGCTCATCGGGGTGAGTGTAGGTGGCTCACTAGTGGGTGCTTCAGGTGTGGGAGCACTGAGCATCTTCTGGTTAGTTGTTTGAGATTGAATGAGGAATTGGGTTCCCAGAGAGAGGCCAGCAGGGTTGGTTCTAATGCCACACAGGCTACTCGCGATAGAGGCCGAGGTAGAGGTCAAGGCGGTCGACCTAGAGAGGGAGCTGCATCAAAGTCAGTTGAGCATCCGATGCCAGTCGCAGCTAGAGCCTATGCTGTGAAAACCAGAGAGGAGCAGGATGCGCCCAATGTTATTGCTGGTAAGTTCCTACTCCATGACACTGAATTGTATGCTCTAATTGACCCTTTTGCATTGGCCAATGCGGAGGTTTTAATTTTGTTTAAGTGTTGCGATAGGAGTGGATAGACGTTTATAACATCAGCAATGAGACAGCTAAGTGTGAGATGTGATAAGTTGTGATCAGTTTATTGTGAATCCGTTTACTGTTATTAAGGTATTGGACATAGCTGTAGAGATTCTAGTTAGAGATTATATGTAGTACAATATAAGTTGTGTATAAGTTTTTCTTGAGGGGAAATGTGGAATAAAAGATTAAATAGTACTGGATTTTCTATAATTGGGAGTATTTTGAGGAAAATTGACACTCTGTACACCTGTCAGCTACTTTACTGATGAGAGCAAGTATTTGAATGTGATACATCATGGGGGTTGGGCAACTTGCATTGCCATTATTTGAACTGCATTTATACGATGACGGTCAAGGGCATTACCGAATGTGTTATTGAAAACGAAAGAAATTTTTTAATTCATATCTTAGCTTAAAGGTTTATAAGTTTTACTTGGTTGTTCGGTAATGCCCTTGACCGTCATCGTGAACCACCGGTTCACGGTATGGTTTACTACGTACGGGTAAGGGGTGTTCCACCCACTCTAGTAGTTTGAGCATGTACTTGTGTGTGTGTGTTTTTTTTAAGAGTTGATTGCATGATTTTATTAAGTTAGTAGGATTTGTAAGTGTTTTGTGGAGGATTAAAGGATTAGAAGAATTCTTGCAAAAACCCACCATGGATTATGTGACACATAGCAATAGAAAGAGAAAGAAGTGAGGGGTATATATACCTAGGAGAGAGAAAATGAGAGAAAGCAAAAGTTTGCCTTTTCCCATTTCCTCTCTGTTTCTTCTTCTTCTTCTTCTTCTTCTTCTTCTTCTTCTCTTTTGCCCTAAGTCTTCTCAAGTGATTCTTTGGTGGGATTTGACAACTCAAGAGCAGATTCGGTAAGTTTGTGCTCTTCGTGTTCTTTTTCCCCTTTTTCCCGTTAGTTGTGTGTGTGTGAGTGTGTGTGGTGGCAGGTATGGGTTTGATTGAATGTTGTGTTTTGGGGTTGGATTTTGGATTCAGAGGCTCCTCCTAGAGATCCTAAAGGCAAGGAAGTAATTGTTGGAAGTTCAGCCCCTTGATCTTGGAGCTTAGGAGTTCAAGGTTTATGAGTTTGTGAATTGTGTATATTTTCAATTTGTATGTTTGGCCTAATTTTTTGGAAAATTACGTGGCAAATCTTGTTTATATTTATGTAAATATTGTTGGTTTTGATTAATTTGCATAGAGATGGCATGGTTGCGAAGTATTGATTAAAATTTAAGATTGTGTTAGTTAAAAGGGAAAAATTCTGGGTTTGTTAAATTCTTGTTTTTCATTTTTGAATTTGGATGTTTAATTCATGTTAATAGCAATTAAACATGGGTTTTATGTTGTATTATATGTAATGAATGTTTGATTTGGATTGCGTTAAAGTTTGGTGGCTTGATTTTGGGCATGAGTTTTCTGTAGATTTTTTGCAGAGGGAGCTAGAAATTTACTTTGTCGGAAGTGCGATAGAGCCCAGTGTTTCGAGCTCCTACAGAGAAAGGCATCTATTGCAAACGAGACCTGGGTCGCGAGCGCGAAAGAGAGTTCGATTTTGCAAGTTATTTTCTGTCGCGAGAGCGCCCAGGTGCATGAGTGTGACAGTAACCTTCCCCGCCCTCTGTCGCGAGCACAACTATCATTGTGAGTGCAACAGAGGTTTATCTGCCTCTCACCATGTGAGCGCGAAGGCTATTGCGACCACACGGTAGGAGAGTTTTGCCTCTGTCATTGGTGCAACACCTGTCGCGAACGCGACAGCTGCCTTGTTTGATTTTTTGTTTTCTTTTACGATAATTGGCATGATTGATTACTCTTGGGATGCAAATGTCTTTATGAATGAACTATTATGTGCTCCAATGGATGTCTTCTATGTAATGTATTATGTATAGCCTGCAAGAGTGAAGTTAGTGGATACTTAGGCATGCCTAAAGAGTTATGTTAGCTACAACCCCAATGTGTTCTGGACCCTGATCAGGTCCCCATTTGGGTCCTCGTGATCCTTAATGTGTTCGGATCTTGTTTAAGATCCTCAATGCAAAAATGTTTTTGGATGAAAATAAAGAAATTACTTTTTACCGTACCCACGGGTACTAATGCGTTCACTCGCTATCCGCTACTATGAGTTTGCAGGCGCATATGTGATTTTATTACGAATGGGATATTGTTATATTAATGAGTATATATTATGGAATTCTTGTGAATGTAGTGCATGAAATAAAGTTATTATGCTCTTATAGAATTTTGATGAATATTCAGTTATCATAATGAATGGTTTAGTTTTCTGCACCTAGGTGCAGAAGCTATGGAGTTTTTAAAAGGTCAGCAGCAGTTTAGGCCAACACAGTAGGAGAGGTTTTTGAAGAAATTTATGTTTTTTATATTGTAGCTTTCTGTATGATCTTGTATTTTTTCCTTTTATGTAAAGTTGTACAGATCGATTTTGTACTTTCATATCTTTTCTAATGAATATTCAGTTATCATAATGAATGGTTTAGTTTTCTATTGGCTGTTTGAGCCCTATTCTTTTAGATGTAAAATGTTTTAATTTTATTACGTCTTTTTTATTACTTTATGTATGTTTGTGGTTTGCTTTGGTGACACCCTTGTCTATGTGGGGTCTCACTCTCCTTTGTGGGTGAGCTCCCTTACGTATAGGTAAGTGGTGTTACAATTTTTGGTATCAGAGCCTAGGTTTAGGCATTTCTGGACTACCGTAGGATATAAATATATGTTTAGGACTGTGTTGGCCTAATGTCGATGTATTTATGTTTTGTAGTAGATGGAGTCTACGCATAGGTCCCTCTAGGGGTCCGCAGAGAGTGCTATTCCCCAAGAGCAAGATTCATCTGTGTCTAGTCCTGCTCAGCTAGCCAGGGTGTAACTTGAGGCACTAGCCCTGCCTTTCAAGGCTATGTTAAAGATATCTTAGGACATGACTAAGGTCTTAGAGAGGGTGACCGCACCGAGAGCCCCGATAGAGAGTATAAGGAAGTCTAGGGCAGAAGATTTCTATGGGACAAGTTTGGATGAGTCTGAGTTGGCGAAGAAGTGGATAGAGAAGGTAACAAGAGTTTTAGAAGAGATCTGTTGTCCTCTGGATAGGCAAGTGGAGTGTGTAGTCTCTCTTCTGTAGGGTTTTGCCTACGATTGGTGGAAGCTAGTCTGCAGGCAACCTCAGTTGCCCAACCCAGTTGCATGCGAATTCTTTGAGTGGGAATTTAATAGTAAGTATGTGACTAAAGCGTTTAAAGAGGCAGAATGGGCACAATTTCTATGTCTAAAGCAGAGAACTTTATCTGTGGCTGAGTATGAGAAGGAGTTTAATAGACTCAGTAAGTATGCTCCACCGTGTATTCTCATTGAAGATTTTCATTGTCAGAAATTTGAGGCTGGTCTGAATGAGTCCTTGAGAGTGATGTTGATATCTTTGATGAGTGCCCCTGCAGTTAGCTATTATCAGATTGTGAAGGCAGCACTACGAGCGGAACGCTCTGAGACTATTTTGAGAGAGAGAGCTCAGAGAAGGAATCCCCCTTGTGAATGTTCATCCTCGGGTAAGAGATCAAGGAATCCAAATGTGAATTCTCCGGATGAGTCATCCACTAGTCCTACTACGAGGGGTAGAAGGCAGGGATCTTCAAATATGTTATGTGCTGGTAGAGGTGGTTCAGGTGCCAGGAGTGAAGTGGTGCATGAATGCTCTCATTGTAGTAAGCGCCATAAGGACGAGTGCCGTTGGTTGATTGGAGGTTATATTCGATGCGAAAGCACAAACTATTTTCTAGCTAATTGCCCCATGCTAAATGAGAACACCCGAGATCGGCAAGAGGCCAGTAGAGCTGGGTTGAATGCCCCTCAAGCTAGTTAGGGTAGAGGTAGAGGAAGAGGTCGTGGTGGTCGGCCTAGAGAGGGAGCTCCATCTGAGTCAGTGGGTCGTCCCAAGATGGCGACAGCTAGAGCCTATGCAATGAGAGCTAGGGAAATGCAGGATGTGCTTGAAGTGATTACAGGTAAGTTCCTACTCTGTGACACTGAGTTATATGCTCTAATAGATTCGGGGTCCACACATTCATATTTGTGTTCAGATAGTTTGCATGCTAAGTTGCCTGAGGTTGATCAGTTAGAGTATGAGATTTGTGTGACCAACCCTTTAGGGCAGAGTGTCAATGTGAGTAAGGTGTATAGGAATTGTCCTCTAATGGTTCAAGGTTTAGAATTTCCTGTTGATCTGATTGATTTACCTTTCCGTGAGTTTGATCTTATTTTGGGAATGGACTGGTTGTGTAAGCATCAGGCTATTGTGGATTGCCATAGAAAGTCAGTGGCACTTCAGAATGGAGATTAGTCTTCTGCTGTTATGAGAGGATTAGGTTATAGTTCTATGGGAAATGTTATTTCAGCTATGCAGGCTAAGCATTATATGTGGAAGGGATGTGGGGCATTTTTGGCTGTAGTGTTATATTCCAGGCGTCGTCAAGTAAGAAGTAAGGATATTCCTCTAGTTAGAGAGTTTGAGGATGTGTTTGCAGAAGAATTGCCTGGTTTACCTCCTGAGAGAGAGGTAGAGCTATCCATAGAGATTATACCGAGTACTACTCCTCTTTCTAAAGCACCTTATCGAATGGCTCTTGTGGAATTCCAAGAGCTTAAGACTCAATTATAGGGGCTAATGGATAAAGGCTTTATCGAACCTAGTGTATTTCTGTGGGGTGCTCCGGTGTTGTTTATGAAGAAGAAGGATGGGACACTAAGGATGTGCATTAACTACCATCAAATTAATAAGGTTATAGTGAAGAACAAGTATTTGTTACCTAGGATTGAGGACCTTTTTGATCAGTTGAGAGGTGATGGAGTCTTTTCTAAAATTGACTTGCGGTCCGGTTATTATCAGCTTCTGGTTAAAGATTAAGATGTAGCAAACACTACTTTTCGGACGCGGTATGGACATTATGAGTTTTTGGTGATGCCGTTTGGATTAACAAATGCACCAGTGGCTTTTATGGATTTGATAAACTGGGTGTTTCAGCCTGTAATGCCCATTCCCGACCGCTACATTAGCTCCTCTAATGCAGTCCGAAATGGCTGTTACACAGACATAATCACATTTCAGCATATGCTATATAGACACACATGCATGCTTTTCTATCACAATTTCATGCCAACAATACGAATAATAAAATTTCATCATTAAACACACATTCTCATGCATCATATATCATAAGTTCTCATGCCATCCGACGTATTCACATACTTACATATATATACAGGCCTTCATTAGGCTTACAATACTTAATTATAGCAGGTTTACATCTTTCAAATGCCAAAGTTAACATCTTACATATCTTAAATAAACACATAGTTAAACCCCAAAACCTACACTAAAGATATAATCCTAGTGTTGACCGTTGTTAACGCGGATTCATCCTTCCAAAATCACCTCGAGCCGAACCTGCACGGATCAAAAGAACCCATGCTAAGCTATAACGCTTAGTGGGGAACACATATATAGTATACAAGCTCAATCATAGTATTAATATTACACATGCATCATACTAGAATCATGCTTAGGCCTTCAAGTCTAGATCATTTATATATCACTATATTCTTAGCATTGTCACTAGTTCACATTTTAATAAAGCATGCATTTATTGGCAAATACAACTATTTAATCACATGTCTGAAAAGCATTCATAGGTAGACATAGATTTGTCAAATACAAAGCATTCATGCATCAACTTAACCATTAAGTTTATCTTTATCTTTATATTTAGGTTTTCCTGCAGTTCAAAGACGCGGATAACGGGTATCACATTGGCACCCCTGAGGTACTATAATTTCATTGTATCCATGGATACACATATACACATTTGTACTCTAAGGTACAGTAACTCAATATGATCAATATTCCACATTAAAGAATCCAGCAAGGATATATTTCGCATTGTGATTCTAGAGAAATTGGACACATTGGGCTGCAGCACTTGACCCTATAGGCATGCCTAACTATCCACCACTTAACTCGCAGGCTAAAGTTTATTAGTTCCATTATTGATTTCATAATTGTTAAATTCAATAGTGCATACATAACCCATACCAAACTCTTCACTTCACATATGAACAACACATTAACAATCCACATTATTCTTTTACTCATCTTACAACTCTTGGATAATCTTGCAATTAAGTCTTTAACCAACATGTATTAGCATTCTTTAATCATTATATTTACATGAATATTTGCTTCATATAATCTTGATATCATGCTCATATAAAATAGCCTTAAACTTGGTTAAAAACCACACAATTAACAATTCAAAATACATAAGGGTTACTTGCTAAAATAGGGTATCTCACGGTCACAACCAATTTGGTTGTCACCGTGACATACGGAGGCCTTTCAAAATAGAATGTAGGCCAAGGTACCTCATGGTCACAACCAATTTGGTTGCCACCGTGACATACCAAGCACTCTCAAAACAGAATGCAAAATGTGGTATCTCACGGTCACAACCAATTTTGTTGCTACCGTGAGATACTACACACTTGCGGGCAGAATGCACACTTTGGCACCTCACAGTCACAACCAATTTGGTTGTCACCGTGACATGCCAAACTCAGCCAGACAGAATGTAGTTCCTGCATACCTCACGGTCACAACCATTTTGGTTGCCATCGTGACCTATGCAAAAACACTAAAACACAGCCGTGTTTTACCAAAACACAGCCATATTCCCTGATTAAATTCTCATTACACAATTAAGACCTCAAACCCATATTTCCCTTTTGCCATTCAACCAACACATCAACAACCTCACAAATGACACATATCTGATTCCCATAATGCCATCTCCATGCAATTGAACACAAATTACAAGTGATTTTGTACCACACATAAAACACATACAAAGCTCAATACTCATCAATTCTTCCATAGTTTATAACATAGCATTAGGCTTGCAACTCACTAAACTTAATCATCATATCCATTCATAGTAAAAAAAGTTCAAATACTCATCTAAGTTATGCTTAACCTCTTACTCAACAAACACAATTTACGACAAAACGTATATAAGGTTAGTTACCAAACCTCGTCGCCTATGCTCCTAATGTTCATGGGGCGCTTGGCTCTCCGCCCTTAGCTTTCCCCTTGTCTTTCTCCAGCTCCTCAATGATCAAAACAAGTTCAATTCCAGAATTGAACACAATCCATCAACCGTCATACTCAACTCAAACCAAAATCAAAAAAGGAGTAGGAGAAAGTAGTGAATTCATCTACTAAACCACTTACCTTTCAATCTTATTATCTCAATTTCTCGATCCCCTTAACAATTCACATGCAATTGATTTAATGATCACTCAAGAACCTCACTCACGGAAAGGAAAGAAGAAGTAATTACAGAAAATGGTTGAATCCCAAGCTGAATGATCATCTCTCTTCCTCAACAAGCTTATGCATGTAATGTGAGGAGGTGGCAGCTCCTCAAGAAGCCACTCGGATTCTACTCCCAATTCCTATCCCCCAGTCACTTCATTTAATCTTCCTTTAAGTATTAATTAATCTCTAGTTAATTAAATCATGCATAGTAACTAATTGGCCACTAAACTTCCTTTATCCTTTCAATTAAGTCCTTCAACTATTACATTTGGGTTCTAAACTCCACAATCAATTCACACACATACTTAGACCCTTCAATTAAGGTACATTTTCGGCCATTACACAGCCATATCGCGACCATTTTGTTATTGTGTTCATTGATGACATCTTGGTATACTCAAAGAATGAGCAAGAGCATGAAGAGCATCTTTGAATTGTGCTTCATGTTTTGAGGGATCACCATTTTTTTGCAAAGTTAAGTAAGTGTGATTTTTGGCTCAAGGAGGCATCCTTTTTAGGCCACATTGTGTCTTAGGAAGGTATTCAGGTGGATCCGTCAAAAGTAAAGGCTATTGTGAATTAGCAGCCTTCGAGTTTTCTGGGTTTAGCCGGATATTATAGGCAGATAGTAAAAGGGTTTTCAGCTATTGCTACATCAATGACAAGACTTCTTCGGAAAGGGGTAAAATTTGTTTGGTCCGACCAATGTCAAGTATGTTTTAATCAGTTGAAGAGTTTATTGGTTGAGGGTCCTATACTTACTCAACCCACTTTTGGTAAAGAGTACGTTATGTATAGTGATGTTTCAGGTGTTGGACTTGGCTGTGTTCTGATACAAGAGGGTAAAGTGGTAGCATATACGTCCCCATAATTAAAGCTTCATAAATAGAATTATCCGACGCATAATTTGGAATTAGCTGATCTGGTTTTTGCTCTTAAGATTTGGCGTCAATATCTGTATGGGGAGATGTGCAGGATTTTCATGGACCACAAGAATTTAAAGTATCTCCTGACACATAAAGAATTGAATTTGAGGCAACGTCAATAGTTAGAATTATTCAAGGACTGTGATTACATTTTGGACTATCATCTGGGAAAAGCAAATATAGTCGCTGATGCATTGAGTCGGAAGTCGGTTTCGGCTCTAACGTTATAGCATTATGAGTGGAGATTTAATTCGGAAAGAGCTTTAATAGTCTAGTTGAAAGCTGGGCCTTCTCTGAAGCAGTTAATTATTGATGCTAAGAAAAATGATCCAAAATTACAACAAATGATACAAGTTGCTCAAAGTGGGAGTCAGATTGACTTTTCTATGAAGGATGGGGTGCTAAGTTACAGAGATCATTTGTGTGTGCCTGATGATGATGAGTTGAAGAGAAAACTTTTATTAGAGGCACACACTATGGTTTTCACTATGCATCCCGAAAGTGAAAAGATGTATCGGGATCAGAAGTAATTTTACTGGTGGCCCAGTATGAAAAGAGATAAAGTGGATTTTGTTTCAAGGTGCCTGACTTGTCAGCAGGTGAAGGCTGAGCACCAAGTTCCATTTGGGTTGCTCAACCCTTTACCTATTTCTCAGTGGAAGTGGGATGATATAATGATGGATTTTATGACGGGTTTGCCGATGACTCAGAGGAAGCATGATTCGATTTGGGCTATAGTTGATCGGCTCACCGAGTCGGCTCACTTTCTACTAGTTTGGCTTGATTATCCGATGGATAGATTGGCAGAAGTCTATGTTAATGAGATAGTCAGATTGCATGGAATTACACTATTGATTGTATCAGATCAGGATCCAAGGTTTACATCGAAGTTTTGGAAAGAATTACATGTAGCCTTGGGTACTCGACTAAACTTCAGTATTGCTTTCCATCCTTAGACAGACGGGCAGTCAGGGAGGGTCATTCAGATTCTAAAGGATATGCTTCGGGGTTGTCCTTTGGACTTTTCAGGCAGTTGGGACAGATATGTGTCATTGATGGAGTTCGCATATAATAATAGTCATTAGGTGAGCATTAGAATGTCACCATATGAGGCTTTGTATGGAAGGAAGTGTAGAAATTCAATTTATTGGACTGAGTTGACTGAATGCTCTTTTGTGGGTCCAGAGTTTGTTAGAGATACTAAAGAGAAGATTCGAATGGTTCAGCTGAATTTGAGAGCAGCCAAAGATAGACAGAAATCATATGCTAATTTGAAGCGAAAAGGCATTCAGTTTGATGTCGGAGATAAAGTATTTCTGAAAGTGTCTCCATGGTGTAAGATTCTTCAGTTCTGTAAGAAAGGAAAGTTAAACCCTACTTTTATTGGACCATTTCAAATTTTGTATAAGATTGGTCCAGTTGACTATAAGTTAGCCTTGCCATTGGATTTGTCGAAGTTGTACGACGTATTTCATATGTCAACGCTTCGCTGATATAGGTCAGATGTGTCATAAGTGCTATCAGTTCAAGAAGTGCAAGTTCAGTCGGATTATTTTTATGATGAGGAACCGATAGCTATTTTGGCTCGGGAAATGAGACAGCTCCAGAATAAGCAAGTTCCTTTGGTTAAGGTTCTGTGGCAACACCATGGAGTGGAAGAAGCAACTTGGGAACCAAATTCAATAATAAGGTCTCAGGATCCACAGTTGTTTAGCTCAGGTGAGAATTTTTAGGATGAAATTCTTTTAAGGAGGGAAGTATTGTAACACCCCGATTCCTACCCTAGTAGTTTGAGCATGTGCTTGTGTGAGTGTGTTTTTTTTAAAGACTTCATTGCATGATATTATTAAGTTAGTAGGATTTGTATGTGTTTTGTGGTGGATTAAAGGATTAGAAGAATTTTTACCAAGAGTGTGTTTTTTTTAAAGAGTTGATTGCATTATTTTATTAAGTTAGTAGGATTTGTATGTGTTTTGTGGTGGATTAAAGGATTAGAAGAATTTTTGCCAAAACACACCATGGATTATGTGACACATGGCAATAGAAACAGAAAGAAGAGAGGGGTTTATATACCTAAGAGAGAGAAAATGAGAGAGAGCAAAAGTCTGCCTTCTTCCGTTTCCTCTCCCCATCCTCCTCCTCCTCTTCTTCTTCTTCTCTTTTTCCCTAAGTCTTCTGAAGTGATTCTTTGGTGGGATTTGACAACTCAAGAGCTAATTCGATAATTTTATGCTCTTTATGTTCTTCTTTTCCCCTTTTTCCTGTTAGTTGTGTGCGTGTGAGTGTGTGTGGTGGCTGGTATGGGTTTGATTGAATATTGTGTTTTGGGGTTGGATTTTGGATTTAGAGGCTCCTCCTAGAGATCCTAAAGGAAAGGAAGTAATTGGTTGAAGTTTAACACTTTGATCTTGGAGCTTAGGAGTTCAAGGTTTGGGAGTTTGTGAATCGTGTGTATTTTCGATTTTGTATGTTTTGCTTAATTTTATGGAAAATTAAGAGGTTAATCTTGTTTATGTTTATGTAAATATTGTGGGTTTTGATTAATTTGCGTAGAGATAGCATCGTTGTGGAGTATTGAAAAGAAAAATTGAGATTGTGTTAGCTAAAAGGGAAAAATTATGGGTTTGTTAAATTCTTATTTTTGATTGTTGAATTTGGATGTTTAATTCATGTTAATAGGAATTAAACATGGGTTTTATGTTTTATTTTATGTATTGAATGCTTGTGTAAACACCGTGCCCTGAGGCAGTCCAGGTTAGAGTTACCCGATGAAGAGATCAACGTCTATTTTCGGATAAATGGATGGGATTGGGAGGTTTTTATCTTTCAGTTTCACAAGGATTAGAGTCTTTCTCTCTATAACATGAGGTTTTGAAAGAGTTTGGGAAATTTAGCTTGAAAATTGAGATTTTGCTCCTCAAACGGGAAGCCCGTTGGAGTTAGGACGCCCGTCTCTAGCATTGAGAGACGTAACAATAATACTAATAATATAAAATGAACAAACATAACATAAATAATAATAAATAAATAGGATGATAACAAAATACTAATAATTAATTAATGACATAACAATAATGATGAACATAACTATCATAATAATGCCACCATAATGACAATAATAATAATATGCTAATTACAATAATAATTATAGTATGAAACAAATAATATTAACAATAACACATGAATAACAATAATAATATCACACAACAATAATTATAATCAACAATAATAATCATAACCACAATATTGACATAACCATAATAATAATAATAATAATTAAAATGACAATAGCAAATCACCATAATAAATAATAATAACTAAATACATATAATAATAAAAATAAATCAAATAACAATAACAATCATCGTAATAATAATAAATAATGCAAAATCAACGATAACACAAAATAAATACTCATGATAACAACAAGTAAATTAAAATAAACATAATTTAGATAATATTAATAACAATAAAGCTCAATAATACTAATGGATAAACAAAATAATAATAGTTATAATAATAATAATGTAAAACATAATTAATTAATAATAATACTAATAATACTAATAATACTAATATTAATAATAATCATAATAGAAAACTAAACAAACCTAATAACAATAATACAAACTAATATATACCATAATAACAAATAATAAATCAAATAATAATAATAATAATAATAATAATAATAATAATAAATAAAAAATAGAATAATAATAATAATAATAAAAAGAATAATAATAATAAAAAAAATGAAAAGGGAAGGGGTCACCGGATTTCTTCGCTGGAAGACCACCGCCACCGCTACCAGGTAGATCGGTTGATCCCGACACAGCAGGTCACGTGCCGAACGGCGCTGCCATTTCGCCGAAAAACTCATTTGAAGCGTCGCTGGTCTTCCTCCGACGCGCTCTGCTGCCGGCGAGTGATGGGGAACGGCGGGTGCCGGCAACCTCGTCCGGCTGCTGGGAGTGCGCCGGTGGGGCGCGTGGGCTATTCCGGCCCCGGGGGTAGCCGGCGGAGGCTCCGCCTCCCTCCCCCTCTTTTTTCTTCTCCTCTGGCGCCGTTTCCTCTGGTTTCCCGTTGGCTGCGTTTTCCGTGTCCCTCTCTCCTCTGTTTCTCTCTTTGTTCTTTCTTTCTATCTCTCTTTATTTTCCTTTAATTCTTTGATTAGGTCCTCCTTTGTGTTTTCTTCCTCTTTGGCTTTGTATTTCCTATTTCTTTCCCTTTTATTTTCCTTTTCCTTTCTTTCTTTGGATATGCGTTCTTGCTCTCTCTTCTTGCTCTTTCATTTTCTTTTCATTTTCTTTTCCTTTCAATTTTTTCTAACCAGCCGAGAGAGTCCCCATCTTTGGTCTATCATATTCCTTTTATACCAAAAATTAGGGTTAAGATAATTTCCTCCGTTTTCCATTTTTAATTTTTCAATTTTAACTAACTTACTTAAACTAACAAACTAACTAATTAAACACTCTATTAATTAAATGCTCTATATTTTTATACCTATTTAATTTAATTAATCTACTTAAATTATCACATCTAACTTATTTAATTAAACCTTATATCTATTTTCTTTTTCAATTTTAACTATCCTAAAATATTAACTAATTAATCAACTAATCTTAATTATTAATTTATCTCACAATATTAATTAATTAAATTAACCTAATCTCATATTTTAATTGTTAATTTTATTTATTATTTTTTGGAGGAATTTATCAAGTACCCAAAATTGCCATGAAAATCTGACTCAGAACCCGGTGTCTACAGTTGCTCACAATTTTGGAGAAGCTAGTGCATAAACATCTAGGTGAGCAAAAATTCAAAGGAGAAAGGCCAAAATTCAGAAAGGAAAAGAAAAAGAGATGCAGAGACACGTACTTGAGTAGGCGACGCTTGAACCGGATGAAGTTGGAGCTGTTCGGATGGTTAACGTCTGTTCATCAACGTGTTAACCCCAATCATCTTTGGGCGTATAACCTCGCGGTGTTTAGCCCTCTGGAATGGTGTCCCTACTGGTCTCGTCTTGACCTATAAGGTGTTGGTGAGATGCAGTGTTCTCTAGCTACGACCCTATTGTGAAGAGCAGTGTTCTCTAACTGCGGCTTCAATTGTGAGATGCGGTGTTTGCTAACCACAATCTCGGTGCGAAGAGCAGTGTTCTCTAACTACAGCTTCAATTGTGAGATGCGGTATTTGCTAACCACAATCTCGGTGCGAAGAGCAGTGTTCTCTAACTGTAGCTTCAATTGTGAGATGCGGTGTTTGCTAACCACAATCTTGGTGTGAAGAGCAGTGTTCTCTAACTACAACTTCGGCTTGTGAGATGCGGTACTCTCTGACCACAGTCTCGGGGTGAAGAGCAGTGTTCTCTAACTGCAACTTCGATTTGTTGGAGTTTCCTTGCTAACCCCCATCCGATTTGTAAGGTGTGTAGTACTCTCTGACTATAGCATAAATTGTGAGATGCAGTACTATCTGACTACAATCATGATTTGTTGAAGTTCTCCTGCTAACCCCCATCCGATCTGCAAGGTGTGTAGTACTCTCTGACTACAATATGAACTGTGAGATGCAGTGCTTTTTTACTACAGTCTCAAGGTGAAGAGCAGTGTTCTCTAATTGCTACTTCAATTGGTGAAGTTCCCCTGCTAACCCCCATCCGATCTGCAAGGTGTGTAGTACTCTCTGACTACAACATGAACTGTGAGATGCAGTGCTTTCTGACTACAGTCTCAAGGTGAAGAGCAGTGTTCTCTAACTGCAACTTCAATTGGTGAAGTTCCCCTGCTAACCCCCATCCGATCTGCAAGGTATGTAGTACTCTCCTACTACAATATGAACTATGAGATGCAGTGCTTTCTGACTACAGTCTCAAGGTGAAGAGCAGTGTTCTCTAACTGTAACTTCAATTGGTGAAGTTCCCCTGCTAACCCCCATCCGATCGGTAAGGAGTGTAGTACTCTCTGACTACAACATGAACTGTGAGATGCAGTGTTTTCTGACTACAGTCTCAAAGTGAAGAGCAGCATTCTCTAACTGCAACGTCAATTTGTGAAGTTCCCCTGCTAACCCCCATCCGATCTGCAAGGTGTGTAGTACTCTCTGACTACAACATGAACTGTGAGATGCAGTGCTTTCTGACTACAGTCTCAAGGTGAAGAGCAGCGTTCTCTAACTGCAACTTCAATTGGTGAAGTTCCCCTACTAACCCCCATTCGATCTGCAAGGTGTGTAGTACTCTCTGACTACAACATGAACTGTGAGATGCAGTGCTTTCTGACTACAGTCTCAAGGCGAAGAGCAGTGTTCTCTAACTGCAACTTCAATTTGTTAAGTTCCCCAGCTAACCCCTATCCGATCTGCAAGGTGTGTAGTAATCTTTGACTACAACATGAACTGTGAGATGTAGTGCTTTCTGACTACACTCTCAATGTGAAGAGTAGTGTTCTGTAACTGCAACTTCAATAGGTGAAGTTCCCCTGCTAACCCCCATCTGATCTGCATGGTGTGTAGTACTCTCTGACTACAACATGAAGTATGAGATGCAGTGCTTTCTGACTACTGTCTCAAGGTGAAGAGCAGTGTGCTCTAACTGCAACTTCGATTTGTTGGAGTTCCCTTGCTAACCCCCATTCGATCTGCAATGTGTGTAGTACTCTCTGACTACAACATGAACTGTGAGATGCAGTGCTTTCTGACAACAGTCTCAAGGTGAAGAGCAGTGTTCTCTAACTGCAACTTCAATTGGTGAAGTTCCCCTGCTAACCCCCATTCTATCTGCAAGGTGTGTAGTACTCTCTGACTACAATATGAATTGTGAGATGCAGTGCATTCTGACTACAGTCTCAAGGTGAAGAGCAGTGTTTTCTAACTGCAACTTCGATTTATTTGAGTTCCCTTGCTAACCCCCATCCGATCTGCAAGGTGTGTAGTACTCTCTGACTATAACATGAACTATAAGATGCAGTACTCTCTGACTACAGTCTCAATTGTGAGATGCCGTGTTCTCTAATTGAAGTCCCGATTACGATCTGCTCTATCGCTGATGTTTATCTTAAAATTTCTTTTTTCTGTAGCAGCACCTGCCTATTGGGGTCATTGTCAGTTGATGCTTACTGGGAGACTTGGATGCTCACCAAGTGGCTTTGATGCTCACTGAGAGGGCTTGATGCTCATTGAGTGATTTTGATGCTCACTGGGAGGTTTTGATGCTTTGATGCTCACTGGGATACTTTGATTGCTCACTGAGAGGCTTCGATGCTCATTGGGAGGCTTTGATACTCACTGGGAGACTTTGATGCTCACTAGGAGGCTTTGATTTTTGATCCTCAAGAGAGGAAAAAAAAGATTTAAGCTTACTTAGAGAGAAGTTAGATTGAAAGTTTTGTTACTTGCCTGCAGGCGGATAGATTTTAATGTCTTTGGTGATTTTTCTGTTTTTGCTTTTGTTTTTGATTCTTCCTTTCTTGGAATTTTTTTTTGGGGATTTTTACATTCTGGATGTATTTGAATTTTCACAGTATGTTGGATTTTCAAGGCCTTGAAAATGTCTTTTCTTTGTGTTTTGTTATTTTGTTTGTGTTGTTTTTATTTGAGAAGTGTTATTGTTTGTACATTTGCATTTGGATTTTGTACATTTATTGTATGATGTGGGTGAGCGTGCCTCTTATGATAGAGAAACTCACCTGATTTCCCCCCTGGCACAGCATGGACAGGCTTGCTTTTTTGGATGGTGTCTAACAACGTTGAGCTGAACCCATCATCTGGATCACCTTTAAGCATGGGGTCTATTCGGACCTTTCCCCTGAGTCACGTACGTGGCAATATATACAAAATATTGTGTGTGTGTATGGTATTACGTGTAACAACCCAAATAGGGCCTAGTCGGAATCTGTGTTTTAAGTCGGATAAGTGAGTGTATTTTCGTAATTTGGGTAAAGAGGAATTTTGGACATTTAAGAATTTTGTGTTGAAGGAATTAAATAATTAAATGTTAAGTGAAGTGAGGGGTATATTAGTGTGTGATTATAGTGTATAGTTGTAGGGTGTTTATGGACTTAAGGTTTTTATTGTGTGGTTTGTGGTGCATGGTACCTAGGATGTGAAGAGGATTATAAGAAATATTATGATGTGAGTGAGTGTTTGGTACTTGGAAGATATTTGTGTGGATTGGGCTTGTGTGTGGTTGGTGTTTGGTGCCTTAAGTGGTGTTTGTTAAGATGGATTGATGGATGCTCTAAGATTGTGACATGTGGCTTGAGTTGGTGAGTAATTAATGTAAAGTATGAGAGAGATGAGGGAAGGGCAGAAATTGCCTAGCTTCCCGTGGAAGCTATCTCAATTTCCCCTTGCTTTCCTCATTTTCCCGTTCTCCCCTCTCTCTTGCTTTCATTCTTCTACTCTCTTCTCTCTTCTCTTGTGATTTCTTGAGTTTTGAGTGGGATCTTGGAAGGTTTGAGCTGGAAGTGTTGAAGGTAAGTGTTTGAATTCGGATTGAGGTTCCTTTATTTAATTGTGTTCTTGGGATTTTGGTCTGGGTTTGTGTTTGGGTCTGATTTGAGTGTATTGTGGCTGGGTTTTTGTGCAAGAATCGGAAGAGAGAAGGAAGAGCAAGGGCAAGGATAAAGTGGACTCGTGAGGAGCTCGATTTGAAGCTGCGATTTCCAGGTTTGGGAGTTTATTTGAGCTGTGTTATAGATTATGGTTTCTCCCCTATTTTCTCCTTGGATCAACTCTAGCTAGTGTTTGCATGTTATGTGTAATCTTGAGTATATTATGAATGCATGTTTAAATGGTGTAGTGACTTATAGTGAAGTGCAAGTGATATAGTGACGATGTTATGCGTTTTCAGAATTGAGCAGGCCCTGTTAGTGTATTTGAGTTTGATTGTGAGTGATTTCTTGTGGAAATTATAATTGATTATAGTGTAAATGTGTTTATGTGGCTTGTGAATGATGCGGTGATGTGCTGGAGGCGAGAGGTAAGTGTTTTGAATATGTTGTGTGTATGTATGAAGAGTTGTGTGTGAAAAGAGTAGGAAAAGAACAGAGTTGGGCGAATCTGGGTTCTGTCGCGATCGCGACAAGTGCCGCGATCGCGACAGAAGGCGGACTTGGCCCCTTGTTCTTGAAGAGCCCTCTGTCGCGATCGCGACGCTAGTCGCGAGCGCGACAGAGAGTTTGGTCGCGGAAACCTCCGCGCGGGCGTGCTGCCGAGCGTGCGCGCGAGGAGGAAGGAACTGGTCGCTGTCGCGATCGCGACGGTGGTCGCGAGCGCGACAGAGATCGGCTCCGTGAAATTCTGCCGCGAGTGCTTCGTCGCGAGGAGGCCCTTGGCGCGACCTCGCGAGGGAGTACCCCGTGCTCTGTCGCGAGCGCGACACTTGTCGCGATCGCGACAGAGGCCCTTCCTGCTTGCCTTGTTTTTCTGAATGTGTTTCTTTTGTTCACTTTGCACGGTTTCTCACTATTGCATGGAATTTGTGTGTGCTTTTGGATTCGTGATATTAATGTGCTAGTGTCCTTGTTATGGATTTATTTTATATAAGAGTCTTAATTGAATATTGTTTTTGTTATATATTGTCTGGTGAATTATTGTGTTGTCGAGCCTGAAGTGTCAAGGTATAGGATAATTAAGCATGCTTAAGAAGGGTTAGTGTTTAGCTGTTCTGTCCGCCCCGTTTGGGCGAAGCGGTCGACCTCCGAGATGGTCATCAATCGTGTAGTGATAAAATGTTTTGAGACTCCGGTCTCCCGCGCTGCCTTCGGGTAGTAAAGTGTTTTTGAGGCTTCGGTCTCCCGTGCCGTGTTCCCGTATCCTCAACCATTGATTTCAGGCTATTGTGTGTAGTGTCTTGTATTGATAAAGTGAGTGTTCTGATCAAAGTGTGATTTCCGAATAGTGTGATGGTTTAGTGCATTGCGTTATATTATCCTGATTATATCGTAATATCTCTGTACTCTGATGCATAATGATTTATGTATATTAATGCATGTTTCCTTGCATAGTGTTCTGTTATTGTTTGTTTCTCCCCACTAAGCGTTATCGCTTAGCACGGGCTTTTATCCCGTGCAGGTATCGTGAAGGATTTTGGGAGTGCCCGAGTCGTGCATCTGCAGGCAGGCCATTTAGGAGTCGAGTTTATTATTTCTGTCTCCTCCTGAAATTTTCTTTTGTATATGTATAATTCTTTTGTTTATGTATAACTCTTTTTGTAAAGGATTTTAAAGATGTAATCTTTTGGGCCGTTGTATATAACTCGTATTTGATTATTCATGTAATGAAGTATGTTTCCTTTTATATTTTTCCAAGATTTTATTATATGTTTATTGAATGCTTCCGCTTCGCGCATGTATGCTTCCGCTGTATGCTTTGCCGTGTCGTGAGTGAGTGTCGTGTGGTAGCGCGCCAGCCGGCGCCCTTCCAACGGGGGCGGCGGAGGGGGGGGTGTTACAATTTAGTGGTATCAGAGCGCCGGTTTAGGCGGTTCTGGTTGCCTCTGTTTGTTATGTGTTGAGTTTTTGCATGTGAGTCGGTTTTGTGTCGTGGCCTAATGCAGATGTGTCTTGTCTTGTGTAGTGTTTAGATGGAGTCTGATCCAAGTGAGCATGTGGGTGAGACAGTTGGTAGTGCAAGTGTAGTGAGAGGTGAGCAACCTGCTCCGCAGCGTCAGCGAGAGGAGATTCCTGGTGTGGGTTTTGGTCAAGAGAACCCGGCGTTAGTGCAAGGTTTGCTTCAGCTGGTTGAGAGGCTAAGTGGAGAGAGTTTATCAGTCTGAGGCAGCGAGGTATGACAGTGAGCGAGTATGATAAGGAATTCAGCCGGTTGAGTAAGTATGTGCCTGAGACTTTGTTGACGGATGAGTTCAGAAGTCGACATTTCCTAGAGGGACTTCGGGAGGTGTATAGAGGTCAGTTGTCGGCATTTTCAGTTTTGCAACCCGTGGGGTATTATCAGCTTGTGGCAGCGGCGATGAAGTTAGAAGAGTCTGAGGTGATCAAACAAAGGATCGAGAGCAAGAGGAGAACACCGAGTGATGGGTTTGGAAGTGGCAAGAAGTCGAGAGGAGTTTCGAGTGGCCAAAGTGGAAAGAGTTCGATTCCGGTTCGTTCGGAAGTCGAGAGTGTAGCGCCACCCTCTAGCAAGGGAAGTGTTGTTCCGGAGTGTGAGCATTGTTATAAGCACCACTGGGGCGAGTGCAGAAGGATCTCTGGAGCGTGCTTCAGATGTGGAAGTCAGGAGCACATGGTGGCAAATTGTCCGGATTGAAGAGAGCTTCAGGGTAGAACAGAGGGTAGAGCCAGTGGTCAGAAAGCGAGAGGGAATCAGAGTGGAAGAGCCAGTGGACGTCCTTCGCAAGCGCCATCAGAGTCAGTGCAGAAACCATCTGCAGAAGAAGTGCCTTCGCGTCCAAGAGTTTATGCGTTGCAACTAGGGGATATAGCAGATCGAGCGGGACCTTCTGGTAAGTTATGTTATTAGTTTTCAGTTAAGTTGCGGTTTGTGTTTGGGTTGTTTGGATTTAAGTGATTAGCGGGGAAATTTCGAGGACGAAATTTCTTAAGGGGGAGTGATTTGTAACAACCCAAATAGGGCCTAGTCGGAATCTGTGTTTTAAGTCGGATAAGTGAGTGTATTTTCGTAATTTGGGTAAAGAGGAATTTTGGACATTTAAGAATTTTGTGTTAAAGGAATTAAATAATTAAATGTTAAGTGAAGTGAGGGGTATATTAGTGTGTGATTATAGTGTATAGTTGTAGGGTGTTTATGGACTTAAGGTTTTTATTGTGTGGTTTGTGGTGCATGGTACCTAGGATGTGAAGAGGATTATAAGAAATATTATGATGTGAGTGAGTGTTTGGTACTTGGAAGATATTTGTGTGGATTGGGCTTGTGTGTGGTTGGTGTTTGGTGCCTTAAGTGGTGTTTGTTAAGATGGATTGATGGATGCTCTAAGATTGTGACATGTGGCTTGAGTTGGTGAGTAATTAATGTAAAGTATGAGAGAGATGAGGGAAGGGCAGAAATTGCCTAGCTTCCCGTGGAAGCTATCTCAATTTCCCCTTGCTTTCCTCATTTTCCCGTTCTCCCCTCTCTCTTGCTTTCATTCTTCTACTCTCTTCTCTCTTCTCTTGTGATTTCTTGAGTTTTGAGTGGGATCTTGGAAGGTTTGAGCTGGAAGTGTTGAAGGTAAGTGTTTGAATTCGGATTGAGGTTCCTTTATTTAATTGTGTTCTTGGGATTTTGGTCTGGGTTTGTGTTTGGGTCTGATTTGAGTGTATTGTGGCTGGGTTTTTGTGCAAGAATCGGAAGAGAGAAGGAAGAGCAAGGGCAAGGATAAAGTGGACTCGTGAGGAGCTCGATTTGAAGCTGCGATTTCCAGGTTTGGGAGTTTATTTGAGCTGTGTTATAGATTGTGGTTTCTCCCCTATTTTCTCCTTGGATCAACTCTAGCTAGTGTTTGCATGTTATGTGTAATCTTGAGTATATTATGAATGCATGTTTAAATGGTGTAGTGACTTATAATGAAGTGCAAGTGATATAGTGACGATGTTATGCGTTTTCAGAATTGAGCAGGCCCTGTTAGTGTATTTGAGTTTGATTGTGAGTGATTTCTTGTGGAAATTATAATTGATTATAGTGTAAATGTGTTTATGTGGCTTGTGAATGATGCGGTGATGTGCTGGAGGCGAGAGGTAAGTGTTTTGAATATGTTGTGTGTATGTATGAAGAGTTGTGTGTGAAAAGAGTAGGAAAAGAACAGAGTTGGGCGAATCTGGGTTCTGTCGCGATCGCGACAAGTGCCGCGATCGCGACAGAAGGCGGACTTGGCCCCTTGTTCTTGAAGAGCCCTCTGTCGTGATCGCGACGCTAGTCGCGAGCGCGACAGAGAGTTTGGTCGCGGAAACCTCCGCGCGGGCGTGCTGCCGAGCGTGCGCGCGAGGAGGAAGGAACTGGTCGCTGTCGCGAGCGCGACAGAGATCGGCTCCGTGAAATTCTGCCGCGAGTGCTTCGTCGCGAGGAGGCCCTTGGCGCGACCTCGCGAGGGAGTACCCCGTGCTCTGTCGCGAGCGCGACACTTGTCGCGATCGCGACAGAGGCCCTTCCTGCTTGCCTTGTTTTTCTGAATGTGTTTCTTTTGTTCACTTTGCACGGTTTCTCACTATTGCATGGAATATGTGTGTGCTTTTGGATTCGTGATATTAATGTGCTAGTGTCCTTGTTATGGATTTATTTTATATAAGAGTCTTAATTGAATATTGTTTTTGTTATATATTATCTGGTGAATTATTGTGTTGTCGAGCCTGAAGTGTCAAGGTATAGGATAATTAAGCATGCTTAAGAAGGGTTAGTGTTCAGCTGTTCTGTCCGCCCCGTTTGGGCGAAGCGGTCGACCTCCGAGATGGTCATCAATCGTGTAGTGATAAAATGTTTTGAGACTCCGGTCTCCCGCGCTGCCTTCGGGTAGTAAAGTGTTTTTGAGGCTTCGGTCTCCCGTGCCGTGTTCCCGTATCCTCAACCATTGATTTCAGGCTATTGTGTGTAGTGTCTTGTATTGATAAAGTGGTGTTCTGATCAAAGTGTGATTTCCGAATAGTGTGATGGTTTAGTGCATTGCGTTATATTATCCTGATTATATCGTAATATCTCTGTACTCTGATGCATAATGATTTATGTATATTAATGCATGTTTCCTTGCATAGTGTTCTGTTATTGTTTGTTTCTCCCCACTAAGCGTTATCGCTTAGCACGGGCTTTTATCCCGTGCAGGTATCGTGAAGGATTTTGGGAGTGCCCGAGTCGTGCATCTGCAGGCAGGCCATTTAGGAGTCGAGTTTATTATTTCTGTCTCCTCCTGAAATTTTCTTTTGTATATGTATAATTCTTTTGTTTATGTATAACTCTTTTTGTAAAGGATTTTAAAGATGTAATCTTTTGGGCCGTTGTATATAACTCGTATTTGATTATTCTTGTAATGAAGTATGTTTCCTTTTATATTTTTCCAAGATTTTATTATATGTTTATTGAATGCTTCCGCTTCGCGCATGTATGCTTCCGCTGTATGCTTTGCCGTGTCGTGAGTGAGTGTCGTGTGGTAGCGCGCCCGCCGGCGCCCTTCCAACGGGGGCGGCGGGGGGGGGGGGGGTGTTACATTACGTGTGTGAAATGTATGAATACGTTTGAATCCAGATTTTGTACACTTTGTGTGATGTGTGTGAGTGTACATGTTATCATGGAAAAATTTACCTGCTTGCCCCCGGTGTGATGTGTATGAGTAGACATGCTCTGTTGAGTGTTTTTGGGAGCGGGTCTGCGAGATTCCATTCTCGTGAGGAGTTCATCTTGATCTGCTTGTTTGGCATGGCCGATGTAGAGCCGAAACTGTACGTCGACCCGCTTTTGCATCTGATTGCCTTTGAATAAAGTATGCATGGATAGTCTGGCTTCTCAATGGACCATCATTTCTACATATTTGTGTGATTCCGGATTGTCCTGAGCACGGTGTGTTCGGATAGACTTGTTCTTCCGGGCATTCCACCTTTGTACAAATGCACTTGACTTCATACTGTATACAGTGGTCAATAGTGTCGAGCTAAACCCATTTCTTAAATCATCCTTGCTCATGAGGTTTATTCGGACATTTCCTTCTAAGTCATGTGCAGTCATGTGCATAACAACATATACAACAGATTGTGTGTGCTTATGGACTCATGTGTGTGAAATGTACATACATAAAGCTATATACACAAAACACGAGCAAAGGATAAATGTACAAGAATTGTGTGTGCAGAACTATAAGTGTAAAGGATTAAACACTCGAGATATGCAGGGAGACATGTAAAAGATCTATGCATGTGAGATGCATATGAGATGCAAAAATGGATAGACCACATCCAAGGCGGTTAAAGGTTTCCTTGAGGGTACTGGCTCAGCTGCTCTGATGCCCCCTAAAAAATCTAGAAAAGCGTCATCTTGCCTCATGGACTCTGACCCACAATCTTTTGACTCGTGTGCATCTTTGCCCTCGGACTTGGGTTGACTTGAGAATTGCCTCTTCAGAGGACTTCAGAGGACTTAAGAATTGCCTCTTAAGAGAACTTGGAGAATAGCCTCTTAAGATGACTTGGAGATTTTTGCCTCTTCAGAGGACTTGTAAAGTTTGCCACCTCGGAGGACTTAAAGATTTTGCCTCCTCAGAGGACTTTGGGAAAAATCAGCTTGTCTAAGTGGGACTGATGTATACTATCTGGTGTGCGTTAGACACCATGTATGCATGGAATGCATGTGAAAGGCTATGCTTTTATGAAATGACATGCAAAGGACTATGATCCTGAAATGCTTATGCATACGACATATATGCCAATGGCTTGTATCTATGAGGAGGATCATGGAACATGTGCTAAGAATCGTTATTCTAACATGTTTGCAAATGATCATGAATGAGAAAAAACATCTAAAGGTTCAAGCATGATAAATATATACAAGGGGATTATGTATGCAGAGTATGTGCAAATGATCATACATGTGACAAGGATAAAGAGTCATTTATCGGCATAGATGTAAAGAATCGTATGCAAAGATAGGCAGAAGTCATTATATACACGAAGGCTGTGTAAAGTAATTGGTGTGTACAATGTGTGCACCTACAACTATGTATATGGAACACGTGTAGGAAAAAAATCTATACATGTATGTACTGAATGCATGCAAAAATTATGGATGTGAGATGCAGGCAAAGGATATGCCCATAAAGAGCCATGTGTGTCAAAAGCACTTATGAAATATATTCGCTAAAGCTCTTATACCAAAAGACATGCACCAAGAATTCTATATGTAAAACTATTTTATAAAAATATTTGCTACAGTTATGCGTAAAAACATTTTCAGAAAGCATATGTACAAAGAATATTATTGGGAGTATATGCAAAGAATCATTTTCATGAGTAGTGATAAGAAATACCCCAAGATTGTGAAATGAGTGCAACCTATCAGGTACCTCAAACTCGAATTTCTATCTGCCTTTGAGCACACTGAATGAACCACATTCTCAACTGATCCAATCTCAGCAAAAGAATTCGGGAGTCATTCCAAATGAAGTGCAAGAAGATAAATATGTAGACATCAAGGTTTACTAAACAAACATGTAAATATAAGGCATACCATGCGATCTCTGTGTGTATGTGCAAGAGGCCAAAACAGAATTTTTTATTTTTCAAAAACAAATTCTAGATGCAATGTCGAGGACAAGACTCAACTCGAATGCATAAATGCATTCATGGCTTCTCACTTGAAGCTCAAGAAACACCATATGCCTCTTCCGACGTACCAAACCTTATCAGAAGGTCATGTCCGCTAATTAGATAAGGCCAAACCAAGAATCAAGAGGTCTTACTTTGGTTGTAACGTTAGGCTCAGGTAGATGGTTATCAAAGGAGGATCAGGTCATTAAAGAAAAATGGCCGCAGCGTTCATTCGGATGAAGGAACCATTTTCAATCTAATTGCATTCTGTCCAGACATTCTCGAATTTGGACTCGGTAATACTTTGACTTATCAAGCTCAACATAAAAATTAAGCTAAGAAAGATAGCTACTAAACTCATCATGGGGTATTATCCTAAGTTCTACTTTTCTTTCTTTCTTCGTTTTTTTTTTTCTTTGTTTTTCCTTCTTCTGTTATTTTCTTCTTTTCTCCTTTCTTTTTTTTTTTATTTCTTTTTCCTTCTTTTTTTTTCACAAGCTTACGTCTCTAATTACACAAAAAGTTTATTGGTGATTTAAACCCCTTTCCCGAAGTGTAGCCCAAAATTATCGATGATTGAAAATTTTTTTCTCAAGGGGTAAACCCATCCTTATCAGGGTGATTTCTGGTAACCCAAAAATTATCAATGGTCGAGATTCTCTTCTCGAAGTGTAAACCCACTTTCACCGGGGCAATTTTTGGTAACCCCAAAAAATTATTGATGATTGAAATTTTCTTCTCGAAGTGTAAACCCAATTTCATTGCAGCAAGTTTTGATAGCCCAAAGAAATGTCATAATGTACATCCATCCTTACTAGAGCGGCCATTCTTCTAAGGGAAAGCCAAAATCATTTTAGGAGAAGGGTAGTTTTAACATGTGTAATAATAAAATCGGTACGCATTTAGCATACAAAAATAAAGGCTCAACGGGCTAGCAAGCGATTGTAAAATGAGGGTAAGAAATGGTCATTTAGAGAGCTATACAAAGAAATGGTGCTTAAATCATTTTCCAGATTCAACCTTATACAGGGGTCGGTTTGATGGGTAATGGGAAAGGTTCTAGTGCTCTTAGTGAGTTTTCATCCAATCCCCTAATTGTAACTAGCTTTTTCAGCTTGTTTCCAAAATGGGCCAGGAATGCTCTGAACTTGGAGATTACATGGTATGGTCAAATATCTTCACGTGATCTAGCTCTTAAAGACCAAACATATATACCCCTTACTTAATTCAAAGTGGAATGAAACTCAGATTTCTAGAGTGAAGATCAAACCCATTCATAGTTGAGAAATAATTAATCAGAGTCAAAACTTGAATCAAAGGTACCTCAATAAGGTGCAAACATGCCAGCGTTTTAGGGTATGGCTTAACACAAAAAAATTTGACTCCATCAAAATGTATATACACAAAAATCATTTAAGCAAATAGAGAATTTTTTTTTATATAAAATATGCACAAACTATGCGTTAAAAATCATGTATATGGAATGGCATATGCAATAGCATCATGTATATTAGCAATGCGTGTAAGGAATTGTATGTGCAAAATATGTGTAAAAACATTTGTATAAAAATGCGTACATGTGTGTAAAACACCTGCGAAAAAATATGAGTGTGTAAACACTGCATGATAAAAGACGTGCATGCATAAATTTGCAGTGTACATGTAAGCAGTATATAATGAAGGTATAAGTGCAAGATATGACACAACACGAGAATGAATGTTCATAATACAGGCTGTATGTGCATATGGTGTGATTTAGACATGATAAAGATATGTATGTAAGATGAAGATGTGATGTAGGAGGAAGATGATCTGGCACGAAAATGTGCGCCAATGAGTTGCGAGGAGTGGCAAAACTCACATATATGGAAGTGCAAAACATATACAAATAATGCACATGAGATGGGACACAACATAAGAATAATTGTGTACAGTGAGCTTCTATGGTGTGCGATACAAGACATGGGATGAAAGTGGTCACAAGAAATGAGTGTCACCTACAAGGTACGTGTATTTACATGGTATGCGCACACAAAACATGGCAGGTATATATGTAATGACTGACATGCATGATGCAGGATTCATATGTGCATGGCATAACGCATGCGTGATAATGCATGTTCATGATATGGCACACAATGTGAGAGATGCAAAGTGCCATGATGTGTATAATGTCTAGTCTAATGAAGTATGCTAATGTGTGCACACTATGACATGCAACAATATATGTATGTTCTAGCGCACAATGTTTATATACATGTGTAATGTGAGCATACGGATATGTACATCCTATGACACATGGTGAATGTACTATTATTCTAATTTTATTTTATTTTATCTCATTTTATTTCATTATTCATTTTATTTTATTTTATTTTATTTTATTTTATTTTATTTTATTAAGTGGTAGTATGCCCATGTGTGCTATGATACATGTCGATACGTACTGTATATACTGACTATGGTGCACGATGGACATTATGGATGTCATAATGTCAGTATGTATGCGTTACGACAAGCACTGCTATATACATGCAAGACATATGAATGCTATGTTCATATTCACAAACTATGATACAAGTAGTTATATATACAAAGTGCACAGGTTTTATTATTGTATAGAAAGAACTATACAGGTTTTATTATTGTATAGAAAGAACTATACATGAGACATGATGCATGGGTTTTATTTACTATTATTGCTTATAAAAAAATGCACAACCACATGCACATACAAGAAAAAATTCCTCCCAACCATATTTCTATCACACAGGAGGTTGTACAGGCTCTTTCTTAGGCGGGCTTGACTCATGGGTTAACGGGGAACCCAATGGGTGCGTATGGTGCTCAGTGAAAAACCGGCAGTATCACCTCTCTTAGCTAATGTGCATATGCATGAGTTTTGACTAATTTGTATTTAGGCAGTCCGAATAAATCGACATGGGCCTATCGGGGCATGAAAGCCTTTGATTAGATGACCAGTCAAATTATCTAGGTTTGTCCAATACATAATGATCCATATAGCAAGCAAGGTATTATGGCACATGCCCCCTAGTGGAAGTATCTATGTCCATTACATGGGCTATGGTCAAGGTGAGGATACTTTAGGGCTACCCAAGCATGGTCCCTACCGACGGATCTAGTTCATCACAAGCATAACGACCGATCGGGTCACCATTTGATATACCTTGATAGTACGAGGTTTGGGCTGGTTATTATCCTTAACACTATCCTACATTGAGTGAACGTAGGGTCATGCTTTGGCAATACAACGGGGTCGATAAGGGGACCAAACTAGTATAGATCTAAGGCTCTAATGCAATGCAATGCAATTTTGAAAGATGGTGAAAATTTTTAAACTAAAACTTAATTATAAATTTTAATCAAGGTACTTTCGAATCGAAGCGTCAAGTATGTCGCCAGTGGAGTCACCACTGTGACATGCGCCGAACCCCGCAGCTTCCCAAAGGCCCGCTTTAGGGCAATTGGGAGAGGTTCATTGGAACTTGTATGGTATTTACAAGTGCGTCTATTTTGAGCAACAAGGAGGTTTCATGGAGTCGCAACCCAATAAAAAATTGGGAAAGTTCGTCTCGCCTCAGTGAGCCTAAGACGGCGCATTTTATCCATTTTAGGCAAAGCAAAGGGGTCTTGGAGGCATTCACCCCAATAGAACATTGGAATGAGCCTCTAAACCTATGGAGCCTAGGATTGTAAATTGAGTCTTTTGGTGGGACACAAGAGGTGTCTTGGAGATCCCATTCCAATGAAACATCAAAATGGACCTCTCGCCTCATTGAGCTCAAAGACCAGAGATGAGCTCGGGACTTCTCATTTATTCATACCTTGATTAATCTTACAATTAGGTTTTAAATTTATTATTTCACTATTTTTCCATACGATGCAATCAATTAAAAGGCACGATCATTCACATAAAAGCGGAGAATAAAATAACATAAAATAAAGCATACGAAAAATAGATTACAAAAAAACTAGGGGGCGGAATACAACCCCCATTGTAAAGAGAGTGCAAAACATACATAAACCGAGATATTCGTTAAGAGTGTGGACATTAGTCCATGCATGCATTTATTATGAAACAGTTTTGATATGATGATTTTGGATGAAGAAAATTGAGACATTGGTCCCATTTTTATTAGGAAATTTCATTTTGATAGAAAACGTTTTTGTGGTGGTTCTTTTTAAACGTGATCGAAAACCATTTATTATTACGGACCACAAGCGAATAAAACAAAATAATAATTACATATTTCATAATAATAAATAAATCCTAATCTACTCACCTCGACCGTGCTCCTTGGACAAACCATGTGCCACTCCTGGTTACAATCATGACTAAAATTAATATTAGTTAATAATGAATAAATAAATGATTGAATTAAATAAATAGAGGATTAATGAATATAAAAACACAAATGGCAATTACAATGATCAATGACAATAAAAATAATGGTGCTAATAACAATACCATAAAATGATAATAATAATAATAATAAATAATAAATAAACATAAAATGAGAATAATAGATAGGTAAAATAATAATAATAATAATAATAATAATAATAATAATAATAATAATAATAATAATAATAATAATAATAATAATAATAATAGTAGTAGTAGTACTAATAGTAATAATAGTAATAATGCAATGTAATAATAATAACATGAACCAAATAATAATAATAATAATATAACAATAATAATAAACAAATGATACCAATAACAATAATACTAATAATATAAAACGAACAAACATAACATAAATAATAATAAATAAATAAGATGATAACAAAATACTAATAATTAATTAATGACATAACAATAATGATGAACATAACTATCATAATAATACCACCATAATGACAATAATAATAATATGCTAATGACAATAATAATTTCAGTATGAAATAAATAAAATTAACAATAACACATGAATAACAATAATAATATCACACAACAATAATTATAATCAACAATAATAATCATAACCACAATATTGAATAACCATAATAATAATAATAATAATTAAAATGACAATAGCAAATCACCATAATAAATAACAATAACTAAATACATACAATAATAAAAATAAATCAAATAACAATAACAATCATCGTAATAATAATAAATAATGCAAAATCAACGATAACACAGAATAAATACTCATGATAATAACAAGTAAATTAAAATAAACATAATTTAGATAATATTAATAACAATAAAGCTCAATAATACTAATGGATAAAAAAAATAATAATAGTGATAATAATAATAATGTAAAACATAATTAATTAATTAATAATAATAATAATAATAGTAAACTAAACAAACCTAATAATAATAATACAAACTAATATATTCCATAATAACAAATAATAAATCAAATAATAATAATAATAATAATAATAATAAATAAAAAACAGAATATTAATAAATAAAATAATAATAATAAAAAGAATAATAATAATAAAAAAAATAAAAAGGGAAGGGGTCACCGGATTTCTTCGCCGGAAGACCACCGCCACCGCTACCAGGTAGATCGGAGCTCCCTGATCCCGACGCTGCAGGTCACGCACCGAACGGCGCTGCCATTTCGCCAGAAAACTCATTGGAAGCGTCGCTGGTCTTCCTCCGACACGCTCTACTGCCGGCGAGTGATGGGGAACGGTGGGTACCGGCTACCTCATCCAGCTGCTTTGAGTGCGCCGGTGGGGCGCGTTGGCCATTCCGGCACCGGGGGTAGCCGGCGGAGGCGCCGCCTCCCTCCCCCTCTTTTCTCTTCTGCTCCAGTGCCGTTCCCTCTGTTTTCCCATTGGCTGCGTTTTTTGTGTCCCTCTCTCCTCTGTTTCTCGCTTTGTTCTTTCTTTTTATATCTCTTTATTTTCCTTTAATTCTTTGATTTAGGTCCTCCTCTGTGTTTTCTTCCTCTTTGGCTTTGTATTTCCTATTTCTTTCCCTTTTTATTTTCCTTTTCCTTTCTTTCTTTGGATCTGTGTTCTTGCTCTCTCTTTTTCTTTTCATTTTCTTTTCCTTACAATTTTTTCTAACCAGCCGAGAGAGCCCCCATCTTTGGTCCATCATATTCCTTTTATACCCAAAATTAGGGTTAAGATAATTTCCTCCGTTTTCCATTTTTAATTTTTAAATTTTAACTAATTTTCTTATACTAACACACAAACTAATTAAACACTCTATTAATTAAATGCTCTATATTTTTATACCTATTTAATTTAATTAATCTACTTAAATTATCACATCTAACTTATTTAATTAAACCCTATATCTATTTTCTTTTTTCAATTTTAACTATCCTAAATTATTAACTAATTAATCAACTAATCTTAATTATTAATTTATCTCACAATATTAATTAATTAAATTAACCTAATCTCATTTTTTAATTTTTAATTTTGTTTATTATTTTTTGGAGGAATTTATCAAGTACCCAAAATTGCCATCAAAATCTTACTCAGAACCCGGTGTCTGCATGTCCCCTCTACGCTTCACCAGATGGTAAAGATATCCCATGAAGGCCAGATTGTGACTATAAGGGCTACACGGGAGAATCAGGTTTCAATACTGGTGATCGCTAGGCAACCGTTTAGTGGGTTTCATGTTGCCATGATAGGAGAGGAAGAGCAGAAGGAAAAAAAGCCCCCAGGTGCTAAATATGATGAAAAAGATGTCGTTCCTTCCCGGTACTGGATTAGGGAAGAATTCTTAGGGGGTGCCAGCAGCCGTTACTACAAAGGGACAGAAGGGGTTTAGGGTACACATGTGTTGTAGAGAGGGGGGAGAAGCCAGAAATGGAAATTCCTCATATCGAGAAAACTTTTGTGCCAGCAACCGCAGCATGTGCCTATACGGGGGAAGCTGAACCGCAGTGGGTGGATGGAGGAATTGTGCCAGGGTTCGAGGTCTTTAATGATGTCTATAACTGGGACATTGGATTGATCAAGCCAGCAGAGGGCTTTTGGGATGAGGAAATCATGACCAGTGGGTCAGTTTGGGACCGTAAAATGCCTGAAGAAGTGATCACTGAGAAGAAGGTAGCCACCCAGTTGAAGGGGAAAGAAAAGGTAGAGGAAGCCATACAGGAGGTGACTGAAGAGCCTCCAAAGTGCCAAAGTGACGCAGGACCATCAACTACAATAGATGCGCCAGCGGAGGAGGAGGAAGAAAGTAGTTTAGATTTTCTTTTTGCTCCAGAACTTTTCAATGATGTTAATGACAATTTCAATCTTATTAATAAATTGAATGATTTTGCTTACTTGCATGATGTTTCTGATGATTCCACTATGCATGATCATGATCATCATCCATCCATATTTGACATTGATTCAACTGATGCTACTTCATTTAATCTGGGAACCACAGAAAACCCAAAAGAAATTTTGATAGCATCAAATATAACTCCTGAAGAGCGAGAAAAATTTGAGAGAATATTTAAAAAAATGAAAAAATCTTTGCCTGGACCTATGAAGATATGCCAGGAATTGTTCGAGAAGTTGCAGGGCATGCTATTCCTACATATCAAGACCATAAACCTATTAAACAGAAACTGAGAAGGCTTAGGCCGGAATGGGCAGATAAGGTAAAGGAGGAGATTTGCCAGCAAATCAAAGCCAAATTTCTAGTTGAGGTGCAGTATCCAACTTGGTTGGCCAATGTTGTCCCCGTAGCCAAAAAGAATGGCAAGGTAAGGGTATGCGTAGATTATCAGGACATGAATAAGGCTTGTCGAAAAGATGACTTTCCGTTGCCCCATGTAGATGTGTTGATAGACAGCGCCACTGCTTGCGGGATGTGTAGCTTTGGTGATGGTTATGCGGGATACAATCAAATTCTCAATAAAATAATTCACCAAATAAAGACGGCTTTCATAACAGAATGGGGGATGTATGCTTACCGGGTAATGCCTTTTGGCCTAAAAAATGCAGGAGCCACTTATTAGAGGATGGCGACATAAATCTTAAATGACTTGATCCATAAAGAAGTGGAGGTATACGTGGATGACATAATCATCAAGTCGGCCACTAGAGAAGATCATTTCGAAGCCCTAGAAAAGTTTTTCCAGAGGACAAACAAGTACAATCTCCGATTAAATCCTAAGAATTGTATCTTTGGAGTCACGTCAGGGAAGTTGCTAGGACAAGTGGTTAGTCAAAGGGGAATTGAGATTGACCCAGACAAGGTTAAAGCAATCAGAGAAATGCCAGTGCCTCAAAAGGAAAAAGATGTAAAGAGCTTCTTGGGCAGATTGCAGTATGTCAGCAGATTCATCGCCAAGTTAACTTCAATTTGTGAGCCAATCTTTAAACTCCTCTGGAAAAATCAACCTGTAGTGTGGAATAAAGATTGTTAGAGAGCTTTCGATACTATCAGAGAATCCTTGCTGAAAGCACCGGTGTTGAGACCGCCGAAGCCAGTCAAACCGCTGATTCTGTATTTAGCTATAGAAGATAGTTCTGTACGTGCCGTGATGGCCCAAGAGGACGAATTCAGAGTGGAATTTGCTATTTACTACCTTAGTAAGAAGTTCTTGGCTTAAGAGGTTAAGGATACAGAAGTAGAAAATATTTGCCTTACGGTGATCTGGGCCTCTAAGAAGTTGAGACATTACTTTCATTCCTACAAGGTACAGGCAGTAGCAAAGTAGAATCCCTTAAGATACTTGCAGGAAGCCCCATCTTTACTTGGGAAAATGAGTAGGTGACTATTGCTGCTACAAGAATTTGATGTAGAGTACATTACTCGGAAAACTATCAAAGGGCGTGTAGTAGCGGAATTCCTAGCAGAACACCCAATTCAAGGGGACTTATTTGAGTTTAACTTTCCAGATGAGGATGTAACGCCCCCTTCCCATACGTAGGCGATCCCATCCGGTAAGGAGTGAGATGCCGTATGAGACAAGGTGTCACCAAGCAAAAACAAAGCAAACATACATTCATTCATTACATACATACAGAAATACAGGATAATTAAAACTTTACCGAAAGGAAAGCAAAAGTTGATCATGCATTAATATAACAAACCATTACAATAATTATCTGATCAACTAGCTAAAACCAAAATAATATTACATATCCAAAAATCTAAGTACAAAAGCGGAAGCTGATACAAAACTGATACACGAGAGTTCTATACAAAAAGAATCATCAACTATTACAAAATTAAGCCCTACACTAAACCCTTCTGTGTTGGCTTGACGGCGGCGACTCTCAGATCAAAACTCCTTCCGCACCTGCACGGGTAAAAACACCGTGCTAAGCGATAAACGCTTAGTGGGGAAACACACATAAAATATGAACGGCCATTCACAATGGTCGTCAAGGCATATCACAATCACAATGGCAATAATTGCAATAGCTTTAACTATATTCATAAAATCATATGCTCACAAACTAAAACCATACATTTGCATCACAATTACATATCCATTTCCATATTAATTGAACATATATCCCATAATTATATTCATTCTGATTTCACCTGTATATATTCAATTCAGAACAGAGCAATTCAATCAATTATTTAATGAACACCTGAAGAACAACTGCTGACTCTAGGTAGTGGATAACGAGTGTACTGAAGGTACCTTACGGGTACGAATCGAATACTGAGGGTACCACACAGGTACAAATCAAAAGTCATTTCATTTTTATCAAAACACATTATTTGTATACTGAGGGGATCTTAAACAAGATCCTAATACTGATGGGTTCGCGAGGAACCAAACGGGGACCTGATCGGGGTCCAAACTGAACTGAGGGCTGCAGCTAAAAGACTCTATTAGGCATGCCTAACTATCCACTTACTTGACTCTAGCAAGTTATAACTCATTCAAATCATATTTCAGAGTACAGAATAAAATTCATCTGAAGAATCATGATATCACTCATATCAAAGCATATAAAAGTATGACATGCATCATACAGCAGTATAAATTCATTCGAAGGAATTACGGAATCCATTTATAAGTTAAAATCCGGGAAATTTCAGAAAATGGGTTGAACGGGGTGACGTGCGACATTGGCTAGTCACGAGACGTGACTGGCCTCCTCACAAGGCTGGTCACGAGACGTGACTGAGGGTCACGCCTCGTGACTGGCTATGTCCCTCGCGGATCACGCGGCGTGTCTCGTCCCTTACCTCTCGCTGGTCACAAGTCGTGACTGGTTGTCACGTCTCATGACTGGCTTCCTTCTTTGGGCTGGTCACGCGACATGACTGGCTATCGTGACTGGCCTCTCTCAAGCCGGTCACGAGTCGTGACTGGGAGTCATGCCTCGTGACTGCCTTCCTCATGGCCGGTCACGAGTTGTGATAGGCAGTCACAGATCGTGACTAGCTTCTATCTGGCAGGTCACGAGTCATGACTGGAAGTGACGTCTCGTGACTTGCCTCTCTTCTTGACTAGTCACGCGTCAGACGGGAATTTCTACAGTAATCGATTTCCAGATTTTCCAGAATTTCCCAGAACAAAGAAATCAATCCAAATTTGATTAAAAGTCATTCAAACCTGTTCTTACTTTACAAAAGACATTCCAAACAATATAACAATATATATATACAACTCAATTCAACATTTACATAACCAAATCAAGTATATATATATGCATCAAGCTCTTCAAGAACATAAACCCTAGAATTTTACAGTAACCTCAAAATCACACAAATCATAACAAACAATTCCCAAACCTGAATTCTAAGCTTCACTTCACTTAGTCCCACTACTCCCAGCAATCTCCTTGCCTTTGGGATCGCGAGGAGCCTCAGCTAAACACAAACATCCAACAATGCAAACCCTAAGTTAAATCTAAACTCAAGGAAGAAGAAGAAGAAAAAGAACAAGAACAAGACCAAGATACGTACTTACCAAATTAGGAGCAAGAGTGACCAATTTCCACAACCATAATTTGATTTACAGTTAGCAATAATTAGGAAAGGGAAAAGGAAGAAGAAGATGGAGGTAGAAGGGAAAAATGTGAATCTGATCTTCCCTTCACTCTTCCTTCTTTTCTTTATTCATTTACCCTAACCTAATACACATGTCAATCTTTTGGTGGTGGAACTTGCTCATTCACACCTTAACTCCATACATCACACACATCTTATGCACTCCTAACTTATACACCCTACAATGGTATGAACTCACACACACAAGCACTTCTCAACTTATAACACCATAATATGATATGCTCAAGTGCACACAAGCCATTCCCAATTAGTACACACACTAATGTCATACGTGCAACCACATACTAATAAAACCCAAAAACATGCATTTTACTAAACTACCCTCATGATATGCTGAACACATGCACATGAATGCACACACAGACAGGCTCATTCTACTAGGGGGCAAACAGGGTGTGACAACTCTCCCCTACTAATAAGAATTTTGTCCTCGAAATTCACACCCGAACTGAATAATTGCGGATACTGAGCTCTCATCGACTCCTCTGGTTCCCAAGTTGCTTCTTCGACTCCATGATTGATCCACAACGCTTTAACCAAAGGAATCTGCTTACTTCTCAACTGCCTCACCTCTCGGGCTAGAATAGCTCGCGGTTCCTCATCAAAGGAAAAGTCTGGCTGAACCTGAATATCCTGAACCGAAAGAACATGCGAAGGATTTGATCTGTACCGACGGAGCATTAAAACGTGGAACACATCATGCAACTTTGCTAACTCCAACGGTAAAGCCAATCTATAGGCTACAGGTCCTACCTTAGCAAAAATCTTATAAGGACCAATGAAACGATGACTAAGCTTGCCTTTCTTTCCAAATCGAAGCACTTTCCTCCAAGGTGAAACTTTAAGGAAAACTTTGTCCCCGATTTCAAAATGCACGTCTTCCCTCTTCAAGTTGGCATAAGACTTCTGTCGATCCTTGGCTGCCTTCAAATTCCGTTGCAGAACTCTGATCTTTTCTTTAGTATCTCTAACCAAGTCTGGCCCAATCACTGATCTCTCAGATAACTCGGTCCAACAAATCGGAGTCCTACACTGACGACCATATAAAGCCTCATATGGTGCCATACCGATGCTCGACTGAAAACTGTTGTTGTAGGCAAACTCCATAAGCGACACATATCTGTCCCAACTACCCGAAAAATCCAAAGCACAAGCTCTCATCATATCCTCCAGAATCTGAATGACTCGCTCTGACTGACCATCGGTCTGAGGATAAAACGCTGTACTGAAGTTCAACTTAGAACCCAAAGCTCTCTGCAACTCCTTCCAAAACTTGGAAGTAAATCTCGGATCTCGATCTGAAACTATGGACAAAGGCACAGCATGCAACCGAACTATCTCATCCACATAGATACTGGCCAATCTGTCCATCGAGTAGTCCACCCTAACTGGCAAAAAATGAGCTGACTTGGTAAGCCGATCCACTATAACCCAAACTGAGTCATGTTTCCTCTGAGTCAAAGGCAAACCAGAAATAAAGTCCATGGCGATATCATCCCATTTCCACTCAAGAATGGATAAAGGCGTAAGCAATCCCTAAGGAACCTGATGCACGGCCTTTACCTGCTGACAAGTCAAGCACTTGGAAACAAAATCCACAATATCTCTCTTCATACCGGACCACCAATAGAACTGTTTCATGTCCCGATACATCTTGTCACTGCCCGGATGCATAGTAAAAACTGTACTATGCGCCTCACTCATAAGCTGACTCCTCAAATCCTCAGACTCTGCCACACATAAGCGATCTCTGAACATAAGCACCTCATCCTGAACTGAGAACTCTGACTGCTTGCCCGATCTGACCTCTTGCACAATGTGCTGAAGTCTCACATCCTCTCTCTGAGCATCCACTATCCTCTGTCTCAAGGTAGGCTTCACATGCAGCTGAGCAATCAAAGCTCCATCTGAACCAAATCTCCATCTGAATCGCCTCAGGAACAAGGTTGAAACTGACTTCCGACTCAAAGCATCAGCGACTACATTGGCCTTACCAGGATGGTAATCAACAATGCAGTCGCAGTCCTTAAACAACTCAAGCCAACGGCGCTGTCTCATGTTCAACTCTTTCTGTGACAGGAAGTACTTCAAGCTCTTGTGATCCGAAAACATCCTACACTTTTCTCCATACAGGTAATGACGCCAAATCTTCAAAGCAAAGATCACAGCTGCCAACTCAAGATCATGCGTCGGATAGTTCCTCCCGTGTGGCTTTAACTGACGAGAAGCATAAGCCACGACCTTACCTTCCAGCATCAAAACACAGCCAAGACCAACACCCGAAGCATCACTGTAAATGACAAACTCTTTACCCGAGATGGGTTGAGTAAGAATAGGAGCCTCAACAAGCAACTGCTTTAACCGATCAAAACAAGCCTGGCATCTATCTGACCACTCAAATCTGACTCCTTTCCTCAACAATCTAGTCATCGGAGCAGCAATCACAGAAAAACCCTTAACAAACCGATGGTAATAACCTGCCAAACCGAGGAAACTCCTCACTTCCTGAACATTTATAGGCACTTTCCAATCAACTATCGCCTCAATCTTGGCTGGATCTACCTGAATACCTCTAGCTGAAACAATGTGACCCAAGAATGATACTTCTCGAAGCCAGAAATCACACTTGCTAAGCTTGGCAAATAACTGATGCTCTCTCAACATCTGCAAAACCAATCGGAGATGCTCCTCATGCTCACTCTCATCCTTGGAATACACCAAGATGTCATCAATGAACACTACTACAAATCGATCTAAGTATGGCCTAAACACACGATTCATCAAATCTATAAAAGCCGCTGGAGCATTTGTCAAACCAAATGGCATCACAAGAAACTCATAGTGGCCATACCTAGTCCGAAATGCAGTCTTAACCTCATCTGCATCCTGAACTCGAAGCTGATAGTACCCTGATCGAAGATCTATTTTAGAGAAGACACCTGCACCTCGAAGCTTATCAAATAAATCCTCAATCCTAGGCAACAGATACTTGTTCTTCACTGTAACTTTATTAATCTGCCTGTAGTCGATACACATCCGCAAAGATCCATCTTTCTTCTTGACAAACAGAATTGGAGCTCCCCAAGGAGAAATGCTAGGTCGAATAAGCCCCTTATCCAATAACTCTTGTAGCTGAGTTTTAAGTTCCCTCAACTCTACAGGAGCCATCCGATAAGGTGCTCTCGAAATAGGTGCAGTACCTGGCATAATCTCAATGGACAACTCAACCTCTTTCTCAGGAGGCAAACCAGGCAACTCGCTCGGGAACACATCACTAAACTCCCGCACTACTGGAATGTCCTCAATCTGAACTTGATCTCTCTTGGAATCTAATACAACTGCAAGAAAAGCCTCACATCCTTTCCTGATAAACCTCTTAGCTTGCATCGCAGAAATCACATTATTCACAGAACTAGCACCCAAACCTTTCAAAAACATAAGAAATTGACTTCTATCCCGAAGTACAACTGTCTTCCTATGGTAATCAACTACAGCCCGATGCTTACCCAACCAGTCCATACCCAGAATCAGATCAAACTCTCTGAAAGGCTACTCAATCAAATCCGCTGGAAGCACAACTCCCTCAACTATCAAAGGACAACTCCTAATGACTCTACTCACACTGACACTATGCCCTAATGGACATGTCACACATATCTCATAATCTAACTGATCAACCACATGCAACTTATCAACAATTTTATCTGTTCACAAGTATGAGTGTGTGGAACCAGGGTCAATTAGAGCATACAACTCAGTGTCATGGAGTAGGAACTTACTAGCAATAACATCAGGCGCATCCTGCTCCTCTCTGGCTCTCATAGCATAAGCTCTTGTCGCAACCAGAGGAGGACGCTCAACAGTCTCAGAAGCAGCTCCATCTCTAGGCCGACCACCTCGACCTCTACCTCTGCCTCTACCACGGGAAGCCTGAGAAGCATTCAAACCGACCCTGCTGGCCTCTCTCTAGGAACCTGAATCCTCATGTAATCTCGGACAACTGGCCAAAAGATGCTCAGAGCTCCCACACCTGAAGCACGCACCAGAGAGCCACCTACACTCACCCCGATGAGTCTTATGCAATGTGGACAAACTGATGTAGTCTCTGCTCTACCACCCCTACCAGAACCTGACACAGCTGCAGAACCCTGTCATCTACCTCTAGAAGCCGGGCCAGAAGATGACTCGTCCTGTGGGTTCCTAGATCTCTTACCCGAGGATGAAGAAGATCCTCCATGAGAAGAGTTCCTCCTCTGAGCTCTCTCTCTAAGCACCGTCTCAGATAACTCAGCCCTCACAGCAGCCTCCACAATCTGATAGTAGCTAACCCCAGGCATGCACATCAAAGAAATCAAAGCAATCTTCAAAGACTCATTCAACCCCACTTCGAAATGCTTGCATCTGAAATCATCTGTCATAACCCCACGCGGAGCATAGCGAGATAACCTATTGAACTCTTTCTCATAATCTGCTACTGACATAGCCCTCTGTCTCAAACTCAAAAACTGCGCCCATCTCGCATCTCTATAAGTCTGAGTAATATACTTCTTTGTGAACTCACCCTCAAAGAACTCCCAAGTGATCGGATCCGGTAGCTGAGGATTCCTGCAAACCAATTCCCACCACTCAAAAGCAGACCCTTGTAGTAGAACTAATGCACACTCTGCCTGCTGGTCGGGAGGACACCGAATCTCTCGCAAGGCACGCTTCACTTTCTCTAACCATTTCTCAGCCATCTCAGACTCATTCAAACCAGTGCCATAGAAATCCTCAACTCTTGCCCTTCTCAAATTCTCCATAGGTGCTCTAGGAGCAGTCACTCTCTCCAAAACCCTAGCCATGTCTTGATGCAATTTGAACATAGCCTCAAAAGGCATGGCTGCGGCGTCGGGCTGGACCCTAGCATGCTGAGCCGACACAGAAATCGATGGATCTACAGCTTGAGGGTTCACACTCTCGGCGGATTCCTCAAGTGATCCACGAGCAGAATTAGAAGCCGTCTAAACAAACAAGAAACAACCGTATCAGCCAACACAGATCTAGACACATGCACATCTATACACTTCAACACATCAACAGAACAAACAACACCCAAAAACGCCTAAACCTATGCTCTGATACCACAAACTGTAACACCCCCTACCCATACATAGGCAATCCCATCCGGTAAGGAGTGAGATGCCGTATGAGACATGGTGTCACCAAGCAAAAATAAAGCAAACATACATTCATTCATTACATACATACAGAAATACAGGATAATTAAAACTTTACCGAAAGGAAAGCAAAAGTTGATCATGCATTAATATAACAAACCATTACAATAATGTTCTGATCAACTAGCTGAAACCAAAATAATATTACATATCTAAAAATCTAAGTACAAAAGCGGAAGCTGATACACGAGAGTTCTATACAAAAAGAATCATCAACTATTACAAAATTAAGCCCTACACTAAACCCTTCTGTGTTGGCTTGACAGCGGCGACTCTTAGATCAAAACTCCTTCCGCACCTGCACGGGTAAAAACACCGTGCTAAGCGATAAACGCTTAGTGGGGAAACACACATAAAATATGAACGGCCATTCACAATGGTCATCAAGGCATATCACAATCACAATGGCAATAATTGCAATAGCTTTAATAATATTCATAAAATCAGATGCTCACAAACTAAAACCATACATTTGCATCACAATTGCATATCCATTTCCATATTAATTGAACATATATCCCATCATTATACTCATTCTGATATCACCTGTATATATTCAATTCAGAATAGAGCAATTCAATCAATTATTTAATGAACACCTGCTGACTCTAGGTAGTGGATAACGAGTGTACTGAAGGTACCTTACGGGTAGGAATTGAATACTGAGGGTACCACACAGGTACAAATCAAAAGTCATTTCATTTTTATCAAAACACATTATTTGTATACTGAGGGGATCTTAAACAAGATCCTAATACTGATGGGTTCGCGAGGAACCAAACGGGGACCTGATCGGGGTCCAAACTGAACTGAGGGCTGCAACTAAAAGACTCTATTAGGCATGCCTAACTATCCACTTACTTTACTCTAGCAGGTTATAACTCATTCAAATCATATTTCAGAGTGCAGAATAAAATTCATCTGAAGAATCATGATATCACTCATATCAAAGCATATAAAAGTATGACATGCATCATACAGCAGTATAAATTCATTCGAAGGAATTACGGAATCCATTTATAAGTTAAAATCCGGGAAATTTCAGAAAACGGGCTGAACGGGGTGACGGGCGATGTTGGCTGGTCACGAGACGTGACTGGCCTCCTCACAAGGCTGGTCACGAGACGTGACTAAGGGTCACGCCTCCTGACTGGCTCTGTCCCTCGCAGATCACGCGGCGTGTCTCGCCCCTTACCTCTCACTGGTCACGAGTCGTGACTGGGTGTCACGTCTCGTGACTGGCTTCCTTCTTTGGGCTGGTCACGCGACGTGACTGGCTATCGTGACTGCCCTCTCTTAGGCCGGTCACGAGTCATGACTGGGAGTCACGCCTCGTGACTGCCTTCCTCATGGCCGGTCACGAGTTGTGACAGGCAGTCACAGCTCGTGACTGGCTTCTATCTGACAGGTCACGAGTCGTGACTGGAAGTCACGTCTCGTGACTTGCCTCTCTTCTTGGCTAGTCACGCCATAGACGGGAATTTCTACAGTAATCGATTTCCAGATTTTCCAGAATTTCCCAGAACAAAGAAATCAATCCAAATTTGATTAAAAGTCATTCAAACCTGTTCTTACTTTACAGAAGACATTCCAAACAATATAACAATATATATATACAACTCAATTCAACATTTACACAACCAAATCAAGTATATATATATGCATCAAGCTCTTCAAGAACATAAACCCTAGAATTTTACAGTAACCTCAAAATCACACAAATCATAACAAACAATTCCCAAACCTGAATTCTAAGCTTCACTTCACTTAGTCCCACTACTCCCAGCAATCTCCTTGCCTTTGGGATCGCGAGGAGCCTCAGCTAAACACAAACATCCAACAATGCAAACCCTAAGTTAAATCTAAACTCAAGGAAGAAGAAGAAGAAGAAAAAGAAGAAGAAAAAGAAAAAGAACAAGACCAAGATACGTACTTACCAAATTAGGAGCAAGAGTGACCAATTTCCACAACCACAATTTGATTTACAGTTAGCAATAATTAGGAAAGGGAAAAGGAAGAAGAAGATGGAGGTAGAAGGGAAAAACGTGAATCTGATCTTCCCTTCACTCTTCCTTCTTTTCTTTATTCATTTACCCTAACCTAATACACATGTCAATCTTTTGGTGGTGGAACTTGCTCACTCACACCTTAACTCCATACATCACACACATCTTATGCACTCCTAACTTATACACCCTACAATGGTATGAACTCACACACACAAGCACTTCTCAACTTATAACACCATAATATGATGTGCTCAAGTGCACACAAGCTATTCCCAATTAGTACACACACTAATGTCATACGTGCAACCACATACTAATAAAACCCAAAAACATGCATTTTACTAAACTACCCTCATGATATGCTGAACACATGCACATGCATGCTCACACAGATAGGCTCATTCTACTAGGGGGCAAACGGGGTGTGACAGAGGATGTGACAGCTATTGGAGTTCAGGGATGGCAACTACACTTTGACGGGGCTGTTAATAGCAAAGGGGCAAGAGTAGGAGTTATTCTGACAACCCCGGATAATGAAATGCTTCCCCTAGCAAAGAAGTTGAGATTCAGGGCCACCAACAATGAGGCCGAGTTTGAAGCATGTACTTTTGGGTTGGAAGCGTTAATAGCCTTGGGGGCAAAGAATGTGGAAGTGTTTGGTGATTCATCCTTGGTGATCAATCAAATTCGAGGCGAATGGGCTGTTAAAGAAGAAAGGCTAATGCTGTAAATTAAGCACTTGAGAGACCTGAGCAGTTAGTTTGAAGTGTGCACATTCCATTTTGTTCCAAGGGATGAAAATCAGTTGGCCGATGCGCTCGCCACTTTAGTGTCGATGTGGGACAATCCAGAAGGGGTAGTTATGAGGCCGATTTTGATTTCTAGCTCTGAGAGACCTAGCTTCGAATCTAAGTAAGTCATGGAAACAAAAGTAGCAGATGGGAAGCCGTAGTACTACGACATTATGAACTACCTAGAAAATGCGACTTTTCCAGAGGAATCTACCGAGAAAGATCAGAGAATGATTTGCAAGTTGTCTACTCAGTTCATCTGCATAGATGGAATGTTGTATAAATGACAGGCTGATGGTATCCAGTTGAGGTCTGTTGCTTGGGGCCTGAGGCCTACCTCTCGTTGTCATTTTTTTATGTAGGAAGTTAGGCACACCCTTACCGGGGTGCTGCCCAAATTTTTTTAATCAAATTATATTGTACTGTTGCTTGGGGCCTGACGCCTGTCCCTCGTTGTCGCTTTTTTTTTATGTAGGAAGTTAGGCATACCCTTGCGGGGGTGCTACCCAAATTTTTTAATTTTTTTGTTTAGGCACATTCCTGCCGGGATGCTGCCCAAATTTTTATTTTCTAGATTAGGTCTGTTTGCGACCATGATGCTAAACTAATTGTTTACTTTCTTTCCAAGATGCCACCACGATGATATATTCCGCGTGACCAGCCTAAGCCTTAGGCCCCTGATTGGATGAGTGCCGAGGCCAGGCAGAGGTATGAAGCACTGGTTCGAGTGCAGTTCTGAGCCAGTCGCTTTATCTCCAAGCCATTCCTTGAGGCTCTAGGGATGGTGGGCGACATCGATGCTCTGATATCGAGTGCAAGATGGACCGAGTTTCTGACACCGGCTTTCCAAACCCATCCGGAGATGGTTCGGTAGTTCCTCACTACACTACAGTATGGGGGGTTCCAGAGATCTGATACGGAGGCTGGCGTTATCCAGTTCTGAATCTAGGGCCACCAGTACAGTATTACTCGCCAGCGATTCGCGCAGGCTATGGGGCTTCCATGTGAGCAGGATGTTATAGTGCCTCGGAGAGCAGTCAGATGCCACCACTGGGCGGTCATTGCCTTGTCGGGAATGCCGTATGACCATGATACGGCAATGAGTACGGTACTCTCGTCACAGGCTCTTCGCTACATTCATAGGGTTCTATCCAGCTCCTATCTGGGACGAGCTGGTAACCCGGGGTCCCTCAATGCCACAGAGATTTGGAGTTTATGAGCCATGGTTGCAGGCCAGAGGCTCAACATTAGCGATGAGATTTTGGTCAACCTGGCGAGAGAGTCTAGGGGAACAGCCCCTGTGGTGTATGTTGGTGGAGTGATTACCAGGCTACTTTTGAGTTTGGGCGTCCGTCCGGATATCTTTGGGCATGCTCTAGATGAGAGCATTTACGTAGATGCTCCGGCATCTATCACGATGTGTATGGTAGTACCGATACAGGGTCAGGCCGAGACATACAGACTTTGCACTATTCACGAGACCAGGCGTGCATTTGGCCTTCCCTCGCTAGAGCCAGTAGAGGAGCAGCCTCAGGATCAGCCTCAGATGGAGGAGCAGCCTCCCAAGCACCCACAGCACAAGGAGGACCAGCATCCCCAGCACCCAGACTACCAGAAGGGTCAGCCTCCGCAGCCGCAGCCCGAGGAGGAGTAGCCTCATACGCCTTTCGACATGGGGATTGAGTTCACCATGGATGACTTATTTGGTACTCCCCCAGATGAGAGGGTATAGAGTCCTACTCCTCCTCCGCCATCGAGGATGCAGTGGATAGCTCCCCGGGCACCTGAGAGATTCAGTCCGTATGCTAGAGCAAGGTACCCGGGGGCATCTACTTCTATAGCTCCACCTCCAGAGCGGGTACCGGAGTCAGCTCCCCTCCATCAGCACGATCGACTCACCTAGCACAGCCAGATTTCACTGCGATTTTGACTTCTATGTTCGCATCCTTCGAGCACAGACAGGAGGAGAGAGACAGGACCCTTCTCGGGCAGCTGAGAGAGCGAGATAGGGTCATGCTAGAGTGGCTGGATCAGCAGCAGGGTATCATACAGGAGCAGGGGAGGCTCATCGATTATTTGAGACAGGAGCAGGAGAGACTCGCGGGTCAGTTGAGGCAGGAGATGAGGGCGTCCTAGGATGAGGTGACCTAGAGGACGGACGCATCTTTACAGATGGTGGATGAGTCAGTCGAGGCCCTTAGGTTCAGGATCCAGGTTCTGGAGGGTGCCATACCTTCCTTGATTGGTATGCTCAGGTCCAGTTCCAGCAGCAGGACCCAGCGAGAGTGCAGCCGTTGTCTGTACCGGCGGCCGTACCTCCCAGATACCAGCAGCAGGCCAGAGCCTCAGCTACTCAGCAGCCTGGACCATCAGCCCCTCCCAGTCAGCCATCTGCTTCAGGCGTGGGATCCTCTGCTTCTTCATCACAAGGCCAGCAAGTTCATCTATCAGATGACGATATGATCCAGAAGAGAAGCCCTCAGATTATCCACCATTATAGGCTATTCAGGGAGTTCTTTTGGCTATGTATTTTAAATTCTCATTATTGTAATCACATTTGTATATTATACAAAATTTATCTTTTCAGAGGAAAATATTTATGGTTAACTTGTTAAATTTACATGTCATTTCTTTATGTTTATCATTTTATTACTTGACTTTCTCTTAAAAAAGACAATTGATCATATAATAATAAAAAAAGATGATACATAATGAATGGCAGCATAAAAATGTTCATAAATCTACCAGTCTAATTAATTTGTACAAGAATTAACAAGAATCTTTTACAATACAGGAACATGGTTTTACACCAATCCAAAAATGACCAGCAGTCAAAAGGAAGGATAAACAGGTCAAACACTACATCCTTCAAAATTACATTCAACCAACTCCATATTACAGATCGGATGGGGATTAGCAAATCAGAGTCTTACCTCGCAGATCGCGCGGGGGACAAGCGATAGAACATATTGCAAACTGAGATTGTAGTCAGAGAGAACTGCATCTGACAAACACCGTGCAGGCCGAGACGAGGCTAGCGGATTACAAGCGATAGAACAGATCACAAACTGAGATTGTAGTCAGAGAGTACTGCATCTCACAGACACCGTATAGGCTGGGACGAGGCTAGCGGATCACAAGCGATAGAAGAAATCGTAAACCGAGGTTGTAGTCAGAGAGTACTACATCTCACAAAAGCTGCGCGAGCCAGGACGAGGCAAGCAGAACGCCAGCGATAGAACACATCGCAATGAGGTTGCAGTTAGAGAACACTGCGCTTTACAACAGGGTAGCAGTTAGAGAGTACTGTATCTCGCAAAAGCTATGCGAGCTGGGATGAGGCCAGCAGAACACCAGTGATAGAACACATCTCAATGAGGTTGCAGTTAGAGAACACTGCGCCTCACAACGGGATCGCAGTTAGAGAACACTGCGCTTCACAATGGGATCATAGTTAGAGGACACTACATCTCACATACACCTTACAGGCTGAGACGAGGCCAGTAAGGGCACAAGCAATAGAACACATTGCAAACGGATTGTGGTTAGAAAACACCGCCTTCTGGAATACTCATTACCGAGCAGACCGAGACGAGGCCTGCTGGATAAAGACGAACAATCATTTGTTCCTGTGCAACTTCAAGGAGGTAAAGACCGCCTCAGGTACGCATTTCTTCCCTTCTTTCTCCTCTGAATTTTGGCTCATCTAGGCACTAGTGCACTAGTTTCCCAAAAATTGGGGGCAACTATAAACACCGTGCCCTGAGGCAGTCCAGGTCAGAGTTACTCGATGAAGAGATCAACGTCTGTTTTTGGATAAATGGATGGAATTCTGAGGTTTTTGTTTTTCAGTTTCACAAGGATTAAAGTCTTTCTCTCTATAACATGAGGTTTTGAAAGAGTTTGGGAAATTTAGCTTGAAAATTGTGATTTTTCTCCTCAAATGGGAAGCCCGTCGGAGTTAGGACGCCCGTCTCTATTTGGTGTTCCTCATCTCTAGCATTGAGAGACGGGCCATTGCTTAGATAGATGGGCCATTTCTTGTGTTGTAGAGATGGCCGTCTGAAGTATGGGTGACGGACACGTGTCCACATAGAGGCGGCCGTCCCTAGTCCCCTGCCTCGGTCTGTCTGTCATCCAGATTACCACGTGTACCCTTATTACCGATGCCCGTCGGTAGTTCTTGGGACGGCCGTCGGTCGTGGATCAGATCAGATAACACTGAATTTTGGTGAATTTTATCTGATAAGTTTAATATCTTCCGAATTTGAATGGGATTGGGGCAATTAATATAGTTAAAAACTGAATTTCAAAAATCCTTTTCAAATTGAAACTTTAAATTGATATTTATCCCAATTATCTTCTAAACTCTATAAATAGTGGATTAAATTTCATTATTTGGGGGTTAGCCAATTTTCAAGTGAAAAATCTTTTTGTGAGCAATTTACTAAAATCTGAATTTAATAGTTTTACTAAAAATCTCTATTTTCAGTTGCTTTTTATTCCACAAAATAATTCTTTCAACCTTTTCTCAATTTTTACTTGCGAATTAAGCTAATTTGAGGTAACGAAATTCTTTTGTTTCTGTCAATCTGGCTAATTCCAATATTTGACTCGCTGTCAAATTTTCAAGAAAGAAAAACATAATTATTTTTTTTCTTGATCCATTTTTATTCGATCCTTGTGAAGCGTGCGGGACCGAAGTCATTCGATATCCACCCAGAAGGTAAAATCCAAGGGTAAAGATTCTGGATTAATATTTGTGTAATTTAATTGACTTATATTAATTGTTTTAATCTTTAATAAGATTTTTTTTATTTAACAAAGAATTTCAATTGAAGTTTTGAAGTTTTTACCAATTTTCTAAAAACTGGGGTGACCGACGGGCAGAGTGGTCACCGATGCCTGTCCCTAATTTGAGAGACAAAACGTAGATGACGCACCACTCCGTTCGCCGGTCACACTAGGGACGCCTGTCGGTATTATGCAGAAGGCCGTCCCTAGGCAAATTCTCATGTTTTTAACTTATTTCTTTTACCCTTTTTATTTCTTTTATCTTTTAAATCATTTCCTTTAAAATTTCTTGTTATCTTTATTTTGTTTTATTTTTGATTTTGACACAGACATGTTTATTTTTGTGAGTTATTATCAGACCATTTTGGATGAGTTGGAGTTGTTAATGATGGTGGTTGCGCCAACTAAGGATTTCCATCAGGGTTCTTTCTATACCCTTGTTTTTTTTATTTTTATTCATTTTATTATGAAAATTGTTTTAATTTCGTTAAAGTAAAAATGGCCAAATGTTTTATAGTAATTAATTTGCGATTTTTCGAAAATCGGGGACTAAAGTCCTTTTTAGCTAATAAAATCGACACTTCTCAAAAATCGATTTGTAATAAATATGCATGGCAGGACCAATGTCCTTATTTCAATGAATATACCGATTTATGTATGATTTACATATTGTTTTATAATGAGGGTTGCATTCCGCCCCTAGTTTTGTTGTAATTTATTTTCGTGTATTTTATTTTGTGTCAATTTACTGCTTTATCTATTTGAATGGATTGCGCTTTAATTAATTGCATTGTATGGAAATTTGATGAAATAATGAATTCAAAACTTAATTATAATATTAATCAAGGTACAAATAAATGATAAGTCCCGAACCCACTCTGGTCTTGGGCTCAATGAGGTTAGAGGTCCACCTCAATGTTTCATTGGGATGGAACCTCCAAAATATCTCTTGTTTCCCATAACAAGGCCTAATCAACATAATCCTAGGCTCCAGGGGGTTAGAGGATCATCCTAATGTTCTATTGGGCTAAGACCACCATGATCCCTCTGGTTTGCCCAAAATGGATATTTACGTGCTATGTAATCGTAGGTTCCACGAGGTTAGAGGGTCATCCTAATGTTCTATTGGGCTGGCACCTCCAAGATCCTCTTGGCTTACCCAAAATGGATATGTATGCGCTGTCTTAGGCTTGTTGAGGCTAGACGACCCTTCCCAATGTTCTATTGGGTGGCGACTCCAAGAAACCTCCTTGTTGCCCAATATAGACGCACTTATAATTCGTTACAAGTTTTAATGAACCTCATCCCGATCGCCCTAAAAGCGGGCTTTCGGGGTACCCCGGGGTTCGGTGCTCGTCACAGCTTTATTTGGATTGTGTTGAAGTTTGGCAGGTTGATTCCATTTTGGGTTAATTTTGGGCATGAGTTTTCTGCAGACTTTCGGCGGAGGGAGCAAGAAATCGACTCTGTCATGAGCACGACAGAGCTCGGTATTCCGAACTCCTACAAGAATTGCCTCTGTCGTGGACATGACCCATGTCGTCAGCGCAACAGAGAGTTCGATTTTGCCGCATTGCTTTCTATCGCGAGTGCGCCCAGGAGCGTAACCGTGACAGTAACCTTCCCCACCATCTGTCGTGAGCATGACTAGCGTCACGAGCGTGATAGAGGCCTATCTGCCCCTCGCCGCACAAGTGCGAAGGCTATCATGACCACGGGTAGGCAAGTTTCGCCTCTGTCGCGAGCGCGACAGTTGCCCTGTTTGCTTTTTTATTTAGTTTTATGATAATTGGCATGATTGATTACTCTTGTGATGCAAATATCTTTATGTATGAACTATTATGTGCTCCAATTGATGTCTTGTATGTAATGTGTTATGCATAGCCTGCAAGAGTAAAATTAGTGGATAATTAGGCATGCCCAAAGAGTTCTGTAAACTGCAGCCCCAATATGTTCTGGACCTTGATCAGGTCCGATACCACATAAAATGGTCTATTATTTAGTGTATATTTTCTTTATTCTAGGTATTTATGTATGTAAATATATTTATATTTCATGTGTTTTTGTCTAGTTTATATGTTTATATGCATTTTAGGTTAATTTGGTTGAAAGAAGGAGCAAATGAGTCGAGCAATAGTGCATAACTAGTGAAGAGATGCAGGACTAGTGAAGAGATGCATGACTAGTGAAAAGATGCATGACTGGTGAAGAGGTGCACAACTAGTGAAGAGATGCACGACTAGTGAAGAGGTGCACGAGTAGTACAAAAGGAAGAAGTGCTTGAGTCATGAAGATATACAAGACTCAAACAAACTGCATGACTCAGACAGAGATTCACAAGTCAGTTACTAGAAGAACAATGCCAGAAAAGGAGAGAATGTCGTGTTATGTCGTAATCCCGACAGGCATCGCGAGCACGATAGAGAGAGTTGTTGGACAGCTTATTTTGAAAAGTCACTTGAACAATTGGGACTTTCCACCAACTTTTGCAACTCTTTGAAGAAGCTTATCAAGGGACATGACCTTTAGAACACTATAAATATTTAATTCAACTGTAATTTAGGGAGTTAAGGATGAAATTTTAACTAATTACTCTTCTGTAAGTTTTGAGAGAACAATTTCTTTAGTTAAAGTTCTAAGTTAGATTTTATGTTTTGAACAGAAGACAATTGCAAGGAAGAAGATTAGACATTATAAAGGGAAAAAGGGTTGAGAAATCTCCTTCTTCTACTTCTAATCTTTACTTCTTCTTTGTAAACATTAAATGAATGTTATTTAGGAAACTTGAACGATACTAATGTTATTTCTATTTTCATCATTGTTAATAGTCTTTGAATGCAGAATTTTCTGTTGGTATACGATCATTATAAGTTAAGGTAGAATTAAGAGATTTACTTTATCTTACAACTAATACAATTTCATTATCATAACATAACTTGAGAGATCAGTATGTCAAGATAATTGCTATAGGTTGGTGATTAATCTTAAAATATGTAATTAGAATTAACTAGTTCGTTAATGAGAGTTAAGGATTAGTATTGTAATTGCATGTTTTAGGCACTCTAGTTCATGTCGATAGAGTGAATTAGAATTTTATTCCAACTTGGCTTGCTGATAAGATTATAATTATAATTAAAATATGGAATCAAATTTCATAATTATTAGTTCTTCATCATCTACATTGTCTTCTTTGATCATTTTTAACTAGATTTAATTAATTTGCATGGCACGAATAGTATAGAATTAACTTACAAATTATTGAACATTGTAAGTTAGAGAGAACAATTTCCCCGTTTGGGTCCTCGCGATCCTTAATGTGTTCGGATCTTATTTAAGATCCTCAATATGAAAATATTTTTGGATGAAAATAAAGAAAATAAAGAAATTCGCTCTCCGCCTCTATGATTTTGCAGGCGCATATGTGATTTTATTGTGAATGGAATATTATTATATTAATGAGTATATGTTATGGAATTCTTGTGAATGCAGTGCATGATATAAAGTTATTATGCTCTTATAGAATTTTGATATGCTTGTGACATATGCATGTGTTTTTCCTTAACGTCCATTGTGAATGGTCATTCATCTTTTGTTTCCCCACAAAGCGTTATCGCTTAGCACGGGTGTTCTATCCGTGCAGGTGCAGAAGCTATAGAGTTTTTGGGAGGTCAGCAGCAGTCTAGGCCAACACAGTAGGAGAGCTTTTTGAAGAGATTTATGTTTTGTATATTGTAACTTTCTATATAATCTTGTATTTTTTTTTTCTAATGTTGTAAAGACAGAATTTGTACTTCTATATCTTTTGTAATGAATATTTAGTTATTATAATGAATGGTTTAGTTTTCTATTGGCAGTTTGAGCCCTGTTCTTTCAGATGTAAAATGTTTTAATTTTATTCTGTCCTTTTCATTACATTATGTATGTTTGTGGTTTGTTTTGGTGATACCCTTACCTATACGGGGTCTCACTCTCTTTGTGGGTGAGCTCCCTTACGTATAGGTACGGGGTGTTATAGCTATTGCTGTTGCAAGAATGTGACATTGAGTACATCACCAAAAAAAACATTAAAGGTCGTGTTGTAGGAGAGTTCCTAATAGATCACCCCATAGAAGGATATTAGGTTGAGTATAACTTCTCGGATGAAGACGTCATGGTCATTACGGTGTAAGGTTCGTAGTTGTATTTCGATGGGACAGTTAATAATAAGGGGGCAGGAGTATGAATCATTTTCACAACCACAGACTGTGAAGAACTTCTGTTAACCAATAAGTTGAGATATAAAGCTACCAATAATGAAGTTGAATGTGAAGCTTGCATTTTTGGATTGGAAGCACTATTAGCCTTGGGGGCAAAGAATGCAGATGTTTTTGGAGATTCGTTGCTGGTAACCCACCAGATCAGAGGAGAATGGTCTGTTAAGGAAGAATGACTAATGCGATATGTAAAGCACTTAAAGATGTTGAGTGGTAAGTTTGATACTTGCACCTTCTGTTTCATTCAAAGAGATGAGAACCAATTGGCAAATGCTCTCGCAACCCTGGTGTCTATGTGGGATAACCCAAAAGAGGTAGACAAGAAGCCTGTTTTGATCTTAACTTCTGAGAAACCTTGCTTTGAAATTGAGTAGATAATGGATATTGAGGTAACTAATGAGAGGCTTTGGTACTATGATATTTAGAATTACCTATTCCTAGAAGAGACCATCGAAAAGGACCAAAGATTGATCCATAAGCCGTTCACTAAGTTTATCAGCATAGACAGTGTGCTATATAAGCACCAAGCCAATGGTATTCAACGGAGGTGCTTGGATGAGAAAGAGGCTAAGAAGGTTATAGAAGAAACTCATGCTGAGGTCTGTGGAGCTTACATGAACGGTCTAGCTTTACCAAAAAAGATCGTGCGACAAGGATTCTACTGGCTCACAATGGATATAGACAGTTCAAAATATGTGAAGCAGTGCCAATTGTGCCAACGGTATGTAGATTTAAGGCATGTCCCGGTCTTAGAATTACACAACTTAACATTGCCATGGCAATTTGCAGGTTGGGGAATAGATATCATGGACGAAATATGCCCTACAGCCTCTAATGGACACAGGTTCATTATAGTCGCCATTGATTACTTTACCAAATGGGTTGAGGCTAAATCTTTCAAGAAGATCGATGCCTAGGACATGGCCAAGTTCATTGAACGGAATTTGATATGTAGGTATGGCCTCCCACACCACATTGTATTCGAAAATGGGGTAGAATTTCTGGCTGAAACTAAGAAATTACTCCAAAATATGGCATTGAGCACCACAAGTCCTCTCCATATAGGCCGTAATGTAACGCCCATCCCCAACTGCCCGTGTAGCTTTGCTATGACAGCTGAAGATGGTCATTATGCACAACATCACACGCATCACATCGCATAAACGCATACAATTGAATCTTACACAAAATTCGGAACTAACAAATTTCATTCATACGTAGCAGAATTCATTTCAAAACGCATAAAGTCATCTTATATTACATATCATATTCAGTTTTTACAACATTCTCTTTACATGCCAAACTAAACATTACATTTACATAATACAAAATACCAAAAACCTATACTAATCAGCGGACCCTAGTGTTGACCAACTGAGTTGTGGAACCGTCCTTCAAGCACGCTTCGCTTCTGAACCTACACGGATTAAGAATCCATGCCAAGCGATAACGCTTAGTGGGGAAACAATATACAATATACATATACATTTAACAATCTTTGTGTAATAATAGATACATGCTTTGTATTCATGCCTCATCATAAACATACTTCATAAACATAACATTAAGCAGTTCTTGATATGCATATCGCATCATTAGCAAATCATGTTCAATTATATCAGCATCGCAGAACAATCTTATAATGCATCACATTCACATTCTTCCATTGCAAACTATTCACATTACTCATTATTATTTAATAATTCATTATTTGCCTTACCTGCAATTCATAAACACGGATAACGGGTATTGTATTTGTACTCATAAGTAACACATTTCGCATTTGTATCTGAAGATACACACTTTCGCATTAGTACCCGTAGGTATCGAAATAATCAATAAGTTATAAATAATTATGTGAACCCAATAAGGATTCTATACGCATCGGGGATTCCAAATGGAATCAAATGCTTCGGCTGCAACACTTTGACCCTATAGTCATTCCTATCTATCCATTACTCAACTTGCAGGCTAAATTATTAATCCAATTATCATTCATTTATTCATATAATGTAACATCCATATATTCATAGATAGCAATATCTTAACATTCAGTATCTTGCATACATAAATGTAGCTTATCAAACACATTCCCACTTTACTCTATCCCATTTTATGAATCAACACATTAATAGTCTCATATGCATGATTATTCATAAGCCAAAGGGATAATTCACAAAATAAAAGACATTTAGGGAATGTCCTTAACTTGAGGCTCTATCGTGCTCGTGATAGACATCATGTAACACCCTTAAACTGTACACTCATTACGGTTCCAATGATATTACACAATAACTTGGTTGTCTTAAAACTACTCTTAAGGTTATCGCGAAAATCGGACAATTTTTTTTTTAATTTTTTTTCCAACTGTCCTACAACTCTTTAATTTTACTATCATTCAATCCTCTTACAAACATGCCACCATATTCTACCAAAATTTCGGCAGAGTTTTCTCTATAATATTGCCTATCCCCCTGTAAATAGAAAGTTTTTACACTTCAAATAATCATATATTCATTCACCGTTCTCCAATTCAAACTCCAACACAAGTTTACCCATCCTCCAATTTAGGTCCATTCACACACTCATATAATAATTTACAAATATCATCCACTCATTACTTACATCAATTATACAAAATACAAGGATATTATGATAATATATTAACTATCAATTATGTATAGTTATCTAGTACAAACTCTTCGATAAAATAATATCCTAATTATCTATGTAGTGTACATGCCAACTAAAACTGAGATTCAAATTATCAATTCCCAAAAATTTCATTCTTGTCACCTCCTTGCCATGCTTACCATTCAACATTACTCCTTTGGAACGGTGCTGGTGCTCACTTGATTTCTATCTTACACCTGCGCGAGGTAAACCATGCGCTAAGCTTTAAGCTTAGTGGTGACTACCAAATTAACTTATCTAGCGCATAAAAATATTAAATATACATATACAATTTAAACATACATACATTATAATGTTTCTGTATTGAGATCGCTAATTACTGTTTCCTTACATATATAACATACCAATTTTACCGTTAACAAACCAATTATTATTTAACCATAAAATATTTATTTAACTCCGAATTAAACATAAATGCTTGTAAGGTAAAACAATATTTATGCAATAACATCTAACATTCTTCTAAATAGCTGAAACTTAATAAAAATTTATAATCAAGTTTCCACATCAATAACTGAGATCTTCCTGCATTTTTATAATGTGTAAAACTTACTTATCATGCATTATTTTACTAATGCCATGTAACATTAAACAGACAATATGCTTCTAACATAGCAGCTAATATTTCATTCCTACATTAACGATTATTCTAGCTTTCATCTAATACAATAATACCCGCCAATATATATGCATGTATATAGTACACTCTGGTGAGTATGAAGTTCATATATATATATAAAGCTACTTCATCATATCACTAATTTCATAGGATCATTTACTAATACTATTTATTCATGTAATGTTTTTATCACAGAACTATCAGCTATATCATAATTCAAAATAATAATATACATTAGTTAACTTTCAGCCAAATATATATATACATATATACATATATATACATATATACATATATATATATATATATATATATATACATATGTATATACAGATATATATATATATACATATGTATATATATATATACATACATATATATATATATATGTATATATATATATATATATAAATATATGTATGTATGTATGTATGTATGTATGTATGTATATATTAAACTTTAAGTTTCACTCTTATCTATTAGTTAACATCTCTTTATTAGTTTTACTATTTTATCCTTCAACTTTACTTCTGTCATTAAGTTACTTTATATTTTCTTAATCCGTATTTACTGCATACTTACCATCTAACTTCTTAAGTATTACATTTAATATGGATTACAAAATTTATTATTTAAACCCACTAATTTACTGTTAAGCATTTTCTATATATGCTAATGACCGCAAGTATACGGTGTACCAGAATAGTACTTAAGAATGCCGATCCCACGAGGAACGTAATTTACACACTATTACTACCTAATTTTAACTTTGTTTACAATGATCAATTAATGGTAAAGTTGATGTAAACTAATCTAGAATCTAAATTAACTAAACCTAATTATTGATGGTCAAAAGAAGATAAAGGATAAATGAATAATTAAAGAATATGAACTTGATTTCATCATTTTGGTCAACATTTGTTCATCTTTTCATGCAAGCCAAGTTGGGATAAAGTTCTAAATTATTCTCTCGACATAAATTAGAATGCCTAAAACATGCTATTAAAATTCTAACTCACAATTTTCATTAATGAATTAAAGGTTTCTAATTACATATTCCAAGAATAAAAGCCAACCTATAGCAATTATCTCAATATACCGATCTCTCAAAATATATCTTGATAATGAAATTCTATTAGATTTCAGATAAAGCAATCTTTTGAATTACTTTAACTTACAAAGATCATGCAAAAGATACTAATAGAAAATCTACATTTGAAAGACTATGAAATAGATGGAAATAGAAAGAGTAATAATATGCAAATTCATTGAAAGGATATTCATAAAATTGATGGAGAAGAAATAAAAATAAGAGAATAAGATAGAAGCCTTTCAACCCTTTTCTCAATCTCTTGAAACAAGTTTTCTTCTCCTTAATCTTCCTCTTTAAAACATAAGAACTAAGTAGAAATTTTATTAAAAAATCTGTCTTTCAAAATACAGAAAATTACTTAACTAAAATTCACCTCCCTAAAATTACAGTTAAACTACATATTTATAGATGATAATTTAAATTTTGTGTCTCTTAGAGATGTCTCTTGAGAATTGTTGTAATTGTTCGTGAAAGAAGGTGACTTTTCAAGTGAGTTTTGGCAGAAAACTGCCCCAACGGTCGCCTCTGTCGCGCTTGTAACGTTGTCGCGATCGCGACAGAACATGCTATGCCATTTCTTCCTTTCTTTCCTCCTTTCCTCCTTCGGTTTTCTCTCTGCAGGAACACGACTTGTGCTCTTCTCTCCTAGTCGTGCTCCTCCTGTCCTAGTCGTGCTCTTCTCTCCTACTCGGATAGTTCTACTCTTCCTTCTTCTCTTCTTCCTCTTTCTTTTCTTCTTCACCCTCAACCATGCAATCCATCCGACTCATGCTCAATAATCCTAGTCGTGCTCATTTGTCCTACTTAGCTGCTTTCTTCTCCTAGTTGTGCTCCAGAATCCTTCTCGTGCTCCTCTCATGCTTCTTTTCATCCTTTTTAACCTAAATACACCAGTAAACACAAAAACACACAGACTAATACAAATAAACATAAACTAACACATATGACATCAAATATACACACAATTGCATGATTAATTTCATAAACTCATACAAAACATACATTAAATTATAATTTAATTAAGCTCCTATCATTTACACCGCTTTATTTATTCATCATTTAACTTCCTTGATTTGCACAATTATTTCACATTCACCGGTTCACTTTTTAATTTACTATTTTGCCCCTAGTATAATACTGGCATACTCTATACACAGGATAAACGGGACGCGAACCCCTAAAGCCTCACAATAACCTGGAATTACCTCTGAATAATCACTCCAGTCTTTCAAACCTAAAGGAACCTCGAAGGATTACCCCAGTCTTTCAAACCTGAAGGAACCCCGAAGGATTAATCCAGTCTTTCCAAATAGATACTATAAAAAAAATACATAATAGGTCCATCAATGACCTATATAAAAAAATAGTGAGATGTCATGCTCACTCCCGCGGTCTTATGTCCCTATGGCTAGCCAACATATCCTGAGACGAGACTCGACTACGAGCTCATCACATAGGGCAACATCGTTGAATGTTACTTAAATAAATCAAAACTTTAATCTTTACATAAAATAAGATTACTATACATTTCAATAAAAAAATGTTAGAAATAATCCCAGTATCACCCATTATCATTTTCTCATACAACTTCATTTACTTACCACATTCCACTGATTTTGCTTCATAGCAAGCCATTAATCATATTTATATAATTAAAATGCATTAACAATTATAATATATCTAATATATACAAGGATAACCAATTTACCTTTATTTACAAGTTGACACTCTGTTTTTTTTTAACAATTTATTTGATTTTATTATTGCCATTATCTTTAGGTATACTAAACTACACTCACTATTTGTCAAACACTCTCACTTTCTCTAATTCATTCACTTACCATGAACCTGCTTAAAATACTTTTAGTCTTGTATTTAACAGTAATACGATTAATTTATATTTTATTCTCTATAATTTTACTAGATTATGATGTTACCTTCTATTAGTCATTACTTAAAATTTTTTTTATACCAAATTACACTTTTAATCATTAAACTATTTATTTTCTACTATTATTCCTTTTACTTGTTATTCCCCATTCTTTTACAAATACCGTAGAATGCTACGATTGGGTCTCTTTCCACTTTATATTTTCTTATCAACTCTTATTCACTTATTTGGATTCATTTTCTTCATGTTAAATTCCATCCTAATTTTATAGATTTACACTTAATTTCATTTTATTAAAATGACACTTATTATAAGTCCTCAACTCTACCATATTACTCGTAACATTTAATAAAAATTCTACTTAACAATTTGCACAACTCAACACACACATAGAGATTAAAATTTGTTACAGTATCAATTCATCACAATATGTATATTACCCATTCTTAGTTTATAAATTTAAAAGCACAATTCAAGTAAAATTCTAGGATGTACCCGAAACAAAACTCCACAAATTTCCATTCCCTACTTGCTTCTAATTAAGTAATTTAGCTCAATTCATCAGTTCAACTTAATTACTCAATTTATTGAAGCCTTAACTCAAAACTCAAATTAAGTAACTAAACTAAATGAAATTCACCAAACAGTCTGAAAATCATTACAAACTTACTATTGTTTTTATGTTATTTCACACTTATATATGTGTGTAAATACACATGTACCTCTAATTTAATCCTAACAGTAATTTGACTACATGAATAACGGCTTCAAACATTCACCTACTATTTTAAAAAATGCACTAACCAGATTTTAATATAATCACATCACATACCTTCAACCCAATTTAATGAGCTATTCTTAATTCAAATTTTCAATAAGCATATTTGGATTTCCCACTTAACATTTAAATTTTCCACCAATTCTTCAAGTATTGCCAATTACACTACCATTACCTAGCTATGAATATAATGATACCCATTTATATATTAAGATCTAATTATCGTTAAGTTATTTATAAATTTAATTACTAATCTGATTTATGTGTCATAACTTAAGTATTACCAAAATTATATACAATTTAAATCCAACTTAAAATTTAACCTACATTTCTTCAATTTACAAATACTATTCTACTTTCCCAAATACGGACAATTTCTGAATTCTTTTCATTCAACCCGAAATCTATAAATCTTAATTTAATTTCTATTTAGCTAAGCTAAATCTCATGACAACATAACCAGTAAGTCAATGGAACCAACAAACATATTATTCACATACTATATTTAGTAAAATCATATTCTTAAGAAATTTTAACTTATGTAAAAATTACATAGAAAAATAGATTTGGTAGCCACATACCAATTTTCTGCTATTTTTGGTCCATTCACCGTCGCCGGAGCCTCATCGGAGTCTCGTCGGACCTCCACCGGAGGCACCGAAACCACCGAAAGGAAGCTCGACGCGTCGGGGTTGCTTTTTTGGTGATCACGCACCGTGACTGCCCTTCATTTTGCCGGAATCGACGTCGACAGCTTCGGTTCTTCTCAACCCCGAACTCCTTATCGCCGGCGAGTGAGGATCGTCCTTAAGCACCGAGAGCTTCGTCTGCCCATCGTGAGTCCGACGGTACCACGCGAGTCGTCTCTCGCTGTTGGAGCTCGTCGAAAAACACAGAGAAGCTTCGGTTCTTCTCTCGCTCTCTTGGAACGGCGTAGCTGCTAACCGGGGAAAAACACTGTGGGGACGGCGCTGCGGGTTGCGATGGTCCGATTGCCTTCGGTGGTCGCCGGCACTACCTCCCGCAGCTCTCTCTCTCTCTCTCTCTCGGTCTCTCTTTCTTTCGGTCTCTTTCCCCATTCTGCCCAGGCTTTGTGTCTCTCCCTTCTTTTCGTTTTTCGTTCTCATTATTCCCCATAATTCTAGCTCAACCTCCCTTGTCTAGAAAATTTTAGACGCAATAAATTTTTTATGTTATAATTATTTATTTGTCTATTTACTTTTTTTTTACATGAAAACATACATATATATTTATGTATATACATTTGTCTAAAATTTATTTGAATATATAAATTATGTAGCTTTAAGGAAAATTCCACCACTTATGCGTCAAAAATTATCCTTCAATGAATTTTTAGCGTGTAAAGTTATTAATAGAAACACTGAAAATTTTGGGGCGTTACACATCGATAATCCCTTTTGTGACGCTCGCGGCACAAGTCTCGCCCGCGACAGAACCAACCATCGACTTCTGTGGGGCTCGTGGAAATGCCCGCGCTCGTGACAGAACACAAAGTAGTAATTTTGGCTGTTGGAGAACTTTGTCCCGCTCGTGATAGAGCCTGAACTTCATGTTCAGAGCTCCACTCCATATACCTCTTCTTCATGCACTTTGCAATATCCACACAAATGACTTCCAAAACCCATCCTAATGTCATTCCCTACCAGTATGACCTTCTAACCATATAATCATCTATATGTAAACTATACAATGGCACAAGCTTCATAATAATTGGACTTAAAATTAAGGAGTTATGGCTAATGGATTACCACTTGCTCCAAAAGCCCTCTTACAGGATTTAGCTACACTTATTAGCAATTTTTGAAGAATTTAGAGCCCTCAAATCAACATGACCATTTCTACAATAATTATAGGCACATATCTTAGGAACTTAATATCATTAACCTCATTCAATTTAGAGTCATACAACTCCAGTTATAATATAGATAATTCCAGTAGGTCAAATTGCCCTACAAAACCAGTTATACCATATCAAGCTAGTCAAACTTGAACTCACTAAATTGGAATATCCAATGCTCCAAACTCACACAAAATCTAGCCTGTTATACACATAGATACCTCAGCATGTTCAATACCACATTAAGTATCGAACCATTCACAAATTACATAGTAGTTCATCCATTCTTCAAAATAGGGTTTCAAGCTTAGGTCAAAAATCTCATGGCAATCAATTTAGCTCATCACATAACATAAATACATATTTCACCTCAACTGAACACACAATTCAAACATACATTTTAGAGTTCATATACTATCATTTTAACACACAAAAATAGAGTTTCCCAAACCTCTATGCCTATGCTCCTATGAGCTCACTTGGCACTAGGTTCTCCCACCTTCTCTTTCCCTTTGTATTTTCTCGTTTCAACCACTACAAGCAAAGTCAAATTTATAGAATTGGAACAAAAGATCATTACTCCATCAACACACAAAGAAGAAGGAGAAAAAGAAGAGCAATTCTATAACCACTTACCTTGATAGAAGAAAATACAGCAAAACTCAGAATCACTTGACCAAATAACATAAATTCAAATGGATTAACTTAAGAAGAGAGGAAACGGAAGAAGAAGAACAAGGAAGAGAGGGTACCCAATCAACATGCAAAAATTCTTTACATTTCTCTCTCATCAACTTTCTTATATTATATGCATTTGGGTGAGGTGGTAAAGGCAGAGTTTGACACCCGTATTCCACTATTAAACCTTTAATCTAGATTAGTTTAATTTATCTTACTTAGTGCTAATTAATCCATCCTTTAATTAATCAGGCACAACTACTTTATAGCCACTTAACTTATTTATTTAATGCAATTAGGTCCTAAATTCCAATTACACTTAGGTCCAAAATTAGCAAACTCAAATCAAACTTTACCCAATTACCCTAATTAAGCCAAATTACTACTAGGGTATATTTCGGATCATTACAACTCTTCCCTCCTAAAAAGAATTTCATTCGCGAAATTCAAACCTGAATTAAACAGATGAGGATACTGAGCTCGCATTGTTGCTTTCGGTTCCCTTATCGCTTTCTCTATCCCATGATGTTGCCAAAGCACTTTTACTAATTGAACTTGCTTAGTCTGAAGTTGCTTCACTTCCTGTGCCAATATTGCTTTAGGCTTCTTATCATAGGAGAAATCCGGTTGCACTTGCACACCTTGTACTGACAGAACATGAGACTCATCTAAACGGTATCTTCAGATCATAGACACATGGAAAACATCATGCAACTTTGCTAAAATCAGAGGTAAGGCTAACTGATATGACACTGTCCCAACTCTTATAAAATCCAAGACACAGGCTCTGAGTAAATCTTTTAACAGTTGAATCACTTTTTCTGACTGTCCACCAGTTTACGAATGGAATGCTATACTGAAATGCAATCTTATACCAAGTGTAGATTGCAAACCTTTCCAGAACATAGAAGTAAACCTCGGGTCTCGATCTGATATTGTGGACAAAGGAATACCATGAAGTTGCACAATCTCATTCACATATAGTTCAGCCAACCAATCCATAGAGTAATCAAGTCAAATCGGTATAATGTGAGTTGACTTAGAAAACTGATCAACTATTACCCATACAGAATCGCGTTGTTTCGATGTCATTGGAAGACCAGTGACGAAATCCATCGTAATGTTGTCCCATTTCCACTGTGGAATCAAAATAGGATTCAACAGACCCAATGGACCTTGATGTTCCGCTTTCACCTACTGACAAGTCAAACACATAGAAACATACTCAACCATATCTCTCTTCATACCAGGCCACCAATAAAACTGTTTCAAATCTTGATACATCTTATTACCACTAGGATGCATAGTAAAGATTGCATTATGCGCTTCATCCAAAAGCTTCTTTCTCAATTCTTTATCACTTGCTACACATAATCGATCTCTATAATACATTACACCATCTTCATCCACTGAATAGTCAGTCTTGTCACTATTCCTAACTGATTGCAGAATCTATTGCAACTTAGGATCATCTTTCTACGTATCCACTATCTAACACCTCAAATTAGGTCTTGCTCTCAACTGAGCCACTAAAGCCCCATCAGATGCAAATCTCCATTTGACTCGTTGCAATGTTAAAGCTGAGACTGACTTTCTACTCAACGCATCATCCACTACATTACCTTTACACGGATGGTAATCCACAATGCAATCATAATCCTTAAACAGTCCAAGCCACCTTCTCTATCTCAAATTCAACTCCTTTTGATTGAGCAGATAGTTAAGACTCTTGTGATCAGTTAAAATCTTACACCTTCACCATACAGGTAATGGCGCCGTATCTTCAAAGCAAACACTACTACAGCTAACTCCAGATCATTCGTCGAATAATTTTGCTCATGTAGTTTCAACTGTCTCGAAGCTTAAACATTCACTTTCCCATCTTGCATCAATACACACCCTAATCAAATTCCAGATGCATCGCTATACATAGCATACTCTTTGCCTGGAATGGGTTGAGTCAAAATCGGTGCTTCAACTAACATCCTTTTTAACTGTTCAAAACTAGCTTGACACCTATTTGACCACACAAACTTAACTCCTTTCCGAAATTATTTGCTAAGCAGAGAAGCAATCAATGAAAACCCTTTTATAAAATGCCGATAGTAACCAGCTAATCCCAAGAAACTCCTAATCTCAGGGACATTTTTGGGCTGCTTTAGATTCACAACTGCGTCTATCTTAGCTGGATCAACTTTAATACCCTCAGAAGAGATAACATGACCCAAAAAAGACACTTCCTTAAGCCAAAACTCACACTTACTGAGCTTAGCATACAACTGATGTTCTCTTAGGGTCTGAAGTACAATTCTCAAATGCTGCTCATGCTCTTTCTCATTCCTCAAATACACTAATATGTCATCAATAAACACTATGACAAATTGATCCAAATATGGCCTGAACACTTTATTCATCAAGTCCATGAATGCTGCAGGCAGATTGGTTAACCCGAATGGCATTACTAGGAATTCATAATGACTATATCGAGTTCTGAATGCAGTCTTACGAATATCCTCTTTCTTTACTTGTAGTTGATAGTATCCATATCTCAGATCAATCTTTGAGAACACACCAGCTCTTTTCAAATGGTCAAATAAATCCTCTATCCTCGGCAAGGGATATCTGTTCTTCACTATCACCTTGTTAAGTTGTCTGTAATCAATGCACATTCTCATTGTGCCATCCTTCTTCTTAATAAACAGCACTGGAGCTCCCTAAGGGGATACACTCGATTGTATAAAACCCTTATCTAACAACTATTGCAACTGAGTCTTTAATTCTTTCAACTCAGTAGGAGTCATACGATATGGTGTCTTAGAGATAGGTGCTGTACCTGACACAATCTCAATCGACAACTCCACTTCCCTCATAGGTGGTATACTAGCCAACTCTTGTGAAAACACATCAGGAAATTCCTTCACCACTAGTATATCCTATATTCTAACTTATTTCCTTTTCAAATCTAGCATAAGGGCTAAGAAAGCTTCACATCCTTTTCTCAAACACCGATATGCTTGCATAGCAGAAATCACATCTACTAACGAATTAGAATGCACACCCCTTACAATAACTTTAGACTGTTTTGAACTACCAAGCACAACTGTTTTCTTTCTATAGTTAACAAAGCTCAGTGCTTACTTAACCAACCCATGCCTAATATCAAATCAAACTCCTCAAAAGGCAACTCAATCAAATTGATAGGAAATACTTGACCTTGAACAACTAAAGTGTAATCTCTATACACCTTATTCACATTAATGCTACTCCCCAATGGACTACTCACACATATATCATAATCTAAATAATCAACAGAGGACATCTGATCACATAATTTCTTAGAACAAACATATGAATACGTAGATCCAGGGTCAATTAATGTAAATATTTCTATATCAAAGAGCAGAAATGTACTAGTTATAACCTCTAGCACATCTTACTCCTCGTGAGCTTTCATAGCATAAGCCCGTGTCGGTGCTGTTGGAGGTCGATCAACAGATTCTAACACTTCACCACCTTTGGACTGGATACCTCTACCACGTCCTCTACCTCTTCTACAGTTTGCTTGAGGTAAATTAGATCCACCTCGACTAGCTTCCTACTGATTCCCTGTCACTTCATAGGCTTTAGGACAGTTAGCCAAGAAGTGTTGTGTGCTCTTACATCGGAAACACGTGCCTGTAAACTTTCAACAGTCAGCTCTATGATTCTTACAACAATTGGGACACTCAGGTACTTCACTTTTATTACCAGACACACCCCTACCAATACCAGATGCATAAGAAGATCCTTATTTTTTTCCTCTAGTAGCTGGATTGCTAGCTGACCTAGCTGGAGGTGCCACTTGAGATTCTTTTGATCTCTTCCCCAAATGTGCCCCAACTCTAATAGAATTTCTTCTTTACATTCTTTCCCTCTGAACCTCTTCTGACCTTTCAAGTCTTATAGCTGGTTGCACTATCTGATAGTAGCGCATAGTTTGAGAAGTAGTCATAGAGATTAGCAATGCCTTTATTGGCTTATTCAATTCTTCTTTACATCGCTAGCATTAGCACGCCTTCAGGTGCATACTTACTGAGCCTAAAGAACTTCTTCTCATAATCTGCTACTAATAAAGCTCTCAACCTTAAGTTTAGAAATTGCTTCTAATTAGCTTCCCGATATGCCTTAGTAATGTACTTATTATGGAATTCTTGAATAAAGAACTCCCAAATGATCGGATTTATAACAACCCAATTTGTACCCTAGTAGAATTGGTAGTACAAATTTCTATATTTGTGCAAGTTTAAGTGTTATTGAGGATGTAATTGAAAGGAATTATAAGTTGATTGAAGGAAGAAGTGGATTAGAGGGATTTAGAGAGACATTTACCATTGACTAAAGTGGAAGTTTTTATGTTAGTGGGACAAGTGGCTTGGTTGGCAAAGTTGCAAGGTATGGGAATGCCACCTAGGATGAGACATGCATTAAAAGGTTGTTAGTGGCATTTTTCTATCCTCAAATAGGATTACATGTAAAGTTAGCTTTCTTTCCTCTCTCTCTCTCTCTCGATTTCCTTTTCTCTACTAATTCTTCTTTGAGTTTTGACTTGCTTGAGGTTGATTTCTGCATTTTGAATTTGATTAGTTGAAGAGTATAGATAAGGATTTAATTTGAGAGGTAATGTATTTGGTTTTGAATTTCTGCTTCTACCCCCTTTTCATTGTGGTTATTGTTTGAGAACATAGAATAAGGGATTGTGTTTATTTGGGTATTACAAGAAGCTGAGGAAAGAAGAAGGATGGAAAAGGGCAAGGTCAAAGTTGAATTTTCGAAGTGTTCGGTTGCTTGAAGAGGTTGGGATCGTGTGCCCTATAGTTGTGCATGTGTTTTTAAATTGTGTATTTTGGGTGCATATTGTGATATGAGTTAGAATTATCTATATGCATGTGTTATAGTTAGAATATTGATAATCTTAGACCTGCTTAGAGTATGATTATTGAGCAGGATTAGTTGTGCTGTTGAGAGGCATGTGTTCATGATTGGTTATTCATGTTCTTGCTTGAAATTGGTATACGATTATATGTTAAATATTGATTTAGAGCCTTAAAATGCTATTGGTATATTGTTTGGCAAGTCTTTGATATATGCATATGCATGGTTTGGAAGTTTGTTCGTCAATTATGGCTTTTGAGTTAAGTTGTGGAACAGTTGATGCAATTTTGTCTTTGGGCATTCTTGCATAGATCATGGTGACATCCAAGTGGTTTTGACTGTGAGGTATGCAAGAAATGCTTTTGTCCGAGGAGTGTGTGGTATGCCATGGTGACAACAAAAGTGGTTGTGACTGTGATGTACCCTAAGTTTGCTTTCTGTTTTGCATCTTTGGTATGTCATGGTGACAACCAAAGTGGTTGTGACCGTAAGATACCCTTGATTGCTTACTACCCGGATATTGTGTGGTATGTCATGGTGATAACCAAAGTGGTTGTGACCATGAGTTACCCTAAGTTTGCTTTTTGTTTTGCATCTTTAGTATGTCACGATGACAACTAAAGTGGTTGTGACCATGAGGTACCCTGTTCTTACACTTTGATTTTTTATTCATTTATAAATGTTATGCATGAGTGAGTTTGAATTTTAATCTAGTTAATATAATTCAATTAAGATTGTTATATGCTAAAAGCTATGTTATTATAATGGATTACTTAACTTGTACATGAATTGATTAAAGTTGATTGTGCTTGAGTACATGAGTAGAAGTTTTGTTACTTAAGTTGTTTGTCAGCCTAATTGGTCAAGGTAGCGGATAGATAAGCATGCTTATTAAGGGTTAGAGTTTTGCAACTGCTCCTGTCGACCCGTATGGGTAAAGTTTTAGACTTCGATCTTTTGAAAACTAGACTTTGGTCTTCTGTATTTAAGCTTTTAGACTTTGGTCTTCTGATACTGCTCGCCAGTATTCTGTTACCCATATCCACCATCTTTGTATCTCAGGCTAATTGTTCATTTGAATGTGAAGTTATATGTAAAGCTGGGTTTGGTTATATGTTCCGTATGCTCTTGATATTAGAAATTGTATGTTTTGTTACTCCTGAATGCTAGCAATTTTTATATCTTCCGAATCTGCTTCGACTTTGAATATTGTACTTTCATGCTTGCTATGTATATGATGAGCTTTTAGATCTTGATTCGAGTATCTGTTACTGCTATTCATGTGTTATGTTTTGCTATGACTTCTTCGAAAGTCCTTTGCTTCTGTTCATCCCCACTAAGCATTATCGTTTAGCACGGATGTTTATTTTCATGTAGGTTTGCAAGTTCCGTTCGGAGCGAGAGTCCCCATCTGCTGGCCACTAGGAGTTGTCTTTGAAGTGAATATTTTGTATTATTTATGCTATTCCTTTTGTATAGGACTCTTATATAGCATTTTATAAACATTTTGTAAGGCATGTAATTCTGATATATGGCATGTAATGATTTTTTATATGTATACATTTAAGTTCTGTAATGCAAGTATATTTTTTGTTCCTGAATGCTTCCGCTTATAGTATATTTTTGCTTGTTTTTATTTCTTTTGCTTCAGTCTCTGTATGAGTGTGTATGTTTGATTGTGTGGCATCCCGATATTCCTCCCAAGGGGTATTGGGGCATCACAGGTTATGGCATCAGAGCCCTAGTTAGATAATTCTAGTTTATAAGATGTTTGGATGTGTGTGAGTCTGCCTAGAGTCATGGCCTAATGCAGATGTTGTCTTGTGTAGAGTTTAGATGGAGTCTGATTCCAGTGAAGAGATAGGTGAGACGATCGGTAGTGTTAATCCTACAAGGGTTAATCAGCTAGCACAAGAGAGACCTCGGGCTGAAGGTTTGGGTCCAGCTTATGGTGATTCGATACTAATGCAAGGAATGATACAATTGATTGAGAGGTTAACTACCACTAAGCCCCAACTAATTTGAATAGAAGGAGGGGGCAGGGGAATTTAGTTGTACCACTTTGGATCAGTCAGATATAGTCGAGTATTAGTTGGAGAAGACGAGCAAAATTCTGCAAAAGATAAACTACCCATTGGATCAGAGGCTTAATTGTGCAATGTCCCTTTTGTAAGGTTCGACTTATGATTGGTGGAAGATGGTGTTGAGGAACCCCCAGCAACCTATAGAGATGACATGGGATTACTTTGTGTAAGAGTTTTAGAAGAGGTATGTGACTAAAGCTTACTGAGAGGCAAAGTGGAAGGAATTCATAAGTTTGAGGTAGAAAGGTTTGTCAGTAAGTGATTATGAGAAGGAATTTAGCAGGTTAAGTAAGTTTGTGCCATATTTATTTCTAACTGAGGAATTCAAGTGCGTCAGTTTGAAGACGGGTTAAGAGAGAGTATCAGGGGTCCTCTTTCAGTGATGGTTGTCATGTATTTGGTAGGGTACTACCAATTGGTTTCGGCAGCGATGAAATTGGAAGAGTCAGAAGTGATTAAGCAGCGTAAGGAACTTAAGAGAAAAGTAAATGATAGTGGTGTACCGAGTGTTAAGAAGTCGCTAGAAGCTGCAACTAGGCAAGTTACCCGAGGATCAGGTCGTGAGTTGGTATCGAAGGATAGTGTTTTGGCACCATCAAGTAAGGGAAGTACAGTGCCAAAGTGTGAGAACTGTGCTAGGTTCCATTGGGGTACTTGTAGGAGACTTTTTGGAGCATTTTTTCGATTTGGCAGAATGGAGCATATGCTGGCCAATTGTCCGATTTTGTGGAAAGGTTCAGTTCAGACGGAAAGTAAGGGTAACATGGGAGTGACTGGATCTGCTAGAGGAGGTAGATGAAGAGGGTAGACAGTGCAAGCACCATCGGAGATGATTGAGAAATCGATACCTTCGGGTGGTCCAACTCGGTGTTACGCCATGGTTAAAGAAAGAGAAGATGATCAAGCGGGTCCTTCTAGTAAGTTTCTATTTGTTTAAGTTTGATTTGTATGAGTTCTGCTTTGATAGTGTATTATTATCCGTTTGATATCGGGTGAAATTTCGAGGATGAAATTTCTTAAGGAGGAGAGAGTTGTAACGACCCAATTTGTACCCTAGTAGAATTGGTATTACAAATTTCTATATTTGTGCAAGTTTAAGTGCTATTGAGGATGTAATTGAAAGGAATTATAAGTTAATTGAAGGAAGAAGTGGATTACAGGGATTTAGAGAGACATTTGCCATGGACTAAAGTGGAAGTTTGCATACTAGTTGGACAAGTGGCTTGGTTGGCAAAGTGGCAAGGTATGGGAATGCCACCTAGGATGGAACATTCATTAAAATGTTGTTAGTGGATTTTTTATGTCCTCTAATGGGATTAAATGCAAAGTTAGCTCTCTTTCCTCTCTCTCTCCCTCTGTTTCCTTTTCTCTACTCGTTTTTCTTTGAGTTTTGACATGCTTGAGGTTGATTTATGCATTTTGAATTGGAATAACTAAAGAGTATAGACAAGGATTTTCAGTTGAGAGGTAAGTGTATTTGGTTTTGAATTTCTGCTTCTACCCCCTTTTCTTTGTGGTTATTGTTTGTGAACTTGGATTAAGGGATTATGTTTATTTGGGTATTGTAAGAAGCTGAGGATAGAAGAAGGATTGAAAAGGGCAAGGACAAAGTCTGATTTTGGAAGTGTTCGGCTACTTCAAGAGGTTGGGATCGTGTGCCCTATAGTTGTGCATGTGTTTTTGAATTGTGTATTTTAGGTGCATGTTGTGATATGAGTTAGAATTGTGTATATGCATGTGTTATAGTTGGAATATTTATAATCTTAGACCCATTTAGAGTATGATTATTGAGCATGATTAGTTGTGCTTTTGAGAGGCATGTGTTCATGATTGGTTATTCATGTTCTTGCTTGAAATTAGTATACAATTATATGTTAAATATTGATTTAAAGCCTTGAAATGTTATTAGCATATTGTTTGGCAAGTCTTTGATATATGCTTGTTCATGGTTTGGAAGTTTGTTGGTTAATTATGGTTTTTGAGTTGAGTTGTGGAACGGTTGATGCAATTCTGTCTTTGGGCATTCTTGCATAGGTCACGGTGACAACCAAGTGGTTGTGACCGTGAGGTATGTAAGAAATGCTTCTGTCTGAGGAGTGTCTGGTATGTCACGATGACAACCAAAGTGGTTGTGACCGTGAGGTACCCTAAGTTTGCTTTCTATTTTGCATCTTTGGTATGTCACAGTGACAACTAAAGTTGTTGTGATCGTCAGATACCCTTGATTGCTTGCTGCCCGGATATTGTGTGGTATGTCACGGTGACAACAAAGTGGTTCTGACCTTGAGGTACCCTAAATTTGCTTTTAGTTTTGCATCTTTGGTATGTCACAGTGACAACCAAAGTGGTTGTGACCGTGAGGTACCCTGTTCTTACACTTTGGTTTATTATTCATTTATAAACGTTATGCTTGAGTGAGCTTGAATCTTAATCTAGTTAATATCATTCAATTGGGATTGTTATATTCTAAAAGCTATATTATTATGATGGATTACTTGACTTGTACATGAATTGATTAAAGTTGATCGTGCTTTAGTACATGAGTAGAAGTTTGGTTACTTAAGTTGTTTGTCAGCCTGATCAGTCAAGGTAGTGGATAGATAAGCATGCTTATTAAGGGCTAGAGTTTTGTAACTGCTCCTGTCGACCCACATGGGTTAAAGTTTTAGACTTCGGTCTTCTGGAAACTAGACTTCGGTCTTTTGTATTTAAGCTTTTAGAGTTAAGTTTTTTGATACTGCTCGCCAATATTCTGTTACCCGTATCCACCATCTTTATAACTCAAGCTAATTGTTTGTTGAATGTGAAGTTATATGTAAAGCTGGGTTTGGTTATATGTTCTGCATACTCCTGATATTAGCAATTGTATGTTCTATTACTCCTGAGTGTTAGCAATTGTTATTGCTTCCAAATCTGCTTTGACTTTGAGTATTGTACTTTCCTGCTTACTATGTATATGATGAGCTTCTGGACCTTGATTTGGGTATCTGTTATTGCCATGCATGTGTTATGCTTTGCTGACTTCTTCGGAAGTCCTTTGCTTCTATTCACCCCCACTAAGTGTTATGGCTTAGCATGGATGTTTGTTTTCGTGTAGGTTTGCAGGTTCTATTCGGAGCGAGAGTCCCCATCTGCTGGCCACTAGGAGTTGTCTTTGAAGTGATTCTTCTGTATTAGTTATGCTATTCTTTTTGTATAGGACTCTTGTATAGCATTTTGTAAATGTTTTGTAAGGCATGTAATTCTGCTATATGGCATGTAATGATTTTGTGTATGTATACGTTTAAGTTCTATAATGCAAGTATATTTTTTGTTCCTGAATGCTTCCGCTTATAGTGTTTTTTTGCATGTTTTTATTTCTTTCGCTTCAATCTCAGCATGAGTGTGTGTGTTTGCTTGTGTAGCATCCCGATATTCCTCCCGAAGGGTATTTGGGCGTCACAGGATTCGGAAGCATTGGATGCCTTAAGACCAACTTTCACCAGTCATAGGCAGATCCTTGCAGAAGCGATACCACACATTCCACTTTCAGCTCAGGAGGGCATCTATTCTCCTGAACCACTATAGGCACCGGGTCCTGAGACAGCTTTTTATCGAATGAGGATGGTTCCTAGTAAAAAATAGACAGAAAATGAAAGCACCTTGGCTCTCTATAGATTGGGGTTTTAGCTAGGTCTTTTAGGCAAACTTGATAATTTCTCCAAAAAAAAAATAATAAGAAAAATGAAAAAAAAAAAGAGAAAAGTAAAAGTAAAAATCATAAAAAAAAATTAAGATTAGGTTAAATTAATTAGTAAATATTGTGGGATAATAAAATTAAAAAGAAAATAAATAAATAGTGATTAATGAAGTAAAATATGTGATAATTTTAAATAAGTCTCAAAAAATTAAAAGAGGAAAAAATTAAGGAGGAAATCAAGGGCAAAACGTACCTAAAATTGGGACATAAAAAGAAAAAGAAGATAGAAAGAGGAGGGGGGGCAGATGAAGAGGGAGAAAAGAAATAGAAAGAAAAAGAAAATAGAAAGTAGGAGGAAAGACCTGGCTAGAAGCCAAAAACCAAGAAATAGATAGGAAAACTAGAAAACAAACAAAGAAAGAAAAATAAAAAGGAAAGCGAAGAAAATAAAGGAAGAGCAAAAACAAAGAGGGAAAATGGGGACCAAAAATGCAGGGGACCGAAGAAAATCGAAGAGAAAAAGAGAGAGGAAAAGGCGGAGGCGCCGCCGGCCACCCACCGCGACGGACTGCCACACGCGCTGTTCCAGATGTCCGAGGAGGCCCAGACGAATTGGACGGTGGCCACCGATCGCCCCCACTCGCCGGCGAGAAGGAGATCGGAAGAGTTGGACCCGCGAGCTTCCGATGCGTTTTTCGACCAAACTGTGCTTCCTTCCAGCGCGTGACCAGCGGCGCCGGACTCCTGAAGCCGCGATCTAACCTCCGACGAAGGCGATGTCGACCACAGGTGAACTCCCGGCCGCTCTGGCAAGGCAGCAGGTAAGTTGGATATATTTTTTTATTTTATTTTTATTTTATTTATTAATATTATTTATTATTAGTATTATTATTACTATTATTATTAATTAATCTTATTTTATATTATTATTATTATTATCATTTTATATTATTATTATTATTATTATCATTTAATATTATTATTATTATTATTATTATTATTATTCATTTTAGTGTTATTATTATTATTATTATTATTATTATTCTTATTCTTATTATGTTATATTTAATATTGTTGTGGTTATTACTATTATATTATTGTATTGTTGTTATTATTATTGTCATTATAATTATTATTATTATTTGGATTAATACTATATTTTATTGTTATTATTATTTTTATTATTGTGGTGTGAATATTATTTTTTATTATAGTTTTCATTGTTATTATTGTGTCGTGAATATTATTTTTACTTTTTGTCATCATTATTATTATAATTAGTTTTTTTTTTTTTTTATTGTTAGTGATTATTATAATCATGTTATTTGTGTTTTATATTTATTAAATGGTTAATTCTGTCAGTAATTATATTTCTTTAGTATTAGATTAATTATTTTTCTCAATTTATTTGATTCAATTATTTATTTATTTAATCATTTAGTTTAATTTAGTCTATTATTGACCAATATTATTTTCTGTCGTGACCGGAACCGCAAGGAGCATGTGATATAAGGCAACATAGCTCATATTTAGCTTATGTTTTGAGGTTAAAATTATGTTTAATTATGATTAAATGTGTTAGAATTAGGTGCGCTTGATGTTTTGTGTTAAGTTTTGTTAATGTAGGAGAAAAAGGGAGAAAATGTGAAGAAAGAGCATAAATGAGAAAGAAAAGAGGTTTCTGTCGCGAGCGCGATAGAGGACGCCCAAGAGAAGAGAAAGGAAGAGAAGAAAAGAGGAGCAGAGGAGGGAAGCCACGTGCTGTCGCGAGCGCAGCGAGACGCGGAGGAAGCAGAAGATCATGCAGCTGAAAGGAGTAAAGTGCTGTGCTCTGTTGCGAGCGCGAAAGGCATCGCGAGCGTGATAGAAAGAGCCATTGTACAGTTTTCCTTGTAAAGTCACTTGAACAATTTGGACTTTCCACCAAGTTTTGCAGCTCTTTGAAGAAGCTTATCAAGTGACATGACCTTTAGAACAATATAAATATTAATTTCAAATGTAATTTGAGGATGATGGAATTTTTTAATAATTAATTTTCTGTAAGTTTGAGAGAATAAACTTCTGTAGTTAAAGTTCTAAGTTAGATTTTATGTTTTGAAAAAGAAGACCAAGGAGAAGAAAATATTTTACAAGGGTTTGGGAAAAGGGTTGAGAGATTTCTTTCTACTTACTCTTATCTATTACTTTCTTCTCTATAATTAAATGAATATTATTTAAGGATCTTGTATGATATTATTGTTATTTTCTACTTCCATTTATGTTATTAGTCTTTTAATGCAGAATTGTCTATTAGTATTATTGTATGATCATTATAAGTTAAGGTAGAATTGAGAGATTCACTTTATCTTACAACTAATAGAATTTCATTATCAAAACATAACTTGAGAGATCAGTATGTCAAGATAATTGCTCTAGGTTGGTTATTAATCTTAAAATATGTAATTAGAATTAACTAGTTCATTAATGAGAGTTAAGGATTAGTATTGTAATTGCATGTTTTGGGCACTCAAGTTCATGTCGAAAGAGTGAATTAGAAATTTATTACAACTTGGCTTGCTGATAAGATTATAAATATAATTAAAAGTTGAAATCAAGTTTCATAATTATTAGTTCTTCATCATCTACATTGTCTTCATTTATCATTTTTAACTAAGTTTTATTAATTTGCATGACACGAGTAGTGTAGAATTAACTTACAAATTATTGAACATTGTAAACAAAATAAAATCAAGTAGTAATAGCGAGTAATATTTAATCTACTTTCTTTATGGGATCGACATTTTAAGTACTATAATCGATTAACTGTGCACTTGCGGAGTTAGCGTTTTTAGCTCCTAACAAGTTTTTGTTGCAATTGCCGGGGAACTGTTATGATTAAATTTATTGCCATTACGAATCTTGATTTATGATTTTGGATTATAATAATTAATTAGTTTTGTTTGTATGTTGTGTTTTGTTTTTACTGGATTGGATAGTTCAAGTATATGCCTAATACAAGGAGTTCTCAAAAAGAACTTGAACCATTGAATGCAAAAATAGAAAGATTTATTTCAAGTAACCGTAAATCCAATAAGAAGAATAATAAAACTAGGAGACTAATCATGGCTGAAGAAGAGAATCCACCAAGATTGATGGATTTTGCTATTCCAGCATTGAGCGGGGCTCAACAAGGGGTGGTAAGGCCAACGGTAAATGCAAATAAATTTGAAATTAAGCTATCTCTTTTGCAAATGATTCCAAATAGTATTCAATTCTATGGTTTGGCAAATAAGGATCCAAATGCTCATTTGGCAAATTTCTTAGAAATTTGTGATACCTTCAAAATTAATGGAGTTCTACAGATGCAATCAAGCTTAGGCTTTTTCCTTTCACATTGAAGGATAAGGCAAATGTAACGCCCATTCCCGATTACACCGCTAACACAGCTAATAGAGTCGAGAATGGTCGTTACACGGTAATCACTTCCTCATTCACATACATAGTCTAAAACATGCAAATAAATTTTTGCTTCTATCACATTCACATGCAGTTGGTCATCTATACTCATCATACGCTTGCCCATGTATTCATGCTTACACACACAAACTTATACAAGCTTAACTATTACAGGCTTGGTTACTTAATACATTACAAACTTTATGCTATCCAAAATAATATTTACATAACAAAAAGAGACACAAGTCTACCCAAAACCCAATGCTATCAAGAATCCTAGTGTGTTGACCTTGCCAATGCGGGGCTATCATTCGAATCACCTCGTTTCAGAACCTACACGGATTAAGAAAAACCCGTGCTAAGCGATAACGCTCAGTGGGGAACAATATAACATATATCCACTTATATTTCACAGCATGTAAATTGTTTGAGGCACATGTTAATCTTTAGGCTTCACATTCAGTATAAGCATACATTTGTGTGTTACATTCATCATTGCTTTGCTATACTTAACAGATATACACTTTAAAAATGCTTCTACAATCATGCCTTGTTAACACTCAACAGCATGCACATAATATTGTTATCACATCCACACATCTTGATTTCACACCCATATATACTCATTCTGAAGAATCACATTCGCATAATCGTATTGCCAGACAAATCTTAACGCATCTCATTTACATTCCCATTTAATATCATTTTTATATGGTCACATTATTATCGTTAACCTTGCCTGCAATTCAAAAACGGGGATAACGGGTTTCGCATTGGTACCACCGAGGTACAATAATCTCAATATAATCTCATTCACGCATTGGTATCCTAAGGTACAGTAATCGTATTAATCATTAATCGACATATAGAAATCCAATAAGGATTGTTTTACATTGTGATTCCAGAGGAATCGGACGCATTGGGCTGCAACACTTTGACCCTATAGGCAAGCCTATTTATCCACTACTTAACTCGCAGGCTTTGGTTAATTAATTACATTATAGGTTTCATACTTGTCAATAAGAATAGCATATCCATCAATCATCTTCAAATTCCTTATTGCTCAAGTTTACAAAGCATTAAACAATTCACACCACTTGTTTACTCATGATATATCACATAACATTTTATGTTTAATCATCAATTAAACAATTGATTGAGTTCAATAATCATCGTAGTTATATGCATACAGACTACATTTAACCTTAGTATAATGCTCATATAAAATGTCATCAATCGTAGTTAAAAGCATCATCATGGTTAGCATATTCGCATGGTATAATTCATTCATATAGTATTATATGTTCGCATAGTAAGGTACTCATGTACTTTCTTAAAGCAACATCATGGTACAAGTCATCACGTACAGTAAACTTGCATCACCTCATGCCTAGCATATACCAATAGCTTAAACAACATACTCACCTAAATATATGCACCTTCATTAAACTCATGTTATAATATAGGTCTTAATCATGTTGATATACAAGTACAAGTTCTATTTCCTATCATTGCATAATATTACACATTAATTGGTAAAGAAATACACATACACATGATTCAATAAGCAACCCACATTTACTTGTCTCATATACTTCATCTTGCTTAGTCATATTGTTTAGCATATGATAATCCTCAATAAATGATGTATAATTGATTGGATTATTATTCATACATGCTTATAACATTTGGCTGAGTCTCATTGTTCAATATGCAAAATAGAGGTACCTCACGGTAACAACCAACTTGGTTGTGACCGTGACATACTTCAAGCACTCAAAACAGAATGCAAACTTTCATACCTCACGGTGACAATCAATTTGATTGTTACCGTGACCTATACAAAATTGCCAAAACACAACTGTGTTCTACCAATGCACAGCTGTGTTTTCTAACCCACACCTCATATGAATTTTCAAGTTTTCTCAATGCAATTCAAATATCACTCTTAGCCATATCATGCTTCTAACCATAGGTTTTCCTACCCGTTTAGCTTCTTAACAATATCAATTCCAACACAATTAGATACCAACTCAAGGAGTTATATTCAAATGATTATTACATGCTCCAATTGATTCTTATGCACTTTTAAATTAACCTAAGGGAAACCATTTGAAATCTTACACTTGTTCAAGCTATTTGTGTTTCCATGTCAAGCTCAATAATTAAAAAGCATGTATACACTTAATTTTATAATTACACTATTATGCCATAGCATCATTTATATATAATTTCAATTAATATCATTGACATGCTCATTTCATAAAGATAGACACATGTTTGACAAGCTATAAGAACTTGTAGTGAAGTTCATGTGCATTTCGCGAAGAAAAACACCCTAAATATGCAAAACTGGGAAGGGTCACGGTAGCAATGAGTTTGTTATGATCATGAGATCCAATTACATACAATTCTGCCTTGTCTCGGCATTGGTCACAGTGGTAACCATTTGGTTGGGACCGTGACATACTAAAATGAAGCAAAACAAAAGCAAAACTCAGGACTGCTCCATTACCTGTTTTTGTTCAGCCTAAACCGACATGTAAACGACCTTTTTAGGCAAACCGTCCTTCTTAACATCTGTTCCTTAGGATATTGTCTTTCACATAGGATAGTTTTCAAGTGATTTGGACTTGTTAAACATCAGTTATGAATAAAAAAATACAGACTGTTCTAGTGATCCTACCAAGGTAGAGACACATCAATTTTTCCCATTTCTAGGTGTCTTAGAGCCAAAATTGGCTCATAGTCATTTCTTTAACGTTTGTAGGTATGGGAGTTATGGTTCAAATGGGCAGAAATCACTCAATTTTGATTTCTTAAACTCTAGTTATGACTGAAACACTGCACGGAGGTCTGGTGACATATAAACAGAATTTTTCCCTAACTAGGGTTCAAACTTTACTTGAGCTCACAACAATTCAATCATCAGTTTCAATACAAATCAACCATATATTTCAACTATATCATTTTTCAATTTTCACATAATAAACTAATTTGCACACACATAACAATAGTTAGTTCCCAAACCTTCTTTCCTTAGCTTCTTAGAAGTCACTTAACCTCTTGATCAATCACCTTCTCCTTTCCTTTGGTTTCCTTTACTTTCTCAACTACATATCCAAATCCACTTTCCAGAGGTGGATACCAATAATTAATTTCCAATTTAACCAAAAGTGAAAGAGTAGAAGATGAAAAGAACAAATACAAATCACTTACCCCTTTAAGCCAATAATACCCATGCACTTTAAGATCACTTGATCACTTTATAAAATTCTATTTTTTCTAACTAATAGAAAAGAGGAACACATTAAAGGGAATGAAGAAGCGGAACTGAAGAAGTTGAAAACCAAATGCAGAAAAATGAAGCCCTTTCCTTTCTCCTCATACCTTTATTGCATGCAAAGAGGGGTGTTGGCACAGCCAACACAACACACGTGGATTCCATTTAGAATCCTCCAAATCTGCTTATAATCTCTTAATCACCATTACCATTAATTAAGCACAATTCCAATATAGCCACTTGAAGTTCTTTCATTTATTCAATTAAGTCCTTATTTTCCTTACACTTAAGTCCTTGATCAAACAAACCCAAATCGACTTTACCCAATTACCTCAATTAACCCGATATACTTCTGGGGTGTAATTAGGGCTATTACAACTCTTCTCTCCTTAAAAGAATTTCGTCCGCGAAATTAATACTTAGGCAAAATAGCTGAGAGTTCAACACTCACATATCGACTTTCGTTTCCTCTTACTGGCAATTCTAACTCTTTGAAACATGATTCCTTCCAGATTATCCATAGAGTTGCTTGAAATTCTCATACATCTTATTATCTCCTATATGCATAGTGTATTATACACTTCATATATTGATATTTCTCTAGTTTCCATAACATTGGCAGAATATAACCGTTGCTAGGAGTACAACATCCCATCTTCATTTACTAAGTAGTCAGTCTTGTTTCTACTTTCAATTGACTGCAAAAATGCACTGCTGCTTAAAATCACTTCTCTACACGTCTACCTACTCGTTTCTTAGAATAGGCTTTGCTTTATTTGTACCATTAAAGTACCATCAAAATAAATCTTTAATTACTTCACTGAATATTCTTAAATACTCTATTCATTTTTACATTGTTCTCATATAGACCAAATACACATACCGCATATTCTAGACATTCAACAGCATATACTTTATCACGTGACTTCCCATAATAATCATATGAATACATAAATCCAAATTCAGTTAATGCAAACATTTCTATATCAATGAGTAGGACTGTACCCGCTATGAATTCAGGCGCGTCTTGCTCCCTATGAGCCTTCTTTGTATGAGCTCCTGCTAGTACTACAGTCGGTCGATTAACAGACTCTGTTTGTCACACCCCTTTTGCCCCCTAGTAGAACGAGCCATATGTGTGTACATGCATATGTGTATTTTAGCATGTGTTTTAAGGGCATTTTAATAAAAATGCATGTTTTTAGGGTTTTATTAGCATATGGATATATGTTTGGCATTAGAGTGTGAATTAATTGGGAAATGATTGTGTGCATTTGAGCATATCATATTAGGGTGTTTTAAGTTGGAAGTGCATTGTGTGTGTGTTCATACCATTGTAGGGTGTGCATTAGCTGGGAGTGCATTGGGTGTGTGTATTGCATGCTTGTTGGGCGTGAGTGGTTAGTTTTCACCAATAGGAAATTGACACATGTTTAGGGCAAAGAAAAGAAAAAGAAAAAGAAAGAAAAAGGGGAAAATGCAGAATGTGTTCTTCTTCACGTTTTTCCCTTTCCTCATCTTCTTCTTCCTTTTCTTTTCTCCAAGAACCCTAGTGTGGATTCAAGTCTTATTGGTGGAATTAATCATCTCTTTGCATTCTTTTGGTAAGTTATTGCATTCCTCATCTTGTTTTTCATTTGTTCTTCTTCTTTTTAATTTATGGGTTTAGATTTAACTTAGGGTTTGCATTTTGGGTGTTCTTTGATGTTGTGCTTAGCTGATGTTCCTCGCGATCCCAAGGGCAAGGAAATAGCTGGGAGTAGTGAAACTAAGTGATTTGAAGCTAAGAATTTCAGGTTTGGGATTTTCTTTGAGAAATTTGCTTGAATTTGAACTTACTGTAATTTTTAGGGTTTGTGTTCTTGAGTGACTTAGATATGTTTATGCCTGATTTTGGTTATTTTGATTGCTGAATTAAGTTGTATTTATGCCGTTTATAATGTATGGGAAATCTACTGGAAGGTAAGATGAGATTTCTATTATTTTGAGCCACTTCGGAATTGATTTTTGGGAGTTCTGTGAATTCTGGGAATGAAAAATCACGATCCTGGTGAATTTTCGTTTCCAGTGTGTGTGTGTGTGGCGTGACCAGCCAAATAGAGAGGCCAGTCACGAGTGGTGACTGCCAGTCACGACTCGTGACCAGCCAAGAGGGGCCAATCACGAGTGGTGACTGCCAGTCACGACTCGTGACCAGCCAAAGAGGCCAGTCACGAGTGGTGACTGCAAGTCACGACTCATGACCAGCCAAGAGGGGCCAGTCACGAGTGGTGACTGCCAGTCATGACTCATGACCAGCTAAGAGAGGAGGCCAGTCACGAGTAGTGACTGCCAGTCACGACTCGTGACCAGCAGAGAGAGGAGGCCAGTCACGAGTAGTGACTGCCAGTCACGACTCGTGACCGACCAACCTTGTTGGTCACCTCAGTTCGGCCTATTTTCTAAACTTTTTGCCCAGTTGTAACTGAAAATGAATTTCGTATCTCTTCTGAATGGACTTATACTACCATATGATACATGTCATGATTTTATATGCTTTTATATGAGTAATACCATGATTCTTCAGATGAATTGTATGATGTACTATGGAACATGAATTGAATGACGCATAACCTGCTAGAATCAAGTAAGTGGATAGCTAGGCATGCCTAATAGAGTCTTTTAGCTGCAGCCCTCAGTTCAGTTCGGACCCCGATCAGGTCCCCGTTAGGTTCCTCGTGAACCCCTCAGTATTTGGATCTTGTTTAAGGTCCCCTCCGTAAAATATTGTGTTAATGTTAAAAATGAAATGACTTTTGATTTGTACCTGTGAGGTACCCTCAATAATCATTTTGTACCCGTAAGGTACCCTCAGTATACTCGTTATCCACTACCTCGAGTCAGCATGTGTTCGATTGGTTTGCTCTGCTCTTATATGACTATATAAATGTGATATCTGAATGAGTATAATGATGAGATGTATGTTTGATTATTTTGGAAATGGATATGAATTTGAGATGCGGAATGTATGGCTTTAATGTTTGAGCATGTTTATATGAATTATGTTACGAACAATTGCATATGCTATTGTGAATGTGTTATGCCTTGACGACCATTGTGAGTGGCCGTCCATATCATATGTGTGTTTCCCCACTAAGCGTTTATCGCTTAGCATAGTGTTTTTACCCGTACAGGTGCGAAAGGAGTTTTGCTTTGAGAGAGTCACCGCAGTCAAGTCAACACAGAAGGTTTTAGTGTAGGGCTTAGCTTTTGGTAATTATATAATTCGCTTTTGTACTTATATTTTTGTTATGTAATATCTTTTGTTTCAGCTAGTTTGATCAGAACATTATTGTAATGGTTTATTATATTAATGTATGATCAGCTATTGCTTTCTTTTCCCTTAAAGTTTTTATTTATCCCGTATTTCTGTATATATGTTATGAATGAATGTATGATTTGCTTTGTATCTGCGTGGTGGCACCTTGACTCATACGACATCGCACTCCTTATCGGATGGGATCACCTATGTATGGGTAGGGGGTGTTACTGTTTTTGGTATCAGAGCCCCGGTTTAGGCGTTTCTGGGTGTTGTATGTTTTGTTGATGTGTGTAGGTGTATAGATGTGTATGTGTCTAGATCTGTGTTGGCTGATGTGGTTGTTTCTTATTTGTTTAGATGGCTTTTAGCTCTGCCCATGGATCACTTGAGGAGTCTGCCGGGAGTGTAAACCCTCAAGCAGTAGATCCATCAATTTTTGTGTTGGCTCAACATGCTAGGGTCCAGCCCGAGGCCACAACCATGCCTTTTGAGGCTATGTTCAGATTATCCATGGACATGGCTAGGGTCTTGGAGAGAGTGACTGCTCCTAGAGCCCCTATTGAGAGTTTGAGAAGAGCTGGTGCTGAAGACTTTTATGGCACGGGTTTGGATGAGTCAGAGTTAGCTGAGAAATGGTTGGATAAAGTGAAGCGTGCTTTAAGAGAGGTTAGGTGTCCTCCTGATCAACGGGGAGAGTGTGCAGTGGCTTTGCTTCAGGGGTCGGCTTATGAATGGTGGGAGTTAGTTTGCGAGCAACCTCAGCTGCCAGGTCCTATTACTTGGGATTTCTTTGAGAGAGAGTTCACGAGGAAGTACGTAACTCAGACTTATAAGGATGCGAGATGGGCACAGTTTCTGAGCTTGAAACAGAGGGCTTCGTCGGTTTCAGAGTTTGAGAAAGAGTTCAACCGATTGTATAGGTATGCTCCAGAGGGTATTTTGACTGATGAGTTCAGATGCTGTCATTTTGAGGCTGGGTTGAGTGAGTCCTTAAGGGTTATGCTGATTTCTTTGATGAGCACTCCTAGAGTGAATTTCTATCAGATTATGGATGCTGCTATGAGGGCTGAGAGATCAGTGTCTGTGTTGAGAGAGAGAGCTCAGAGGAGGAATCCTCCTCATGGTGGTTCATCTTCATCATCCTCGGGTAAGAGATCTAGGAACCCACAGGATGAGTCATCATCTAGCCCGTTGGCTTGAGTTGTTTAAGGACTACGACTCATAGTGGATTACCATCCGGGTAAGGCCAATGTAGTCGCTGATGCTTTGAGTCGAAAGTCAGTTGCAGCTTTGTTCCTGAGATGGTTTAGATGGAGGTTTGATTCAGATGGGGCTTTGATTGCTCAGTTGCGTGTGAGGCCTACCTTGAGACAGAGGATTGTGGATGCTCAGAGGGATGATGAGAGGCTTCAGCGGTTTGTACAAGAGGTCAGATCGGGTAAGCAGTCAGAGTTCTCAGTTAAGGATGAGGTGCTTATGTACAGAAATCGCCTGTGTGTGCCAGAGGTTAAGGAGTTGAGGAAACAGCTTTTGAGTGAGGCGCATAGTGCGGTTTTTACTATGCATCCTGGCAGTGAGAAGATGTATCGGGATATGAAGCAGTTTTATTGGTGGTCCGGTATGAAAAGAGACATCGTGGATTTTGTGTCCAAGTGCTTGACTTGTCAGCAAGTAAAGGCCGAACATCAAGTTCCTTCAGGATTGCTTATGCCTTTATCCGTTCCTGAGTGGAAGTGGGATGATATCGCCATGGACTTTGTATTCGGTTTGCCTTTGACTCAGAGGAAGCATGACTCAGTTTGGGTGATAGTGGATCGGCTTACGAAGTCAGCTCACTTTCTGCTAGTTAGAGTGGACTACTCGATGGACAGGTTGGCCAGTATCTATATGGATGAGATAGTTCGGTTACATGGTGTGCCAGTATCCATAGTTTCGGATCGGGATCCGAGATTTACTTCCAAGTTTTGGAAAGATTTGCAGAGAGCTTTGGGCACTAAGTTAAACTTCAGTACAGCATTTCATCCTCAGACAGATGGTCAGTCAGAGCGGGTCATTCAGATTCTGGAGGATTTTATGAGGGCTTGTGTTTTGGATTTTTCGGGTAGTTAGGACAGATATGTGTCGCTTATAGAGTTTGCCTACAATAATAGCTTTCAATTGAGTATCGGTATGGCACCGTATGAGACTTTATATGGTCGGCAGTGTAGGACTCCGGTTTATTGGACCGAGCTATTCGAGAGATCAATGATTGGGCCAGAGTTGGTTAGAGATACAGAAGAAAAGATCAGAGTTGTGCAGCGGAATTTGAAGGCGGCCAAGGATCGACAAAAGTCTTATACCAACTTGAAGAAGAAAGATGTGCAATTTGAGATCGGGGACAAGGTTTTCCTTAAAGTTTCGCCTTGGAGGAAAGTGCTTCGGTTTGGGAAGAAAGGTAAGCTTAGTCCTCGCTTCATTGGTCCTTATGAGATTTTGGGTAAGGTTGGACCGGTAGCCTATAGATTGGCTTTACCGATGGAGTTGGCAAAGTTGCACGATGTGTTTCATGTTTCGATGCTTCGTCGGTACAGATCAGATCCTTCGCATGTTCTTTCGATTCAGGATGTGCAAATGTAGCCAGATTTTTCCTATGATGAGGAACCGAGAGCCATTCTAGCTCGAGAGGTGAGGCAACTGAGGAGTAAGCAGATCCCATTGGTAAAAGTGTTATGGAACCATCATGGAGTCGAGCAAGCGACGTGGGAACCGGAAGAGTCGATGAGAGCTCAGTATCCGCAGTTGTTCAGTTCAGGTGAGAATTTCGAGGACTAAATTCTTGTTAGTAGGGGAGAGTTATAACACCCCGTTTGCCCCCTAGTAGAATGAGCAATATGTGTGTGCATGCATATGTGTATTTTAGCATGTGTTTTAAGGGCATTTTAATAAAAATGCATGTTTTTAGGGTTTTATTAGCATATGGATATATGTTTGGCATTAGAGTGTGAATTAATTGGGAAATGATTGTGTGCATTTGAGCATATCATATTAGGGTGTTTTAAGTTGGGAGTGCATAGTGTGTGTGTTCATACCATTGTAGGGTGTGCATTAGTTGGGAGTGCATTGGGTGTGTGTAGTGCATGCTTGTTGGGTGTGAGTGGTTAGTTTTCACTAATAGGAAATTGACACATGTTTAGGGCAAAGAAAAGAAAAAGGGGAAAATGCAGAATGTGTTCTTCTTCACGTTTTTCCCTTTCCTCATCTTCTTCTTCCTTTTCTTTTCTCCAAGAACCCTAGTGTGGATTCAAGTCTTGTTGGTGGAATTAATCATCTCTTTGCATTCTTTTGGTAAGTTATTGCATTCCTCATCTTGTTTTTCATTTGTTCTTCTTCTTTTCAATTTCTGGGTTTAGATTTAACTTAGGGTTTGCATTTTGGGTGTTCTTTGATGTGTTGTGCTTAGCTGATGTTCCTCACGATCCCAAGGGCAAGGAAATAGCTGGGAGTAGTGGAACTAAGTGATTTGAAGCTAAGAATTTCAGGTTTGGGATTTTGTTTGAGAAATTTGTTTGAATTTGAACTTACTGTAATTTTTAGGGTTTGTATTCTTGAGTGACTTAGATATGTTTATGCCTGATTTTGGTTGTTTTGATTGCTGAATTAAATTGTATTTATACCGTTTATAATGTATGGGAAATCTACTGGAAGGTAAGATGAGATTTATATTGTTTTGAGCCACTTCGGAATTGATTTTTGGTAGTTTTGTGAATTCTGGGAATTCTGGGAAAGGAAAATCACGAACCTGGTGAATTTCCATTTCCAGTGTGTGTGTATGGCGTGACCAGCCAAGTAGAGAGGCCAGTCATGAGTGGTGAATGCCAGTCACAACTCGTGACAGCCAAGAGGGGCCAGTCACGAGTGGTGACTACCAGTCACGACTCGTGACCAGCCAAGAAAGGCCAGTCACGAGTGGTGACTGCCAGTCATGACTCGTGACCAGCCAAGAGAGGCCAGTCACGACTCATGACCAGCCAAGAGAGGAGGCCAGTCATGAGTAGTGACTGCCAGTCACGACTCGTGACCGGCCAAGAGAGGAGGCCAATCACGAGTTGTGACTACCAGTCACGACTCGTGACCGGCCAAGAGAGGAGGACAGTCACGAGTTGTGACTGCCAGTCACGACTCGTGACCGGCCAACCTTGTTGGTCACCTCAGTTCAGTCTATTTTCTGAAATTTTTGCCCAGTTTTAACAGAAAATTAATTTCGTATCTCTTCTGAATGGACTTATACTACCATATGATACATGTCATGATTTTATATGCTTTTATATGAGTAATACCATGATTCTTCAGATGAATTGTATGTTGTACTTTGGAACATGAATTGAATGATGCATATCCTGCTAGAGTCAAGTAAGTGGATAGTTAGGCATGCCTAATAGAGTCTTTTAGCTGTAGCCCTTAGTTCAGTTTGGACCCCGATCAGGTCCCCGTTAGGTTCCTCGCGAACCCCTCAGTATTTGGATCTTGTTTAAGGTCGCCTACGTAAAATATTGTGTTAATGTTAAAAATGAAATGACTTTTGATTTGTACCTGTGAGGTACCCTCAGCAATCGATTCATACCCGTAAGGTACCCTCAGTATACTCGTTATCCACTACCTCGAGTCAGCATGTGTTCGATTGGTTTGCTCTGCTCTTATATGACTATATAAATGTGATATCTGAATGAGTATAATGATGAGATGTATGTTCGATTATTTTGGAAATGGATATGAATTTGAGATGCGGAATGTATGGCTTTAATATGTGAGCATGTTTATATGAATTATGTTACGAACAATTGCATATGCCATTGTGAATGTGTTATGCCTTGATGACCATTGTGAGTGGCCGTCCATATCATATGTGTGTTTCCCCACTAAGCGTTTATCGCTTAGCACGGTGTTTTTACCCGTGCAGGTGCGGAAGGAGTTTTGCTTTGAGAGAGTCGCCGCAGTCAAGTCAACACAGAAGGTTTTAGTGTAGGGCTTAGCTTTTGGTAATCTTTGATGATTCTTTTTGTATAGAACTCTCTTGTATCAGTTTTGTATAGCTTCCGCTTTTGTACTTATATTTTGGTTATGTAATATCTTTTGTTTCAGCTAGTATGATCAGAACATTATTGTAATGGTTTGTTATATTAATGTATGATCACTTATTGCTTTCTTTTCCCTTAAAGTTTTTATTTATCCCGTATTTTTGTATGTATGTTATGAATGAATGTATGATTTGCTTTGTATCTGCGTGGTGGCACCTTGACTCATACGGCATCTCACTCCTTATCGGATGGGATCGCCTACGTATGGGTAGGGGGTGTTACACTGACACTGCACCACCTCTGGACTGGCCACCCCGACCATGTCCTCTACTTCTGCCTTGATTAATAGGAGGTAAGTTAGATCAATCTCTACTCTTATTTTGTTGATTTCTCATCGCCTCATATGATGTAGGACGGTTAGCAAGAAAGTGTTCTTTGCTGCCACATCTAAGGCATGCTCCGGTCAACCTCCAACATTCACTTCTATGGCGCTTACCACAATGGGGACACTCCGAAACTTCACTCTTGTTACTTGATATACCTCTTCCAGTTCCAGATACATAAGAGGATTCTTGTTTCTTACTCTTGATAGCATGACTATTAGATGATTCTGCTGGGGAAGTCATATGAGAATCTCTGGATCACTTACCTAGGTGTGAACCTCCTCGGTTAGGATTCTTCCTTTGGATGCTCTATACTTGAATCTCTAGTGATCTCTCCGCCCTCATAGCTGCCTGACCTATCTGATAATAACTCATAGTTTGAGATGTAGTCATTGAGATTAATAGTGCTTTGATTTGCTCTTTCAGTCCTTCTTCGAATTGTTAACATCTAAACTCCTCAGTTAGCACATCAAGTGGCGCATACTTACTAAGTCTACGGAATTATTTTTCATTCTCAGCCACAGATATACTTCTTTGCCTCAAATTTAGGAATTGCTTCCAATTTGCCTCACAATACGCCTTAATTACATACTTATTCCGGAATTCCTTATCGAAAATTTCCCAATTAACCGGATCTGGTAGCATTTGATGCTAAAGGACTAATTTCCACCAATCATATGTTGCACCCTGCAGTAGCGACTCTACACATTCAACTCGTTGATCCGCGGGGCATCTTTTTTCCCCAAGGATCCTCTAAACTTTCTCAATCCAATACTCAGCTTTTTTCGACTCATCAAGTCTAGTTCCATAGAACTCCTCTGCTCCATGCTTTCTCATGGACTTTAGTGGAGCCTTTGGTGTTGTCTATCTAACACCCTCCTCATCTCTTGTGACATTTTGAGTAAGGTTTCCATAGGTACTATTGGCACATCATAATTCTTATTAGCTCGCCTAAGCTGATCAAACCCTGAGACCATAGATTCACGAGGATTAACACTTTTCATGGTCGCCTCTCTAGAATTATGAGAAGGATCCATCGATCTAAAACAAAGCAAGGACATCCGCATTAGGTCAACACAACTATACACATGTAATGCCCATTCCTGATTACACCGCTAACACAGCTAATGGAGTCGAGAATGGTCGTTACACGATAATCACTTCCTCACACACATACATAGTCAAAACGCATAAAAAGAATCCATGCAAATAAATTTTTGCTTCTATCACATTCACATGCAGTTGGTCATCTATACTCATCCTACGCTTGCCCATGTATTCATGCTTACACACACACAATTATACAAGCTTAACTATTACGGGCTTTGTTACTTAATATATTACACACTTTATGCTATCCAAAATAATATTTACATAACAAAAAGAGACACAAGTCTACCCAAAACCCAATGCTATCAGCAATCCTAGTGTGTTGACCTTGCCAATGCAAGACCATCCTTCGAATTACCTCGCTTCAGAACCTACACGGATTAAAAAAAATCCATGCTAAGCGACAACGCTTAGTGGGGAAAAATACAACATATATACACTTATATTTCACAGCATGTAAATTGTTTGAGGCACATATTAATCTTTAGGCTTCACATTCAGTATATGCATACATTTATGTGTTACATTCATCATTGCTTTGCTATACTTAACAGATGTACACTTTAAAAATGCTTCTACAATCACGCCTTGTTAACACTCAACAGCATGCACATAATATTGTTATGACATCCAAACATCTTGATTTCACACCCATATATACTCATTCTGAAGAATCACATTCGCATAACCGCATCTCAAGACAAATCTTAACACATCTCATTCACATTCTCATTGAATATCATTTTTATATAGTCACATTATTATCGTTAGCCTTGCCTGTAATTCAAAGATGCGGATAATGGGTTTCGCATTGGTACCACCGAGGTGCAATAATCTCATTATAATCTCATTCATGCATTGGTAACCTAAGGTAGAGTAATTGCATTAATCATTATTCCACATATAGAAATCCAGTAAGGATTGTTTCGCATTGTGATTCCAGAGAAGCACTTTGACCGTATAGGCATGCCTATCTATCCACTACTTGACTCGTAGGCTTTGGTTAATTAATTACATTATAGGTTTTCCTCATTGCTCAAGTTCACAAAGCATTAAACAATTCACACCACTTGTTTACTCATGATATATCAGATAACACTTTATATTTAATCATCAATTAAACAATTGATTGAGTTCAATAATCATCTTAGTTATATGCATATAGACTACATTTAACCTTAGTATATTGCTCATACAAAATGTCATCAATCGTGGTTAAAAGCATCATCATGGTTAGCATATTCGCATGGTATAATTCATTCATATAGTATTATATGTTCGCATAGTAAGGTACCCATGTACTTTCTTAAAGCAACATCATGGTACAAGTCATCACCTAAAGTAAACTTAAATCACCTCATGCCTAGCATATACCAATAGCTTAAACAGCATACTCACCTAAATATATGCACCTTCATTAAACTCAAGTTATAACATAGGTCTTAATCATATTGATATACAAGTACAGGTTTTATTTCTTATCATTGCACAATATTACACATTAATTGGTAAAGAAATACACATACACATGATTCAATAAGCAACCCACATTTACTTGTCTCATACACTTCATTTTGCTTAGTCATAATGTTTAGCATATGATAATCCTCAATAAATGATGTATAATTGATTAGATTATTATTCATACATGCTTACAACATTTGGCCAAGTCTCATTGTTCAATATGTAAAATAGAGGTACCTCATTATGACAACCAACTTGGTTGTGACCGTGACATACTTCATGCTCTCAAAACAAAATGCAAACTTGCATACCTCACGGTGATAATCAATTTGATTGTTACCGTGACCTATGCAAAATTGCCAAAACACAACTGTGTTCTACCAATGCACAGCTATGCTTTCTAACCCACACCTCATATAAATTTTCAAGTCTTCTCAATGCAATTCAAATATCATTCTTATCCATATCATGCTTCTAACCATATGTTTTCCTACCCGTTTAGCTTCTTAACAATATCAATTCCAACACAATTAGATACCAACTCAAGGAGTTATATTCAAATGATTATTACATGCTCCAATCAATTCTTATGCACTTTTAAATTAACCTAAGGGAAACCATTTGAAATCTTACACTTTTTCAAGCTATTTGTGTTTCCATATCAAGCTCAATAATTAAAAAGCATGTATACACTTAATTCCATAATTAAACTATTATGCCATAGCATCATTTATATATAATTTCAATTAATATCATTGACATTCTCATTTCATAAAGTTAGACACATGTTGGACAAGCTATAGGAACTTGTAGTGAAGTTCAGGTGCATTACGGGAAGAAAAACACCCTAAATATGCAAAACTGGGAAGGGTCACGGTGGCAATGAGTTTTTGTGACTGTGAGGTCCAATTACATGCAATTCTGCCTTGTCTTGACATTGGTCATGGTGGCAACCATTTGGTTGGGACCGTGACATGCTAAAATAAAGCAAAACAAAAGGAAAACTCGGGACTGCTTCACTACCCATTTTCGTTCAGCCTAAACCAATATGTTAACGACCTTTTTAGGCAAACCATCCTCTTAATATTTGTTCCTTTGGATATTGTCTTTCACATAGGAAAGGTTTTAGGTCATTTGGACTTGTAAAACATCAGTTATGAATAAAAAAATACAAACTATTCTAGTGAGCCTACTAAGGTAGAGACACGTCTATTTTTGCCATTTCTAGGGGTCTTAGAGCAAGAATTAGCTCATAGTAATTTGTGTGACTTTTGTATGTATGGGAGTTATGGTTCAAATGGCTTAGCAATCACTCAATTTGGATTTTTTAAACTATAGTTATGACCGAAACACTGCACGGAGGTCTAGTGACATATAAATAGAATTTTTCCCTAACTAGGGTTCATATTTTATTTGAGCTCACAACAATTCAATCATCAGTTTCAACACAAATCAACCATATATTTCAACTATATCATCTTTCAATTGTCACATAATAAACTAATTTACACACACATAACAATAGTTAGTTTCCAAACCTTCTCTCCTTAGCTCCTAAGAAGTCACTTAGCCTCTTGATCAATCACCTTCTCCTTTCCTTTGGTTCCCTTTACTTTCTCAACTACAATTCCAAATCCTCTTTCCAGCGGTGGATACCAACCATTAATTTCTAATTCAACTAAAAGAGAAAGAGTAGAAGATAAAAAGAACAAATACAAATCACTTACCCCTTTAAGCTAATAATACCCATGCCCTTTAAGATCACTTGATCACTTAATAAAATTCTATGTTTTCTAATTAATAGAAAAGAGGAACACATTGAAGGGAATGAAGAAGATGAACCGAAGAAGTTTAAAACCAAATGCAGAAAAATGAAGCCCTTTCCTTTCTCCTCATACCTTTATTGCACGCAAAGAGGGGTGTTGGCACAGCCAACACAATACACGTGGATTCCATTTAGAATCCTCCAAATCTGCTTATAATCTCTTAATCACCATTACCATTAATTAAGCACAATTCCAATGCAGCTACTTGAAGTTCTTTCATTTATTCAATTAAGTCCTTATTTTCCTTACACTTAAGTTCTTGATCAAACAAACCCAAATTAACTTTACCCAATTACCTCAATTAACCCTATATACTACTAGGGTGTAATTCGGGCTATTACAACAAAGGCTTGGTTGAATTCACTTACTAGAGTATCTATTACAAGTTGGGACCAATTGGCTCAAGCATTTTTGTCTAAATATTTTCCTCTAGCCAAACTAGAGGGATAATAGATGCTGCAGCCAGTGGTTCTCTTATGAGGAAAACAACGGAAGCTGCATTTGAGTTGCTAGAGGAAATGTCAATGAACAATTGCATGTGGCCAACCGAAAGAGTAAGGGAATAAAATTCTTCTAATACTAGGGGGGTACATTCAATTAATTCAGTAGTAGCATTCCAAGCCCAAGTTGAGGCTTTGACTCATAAGATTAATAGCCTAGGTATGAGAGGAAGTCCACCAAATGCATGTACCATTTATGGTAAAAAAGGTCATACTAGTGAAGTGTGTAATTTGGGAATAGCTAGTACGGAGGAACAAATGAACTTTATCCAAGGACAAGGGCATGGAAATCTATATTCAAATACCTATAACCCTGGTTGGAGAAGCCATCCAAATTTTTAACAGGGAAATAGTAGCAATCAAAATAGGGGTGTAGGATTTCAACAACCTCAAGATGGGTTTGGAGCTTTAGAGATTAAGATGGATAAGTTCTTAGAGGGGATTAATTTGAAGTTTAGTTCATAAGAAGAGAACCAAAAGAGGCTAGAGACAAAGTTTGATCAAATCACTAAAAATAATTCCTCATCGATCTATAACTTAGAGGTGCAATTAGGGCAAATTACTAAGGCATTACCTTCACAATTACAAGGAAATTTACCAAGTAATACGGAGGAAAATCAAAGGGAATATCTGAAGGCAATTAAATTGAGGTCAGATAAATCCTATACTAGTGAATTTGTTTCTACTAACAAGGATGATGATGTACAGGAAAAAAAGTTTAAGAAGGATGAGTCTTCTATTGCGAGCGCGACAAAGGAGAGACTGGCCAACATCACGAGCGCGATACCCTTCGCGAGCGTGCAAAAGGAGAGTTTGCCTTCTATCGCGAGTGCGACAAAAGGGGCTACCAAGGCAAATTCTTCAAAAAATTTCCAAGCTCATCCACCATTTTCGCAATGTCTTAAGCAGCAAAATCAAGATAAGCAATATCAAACTTTTATTGATAAATTAAAGCATTTACATATCAATTTGAATTTTATTGAGGCTAAAACTCAAATTCCTAATTATGCAAAGTTTCTTAAAGACTTAATTTCTAAGAAAAGAAGTTGGGAAGACATATCTACTGTTTAGTTGACTAAGGCATGTAGTTCAATAATCACTAATAATTTACCTAATAAACTTAAAGATAATGGGAGTTTCACTATTCCTTGTACTTTTGGGGATGTTGAATTTCCTAAGTGTTTATGTGATCTAGGGGCAAGCATAAATCTTATGTCATTGTCTATCTTTAAGAAGTTAGGTTTGGATTATGTTAAACTTACCTCAATGGTCTTGCAATTGGCTGACCAATCTATTAAGAAACCGTATGGCATAGTGAAAGATGTACTCCTTAATGTGGATAAATTCATTATGCCTGTTGACTTTTTTATTTTAGACTTTATTTATGATGTTAAATGCCCATTGAAATTGTGAAGACCTTTCATGAGAATTGGTAGGGCTTTAGTTGATGTTTATGAAGGAACTTTAGTTTTAATAGTGGGGGAAGATAGTGTAGAGTATCACATGGATAAAACACTCAAATACCCCATGGATGAGAATGTATGCATAAATATTGATGTCATTGATGCTTGTGTTTTGGAAGTATCAGATAATACAGGTCAAGAGGAGGTTAATATTGATGAAGAAGTTCATGAAGAGGTGGAGCAAGAGAGCTTAAAGCAAGAACTTTTGTATAGAAATGAAGCACCCTTGCCACCTTCTATTGTAAGCCCTCCTAATGTGGAATTGAAAGAACTACCAAGCCATTTTAGGTATGCATTTCTTGGTTTAAATAATACTTTACCTATCATTGTTTCTAACAAGCTAACTTGTATGCAAGAGTCTTTATTATTAGAGGTTGTTAGAAAGAGGATTAAGAGTATAGGTTGGCAAATATCTGATTTAAAGGGAATTAGTCCAAACATTATCATGCATAGAATTAACATGGTAGATGTGTGTCAACCTAAAGCTGATAGACAAAGAAGGCTTAATCCCAATATGAAGGAAATAGTTAAAAAAGAAGTCATTAAGTTGTTAGATGCTGGGATTATCTATTCGATTTCGAATAGTACATGGGTGAGTCCAATTCATTGTGTACCTAAGAAAAGGGGAATGAATGTAATTAGAAATGAGAATGGAGAATTGATTCCTATTAGAACCACCATGGGTTGGAGGGTTTATATTAACTATAGGAAGTTGAATTCAGCTACTAGAAAGGATCACTTTCCTTTGCCATTCATTCATCAAATGTTAGAGAGGATAGCAGGATATTCTCATTATTGTTTTCTTGATGGTTATTCGGGTTATTTCCAAATATTCATATGCCCTAATGATCAAGAAAAGACCACCTTTACTTGTCCATATGGGACTTTTGCCTATAGAAGGATGCCTTTTGTGCTATGTAATGCACCAGCCACTTTTCAAAGGTGTATGACTTCTATTTTTGGGGATGTGATAGAAGAAATCATGGAAGTTTTCATGGATGATTTTTCTATTTATGGTGATTCATTTGAGTTGTGTTTGAATAATTTAGATAGAGTGTTGGCTAGATGTGAGGAGACCAACTTGGTACTCAATTGGGAAAAAAGCCACTTTATGGTAGAAGAGGGGATAGTTATAGGCCATAAGATCTCAAATAGGGGTATCGAGGTGGATAGAGCAAAAACTGAATTGATAGAGAAATTACCTCCACCAACTACACTTAAGGGTGTAAGATCCTTTTTAGGACATGCAGGATTTTATAGTAGGTTTATAAAAGATTTTTCATGAATTGCTAAACCTTTAACTAACTTGTTGGCAAAGGATGTTCTTTTTAAATTTTCCAATGTATGTATGAAAGCTTTTAACACATTAAAGAATGCTCTTGTAAGTGCAAAATAACTTCACCTAATTGGAGTTTACCTTTTGAAATCATGTGTGATGCAAGTGACCTCGCAGTAGGATGTGTGCTAGGTCAATGACAAGGTAAACATTTGCATGTCATTTATTATGCTAGCCATACATTGTCACCATCTCAAGTGAATTACACTGTAACTGAAAAGGAAATGTTAGCTATAGTTTACGCATGTGATAAATTTAGGTCTTACTTGTTAGGATCTAAAGTTATAATATATACGGATCATGCAACACTTAGGTATTTATTTGCTAAAAAAGATGATAAACCTCGTCTAATTCATTGGGTTCTCTTGTTACAAGAATTTGACGTTGAGATTAGTGATAAGAAGGGTTCTAAAAACTTAGGGGCTGATCATTTTTCAATGTTAGAAAATGATGAAGGACCTATAGGGGATAGCAATGACATTAACAAATCTTTTTTGGATGAATCTCTAATGTCAATTGAACAAGTGCATGTACAATAGTTTGCGGATTTTGCTAATTTTCTTGTTGTAGGGATTGTACCTCTTGGATTGACTTGGCAACAAAAGAAAAAGTTCTTTAGTGATGGCAAGAATTACCTTTAGGAGGAGCCCTATTTGTTTAAGATAGGTGGGGATGGTGTAATTCATAGGTGTGTAAGTGAGGATGAGTTTGTGAACCTTTTGACACATCACCATTCATCTTTGTATTCGGGTCATAATGATAGTACAAAAACCGCCTCTCATGTGCTTGAATGTGGTTTTTATTTGCCTACCCTATTTCATGGTGCGAGGAATTTTGTAGCTCAATGTGATAAAGGTCAAAGGGTTGTAGTATTGGGAAGAGAGATGAGATGCCTTTGAATAGCATTTTAGAAGTAGAGATATTTGATGTATGGGGGATAGACTTCATGGGTTCGTTTCCTTCATCGTTTGGGCAAAGCTACATATTGTTTGGGGTAGACTATGTCTCAAAATGGGTTGAAGCCAAAGCAACACCAACCAATGATTCCAAGGTGGTGATCAAGTTTTTGAAGAAGCTCTTTTCCATGTTTGGAGTGCCAAGAGCTGTCATAAGTGATGGAGGTACGCATTTCATTAATCATTCTTTTGCTTCATTATTGCATAAGTATGGTGTGCATCATAGGGTAGCTACTCCTTACCATCCACAAACTAGTGGTCAAGTAGAGGTTTCCAATAGAGAGCTTAAGTGGCTACTAGAAAAAATAGTTTCTAACTCTAGGAAAGATTGGGCATATAAACTTGATGATGCACTATGGGCATATCGCACCACATTCAAAAGACCTACTGGGATGTCCCCATATAGGTTAGTGTATGGGAAAGCATGCCATTTACCTGTTGAGTTAGAACATAGAGCCTATTGGGCCATTAGGACTTTGAATTATGACATGAAGGAGGCTAGTGTCAAGAGGTGTTTGCAATTAACTGAACTTAACGAATTATGCCTTATATCTTATGAAAATGCAAAATTATATAAAGAAAGATCAAAGAAATGGCATGATGCACACATTCGATATAAAAGCCTTAAGGTTGGCGATAAAGTTCTTTTATTTAATTCTCGGTTAAAATTATTTCCTGAAAAGTTGAGGTCTAGGTGGAGTGGACCTTTTGAGGTAACACAAGTATTTGACCATGGTTATTTAGAGCTTAAAAATGATAAAAGAGAATTGTTTAAAGCTAATGGTCAAAGATGTAAGGTATATTTGAATATAACTTTTAAAGGAAGAGAGGTCTCAAGTTTCTCTTTAAAGTTGGATTGAAGGTTATTTACACATTCTTTTTATTTTTTTTATTTATATATTGCATTATTTTTATGCTAATTTTGTATGCAAATATATTTTATTTTTGGTTCTATAGGTTACCATTATTAGTAAGTCCTTAGAGTTATTCAAATATTTAAGTTTTCTTGAAAAAGAAAATTTTTCATTGAGTTTTTCCGTACTGTTGCAAGAGCGACATATCGGGGAGAAAACTTTCTATCGCAAGAGTGCTCGGTATGGTGAGCATTAAATTGTGAGATTTCGTTTTTGTCATGAGCTCGTGATAGCACGTAGGATTTAAAAAATTTGAGAATTCTAACCATTGGAAACTGGTTTCATTTCCCCCTACAAATATCTTATATGCCCTAATTCTTCATTTTCACTTTGGTTTTTAGTTTTCTCTCTAAATTTAAGTTAGTTTTCTTTTAAAGTTTTCTTCTCCTTTGATTTTCCTTTATTTTACCTTAGTTTTTTGCATTTTTGTTTTTGATTTTTTTTGTATTTCTGCAATTTTCAAGACGGTGCTTACTAAAACTATGGCTCACAAGGCAAAAAGGAAAGAAGGCATCCGGAGAGTCTAGTGCTTAAGCCTAAGAATCTGACTCACTGTCTCTTCGACTCAAGTACGATTGCCCATTTCCTATTTACACAGAAGAAGAAGGTGAGAAATTTTTATATTTTGCTAAGAAAACCTATGTAGGTATTTGGCATGTGCATTATCCTTTGTTGGATGATTTAGGTTTAACTGAGCAATTTGAGAAATATTTGAAATATATGCATTGGGGTCAATTTGTGCATTTAACTTTGCCTATTAGGAAGGATTGGGCTATAGAATTTTTTTGTCACTCTTGACTATGTGGATAAGAGGAAAATTAGTTCAAGTTTAGGCACCAAGGCACATAATATGTCTTTGGTTTTGATGAGATGCATGAGATTTTACCTTAAATGGCAAACGATTTTATTCTCATCTTTTTGATCCTACACCTGTTTGGAAAAAATTAACTAGTTTGGATAGTTTTAATAATAAGAATTCCACGAATCATTAATTTAAAGATGATGTTTTGTTATTATTTCATAAATATATTTGTCATGCTTTATTTGGGCGAGTGGAGAGTAATAAAGTTCAAACCAAGGATTTATTTATTTTAGACCTTATCAAATCTAAGAAGACACCATGTTCTATTGATTTTATTTTTGATGGCCTATATCATGCTTCAATTGCAAGAACTAAAATAGTAGGAATGTGCCACATGGTGACTGGGATTGTATTAGGATGTTTAGGGGAATTGCACAATTTTGCCATGGATGAGCATGAGACTGTTGCCTTGCTTGATGCCAAATATTTGAGAAATGCTAACGCGTTAACAAGAGGTGGATGGCCACCAAGGTTTTTTGATCGTGGTGTGCAGGTTCAAGGTCCAAGTGTTGACAAAGGCAAAGGCAAAGCCCCTAAAACCTCTACTGCAGTTGCTGAAGAAGCAGATTCTGAGAACGAGGAATCTGATGAAGAAGGAATTAGAGTGCCTGCTGGTAGAGGGGATGCTTTTGTTGGTTGGCAGCAAGTTATAACAGGCTTGGATGGTGTTGAGACTGTCAACAAAAGCATGGTAGCAAGATTGGATTCCATGGAGGCCACCATGAAGGAAATGCACAAGAGCTAAAAGAGCATGAGTCGCAAACTTCTCTCTTTCTTTCACAAGAAGAATGTCGAATTCACACCTTATCCACCAAGTTCCCAAAGTGGGAATTGAGATCAGTTTTTTCCAATCCCTTTTACTTTTTATTGTTATTTTTATTTTTCTTTATCCTGTGTTTTGTCTTTTGATTGTATTTGTTTGTGTATTTTGATTATTTTTATTTATCTTGTGTTTTGTATTTTGATTGTTTTTCTTACACAATGAGGACATTGTGCTCCTTAAGTGTGGAGGAATACATTTTATAATTGTATGTATATTTATTTATGTGTTTGTTTATTGTTTGTTTAGAATAGCCTGTGGATATGCATGGGATGCTAGTATTAGGTTTTTTGTTTTTTGTTTGTGAGTTTGTTTAATTTTTGAGCTTGTATATTTGATGCCTATTTGGGAATATATGCATGCTATAGCTTGAATTTCTTTTAATTTAGTCTAGTTAGGCAAATTCTTGAGTAATGTCATTTTTTTTATTTTACTTTGACAATTTAATGTACATAGTGAAGGTCATGACTTGGCAAAGCACTTTAGTGTAGGTTCTTTTTAAGTTGTTTATCTTTTAACATGTATAAATGGATCATTTTGGCAATTCATTGCTTAGAGTAGTTTGACCTATAGCTAAAGTGAGCTTTTGAGACTTGTACATTGAAGTTTTCTTGTATGAGATCCTTAATATGTCATATCCTCTAGAACTTATTTTTGGTAAATTTTGAGACTACATTTAGTATGAGATGTGCATGAAAAATGATAAGGCATTTAAAATAAACCATTTTGGCTTGTTTAAATAACTTACCCTTTTTGACTTTAGGTAGCTAATTTTGACCTTTTAACCTATTTTTTGTTGTTAAGCATATAATTAGCAAAATTCCTTTGCTAAACAGTGAACTATTTCTTTTTGTTCCCCTTTTTGTGGAGAGAATTAGGATTGCTATATCATTGGAGATACATTTTGTGAAAAGTAAGCATGATATTAGTTATGAGTTTAATTCCCTTATTCTTAAAGTTCAATATCAGAAAAATGCTAGTTTCATTAAAAAAATAAAAGAGAGAACAAAGTGGAATGGAGCATAAAATGCACCCACAATATTCAGAAGAAAAAAAAAGGAAAGAAGAAAAAGAAACTAGTAGGAAAAATGTGGACATTAAGAAGGGAGTTAGAATAGTACGTTAGAATATCATAAGATCATGCTATGATTAGATTTTAAGTCTCTTATGATATGGTGATACTTTTCCTCTACACATTATGAGCTACTTAACCCAAATTGTCCTACCTTAACATAAGTCGAGCTACAACCTTTAATAAGACCCATTTGATTTCATGTACTACCTTAGACTAGTAGTGGAGAGGTTTACCAATTACAAGCTTATGGTATGCAATGGCATATTTGAGGAATGAGTGAAACACTACCCCATAAACACATTGAGAGATTTAAGAATATAGTTATTGAGTGACAATTACTTTAGGAAATGCTTTGTGTGAAATAATCTTTACATGCGTTAAGATATTCAAATTCTTGAGCTCAAACATTCTTGTGTTTTGCAACTTCATGATTTTCCAAATGTGCATGGTTGTTCAAGTTTAATGGAGGATGATACTGTTTGAGAATTTGCATATTTAGGCTAATGTGTTAAGAGATGAAAGCTTATGCACGTTATTACCAAATGTTTGCTAAATATAGATATGAGCTCCAAAATTGTGTGCATCTTATTTTGTGTTATGTGTTTGTTTGCATGCTTGCTTGCTTGTTTTGTTTTGCTTGGGGACAAGCAAATGTTTAAGTGTGGGGCTTGATCTAAGCCTACATAGCTCATATTTAGCTTATGTTATGTGGTTAAAATTATGTTTAATTACGATTAAATGTGTTAGAATTAGGTGTGTTTGATGTTTTGTGTTAAGTTTTGTTAATGTAGGAGAAAAAAGGAGAAAATGTGAAGAACAAGTAGAAATGAGCAAGAAAAGAAGTTTTTTTCGCGAGCGCGATAGAGGACGTGTAACACACCCTTCCCATACGTAGGCGATCCCATCCGATAAGGAGTGAGATGCCGTATGAGTCAAGGTATCACAACGCAATAGCAAAGCAAAACATACATCCATTCATAACATACATTCAGAAATACAAAATAATTAAAAACTTTACATGCAGAAAGCAAAAGCTGATCATGCATTACTATAATAAATTATTACAATAATGATCTGATCAACAAGCTGAAACAAAATAATATTACATATCCAAAATATAATTACAAATGCGGAAGCAGAAACAAAACTGATACAGAGAGTCCTATACAAAAAGAATCATCACTAATACAAAACTGAGCCCTACACTAAAACCCTTCTGTGTTGGCTTGATGACGGCGACTCCCTCAAAGCAAAACTCCTTCCGCACCTGCACGGGTAAAACACCGTGCTAAGCGAAAAACGCTTAGTGGGGAAACACACATAAATAATGGACGGCCATTCACAATGGTCGTCAAGGCATAACACATTCACAATGGCAGAATACAAAGGCTATAACATAATCCATACAAACATGCTCATGTAATAAAGCCATACAATCAGTATTTCATAATCATATTCATTCAGATAATCCTTTTATAGCCAAATTAGATCAAAGCAGTTAAATAAACATTTAAAGAACACCTGCTGACTCTAGATAGTGGATAACGAGTGTACAGACAGTACTTTCCGGGTACGAGCCGATTACAGACAGTACGTTACGGGTACGAATCGATTAAACCGTTATACTTTAACTTTCACAGATATTTTCAAAAGGGACCTTAAACAAGATCCAATACAGAAAAGGGTTCGCGAGGAACCAAACGGGGACCTGATCGGGGTCCAAATAGAACTATGGGCTGCAGCTAACAGACTCTATTAGGCATGCCTAACTATCCACTTACTTGACTCTAGCAGGTTATGCGTCAAACAGATCACATTTCAGGGTACAGAGTAGTATTCATCAGAAATTCATGGTATTATTCAAATCAGAGTATATACAAGTATGACAGGCATTATACCACAGTATAAATTCATTCAGAAGAAAATACTAGATTTATTTTTGAGTCGAAAGCTGGGAAATTTCGGAAAAAGAGCAGAACGGGGAAACGGGCGAGATTGGCTGGTCACAAGGCGTGACTGGCCTCCTCGCAGGGCAGGTCACGCGACGTGACTGAGGGTCACGTCTCGTGACTTGCTTTGCCCCTCGCGGATCAGACGACATCACTCGCTGATCACGCCTCGTCCCTCGCAGATCACGCAGCGCCCTCGCAGGTCACGCGACGTGACTGGACGTCACGTCTCGTGACTTGCTTCAGCACTCTCGCAGGTCACGCGACGTGACTGGTCGTCACATCTCGTGACTTGCTTCTCTTCAGCTGTTACGCGACTTGCCTTCCCTCAGCCGGTCACGTGGCGTGACGGGGAGTCACGTCTCGTGACTGGCTTCATCTCAACTGGTCACGAGTTGTGATAAGCAGCCACAACCCGCGACCAGCCTCAAGCTGGCAGGTCACGCGACGTGACCTGAGGTCACGTCTCATGACTTGCCTTTCTTCTTGGCGAGTCGCGCGACAGCATCAGGAAAAACGGGATTTTTGACAGAACTCGATTTCCAGAATTTCCAGAATAATAAAATCAATCCCAATTGATTTAAAACCATACAAATCAATTCATACCTTTCAAGAAAGATCCCAAACAATTCAAACAATATATAAACGACTCAAACCAGTATTCAGTCAACCTAATCAAGGGTATTTGAATTCAAATTCTTCAAGAACATATAAACCCTAAATTTTACAATAACTTAAAATCACACAAAGCACAATAAAAAATTCCCAAACCTGAATTCTAAACTTCTATCACTTAGCTCCACTAGATCCAGAAACCTCTTTACCCTTTGGATCACGAGGAGCTTCAGCTAAAAACATCACAACAAGAACATTCACAAAGTAAACCCTAAGTTAAGCCTAAACTTAAGGAAGAAGAAGAAGATGAAGAATTACAGCAAGATAAAGACAAGGATATGCACTTACCAAGCTAGGGAATGCCAAGAGAGATTAACTTCACCAATAAAATCTTGAGTCCACACACAAGAGCCCTTAGGGAAAAAGGAAAGGAAAAAGAAGAAGACAAGTGAAGAAAGAACGTGAATCTGCCAATTCCTTTTCTTTCTTTCCTTTTTCTTTTTCTTTTCTTTACCCTAAGTAAGTGTCCATTACCTATTGGTGAAGCTAACCACTCACATTAAAATTCCACACACATCACACATACCTAATGCACTTGTAATTAAAGTACCCTACAATGGCATAAACACACACACCCAAGTATTTCTCACTTAATAAACACACTAATGCCATGTATGCACCCACATAATAATAAACCCAAAAACATACAGTTTACTAAAATACCCTTATGAAATGCCGAACACATGCGAATGCTTACACATACAGACAGACAGACAGGCTCATTCTACTAGGGGGCAAACGGGGTGTGACAACTCTCCCCTACTAATAAGAATTTCGTCCTCGAAATTCTCACCTGAACTGAATAACTGCGGATACTGAGCTTTGATTGACTCCTCTGGTTCCCAAGTCGCTTCTTCGACTCCATGATGAATCCATAACACTTTAACCAACGGAATCTGCTTATTTCTCAACTGCCTCACCTCTCGGGCTAGAATAGCTCGCGGTTCCTCATCATAAGAGAAGTCTGGCTGAACCTGGATATCCTGAACTGACAGAACATGCGAAGGATCTGATCTATACCGACGAAGCATCGAAACGTGGAATACATCGTGCAACTTTGCTAACTCCATCGGTAGCGCCAATCTGTAGGCTACAGGTCCTACCTTAGCCAAAATCTCATAAGGTCCAATGAATCGAGGACTAAGCTTGCCTTTCTTGCCAAACCGAAGCACCTTCCTCCAAGGTGAAACCTTGAGGAAAACCTTGTCCCCGATCTCAAAATGCACATCTTTTCTTTTCAGATTGGCATAAGACTTCTGTCGATCCTTGGCTGCCTTCAAATTCCGCTGCACCACTCTGATCTTCTCTTCAGTATCTCTAACCAAGTCTGGTCCAATCATAGATCTCTCGGATAGCTCGGTCCAACAAATCGGAGTCCTACACTGACGACCATACAAAGCCTCATATGGTGCCATACCGATACTCGATTGAAAACTGTTGTTGTAGGCAAACTCCATCAACGATACATATCTGTCCCAACTACCCGGAAAATTCAAAGCACAAGCTCTCATCATATCCTCCAGAATCTGAATAACTCGCTCTGACTGACCATCGGTCTGAGGATGAAACGTTGTACTGAAGTTCAACCTAGTGCCCAAAGCTCTCTGTAACTCCTTCCAAAACTTGGAAGTAAACCTCGGATCCCGATCTGATACTATGGACAAAGGCACACCATGCAACCGAACTATCTCATCTACATAGATCCTGGCCAATCTGTCCATGGAGTAGTCCACTCTAACCGGCAGAAAGTGAGCTGATTTCGTAAGCCGATCCACAATAACCCAAACTGAGTCATGCTTCCTCTGAGTCAAAGGTAAACCAGAAACAAAGTCCATGGCGATGTCATCCCATTTCCACTCAGGAATGGATAAAGGCATAAGCAAACCTGAAGGAACCTGATGCTCGGCCTTTACCTGCTGACAAGTCAAGCACTTGGAAACAAAATCCACTATATCACGCTTCATACTGGACCACCAATAGAATTGCTTCATGTCTCTATACATCTTCTCACTACCCGGATGCATAGTAAAGACTGAACTATGCGCCTCACTCATGAGCTATCTCCTCAAATCCTCAGATTCTGGCACACACAAGCGATCTCTGAACATAAGTACCTCATCCTGAACTGAGAACTCTGATGGCTTACCCAATCTAACCTCATGCACAATCTGTTGAAGCCTCACATCGTCTCTCTGAGCATCCACAATCCTCTGTCTCAATGTAGGCTTCACACGCAACTGAGCAATCAAAGCCCCATCTGAACCAAATCGCCATCTGAATCGCCTCAAGAACAAAGCTGAAACTGACTTCCGACTCAAAGCATCGGCGACTACATTGGCCTTACCAGGATGGTAATCCACAATGCAGTCGTAGTCCTTAAATAACTCAAGCCAACGCCGCTGTCTCATGTTCAACTCTTTCTGTGAAAGGAAGTACTTCAAACTCTTGTGGTCCGAGAAGATCCTACACTTTTCCCCATACAGGTAATGACGCCAAATCTTCAAGGCAAAGATCACAGCTGCCAACTCTAAATCATGCGTCGGATAGTTCCTCTCATGTGGCTTCAATTGTCGAGAAGCATAAGCCACTACTTTTCCTTCCTGCATCAGCACACATCCAAGACCAACTCCAGAAGCATCACTGTAAATGACAAACTCCTTACCCGAGATGGGTTGAGTAAGGATAGGAGCCTCAACAAGCAACTGCTTTAACCGATCAAAACAAGACTGACACCTGTCTGACCACTCAAATCTGACTCCTTTCCTCAACAATCTAGTCATAGGAGCAGCAATCACAGAAAATCCTTTAACGAACCGACGGTTGTAACCTGCTAAACCGAGGAAACTCCTCACTTCCTGAACATTTCGAGGCGCTTTCCAATCAACTATCGCCTCAATCTTGGCTGGATCTACCTGAATACCTCTAGCTGAAACAATGTGACCCAAGAATGATACTTCTCGAAGCTAGAAATCACACTTGCTAAGCTTAGCAAAGAACTGATGCTCTCTTAACATCTGCAAAACCAACCGGAGATGCTCCTCATGCTCACTCTCATCCTTGGAATATACCAAGATGTCATCAATGAACACTACTACAAATCGATCAAAGTATGGCCTAAACACACGGTTCATCAGATCCATAAAAGCCGCTGGAGCATTTGTCAAACCAAACGGCATCACAAGAAACTCATAGTGGCCATACCTAGTCCGAAATGCAGTCTTAACCACATCTGCATCCTAAACTCGTAACTGATAGTACCCTGATCGAAGATCTATCTTGGAGAAGACACCCGCACCTCGAAGCTGATCAAACAAATCCTCAATCCTAGGCAACGGATACTTGTTCTTCACTGTAACTTTATTAATCTGCCGGTAGTCAATACACATCCGCAGGGATCCATCTTTCTTCTTGACAAACAGCACTGGAGCTCCCCATGGAGATATGCTAGGTCGAATAAACCTCTTATCCAATAACTCTTGTAGCTGAGATTTAAGTTCCCTCAACTCTACAGGAGCCATCCGATAAGGTGCTCTCGAAATAGGTGCAGTACCCGGCATAATCTCAATGGACAACTCAACCTCTCGCTCAGGAGGCAAACCAGGCAACTCGCTCGGGAACACATCACTAAACTCCCGCACTATAGGAATGTCCTCAATCTGAACCTGATCCCTCCTAGAATCTAACACAACTGCTAGAAAAGCCTCACATCCTTTCCTGATGAATCTCTTAGCTTGCATCGCAGAAATCACATTATTCAACGAACTAGCACCCAAACCTTTCAGAAACACAGGAGACTGACTTCTATCCCGAAGTACAACTGTCTTCCTATGGCAATCAACTACAGCCCGGTGCTTACCCAACCAGTCCATACCCAGAATCAGATCAAACTCTCTGAAGGTTAACTCGATCAAATCCGCTGGAAGCACAACTCCCTCAACAATCAGAGGACAACTCCTAAAAACTCTACTCACACTGACACTATGCCCTAATGGACTGGTCACACAAATCTCATAATCTAACTGATCAACAGAATGCAATTTATCAACAATTTTATCCGTGCACAAATATGAGTGTGTGGAACCAGGATCAATTAGAGCATATAACTCAGTGTCATGGAGTAGGAACTTACCAGCAATAACATCAGGCGCATCCTGCTCATCTCTGGCTCTCATGGCATAGGCTCTAACGGCACCCTGAGGAGGACGCTCAACAGTCTCAGAAGCAGCTCCATCTCTATGCCGTCCACCTCGACCTCTACCTCGGCCTCTACCTCGGGTAGCCTGAGAAGCAATCGAACCAACCCTACTAGCTCCTCCCTGAGGTCCTGAATCCTCAATCGACTGGGGACAACTAGCCACACGGTGCTCAGTGCTCCCACATCTAAAACATCCCCCAGTGAGCCACCTACACTCACCCCGGTGAGCCTTGCTGCAATTCTCACAAATAGGTATGGCATCAGATTTACCTCCCCTACCAGAACCTGACACAGCTGCAGAACCCTGTCGTCTACCTCTAGAAGCCGGACCAGATGCCGACTCATCCTGCGGGTTCCTAGATCTCTTACCCGAAGAAGATCCTCCACGAGAAGAACTCCTCCTCTGAGCTCTCTCTCTCAAGACAGTCTCTGATAACTCAGCTCGCACAGCAGCCTCTACAATCTGATAATAACTGACCCCAGGTATGCACATCAGAGAAATCAAAGCAATCTTCAAAGACTCATTTAACCCTGCCTCGAAATGCTTGCATCTAAAGTCATCAGTCATAACTCCACGTGGGGCATAGCGAGATAACCTGTTGAACTCCTTCTCATAATCTGCTACAGACATGGCCCTCTATTTCAAACTCAAAAACTGCGCCCATCTCGAATCTCTATAAGTCTGAGTAATATACTTCTTTGTGAACTCACCCTCAAAGAACTCCCAGGTAATCGGATTCGGTAGCTGAGGATGCCTGGAAACTAATTCCCACCACTCAAAAGCAGACCCCTGCAGAAGAACTAATGCACACTCTGCCTGCTGGTCAGGAGGACACCGAATCTCTCTCAAAGCACGCTTTACTTTATCTAACCATCTCTCTGCCATCTCAGATTCATTTAAACCAGTACCATAGAAATCCTTAACTCCTGCCCTTCTCAAATTCTCCATGGGTTCTCTAGGAGCAGTCACTCTCTCCAAAACCCTAGCCATGTCCTGATGCAACCTGAACATAGCCTCTAAGGGCATGACTGCGGCCTCGGGCTGGACCCTAGCATGCTGAGCCGACACAGTAATAGAAACAGACGGATCCACAACTGGAGGATTCACACTTTCGGCGGACTCCTCGAGTGATCCACGAACAGAATTAGAAGCCATCTAAACAAACAAGAAACAACCATATCAGCCAACACAGAACTAGACACATACACATCTAAGAAACTCAGAACAATCACAATAACACCCAGAAATGCCTAAACCTATGCTCTGATACCACAAACTGTAACACCCCCTTCCCATACGTAGGCGATCCCATCCGATAAGGAGTGAGATGCCGTATGAGTCAAGGTATCACCACGCAATAGCAAAGCAAAACATACATCCATTCATATCATACATTCAGAAATACAGAATAATTAAAAACTTTACATGCAGAAAGCAAAAGCTGATCATGCATTACTATAATAAATTATTACAATAATGATCTGATCAACAAGCTGAAACAAAATAATATTACATATCCAAAATATAATTACAAATGCGAAAGCAGAAACAAAACTGATACAGAGAGTCCTATACAAAAAGAATCATCACTAATACAAAACTGAGCCCTACACTAAAACCCTTCTGTGTTGGCTTGATGACGGCGACTCCCTCAAAGCAAAACTCCTTCCGCACCTGCACGGGTAAAACACCGTGCTAAGCGAAAAATGCTTAGTGGGGAAACACACATAAATAATGGACGGCCATTCACAATGGTCGTCAAGGCATAACACATTCACAATGGCAGAATACAAAGGCTATAACATAATCCATACAAACATGCTCATGTAATAAAGCCATACAATCAGTATTTCATAATCATATTCATTCAGATAATCCTTTTATAGCCAAATCAGATCAAAGCATTTCAAATAAACATTTAAAGAACACCTGCTGACTCTAGATAGTGGATAACGAGTGTACAGACAGTACTTTCCGGGTACGAGCCGATTACAGACAGTACGTTACGGGTACGAATCGATTAAACCATTATACTTTAACTTTCACAGATATTTTCAAAAGGGACCTTAAACAAGATCCAATACAGAAAAGGGTTCGCGAGGAACCAAACGGGGACCTGATCGGGGTCCAAACAGAACTATGTGCTGCAGCTAACAGACTCTATTAGGCATGCCTAACTATCCACTTACTTGACACTAGCAGGTTATGCGTCAAACAGATCACATTTCAGGGTACAGAATAGTATTCATCAGAAATTCATGGTATTATTCAAATCAGAGTATATACAAGTATGACAGGCATTATACCACAGTATAAATTCATACTAGATTTATTTTTGAGTCGAAAGCTGGAAAATTTGGGAAAAAGAGCAGAACGGGGAAACGGGCGAGATTGGCTGGTCACAAGGCGTGACTGGCCTCCTCACAGGGCAGGTCACGCGACGTGACTGAGGGTTACATCTCATGACTTGCTCTGCCCCTCGCGGATCAGACGACATCACTCGCTGATCACGCCTCGTCCCTCGCAGATCACGCGACGTGATCTCGCAGATCACGCAGCGCCCTCGCAGGTCACGCGACGTGACTGGACGTCACATCTCGTGACTTGCTTCAGCACTCTCGCAGGTCACGCGACGTGACTGGTCGTCACGTCTCGTGACTTGCTTCTCTTCAGCTGTTACGCGACTTGCCTTCCCTCAGCCGGTCACGTGGCGTGACGGGGAGTCACGTCTCGTGACTGGCTTCATCTCAACTGGTCACGAGTTTTGACAAGCAGCCACAACCCGCGACCAGCCTCAAGCTGGCAGGTCACGCGACGTGACCTGACGTCACGTCTCGTGACTTGCCTTTCTTCTTGGCGAGTCGCGCGACAGCATCAGGAAAAACGGGATTTTTGACAGAACTCGATTTCCAGAATTTCCAGAACAATAAAATCAATCCCAATTGATTTAAAACCATACAAATCAATTCATACCTTTCAAGAAAGATCCCAAAGAATTCAAACAACATATAAACGACTCAAACCCGTATTCAGTCAACCTAATTAAGGGTATTTGCATTCAAATTCTTCAAGAACATATAAACCCTAAATTTTACAATAACTTAAAATCACACAAAGCACAATCAAAAATTCCCAAACCTGAATTCTAAACTTCTATCACTTAGCTCCACTAGGTCCAGCAACCTCTTTACCCTTTGGATCACGAGGAGCTTCAGCTAAAAACATCACAACAAGAACATTCACAAAGTAAACCCTAAGTTAAGCCTAAACTTAAGGAAGAAGAAGAAGATGAAGAATTACAGCAAGATAAAGACAAGGATATGCACTTACCAAGCTAGGGAATGCCAAGAGAGATTAACTTCACCAATAAAATCTTGAGTCCACACACAAGAGCCCTTAGGGAAAAAGGAAAGGAAAAAAGAAGAAGACAAGTGAAGAAAGAACGTGAATCTGCCAATTCCTTTTCTTTCTTTTCTTTTTCTTTTTCTTTTCTTTACCCTAAGTAAGTGTCCATTACCTATTGGTGAAGCTAACCACTCACATTAAAATTCCACACACATCACACATACCTAATGCACTTGTAATTAAAGTACCCTACAATGGCATAAACACACACACCCAAGTATTTCTCACTTAATAAACACACTAATGCCATGTATGCACCCACATAATAATAAACCCAAAAACATACATTTTACTAAAATACCGTTATGAAATGCCGAACACATGCGAATGCTTACACATACAGACAGACAAACAGGCTCATTCTACTAGGGGGCAAACGGGGTGTGACAGGATGCTCGAGAGAAGAGAAGGGAAGAGAAGAAAAGAGGAGCAAAGGAGGGAAGCCACGCGCTGTCGCGAGCGTGGCGAGACACGGAGGAAGAAGAAGATCACACAGCTGAAAGGAGTGAAGTGCCGTGCTCTGTCCTGAGTCCGACAGAAAGAGCCATTGGATAGTTTTCCTTGAAAAGTCACTTAAACAATTTGGACTTGCCACCAAGTTTTGCAACTCTTTGAAGAATCGTATCAAGGGACCTGACCTTTAGAACAATACAAATATTAATTTCAACTGTAATTTGAGGATGATAGAATTTTTTACTAATTAATTTTCTATAACTTTGAGAGAACAAAATTTCTATAGTTAAAGTTCTAAGTTAGATTTTATGTTTTGAAGAAGAAGACCAAGGAGAAGAAAATTTCTTACAAGGGTTTGGGAAAAGGGTTGAGAGATTTCTTTCTACTTACTCTTATCTATTACTTTCTTCTCTATAATTAAATAAATGTTATTTAAGGATCTTGAATGATATTATTGTTATTTTCTGCTTCCATTTATGTTATTAGTCTTTTAATACATAATTGTCTAGTAGTATTATTGCATGATCATTATAAGTTAAGATAGAATTGAGGCATTCACTTTATCTTACAACTAATAGAATTTCATTATCAAAACATAACTTGAGAGATCAGTATGTCAAGATAATTGCTATAGGTTGGTGATTAATATTAAAATATGTAATTAGAATTAACTAGTTCATTATTGAGAGTTAAGAATTAGTATTATAATTGCATGTTTTGGGCACTCTAGTTCATATCGAGAGAATAAATTAGAAATTTATTACAACTTGGCTTGCTGATAAGATTATAATTATAATAAAAAGATGGAATTAAATTTCATAATTATTAGTTCTTCATCATCTACATTGTCTTCTTTTATCATTTTTAACTAGGTTTAATTAATTTGCATGACACGAGTAGTATAGAATTAACTTACAAATTATTTAACATTGTAAACAAAATAAAATCAATTAGTAATAGTGAGTAATATTTAATCTACTTTCTCTGTGGGATCGACATCTTAAGTACTATAAGTGATTAACCGTGCACTTGCGGAGTTAGCGTTTTTTGCACCTAACAGCATGCGGCTCGTCTATGGAGCTAGGCGGAGCATGGTTGAGGTGAATAGTTTAAGATTTATTATTCTGAGGCATGTATTAGTTATTGTTTTATTTTCTTTCATTTGCTTGAGGACTGTAATAATAAAGGTTTTTCGACCGCACTTAAAAAGAACCACCACACAAAATGTTTCTACCGAAATTGGAAATTTATTAATAAAACTGGATCAATGTCCTAGCTTTTCCACCCAAATAAAATGTCACCATAAAATTATTTTGGTAAGCATACATGTGAGGACTAATGTCCGCACCCCAAATTGAATATCTCGTTTTATGTATGTTTGCTTATTTTCTGTTAATTTATAGTGAGGGTTGTATTTCACCTCTAGTTTTGTTGTAAGTTATCACCTTTTCATCTTTACGCTCAATTTATCTTATTTACTTCTCTCCATTACATAATAATCTGAGCTTCAATTAATTGCATTGAAATGAATGAGAAAACATAATGAAATTTTATCTCTAAAACTCAATCATAATTCAATCAAGGTATGAATAAATGGAAAGTCTCAAACCTTCTCTTGTCCTAGGCTCAATGAGGTTAGAGGACCATCTTAATGTCCTATTGGGGTGGGGTCTCCAAAATATCTCTTGTTGCCCAAAATAAGCCCAATTTGTATGGTCTTAGGCTTCACGAGATTATATGATCCTTCTAGTGTTCTATTGGAAGGAGGCGTCTGTAGACACTGGGTCCCGAGGCGGTCCAAGATCAGAATAACCCGATGATGAAATCGTCACCTATTCACAAGCAAAAATATCGAAGATAATGTTTACCTTGTCGAGACCCTCATTTTTTTTTAATAAAAAATAGACAAATAAATATATATAATAAATATTACAAAAAAAATATTATTAAAAAATTAGGAAGTGTTATTTTTATATATATCAAAAGTTTTTGATTAAAAAATATATATATTTAAAAAAGGAATTAAATTAACTAATTAAAGATAATAAAAAAAAGATTTAATCTTAAAAAAAAGAAGGTAATTTGATTAAAAAAATAAAAATTATTCAAGTGGGATTTGCGTGGCCATGTGAGGCCAAAACTCATTTTATGAGTTGCAGCCTCACATGAGGCCGCAGCTCATTTAATGAGTTGCGGCGTCACACGAGGCCGCACCTCCCGCTTCCCAGTGGCTTTCCACCAGCAAAAAAAATGATTTTGGGACTGAAAAAATCTGTTTTATTTATGCTTTATTGACTTTTGGCAAAGAGGAGTTGGAAAGCGGTTTTGTCTTTTTCCATTTTGGGAGGACAAAAAAAAATTAAAATGAAGACTTTGTTTTCATTTTTAGAGGGGCTGCTTCCACAATAGAAAAGGAAGGTTTTTCTCATTGGAAAAAAAAGGGCAGACGAGGGAGCAAAAAAAAGGGTTGCAAAAAATCTGAGATTCAACTTTTCTTCTCATAAAAATTTTTCTTCTTGGTTTGGCTTAAGCGAGGAAAATTAAGTTCCTTGGCTTCATCAATCCATTAAAATAATGTTTTTGAGTCTTTTTTGTGTTAAAAATTAGGTTTTCTCAAATATTTTTTGCTTTTTGCCACCGCAAAATCGACAAGGAGGATGGATTAAGACATCACTTCTCCGCACTATAAATTTTGAGGATAAATATTCCTGGATCCATTTTCATTTCATTTTGTTTATCATTATTGTTGTTAATATTGTTGTTTTTTTGCTATCATTATCATGTTTATCAGTTATTCTTATTATTTTTGATGTGGTTATCATTACTGTTGATGTGTTTTTTGTGGTTTTGACTTGATTTTTATTATTGTTATTTATCACACTTATTATCATGGCTAACGTGGTCATTATTATTATTATTATTATTATTATTATTATTATTATTATTATTATTATTATTATTATTATTTTTCTACTACTATCATCATCATCATCATCATTATTATGATTATGATTATTATTGTTATTATTATTATTATTATTATTATTATTATTATTATTGTTGTTGTTGTTGTCGCTCTTGTCTTTTACTGTTGTCTTTTTGTCATTATCATTATTGTTATTTTATTATTGTTATCAGTATTATTATTATTATTATTATTATTATTATTTTACTCTTTTTATTGTTATTACTTTGTCATTATTTTTATTATTATTCTTAGGTTTTTGCATGACTTATTTTTAATTTTCTTTGCACGTAAATTATTTGTATATTGAATTGACATGTCTGATTTAACCCATTTTAATTCATACACATGTGTTTTCTTTTTGGATCATTTCTCACGCAAAGGCGCGCTTGCGACGAAGCACGGCTCGGCATACACTCAACTTACCGAGCTCTGTCGCGCTCGCGACCAACGTCACACTCGCGATAGAGACCGGATAGTTCCTCTTCGCGTCCGCGCTCGGATGCACGCTCGCGCTGGGGCTCAGCTTATCGCAGCTCAGACAATCGAGCTCTCTGTCGCGCTCGGGACATACGTCTCGCCCGCGACAGAGGGCTTCTCAATAATACAAAGGCCATCCGCACTCTGTCGCGCTCACGACAGAACCCAGAATTGCCCAGAAACTCAGCATTGTGCACTTCACTTCAAGCCCAACAATTTCAAAACGACTCATTCATGCAATAACACTTACTTCATCACTCAAATGCATACTAAGACATGTTTATCATCAATATACACACAATTTACACTAACTTAATCAAGAGATCACAATTAAATCACAAGAACAAGCAAATCATAGTTTACACTAACTCATGCTATTTTACTTCTAACTTTACATGCAAATCACTACAACTTAAATCATACCAAACCAACGATCCAATTCAATCACATACATGCATTTACACATACTTTAACACTCAAGATCACCAAAAATTTAAAGCAACATACAAATGATCCAAAAAGAGAAAAGGGCAAAACACTCCCAAACCTCAAAATGAAGCTTCAATCCGTCTACTTTAAAATCCCACTTTCTCTTTTCTTTTGCACTTCCTCCTCTCCTCCGATTCTTGCGCAAAACCCAGCCAAATACAAACTTAAATCAAACCATTCATTCACTGATCCAAAACAAGAAAACAAGAAGAAGAAGGAGATGAAGAACCCAAATCAAAACTCAAGCTCTTACCTTTTTAAATCCCAACTCAAAACCCCAGCAAAACCCACTCAAATCTTGAAGAACCAATTCAAGCAAGGATGGAGAGCATCCAAAATGAAAAAGAAAGGGAAGAGGGGAACGAGAATTTGGCAAGGAAGAGGAAGAACTCAGCTTCCATGGGATGCTTCCCCTTTTTCTGCCCTCCCCTCCCTCTCTTTTCCTTTTACATTTAATGCTCACCTACTTAGTCCACATGGCATAATCCTATAGGACCCAAGATCCATCTTTGACTTTCTTAATCCTTGGCACCATACACAACCCTCACCGAAATAAAATCTTCACTTAACACTTAATCCTTGGTACCCTACACATAATCTACTAGATAATTTCTTCACTCTAAAACTTTGATTAATTTCTTCAATTAGATCCTTAATTACTCAAATTTTCGCATGCACAAAATTACTGAAATACACTTAATTTTTTGACTTAGCACGCGAATCCCGACTAGCCCCTTTTTGGGTCGTTACATTCACTTCCCCTTAAGAAATTTCGTCCTCGAAATTTACCCGCTAACCACAAATTCAACAACCCAAATACCGAACATAAACAAAAGCTAATAATTAAACTTACCAGAAGGCCTTGCTCATTCAACTGCATCTTCATCGATCATTGCATACACTCGCGGGCGTACATACACTTCTTCAGTTGGCGATTTTTGCACTATTTTCGATGGTGCCTGAGAAGGTCGTCCACTGCCTCTACCACTTTGATTCCCTCTCGATCTATGTCCACTCACTCTACTCTCGGGTTGATCTTGAAGCTCTCTTCTCTCCGGACAACTGGCTACCATATGCTCTTTGCTTCCACATCTGAAGCACGCTCCCCAATGGCGCTTCTGACAGTGCTCGCACTCCAGAATCACACTTCCCTTACTAGAGGATGGTGCTACACTCCTGACTTTTGAATGCACTAGAACTGAACCCTTTGCTCCTTAGCCACTCGGTACACGTCTTGATTTCTTACCACTCCCAAGTACGCTATCCGGTGCATTCCTCTTTTGCTCAATCTTCTACTTAATTGACTCAAATTCCTTTAACTTGATCGCTGCCGCCACTAACTGATAGTAACTGACCTATTGCATGACTGCCATAGATGATAATGGTCCTTGGATCACTTCTCTCAAACCATCCTCGAAGTGCCCACACTTAAACTCTTTTGTCAAAATCAACTCCGGCATATACTTACTCAACCGGCTAAATTCCTTCTCGTAATCACTCACTGACATACCCCGCTACTTCAAACTGATGAACTCCTTCCAGTTGGCTTCACGGTATGCCTTCATCACATATTTCTATTCAAGCTCTTGCTTAAAGAACTCCCATGTCAACTCAGCAGGCCGTTGAGGGTTACGAAGCACAAGCTTTCGCCAATAATAAGCCGGTCCTTAAAGAAGCGACACTGCATAAGATGCCCTCCGATTTGCAGGACAGCTAATCTCTTGCAAAATCCAATCTACTCTCTCAATCCAAAACTCGGCCACATCCGATTGGTCCAACGAAGTCCCATGAAAATCTTCGGCTCCTCTCTTTCTTAAGAACTCAGTAGGAGCCTTAAGAGCCATTAACTTATCCACTAGCTGAAGTAACCCTTGCACTAAGACCGAATTCACAAATCCCATACCAGGTATATCATGACACTCATCACGCTGATACTGCGAAGCAGAGTCCTCAACTCTCACTGCATTAACACTGCCCGATGTCTCACCCACATTCTCACTTGGATAAGACTCCATCTAGGCACTACACAAGACACATCTGCATTAGACCACGACACAAAACCAACTCGCATGCAACGACTCGACACTCAAACATTCAAAGACAACCATAACTGCCTAAATCGGTGCTCTGATACAAAAAACTTGTAACACCCTATTACCCCCATTGGAAGGATATTGGAGCGCTACCCGACACTCACTCAGAAATATACATAAGTGTCAGCGAAAGCATACAATAGCAATAATAAGACTTATAATCACAATATATTATATACATCATCAAGTAATTAAATAATCATCCTTGGCCAAAATTACATATATAATACATACGAAGATTCATATTTATACAATAACAAAATCATATACAAAAGAATATAGGAGGAGTATAAAAATAAACAAGACTCTACTCCTAGTGGCCAACCCTACAGATGCGCGACTCGAGCAGAACAAAAAACCTACCACCTACATGGGAAGAGAACTCGTGCTAAGCAATAATGCTTAGTGGGGAGGAACAAAGATAACAAAGAACTATACAATAATGTCATGCAACTACATATGTAAATACTCATCATCATACTGAATTCACTAAGTAGTAGAAATAGAGAAACATAAGTCATAATCACTCTGAGAAAATAGAGCTTAACAATAGCATGCTTAAAGCAAATACAATAACCGGAATCACTCAATTGTCATAACACTTCACTAAACAAAATGCCAAATGCATTAAACCATAGCCTGAATTTCAGTGGTGGTGGATACGGGAACACTACACTGGAGACCGAAGCCTCGAAAAACATTTATACCCAAAGGTAGCAAGGGAGACCAGAGTCTCAAAACATTTTCACTAAGACCATAACGGAGGTCAACCGAAATCACTAGACTCGAAGCGGGGTCAACACTGGCAGCTGCACTCACTATCCCTTTATAAGCATGCTTATCTATCAACTACTATGACACTTCAGGCTCAACTATTCACTCATAATTACAATACTTTAAATTATCTAAAGGCACGAATCAAAACACTATCATTATCATTATTCACTAAAACCATACTAGAACAATCATCATCCAGGCATAAGCAAAACCATGCACTCTACAATAGCGAGAAACCGTGCAAAGTGGGGCAAAAAGAAACAATTCAGAAAAATAGGGCAGGCAGGAAGGGACTCTGTCGCGATCGAGACAGAACACAGGGTGCCCCGTCGTGCGCTCGCAATGAAGCATGGTTCGGCAGACACTCACCTTACCTAGCTCTGTCGAGTTCGCGACCAACGCCACACTCGCGACAGAGACCGGACAGTTTCCCTGCACGTGCGCGCTCGGATGCACGCTCGTGTTGGGGCTTGGCTTACCGCAGCTCGGCCTACCAAGCTCTCTGTCGTGCTCGCAACATACATCGCGCCCATAACAGAGGGCTCCTCAACCATACAAAGGCCATCCGCGCTCTATCGCGCTCATGACAGAGCCAAGAATTGCCTATAAACTCAACATTCTGCACTTCACTTCAAGCCCAACAATTTCAAAACCACTCATTCATGCAATAACACTTACCTCATCACACAAATGCATATTAAGACATGCTTATCATCAATATACACTCAATTTACACTAACTTAATCAAGAGATCACAATTAAATCACAAGAACAAGCAAATCATAATTTACACTAACTCATGCTATTTCACTTCCAACTTTACATGCAAATCACTATAACTTAAATCATACCAAACCAACGATCCAATTCAATCACATACATGCATTTACACATACTTTAACAGTCAAGATTACAAGAAATTTAAAGCAACATACAAATGATCAAAAAAGAGAAAAGGGCAAAACACTTCCAAACCTCAAAATGAAGCTTCAATCTGTCTACTTCAAAATCCCACTTTCTCTTTTCCTTTGCTCTTCCTCCTCTTCTTCGATTCTTGCACAAAACCCAACCAAATACACATTTAAATTAAGCAATTCATTCACTCATCCAAAATCAGAAAACAAGAAGAAGAAGGAGATAAAGAACCCAAATAAAAACTCAAGCACTTACCTTTTCAAATCCCAGCTCAAAACCCAACAAAACCCACTCAAATCTTGAAGAACCAATTCAAGCAAGGATGGAGAGCATCCAAAATGAAAAAGAAAGGGAAGAGGGGATCAGGAATGGGGCAAGGAAGAGGAAGAACTCAGCTTTCACGGGAAGCTTCCCCTTTTTCTGCCCTCCCCTCCCTCTCTCTTCCTTTTACATTTAATGCTCACCTACTTAGTCCACATGGCATAATCCTATAGGACCCAACATACATCTTTGACTTTCTTAATCCTCGGCACCATACATAACCCTCACCTAAATAAAATCCTCACTTAACACTTAATAATTGGTACCCTACACATAATCCACACGATAATTTCTTCACTCTAAAACTTTGATTACTTTCTTCAATTAGATCCTTAATTACTCAAATTTCCACATGCATAAAATTACTGAAATACACTTAATTTTTCAACTTAGCACGTGAATTCTGACTAGCCCCTTTTTGAGTCGTTACATTTAGTCTTCAAGCAGATGAGGTCAGGGGTTCCGAACTTTCGAGGCTAGTTCAGACCGACTTGGGAAGGACCCTTTATCCTGAAGAAGCTTTTATCTAAAGGAGCCGCATTCCTGACAGACAATGATGGAAACGAATTCAGAGAGCTAATCAATGCCGATAGATTGAAGTGGTTGCATGGCTAAAGACTTTAATAAAAAAGAGAGAAATTTTGAGAGAAAATGCTCAATCAAGAAAACCCGAGAGGGCTAATTGATAATAGAAATTTTGATGTTTTTAAGATCCATCTCAAGATTAGGTGTAGTGTAACACCCCCAACTCATACGTGGACGAACCCTTCCGCAATGGAGTAGGAAGCCGTACGAGTAGGTGTGTTACCGGACTGAAGCGAGACAAAGCATACTAAAATACGGAAGAATTTAAAACTTGAGGAGTAGATTTGGACATGCATATTCCGCAAATGTGCATACACTAAGCAAAAGCATACAGTTGTGAAAACTTACAAGCATACAATAGAAGTTATTCTCCAAACTTCGCTATACAAATATTTACATGGCCCAGAATATTATATAAGTATCTTTACATATTATTACATATACATATTCATCAGAATTACAAAATTCAGGCTACAGAAATTAAACAAAATACATCACTTCTAATTCCTATGTGGCCGACTCTGCAGATGCGCGACTCGAACAGAAGCAAACCTGCCACCTGCACGGGAAAAGAACCCGTGCTAAGCGATAACGCTTAGTGGGGAAAACAAACATAATAATATGGACGGCCATTCACAATGGTCGTCAAGGCAAAATACATTCAAATGGCAATTGTGAATATTCAAAACATATATCTAAACAGACTTGCATAATAAAGGCATTCATTCGGAAACTCACACATATAATCATATACATATATCAGGAATGGGCCAAAACAGTCATAACCCAAAACACGACACCAATGTTATCATGCTGAGCCACATACTCAAGTAAACATCCAAAACACCACACTTCTGCTGCACAACTCAAATACATAGCATATCATGCTGTAAACACTCCCATAACGGAGACTGAAGGCATAATCGCATCACTTCACATTCATATCCAAAACCATGCAGAAAGTACGATTACATCTTATATACTTACCTTCACAACCGATCTGATTCACATGCTTATACACAATAAAACCATGCTTAACTCATATACATAAATACATTGATCGAATCATTTCAAAGCATTCAGAAACTAATAACAAATCACATGCCAAGTACGGATAATCATGTTAACTGAAAAGTCATGTTTACTAAATACAGATTTACTTTCTGAAGCCCGTAGTCATATTCATATACATATAAACTGATTCTTACTCATTCAGATATCACATTCTGATGACTGTTTCAAAACAGAATAAAACAAACCATTAAAATACCTGCTGACTCATAATAGTGGATAACGAGTACGGAGGGAAAGACCTCATGAGGAAACACATAGCCCGATCTCTGACCGGGTAACCCTCAGAGGGAACACATAATATAATGTACCATACAGGTACAAGTCGAAAAGCAACATCATCTTTTTCCACATTCTAAAAACATTTCATATCAAAGGGTTCGCAAGGAACCAGTCGTGGGACCTGATCAGGGTCCAAGTCATTCAAAGGGCGCTGCAGCTACAAAGACTCTATTAGGCATGCCTAATTATCCACTAGACTGACTCTCGCAGGTCGTGCATAATACAAATCATATTTCAAATCACATACTTTATATCATTGTACATAATCAGCAATAGTTGAGACATCTGAATAAGTTCATAACATCAAACATGCATCCTACAATTTACACTATGAACATAACATGATAATCTTAGAAAAGATCATAAGTATAAATATACATAATACATTCAATTATATTAACATATTTCACAAAATAATCCAATTATAAACCTAAAAGTGCCACAAGTTCGGAATTCAAACATTGAAATCACCAAAGAAAACTCATTTAACATAACACATCTGTCGCGTTCGCGATGTCTGTCGCGCTCGCGACAGAGACAATAGTCTCTTCGCTGTGCGCGCGCGACGGACTTCGCGATCGCGGGAAGGAGAGAAAGGCCCGGCTCTGTCGCGATCGCGACGGTGTCGCGATCGCGACAGAGGACAAGCATTGCTATCGCGGGATCGCGACAAGTCGCGTGCTCGCGATAGCACAGGCCAACAATGTGCTCTGTCGCGATCGTGACGGTTGTCGCGCTCGCGACAGGGAGCAGACAAGCTATTGCTATCGCGGGCTCACGACGGCATCGCGTGCTCGCGACGGCACAGCATCGACATCACCGGTCTCTGTCGCGCTCGCGACAGTGTCGCGATCGCGACAGAGTCATGATTCCGAAAATCTGCAGAATTTTGCAAGATTTTTCCTTCCTCAAACTCACCCACAAACACACGAAACACATCCAAAAGTCTCTTACCTCATCTCCAGCCAGTCACACATTATTGATAACATAATCCAACATTCGTATCAAGTATTTCAATCAAACACGCCATTAACAATATCCATATACACAATCTATAATAATAACGTTATTCGTCAATCATCTCAATCGCACTCACATTAATTGCATTCGTACATATGGTACGTCATTCTAAGGTTACTCACGAGACCATCACATACTAGCACTTATTCATAAACAATCCTTCATAGGATTATATCTATGCTTAATTACTAGTTAAATCACCAATTGAAAATGTACTCCTAAGTTTTCCCAACGATAATTACTTGTATAGCCAATTAATTACCCTAAACATGCGTAATAACTGATGGGAAAGATACGGGATTGATCCGGGTCAATCCTAGACTAAAAAATATAGAAGAAAAGACTCAAAGCATACTTTTCTGTCGCGAGGTCGCGACCCTTGTCGCGCTCGCGACAGAGGCTCGCTTCAGCTCCCCTAACATACTGCTTTCTACCACCAGTTCGTATCATATAAACCGACCTCTAAACCTCATTTTTAGGAAAAGTAGTCTTCTTAACAAATATTCTCCTACGTCTTAGCTTTCAAATGAAATAATTTTCACATCAATTGGATGTCTACAACTCCAGATATGGACTCCACAACCCATACTGGTCAAACAACCCGACACAACAGGGGCACTACATTTGTAATCAAATATTCAATATCCTAGAGCGAGAATTCGTCCAAGGCTATTTCTGAGACATTTAAAGTAATGGAAATCATGGTTCTAAAGGTTCCAGAATCACATGATTTGGAGTTCTAAAACTCACAATACAGCCTAATTACTGAAGAGAGATCAAATGCATTCCAACCCAGTTTCACCCAAAAACCTACTCACATGCACAATTGAGCAATTAAACCAACACTCACTACCATCCTCATCTATCAACAACCACAAAATCAAGAAACTTATACCATACATGAATATATGTATATATATAAATTCATATATATAAACATAAAGTTTCCCAAACCTGGATTTGCGATTCAAAACCTCAATCTTCAAGAACCCACTCAATCAAGCCTTAGCTCCTCTTCAAATCATTCAAAACTCGCACAAACAAACCCAATAATCACTAAACCAAAACTCTAACTTACTCAAATCGAAAGCAAACTAGAAGAAAAAGAAGTTCAAAACACAATAACCAAAACCTAACCACTTACCTCTTCAACCTTGCTCCCAAACTCTTCCAAAATAGATCCAACTCATACACAACCAAGAGAAAGAATGCAAGAAATGGGAAAGGGAAAAGAAAAGAGAGAGAACGGGAAGGAGAGGAGGGCCAAACGTGAATCTGCCCCTTTCCATTCTTCTTTTCCTATTTCTCTTTCTCATTTAGTGCACACACCAACCATTCCACTTGTCACCATCCTAAAGGTCCACTTGTCAAAATCTTCAATCCCACTTTGACTTACTCCTACATGCACCATACACTAAACACACACAATTAATTCTTGAATAAATATCTTCAATACACCAAACACCTCTCACACCATATCATTTCTTAGCCCACTCACATCCTACTTCCATATACTTCAAGCATACTCTAACAATTCCTTATAAGCCACTTGTCATCATCCTACAAACCCAAGTGTCACAATCTTATCCAATCACTTCCTACATACCATACACATGTTCCACTAGATAATTCATTCACTAAATTTATTTAATTATTTTCTTAGCAATTAAATCCTTATTATCCATATTACTCATGCATAAATTACCAAAATACCCTTCACTTAACTGACTTTGCTGCCGATTCCGACTAGGCCCGGTTCGGGGTGTGACAAATCTTCCCTCCTAAAAGAATTTCGTCCTCGAAATTCACATACACCAGAAGAAACTCCAAAACTACACTTCAACTCACCTTCAGACTTATACATTGCATTTTAAAACTATTCACTTAATTACACTTATCGCTATCTCTATATTCTTAAATCACTTTCTTAAATTCGAATCAAACACATTCATCAGAACAATCATTACTCAAATGACCGACTGAAATCAAAACCCGAACATTTTACACATAAACCAACTAACTTCTCCAATTGATACATAAATCCTTCGCTACTTAAAAGCTGTCCATCATACTTACGTTTTCCTTTACCATTAACATTCCTATCAAACTTTAAAATCCTTTTTACGGCCCCAAAATACTCTTTCTGTTCAATCTTTAATCAAACACAAAACACTTTCCTAAACGATTGCTGAGCGCGTCATTTTTACCCTTAATCTTAATATCAAATAGTACATATATACCCTGTCAGCTTTCTCTCAATCAAAACATACATGCATATGCTTATCATGTATTGTCAAAGGGATGATGATGATGTAATAAAATTGAGATGATTCATGTATGCAGAATGATGCAATTGATGCTATAATGATGCATTTTGTCCCATCCCCATGATTCAATATGCTTTCATTTAAACACTTTTCTAGAGATAGCTGACAGGCATATAGAGTACTACCAAAACCTTCTAAGATCCAAATACTCATCCACTTACTCGATACCTTTCTTTACTGAGGTACACTCTGAACAAAACCTTAAGAAATCCTAGGAGCAGTCAGTCTATCCAAAATTCGAATTAATCCTTGCACTAATGTTCTATTATTAGAAACAAGACCGAAATTCTAACCAGAAGGTGCACAGAAACGAAACACTTTGATCAGTACTAACTGGGTTCACACTTTCTGTCATCTCATTCACCTTCTCATTCGGTTCAGGTTCCATCTAACGTAACACACATAGGACAAGACGCATCTGCATTAGGCCACGACACAAAACTGACTCTCAAACAAAGACTCGACACATAACAAGTAACATACAAAGACCCAATACCCCAAACAAATAAGGCAACCAGAATCTTATGCTCTGATACCACTAAATGTAACACCCCCAACTCATACGTGGACGAACCCATCCGCAATAGAGTAGGAAGCCGTACGAGTAGGTGTGTTACCGGACTGAAGCGAGACAAAGCATACTAAAATACGGAAGAATTTAAAACTTGAGGAGTAGATTTGGACATGCATATTCCGCAAATGTGCATACACTAAGCAAAAGCATACAGTTGTGAAAACTTACAAGCATACAATAGAAGTTATTCTCCAAACTTCGCTATACAAATATTTACATGGCCCAGAATATTATATAAGTATCTTTACATATTATTACATATACATATTCATCAGAATTACAAAATTCAGGCTACAGAAATTAAACAAAATACATCACTTCTAATTCCTATGTGGCCGACTCTGCAGATGCGCGACTCGAACAGAAGCAAACCTGCCACTTGCACGGGAAAAGAACCCGTGCTAAGCGATAACGCTTAGTGGGGAAAACAAACATAATAATATGGACGGCCATTCACAATGGTCGTCAAGGCAAAATACATTCAAATGGCAATTGTGAATATTCAAAACATATATCTAAACAGACTTGCATAATAAAGGCATTCATTCGGAAACTCACACATATAATCATATACATATATCAGGAATGGGCCAAAACAGTCATAACCCAAAACACGACACCAATGTTATCATGCTGAGCCACATACTCAAGTAAACATCCAAAACACCACACTTCTGCTGCACAACTCAAATACATAGCATATCATGCTGTAAACACTCCCATAACGGAGACTGAAGGCATAATCGCATCACTTCACATTCATATCCAAAACCATGCAGAAAGTACGATTACATCTTATATACTTACCTTCACAACCGATCTGATTCACATGCTTGTACACAATAAAACCATGCTTAACTCATATTCATAAATACATCGATCGAATCATTTCAAAGCATTCAGAAACTAATAACAAATCACATGCCAAGTACGGATAATCATGTTAACTGAAAAGTCATGTTTACTAAATACAGATTTACTTTCTGAAGCCCGTAGTCATATTCATATACATATAAACTGATTCTTACTCATTCAGATATCACATTCTGATGACTGTTTCAAAACAGAATAAAACAAACCATTAAAATACCTGCTGACTCATAATAGTGGATAACGAGTACGGAGGGAAAGACCTCATGAGGAAACACATAGCCCGATCTCTGACCGGGTAACCCTCAGAGGGAACACATAATATAATGTACCATACAGGTACAAGTCGAAAAGCAACATCATCTTTTTCCACATTCCAAAAACATTTCATATCAAAGGGTTCGCAAGGAACCAGTCGTGGGACCTGATCAGGGTCCAAGTCATTCAAAGGGCGCTGCAGCTACAAAGACTCTATTAGGCATGCCTAATTATCCACTAGACTGACTCTCGCAGGTCGTGCATAATACAAATCATATTTCAAATCACATACTTTATATCATTGTACATAATCAGCAATAGTTGAGACATATGAATAAGTTCATAACATCAAACATGCATCCTACAATTTACACTATGAACATAACATGATAATCTTAGAAAAGATCATAAGTATAAATATACATAATACATTCAATTATATTAACATATTTCACAAAATAATCCAATTATAAACCTAAAAGTGCCACAAGTTCGGAATTCAAACATTGAAATCACCAAAGAAAACTCATTTAACATAACACATCTGTCGCGCTCGCGATGTCTGTCGCGCTCGCGACAGAGACAATAGTCTCTTCGCTGTGCGCGCGCGACGGACTTCGCGATCGCGGGAAGGAGAGAAAGGCCCGGCTCTGTCGCGCTCGCGACGGTGTCGCGATCGCGACGGAGGACAAGCATTGCTATCGCGGGATCGCGACAAGTCGCGTGCTCGCGATAGCACAGGCCAACAATGTGCTCTGTCGCGATCGCGACGGTTGTCGCGCTCGCGACAGGGAGCAGACAAGCTATTGCTATCGCGGGCTCACGACGGCATCGCGTGCTCGCGACGGCACAGCATCGACATCACCGGTCTCTGTCGCGCTCGCGACAGTGTCGCGATCGCGACAGAGTCATGATTCCGAAAATCTGCAGAATTTTGCAAGATTTTTCCTTCCTCAAACTCACCCACAAACACACGAAACACATCCAAAAGTCTCTTACCTCATCTCCAGCCAGTCACACATTATTGATAACATAATCCAACATTCGTATCAAGTATTTCAATCAAACACGCCATTAACAATATCCATATACACAATCTATAATAATAACGTTATTCGTCAATCACCTCAATCGCACTCACATTAATTGCATTCGTACATATGGTACGTCATTCTAAGGTTACTCACGAGACCATCACATACTAGCACTTATTCATAAACAATCCTTCATAGGATTATATCTATGCTTAATTACTAGTTAAATCACCAATTGAAAATGTACTCCTAAGTTTTCCCAACGATAATTACTTGTATAGCCAATTAATTACCCTAAACATGCGTAATAACTGATGGGAAAGATACGGGATTGATCCGGGTCAATCCTAGACTCAAAAATATAGAAGAAAAGACTCAAAGCATACTTTTCTGTCGCGAGGTCGCGACCCTTGTCGCGCTCGCGACAGAGGCTCGCTTCAGCTCCCCTAACATACTGCTTTCTACCACCAGTTCGTATCATATAAACCGACCTCTAAACCTCATTTTTAGGAAAAGTATTCTTCTTAACAAATGTTCTCCTACGTCTTAGCTTTCAAATGAAATAATTTTCACATCAATTGGATGTCTACAACTCCAGATATGGACTCCACAACCCATACTGGTCAAACAACCCGACACAACAGGGGCACTACATTTGTAATCAAATTTTCAATGTCCTAGAGCGAGAATTCGTCCAAGGCTATTTCTGAGACATTTAAATTAATGGAAATCATGGTTCTAAAGGTTCCAGAATCACATGATTTGGAGTTCTAAAACTCACAATACAGCCTAATTACTGAAGAGAGATCAAATGCATTCCAACCCAGTTTCACCCAAAAACCTACTCACATGCACAATTGAGCAATTAAACCAACACTCACTACCATCCTCATCTATCAACAACCACAAAATCAAGAAACTTATACCATACATGAATATATGTATATATATAAATTCATATATATAAACATAAAGTTTCCCAAACCTGGATTTGCGATTCAAAACCTCAATCTTCAAGAACCCACTCAATCAAGCCTTAGCTCCTCTTCAAATCATTCAAAACTCGCACAAACAAACCCAATAATCACTAAACCAAAACTCTAACTTACTCAAATCGAAAGCAAACTAGAAGAAAAAGAAGTTCAAAACACAATAACCAAAACCTAACCACTTACCTCTTCAACCTTGCTCCCAAACTCTTCCAAAATAGATCCAACTCATACACAACCAAGAGAAAGAATGCAAGAAATGGGAAAGGGAAAAGAAAAGAGAGAGAACGGGAAGGAGAGGAGGGCCAAACGTGAATCTGCCCCTTTCCATTCTTCTTTTCCTATTTCTCTTTCTCATTTAGTGCACACACCAACCATTCCACTTGTCACCATCCTAAAGGTCCACTTGTCAAAATCTTCAATCCCACTTTGACTTACTCCTACATGCACCATACACTAAACACACACAATTAATTCTTGAATAAATATCTTCAATACACCAAACACCTCTCACACCATATCATTTCTTAGCCCACTCACATCCTACTTCCATATACTTCAAGCATACTCTAACAATTCCTTATAAGCCACTTGTCATCATCCTACAAACCCAAGTGTCGCAATCTTATCCAATCACTTCCTACATACCATACACATGTTCCACTAGATAATTCATTCACTAAACTTATTTAATTATTTTCTTAGCAATTAAATCCTTATTATCCATATTACTCATGCATAAATTACCAAAATACCCTTCACTTAACTGACTTTGCTGCCGATTCCGACTAGGCCCGGTTCGGGGTGTGACATGTAGTCTGGTATTTTGAGCCTAATGTTAAATAGCAATCATGTGTAATGAAATCACACAAAAGCATGTTCATGGATGCAATTATACGCTCAGAGTAATTCTTTTCGTTCGATAAATGTTAATAGTTTCTTTCAAAAAGGTAATACATCGTTTCCAATTGAATGTGCACAATTTATCCATTGTTGTTGTGGCCGGCGATGAGGTTTATCCGTGTCACCTAAAAAAAAAGGGTATTAGAGATAAAAATCGTAAATTGAAGCTCTAAGCAAAAATTATGCCAAAAGGGCAGGGTGAAAATATAGAAACAAGCAGTCTGTCCTATAAAAAATGAAATGAATAAAAGCCGTTGAATTGGGTTGGGTCCGTTCCAGGCAAAAATTAGGCGTAGGGTTATGTGAAAATCCCCAAAGGGACGCTTTTCTCGCCAAGAAAAGCTGGTGCGAAAATCCACAAGGGACGCATTATCTTCAAAATAATGACTTTCGACACCTGGAGCGATAAGGCAGCATTACCTCGGACGGTCCCCTTCAGGCAAAGACGCTTTCAGAGCATTACCTGGGCGATTGACTCTGAGAAGATCATGAGTCAGAGTCCCTAGGCCGAGATGACGCTTTCAGATCCTTGGGGGCATGATCGAACAAACTAGGCCATGAATCACTTCGGCCGAGGTTATCGCGCCACGACACCTAGACCACTCGGTTGAATGATGCCGCTTGCATGTCGCATAGCTTATGCACGTTCACATGCATAACTTACCCTTGCATACGGATTTCTTTTGATTTCATAGGAAAGTCTGACGGTTTTACAAACGTACAAGCTGGTGTTTATCAATCACGTTCCTCCAAGTCTAACGATTTCACACACCAACAAGCTGATGTTTATCAATCATTCAGCCGTGGTTTCACACACCTATAAGCTGGTGTTTATCAATCGCGTTCTTCCAAGACTGGCAATTTCACACATCGACAAGCTGACGTTTATCAATCGTTCAGCCGTGGTTTCACATGCCTACAAGTTGGTGTTCATCAATCATGTTCTTCAAAGTCTGACGGTTTCACATGCATAAAAGCTGGTATTTATCAATCATTCAGCTGTGGTTTCACACGCCTAAAAATTGGTGTTTATCAATCACGCAGTTCAACCGTGATTTCACACATCAACAAGCTAATCACATGACTCAACAATGGTTTTATGAGCCAACAAGCTGGTAAGAAACTAATCATAGCAATCATGGATGACAGCGCAGTAGGCAACTGCCTTAAGTACGTGTCTCTTTCCTTCTTTTCTGAATTTGGGCTCACCTAGGCACCTAAGTTCTAGGTTCCCCAAAATTGAGGGCAACTGTAGACATCGGGTCCCAAGGCAGTCCAAGATCAGGATTACCCGATGATGAAAGCATCGCCTATTCACAGGCAAAAATGTCAAAGATGATGTTTTCCTTGTCGAGACGCTCATTTTTTTCATAAAAAATAGACAAATAAATATATATAATAAAAATAAAAAAAAAGTAAAAAAAATTATTAAAAAATTAGGAAGTGTTATTTTTATATATATCAAAAATTTTTGATTAAAAAATATATATATTTAGAAAAGGAATTAAATTAACTAATTAAAGATAATAAAAAAAAAGGAATTATTCTTAAAACAAAAGAAGGGAATTTGATTTTTTAAAAATAAATTATTTAGGTGGGATTGCGTGCCCATGTGAGGCCACAACTCATTTTATGAGTTGCGGCCTCACACGAGGTCGCACCTCCCGCTGCCCAGTCGCTTTCCACCTGCAAAAAAAATGATTTTGGGACTGAAAAAAAAATTTGTTTATTGACTTTTGGCAAAGAGGAGTAGGAAAGGGGTTTTGTCTTTTTCCATTTTGGGAGGACAAAAAAAAAATTAAAATGATGACTTTGTCTTCATTTTTAGAGGGGCTACTTCCACAATAGAAAAGGAAGGTTTTTCTCATTGAAAACAAAGGGCAGACGAGGGAGCAAAAAAAAGGGTTGCAAAAAATCTGAGATTCAACTTTTCTTCTCCTACAAAGTTTTATTCTTGCTTTGGATTGAGCGAGGAAAATTAATTTCCTTGGCTTGATCACTCCATTAAAATCATTTTTTTTATTCTTTTTTGTATTAAAAATTAGGTTTTCTCAAATATTTTTATCGTTTTGCCACCGAAAAATCAGCAAGGAGGACAGATTAGGACATCACTTCTCCGCTCTATAAATTCTGAGGGTAAACATTCTGGGATCCATTTTCATTTCATTTTGTTTATCATTATTATTGTTAATATTGTTGATTTTTGCTATCATTATCATGTTTATCATATATTCCTATTATTTTTGATGTGATTATCATTATTGTTGATGTGTTTCTTATGGTTTTGACTTGATTATTATTATTGTTATTTATCACTCTTATTATCATGGCTAACGTGGTCATTCTTATTATTATTATTATTATTATTATTGTTGTTGTTGTTGTTGTTGTTGTTATTTATTTATTAATATATACTTACTATCATGTTATTGCTTTTGCCATTATCATGCATTTTGCATTATTATTATTATTATTATTATTATTATTATTATTATTATTATTATTATTATTATTATTATTATTATTTTGTCACTATCATCATCATCATTATCATCATCATCATCATCATCATCATCATCATCATCATCATCATCATTATTATTATTATTATTATTATTATTATTATTATTATTATTATTATTATTGTTGTTGTTGTTGTTGTTGTTGTTGTTGTGTTTTACTGTTGTCTTTCTTTCTTTATCATTATTATTATTATTATTATTATTTTACTGTTGTTATTGTTATTACTTTGTCATTATTGTTACTATTATTCTTAGTTTTTTGCATGACTTATTTTTAATTTTCTTTGCACATGAATTATTTGTATATTGAATTGGCATGTCTAATTTAACCCATTTTATTTCATACACATGTGTTAATTATTTTTGCTTGTTCTCTGGCTTTTATATATGTTTGTTTGATTGTAAAATTATTACTAATATTTTTATCATTGTCCTTTCTTACTTAGGGTTTAAATGCAATTTTCCTTGTGTGAGCATTGTCGTGACCACACGGAGGGGTCATGATGCATAGGGGACTATACCGTTGGGTGAGACCTTTCCTATCCCTCATTTGTATGATTGTGTTTTGTTGTTGTAAATAAAAATGCTTATTTTTTATTTATACACGCGCGAGATAAAACATCACAAAAATATTTCTATAACCAAATTGGATTTTCACTAATAAATTTGGATCAATATCCTTAATTTTAGCCAAGGAATGCAAAATGCCATGAATTAAAATGAATAGTTAAATTTTCTAAAAATGGGATCACCCATCCTGGTTTTCAATCCAACAATCTAAACAACTCTTCGATCCCTCTTTAATTGAGTGTGAAGGAACCAATGTTCTTGAACTAAATAAATATCTCGATTTATGTATGTCATTTTCTATATTTGACGTTGTTTTGTTTGTTTTAAATTTATGTTCATATACCTTGTGGGCCCTTGTAATTAATTATTGTTTTGGGCAATTTTCCTTAGCTTTTCTTTTCATTTGGGATTGTATTCTGTCCCAATTTTCCATCTTTTAAATGATGTGCTTGGCGTGTTTACCACTTTTCTATATCGCTTTATTTACCGCTTTATTTACCGCTTTCTTTACAGCTTTTATTTACTACTTTTCGAATGCTTGCAATGCGCATTTAAATTAAATGTATTAATCGCGTGAGATAAGAGATAGAATTTTATGAATCTAAAATCTCATTTATAATTAACCAAGACATAAATAAGAGTGAAGGTCCGAACACCGTCTATGGTTTAGACCATAGAGGTTAGATGACCTTTCCCAATTTCTCGTAAATTTGGTGGCGACTCCAAAATACCTCAAAGGTGGCTAAAGGTGTCATGAGACTAGATGATCGTTCTAATGTTCTATTGGAAGGAGGTGTCCAAAATGTCTCTTGATGCCCAAGATCAAAAGACGCAAACTAATCCCTCGATCCCTAAAAGCGGGTCTCGCCTACGAGGGCCTTTGCTAGGTTCGTCATCACAGTGTCCAAAATATCTCTGGTTTGCCCAAAATAGATGCATATGCATCGTCTTAGGCTTCATGAGCTTAGATGATCTTTCCATTGTTCTATTAGAAGGAGGCGTCCAAAATATCTCTGAGAGCCAAAAATAGACACACATGCGCTGTCTGAGGCTTAGTAAGGCTAGACGACTTATCCCAATATTTTATTAGGTGGTGACTCCAAAACACCTCCTTGTTGCCCAAAATAAACGCCCTTGTAATCTCTTACAAGTTCTATGAACCCCTCTCGAATACCCTAAAAGAGGATCTTCGGGGCCCCTGGGTTTGGCGCGCGTCACAGTGATGACTCTACTGGGGACTTTATGACTTTGCTCTAAAAGTGCCTCGGTTAAAATATATAATTCAATTTTTAAAACCTAAAATTCTATCTCTTTTCAAATATTGCATTGCATCATTTTAGAGCCTTTGGATTATGCTAGTTTGTAACCTTATTCTACCCTGGCTCATTCCCAAAGCATGACCCTATATTTACTCAATGTAGGGAAGTGTTAAGGATAATCACCAGCCCGAATGTAGTAACTCTTGGTATATCAAATGGAAATCCAATCAGTCATTATGCTTGTGATGAGCTATATCCATTGGTAGAGACCATGCTTAGGTAGCCCTAAAGTAACATCACCCGGACCAAAGCTCATGTAATGGCAGTAGATACTTCCCCTAGGTGAAACGAAACATAATACGATGCTTGTGATGTGGGCTATTACGTATTACACAAAATCAAGCAAATTAAGTGATCCTCTATCAAAGGCTTTCATGCCTCGGTAGGTTCACCTTAATTCGATTGAATTGTTCGGGTATGTAATTGCCAAAACCCATACGCACGTGCTTTAAATTAAGAGTGTTTTGCTACCGGTTTCTTGCCATGTACCATGCGCATTCATAAGGTCCCCTGTTGACCAATGGATTAAGCCCACCTAAAAAAGAGACCGCATGACCTTGAGTGTGAGAGAAACAAGGGTGCAAGGATCTACTTGCTTGCATGTGGTTGTGAATGTTGTACAACATACTCACACATTATGTGTCATTCATGCACACGTAAAGTAATAAAAAAGAAAAACAAAATTTCTTGTGCATTTCATTCTGCTTGTCTACATTCTCTTCTGTGCACACAATTCTCACATGTACATATCATCATGTGCATAAATTTAGTCCATGTATAACGCGATCATGCATTACATGTCATTCATTCATAATTCTAACTCCCTAATTTTTTAGCCACTATAGAGAATTTGCTTGGGTGGTTTAAGGATTCCGATAGTTGTCTAAAGAGCAAATCAAAGGTTGGGCTGGTTGACAGATATCTAACCAGGCATTAAGAATGGTTGTACCTTTGCAACAGACTAAACAGACTCATGCCCTAATTGCCCAAGAGATGGACAGAAAGCTTGAAGAGGTTGAAAAAAGGTTATTGGCCATGATCAAAGAAAGAATAGATGCCATAGCGCTCATTCTTCAAGCTCTGTTTATGGCAACCACCCTTAACCAGGTTGAGCTCACCACGGTCAATAAAGCTTATGCAACGACGGTCATAATGTTTTCGTCCACTTATGAGCCTAGGGGCAAGGCGTTACATGACTTACCAGTTGGGTAAGTGGGAAAAGCAAAAGGACTAAAGCCTTTACAGTCAATGGGCCTTCCTAGTTCCTCAAGCACTGAAAGGAAACTAGCTGATCTTAAAGAAGGGATTATGAAGTCCAATGTTACAACTACCCGGGCACCTCTCAATAGGACTATTACTGGCCCCGCAAGTGTAGGAGTTGGTTGATGTGATAATAGTAGTGGTACTTGAAGGATAGGGAAGGTACAAACAATTAAGATGACTCAGAGGCGCTACACGAATTTGGGTAGACCATTGTTTTGGGTCCTCGAGAGGCTGATGAAGAAGGGAATGTTACAGCTGATGCCTACTAAGCCTGCCAGAAACCAGGGGCAGTCCCATCACAGGGAGGATCAGTATTGCGCCTTCCACTAGCACACTGGGCATGTGAAGGATAATTGTCCGAGGTTGAGGCATGAGATGCAGGATCTGATCGATAGTAAGCAGGTCATAGGTCCTGAGCACCGAGGAGGTAATCATGGGAACTCGAGTCTTGATGATGATAGTGCAAGAGGTGTTGGAGCCACCAAGATTTCAACCGTTAGAACTACTCAAGGCTACTATACCATATGGGATAAGCCTTTATCTGAGCATCTCTTTTATTTTATTGACAAGGGGAAGTTACAGCCGAAGCCTGCGAAACCTGCCAAGAGCCACGGGCATCCTAGCCATCGAGCGGATCAGTATTGTGCCTACCATTAGCATACCGGGCATGAGACTGATGAATATTAAAGTCTGAGGAGACAAGTTCAATACCTCATTGAAGAGGAGCTGAGAGGTGGGGAAGACAGTTCTCGTAGGTGATAATGGACCATCAACTATAACACCTGTGCTAGCAGAAGTGGGAAGAAGATAGCTATTTAAATGTTCTTTTTATTTTAGAACTATTTGATAATGACATTTTAATTCTAGTTTTTATTAAATAAAATGAATGGTTTTTGCTTATTTGTGTGATGTCTCTCATGATTTCACTGTGCATAATCTTGATCACGACTCATTCATATTTGACATTGATTCAACTGATGCCATTTCATTTAATCTTGGAGACTTTGGAGAACCCAAAGAAAATCTTGATAACATTTGTAACTCCTGAAGAGAGATTAAAATTTGAGAGAAAAAAAAATGCGGGGAAGTCTTTGCTTGGACCTACGAAGACATGCTGGGAGATGATCGCAAAGTCATCGAACACACTATGCCAGCATGTCACGATCATGGACAAGTCACGCAGAAGCTCAGAAGACTCAGGCCGGAAGGGGTAAAAAAGGTTAAGAGGAGAGATCAATAAGAAAAAATGGAGCAAAATTTCTTATTGAAGTGCAATGCCCGGCTGGGTTGATCAATGTTGTCCCCAATGGTTAAGAAGGGAAGTATGTGTATGTGTAAAACTATTAGGATTTGAACAAAGCCTATCCAAAAAAAAAGAGAAGGAAAATATATATATATATATATATATATATATAAAAGAGAAGGAAAGAATTAATATGTAGATCTAGCAAAGTCATCCTTGGAGCAAGCTTTGTTCAAATGCTGTTGATCTACACATACCCGTACTTTGCCATTATTCTTGACTTTCGAAAAGGACCAAAAGGGTTATATTGACTTACAATGGATACGGATTGCTCGAGCTTGGGAATAGATATCATAGGGGAGGTGTGCCCTACGGCCTTCGATAGACAAGTTCATCGAAAGGAATCCGATATGTCGATATGGTCTCCCGCACCACGTCATGTTCAAGGACAGGTGGCAGTTTATGGCTAAGGCTAGGGAGTTGCTCCAGAGTATGGCATTGAGCACCACAAGTCCTCTCTGCATCGCCCTCAAACCAATAGGGCAGGAGAGGCCGCTAATAAGAAGATGTTGGTCAATATGGTTCGAAACTACATGGGTTATGCAAAGAAATGGCCTTTTGAACTTCATGGTTAGAGAACCACTGTCGGAACCTCCGCAAGAGTCACGCTTTATTCCTTGAGATATGGGGCAGAAGCAGTACTGCCGGTCGAAGCAGAGCTCAAATCTTTAAGGGCAGTCACGGAAGCTCAGATTCCAGAAACCGACTGGGCGTAGCAGCAGCTACAGTAGTTAAGCACGTTAGACGAGAATAGGTTGTGGGATTATTATCACAGCCAGATCTATCAGGAAATCCTTTGTTCGATCATTTGGGAAAAAATTAGAAAGAACCCATTGAAAGAGGGAGGTTTAGTCCGAATGTTCCAGACGGATGAGGTAAATTTTGAGCAGCGTTTGAAGACCCATTTGTTCTTGAAAAGTTATTATCCAAGGGAGTAGCATTCCGATAGAAAGTGATGGAAACGAGCACGAAGAACCATTTAGCATCGATAGACTCAAGGAGTTCCATGGCTAAAGACTAAAAATCAAAAGAAGAGAATAAATACCTCGCGGGTCAAAATCCGAAAAAAGGCGGCCTTGCTAAAAATGGGCGCCTCGTCGGGATGAAAACCGAAAGAAGGCATCCTGGGCAAAAATTAGAGGCTTGAGAGAAAATGTCCAATCAAGAAAACCCGAAAGGGCTGATTGGAAATAGGAGTTTGATGCTTACAAGATCTACTCTGGGATTAGATGTACTTTTGCATTTTGAATCTATGTTAGATAATGATCATGCATGGACAAATCATGCTGAAATATACACAATTTTGTAGGAAGATAAGAAATAAAGGCAATTAAACTCATGTGTTCAACATCTTCTAGCTCTTTTATAAAAATAGAAACATCATTCATTATTGAATGCATCTAATCAAAATAAATATACTCTGCTCTGCTCCCGCTGGCCATATGCCTAAATCGATGGGTCCTAGTATTGACCGCGGGGCTAAGCACCCTTCTCTTGTATGCACTTGAAGAAGCAAAAGGGAAATCTCCGATCAGTGGTATAATAGCCTTTATGAGTAGCTAGGTCCAGAGGCCATGGTACCTGGAGGTGAAAGCCGAAGAGAAGATGCCAGCTGGGAAGGATAGAAGGGGCCTCACAACATCTTTAATCCCTCAAAACTGTCGAACACAACAGGCGGTGATATCGAAGGTGGTCTCATGAAATATGCACAGGGGAATAAAAAGGAGAGCCAGGGGCATAGGAAGTTAATCGTTATTCGCCACCTCACCCAATCTAGCAAACACCTCCGTCGGGAGAGGCAAGGGAATATAACTGCCATTTCGAAAGAAAATACCTCAATGAATAACTGCCGATTGCTCTAGACAGGGGCTCTAATAGTGCTTCGACTTTTTCTTGTAGCTACACCTTTCACAACAAAGAAAAAAGAAAGAAAGAAGGCCGATAGGGATGAAAAACGTAACTGACTCTCTAAGCAAAAGTTAGGCCAAAGGGCAGGGTGAAACCATTTCTTTTTAATCAAAATAACTATACAAATCATAACTTTTCCTTGTCCATAACTAAACTCGAACTCGTAAAATTGACTTAAATAAACCTACTGCTTATCTTCTCATCAACTTACGTCGAATTCAATCATATTCATCAGAACAATCATTACTTTCACCACCAATCAGAAACCAAAACACATGCACCTCATATACAAACCATTCATCTTACAACATTTGCTACACAATTCCTTAATACTTCAAAAACATCCGGCACATGTGCTACTTCCTTTCCTAATAATAATCATATCTTACTCCAAAAATCTTTTTAAATTTATTTATGCAAGATTCCAAAATACTCTTTATATTCAACTCAGACTATAAACACAAAACATTTTCCTTAACATCTACTATGCTCTTAAGTCACACACACTTAATCTTAATATTAAATACTAAATGTACACCCTGTCTGCTTTCTCTCCATCTAAACACATGCACAAATGCTTCTCATGTGTGATCAAAAGATGATGGTGCAGTGAGGAGGTGATGGTTCATGTATGCAAGATAATGCAGAAATGTAATTGGTTCTATAATAATGCACTTTTCCCATCTCCATGGTCCAATATGCTTATGTTCAAATAATTTTCTAGAGATAACTGACAGGCACACAGAGCATCACCACATTCTTACAAAATCCAAATACTCTTCTAATTTAAACACCAAATATCTATTCCCATAAAGATAACAATTTATTAATACACTTCAAGGAATCCTACGAAACCTTCTCTTTTAACCATCTAGTATCAAAACAAATTCTAACCGAACCTCTGATAACTCATCTATCAAACATATACCAAATCGCTCGCACACACACATAACCATTCAAGGCAGGTAGATCGTGACCTACCAAGCCAATACCTAACTAAGCACTTTATCAAATTGGAAGGTTCCCCTTCCCAAAACAAATCTGAAAGACATGATCGTCCGCTTTGGCCAACGCTAAACTATACAGACACACTTCGAAATGTCTAGCTAACCAGAACCGACTAAACTAGAGCTCTGATACCACTAAATGTAACACCCCCAACTCCCACACATAGCATAACTAAGGATAGAGAGCTACGGTGAGCGAAGGGCGCTACCAGACAAAACACTTACTTAACAAAACAGAAAACGGAATAATAAAATTTATAACATCTAGAACCTCAACCACACCACCTCCTAAACTTATCTCTCACACACCATTATTTGCACTAAAGATTATTACAACTCATTATAAATGCTAATAAATAAACTTAATTACATTCCAAAATCAATAACGCTTCCTACAAACTTCTACCGACTTGTTGACCAAAGTCACAGCGTACCGTACAAACTAAACTTTGGTCTCCTAACCTGCACGGATAAACAACCGTGCTAAGCGATAATGCTTAGCGGGGATACACAAATAATAGACAACCACTCATAGTGGCGGTCGATTTAAACACATGCATAAGCAATATATATATACATAAGCCTAAAGATACCGGCTAGAATTATCATAACTTCTTATCATTATTATCATACAAAAACTTAAGCAAATACACGTGCATATGCATTTCATAAACCATAAATAGAAATACTTTATTACTTTTCATTACAATAAAATATACATGTTTATCGTTTGCATTAAATCGCTTAATGACCTTATAAATAGTTACACCCCGTGAATTCCCGAAATATGTTTTCGAAAAATCGAAATATAAAGTCTAGAAATTCCCATTATTATGAATATTTCCAACACCATGCAAATTACAGTATCAATACTTAAGCCAAAACATTTCTTTTGATCAAACCGTTACTTGTTCAAAACTAAGCAAACTCTTCAATTCTCAGATTTGGTTCGAGCTTGAAATAGTTACTCCAAGCTTCCTATGTATCCCTATGATTTGGGAATCAGAACCACGTAGTTCTACAGAAAACCTTTATACACATATATTCCAAAATTAAACTTAACTCATTCCCTAAGTCTAGTTATCTATATCATGCTTATTACTTTATTTCCCTTAACTAATATATGCACATCATTATCGTTCTCATGGGCATTAACAAACAACGCACATAACTTCTTACCTATATACTTACAGTAGATATCCAGGCTACGGTCTAGTAGGCAAATATTTTAACATACCTGTATTCTCGTTTTAAACATATCAACAATGTACATACATATATATACATAAAAATTAATTCACTGAATAGTCAACCATAGCAATTACGCACATCAGATACTTCACAAATTTTCTACGAAGGCTTCATATAATCATACTCATAACTTTTAAATAGATGCATAACATGCATTTTTCACATACAAATTCTCATGCAGTCAGTATTCATTCATACACACTTATCAGAATAAACATTATTTGTTATATCTCTTTTCATTTATGGACATTGGCTAATTATACAAAACACATCGATACCCAAAGATACCAAACATTTCTGCATAGGTGTCCATAAAGGATCAAGAACAATTAAGTGCGTAAAGCACAAGCTCAATATCTTAACAAACACTTTCAAATGCTTATTCGCATAACTTTTGCACAACATCATAGAAACTTATCGATTTATTCATATTCTTATATTCTTTTAATTGCCTGCTAAGTCAATGGGGTGGATAAGCTAGTAAACAGAACACATTGGGGGTACCCGAGGTACAGTCGAAAAGCAACATCTTTATTTTCTCATAAAAAACGTTTTCACATTAGGGGCTCTTAAACAAGATCAGAACAGAACACATTGACGATCGCGAGGATCCAGACGGGGACCTGATCAGGATCCAAGACCAAAGGAGCTGCAGCTATCAGAACTCTATAGGCATGCCTATCTATCCACAACTTGACCGATGCAGGCTAAATTTTCCAGATCATGATTGAATTCATCACGTTTTCATATATTTTTATACACATTTCATTAACTACTTGTAACATTCTTTTAGGATCACATAAACACATGCATTCATATACTTGCATACCATTTACACTAGTTATACTCATTATATTCAAATTAACATATTAAACATAACCATATTATTGGGCATCATGCATTCATTTAGACTTAACAATCAGATCACATTTCCTTAAACACATATATTGATAAAATAATAATGGTAGGTAAATTCTCATATTTCCATTATTATCATGTATAAAAACATTTGAATAATTCATACAGTAGTTCATAGAGGCATAACATAAGGGAGAAATAATGTAAAGAAGAAGATTTTTCAAAACATTTTTAAGGCAGAGAGGGGACTATCATGATCGAGACAAGAGGTCGTGCTAAAGACAGTGGCAAGACTTGCCCTACGAAAGGGAGGCTGTCACGAGTCGTGCTCAAAGTCACGACTCGTGACGGAAGCGTCTTACTGAGTGGTGAAGGATAACACGACTTGGAGCAGGGCAAAAAACATCAAGACAAAAACACAGGGAAGGCAAAAGAAGGAGCGAAGGCCGGTCATCACAACTCGTGACAGAAGCTTCACGAGTCGTGAAGAGCTTCACGAGTCATGAGGGAGCATACTGAGTCGTGAAGGATGACACGACTCAGACAGTCCCCTCACAGATCCTTCATCGCAAGATGCTGAATTTCCCAGCTTCGTCGCGCTCGCGACATGCATCGTGCTCGTGACAGAGTCGCGTTTTCCAAATCTCTAGCGAAAATTGCAGAGCCCAATTTTCCAAAAGTTTAGCCCAAACCTTCAACACAATCCAAACTTCAACATAACTCAAATTGCACATTCAAATCATTGAAATCAACACAAAACTTTTATACCAATTATTTCAATTAACTTATGAAATTAACACTATCAAAATCCACAATTTATCAAACTAAAATTTTACTGCAAAAACTCATTCAATTTCTTACTTGGCTGAAAAACTCACATTCAAGACAACTCAACAAAAATTATTCAAAATCCATAATAATCAAACATACCTAAATAACTTTAATCCATAAATTTCTAGAAAAACTCAAACCGAAATCAAAACAATCAATTAACATACCAAAAACCTAAATTCCCATACCTCAACTCATTTGCTCCTATTAGCTACCTTATATGATCTTTCTTGCTCCCAAGTCCATCCAAAGTCTTTCTCATCCAAAATCCTCATCAAAACACACGCAAATATACAAAACATAAATCTAGGGTTTAACTAATCAAAGGAATAAGAGAAATCAGAACTTAAACTTACCTTTTCTTAACAAATTCTTCACTTAACTCACTTGATCTATCAAACTCCAGCATCAAATCTTTGACTTTGATCTTAAGAGAGAGTGGATGGCATGGAAACAAGAAGGAAAAGAAGAAAAAGAAGAGGAGGAGAGGAAAAACGGGAGAACGAGAGAGGAGGAGAGCATATTTTCTCCCCTCTCTCTCTTTCTCTTTCTTCCTTTTATTACCTCTTCCCCTTTCCTTGCCACTTGTCACCTTTCTATAGGTCCAATCTAGATATTTATGTCAATTTCTCTTTTCAATCCCTCAACTCTCATAACCTCAAACATTGAGATTTAACTTAATAATCCTTCACATTGGCCCACTCAATTACTTTCTATTCTTTCAATCAATTCCTAATTCCACACTTCACAATTTACTATTGGCCGCACTTGCCAAACTTTGACATTAGTTCTTAAATTGTCCATTTAGCATATCTAACACATCAACTTGCACAACTCTGGTCACCACTTATTCTCAATATGCCCGAATTCTTCTAGGCTACTTTTTGGGTTGTTACAGGTACCCTGAGGTACAGTAAATTCAGTGTATCCGTTGATACTCACATTCTCATTGGTACCATAAGGTACTGTAAAAATTCCACATATTCAATGTTTCACATTGAAGAATCCATCAAAGATTCAAATCGCATTGTGATTCCAGAGGAATCGGACACATTGGGCTACAGCACTTTGACCCTATAGGTATGCCTATCTATCCACTACTTGACTCGCAGGCTATAATTATCCAGTTCATTTATTAATTCAATTAACCACAGATTCAGAAGTCACAACAAGTCATTTGCAACTAATAACAAATTCACATTCTAGGCCACATCATGCCATTATTTTAACTCATCACATAGCTCATGAAATAACTTGGCATAGATTATAACATAACAAACCATATAAACTCATTAATCACATATGGTCATCCCATTTGATATTAGCATTAAGTACTTATTAATCATCACTTAACCATTTAGACATCAATCATCAATGATCAAGAATTTCAGAAAACAGGGTATCTCACGGTCACAACCATTTTGGTTGTCACCGTGACATACCAAAGGTTTCATAATATAATATAATATAGGGTATCTCATGGTCACAACCAATTCGGTTGTCACCGTAACATATATCAATTACTCGAGCAGAATGCAACTCTTGAGTATCTCACAATCACAACCAATTTGGTTGTCATCGTGACATACATCAATTACTCGAGCAGAATGCAACTCTTGAGTATCTCACGGTCGCAACCATTTTTGTTTTCACCGTGACATATCCCTTTGGTACAAGGCAGAATGTAAATCAAGGTACCTCATGGTCACAACCCTTTTGGTTGTCACCGTAACATACCAAGTTCACTTCGGGCATAATAGAATTCATGGTACCTCACGATCACAACCAATTAGGTTGTCACTGTGACATACCAATCACAACTAGGCAAAATGCAAACCTTGCGTACCTCATAGTGGCAATCTCTTGGATGTTACTATGACCTATGCAAGAGTTGCAAATCACAATGGTGCAAACAACAGCTTTTCTCATATCCTTCACAAGACATACTATTCAACCATTTCACTCTTATATCCATATGCCAACCAACTTATTAACTAGCATATTACACAATTTCCATTTCAATCAACTCAATTGAAGATGCATAGAATTAGGTACATTACATGTTCCACAACCCTAGTTATAGTTCATTATGTTATAGGCATCTCTTATTCACATGCCATTAGAGTTCTTCAATAAAACACATACCAACCAATATTTTCATGCTAATCACACAGCAATTACCCAAGAGCCAACATTTAACATTCAATATAACAAAATCAAGTAACACATAACAAAACAAAGCAAGTTTCCCAAACCTTGTCGCCTAAGCTCCTATTGCTCACTTAGCACTTGATTCTCCAATATTTGCTTTTCCCTTATCCTTTTGCAATTCTTCAACTACAAATTCCAGTCCAATTTCAAGAATTGGACTTCAACATCAAATTCCACACCAATTCGAAATCAAAGAAACAAAAAGGGAAGATGAAGAGTAATCCAACTAAACCACTTACCTATCAATTAGCACCTCTTAATACTTGATCAACATAGCAAAATTCATTGGATCAAAATGGAGAATACTAAAGGGAATCACATGGAACAGAGGAGTAGAAGAAGTAGAATTTGAGAGAGATAGAAATGGCTGGAAAACACATGCAAGCTAGTGGCTTTCTCTCTCCTTAGGAACTTATATTGCATAGCAAAGGATTAGGTGGCAAGGGCAGCTATTAACACCCAGAAATCCACCTCTCAAATCTGTCTCCCACTTAGCTTAGCTAATCCCCATTAGTGCTAATTAACCCCAATTAACTAAATCATGCAAAGTTGCATATTGGTCACTTAACTTACTTTTAGTTACTCAATTAAGTCCTTCCTTTTATTACAATTTAGTCCAATATCACACATTCAGCTAACACACACCTTCATTTAAGCCAATTAAGCAAATACCACTAAGGTATGATCCGGGCTATTACAACTTTCCCCTCCTAATAAGAATTTCATCTGCGAAATTCATACCTAAATCAAATAGGTGGGGATGTTGTTCCCGCATAGTAGCTTCAGACTCCCATGTCGCCTCTTCCACTCCATGGTGTTGACAAAGCACCTTCACAAGTCAAGTTTGTCTATTCCAAAGCTACCTTACCTCTCTTGCTAGAATTGCTTTCGATTTCTCATCATAAGAGAAATCCGGTTGAACCTCCACTTCTTGCACAGGTAACACATAAGACTTGTCCGATTAGTACTGCCTCGACATAGACACATGAAAGACATCGTGGAGTTTGGCTAGAGCTGGAGGCAATGCTAACCGGTATGCCATTGAACCCACTCTGTCTAACACTTTATATGGTGCAATAAATCTCAGACTCAATTTCCCTTTCTTCTAGAATCTCAACACCTTTCTCCATGGAGAAACTTTTAAAAACTGTCACACACCGATACCCCCGTTGGAAGGATACCGGAGCACTACCACGACAATCACTCACACACATGCATACATCTCAGCGGAAGCATACTAATATTAATAATAAAACTTATAATCTTAACTTGTAATCACAATTTAATCACAAGAACATGCAAATCATAATTTACACTAACTCATGCTATTTCACTTCTAACTTTACATGCAAATCACTACAACTTAAATCATACCAAACCAACGATCCAATTCAATCACATACATGCATTTACACATACTGTAACACTCAAGATCTCCAGAAATTAAACCATAACACACAAATGATCCATAAAAAGAAGAGGGCAAAACACTCCCAAACCTCAAAATGAAGCTTCAATCCATCCACTTCAAAATCCGACTTTCTCTTTTCCCTTGCTCTTCCTTCTCTCCTCCAATTCTTGCACAAAACCCAGCCAAATACACACTTAATCAAACCATTCACTCACTCTTCCAAAACCAGAAAAAAAAATAAAGAAGAAGAAGATGAAGAAGAGACCTAACTAATAACCCAAGCACTTACCTCCTCAACCTAGCTCAATACTTCAGAAATCCAAACTCAAACTTGAAGCACCAACTCAAGCAAAGATGGAAAGCATCCAAAAATGGAAAAGAAAGAGAGAAGAGGGGAATGGGAATGGGGCAAGCAAGAGGGGAAACTCAGCTTCCACGGGAAGCTTCCCCTTTTTCTGCCCTCCCCTCCCTCTCTCTTCCTTTTTCATTAATTGCTCACCTACCAAGCCATGTGTAACTCTCTGAGGGTCCCAAGGGTAAATCATCTTGACTATCTCTTCCTTGGTATTATACACACCACACACTAGATAAACTCTTCATTAAACAGTCTAATCCTTGTACCATACACATAATCCACTACATAAACTCTTCACTTTTCAAACTTTGATTAATCTTTCCATTAGGTCCTTAATTACTAAAATTTTCACATGCTCAAATTACTAAAATACCCTTAATTTTTTGACTTAGTATGCGAATTTCGACTAGGCCCTTTTTGGGTCATTATAAAAACACCTTATCACCCACATTAAAATCAATATCCTTTCTTTTTAAGTCCACATACGATTTCTGTCTTTCACGAGCTGTTTTCAATCGTTGTTGAATAATTCTTGCCTTTTCTTCTATATCTCTTAACAAATCCGGTCCAACAAGTTTATGCTCACCTAATTATGTCCAGCAGATCGGCGTTCGACACTTCCGACCATATAACACTTCATATAGCGCCATACCAATACTTATCTGGAAACTATTATTATAAGCAAATTCTATTCGTGGAATGTACTTATCCCAACTCTTAGAAAAATCTAGAACGCATGCCCTCATCAAATCCTCTAATACCTGCTTTTCGACTGTTCGTCAGTCTGAGGATGGAACGCTTTACTGAAATTCAACTTGGTACCCAAAGCAGCTTGCAGACTCTTCCAGAACATATAAGTAATCCTCGACTCCCTATCAGATACAATAGATAATGGCACTCCATGAAGTTTAACAATTTCTTTTACATACAATTCAGCCAATCGATCCATAGAATAATCCATTTGAAACGATATAAAGTGAGCTAATTTTGAAAATCTATCTACAATTACCCACACAGCATCTTGTTGTTTCGAAGTCATAGGCAGTCTAGAAATAAAATCTATGGTGATGTTGTCCCATTTCCATTATGGAACGGAAAGTGGATTCAACAAACCATTTGGAACTTGATGTTCCACTTTCACTTGCTGATAGGTCAGACACTTTGGCACATATTTTGCCACATCCCTCTTCATACCAGGCCATCAATATAGTTGTTTCAAATACTGATACATTTGTTTTCCACCTGGATACATTGTAAAAATAGTATTGTGCGCCTCATACATCAACCTTTTCCTCAATCCACTATCATTTGCAACACATAACCGATTCCGATAAAACAATACACCCTTCTCATTCACCGAATAGTCAGTCTTATCACCACTCAATATTGACTACAAAATCTGCTGTAACTTGAGATCACTTTTTCTGTGCAAGAATCAATTCATCTCTAAATATAGGTATTGCTTTTAACTGAGCTAGCAATGCCCTATCTATAGCAAACCTCCATCTCACATGTCTTAACATTATAGCCAAAACAGACTTTCTACTCAATGCGTTCGCTACCACATTGGCTTTACCTGGGTGATAGTCCACTATACAACCATAGTCCTTAAACAGTTCAAGCCATCTACGCTGTCTCAAATTCAACTCTTTCTGAGTTAACAGATATTTCAAGCTTTTATGATCAGTTAAGATCCTACACTTCTCTCCATACAGGTAGTGTCACCAAATCTTTAAAGCAATCACCACTGCTGCCAACTCCAAATCATAAGTCGGATAATTAAGTTCATGTGACTTCAATTGCCTTGAGGCATATGCCACCACCATCCCATCTTGCATCTATACATAACCCAAACCTATACCAGAAGTATCATTGTACAATACATATTCTTTGCCAGAAGTAGGCTGAGTTAAGATTAGTGCCTCCACCAATATCCTCTTTAGCTGTTCAAAACTCGATTGAAATTTATTTGACCACTCAAACTTAACCCCCTTTTGAAGCATTCTGGTTAATGGTGAAGCTATTACTGAAAATCCGTGCACGAATCTTGTATAGTAGCTAGCCAATCCCAAGAAACTGCAAGCTTCAACTATATTCCTGGGTGGCTTCCAATTTACAGTGGCTTCAACTTTAGACATGTCTACTTTAATCCATTCAGAAGATATCACATGTTCCAAAAAGTTTACTTTCTTAAGCAAAAACTCGCACTTGCTAAACTTAGCATTCAACTGATGCTTCTTCAAAATCTGAAGTACTGTTCTCAAATGCTGCTCATGCTCTTCTTCATTCCCGGAATAAACCAAGTATCATTAATAAATACTACAATAAAATGATCTAAATACTGTTTGAACACCCTATACATTAAGTCCATAAATATAGTGGGTGCATTAGTCAACCCAAATGGCATTACTAGAAATTGATAATGTCCACACAGAGTTCTAAATGCAGTCTTAGGTATATCTTCCTTCTTTACTGGCAACTGATAATATCAAGACCTTAAGTCTATTTTGGAAAATAGACCTGCCTGTGACGCGCACCGAACCCCGGGGCACCCCAGAGACCCGCTTTCAGAGCTTTCGGGAGAGGTTCATGAAAACTTGTAATAAATTACAAGCGCATCTATATTGCGCAACAAGGAGGTTTCTCGGAGTCGCCACCCAATAGAATATTGGGAAAGGTCATCTAGACTCAGTGAGCCTAAGACAGTGCCTATGCATCCATTTTGGGCAAGCCAGAGATATCTTGGAGGCCTCACCCCAATAGAACATTGGAATGATCCTCTAACCTCGTGGAGCCTAGGATTATGCAAGTTGGGCCTTTTTTGTGGGCAACAAGAGATATTTTGGAGGCCCCATCCCAATGAAACATTGAAATGGTCATCTAACCTCGTTGAGCTTAAGACCAGAGTGGGTTCGGGACTTCTCATTTATTTATACCTTGATTAATATTATAATTGAGTTTTGAATTTATTGTTTCGTCCGATTCCTCATTCAATTCAGTGCAATTTAATTAAAGCACAGATTATCCATTCAGGGAAAGCGATAAACAAAGAATAATTAAAATAAAGTGCATGGAAATATATTACAACAAAACTAGGGGTGGGATACAGCCTCCATTGTAAATAAAATACGAAACATGCGTAAAATGTGGTATACATTAAAGGCGAGGACATTGGTCCTCTCATGCACATTTATTACAAAATGACGTTAAGGTTTCAATTTTATTTGCTCAAAAATAGGACATTGGTCATTGATTTATCAATAAAAAATCCCAATTTAATTAGTAAAAATATTTAACCACTTTTATATTAGCGGGATAAAAAAATAGTATTCACAATAACAACATAAATTAAAAGGATAAAGTCCAGAGAATAAACCCGGAAGAAGACCCTTAGGTCATTGCAGTGACCTTCATCACAAATAGCTCCAGATTCACCAAATAAATATGATAAAAACTCACAAAATAAAAGACATATTAGTGCCCAATCGAGAGCAAAATAAAATGAGAAAATTAAACAATAATAAAACAAATGAGAAAATTAAACAATAATAAAAAAAATGAGAAATTGTATAAAAAATCCATAGAAAAACAAAGGAATAAGAAAAGAGGAGACAAATGGGGAAAGAAGGCCCAAGGACAGCCCAAGGCGCGTGAGCGATGGGCATCCCTGGGCGTGACCGGTAGGCTAAGATGAAAACCATCGATGGCCAGCCTCTCACTTGAGAGACGGCCGTCAGTGGTTGTTTCTGTCCGTCGGTCACTCATGCTTCTGGGCTGACAGGTGGGCTAGGATTACATCCATCGATGGCCCGTTGTTCGCTTGAGCGATGGCCGTCGGTGGTTGCTCGAGCCCGTCGGTCACCCCTGTTCCCAAAGAAAAGAAAAGTCAAATGGTTTTGTTGTTCTGATTTGAGTAAAACCGGATTTTTATGCAGGAAATTACTGAAAAATAATTAAATTCAAAATAATATATCCATAATGTTTACCCTCGGATTTTTACCTCGTGAAGGTGAATGCTGAGTGATTTTGTCTGCTCGAGTTCTACAAGGATCAGCTCATGATTATGTGATTTCAGGAGATTTTTGATTATAAAACTCGTGTTTTGAGAATAGATCAAGAAAAAAATTTATTTTCTTTCTTGAAATTTTGACAGTAATTAGATGTCGAAATTAGCTAGATTGATGGAAACGAATGAGTTTCGTTACCTTGGATTAGCTTAATTCACAAATAGAAATGAGAGAGAGAGTAGAAATTTTAAGAAAATTATTTTGAAAAACTGAGAAAAAATAAAATTTCTATGAAAAACTGTTAAACTTTAATTTCCTTTCAAAATTTCTAACTGAAAATTTTCAACCCAAATAATGAAGTTCTATCCCCTATTTATAGGTTTTAGAAGATAATTCAAATAGATTTAAATTTAAGATTTGAATTTGAAAAGGATTTCTGAAATCAAATCGTAACCGAATCGGTTATCAGAATATTTACAAAATCAAATCTAATATTTCAAATTATTTGAAAAGATTTAGAGGATTTTAATAAGATTTATAAAATATTTAATAAATCTAACAAAATCCTAACAAAATTCATCAATTTCAACAACCTGATCACCTACCGACGACCGTCATTGGAATACAGACGGGAGTCGGTGGGAGGGGTACTCGCGGTCATTTGACCGGTAGACCACCCATGGACAGGGAGCCGAGCGATGGCTGTCCCTTGATAAGTCTAAATTAAATAATGTTTTGATGTGAATTTAGAGATTATTTCTTAGTCTAAAGTTGTTATTTGTGTTAATTTTTGATAAAATGTCATTTGATGTTATTTGGTGCACTAAATGGAGATTTATGTTGTTTTGGCAATATTTTAGGTAGGTTACACGGCGGTGAAGGTATCTCTCACCGCCGTGTGAGACGGGAGGCCAGAATCATGAGGAAAAAGTTAAGGAAGCAGACTGGAGTGTTTACACGGCGGTGAGAAAATTCTTCACCGCCGTGTGAATCGAAATCAAAGAACTTAGTAGCAGACCTGGAAAATTTACACAGCGGTGAAGAATTTCCTCACCGCCGTGTAACCTCAAAATTTCAGAATAAAAATATATCCAGGGACATTTACACGGCGGTGAGGATATATCTCACCGCCGTGTAACTTTTAAGATCTGTTGTGTGAATCAAATCAAGGAAAAATCAGATTTGGAGGCCACCGAATAGACTTTTGACTTTTATTGTTGGGGGGAAAACTAGCTTAAAGGAGGACGATTTTGGAGGAGTTAAGGGGACTACGAGAGTTTTAGTTTTAGTTTGGTTAAAAAAAATAAACTCTGAGATTTCTGATCTGGAAATTCTTAGAAGTGAGATTTCAATTCTGTAATTTAATTTAGAAGTTGGAATAGCTTATTCAATTGAAGAACATCGTTTGGTTTACTGTAAGATTTTCATTTTCAGATTCAAATGGGTAATATCAATTTCTCTCTATTTAATTCAGTCTTTATTTCAAGTATGAGTGAGTAATTTTAATTCTTGTTAAGGGATGCCTTAAATCCCCAGAAAATCATGTGAATATTTTGTATGGATTGTATTATGCATATACTCAGTTGTATTTTCTCTGATTTTATTTGTTGTTGCTGAATTGAATACAAGTTAAGGGGAGATCTACCAAGATAAACTTTAATTGTAATCAGTTCATAAATACATACAATTATACTTCAGTTTTATCTTCTCAGAAATTATCTGTTGTTGCTGGTTTGAATACAAGTTAAGGGGAGATCTACCAAGATAAACTTTGATTGCAATCAGCCCATAAATACATATACATGTTTTGTTCTATTTTAATCAACTTTCATTGATTTGATGAATCCGAATTGGTAGTTAAAATCTGTGAATGTTTATTTCAATAGGTTCAGAATGGTGGAAGATAAATGAGTTTGATATCTGAATCCGGAATGGTAGGATTATTTAACTTAGAACTTTAGGACCTGTAATAATGCTAATTTATGTGCTGAATCCGGATTGGTAAGTGCATGTTTTAGAGAAGCTGGATCCGAAAGGCAAGCTATGGTATAGGCTAGGTTATTCACTGATTGTATATGAAATTGTTGAATTAAGTATTCACATGATATTATTGGGGAGAATGGATATTCCTTAGCAAGATCTCTTAGTTATTTTATCAAGTTGTTGTATTATTAAATCGTTAATATTTTTAGACATTAATATCATCAGTTAGATTATTAATTTTTCTTAGTTAAACAATCACCACATCAAAATAATTGGGAATTCTTTAGCATATAATTAATTGTCAAACACTTGTACAACACAGTCCCTTGGGTTCGATAACTTGTGGTCTTAATTACATTCCACTATATTACTTGCTGAGGTCGTGTCATCCCTCACGAGGGGTGAGCGTCGCTCGGACGAGAGACGGCCGTCTCTCAACCGCGAAAAATGGGCCCCGCTTCTGAGCGATAGCCTGTCGCTCGTCGCGAGAGATGCCATCCTCGTACCAGCGATGAGCGTCCGACCACAGACGGGTAACCCGTCTGTGGATTCAAATTTTCTTTTTCAAAGTTTTCACCATCTGAAACCTCCTGTTGTTGAGAAAATCCTCAATCCTTGTAAAACCGAAGAATGAAAGCCCCAAAATTCCATCGATTTTTCTGGCCTTGTTTCGGCTTATGTAATGTCCTTGCTAACCCCCACCCGATCTGCAAGGCATGTGCCACAATAGGCCTATTCACTGTTTCAAATTCAGTTCCACATCTGGACTGGCCACCTCTACCATGTCCTCTTCCTCTGCTAGCCTGTGGCAAATTAGAACCACCCTTGCTCTGCTCTTGTTGATTCCCAGCTGCCTCATATGCTTTCGGACAATTGGCTAGGAAATGCTCGGTGCTTCCACATTTAAAACACGCACCCTGTAACGTCCCGATATCCCCGTTGGAAGGATACCGGAGCGCCACGCGGGTGAACTCAAATACTTAAACACATATACAAATAAGTTAAGAAATAAAGTCATTTAGTTAAAAGATACAAATCCATTTAGTTTACACAAAATTACATTTTTCCCAAAATCAATCTTCAATTACCAAAACATATAAATAAATAAATCAAATGAGATGTAAAACCCTTAATCGTAGAATATCAAGTCCTTTAACATACATCATATCAATATCGATTTACAAAAAGGGCTCGTAAGCAATTACATATACCAAAATAGTTGTTTCTTTACAAAAGATTCATTTTGCTATTAACAAGCCATGTACAAAATAACAGCGGAAGACTCAAAACAACTTCATCCAAAAAGACTTCTAGTGGCCGACCTGCGGATATCTGACTCCAAACCGAACTCGCCACCTGCACGGGAAAAGAACCCGTGCTAAGTGATAACGCTTAGTGGGGAGGAACAAAACAAATGAACAATATGCATATACAATATATATCCAACAAAAATATAATTTCATTGCAACAGAAACGTGCAATAAAGCTATGATTCACAAACAAAGGCATCATAATTTCATATAAGCACATTTCCATATTCTCTACTTAACATGCATAAACATACATTACAAGCAATTAACTACTCAAATCATAATTAGGATTTACATACTTTTCACCATTCTAAGTATACAGATACAAGGTGCATATCATGAAGTTATGCAAGAATTCATGTGCATCATATACTTTTATTCCTGTCCAAATGCATCTCAACATATGCAAATACAATCTAACATATAGCCTGATTAGTCTGAAAATACTCTCTAGAAGTGGATGCGGTCATTTGGATACTGATTGAACACAGTATCCCTAGCATATAGAGACATGAGTCTCAAACATGTGATTTTCATATAGAGACCGAGGTCTCGCATTAATTTTCCATATAGACCCAAACGGGGTCGAAATAAGGATCCAAACATGACCCGCATGTAACATTTTATCATATAGCAGCTGCACACACACCCTAACCTAAGTAAGCGCTTACTTATCCACTACTATGTCTTTTCAGGCTTAAATGACACAACTCAAAAAGAAACTCAAGTAATAATCATATCATGAGAATTGCATTAAATACGAACTTATAACTCATGTATACATGTATATTGTTCTAATTCAGAAACATATAAATATATATATATTTATATCAAATACAGGAGCTAATAAGAACATATAACTCACATTGAAATATTTATGTTCGTGTACTTTTATTAACATTTAAATCATGTACATTAATTATTAGTTATATACACAAATCTTCTAATTAAACAATTAGAAAATTATAGCATAGATTTAAACCTGTTCTTGAATCATTCAGTGAAAATCCATGTAACAGAAGCTTTAAAAAAGAAATGCTTTGCTTTTTAAAACAGGGCAACAGGAAGGAGGCCAGTCACGAGACACCCAGGCATTGGTGACTCGTGACGCTAGCTTCTCACAAGCGTCACGCCAAAAACAGAGGCAGTCACGAGTCGTGACCTTCCGTCATGCCTCGTGACGCCAGAGAAGAGAGGGGATGTCACGAGTCACTCGGGCAGTGGTGACTCGTGACACGCAGGGAATGGGAGGGTCACGAGCCGTGACTCTCCATCACGTCTCGTGACTTCCCCAGGGAAGCAGGTCACGGCGTGATGCTGCATCACGTCTCGTGATCCTCTTCAGGGAAGAGGGTCACGGCGTGATTCTTCATCACGTCACGTGATCTTCTTCTCTCACTTCTACTTCTCCTTCTCAAAACTCAGAATTTCCAAAAAACGTCGAAACTAGAAAATCATGAAAACAGAGTACATTCAAAACTCAAAACCCCATTTTGTCTAAAACCATTTTTCATGCAATAATTATGCGAATACATACCTTCAAGTCTCCAGAACACATTTACAGCAATTTTAACACAAATAATACATTTTTACAATCAAAACAGAGGCAATGCCAGAGCATCAACTTCCCAAGAATCCACATTCAAACTCATACATATTCATCTTATTTATAAACTCAACATTATTCTTTTCTACAGAAATCATGTATGCACAGTACATATCTCATGCATTTTGATATACAAACACACAGAAACAACGTTCATATCAAAACAGCAAACAAGATCCAAACATAAGAAAGGACAGACACTCCCAAACCTGTTACTGAAGTTCAAAATAACCACTGCAACTTTCAATCTACAACCTTCCCTTTTCCCTTCTCTTTTCTCTTATCTTCAGATGCTTGCAAACAGACAAAACCACATTTCATTAACCCAAGAACATAATCTTTATAACCCAAAGGAGGAGAAGAAGGAGATTCAACCATAAAAATGTCAAGAACTTCTGCCACTTACCTCTTGAAATCCCTTCAAAGCTCAAAACGGAAAAACACACATGCAAAAAGAAAGAAAGAACAGAGAAAGAAGAGGAAAGGAGTGGTTAACGTGAGAGAGAGCAAGAGAGAGAACTTTTCGTTTCCAGGAAGCTAAAACTCTCAGACATCTCTTTTCTCTCACCCACATGCACGCACTCACATCTCCACTTGGCACACATGCACTGGTTCACTTGATCCCACTTAATCCTCTATTACCATGATAGGAGCTTAGTTAATGTATAATTAAGTATATGTTTTGTATGAGATTATGATATTAATTATGCCATTATGTGTGTAATTGATGTTATAATTGTTTAGTTTAAGTGGATATGTGTTAGTGGTGAGTTTGTTGTGTTACAGGTCTATTTAGCTGTAAAATTGAGCAAACAAGCTTTGATGGGAGAAGAAGCAGAGTTATGGGACAGTGGAGCACGAGAAGAATAGAGCAAAAGGAGAGGATCTGACTCGGATGGCCAAGCACGAGTAGGACAGGGGAAAGGACAGAAGAAGGAAAGAAGAAGAAAGAAAGAAGAAGAAAAGGGAAAAGGAAGTAAGCATCCGAGTGGAGCATCCGAGTAGGACAATTCATCCGACTAGGATTGTCAAGCACGGGTCGGATGGGTAAAGCAGAAAGAAGAAGAAGCAAGGGAGTGGAAAAGGAGGAGCATCCGACTAGGATATGGAATCCGACTAGGAGAGGAGAGCGAAGACACGCCGTGATGGGAGATAACGTCACGTGAGAGGCCAGAGAAGAAAGGAAAGAAAGGAAAGGGAAGAGAAAGAGAAGGGGAGAAGATACGCCGTGAGCGCCAGTCACGCCACACGCGAAGAAGAATCACGCCGTGATGGGGAGTCACGCGACGTGACTGGCCAGAGAGGGAAAAGAAAACCGAAGAGAGGAAAGAAGGAAGAAATGGGCAAGCGCGTTCTGTCGCGATCGCGACACCATTGCGAGCGCGACAGAGGCGACCGTTGGACGGTTTTAAGCCAAAAGTCACTTGGAAAATCACCTTCTTTCACCCAAAGTTTGCAACCATTCTCAAGGGTCATTTCAAGAGACACAAGCTTTCAATTATTTTCTATAAATATGTAGTTAAAATGTAGTTTTAATATACAATAGATGACAATATGAAAAAATTTTAGTTAAGTAATTTTCTGTATTTTCTTTAGTTTAATTTTCTTAGTTAGTTTTATGTTTTGAAGAAGAAAATTAAGGAGAAGGAAAATTTATTTCAAGAGTTTGAGAAAAAGGGTTGAAGAACTTCTATCTTATTCTCTTATTTCTAATTCTTCTCCAATATTTCTATGAATATCATTTCAATGAATTTGTATGTTATGATTATTTCTATTTTCATCTACTTTAATAGTCTTTCATTGTAGATTTTCTATTAGTATCTTTTGCTTGATCTTTACAAGTTAAAGTAATTCGAGAGTTTGCTTTATCTGACATCTAATAGAATTTCATTATTAAGATATATTTGAGAGATTGGTATATTGAGATAATTGCTATAGGTTAGTGTTTATTCTTAAAATATGTAATTAGAAACCTCTAATTCATTAATGAAAATTGTGAGTTAGAATTTTAATTGTATGTTTTAGGCATTTTAATTCATGTCGAGAGAGTGAGTTAAAAATTTATTCTAACTTGGCTTGCATGAAAGATGAATAAATGTAAATCAAAATGATGAGTCAAATTCATTATGTTTAGTTCTTCATTCATATACTATTTATCTTCTTCTAATAAACATAAATTAGGTTCAAATTAAGTAGTTCTAATTCAACCATCAAATTTATGATCATTGTAAACAAGATTAAAATCAATTAGTAATAGTGTGTAACACGTTCCCTGTGGGATCGATATCTAAAGTACTATTTCGGTACACCGTATACTTGCGGTATGTTGCATCATTAGAAAAATGCACAACAAGTTTTTGGCGCCGTTGCCGGGGAACGGTTGATTTGCCATTATGAAAATTGATTTATGATTTTGGATTACAATATTTTCTTTTGTTTTAATGTGTTTGTTTGTTTTAGTTTAATTTTGTTTTTTGTTTGTGTTTTGTTTTTGGTTTACAGGATTTGTGGTTTACTTAGTTGTATTTTCTTTCTAAATATATTTTATGTTGTGTTAGACTCATATACATAAATTTATGTATTAATTTTTTTATTCTAGTTTCTTTTGTTATTAACACATTTGATTTTTATGTTACAGTTAAGTTAGGAAGATTGGACTAGTTTAATTTAATTTATTTAAAAAATAAATAAATAAATAATATATATATATATATATATATATATATAATTTCGTTGCGTTCTGTCGCGAGCGTGGCATCATCGCGCTCGCAACAGAGAGGATTTGCAGGCAAACTCAAATGAAGCATCCGAGACGAACAGAAGAATCCGAGTAGGACGCCAGAACACGAGTCGTGCTGGCCTGTCCGACTCGTGCTGGTGCCCAGATTTCCAAGGAGCGTCGATTTTAACAAGTTTTTAATCGCTATAAGTTTCTTTTCATTTTCTTTCTTTCTTTTTCTTCTGTTCAAGTCGCACGCACGTTTCCTCTTTAGTTTCTTCCTCTTCTTCACTCATTTCCCCTCGTTTTTGTGCATCACGTTTGCTTTTAGGTTTCTTTTTCTCTTTATCGTTTTGCACTGTTCGAAGCACACTTTGTGTAGTTTATTTTCATTTTTCTTTTCTTTTCTTCTTGTTATCGTAAGGTTGTTGTTATATTACCACAACCTGTTGTTTTGATTTCGTGAACTGTTTTTTACAGTATATCTATTCTTTCTATTTCTTGCATTTTCTATTTCCACAAACACATAACTATGGTGCAAACTAAGAATCCCACACCTTCAAGCGCTAACCAGGAGCTAGTGGAGGAATCACAGGTACCTATTTCTACTGCCCTTGGTGCAAATTTTACAATTCATTCCGCTGAAGAAGGTAATCGTTTCTTAACTCTAGAGGACAGAGGTGCATTACAATGTAGGTATTTTCCTGCAACTTTGCTTGAACAATCTGGTTTGCTTAATGTAGTGAATGAAATGCTTGCTGGTTGTGGTTTGTCTAGATTTGCTGCTATGCATGAACCCTTTTATCCTGATATTGTGTTTGAGTTTTACACTACATTGCAACAAAATGAACAAAATGATAGGCTGTTAGATTTTCGCCTAGAAGATAGGCCATATACACTTACATATTTCATGATGCATAGGATTTATGGCTTTTCACAACATGGATTAACAGAGTTTCCTAGATCTTTTAACCCGAATGAGTTTTGGACTTATTTGACTGATATACAAACTCCTTTCAAAACTAGGGATGCTAAATCAATGTTTATCAAAGATTTACGATTTTGGATTTTGCATAAAATTTTAGCTTCCTATGTTTTTAATCGGATGGAGTTTAATCGGGTTTCTTTGAATGAATTATTTCTCATGTGGTGTGTGCATATAGCTAAGCCTATTTGTTGGTCATATTGGATATTCGATGAATTGTTGCAATGTGTTAACAAGAAAAATTCACCTCTTACCCATGGGCATATCATTGCTGCTATTGCTAAACATTTACATGTTTCTGTTCGTGCATTTGCTAACATACTTCCTTGTAAATATTTTACTAAGCATTTATTTGTGCGTGGAGGTGTGGTTAATAATGATTTTCAGGAAATTCCACCTCGCTTGAGATCTTGTTGGAGGGATTTTGCAGGTCCCTCTGCACAACAAGAAGAAGAGGGTGAGGAGGAACCTAGTGGTGATGCTTCAATGCATGAGATTCCTACTGCACCTGAAGTTGGCTCATCAAGCTCCAATATTCCAGCCATGTTTGATCAGATTCTTAGTAACCTGCACCACATACAAGATCAACAAACCATTTTAGCTAGAAGACAAAGAAGGTTGGAGTACAAATTTGATAACTTCATGAATCAAGTTGGGTTTCGTGTGCCATCACCTCCACCATCACCACGATAGGGGAGTTCTCTTCTCTTACTTTTTCTTTATTTATTTATTTATTGTGTGTCATTCCTTCACATTGAGGACAATGTGTGTTTTAAGTGTGGGGGAGTGTGTTTATAGGTTGTGTTTGTGTATGTGTTCTAATTATGTATATGTATATATTGTATGATTGTTTTGCTTATAGGTTGTGTGTATGTTTTAATTAGGCTTTTAAGTAAGTTTTATTATAAAGTATTGTTCTTTTGGCATGTTATATAGGTTGTGAAGTCATTTATTTTTTATGCTCATTTTTATCAGTTTTTCAAAAATTTTTAGCATGTGTTTTAAGTTTTTCAAATTATTTTGTTTTACTTATTTCAACATTATAAATTATTTAGTCTTTTTAACTAACCATATTTTTAAAGTTAGAATTTACTCATTTAGTTTATAATTTTCAATTTCTAGTTGTTTAAGGAAACTATAGCCATAATACTTACCTTTTATCTTTTCAATAATGGATGAGGACTAAATTTAAAAAGAAAAGTTAAAAGTGGGATGGAGCATAAAATGCACCCACTAAAGTCATAAAAAAAAAGCAAGATATATATCAAAAATTACAAAAATATGGGATGGAGCGTAAAACGCACCCATATAACTTTCTCTTGCTAGAAACAAAAAGAAAAATCAAAGAAAAAGAAAACCAAAGTCTAAAAATGCCATGAGATTGGATTAAGGGTAAGTGAGCTCAAAATGTCCTAAGTGCAGCTAGTAACTTGAGAATTTTAACTTAATGACTAATTTTCTTTCTTTATTTCATGTTTAGTTTTCATAGACTTCATACTTTTTATGTTGGCATTAGTAAAGTTAAGTAATTTGTTGAATTTGAAATGCATACTTTTAAATTTTGACTTACTAATTTTATTATGAGTGCATGAGATATTTGTTTCTTTTCAATTCTATTACATATGCTAAATAACAGTGTTTTGTAGTGATGTTTACTAGCTGTTAAATTTGCTCATGACTTTTGTCTTGCTTGGGGACAAGCAAGGTTCAAGTGTGGGGGAATTTGATAGGAGCTTAGTTAATGTATAATTAAGTATATGTTTTGTATGAGATTATGATATTAATTATGCCATTATGTGTGTAATTGATGTTATAATTGTTTAGTTTAAGTGGATATGTGTTAGTGGTGAGTTTGTTGTGTTACAGGTCTATTTAGCTGTAAAATTGAGCAAACAAGCTTTGATGGGAGAAGAAGCAGAGTTATGGGACAGTGGAGCACGAGAAGAACAGAGCAAAAGGAGAGGATCCGACTCGGATGGCCAAGCACGAGTAGGACAGGGGAAAGGACAGAAGAAGGAAAGAAGAAGAAAGAAAGAAGAAGAAAAGGGAAAAGGAAGTAAGCATCCGAGTGGAGCATCCGAGTAGGACAATTCATCCGACTCGGATTGTCAAGCACGGGTCGGATGGGTAAAGCAGAAAGCAGAAGAAGCAAGGGAGTGGAAAAGGAGGAGCATCCGACTAGGATATGGAATCCGACTAGGAGAGGAGAGCGAAGACACGCCGTGATGGGAGATAACGTCACGTGAGAGGCCAGAGAAGAAAGGAAAGAAAGGAAAGGGAAGAGAAAGAGAAGGGGAGAAGATACGCCGTGAGCGCCAGTCACGCCACACGCGAAGAAGAATCACGCCGTGATGGGGAGTCACGCGACGTGACTGGCCAGAGAGGGAAAAGAAAACCGAAGAGAGGAAAGAAGGAAGAAATGGGCAAGCGCGTTCTGTCGCGATCGCGACACCGTTGCGAGCGCGACAGAGGCGACCGTTGGACGGTTTTAAGCCAAAAGTCACTTGGAAAATCACCTTCTTTCACCCAAAGTTTGCAACCATTCTCAAGGGTCATTTCAAGAGACACAAGCTTTCAATTATTTTCTATAAATATGTAGTTTAACTGTAGTTTTAATATACAATAGATGACAATATGAAAAAATTTTAGTTAAGTAATTTTCTGTATTTTCTTTAGTTTAATTTTCTTAGTTAGTTTTATGTTTTGAAGAAGAAAATTAAGGAGAAGGAAAATTTATTTCAAGAGTTTGAGAAAAAGGGTTGAAGAACTTTTATCTTATTCTCTTATTTCTAATTCTTCTCCAATATTTCTATGAATATCATTTCAATGAATTTGTATGTTATGATTATTTCTATTTTCATCTACTTTAATAGTCTTTCATTGTAGATTTTCTATTAGTATCTTTTGCTTGATCTTTACAAGTTAAAGTAATTCGAGAGTTTGCTTTATCTGACATCTAATAGAATTTCATTATTAAGATATATTTGAGAGATTGGTATATTGAGATAATTGCTATAGGTTAGTGTTTATTCTTAAAATATGTAATTAGAAACCTCTAATTCATTAATGAAAATTGTGAGTTAGAATTTTAATTGTATGTTTTAGGCATTTTAATTCATGTCGAGAGAGTGAGTTAAAAATTTATTCTAACTTGGCTTGCATGAAAGATGAATAAATGTAAATCAAAATGATGAGTCAAATTCATTATGTTTAGTTCTTCATTCATATACTATTTATCTTCTTCTAATAAACATAAATTAGGTTCAAATTAAGTAGTTCTAATTCAACCATCAAATTTATGATCATTGTAAACAAGATTAAAATCAATTAGTAATAGTGTGTAACACGTTCCCTGTGGGATCGATATCTAAAGTACTATTTCGGTACACCGTATACTTGCGGTATGTTGCATCATTAGAAAAATGCAGAACATACCATTTGCTCCTTAATCTTCTAATAGGTCCTTGACAAATTACTTTTTACTCATCAATAAAAATCTGCTATTTAAATACTTTTATTTCCTTGCAATTAAATCCTCTTTCACTTGTAAATTACCCAATTGCCTTGACTTACCCTTGTAACAATTACCAAAATATCCATATTTTCCAATTAAAAATGCCAATTCCAATTAGGCCACTTTTGGGATGTGACACACCCGATATTCTCCAACATTCCCCTCTATGCCTTTTTCCAAAATGGGGAGATTCGTGCACTTCACTTCTAGTACCAGATGTACCTCTACAAGTCCCAGACACATGAGAAGTCCCTTGCTTCTTACCTCTTACTGCCGAACTAAATACACATTCAGCTGGTGGTGCCATTTGAGAATCCCTTGGTCTCTTACTTGAATGAGACCCACCACGGTCAGAGTTTCTCTTCGGCATTCCTTCTTTTTGTATCCCCAATGACCTCTCAGCTTGCATTGCAGCTTGAACTATCCGTTAATAACTCACATTCTGCTCCGTCGTCATCGAGATCAATAATGCCTTAATTTGCTCAATCAACCCAACTTTAAATTACTGGCATCTAAACTCGTCAGTTAGAACACCAGGTAGTGCATATTTGCTCAAGCGGTAGAAGTCCTTCTCATATTCTACCACTGAAATTGCTCTCTATTTCAAATTCAGAAATTGCTTCCAATTTGCCTCCCTATATGCCTTAGTTACATACTTATTCTGGAATTCCTTTTCAAAAAATTCCCAAGTGATCGGATCCGGAAGCATTGGATGCTGCAAGACTAATTTCCACTAATCATAAGCAGCACCCTAAAGCAATGATACCACACATTCCACTCGTTGGTCCGAGGGACACCTTATTTCTCCAAGGACCCTCTGTACTTTCTCAATCCAATACTCTGCCTTGTCAGATTCATCTAATCTTGTACCATGGAACTGTCACACCCCAACCTATAACATGGAGACTTCTCCTCGGATTAGAGGGAGAAGGATCCCGATAGGTAGGAGTGTCACACCCCACTAGTACAAATAAGGAAAATATCACATACAGAAATGATATATCAGAGATAAATAAAAACTTTAAAAGAAAGAAGAGCGATACAGAGCAAAATGAATACTTTTATTAATATACGAAAAGAGGTCTTTACATCTCACATCAGTTTACAACCCAAAAATACCAATAAACAAAAGTCCAAAGTACACTGTTTCGAAGGGTTAACAAAAACATAATATCTATTACAAAAGAAAGGAAAGCCTATACTACAAAACACCCGATCTCTAGTTGCGTTGGCCTTCCCGATGCGACACGCCCAGACTATGCGTACCGAAACCTTCCACACCTGCACGGATAAACACCCGTGCTAAGCAAAATCGCTTAGTGGGGAAAACACAAATGCATAACCGCCACTCATAGTGACGACAATAGAAAGCATATGACAATGATACAATTATAGATATAGAATCATACATAATTAATTCAAATATTTATATTATTATCCAATGCTATTGTACAAAGATACACTAACACCTGCTTAATCATAAAGAGTGGATAACGAGTACACTTAGATACTTGAGAGTATCAATATCATATTATGAACACATAGATACCCGAAGGTATCGAATCATTCTTTTTATTTTGTTTCCAAATTTTTTTCACATAGAATCTTAAGAAAGATTCAAACAGAGGGATCGCGAGGATCTAACCGGGGGACCTGATCAGGGTCCAAAATCGTACACATAGCTGCAGCAACACAAAACTCTATTAGGCATGCCTAACTATCCACTTTCCGACATTAGCAGGTTATACGAAATCTTGTCAAATTAACATACATATTATTCATTTAAATAGATATTCAAGGCTTTAAATCAAAGAGTGCATGCAAAAGAAATCAAGTCATTAAGCAAAAAGGAGAAGAAATCAAATTTGGAAGTCACGTCTGTCGCGCTCGCGACAGAAGCCATACTACTCCTCCCCGCCTCGTCTCGCGATCGCGAGTGACCTTGTGCTCGCGAGAGGACGTAGGTGCTGCTCTTCTGTCGCGCTCGCGAGGGTTGTCGCGCTCGCGACATAAGAGAACCTTACACAAGTTCGGAGCTCGAACACTCTGTCGTGCTCGCGACAGAGAGCTCCATCGAGATGTCGCGCCGGCGCGAGGGTTGAAACCTCCGCACTCTGTCGCCCTCGCGATCGCGACAGACACGGGTTTTTCAGCTCTTACGCCCAAAATCTGCAGAATTCACACAAAATTCACATCCAAACTTCCAAAATTGATTCTAAACCTCAAAATTGGGCGACACAAGCATCCACAACTCATCATATAATTAAAAACCCAGCTTTATCACTATTTCTCTTAACTAAATCAAGCCAAATACATGCTCAATTCTAAGAAATCCCAAAACAGCAATTTTAACACTAATTGCAACTATTCACATGATTCCTTGCAAATCCTTCAACAATATTCATTCTCTCACATCACATATCACACTAATTCCAATTCAAGCTATAATAACACAACTCATAATCCCAATCAAAGCAAAACCACAATTATCAAACTCAAATCACAAATATACATAAAAAGACAAACGTTCCCAAACCTTCTTTCCTTAGCTCCTATTCGCGAACTCCGCTCCCGCTAGCGATCTCTTTCCCTTTATCCGGTCTAGGAACCTCCTCTGAACCACAAACCCACAACAACCAAGATCAATTTTACAACTACCCATACATACATATATATTTATAAAATCTAGAGAAGAGGAAGAAGAAAATCTAAGACATAAATAATCCCTACTCACCTTTAAGCTTCAAAATCACTAACCAAACAACTCTAATTACTCAAATAAAGAAGAGGGAGCAAGATTGTGCAAAGAAAAAGGAAGAACAAAGAAAAAAGAAGAAGAAGTGAAGAAAGTGGCGTGAAGAAGAGAGGGAGAACGGAAATCAAAAGGAAATGGCTGCCTTCTCTCTCTCTCACCAACCTCATTAAATGTTAACCTATCCATATGCCACATGTCACTCTCTCCAAAGGACACTTGCCCCATAATACTCCCTACTCCTATACATTAATATACACACTAAACTATTTCTTACTCATACCTTACTTCTATACACCCACCTATACACTAGCCTAATTCCTCTTCTCAAACTAATACACATACATTAAATAAATAATCCAATATAACACATACATGCAACACATACAAATACACACATACAGACACAGACAGGCTCAAACTACTGGGGTGGTTTTGGGGTGTTACAATACTCCCCCACTTAACAAAATTTCGTCCTCGAAATTTTTACCTGTTCCAAATAACTGAGGATATTGTAATCTCATAGCTTCCTCTGGTTCCCATGTAGTTTCCTCAATGCCGTGATGCTGCCATAAAACATTGACTAACGGTATCTGTTTATTCCGGAGCTGTCTGATTTCCCTATCCAAAATCCTTTTCGGTTCTTCATCAAAAGAAAAGTCTGGCTGAATCCGGACATCTTGCACTGGTAACACACGTGAAGGATCTGACCGATATCTCCGAAGCATAGATACATGAAAAACATCATGTAATCTAGCTAACTCTATAGGCAAAGCTAGCTGATACGCTACTGGACCTACTTTTCTTAGAATCTCATATGGTCCAATAAAGCGTGGACTTAATTTGCCTTTCTTTCCAAAACGAAGAACCTTTCGCCACGGTGACACTTTCAAGAAAACTTTATCACCCACTTCATACTGAATATCTCTGCGCTTTAAATTAGCATAAGAACGTTGTCGATCCTTAGCTGCTTTCAAGTTCTGTTGCACAACCCTTACTTTTTCTTCTGTATCCCGCACTATATCCGGACCTATCATAGCCTTTTCTGACAGTTCAGTCCAACATATTGGTGTTCTACATTGCCGTCCATACAATGCTTCGTAAGGGGCCATACCAATGCTCACTTGATAACTGTTATTATACGCGAATTCCATCAAAGACACATACCGATCCCAACTTCCTGAAAACTCTAAAGCACAACCCCGGAGCATATCTTCCAAAACCTGAATAACCCTTTCTGATTGACCATCGGTCTGTGGATGAAAAGCAGTGCTGAAATTTAACCGAGTTCCCAAAGCCGCTTGAAGCTCTTTCCAAAACTTGGATGTAAAACGAGGATCTCGGTCTGATACAATGGATAACGGAATCCCATGCAATCGAACTATCTCATCCACATAAAGTTCTGCCAATTTATCCATAGAATAATCCAACCTTACCGGTAGAAAATGCGCAGACTTCGACAATCGATCCACTATAACCCACACTGAATCATGTTTATGCTGAGTCATAGGCAAGCCAGATACAAAATCCATCGTGATGTCATCCCATTTCCATTGAGGAATGGGTAAAGGATGAAGCAATCCCGATGGCACTTGATGCTCGGTTTTCACTTGTTGACAGGTGAGACATCTTGAAACAAATTCTGTTATATCTCTTTTCATGCCTGGCCACCAATAAAATTGCTTCAGGTCCTGATACATCTTGTCCCCACCAGGGTGCATAGTAAAGACTGATGAGTGAGCTTCTTGTAACAAATTCTTCCTTAACTCACCCACATTAGGCACACATAACCGATTACCGTGTCTAAGAACTCCTTCACCATCTAACAAGTACTCAGTCCGCTTGCCCTCTTTCACTGCTTGACAAACACGCTGTAGCACATGGTCATCCAACTGGGCCTTTGCAATCTCCGATTTCAAACTCGGCTTAACTTTAAGTTGAGCAATCAAAGCACCTTCATAATCAAACCTCCATCTGCCTCGGCTAGCCAGTAACGCAGACAAAGATTTCCTACTGAGAGCATCCGCTACCACGTTAGCTTTACCAGGATGGTAGTCAATAATACAATCATAATCCTTGAATAGTTCCAACCATCTCCGCTGCCTCAAATTCAACTCCTTCTGAGTTAACAAATACTTGAGACTCTTATGATCAGTAAAAATCCTGCACGTCTCCCCATACAAGTAGTGCCGCCATACTTTAAGCGCAAACACTACCGCTGCTAACTCCAAATCATGGGTCGGATAGTTCCTCTCATGAGGCTTCAACTGTCTTGATGCATAAGCTATCACTCTATTCCCTTGCATCAGAACACAACCTAAGCCAATTCCCGAAGCATCACTGTACAAAATGTACTCTTTATCCGAAACCGGTTGTGTGAGCACAGGAGCTTTAACCAACAACTCTTTTAAACGATCAAAACTAGCTTGACACTTTTTAGTCCATACAAACTTAACATCCTTTCGAAGTAGCCTGGTCAAAGGAGAGGCTAACACTGAAAATCCCTGAACAAACCGCCGATAATACCCTGCTAATCCCAGAAAACTTCTCACCTCAGGTACACTCTTCGGAGGCATCCAATTTACAATTGCTTCAATCTTACTTGGATCAACACGTACACCCTCTGCTGACACCACATGTCCAAGGAAAGCTACTTCATTTAACCAAAATTCACACTTACTGGGTTTCGCATACAGTTGATGATCTCTTAACATTTGCAACACCAATCTAAGATGTTCCTTATGTTCCTTTCGGTCTCTGGAGTATACCAAAATGTCATCAATAAATACCACAACAAACTTGTCCAGATACGGTCGGAAAATTCAGTTCATCAGATCCATAAAGGCTGCAGGCGCGTTGGTCAAACCAAAAGGCATCACTAGAAATTCGTAATGACCATAACGCGTCCGAAAAGCCGTCTTAGCCACATCTGCTTCTTTAACCCCCAACTGGTGATAGCCTGATCTCAAGTCTATCTTAGAGAATACCCCAGCTCCTCTCAACTGATCAAAAAGGTCTTCAATCCTCGGTAATGGATACTTATTCTTGATAGTTACTTTGTTAAGCTGTCGATAATCAATGCACATCCATAGGGTTCCATCTTTCTTTTTAACAAACAGTACTGGAGCACCCCATGGTGATACACTGGGCCGAATAAATCCTTTGTCTAACAACTCCTGTAACTGACATTTCAATTCCTTCAATTCCATTGGAGCCATGCGGTAAGGAGCCTTAGAAATCGGAGCAGTACCTAGGACTATCTCTACTGACAATTCAACCTCTCTCTTGGGAGGTAATCCCGGTAGTTCCTCCGGAAAGACGTCTACAAAATCTCTTACAATAGGAATGTCTTGAATCTTAACTTGACCTCTCCGAGAATCCAAAACCACAGCCAAAAACGCTTCACATCCTTTCCTAATAAATCTTCTGGCTTTTATAGCTGATACTAGATTATGCAAAGAACTGCTTCCAATTCCCTTCACAACAACAGGCATTTGATCTTTATCCTTTAAAACCATTACCTTTCTATGACAATCCACTACTGCTCGGTGCTTATCCAACCAATCCATCCCCAGAATAATATCAAACTCATAAAACGGCAAGCAGATCAAATCCACAACAAACTCTGTACCTTGAATCTTTAAGGGACACTTCCGACACACCCGATTAACCAAAACACTCTGACCCAACGGACTAGATACACAAATCTCATATTCCATCTTCTCCTCACTTCCCAAACTATCCCATAATTTATCAGAACACACATAAGAATGGGTAGAGCCTGGGTCAATCAAAGCATAAACTTCAGAGTCAAGCAAAGAGAACTTACCGGCAATCACTTCGGGAGCATTCTGTTCCTCTCGGGCTTTCATAGCATAGGCCCTACCAGACGATGGCACAGGGCGATCTACTGATTCTGAGGGTTCTCTCTCTCGAGGCCATCCACCTCGACCCCTTCCTCTACCCCGATTATAACTTGCTTGGGGTACATTAGATCCAGCTCGGCTCCCTTCCTGCTGTCCGGAAGGATCCCCAAATCGACTCGGACAATTTGCAAGTAAATGGTCCGTAGATCCACATCTAAAACAACCTCCCGTTAACCATCGACACTCACCCCAATGTTGTTTGTTACAATGAGTACATCGGGGAATGCCATCTCCTCTACCTGAGCCCGCTTCCCTGGAAGAACCCTGTCTCCTCCCTCTAGGGGCCGGACTAGCTACAGACTCATCAGCAAAGTTTCCTTGCGATTCCCTCGGCCTCTTGCCTGAAGAAGACCACCTCTAGCAGATTTCCTTCTTTGAGCTTTCTCTCTCAGAATATTCTCAGAACGTTCTGCCCTCAAGGCTGCTTGAACCAACTGATAATACTTCACATTTGGAGCCGACATCAAAGAAATTAGCATCACCTTCAGAGACTCATTCAAGCCTGATTCAAAATGTTGACATCTGAACTCTTCTGTGAGAACCCTTGGTGGTGCATACTTACTAAGCTTGTTAAACACATCTTCATATTCGGCCACAGACATTGTTCTTTGCTTGAGAGTTAGAAACTGCGCCCACTTGGCATCCTTATAGGCTTTGGTCACATACCGATTCTGGAACTCACCCTCGAAGAATTCCCAAGTAATCAGTTCAGGAACCTGCGGTTGACTAACCACCAACCTCCACCAATCATAAGCAGAACCTTGTAACAAAGACAGGGCACACTCCACTTCTTGTTCCGGTGGACATCTTATCTCCCTAAGTACTCTGGACGTCTTCTCTATCCACATCTCTGCCTTATTAGATTCATCTATGCCAGTACCAAAGAAATCCTCTGCACCATGCTTTCTTAACTTCTCAATAGGGGCACTTGGTGCTGTTACCCTTTCAAGCACCCTAGTTATACTCTGAAGCATCGCTTCCAACGGTCCAATAGGCACTTCAGGTCACCCCCTAGGAGGTTGAGCCGGACCAAAAACTGAGGGATCCTGCTCTTGGGGATTCGCACTTTCTGCTGACCCCTCAAGTGATCCACGAGCGGACTCCATAACTACAAAACATAAACGCAGTGCGCATCAGGCCAACACAACCCCAACAACCTATCTAACACACAGAAACCCAATAACATCTAAACCAATAGCTCTGATACCACCTAATGTCACACCCCAACCTATAACATGGAGACTTCTCCTCGGATTAGAGGGAGAAGGATCCCGATAGGTAGGAGTGTCACACCCCACTAGTACAAATAAGGAAAATATCACATACAGAAATGATATATCAGAGATAAATAAAAACTTTGAAAGAAAGAAGAGCGATACAGAGCAAAATGAATACTTTTATTAATATACGAAAAGAGGTCTTTACATTTCACATCAGTTTACAACCCAAAAATACCAATAAACAAAAGTCCAAAGTACACTGTTTCGAAGGGTTAACAAAAACATAATATCTATTACAAAAGAAAGGAAAGCCTATACTACAAAACACCTGATCTCTAGTTGCGTTGGCCTTCCCGATGCGACACGCCCAGACTATGCGTACCGAAACCTTCCACACCTGCACGGATAAACACCCGTGCTAAGCGAAATCGCTTAGTGGGGAAAACACAAATGCATAACCGCCACTCACAGTGACGACAACAGAAAGCATATGACAATGATACAATTATAGATATAGAATCATACATAATTAATTCAAATATTTATATTATTATCCAATGTTCTTGTACAAAGATACACTAACACCTGCTTAATCATAAAGAGTGGATAACGAGTACACTTAGATACTTGAGAGTATCAATATCATATTATGAACACATAGATACCCGAAGGTATCGAATCATTCTTTTTATTTTGTTTCCAAATTGTTTTCACATAGAATCTTAAGAAAGATTCAAACAGAGGGATCGCAAGGATCCAATCGGGGGACCTGATCAGGGTCCAAAATCGTACACATAGCTGCAGCAACACATAACTCTATTAGGCATGCCTAACTATCCACTTTCCGACATTAGCAGGTTATACGAAATCTTGTCAAATTAACATACATATTATTCATTTAAATAGATATTCAAGGCTTTAAATGAAAGAGTGCATGCAAAAGAAATCAAGTCATTAAGCAAAAAGGAGAAGAAATCAAATTTGGAAGTCACGTCTGTCGCGCCCGCGACGACTGTCGCGCTCGCGACAGAAGCCAAACTACTCCTCCCCGCCTCGTCTCGCGATCGCGAGTGACCTCGTGCTCGTGAGAGGACGTAGGTGCTGCTCTTCTGTCGCGCTCGCGATAGAAGAGAACCTCACACAAGTTCGGAGCTCGAGCACTCTGTCGCGCTCGCGACAGTGTCGCGATCGCGACAGACACGGGTTTTTCAGCTCTTACGCCCAAAATCTGCAGAATTCACACAAAATTCACATCCAAACTTCCAAAATTGATTCTAAACCTCAAAATTGGGCGACACAAGCATCCACAACTCATCATATAATTAAAAACCCAGCTTTATCACTATTTATCTTAACTAAATCAAGCCAAATACATGCTCAATTCTAAGAAATCCCAAAACAGCAATTTTAACACTAATTGCGACTATTCACATGATTCCTTGCAAATCCTTCAACAATATTCATTCTCTCACATCACATATCACACTAATTCCAATTCAAGCTATAATAACACAACTCATAATCCCAATCAAAGCAAAACCACAATTATCAAACTCAAATCACAAATATACATAAAAAGACAAACGTTCCCAAACCTTCTTTCCTTAGCTCCTATTCGCGAACTCCGATCCCGCTAGCGATCTCTTTCCCTTTATCCGGTCTAGGAACCTCCTCTGAACCACAAACCCACAACAACCAAGATCAATTTTACAACTACCCATACATACATATATATTTATAAAATCTAGAGAAGAGGAAGAAGAAAATCTAAGACATAAATAATCCCTACTCACCTTTAAGCTTCAAAATCACTAACCAAACAACTCTAATTACTCAAATAAAGAAGAGGGAGCAAGATTGTGCAAAGAAAAAGGAAGAACAAAGAAAAAAGAAGAAGAAGTGAAGAAAGTGGCGTGAAGAAGAGAGGGAGACCGGAAATCAAAAGGAAATGGCTGCCTTCTCTCTCTCTCACCAACCTCATTAAATGTTAACCTATCCATATGCCACATGTCACTCTCTCCAAAGGACACTTGCCCCATAATACACCCTACTCCTATACATTAATATACACACTAAACTATCTCTTACTCATACCTTACTTCTATACACCCACCTATACACTAGCCTAATTCCTCTTCTCAAACTAATACACATACATTAAATAAATAATCTAATATAACACATACATGCAACACATACAAATACACACATACAGACACAGACAGGCTCAAACTACTGGGGTGGTTTTGGGGTGTTACAGGAACTCCTCCGCTCCGTGCTTCCTCAAGGATTCCAGAGGAGCTTTTGGGGTTGTCATTCGATCGAGCACCCTCGCCATGTCCTGAAATAACTTTAATAAGGCCTCCATTGGAACTATTAGAACCTCATTACCCAAACTGGCTGGCCTAGACTGTCCAGACCCAGACACTTTTGCTTCTCAGGGATTAATGCTTTCTGCCATCTTCTCTCTCGAATTATGAGAAGGATCCATCGATACTACACATTAAATAAGGACAGCCGTATTAGATCAACACAACTATACATACTCTAAACTACCCCGTTTCCCATAAAAGACTAAACCTAGGCTCTGATACCACTACTTGTAATGCCCATTCCCGACCAGATGATTAGCTCAGTTAAAGCAGTCGAGAACGGTTGCTATGCAACAACATGAATATACATCGCTATCATACACCCTTGCCAAAACCTATAAAAATAAATTTCATAACTCACGCATTCACATGCAGTTGATATCTCATGCTAATTTACACATTCACATACTTATATATGTCATACACATATACTGTAGGCCTACATTATGATACTTAATTATTACATTCATACATATTTGTTGGTTGCAAAAAGATTAAATCGAATATACAAAATTCATTACCCACATGTAACACCCCTAAAAGCCTACATGATAAACACTCCTTGTGTTGACCGTCAGTAATATAGATTCGTCTTTCAACTTACTTCGCATCCAAACCTACAGGGACAAGAAAAAAAACCCGTGCGAAGCGATAACACTTAGTGGGGAAACCACATATAATATATACATGCATACATGGAATTAGATATCATAAAAGCAGCATGCGAAAGTTCATATCTTAATTGCTAACTTATAAGCATGCATATAATTAATACATATAGCATGATTGCTTATACACAATCCGCAGCAGTTTGGCCAACGAGTATGTACTAGTTTGTTAGTTGGAGTTTATAGTTAATACCTATAACATAATTCATTACTGTTGCTATATTAAGTAAATGGTATATAATAAGATTAGTAAAAGAGGTTTGATGCGAGCTTGTCTGTGATTTTTTTGGATTGAAGAAATTTTATATTCCTGCTTTTCTATTTTTCTTTGTAGGTTAAACGAGTCCAGTTTGGTATTTGTCGTGCAACATCCCTCACCGGCCATGGTGGTTGAGTACGTACAGGTAAAGGATATTGCAATTTTATTGTTATCACAGCCTCCATTTTGTCGGTTCTGGACGACTAAAAGTTTAAAGTGTGTCTGTATATTTTTGTGTTGGCCAAAGCGGATGTCCTCATTCTATATTGGTGTTAGAAATTGCAAATTCTGAATAAGTTAGGTGTATAAAGTGTAAAGCTGATAGATCACGATCTATCTGTTTTGGATTTTATGTATTTGAAAGTTATGAAATGTGTGCATCAATAGTATTATAAGAAATTTCGATTAGGAGTTTCTCCTGGTAAGGTTTGAATTCTGAAAAGAATTTCTTATTTTCAAGGAATGCAAAGTAAGGGTGTAAATGGTTTTGCCTTGAGAATATTGGTGGCATCTTATGTGTCTGTCAGCCATCTCAATTGAGATTATTTGAACATAGGCATATATCAGCATGGGGATGGGAAAGTATATTGCCACTGCATAAATCGCATCTGCATCATTTTGCATACATAAATCATTATACATTCATTTCATTCACATCCCTCATTTGTATGTGATAAGCGTTTTGATTCAACTCAATTCAAAAGTTATTGACAGGCTGTGCATTGAGTGTAGGATGGTGAGGTAGATATAATAAGAAAATGTGAAGTGTATGCTATCATCAGTGTAGAAAGTAAATAGGTAATGCTGATATGAAAGGATTATTTTGAAGGATAAGATAAGAAATGGTAACTAAGAGGGTTAATAGACAATGTACAGAATAGAGATAATAACCAGTGCATTTTAGAAATTTAAGATGATAAGGAATTAAAGTAATAAGACTCGGTATGTGTATGTAAATTATCTAAATGTGAAGCTTATATGTTAGATCCCAACCAATGATATGACTATAATTGTGATACAGGTTAAGAATTGAGTAGTGAATTATTGAGATAAAGTTTATTAGATTTGGTAAGATAGTTCTGATTAGTTCGAATTTGATTTTGGTTAAGAATAATTCACGTTATAAGGATATTGAAATGTGATTTGTGAATGGTGTAGTGTACGAGAATTGATAAGCAGTTGTAAAGTGTACGTGTTACATAATAGTGGAAAGTTAATGCATAAGTGTGGTAGTGACAAGGAATACGATATGTGGATAATCCAATGTTTGGGAATTTCGAGGACGAAATTCTTTAAGGAGGGAAGAGTTGTAACAACTCGAAGTGTATCCTAGATGGATTTGTACGTGTCTATGGATATTGGTGATCGAAACTATATGATTTGATGGTCGGATTGATTAAGTAAGAAAAAGGATATGATCGAGATTAAGAAAAAGGGAGGCAAGGGTAATTTGGTCATTTTACATACAAGGATTTAATAGAATGAAATAAGTAACTATGAGGGCCAATTATGATAATGGATTAGTATTATGTCGAATGTATGTAAGTTGTGGTCTCAAGTGTGTCGAACGGACGAATTCGGTATTAACATAAAAGTTTCGGCAAGTGCAGCCAATTGCAAATTTGTAAGGTATGAATTTATGACCTATTTGAAGGGGCAAGGATTTAATTGTGGGAAAATATATTAAATAGATTTATGTATTATGCTATAGTATAATTAAAGGAGAAGATGTGGACTAAAGGGGTAATTTTCACAAAAATCTAGAATGGACCAATTATAAGGTGACACTTAGAATAAGGGATAAGAATGGATAGAAGAAGTATAAAAGGGAAGAGAGAGAACGTGAGAGAGGGCAAAAAAATCAGCTCCCCTCTCTCTCACATTCCTCGGGTTAATTACTTCGGTGGTCACTGAACTTTAAGAATTGCAACGATTTGGTCACTAAACTTCAATTTGTAACAATAAAATAATAAATCTATTATTTTGTAACGAAAAAATCAAAATGATCGGAAATGGCAACCGGAACCTGACCTATTAGCAGAATGAACGTTAGATTTTTTGCCACGTCGGATCTGACATGGATCCGACGTGGCTTTATGGTTAAAAAAAATCAATTTTCACTGTCTTCAAGCAGCTCCCGTTTTCCGCCGAAACCGGATTTTCGATCATTTTGATTTTTTCGTTACAAAATAATAGATGTATTATTTTATTGTTACAAATTGAAATTTAGTGACCAAATTGTTACAACCCTTAAAGTTCAGTGACCACCGAAGTAATTAACCCCACATTCCTCATACTCCTCCTCTTCTTCTTCTTCTTCTTCTTCTTCTTTCTTGTCTCAATTTGTCCCCTTGCTACCGTAATTTATGATGGTTTAGCGAATCCAAGGGTTGATCAGATGAGTAATCAGCTCTTTTCTTCTTCTTCTCCTTTTCTTTTACATGAGTAAAGGTTATATGTGTTTTGGGTTTAACATTAAGCCTTGGGTTTGTTTTGTGCGGAGGAACTTGGGTGAGAATGATCATGGGAGAATATGATAGCAATGAGAAGCAACCAATTAAGCTAATTAGAGCTAAGGAAGTCAGGTTTGGGAAATTTATATGCTTTGATGTGTGTGTGTGTGTGTGTGTGTATATATATATATATGTATGTACTGATGAGTTTTTGTTTTGATATGAATTTGTTAAAATGGGATTGCTTGTGTTAATTTGGTTGTGTGGATTCGTTTGGGTTTAGAGAGCTTGAGTTTCTAGGGGAAACTTTGCCCTGATTTTATTAGACCTCTATTGATCTTTTTAGGTATAGGTTGCGTTTTAGATGCCCAATTAGTATGAAACCAGTACATTTGGAAAGCTAAGACACATATATATAAATGTCTTAGAAATAGTCTTGAGCTAATTTTAGGTCTAATGGCTCTAAAATTGGCAAAAACAGAGGCATCTCTACTTTTGAGTAGTTAAGGTTGTTTTTATCATATCAGATGATTTAGGTCTCCAATTGATCTAAAATTTGTTCCATATGAAATCTAACATCATAGGGATCATTGTTTACTAAGCACCATTAGCCTAAAAATGAGGTTTACATGTTGTTTTAGGCGGTTCACGTTTAAAGTGAAAACCAATTCTTTCATCCTGCTTTTCATAGGACACCTAAGGGAGGCTTCTATCGTGAGCGTGACCATGGTAGCGAGCATGATAGAACAAGATAAATGTGGGTTTTTATTCTTATTTGGAACCCCATGGTTGGTAGAAATCATTATTGTCACACCCCGTCTGCCCCCTAGTAGTATGAGCCTATTTGTTTGTGCATGCATGGCATGTGTTTGGCATGTCATAAGGGTATTTTGGGTACAAATGTATGTTTTATGGGTTTTGTTAGCATGTGGATGCAAGTATGGCATTAGAGAGTGTGAATTAGTTGGGATATGTTTGTGTGTGCATGAGCATACCATAGTAGGGTGTGTTTAAGTTGGGATGTCTTTGTGTGGGAGTGATGCATGTGTTTTGGGTGTGAGTGACCAAATCCCACTAATAGGGAAGTGACACTTGTCTAGGGTTAGCAAAAGAAAAAGAAGAAGAAAGAACAAGCGGAGAGGCAGAAATCATTCCCGTTGTCCCTTCTCACCCTCTGTTCTTCTTCCTTTTCTCTTCCCCTAAGAATCCTAGCTTGGATTCAAGGACCGCTAGTCGGAATTTATCATCTCTTTGTGTCTCTTGTGGTAAGTTTTCTGCATTCTTCATCTTGTTCTTCCTTGTCCTTCTTCTTCTTCATTTTCTGGGTTTGGAGTTTTAATCTAGGGTTTGGTTTTTGGTGTGTTATTGTTGGTCTGTTGGTTAGTTGAGCCTCCCCGTGACCCGAAAGGCAAGGAGAAGGCAGGGAGTAGTGGAACCAAGTGACTAGAGCTTCAGATTTCCAGGTTTGGGAATTTTTGCATTTCCTGTGTTCTTGCTGTGTTTGATCATTTTGGTGGTAATCTGTGGTATTAATAATGCATGCTAGGATAATGGATGAGTGGGAGTTGATTTTAGTTTAATGCATGAAGGCTGAAACTTTGAGAATGGAATTGAAGTTGATTTGAGTTTACTGTCATTTTCTGGGTTCTGGTATTGTGAAATTTTGATTAAACTATTCTGTGTTTTGGAGTGGGTAATTGTTGAAGGAAGTGTTTATATGTTGTTTACGTTAGTTTTGAATGCTTTGGGAAGCTTGATTTCAAGGTAAGATTGAATTGTATTTAAGTTAGGATGATTTCTAGAATTCTAGGATCTGTGCAGTTTTCACGACATTAGGGTTTTTGAGAAATCGTGTTATCAGGGACGATCTCTTCGTGGCGAGCAGAGAGAGCAGGAGCACGAGTTGTGCTCCTGGCTGGAAGCCGAGCACGGGTCGGGCTCTGGGAGCACAACTTGCGCTCCCTTGGCTGGGAGCAGGAGCACGAGTCGTGCTCCTCAGCACGACTCATGCCCCTCAAATCTCCAGGAGCACGAGTCGTGCTCCTCAACACGACTCGTGCCCCTCAAGTCTCAAGGAGCACGACTCGTGTTCCTCAGCACGGCTCATGCCCCTCTAGCCCCTGTCCCTTTTGTTTTTATCAAACATATTTGGGTCCTTTTCAATCCTTTTTTCTTCTGTTTTGAGTTCTTCAGTCCTCATTTATGTGTTCTTAATGTGTAAATGATATAATGGGTATTTTTTTTAACTTAGCCAAATAATAAGTAATGTATACGATATTATGTGTTATAGGTTGTTGAATGATATAGGGTTATGCATGTCGTATTTATGATTCATTGATATGAATGTGAGTATAATTATGTGTTACACTTGGAAGTATGATCTGGATGATGCATAACCTGCTAGAGTCAAGTAAGTGGATAGTTAGGCATGCCTAATAGAGTCTTAAGCTGCAGCCTCAATTCTGTTTGGACCCCGATCAGGTCCCCGTTTGGTTCCTCGCGAACACCTTATGCGTTTTGGATCTTGTTTAAGGTCCCCTTTTTGTAAAATTTTTTGAATACGACAAAATAAAATGGTTTCCGATTCGTACCCGCAAGGTACGCTATGCGTTCGATTCGTGCCCGTAAGGTACGCTATGCGTTTACTCGTTATCCACTATCGTGAGTCAGCAGGTGCTCTTTTCGTTTTGTTCTGCTTTGATATGATTACAAGAATATGGTATTCGGATGCGTATAATGATGAGTATGAGAAATTAATTAAAGTGTAAATGAATGTGGATGTGAACTTCTGAATGCATGTCTTTACTATGCAAGTATAATTATATAGTTGATATCATTATCCGCATTTGTCATAATGTATGTGTATTGCATTGACGACCATTGTGAATGGTCGTCCACTCTTTTGTTGTGTGTTTCCCACTAAGCGTTTATCGCTTAGCACGGTGTTTTATCCGTGCAGGTGCGGAGGATGGTGTTCTTTTGGGAGAGTCGTCGCCAATCAAGCCAACACAGAGGGATTAGTGTTAGGGCTTTATTTTTGATAGCATGATTGATTCTTTTGTATCAGAACTCTCTTTATACCATTATTTTGTAAAGCTTCCGCATTTATATACTTTTGGGTTATGTAATTATCTTATTCTAACTTTTGATCAGAACATTTTTGTAATGAATTTTGTTAATGTAATGATGGATTATTCTGATGCTTATAAAAGTTTAAATTTCCCTGTAATGATGTATGTTTATTATGTATGAATGTATGTTGTATATCTTTATCTGCTTGGTGACACACCCGGCTCATACGGCTTCTCACTCCTTGAGGATGGGTACGTCTACGTATGGGTAGGGGGTGTTACAATTACCCACCTTTACCCTCCTCTAGTTTGTGTATTTTGGTATGTTTTTCCTTCTGAAATAAAACCGAACTTCACTGGAACTTTCTAAGACTTATCCATCACATGTTTAGAGCTTTTAAAAGTGTAAATAAATGGATATCACTTAGAAATACAATTGACTAAGGTTATAAATAAGAATAAGGGCTAACATACTTAAAATCTTAATGAATCAAACACCTTCGAATATGTCCAGAAGTGGCATGGTATGGTATGTTAGGGGATTTTAACTGAGAATACTATAATTTTGCATATTGAACCAGTAGAACTAAGGGGTTCTGATTTCCAATCCTTTGGATACGTCGGAAGCTTGGAATACGATTCCAAGTCCGAACCAAACCTTTGAAACTTATTTGTGCATAAAAGATGATGTATTGACTGAAACTCTAATAACATCTATGTGATTATAAAAATTAATTACGGGTTTAAATGTATGTAATCATTGTCTATTCTTAGTGAATAATTGTGGAAGTAATGAATACAAAATGGATATAGAAATTACAAGAACAAGTATGCATATATGTATAGTTATATTAATGGAGAATAAGTATGAAGCCACGTACAATTGTAATAATTGAGGATTTATATGATTGGAAAGCATGTTTGATTTCATTAAGACAGTTGTGTTTAACCATGATGGAATATGATACTCGGCAATATCACAAGCACGACTTTAGTCATGAGCGCGACAGAGGCCGTCTAACTCTTGGTCTCGAGCGCGACCCTTCTTTGCACTATGAATGTACATTGTTGAGATGCTTTGGATGGTTTCTCACTTATGATTTATATATGATGCAAGGTATAAATTATAATATAATGTATTATGTAAGCTATAAATGGAATGAGTTCTTAAGTATATGTTAACACTAAGATATAATTGTAATACAAGAGTGTGTAACAAGTAATATATGTTATAAAATAAGTATGCAATTAAAAATACGTATGTGTGTACTGTAAAGGGGTTATTTATTGTAAATGCTTATATTAGCAAGTATGCATGAAAGACTTTGACTACCCAAGGATATATATATATATATATATATATATATATGAATGATGTAGATATCATAAATGGGAACAAATATGCGTATAACCTGCGTTAGTCAGTTGTGGATAGATAGGCATGCATATAGAGTTCTGTTAGTTGCAAGCTAATGTGTTTTGGACCCTGATCAGGTCCCCATTTGGATCCTCATGATCCCAAATGTGTTTGGATCTTGTTTAAGTTCCCATACGAAAATGTTTTGAAATGAAAAGAAAAGAAATTGCTTTTGTACCTGCGGGTACCATGCATTCACTCGTTATCCACCCCTTTGACTTAGAAGTCAATAAATGAAAAAAAAAGAATGTGAATGAAATAATAAGTTATGAATTGATAAATGTACGTGATGACTTGTAAGAAAGTATGAGATTAAGCTTTTGATATGAATGTTAGCACATTGTCTATTGTGACTTAAATGCCGTTTGAACTACTGCTTCATGCACCCATGTGTTCTTTGATCCTGTATGGATCCCTATACGAAAATGTGATAACACCACTGAGTGCCTATGAGTTTCAGTTTTGCTTTCCCTTTGGAATACAAACATAAGTGAATGGCATGAGAGTAGTGGATTAATTTGTAGTAAGTAGTTAAATGAATATAACTATATGTGCGACTTGCATTAATATGCTTTAATAAGAACTTACACTTTTAGCTTCTTATTCATGATTCTTTAATATGTGAGGAATTGTTGTAATGTGAGTGTAATGCCCATTCGCCGACCACATGATTAGATCAGCTAAAGCAATCGAGAATGGTTGATACACAACAACATAAATACACATCGCTATCACACACACATGCCAAAACATGTACAAATAAATTTCATAACTCACGCATTCACATGCAGTGGATATCTCATGCTAATTTACACATTCACATACTTATATACGTCATACACATATACTGTAGGCCTATATTAGGATACTTAATTATTACATTCATACATATTCCTTGGTTGAAAAAGGATTAAACCAAATATACAAAATTCATTGCCCACATATAACACCCCCAAAAACCTACATGACAAACACTCCTAGTGTTGACCATCGATAATACGGATTCGTCCTTCAACTTACTTCACGTCCAAACATACACGAATCAGAAAAGAGACTCATGCTAAGTGATAGTGCTTAGTGGGGAAACAACATATAATATATACATACATACATGGAATTAGATATCATAAAAGCAGCATGCGAAAGATCATATCTTAATTGCTAACTTATAAGCATGCATATAATTTATACACATAGCACGATTGCTTATACACAATCTAAATCAACATTCATATAATTATCGTAAACTTATCAATGTCTACAATAGATCATGCGTATCAATTTAACCGCTTACATTTACCTTAATTTTGTTTATTTAGTTTTGCCTGCAATTCAATGATGCTGATAATGGGTATTGCATTGGTACCTTGAGGTGCAGTAAATTCAGTGTATCCGTGGATACTCACATTCGCATCGGTACCCTAAGGTACAGTAAAAATTTCACATATTCAATGTTTCACATTGAAGAATCCGGTAAGGATTCAAATCGTATTGTGATTCTAAAGGAATCGGACGCATTGGGCTGCAACACTTTGACCCTATAGGCATGCCTATCTATCCACTACTTGACTCGCCGGCTATAATTATCCAGTTCATTTATTAATTCAATTAACTATAGATTCAAAAGTTACAACAAGTCATTTGCAACTAATAACAAATTCACATTCTTGGCCACATCATGCCATTATTTTAACTCATCACATAGCTCATGAAATAACTTGGCATAGATTATAACATAACAAACCATATAAACGTATTAATCACATATGATCATCCCATTTGATATCAACATTAAGTACTTATTAATCATCACTTTACCATTTAGACATCAATCATGAATGATCAAGAATTTCACAAAATAGGGTATCTCACGGTCACAACCATTTTGGTTGTCACCGTGACATACCAAAGGTTTCAAAACATAATATAATCTAGGGTATCTCACGGTCACAACCAATTTGGTTATCACCGTGACATACATCAATTACCCGAGCAGAATGCAACTCTTGAGTATCTCACGATCACAACCACTTTAGTTGTCATCGTGACATACCCCTTCGGTGTAAGACATAATGTAAATCAAGGTACCTCACGGTCGCAACCCTTTTGGTTGTCACCATGACATACCAAGTTCACTTCGGGAAGAATAGAATTCATGGTACCTCACGTTCACAACCAATTTGGTTGTCACCGTGACATACCACTCACAACTAGGCAGAATACAAAACTTGCATACCTCACGGTGGCAATCTCTTAGATGTCACTATGACCTATGCAGGAGTTGCAAATCACAATGGTGCAAACAACCTCTTTTCTCATATCCTTCACAAGACTTACCATTCAACCATTTCACTCTTATATCCATATGCCAACCAACTTATTAACTAGGGTATTACACAATTTCCATTTCAATTAACTCAATTCAAGATGCATAGAATTAGGTACATTACATGTTCCACAACCCTAGTTATAGTTCATTATGTTATAGGCATGCCTTATTCACATGCCATTAGAGTTCCTCAATAAAACACATACCAACCAATATTTTCATGCTAATTACACAGCAATTACCCAAGTGCCAACATTTAACATTCAATGTAACAAAATCAACTAACACATAATAAAACAAAGCAAGCTTCCCAAACCTTGTAGCCTAAGCTCCTATTGCTCACTTAGCACTTGATTCTCCAATTTTTGATTTTCCCTTATCTTTCTTCAATTTTTCAACTACAAATTCCAGTCCAATTTCCAGAATCGGACCTCAACATCAAATTCCACACCAATCTGAAATTAAAGAAACAAAATGAGAAGATAAAGAGTAATCCAACTAAACCACTTACCTATCAATTACCACCTCTTAATACTTGATCAACATAACAAAATTCATTGGATCAAAATGGAGAATACTAAAGGGAATCACACGGAAGAGATGAGTAGAAGAAGTAGATTTTGAGAGAGATAGAAATGGCTGGAAAACACATGCAAGCTAGTGGCTTCTCTCTCCTTAAGAACTTATATTGCATGGCGAAGGATTATGTGGCAAGGGCAGCTATTGGCACCCTGAAATCCACCTCTCAAATCTGTCTCCCACTTAGCTTAGCTAATCCCCATTAGTGCTAATTAACCCTAATTAACTAAATCATGCAAAGTTGCATATTGGTCACTTAACTTACTTTTAGTTACTCAATTAAGTCCTTCCTTTTATTACAATTTAGTCCAATATCACACATTCAACTAACACACACCTTCATTTAAGCCAATTTCATTAAGGTATGATCCGGGCCATTAAAACTCTCCCCTCCTAACAAGAAGTTCGTTCGCAAAATTCATACCCGAATCAAATAGGTGGGGATGTTGTTCCCGCATTGTAGCTTCAGGCTCCCATGTCGCCTCTTCCACTCCATGGTGTTGCCAAAGCACCATCACAAGTGGAATTTGTTTATTCCGAGGCTGCCTTACCTCTCTTGCTAGAATTGCTTTTGATTTCTCATCATAAGAGAAATCCGGTTGAACCTCCACTTCTAGCACAAGTAACACATGAGACTCATCTGATTAGTACTTCCTCAACATAGACATCAAGGAGTTTAGCTAGAGCTAGAGGCAACGCTAACCGGTGAGCCACAACCCACTCTTTCTAGCACTTCATATGGTCCAATAAATCTTGGACTCAATTTCCCTTTCTTCCCGAATCTCAACACCTTTCTCCATGGAGACACTTTTAAAAACACCTTGTCACCCACATTAAATTCAATATCCTTTCTTCTTAAGTCCGCATACGACTTCTATCTGTCACTAGCTATTTTCAATCGTTGTTCAATAATTCTTGCCTTTTCTTCTGTATCTCTTACAAAATTCGGTCTAATAAGTTTAGGCTCACCTAATTCTGTCCAGCAGATCGACGTTCAACACTTCCTACCATATAACACTTTATATGGCGCCATACCAATACATCTCTGGAAACTATTGTTTTAATCAAATTCCATTAGTGGAATGTACTTATCCCAACTCTTAGAAAAATCTAGAACACATGCCCTAATCAAATCGTCTAATACCTGAATAACCCTTTCGGACTGTCCGTCAGTCTGAGGATGGAACGCTGTACTGAAATTCAACTTGGTACCCAAACCAGCTTGCAAACTCTTCTAGAACATAAAAGTAAACCTCGGATCCCTATTAGATACATTAGATAATGACACTCCATGAAGTCTAACAATTTCTTTTACATACAATTGAGCCAATCGGTCCATAGAATAATCCATTCAAACCGATATAAAGAAAGCTGATTTTAAAAATCTATCCACAATTACCCACACAGCATCTTGTTGTTTCGAAGTCATAGGCAGTCCGGAAAAGAAATCCATGGTGATGTTGTCCCATTTACATTATGGAATGGAAAGTGGATTCAACAAACCATTTGGAACTTGATGTTCCACTTTCACCTGCTGACAGGTTAGACACTTGGACACATATTCTGCCACATCCCTCTTCATACCAGGCCACCAATATAGTTGTTTCAAATCCTAACACATTTTGTTTCCACCTGGATGCATTGCAAAAATAGTATTGTGCGCTTCATACATCAACCTTTTCCGAAATCCATTATCATTTTCAACACATAACCGATTTCGGTAAAATAATACACCTTCCTCATTCAATGAATAGTCAGTCTTGTCACCACTCATCATTGACTGTAAAATCTGCTGCAACTTGAGATCGCTTTTTTGTGCAGCAATCAATTCATCTCTAAATACAGGTCTTACTTTTAACTAAGCTAGCAATGCCCCATATGCAGTAAATCTCCATCTCACATGTCCTAACATCATAGCCGAAACAGATTTTCTACTCAATACGTTCGCCACCACATTTGCTTTACCTGGGTGATAGTGCACTATACAGTCGTAGTCCTTAAATAGTTCAAGCCATCAACGCTGTCTCAAATTCAACTCTTTATGAGTTAGTAGATATTTCAAGCTTTTATGATCAGTGAAGATCTTACACTTCTATTCATTATGATCAGTGAAGATCTTACACGTCTGACCGGGCCATATCTTTAAAGCAAACAACACTGCTGCCAACTCCAAATCATGAGTCAGAAAATTCTTTTCATGTGGCTTCAATTGCCTTCAGGCATATGCCACCACCTTCCCATCTTGCATCAATACACAACCCAAACCTATAACAGAAGCATCACTGTACAATACATATTCTTTGCCAGAAATAGGCTGAATTAAGGTTGGTGCCTCAGCCAACATCCTCTTTAGGTGTTCAAACCTCGATTAACATATATCTGACCACTCAAACTTAACCCTCTTTCGAAGCAATCTGGTCAATGGTGTAACACCCCGACCGAAGCGTTACGAGAACACCTCGATCGGAGTGCCACAACCCGAACAGAAAAACAAAACGCACAAACTAATAAATAAAACATGAGCTAAAATAGCAATAAAATCTTAAAATAATACAATTATCAATATACATACAATACCTCAAAAGTTTACAATATCTGAACAAAATACAAAATATCAATACAATATATGCAAAAAGCTATAGGAGCAGATAATAAAATAAAACTCCAACTCCTATGTGGCCGACACTGCAGATGCGCGACTCCGACTGGAACAAAACCTGCCACCTATACGAGAAAACAAACAATATCCCGTGCTAAGCGATAACGCTTAGCAAGGAGAAATGAAACAAAGAAACACTATACGAAAATATCACATTCATACACTAGAGGGTCAGAAATTTGCAAAATACATTCACTAAAACAAGACATAAATCCGAACGGAAATCTATAGCCAGAAATATATAACCGAACATTATTACAAACAAGATCCGAACAAAACACTACCGAGCACTATATAAACCGAACAGAACACACAATAGCCTAAACTTCACTGGTTGTGGATACGGGAGAACACTACACTGGAGACCAAAGCCTCAAAAACATTTTCACTAGCTCGGAGGCAACACGGGAGGCCGAAGTCTCAAAACATTTTCACTAGACCCTTAACGGAGGTCAACCATATCACTAGACCCGAGCGGGCCGACATGGGAAGTTGCACTCACTATCCATTTATAAGCATGCTTATCTATCCACTACTATGACACTTTAGGCTCACCATATTCTCAAGAAAATTAACACACTCACTAACACAAAATCACAGGTCAAACACTATCATATCTAGACAATCATAAGAACATGAGTTATGCATTAGTGAGAAATTAAATCAAAGTAAGTTACTGAAGAAACATTTACAATTCGACCGAACTCTTCACGCCGAAAGGAGCTCTACATGATGAGCACATTGCATGCCAAGCGGAGCTCTTCATGCCGAGCCGAGCTCGGCATTCTGAGCGGCTAACGATCACATCTCGGAGCAAAGTGCAATGCGTCCGAGAGGGTACTGAGAAAAATTCCAGCTCTGTCATGATCGTGATGAATGTCTCTCTCGTGATAGAGTTGTATTTCTCCCAAAAACAGTGCTTCCCTGTTCCGATTTCAAGCCAATACACACCCACACCCGAACATGCAAAACTCTTACCTTACTGCTGAAATACAATCAAAATAGGCATTCATACCAAAATGCACTACGAACTCAGACCACAACCCGCCAAACAAGTTAATCTTCACGACTCGTAAAGAACTTCACATGTCATTAAGAGTCTCCTGCCGAGCACCACAAACACGAGAGAGAAGAACTCATTCCCGAAACATACACAGACAGACTTTAAACAATAAGATCTCAAATTCACAACGCTAACAAATTAGAACAACATATCTACATTACACACAGATCCAAGCAAGGAAGATGATCAGATAACTCAAGCAACACACGCTCCCAAACCTGGAAACGGAAGCTTCAATCGGATCTCTTCAATATCCAACCTTCTCTTTATCTTTTTATATGTACTGATTAATTAAAGTATGTGAATTCTTTGCTTGTTATAATTGAACTATGGACGTTAACTGTATAATTTTAGCCTGCGAATCAACTAAGTGGATAGTTAGGCATGCCTAATAGAGTCTTATAGCTGCAGCCTCAGTTCAGTTTGGACCTCGATCAGGTCCCCATTTGGTTCCTCGCGAACTCTTTAATGTGTTTGGATCTTGTTTAAGATCCCTTAACAAAACGTTTTGCAAATGATCAAGTAAAATGGTTTTCGATTCGTACCCGTAAGGTACTGTCAGTAATCGGTTCGTACCCGTAAAGTACTGTCAGTTCAGTCATTTTCCACTATTTTGAGTCAGCAGGTGCTTAATTACTTTGAATTGTTTTGATAATTATGAGAATGTATCATCCGAATATGTATATTAATGAAATAATATGAAGGCAGTTATGTAATATCAAATGTAGGACTCTATATGTGCGCTTGTTCATATTTATATCTAATGTGTATTTCTGATTATGCCATCAGTATACATTATGCTTGACGACCATTGTGAACGGCCGTCCATTTTTCATATGTGTGTTTCCCCACTAAGCGTTTATTGCTTAACACAGTGTGTTTACCCATGCAGGTATGGAAGGAGTTGCCTTGGGAGAGTCATCGCAGCCAAGCCAACACAGCTGGGTTATAGTGTAGGGCTTAATTTTGTAGCTTGATGAATCTTTTTGTATAGAACTCTCTTATGTCAGTTTTGTAATAGCTTCCGCATGTGTATAAGTATATTTTTGGATATGTAATTATCTTTTGTACCTGTAGGTTGATCAAACAGTAATGTAATGTTTTCTGTTATATTAATGCACGATTAGCTTCTTTCATGAATGGTTTTGTAAAGTTTTTAATTACCCTATATTTAGGTATGTATGCTTGGGTATGTATGTATGTATAGTTTGTATCTGCGTGGTGGCACCTTTACCCATACGACATCTCGCTCCTTAACGGATGGGATCGCCTGCGTATGAGTAGGGGGTGTTACAGTATTATTTTCTTTATTTGGCTTTTTCATTTATGTTGCCATGTAATTTTTAATAAAACTATCTATTTTATGCACGTTAAAAAGAAAATAACAAAAGCGTTTATATTAACTAATTTGAAATTTTTTTTCTAATAAAAATGGGACCAATGTCCTCGTTTTTCCATCCAAATAAACCATCACATTTAACACTTTTTCTCTTAAGTATGTATGCGAGGACCAATGTCCTCATCCTTAATAAATACCCCATTTTATGTATGATTTACATTTTATTTACAACGGGGTTGTATTCCGCCCCTATTTTTTTATTGTAAATCATTGTGCTTTTATTTACTTTATGTTTAATTTACTTTTATTTACCGTTTTCACAAGGTGATTGATCTGCGCTTTAATTTTTGCATTAAAATCTTTGAAAAAAGGAATGGAAGTTTAAATTCAAAACTCAATTATAATTTAATCAAGGAATGAATAAATGGAAAGTCCCGAATAATTTTCTGTCTTAACCTCAATAAGGTTAGATGAACCTTTCCAATGTGCTATTGGAAATAGAATTCCAAAATCTCTCTTGTTGCCCAAAATAGGCCCAAGTTACATTGTCTTAGGCTCTATGAGGTTAGAAGAACCATCCCAATATTCTATAGGGGTGGGGGCTCCAAAATATATCTGGCTTACCCAAAATAGATGCATATGCATCATCTTAGGCTTCACGAGATTAGATAAATCTTTCCAATATTCTATTGTAAGGAGGATTCTAATATATCTCTGATTGCCTAAAATAGACACACATGTGATGTCTCAAGCTTAGCGAGGCTAGACAACCTTTCCGAATATTTTATTAGGTGGAGACTCCAAAACACCTCCTTGTTGCCCAAAATAGATGCCCTTGTAATCTTCACAAGTCTTATGAACCTTTCTCGAATACCCTAAAAGCGGGTCATTTCGGGGCCCTCGGGATTTGGCGTGAGTCACACCCGATCTGAATTAAAATTATCCCACAAAATTCACCCGGTAAATTTAACGATTAAGAACTTAAAATTAAAAACATCTCATACAATTCTAATACAAATATTTGTAAACATCCCATACAATTCAAATGCAAATATTTATAAACATTCCATACAATTCACATCAATATTGAATTATGCGATAAGCTGACAAAATAAGCAACCGTGAACTTTCAAGAATTAGTTAAAGAATAGGTTAAAACAAATAAAAAATTATACATTAATATTGAATTCGCATTTTAATTGTTGAATGAGCTGAAATTGAAGTCATCATATTCTAAAAAAAAGTGATATAATAGCACCATATAGTGGACAAGGAAGATAGAACAAAATAACTTGAAATAATTAAGTGATTGATCATCGTTCTTTAGCAAATTATAGACACTGTGACATTACTGAGGAACATGCTTCTTAAAAATTCGTTAAACAGAAGATTACAATGATCAAAAGTGTTTGTGAAAGTTGTCAACTTCATTAAGGGGCAACATGATATAATATAATTCTGCGATAAGTTAACAAATGCTATATGCACATGATTGTCCATGTTAATCAATCACTAGACTGACACTCATTGATAATTTGAATTTGTTGTTATTGTGCTAATTTTTTTTTTTTATTTATTTCAATGTTGGAGTTTCAGTACTTATTTGTTACTCTTAAATTGAAAATAACTAAAACAAAGCTTTCCAGTTTTAATTCAATCCTCAGAGTTTGCCTATTTAATGATTCTAGCTGTCTGAGTGGTTCATTTTCCATAACTGGTGGTTTGGTTTGTGGCTGTGATGTGATGATTTTTGTAGCAAATTAATGTGCAAATTACAATGGACTTTGTAGAAACAAATGTAAAATCAGTTTGATCTCCACATTTCTAAACTAATTAATTTAACATTAGGATTTTGCTTTTAATCTATCATAATTGATTTTTTATGTGAAATTCATTTTCTTGTTCATGGTGGCATAATTAATCTAATTTTATTGTTTTAAAAATATGCAATATTGGTCTGTAATAAAAGAGAATAGTAAGAGCTTTAATTAGGATTGGATATATCTTTTGCAGACTAACCTGATGTGTAAGATCAACAAGAGAAATCAGACATAAGAGTAGCAAGAGAAAGATGTCAGAACATATAAAATCATAACATAATCCTAGAACATAAACAAGAAAAAGATGCATAAGATTGTCATCACCAGATTCACCACCAACATTAAACCACTATTACCAAAATGGGTAATGGCAAGAACACTAACCTGATGAAACGCAGTGACTGAGGTGACGGCTCAAGGTGTCGAGGTAGTGGCGAGTCAAAGTGAGAGTGAGTGACGGATGGCGGCAATTAACTGTGGAGACTTAGAGTGAATGAGAGTGAGAGAGAGAGGAGCGGGTTGTTCACTTCATGGGTTTAGTTTAGGGCAAGAAAGGGGAAAATGAAATAAATTATATATATATATATATATATATATATATATAATAAAATGGAAATTTTTTTTAGCCCAAGGATCCCCACCTCGTGGGGATGCCCGTTCCCCGTCCCTGCACTGAATTCGAAGGTGGGGATTTTTTTCTCCACATCCCCATTCCCGTGGGGGAAAAATTCGGGGATTCCCTAACCTGTTCTGGTCAGCCCCCCATAGGGGACGGGGAATCCCCACCCCATGATCATCCTTATTGAAGCAGAATTTTATGTTCTTAGTAACTGTTAAAGCTTTTATTGGGACCTATTAGTGGTATTAGAGCTTGACACGATGTCAATAAATAATGAACAGATTGAAAATCTTGAAACTGAGCTCAAAGGATTATGTGAAAAATTTTCTCGCATGGAGCTTGGCATGGTTGACGAGTTCAATCATTTGGAGAACACCATTAGCAAACTAACTAAAGCCTTACTCTCAAAACAAGAACTATTAGCTAGCAATAATAATGAATGCCATGGGAACCATTCCTATGGAAGTTCTCACAACGTAAGAGCAGAGACTCGAGACAATAATAATGAAGGGTATCCCATGTTCTCATCCAAATTAGCTAAATTGGATTTCCCTCAATTCTCTGAAGATGAACCCACAAAATGGTTCTCAATAGTGGATCGGTTCTTTGAGCACCAAAGCATCGAAGACACGCAAGAGGAGTCTTTAGCATCTTTCCACCTAGAAGGAGAGGCTAACCAATGGTGGCAGTATTTGCACAGATCTTTTAAAGAAGAAAATCAAGAAGCAACATGGGTAAGGTTCGGACCCATTGAGCTCGAGGACTTTGATGAAGCATTATCAAGTGTTAAACAAATTGGCTTTCTATGAGATTATAAGAAAGAGTTTGAAGAACTTAGAAATAAGGTGTAAGCGTGGGCGCAAAAGGCGCTTGTAGGGACATTTATGTGAGGTCTTAAACCTAAAATTGCATTTAGCATCAGAATGTTCAAACAAAAGTCACTTAAGGAGGCTATTAGCCTTGCACATATGCAAGATGAATGACTAACTTGCTCAGGAAAACTACCATGACCTTTCAACAAAATAATGGTAGAGTCTTGTTTGCCAACCATAGTCAAAATGCACCAACAACAAGGTGGTTATCATGGGAGGAAATGCAAAAACGATGAGCCCATGGCCTATGTTTCAATTGGGATGAAAAGTTTACACCAATTCATAAGTGCCATAGGGCACAACTTTTATTGCTAGAAGGGGGTAGTGATTATGGAGACACAGACAAAGAATCATACAAGAATATGGTGCACCACAACCCTTTAATATCTCTTTATGCTCTCACGAGATGGTCTCCTACTCAAACCATATGGGTAGTAGCTAAGATAGGACCATATAAGCTGATTGTCCTTATTGATAGTGGTGAACTCATAACTTCATCCATGAAAAAGTGGCGGGCCTATTGCAATTACCTATCATTCTAACCAAACCATTTAATGTGAAGGTGGCAAATAGAGATCCATTGAAATATCGAGGGAGATTCGAAAATGTTCAAGCATTACTCCATGGTATACTATTTACTCTAACTTTTTATTCCTTACCATTAATGGGATTGGATTTGGTATTAGGAGTCTAATGGCTAGAGTAGTTGGGGATAATATTATGTAACTGGAAGAAAATGACATGGAATAGGTACCCAGCCCATTAATAAGGTCACTCCTTGTTTGCTATTTGCCTTCAATCAATGGTGGATGAGTCATCACAAAAAGTCAAAGAGGATATGCAACACTTGTTAAAGTAATTTGAAGAATGTTTCAAAATCCCAAGCAATTACGACCAATAAGGGAAAATGATCACTACATCAACCTTAAGAAGGGTCCCAAACTCGTCAATGTCAAGCCATACAGGTACGCCTATTTTCAAAAAGCTGAAATAGAAAATCTAGTTCATGACATGCTAAAATTGGGTCTTTTAACGTCTAACACTAATCCATTTTCATCACCTATTCTATTAGTTTAATAAAAAAGGTGGCACTTGGCGATTTTGTACCTGTTCATGTCATGTTAGACGAATTCTATGGGGCTTCTTTTCTTTACTTAGCTTGATTTAAGGTCGGGTTATCATCAAGTTCGAGTCCACCCACTAGAAATTCATGAAACTGCATTTGGCACACACTGGGCATTATGATTATGTAGTCATGCCCTTTGGCTTATGTAATGCCCCTCCACTTTTCAAGCTATAATGAACTCCATTTTTTTACCCTACCGTTGAAAAATTGTACTAGCATTTTTTTATGACATTTTAATTTGTAACCCTAATTGGACAGTGCATTTTGAACATGTTACAAAGGCTTTTGAAATATTAAGGTGACACAAATTCTTTGTCCAGTTGAGCAAGTTCTTTTGGCCAGCAAGAAATTGAATATTTGGGTCACATTATCACTTCTCAAAGAGTTAAAATGGATCAAAACAAAATTACAATAGTGCTCAATTGCCTAGGCCTACTAATGTCTCTGAATTGCATGGATTTAGGCCTTATAGGGTACTATCGAAAGTTTGTTCGCAATTATGGTGTTGTAGCTCGACAATTTACAAATCTTTTAAAAAATAGACAATTCAAGTGGAACAAAAAAAATTGTGGCGGCATTTAAAGCACTTCAAAAAGCCACAAGATCTGTAGACACTGGATCTCGAGGTAACCCAGATTAGAGATTACCCGATAGAGATGACGATACCTGTCCTATAGGTGGAAGGCTGAAATACTAGATTCTGCCCTTGAATTTCACAAATTGTAAGGTCTTTCTATGTCCAAAAATCTTTTGTGTTTCCATTTGGTTTGAAAAAGGGGAAAATCATGAAAATCTTTACTTGTGGGGACGCAAACCCATCCCTCAGTCGCTAGGTGAGCCCGTCCCTTGAGCGATGGGCCTCGAGGGATATTCGGCCTTTTTCGTTGATATATGCCTTTCCCTCATTTGAGGGACAGTCGTCCCTTAAGCCTGGTATACCTATCTCTTCGGGGATGGGCCGTCCATTGAAATTTTGGATTTTTGCGCTTCTTCATGACCGATGGTTGTCCCTCGTGAGAGGGATTCCCATCCGTCATGAATTGTGCCCAGATCTTCGAATTTTCTTCTTTGAAAATTCGGAGATTTATTTGTTTTAAAATCAAACACCTTATTTTTAAGGATTATGATGGAGGGATTTTAGGTCTTCAAATTTTAAAATGACTTAATCTTATCCCTAGATTTACTTCAAAACCAAGAAAATCAAGGAGAAATCTTTGGCTATAAAAAGAAAAGGAAGCACAAAAATCGGGGGAGGATTTTTGGCAAAACAGAAATCTTTCTGTGAAAAAAGATTTTGAAAACTTACTTTTGAAATTCTGATTTGAAGGGTTCATTGAGGAAGAAAAATCAATTTTCTCACCTTAATTACTCTAACAAACTCATGATTTTCAAAAAAGAATTTTAGAGAGAAGTTAGAGGGAGAAAAAGAAATCCTCACTGTTTTCTAACTTGTTTTTGTGAAATTTTGGGAAAAGATCTGCTACTTTATTTCCTTTCAGAGATCAAATATTGAGGGTAAATATTCTGGGTTCAAAATTCTCTATTTTGCAATTAATTCAAAACAAAGGCATGGAATGTCCTTGAGCCTTTTTTTTTTTACCTTTCTTTTTTTTTAATTTTATTTTAGATCTTTTGTTACTTTTTCTAATGTCTCTTTGTATGCTAACTTTTTATGTGTGATATTAGTGCCATTTTGCCCTATTAGTGTCACATCTTGCATGTTTAATTTTTAGCTTTATTTTTTGATTGTTTTGATTTTACTAACTTGTCATTTTCTTTTGTTTTTCTTATTTGACATATAATATTTTCCTTTTGATGTGAGCATTGTTCATAAATGATGATTCACCAGATGAGGGATTTGAAGGCCTTCGGTTTGATTAATCCTATTATTTTAGTTTCTCCATTGCTCATTTTCCCTTTTAGTTTATTATTGATTATCTCTTGGACTTTTTAACAAAGGTTTGTTTTAGGCCCGTTAATGGAAAAACTCACAAAGAGATTTTATAAATACAATGGAATTTTTCTAATAAAATAGGACCAATGTCCTAACTTTTCTTCCAATAAAAATGTCAATCAAATTATTCTATTATGTAAATATGCATTCGACAACCAATGTTCTCACCTTAAATAAATATCTCATTTTATGTATGTATTTATCTCTTAATGTTATCCTTTTCATTTTTTTTTGGGTTAGATTATGCCCTTTTATCATTGTAAAGTTGATACATTTGCTTTTATTTATTGTCTTTTTACCGCTTCTATTTATATGATTGCAATGTGCTATAATTTAATTGTATAAATGAGTGAGGAAAGATATGGAAACTTAATTATAAAAACCCATTTATAAACTTTAACCAAGGTACGAGTAACAGTGACATGACGAGCTAGCTCTCTCTAGTCTTAGGCTTGACAAGGTTATATGACCCTTCTCAATGTTCTATTGGATGGTGATTCCAAAATACTTTATGTTGTCCAAAATAGACATGAGAACAGTGTCTTGAACTCTCTCTCGTCTTAGGCGTCATGGGGTTATACGAACTTTTCCAATGTTCTGTTGGGTGGCAACTCAAAAATACCTCCTGTTGCCCAAAATAGACACACTCGTAATACGATCATTAGCAATTAAATAGGGGTAATTCCCTATCTATTATGAAATGACCAGCCCTTACAAGCTTGGTGAACCTCCCTTGGACCCTAAAAATAGGCCTCTAGGGACACACGGGGTTCCGCACGCGTCATAATGGCGACTCCACTAGGGACATTTAGTGACCTTGCTCCTAAAATGCCTTGGTTAAAAAATATATAGTTGTGTTTTTAAAATTAAAATTCCATCTCTTTTTAAAAATTGCATTAAATTTCATTTTTGAGCCTTAGATCTATGCTAGTTGATCCCTCTTTAACCTCAGTGCATTCCCAAATCACAACCCTATGTTCACTCAATGTAGGGAAGTGTTAGGGATAATGTAAGGCCCCAATTCATACCCCAGTGGTTTAAAGCATGGTTTTGGTATGAGTATGGCTTTTTGGATGTGTTTGGTATTTTTTGTGGAAATCTGGGTTAATATTATTATTGACCCTAGGGATGTAATTGCATGTTTTATTAAGTTATAAGGGTATATTTGTGTGAGCAGTTCAATTATGTTGTTTGAGAAAGGTATGGGAAGAAAAGAAGGACTAGAAGAGAGAATTGCCAAATCCACCATAAGAAAGTGACAAGTGGATGGTGAGATAAGGAGAGATAAAGAGAAGGATAAGATTGGATTTAAAAGCCAAGAGAGAGAAATGTGAGGAGAGAAATCTGCCCTCCTCTCTCCCGTTCCAGCTCTCACATTCTTCTTCTTCTTCTTCTTCTTCTTCTCCTTCCTTGCCCTAAATCATTCCTTTTAGTTGGAGTTATTTTGGTGGGTTTTTGGGTAATTTAAGAGTTATTCATGTAAGTGTATAATTCTCTTCTTCTTCCTCTTCTTCTCTTCTTTCCCCTATTTTTCTTTGGTAACTAAGTGTTTGGGTTTTGAGCAATTTTTGTGGTTTGGTTTGGTTGTTCAGAGATTCCCACTAGAGAAGCAAAAGGAAAGGAGAAAGTAGGTGGTAGCACTGCTAATTGAGCTTTGAGGAGCTTAGGAGCAAAAGTTTGGGATTTATATGATTTTGTATGATTTTTGCTTTTGAAATTACTGCTATGATTTTTGAGAAATTGAGTTTGAGAGTGTGTTTATATGTATCCTTGAATTTCGTTTTGGTGATATTATAGACACCGGGTCTCGAGGCAGTCCAAGATTAGGATTACCCAATGATGAGACTGAGTACCTGTTCAACGGCAAAAATAAGGTTGAAAGAGATAGTTTCCTTGTCAAAATTGTTTCAAAAAAATAAATATAACATATATATTTTGAAAACTAAAAATAAAAAAGGAAGGTTGGAAGTGATATTTTTTGTTAATAAGTTGTGATTTAAAAAAAAAATATATATTTCAGCAGCCAGCGGCCAACGGCATGTAAGGGCAGGCACCCCTCACGCATAGGCTAGCTGCACACACGCGCGCGTGGAAAGCGCACATCATGCACGTTGAGCAGTGGCCTACCCGCCCCTCAGCGCGCTGAGGGGCGATCTGCCCGCCCCTTGCGCAAGCACGCGCGCAACCTGTACGTCCTCTGGCTTGGCCTGCACATGCGAGGCCGCCCCTTGCCCCTGTGGGCCGCCCCTAGCACCTGTTTCACCCAGCAGCACCATTTTCGGTCAAAAATAAGCTTTTTTGTTTTTTTTTGGTAAAAAATGATTTTTTTTGGGGTTTTCACATTAATTCCAGATTTTTACACCTAAATAAGTAGGATTTAATTAAAAATATATTTTCTTTGCTAATTAATTTATTGCTTCAGAAAAATCATATAAATAGAAGATTTTAGAGAGAGAAAAAAAAAGAGGAACTTGGGGAGAACTTGGGGGAAAAGGGGAGAGATTTTTAGAGAGAAAAATTCATATTTTTGAAAGGATTTTGAGAGGCAGAAAAACAATTTTGTTTCCTTGAATCAAAAATCAAAGCTTGAGGAAGAGAAATCCATTCTTTTACTTGAGTTTTGATAGAAATTTCTTGGTCTTCTTTGCTTGTTCCTGAATCTTTTAGAGATAAAAAATGATTTTTTTTGTTCCTCAAATCTGATTTTTTGAGATTTTAACAAGGAAATGAATTACGATTCGACTCTTCTAGATTGATAAACTCTGACGGTAACAAATTCTGGATCCAACTTTTTGTTCATCTTTTCTTTTGTTTATTTAGTTTATTTTTTCTTTATTTTGTTCTTGGGTTTGTGATTTGGATTTGTTTGTTTCATGTGATTTTTTATTGTTATTTGAGTTTTAGTTCATATATTTGTTTGTTATTATGAATTTCTAGCATGAAAATGGATAAATATATATGATTTGGGTGAAAAATCAGATTTATTGGTTTTCTTTTGTAGTATGATTTTTGGGATGATTTTTTCCTTTTTTATGCTTAAATATTATTATTTTCTATTACATGTTTATTTACCTTCCTCTTGTTTATTTATTTAATTTCATTGGTTTATTATTATTATTATTATTATTATTATTATTATTATTATTATTATTATTATTATTATTGATGTTGTCGTTGTTGTCATTGTTGTTGTTATTGTTGTTGTTGTTGTTGTTGTTATTATTATTATTATTATTATTATTATTATTATTATTATTATTATTATTATTATTAATGTTATTATTATTATTATTATTAATATTGTTATTGTTGTTGTTGTTGTTATTATTATTATTATTATTATTATTATTGTTGTTGTTATTATTATTATTAGTAGTACGTTTGCATGGCTAGTTTTGTGAGACTTCTTAATTCTTTTTATATGTGTGTTAATTTTATTCTATATTTTCCTTTTTTTTATTTTTTTAGTTGATGTTAGAATTATTTCTAATATTTTTATTGTTATTTTTTATCAGGGTTTAAAATGTCGTGCTTACTTATTTGAGCATTTCCATGACCAAATGAAGTGGTCACGATGCGTAGGAGGCTACATCACTTGGGTGAGACCTTACCTACCCCTTGTTTATATAATTGTATTTATTTGCAAATCAAATAGTTTTATTTCATACGAGTGCCAGTTAAAAAATCACAAGAATATTTTTATGAGTAAATTGAGATTTTATTAATAAATTAGGACCAATGTCCTTGATTTTAGCCAATGAATGTAAAAATACCACGAATTACAACGAAAAGTTAAATTTTCTCAAAATGGGAGTAATACGTCCCTATTTTTAAGTTAATAGACTTAGCCGAAATAACTCTTCGATCCCCTTTTAAGTGAGCATGAAGGTTCCAATGTTCTTAAACCAAATAAATGTTCCGATTTATACATGTCTCTTGTTATTATTGACTTTGCTTAGGTGTTTAGCTTTATCTATATATATCTTGTGGGCCCTTGTACCTAATTATTTTCGGGGCAATTTTATTTAGCTTTCTTTCATTTGGGGATTGTATTATGTCCTAATTTCCATTTTAATTTTGTTTAGCTTTTCTTTTCATTTTGGGGATTGTATTTGTCCCATTTTTTCCTTTATAAATGGCGTGGCTTTGTGTCTTTACCGCTTTATTTACTGCTTTATTTATAGCTTTCATTTACCGCTTTCTCGATGCTTGAATTGCGCCTTTAATAAATTGCATCGATTGTGTGAAATGAAAGATGGAATTTTCTAATCTAAAAACTCATTCATAATTAATCAAGGCATAATTAAGAGTGGAGTTCTGAACTACTCTCTGGTTTAAACCATAGAGGTTAGATGACTTTTGTAACACCCCCATCGCCGTCCCCGTTGGAAGGACGCCGACGGACGCGCTACACGATGCTCACATATACGGATATACACATGCACAATGCGGAAGCATACGTTCATACATAACATGCATACAGAAATACGGATTAATTAAAAACTTACCTTGACTTACCTTCCGGTAAAGACTGAACATGCAATCACTTATGCACACACAGACTCTAAGCTGAAGCATACACAGAAGCATACATAATGACCATTCAACGGAAGCATAATCAAAATAATAAAGCAAAGGAATAACTAAACATAAAACATACTAACTATTACATTCCCCCAAGAACTCCAGAACGAAACATAATTAATTACATATACAATACTACCGAATTACAAAAGCTGAAATACAGAAACTGAACAAAATACAGAACTTCTAACTCCTACGTGGCCGACCTTGCAGAAGCGCGACTCGAACAGAACCAAACCTGCCACCTGCACGGAAAGGAAATCCGTGCTAAGCGATAACGCTTAGTGGGGAGAACACACAAGAATATGGACGGCCATTCACAATGGTCGTCAAGGCACAACACATTCAGATGACAAATGCAGATATTCAAAACATATCACTAATCAGGCTGCACAATAAAAGCATTCAATCGATAACTCACAAGCAGACTATAAACTCATGTCCAGGATATACCAATACAGACATAATACAATATACGATACAAAACTCATCATGTCGAACTACATACTATAACTCATGCATAAACCTACATGGGTATCAAATGATAGCATCTTACCATGCGGAGTCACAAGAGCTATACACATGCATTAAATATCACTAAGTACCTAAGCAGGAACTGACAACCCAATCATCATGTTGAGAGTGCTAGCTATTGAACATACTTAGACATGCCAATCACATACACTAGTCAAATATCCAAAGGATAACATTTAGAGCATCACAATACCGCTGCGCAACTCTAATATATATTAAGCATCATGCAAAAACATTCTGATAACGGAGACTGAAGGCATAACCACTTAGTATTACATTCATATCATCATCATGCAGAGAGTACAGTAATCATCACATACTTACCATCACAGCTGCTTCGGTCCACAAGCTAATATATTAACAAAACATGTTTAAGTCACATACATAAATTCTCTAGTCGCATCATAATCAAAGCATTCAGAAACTTATAACAAATCACATGACGAGTACGGATAACCATGTTAGATATAAAGTCATGCTTATTTAAAACAGACATACATTCTGAAGCCCATAGTCACATTCATATGCATATAAACTGATTCCTGAGATCTTTATCATAATCAAACGGATATCACATTCATATAGTTATTTCAAAGTAATACAAACCAATAAAGCACCTGCTGACTCACAATAGTGGATAACGAGTGTACTGAACTGATTAGTACCTTACGGGTACAAATCGAAAACCACTTTATTTTGTCACAAAAGCATTTTACTGATGGGGGATCTTAACCCGATCCAAATTCATTAAAAAGGACCACGAGGATCCGCACTGAGGGGGGGTTCGCGAGGAACCATACGGGGGACCTGATCAGGGTCCAATACGTTCAAAGGGCGCTGCAGCTACTGAAAGACTCTATTAGGCATGCCTAACTATCCACTAGACTGACTCTCGCAGGTCATGCATAAAATAATACACATTCCGAATCGCACAACGCATAAATATATATATATATATATATATATATACATCATGCATAAATCAGAGTACAATAGACATATAAATATGCTCATAAGGTCGGTCGTACATCATGCAATTCGCATTGCAAAACATATTATAGTCCATACATTTTAACATTAAACAATATTCTAAAACATGCCAAGAATCAGGTATAAAAGCACTACCATGCCAATGATTATCAAAACATAATCCTAAACATGCGTTTAGGTGAGAATACTAAGCATAAACCATGCATAGTCCCAATTACATTTAACATAATACAATGAGTTCAAAGACTAAAGCATAATATCAATCAAAGCTCATACAAGTCATATTCTGGAGTATGCAATAGGTCAATCAATTGCATTTTAGCACTACTCAAGTTACCAAAGCATATCTGGAATACACGTGGAATCATATCATGCCAATAATCCAAAAACGCATAATCTGAATCATGAAATGATACTATATATTTCTAAGCATGACAGATTACTCTCAGAGCAGAATTCAATCAAAGATATGCATAACATATCACTAATCATAACTGAAATAGGCTAACCAATCCGATGAGCAAAATAAGATAGCACTCGATAGAGGAAAGAGCTATAAAAGCATTTGAAAGTCATTTTACAATAAACTGGTCACGGGGAACAAATCAAAACAGAAAAGCTATACAGGAGCATATAACAGTCTGACATAAATTATACAGAAGTAAAGACCCATACAGAAGAAATAGGAAATCCATTTTGGTTTAAAACTGGGCGAAATCGGAAAAAGGAGCTGAAGAGGAGTCGGTCACAAGTCGTGTCACGACTTGTGACTGACCTCACAGGAGGGTCACGGCGTGACCTAGTGTCACGTCTCGTGACCTACTAGAGAGTCACGGGACGTGACTCTATGTCACGCCTGGCCTCACAAGAGTAACGCCGTGACTCTATGTTACGTGACGTGACTTCCCTCTCACAGAGAGAGGAGTCACGCATCGCCCTTACCAGAGTCACGCCGTGACTCTAAGTCACGAGACGTGACTCCCTCTCACAGAGAGAGGAGTCACGCTTCGCGACTGGAGTCACGCTTTGCCATACACAAGGGTCACGTCGTGACCCTAAGTCACGAGACGTGACTTTCCTCTCACAGAGAGAAGAGTCACGCTTCGCAACTGGAAGTCATGCTGCCCTTCACACGAGTCACGCCGTGACTCTAAGTCACGCGACGTGACTCGCCTCACACAGAACAGTGACGCGATTTTCCATTCCCAGTTACCCAGAACTTGAAGAACTCGATAAATTCATTTTCAACCTCATTCAAAACACCACCAAACTCATCTTACCTTTCAATCGATGTCCCAAACAGCATAAACAAGACAATTGCAACTTAATTTAACAATCAAATCATTAAAACCATGCTTAAACACATTTAATCCATTCTAGAGCATAAACCCTAAAAATACAGTAAGTTAAAAACCCAAACTCAGAACTTCCAATTCAATCATGTTCATGCATTGCTAACACATCCACTTACATAAATCATGCATGACACATTCCAAAACACATCAATTTCCAGAAATTAAACCATGTAAACCCACTTATAAGCCTAGTGAGAAAATAGGGCAGAGACATACTGAAATTGAAGAACACAGAAGCTCAAACATTGCATGTATTCATAACACCTGGAATTAACGAACGATCCAAAATCACGCTTCGAAATCAGTCCTCTATCCTTTCCTTGCCTTTGCTTAGCTTCTTCCTATCATGCAAAGCTTGCACAAACAAAATCCACAGTTACACTTCAAAACCCTAACTCAACCAAAACAGGAGAAAGAAGAAGAAGAAGAAGAAGAGTAGAATGTAAAAACCTTAACCCAACTCACCTCTTCAAAGCAAAGCACAATCCAATCCAAATACAACTCCAAGCCAAGGAAAATGAAAGGAAAAGCAAAGAAGGGAGAAGAGAAGAAGAAGAAGAACGTGAGAGGAGGGGGACGGGAATGCAATCTGTGTTCCCTCTCTCTTCCACTTTCTTTTCTTCTTTTCCCCATTGACTGCCCACCTAACAGTCCACTTGGCAACAACCTATTGGACCCCAAACTCCACTTAGCATTTCAAACCATGGCACAATACTAGAGTCATACCAAACATTGCCTTAATAAATATCTTGTCTTAATGCTCTATAGTCCTTAGACAAATTACACTTTACCCACTTACACAATTCTTTTCTTAACAAACTTAATTATCTTTTCAATTAGGTCCCTAACACTCCAAATTGCTCAAACATAAATTTACTGAAATACCCTTCCAATCCCGACTTAACATGCACAATCCGACCAGGGCTATTTTGGGGTGTGACAACTCTTCCCTCCTAAAAGAATTTCGTCCTCGAAATTCACAGCGAAACACTTACATCCACACAACCCAAACAAACAAAACTTACTTAAACAAAAGCTTGCAAAGTAACTTACCAGAAGAACCTGCGGACTCCTTCGAATCCTTGCTAGATGCTACAAACTCTGAAGACACTCGAGAAGATCTGAGCAAATCCTCCACATCCTTTCTAGCTTGCCCAGCTAGACTCTCACTCATCTTCTTAGGACAATCGGCAATCCGGTGTTCCATACTGCCACATCTGAAACAAGCACCTGAAAGCTTCCGACATGGACCACGATGTCGCTTCAGACAGTGCTGACATACTAACGGTACCCACTTCTTACACTTGATCCCATGTTGCTTCCGAAATTGTTGACATGCTGAAGGCCCTCTTCCCTGCTGACACTTCACTAACCGATCCTTTTCTCTTCTGAGGAACATGCTGAACAAAATCTTGAGAAGCACGAGGAGCAGTCAATCTATCCAAAATCCGAATCAATCCTTGTACTAATGCCCTATCCTCAGAAACACGACCAGAATCTTCAACTGGAAGATACTCTGAAACATCCTGATCAGCACTAACTCGATTCACACTTTCTGTAGTCTCGCCCACATTCTCACTAGGATCAGACTCCATCTAAACATGACACAAAACAAGACGCATCTGCATTAGGCCACGACACAAAACCGACTCTCATGCAAAGACTCAACACAAAACAAACAACATACCTAGAACCATCAAACCTGGGCTCTGATACCACTAACTGTAACACTCCCATCGCCGTCCCCGTTGGAAGGACGCCGACGGACGCGCTACACGACGCTCACATATACGGATATACACATGCACAATGCGGAAGCATACGTTCATACATAACATGCATACAGAAATACGGATTAATTAAAAACTTACCTTGACTTACCTTGCGGTACAGACTGAACATGCAATCACTTATGCACACACAGACTCTAAGCTGAAGCATACACAGAAGCATACATAATGACCATTCAACGGAAGCATAATCAAAATAATAAAGCAAAGGAATAACTAAACATAAAACATACTAACTATTACATTCCCCCAAGAACTCCAGAACGAAACATAATTAATTACATATACAATACTACCGAATTACAAAAGCTGAAATACAGAAACTGAACAAAATACAGAACTTCTAACTCCTACGTGGCCGACCTTGCAGAAGCGCAACTCGAACAGAACCAAACCTGCCACCTGCACGGAAAGGAAATCCGTGCTAAGCGATAACGCTTAGTGGGGAGAACACACAAGAATATGGACGACCATTCACAATGGTCGTCAAGGCACAACACATTCAGATGACAAATGCAGATATTCAAAACATATCACTAATCAGGCTGCACAATAAAAGCATTCAATCGATAACTCACAAGCAGACTATAAACTCATGTCCAGGATATACCAATACAGACATAATACAATATACGATACAAAACTCATCATGCCGAACTACATACTATAACTCATGCATAAACCTACATGGGTATCAAATGATAGCATCTTACCATGCGGAGTCACAAGAGCTATACACATGCATTAAATATCACTAAGTACCTAAGCAGGAACTGACAACCCAATCATCATGTTGAGAGTGCTAGCTATTGAACATACTTAGACATGCCAATCACATACACTAGTCAAATATACAAAGGATAACATTTAGAGCATCACAATACCGCTGCGCAACTCTAATATATATTAAGCATCATGCAAAAACATTCTGATAACGGAGACTGAAGGCATAACCACTTAGTATTACATTCATATCATCATCATGCAGAGAGTACAGTAATCATCACATACTTACCATCACAGCTGCTTCGGTCCACAAGCTAATATATTAACAAAACATGTTTAAGTCACATACATAAATTCTCTAGTCGCATCATAATCAAAGCATTCAGAAACTTATAACAAATCACATGACGAGTACGGATAACCATGTTAGATATAAAGTCATGCTTATTTAAAACAGACATACATTCTGAAGCCCATAGTCACATTCATATGCATATAAACTGATTCCTGAGATCTTTATCATAATCAAACGGATATCACATTCATATAGTTATTTCAAAGTAATACAAACCAATAAAGCACCTGCTGACTCACAATAGTGGATAACGAGTGTACTGAACTGATTAGTACCTTACGGGTACAAATCGAAAACCACTTTATTTTGTCACAAAAGCATTTTACTGATGGGGGATCTTAACCCGATCCAAATTCATTAAAAAGGACCACGAGGATCCGCACTGAGGGGGGGGTTCGCGAGGAACCATACGGGGGACCTGATCAGGGTCCAATACGTTCAAAGGGCGCTGCAGCTACTGAAAGACTCTATTAGGCATGCCTAACTATCCACTAGACTGACTCTCGCAGGTCATGCATAAAATAATACACATTCCGAATCGCACAACGCATAAATATATATATATATATATACATCATGCATAAATCAGAGTACAATAGACATATAAATATGCTCATAAGGTCGGTCGTACATCATGCAATTCGCATTGCAAAACATATTACAGTCCATACATTTTAACATTAAACAATATTCTAAAACATGCCAAGAATCAGGTATAAAAGCACTACCATGCCAATGATTATCAAAACATAATCCTAAACATGCGTTTAGGTGAGAATACTAAGCATAAACCATGCATAGTCCCAATTACATTTAACATAATACAATGAGTTCAAAGGCTAAAGCATAATATCAATCAAAGCTCATACAAGTCATATTCTGGAGTATGCAATAGGTCAATCAATTGCATTTTAGCACTACTCAAGTTACCAAAGCATATCTGGAATACACGTGGAATCATATCATGCCAATAATCCAAAAATGCATAATCTGAATCATGAAATGATACTATATATTTCTAAGCATGACAGATTACTCTCAGAGCAGAATTCAATCAAAGATATGCATAACATATCACTAATCATAACTGAAATAGGCTAACCAATCCGATGAGCAAAATAAGATAGCACTCGATAGAGGAAAGAGCTATAAAAGCATTTGAAAGTCATTTTACAATAAACTGGTCACGGGGAACAAATCAAAACAGAAAAGCTATACAGGAGCATATAACAGTCTGACATAAATTATATAGAAGTAAAGACCCATACAGAAGAAATAGGAAATCCATTTTGGTTTAAAACTGGGCGAAATCGGAAAAAGGAGCTGAAGAGGAGTCGGTCACAAGTCGTGTCACGACTTGTGACTGACCTCACAGGAGGGTCACGGCGTGACCTAGTGTCACGTCTCGTGACCTACTAGAGAGTCACGGGACGTGACTCTATGTCACACCTGGCCTCACAAGAGTAACGCCGTGACTCTATGTCACGTGACGTGACTTCCCTCTCACAGAGAGAGGAGTCACGCATCGCCCTTACCAGAGTCACGCCGTGACTCTAAGTCACGAGACGTGACTTCCCTCTCACAGAGAGAGGAGTCACGCTTCGCGACTGGAGTCACGCTTTGCCATACACAAGCGTCACGTCGTGACCCTAAGTCACGAGACGTGACTTTCCTCTCACAGAGAGAAGAGTCACGCTTCGCAACTGGAAGTCACGCTGCCCTTCACACGAGTCACGCCGTGACTCTAAGTCACGCGACGTGACTCGCCTCACACAGAACAGTGACGCGATTTTCCATTCCCAGTTACCCAGAACTTCAAGAACTCGATAAATTCATTTTCAACCTCATTCAAAACACCACCAAACTCATCTTACCTTTCAATCGATGTCCCAAACAGCATAAACAAGACAATTGCAACTTAATTCAACAATCAAATCATTAAAACCATGCTTAAACACATTTAATCCATTCTAGAGCATAAACCCTAAAAATACAGTAAGTTAAAAACCCAAACTCAGAACTTCCAATTCAATCATGTTCATGCATTGCTAACACATCCACTTACATAAATCATGCATGACACATTCCAAAACACATCAATTTCCAGAAATTAAACCATGTAAACCCACTTATAAGCCTAGTGAGAAAATAGGGCAGAGACATACTGAAATTGAAGAACACAGAAGCTCAAACATTGCATGTATTCATAACACTCCCAAACCTGGAATTAACGAACGATCCAAAATCACGCTTCGAAATCAGTCCTCTATCCTTTCCTTGCCTTTGCTTAGCTTCTTCCTATCATGCAAAGCTTGCACAAACAAAATCCACAGTTACACTTCAAAACCCTAACTCAACCAAAACAGGAGAAAGAAGAAGAAGAAGAAGAAGAAGAGCAGAATGTAAAAACCTTAACCCAACTCACCTCTTCAAAGCAAAGCACAATCCAATCCAAATACAACTCCAAGCCAAGGAAAATGAAAGGAAAAGCAAAGAAGGGAGAAGAGAAGAAGAAGTAGAACGTGAGAGGAGGGGGACGGGAATGCAATCTGTGTTCCCTCTCTCTTCCACTTTCTTTTCTTCTTTTCCCCATTCACTGCCCACCTAACAGTCCACTTGGCAACAACCTATTGGACCCCAAACTCCACTTAGCATTTCAAACCATGGCACAATACTAGAGTCATACCCAAACATTGCCTTAATAAATATCTTGTCTTAATGCTCTATAGTCCTTAGACAAATTACACTTTACCCACTTACACAATTCTTTTCTTAACAAACTTAATTATCTTTTCAATTAGGTCCCTAACACTCCAAATTGCTCAAACATAAATTTACTGAAATACCCTTCCGATCCCGACTTAACATGCACAATCCGACCAGGGCTATTTTGGGGTGTGACAACTTTTCCCAAATTCTCATAAATTCGGTGGCAACTCTAAAATACCTCAAACGTGCCTAAAGGTTTCATGAGGCTAGATGAACTTCCCCAATATTCTATTTGGTGGGGATTCAAAAATGTCTCATGTTACCCAAGATCAAATGACGCGAACCAATCCCTCAAGCCCTAAAAGTGGGCATTCGGGAAACCTTCCCGGTTCGGTGTGCATCACATTGGCGACTCCACTAGGGACTTTGTGACTTTCCTCTGAAAGTGTCTTGGTTAAAATGTATATTTAAGTTTTTAAAACTAAAATTGCATCTCTCTTGTAAATTGCATTGCATCATGCTAGAGCCTTAGAATTATGTTAGTTTAGACCCTTATCTTACCCCGGTGCATTCCCGAAGCATGACCCTGTGTTCATTCAATATGGGGAAGTGTTAAGGATAATCACCAGCCCAAGCTTAATACCTTTTGGTATATCAAATGGAGACCCGCTTGGTTGTTATGCTCATGATGAGCTAGACCCGTTGGCAGGGACCATGCTTGGGTAGCTTTAAAGTAACATCACCCTAACCAAAGCTCATGTAAGGTAATAGATACTTCCCCTAGGTGAAATGAACCATAATACGATGCTTGCTATGTGGGCCATTATATATTGAACAAAATCAACCAAATTAAACGGTCTTATATAAAAAGCTTTCATGCCCCGGTGGGCCCATCTTAATATGGTTGAAATGTTTAAATACATAAAGGTCAAAATTCATACGTATGCACGTTAATTAAGAGATGTTATGCTGCCGATTTTTTGTCGAGCACCATACGCATCCATTGGGTTCCCTATTAACCCATGGATCAAGCCCACCTAGGAAAGAGACCGTATTACCTCGTGTGTGAGAGTAATAAGGTTGGAAGGATCTACTTGCTAGTATGTGGTTGTAAATATTGCATAACACACGATCATGCATTGTACATGTCATTCATGCATCATTCTAACAATTTAAATCTTTCAGCCATCATAGATTCATCAAAGTGGATTAGAGATTCTGACGTTCGGCTAGTGAGGACAAATCTGCTCTTTGAGTTACCGAAATTAGTGTCTGACTGGGATTTTCCATCACTCTCATTGATCAGTGAATCATCTCTAGAATCGTCGATGGCAGAAGAGACCGGAGCTTTGACCACACAAGACCTTTCTAGGAGACTAGAGAACTTTGAACAGAGGATGTTAGATATAATGGGCACCATGGTTGACAGTGTCACACCCCAAATCGGGCCTAGTCGAAATGTGCATGCTAAGTCGGGATTTCAAGGGTAATTCGGTAATTTATGCATGATAATATTGGACATTAAGGAATCTAGTGCAACAATTAATCTAATATGTTAAGTGGAGGAAGTATCTAGTGAAGTGTGAGTATGGTACCAAGGATGGAAAATATCTACTCAAGTAATTAGGTGGTGTATGTAGGTGTATGGTGCCTTGGTGTATGAAAGTCAATGAAGGAAGATTGAACCAATAGGAGACTGTCATGTGGACTTGGTGGGTGTGTGCATTAAATGAGAAAAAAGAAAGGGGGAAAAGAAAAGAGAGAGAACGCAGGAAAGGGGTTGCTTCTCGTTCTCCTCTCTTCTTCAGCCCTTCCTCCTCCTTTCTTCTCTATTTTCTGCCCTTCCTACTTGCAATTCTTGTGGCTGGTGTTTGGACACATGATTGGGTGATCTTGGAAGAGATTTGGAGCAAGATCGAAGAGGTATGTGTGGGGTTTAGGTTCCCTGCGTTTTTGGGTTCATCTTCTTCCTCTTCTTCTTCTGATTTTGTTTAAGTTAGGGTTTTAGGAAGAGTAATTTGTGGGTTTTGGTTTGTGCAAGCTTTGGTGACAAGAGGAAGCTTAAAGACTAGGAAGATTAAAGATTAAAGCTTGAAGAGGATTGTGATTTTGGATCTTCAATTCCAGGTTTGGGAGCTATGTGATTTGTGTTTCAGTTTGGATGTTTGTCTCTACCCTAGTTCTTCTTGGATCATAAGTGTGTGTCTATGTTTGATTCCTAGTAATTTGAGTGCTTTGTCATGAGTTTATCCATGGTTTGTTTGGGAATAATTTGTGTAATTATGATTTTATATGTTAATGAAATTATGGAAAATCCCATGTTGTTTGAAGGCTTAAAGATGGTTTGTATGAGATGAGGTTTGGAATATGTTGAGTTTAGAATTTACTTTGTGAGTTTAAGATTGTGATTTTACGAGTTATGCATATATGAGTTTTGCTAATTTGTGGTTTCTATTTAGTTGGATTAATTGAATGATTAAGTATGTTATTGCATTTGGTGATCGAAGGTTGAGCTGGAAAGGGTAAGTTTTGGATTGATTTTATGGTTTGATCTGTGTGATTTTGATGTGTGTGGTTTTTGGTTCGAAACTGGAGTGAACTCTGCAATTTTTGGAAATTCTGGAGGTCACACGGCTGTAAGGGAATGGCTCACCGCCGTGTGGATCGAGGATATTCATCAGAAAGTGTAAGGCCGTCGTCTTACACGGCAGTAAGGGACTACCCATACCGCCGTGTAAAATGCTACTGCCTTAACTGAAATCTGTGCTGTGAGTTTCGCACGGGGATATGGGTTTCCCCTTACCGCCGTGTGAAATGCCTCTGTGGGTGCCCGTGTAAGGTGTCTTACACGGCGGTAAGGGACTACCGATACCGCCGTATAAAATGCCACTGTCCCCTATTTTGAAGATTTCTGATTTTCTTCGCTTTCACTCCTCTTTCGATTATAATTGGTTTCAAATGTTATTTAGTGCCATTTTTAGTATCCCACATCTTTTAATGCTATGGTTTTGCTATGCTAAATTATGAAATTCTATAATTGATAGTGGAATGAGTTATTTATGTTTTAAGTTATGAACTCAGCATGTAATTAGTATTATGCTATGCAAAATTTATTTGAATACTTTGGTTGATGTCTGAATGCATTGTTATGCTTTGGCCTTTGAACCCTATGTATAAGTAAGTAAATGTTTTGTGATTCTGTATATTGATGTATGACTTAGTCTATTTATGTCAATTACTGGTGTAATATGGTTTATTATATTTGATTTTGATTTGCCTATCATACTCTGGTCTACGTATGATGATATATATATATATATGTACTATGTGATTTGAATTGTGAATTGTTTATGCGTGACCTGCTAGAGTCAAGTCAGTGGATAGTTAGGCATGCCTAATAGAGTCTCTTAGCTGCAGCACCTTTTGATGTTTGGACCCCGATCAGGTCCCCATTTGGTTCCTCGCGAACCCTTTTAATGTGTTCGGATCCGATTGATCCTTTTTAATGTGTTTGGATCTTGTTCAAGATCCCCCTCAGTGAAAATGTGTTTAATGCAAAAAAGTAAAATGATTTTCGATTCGTACCCGTAAGGTACCCTTTGGCTGGCTCGTACCCGTAAAGTACTGTCCGTACACTCGTTATCCACTATTTTGGGTCAGCAGGTATTTTGTTTGCTTTGTCCGATACGAATATGATAATATGATAGCCGAATGTGTAAGATTTCAGTAATGTGAATCAGCTATCTTTCCGAATGTGATCATGAATTTCTGAGTGGGCTGAATGTGACTCAATTATGTATTTTGTTTTACCGCATGTATCGTATTGTGAACGTGTTTAATTTGATAAATTAGGAGCGTAAGCATGCAAACTAATATGTATAAGTACGCTGGCTTGAATCATTGAATGCTATGGTTAAATATGTGAATGAGTATATGTATTATTATGATGCAATGCATGTGGATCGACGTCAGGTAAGTGCATGTGCCATAATGTAATGATATGCTATATGTTCCTTTAAACTCAGTTATCGTAGTGTTTTCGGTACGTTGTTATGTGTTTACATTTCATGGCATGATATTGTCTGGATTAGAGTGGCGCAGTGGAAGTGTGGTGGTTTGATGTTATACCCTGGGTTCCTGTAACACCCCAAATCGGGCCTAGTCGGAATCGGCAAACTAAGTCGGTTAAGTGAAGGGTATTTCGATAATTTATGCATGAGTAATATGGATAATAAGGCTTTAGTTGTTAAGAAATTAATTAAATAAAATAATTAAAGGAATTATTATGGTGTGATAGTAGTGTATGGTAGTAGGATGTTAATGGGCTAAGAGATTTCATTGAGTGGTTTATGAGCATGGTGCCTTGGAGATATTTGCATAAAAGAAATAGTTATCAAATGGATTATGGGTATGGAACTAAGATGTAGGATATTTTTATGAGTAGTGATTTAGTGTGTGTATGTTTATGGTGACTTGAATTGAAAGTCAAAGTGAGGAGGCTATCTAGTGTGTAGGTTTGTGTATGGTGTATGGGTATATGAAGTCAAGATAATTATGAGTGAGAGCCAATAAAATGGTGCCAAGTGGGCTTGTAATATTATGATAAGTGGACCTATAGAAAGTGGACAAGTGGCATTGGGTAGGTGTGCATTTAGTGTGAAAAGAAAGACAAAGTGAAAGAAAGAGGAGTCCACGTTTGCTTCCTTTCATTCTTCCCGATTTTTCCCATTTCCTTTTCTTGTCTTCCCTTTCTTTGTTCCACCTCTTGGTTTTGAGTGAATTAGAAGTGATTTAGTGGAGATTGGAAGCAAGATTGTTAAGGTAAGTAAGGGTTTTAGGGTTCCTATGGATGGATTCTCCTTCTTCTCCTTTTTCTTTTAATTTTGTGTGAGTTAGGGTTTTGAATTAAAAGTAATTTCTGGATTTTTGGTTTGTGTAAGTTGGTGGTAACAAGAGGAAGCTCAAGGGCAAGGAAAAGATTGTAGATAGAAGCTAGAGAGTGACTTTGGATCTTTGATTTCCAGGTTTGGGAAACTTTATTTTTTTATATGAATTTATATATATATATTCATGTATGTTATAAGTTTCTTGATTGTGTGGTTGTTGATAGATGATGATGGTAGTGAGTGTTGGTTTAATTGCTCAATTGTGCATGTGAGTAGGTTTCTGGGTGAAACTGGGTTAGAATGCACTTGACCTTTCTTTGGTAATTAGGTTTTATTGGGAGTTTTAGAACTCCAAATCATGCGATTCTTGAACCATTAGAACCATTAATTCCATTGCTTTAAAAGTCTTAGAAATAGCCTCGAGCCAATTCTTGCTCTAAGACCATGAATTTTTGATAACATCGTAGTACCTCCTTTTGTATCAGGTTGTGTGACCAGTATAGGTTGTGGAGGTCATATCTGAAGTTATAGATGTCCAATTGACCTGAAAATTGTTCCATTTGAAAGTTAAGACGTAGGAGAACATTTGTTAAGAATACCACTTTTCCTAAAAATGAGGTTTAGAGGTCGGTTTTTATGATACTAATTGGTGGTAGAAAGCAGTCTGTTAAGGTAGCTGAGGCGAGTCTCTGTCGCGAGCGCGACAAGGGTCGCGACCTCGCGATAGAAAATCATGTTTTGAGCCTTTTCTTCTCTATTTTTGAGTATAGGGTTGACCCAGATCAATCCCGTATCTTTCCCATCAGTTATTACGCATGTTTAGGGTAGTTAATTGGTTATACAAGTAATTATCGTTGGGAAAACTTAGGAGTACGTTTAAGATTGGTGATTTAACTAGTAATTAATCATAGATATAACCCTATGAAGGATTGTTTATGAATGAATGCTATTATGTGATAGTCTTATGAGTAACCTTAGCATGAAGAACCATATGTATGAATACATTTAACGTGGGTGCGATTGAGTTGATTGACGAATAAGGTTGTTATTATAAATTGTGTATATGGACATTGTTAGTGGCATGTTTTATTGAAATTCTTGATACAAATGTTGGATTTATATTGTTAATGATGTGTGACTTGCTGGAAATGAGGTAAGAGACCTTTGGAGGTGTTTGGTGTGTTTGTGGGTGAGTTTAAGGAAGGAAAGATCTTGCAAAATTTTGCAGATTTTCGAAATCATGACTCTGTCGCGATCGCGACACTGTCGCGAGCGCGACAGAGACCGGTGATTTTGATGCTGTGCTGTCGCGAGCACGCGATGCTGTCGCGAGCCCGCGATAGCAATAGCTTGTCTGCTCTCTGTCGCGAGCGCGACAACCGTCGCGATCGCGACAGAGCACATTGTTGGCCTGTGCTATCGCGAGCACGCGACTTGTCGCGACCCCGCGATAGCAATGCTTGTCCTCTATCGCGATCGCGACACTGTCGCGAGCGCGACAGAGCCGGGCCTTTCTCTCCTTCCCGCGATCGCGAAGTCCGTCGCGCGCGCACAGCGAAGAGACTATTGTCTGTGTCGCGAGCGCGACAGACATCGCGAGCGCGACAGATGTGTTATGTGAAATGAGTTTTCTTTGGTGATTTCAATGTTTGAATTCCGAACTTGTGGCACTTTTAGGTTTATAATTGGACTATTTTGTGAAACATGTTAATATAATTGGATGTACTATGCATATCTATACTTATGGTCTTTCTCTAAGATTATCATGTTATGCTTCAAGTGTAAATTATATGATGCATGTTTGACTTTATTAACTTATTCATATGTTTCAACTATTGTTGATTAAGTACAATGATATAAAGTATGTGATTTGAAATGTGATTGGTGTGAAGCATGACCTGCGAGAGTCAGTCTAGTGGATAGTTAGGCATGCCTAATAGAGTCTATGTATATGTAGCTGCAGCGCCCTTTGAACGATTTGGACCCTGATCAGGTCCCTGGCTGGTTCCTCGCGAACCCTTTGATATGAAATGTTTTTGGAATGTGGAAAAAGATGATGTTGCTTTTCGACTTGTACCTGTATGGTACATTATAATATATGTTCCCTCTGAGGTTTACCCGGTCAGAGATCGGGCTATATGTTCCCTCATGAGGTCTCCCCCTCAGTACTCGTTATCCACTATTGTGAGTCAGCAGGTGTATGATTTGTTATGTTGTGTATATAAGCATGCGGTTCTGATCAGTTATCATTATAGATATGTGAATTGATAAGTGCAGATTTATTGGCTCTCTGAAACACCGTGATTGGAATGCAATATCATGTAGTTGTTTATGTCAAAGATTAATGTTGCGCAACGGAAGTGTGATGGTATTGTGATTATGTAACTATGTATGATGATGTTGACTTGGTTTGTGTCGCACATAAGGATATGAATATGACAAGAAACAATTGAATGCACAGCTATTATATGTAAGCATATATATATTTCTCGGTAAGAACTATGTGTGTATGAGATTTGCATGTGTTATGCCTCGACGACCATTGTGAATGGCCGTCCATATTATTATGTTTGTTTTCCCCACTAAGCGTTATCGCTTAGCACGGGCTCTTTTCCCCGTGCAGGTGGCAGGTTTTTCTTTTGTTCGAGTCGCGCATCTGCAGAGTCGGCCACATAGAAGCTAGAAGTTTTGTATCTTGTTCAGCCTTTGTAATTTAGAATTTTTGTATATCTGTGTTATATGTATAAGTAACAATATGTAAAGAGAACGATGTAATATTTCAGACTCCTATTGTATGATTGTAAAATTGTAGATGTGTATGTTTTCGTTTAAAATATGCGCGTCTATGAATATGTATGTTCAGATTTTTGCTCCTTAAAAGTTTTAATTCTTTCATAATTATATACGCTTTGTATCGTTTCTGTTCGATAACACACCTACTCGTACGGCTTCCTACTCCCTTGCGGATGGGTTCGCCTACGTATGAGTTGGGGTGTTACAGTTCCATTTGGTGTATGCGTCTTGTGACATTATAAAAGTATGTTTAGATAACTAGTGTTCTTGGCATGATAGTTGGGTGCGTTATTGCATGGTAATTATATTGCATGTGAATGGGTACTTGGGTATGATAATTGCATGTGTGAATCTCATGGAACTATGGACGGTAAGGTACTAATATCTGATACCCCGGTATGTCACACCCCATAAGTGGCCTAATTGGAATTAGTGATTTTAATTGGACAATTAAGGCTAATTGGGTAATATTCAAGTGGAAAGGAGGATTAAATTGCAAGTATTAATAAAGTGATTAAATGATAGATTTTATTTTGGTGAGTAAAAGGTAATTTATCAAGGGTTATTTGGTAAAAGAGGAATAGGTGATTTGTGTCTTTGTGCATGTGTGCCAGGTGGAGAGTGAGTGTGTACGTGGGTAGGGGAAAGAAAGATCTGGGAAAAGTTTAGTTGGGTGAAAACAAAATACTAAAGGTTTTTCTCTCTTCTTGTTTTCCCTCTCACGAAAATCACATTCTGCTCTTACTCTCCATTTGCTGTTCTTCTTCCCATTTTTTGCATGTGTATTCTGCTGTGGGACTAGGGTTGGAGATTGGATAAGAAGTTACAGAAGGTAAGTGGCTTTTGGTTTCGGTGGTTCTTCTTCTCATTTGAGTTATTTAGAAATTTTGTCTTTGGATCTTTGATTGTGGTTCTACTTGTTTGCAAGCTCCTGAAGATAAAAGAAAAGACAAAGGAAAGGATAAGATTTTGGATTGAAGAAGGATACAGTGGGCATTTTGGGACTTCAGTAACAGGTTTGGGAGTGTCTGTTCTTTTGCTCATTTTTGGATCCTAGTTACTGTGTTAATGTGATGTTAGTATGTGTGTGTGTTTATTTATATGCATGAAAGATATAATGTGTATACATGTATTCTGAGGAAATGAATATCGATGAGTATATAAATAGGATGGACATGTATGAGTTTGAATGTAAAATTCTGAGTTGTGACTTTCTCTGTTAATTTACTGTGATTATATGATATTGTGAATTTGTGAATGAAATTGCTGTAAATGTGTTCAGAAGGCTTAAAGGTACGTGTATGAATGATTTTTGCATGAAAAATGGTTTTAAACAAATGGGGTTTTGAATTTGGAGAGTGCTATGTTTTTTTTGAACTTTCTGGTTTTCACGTTTTTCTGGGAAATTTTGAAGAGTATTTTGGAGAAGATGAAGAATTGTGAGAAGAAGGTCACGAGACGTGACTGGTGGTCACGCCGTGACCCCCTTCTCGGTTGAAGGTCACGAGGCGCGAAGCAGCTTCACGCCGTGACTCCTTCTTTGCTGAAGGTCACGTGGCGTGAAGCGGCATCACGCCGTGACTTCCGCCCTTCTTCCTGCGCGACTTCTCCCTCTCCTCTCACAGGCGTCACGCGACGTGACTGGTGGTCACGCCGTGACTGCCTTGCCTTGCCTTGCCTTGCCTTGCTCCTCTGCCTGGCGCTGGCGTGAAGCCTGTGTCACGCGACGTGATGAATGGTCACGGCGTGACCAGCCTTCCCTGCTGCTCTGTTTTCCAAAATTGAGGTTTTAACTTCTGATTTCAAGAATTTTTGCATTACATGATAAATATTTGATTTAAAATCTGATTGTATTTTAATAATTGCATAATATTGGGTTTTGTATACATGATTTACATGTTTATAGTTTATTTAACAAGGACTTTTCAATATGAGCTATTTGTTCTTATTATTACCTCCTGTAGTTAATAGTTATATGTTTATATGTTTCTGAATTTGATTATTATACAAGTATACATGATTTATAAGCTAGTATTTAATGAAATTCTCATGATTTGATATATGAATTATTGAGTTGTGTCATTTAAGCCTGTATAAGTCATAATAGTGGATAAGTAAACGCTTACTTAGGTCAGAGTGTGTGTGCAGCTGCTATATGATAAAAATGTTATATGCGGGTCCATTTGGATCCTTGTTTCGATCCTGTTAGGATCTATATGGAAATAAAGCGAGACCTCGGTCTCTATATGAAAAAAATACATGTTTGAGACTCATGTCTCTATATGCTTGGGATACTGTGTTCTATCAGTATCCAAATGACCGTATCCACTTCTTAGGTTTATACCAGACTAATCAGGCTACATGTTTATATGTGATGTATATGTTGGGATGTTTATTGACATGATTAAAGGTATATGTTGCACATGAATTCTTGAATATTCTATATCGGTGTAATGTAGAAAAGTATGTTTGTATTTGTTAATTACTTGTATTGTAAATATTTTAAATGTGATGAGATACTATATTGTATATTGTTATTTTGTTTTGTTCCTCCCCACTAAGCGTTATCGCTTAGCACGGGCTCTTTTCCCGTGCAGGTGGCGAGTGCAGTTCAGAGTCGGATATCTGCAGGTCGGCCATTAGGAGTCTTTTTGGATGAAGTTGTTTTATTTTTGAAGTCTTCCGCTGTAATTACTTTTGTATATGGCTTGTAATTAGTAAAATGAATCTTTTGTAAAGGAACAAGTATTCTTTTTGTACATGTAATTGCATACGAGCCTCTTTTTATAAAAACGATATAAATATGATATATGTATAAGGACTTGATATATATTTGTTACAGGAATTTTCTGATTAAATGATTAAAGGTTTCTTTAAATCTCATTTGGTTTCTTTTATTTATTTATACATGTGTAAATGTATATGATTATTTGTGTTTACCCGCGTGGCACTCCGGTATCCTTCCAACGGGGATGGCGGGGTGTTACAGCTTGGTATCAGAGCCCAGGTTTGGTGGTTCTGGGTTATGTTGTGATTGTTTGAGTATAGAGTCGAGTCTATACATGAGAGTCAGTTTTGTTTAGTGGCCTAATGCAGATGTCTTTTGTTTTGTAGTGTTTATATGGAGTCGGATCCAAGTGAGTATATGGGCGACACTATGAGCAGTTATAATGGGGGTCCTAGAGAGAATCCAGTTAGAAGAGATGATCCAGTTAGACAGGATAGACCTGAGCGGGAACCTGCACCAGCTGGGGGTGCAAATAGAGGAATTGGTTTGGATCCAGCGTTAGTACAAGGGTTATTACAAGTGGTGGATAGGTTGACTGCACCTAAGGCTCCAACTGAGTTGTTAAGAAAGAGAGGAGCAGAAGATTTTCATGGGACTGCTTTAGATGAGTCCGATATAGCTGAGTTTTGGTTGAAGAGAGTGGACAGGATTTTGCAAGAGATTAGATGTCCTGCTGATCAGAGAGCTTCTTGTGCTATATCGTTGCTTCAGGGACCAGCCTATGATTGGTGGGAACTTGTGATGAGGAATCCTCAGCGACCAGCTGAGCTGACTTGGGATTATTTCAAGAAAGAGTTTGAGCAAAAGTATATAACAAAGGCATACCAAGAGGCGAAGTGGAGAGAGTTTATTAGCTTGAAGCAAAGGGGAATGACTGTCAGTGAGTATGACAAGGAGTTCAATCGGTTAAGCAAGTATGTGCCTGAGCAGTTGTTGACAGATGAGTTCAGATGTAGGCACTTTTTAGAGGGATTGCATGAGGTATTCAGAGGCCCCTTGTCTGCGATGATTGTCTTGCAGCCAGTTGGGTATTATCAGATTGTGGCTGCAGCAATGAGATTAGAGGAATCAGAAGAGATTAAGCAGAGAATGGCACAGAAGAGAAGAGCACCAGAAGGGGGAAATGTGAGTGCTAAGAAAGCAAAGGGTACACCAGTTGAGCAAGGATCTAGAGGGAGTGTTCAGATGCCTTCACAGGTTGAGAGTGTAGCCCCACATGGTAGTAAAGGAAATCGAGCACCAGAATGTGAGCACTGTCATCGGTACCATTGGGGTACATGTCGGAAGATTACTGGCGCTTGTTTCAAGTGTGGGAGCATGGAACATCGATTTGCCTTTTGCCCTAGTCGATAAGAGAACCAGAATCAACAAGAAAGCCGAAAATCCAATGTTATCCAAAGCAATCGTGAAGGAAGTCGAGCTCCGAGAGCACCATCAGAAACGGTGCAGCGACCTGGTGCTACTGAGGATCATAATCAGTATAGAGGTTATGCTATGATTGCTAGAGATGCGACGGGTGCAGCGGGTCCTTCGGGTAAGTGTTTACATGTTCAGTTTTGTCTCGTTTTGATTTTGATATTTGAGTTGTATTCGGTAAGTAAGGAAATTTCGAGGACGAAATTTTCTTAAGGATGGGTGAGTTGTCACACCCCATAAGTGGCCTAATTGGAATTAGTGATTTTAATTGGACAATTAAGGCTAATTGGGTAATATTCAAGTGGAAAGGAGGATTAAATTGCAAGTATTAATAAAGTGATTAAATGATAGATTTTATTTTGGTGAGTAAAAGGTAATTTATCAAGGGTTATTTGGTAAAAGAGGAATAGGTGATTTGTGTCTTTGTGCATGTGTGCCAGGTGGAGAGTGAGTGTGTACGTGGGTAGGGGAAAGAAAGATCTGGGAAAAGTTTAGTTGGGTGAAAACAAAAGACTAAAGGTTTTTCTCTCTTCTTGTTTTCCCTCTCACGAAAATCACATTCTGCTCTTACTCTCCATTTGTTGTTCTTCTTCCCATTTTTTGCATGTGTATTCTGTTGTGGGACTAGGGTTGGAGATTGGATAAGAAGTTACAGAAGGTAAGTGGCTTTTGGTTTCGGGTGGTTCTTCTTCTCATTTGAGTTATTTAGAAATTTTGTCTTTGGATCTTTGATTGTGGTTCTACTTGTTTGCAAGCTCCTGAAGATAAAAAAAAAGACAAAGGAAAGGATAAGATTTTGGATTGAAGAAGGATACAGTGGGCATTTTGGGACTTCAGTAACAGGTTTGGGAGTGTCTGTTCTTTTGCTCATTTTTGGATCCTAGTTACTGTGTTAATGTGATGTTAGTATGTGTGTGTGTTTATTTATATGCATGAAAGATATAATGTGTATACATGTATTCTGAGTAAATGAATATCGATGAGTATATAAATAGGATGGACATGTATGAGTTTGAATGTAAAATTCTGAGTTGTGACTTTCTCTGTTAATTTACTGTGATTATATGATATTGTGAATTTGTGAATGAAATTGCTGTAAATGTGTTCAGAAGGCTTAAAGGTACGTGTATGAATGATTTTTGCATGAAAAATGGTTTTAAACAAATGGGGTTTTGAATTTGGAGAGTGCTCTGTTTTTTTTGAACTTTCTGGTTTTCACGTTTTTCTGGGAAATTTTGAAGAGTATTTTGGAGAAGATGAAGAATTGTGAGAAGAAGGTCACGAGACGTGACTGGTGGTCACGCCGTGACCCCCTTCTCGGTTGAAGGTCACGAGGCGCGAAGCAGCTTCATGCCGTGACTCCTTCTTTGCTGAAGGTCACGTGGCGTGAAGCGGCATCACGCCGTGACTTCCGCCCTTCTTCCTGCGCGACTTCTCCCTCTCCTCTCACAGGCGTCACGCGACGTGACTGGTGGTCACGCCGTGACTGCCTTGCCTTGCCTTGCCTTGCCTTGCTCCTCTGCCTGGCGCTGGCGTGAAGCCTGTGTCACGCGACGTGATGAATGGTCACGGCGTGACCAGCCTTCCCTGCTGCTCTGTTTTCCAAAATTGAGGTTTTAACTTCTGATTTCAAGAATTTTTGCATTACATGATAAATATTTGATTTAAAATCTGATTGTATTTTAATAATTGCATAATATTGGGTTTTGTATACATGATTTACATGTTTATAGTTTATTTAACAGGGACTTTTCAATATGAGCTATTTGTTCTTATTATTACCTCCTGTAGTTAATAGTTATATGTTTATATGTTTCTGAATTTGATTATTATACAAGTATACATGATTTATAAGCTAGTATTTAATGAAATTCTCATGATTTGATATATGAATTATTGAGTTGTGTCATTTAAGCCTGTATAAGTCATAGTAGTGGATAAGTAAGCGCTTACTTAGGTCAGAGTGTGTGTGCAGCTGCTATATGATAAAAATGTTATATGCGGGTCCGTTTGGATCCTTGTTTCGATCCTGTTAGGATCTATATGGAAATAAAGCGAGACCTCGGTCTCTATATGAAAAAAATACATGTTTGAGACTCATGTCTCTATATGCTTGGGATACTGTGTTCTATCAGTATCCAAATGACCGTATCCACTTCTTAGGTTTATACCAGACTAATCAGGCTACATGTTTATATGTGATGTATATGTTGGGATGTTTATTGACATGATTAAAGGTATATGTTGCACATGAATTCTTGAATATTCTATATCGGTGTAATGTAGAAAAGTATGTTTGTATTTGTTAATTACTTGTATTGTAAATATTTTAAATGTGATGAGATACTATATTGTATATTGTTATTTTGTTTTGTTCCTCCCCACTAAGCGTTATCGCTTAGCACGGGCTCTTTTCCCGTGCAGGTGGCGAGTGCAGTTCAGAGTCGGATATCTGCAGGTCGGCCATTAGGAGTCTTTTTGGATGAAGTTGTTTTATTTTTGAAGTCTTCCGCTGTAATTACTTTTGTATATGGCTTGTAATTAGTAAAATGAATCTTTTGTAAAGGAACAAGTATTCTTTTTGTACATGTAATTGCATACGAGCCTCTTTTTGTAAAAACGATATAAATATGATATATGTATAAGGACTTGATATATATTTGTTACAGGAATTTTTTGATTAAATGATTAAAGGTTTCTTTAAATCTCATTTGGTTTTCTTTTATTTATTTATACATGTGTAAATGTATATGATTATTTGTGTTTACCCGCGTGGCACTCCGGTATCCTTCCAACGGGGATGGCGGGGTGTTACACGGTAAGTATATGCGTGTGAGAATGTATGTAGTTCTGCACGATGATACGTGTATCGTCTATGGTATTCTGTCTGCTTTGACCTATTTTCGACATGAGTTTAGGAATTTGGATATGAGCTTCTGAATGAATGCCTTTACTAAGCAAGCACGATTATGTATGTGTTATGAATGTCCGCTTATGTATTTTTGAATGTGTTATGCCTTGATGACCATTGTGAATGGCCGTCCATTTTGCTTGTGTGCTCTCCCCACTAAGCGTTATCGCTTAGCACGGGCTCTTTTCCATTGCAGGTGGCAGGTATGGTTCGGTTCGAGTCACGCATCTGCAAGGTCGGCCACGTAGGAGTTAGAAGAGTTTTGTTATTTTTTGGTTCAGCTCCTGTATTTCGGATTATGTATTGCTGCAACCTTCAGTATATGTAATTATATATGTAAGATTCGGGATGTAATATTTTAGAGGTTGTAATGTTATTATGTTTCTGTATTAATTTGTCCCTTTGTTTTATCGTTTGCCTTATGCTTCTGTTGAATGATCATATGTTTTCATGTGTATATGTTTCTGCTTAGTGCCTGCGTGTGTGTGAGTTAATGTGTGTCCAGTTTTGCTTCTCTAGGTAAGTTTTTAATTTCCTCGTGTTTTTGTATAAATGTATGCTTCCGCATTGTGCATGTGCGCATGTATGTGAGTGAGCATCGAGTAGCGTGCCCGCTGGCGCCCTTCCAACGGGGGCGACGGTGGGGGTGTTACAGAGAGGATTGCTCATCCCCCTGATCCACAAGCACCTATTGCTCCATAGCTACCTGTCGCTCCACAACCACCGGCAGTCCCTCCTCGGAGAACCACCCGCTGGCGGGGAGGCTCCCCTCATTGGTAATGTTGCCCGTCAGCCTGTCAATGAGCACAGAGCTGCTGAGCCTATTGAGCTAAGAAGGGAAAGGATCCCTAATCCTAATGAGGATTTCATGATGAAGGATAAAGATGAAGAGGTAATAGCACCTCAAGTTGTGAGGGCCAGAGCGCCTAGGGTAGAAGATGAGGCAATAAGAGAGATGAGATAGCAAATTGAGACGATAACCTGCATGTTGTTAGCTGGGAAGGGGGTCAACCCTGAAGATAGAGATCTAAGGGATGAGGAGCTGCTACCCCAAAAGTTTAAGATGCCTGAGCTGCCGAATTTCGATTGTACTTCGTACCCATCTACACACATCAAGCAGTATACCCTAGTGACGAAAGGCACAGGGTTGAGCAAGAAGCAGAAGGTAGAATATTTTTGCCTCAGTCTGATGGGTCCGGCAGTAGACTGGTATCAGGGTTAGATAGGAGGTCCAAGTAGGATTGGGACCTTTTGACTGAAGAATTTATGTGGCAGTACGACTACAGCACTAGAATGGAGTCACCTTAAAAGACCTCAAGCTCTTACAGCAAAGAAGTGATGAGTCATTCCATGAATACCTCACTATATGGAGGAATAGGGTTATGGAGATAAAACAAAAGCGTGATACTGCTGACCAAATCAGGTTATTTATCGAGAACTCCTACCCTTACTTGAGGGACTTACTCAGCTTTAAGGGGCTCAGAGATTGGGAGTCACTTAAAGACATTGCTGTAGAGGCTGAAGGGGCTTACCTAGCAAATAAAGCAAGCCAAAATAACTTTGATGGGAAGAATTTTGGGAACCAGTCAGGGTACAAATCAGGCGGTACCGGGAGCAATAATAACAAACATGGTAAGACGGCTGAGGTTTTAGCTACCGAGGTTAGACAAGGTCAGAGGTACTACTCTAACTTAGGCCGCTCTCTCTGCTGGGTATTGGAGAGACTGATGAAGGAGGGAAACCTACAACATTTGACGCCTAGGCCAACCATGAATCAAGGACAGCCAGGGCAAAGAGATGACCAGTATTGTGCCTACTACCAGCACACTGGGCACCTGACAAATTATTGTCGGACCTTAAGGAACAAGATCCAAGATCTTATCGACTCCAAACAGATCACGGATCCTAAGAAGAGAGAGAAGAAGAAGAAGATGAAGGAAGGCTATAATGCAGTCCCCCCACCATATACATGATCTGGTCCGGTTTGCCCGAGTGGCATGTTTTGCAAGAGCTGTAAGAAGATGAATACGTAACTGTCACCCGTTAGGAGATGATTGAAGAAGGGATCCCCGTGGTGGTGGAAGATTGTCAATCCACTAGTGAGAGTGGAGAAGAACATTATGTTTTTTTAGATGCTTTGTGCCTTTTTATTCCAAGAACTTCTTATGACAATGTTGGTTATTTTAATGTGATGAATGATTTTGCTTATTTATATGGTGTTTCTAATGATTTTATTTCTCATGATCACGATGCATTCATTTTTGACATTAATTCAACTAATACGACTGTATTTAATCTCGAAACTTTGGAAAACCCAAAGAAAATTTTGATAGCATCTGATACAACTCCTGAAGAGAGGAAAATTTTGAGAGATAATGTAAAAAAAAAATGAAAGAGCCTTTGCCTGGACCTAGAATGATATGTTAAAAATTGACAAGGACATTGTTGGGACAACCCTGCTTCAATATGCCAACATAACGACGAGTAAAGTTTCAAAAGCCGTTCCTTTGCCTCCTCAATATCCAGGATACACACAGTGCAGCCAAGCAAAATAAAACTTCGATTGTTAAAGGGCTACATCAAAAGTTAGACAGATGAAACTTTGGGCCTTCACAAGAAATATATAGCTCATTAGAACAAAGCCCTTAGGAGTTCTTTTCTCCCAACTATTTGAGATGTGTACCCCAAAGTCAATCTAGATTGACCTCTAATCATATAAGACCAAGATAAGCAAAGCATGAACACTTATAGCCAAATTTAGAAGGAGAGCTCATTACCTCTACCAAAAAAAAAATAAAAAAAAAAGAAACAAACCCACAATTTTATCCTAAACCATCTGAGCCTAAACTGTAACCCAATCTTAACCACTAAAGCCTAACCTGTCAACTCCATTTCAATCATTAAAGGTTACTCCAAAAATTGAGCCACCAAAGCCAACAAAAGGAAGATACAGACTTTCACGGCAAGGATTCAAGCAAGGAAATTCACTACCTGAGCCAGTTTGCATAAAGGCCAAGAACAAGACTTTGATGCTAAAAAGAACCACCATTAGAAGGAGCAGTCTCCCCAGCTAATGAAGATGAAAGCAAATTCAATCAACACTAACGGACCGAAGGAGAGTTCATGGCAAAGGCTTAAAAAAAAGAAAAAAAGAGAGCTGAGAGAAAATCTTCAATCATGAAAACCCGATAGGGCTGATTGATAACAGGAGTTTGATGTTTTCAGGATCTATTTCGAGATTAGATGAGGTCTTTTATTTTTCGAGTTAATGACAAGTAATGATCATGTGTCATGAAATCAAATTGAAATATACGCATCTATGCAACGATATTGATGTGACCAGAGCAGTGCATTTTGCATACTCAAAGTTGTCTAATTCCGGCAGAAACCAGCACGTTGTTACTATCTACTCTCTGCTACTCTCACCACTCAAGCACTTTAGTCGATTCATCCTGCTATCAACTGTGAAACTAATTCTACAGCATCTTCATGATAAGAATTAGGCTCATACAGCTATGACATGGACGTAAGTACATGTCGATCACGCCTAAAAGATTTTTGGCAATAGCTCCAGCCTCCTTTATAATCTGCAAAAGTTAGGCAAAGGGATAGGGTGAAATCTGAAAATAGGCAGTCCGTCCTTTAAAAAAAAAAGCCGCTGGATTTGGTTGGGTCCATTTTAGGCAACAAATAAGGCACAGAGTTATGCAAAAATCCGTAAAGGACGCATTTATCGCCAAAAAAAGCTAGTGTGAAAATCCACAAGGGACGCACTACCTTAAAAAAAATGACTACAGGTATCAGATGAGAATCTTGCAATCCCAAAGGCATGAAATTAAAAAGCAGCTTCAAAAGGCATCGATCCTATCGCAAATTGCAGCCAGCTTGGCTATCATCTCTAAACTCACTTAGATGAACTCTTATCCTGCATTGTTGCATGACCCATTCATTCCACTTGTATGCTCACTTTTTTTTTTCCTGCATATTTGGTTTTCCAGTTGGTAGTAAGAGAGATTCGATATGGACACCGACAAAAATTGAGTGACAACATCAGTCAAAACACCAATCCAAATAACCAACCAAACATCTCTCAGGGGGCAACCAACCAAAGACCCCTCAAGGGGCAACCAACCAAAGACCTCTCAGGGGGCAACCAACAAAAGGGCTCTCAGGGAGCACCACTTCAAATGTCGGAAGGGTTAGCACGATAGCGGTGTTGGGTTTCAACGGAATTAAATCACATTAAACGCAGCGGAAAAATTCGAAACCCGAAACAGGATCCAAGTAGATTCGATTGATTCAAAAAGGAAGAGATTGAATTACTAACCTTTAGAATGAAATAACTCTTTAATCCGGACTGAAGACACTGCCTTTACGCGAACGTCCTCTATCGGTGTCCACACGCACGAACAAATGAGCAGGAGTCGCAGGGGTGCTAGCTCCCTTGAATGCGAATGGATTTCTTTTCTTTCTTTCTCAAAGAATAATGGTGGCTCTGTTCTGTTTTCTTTTCTTTCTTTCTCAAAGAAGAACGATAGCACTGTTTTTCTTTTCTTTCTTTCTTACTGATCATGAAGAATGCAGCCACTCTAATATTTTCTACGTTAGAATATGATTAGTCTTTAATTTAGGGTTAAACTCTTTTTATTAACATATATCCCATATATAACTGTATATATATTTCAAATCTTTTTCCTCTTAGGAAAAGATAAATGATGATATTATCTCTTAATTCAAAATTAAGATATAATATATATATATATACATATATTTATATATATATATTTATTTATTTATTTATTATTCTAAATAATAAGAAATAATATATTAATACATATTATTATCTCATATTCAAAATAAGAGATATTTATATGCATAAATATATATATATAAATATGTAATTCGAAATTAAATATAAATACCGATATTTATATTTTATTCCAAAATAACCCAATAAAATCCATTCTGTTCATTTTGCTCTTGGTGTGTGACCCAATAGGTTTATATTATGTTGGCAGTGGGCCTAATCCCATAAAAGCCCACAAGTCATAATTGGTCTCTAGCAAGACATTATGACTACCCAAATAATATAAATATCGTTAGTCCGATTTTAACCTTGCAATAGAACATGTTATTATCCTTCTGTCACACGATATCTTGTTTGAACATAAGTCATGGTCCATGTCAAACTTAAATTGTTCAAACATATAATTTCTCGATCACCAAGTAGACTGATAAATTCAAATGACATTGATCACACTATCAATTCATTTGAGCACGGCCATGCATTTTACAGTCCTACTTATCGAGGGGCCCAATAGATATCTCTCTCATAAGAGAGGGACAAATTCCATCTTGATTATTCACTTTCCTCCGCATAATTCTCATTATGTCCGATCATAAACTTTATAATTATCCGATTAAAGATAACGTTTGATTATGTCAAAACATAATGATCCTTATGTAGGAAACTATGATAACCTCAGGTCAAAGGATTCAATAATATATCTATTATAAGAACACTTATGACATTAACCCATGAAGTGATCTTATAGTGGGTCTATCCAGTACTTTGTTCTCTAGTAAGTACATATAGATTTGATTTATATCAACATATATAATCATCCCATGATTATCAATGCAAATCTATACTAGTCTTAATTTATCTTTATGCCCTTTATTGATAAATGACTAGGGACAACATGAATAACGTTGTTATTCATAAACATTACAATAATGTAACATGCCAATAATATCAATACGAAGAAAACCATTATATAAATGAAAAAGTAATGATTACATCAAGGTCCAAATGCTTGGCCTAGGGCATAACCACTAACAAGCGGTACTACCATTCTACGGAAGGTTAGCACGACCACGGCACTACCACTTTAGAAGGGTTAGCACGATGACGACACTACCACTCCACGGAGAGTTAGCACGATCACGGCACTACCACTTCACATCTCAAAAGGGTTAGCACGATGGCGGCACTACCATTCTACGGAAGGTTAGCACGACCACGACACTACCACAACAGAAGGGTTAGCACGATGACGACAGTACCACTCCACGGAGGGTTAGCACGATCACGGCACTACCACTTCAAATCTCTAAAGGCTTAGCATGATGGCGCCAATAACTTATTAGGCCTTATACATTCTGATGTATGTGGCCCATTAAGCATGAATGCCAGGGGAGGATTTCAGTACTTCATTACATTCACTGATGATTTCAGTAGATATGGCTATGTCTATCTGATGAAACATAAACATGAATCATTTGAAATGTTCAGAACCTTTCAAAATGAAGTACAAAATCAGCTTGGTAAAACTACTAAGGCACTTCAATCTGATCAAAGTGGTGAATATTTGTGCCAAGAGTTTGACAATCATCTAAGAGATTGTGGAATTGTTTCATAATTAACTCCACCTGGAACACAACAATGGAATGGTGTATCTGAAAGGAGGAATCGTACTTTGTTAGATATGGTTCGATCTATGATGAGTCAAACAGATATTCCTTTAGCCTTTTGGGGTTATGCATTAGAAATAGCCGCATTCACTTTGAACCGAGTTCCATCTAAAGCGGTTGAAAAGACACCATATGAGATATGGACCAGTAGAACTCCTAGTTTATCTTTTCGAAAGATTTGGGGCTGTGAGACTTATGTCAAATGACAAGTCTTAGATAAATTAGCACCAAAATCTGATAAATGTCTTTTTATGGGATATCCTAAGGAAACTAAAGGATATTACTTTTATAATCCTTCTGAGAACAAAGTGTTTGTTGCTCGAAATGGTGTCTTTCTAGAAAAGGAATTTATTTGTAAAAGAACCTGTGGGAGTAAAGTACAACTTGAAGAAATTCGAGAACCACATGGTAATATAGAACCATCGATGGAAACTCAACAAGTTTCACAAACTGTTGTTGAACCTGTACCTGTTACACAAGTACCACGTAGATCTGATAGGATACGACACAAGCACTGCAAGGAAAATTGGTTTGAAAATAAATTTTCGTCCGTCGGCAAAATAAATTGCCGATGAAAATTTATTCTGTCGGCGTACTAACAGTAGGTAAAAATCCTGACGGAATTTTTTCGTCTGCAAAATTCTCGACGAAAATCCAATTTTGCCGATGGAAATTCAATTTCTGTCGGGAATTTTCCAAAAAATATAATTTTTTTAATTATATATTCATTCTATTTAACCTATAATATTAATTTCAGAATAATGAAGAAATTAAGATAATATTTAAATTTTAATATCCGTCAATAATTTAATATAATAATTGTACTAATAATGAAGTTAATAATTGTACTGATCATGGAGTTAGTAATTATTTAACGAGGTCATAATAGATATGTCTATTACAAAATCCTAACTAAGTTGATGGTGGCTGCGGCTGACGATCAGACTGCTGCGATGATGACGCGACCATACCCTTTAAATTAGCCATCTATCGTAATCTATTATGTTCTTGAACGTCATTGTCATTGTGCGTGAGCACTTTCCTGAAGGATTCAAACTAATATACAACAATATTAATAAGGTCAATAAAAGTAACAACTACCATTACAATCAATACAAAATTAAATACTAATCACTTACTCCCCAGTTGTAATGGTGATATAGATTCTTCCATCAACTCCAACTGATAGGCTGTTCCGCTGCTTTTGTTCCTGATACCTGAGATGGCATAGCTTCAGTGTTGGCCATAGGAGTAGATTCAGTAGAAGGAGTGGTAGATGGGGTAGCGGTAGGTATGGTCGGTGATGCATCAGCCGGAGTGCCAGCATTGAACCCAGGCGATGGGGTTGATCCATCACCAATACTGTCACCTCCATCATGCACCCTGAGCCGTGGGGGAATCATATTACTCTTCTTTCGCTTAAACATTTTTTGCACCTAACATTATGAAAAATTGCATATTGTCAGATAATAGAAAATTATCACAGTAAAATAAACATATCAAATAAAAAAAATAAGTTAGTGCAATATTAATTGTTCTCACATTATACAAAATTACGTAAACAAATTATTCGCTATCATCACTGAGCTGTAAATTGCAATCACAATCATCCTCATTTTCTAATGAACAAGAATCAAATTCAAGCTCGTTATCGGATCCATCGCTGATTGGCAATGATCGGTAAGTGTACTAAATCGACAAGTAATAAAGTGGGGTATAGTTAGGACCCCGAGTTATCGTACCCAAGGGCAAAAGGATTGTCTCGTTAAATATCTATAGATGAGTGAATTTGAGATATCCCCGATTTGTTTGGTGAAGAAAACTAAGCTAAGCAAGAAAAATAAATTAACAATTAAAAATAAAATTGTTCATCAAGAAATTACTCAAGGATGAAATTAAATGCTTAGGAAATTCTATCCTCATAAATGTAATTGGAAATTGGTAAAACAATATAAACATGAAATTCTGGAAAATCCAACTAAACCCAGGCTTCCCAATCCGGAGTCAGCCACTCTAATTATATGACATCCCAAACCGAAGTCATCCACATAACTAGCCTATGCACGGGTCTAAAATCCTAGGTTCAATTTATTTTCCTAATACGGAGTCAATAACCTAGAACCCATCCATTCCTCACATTTCTGAAAATTATAAAACTAACATCTATAAATCAAGCGTCCCATTCCGGAGCAAGCAAAACCAATAGATGTAGAGATATAAGAACAGAGCAAAAACAAATTACAATAAAAATAAGATTTGAAACTAATCATCATTCCGGACTAAATCATAATCAAACCCAATAATCATCATAATTGCAGAAAATATAACGACAGAAATAAAAGAAACAATGAAAATATTCATTAAATCCAAAATACAAAGTATGATTCAAGAACCCCTGAGCATGAATAACTACTTCAACATCAAGAATATAAACATAAAATATGAAAAATTCAAGTTTAGAATACACCCTTGATGAGAGAGAAAATAGATCTTGAAGCCTTTGTTCTTCAACCTTGGAATTCCTTAAATCCCCAAAATATAAAAATAAACTAAATTAATTGAAAACAAAATTGCAATTTAAAATTAAATCTAAGCTAAAATAGTATTTAAAATGAAAATTAAAACCTAAATTAAAATAAAAATGTAACACCCCGTTACCCCCGTTGGAAGGATACCGGAGCGCCACGCGCACAAATCACATACAAACTCAAATAAGTTAAAATAACAATTACTTTTAATTAAAAGATACCATATCCATAATTAACCATAAAGTTTTTACAAAAAGGGATTTGTAAAAGATAAACATTTACAAATACAAAATCATCCTTCACAAAATTACATTTTCCAAAATCAGTTGCCAAATACCAAAAATAAAGCGGAAGACACAAAGTAAACTCCAATAACAGACTTCTAGTTGCCGACTTGCAGATGTCCGACTCCAAAATGATCCTGCCACCTACACGGGAAAAGAGCCCGTGCTAAGCGATAACGCTTAGTGGGGAGAAACAACACATACATGCACATATGATTGTAATAAACATATATATATATAAGCTTAATAATAACAAAAGCATAAACATAAACTGTTCATGTGTATAACAATTGTTCATCATGCTCAAGTGTATTGGAAAAATAACCATTCATATTCGAATACAAGTATTACATTTCCTCATGTCATAACGCATATACATATACATGTAACATATATTCATTGCGTATAAATAATGGTTGCATAGATTAAACTCATATAATAACTTCAAGTAATAGCCTGATTACTCGCTAACTAGTGGATACGGGTACCAATGATACTGATAGGACACAGTATCCCAAGCATATGGAGACATGAGCCTCAAAATATTTTTATAATCATGTATACCCGAAGGTATACCGGAGACCGGAGCCTCAAACATCTTATTATCATGTATACCCGAAGGTATACCGGAGACCGAGGCCTCAAACATCTTCTATGACCCAAATGGGGCCGAATCAAAGACCCAAACGGGGCCCGCATTAAAAATATAGCAGCTGCACACACACCCTGACCCTTGATAAGCTCTTATCCATCCACTAACTATGACTGTCAGGCTCAAATAACAACTCATTCAAGATCTATAATAATTATCATATAACCGACGATAAATCAAGTATAAACATGTTATTTTACGAATACATGAATGTTGGTCAAACCCTAGAAACTAAGGAAAAAGCTTACCTGTTGCTACCCAAAACAACCACCATCAACTCTCATGCATTAAAAACTTATTCTTAGTCCGAAATCATGCCTGAAAATTCAAATGATTTACCATAAACATGCTCATCTAACATCAAAATATGACATTTTACCATCCTTTTTAACAAACATCAGATATCAAAAATCCTTTACATCTCCACTATAAATACATATCAACTTAACATGCAACTTAAATTAATCAAAGCATTTAAGTCATATCCACATACTCTATCAATCATGCATTTCTATATTTAAAACTTACAACAACCTCATCATCTAAACTCAAAATAGGAACCAAAGTGGGAATGGCAAAACACTCCAGCCCACAACATCCATAAAAAAAATACAGCTCCCAAACCTGTTATGGAACTCAAACTACCACTGAAACCTTTAAGCCTCTAACTTTCCTTTTCCTTTATCCTTCTTTCTTTCTTCAACAGCTTGCAAAAAAATGCAACCAAACAAACCATGTTCAGGAAAACTCACAAACCAGAATATCATAATCCCAAAACAAACCTTAAGAGGAGGAGAAGAAGAAGATGGAGAACCACACATCAATGTAGTAGCTTACCTTGAAAACTCAGCTCTTAACTCTTAAAACACAACCCAAACTTGTAGAATATAGATACATGCAAAACTCTTGGAAAGAAAGGAAGAATGAAGAGAAGAAAGAGGAGAACGGGACAGCCAAGGAAAAGAAAGAAATGAAAACCAATTTCTGCCTCTTCCTCTTTCTTCTTTCAAATCCTCAACATGCACACTATCCACTTGTCATATTCTGATTGGACCCCCAATTCCACTAACTACTCTTTTACCATCTGCTCCTTGCACAAATCTTTAAGTCCTTACAAATTACCAATTGGTCACTAAAAGAAAATTCTGTCATTTAATACTTTTAATCCTTTGTAATTAAGTCCTCCTTTCCTTGTAAAATTACTCAATCGCCCTAAAAAAATCCAATTAACAAGAAATTTCTACTAGGCCATATTTGGGATGTGACGACTCTCTCCTCCTTAAGAAATTTCGTCCTTGAAATTTCCCCGCTAATCACTTACATCCCAAATACCAAAACAAAACTCAATCAGAATTAACAAAACAAAACTTACCAGAAGGTTCTACGGGCTCATTCATTTCTTGGCTACTCGCGACAAATACTCTGGCTGGACCTTCAGAAGCATCTAACTTCGCGACTGATTCCGATGATGCTCGAGTAGCTCTAAGTACTTCCTCCACATCTTTTTTGGCTTGCCGAGCTAGATTCTCACTCGTCTTAGGGAAATTGACAAGCAAGTGTTCCTTGCTGCCACACCTAAAGCAGGCTCCAGTAAGCTTCCTACACTTACCCCAGTGTTGCCTCTGGCAGTGCTGACATTTCGGTGACTCTCGAGGTCTCTTGTCCACTTTTGCTTCTACACCTGATACTTTTCTCTTTTGCCCTCTCCTTTTCGTAAAATCCGTAGAAACTTGAGGGGCCGTCAATCTATCCAAGATCCGAATCAACCCTTGCACAATTGCTAAATTACTAGGAGTAATACCAGAACTTTCAACTGAAGGTTGCCCCAAAACAGGCTGCTCAACTCTAACCCGATTCACATTACCCTTCGCCTTGCCCCCATTCTCACTCGGATCAGACTCCATCTAACCACTATACAAAACAACATCTGCATTATGCCACGACTCTCATGTAAAGACTCTATACTCAAATAATCACATAGGACCAGAACCAACTAAACCGGTGCTTTGATACCAAGCTGTAACACCCCGTTACCCCCGTTGGAAGGATACCGGAGCGCTACGCGCACAAATCACATACAAACTCAAATAAGTTAAAATAACAATTACATTTATTTAAAAGATACCATATCCATAATTAACCATATAGTTTTTACAAAAAGGGATTTGTAAAAGATAAACATTTACAAATACAAAATCATCCTTAACAAAATTACATTTTCGAAAATCAGTTGCCAAATACCAAAAATACAGCGGAAGACACAAAGTAAACTCTAATAACAGACTTCTAGTGGCCGACCTGCAAATGTCCGACTCCAAAATGATCCTGCCACCTACACGGGAAAAATGGCCACTACCTAAACAAAACCACAATCACCCAAATGTACTAATGAATATTCCCAACCCAATTACATACTATCAAAACAAAATTGGTCTTAAAGATACCTTAGCTCAAAATAATAAATGCCACATAATATTCAACAATGATCATCACAAGGCACCAGTTCAAGTTTTATTAACTTTTGTACCCCAAACTCACATTTTTCTCAGTTAGCTAGGTAAAACTTGCAATACTTGTTCTTCTTTTTCAAATTTTTTTTTTAGAAGCATAAAAACCAACTAGCCATTAACAATTTATGAAGTACTAAAATAATCCAAAAATCTAGAGAACTAAAATTGAGCTATAATATTCAAAAGACCAATAAACAACTTTAATCACTGTAAGCACCATGTCCCGGAGCGGTCTGGATCAGAGGTTACCCTATGATGAAATCAGTATCCAAGCCTGTATAAATCATTCGGATTTGGAGGTTCTGGTCCCGCGATCCACGAGGAGTGAGTCTTTTTACGTTTTGCAGGCAGAGGGGGAGAAAACAGGGGATTTTCGAGTCAAAAAGGTAAATTCTTCCTCCACAGATGGCCAGCCCGTCGCTTAGGGTCACAGACGGCCTGTGGTACTTTCCGACGCCCGTCAAAAAATCACTGCCCCTGTCAGAGCGCCGCCTGGTTTTCCGAAGCATGCAACCTTTTCGACGCCCGTCGGTGGATGTGGCAGGGCCGTCGGACGAATCCTTGTGTCAGAAGGATTCTTTCAACGCCAGCCTCCATACACCGACGCCCGTCGGTCGTGTCTGGCTTATAAAAGCTCCGGATTTTCACTTAAAAAAGGTTCCAAAAATTTTCAAGAGGGGAAACTCTGCCCAAATTCAAGCATATTTTCTCTCTCTTCCAGCAAACACATTTCATAAAGAAATCTCTTTTAAAGGAGGATCAAATCAATCAAAAGGAACTAAAAACTAATTAGTTTTCTTCAAATTTTGATTCCAAAGTCAATCTTTTGAGGGGTTAAAGAGGAAATTGTCCATTTTTCCTGTCTTTGATCCTTCATCTTTGCTTCTCGTGGACCGTGCGGGGCTCTAATCAACGCAAGAATCTCACCCAAAGCAATTATCTGAGGGTAAATATTCCGGATTCCTTATCCATATCATTTTATATTTATTCCTTATTTTGTTGATTCTTTCAATTTTGTCATTATTCTTCTTTATTTTGACTCTCTTTATCTCATCTTGTGTTAAAAATACTTTTTCTGACTTTTAAAAGGAGTCCTTTTTACTGTTTTTTTTCAGAGACAGTGGTGACTGACGGGTCATCTTCTTTACCGATGCCCGTCGGTCACCCCACTCACAGACGCTCTTCCACTTGAGTGAGCGACGGACCTGTCGACCAATTTGATAGACGCCCGTCGGTCACCTAAAAAGGGCCGTCGCTGGGTTCTGTCTCCACATCTTCAAATCCTTTCTATCTCTTTCAAGTCCTTTTGACTTTATTTATGTTGATTCTTTTTATATTGACATCCTTTAACTTTCTGTGCGAAATGCATTGATTTCCCGGGACCATCCTGAGCTTGAGGGGTTATCTACCATATTCGGAGGATTTCGTCCGGTTTAGTTTCCTAACCTTCTTGATTATTTCCTTCATTTGTTATTCATTGGCTATTTTATGTACATGGATATACTCTTTTCATATCTCGTTAAGTGTAAAAATGGATCAATGTTTTATACTCAATAAAAGCGAGGTTTGTATAAATACAAGGGTCCAATGCCCTATTTTTATCCAATAAAAATCATCACAAATAAAAACATCCAATTTTAATAATGATGCATGCGAGGACCAAAGTCCTCAAAATAAGCAATGCCCCGATTCGTCTATGTATCACACATTTACAAAAGGAGTTGTATTCCACTCCTTGTATTATTGTAATTTATTGCTTTTGATATTTACTTGCCCATTTACGGCTTTCCAAATGTGAATGAATGCGCCTTCAATTAATTGCATCATGTGGAGAGAGAGCGAATTAATGATAATTAAAATTTGATCACAAAATAATCGAGGTAGAAATAGATGAGAAATCCCGAACCCAGCTCTGGTCTTTGGGCTCAAAGAGGCTAGAGGTCTACCCTCCAAGACACCTTTTTGTGCCACGAGACTTTAGCGCTAATCCTAGGCTCCTTAGGGCTAGAGGTTTACCTTCCAAGACCCCTCTGGCTGGCCCAAAATGGATACTAAGCGCAGTCTTAGGCTCTCCAAGGCAAGAGTAACTTTTCCAATGTTCTATTGGGTTGCGACTCCATGAAACCTCATTGTTGCCCAACATAGATGCACTTGGGATTTATTGCAAGCTGTCAACGGACCCACAAATGCCCCGATCGCCCTCGAGTGGGCGGTCCCATGGGCGGCCGCGGGGATCCGGCACGCGTCACAGTGGCGACTCCACTGGGGATGTTTATGGTTCGAGATTTCAATTTGAAAATACCTCGTTTAACATTTATGATTAAAATTTAATTCATAAATTTGCTTTCTCTCAAATTTGCATTCGCATATCATTAGAGCCTTAGAATATGCTAGTTTTGTCCCTCTTTTAGCCCCGGTGCGTTCCTAAAGCACGACCCCATTTTCTCTCAATTTGGGGAAGTGTTAAGGATAATCACCAGCCCAAGCCACGTACCTCAATGGTATATCAAAATGATGACCCGATCATACTCGTGATGAGCTAGACCTGTCGGCAGGGATCATGCTTGGGTAGCCTTAAAGAAACATCTCCCTTGTCCAAAGCTCATGTAATGGCCGTAGCTACTTTCCACAGGTGAAATGAACCCTAATTCCATGCTTGCCGTATGGATCCTCATGTATTGGGTGAGTCCAGATGTCTCGCTTGGTAACCTAGCCAAAGGCTATCATGCTCCGGTAGGGCCATGTCAAAATTTATGGAACATCCAAATACGTGACGATCATTATCCATCCGCTTGTACATTAGCATAGGAGTGTCATGCTGCCGGTTTTTTGCTGTGCACCATGCGCGTCCATTGGGTCCCTCGCTGACCCTTGGGCTAATCCCACCTAGGAAAGAGACAGCACGACCACGTGTGTGGGAGAAATAAGGGTGGAAGGACCTACTTGCTTGCTTATGCTCTGTGAATGTCGCATATCACGACCATGCATTACACCTGCATTTCATGCATCATATCTAACGTCTTGTCCCTGCAGCCATCATAGATCTGCCCAGGTGGACTAGATCACCGACCGGACGACTGATCCGAGTTCCTGCTTCCGAGCTGTCAGATAGAGAAGGCCTGCCAAAAATTTTACCAGCAATCAATTGCACTGTATCTGAGATGGCAAACTCGCCTAGAGGGCATGACGCCACCAGGGCCATGATCGCAGAAGAAGTGGGCCGGTAATTTGAGGAATTCGAGGGCAGAATGATGAATATGTTGACCGCCCTGGCATAGCAGAATGCTCCACAAAATCCTCCTCCTCCTCCTCCCGTGAGACCGAATGAGCCAGAGGAAGAAAGGGCTGGAAGACGAGAAGAGCCTGTTAGGCCGCTGCCAGTAGAGTTAAGGTCAGTAGCCTCGGGAGAGCAGAAAAGAAGGCCTGTGCTGAGAATTGATGATGATAGAGATATCGAAGATGATAGGATGAGCATTGCATCTGAGAGGGGGAAGGCACCTCAGACTGATGACTTCATTTTAAAGAAGATGGAAAAGAGGTTCGAAGCTATCGCCCGTATGCTGAACCGGGGTCAGGGGATGAACCCAGAGGATAAGGAATTGGAGGGAGAGGACCTGATTCCTTACAACTTTAAGATGCCATACGTGCCGAAATTTGATGGTACTTCTGACCTGACCGCTCATGTGAAGCAATATTCTCTAGTCATGAAAGGGACCACGCTGTCTAAGAAGCAGAAAATAGAATACTTTTGTCTGAGTCTGACCGCTCATGCCATCAACTGGTATCATGGTCTCGACCGTCGCACTAAAGAAGATTGGGATCTGCTCACTGAGGAGTTTTTGAGACAGTATGACTGCAACACCAGAATGGAGGTGACTCTAAAAGATCTTGAACTGCTCCAGCAAAAGGCTGGGGAATCTTTCCATGATTATCTCACCCGATGGCGGAACCGAGTAATGGAGATGCGGAGAAAGCCAGACGCTCAGGACCAGATTCGTTTATTTATCAAGAACGCAAGCCCGTATCTGAAAGATGGGTTGAAGATGAAGGGGTTGAAGGACTGGGAGTCTCTCAAGGATATAGCCATCGAAGCAGAGGGAGAGTTCTTGGCTAGGAAAGCTAACAATGATAATTTTGTCAAAAGGGCTAACCCCGGTCAAGGAACCAGTAGGCCAGCGGGTCCTAGTAGTAGCACCAGAAGAATAGGTGAGGTGTCTGCGACTGAGGTAACCACCCAGAGGAAGTTTTCGAACTTGGGGAGACCATTATCTTGGGTCTTGAGAAGGTTAATGAAGGAGGGAAAATTGCAGCCCTTAGCTCCTAGCCCTGCTATGACGCAGGGAAAGCCTGGGCACAAAGACAATGAATTCTGTGCATTTCACCAGCACTCAGGCCATATCATAGATAAGTGTAAAGTGTTGCGGCACTCTATCCAAGACCTGATTGATAGCAAGAAAATTTCTGACCCTAAGAACAGGGAAACTAAAAAGAAGCCTGGTTATAATGACGTACCACCACCCGTGTTTATGATCGGATCTAGCTTGCCAGAGTGGTACGTGCTATAAGATCTATATGGGAGCGAGAATATTGCCACTGATTATTCCGAGGATAGAGAAGAGAAAGCAGTCGTGGCGACCCTTGATTGCTGGTCAAGCAGTGAGAGCGGTCGAGAAGCCGAGGAGGAGGGAGAGATGAACCTTGATTTGTGGGGGTCTAATGAAGGCAAAGAAGAGATAGGGGCTGTAACGAGAAGTGGAAGAGTGGTCCCCGAGATTACGAGGCTACCTGAGCCAGCGCAGATGCCAGCAGAGAAAGTGCCAGAGGAGAATCAAATTGTTAAGCAATTGAAGAAAAGTGCGGCTCAAATATCCATCTGGGATCTCTTGAGACAGTCCCCCTCTCATAGGCTAAAGGTAGTAGAGGCTTTGGTTGAGGCCACGGTCGCCACCACGATTTCCCCATCAGAGCTTTTGGGCTTAGTTAAGGGAGGATCCGAGGAGAGATTGGTCTTTTCTGATGCCGACCTACCGGTCGAAGGCCGCAATCATAACCGACCCCTGTACATCAAAGCACAGATTAACGATAAGCACACTGCTTGCATTATGGTAGACGATGGATCTTCTATCAATGTGTGCCCCCTGATCGCTCTGCAGGCTTTTGGTCTAAACGAGGATATGCTCAGTGGATCAGATCTGACTATCACAGCCTACGATAATTCAAGGAGGCAAGCCTCGGGAACCTTTAAGACCTTGGTCAAGATAGGACCCATTGAAGTGGAGGTAGAATTTGTGGTTCTGCCCATCCCTGCTAACTTCTCAGCTCTGCTCGGGAGACCCTGGTTTCACAAGTTAGGAGGAGTGCCATCCACACTGCATCAAATGATAAAGTTCCCACATGAAGAGGAGGTGGTGACTATCAAGGCAGCCAGGGAGAACCAGGTCTCAGCGCTTGAAATAGCTAATTAGCCATGTAGTGGCTTCCACGTGTCCATGATAAGAAAAGAGCACGGGTCAGTGGATAACCTAGCTGTGGTTAATATGATGAAGAAGATGCACTATCTCCCTGGGGCTGGTTTGGGCATAAACTCTCAAGGATTGCAAACTGCGATCACCACTCGAGGTCAGAAGAACCGGAAAGGTCTGGGGTACAGAGGCGGCTTCGGCAAGAAGAAGGCGGCGGATAAGATCCCTCACATTTCAGAAAGCTTTGTACCAGCATCCTCAGTTTGCGCTTATACTGGCGAAGATGAGCCGCAATGGGTGAAGGGGAGGATTGTCCCTAGGTTCGAGATCTTTAACGATATTTTTGACTGGCGTGTCGGGTTTGTCAAAACCGCTGAGAACTTCTGGGAGGAGGAGGTCATGACTCAGGGTATCACTTGGGACAGATGCGAGCCTGAAGAGGTCATTACCGAGAAGATGATAGCTGCCAGGCTGAAAGGAAAAGAGAAGATAGCAGAATTAGAACTGGAAATGGGGGATTATAAGATTTCCTCCGACATGCCTGAGGGGCCTCTGCTGAATCAGGAAGCCAATGAACAAGCTGCAACAGCATCAACCTCTGGAGTGGCAGAAGAAGACTCTAGCTTAGACTGTCTTTTTATTCCAGAACTCTTTTATGATGTAAATGACAATTATAATATTATTAATAAGGCAAACGATTTCTCTTACTTGTGCGATGTTTCTAATGGTTTCAACATGCATGAACATGATCATATTCCATCAATTTTTGACATCGATTCCACTGATACAATGCCTTTTAATCTTGGAACCTTGGAAAATCCGAGAGAAATTCTAATAGCATCAAATATAACTCCTGAGGAGAGAAAAATTTTTGAGTGAATATTAAGAAAACATGAAAAAGTCTTTGCCTGGACCTATGAGGACATGCCAGGAATTGACCGAGACGTGGCAGAACATGCTATCCTGACTTATCCGTACTATAAACCTGTGAAACAGAAGTTGAGAAGGCTCAGACCAAAATGGGCTGACAAGGTCAAGGAGGAAATTCGGCAGCAGATTGAAGCCAAGTTTCTTGTTGAGGTGTAGTATCCTACATGGTTGGCAAATGTGGTCCCTGTAGCGAAGAAGAATGGAAAGGTCAGGGTGTGTGTGGATTATCGAGATCTGAATAAGGCCTGCCCTAAAGATGATTTTCCACTACCCCACATCGATGTGTTGATAGATAGTGCCGCCAATTGCGCGATGTACAACTTTGGAGATGGTTATGTGGGCTACAACCAGATCCTGAACAAAATAGCTGACCGAGTTAAGACCGCTTTCATCACAGAATGGGGGACCTACGCCTACCGAGTCATGCCTTTCGGCCTGAAGAATGCAGTGGCCACATACCAGAGGATGGCGACCAAGATTCTAAGCGACCTGATCCACAAAGAAGTAGAAGTGTATGTCGATGACATGATGGTCAAGTCAGCCACCCGAGAGGGACACTTTGAAGCTCTAGAAAACTTCTTCACCAGGATTGACAAGTATAATCTGCGACTTAACCCCAAGAAGTGCATTTTCGGAGTGACTTCGTGAAAAATTTTGGGACATGTCGTCAGCCAGAGGGGAATAGAAATTGACCCGGACAAGGTGAAGGCCATCAGAGAGATGCCTGTGCCGCAAAAAGAGAAGAATGTAAGGAGTTTCCTGGGCAAGCTGCAGTATGTCAGCCGATTTATTGCCAAGCTCACTTCAATATGCGAGCCTGTTTTTAAGCTCCTTAGAAAGAATCAACCTGTGGTTTGGAACGAAGACTGCCAGAAAGCTTTTGACAGCATCAGGGAATACCTGTTGAATCCGCCAGTGCTAAGGCCGCCGCAACCAATCAAACCGCTTATCCTGTATCTAGCAGTAGAGGGCAGTTCTGTGGGCGCCATGATGGCTCAGGAAGATGAATTTGGGGTGGAATTTGCAATTTATTACCTCAACAAGAAATTCTTGGCTTATGAGATAAAATATGCTGAAGTAGAGAAGATCTGCCTCGCAGTGATTTGGGCGTCAAAGAAGCTGAGACATTACTTCCACTCGTACAAAGTTCAAGCAGCGGCCAAGCAGAATCCGTTAAGATATTTGCAGGAAGCACCGTCTTTACTTGGTAAGATGGGGAGGTGGCTGCTCTTGCTACAGGAGTTTGATGTGCAATACATCACTCGCAAAACTATTAAGGGGCGAGCCGTAGCCGAATTTCTTACTGAGCATCCTATTCAAGGAGACACTCCCGAGTTTACCTTTCCGGATGAGAGCATAGTCGCGATTTCTATCCAGGGATGGCAATTGCACTTCGATGGGGCAGTGAATAATAGAGGGGCCGGAGTCGGAATCGTCTTGACAACCCTAGATAATGAAAAACTTCACCTAGCAAAGAAGCTGAGGTACAAAGCAACCAACAATGAAGCCGAATATGAAGCATGCACTTTCGGGTTAGAGGCTTTAGCGGCATTGGGGACAAAGAATATAGAAGTCTTTGGTGACTCATCCTTGGTGATCAACCAGATCCGAGGTGAGTGGGCTATAAAAGAAGAACGGCTAGTACCCTACATTGAATATTTGAGAGAGGTATGTGGGCAGTTTGAGACTTGCACTTTGCACTTCGTGCTGAGAGATGAGAATCGTCTAGCTGATGCATTGGCAACCTTAGTATCAATGTGGGATAATCCTGAAGGAGTATCTACGAAGCCAGTCCTGATTTCGAGTTCTGAGAAGCCCAGCTTTGAGATCAAGCCTGTAATGGAGGTAGAAGTGGCGGATGGGAAACCATGGTACTTTGACATCATGAATTACTTGGAAAACAATAAATTTCCAGAAGAAGCTACTGACAAAGACCAGAGGATGATCTGGAAGCTATCTAATCAGTTCATATCCTTAGAAGGGGTGTTGTACAAAAGACAGTCGGATGGGATTCAGCTCAGGTGCTTGAATGAAAAAGAAGCCTGCAAAGTGATGGAGGAAACCCATGCAGGCATCTGTGGGGCTCACATGAATGGCTTAACCTTAGCTAAGAAGATCATGAGACAAGGCTTCTATTGGCTTACGATAGACAATGACTGCTCGAAATATGTTAAGCAATGCCAGTTGTGCCAACAATACGCAGACTTGAGACACCTGCCAGTATCAGAGCTACATAACCTGACATCGCCTTGGCCTTTCGCTGCTTGGGGGATAGATATCATTGGAGAGATTCGCCCTACGGCGTCCAATGGGCACAGGTACATCATAGTCGCAATTGACTATTTTACCAAATGGGTAGAGGCGGAATCCTTCAAAAAGATTGACACAAGGGATATGGCCAAGTTCATAGAGAGGAATCTGATCTGCAGATATGGCCTCCCTCATCACATAGTGTCTGACAATGGGGTGCAGTTCATGGGGGAAACCAGGAAGCTCCTCGAGAAGTATGGTGTCGAGCATCATAAATCCTCTCCCTACCGACCACAAGTGAATGGAGCAATAGAGGCCGCTAATAAAAATATGAAGAAGATCCTATCCAAGATGGTCCAAACCTACAAAGACTGGGCTGAAAAGTTACCCTTCGCCCTGTGGGGATATAGAACAACGGTAAGGACGTCACCAGGTGCTACACCATTTTCCCTATTATACGGAATGAAAGCAGAATTGCCAGTTGAGATAGAGCTCAAATCACTGAGGGTGGTCATGGAAGCCCAAATTTCGGAGGCCGAATGGGCGCGGCAGAGGCTACAGCACTTGAACTTATTAGACGACAGTAGGCTGAAAGCTTATTATCATAACCAGATTTACCAGAAGAGATTGGCAAGGACTTTCGAAAAAAAAGGTGAGAAAGCATCCGCTGAAAGAAGGGGACTTGGTGTTTAAGCAGATGAGGCCGGGCATACTAGATATTAAAGGGAAATTCAGACCAACCTAGGAGGGGCCGTATATCCTTAAAAAGCTGCTGTCCAAAGGAGCCGCAATCTTGTCAGATAGTGATGGGAATGAATTCAAAGAACCAATCAACGTCGACAGACTCAAAAGGTTCCATGTCTAAGGACGAAAATAAAAAGAAGAGAATAAAATGCCCTGCAGGTCGAAAACCGAAAAAAGGCGGCTGTGCTAAAATTTGGCGCCTCGACAGGGTGAAAACCGAAAAAAGGCATCCTGTGCAAAAATTAGAGGCATGAGAGAAAATGTCCGATCGTGAAAACCAGAGAGGGCCGAATGGTAACAGGAGTTGATGCTATTAAAATTTGGTTTCATGTATTAACAGCGCGTAAGAAGCTGAGTAAATGCCAAAACTGATCATGTATGCTGAAATTATATGAAAATGTACACAAATTCGTGAAATAGAATGAATATTATTCTTTTCATTTTTGTCATTTCCTAGTTCTGCATTAAAAAGAAATGTAACACCAAAAGAAATACATATGTAAGCTAAGCTAAGTCCTGCTGCTGCTCTCGCAGACCAGATGCTTGAGCCCTCGAGTCCTGTTATCAGATGCTGGACTAAGGATCCACTTCTTGTACTCGTTAGTTGAAGCCACATAATAACCTCGGGATAACAGTCTTCACTGGTAGTTTGCCCCACAGCTCATGATACCGAGAAGCAAATGCAACCGAGAGAACTCCTCCTCGGAAAGATAAGGGAACCCTCACTACATACTGGGTCATCCCGAGCTGACGCGTAAATCGAGAAGTGATGCAGAAGGTGGCTCGATGGAACCCACAGAGGGGAACACACCCCGATGGCCCGTCAATGACTGCATGAGATAGTGGGAGCCTGGCAGACGTGAAACTGATGTCATCATCTGACAGCTCGCCAAATCTGGTAATGCTTTCACCAGTAGTGGCACACCCATGTAGTCGTCGAGGCGGAAGGAAGTGATTCGGCGAGTACTGTGGGGTAACTCGAGGAGGTGGCTCAGACAGCATTCTTAGTTTCTCTTGCAGCCAGATCTGAAAAAAAATAAAAAATAAAATATAAAATATAATAATAATAATAATATAAATAAATAAAAAAAATAAGAAAAAAGAAGAAGAAAAGAAAAAAGCCGCTGGAGTAAGTAGGGTTTACTTCAGGCAAAAATAAGGCATAGGGTTGTGTGAAAATCCGAAAGGACGCACCTCTCGCTAAGAAAAGCTAGTGTGAAAATCCATAAGAGACGCACTACCTTTAAAATAATGACGTACCTGGAGCAATAAGGGGCTGTCGGTAAAGGTTGAAGTGGATCTAGAGCTCACAGCGTCCAAGCCCAGAATGGTTTCAGCCAGAATGAGTGGTAAGGGTGATAAACCCAGATGAAAGTCGCTTAGGACTCCGAACAGGTGAGGATCACCTGTCAAACTCCCTGGAACAACGATGAGGAAGTTCACCATGCAAAACAAGAATATGATGCTTACCCGGTAGGTAGGGATGTCAGTGAACTGATCCAGAGCCTCGATCAATGGCCCCAGAGCAAAGGAAGAGCCCGGAGGAATCAGCCGGATGGCCTCAGAAGAGGGTATGCCAAGAGCCATAGCTATTTCCCGGGTCTGGAATAGGCCGCAGTGGGGGACGCAAGGCAGAGTGCTAGGAGGGAACCAGGCTCCTAGAATGGTAGCTAACTCTTCAGGCAAAGGGCACAATTCCTGGTAGGTAAACCGAAAGACGTGGAACCGGGGGTTCCAGAAGTGGGTCGCCGCCAGAAGGAGGTTTTGATCGACTTTGACCCGGCACAGGTATTTCAGCCCAAACAAAGAAGAAAGGGCGCCTTCTTCCCAAGTGTGTTTGTCGTCTAAGATACTGTGCATCCTTTGGGCTAGAGAAGAAGACATGCTAAGAAAGATGAAAGGCTCAAGATGTTGGAAAATGAAGAGACATAAGAGGAGCAAAAATTTTGTAAGAATTTACAGGGAAGTGTCACCGACAGCCTACCCGCCTCTCCTAAGAGACGGCCTGCCCGTCGGTAGAGATCCACCTGGCAGACGCATATGTCAGCATTGCATTTCATCACGCGCATTAACTCGCATTTATTGAGTGACAGACCGCCAGCCCGTCGGTCGCTCCTACAGACGCCCTACCCATCGGTCACGAAATTCTATATAAGGGCGAGTGACAGACGGTGTAGCGCCTACTGTCCCTTTCATTTCCTCTCTCAAACGGTTTTTTTTGCGTTTTTTTATTGTTTTTCAAGCATTTCTTCTTCTTCTTTCGCGATTTCTTCATATTTTCGCATTCTCTACTCACCGGGTGCTTGGATATTTATATTTCTTCAGTTTCTACACTTCTCGCGACTACAAGTAAGTAAATAAGTACCTTTTTTTTGAATTTTATTCAATTTATTTCTTCATTTCTTCTTCCTTTAACCTTAGAAATGATTAGAATGCTTTAGATGCCCTAGAAATTTAGGGAGGATGCTGCCGATTTTCTTAGTGCAATTAAATATAAACCTTTGCATGATCACATAGAAATAGAATTTTTCTATATCTTTGGTGCTTTAGAATTACACTTTCTAGCGCACTATTCTGTGCATATATTGCTTTTGAGACCTGAGGCCGTTATTTTTTGTGTTGTTGGGGACACACTCTTGCCGGGGTGCGTCCCATTTACATGTATATATTGTTATTGAGGCCTGAGGCCTAATTTAATGCCTTTTTATGCAGGAGGTTGGGCATTCCCTTGCCGAGGTGCTGCCAAAATTTTTATTATTTATTCTAAAATTGAATATTTTCATGTATAATGCATGCCTTGGGGCCTAGAAAGCCCATTTTTATTCGCTTCGAATTATTTCCATGCTAATTGCATGTTGCTTTTGCTTTGATATGTGCGAGGCATGTTGGGCAACTTCCTATGACAGGACATTCGCCCTTTTCATTTGTTATCAGTTTTCTATCTCGTTTTCGGGCCCCCATTGCCCTGGTAAGGCCTAAATGGGCCTTCACCCTGAAAATAAGTCTAATAATGTTTGTTTTGTCAAATTTTCGCTATCTAATTTTTTCTCCTTTGCAGGATGCATCCCAGACGCAGAGCATCGTAGGCCCAGCCCGAGGTCATAGTTCCGGGTTGGATAGATGATGAGTCAGCTCAGAGGTATAGAGCGTTGGCTCAGTTAGAGCTTCAGGCCAGCCGTTTCGTGTCCCGGCCATTCCTAGAGGCCCTAGGGATGGCCCCAGAGTTTGATTTGCTTATCGAGGGTGCTGGGTGGACAGAGTTCCTTGCCCCCTCCTTCCAGACTTTTCCAGAGGCTACTTGCCAGGTCCTAGCCACTCTCCGCTATGCCGGTTTTTAGAGTTCAGATACCGAGCAAGGGGTGGTCCAGTTTTGGTTCGACGGCGACCATTACAGTATTACCAGGCAGAGATTCGCACAGGCCATGGGGTTCCCTATAGAGGAGGGGGTCGAGATCTCATGGCGAGCTGTGAGACGCGCCCATTGGGCGGCCATTGCCCTACCGGGAGTGCTGTATGATCATGATATAGCAAAGAGCACCGTACTGGTATCTCAGGCACTCCGGTATTTGCACATAGTGCTATCCAGTTCGTACCTCGGTCGTGCTGGTAATACAGGGTCGCTTAACACGGCCGAGATCTGGAGCCTTTGGGCTATGGTGGCAGGCCAGCATCTCAACATTAGCCATGAGATCTTGGCCAACTTGACCAGAGTCGGCAGAGGATTGACACCGGTGGTGATAGTGGGAGGAGTTATCACCCGGTTGCTTTTGAGGTTGGGAGTTGCCCCTGACAGGTTGAGAGCACCCTTGGAGGAGGGGATCCATGTGGATGCCGCAGCGGCAGTGCAGATGGGGATGATCTCCCCGATATCAGGGCTGGCAGAGGCCTACAGGGTGCTGTCCATTCACGAAACCCGGCGGATGTTCTCACTTCCACCCTTGGGTCCAGATCCAGACCACCCGGAGCACCCAGAGGATCAACCTCCACAGCCAGAGCTCCAGCCTCAGCCCGAGCCTCAGCCAGACCATCAGCCTCCATAGCCCGAGTCTCATCCGGAGCAGCAGCCTCCCCAGCCTCCTCAGCCTCAGACTGTGCCACCGCCACAGCAGCAGGAGCAGCCTAGGACCTCGTCGGATTTCGACATGGAGTTCACGATGGATGAGGTCTTTGCCGCCTCACCAGCATCCCGAGCACCGACTCCTGTCCCATCGTCGAGTGTCAGGGTGCAGAGGACTACCCACGGAGGCCCCGAGAGGTATCATCCGTATTCTCGAGGGGACCCAGGGACATCCACCTCCGCAGCACCGCCTCCAGAGCCACCACAGCAGCCAGCACAGCCTGACTTCTCTCAGCTCCTCACTTCCATGTTCACAGCCTTAGAGCGACGACAGGATGAGAGGGACAGAGCTATTCACGAGAGGTTGGACCGACAGCAGGCTGCTATTCAGGAGCAGTCCCAGTCGGTGGAGCGGTTAGCTCAGGAGCAGGCCGGCTACATCGAGCATACGACACGGGAGCAGGCTCGGATCATTGATGCTTTCAGGGATAAGCAGGCTCGGGTCATAGAGGCCTTTAGAGGTGAGCAGGCGAGGCTGATCGAGCAGGTTGCCCAGCGTCAGAGGGAGCTTAGGCAGCAGCTTGCTCATGATTTGAGGATGTCTCAGGACCAGGCATCTCAGAGGGTTGACATGACCCTACAGATGATCGACGAGTCGCTTGACTCTCTGAGATCCCACGTCTAGGCGATAGAGGGGATCCTCCCACCCTTGTCTCAGACCATGAGGGAGTTCAGGGAGCAGGCAGAGCAGCGCCTAGAGCACATGAAGAGGGCCGCCAGTGAGCAGACCACTCAGTATAGCCAGGCGTTCAAGAAGTTGGGAGGCACAGTATCAGAGACGTTGGAGTTCATGAGGACTTGCACCCAGCATTTCTTGGATGGCCACGCTCATATCCGATTCAGGCAGACCCACGATGCTGAGGCAGGACCCTCCACGGCTCAGCCTCCACCTCCGGCACGGCCAGCTCTGCCTCCACCTCCGCTAGGGACAGTGCATATATCGGATGATGAGGACCCCGATGAGCCCTCTGACTACACAACCCTATGACATTCAGGGAGTCATATTTTTGTACATTTATGCTTTGTATATACATTGTACAAAATAGATTTTTTTTAGTGGAAAACTTTTGTTGCCAAGATTTATGGATTTATTCAGTTATTTATGATTCATTCATATAGCAGATGAATATATGCCTTCACATTCACTCATATTCCAAAACAAGGAAAACAAAAATGAGAAATAACAACTCAATAAAAAGAATATAAATGAAATATGGCATAGCAAATAAAGCAAGATCACGCCATCAATAGACAGGTTAAAAGATGACCACTCAAACATGAACTAACAAAACCTTTTATCACACAGGTACAGAGAATACTACTCTTCACCTCGAGACTGTGGTCAGAGAGTACCGCTTCTCACCAATCGAAGTTGTAGTTAGAGAATACTACTCTTCACCTCGAGACTATGGTCAGAGAGTACCACTTCTCACCAATCGAAGCTGCAGTTAGAGAAACGCTGCTCTTCACACCGAGATTGTAGTCAGAGAGTGCTACATCTCATAGTTCGCGCAACAGCCAGAGAGTGCTACGCACCTTGTAGATCGGATGGGGATTAGCAGGGGAACTTTAGATCGAAGTTGTAGTTAGAGAGTACTACTCTTCACCTCGAGACTGTGGTCAGAGAGTACCACTTCTCACCAATTGAAGCTGTAGTGAGAGAAACACTGCTCTTCACCAGATCGAGATCGTGGCCAGAGAGTGCTACATCTCACAGTTCACGCGATAGCCAGAGAGTGCTACGCACCTTGCAGATCGGATGGGAGTTAGCAAGGGAACTTCAGATCGAAGCTGCAGTTAGAAAAACACTGCTCTTCACCAGATCGAGATCGTGGCCAGAGAGTGCCGCATCTCACGGTTCACGCGGCAGCCAGAGAGTGCTACGCACCTTGCAGATCGGATGGGGGTTAGCAAGGGAACTTCAGATCGAAGCTATGGTTAGAGAAACACTGCACTTCCTATCGAGTTCATAGTCAGAGGATGCTACGTCTCACCAACGACTACAGGTCGAGACGAGACCGATAGGGGTATCTTCACATTGCCGAACAAACCGAGATAAGGTCTACCCAGCAAGAGGCACGGAAGGTAAGAACCGTCGCAGTTACGCCTTCTTTCTTTCTTTCCTTTCTCTGAGTTTTGGCTTATCTAGGTGCTTGCGTACTAGTTTCCCCAAAACTGGGCGCAACTGTAAGCACTGTGTCCCGGAGCAGTCCGGATCAGAGGTTACCCTATGATTAAATCAGTATCCGAGCCTGTATAAATGGTTCGGATTTGGAGGTTCTGGTCCCGCGATCCACGAGGAGTGAGTCTTTTTACTTTTTGTAGGCAGAGGGGGAGAAAAAGGTAAATTCTTCCTCCACAGATGGCCAGCCCGTCGCTTAGGGTCACAGACGGCCTGTGGTAGTTTTCGACGCCCGTCGGAAAATCACCGCCCCTGTCAGAGCGCCGCCTGGTTTCCCGGAGCATGCAACCTTTTCGACGCCCGTCGGTGGATGTGGCAGGGCCGTTAGACGAATCCTTGTGTCAGAAGGATTCTTTCGATGCCCGCCTCCATACACCGACGCCCGTCGGTCATGTCTGGCTTATAAAAGCTCCGGATTTTCACTTAAAAAAGGTTCCAAAAATTTTCAAGAGGGGAAACTCTGCCCAAATTCAAGCATATTTTCTCTCTCTTCCAGCATACACATTTCATAAAGAAATCTCTTTTAAAGGAGGATCAAATCAATCAAAAGGAACCAAAAACTAATTAGTTTTCTTTAGATTTTGATTCCAAAGTCAATCTTTTGAGGGGTTAAAGAGGAAATAGTCCATTTTTCCTGTCTTTGATCCTTCATCTTTGCTTCTCGTGGAACGCGCGGGGCTCTAATCAACACAAGAATCTCACCCAAAGCAATTATCTGAGGGTAAATATTCCGGATTCCTTCTCCATATCATTTCATATTTATTCCTTATTTTGTTGATTCTTTCAATTTTGTCATTATTCTTCTTTATTTTGACTCTCTTTATCTCATCTTGTGTTAAAAACCCTTTTTTGACTTTTAAAAAGAGTCATTTTTACTGTTTTTTTTCGGAGACAGTGGTGACCGACGGGTCATCTTCTTTACCGATGCCCGTCGGTCACCCCACTCACAGACGCTCTTCCACTTGAGTGAGCGACGGACCTATCGACCAATTTGACAGACGCCCGTCGGTCACCTAAGAAAGGCCGTCGCTGGGTTCTGTCTCCACATCTTCAAATCATTTCTATCTCTTTCAAGTCCTTTTGACTTTATTTATGTTGATTCTTTTTATATTAGCATCCTTTAACTTTCTGTGAGCAATGCATTGATTTCCCGGGACCATCCTTAGCTTGAGGGGTTATCTGCCATATTCGGAGGATTTCGTCCGGTTTAGTTTCCTAACCTTCTTGATTATTTCCTTCATTTGTTATTCATTGGCTATTTTATGTACATGGATATACTCTTTTCATATCTCGTTAAGTGTAAAAATGGATCAATGTTTTATACTCAATAAAAGCGAGGTTTGTATAAATGCAAGGGTCCAATGCCCTATTTTCATCCAATAAAAATCATCACAAATAAAAACATCCAATTTTAATAATGATGCATGCGAGGACCAAAGTCCTCAAACTAAGCAATGCCCCGATTCGTGTATGTATCGCACATTTACAAAAGGAGTTGTATTCCGCTCCTTGTATTATTGTAATTTATTGCTTTTGATATTTACTTGCCCATTTATGGCTTTCCAAATGTGAATGAATGCGCCTTCAATTAATTGCATCGTGTGGAGAGAGAGCGAATTAATGATAATTAAAATTTGATCATAAAATAATCGAGGTAGAAATAGATGAGAAATCCCGGACCCAGCTCTGGTCTTTGGGCTCAAAGAGGCTAGAGGTCTAGCCTCCAAGACACCTTTTTGTGCCACGAGACTTTAGCACTAATCCTAGGCTCCTTAGGGCGAGAGGTTTACCTTCCAAGACCCCTCTGGCTGGCCCAAAATGGATACTAAGCGCAGTCTTAGGCTCTCCAAGGCGAGAGTAACTTTCCCAATGTTCTATTAGGTGGTGACTCCATGAAACCTCCTTGTTGCCCAATATAGACGCACTTGCGATTTATTGCAAGCTGTCAACGGACCCACAAATGCCCCGATCGCCCCCGAGCGGGCGGTCCCATGGGCGGCCGCGGGGATCCGGCGCGCATCACAATCACATACCTCCTTGTCAACCCCAAACTCATATCTTTAAATGGGCTCAACTCTCCATTACCCACACCAATCAATCTTCAAACAAAAATTACACCAAAAATTGACAAAAACTAAACTCCCTTTTTCCCAAAATACAAACCCATCCTTACTAGAGTGGCCACTATTCTAAGGGGAGGCAAAAATCATTTAAGGCTAAAGGTAGTTTTAATATGTGTAACAATAAAACAAGCACGCATTTAGCATACTAAAATAATAGGCTCAACGGGCTAACAAGAGAATACGAAGTTAAGGTAGGAAAAGTCATTTAAAGTAGCTATTCAAAGAAGGATTGCCTAAATCAATTTCTAAGTTATGCCTCATCTAGGAGTCGCTTCGATGGGTAATCAGAAAGGTTCTAGTGCTCTTAGTGAGTTTTCATCTAATCCTCTAATTGTATCTAGATTTTTCTCAAATTTTAAAAACAGGGCCAAAGTGCTCAAAATTTAGAAATTGCAAAGTATAATCAAGGTTTACATGTAATCTGGCAAACAAAGATACAAATAAGACTATTTCTTACTCAACTTAAAAATGAATGAAACACAAATTTCTAAAAATGAGGTCAAAATTATACACAATTGAGAACTACTAGGATGAAATAAAAAATTTAAATTAAGGTTAAATCAATAAGAACAACCATAACAATATCAAGATAAAAACTTGGTATAAACACACAACAAACTAAAAAGACACAACCAAATGAAATTTATTTTGGTTTGAAAAATTGAAATAGTACTCCACCCCAAACTCAAAATGTTGCACTGTCCTCAGTGCAAGAAAGTGAAGCACACAAAAATATTTTTCAAAATTTTCCCCCTTGCTGTGCAAAAACTCATTGCAATTTAAAATTAATTGCAATCATATCAAAAATGGCAAACATAAAATAATTACTGTGCAAAACTAAAAACCATAGAAAATTCCTGAATGCCACCTGTGCAAAATGAAGAAAACTCAAAACCTGTGCAAGAATCCATTAATCACTGTGCAAAATGAAATACTCTGAATTTTGTGAGATTCATAGCTAACACAAATAATATCTATCCTATCACACGGTATTGGCTCAGCCACACAATTCAAAAATATAACAAAGTAAATAAATTCATACATTGCCTGACTACATCAATTTCATTGACTACAAAATAAATAGATTACAAAATCTATTATGAAAGAATCACTTCCTGAAAGATATACAATATATCAAATTGGTGGTCGTCTCAAATGTGGAGGAAATACAGTGGAAACAGGTGTAAAAAATCCACAAATCTCACTGCTCAACCTGTCCAACTGTGGAATAATCATCTGATGAAAGGTTCCCAAGAATGCGTCTCTCCGCTCAGCTCCTATGACCATATCTCTGCGCACCTGCTCCATCTAAGTCTCTATGGAAGACAATCGCTCCCAATCTCTCTGTACTGACAGGTCCATGGCAGAGATCAACTGGTCACTCTGAAAAATAGCTGCTATAACCTCTGCCAGTCCTCTGCTCAACTCATCCAATCTCTCCCAAACCCTCTCCCGAAAGTCTGTCTGCTCCCTCTTGGACTTACTAAAAGAAGTCTAAAGCATGCTGATAGAAGTCTCAAGCCGCATCATTGATGCTGTCATAGACTGCATCTCTGAAATCAAAGTCTGGACCATCAAAGCATCTAAATATGGAGCTGAAGGTGGAGGGGCTGTGGAAGAAGGCGGCTCATCATACCCCTAAGCATAGCGGCTCATATCTGGAGGGGAGAATGGAATGTCACTCCTTTGTCTCACCCTCCTACTGGAAATAGTGGCTGTCGCTCTCTGTGGCGGAGGTGGTGGTGGAGCATCAATATCGGGATCAACAGGCTGGTGGCCACCATCGTCAGAATCGCCCTCTCTATCATCACCAGAGTCATGGGCGTCTATCTCCTCCGCTCTCCTAAGTCTATATCCACTCTCGGAAGAAGGATCCTCTATAGCAATCCTACACCTGAGTACTACCTCCTCATCAATCAAGTACGATGACCTCAAAGCTGGTCCCATATCAGGAGTAGGCAGATGTAGGGCTCTCATAATCAAGGTGATCAATCCACCAATCCCAATCCTCCTTCCTGAAGTAGCTGTAGCTCTCTTCAGTTGCTTACACAACCAAGGTACGGCATTAACTCTGATGCCGGCCTCCATAGCATAAAGAAAAAATAAGTCTAGTGTGGTCACATTGCTGGGACACCCTGGTCGCATGAACACTGAAGAAGTCATCACTCTATGCAAGTACTGATAGACTGGAGAGCGGAGCTTTGTTGACTTGGTGTTTCTCGCATGAAAGTCCATATTGGGCTTCCTGATAATAGCCCAATGTGTAGTTGAATCACCCACAATGTGCACCTCTCCATCCACTTGCAACCTCAAGTATCTAGCCAGGTCAGAAATCGATAGAAAATAAGGAGTATTGTTGACTCTAAATTGAATGGTATTTACATCATCCTTAGATAACCTTGGAGAGTACTGAAAAGTACTAAGAAACTCCAAGGTTATCGTAGGATGAGTTGGACCATTCAGAGAAATGAATTCCTCCCATCCAATGTTCCTCAGCAAAGATAATACCCTCTCTTGAATGCCCAGGTCAATGAGTGTCTTCATACTCATAAACCTACTAGAAGCAATAATCTTTGCAGCCAGCTTATTGAACAAAGTGCGTTGTGCTAGAGTCAACCAATTAGGAGGCGAAATGGGTGCTGATGGTTGTTCCTCTCTATTACGAACCATGGTTCCTGAAAAGAAAGTATAAACTTTATCCAAAACATTCTTAGTTTCATTAAGTGTAAACCACATATATGGCTAGATTGAAAGAATAATAACAAAACCCACCAAAGCTTCACAACTGAAATTTGCAAAATAAATAAAATTTTCTAGCTAATGAAAATGCAAAATATGGAAAATTAAGCATCAGGCATATGTATAAACAATTTGAAGTACAAAATAAATGCACAAGTTTAATCAAAATTGAAAGATTGCACAAGTTAGAATTTAAACAAATTAAAAATGAAAAGCACAAGGTGGAGACTAAAAATAAGCACAAGTAATTAACCCTTGAAGTGTATTTGCCAAAAATAATATAAATGCAATTTAATGGAAAATAAGAGAGAGAAATGCAAAGTTTGCTCAATCAATGCCTTATTCGTAGCAAAAATATGTAGGAAAAATTCAAAGTTTCATGTAAATAAGAATTTCAAAAATTAGCATCCAATACAACTCATCCTAATCCCATCAATTCGGGAACTAGCAAACATGCATTTGTATCAATATAATCAAGTAGAACTATCAATTGCATTTAAATTAAAAACTAAAGCAGCAGCAAATACTTCTAAAACAAAAATAATGCCAAGCACAATCTCAAGCAATTTGAATTTAACTTGCAAAATTTTCTTTCCATATTCATACTATGCATAATGCCCCAATTTTCTCAAAACATTTCAGTTCAGAATTCTGAGTCAAAATCCCAATTTCCAGCAAGCTACAATTCAAGACAAAATGCAATAACACAACCCAACTAGCATAATGATCACTAAGTTCAAATTCAATTCTAATGGCAACCATTAACTCAACACTGCTATAAGAGCAAACAAACACAAAAACATATGTGAAATCAGGCTCAAAATGTGATTGCTCAGGGTACGAAATATTCATATAAATTCCACTCGTTGAAAGTTCCAAAATAGCAGTGAGCATGCCAACAGTGACCTATTTGCATGTTCAAACAACCTGGTTCATGCCAACTAAATATGAAAATTACCTTAACATATCATAATAACAGAGTTGGGAAGAAAAACTAAACAAATATGCTGCAATTTCACGGTAACAGTCCCAAAATTGACATGAATTTCTCATTTAAGCATTTCATCAAGCACCTGGTGAGCAGAGTTAACAAAGTAATTTTTTTAGCACAATTTTCTCATCCTACACACCCATTAGCAAGAGAAGAAACACATCTCATATCACAATGTCAAATAACAACATAAATTATTGAATGAAGCTCAGTGCACAAAGGAATCAGAAAAAGAATGAAAAATTTTGAATGAACAGAGTGGGAATAAAGCGTACTGGAATCTGTAGAAATTAGCTAACTGACTTAAAAATTTGGAAGATAAATAATGGAAGAGAGCTCTTAATTCTTAACCCCAAAAATCTGGAATTTTTGCAGACATTATGGGGAAAATCAGCATCGGCAAATAAGAAGAGAAATGAAAAATTAAGACGAAAAGAATTCCATTTAAGCTCTATAAAAATGCAAAAAGTAAAAATTACCTGAGATGAGCTCTAATTGTCAATGAAGATCGAAGAGAAAATTGAGAGAAAATTTGTAAAATGAGGAACAGGGGGGAACAGGTGAAAACAGAGGAGAAAAGAGAAAAGAAGAAGAAGCGCCGAATTGAAACCGCGTTTTAAAAGGTTTGGAATAAAAGCACATCTGTGCTTTTAAAATAAGCTCAGCTGTGTTATTACTCAGCGCTACCTATCGGCATTTTTAAAAGGAAAGCACAGCTGTGTTTTCGTGCTTTACCTGACGCTACTGCCCTGATGAAATGTACCTCACGGTGACAACAATTTTAATTATCACCGTGAGATAACTGGTAAATTGCTATTGTCCCACATCTGCACTGCACAATTTTGGCTGCAAAATTTTTGAATTCTCTTATTGTTCTCCCTGTTAAATTCCAAAATAATAAACCAAACCAAAACCTATTAAAACAAAAAAAAAATAAAAATAAACAAATTGAACATGAAAAACAACAAATTAACATTCTAACACACACAAAATTTAAAGAATATAATTTTATATAAATGTATATAAATTATTATTATTATTTTTTTTAGAGATTCAAAATAAACAACTAAAAATTAAAAACATAAAACACAAAAACACATATGAATGACATATAATTAAATAGGAAGGATTAAGAAAAATAAAAGTTCTGGTTTATTGAGTCCCAGCTCGACTCATGTTGCTCTCGGGTGGACGAGATTGTGAACCAAATAATAGTCTTTCCGGTTTTTGCTCCTCATTTTCCCCCATTAATAAGAGAAAATCATCGAAAGCCACCAAGGTGCGAATTTCCATATCTTCGATGAAGTATGACTCCACCTTGGGTTCACTATAAAAGAACTCTACCGACTCTTCTAGCCTAAATAGATCCTTCAAATGGACTGAATCCAGTGCTTCCATTTAAGAATCACACAACTCTTGCTACTTTGGTGCACTATCCTGCACAAAAAAATTGAATTTAGTTTCCAAACAAACACAAGATTCGTCTTCAACAATGATTGGCTCCTTTTTTACTTCATGCTACCCATCCTAAAAAATTTCAAAATTGTCGTTAAGCTCTATAGGTGCATGACTCAATTCACCACCATCTCTTTGATCAACGGAAGAGACAATTAAAAGCTCCAACTTGGATTCCAAATTTTGGATCTCCAATGCTTGACTTCTTAATAGATTCCCTTGAGCCTCGATCCTCTCCTCTTGATAGTTGATTGTAGCCTGCCACTCCCCTTTTTTCGCATAAAATTGCTTCTCTCTGTAATATATGTAGTCTAGAAGACTTATGATTTTGGCGGAGTTAGACTCTTGTGATTCCCATTAAGAGTAAGGATCTTCAAAGGACGGTGAATAGGTGACTGGTGAAGGTGGATACAATTGTCGTAACTCTTGCATTTCCCTCCTTATATCATTCACTTGAGCTCGCAAAAGGACCAACTCATAATCTTGAACACTAACTTGCATCATTTTGAAAAGACCTCAAAATTTTCCTGCAAAGATAAACACCAAATTAAAACAAAAAAATATTAAAAATCTCAAACTAACTCAACTAAAGATATAAAACAAATAACACCATTTTTCCCCGGCAACGACGCCAAAAACTTGATCGGCAATGCTCGGTAAGTGTACCGAATCGACAAGTAATAAAGTGGGGTGTAGTTAGGACCCTGAGTTATCATACCAAAGGGAAAAAAGATTGTCTCGTTAAATATCTATAGATGAGTCAATTTGAGATATCCACGATTTGTTTGGTGGAGAAAACTAAGCTAAGCAAGAAAAATAAATTAACAATTAAAAATAAAATTGTTCATCAAGAAATTACTCAAGGATGAAATTAAATGCTTAGGAAATTCTATCCTCATAAATATAATTGGAAATTGCTAAAACAATATAAACATGAAATTCTGGACAAACCAACTAAACCCAGGCTTCCCAATCCGGAGTCAGCCACTCTAATTATGTGACATCCCAAACCGGAGTCAGCCACATAACTAGCCTATGCACGGGATTAAAATCCTAGGTTCGGTTTATTTTTCCAATACGGAGTCAAATAACCCAGAACCCATCCATTCCTCACATTTCTAAAAATTATAAAACTAACATCTATAAATCAAGCATCCCATTCCGCAGCAACCAAAATTGATAGATGCTAAGATATAAGAACAGAGCAAAAACAAATTACAACAAAAATCAGATTTGAAATTAATCATCATTCCGGACTAAATCATAATCAAATCGAATAATCATCAAAATTGCAAAAAATATAATGAGAGAAATAAAAGAAATCATGAAAATATTCATTAAATCCAAAAATCCAAAATACAAAGTATGATTCAAGAACCCCTAAGCATGAATAACTACTCCAACATCAAGAATATAAACATAAAATATGAAAAATTCAAGTTTACAATACACCCTTGATGAGAGACAAAATAGATCTTGAAGCCTTTGTTCTTCAAACTTGGAATTCCATAAATCCCTAAAATATAAAAATAAACTAAATTAATCTAAATTAATTAAGAATAAAATTGCAATTTAAAATTAAATCTAAGCTAAAACAGTATTTAAAATGAAAATTAAAACCTAAAATAAAATAAAAACACTGCTGAAGAACTATAAATAAAAACCTAAGTCTACTCCTAATTCAATCTCCCATTTCTAAGATGAAACGGCGAGAATAAATAATCTGGAGAAAAGCACAGCTGTGCTTTTCCAAAGCACAGCTGTGTTCTTGAGTAAGTAGCGCCTTAGGGTTGCGTTGCGTGCGCGCAAACAGGTGGAAAAATGACGAAACACAGCTGTGCGTCTCGTGAAAGCACAGCTGTGCTTCGGGCGTGAACGTGTGCGTTGCTGCCTTCTTCGCTCTCGCCTTGCGTTGCGTAACACAGCTATGTTTCTCGTAGAAACACGGCTGTGCTTCTGGCGTGATGTCGCTAGTTCGCACTTCCTTCAAAAGCACAGCGGTGCTTTGTAAAAGCACGGCTGTGCTTTAGGCAAAATCTGCCCTTTTTCACCCATTGCTTTTAAAATCAACCCCCAACCTCCAATTTAGCTCCAAATTAAAATAAAATGCCTAAAAACATCCCAAAACTTATTAAAAATTATAAAAACATTATAAACTAATAAAATTACAAAAACTAACTAATTAAAATTATAAATAAATAAACAAAACACATAATTATGCCAAGAATTAACCTAAAATATTAATATAATTGCAACTTATCAATCGCCAACCAAAGTTTCCTCACCATCCTCACAGGAAATGTCAACATATTCATTGTCTGCATAGTTCAACGTTTCATTATCGTCGTAATTCAGAGTTTCATTTATTTTATGAACTTCCGGTTGTTCCTCTTTAAATGCCTTGTTATTTTCAGAGCGTTCACTTTGTCCTGTGGCTTTCCTTTCCAAAATGTGTAACAACCCAAAATGGCCCTAGTCGGAATTTGCATACGAAGTCGGGAACGGAAGGGTATTTCGGTAATTTATGCGTGAGAAAGTTTGGTTAATGAGGACTAAAGTGTAAAGAAAATAATTAATTAATAAGATGTTAAGTGAGTGGATAAGATTGTGACACTTGGGTTTGTAGGATGATGACAAGTGGTTTATAAGGAATTGTTAGAGTGTACTTGAAGTGTATGGAAGTAGGATGTAAGTGGGTTTTAAGGAATGATTGGGTGTGAGAGAGGTTTGGTGCCTTAAGATATTTAAGTGAGAGATCTTTAGTGTGTGGATGGTGTATGGTGCATGGAGTGGTAAGTCAAAGGATGGGGTTTAAGGACCTATGGTAGAGTGACATGTGTATGGGTTGTTAGGGCAATTAATGTGATTGAGAGAGAGAGAAAGAGGGAATAGAAGGGAAGGGGCAGCTTCCCGTGGAAACCATTTGGAATGCCCTCTTCCTCTTCTCACGTCCTCTCTCTCTTCTACCCTCTCATTCCCATTTTTCTGCTCCTTCTCTCTTTGCATGTGGATTTTTCCTCAAGCTTTAGGCTAAGGTTTGAGTTGTGAAGGATTTTAAGAAGGTAAGTGGTTAGATTTTGGATTATTGTGTTTGGATCTTCTTCTTCTAGTTGCTTTTGATTTTGGGAATTTAAAGTTTGGATGGGTAATTTGTGTGTTTTGGTATGTGCAAGTTTTGAGTGTCAAGAAGAAGAACAAAGGCAAGGAGAAGGTTCAAGAGTGAAGATCAACTGGATTTTTCGTCTACAAGAGGTTTGGGAGCTTTGATTTCTTCATTATGTTTGAGTTGTCATTTGCCTAATTCTCCTTGGATCATGAGTATGTGTTTATGTTTGTTCCAATAATTTGAAGTGCTTTGATATGAGTTTATGCATGATTTAATTTGAGTAAATGTGTTAGTAATCCATGTTATTGAATGAGATGAATGTGTATGTGGGTTGGTATTGAAATGCATGAGTTTGGGAATTTCTAATTTGAATGTGTGTGTATGATTATCTATTCTTGAGAAATTCTGGAAATTTGTGATGGATGTTATGTTATTGTGGTTTATATGCTACGGGATTAGTATTGGTTGAATGATTGAGCTTAGATTGTGGAGTTTTGAACTCATATTGTGATTTTGGGTAAAATGATGATGAAAAGTGAGGTATGTTAACTTGAGGAATTTGATTGTATAGATGATGATATTCTTTGAATTCTTATGTATGATTTGTTAATGGCATGACTCAATGATGTTGTATTTGAGCTTTTACCTTTATTGGTGTGTGAATCTGATGATTGAAGTGAAAGTTTTGGGATTGTTGGCTGGAAAAGACCTGGAAATCGCACTGAGAAATCGCATCTGGGCATGGGTCACGGTGGCAACCAATTTGGTCACCACCGTGAGCCACGAACCAGATGCATTCTGCCGTGAAGCTTGGTATGTCACGGTGGCAACCATTCTGGTTACCACCGTGAGGTATCCAAACCTTGGTTTCTGCCTGGGCAGTGGGTATGTCACGGTGGCAACCCATTTCGTTACCACCGTGAGATACCCAAGCTTTCGATTCTGTTTGGCTTCTTTGGTATGTCACGGTGGCAACCCATTTCGTTACCACCGTGAGATACCCAAGCTTTCGATTCTGTTTGGTTGCTTTGGTATGTCACGGTGACAACCATTCTGGTTACCACCGTGAGGTACCCAAGACTTGCTTTCTGCCAAGGATCCCTGGTATGTCACGGTGGCAACCAATCTGATTACCACCGTGACCTACCCTGTTTTTGCAATAAAACCCTTTTATTTTCGCATGTTTTAGGAGTGTTAACTTGTGAATTCTTCGTTTGTCATAATTTTAACTATGGCCATTTCTGTGTAATTCCCCGGATTAAATGTGATGATATTTATATACTGTCTAATATGACACATGTTTTGAGTGATGCATGACCTGCAAAAGTCAGTCTAGTGGATAGTTAGGCATGCCTAAAAGAGTCTCCCGCTGCAGCTTCCATTATCGTTTGGACCCCGATCAGGTCCCCGTTTGGTTCCTCGCGAACCCCTTTAATGTATTTGGATCTTGTTTAAGATCCTTCCGAAAGAAAAATGTTTGTGAATGAAAATTGAAATGGTTTTCGATTTGTACCCGTAAGGTACTTTCCGTAATCGATTGGTACCCGTAATGTACCTTCCGTTCACTCGTTATCCACTACGTTGAGTCAGCAGGTGCTTTATTGTTTTGTGTTACTCTGAATAACTATAAGAATGTGACCTCCGAATGGCTATAATAATGATTTGAGGAATCAGTTTCTATGTATACGAACGGGACTCTGGGCTTTGGAATGTATGTCTGTATTATGTAAGTATGATTTTTTTTTATATCTGACACCATTATCTGCACTTATTATGTGATGTGTTATAAGTTTCAGAATGCTTCGAATGTAATTCGACTAATGTATTTAAGTATGTGACTCAAGCATGGTTTCATTGTATATAAGCAAGTGAATCGGATCTATTGTGATATCAAGTACGTAAGATTTAACTGTACTTTCCGCATGGTGATGTTATGAATGTGATTATGTCTTTGGTCTCTTCTATTGGAGGGTATCTGGCATGATATTTTATGTATTAGAGTTGCATAATGGAAGTGTGGTGGTTTGATGTTGTACCTTGAGTTCCAGTTAGTGTATGCATCTTGTGACATGATAAATGTATGTTTGGATAACTAGTGTTCTCGGCATGATAGTTGGGTGTGTTATTGTATGATAATTGTATTGCATGTGAATGGGTCTCCAGTTAATGAGTACCTGGGTATGATGATTGTATGTGATTATGAACTTTTGAATGCATGGCTCTCTTATGCAGGTTTGTATATCCATCCGTTGAGATTATTTGCTTATGCCATTCGTGTTTGTGACTTGTTTTGGCGACCATTGTGAATGGCCGTCCTTATTGCTTGTGTGTTCTCCCCACTAAGCGTTTATCGCTTAGCACGGGCTCTTTTCCCGTGCAGGTGGCAGGTTTGGTTCGGTTCGAGTCGTACATCTGCAAGGTCGGCCGCATAGGAGTTAGAAGCATTTTGTTATTTTTGTTAAGCTTCTGTATTTCTGATTCTGTAATTTTGTAACCTTTTTCTTATGTATTTGGTTATGTAAAGGATATTATTGTAATTAAGGTTTTAGTTATTCCTCAGTTTTTTCTTTCGCCTTATGCTCCCGCTGAGTGATTATATGTATGTATGTGAGTTAATGTATGTTCAGCTTTTGTTTCTTTAAAGTTTTAATTTACCCTGTATTTTGGTATGTATGTCTATGTATGAATGTATGGATATTTTGTGTCTGTGTGGTGGCACCTTTACTCTTACAGCTTCTCACTCCTTATCGGATGGGATAGCCTGAGTACGGGTAAGGGGTGTTACAAAATGCCTCTTGGTTTTACTTTGCATGCTTCCAACCATTCCGATTTGTCACATTTTAAGTTTGGATAAGAGAGATAATACACCTGGATCACTTGCATTACCAACACAAAAGTTTTAAAGTTACTAAATCTTCTACGCTGGTTAACATCAACTAAATTGTATCTGCTATGCATTTTTGTTCCAACGTTAATAGTTGGATCAAACCATTTGCACTTAAATAATACACAGCGTTTAATTGGCAATGCAGGGTACTCCAATTCAAGTATGTCAATAATTTGCCCATAATAATCCATCAACTCTCCTTAAATGCAAACACCACTTTTTACCGTTGCCTTGTTATGACCATGATTTTGTGTATGAAATTTGTATCCATTCACAAAATATACCGAATACTATTTAACATATCGCAAAGGTCCTTTTGCAAGATCCAAGATGAACTTGTTCTCAATTGAATTTGTTGATGCCTACATATTCAAATATTCTAACGTCATTTAATTGAATATTGCATAATTGTATAAATAAATTTGTATATTGGAAGTCACAACTTACATATGTCTTGAACCAATGATGAAAGTGCTTTTTGACTTCCTTGTTCACCTCATTTTGATTTTTTTTAGGCATTAGCTCCCGTACCCATTCCTCAAATATTCTATACTAACCATATACAACATTTTATTACACCCTGACATAGTAAATCAAATTAGCATTTTTTTTGTATATATTAAACTTACTGCACAAAAGGCTGAACTTCTTCGCAATTCAATAAAATATAACTATGGGCAGCTGTTAATTCTTCCTCTGTTAGCATTCTCCTTGTTGAACGGCCATGTAAATGCCCAGGATACGTAAATATGGATAAGTTTCCATCCTGATTACTTATTTCCCCGCCATCATCATTACGGGGTATTTTCCGCTGTCTTGTGTGTACATGTGGCTCAAAATAATGCGAATAAAATGTACTTGCTTCCTCGACCAAATACGCATTACATATTGAACCTTCAACTCTAGCTTTATTTTTTATATTTTTTTCAAGTGAAACAAATACCTACATGACATTTTAGATTGACATTAATTACCATAACAAATTATAATAAAATTGCAATTGCTTATCATAGATAGTTACCGCTCAAATGGATACATCCATCGATATTGAACAGGACCAACAAGTTTTGCTTCATGTGCTAAATGCATGGGCAGATGCTCCATATAGTCAAAAAAGCTTGGAGGAAAAATTGATTCCAGTTTGCACAGGATTATTGGAATTTCTATTTCCAATCTTGCTATGTCTGCCGCATTTATCTCACATGATGTTAAAGTTTTGAAAAACATACTTAGCTCTGTTATAGCTTCCCACACTTTAGTCGGCAATAACTCTCGAAATACTACTGGGAGTAGCCTTTGCATGAACACATGACAATCATGACTTTTCATACCGAATAATTTGTACTTTCTCATGTCGATGCACCTTGCCAAGTTCAATACGTAACCATCCGGAAACCTTAGTCCTTTTAACCACTCACACAAGACTTCCTTTTGTTTTTTGTCTAAAGTATAGCATGCTTTGTGATATTTTCCGGTTACGTAATCCTTATCTAACTCAGGCCTTCTGCATAACAACTTTAAATATGCCCGTGATTCTACATTATCCTTTGTCTTCCCATCTATATTCATAATTGTGTTGAACACATTATCAAAAATATTTTTTTTCTATGTGCATCACATCTAGATTATGCCTTAACAAATTAGTCTTCCAATACGGCAAATCCTAAAAAATGCTTCTTTTCCTCCAACCAAAGTTTTTGTTGATTCTTCCATTAACTTCATCAGCATCAAGTTCAGTTACTTTAAGCAAACCCAATTCATCAATGTCTTGTAAAATTTCCTCACTACTTCTGATAACAGGTGTAACGCCCATTCCCGACTACTAGATTAGCTCCGCTAATGCAGTTAGGAACAACCTCTACACACAACACAATCACATTTCACTATCCGCGACACAGACACACATTCATGCTTTACTATCACAATTTCATGCCAACAATACGAATAATAAAATTTCATCATCAAGCATACATTCTCATGCATCATATATCATAAGTTCCCATACCATCCGACATACTCACATACTTATATATTGTCACATCCCAAATCGGGCCTGGTCGGATTTGGCATACAAAGTCAGGATTTCAAGGGTAAATCGGTAATTGGTGCATGAGAATATTGGACATTAAGGAATTTAATGCATCAATTAATCTAATATGTTAGCGGAGGAAGTATCTACTGAAGTGTAAGTATTGTACCAACGCATTAAAATATCTACTTAAGTAACTATGTGGTGTAGATATGTGTATGGTGCATTGGTGTATGGAAGTCAAAGATATTTTATTTGGACCAATAGGAGGCTGCCATGTGGCTTGTGGATTTGTGCAATTAGTCAGGAAAGAAGAAAATGGAAAAGAATGAGAGGAGGAGGCAGATCATGTTTTGCCCTCTTCTCCCCCTCTTCCCGTTCTCCTTCTTCTTTTTTCTCTCTTCTTGCTCTTCATCCCCTAGTTTTGTGTATGAGTTGAAGTAGAATTGGAAGACTTAGAAGCTACTTTGAAGAGGTAAGTTGGGGTTTTAGGGTTTCCTGCATTGTTGGGTTCTCTCTTCTTCTTCTTCTGGTTTTGTTGAGTTAGGGTTGGATTAAGAGATTTGTGGGTTCTGTTTGTGCAAGTAATTGGTGACAAGAAGAAAGATAAAGGAAAAGGGAAGGTACAAGCTTGAAGAGAACAGCTGAGTTGTGCTTCAAAAAGGTTTGGGAATTTTTACATTTATTGGGTTTCCTGCGTTTGACTATTTACAGTGTATGTGTTTGGTTGATTCTTTACTGATGACCTGATGTATTGATATTGCATGTTGGGATTTTGAATGAGTGGGTTGATTGTGATTAATGCATGGAGATTGAGACCTTGAAAATGGAATTTACGTGGGTTTGAGCTTACTGTCATTTTTCTGGGTTTTGATATTTTGAGTTCTTATTTAGCTATTCTCTGTTTTGGATGAATGTCTTTTGAAGTATTTTCATATTGTTTATGTTGGTTTTGCGTGTTTGAGGAAGCTCATTTCAGGTGAGAATATGTTGGATTTGAATTGGGATGAATTGCTGAGAATTCTGGGTTCTGTAGATTTTCATGATTTTATGGTTTTGAAAATTGGAAGTCTGCATGCCTGTCCTAGTCGTGTTTGGGTGTGTGAGTCGTGTTCTCCTTTGCTTTTTCTTCTCTTTTCTCTTCCTTGTTTTGCTTGCCGTGTTTTGCTGTCCGAGTCGTGCTGGAGCGTGTGAGTCGTGTCCATCTTCCTCTCTTTCTTCTCTTTTACACCATCTGAGGGAGAAGTGAGAGACCTAGAGCACGAGTCTTGAGCACGAATGGTGCTCGAAGAGCACAATCCGTGCTCATGCTGAGGGACTCAGCACGAGTCGTGCTCCTCAGCACGACTCGTGTCCCTCAAAGCTTTTGTCTCTCCCTTTTTTCATCAACTCAAATGTGTATTTTTCAATCCTTTTGCCTTTGTTTTGAGTTCTTTAGTCTTCATTTATGTGCTATTAATGTGCAAATGATATAAATGGTAATTTAGCTTAGCCAAATAATAAGTAATGTATGCTATATTGTATGTTATATGAACTTGTTTTTATGCCCATTATATTACGGATTATGCACGATAAATTATATGTTGTGATTTGAAACATGATTTGTATTATTATTCCGAAGTAAGTGTTTATTGAAATGATAATATATCAATATGTGATTATGATATGCTTAGTAAGGGTGATCCTTGTTAGACTATTATTTGATTTAAATTGTATAATTTGGTTTGTTAATGTTAAATATTGCAAATTGTATCTCATATTGCATTTTGAAATACAATGGATTTATGAATGTCTAATGTCATGGTTCTTCATTATGAACATATTCTAGTAAAATGTGAAAATGTGTTATGCATATCTTAATTCACGATTCTCCCCTAAGACTAATATGTTATAGTTAACATAAGTAGCACTATTGCATGATTAGGGTTTTGTATTGATGATCTTTGGTGTAATGGTGTTTCCATATCTAACTCTGGTATGCTTCCTAATGGTGATTATTCATATAGTGTGTTGACTGAATTGTATGGTGTGCTTATTATTCTCATTTATGCATGAATGATATACGAACAATTTGATGATTATCATGGAATGAGTTTGATTTACTATGCAAGCTTAAGAATTGTGATCCTTGCTATGAATAATGTGCTATGAATAATGAGTTTGATTTACTATGCATGACCTGTGAGAGTCAGTCTAGTGGATAGTTAGGCATGCCTAATAGAGTCTATTTAGCTGCAGCACCTTTGGACGTTTGGACCCTGATCAAGTCCCCGTTTGGTTCCTCGCGAACCCTTTTTATGCATTCGGATCCTCGCGATCCTTTTCTTATGCGTTTGGATCTTGTTTAAGGTCCCTACTATAAAAATATTTTAAAAGTGATAAAATAAAATGGTTTTCGACTCGTACTCGTAAGGTACGCTATGCGTTCAATTCGTACCCGTAAGGTACGCTATGCGTTTACTCATTATCCACTATTGGGAGTCAGCAGGTGTTCTATTTGCTTTGATTCATTTCAATATGATTATCAGAATGTGATATCCGAATGAGTATGATTTTGGACATGCGAATAAGATATTCATCCGAATGTGATTGTGAATCCCTGAATGGGGTGAATGTGACCCAAGAATGTATATTGTGCATGATTATCCACATGTATCATTTAGTAAATGTGTTTGTACATAGTCAATTATGGATATAAGTATGTGAACTAAAATGTGTACGACTATGATCACGATCTGTCGAATGCCATGTATATAGTTTATTATGTTATGCTTATGAGAATGTGAATCCGATTAGTTATGTTTTTAAGCATCTGAATTAATATGGATGTGAATGTGAGATTGAAGTTCTAAATGCTATGGTTAAATTATATAGTAATGTGATTTTATGCTATTAACTGTTATGGTTAATATGTGAAATTAGTATGAATATGATCTTTAACTAGCAAATGCAACGAATTTAATATTATGCTATATGTTTCTTTGGTCTTAGCTACCGTAGTATCTTCGGCATGTTATCATGTGTTAATGTTTCATGGCATGATATTTTATGTATTAGAGTTGCGCAGCAGAGGTTCGGTGGTTTGGACGTCGTCCCTTGGGTTTCGGCTAGTGTATGTGTCTTATGGCATGACAATAGTATGTTTGGATATAGAGTGATTTTGTATGGTAGTTGGGTGCGTTATTACATGGTACTCTTATTGCATGTGTATGGGTTTCAGTTAACATTTGGGTTATTGGTATGAAGGCTGCATATGTAGTTGTTGAGTAGCTAATCATGATGCGGTTTGATATCCAATACCTCGGTAAGTATATGCATATGAGATTGTATGTGTTTCTGCTTGATAATACCAAATGAGCAATCAGGTAATGTGCATATGAATGCAGATATGAATTATTGTATGAATGCCTTACTTTTGCAAGCATACATAAATGTATGTGTTATGAATGTCCACATTTGCCATTGTGAATGTGTTATGCCTTGGCGACCATTGTGAATGGCCGTCCATATTCTTGTGTGTTCTCCCCGCTAAGCGTTATCGCTTAGCACGGACTCTTTCCCCGTGCAGGTGGCAGATTTGGTTCTATTCGAGTCGTACATCTGCAAGGTCGGCCACGTAGAAGCTAGAAGTTTTGTATTTTGTTCAGCTTCTGTATTTTGGATTTTGTATTTCTGTAGTCTTATGTATATGCAAGGATTTGGATCTGATTTTGGGCTATGTAAAGGTCATCATATTTTTGTATTAAGTTATCCCTTTGTTTTATCATTCGCCTTATGCTTCCGCTGAATGATCATATGTATGCTTGTGTCTATGCTTCCGCTCAGTGCCTGTGTGTGTGTGAGTTAATGCACAACCAGTCTTTGCCCGCAAGGTAAGTTTTTAATTATCCCATATTTATGCGTGTATGATTATGTATGAATGTATGCTTCTGCATAGTGTATGTGTGCATTTATGTGAGTAAGCGTCAGTAGCGCACCCGCGTCCTTCCAACGGGGACGTAGGGGGTGTTACACATATATACAGGCATTCTTTAAGTTTACAATACTTAGTTATAACAGCTTTACATATTATCTATTGGCAAAAATAATATCTTATATAACTGGTACAAACACATAGTTAAACCCCTAAAACCTACACTACAGATGTAGCCCTAGTGTTGACCGTTGCTAACACGGATTTGTCCTACTAAAATCACCTTGCGTCAGAACCTGTACGGATTAGAAAGAACCCGTGCTAAGCGATAACGATTAGTAGGGAACACATATATAACATATAGGCTCAAATATAGCATTAATATTAAACATGCATCATACTAGAATCATGCTTAGGCCTACAAGTTTAAAACATTTATATATCATTTCACTCACAGCATTGTCATTAATTCATATTTCCTAAAGCATGCATTGATTGGCATATACAACTACTTAATCACATGTCTGAAAAGCATACATAAGTTGATATCGATTCGTCAAATACAAAGCATTCATACATCAACTTAACCATTAAGTTTATCTTTATCTTTTATATTTAGGTTTGCCTGCAATTCAAAGACGCGGATAATAGGTATCACATTGGTACCCCTGAGGTACTATAACTTCATTGTATCCGTGGATACACATATACACATTTGTACCCTAAGGTACAGTAACTCAATAAGATCAATATTCCACGTTAAAGAATCCAGCAAGGATTTATTTTTCATTGTGATTCCAGAGGAATTGGACGCATTGGGCTGCAGCACTTGATCTTATAGGCATGCCTAACTATCCACTACTTGACTCGCAGGCTAAAGTTGATTAGTTCAATTATTGATTTCATAGTTGTTAAATCCAATAGTGCATACATAAACCAACACCAAATTCTTCACTTTGCATATGTACAACACATTAACAATCCACACTATTCTTTTACTCATCTTACAACTCTTGGATAACTTGCAACTAAGTCATTAACCAACAAGTATTTGCCTTCTTTAATCATCATATTTATATGTATATTTGCTTCATATAATCTTGATATCATGCTCATATAAAATAGCCTCAAGCTTGGTTAAAATCCACACAATTAACAAATATAAATAACTAAGGGTTACTTGCTAAAACAGGGTACCTCACAGTCACAACCAATTTGATTGTCACCGTGACATGCTGAGGTCTTCAAAATAGAATGCAGGCCAAGGTACCTCACGGTCACAACAAATTTTCTTGCCACCGTGACATACCAAGCACTCCCAAAACAGAATGCAAAAATGAGGTATCTCACAGTCACGACCAATTTGGTTGCCACCGTGACATACTATGCACTCCCAAATAGAATGCAAAAAATGAGGTATCTCACGGACACAACCAATTTGGTTGCCACCGTGAGATACTTCACACTTGCGGACAGAATGCCATTTATGGCATCTCACGGTCACAACCAATTTGGTTGTCATCGTGACATGCCATACTCAGTCAGGCAGAATGGAGTTCCTGCATACCTCATGGTCACAACCAATTGGTTATCACCGTGACCTATGCAAAAACACCAAAACACAGCTGTGCTCCCTGTCTCAATTCTCAAATCACTATCAAGACCTTAAAACCAATTCCCTTTTGTCATTCAAGCCAACTCATTCTTCAATAACATAAAAATTAACACATACCTGATTTCCACTAAGCCGATCTCATCCAAATTACATAAGATGTAACACATACACAATTTCAATACTTAACATACCTTTCAAAACGTTATAAACACAACACAAGTTTCATAACTTATTGACCTAGTCAACTCATTCATCTACTTCAATAGAAACTCAGATTACAGGTTTAGTTCATGCGTAATCAATTACACAAACAAGCACAAATCATGCCATTACACACATAGGGTTAGTTCCCAAACCTCCTCTCCTATGCTCCAATTAAGCTTCCCTTGTGCTAGGTTCACCAAACTTAGCTTTTCCCTTATCCTTCTTGTTCTTTTCTACTATAAATAACATTCCAATTTCCAAAATTGGACACAATCATCAATCCTCAATCCAAATCAAACCCAAAACAAGAAAGAGTAGAAGATGAATTATAAATAACCACTTACCTTTCAATTTAATTAGCTTAGTTCTTATTCCACTTAGTAATAATCATACAATCAATTTGATGAGTTCTAAACGAGAAAATCACAAAAAAGAGGGGTAGAAGAAGCAGATGAGGATGGCTGAACACACAAGTAGATTAGTGGGGGTTTTCTCTTTCCTCGAGGGTTTATATTACATGCCAAGATGTGACGTGGCTGCACCCTTGAATGCCACTAGTATTTCCCACTAATCCAATCTACTTTGCTCAATAATTAGCCACTATTACTCTTAATTAATCTCCCACTAGTATAAACTTAGGATTAAGTAAATCCTCCATTAACCTAATGATGCCAAATTACAGCTTGGCCACTTAACTTTCTTTTAGTTTCTCAATTAGGTCCTTACTTTTATTACAATTAAGTCCCAAATGACACAATCAATTCACATACACCCCAAATTAAACCATTTACAACTAGGGTACATTTTCGACAATTACGACTGGAGGGCTAGCTTGTACTACTTTATTCTTAATAAACTTGTTCTTGTTCTGTCGGAATGGGTGATCAGGTGGAAGGAATTTCCTGTGGTTGTCAAACCAAGAAGTTTTGCACCCATGCTGAAGATAAAATGCATCTGAATCATCGCCAGAGTAAGGACAAACTAATTTCCTAGCCGTGCTCCAATCGAACAACATAGCATAGGCGGGAAAGTCACTGACCGTCCACATTAATGCTGCTCTCATCATAAAATTTTGTTTAAGTGATGCATCATATGTTTCAACAACGATTTCCCAAAGCCGTTGCAATTCATAAAATAAGGGCTGCAAATATATATCAATTTTATGCTTCGGATTTCTACATCCTGGAACAATAACCGTCAAGAACATGTATGCCTCATTCATACACATATATGGAGGCAAATTATAAGGAGTAATTATGATTGGCCTTGACGAATATTGTTGCTGTTGAGCATATTTTATAGATGCTAATTTTTCGCAAGCATACGATGTACCGAAATAGTACTTAAGATATCGTTCCCATGAGGAATATTATTTTTACTCACTATTACTACTTGATTTTAATCTTGTTTACAATGATTCAATAACTTGTTGGTTAAATCTATACTACTCTAATAAATAAACTAACTAAACCTATTTTATGTAAATAGAAGAAGATAATATATAATGAAGAACTTAAAATAATGAACTTGATCCATCATTCCAATTAATAATAATCATCTTTTCATGCAAGCCAAGTTGGAATATATTTTTAACTCATTCTATCGATATAAATTAGAGTGCCTAAAATATGCATACATAATTCTAAATCCCAATTCTCATCTAAAACTTAGAGTGTTATACATGCATATTTCAAGAATAGAAAACAACCTATAGCAACCAATTAAACATTATGATCTCTCAAATAATGTTTAAATGATGAATATCTATTAGATTTAAGTATGAATTTATCTCTCGACTAAACTCAAAATTATAATGATCATACAATTGTACTAATAGAATTTCTGCATTCAAAGACTCTTAAAATATATAGAAGTAGAAGCTAATAATAACATTCAAATTCATTAAAGAAATATTCATTTAATTTACAGAGAAGAAATAAAAGATAAGAGTATTGAGAAAGATGACTTGTGCACTTTCCTCAAACCCTTGTAATAAATTTTCCTTCTCCTTGATCTTCTTCTTCAAAACATAAAAACTAACTAAGAAATTTAAGTAAGAGCAATTGTTCTTTCAACTACAGAAAAACTACTTAATAAAATTCTGTATATCTTAATTACAGTTAAACTACATATTTATAGATGTTATTTTGAAGTTGGTATCCCTTAGAGATGTCCCTTGGAGATGGGTGTAATTGTTGGTGAAAAGAAATGACTTTTCAAGTGACTTTTGGCTGAAAACTGCTCCAACAGTCGCCTCTATCGCGCTCACGATGGTGTCGCGCTCGCCACAGACCACGGAACGCCATTCTTCTTTTCCTTCCCTCCCTTTCTCTTCGATTTTCTCTCTGCAGGAGCATGACTCGTGCTCTCCTCTCTGACTCGTGTTCCTTTGTCCCAGTCGTGTTCTCTTGTCCCAGTCGGCTCCTTCTTCTCTTCTTTCTTCCTTGCTTCTTCTCTCTTGTCTCTCTGTATCAGCACGACTCGTGCTTTCCCCTCCTAGTCGTGTTCTACTTCTCCAGTAAAGCCTTTTTTTCACCATTTGTGCTTCTATTCACACTTAAATAAACCTGTAAACACAAAAACACACAGACTGGCACATATACACATAAACTAACACATATGACATCAAATATGCACACAATTGCTTAATTAATTTCATAAACTCATACAAAACATATACTAAATTATACCTCAATTAAGATCCTATCAAATTCCCCCACACTTAACCCTTGCTCGTCCTCAAGCAAGAGAAAAGACAAGAGAAAATTTTAAAAACTAGTAAACATAATTATATAGCACTGTCCATTCAGCATATATACCAAAATTGCAAAGATCAACTATCTGAAACACTCACAAATATCAGTAAATCAAATTTTAAAGTATGCATTGAAAAATTAACAAGTTACATAACTTTACTAATTCCAACATAAAGAGTATTAAGTCTCAAAAAACTAAACATGAATTAAAGAAAGAAAATTGATCATAAAGTTAAAAATTCTAAAGTAACTAGCTGCAATTAGGACAGTTTTGAGCTCACTTACCCTTAATCCAATCTCATGGCATTTTTAGACTTTTCTTTTTCTTTTTTTTTTCTTTTTATTTTGAATCATGGATATAGTTTTCATTTTTATCCATAAATAGCAAGAGAATGTAGCATGGGTGCATTTTACGTTCCATCCCATACATTTCAATTTTGGATGTATATCTTGCTTTCTTTTTTCTTTTAATGACTTTAGTGAGTGCATTTTATGCTCCATCCACTTATTTTTTTTTTCTTTTCTTTTTGAGTCATCCATTATTGAAAAGATAAAAGGGTAAGTATTATGGCTATAGTTTCCTTAGCCAACTAGAAACTTAAAATTTTCTACTAAATGAGCAAATTTTAACTTTAACAACATGGTTAGTAAAAAGACTAAATAATCTATAATGTTGAAAAAAAAGTAAAAGAAAATAACTTGTAAAACTTAAAACACATACTAAAAAAATTTGAAAAAACTGATAAAAATGAACATTAAAGATAATTGACTTAACAACCTATATAATATACCAAAAGAATAATACTTTATAATAAAGCTTACTAAGAACCTAATTGAAACATGAATACACATAACAAACATGCAAGTAACATATAGACAACATACACATAAGCATATAAAACAATAATCAAGCAATCTAACTCACTCCCCCACACTTAGAACCAACATTGTCCTCAATGTGTAGGAATGACACACAATAAAAGAGTAAAAGAAAGAAATAAAATTAAAGTAAGAGGAGGAAAACTCCCCTATCATGGTGAATGTGGAGGAGATGGAACCTCAAATCCCGATTGAGCGATAAAAGGATCCATTCTATACTCCAATCGCCTTTGGCATCTCGCTATCGATGAAAGCTGAGCTTGCATATGTGATTGATTTTGTAGAAGCTGCTCAAACATAGCAGTAACATGGGGGCTGGAGGACCCAATATCAGGTGCTACTGGTAAATTATGCATTGATGCATCTCCTCTTGGCTCCTCATCACTCTCTACTTCTTGTTGGGCAGAGGGACCAGCAATATCCCTCCAACAAGACCTCGAACGTGGTGGGATTTCCTAAAAATTAGAACTGCAAACCTCTCCACGCACAAATAAATGTTTAGTAAAAAATATGCAAGAATGCATCTTAGTGAAACATCGAGGATTAACATCCAAATGTCTTGCAATAACACCAATTATGTGTCCATAAGTGAGGGGTGAATCTTATTTTTCGGCACATTGCAACAATTGATTAAATAGCCAATATGACCAACATATAGCTTTACCCTTGTGCACACACCACATTAGGAATAATTCATGCAAGGAGACCCTACTATATTCAGACCTATTAAAAACATAAGAAGCTAAAATCTTGTGTAAAATCCAAAATTTCAAATCCTTTATGTACATAGACTTAACATCTCTAGTTTTAAATGGTGTTTCCAAATTAGTTAAATAATTCCAAAACTCATTTGGCTTAAAGGACCTAGGTGGTTCAGTTAATCCATGTTGAGAAAAACCAAAAATTCTATGCATCATGAAATATGTGAGTGTGTGTTGCCTACCATCTAAGCGAAAATCTAAGAGTCTATCATTCTGTGCATTAGTTTGCAATGTAGTGTAAAATTCAAGCACAACATCAGGATAAAAATTCTCATGAAAACTCACAAACCTCAACAATCGACAGTTAGAAAGCATCTCATTCACAATATTCAACATACCAGCTTGTTGAAGAAGAGAGTGGAAGGGAAAAACTTACAATGAAGTATAGCTCTGTCCTTGAGAATACGAAATTTGTTACCTTCATCAGCAGAATGTATAGGGAAACTGGCTCCCAGGATGGTAGATAAATCCCCCAGTGCTTCCTCCATCTGATTTTGGTTTAATCGCGATGAAGAGGGATTTTTAGTTCTTACTATGGTGCTTAAAGGTCAGAGTTTGAAATGGAATAAAACCAATGAAATCCGAAGAAAATGGAAGATATTTACGAGAGACAGAATGCTGGAATGAAAATGGAGAAAAGAAAATGGAAAGAAATGGTATATGGTTGAAGATATACTTGAAACGAAAGGAACATAGTTCAAATTATCTGACAGAAATCTTACGACGGGAAGAAGAAAGGAAATGATGAATGAGACAGGCTCTGTGCGAGGAAAGATGAAAGAAAATGAAGGGATGCGACTCGTAGAGTAGAACACGATGAGAGCAAAGTCTAAAGGAAAGAATAAAAAGAAGAGGGAAAACTGAAATGTTAAGTGAAAGAAAAATGTTAAGTGAAAAGCAAAAAATTGCAATTTACTGAGTTAGGGTTTTAAAAACCATTCCCCTATTCTGATTTCTAATAAGTGTGTTTTAGGGTTAGGATTAATTGATCTAAACTTAATTAAAATCAGGACAGGCGCCTAATAAGAAGTAAAATCAAATCAGTGAGAAATTAAAAGGAAATAAAACAATTGAGGAAAAGAAATACTTACAGCGATCGACAGTCCCTAAGTGTGACTAAGAGGGATAATAAGCACCCCGCACGAGTCGGACAACACAGCACGACTCGTGCTGGTGCCTTACCTGGTGAGACTCATATGCTGAAACACAAGTCGGATGATCCTGCAAAAACTGAGCGAGCATCTCCGACTGTCGCGATCGCGAGGATATCACGCTTACAACAGAAGCCACATCTCGTAAATTCTTTTTTTAAAAAAAATTTAAATTGAATAACGAAACACATAATTGAACTAAATTTATCTGTAGAAGAACAACAAAATTGGTTAGTAATTAAACAATCAAAAATAAAAACATTAAATAAAATAACTTAAAAGAACATTTAAGATATATAGAAAGGAAAACTAGGCATGAACTATCAAATGCCGTAACAAAAAAAAAAATAAAAACGCAAAATTAAACTAAACAAACAAACAAAATAAAATAAATATTATAATCCAAAATCATAAATCAAGTTTCATAGTGGCAAAATTAAATAGTCCCTGGCAACGGCGCCAAAAACTTGTTGAGCATATTTTATAGATGCTAATTTTCCGCAAGCATACGGTGTACCGAAATAGTACTTAAGATATTGTTCCCACGAGGAATATTATTTTTACTCACTATTACTACTTGATTTTAATCTTGTTTACAATGATTCAATAACCTGTTGGTTAAATCTAAACTACTCTAATAAATAAACTAACTAAACCTATTTTATGTTAATTGAAGAAGATAATATATAATGAAGAACGTAAAATAATGAACTTGATCCATCATTCCAATTAATAATAATCATCTTTTCATGCAAGCCAAGTTGGAATATATTTTTAACTCATTCTCTCGACATAAATTAGAGTGCCTAAAATATGTATAGATAATTTTAAATCCCAATTCTCATCTAAAACTTAGAGTGTTATACATGCATATTTCAAGAATAGAAAATAACCTATAGCAACCAATTAAACATTATGATCTCTCAAATAATACTTAAATGATGAATATCTATTAGATTTAAGTATGAATTTATCTCTCGACTAAACTCAAACTTATAATGATCATACAATTGTACTAATAGAATTTCTGAATTCAAAGACTCTTAAAATAGATAGAAGTAGAGGCTAATAATAAAATTCAAATTCATTGAAGAAATATTCATTTAATTTACAAAGAAGAAATAAAAGATAAGAGTATTGAGAAAGATGACTTATGCACATTCCTCAAACCCTTGTAATAAATTTTCCTTCTCCTTGATCTTCTTCTTCAAAACATAAAAACTAACTAAGAAATTTAACGAAGAGCAATTGTTCTTTCAACTACAGAAAAACTACTTAATAAAATTCTATATATCTTAATTACAGTTAAACTACATATTTATAGATGTTATTTTGAAGTTGGAGTCCCTTAGAGATGTCCCTTGGAGATGGGTGTAATTGTTGGTGAAAAGAAATGACTTTTCAAGTGACTTTTGGCTGAAAACTGGTCCAACAGTCGCCTCTGTCGCGCTCGCGATAGAGCACGAAATGCCATTCTCCTTTTCCTTCTCTCCCTTTCTCTTTGGTTTTCTCTCTGCATGAGCATGACTCGTGCTCTCCTCTCTGACTCGTGTTCCCTTGTCCCAGTCGTGTTCTCTTGTCCTAGTCAGCTCCTTCTTCTCTTCTTTCTTGCTTGTTTCTTCTCTCTTGTCTCTCTGTATCAGCACGACTCGTGCTTTCCCCTCCTAGTCGTGTTCTACTTCTCCAGTAAATCCTTTTCTTCACAATTTGTGCTTCTATTCACACTTAAATAAACCTATAAATACAAAAACACACAGACTAGCACATATACACATAAACTAACACATATGACATCAAATATACACACAATTGCATAATTAATTTCATAAACTCATACAAAACATATACTAAATTATACCTCAATTAAGCTCCTATCAGTTGCCCTGATTGACCAAAAGGTTGAAACCCATCAGTGCTCAGACATAGCCGAACATTCCGATATTCAGCAACAAAATCAGGATGGGTGTTATTGAAATATTTCCATGCAACTACATCTGATGGATGGCTCATTATTCCATCGGTACTTTCATGCTCATCATGCCATCTCATGTGAGGTGCAGTAACTTTGGATGCATATAGTCTTTGAAGCCTAGGAGTTAACGAAAAAATTACATACTTTTCCAAGCAACCAATTTCTGCTTATTATTGCAATTTTTAGATTTCTACCTAGGTTGACTACAAAATTTGCACTCTTGTAAATCATCGTCATCCCTCCAAAACCACATACATCCTAACCTGTAACAATTAATTTTCTCAATAGGCAAACCTAAACCACTGATCAGTTTCTTCACATTGTACAAATTATTAACCATTTTATGGTCAGGAGGCAATGATTCATTGTACCAAGCAAGAATTTTATCAAAACTTCGATCCAAAATATGGCCTTCGGGTTTTATATTCAATATTCGAGCTACTAAAGATAACTTAGTCATGTTATCATAGCCTGGCCATAATTCTTGATTTGCTAAATTTAGTAAATCATAAAATTTTAGGGCATTTGCGTTGGGTTCTTCCATCATGGGTGTATTTTCCATAAAATCACGACCAGCTACATCGTAAACCATTTGGACGTACGGATTATCAATAACCCCTACATCATATGTAATATTTTCCCCTTCTCCTTCAAATTGACCCTCATTTGTCGACATGTTAACCACGTTACCCATCGAGGTGCTACATATTGATGGTTCCCCATGTCGTGTCCACTCAAAATAATTTTGAACAAATTCTTTTCTTAACAAGTGAAAATACACTTCATCAACTGGAAGATAACTAAGGTGTTTGCCCTTTTTACATGGACATCTTATTTTTGCCCTGTCCATAAGTACAGGTTGAGAACTTGCATATTTAATAAATGACTGAACCCTTTCCACAAATTCAGGATTAATGTAACCATCTTTTGTTTTTCTTCTATACATCCAAGATCTATCTACGTTACTCATAATTGATTCCAAAACTGTTACACAAATAGAGTGACATCTTAGTTTAAATTATATATATCTAATTCACAAAAAAAAAATAAACATAATAGTTAATAATACTAGAAGTTCAAAACACAACTATTATTACAAAATTATTTAAGACAATTGCTAGTCTTTTTAACAATAATTATACTGATGAATATGCTAAATAAAAAGAAAAATGCAAATTATCATATTATATTCATCTTTATTATAATAACAACAACAAAAACAACAATAATAATAACAAAAATAAGTTAATCAAATTATTATTTAACAATAATGTACATAATAATAATATTAATCATATTATTTACGTTAATTATTCATATTATTCTTTAACCAAAAAAAAACAATAAGAACAATACAAATTACCATAAATAATAATAATAATAATAATAATAATAATAATAATAATAATAATAATAATAACAACAACAATAATTAAGGTACAAATTGTACTGATTTTATTTTAATAATAATAACATGTTGAATACTAATAATAAAATTAATAATAACATTTAAATTAATAAACTCATAAATAAAGAAATAAATATATAAAATAAAATAATAAAACAAAATTCTCAAATAAAGTGTTAAATTTATTATTTTCTAATAATACTAACAATAATAAATTTGTCATTTCATTATTTAACAATAATCTTACTAATACTAATAACACTAATAATAATCTATTTGAAAAAATGTTTAATTAACATAAATAAATAACAATTATTCTAACAACAATAACATTCCACATTACAAACAATAATATTGATAAACAACTTAAGTTTTTAAATATTCATATTTTATTATTCACCAACAATATTAATACTACTAATATCCTCAAATAAATTATTAAGTTTATTATTTTCTAATAATACTAACAATAATTAATTTTTCATTTCATTATTTAACAATAATCTAACTAATACTAATAACACTAATAATAATATATTTGAAAAAACTAATTCATAGTATTATTTAACAATAATAAAATGTTTCATTAAAATAAATAACTAATAATAATCCTAACAACAATAACAATTAACACTAATAAATAATTCATATTTTTAATTAATAATATTTAACAATGTTTAATTAACGTAAATAATAATAATAATAATAAATATTAATATATACAAATTAATAATAAAATTAATAAAAAAACCATAAACCCGCTTACCTGACGCCGCCGGAGGAGAAGGGAAAGCAGGAGACTCCATGCCGGAGGAGGAGGAGGAGCTATCCACCACGCCGGAGCAGCTGCAGCAGCCCATGCCGGAAGAGAGGAGGCGCCATGAGGAGGAGGGAAAGAGAAGCGGGGAAGGAAGGGGAGAGGGAGGGGAGGGAGGAGGAGGAGGGTGCGGCGGGCCGAATCTGGCCGGTGAAGGCTCGCTGGCGGTGGGCAGAGCATGAAAGATGCGGGAAATGGGAGGAGAGAAATGAGAGGGGAAGGAGGGAGAAAAAATGGATAATTTAAATAGCTTTTAGTGACGGAATATTCAATCCGTCGCTATTTTTAGTGACGAAAATATATTTCGTCGCTAAATTTAAAAAATTAAATTTTTTTGCGACTGTTTCAAAAATACCGTCGCTAAATTAATAAATAAATTTTTTTCGTCGATGGAAATTTTAATCCGTTGCTATATGTAGCGACGGCCTTAAATTTTCATTGCTATTTTTAGCGACGGATTTTAATTCCGTCGCTAAATTAAATTAAATTTTTTTTTTGCAATTTTTTACTGATGGAATAAATTTTTCGTCGCTACATTCAGCGACGGATTTAACAAACCATCGTTAATTTCGGTCGGCATTTGTGCAGGGAATTTTTAGCGCCATTTTTAGCGATGGAATTTATTTTTCGTCGCTATTTATCGATGGACTTTATTTTCTGTCGTTAACTAGCGACGAAGTTTTTTTTTCGTCGTTATTTCAATTCGGTCGTTAAATTTTCGTCGCTAATTTTTCAGTTTCTTGTAGTGGAGCCTGAGAGATATGGATTTCTCGTGACGGATAGTCGTGAAGTAATGCTCATGGATCTAGATGAGCCTACTATCTATCAAGATGTCGTGTCATGTCCAGAATCTGAGAAATGGCTAGAAGCCATAAAATCTGAGATGCAATCCATGTATGATAATCAAGTTTGGAACTTGATAGATCCACCTGAAGGAACTAAAATCATTGGGTGCAAATGGGTTTTCAAAAAGAAAACTGACATGGATTGAAAAGTAAATACCTTTAAAGCAAGACTCGTTGCAAAAGGGTTCAAACAAACTCATGGTATTGACTATGATGAAACCTTTTCACCAGTCGTAATGCTTAAATCAATAAGGATTCTTATTGCCATTGTTGCATATTATGACTATGAGATATGGCAAATGGATGTCAAAATAACGTTTCTTAATGGAAACTTACTTGAGGATCTGTACATGACACAACTTGATGGTTTTGTCCATCCTGAGAATTCTAGAAAGGTATGTAAGCTGCAAAGATCCATTTATGGATTGAAGCAAGCTTTTCGGAGTTGGAATCTTCATTTTGATGAAACAATCAAAGAGTTTGGGTTATCAAAAATGAGGATGAACCTTGTATATACAAGAAGATTAGTGGGAACATTGTGATGTTTCTTGTATTATATGTCAATGACATATTACTCATTGGAGATGACATCCCTATCATGCAAAATACAAAAGAATGGTTAGGGAAATCTTTTTCAATGAAAGATTTGGGCGAAGCTCCTTATATCCTTGGGATTAAGATCTATAGGGATAGATCTAAAAGGATAATTGGTCTGAGTCAAAGCACTTATACAGATAAGGTGCTAAATAGATTCAGCATGCAAAATTCCAAAAGAGGATTTTTGCCAATGTCTCATGGCAATTCTCTTAGCAATACTCAATGTGCCATGACATGTGATGAGCGTGATCGCATGAGTATGACTCCTTATGCTTCGGTTATAGGATCAATCATGTATGTCATGTTATGTACTCAACCAGATGTTTCGTATGGAATGAGTATGACAAGCAGATACTAGTTATATCCCAGTGAAAGTCACTAGACAGCTATTAAGAACATCTTTAAGTACTTAAGAATAACTAAGGATGCATTCTTAGTGTATGGAGGATTGGGAGATGAGCTAGTAGTAAATGGTTATACTGATGCTAGCTTCAAATCAGATAAAGTTGACTTTAAATTGCAGTCAGGATATGTGTTTATGTTAAGTGGAGGTACTACAAGTTGGAAAAGTTCTTAACAAAGCACTGTCGCTGATTCTACAACAGAAGCTGAGTATATAGCAACATCAGATGCAGCTAAGGAAGCGGTATGGATTAGGAAATTCATAGCTGAATTGGGGGTAGTACCTAGTATCACCAACCCTGTGGATCTTTACTGTGATAACAATGGTGCTACTGCATAGGCTAAAGAGCCTAGATCTCATCAGTGATCAAAACATATACTCAGGCATTTTTATCTCATTCGAGAAATAATTGAGAGAGGAGACGTCAAGATATGCAGAGTACCAATAGATGATAACATTGTTGATCCACTTACCAAGGCTCTCGCACAAGCCAAACATGATGGACATACAAGGTCAAAGGGTATTATATATATGTATGATTGATCCTAGTGCAAGTGGGAGATTGTTAGTGGTTATGTCCTAGGCCAAATATTTGGACCATGATGAAATCATTACATTTTCATTTATATCATAGTTTTCTTCACATTAATATTATTGGCATGTGAGATTATTATAATGTTTATGAATAACCATGTTATTCATGTCATCCCTAGTCATTTATCAGTAAAGGGCATAAAGATAAATTAAGACTAGTATAGATTTGATCGATAATCATGAGATGATTATATATGGTGATATAAATCAAATATATAGGTACTTGTTAAAGAACAAGGTACTGGATAGACCCACTATGAGATCATTTCATGGGATAGTGTCATAACTGATCTTATAATAGATATGTTATTGAATCATTTGACCTGAGATTATCATGGTTTCCTACATAATGAACATCATGTTTTTCCATAATCAAATGTTGTCTTTAATCAGATAATCATAAATGTTATGCTTGAACATGATGAGAATTATGCAGAGGATTTTGAATAATTAAGATGGAATTTGTCCCTCTCTCTTGAGAGAGATATCTATCGGGCCCCTCGAAAAGTAAGACTGTAAAATGAATAGCCGTGCTCGAATGAATTGTTAGTGTGTCAATGTCATTTGAATTTATCAGTCCACTTAGTGATCGAGAAATTATATGTTTGAACAATATAAGTTTGACATGGACCATGACTTATGTTCAAGCAAGATATCGTATGACAAAAGGATAATAACATGTTCTATTGTCAAGTTAAAATCAGACTAACGATATTTATATTATTTGGGTGGTCATAATGTCTTACTAGAGACCAATTATAACTTGTGGGCCTATTATGATGGGATTGGGCCCGCTGCAAACTTAATATAAACCTATTGGGTCACATACCAAGACCACAGTGAACAGACTTGATTTTACTTAGGGTATTTATATTTAAATTTCGTAATTATATATAAATATATTTACATATGATATTTCTTATTATTTTGAATAAGAAATATATATATATATATATATATATATTATTTTGAATAAGAGATAATATCCCGAATTTATCTCTTTAGGGTTTAAATTTATATATATATATATATATGGATATATGTTGATATTTATTTTTAACCCTAATTTTGTTTTTTTCCAAGAGAGGCAGTATATATATTATTTGGAATAAGAGATAATATCCCGAATTTATCTCTTTAGGGTTTAAATTTATATATATATATATATATATATATATATATATATATATATATATATATATATATATATATATATATATATATTTATTTTTAACCCTAATTTTGTTTTTTCCAAGAGAGGCAGCAAAATACCTAGCCGCCACATTTCTTTGTGAAAGAAAAACGTAGAGATAATCTTATAAAATTCAGTCGCAAGAGAGGGAGCTAACACCCCTGAGATTATCTGTTCATCGGTACGTGCATGTAGATACTAGTAGAGGGTGTTCGTGATTGGAACAGTGCCTATAGTCTGAATTAAGGAGTTAATTTTGATCTGTTTTCTGCGTTATAAAGGTTATTAAATCTTTATCCCTCCTTTTGAATCAATTGAAATACATGGATCCTGTTTGGTTTCATTTTATATTCCACTATGCTTAATGTTGAATTACTGCAACGAAACCCAATAGCACACCGAGCAGATCTCTCAAAAAGATTATGGATCAGAGTCCCTAAAGCCAAGATGACACTTTCCTATATCCTTGGGGGCATCAAACAATGATCGGGCAGTCAAGCCATATCCTCAATGTAACACCCCCTACCCATACGTAGGAGAACCCATCCGCAATGGAGTGAGAACCCATATGAGCAGGGGTGTCACCAAGAAAAAAGATACAATAACATTCATTCACATATAATAAAGATACATATATACAGCGGAATTAAAACTTTAAAAGCAAACTGATCAATCATTCATGGATGTAATAATAATATTCATTACATAACTGTTCTGATATTACCAAAATAATTACATCTTCCAAAATACAAGGCGAAAGCTGAATAAAAGACTAAATACAATGAGACCTTACTATTACAAAAAGAATCATAATACAAAAGAAGTTAAGCTCTATCATTAATCCCTTTGTGTTGGCTTGACTTGCGGCGACACTCCCAAAAGCTATACACCTTCCGCACCTGCATGGATGAAACACCTGTGCTAAGCGATAACGCTTAGTGGGGAAACAAACAACAATAATATGGACGGCCATTCACAATGGTCGTCGGGGCAAAACGCATACATAATGGCATAAGGTGATAATCATAAGACATAATCATAATTGAATCACATTTATAAGCATTCAAAAGCTCATAATCACATTCATATGTTAACTGATTCACATGCTTATAATCATAGTCATTCGGATTCACATTCTCATAAGCATAACAGAACAAAACACAACACCTGCTGACTCAAAGTAGTGGATAACGAGTGAACACATGGCGGTACCTTATGGGTACGAATCGGAAACAAACATCACATTTTCTCATTTAAAAACATTTTACAGAGGGGATCTTAAACAAGATCCAAACACATTGAGGTTTGCGAGGAACCAAACGGGGACCTGATCAGGGTCTAGAACAGAACTGAGGGTTGCAGCTACTGAACTCTATTAGGCATGCCTAACTATCCACTTATTTGACTCTAGCAGGTCATGCATAATTCATCAAATCACAATTATATAATTCATAAATTATCCATGCATAATTCTAAAAGCATCACAAGTTCGAAAATTAAACATCGAAAATCACAAAAGAAAACTCAAATTGAAGCTAGGGGTGTTGCGCTCACGATGCCTGTCGCGCTCGCGACAGAGGAGACAGTTGCCCCAAGTCGCGAATGCAGAAGTCATCGCGCTTGCGCGGAGACAGAAGCACCTCTCACTACCGCACTCGTGATGATCGTCGCGCTCGCGATAGTGAGCGGCCAACAAAACCGATCGCGCTAGCACTCACGTACAGGCGCGCGCCTGCGACAAGGGACTGCCCAAATCCGCTCGGTAGCCAAGCGCTCTAACGTGCTCTGGATAGAGAGCTCTCGCTGCGGTGGCTCGGTAGCCCAAAACCTCTCGGCCACATGCAAGGGCTCAATTAATCGAGCTCTATCGCGATCTCACGACGGTGTCGCACTCGTGACAGAGTCGTGATTTCCAGCTCTTACGCAAAAATCAACAAAAATTCACACTCCCAAATCACCCAAACCTCCAATCTCAAACATAAGTCAACCCAAACTTCATCTTACCTCAAATCAACCTCCCAATCATCATAAATAACATAAAACACAACTTTTATAACAATTAACACAATCAAAATCATGCATTTACATAATCAAACTTTTCAAAAGTGACAAACCCAGAAAATTACAATAAAGATCATCAAACTTAAAAGTTTCTTCAATAATTCATCCTTCATGCGTCACAACTTAAATCAAACCAAAACTCATAACATTTGCACTATCATGAGCCTCATCAAACTTCAAATTTCCAAAAAAATCATTCAACATACGAAATCACAAAAATGCACAAATTCAATTAAATTCGCAAACCTAAAAATTCCTATGCTCCTAGTTGCAAGCTCCACTCCCACTTGCCTTCTCTTTCCCCTTGGGATCACGAGTAGGCGCTTCTAAACCCAGAAACCCAAGAGCCAAACAAACACAAAAATCCTAGATTAAGAACACATCTAACAAATTAAGAAGAAGAAGATGAAGAAGAAGAGAAAACCCACTAAAAAATTACCAATCAAAGCTTAAGAGATGATCAATTTTCACCAAAACCACTTGGATCCAAGCTAGGGCACACTTGAAGAGGAAAAGAGGAAGAAGAGATAAAGAGAAGAGGAAGAAAATGGGAAAGAGGCAGCAAATGGCTGTTCCCTTTTTCTCTCTCCTTCTATTTATACCTACTTCCTAAACCCTAGCCATATGTTACCCTAAGATTAGTGGATCTTGATCACTCACACCCAACACCCATGCAAGACACTACACACAAGACCAAGCCTCACTAATTCACATACTACTCCCCTATGAGCATGCACACGCTAACAAAACCCATACTCACAGACACTAATATGAAACATGCACCCACACTCTAATAAAGCCCACAAAACATGCATAAAACCCAAAATACCATTAACACATGCCAGACCACTCACACATGCACATATACACATGGCTCAAACTACTAGGGGGAAAATGGATTGTGACAACTCTCCCCTACTAACAAGAATTTTGTCCTCGAAATTCTCACCTGAACTGAACAACTATGGATACTGAATCCTCATCGTCGCCTCTGGTTCCCAAGTCGCTTCCTCAACTCTATGATGTTGCCAAAGAACATTAACCAAAGGAACTTACTTACTCCTTAACTGTCTCACTTCCCGAGCTATAATAGCTTTTAGTTCCTCATCATAAGAATAATCCGACTGAATCCGAGCGTCCTGAACCGACAACACATGCAACTGATCCGATCGGTACCGACGAAGCATAGAGACATGAAAAATATCATGCATCTTGGCCAACTCCATCGGTAAAGCCAACCTATATGCTACCGAACCAACTCTCTCCAAAACCTTGAAAGGTCCAATAAACCGAGGACTAAGTTTACCCTTCTTGCCAAAACTCAACACTTTCCTCCAAGGCGACACCTTAAGGAAAACTTTATCCCCGACCTCAAACCGAATATCCTTTCTCTTCAGATTGGCATAAGTCCTCCATCTATCCTTAGCCAATTTTAGATTCCGCTGCACAACTCTGATCTTCTCCTCTGTATCTCTAATCATCTCTGGCCCAACAAAAGATCGCTCGGTCAACTCTATCCAACAAACCGGAGTCCTACACAGTCGACCATATAAAGCTTCAAATGGTGACATCCCAGTGCTGGACTGATAGCTATTGTTGTAGGCAAACTCCATAAGCCGCACATACTTGTCCCAACTGCCAGAAAAATCCAAAGCACAAGCCCGAAGCATATTCTCTAAAATCTGGATAACCCGCTCGGACTGACCATCTGTCTAAGGATGAAATGCCGTGCTGAAATTCATCTTAGTACCCAAAGAGCTCTACAATTCCTTTCAGAACTTCGATGTGAACCTTCGATCTCGATCTGACACTATCGACAATGGCACACCATGCAGTCGAACCACTTCATCCACACAAACACTGGCCAACTTATCCATCGAGTAGTCCACTCTGACTAGCAGAAAATGAGCTGACTTTGTGAGCCGATCCACAATAACCCAAACTGAATCATGCTTCTTCTGTGTCACTGGCAAACCCGACACGAAATCCATTGCGATATCATCCCATTTCCATAAAGGAATGGATAAAGGAGTGAACAATCCCGAAAGGACTTGATGCTCAGCCTTTACCTGCTGATAAGTCAGACACTTCGCCACGAATTCTACAATGTCTCTCTTCATCCCACACAACCAGTAGAACTACTTCATATCCCGATACATCTTCTCACTACCTGGATGTATAGTAAAGACCGCAGTGTGTGCCTCACTCAAAAGCTTCTTCCTTAACTCATCACTCTCGGGCACACACAAACGATTCCTATACATAAGCAACCCTTCCAAAATCGAAAACTCAGACTGCTTACCTGATCGGACCTCTTGCAAAACCCGCTGCAATCTCACATCATCCTTCTGTGCATCAACCATCAATTGTCTCAAGGTCGGCTTCACTCTCAATTGGGCAACCAAAGCCCCATCTGAATCAAATCTCAACTTAAATCATTGCAAAAATAATGCCAAAACTGACTTCCTACTCAAAGTATCCGCAACCACATTGGCTTTGCCCGGATGATAATCCACAATGCAGTCATAGTCCTTAAACAACTCCAACCATCGGTGCTGTCTCATTTTCAACTCCTTCTGCGTAAGGAGATACTCCAAACTTTTATGATCCGTGAAAATCCTACACTTCTCCCCATACAGATAATGCCGCCAAATCTTTAAAGCAAAGATCACAGCTGCCAATTCCAAATCATGCGTCGGATAATTCTTCTCATGAGGCTTCAACCGATGAGACGCATAAGCCACAACTTTACCCTCTTGCATCAACACACACCCGAGTCCAACTCCCGAAGAATCGTTGTACATTACAAACTCTTTACCCGAGATGGATTGAGTAAGTACAGGAGCTTCGACTAATAATCTCTTCAACTTCTCAAAGCACACCTGGCACTTATCCAACAACTCAAATCTAACTCCTTTCCTCAACATTCTGGTCATAAGAGCAACAATGACTGAAAAACCCTTCACAAACCGACGGTAGTACCCTGCCAAACCAAGGAAACTTCTCACTTCAGGAACATTCCTAGGTGCTTTCCAATCCACAATCACCTCAATCTTAGCTGGATCTACTTGAATACCCTTAGCTGACACAATGTGACCCAAAAAAGACACCTCTCAAAGCCAAAAGTCACACTTATTGAGCTTCGCAAACAAACGGTGCTCCCTCAAAACTTGCAGCACTAACCGAAGATGCTCTTCATATTCACTTTCATCCTTCGAGTAAACCAAAATATCGTCAATAAACACTACTACAAATCGGTCGAGATGTGGCCTAAACACTCGATTCATTAAATCCATAAAGCCGCAGGTCCATTGGTCAAACCAAATGGCATTACAAGGAACTCATAGTGGCCATATCGCGTCCGAAATGCAGTCTTAACCACATCCACGTCCTTAACTCGTAGCTAATAATAACTCGACCGAAGATCAATCTTGGAGAAAACACCCGCACCTCTGAGCTGATCAAACAAATCCTCGACTCTAGGCAAAGGATACTTGTTCTTCACTGTGACCTTATTAATCTCCCTATAGTTGATACACATCCTCAAGGTACCATCCTTCTTCTTAACAAACAACACCAGAGCTCCCCATGGAGATATGCTAGGTCTAATAAATCCCTTATCTAATAACTCTTGTAGTTGAATCTTAAGTTCCCATAACTCTACAGGAGCCATCCGATAAGGTGCTTTCGAAATGGGCGAAGTACCCGGCATTATCTCTATAAACAACTCCACTTCTCTCTCGGGAGGCAACCCAGGCAACTCACTTGGAAACACATCACCAAACTCCCTAATAACTGGGATATCCTCAATCTCAACCTGATCACACTTAGAATCCAACACCACTGCTAGAAACACTTCACAACCTTTCCTCATGAATCTCTTAGCTTGCATAGCGAAAATCACGTTACTCAAGGAACTCGAACCCAAACCTTTAACCACCACAGAAGACTGCTTTCGACTTTGCAGCACAACCACTTTCCTATGACAATTAACTACAGCCCGATGCTTACTCAACCAATCCATACCCAAGATCAGATCAAACTCCCAAAACGGCAAATCAATCAAATTTGCAGAAAACTCAACACTTTGAACCAAAAGAGGACAATTTCTATACACTCTACTCACATTGACACTATGCCCTAAGGGACTAGTCACACAAACCTCATAATCTAACTGATCAACATCATGCAATTTATCAAACAACTTACTTGTGCATAAATATGAGTGTGTGGAACTAGGGTAAATTAGAGCATATAACTCAGTGTCAAAGCATAGGAACTTACCTGCAATCACATCTGGGACATCCTGCTTATCCCGAGCTCTCAGAGCATAGGCCCTCGCTGGAACCATCAAGGGACGATCAACTGACTCTAATGGAGCTCCCTCTCTAGGCCGACCACCTCGACCTCTACCTCGGCCTCTACCATGACTGCTTGCGGTGCATTCGAACCCACTCTACTAGCCTCATGCTGATCACCAAAAGCCTCACTCAACTTCGGACAGTTAGCCAAATAATGATCAGTTCTCCCACATCGGAAACAACCACCCGTGAGCCACCTACACTCACCCCGATGGCACATGCTGCAATGAGAACACTCAGGCAATGCCTCAGTCCTATTACCAAAGCCACCTCTGCCCGCTATAGAACCCATGGCAGAACCTTACCTCCTACCTCTCGAAGAAGGACCTAAGGAAGACTCATCATGCGGGTTCCTCGACCTCTTACCCGAAGATGATGATGATCCTCCACGAGGGGGATTCCTCCTCAAAGCTCTGTACCTCATAACTGACTCTGATCTCTCAGGCCGGACTACTGCTTGAACAATCTGATAATACCCAATACCCGGAGTACTCATCAATGAAATAAGCATAACCTGCAAGGACTCATTCAAACCAGCCTCGAAGTGCCTACACCTAAACTCCTCTGTCAGAAAACCCTCTGGAGCATACTTCGCAAAACTGTTGAACTCCTTCTCAAACTCGGAAACTGACATAGCTCTTTGCTTCAAACTTAAGAAATGTGCCCACTTAGCATCCTTATAGGCCTGAGTCACATACTTACTAGTAAACTCCCTCTCAAAAAACTCCCAAGTGACCGGGTCAGGCAACTGGGGATGCCTACGAACCAACTTCTACCAATCATAAGCGGATCCCTGAAGAAAAGCCGCAACACATTCTACTTGCCTATCCAGAGGGCACCGAATCTCATCAAGAACACACTCTACCTTCTCTATCCATTTCTCAGCATACTCAAACTCATCTAGACTAGTCCCATAAAAGTCCTCTGCTCCATCTTTCCTCATGCTCTCTAAAGGGGCTTTCGGAGCGGTCACTCACTCTAAGACACGAGCCATGTCCTGAGAAATCTTCAACATTTCCTCAAAGGGCATGGCTACAACCTCAGGCTAAACCCTAGGTGTTTGAGCTAAAATAGACACTAAATGATCTACTGCTTGAGGATTCACACTCTCAGCGAAACGCTCAAGCGACCGTCGCACCGAATCAGAATCCATCTAAAATAAACACAAAGACACCCGCATCAGCCAACACAGTCCTAAACATATATCTATGCATAACAACACCCAGAAAATGGCTAAACCTAGGCTCTGATACTAAAAACTGTAACACCCCCCTACCCATACTTAGGAGAACCCATCCTCCATGGAGTGAGAACCTGTATGAGCAGTGTCACCAGGCAAGACGATCTAATAACATTCATTCACATATAATAAAGATACATATATACAGCGGAATTAAAACATTAAAACCAAACTGATCATTCATTCATAGATGCAATAATAATATTCATTACATAACTATTCTGATATTACCAAAATAATTACATCTTCCAAAATACAAGTCGAAAGCTGAACAAAAGACTAAATGCAATGAGAGCTCACTATTACAAAAAGAATCATAATACAAAAGAAGTTAAGCTCTATCATTAATCCCTCTGTGTTGGCTTGACTTGCGGCGAAATTCCCAAAAGCTATACACCTTTTGCACCTGCATGGATGAAACACCCGTGCTAAGTGATAACACTTAGTGGAGAAACAAACAACAATAATATGGACGGCCATTCACAATGGTTGTCGAGGTAAAATGCATACATAATGGCATAAGCTGATAATCATAAGACATAATCATAATTGAATCACATTTATAAGCATTCAAAAGCTCATAATCACATTCATATGTTAACTGATTCACATGCTTAAAATCATAGTCATTCAGATTCACATTCTCATAAGCATAACAGAACAAAACACAACACCTGCTGACTCGTAGTAATGGATAACGAGTGAACGGATAGCAGTACCATACGGTTATGAATCGAAAAGCAACATCACATTTTCTCATTTCAAAACATTTTACAGAGGGGATCTTAAACAAGATCCAAACACATTGAGGTTCGTGAGGAACCAAACGGCAACTTGATCAGGGTCTAGAACAGAATTGAGGGCTGCAGCTATTGAACTTTATTATGCATGCCTAACTTTCCACTTATTTGACTCTAGCAGGTCATGCATAATTCATCAAATCACAATGATATAATTCATAAATTATCCATGTATTTGAAAATTAAACATCAAAAATCACAAAAGAAAACTCAAATTGAAGCCAGGGGTGTCGCGCTCGTGACGTCTGTCAAGCTCACGATAGAGGCGACACTTGCCCAAGGTCACGATCGCGACGGTCTTCGCGCTCGCGCGGAGACAGAAGCACCTCTCACTGACGTGCTCACGACGGTTATTTCGCTCGTGACAGTGAGCGGCCAACAAAAGCTATTGCGCTCGCGTATAGGCGTGCGCTCGGGATAGGGGACTGCCCAAATCTGCTCGGCAGCCGAGAGCTCTGTCGCGAGCTCTCGCTGCAAAGGCTCAGTAGCCAAAATCCGCTCGGCCACGCGTAAGGGCTGAATTCACCGAGCTCTATCGCGATCTCGCGACAGTGTCGCATTCACGACAGAGTTGTGATTTCTAGCTCTTACATGAAAATCTGCAGAAATTCACACTCTCAAATCACCCAAACCTCCAATCTCAAACATAAGTCAACCCAAACTTCATCATACCTCAAATCAACCTCCCAATCATCATAAATAACATAAAACACAACTTTTACAACAAATAACACAATCAAAATCATGCATTTACATAATCAAACTTCTTAAAAGTGACAAACCCAGAAAATTACAATAAAGATCATTAAACTTAAAATTTTTTTCAATAAATCATCCTTTATGCATCACAACGTAAATCAAACCAAAACCTATAACATTTGCTCTAACATGAGCCTCATTAAACTTCAAATTTCCAGAAAAATCATTCAACATACCAAATCACAAAATTGCACAAATTCAAATAAATTCCCAAACTTGAAAATTCCTATACTCCTAGTTGCAAGCTCCATTCCCACATGCCTTCTCTTTCCCCTTGGGATGACGAGTAGGCGCTTCTAAACCCGAAAATCCAAGAGCCAAATAAACACAAAAATCCTAGATTAAGAATAAATTTAACAAATTAAGAAGAAGAAGATGAAGAAGAAGAGAAAACCCAGTAAAAAATTACCAATCAAAGCTTAAGAGATGATTAATTTCCACCAAAACCACTTGGATCCAAGCTAGGGTGCACTTGAAGAGGAAAAGCATCAATAAGAAGCTTGGCCATGTTCTGATGGTTAATAAAGGGAAAGGCATGAAAGTTAAGGGTAAGGGCAAGGCTAAGGCAAAAGTTATTGGTAAGCCTAAAGCTCCAAAGGAGTGAGTTTGCTTCCACTGTAATGAACCTGGTAATTGGAAGAGGAACTGCAAGCTCTACTTGGAAGAATTGAAGAAGAAGAAGAGTGGTGAGACTACATCTTCAGGTATTTATGTTATAGAAATTAATTTATCTACTTCTACTTCCTGGGTATTAAATACTAGATGTGGATCTCACATTTGTAAAAATGTGCAGGGACTCAAAAGGAGTAGGCAACTGAGAAATGGCGAAGTGGGCCTATGCGTAGGAAATGGAGCAAAAGTTACTGCTCTAGCTGTAGGCACTTATAAATTGATTTTGCCCAATGGGCTTTTGTTAGTTTTGAACAATTGCTATTATGTTCCTAGTTTGAGTAGGAATATTATTTCAGTTTTAAGTTTGGATGATGAAGGTTTTTCTTTTCTTATTAAGAATAAGAAATGTTCTATTTATTATGATGACATGCTTTATGGTATTGCTGATTCATATTGTGGGCTTTATGTCCTAAATCTTGAAACATCCAATAATCATGATATTTATAACATAACTACAAATAAATCCAAACTAAATGATTTAAATACAACATATTTATGGCATTGTCGCCTTGGTCATATAAATGAGAAAAGCATATCTAAACTCCATCAAGATGAACTTTTGCAATCATTTGATACTTGCGAATCTTGTTTATTAGGTAAGATGACAAAGGATTCATTCACTGGACATAGTGAAAGGGCCACTGACTTATTAGGTATTGTACATTCTGATGTATGTGGCCCATTACGCATAAATGCCAGGGGAGGATTTCAGTACTTCATTATATTCACTGATGATTTCAGTAGATATGGCTTTGTCTATCTAATGAAACATAAATATGAATCATTTGAAATGTTTAGAACCTTTCAAAATGAAGTACAAAATCAACTTGGTAAAACTATTAAAGCACTTCGATCTATTCGAGGTGGTGAATATTTGAGCCAAGAGTTTGATAATCATCTAAGAAATTGTGGAATTGTTTCACAATTAACTCCGCCAAGAGCACCACAATAGAATGGTGTATCTGAAAGGAGCAATCAAACTTTATTAGATATGGTTCGATCTATTATGAGTCAAACAGATCTTCCATTATCCTTTTTGGGTTATGTATTAGAAACAACCGCATTCACTTTGAACCGAGTTCCGTCTAAAGCGGTTGAAAAGACAGCATATGAGATATGGACTGGGAAAACTCCTAGTTTATCTTTTCTAAAGATTTGGGGCTGTGAGGCTTATGTCAAATTACAAGTCTCAGATAAATTAGCACCAAAATCTTATCAATGTATTTTTGTGGGATATCCTAAGGAAACTAAAGGATATTACTTTTATAACCCTTCTGAGAACAAAGTGTTTGTTGCTCGAAATGGTGTCTTTTTAGAAAAAGAATTTATTTCTAAAAGTACCAGTGGGAGTAAAGTACAACTTGAAGAAATTCGAGAACCACAAGAAAACATAGAACCATCGATGGAAACTCAAGAAGTTTTACAAATTGTTGTGGAACCTGTACCTGTAACACAATTACCATGTAGATCTGGTAGGATACGGCATGAGCCAGAGAGATATGGATTTCTCATCATAGATAGTCGTGAAGTAATGCTCATGGATCAAGATGAGTCTACTACCTATCAAGTTGCCGTGTCAGGTCCAGAATTTGAGAAATGGCTAGAAGCCATGAAATCTAAGATGCAATCCATGTTTGATAATCAAGTTTGGAACTTGATTGATCCACCTAAAGGAATTAAAACCATTGGGTGGAAATGGGTTTTCAAAAAGAAAACTGGCATGGATGGCAAAGTAATTACCTTTAAAGCAAGGCTCGTTGCAAAAGGGTTCAAACAAACTCATGGTATTGACTATGATGAAACTTTTTCACTAGTCACAATGCTTAAGTCAATAAGGATTCTTATTGCCATTGCTGCATATTATGACTATGAGATATGGCAAATGGATGTAAAAATAGCATTTCTTTATGTACATGACAGAACCTGAGTTTGTCCATTCTGAGAATTCTAGAAAGGTATGTAAGCTGCAAAGATCCATTTATGGATTGAAGCAAGCTTCTCGGAGCTGGAATCTTTGAACCTTGTGTATACAGGAATATTAGTGGGAGCACTGTGATGCTTCTTGTATTATATGTCGATGACATATTACTAATTGGAAATGACATCCCTATTATGCAAAAGATAAAAGAATCGTTAGGGAAATCTTTTCCAATGAAAGATTTGGGCGAAGCTGCTTATATCCTTGGGATTAAGATCTATAGGGATAGATCGAAAAGGATAATTTGTCTGAGTCAAATGACTTATATGGATAAGCTACTAAATAGATTCAGTATGCAAAATTCCAAAAGAGGATTTTTGCTAATGTCTCATGGCATTACTCTTAGCAAGACTCAATGTCCAATGACATCTGATGTGCGAGATCGCATGAGTATGATTCCTTATGCTTCGGCTATAAGATCAATCATGTATGCCATGTTATGCACTCGATCAGACATTTCGTATGCTTTGAGCATAACGATCAGATACCTGTCAGATCCTGGTGAAAGTCACTGGACAGCTGTTAAGAATATCCTTAAGTACTTGAAAAAAACTAAGGATGCATTCTTAATATATGGGGGGATTTGAAGATGAGCGAGTAATAAATGGTTATAAAGATGTAAGCTTCCAATCTGACAAAGATTAGATCGCAGTCAGGATATGTGTTTGTGTTAAATAGAGGTATTGTAAGCTGGAAAAGTTCTAAACAAAGCACTGTCGCTGATTCTACAACAGAAGCTGAGTATATAGCAGCATCAGATGCACCCCAAGAAGCAGTACGGATCAAGAAATTCATTGCTGAGTTGGGAGTAGTACCTACTATCAGCAACCCTGTGGATCTTCATTGTGACAATAATGGTGCTATTGCACATGCTAAGGAGCCCAGATCTCATCAGAGATCGAAACATATACTCAGGCGTTTTCATCTCATTAGAGAAATAATTGAGAGGGGAGACGTCAAGATATGTAGAGTACCTACTGATGACAACAATGCTGATCCACTTACCAAGGCTCTCCCACAAGCCAAACATGATGGACATACTAGGTCAATTGGTATTAGATATATGTATGATTGGGCCTAGTGCAAATGGGAGATTGTTAGTTGTTATGCCCTAGGCCAAATATTTGGACCTTGATGTAATCATTACGTTTTCATTTATATGATGGTTTTTTGCACATTAATATTATTGGTATGTTACATTATTGTAATGTTTATGAATAACAATGTTATTCATGCCGTCCCTAGTCATTTATCACTAAAGGGCATAAAGATAAATTAAGACTAGTATAGATTTGCATTGATAATCATGGGATGATTATATATATGATGACATAAATCAAATCTATAGGTACTTGTTAGAGAACAAAGAACTGCATAGACCTACTGTGAGATCACTATATGGGGTAGTGTCATAAGTGATCTTATCATAGATATGTTATTGAATCCTTTGACCTGAGGTTATCACGGTTTCCTACATAAGGAACATTATCTTTTGATATAATCAAACATTATCTTTAATTGGATAATTATAAAGTTTATGATTGGACATAATGAGAATTATGCAGAGGAAAGTGAGTAATCAAGATGGAATTTGTCCCTCTCTTATGAGAGAGATATCTATTGGGCCCCTTGATAAGGACTGTAAAAATGCATGGCCGTGCTCAAATAATTGATAGTGTGATCAATGTCATTTGAATTTATCAGTCTACTTAGTGATCGCGAAATTATATGTTTGAACAATATATGTAACACCCCAAACCCCTCACATAGCATGCTGGACAAAAAGGTAGGCTATTGCTACGGTGAGTGGAGGGTGCTACCACACGAAAGCATAACAGAATACAAAATAAAAAAATTTCTTAGAACTAAACCACTAAAAGCAACCCATCACATGCTTATATTGCCAGCAAACTATAACTCACACACAACGATTATTACAACCCTCCAAACTACACATAAAAAAACTTAATTACAATCCAAAATTCAATAACAAAATGCCTATTATAATTTCTACCGACTTGTTGGCCAAAGTCACTGCGGATTGCACGAACTAAACTTCGATCTCCTAACCTGCACAGATAAATAACCGTGCTAAGCGATAACACTTAGCGGGGATACACAAATAATAGATAGCAACTCACAGTGGCTGTTAATACAAATACATGCATAAGTAATATATATATAAGCATAAAGATATAGGCGAGAGTTAGCACAGAATTGTAACATTAATCTCATACAAAAGCTTAAGCCATTTCACACGCATATGTATTTTATAATCAATAAACATAAATACTTTACTACCTTTCATCACAATAAAATATACATATTTATCATTTGCATCAAATCGCTTAATGACCTTATAAATAGTTATACCTCATGAATTCCCGAAATACGTTTTCGAAAATTGAAATATAAAGTCTAGAAATTCCCATTATTATGAATATTTCCAAAACCATACAAATTATAGTATCAATACTTAAGTCAAAACATTTCTTTTGATCAAACCATTACTTGTTCAAAACTAAATAAAACACTTCAATTCTTAAATTTTGTTCGGGTTTGAAATAATTATCCCAAGCTTCCTATGTATCCCTATAGCTGCGAATCAGAACCACGTAGTTCTACATAAACCTTTATACACACATATTCCAAAATCAAACTTAACTCATTCCCTAAGTCCAGTTATCTATATCATGCTTACTACTTTATTTCCCTTAACTAATATATATGCAGATAAATATTGTATTCATGGGGCACCCATAAACAACCCACATAAATTTCTTACTAATATACTTACAGTAGATATCCAGGCTACGGTCCAGTAGGCAATAATATATAACATACTTGTATTCTCATTTCAAACATACAAACGAGTATACATACATATATATACATAAAGTTCATTTACTAAATAGTCGACTATAGTAAATACACATATCACTTACTTTAATTATTCTCTACAAAGACTTCATATACAAATCATACTCACAACTTTTAAACAGATTAATAACATGCATTTTCCACATATAAATTCTTATGGAGTCAATATTTATTCATAAACGCCTAGTAAAAAAAAAATTATTTGCCACATCTCTTTTCTTTTAACTGACATTGAATTAGGATACAAAACGCATAAGTACCCGAAGGTACCACACAATCTCATATAAGAGTCCATAAAGTGTCACACCCCATTTGCCCCCTAGTAGTATGAGCCATTTGCGTGTGTGTGCATTATGTGTGTTTTGGCATGTGATAAGGGTATTTTGGGTAAAATGCATGTTTGTAGCTTTTGCTAATATGTGGGTGCATGTACGGTAGTAGGGTCTGAATTAGTTGGGTTGTATTTGGGTGTGTTGCTCACATGTTTGTGGGATATGAGTGAGTGAGTTGTGCTCACACATTTGTAGGGTGTTATAAGTTGGGGTGATATTTGTGTGTGTGTAGTGTATTGTTGTTGGGTGTGAGTGATCAAGATCCACCACTAGGAAGAGGACACATGGCTAGGATTAGGAGAGAGGGGATTTAGAAGAGGAAAGAGAAAGGGATGCAGAAATTTTGCTCCCTTAATCCCGTTTCTCTCTTCTCTTCATTTCTCTTCTTCCTCTTCTCTTCCCATTTTTGCCCTAGCTTGGATTCAAGTCATAGTTTGTGCAAATTGATCATCTCTTAGCATTTTAGAGGTAAGTTTCTTACATTTGTTCTTCATTTTCTTCATCTTGTTCATCTTCTCCTTATAATTTCCGGGTTTAGAGTTAATCTAGGGTTTTTGTTTGTGTGATTTGTGGGTTTGTTTGGTTATTTAAGCCTCCTCGTGATCCCAAAGGGAAGGAGAAGGTGTCGAGAAGTGGCACTAAGTGATTAGGAGCTAAGGAGATTCAAGTTTGGGAGTTTTTGTTATTTATGCATTTTTTTGATTTTTGCTCTTTGGAGGAATTTCTAGAAATTTGTAGTTTCTTGATGTTTATTGTAGTTCAAATGTTATGGGTTTTGATTTAGATGTGTTAAGAAGGCTTGAATGTGGCTTAATGAACTCAATTGTGTTCTTGATTGAGATGAATGATGAATAGTGCTGATATTTTAAATTGCGTAAATTAATGTTGTTATTGGCATGATTTAATTGGAATTCTTGGTATAAATGTTGTGTTTTATGTTCTTAATGATGTTTGGGTTGCTGGATTTGAGGTAAGTTGATGTTTGAGTTGTGATTTGAGGTTTGGGTAATGTGTAGATGAATTTTCTGCAGATTTTTCGTGTAAGGGTTGGAAATCACGACTCTGTCACGAGCACGACATTGTCGTGACCTCGGGACAGAGCCCAGTGAAAGCAGCTCTCGCACGCATCCTAGCCCTCTGACAAGCGGCGTGCCTGGCCATCGAGCAGTGCAGCGGAGCCTCTACCGTGAGCATGATATAGCGCTCGGCTGCCGAGCTGTTTTGGACAAGCCTCTGTTGCTAGCGCACTTTTGAGCGCGAGCACGACGGATCGGGCTGGCAGCTCACTGTTGCGAGCGCGACGCTTATCACGAGCGCTATAGTGAGTTGTATTTGATCCCCCGTGAGATCGCGAATATTGCCGTGATCGCGACTTGGGTCAAGTTTGCCTCTATTGCAAGCGCGACAGTGACCTCTTCATGCTCTGTTTTTTCAATTTTGCATTCTCTTCTAAAATGAATTTCAAATGGTTTCTTAATGAATTTTTACCTCTGTATGCTATATTAAATGCTTATTTATATGTGCAATATTATGGATCCTTCATGATAAATGATATGCTATGATTTGGAACCTGAATTGTATTACATAACCTGCAAGAGTCAGTCTAGTGGATAGTTAGGCATTCCTAATAGAGTCTTTTAGCTGCAGCCTCAGTTTCATTGGACCCTGATTAGGTCCCCGTTTGGTTCCACGCGAACCCTTATGAATTTTGGATCTAATTTAAGGTCCCTCCAAAAAATTATTTTGAATGTGATAAAATAAATGGTTTTCGATTTGTACCCGTAAGGTACTGTCTGTATTCGATTCGTACCCGTAAGGTACTGTCTGTATTCGATTCGTACCCATAATGTAACACCCCGTTATCCCCGTTGGAAGGATACCGGAATGCCACGCGGACAATCATATAAACAATTCCAAAGTACATACTTGTAAAATACAATAAAAGATGAGATGTAAAGAAATTTTTAATTATATAGCAGTAAATCCTGTAACATATATCATATCTATATCGTTTTACAAAAAGAGGCTCGTAAGCAAATACATATACAAAAAATAATTGTTCCTTTACAAAAGATTCACTTTGCTATTAACAAGCCATGTACAAAATAACAGCGGAAGACTCAAATTAACTTCATCCAAAAGACTTCTAGTGGCCGACCTGCAGATATCTGACTCCGAACCGAACTCGCCACCTGCACGGGAAAAGAGCCCGTGCTAAGCGATAATGCTTAGTGGGGAGGAACAAAACAAACGAACAATATGCATATACAATATTTATGACAATACAATAATCTAATGATTCAAAAACAAAGGCATCAAAATTACATGTAAACATATCTCCAAATTCCTTACTTGACATGCATAAATATATTTACAATACAAGCAATTAAGTACTCAATTCATAATTTTCATCATTCCAAGTATACAGATACAAGGTGCATAATATAGAGTTATGCAAGAATTCATGTACATCATATACTTGTAATCGTGTCCAAAAAATGCATCTCAACCTATGCAACACATTTAAACATATAGCCTGATTAGTCTAAAATACTCTCTAGAAGTGGATACAGTCAAATGGATACTGATAGAACACAGTATCCCAAGCATATAGAGACATGAGTCTCAAACATGTACTTTTCATATAGAGACCGAAGTCTCGCATTAAATCCATATAGACCCATATAGGATCGAAACAAGGATCCAAACGGACCCACGTATAACGTTATATCATATAGCAGCTGCACACACACTCTGACCTAAGTAAGCGCTTACTTATCCACTACTATGACTATTTAGGCTTAAAAACACAACTCATCAATTCAAGCACCAATATCAATATGAGAATTGAAAATAGTACAAATCTATAATCTATGTATACTTGTATACTGATCACATTTGAAACATGTAAATATAAATATAAAATACAGAAGTTAAAAGAACCTATAACTCACATTGAAATAATCCATACTCATGTAAATTATAAACATGTAAATCATGTACATTAATAATAATTAAGAACACAAATCTCATAATTAAACAATTATTAAAATACAATTCAAATTTTTAAAACCCAAACATTTGATATGTACCGAAAAATCCTTTAAACCAGAAGTTAAAATTATGCTTTTACGAAACAGGGCAACAGGAGGGAGGCCGGTCACGAGTCACCCAGGCAGTGGTGTCTCGTGACACTGGCTTCACACGAGCGCCACGCAAAACAGGGGCAGTCACGAGTCGTGACCATCCGTCACGCCTCGTGACGCCTGAGAGGAGAGGGGGAGGTCACAAGATCTTGTCTCGTGACACGCAGGGAAGGCAAGGTCGCGAGGCGTGATGCTCCATCACGTCTCGTGACTTCCCAGGGAAGGAGATCACGGCGAGATGCTCCATCACGTCTCGTGACCTTCTTCAGGGAAGAGGGTCACGGCGTGATGCTCCATCACGTCTCGTGATCTTCTTTACACACTTCTGCTTCTCCTTCTCAACACTTCAGAATTTTCAGAAAACATAAAACCCAGAAACATCGTGAAAACAGAGTACATCTAAAACTCAAAACTCCACTTTATCTAAAACCATTTTTCATGCAATCATGATTCGAATACGTACCTTCAAGTCTCCAGAGCACATTGACAGCAATTATAATACAAACAACACATTTTTACAATTAAAACAGAGGCAATGCCAGAATATCAACTTCCCAGGATTTCCACATTCAAACCCATGCATGTTCATCTCATTTGTATATTTAACATCATTCTTTTCTACAGGAATCATGTATACACAGTACATATTTCATGTATTTTAATAAACAACACACATAGCCAATATTGACAACATACAGCAAGCAGGATCCAAGATTGAGAAAGAACAGACACTCCCAAACCTGTAATGAAGTTCAAAATATCCACTGCACTTTTTAATCCACAATCTTCCCTTTTCCCTTCTCAATCCTCTTATCTTCATATGCTTGCAAACAGGTAAAACCACATTCATTAATCCAAGAACAGAATCTCTAAAAAAAAATCCAAAGGAGAAGAAGGAGAACCACACGAAAAACTGACAGCCACTTACCTTCTGAAGCTTCAAAGCTTAAAACCTAAACTCAAGACAAATGAACACATACATGCAAACAGAAAGGAGGAACCGAGAAAGAAGAGATTAAGAGTGGTTAATGTGAGAGAGAGAGAGAGCAAGAGAGAGAACTCCACGCCTCTTGTTTCCCAGGAAGCTAAGAATTTCTCAGACTTCTCTTTTCTCTCACCCACATGCACACACTCACTCTCCATCTGGCACACATGCACGGTTCACAAACCCACATATTACCCTTTTACAATCTGATCCAATCAATATTACCAATAAGTCCTTGTCAAATTACCTTTTACTCACCAAACTAAAAATCTGCCATTTAAATACTTTTATTTCCTTGCAATATAATCCTCATTCCTCTTGTAAAATTCCCAATTGCCCTAAATTGTCCAATTAAAATCGCTAATTCTAATTAAGCCACTTATGGGGTGTGACAACTCTCTCCTCCTTAAGAAAATTTCGTCCTCGAAATTTCCTCGCTTATCATGTACATCTCAAATACCAAAATCGAAACGAAATAAAACTTAACATATCAAAACTTACCAGAAGGACCTGCAGCATCAGTCGCATCAGCTCTAATCAAAGCAAATGCTCTATGCCGGTTATGATCTTCTGTAGCACCAGGTCGTTGCACCGTCTCAGATGGTGCTCCCGGAGCTCTACTTCCATCACGATTGCTTCGAGTGACATTGTAACACCCCCTTCCCATACGTAGGCGATCCCATCCGAGAAGGAGTGAGATGCCGTATGAGTAAAGGTGCCACCAAGCAAGTACAAAGTATAACATACAATCATTCATAACATACATTCAGAAAATACAGGATAATTAAAAACTTTACATGCAGAAAGCAAAAGCTGATCATGCATTACTATAATTAAACTATTACAATAATGTTCTGATCAACTAGCTGAAACGAAATAATATTACATATTAAAATATAGTTACAAAAGCGGAAACTGATACATGAGAGTTCTATACAAACAAAATCATCACTGATACAAAAATAGCCCTACACTAAAAACTCTTCTGTGTTGGCTTGATGACGGCGACTCTCTCTAGCAAAACGCCTTCCGCACCTGCACGGGTAAAAACACCGTGCTAAGCGATAAAACGCTTAGTGGGGAAACACACATAAATTATGGACGGCCACTCACAGTGGTCGTCAAGGCATAACACATTCACAATGACAGAATGCAAGGACTGTTGCATAACTCATATAAACATGCCCGTATTTAAATACCATACTTTCAGAATCTCATCATCATATGCATTACAGAATAAACCAACATGTATTTCATCATTAAACTCATTCAGATATTCCATCCAAAGCCATATCAGATCAGAACTTTTCCATTAACATTTAAAGAATACCTGCTGACTCTAGACAGTGGATAACGAGTGTACTGAGGGTACCTTAAGGGTACGAATCGAATACTGAGGGTACCTCACAGGTACAAGTCAAATATTATATCATTTATCAAAACATGTTATTTATATACTGAGGGAATCTTAAACAAGATTCTATACTGAAGGGTTCGCGAGGAACCAAACGGGGACCTGATCGGGGTCCAAACTGAACTGAGGGCTGCAGCTAAAGACTCTATTAGGCATGCCTAACTATCCACTTACTTGACTCTAGCAGGTTATGCGTCACTGATCATATTTCAGGATATAGAGTATAATTCATCAGAAAATCATGCTATCACGCATATCAAAGCATCAAACAGTAAGACATGCATCATACAGCAGTAAAGTCCATTCTGAAGAAATAACAAATTCAGTTCTGAGTTAAAAACCAGGAAATTTCGGAAAAACGAGCTGAGCGGAGAAATGGGCGAGATCGGCTGGTCACTGGGCGTGACTGGCCTTCTCAACAGGCAGGTCACGGCGTGACCTAGGGTCACGTCTCGTGACCTGCTTGTTTCTCGCCACTCGCGTTGCGTGATCCTCGCGGATCACGCAATGCTTATGCAGGTCACGGCGTGACCGGGGGTCACGCGACGTGACGCTGCTTCTCCCTCGCAGATCACGTCGCGTGATCTGCCTCCATCTTCGCAGGTCGCACGACGTGACCGAAGATTACGTCGCGTGACTTGCTTGTTCTTCAGCTGGTCACGCGACTGGCTTCCCAGCAGGCATGTCACGTCGTGACCGAGAGTCACGCGACGTGACTTGCCTTCCTGCATAGCGAGTCACGCAACGAAGAACAGTACCTAAATTTTCAGGATTTCCAGAATTTCCAGAATCGAGAATTCAACCTCAATTTGATTAAAAACCATTCAAACCTGATCTTACCTTCCAGAACTCATCTCAAACATCATAGGCAATAATTATACAACTCAATTCATCAACTAATTCACCCAATCAATTCAAGAACATATGCATTTAAACTCACAAGAACATAAACCCTAGAAATTTACAGTAGAATCAAAATCACACAATTTCACAGTTGAACATTCCCAAACCTGAATTCTAACTTCTATCACTTAGCTCCACTTGGTCCAGCAACCTCTTTCCCCTTTGGATCACGTGGAGCCTCAGCTAGAACACAAACACAGTAAATTCAACCCTAGGTTAAACCTAAACTCAAGGAAGAAGAAGATGCAAAAATACAGTAAAACAAAGACTAGATCTTGCACTTACCAAGCTAAGGAATGCAAGGGGAGGATTAATTTCACCAATAGAACCTTGAATCAAAATACACAGTACTTGGGAATAAAGAAAGTGAGGAAGAAGAGGGTGAGTGAGAAAGAACGTGAATCTGTAAGTTTAGGTTCATTTTCTCTCATTCCCTTTTCTTTTTCTTTTCTTTATTCTAAATATGTATCAGACTCCTATTGGTGACACTAATCACTCACACTAAAATAACCTACACTACACACACCTAAAACCCTCTTCACTTATGCATACCCTACCATGGTATGAACACATGCACACAAATATATCTCATTTAATTAAACACACTAATGCCATGTATGCACCCACATAAAAATAAACCCCAAAATCATACATTTTACTGAAATACCCTTATGAAATACTGTACACATGCAAATGCTTACACATACAGACAGACAGACGAACAGACAAACAGGCTCATTCTACTAGGGGGCAAATGGGGTGTGACAACTCTCCCCTACTAATAAGAATTTCGTCCTCGAAATTCTCACCTGAACTGAATAACTGTGGATACTGAGCTCTCATCGACTCCTCTGGTTCCCAAGTCGCTTCCTCGACTCCATGATGGATCCATAATACTTTAACCAAAGGAATCTACTTATTTCTCAACTGCCTAACCTCTCGGGCTAGAATAGCTCGCGGTTCCTCATCATAAGAGAAGTCTGGCTGAACCTGGATATCCTGAACTGACAGAACATGCGAAGGATCTGATCTGTACCGACGAAGCATCGAAACGTGAAACACATCATGTAACTTTGCTAACTCCATCGGTAGCGCTAATCTGTAGGCTACAGGTCCCACCTTAGCCAAAATCTCATAAGGTCCAATGAAACGAGGACTCAGCTTACCCTTCTTTCCAAATCGAAGCACTCTCCTCCAAGGAGAAACTTTAAGGAAAACCTTGTCCCCGATCTCAAAATGCACATCTTTTCTTTTCAAATTGGCGTAAGACTTCTGTCGATCCTTTGCTGCCTTCAAATTCCGCTGCACTACTCTGATTTTCTCTTCAGTATCTCTAACCAAGTCGGGTCCAATCATATATCTCTCGGATAGCTCTGTCCAACAAATCGGAGTCCTACACTGACGACCATACAAAGCCTCATATGGTGCCATACCAATACTCGACTGGAAACTGTTGTTGTAGGCAAACTCCATCAATGATACATATCTGTCCCAACTGCCCGGAAAGTCCAAAGTACAAGCCCTCATCATATCCTCCAGAATCTGAATAACTCGCTCTGACTGACCATCGGTCTGAGGATGAAACGCTGTACTGAAGTTCAACCTAGTGCCCAAAGCTCTCTGTAACTCCTTCCAAAACTTGGAAGTAAACCTCGGATCCCGATCTGACACTATGGACAAAGGCACACCATGCAACCGAACTATCTGATCCACATAGATACTGGCTAATCTGTCCATGGAGTAGTCCACTCTAACTGGCAAGAAGTGAGCTGACTTCGTAAGCCGATCCACAATAACCCAAACTGAATCATGCTTCCTCTGAGTCAAAGGCAAACCAGAAACAAAGTCCATGGCGATGTCATTCCATTTCCACTCAGGAATGGATAAAGGCATAAGCAAACCTGAAGGAACCTGATGCTCTGCCTTCACCTGCTGACAAGTCAAGCACTTGGAAACAAAATCCACTATATCACGCTTCATACCGGACCACCAATAGAATTGCTTCATGTCTCCGTACATCTTCTCACTGCCCGGATGCATAGTTAAGACTGAACTATGCGCCTCACTCAAGAGCTGTCTCCTCAAATCCTCAGACTCTAGCACACACAGACGATCTCTGAACATAAGTACCTCATCCTGAACTGAGAACTCTGATGGCTTACCCGATCTAACCTCATGCACTATCCGCTGAAGTCTCACATCATCTCTCTGAGCATCCACAATCAACTGTCTCAAAGTAGGCTTCACACGCAACTGGGCAAGCAAAGCCCCATCTGAACCAAAACGCCATCTGAAACGCCTCAAGAACAAGGCTGAAACTGACTTACGACTCAAAGCATCTGCAACTACATTGGCCTTACCAGGATGGTAATCCACAATGCAGTCGTAGTCCTTAAACAACTCAAGCCATCTGCGCTGTCTCATGTTCAACTCTTTCTGTGAAAGGAAGTACTTCAAACTCTTGTGGTCCGAGAAGATCCTACACTTTTCCCCATACAGGTAATGACGCCAAATCTTCAAAGCAAAGATTATAGCTGCTAACTCAAGATCATGCCTCGGATAGTTCTTCTCATGTGGCTTCAACTGGCGAGAAGCATAAGCCACTACTTTACCCTCCTGCATCAGCACACATCCAAGACCAATTCCAGAAGCATCACTGTAAATAACAAACTCCTTACCCGAGATGGGTTGAGTAAGGATAGGAGCCTCAACAAGCAACTGCTTTAACCGATCAAAACAAGACTGACACCTGTCTAACCACTCAAATCTAACTCCTTTCCTCAACAATCTAGTCATAGGAGCAGCAATCACAGAAAATCCCTTAACGAACCGACGGTAGTAACCTGCTAAGCCGAGGAAACTCCTCACTTCCTGAACATTTCGAGGCGCTTTCCAATCAACTATCGCCTCAATCTTAGCTGGATCAACCTGAATACCGCTAGCTGAAATAATGTGACCCAAGAATGACACTTCTCGAAGCCAGAAATCACACTTGCTAAGCTTAGCAAACAACTGATGCTCTCTCAACATCTGCAAAACTAATCTGAGATGCTCCTCATGCTCACTCTCATTCTTGGAATACACCAAGATGTCATCAATGAACACTACTACAAATCGATCTAAGTATGGTCTAAACACACGATTCATCAGATCCATAAAAGCCGCTGGAGCATTTGTCAAACCAAACGGCATCACAAGAAACTCATAGTGGCCATACCTAGTCCGAAATGCAGTCTTCACCACATCTGCATCCTGAACCCGAAGCTGGTAGTACCCTGATCGAAGATCTATCTTGGAAAAGACACCCGCACCTCGAAGCTGATCAAATAAATCCTCAATCCTAGGCAAAGGATACTTGTTCTTCACTGTAACTTTATTAATCTGGCGGTAATCAATGCACATCCGCAGGGATCCATCTTTCTTCTTGACAAACAGCACTGGAGCTCCCCAAGGAGATATGCTCGGTCTAATAAACCCCTTATCCAATAACTCTTGTAGCTGAGATTTAAGTTCCCTCAACTCTACAGGAGCCATCCGATAAGGTGCTCTCGAAATAGGTGCAGTACCCGGCATGATCTCAATGGACAACTCAACCTCTCTCTCAGGAGGCAAACCAGGCAACTCGCTCGGAAACACATCCCCAAACTCTCGCACTACAGGAATATCCTCAATCTGTACCTGATCCCTCCTGGAATCTAACACAACTGCTAGAAAAGCCTCACAACCTTTCCTGATGAATCTCTTAGCTTGCATCACAGAAATAACATTATTCACTGAACTAGCACCCAAACCTTTCAGAAATACAAGAGACTGATTTCTATCCCGAAGTACCACTGTCTTCCTATGGCAATCCACTACAGCCCGATACTTACCCAACCAGTCCATACCCAGAATCAAGTCAAACTCTCTGAAGGGCAACTCAATCAGATCCGCTGGAAGCACAACTCCCTCAACAATCAGAGGACAACTCCTAAAAACTCTACTCACACTGACACTATGCCCTAATGGACTGGTCACACAAATCTCATAATCTAACTGATCAACTGAATGCAATTTATCAATAACTCTATCTGTGCACAAATATGAGTGTGTGGAACCAGGATCAATTAGAGCATACAACTCAGTGTCATGGAGTAGGAACTTACCAGCAATAACATCAGGCGCATCTTGCTCATCTCTGGCTCTCATAGCATAAGCTCTAATGGCACCCTGAGGAGGATGCTCAACAATCTCAGAAGCAGCACCATCTCTATGCCGACCACCTCTACCTCTACCTCGGCCTCTGCCACGGGTAGCCTGAGAAGCATTCGAACCGACCCTGCTGCTCTCTCTCTGGGAACCTGAATCCTCCTGTACTCTCGGACAACCGGCCAACCGATGCTCAGAACTCCCACACCTGAAGCATGCACCAGTGAGCCACCTACACTCACCACGATGCGACTTACTACAATGAGGACAAACTGGTGTAGTCTCAGTTCTACCACCCCTACCAGAACCTGACACAGCTGTAGAACCCTGACGTCTACCTCTAGAAGCCGGACCAGATGCTGACTCATCCTGTGGGTCCCTCGATCTCTTACTCGAAGAAGATCCTCCACGAGAAGAACTCCTCCTCTGAGCTCTCTCTCTCATCACTGTCTCAGACAACTCTGCTCTCACTGCAGCCTCCACAATCTGATAATAGTGAACCCCAGGTATACACATCAAGGAAATCAAAGCAATCTTCAGAGACTCATTTAACCCTGCCTCGAAATGCTTGCATCTAAAGTCATCAGTCATAACTCCTCGAGGGGCATAGCGAGATAACCTGTTGAACTCTTTCTCATAATCAGCTACTGACAATGCTCTCTGTCTCAAACCCAAAAACTGCGCCCATCTCGAATCTCTATAGGTCTGAGTAATGTACTTCTTTATGAACTCACCCTCAAAGAACTCCCAGGTAATCGGATCCGGTAACTGAGGATGCCTGCAAACCAACTCCCACCACTCAAAAGCAGACCCCTGAAGAAGAGCTAATGCACACTCTGTCTGCTGGTCGAGAGGACACCGAATCTCTCTCAGAGCACGCTTCACTTTATCTAACCATCTCTCTGCAGTCTCAGACTCACTCAACCCAGTACCATAGAAATCCTCAACTCCTGCTCTCCTCAGATTCTCCATAGGTGCTCTAGGAGCAGTCACTCTCTCCAAAACCCTAGCCATGTCCTGATGCAGTCTAAGCATAGCCTCAAGGGGCATGGCTGCGGCCTCGGGCTGAACCCTAGCATGCTGAGCCGACACATTAACAGAAACAGACTGATCAACAGCGGGAGGATTCACACTCTCGGCGGACTCCTCACGCGCACCATGAGCAGAATTAGAAGCCATCTAAACAAATAAGAAACAACCGTATCAGCCAACACAGATCTAGACACATACATATCTTAGAAACTCAGAACAATCATAACAACACCCAGAAACGCCTAAACCTATGCTCTGATACCACTAACTGTAACACCCCCTTCCCATACGTAGGCGATCCCATCCGAGAAGGAGTGAGATGCCGTATGAGTAAAGGTGCCACCAAGCAAGTACAAAGTATAACATACAATCATTCATAACATACATTCAGAAAATGCAGGATAATTAAAAACTTTACATGCAGAAAGCAAAAGCTGATCATGCATTACTATAATTAAACTATTATAATAATGTTCTGATCAACTAGTTGAAACGAAATAATATTACATATTAAAATATAGTTACAAAAGCGGAAACTGATACATGAGAGTTCTATACAAACAAAATCATCACTGATACAAAAATAGCCCTACACTAAAAACTCTTCTGTGTTGGCTTGATGACGGCGACTCTCTCTAGCAAAACGCCTTCCGCACCTGCACGGGTAAAAACACCGTGCTAAGCGATAAAACGCTTAGTGGGGAAACACACATAAATTATGGACGGCCACTCACAGTGGTCGTCAAGGCATAACACATTCACAATGACAGAATGCAAGGACTGTTGCATAACTCATATAAACATGCCCGTATTTAAATACCATACTTTTAGAATCTCATCATCATATGCATTACAGAATAAACCAACATGTATTTCATCATTAAACTCATTCAGATATTCCATCCAAAGCCATATCAGATCAGAACTTTTCCATTAACATTTAAAGAATACCTGCTGACTCTAGACAGTGGATAACGAGTGTACTGAGGGTACCTTACGGGTACGAATCGAATACTGAGGGTACCTCATAGGTACAAGTCAAATATTATATCATTTATCAAAACATGTTATTTATATACTGAGGGAATCTTAAACAAGATTCTATACTGAAGGGTTCGCGAGGAACCAAACGGGGACCTGATCGGGGTCCAAACTGAACTGAGGGCTGCAGCTAAAGACTCTATTAGGCATGCCTAACTATGCACTTACTTGACTCTAGCAGGTTATGCGTCACTGATCACATTTCAGGATATAGAGTATAATTCATCAGAAAATCATGCTATCACGCATATCAAAGCATCAAACAGTAAGACATGCATCATACAGCAGTAAAGTCCATTCTGAAGAAATAACAAATTCAGTTCTGAGTTAAAAACCAGGAAATTTCGGAAAAACGAGCTGAGCGGAGAAATGGGCGAGATCGGCTGGTCACTGGGCGTGACTGGCCTTCTCAACAGGCAGGTCACGGCGTGACCTAGGGTCACGTCTCGTGACCTGCTTGTTTCTCGCCACTCGCGTTGCGTGATCCTCGCGGATCACGCAATGCTTATGCAGGTCACGGCGTGACCGGGGGTCACGCGACGTGACGCTGCTTCTCCCTCGCAGATCACGTCTCGTGATCTGCCTCCATCTTCGCAGGTCGCACGACGTGACCGAAGATCACGTCGCGTGACTTGCTTGTTCTTCAGCTGGTCACGCGACTGGCTTCCCAGCAGGCATGTCACGTCGTGACCGAGAGTCACGCGACGTGACTTGCCTTCCTGCGTAGCGAGTCACGCAACGAAGAACAGTACCTAAATTTTCAGGATTTCCAGAATTTCCAGAATCGAGAATTCAACCTCAATTTGATTAAAAACCATTCAAACCTGATCTTACCTTCCAGAACTCATCTCAAACATCATAGGCAATAATTATACAACTCAATTCATCAACTAATTCACCCAATCAATTCAAGAACATATGCATTTAAACTCACAAGAACATAAACCCTAGAAATTTACAGTAGAATCAAAATCACACAATTTCACAGTTGAACATTCCCAAACCTGAATTCTAACTTCTATCACTTAGCTCCACTTGGTCCAGCAACCTCTTTCCCCTTTGGATCACGTGGAGCCTCAGCTAGAACACAAACACAGTAAATTCAACCCTAGGTTAAACCTAAACTCAAGGAAGAAGAAGATGCAAAAATACAGTAAAACAAAGACTTGATCTTGCACTTACCAAGCTAAGGAATGCAAGGGGAGGATTAATTTCACCAATAGAACCTTGAATCAAAATACACAGTACTTGGGAATAAAGAAAGTGAGGAAGAAGAGGGTGATTGAGAAAGAACGTGAATCTGTAAGTTTAGGTTCCTTTTCTCTCATTCCCTTTTCTTTTTCTTTTCTTTATTCTAAATATGTATCAGACTCCTATTGGTGACACTAATCACTCACACTAAAATAACCTACACTACACACACCTAAAACCCTCTTCACTTATGCATACCCTACCATGGTATGAACACATGCACACAAATATATCTCATTTAATTAAACACACTAATGCCATGTATGCACCCACATAAAAATAAACCCCAAAATCATACATTTTACTGAAATACCCTTATGAAATACTGTACACATGCGAATGCTTACACATACAGACAGACAGACGAACAGACAGACAGGCTCATTCTACTAGGGGGCAAATGGGGTGTGATAGACATTGGATCTTCTACTCTCTTGTTGATTCTGGTCCTCTTGTCGATTAGGGCAACTTGCAAACCGATGCTCCATACTCCCGCACTTAAAACATGCCCCGGTAATCTTGCGACACGTACCCCAATGGTACCTATGACAATGCTCACACTCCGGTGCTCGATTTCCCTTACTAGCATGCGGCGCTACACTTCCTACTTCTGAAGGCACCTGAACAGACCCTCTATTTCCTTGTTCAATTGGAGCACCCTTAGCCTTCTTAGTACTCACAACTCCCCCATCCGGTGCTCTCCTCTTCTGTGCTATCTTCTGCTTTACCATCTCAGATTCTTCTAACTTCATTGCTGCAGCCATAAGCTGATAATACCCCACTGGTTGTAAGACAATCATAGCAGACAAAGGACCTCTGTACACCTCACGAAGTCCCTCTAGAAAGTGTCTACATCTGAACTCACCAGTCAACAACTGTTCGGGCACATACTTACTCAGCCGGTTGAATTCCTTGTCATACTCACTCACAGTCATTCCCCGCTGCTTCAAACTAATGAACTTTCTCCACTTCGCTTCTTGGTAAGCCTTCGTCACATACTTTTGCTCAAACTCTAGCTTGAAATATTCCCATGTCAACTCAGCTGGCCGCTGAGGATTCCTCATCACAAGTTCCCACCAATCATATGCTAATCCTTGAAGCAACGATATCGCACATGAAGCTCTCTGATCTGCGGGACATCTAATCTCTTGCAGAATCCTACCTACCCTCTTCAGCCAAAACTCAGCCACATCAGATTCGTCTAAGGCAGTCCCATGAAAATCCTCTGCTCCTCTTTTTCTTAACAATTCAATTGGTGCCTTAGGTGCAGTCAACCTATCAACCACTTGCAGTAATCCTTGTACTAACGCTGGATCAAAACCAACTCCTCTATTTGCACCCACAGCTGGTGCAGGTTCCTGTGCAGGCCTATCCTGTCCCACTGGATCACCTCCTCTGATCGGACTATCTCTACGACCCACATAGACACTGTCCATTGTGTCGCCCATATACTCACTTGGATCTGACTCCATACAAACACTATAAAACACAAGACATCTGCATTAGGCCACTATACAAAACTGACTCTCATGCATAGACTCGAGTCTACACTCAAACAATCAGAACATAACCCAGAACCACCAAACCTGGGCTCTGATACCAAGATGTAACACCCCGTTATCCCCGTTGGAAGGATACCGGAATGCCACGCGAACAAACATATAAACAATTCCAAAGTACATACTTGTAAAATACAATAAAAGATGAGATGTAAAGAAACTTTTAATTATATAGCAGTAAATCCTGTAACATATATCATATCTATATCGTTTTACAAAAAGAGGCTCGTAAGCAAATACATATACAAAAAATAATTGTTCCTTTACAAAAGATTCACTTTGCTATTAACAAGCCATGTACAAAATAATAGCGGAAGACTCAAAATAACTTCATCCAAAAGACTTCTAGTGGCCGACCTACAGATATCTGACTCCGAACCGAACTCGCCACCTGCACGGGAAAAGAGCCCGTGCTAAGCGATAACGCTTAGTGGGGAGGAACAAAACAAACGAACAATATGCATATACAATATTTATGACAATACAATAATCTAATGATTCAAAATCAAAGGCATCAAAATTACATGTAAACATATCTCCAAATTCCTTACTTGACATGCATAAATATATTTACAATACAAGCAATTAAGTACTCAATTCATAATTTTCATCATTCCAAGTATACAGATACAATGTGCATAATATAGAGTTATGCAAGAATTCATGTACATCATATACTTGTAATCGTGTCCAAAAAATGCATCTCAACCTATGCAACACATTTAAACATATAGCCTGATTAGTCTAAAATACTCTCTAGAAGTGGATACGGTCAAATGGATACTGATAGAACACAGTATCCCAAGCATATAGAGACATGAGTCTCAAACATGTACTTTTCATATAGAGACCGAAGTCTCGCATTAAATCCATATAGACCCATACAGGATTGAAACAAGGATCCAAACGGACCCACGTATAACGTTTTATCATATAGCAGCTGCACACACACTCTGACCTAAGTAAGCGCTTACTTATCCACTACTATGACTATTCAGGCTTAAAAACACAACTCATCAATTCAAGCACCAATATCAATATGAGAATTGAAAATAATACAAATCTATAATCTATGTATACTTGTATACTGATCACATTTGAAACATGTAAATATAAATATAAAATACAGAAGTTAAAAGAACCTATAACTCACATTGAAATAATCCATACTCATGTAAATTATAAACATGTAAATCATGTACATTAATATTAATTAAGAACACAAATCTCATAATTAAACAATTATTAAAATACAATTCAAATTTTTAAAACCCAAACATTTGATATGTACCGAAAAATCCTTTAAACCAGAAGTTAAAATTATGCTTTTAGGAAACAGGGCAACAGGAGGGAGGCCGGTCACGAGTCACCCAGGCAGTGGTGTCTCGTGACACTGGCTTCACGCGCGCGCCACGCAAAACAGGGGCAGTCACGAGTCATGACCATCCATCACGCCTCGTGACGCCTGAGAGGAGAGGGGGAGGTCACGAGATCTTATCTCGTGACACGCAGGGAAGGCAAGGTCGCGAGGCGTGATGCTCCATCACGTCTCATGACTTCCCAGGGAAGGAGATCACGGCGTGATGCTCCATCACGTCTCGTGACCTTCTTCAGGGAAGAGGGTCACGGCGTGATGCTCCATCACATCTCGTGATCTTCTTCACACACTTTTGCTTCTCCTTCTCAACACTTCAGAATTTTCAGAAAACGTAAAACCCAGAAACATCGTGAAAACAGAGTACATCTAAAACTCAAAACTCCACTTTATCTAAAACCATTTTTCATGCAATCATGATTCGAATACGTACCTTCAAGTCTCCAGAGCACATTCACAGCAATTATAATACAAATAACACATTTTTACAATTAAAACAGTGGCAATGCTAGAATATCAACTTCCCAAGATTTCCACATTCAAATCCATGCATGTTCATCTCATTTGTATATTTAACATCATTCTTTTCTACAGGAATCATGTATACACAGTACATATTTCATGCATTTTAATAAACAACACACATAGCCAATATTGACAACATGCAGCAAGCAGGATCCAAGATTGAGAAAGAACAGACACTCCCAAACCTGTAATGAAGTTCAAATTATCCACTGCACTTTTTAATCCACAATCTTCCCTTTTCCCTTCTCAATCCTCTTATCTTCAGATGCTTGCAAATAGGTAAAACCACATTCATTAATCCAAGAATAGAATCTCTAAAAAAAAATCCAAAGGAGAAGAAGGAGAACCACACGAAAAACTGACAGCCACTTACCTTCTGAAGCTTCAAAGCTTAAAACCTAAACTTAAGACAGATGAACACATACATGCAAACAGAAAGGAGGAACCGAGAAAGAAGAGATTAAGAGTGGTTAATGTGAGAGAGAGAGAGAGCAAGAGAGAGAACTCCATGACTCTTGTTTCCCAGGAAGCTAAGAATTTCTCAGACTTCTCTTTTCTCTCACCCACATGCACACACTCACTTTCCACCTGGAACACATGCACGGTTCACAAACCCACATATTACCCTTTTACAATCTGATCCAATCAATATTACCAATAAGTCCTTGTCAAATTACCTTTTACTCACCAAACTAAAAATCTGCCATTTAAATACTTTTATTTCCTTGCAATATAATCCTCATTCCTCTTGTAAAATACCCAATTGCCCTAAATTATCCAATTAAAATTGCTAATTCCAATTAAGCCACTTATGGGGTGTGACACATAAGGTACTGTTTGTTTACTCGTTATCCATTATTGTGAGTCAGCAGGTGTTCTGTTTGCTTGGGTTTGCCTCGATATGATTATCAGAATGTGATATCCGAATGAGCATGATAATGATTTGAGAAATCTTTTAATATGTATATGAATGTGGACATGATCTTTTGAATGTATGTCTTTATTTTGTAAACATGGTTATATATCTGACATGATTATTTGCATATGTCATATCGTATGTGATTTGCTTTGGTGACCATTGTGAATGGCTGTCCACTCCTTTGTGTGTGTGTTCCTCACTAAGTGTTATCGCTTAGCACAATGTTTTATCTGCGCTGGTGCGGAAGGTGCTGTGTTTTGGTAGAGTCGCCGCCAGTCAAGCCAACACAGAAGGGATTAGTGTTAGGGCCATATTTTTAATAGTTATGACGATTGTTTTGTATCATAACTCTCATGAATGAGTTTTTGTCAAGCTTCCGCTATGTACATTTTTGGATATGTAATTCTTTTGTTTTGGCAATTGATCAGAATATTATTGTAATGATTTTGTTATATTAATATATGATTAGTTGTGTTTCTCAAAAGTTTTAATTTATATATGTTATTGTGGATGAATGTATGTTTTTATATCGATCTGTTGGTGTGACACCCCTGCTCGTATGTCTTCCCACTCCAATGCGGATTGGTTCGCCTACATATGGGTAGGGGTGTTATAGTTTTTGGTATCAGAGCCTAGGTTTAGGCTTTTCTGGGTGTTGTTGTTGTTGTTGTGATGTGTATAGATGAGTATATGTCTAGGACTGTGTTGGCTGATGTGGTGGTCCTCTTGTTTGTTTTAGGTGGATTCTGGTTCTATTCGAGGGTCACTTGAGGGGTCAGCTGAAAGCGTGAATCCCCAAGCTATTGATCCTTCGGTTTTTGTGTCGGCTCAACCTGCTAGGGTACAGCCTGAGGCCGCAGCCATGGCTTTCGAGGTGATGCTTAAGCTATCTCAGGACATGGCTTGAGTATTGGAGAGAGTAATTGCCCCTAAGGCCCCGACTGAGAGTATGAGAAGAGCTGGTGCAGAAGACTTTTATGGAATGGGTTTGGATGAGTCGAAGGTCACCGAGAAGTGGATTGATAAAGTAAAGCATGCTTTAAGAGAAGTTCGGTGTCCTCCTGATCAGAAAGTAGAGTGTGCAGTGGCTTTGCTGCAAGGATCTGCATATGAATAGTGGAAGTTGGTTTGTAGACATCCTCAATTGCCTGACCCGATGACTTGGGAGTTTTTCGAGAGAGAGTACACGAACAAGTATGTGACTCAGACATACAAGGATGCAAGATGGGCTCAGTTCTTAAGTTTGGAATAGCGGGCGATGTCTGTGTCTGAGTTTGAGAAGGAATTTAACCGGTTGGCTAAGTATGCACTGGAAGGTATTTTGATCGAGGAGTTCAGGTGTAGGCATTTTGAGGCCGGTTTGAACAAGTCGCTGCGGGTGATGTTGATTTCCTTGATGGGTACTCCAGGAGTGGGGTACTATCAGATTGTGCAAGCTGCAGTTAGGGCTGAGAGGTCAGAATCTGTTTTTAAAGAGAGGGCTCTGAGGAGGAATCCCTCTCATGGAGGTTCATCTTCTTTGTCCTCGGGTAAGAGATCAAGGAACTCGCAGGATGAATCATCCGCAGGCCCAGCTACTAGAGGTAGAAGACAGGGTTCAGCAGCGGTGTCTGGTTCTGGTAGAGGCAGTGCTGGTGGTAGGACCGAGTCGATGCCTATGTGCTCTCATTGCAATAAGCCCCATCGGGGTGAGTGTAGGTGGCTTACAGGTGGGTGTTTCAGATGTGGGAGCATTGAGCACCTTTTAGCCAACTGTCCGAGGTTGAATGAGGATTCGGGTGCTCAGAGAGAGACCAGCAGAGTTAGTTCGAATGCCACGCAAGCTACCCGTGGTAGAGGCAGAGGTAGAGGTTGAGGCGGTCGACCTAGAGAGGGTGCTGCATTTGAGTCAGTTGAGCGTCCGTTACCTATTCCAGCCAGAGCTTATGCTGTGAGAGCCAGGGAGGAGCAAGATGCGCCAGATGTGATTGCCGGTAAGTTTCTACTCCATGACATTGAATTATATGGTCTAATTGATCCTTGTTTCACACACTCATATTTGTGCACTGATAAGTTACGTGATAAGTTGCATGATGTAGACCAGTTAGATTATGAGATCTGTGTGACCAGTCCTTTAGGGCATAGTGTCAATGTGAGTAGAATGTATACGAACTGTCCCCTGTTGGTTGAGGGAGTTGTGTTCCCAGCAGATTTGATTGAGTTGCCTTTCAGAGAGTTTGATTTGATTTTGGGTATGGACTGGTTGGGTAAGCATCGGGCAGTGGTTGACTGACATAGGAAGATAGTTGTGCTTCGAGATAGAGGTCGATCTTCTATTATTGTTAAAGGTTTGGTTGCTAGCTCTTTGAGCAATGTGATTTTCGCAACGCAAGCTAAGAGATTCATTAGGAAGTGTTGTGAGACTTTTCTGGTAGTGGTGTTAGATTCCAAGAGGGATCAAGTTAGGATTGAGGATATCCCAGTTGTCCGAGAGTTTGGTGATGTGTTCCCGAGCGAGTTTCCTGGTTTGCCTCCTGAGAGGGAGGTGGAGTTATCCATAGAGATAGTGCCGGATACTACTCCCATATTGAAAGCACCTTATCGGATGGCTCCTGTAGAGTTGAGAGAACTCAAAACTCAGCTACAAGAGCTATTGGATAAGGGGTTCATTCGACCTAGCATATCTCTATGGGGCACTGCAGTTTTGTTAGTTAAGAAGAAGGATCGTTCAATGAGAATGTGTATCGATTATAGGCAAATTAACGAGGTCACAGTGAAGAATAAGTATCCATTGCCTAGGGTTGAGGATTTGTTTGATTAGCTCCGAGGTGAGGGTGTCTTTTCGAAGATTGATCTCTGGTTGGGTTATTATCAGCTGCGAATTCAGGATGCGGATGTGGTTAAGACTGTATTTCAAACTAGGTATGGCCACTATGAGTTTTTAGTGATGCCGTTTGGTTTGACCAATGCACCTGCAGCATTCATGGATTTGATGAACCGAGTGTTCAGGCCATATCTTAATCGATTTGTAGTGGTGTTTATAGATGATATATTGGTGTATTCCAAGGATGAGAGTGAGCATGAGGAGCATCTCCAGTTGGTTCTGCAAGTGTTGAGAGAGCATCAGTTGTTTGCAAAGCTTAGTAAATGTGACTTCTGGCTTCGGGAAGTGTAATTCTTGGGTCATATTGTTTTGGCTAAGGGTATTCAAGTTGATCCGTCTAAGATTGAGGCGATTGTTGATTGGAAAGCGCCTAGGAATGTTCCAGAAGTGAGGAGTTTTCTTGGTTTGGCGGGTTACTATCATCGGTTTATGAAGGGTTTCTCAGTTATTGCTGCTCCGATGATGAGATTGTTGAGGAAAGGAGTTAAGTTTGAGTGGTCGGATAAATATCAGGCTTATTTTGAGAAGTTGAAGAAGTTGCTAGTCAAAGCTCCTATACTTACTCAACCCATCTCGGGTAAGGAGTTTGTAATGTATAGTGATGCTTCGGGTATTGGTCTTGGTTGTGTTTTGATGCAAGAGGGAAAGGTTGTGGCTTATGCTTCCCGTCAATTAAAGCCACATGAAGCACGATTTTGAATTGGCAGCTGTGATCTTTGCTTTGAATATTTGGCGGCATTATCTGTATAGGGAGAAGTGTAGGATATTTACGGACCATAAGAGCTTGAAGTATCTCCTCACGCAGAAGGAGTTAAACATGAGACAGCGCCGTTGGCTATAGTTGTTCAAGGATTATGATTGTCTATTGGATTACCACCCGGGTAAGGCCAATATGGTCACGGATGCTTTGAGTCAGAAGTCAGTTTCTGCTATGTTTTTGAGGCGATTTAAGTGGAGGTTTGATTCGGATGGGGCTTTGGTTGCTCAGTTGAGAGTGAAGCCTACCTTGAGATAGAGGATTGTGGATGCTCAGAAGGATGATGAGAGGCTACAGTGAGTTTTACATGAGGTCAGTTCTAGTAAGCAGTCAAGGTTCTCAGTTTTGGACGGGTTGTTGATGCATAGAAATCACTTGTGTGTGCCTGAGAATGAGGAGTTAAGGAAACAACTTTTGAGTGAGGCACACACTACAATTTTTACTATGCATCCCGGTGGTGACAAGATGTATCGGGACATGAAGCAGTTCTATTGGTGGTCCGGTATGAAGAGGGACATTATGGATTTTATGTCTAAGTGTTTGACTTATTAGCAAGTAAAGGCTGAGCATCAAGTTCCTTCAGTATTGCTCACACCTTTATCCGTTCCCGAGTGGAAGTGGGATGATATCGCCATGGACTTTGTATCTAGTCTGCCTTTGACTCAAAAGAAGCATGACTCAGTTTGGGTAATAGTGGATCGGCTTACGAAGTCAGCTCATTTCCTACTGGTTAGAGTGGATTATCCGATGGATAGGTTAGCCAGTATCTATGTGGATGAGGTAGTCAGACTGCATGGAGTGATGTTGTCCATAGTGTCAGATCGGGACCCAAGGTTCAATTCGAAGTTTTGGAAAGAATTGCAAAGGGCTTTGGGTACCAAGTTGAACTTCAGTACGACGTTCCATCCTCAGACAGATGGTCAGTCAAAGCAGGTTATTCAGATCTTAGAGGATATGTTGCGAGCTTGCGCATTGGATTTTTCTAGTAGTTGGGACAGATATGTGCAGTTGATGGATTTTGCTTACAACAACAGTTACCAGGCAAGCACCGGTATGTCACCGTATGAAGCTTTGTATGGTCGGCAGTGTAGGACTCCAGTTTGTTTGACCGAGCTATCCGAGCTTTCAGGTATTAGGCAAGAGTTGGTTAGAGACACCGAGGAAAAGATCAGAGTTCTGCAGTCGAATTTGAAGGCGGCTAAGGATCGACAGAATTCTTATGCTAACTTTAAGAGGAAAGATGTTCAGTTTGAGGTCGGGGACAAAGTTTTTCTTAAGGTTTCTCCTTGGAGAAAAGTGCTACGGTTTGGTAAGAAGGGTAAGCTTAGTCCTCGGTTTATTGGACCGTATGAAGTGTTAGCTAAGGTTAGTCCGGTAGCCTATAGGTTGGCTTTACCGATAGAGTTGGCAAAGTTGCACGATGTTTTCCATGTTTCGATGATATATCGGTATAGATCGGATCCTTCAAATGTATTGTCGGTTTAGGATGTGCAAGTGTAGCCAAGCTTTTCTTATGATGAAGAACCGAAAGCCATTTTAGCCCAAGAAGTACGATAGTTGAGGAGAAAGCAAATCCCGTTAGTCAAAGTATTATGGTATCACCACGGAGTCGAAGAAGCTACTTGGGAACCAGAGGCGACCATGAGAGCACAGTATCCGCATTTGTTCAGTTCAGGTGAGAATTTCGAGGATGAAATTCTTATTAGTATGGGAGAGTTGTCACACCCCATTTGCCCCCTAGTAGTATGAGCCATTTGTGTGTGTGTGCATTGTATGTATTTTGGCATGTGATAAGGGTATTTTGGGTAAAATGCATGTTTATGGGTTTTACTAGTATGTGGGTGCATGTATGGTAGTAGGGTGTGAATTAGTTGGGTTGCATTTAGGTGTGTTGCTCACATGTTTGTGGGATGTGAGTGAGTGAGTTGTGCTTGTGTTGTGCTCACACATTTGTAGGGTGTTATAAGTTAGGGTGACATTTGTGTGTGTAGAGTTTATTGTTCTTGGGTGTGAGTGATCAAGATCCACCACTAGGAAGAGGACACATGGCTAGGGTCAGAAGAGAGGGGATTTAGAAGAGGAAAGAAAAAGGGAAGCAGAAATTTTGCTCCCTCAATCCCGTTTCTCTCTTCTCTTCATTTCTCTTCTTCCTCTTCTCTTCCCATTTTGTGCCCTAGCTTGATTCAAGTCATAGTTTGTGGGAATTGATCATCTCTTAGCATTTTAGAGGTAAGTTTATTGCATTTGTTCTTCATTCTCTTCATCTTGTTCATCTTCTCCTTATAATTTCTGGGTTTAGAGTTAATCTAGGGTTTTTATTTGTGTGATTTGTGGGTTTATTTTGTTAGTTGAGCCTCCTCATGATCCCAAAGGGAAGGAGAAAGCGTCGGGAAGTGGTACTAAGTGATTAGGAGCTAAGGAGATTCGGGTTTGGGAGTTTTTGTGATTTATGCATTTTTGTGATTTTTGCTCTTTAAATGAATTTCTTGAAATTTGTGATTTCTCGATGTTTATTGTAGTTCAAATGTTATAGGTTTTGATTTAGATGTGTTAAGAAGGCTTGAATGTGGCTTAATGAACTCAATTGTGTTCTTGATTGAGATGAATGATGAATAGTGCTGATATTTTAAATTGTGTAAATTGATGTTGTTATTGGCATGATTTAATTGGAATTCTTGGTATAAATGTTGTGTTTTATGTTGTTAATGATGTTTGGGTTACTGGATTTGAGGTAAGTTGATGTTTGAGTTATGATTTGAGGTTTGGGTGTTGTGGAGATGAATTTTCTACAGATTTCTCGTTTAAGGGCTGGAAATCACAACTCCGTCGCGAGCATGACATTGTCGCGACCTCGGGATAGAGCCAGGTGAAAGCAGCTCTTATATGCATCCGAGCCCTCTGTCGAGTGGTGTGCCTGGCCGTTGAGCCGTGCAGCGGAGCCTCTATCGCGAGCGCGACACCTGTTGTGAGCGCGATATAGCGCTCGACTGCCGAGCTGTTTTGGGCAATCCTTTGTCGCGAGCGTGCTTTCGAGCGCGAGTGCGACGGATCGGGCTGGCAGCTCACTGTCGCGAGCACGACAATGAGTTATATTTGATACCCTGTGAGATCGCAAAGATTACCGTGGTCGTTACCTGGGACAAGTTCGCCTCTGTCACGAGCGCGACAGTGACCTCTTCATGCTCTGTTTTTTCGATTTTGCCTTCTCTTCTAAAATGATTTTCAAATGGTTTCTTCATGAATTTTTACCTCTCTATGCTATATTAAATGCTTATTTATATGTGCAATATTATGGATCCTTCATGATAAATGATATGCTATGATTTAGAACCTGAATTGTATTACATAACCTGCAAGAGTTAGTCTAGTGGATAGTTAGGCATGCCTTATAGAGTCTTTTAACTACAGCCTCAGTTCCATTGGACCCCGATCAGGTCCCCATCTAGTTCCTCACGAACCCTTATGAATTTTGGATCTTGTTTAAGGTCCCTTCGAAACATTATTTTGAATGTGATAAAATAAATGGTTTTCGATTCGTTCCCATAAGGTACTGTCTGTATACTCGTTATCCACTATTGTGAGTCAGCAAGTGTTCTGTTTGCTTGGGTTTGCCTCGATATGATTATCAGATTGTGATATCCGAATGAGCATGATAATGATTTGGGAAATCATTTAATATGTATATGAATGTGGATATGAGCTTCTGAATGTATGTCTTTATTCTGTAAACATGGTTATATATCTGACATGATTATCCGCATATGTCATATCGTATGTGATTTTCTTTGGTGACCAATGTGAATGGCCGTGCACTCCTTTGTGTGTGTGTTCCCTACTAAGCGTTATCGCTTAGCACGGTGTTTTATTCGTGCAGGTGCAGAAGGTGCTGTGTTTTGGGAGAGTCGCCGCCAGTCAAGCCAACACAGAAGGGATTAGTGTTAGGGCCATATTTGTAATAGTTATAATGATTCTTTTCATATCAAAACTCTCATGTATTAGTTTTTGTCAAGCTTCCGCTATGTACATTTTTTGATATGTAATTATTTTGTTTTGGCAATTGATCAGAATATTATTGTAATGATTTTGTTATATTAATGTATGATCAGTTGTGTTTCTCAAAATTTTTAATTTTCGCTATATTTATATATGTTATTGTGGATGAATGTATGTTTTTGTATCGATCTGTTAGTGTGACACCCCTGCTCGTACGGCTTCCCACTCCAATGCGGATGGGTTTGCCTACGTATGGGTAGTGTAACAACCGAAATTAGGCCTAGTCGGAATCTACATGGTAAATCGGAATATTTAGACCATATCAATAATTTTAGCAAAAGAAAATTTGGATAATAAGGATTTATTTACAAGGAATTAAGTAGTTAAGTTAATTAAAGGAATTATATGTTGTGCATGTGATGTATGGTCGTAGGGTACTCTTGATTTTGGTATAATCTAGTGGTTTTTGGGCATGGTAACTTTGATGTAAAAGTGATTTATTGGTGATTATATGGTGTGAGTTGAGTTTGGTGCCTTGGTTTGTTAGTCAAAGATGAGTTTAAGGGACCAATAGTGGAGTGACATGTGTAATGGTTGGTGGGAGCATTGAATGGGATTTGAAAGGAGAACAGAGAGGGAAGGAAGGGAGTAGCTTCCCGTACAAGTCTTCGGGTTTTTCCTCTCCTCTCTCTCACGCCTCTCTCCTTCTTTCTCATCTATATTTCTGCTCTCTCTTCCTTTCATGTGGGTTTTCTTCCACATTTGGTCTAGGGTTTGAGCTTTGAAAAGAGGTAAGTGGTTGTTTTGCTTTGGGTATTATTCTTCTTATTCTTCTCCTTTTTCGGATTTGAATGGGTTTCTAAAGGTTATGTTCTTGGGTTAATGGAGTTTTTGATTTGATTTGGTTGCAAGAAGCTGAAGAAAAGAGAAAGGATAGGGGGAAAGGAAAAGTTGTTGACTGAAGAAAGTGAAGATTTGAGCTCCATTTCAGGTTTGGGAGTTTAATTGGCTATATGTTTGGGTGTGTTTTTACAACATCATTTGGATCATGTTTTAAGTCAAATCTTGTTGTTGGTTGTGTGTTTTGGTATATGATTATGTATGAGTATAAGTGATTGGTGTATCTGTTGTGTGATCGAACTTTTGTTGTTATAAGCATTATAAGTGTAGCATGATTTTGAGTTCATTATGGCATATGTTAAAGATATAATATAGGAATGAATGATCTATGTATGATTTTGGGGTTGGGAAGGTTTGGAAAGGCTTGAATGCATGTTTGGGTTCTGTGGAATTGAAATTTTACAGGGGTCACGGTGACAACCAAATGGGTTGCCACCGTGAGGTAGGTTAGAATTGCATTCTGCCCGCCTGTTCTGGGTATGTCACGGTGGCAACAACTTTGGTTACCACCGTGAGGTACTTCAGTTTTGCTTTCTGTTTTGAGTGGCATGCATGTCACGGTGGCAACCACTTTGGTTACCACCGTGAGGTATCACAGACTTGCATTCTGTTTTGCTTAATATGCATGTCACGGTGGCAACCACTTTGGTTACAACCGTGAGGTGTCTTCAACATGTAAAGTTTTTCTTCTTTTTACTTTCCCTAATGTTACTTATATGGATTTTTGGATTTCATAAATGGGTTAACATATCTAAATAAGTTTTCATAGCATGTTAAATGGTATATATGTATGAGTTATTCATTTGAGGGTTGTACGTCGATTTTTTTACCGTGAATGATTTATATGACTTTACTTAAGAATACTTTGGTAGTTTATACCTTTATAGTGAAAAAAAGTGATATATATGTTTTTATTTTCTTATTTGTACCTTTATAGATAAGCGCTTATCCAGGGTCAGAGTGTGAGTGCAGCTGCTATATGTCATTTGTTACATGTAGACCCCGTTTGGGTCATATAAGATGTTTGAGACCTCGGTCTCCGGTATACCTCCGGGTATACATGATTATAAAATGTTTTGAGACTCATGTCTCCATATGCTTGGGATACTGTGTCCTATCAGTATCATTAGTACCCGTATCCACTAATTAGCAAATGTTCAGGCTTTTACTTGAGTTTGGTACATGCTATAGTAATATGAAATGAATATATGTTACATGTATATGAATATGAGTTATGACATGATGAGATGTAACACTAGTATTCAGATATGAATGGTTTATTCTTCCATTATATTTGAGTATATGTTAGATGCTTTGTTATTGTTATATATATATAAATATATATATGTTATTACGATTATATGTACATGCATGTGTTGATCCTCCCCACTAAGCGTTATCGCTTAGCACGGGCTCCTTTCCCGTGTAGGTGGCAGGTTCTTTTTGGGAGTCGGACATCTACAGGTCGGCCACTAGAAGTCTAGAATTGGAGTTATTTTGTCTTTCGCTGTAATATTTTTTTTTTGGAGTATGGTTTTGAAATTGTAAACTTTTGTAAAGGATAATTTTATATATGTATTTCATTGCAAATCTCTTTTTGTAAAACGATATGATAATACGATTATATGCATATGGATATTTTATATTTTGATTAAATGTATGTGGTTCTCTTAACATGCCTTGTGTATATGTATGCGTTTATGTGAGTTGAGCGCGTGGTGCCCTGGCATCCTTCCAACGGGGGTTTCGGGGGGTTACAGGTAGGGGGTGTTACATAAAGGATCCAGAAACACATAAGTGCGTAAAGAACAAGCTCAAAGTATATATATATATATATATATATATATATATATATATAATATATATATCAACAAACACATTCATTGCTTATTCACATGTCTTTTTATAGTTCATCAAAGAACTTATCAGTTTATACACATTCTTTATTTCTTTTGATTGCCTGCTATGTCAAAGGGGTGGATAAGCGAGTGAACAGAACACATTGGGGTACCCGAGGGTACAATTGAAAAGCAACATCTTTAATTTTCTCATTCAAAAATTTTTTCACATTGGAGGATCTTAAACATCATCCATACAAATTAATGATCACGAGGATCCAAACGGGGAACTCATCAGGGTCTAGAACTAAGGGGGCTGCAGCAACAGAACGCTATAGGCATGCCTATCTATCCACAGATTGACTCACGCAGGCTATACATTTTAACTTCTTCATATAATACTAATAACATTACTTTATTCTCACATAGGTTCATACATCCATTGACACGCATATCATGAGCACAAATCACACTTATCATATTCCAAACTAATCACATATTATTTCATGATTAAACAATTCATATGAATATATTAAACATATTCGTGTTATTGGGTATCGTGCACTTATTTGTACTTAACAATTTAGTTTACATTTCCCTTACACATGTACATTCATAAAATAATAATGGTAGATAAAATTCTATTATTTCAATCATTACCATGCATAGGAATATTTGAATAAATCATATTTTAAGTCATATATACATAACACAAGTGAGAGACCATGCAAAGAAAAAACTTTTACAAATTCGTTTTGAGGCAGAGGGGACTGTCGTACTCGCGATAGGGGCAAAGCTCCCTGTGCGCTGCACTCGCGACAAGCCTCCCTCTCACTCGCAAATAAACAGATGGGCTTCTGTCGCGCTCGCGATAGAATGAACTAGGGAAACACCATCGCGATCACGCACTCTCGCGTGGACTTGCGACAACGTTTCCTAGGTCAGCTCTGCATTATGCGCTCTGTCACGGTCGCTATAGCACGTGTGATGCTGAAGCTCGGCAGGACAGAGCTGGCTGCCGCGAAATGCTGGAAATCACCAAGCTATATCACGCTTACGACAGAGTCATGTTTTTTAGATCTCCAGAAATCTACACAAATTCTAATGGCCCAAAATCCACCCAAGATGCAATTGACTCATTAAACTTCAACATAGCTCAAATCCAACATTCATAATCATCAAACCATAACATTTAGACTAACATAAACATCATTAATCACATAAATTCATAGAAAATCAAACCAAAACCAAAAATCATAAAAATGCATCAAACACACAAAAATCCCAAACTTGCACTCTTATGCTCCTAAAAGCTTCCTTGGTTGATCTTTCTTGCTTCCAACTCATTCAAGATCTTTCTCATCCTAAAACCTCATCAAACACACATAAATACACAAAACATAAACCTAGGGGTTTTGCTAATCAAAGGGACAAAAGAAATAAAAACTTAAACTTACCTTTCCACAACAAATTCTTCACTCAAATCACTTGAACTTGCAAAATACATCATCTAAATCTTGGAGCTTTGATCTAAGAGAGAGCAAAATAACATTAAAGTAAGAAGAAGAAGAAGAAGAAAAAGAGGAAGAGGGAAACGGGGACAAGAGAGGGGAGAGTAGATTTTCTGCTCTCTCTCTCTCCTCCTCTCTTTTTTTTTATACTCCCTCTAATTCCTTACCACATGTTAACTTGCTATTGGTCCAACTTAGATATTTTGTCAAATTATCTATTCAATCTTTCAACTCTCATAACCTCAAGCATTGACACTTATAACTTACTAATCCTTCATATTGGCCCACTAAATTAATCTTTATTCTTTCAATCAAGTCCTAATTCCACACTTCACAATTTACTATTGGCCTCACTTGCCGAAACTTTGACATTAATTCTTAAATTGTCCATTTAGCATACTTAACACTTCAACTTGCAAAACTTTAGTCACCACTTATCCTTAATGTGCACAAATCCTTCTAGGGTACTTTTCGGGTTGTTACAATTCTTCTCTCCTAAAAGAATTTCGTCCTCGAAATTCACTTACTGTAAAAAAATCTGAAGACTAGACTTCAATACACTATCATTCTCACTTATCACTTCTTTATCATCATTTAACATCTGTGTTCCACACTTATAACACATACCTTTCACTTATTTCAATACACTTTACGTTTAACATACTTATTTGCTATTACTTATTTTCATCACTATACTCTCAAACTATTTCTTTTTAATCGGGATGACTATACAAATCATAACTTTTTTCTTATCCAAAACTAAACTCAAACTCGTAAAATTGACTTAAATAAACCTCATACTTATCTTCTCATTCTTTTACATCCAAATCGATCATATTCATCAGAACAATCATTACTTTCACCACCAATCAGAAACCAAAGCACATGCACCTCATATACAAACCATTTAACTTACAACACTTGCTACACGTTTCCTTAATACTTCAAAAACATACGACACACATGCTACTTTCTTTACTAATAATACTCATATCTTACTCCAAAATCTTTTCAAATTCACTGATGCAAATATTCCAACATACTCTTTCTACTCAACTCTGACTATATACACAATACATTCTCCTTAATAACTACTATGCTCTTAGATCACATACCTAATCTTAATCTCAATTACTCAATGTACACCCTATCAGCTTTTTTTCCAAAAAAAACACATTCACAAATGCTTCTCATGTGTGATCAAAAGAGGATGATGCGATGAGGATGTGATGGTTCATGTATGCAATATGATGCAGAAATACAATTGATGCTATAATAATGCACTTTTCCCATCCCTATGGTTCAATATGCTTATGCTCAAACAATTTTCTGGAGACAGCTGACAGGCATACAGAGCATCACCATAATGTTACAAAATCCAAATACTCTTCCAATTCAACCACCAAATATCTATTCCCATAAAGCTAACCACTTATCAATACACTTCAAAGAATCCTACGAAACCTTCTTCTTTAACCGTTTGGTATCATACAAATCCTAATAAAATCTTTGATAACTCATCTAAGAAACACATCCCAAATCGTACGAACACCTAACCGTTCAAGGCAAGTAGATCATGACCTACCGAGCCAGCACTTAACTAAACACTTTATCAAATCGGAAGGTTCTCCTTCCCAAAACACAGCTGAGGACAAGGTCGTCCACTTTGGCCAATGCTAAGCTATATAGACACACTTCGAAATACCCAATTAACCAGAATCGACTAAACCGAGGCACTAATACCAAATTGTAACACCCCAAACCCCTCACGTAGCATGCCGGATAAAAAGGTAGGATGTTGCTATGGTGAGTGGAGGGCGCTACAACATGAAAGCATAATGGAATACAAAATAATAAAATTTCTTAGAACTAAACCACTAAAACCAACCCATCATGTCACACCCCAAATCGGGCCAAGTCGGAATGTGTATGCCAAGTCGAGATTTCAAGGGTAATTCGGTAATTTGTGCAAGTGCAATTTGACTTTTTGAGGACCCAATTGAAAAGATAATTTAAGTTATTAAGGAATGAATTATGTTAGTGAGTGAAGTGTAACTTGCTAAGGAAAAAAAGGGAATTGCTTAAGGACCTAAGAGTAATAGAACAAGATATTTTAATATTGGACCATTAGGAGGCTGCCATGTAGCTTGGTGGGTGTGTGCAATTAATGTGAAAAAAAGAAAAAGGAAAAGAAAAGAGAGAGGGAAGGCAGATCATGTTTTCCTGCTCTCTCTTCTCCTCCTCTTCCTATTTTCTTTTCTTTTTCTCTTCACGTTTCTTGCCCTCCACTCCCTGGTTGTGTGTGTGTGCTGGAGTACATTGGGAAGATTTAGAGGCTGCTTTCAAGAGGTAAGTTGGGGTTATAGGGTTTCCTGCATTTGGGTTCTTTTTCTTCTTTTCTTCTTCTAGTTTTATTTGAGTTAGGGTTTGGATTAAGAGATTTTCTGGGTTTGGTTTGTGCAAGCTTTGGGTTGCAAGAGGGAGCTTAAGGACAAGTAAAGGACTGAAGATTAAAGCTGGAAGAGTGATTTTGGGATCTTCAATTTCCAGGTTTGCGAGCTCTGTATTCTTATTTTGAGTTTGGGTTGTCTCTGCCTTCATTTCTCCTTGGAACGGGAATGTGCAAGTGTCTTTGATTTCCAGTAATTTGTGTGTTTTAATATGAGTTTATGCATGAATTGTTTGGGATTTTGTTTGAGAAATTTGCTTTGAACTTGAACTTACTGTAAACTTCATGGGTTGTATTCTTGAGAAGCTTGAATATGTTCATGTATGATTTTGATTGTGTTATCTGTTAATCTAAGTTGTCCTTTGTAATGCTTGGAAGATCTATTGGAAGGTAAGATGAGGTTTGTATGATTATGGGTCAATTGGAATTGATTTTTTGAGGTCTGTATATTTCTTCATTTGAAAATCCCGATCCAGGAAGATTTATGTTTCCAGTACTGTATTTGAGGGGCATCTGACTCGTGCTCCATCCTCCGACTCATGCTCATTCAGTGTGCCAGTTGTGCTGTGGAGCACGAGACGGAGGAAGGGGAGCTTCAGCACGGGATGTGCTGGCACAGCACGACTCGTGCTGTGCAAAAGCCCCTGCATCTCGTGCTCCAGAGCACATCTAGGATGATTGGACACGTGTCGTGTCCCTCAGCACGACTCGTGTCCCTTGCTTCCTTATCTCCAAACTTCCGAAAATGAATTCCAATGTACTTTTCATGGTTTTTACGTACTGTATGTTATACGAACTTGTATATATGAATGTTATTGTATTTATTATGCATGATAAATTATATATTGTAATTTGAAATAAGACTTGGGGTATGCATGTCTTATTTATGATTTATTGATATAAATTTGAGTATAATTATGTGTTGCTCTTGAAAACATGATTTGAATGATGCATGAACCTTCTCAAAGAATAGTATGCTATGCTTAAGTGTATATGGCATTATTATATGATTAAGTTTATGCATTGTTAATTATTGGCATAATACTGTTCCATATTTGACTCTGATATGCTTTAGAATACTGAACAGTGCTGAAGTGTGTTGACAAAATTATATTGTATGCTTCGTAATATGACTTGTATGATGTATAACTGACATTATGAACACATTTGATATGCCTATCATACTTGGTTTACTAATGATGATATATATGTACATAATATGTGATTCGACATATGATTGGAATGATGTGCGACCTGCTAGAGTCAAGTAAGTGGATAGTTAGGCATGCCTAATAGAGTCTTGTAGCTGTAGTCTCAGTTACGTTTGGACCTTGATCAGGTCCCCCATTTGGTTCCTCATGAACCCTTTTATGTGTTCGATTCGCACCCGTAAGGTGATGTCAATATTCGATTCGCACCCGTAAGGTGATGTCAGTATTCGATTCGCACTTGTAAGGTGATGTCAGTATTCTATTCGCACCCGTAAAGTGATGTCAGTGTTCGATTCGCACCCGTAAAGTGATGTCAGTGTTCGATTCGCACCCGTAAGGTGATGTCAGTATTCGATTCGCACCCGTAAGGTGATGTCAGTTCACTCGTTATCCACTATTTTGTGTCAGCAGGTATTCTGTTTGTTTTGTCTGATATGAACAAGAAAATGTGATATCCGAATGAGCATGATTTTAGACATGTGAATCAGTTATGTATCCGAATGTGACTATGAATCTCTGAATGGGTTGAGTGTGACTCAAACATGTGAATTGGACATATATATATTTGTATACATATATGTATATCATATTGTGAATGTATTTGTATACCATCAGTTATGGATATAAGTACTGGAACTAAAACGTGTATGACTGTGACCATGATCCTTCCAATGCCATGAATATATTTTATTATGTTATGCTTATGGGAATGTGAATCCGACTAGTTAGGTTATAAGCATATGAATTAATATGTATATGAATATGAGCTTAAATTACGGACTGATATAGTTAATTAGTATGTATATGAATGTTATTCTGTGTTGTTAATTATTATGGTAGCATGTGAACTAGTATGCATAATAAGGCGATCTTGACTATTGAATGATTACATATGTATTATTTGGGGTGCAATACATGTGGATCGGCTTCAGTAAGTGTATGTGCCGTAATGGATAATGATGAGGCAAGTTAAAGTGTAGAAGAATCTGATCTTTAACTAGTGTATGCCCTGAATGTAATATTTTGCTACATGTTCCTTTGGTTTAAAATATTGTAGTATCTTCGGCATGTTGTCATGTGTCTACGTTTCATGGCATGATATTTTATGTGATAGAGTTGCGCAGTGGAAGTGTGGTGTTTGACGTCTTCCCTTGGGTTTCGGCTAGTATGTGTGTACTGACATGACAAAAGTAGGCTTAGATAGCTAGTGTTCTTGGCATAATAGTTGAGTGCATTATTGCATGGTAATCTTATAGCATGTGAATGGGTTTTCAGTTAATGTATGGGTATTTGGGTAGGATAATCGCATGTGTAAATCTCGTATGACTATGCACGGTAAGGTACTGATATCTGATACCTCAGTAAGTATATGCGTGTGAGATTGTATGTAGTTCTGTATGATAATACTTGTATTGTGTATGGTATTCTGTATGCCTTAGTTTTCTTTCGACATGAGTATATGGATATGGATGAGTGTCCGAATGAATGCCTTGATTATGCAAGCGTGATTATTTATGTGATATGAATGTCCGCATATGCCATTTGCATGTACCATGCCTTGATGACCATTGTGAATGGTCGTCCATACTGCTTGTGTGTTCTCCCCACTAAGCATTTATTGCTTAGCATGGGTTCTTTTCCCTTGCAAGTGGCAGATTTGGTTCCGTTCGAGTCGAGCATCTGCAAGGTCGGCCACATAGAAGTTAGGAGTTTTGTATTTTGTTCAGCTTCTGTATTTTGGATTATGTATTTCTATAGCCTCTTGTATATGTAATTATTATGCAAATATTTTGATGTAATATTTCATATGATGTGACATTAAAATGCTTATGTATTAAGTTATTCCTCGGTTTTATTACTCGCCTTATGATTCCGCTGGTTGAAAGAGTGTATGCGTGTATGCATGTGTATATACTTCCGTTTAGTGCCGGCGTGTGGGTGAATTAAGGCATGACCAGCTTTTGCCCGCAAGGTAAGTTTTTAATTACCCTGTATTTATGTATGCTTTGCATTGTATCTGTGTGGCAACACCCTGACTCATACGGCATCTCACTCCGATTCGGATGGGATCGCCTACGTATGGGTAGGGGGTGTTACACATCACATGCTTATATCGCCAACAAACTATAACTCACACACAACGATTATTACAACCCTCCAAACTACACATAAAGAAACTTAATTATATTTTGAAATTCAATAAATGCCTATTATAATTTCTATCGACTTGTTGGCTAAAGTCACTGCGGACTGCACGAACTAAACTTCGATATCCTAACCTACACGGATAAACAACTGTGTTAAGTGATAACGCTTAGTGGGGATACACAAATAATACAAATATATGCATAAGCAATATATATATAAGCATAAAGATACGGGCTAGAGTTAATTAGCACAAAATTGCAACATTAATCTCATACGAAAGCTTAAGCCATTTCACACGCATATGCATTTTATAATCCATAAACAAAAATACTTTACTACCTTTCATCATAATAAAATATACATACTTATCATTTGCTTCAAATCACTTATGACCTTATAAATAGTTATACCTCATGAATTACCGAAATACATTTTCAAAAATCGAAATATAAAGTCTAGAATTCCCATTTTTATGAATATTTCCAAAACCATGCAAATTACAGTATCAATACTTAAGTTAAAACATTTCTTTTGATCAAATCATTACTTGTTCAAAACTAAACAAAACACTTCAATTCTCAAATTTTGTTTGAGCTTGAAATAATTATCCCAAGCTTCCTACGTATCCCTATAGCTGGTAATCAGAACCACGTAGTTCTACAGAAACCTTTTTACACACATATTCCAAAATCAAACTTAACTCATTCCCTAAGTCCAGTTATCTATATCATTCTTACTACTTTATTTCCCTTAACTAATATATATGCTGATCAATATCGTACTCATGGGGCACCCACAAACAACGCACATAAATTTCTTACCAATATACTTACAGTAGATATCCAGGCTATGGTCCAATAGGCAATAATATATAACATACATGTATTCTCATTTCAAACATACAAAAAAGTATACAGACATATATATACATAAAGTTCATTTACTGAATAATCGACTATAGCAAATACACATATCACTTACTTTAATAATTCTCTACAAAGACTTCATATACACAATCATACTCACAACTTTTAAACGGATTAATAACATGCATTTTCCACATACAAATTCTTATGGAGTCAATATTTATTCATAAACGCCTAGTAGAATAAACATTATTTGCCACATCTCTTTTCTTTTAACTGACATTGAATTAGGATACAAAACGCATAAGTATCCGAAGGTAGCACACAATCTCATATAAGAGTCCATAAAGGATCCAAAAACACATAAGTGCGTAAAGCACAAGCTCAAAGGATATATATATATATATATATATATTCACATGTCTTTTTATAGTTCATCAAAGAACTTATCAGTTTATACACATTCTTTATTTCTTTTAATTGCCTGCTAAGTTAAAGGGGTGGATAAGCGAGTGAACAGAACACATTAGGGTACCCGAGGGTACAATCGAAAAGTAACATCTTTAATTTTCTCATTCGAAAACGTTTTCACAATAGGGGATCTTAAACAAGATCCGTAAACATTGAGGATCGCGAGGATCCAAATGGGGATCTAATCAGGGTCTAGAACCAAGGGGATTGCAGCAACAGAACTCTATAGGCATGCCTATCTATCCACAGATTGACTCATGCGGGCTATACATTTTAACTTCTTCATATAATACTAATAATATTTCTTTATTCTCACATAGGTTCATACATCCATTGACATGCATATCATGAGCACAAATCACACTTATCATATTCCAAACTAATCATGCATTATTTCATGATTAAACAATTCATATGAACATATTAAACAAATTCGTGTTATTGGGTATCGTGCACTCATTTATGCTTAACAATTCAGCTTACATTTCCCTTACACATGTACATTCATAAAATATAAATGGTAGATAAAATTTTATTATTTCAATCCTTACCATGCATAGGAATATTTGAATAAATCATATTTTAAGTCATATATACATAACACAAGTGAGAGACCATATAAAGAAGAAACTTTTACAAATTCATTTTGAGGCTGAGGGGACTGTCGCGCTCGCGATAGGGGCAAAGCTCCCTACGCGTCACGCTCTCGACAAGCCTCGCTCTCACTCGCAAATAAACAGATTGACTACTGTCGTGCTCACGATAAAATGCTCTAGGGAAACACCATCGCGATCACGCACTCTCATGCGCGCTTGTTACAATGTTGCCTAGGTCAGCTCGGCATTACGCGATCTATCGCGCTCGCGACAGCACAGGTGATGCTAAAGCTCGAAAGGATAGAGCTGGCTGCCGCGAGATGCTGGAAATCACCGAACTCTGTCTCGTTTGCTATAATATCACGCTCACGATAGAGTCACATTTTCCAAATCTCCAGAAATCTGCAGAAATTCTCATGGCCCAAAATCCACCCAAGATGCAATTGACTCATTAAACTTCAACATAGCTCAAATCCAACATTAAAAATCATCAAAATCCATAACATTTAGACTAACAAAAATATCATTAATAAGACAAATTTCTAAAAAATCAAAGCAACACACAAAATCATAAAAATGCATCAAACAAGCAAAAATCCAAAACCTCAACTCCTTTGCTCATAAAAGATTCCTTGGTTGATCTTTCTTGCTTCCAACACATTCAAGATCTTTCTCATCCCAAAACCTCATCAAACACACACAAATACATAAAATAAAAAATCTAGGGTTTTTGCTAATCAAAGGGACAAAAGAAATTAAAACTTAAACTTACCTTTCCACAATAAATTTTTCACTCAAATCACTTGAACTTGCAAAATACATCATCTAAATCTTGGGGTTTTGATCTAAGAGAGAGAAAAATAACATTGAAGCAAGAAGAAGAAGAAGAAAAAGAAGAAGAAGAAGAAGAGGAAGAGGGAAACAGGGACAAGAGAGGGGAGAGCAGATTTTCTGCTCTCTCTATCTCCTCCTCTCTTTTCTTTTATACTCCCTCTAATTCCTTGCCACATGTCACCTTTCTATTGGTCCAACTTACATATTTTGTCAAATTCTCCATTCAATCCTTCAACTCTCATAACCTCAAGCATTGACACTTATAACTTACTAATCCTTCACATTGACCCACTAAATTAATCTTTATTCTTTTAATCAAGTCCTATTTCCACACTTTATAATTTACTATTGGCCGCACTTGCAGAAACTTTGACATTAATTCTTAAATTGTCCATTTAGCATACTTAACACTTCAACTTGCACAACTTTAGTCACCACTCATCCTTAATGTGCACAAATCCTTCTAGGATACTTTTTGGGTTATTACAATATAAGTTTGAGGGAGCATCGTTTGTTTGCAAAGCTTAGCAAATGTGATTTCTTGCTCTGAGTTGTGTCTTTCTTGGGTCACATCGTGCCATCTAAGGGAATTAAAGTGGATCCTGCTAAGATTGAGGCAATTGTGAATTAAAGAGTGCTTAGGAATGTTCCTGAAGTGAGAAGTTTCCTTGGTTTGGGTGGGTACTACCGTCGGTTTCTAAAAGGGTTTTCGGTCATTGCTGCTCGTATTACGAGGTTGTTGAGGAAAGCAATTAGATTTGAATGGTCGGATAAGTGCCAAGCGTGATTTGATAAGCTGAAGAGATTGTTGATTAAAGCTCCTATACTTGCTCAGCCCCAATCGGGCAAGGAGTTTGTAATGTACAGTGATGCTTTAAGTGTCGGGCTCGGATGTGTGTTGATGCAAGAGGGCAAAGTTGTGGCTTATGCATCTCATCACTTGAAGCTTCATGAGAAGAATTATCCGACGCATGATTTGGAATTGGCGGCTGTGATCTTTGCTTTGAAGATTTGGCGGTATTATCTATATGGGGAGAAGTGTGGGATTTTCACAAATCATAAGAGTTTGAAGTATCTCCTCACACAGAAGGAGTTGAACATGAGACAGCACCAATGGTTGGAGTTGTTCAAGGATTATGACTGCATTATGGACTATCATCCGAGCAAACCCAATTGGTTGCGGATGCTTTAAGCAAGAAGTCAGTATCGGCTTTGTTTTTACAGCGGTTCAAATGGAGGTTTGATTTGGAAAGTGCTTTGGTTGCCCAATTAAGAGTGTAGCCAACCTTAAGACAGTCGATTGTGGACACGCAAAAGGATGATGTGAGATTGCAGCGAGTTTTACAGGAGATCCGATCGGTAAGCAGTCTGAGTTCTCCATTCAGGATGGGGTGCATATGTATAGGGATCGTTTGTATGTGCCCAAGAGTGATGAATTAAGGAAGAAGCTTTTGAGTGAGGCACATACTACGGTCTTTACTATGCATCCAGGTAGTGAGAAGATGTATCGGGATATGAAGCAGTTCTACTGGTAGTCTGGGATGAAGAGAGATATCATGAAATTCGTGGCGAAGTGCTTGACTTGTCAGCAGGTGAAAGCTGAGCACCAAGTCCCTTCGGGATTGCTCACTTCTTTATCCGTTCCTCAGTGGAAATGGGATGATATCACCATGGATTTCATATCGGGTTTGCCACTGACTCAGTGAAAGCATGATTCAGTTTGGGTTGTTGTGGATTGACTTACAAAGATGGCTCATTTTGTGCTGATTAGAATGGACTATTCGATGGATAAGTTGGCCAGTATTTATGTGGATGAGGTGGTTCGATCGCATGGAGTGCCATTGTCTATAGTATCCGTTCGGGCCCCAAGGTTCACATCGAAGTTTTGGAAAGAGTTGCAGCGGGCTTTGGGTACCAAATTGAACTTCAGTACGGCATTTCATCCTAAGACAGATGGACAGTCCAAACGGCTTATTCAGATCTTAGACGATATGCTCCGAGCTTGTGCCTTAGATTTTTCTGGCAGTTGGGATAATTATGTGCGGCTTATGGAGTTTGCCTACAATAATAGCTATCAATCGAGCATTAGGATGTAACCGCTCGAGGCCTTGTACGATCGACCGTGTAGGATTCCAGTATGTTTGACAGAGTTAACCGAGCGTTCAGTTTTGGGGCCAGAGATGATTAGGGATACCAAAGAGAAAGTCAGAGTTGTGCAGCGAAATCTGAAGGCGGTTAAGGATAGGCAGAACTCTTATGCCGATCTGAAAAGAAAAGATATTCGGTTTGAGGTCAAGGATAAAGTATTCCTTAAAGTGTCACCCTAGAAGAAAGTGTTGCGATTTTGCAAGAAAGGTAAGTTTACTCCTCGGTTCATTGGGCCTTCCGAGATTTTGGAAAAGATTGGTCCGGTGACCTATAGATTGGCTTTACTGATCGAATTGGCTAAGATCCATGATGTCTTCCATGTCTCCATGCTTTGTTGGTACCGATCAGATCCATCGCATGTGTTATCGGTTCAGGACATTCGGATTATTTGTATGATGAGGAACCGAAGGCCATTATAGCTCAGGAAGTGAGGCAGTTGAGAAGCAAGCAAGTTCCTCTAGTTAAAGTTCTTTGGCAGCATCATGGGGTTGAGGAAGCGACGTGAGAGCCAGAGGCAACAATGAGGGTTCAGTATCCGCAGTTGTTCAGTGCAGGTGAGAATTTTGAGGACAAAATTCTTGTTAGTAGGGGAGAGTTGTCACACCCTATTTTTCCCCCTAGTAGTTTGAGTCCTGTTTGTCTATGTATTTGTGAGTGTTCTGGCATGTGAAGTCTTAGTTTGGGCCATATTGCATGAGTTGTGGGCTAAGATGTAGAGTTATGTGTGGTTGTGAGTGGTCAAGTTCCACAAAATCATAAGAGGACAAGTGGCAAGGGTTAGGAAGGGGTATATAAAGGCAAGGCAAGGGAATGGAAAGAAGAGCAGCATTTTGCCCTAACTTTTCTGTTCTTTTTTCTTCGCCGCCGCCTCCTTCTCCTTTATTTCTTTTTTCTCTTTGTTCCATCTTGTGATCTCTTCCTTTGGCCGAGTTTTTGGTGGAAATTGATCAGCTCAAGAGTTATTTCGGTAAGATCTGTTGGGTTTTCTTCTTTTCTCTCGATCTTGTTTGTTGTGTTTTTGATTCAAGGTTTGCATTTGCATGATTTCTGGGTTCCTGGTTTAAAAGAGCCTCCTCATGATCCTAAAGGGAAAGAGTAGGCGAGCGGGAGTGGAGATCACAACTAGGAGCATAGGATTTTTGCAAGTTTGGGAATTTATGTATTTCAGATGCATTTTCTTGGCTTTGTGTCTTGGTTAACTTTCTGGAAATTGGTTGTTATGAGGTTATGTGAGTTAATGTTATGAGTTTTGGTGGTTTAAGTTGTGTTTGTGATGCTTAGTGCAATGAGAATGCTCGATCCAAGGTAAGCTGGTTTTGGTTGGATTTCTAGGCATGATTCTGTGTTTTGAAGTGTTATGTAGAATTTCTATAGATTTGGAATGCAATTCTGTTGCGAGCATGCCGATCGGCACGAGTGTAACGGGGATTGGTGATTCCAGGTCCCGACCGAGCGCTATGCTGCCGAAGGGGAGATAAGCAATTCTATCCGACTTGTTATTTGCCGACCGGTAGTAATACTAGCACTCCATTGCGTGCTCGAATGGCCGCTAAGCTTTTTCGAATGGAAGCCCAAGTGAGTAACTGATCAGGAGCACAACAGACAGTTAAGTATTTGCATTAGTGCTTGGCCTTCTGGCCACTATTGTGAACGCGACTCTTGTTGTGATCGCGACAGTGGTCGTCGATCTGCTCAATCCTTCCAAAAGGGATCTCCTGTCCGTTATTCATGGGTTGATATTACTGCATTAACGGTAAGGCTGATTTTATATGCATGATATAATGACTTTCCATGATAAATTATGCTATGAGATGGAATGTGAAATGAGTTATGCATGACTTGCAAGAGTCAGTCTAGTGGATAGTTAGGCATGCCTAATAGAGTTCAGTAGCTGCAACACTTATGCATTTCAAACCCTGATCAGGTCCCCATTTGGGTCCTCGCGATCCTCTATGCGTTTGGATCTTGTTTAAGATCCCCTATGCGAAGGCGTTTTGAATGCGAAAAATAAGAAGTTGCTTTTCGAATCGTACCCACGGGTATACCCCTATGCGTTCCTCTATGTATTTACTCGTTATCGACTATTGTGAGTCAGCAGGTGTGGTGTTATGTTTTGTTATATTGATGCGAATGTGAATTCCGATCGGATGTGAATATGCGCCTAGGAATCTGTATGAACTTCAAATGCCATAAATGAGCTTAAGTTATGTTGGATATGTATGTATATGAATATTATCTTTTGACATTATGTATGTGTTCTGTTTTGACAGCCGTTGTGAATGGCCGTCCATGTTACTGTTTGTTTCCCCACTAAGCGTTATTGCTTGGCACGGGTGTTTCATCCGGGCAGGTGCGGAAGGTGGTTAGCTGTTGGGAGAGTCTCCGCAAGTGAAGCCAACACAGGGGGTCGGATGTAGCCCTTAGCATTTTGTAATATGATTCTTTTGTAATTGTGAACTCTCATTTGTAATATTCTTTTGTTCAGCTTCTGCTCTGTATTTTGGGATGATGTAATTATTATTTTTGTATATCCGATCGGTTTGTAATGATATTGTTATTATGTTTATGAATGAACAATCGTTCTTCTTTCAAGTTTATTTCTACTGTTTTTATGTATGTGATGTGTTTGTCCGGGCGTGGCATTCCGATCGGGATGTTGCGTGGCTCTCCGGTTGGGAAGTTACGTGGCGTCTCTATTGGGGGTGTTACAAATAATAATAATAATAATAATAATAATAATAATAATAATAAAATGAATAATAGTAATAATAATAACAATATAAATGATAATAAAATAATAATAATAATGATAAAAAAAAGAAACCAAAACAATAATAATAATAATAATAATAATAATAATAATAATAATAATAAACTTAAAAATAATAAATAATAATAACACTAACAATAATAATAATAATAATAATAATAATAATAATAATAATAATAATAATAATAAACATATTAAATAAAACACATATAAAAACAATTGAATAAATAAATGAATGAAAATAATAAAAAATTACATGTTAATCAATTAATTGTAAACAAAAGATAAAAATAATTAAAAAAATAAAACAAATAAAATTTTGAGATCAGGCCCAGAATGTTTACCCTCCGAGTTCAAATTCGATGGAGGAAAAAATACGATTGATTTCCTTACTTTATTTTGCAAAATTAGAATTTAAACTAATAAAAATTGGAATTTTATTTCAAAAAATAAATTTGCTTGAAGAAGTGGTGAAAGAAAATAAAAAATTCTCAAGAATAAATAATGAATTTCTTTGTCTAAAAAATGATTATTGATTAAAAAAATTGATTTTTATTGGAAGAAAAAACAAAAAAATAATGAAAGAAAAATGAAAATTCTCAAGAACAAAGAATGATTTTTCTTTGTTTCAAGAAAAATAAGTGATCAAAAAAATAAATAAAAATCTCAAGAACAAAGAAATTTTTTTTTTTGTCTCAAGAAAAATTATTAATAAAGAATTGAATATTTTAACTTTAAGAAATTTTTATTTTGGGGAAAAAACCTAAAAACATGTAGAGAATTTTTGTTCAAGAAGAGAAGAAGAGAAAAATGAAGAAAAACCTAAAATGAATTCTCATCTCTTTTTTTTTTTTATCTTTTTCTATTTATATGCCTTAATAAAACAACCCTAATTAATTTAGGAAAAAACCTTTAATTAATTCACATATTATTTATCTATATTTTAAGATGGAGAAAATCATAAAAATCCTTAAAAAATGGGATAAAAAATCAATTTTAGGGCAAAAATCCCGAAAAATGCCAAAAATCAGATTTCCGGCGGATTTGGGCTGATTCGGCGATTGACAGGCATCGGTGGGCACGCGGGGTACCCACTGCGCGAGTGCCAGGCGCGCTAGCGCTTCGCATAGGCATGTGCCGCGTGCACCGAAGGCGAGGCGTGCTGCGCCCGTGTGCCAACGTGCTACTGCAGCGAAGCACCGAAGTGGCTGACGTCTTGATTTTTTTTTTAATTTCAAATTTGACTAAAACACTATAATTTCCAACTTTTTTTTTATTTTTAAAATTTTTTATTTTTTTGGTCCTAAAAAGCAATCTTGACAAGGAAATCATCACTTCCAACCTTTTTGCCCGTGAATAGGCATCTAATCATTATTGGGTAACTCTGATCTAGACTGCCTCAGGATTAAGTGTCTACAGTTGCCCCCAATTTTGGGGAAACTAGCGCACTAGTGTCTAGATGAGCCAAAATTCAGAGAAGAAGGGAAGAGATGCATACCTGAGGCAGTCCTTACCTTCCGTGGTATGTTTAAGCTTATGGCTTGTCACTGCTTAGTTGTAGTGTATTTTAGCACAACCCCTTAGCGATTTGCTCTACCACTCTTATCCCGCTGGCCTCTGCTCGGCCTGTACGGTATTCGCCCTGCTAGCCTCTATTCGGCTTCCACGGTGTCTGATCTGTCCCGCTGGCCTCCACTTGGCTTGCATGGTGTCTGATTTGTCCCCCTGGCCTCCGTTCGGCTTGCACGATATCTAATTATCGTGTTGGCCTCTGTTCGGCTTGGACAGTGTCTGATTTGTCGCGCTGGCCTCCGTTCGGCTTGCACGGTGTCTGACTTATCCCATTAGCCTCTGTTCTGCCTGATGACTCGTTCATCATCATCTTTGCTAGCACTTATCCTGAACCTCTTTTCCTACAAAAAAGGGAAAATAAATGTGCAGGGTATGTGTAAACACCGTGCCCTGAGGTAGTTTAGATCTGAGATTACCCGATGAAGAAATCAGTGCCCATTTCTGATCCAATGGATGAAATTCGGGAATTTTGGTCCTTCAGATTCACAAGGATTGGAGATTTTCATTTGCAGCAGAACGAATTAGAAAAATTGGGAAGATTTAGCATGAAAAGTGATTTTTTTTTTTTCTGCAGACGGCCTGCTCGCCAGTGGTCCGACACCCCGTCTGTAGCCGAGATGATCCGTCTCTCGCCATGAGAGATGGGCCATCGGTGAAGCAAACGACGGACATGTGTCCGTAAACCGATGCCCATCTGTTACTCCCTGTGCCTCTTTTCGTCCGTTGGGCAAATGACCGCGCGTACCCTTATAATCGACGACCGTCTTTGAGCTTCAGACGCCCGTTGGTCAATTGATTTGGTTGCCGAATTTTGGGGAAAACAGTTAAGATTTTTTTCCAAATCCTATTGGGAATGGGATTTCTCTTTCCTACTCCAAATAGGATTCCCATTTTCTATAAAAGGAGGGATTTTTAATGATATGGGGGTTAAACAATTTTTAATTACGGGATTTTCTTTGTCTCAAGGATATTCTCTAATATTTTCTCTCAAAAATCATATTTTTACAAAAAAAAAATAAAAAATAAAAAACTCTTTTCATCTTTTTCAATCTCTTTTCAAAATTTTATTTTGGTAAATCCAATTAATTTGAGATAGCGAAATCAATTGGTTTCCATCAATTTTATTGATTCCAACATTCGAATTGTTAAAAAAAAAAATTACTTTTCAAGGAAGAAATAGAAATTTTCTTTCCTTGATTTGTAATCGGTCCTTGTGAAGCGAACAGATTTGAAAAATCTACTCGACGTTCATCCAAAAAGGTAAAATCCGAGGGTAAATATTCTAAACTTAATATTTGGTTGATTTAATTTAATTATTTCCATTTTTTTGCATCTTTTGTTAAAATAAATTTATTTTCATATGAAATTTGCCCATTTTTGTCGTTTTTTTGAGGAACAAAGGTGACCGACGGCAGCGTCGCTAACGACGCCCATCGCTCAATTGAGGGACGGGCCTTAGATAGCGTACTACTTTGCCCGCTGGTCACATTTTCGATGCCCGTCGGTCACGTCTAAATGGCCGTCCCCGGGTCTCCCACACTATTTTAATCCGTTTTCATTTGTTTATGTTTTCTTTTATTTGTTTTCTTTATTTTATTTGCCCTCTTATTTAAAACTTTTTTTTAGTTTTTATTCTATCATTTTATTTCATTTCTGAATTTTTACACTAATGTGTTTGTTTATTTTTGTGAGATATCATTTTATTATTTTTTGGATGGATTAGAATCGGGAATGAGGATGGCTACCCAAATCTAAGGATTTATACCTGGTTTATCCCTTTAATCTTTATCTTTATTACTATTATTTATTTGATATCTATTGTTAGTTTATTATTATTTATTTTTTCTGTTTATTATTGTTATTATTATTATCATTATTAGTATCATATTATTCCTATTATTATTATTACTAGTATTATTATTAGTTTTAGTATTCATTATTATATTAATTGCATTATTATTGTTATTGTTATGCTTATTTATTTGTTTGGGTATTTGTAAAATTATTTCTATCCCGTTAATATCAAAATGGTTAAATGTTTTATAGTAATCAATTTGGAAATTTTTGCAAAGCAAGGACCAAAGTCCTATTTTAGCCAATAAAAATAAAACTGTCACATGAAAAATTGTTTTTTTGTAATAAATGCATGTAAGGACCAATGTCCTCAATCTTAATGAATATCTCGTTTTATGCATGTTTTGTACCTTATTTACAATGGGGGTTGTATTCCGCCCCTAGGTTTTTTTGTAATTTATTTTCGTATTCTTTATTTTATGCTATTTTATTATTTGCTTTTATATGAATGATTGCGCATTTTAATTAATTGCATTGTATGGAAAGAGGGTGAAATAATAAATTCAAAACTTAATTGCAAAATTAATCAAGGTATGAATAAATGAGAAGTCCCGAACCTATCTCTGGTCTTTGGGCTCAATGAGGCGAGAGGCCCATTTCGATGTTTCATTGGAATGGGATCTCCAAGACACCTCTTGTGTCCCACTAAAAGGCTTAATTTACAATCCTAGGCTCCATAGGGTTAGAGGGTCATTCCAATGTTCTATTGGGGTGATTGCTTCCAAGATCCCTTTGATTTGCCCAAAATGGATATTATGTGCCGTCTTAGGCTCACTGAGGCGAGACGAAATTTCCCAATATTTTATTGGGTGGCGACTCCATGAAACCTCCTTGTTGCCCAAAATATACGCACTTATAAATCCCTTACAAGTTTCCATGAACCTCTCCCGAAAGCCCTAAAAGCGGGTCTGCGGGAAGCCACTTGGTTCGGCACACGTCATAGTGGCGACTCCACTGGGGACATACTCGAGACTTCGATTTGAAAGTACCTTTATTAAAATTTACAATTAAGTTTTAGTTTAGAAATTTTGCTTTCTTTCAAAGTTGCATTTCATCTTATTAGAGCCTTAGAGTATGTTAGTTTGGTCCCTCTATCAACCCTGGTGCGTTCCCGAAGCACGACCCTATGTTCACTCAATGTAGGGAAGTGTTAAGGATAATCACCAGCCCAAGCCTCGTACCATTTGGTACATAAAATGGAGACCCAATCGATCGCTATGCTCATGATGAGCTAGACCCATTGGTAGGGACCATGCTTGGGTAGACCTAAGGTAACACCACCCATGACTAAAGCTCATGTAATGACTATAGATACTTTCCCTAGGTGGTATGAACCTTAATACTGTGCTTTCCATATGGATCCTTTTGTATTGGGTGAACCCATATGTCTTGATCGGTTACCTAGCCAAAGGCTTTCATGCCCCGGTAGGACCACGTCTATTCAATTGGATCACCTAAATACATAATGATCATGACTCATGCGCCTGTTGCATTAGTTAGGAGAGTTATGTTGCCGATTTTTTTTCGTGCGCCATACGTGCTCATCCTGTGACACCCCTTACCCGTACTCAGGCGATCCCATCCCATGAGGAGTAAGATACTGTACGAATCAGGGTGCTACCAAACAAAGCAGAGAACAATGCGAAGATAAACATATACAAAAGCGAGGTAATTAAAAACTTTTGCGAAGTATAAGAAAGCAAAAGCTGATCATGCATTAATATAATGGAGGCATTACATTACTGTTCTGATCAACTAAGAGATACAGCAATTAATTACAAATTCCAAATTACATAAACAAAAGCGGAAGCTATTACAAAACCAATATAAGAGAGTTCTATACAAAAAGAATCTCAAAATACAAAACTCAGTCCTATTCTAAACCCTGCTGCGTTGGCTTGGACTGCGGCGACTCTCCCGAAGCAACTCCTTCCGCACCTGCACGGGTAAACACACCGTGCTAAGCGAGAAACGCTTAGTGGGGAACCACACATATATCAAAGGACAACCATTCACAACGGTCGTCAAGGCAAAACACAAGTGTACATCATAATATACCATACACATAGCATATCAATTGCATAAGCATGCATATACCGAGCCATACATTCAGAAGTTCATAATAATATTCATATTCCCATAACAGATTTTACTTTTCATTTATGAGTTTACACAAGTATCACATACATTTCCTCATAACACAATTCATACCAGGCACCTGCTAACTTGAGGGAGTGGATAACGACTATACGGACAGTACTTTACGGGTACGAGCCGATTACAATTAGTACCTTACGAGTACGAATCAAAAAATTAAGATACTTTTAACTTTCACAAAACATTTTCAAAAGGGATCTTAAACAAGATCCGAGTACATAGGGGTTCGCGAGGAACCAAGCGGTGACCTGATCGGGGTCCAAACGAAACTGAGGGCTGCAACTATAAGACTTTATTAGGCATGCCTAACTATCCACTTTCTAGACTCTAGCAGGTCATGCATAAACCATTCAATCAATTTCATAACATTCCAAAATCGTAATCATACATGTACATAGTCATATCATGGATCCGCATGCATATAATTCATAAGACATCAAACATTAAAGGAAACTGGAGTTCAAATATCGCACACAACAGAAGAAAACTCATTCAACATACATGGAGCTGTCGCGCTCGCGACGTCTGTCGTGCTTACAACAGAGACCGAAGTCTCTTCGCTACGCGTACGCGACGGATTTCGTGACCGCGAGGAGGACGGAGGGGCCAGGCTCTGTCGCGCTCGCAACAGCGAAGCTCCAAAACGCCGATCTCCGTTGCGCTCGCGACAGCGTCGTGTTTTCCAAAATTTGCATAATTCTGCAGATTTTCTTCCTCCTACAATCAAGCACAAACACATGCAAAACTCATCCAAGAACCTCTTACCTCAAACCCAGCCATCCATTAGCATCAACAACCATAATACAACATTAATCAACAACAAATTTCACTCAATTCATTAATTTAAACCTCCAATTCCAAGAATCATCCAAAACCCCAATTTATGCACAAAACCACTTTAACTCCAACATTATCACAATTAACTCATACTCTTGCAAGATCCACATTTCAAAACAAAAACCCATAGCATATACATCAAAATAAAGAGCATACAACAACCGAATTCTAAGAAACCATAAAATCTCATACATAAACATATATATACATGAAAACCAAGAAATTCCCAAACCTCAAAATCCTTAGCTCCTATTGCTTGGATCCACTAGTTCCAGCCTTCTCTTTGCCCTTTGGCTCGTGAGGAGGCTCAACTAAGCACAAGCAAGCACCCAAACACCAAAAACACAAACCCTAACTTAGATCCAACCCAAGAAGAAAAAGAAAATGCATGAATAACACAAGGAAAAAGTAAGAACTTACCAAGGAAGATGTAAGGGAGTAATTAATTCCACCACTTGAGCTTGAATCTAAGTAGAACACTTAGGAGAGTGCAAAGGAGGAAGAAAGAAGAAGAAGGAAGAGAAAACGGAAAATGGGTTCCAAAAATCTGCTTTTCCCCTTTTTCATTTTCTCTTTCCCCTTTACACATGTCAACCATCTAGTGGAGGAGATTACTTACTCACACCCTAACTAAATGTATCACATGCACACAATGAAACACCCTAATAATGCACCCTACACATGTATGAGCAACACAAACAATGCTCCCTCATGGACACACCCTACAAATGTATGAATGCATACAGACCACAATAACCCACTAGTGCATATCCTACTATGGTGCACTCATACACACACAAATCTGTCCCAACTAATTCACACCATGGTGCAACACATGCACACACGCACCAGAAAAACCCCAAATCATACAATATTACCAAAATGCCCTTATTATGCTAGACTCATGCAAATGCACACACATACATATATGACTCAATCAACTAGGGGGCAAACGGGGTGTGACACATCCGATCCCTTGTTGACCCATGGGCTAATCCCACCTAGGAAAGAAACTATGACCTCGTGTGTTGGAGTAACAAGGTTGGAAGGACCTATGTGCTTGCATGTGATTTATGGGTGTTGCATAGCACGATCATGCATCTCATCGCATTCATGCATCATTCTAACTCTTTGTGTTTGCAGCCATTATAGATCAGCCTATGTGGACAAGAAGTCCTTGGGGGCGGTTGATCTGGAATTCTATTTTTGAGCTACCAGAAAGGGTAGAATATTCAGATACTACTTCAAAAGCTAGCTACGCTACTTCAGAGATGGCAAACTCATCGAGAGGGACTGATGCCACCAGGGCTTTGGTTGCAAAGGAAGTGGGCCGTAGATTTGAGGACTTTGAGAGTCGTTTGATGAACATGTTAGCCACAATGGGCCGGCCAGCTGCTCAATAGAACCCACCACCTCCTCCTGTGAGAAGCAATGAAACGAAGGAGGTTCGAGCAAACCCACTAGAAGAGAATCATCCACCGCTAGTGCATTTTAGAGCTACTACTTTAAGGGTTCAGAGGGGAGAGCAAGTCCTAGGATTAGACGATGATTCAGACGAAGATCATGAGGAGCGCATCTCTCAGAGAGGGAAGGCACCTCAAACTGAGGAGACCATTTGGAAGAAGATGGAAGAGAGGTTCGAAGCAATGGCAAGGACTTTGACGAAGGGTCAAGGGATGAGTACAGAAGATAAAGAATTAGATGGAGAGGACCCTATCCCGATGAACTTTAAGATGCCAGATGTTCCAAAGTTCGACGATACTTCTGACCCTACCGCACATATCAAACAGTACTCGTTGGTGATGAAGGGTACTACTCTACGAGGAAGCAGAAGATTGAATATTTTTGCTTGAGCTTGACCGGCCCAGTAATGGATTGGTATCATGGGTTGGATCGCCTAACTAAAGAAGACTGGGATTTCTTAACTGAGGAATTTTTTAGGCAGTACGACTGTAGTACGAGGATGGAAGTGTCCCTAAAACACGTGGAGCTATTGCAGCAGAAGGGAGGTGAGTCCTTTCATGAATATCTGTCCCGATGGAGGAACTGAGTGATGGAAATGAAGAGGAAGCCGGATACCCAAGATCAAATTCGGTTGTTCATCAGGAATGCGAACCCATGTTTGAGAGAGGGGTTGAAGATGAATAGATTGAGAGATTGGGAGTCTCTGAAGGATATCACCATAGAAGCTGAGGCGAAATACCTAGTTAAGAAAGCGAGTGCTGAGAATTATCCTAGGAAGGGTGTTAGTGGAGCTGGCAGATCAGCAGGCCCTGGAAAGACTGCAGAAGTATCAACTACCAACTTTACTCCGAGACATTTTTCAAATCTCGGAAGGTCTTTGTTGTGGGCATTGAGAAGACTAATGAAGGAAGGGAAGCTACAGTCTTTACCATCCCGACCAGCCAGAACGCTGGGCCAACCAGGGCATAGAGATAATGAGTACTGTGCATATCATCAGCACACCGAGCACACCACTGATGATTACAAAGCTTTGCGACACGTAATTCAGGATCTCATCGATTCTAAGCAGATCACGGACTCGGAAAAGAGAGGAGGTCAGAAGAAGACAGGATACAATAATTTGCCCCCACCAGTGAACGCGATCGGGTCAGGTCTGCCTGAAAAATTTGTATTGAGGGAGATGTATGGCAATGATATACATGTTACCGGGGCAAGTGAAGAAGGGTTACTAGTGTCTGTAATCGATTACTGGTCCACCGATGAAAGTGGAGAGGAGGATGATGATGCCGAGAGGTTTGCTGACCCGTGGGGTTCGAAAGAGGACGAATGCGAAGGAAAGAAGAAGAGTAAAGTGGGAGCTATAACCCGGAGCGGAAGGGTAGCTCCAGAAGTTGAGAAGCCTAAAGAACCAGAAGCAGGCCAAAAGGAGAAAGAGTCGAAAGAAGATTTGATTGTTAAGCAGCTGAAAAAGACGCCGGCTTAAATTTCTATATGGGATCTCTTAAGGCAGTCTCCATTGCACAGGCAGAAGGTAGTGGAGGCTTTATGCGAGGCAACTGTGGCCACAACTATCTCGTCTACCGAGCTTCTGGATGTCGTAAAAGGGGGAGCAGGGGAAAATGTCATTTTTACCAATTCTGACTTGCCAATAGAAGGCCGCAATCATAATCGCCCTTTGTACTTAAGGGCACAGATTAACCATAAGCACACTGCCTGCGTAATGGTGGATGATGGCTTGTCGATAAATTTGTGCCCCCAAGTGGCAATGGCAGCTTTTGGAGTTATGGAAGACATGTTTGCCAAATCTGATCTCACTATCACTGCATATGATAACTAACGAAGACATACTTCTGGGACATTTACGACAACAATGAAAACAGGACTAGTAGAATCTGAAGTGGAGTTTGTGGTGCTACCTATACCTGCCAACTTTTCAGCTCTTTTGGGTAGGCCATGGTTTCACAAGTTGGGTTGAGTCCCTTCTACACTTCATCAAATGGTAAAGATACCCCCATGAAGGTCAAGTCGTAACCATAAGGGACTGCACGGGAGAATCAGGTTTCAATTCTGGAGATTGTAAGGCAACCATTCAGCAGGTTTCATATCGCCATGATAAGGGAAGAAGAATGGATGGAAGAAAATCCTCAGGTGCTAAACATGATGAAGAAGATATCGTTCCTTCCTGGCAAAGGATTAGGGAAAGATTCTCAGGCGGTGCCAACAGCTATTGCTACCAAAGGTCGAAAGGACAAAAGGGGTCTGGGTTATACTGGTACTGTGAAAAAGGGTGAAAAGTCAGAGATGGAAATTCCCCATATTCAGAAAAGTTTTGAGCTGGCAACCACAGTAAGTGCTTACACAGGGGAGGCTAAACTGCAATGGGTAGATAGAAGAATAATGCCAGGGTTTGAGGTCTTTAATGATGTCTATGACTGGGACATTGTATTGATCAAGTCGGTAGACGGTTTTTGGGATGAAGAAATCATGACCAGTAAGACAATTTGGGATTGTGACATGCCCGAAGAGGTGATCACTAAGGCAATGGTAACCACCCAGCTGAAGGGGAAAGCAAAGGTTGAGGAAGCCATACAAGAGATGACCGAGGAGCCTCCAAAGAGTCAAAGCGACATAGGACCGTCAACCGCAGCAGATGCACCAGCAGAGAAAGAGGAAGAAACTAGTTTGGATTGTCTTTTCATTCCCGAACTTTTCAATGATGTTAATGACAATTTTAATTTTATTAATAAAGTGAATGATTTTGCTTATTTGTGCGATATTTCTGATGATTTCACCAGTATGATCATGATCATAATCCATCTATATTTGACATTGATTCAACTGATGCTACCCCATTTAATCTTGGAACCATGAAAAACCCAAAAGCAATTCTGATAGCATCAAATATAACTCCTGAAGAGCGAGAAAAATTGAGAGAATATTAAAAAAATATGAAAAAGTCTTTGCCTGGACCTCCGAAGACATGCCAGGAATTGATCGAGAAATCGTAGAACACGCTATTCCGACGTATCCAGATCATAAACTCGTAAAACAGAAGCTGAGAAGACTTAGGCCAGAATGGGCAGATAAGGTAAAGGAGGAAATTCGCAAATAGATCGAGGCCAAGTTCCTAGTTGAGGTGCAGTATCCAACTTGGTTGGCCAACATGGTCCCTGTAGCCAAAAAGAACGGCAAGGTGAGAGTATGCGTGGATTATCGGGATTTAAGTAAGGCCTGTCCGAAAGATGATTTCCCGTTACCTCATATAGATGTATTGATAGACAGCACAGCCGCTTGTGAGATGTATAGCTTTGGAGATGGTTATGCGGGTTACAATCAGATTCTCAATAAAATAATTGACCGGATCAAGACGGCTTTTATCACAGAATTGGGGACGTATGCTTACAGGGTAATGCCTTTTGGTCTAAAGAATTCAAGAGCTACTTATCAGAGGATGGCAATAAAAATCTTAAGTGATTTGATCCATAAAGAGGGGGAGGTGTATGTCGATGATATGATTATCAAGTCTGCCACTAGAGAAAGCCATTTTGAAGCCTTGGAAAAGTTCTTCCAGAGAATAAATAAGTACAACCTGCGGTTAAATCCAAAGAAGTGTATCTTTGGGGTTACGTCAGGAAAGTTGTTGGGACATGTGGTTAGCCAGAGGGGAATTGAGATTGATCCAGACAAGGTTAAGGCCATCAGAGAGATGCTGGTGCCTCAGAAGGAAAAGGATGTAAGGAGTTTCTTGGGCAAATTACAATATGTCAGTAGATTCATCACCAAATTAACTTCGATATGTGAGCCAATCTTTAAATTCCTCAGGAAAAATCAGCCTGTAGTATGGAACGATGATTGCCAAAAGGCCTTCGATACTATCCGGGAGCACTTACTGCATCCACCAGTGCTGAGACCACCACGGCCGAGTAAACCCCTGATTCTGTACCTAGCTATAGAGGATAGTTCTGTGGGCGCCATGATGGCTCAAGAGGACGAGCTCGGGGTGGAATTTGCTATTTACTATCTGAGTAAGAAATTCCTAGAGTATGAGGTTAAGTACGCTGAAGTAGAGAAGATCTGTCTTACGATAATCTGTCTAAGAAGTTGAGACACTACTTCCACTCTTATAAGGTGCAGGCAGTGGCAAAGCAGAATCCCTTAAGATACTTGCAGGAAGCACCGTCTCTGTTGGGGAAAATGGGCAGATGGTTGTTGCTGCTATAAGAGTTTGATGTAGAATATGTCACTCAAAAAACTATCAAGGGGCGTGCAGTGGCTGAATTCCTGCCAGAACACCGAATCAAGGAGACTCATACGAGTTCAATTTCCCAGACGAGGATGTGGCAGCTATTGCAGTTCAAGGTTGGCAGTTACACTTTGACGGAGCTGTGAACCACAAGGGGGCAGGAGTAGGAATTATTCTGATAACCCCGAAAAATGAGAGACTCCCTTTGGCAAAGAAGCTAAGGTTCAAGGCTACCAATAATGAGGCTGAGTATGAAGCATGCACTTTTGGGCTGGAAGCATTATTAGCCTTGGGGGCAAAGAGCGTTGAGGTATTCGGAGACTCATCCCCGGTGATTAATCAAATTCGAGGTGAATGGGCTGTTAAGGAAGAAAGGCTAATGCCATATGTTAAGCACTTGAAAGATCTAAGCAGTCAATTTGAGGGGTGCACATTCCATTTCATTCCAAGGGACGATAATCAGTTGGCCGATGCGCTCACCACTTTGGTGTCTATGTGGGACAATCCGGAAGGGATAATCATGAAGCCAGTTTTGATTTCTAGCTCTGAGAGACCGAGTTTCGAATCAAAATTAGTAATGGAGATAGAAGTGGCAGACGGGAAGACATGGTACTATGATGTCATGAATTATCTAGAGAATGCGGCCTTTCCAGAGCAAGCTACCAAGAAAGATCAGAGAATGATTCGCAAATTATCTACTCCGTTCATTTGTATAGATGGGGTATTGTACAAGTGACAGGTATCCAGTTGAGGTGCTTGGATGAGAAGGAGGCTAAAAGGGTAATGGAAGAAACTCACGCCGGTGTATGCGGGGCCCATATGAACGGGTTGACACTAGCCAAGAAGATTATGAGGCAAGGATTTTTCTGGCTTACCATGGATAATGATTGCTCAAAGTACGTAAAGCAGTGACAGTTATGTCAGCAGTATGCAAATCTAAGGCACTTGCCCATCTCAAAATTACACAATCTGACGTCACCTTGGCCGTTCGCAACTTGGGGAATTGACATTATTGGGGAAATTCGTGCCATGGCCTCCAATGAACACAGATATATTATAGTCGCCATTGACTATTTCACCAAGTGGGTAGAGGTTGAGTCTTTAAAAAAGAATGACGATCGGGATATGGCCATGTTCATTGAGAAAAATTTGATTTGTAGGTATGGCCTTCCACACCACGTGGTATCTGACAATGGGGTCCAGTTCATGGCTAAAATGAAGAGACTATTCCAGTAATACAGTATTGAGCATCACAAGTCATCCCCATACCGTCCTCAGGCCAATGGGGCAGTAGAAGCCGCCAACAAGAATATCAGGAAGATCCTGACTAAGATGGTGCAGAATTATAAAGATTGGTCAGAAAAGTTGCCTTTCGTACTATGGGGTTATAGAACAACCATCAGAAGGTCTATAGGGGCCATGCCGTATTCCTTAGCATATGGGACGGAGGCAGTGCTGCCTGTTTAAATCGAGCTCAAGTCATTAAGAGTGGTCATGGAAGCACAGATCCTAGAAGCTGAATGGGCACAAAAGCGGTTACAACACCTGAACATGCTAGATGAAAATAGGTTGAGGGCCTATTACCATTACCAGATTTATCAGAAGAGACTTGCCAGATCCGTTGGAAAGAAAGTCAAGAAGTATCTGTTAAAAGAAGGGGACTTGGTGTTCAAGCAGATGAGACCAGGTGCACCAGATATCAGAGGAAAGTTCAGACCAACATGGGAAGGGCCATTTCTCCTCAAGAAGCTGTTATCAAAAGGAGCTGCGATTCTATAGGATAGCGATGGAAATGAATTCAAAGAACCGATCAATATCGATAAACTGAAAAGGTTTTATGGCTAAAGACTATAAAATAAAAAAAAAGAGAAAAGAAGCCCCGCGGGTCGAAAACCAAAAAAGGCAGCCTTGCTAAAATTGGGCGCCTCGTCAGGGTGAAAGCCGAAAAAAGGCATCCTGGGCAAAAATCAGAGGCTTGAGAAAAAATATCCAATCTAGAAAACCCGAGAGGGCTGATTGGTAACAGGAGTTTGATGCTATCAAAATTTGGCTAGATTTAGTTCCATGAGAGAATGTGGTTTGCATAATTGAATTAGTGACAAATAGTGATCATATATGTTGAAATCTTACGAAAATGAACACAACTTTGTGAAACGAAAATAAACTTGATTTGTTCATTTACATCGTTTTCTAGTTCTATTTTGAAAAGAAACACAATGCTCAAAAGGGGCATACAAAACTAAGCTAAACTATGCTCTACTACTACTCTCGCCAGCCAAATGCCTAAGTCATCGTGTCCTATTGTCAGATGCCGGGCTAAGTATCCACCTCTTATACTTGCTAGTAGAAGTCACAGAGTGACTCCCGAATGGAGGTATGACGGTGTTCAGTGGAAGTTGGCCCGAAAGCTCATGGTAACGAGAAGCAAAAGCTGCAGAAAATACTCCTCCTCGGAAGGATAAGGGAATCCTCACCACATCCTGAGTCATCCCGAGCTGACTAGCACATCGGGCAGTAATGTAAAAGGTGGCTTGACGAAACCCGCATAAGGGGACACACCCTGAAGAGCCATCAATGATTGTGCTAGAGAGGGGAAACCAAGCATTCGCGAAGTTGATATCCTCATCTAATATCTCGCTGAATCGGGCGATACCTTCGTCGGAAGTTGCAAATGAGAGCAGCCGCTGACGTGGGAAGAAGTGTCTTAGGGAATATTGTGCAATGACTCGGGGAGGAGGTTCCGATAGCAACTTCAATTTCTCCTGTAACCATATCTTTAAAAAAAAGGCCGCTGGAGTAAGTTGGGTTTACTTCAGGTAAAAATTAGGCACAGGGTTGTGTGAAAATCCGAAACGGACGCACTTCCCGCCAAGAAAAAGCTAGTGCGAAAATCCACGAAGGACGCACTACCTTTTAAAATAATGATGTACCTGGAGTAATAAGGGGCTTCCAGTGAATGAAATGGTAGACCCGGAACGAGCAGAATCCAAGCCCAGGATGGTCTCAACCAGAATAAGTGGGAAAGGGGTCAGCCCGCGGTGAAAGTCATCCAGAATCCCAAACAAGCGAGGATCGCCAATCAACTCCTCTGTGGTTACAATCAAATACCTCAGCATACAGAACATGAAGATGACACTTACGTGGTATGTGGGAACATAAGAAAATCTGTCCAATGCCTCAATCAACGGCTCCAAAGAAAAGGTGGGTCCCTGAGGAACTAAACGAGCAGCATAAGAAGGAGCTATACCCAAGGACACAGTAATATCCCGACTTTGAGTTAGTCCGCAATGGGGAACGTAGGGCATAGCATTAGGAGGATACCATGCTCCGATAATAGCAGCGAATTCCTCAAGCAGGAGGCATAGCTCTTGATAAGTGAATCTGAAAACATGGAAGCGTGGGTCCTAGAAGTGGGTTGCAGCTAGGAGGAGGTTATGGTCTATCTTGACTCTTCTTAGAAATTTCAGACCAGAAAATGGAATAAGGATGCTATTCTCCCAAGTTTGAGTATCATCTAAAATACGGTACATTTTTTGGAGAAGAGGAGAAGTCATGCTTTGAGAGTTGAAATTGAAGACAGCAAAGGAAATAAAGAAGAAAATAAGGGAAAACTGGAGAAAAGAAGCTGCTACAAGGTTAAAATAACGGAAAAGGCATGGAGTCCAAGAAAAAAATTAAATTTATAAAGTAACTCCACAGACAACCTGCCTGTCCCTTATTTCAGACGGCCTGCCCGTCTGTTATTGTCCACCTGGCAGAGTAATCATTGCATTTCACGCGCATTTATTGTATAATTAACGAGGGGAATCTGAAGCGATAGACGGGCAGCCCGTCGCTTGCTCCTGGAGATGGGACGCCCGTCGGTCATGAAAATCTATATAAGTCTGTCAAACTGACGGGCTAATAGTTTTTTTTCTTTTCTTCCTTTTCGTTTTCCTGTTCATCGACGCCCAGATTCCGTTTTTTCCTCATATTTTTACCATTTTTACACCATTTTGCACTTTAATTGCACCATTGTAACCCTTTCATCATTGTGCATCTCCCGAAGTATTTTTCTTAGCGTTTCGTCGAGTTTCATTTTTCTGCAATTCCAGGATGCTGCCACGACGACGTGCTCTACGTGATCAGCCTGAGCCACAGGCTTCTGACTGGATGGTTGCCGAGGCTAGGCAGAGATACAGAGTATTGGCTCGAGTGGAGTTCCGAGCAAGCCGTTTTATCTTCAGGCCATTCCTTGAGGCCCTAGGGATAGCGGACGAGGTTGATGTCTTGATGGCGAGCGCTGGGTGGACCGAGTTCCTGACTTCAGCTTTTTCGACTCATCCAGAGATGGTGCGACAGTTCCTTGCCACCTTGCAGTATGGAGGGTTTTAGAGATCTAACACGGAGCCCGGCGTTATACAGTTTTGGATTGAGGGCCATCATTACACTATTACGCGCCAGCGTTTCGCATAAGCCATGTTCCTTCCTCATGAGCAGGGTGTTATGGTGCCCCAGAGAGCGGTCTGACGTCATTATTAGGCAACCATTGCTCTACCAGGAGTGCCGTACAACTACGATACGACGAAGAGTACGATGCTTATATCGTAGGTTCTCCGGTATCTTCACCGAGTTCTATCCAGCTCTTACCTGGGATGGGCTGGTAACCCTGTTCCCTTAATGCTGCAGAGATATGGAGCCTGTGGGCCATGGTGACAAGCTAGCGGCTAAACATTAGCCATGAGATTTTGGCTAACCTAGTGAGGGTATCTAGGGGGACAGCCCCGATAGTTTTTATTGGTGGAGTGATCACTAGATTGTTGTTGAGTTTGGGCATTCGTCCAGGGATCTTTGGGCAGGCTGTAGAGGAGAGCATGCATGTAGATGCCCCATTAGCTGTCACGATGGGCATGGTGGTACAGATACAGGGTCAGGCTGAGGCATACAGACTCCTCACTATTCGTGAGACACGACGTTCATTTGGTCTTCCCTCATTAGAGCCTATACAGGAGCAGGCCGAGGGTCAGCACCAGGAGGATCAGCCTCCACAGCCACAGCACCAGGAGGGTCAGCCTCCACAGCCACCGCCCGAGGAGGAGCAGCCGAGCACACCATCGGACATAGGGATTGAGTTCACTATGGATGAGCTGTTTGCTACTCCTACAGCGCCGAGGGTATGGAGTCCTACCCCTCCTCCATCATCGAGGGTGCAGTGGACAGCTCCACGACCACTCGAGAGATTTCATCCGTACGCTAGGGGGGACCCGAGGGCATCTACATCTGCAGCTCCACCTCAAAGCAGACATCAGAGCCAGCTCCACCTCCAGCAGCACAGTCGAACTTCATGACCGTCATCTCCTCTATGTTCACATCCTTCGAGCTTAGGCAGGAAGAGAGAGACGGGATCCTTTTTAAGTGGCTCAGGGAGCGAGATGAGAGAGATAGAGTTATGTTAGAGAGGCTGGATCAGCAGCAGAGTATTATTCAGGAGCAGGGGAGGCTCATTGATCATTTGAGGCAGGACCACGAGAGGCTTATAGGTCAGTTGAGACAGGAGACGAAGGCCTCTCAGGATCAGACAGCTCAAAGGGTTGATGCATCCCTTCAGATAGTGGACGAGTCGATGGAGGCTCTCAGATTCCGGATTCAGGTATTGGAGGGGGCCATACCTCTTGTCGCCCAGTCTATCCGAGAGTTTAGAGAGCAGACAGAGGATGAACTCGGGGACATGAGGACTGCTGCCGCGGACCAGAACCTCCACCTGGGCACTGCATTTGGAGAGCTAGGAGAGGTGATCAGAGAGACATTACAGTTCATGATGATTTGTGCACAGCCCTTCCTTGATGGGTATGCTCAGGTCCAGTTTCACCAGCTGGACACAGCGGGAGCACAGCCTTTGTCTACGCCGGTGGTCATTCCTCCTCCATTTTGCCAACGGCCTGGGTCCTCTCGGCAGCCTAGACCATCAATGCCTCCTAGCCAGCCATCTACCTCGAGAGCTGGACCCTTGCCTCCTCATCACAGTCTCAGCCAGTTCACATATCGGATGATGATGATCCAGAGGAGGAGCCTTTAGATTATCCACTTCCATAGACTGTTCGGGGAGTTTTGGCATCGCTTCTTGTATTTTCATTATTGTTATCATATTTGTATATATTGCACAAAATTGGTTCTTTTAGTGAAATACTCATGTTCGGCTTGATAAATTTACATGTCATTTCTCTATATTTGTCATGTCAATATTTGACTTACACTTAAAAAGATGGCGAAATAATTAGGATGATGTAACGATAAAAATGATAAATACAAAATAACAACATAAGAAGTGCTCATAAAATTATCAATCAGATCAACTTATGCACGAATTAAAAAACATATCCTTTATGACACAGGAGCATGATTTTGCAATCAATCCAAGAATGGACATCAATCCAAGCGGAAGATAAACAGACCAAATACTACATCCTTCAAGATCATATTCCACTACATGCCTTGCAGATCGGATGGGGGTTAGCAAGGAAGTTTTAACAAACCGGGATTGTAGTCAGAGAGTACTATATCTTGCAATGGGGGTTGCAGTCAGAGAGTGTTGCATCTCACATTCTCTATGCGGAATGACATGCAGACCGAGACGAGGTCAGTAGGGCACCAGCGATAGAATACATTGCGACGGGACTGCGGTTAGATAACACTGCATCTCACAATCGAGATTTGTAGTCAGAGAGCACTACTTCTCACCAAAGATGCGCGAGCCGAGACGAGGCCAGCAAAGCAAATGAAGTAGCAGTTAGAGAACACTGCACTTCGCATCGGGATCGTAGCTAGAGAACGCTACATCTCACATTCTCCATGCAGGTTGAGACGAGGCTAGCAGAACGCCATGCAGACCGAGATGAGGTCAATAGGGCACCAGCGATAGAATACATCGTGACGGGACTGCGGTTAGATAACACTGCATCTCGCAATCGAGATTTGTAGTCAGAGAGCACTACTTCTCACCAAATCTATGCGAGCTGAGATGAGGCCAGCAAAGCAAATGAAGTAGCAGTTAGAGAACACTACGCTTCGCAATGGGATCATAGCTAGAGAATGCTACATCTCACAAACACCTTACAAGTCGAGACGAGACCAGTAGGGACAAATACATCAGAACAAATCACAGCTAGAAAATGCTATCATCCACGATGTTCATCACTGAGCAGACCGAGACGAGGCCCGCTAGGTGAACAATCAACCACTCCTCCACAACATTCAGAAGGTAAGGACTGCCTTAGGTACGTGTTTCTTTCCTTCTTTTTCTCTGAATTTTGGCTCATCTAGTCACTAGTGCACTAGTTTCCCAAAAATTAGGGGCAACTGTAAACACCGTGCCCTGAGGCAGTTCAGATCAGAGATTACCCGATAAAGAAATCAGTGTCCATTTCTGATCCAATGGATGAAATTTAGGAATTTTGGTCCTTCAGATTCACAAGGACTGGAGATTTTCATTTGCAGCAGAAAGAATTAGAAAAATTGGGAAGATTTAGCATGAAAAGTGATTTTTTTTTTCTGCAGACGGCCTGCCCGTCGGTGGTCTGACACCCATCAGTAGCTGAGATGATCCGTCTCTCGCCATGAGAGATGGGCCGTCGATGAAGCAAACGACGGACACGTGTCTGTAAACCGACGCCCGTATGTTCCTCCTCGTGCCTCATTCCGTCTGTTGGCCAAATGATCGCGCATACCCCTGTAACCGACGACCGTCTGTGAGCTTCAGACGCCCGTCGGTCAATTGATTTGGTCACCGAATTTTGGGAAAAATAGTTAATATTTTTTTCCAAAACCTATTGGGAATGGGATTTCTCTTTCCTACTCCAAATAGGACTCCCATTTTCTATAAAAGGGGGGATTTTTAATGATATGGGGGTTAGACAATTTTTAATTAGGGGATTTTCTTTCTCTTAAGGATATTTGTTTAGCAATTTCTATAGATGCTAAGGACCGCAAGTATACGGTGTACCGAAGCAGTACTTAAGAATGTCAATGCCACGAGGAACGTAATTTACACACTATTACTACCTAATTTTAACTTTGTTTACAATGATTAATTAAGGGTAAAGTAGATGTAAACTATTCTAGAATCTAAATTAACTAAACCTAATTATTGGTGCTCAAAGAAAATAAAAAGATAAAGTATGATAAGTATAAAAATGGAACTTGAATTAATTGTTCTTAAGGATTATAGTATTCTTGTCATGCAAGCCAAGTTGAATAAATTTCCTACTTACTCTCTCGACATAAATAAGATTGCCTAAAATATGCATAAGTAATTCTATTTCACAACTTTCATTAATGAACTAGAAAATTAAACATGCAAATCTTAGGTTAAGTCACAACCTATAGCAACCATTTTAACACTATGATTTCTCAAATAATGCTTCAATGATGATTTCCCATTAGATTGTAAATATGAATTCATTTTTCAATTAAACTCATACTTATAATGATCATACATAGTATCCTAATAGGAAATTCTACAAGCAAGAACACTTGAATTAATATGAACAATAAAACATTTAATATTAGGTATTCAAGTTCAGAATTTACATCACAAAATATTCAAAGAAGAGTAAAAAGATAAGAAATGAAGAAGGAGATTTCTCAACCCTTTTCAAGTCACCAAAGGTAGTCTTCTTCTTTGTATGCTATCTTCTCTTCAATGCATAAACTCTACTTGAGAAAATTAGACTAAGGAAAGAAAAACTATTCTAACTTACATAAATTTTACTTAATTAAATGTTCAACTCCCTAAATTATAGTTAGAAGTATAATTTATAATATCTACTTATGCCCCTTCAGATGACTCTTGGCAATAGCTGCAAACGTTGGTGGAGAAACACAACTCTTCAATGTGAGATTTCATCTTTTTGTCTCTAACGGATCTCTCTGTCGCGCTTGCAACATCGTCGCGCTCGCGACAGAGCACACCTCTTTCATCACTCCGCTTTCCTCGCGTTGGCCTTCTCCATGCCCTGTCGCGACAAGCCCCTTGGTCATGACAGGCTCTCTTCTTCCTTTTTCTCTCTTCCTCCTTTGGCTTCCCTTAGCGTGTTTTGTCGCGCTCGCGACAAAACACTTCTTCCTTTGCTCAATTCTGCTCTTTTCTTCATCTTTCTCCACCTTTTTCCTCAATGTTCTCCTATACCCAAAACTCGAACAAAACATAAAATATCCCTAATTCTAACACAAATAAACACACGTAATCATAATTTCTAACCCTTAAATATGGGTTAAATATGAGCCAATTAAGCTCATATCAAACCCCCACACTTAAACATTTGCTTGTCCCCAAGCAAAACACTCAAACACTACAAACAAATAACACAAAATAAACACAGGATTTTGGAGCTTACTTATACATTTGACAAATATTTGGAAATCACATGTCCATACTTTAACCTCTAACTCATTAGCCTAAATATGCAACTCCTTAGACAATATCATTATTTATAAAACCTTAACCCCTATATACAATTAGAAAACCATGAAATTGCAAATTACAAGGATGTTTGATCTTAAGAAATCAAGTATCCTAACTCATGTATAGATTATTTCACACAAAACATTGCCTAAGATAATCGTCACTCAAACACTTTTTGCTTTCAATCACTCAATCTCTCAAGTGTTTATAGGTTAGTGTTTCTCTCATTCCTTAAATATGCCATTACATACCATAGGCTTGTAATTTATAAACCTCTCATCGACTAGTATAAGGTAGTAAAGAGGATCAAAGGGTCTTAAAAATGGTTGTAATGTGGCTTAGGTTAGGGTAGGAAACTTTTGGACTTAGGTAGCTAATATTGTGTATAGAGAAAGTACCAATATAACATAGGAAAATTGAAAACAAAATTTGCACAAAACATAATAGTCTTACTACTATTCTAATTCCCTTCTCGACATTACAAATTTCGGCTAGTTCTTTGTTTGTTTTTCTTTTTCTCTTTTTTTTTTACTTCTTTTTTTTTTTCTTTCTTTATTTTAGGATAGCAAGAAAAATTAGCATTGGTGCGTTTTACGCTCCATCCCACACATAAGCAAATTTTGATGTACATCTTGCTATTCCTACTTATTTTTCTTTCTTTTTTTAAGAGACTAGCATTTCTAACACTACGTTTCAAAACAAGGGAATTGTAATTTTAACTACTTCATGCTTATCAATAATAACATATCTCCAATGCTATATCAATCCTAAATCTCTCTACAATATGGTTAATTCATAAGAAATAGGCCAATGTTTAATCAAAAGAATATGGCTATGTATGTACTTAAGCAAGAAAAATAGGATATAGGCTCAAACTTGGCTTCCTAAAGTCAAAAGGTAAGGAATTTAAAGCAAGCCAAAAATGGTTCATTCTAAGTGCACTTATCATATCCCGTGTGCATCCCATACTAAAATGTAGTCTCAAAATTTACCAAAAATAAGTTCTGGAGGATATGGCATACCAAGGCTCTCATACAAAGAAAAATTATGAATAAGGCTTCAAAAACTCACATAGGCTATAGGTTAAACTATCCTAAGCAATGAGTTGGCAAAACAATCTTTATTTACATGTGAAAAGATACCTGACTTAAAAAGACCCTACACCAAAGTGTTTTGCTAAGCCATGGCCCTCACTATGTACAATAGAATGCCAAAGTAAAACAAACAATGCTATGTCTAAAAAGTTATCTACTTAGACTAAAGGTCAAAATTTTTAAGCTAAACATGCTTTAATTTTCAAATATGTATCAAATATATAAGCTCCAAAAATCATATGTCCAATAAAACCTAAAAACACCCTAAACATAGACACATAAAATATATCGTAAATCTAGCAGTTCATGCTTCACAGGCTATACTACTCATGCATAATAAACAAATTTATACATACATGCATAAATATGATACCCCTAAACAGAAGACACACACCCCCCACACTTAAAGGACACAATGTCCCCATTGTGTGAAAATAAACATACTCAAAACTATCATAACAACACAACAAACACAGCTAACACAACAAACATCAGAAAAGAACACAAAACAAACAAAATAAAGAAAAGGGTAGGAGAACAAACTCATAAACTCCCACTAGGGGAGCTAGGTGGAGAGGGAGAAAGTTCCACATGTTGCTTACGGAAAAAACTGAGGAGCTTCTGACTCATACTCTTCTGATTTTTTAGCACAACCCTCACATTAGTTTCCAGGACATCCATGCACGCCGCCAAGCTTTGATTGGTGGCTTCAATGCCATCCAATCTATGCATTACTTGATCCAAACTTGTAGTAGAGCCTCCATCAGCAGCATCAAGCCCAGCAGCCTCGTCGTCCTCATCCGAGGAGTCATGAGCCACAGCTGCGGAGGTTGATTCAGGTGCACGACCACTTGGTTCACTTGGACCAGCAATACTTGGTGCACTTGCAGAATGGTCAATAAATCTTGGGGGCCAAGCTCCCTTAGTTAAAATATTAGCCCGCCTAAAATAGGCAACATCAAGCAAAGCAATGGATTCATTATCAGCCATCACAAAATTATGCAAATCACCAAGGCATCCCAAAATTATACCCGTGACCATATGACACATACCCACTGATTTACTGCTAGCAATGGATGCATGGTACAGACGATCAAAAATAAAATCAATGGAGTCAGGGGTTTTATGAGCATGCAAAAGATCTAAAACAAATAAGTCCTTAGTTTGAACTTTAGTGCTTTCCACCCTACCAAACATAGCATAACAAAGATATTTATGAAAAATCATCAAAGCATCATCTTTAAATTGCCGATTAGTAGAATTTTTATTATCAAAATGATCTAACCCAGTCAATCTTTGCTAAATAGGGGAAGGTCTAAAATGATGGGCATCAAAACGTTTTCCATTTAAAGGGAAACCAAACCAAGCATGCAATTCATCATACCCAAAAGTATACTCTGTGCCTTGATGTCTAAATTTCATCTCAATCTTACGTGCATCAACATAAGCCATGGTGACAAAAAACTCTAAAGCCCACTCTTTTCTAATAGGCAAAGATAAAGTAATAAATTTCCCCTATTTCATATATCTAAGAAAACTATTAATTTAAGCAGTTAAGCCTAAAGTATCCAGAATAGCAAAATCCAAATCCCATATGCCAGCATAAGTTTTTTTAGCAAAATATTGAAATTTCTTACCTTCATCATCAGAAAAAATTGGAAAAGGACACTCATGCCTATTTTGAAATAAAACTGATTCAGGAATGGAATCGTCATCTTGAGTGCTTGACTCTCCCATAGGCCTCTTCCCCTTACTCTTATCTCCCACGAATTTTGTCCTCACCATTTCTTAAAATCGTTAGCAATAATATGGAAAAAATGAAAATAATTATAAGAGAACAAGAGTAAACCCTAGAAAAACTGAAAAAGAAAAGAGAACGTGAGATAATTTGAGAGAACATGGGGAAGTGTAGAGAGGAAAGAGAGAAAATAAAAAGGAAAGAACTGAATAGGCAAAACAAAGTGAAAGGGAAAGTTATTAAGGCATAAAATAAGGAAATAGGAGAATTAAATGAGTCCTAATGGTCATATTTGACCAAAAATTTCAAATTCCGCGTCCTGTCGCGACATAGTCGCGATCTGATAAAAGGAACATCTCACGATATACATCGCGTCAGTGGGACAAATAAAGCCCCCTTTCTCCATCGCGCTTGCAACATCTTTGTGCTCGCGACAGAGACAAACATTAGAAATCCAAAAAGGGGTTGTCGCGAGGCCACCAACGTCGCGCCATCGCGATGAAACCTTCAAAACACATTCCCATCGCTAGCGCGCTCGCAACAAAGAGAAAAACTTAAAAATCAACTTTGTTTCCCTTGCAAAATAACATCACAAATTGACATAGAAAATAAACTTACAAATTAGGAGTATCAGTAGAACAAAAAGAATTGCATTAGTACATATAAATATCACACATATAATATAACAAGTAATTAAAAAAAAAATTAATGTCAATTAACCTTCAAACCATTTTTAAAGAGATAAATGAAACCTCCCTTCCATGAAAGATTTCCTCCAAATACACCTTACATCTTTGACCATGGGTTTTAAATAATTCCCCTTTTTCATTTTTGAGTTCTATAAAACCTTGATCAAAAACTTGGGTGACTTCAAAGGGTCCACTCCATCTAGATTTCAATTTTCCAGGAAAAAGTTTCAACCTTGAATTGTACAAAAGAACCTTATCCCCAATGGTGAAATGTTTATACCTTATATGAGCATCATGCCATTTTTTAGACCTTTCTTTATAGATTTTGGCATTTTCATAGGCAAAAAGTCTTAACTCATCAAGCTCATTCAATTGCAAACATCTCTTGACACTTGCATCCTTTAAGTCATAATTTAATGTCCTAATGGCCCAATATGTTTTATACTCTAACTCCATAGGCAAATGACATGCTTTTCCATAAACCAACCTATATGGTGTCATACCAATAGATGCCTTAAATGCTGTGCGGTATTCCCATAAAGCATCATCCAATTTATGTGCCAAATCCTTTCTAGAATTAGAAACAGTTTTTGCTAAAATCCACTTAAGTTCCCTATTGGACACTTCCACTTGACCACTTGTTTGTGGGTGATATGGTGTAGCTACCCTATGATGCACACCATATTTATACAATAAAGAATCAAAAGAACGGTTAATGAAATGCTTACCTCTATCACTTATGATGGCTCTTGGCACTCCAAACCTTGAGAAGAGCTTCTTCAAAAACTTTAGCACTACCTTTGAATCATTAGTTGGCGTTGCTTTTGTTTTAACCCATTTGGATACATAATCTACACCAACCAAAATGTAATTTTGCCAAAAGATGTAGGGAAAGGACCCATAAAATCAATCCCCCACACATCAAATACTTCAACTTCCAATATGGTATTCAAAGTCATTTCATCTCTCTTACTAATATTACCAGCTCTTTGACATTTATCACACTTAGCAACAAACACTCTTGCATCATGAAACAAAGTAGGCCAAAAGAAACCACATTCAAGCACCCTAGAAGCAGTCTTAGTAAACCCATTATGATCCGTATACAAAGCAGCATGACAATGTGTCAAGATGTTTTGATAATCTTCCTCACTCACACATATATGGATTATGCCATCCCCACTTATCTTAAATAAATAGGGTTCCTCCCAAAGATAATGTTTGACATCATTAAAAAAGTTTTTCTTTTGTTACCATGTCAAACCATTAGGCACAATCCCAGCAGCAAGATAATTAGCAAAATCAGCATACCAAGGTACATGCATATTTTCAAGTGACATTAATGATTCATCCGGAAAAGACTCATTAATGTTATCACCTAAAGGTTCATCATTGTTTTCTAACCTTAACAAATGGTCAGCTACTAAATTTTCACTTCCCTTTTAATCTTTAATGACAAGGTCAAATTTTTGCAATAATAATACCCAATGAATCAATCTAGGTTTAGCATATTTCTTAGCAAACAAATACCTCAATGCCGCATGATCCATATAAATAATAACTTTAGACCCTAACAAGTAAGATCTAAATTTGTCACATGCATAAACCACAGCTAACATCTCTTTTTCAGTGGTTGTGTAATTAATTTGAGGAGGTGACAAAGTGTGGCTAGCATAATAAATCACATGCAACTTCTTACCATGCCTTTGTCCTAGCACACATCCCACAGTAAAATCACTTGCATCACACATGATCTCAAATGGCAATTCCTAATTAGGAATGGTGATAATAGGTGCACTTACAAGGGCTTTCTTCAAAGTATCAAAAGCATGCATACATTCTTCAGAAAATTCAAAAGGCACATCCTTTATTAACAAATTAGTCAAAGGTTTAGCAATCAATGAAAAATCCTTTATAAATTTTCTATAAAAACCAGCATGACTAAGAGAAGATCTTACCCCCTTAAGTATAGTGGGTGGAGGTAATTTCTCAATCAATTCTGTTTTTGCTCTATCTAACTCAATCCCTCGACTCGAAATCTTATGCCCTAAAACTATCCCCTCATCTACCATAAAATGGCATTTCTCCCAATTAAGAACCAAATTAGTTTCTTCACATCTAGCTGATACTTTGTCTAAATTTTGTAGACAAAGCTCAAATGAATCCCTGTAAACAGAAAAGTCATCCATAAAAACTTCCATTATATCCTCTATCATGTCCCAAAAAATCTAGAGGATATGCTTCGGGGTTGAGCATTAGAATTGTCAGGCAGTTGGGATAGATATGTGTCCCTCATGGAATTTGCCTATAGTAATAGTCATCAAGCCAGCATTAGAATGTCACCGTACGAAGGTTTGCATAGACGACAATGTAGGACTCCAGTCTATTGGACAGAGTTAATAGAGCATTTTTTTGTTGGACCAGAATTGATTAGAGATACCGAAGAGAAGATTCGAGTGGTTTAGCAGAATTTGAAGGTAGCCAAGAATAGATAGAGATCCTATGAAAATTTGAAGCAAAAAGACATTCAGTTTGAGGTCGGAGATAAGGTGTTTCTTAAAGTGTCACCTTGGAGAAAAGTATTGCATTTTAGAAAGAAGGGTAAGTAAAGTCCCCGATTTATAGGGCCTTTCAAGATTTTGAAAAAGATTGGTCTAGATGCCTATAAATTAGCTTTGCCTTTGGAATTAGCTAAGTTGCATAATGTTTTTCATTTCTCCATGCTTCCCCGCTATTGATCAGATCTGTCCCATGTGTTATCAGTTCAGGATATAAAGATTCAACCTGATTACTCTTATAATGAAGAATCGAAAGCCATTCTAGCACAGGAAGTGAGACAACTCAGAAATAAGCAAGTTCCTCTGGTTAAGGTTTTGTGGCAGCACCATGGGGTTGAAGAAGCTACTTTGGAACCAGAGTCAGTAATGAGGTCTCAGTATCCTCAGTTGTTTGGCTCAGGTGAGAATTTCGAGGACGAAATTATTTTTAGGAGGGGACACTTATAACACCCCATTTCCCACCCTAGTATTTTGAGCCATTTTGTATGTGCATTTTTGTGTGTGATATTTTAATTTTGGGTTAATTGCATGTTTTTGGGTTTTGATAGGGTGTTATTGCATGTTTTGAGTTAGTGTATTATGTTTGGGGTTAGACTTGGGTGTAGTGAGGAAAATGGAAGTGGGGTGTGAATTGGTAAAGTCCACCAATGGATTGTTGACATCTAGAGTGTGTGAGAGTCTTTATAAGCAAAGGAGAGAGAATGAGAGAGCAGCTTTTGCTGCCTTGCTTTCCTGTTCTCTCCTCCTCTCCTCACGTAATCTTCATCTTTTTCTTCTTCTTCTTCTTCTTCTTGTTCTTGTTCTTCTTCTTCTTCTTCTTCTTCTTCTTCTTCTTCTTCTTCTTCTTTCTTTCTTTCTTTCTTTCTTCTTCTTGATCCTCACTCTTTTGGCTGCAATTGTTGGTGGAATTTAGCAATTCTAGAGTTAATTGGTAAGTTTTAGTTGGTTTTCTTCTTCTTCCTCTTCTCTTTGATTTCGCTAGTGTGTTCTTGGGTTAGGGTTTTGAGCTTTAGTGTATTTTGGGTGTTTATGTTCAAAAATTCTTCCTAGAGAGCCAAAGGGGAAAAAGAAAGCTTGTGCTAGTGAAGCCCCTTGACTTTGGAGCTAAAGAGATCAAGGTTTGGGATATTTATTTGTTTCTTTATATTTTGTGATTTTGAATAATTGTGTTAATTTCGAGAAATTTGATATTGAATACATGTTTATTAAATCGTAATTGATATGTATGATGAGTTATTTGAGTGATGATGTTGTTTGAATGAGTTGATTGTGAATTAAATGGGGTAATTGTTCATTTTTGGGCAAATTTCTGGGTTTGTGAAATTTAAGATTTTACTTGTTGAATTGAAGTTTAGATTCATGATTTTTGGTGTAAAACGTGGGTTTTATGTTGTTTAATATGACTTGAATACTTGTTTTTCTTTTCGTTCAAGTTTGGTGGATCAATTGCATTTTTGGGGTGAGTTTAAATGTGAGTTTCTGCAGATTTTAGGCATCGGGGAGCTAGAGATCGACTCCGTCGCGAGTGCGATAGAGCCCTATGTTCCGAGCACTTGTTATTATGGGCTCCCATGATAGGAAGCTCAGGCTTGCCAGGATGTTTTTCGTCACGAGTGTGCGTATTCATGCGAAGGCGACAGTAACTTTTCTTGCCCTCTGTCGCGAATGCAATCTATGTCGAGCGCGCGATAGAGGCCAATCTGCACATTCTTCATGCAAGCACGAGGGCTGTCTCGAGCGCAACACTAGGCAAGCTTCGCCTCTGTCGCGAGTGAGACAGGCGTCGTGAGCGCGACTCCTCTAGTTTTTGCAATGAGTTTTCTTCTGTGCTTCTGATACTTGATTTCTGACCCTGTAATGTTATTATATTTATATATGAATGATTTTATGTACATTATACAATTGATATGATGAATGATGCATGGCCTGCAAGAGTCAAATTAGTGGATAGTTAGGCATGCGTAAAAGAGTTCTGTAGCTACAGCCCCAATGTGTTTCGGACCCTGATTCGGTCCCCGTTTGGGTCCTTGTGATCCTTAATGTGCTCGGATCTTGTTTAAGATCCGGCAATGTAAAAACGTTTTTGAATGAGAAATAAAGATATTGCTTTTTGACTATACCTACGGGTACCAATGTGTTCACTCGTTATCCGCTATTCTGAGTTTGCAGGCATTTTATTGTTTCTTATATGATTATGATATCACGGTGAAATATGTTCAGATTATAATCTTTTTGAATGTGGATTATAATACTTAAGACTGTGATGTATGTTGACTATATTTTCTTTAAGCATGTGCCATTTGTATGTGTTATGCTTTAACGACCATTGGGAATGGCCGTTTATATTATTTTATTTTTCCCCACTAAGCATTATCGCTTAGCACGGGTGTTTCATCCGTACAGGTAGGGAAGGAGTAGAGTTTTTGGGAGTGTCTCCGTAGGGCCCTGCCAATATAGAAGGAGTGAGGTTTTAGAGCTTAGCTTTGTATATAGGTCCTTTTGTAATATTGTGGTTCTATTTTGTATCTATCTTATAAATTTTCTTCCGCAATGTACTTTTGGAAGACTATAATTTTGTAATGATCTCATATGTACAGTTATATTTTCTTTCGTAATGCACCTTTATTATATTAATGAATGACTCTTTAAGGTTTCAAATTTTAATTTCCTCTGTTATCTTTATACTTTGTCTATGCTTTTTTGTGGTTTGCTTGGTGACACCCTTATCCTTACGGGTTCTCACTCCCTTCGCGGATGAGCTCTCTTACGTATGGGTATGGGGTCTTACAAAAGGACTTAAAGATAATGCTCCGAAGAGGCCGAGAATGCCTTGGAAAAAGGACTTAATGCATTACCTCTTTATTACCTCTTTATGGGGTCGCATGATTTCAACTTGTGTAGGCTTTATGTTGACTTCATCTTGCTGAAGCTATCCCTAGGTTCGGCCTTTTCCTGTAAAGTTATTGGCGCAAGAGTATGTATAAAAGATTATGTGTGCGTATGGAATTATGTGTGTGAAATATATACACAAGGCTATACACATGAAATATGCACAAAGTATTTTGTACAAAATTTTTGTGAACACAACTGTATGTGTAAAGGATTAAATGCATACAATATGCGCTTGTGATATGCATGCTAAACATGTGCAAAGAATTATGCGTTACATGTATAAAAACATTACGTGCATGGGATGTGCGAGAAGAATTGCATATGCGAGATATATACAAAGTTCATGCATGTGTGAATGCATGTTGGGTATCGTGAAAGGCTATGCACGTGTAAAGTTATGCAAAGATATATGCAAAATAGTGTACACGCGGGATGCACGTCATATGCAAAAATGGATAGACCAAACCTAGGTGGTTAAGGGACTCATTGAGGGTATTGCTCATACTATCTGATGCCCCCAATGATCTAGAAAGGTATCATCTTGGCTTAGGAGTTCTGACCAATAATCCTTTCAGAGAGAACTATCTCGTGTGCATATTTGCGCCCCCCCACCCCCCCCCCCCCCCCCCCCCCCCCCCGAGCATACGCCTCTTTCCACGAATTGTATAGCGTTTTGCCTCCAGGACTCTGACTCATGTCCAGAATTATGCACTATCTGCCTAAAGGGAAGTTATTCGGAGTAATGCCGCCTTATCGGTCCAGGCATCAGAAGTCATTATTTTAAAGGTAGCACTTCCCTTGTGGATTTTCACACTAGCTTTTCTTTGTGGAAAATGCATCCCTTTGGGGATTTTAACAAGACCTTGTGCCTAATTTTTGCCTGGAATGGACCCAACCCACTCCAGCGGCTTTTATTCATTTTATTTTTTGTACGCCAGACTGCCTGTTTTCAGGTTTTCACCCTAACCTTTTGAATAACGTTTGCTTAGAGGGCCAGTTACGGTTTTCATCTCTAACGGCTTTTTTTTAAAGGTAGGAGGAGGATTTGTCACATGAAGTGTTGATATTGTTGCCTTGAGACTTGCTCCAGCATATATCCCTATGCATGCCACAGGTTTCTCTTAACCATTCAATTGCATGTTTATGCCTAGCAGATGCATGCATTTCTATCTATATGCACCATATAGCAATAACAATGATCATGACTAGACATGTGATGCAAAAACACAAGTTTTATTTAATCTCAAAGAGTAACACCTTGGGTGCATTCGACTCCTGTTATCAATCAGCCCTCTTGGCTTTTCTTGATTGAATATTCTCTCTCAGCCGTTATTTTTTTTCCCAGGATGCCTTTTTTCAAATTTCATCCTAGTAGGGTGCCCAATTTTAACAAGATCGCATTTTTTTTCGATTTGCAACCCACAGGGCATTATTATTATTATTTTTTTAGCCTTTGCCATGGGACCCCCTTTCAGTTTATCGATGTATATCTGGCTCTTTTAAATTTATCTTCATCATTATCATTCGAAACGACTGCTCTTTCTGATAATGCCTCCTTTTTAGCACCAAAGGATTCATCTTAACCCTTGTGTAAACTGGCTGAAGAAGTGGGTTCTCTATATGAAACTTGACTGTAAAAACTCCCATTTTGCCTTCTTTCGATTTTAGTTACTTAATTTCTGAGGTAGCTCTCAATGGTTGAGATTAGGTTGCAGGTTGGCCTCAGATAGTTTAAAACAAAACTATGGGTTTTCTTTTCATTTTCTTTTATTTTATTATTTGTTTGTTTGTTTGTGAAAACCCAAAGCCTTGTTCATCTTGAATTTAATAGTCCAGCTTCTAAGACAACACCTTAATGATTGGAGCTTGATTTTGCTTGGCTGCATTGTATCCGTACTAGATTTAGAGGAAGCAAAAGAATAGATTTTGAAAATTTTAATTACTGTCGAGTTTACAAATTGAAGCAGATTGCCCTGGCAAGTCACTCTAGGTCCAGGCAAATGCCATTTTTTTATCTCTCAAATTTTATCGCGCTTCAGGAGTCAGATTGGAAGCAACTAAAATTATTATTTTTGAAACTAAATGAAACAATGTTTATTAAACCAATGCCTTAATCATGATTATCACTTATGCTTGATGCGATGAGATATAGCAATGCATATATAAGAAAAGCCCATATTATTAAAATAGGAAAGAGAAACAAGTGTATAGTTAAGGAATACACTTTATATAATAAAAAATAATGGCATTGTAACAACTCTAATTCTTTCTTTCTTCCTCCAGGCCAGGTATCAATTCTTGAATGCGATCTCTTACAGGACAACAATAGTATGTTCTATGCCCTATGTACTGGTGATATGCACAATACCAGTCTGTTCTGTGTCAAGGATGTCCCAGACTTGGGGCAGACCCGGCTGGCAAGGGTTGTAACTTCCCTTTCTTGATGAGAGTGCTGAAGTGCCAAGATAATGGCCTACCAAAGATAGTGAGGTGGTGCCGAGTCACTCCTGTGGTTGAGACTTCTGCTACCCCATCATTTCCCCCATTACCACTACTACTTCCTTTGTTTTCACCCAAGGAAAGGCTTGCAGATTTAGCCATTTTATCTAGATGCTCGACGTCAGCCTCGATGGCTATATATTAAAGTGACTCCCAGTCCTTCAGCCCCTTCATCTTTAACACATCCATTAAATATGGGCTGGCATTCTAGATAAGTAGCCTGATCTTGTCTGGAGTATTCGGCTTCCTCTTCTTCTCCATTACCCAGTTCCTCTATCGGGTCAGATACTCATGGAATGACTCGCCTGACTTTTGCTACAGTAGCTATAGATCCTTCAAAGTGACCTCCATCCTTGTATTGCAGTCGTACTGCTAGAGGAACTTCTCTGTCAGTAGATCCCAGTCTTCTTTTGTTCTCCGATCCAGTTCATGATACCAGTCCACCGCAGGACCTGTCAATTTGAAAAAGAAGTACTCTACCTTCTGCCTCTTTATTAGCATAGTGCCCTTCATTACCATAGAGTATTGCTTGATGTGTATAGTGGGGCGATGTGCCATCAAACTTTGGGACATCAGACATCTTGAAATTCAGAGGTATGCCACCGACACACTGCGATAGCCTAATTTTTTATTTTTTTAAAATTATTTTGACAAAATATTATAATTTCAAAACTCCCTTTTTTATTTTAAAATATTTAAAATACTTTTTAAAATATATTTTTTATTATTTTTATTTTTTTATTTATTTTTTTTCAAAAGCAAATTTGACAAGGAAATTATCATTTCCAACTTTCTTTTTGCCTATAAACAGGCATCTGATTTCATCATTGGGCAACCCTGATCTGGGCTATCTCGAGACCCAGTGTCTACACTCGCATCACCGAAAATAGACTAATATGCATCATCTTAGGATTCATGAGATTAGATGAACCATTTCTAATGTTTTATTGGAATGGGAATTACAAATATCTCTCATTGCCCAAAATAGACTCATATGCTTTGTCTTAGGCTTAGTAAGGCTAGATGAACTTGTCCAATGTTTTATTAGGTGGCAACTCTAAAACACCTCTTGTTGCCCAAAATAGACGCCCTTGTAATCCTTACAAATTCTATGAACCTCTCTCGAATCCCTAAAAGCGGGTTTTCGGGGCCGCCAGGGTACGGCGCGCTTCATAAGGCTGCTCACTATTGCAGAGACCCTCAGGTTCTACCATTTTCCTCCTCTTTTACCTATAGCAGAGGAGCCTCAGCCAGAGGAGGACCAGCAGCATCAGCCTCAGCCGGAGGATGAGCACCCCCACATGCCTGAAGGGATGGACTTTGACATTGATGTAAACAATTTGATTCATACCCTGGCATCACAGCAGGGACATTCAGAGGCATAGTGTCGCACTCCTCCACCTCCTCAATTTTAGTCTTCAGCGGTCTGAGCTAATAGGAGGTTCTATCCGTATAACCGCCCAGGTTACCCGAGGGCATCCACTTCTACTACTCCTCTATCACTAGAGCCCTAAGCAGAGCCAGCACACGCCAGCACACAGGCCCCACCTCAGTCAGTAGAGCAGGAGATCATAGACGCTATGACCGCTGCCATAGCCGCCCTAGATCAGCGTATGGATAGGGAGTTCAGGCTACTGGATAAGGTAGTGGCTAGGCATAGAGAGCCCCTGGATAGGCAGAGAGAGAATATTGAGAGCTTGAGGTTGACTCTGAGCACCTCACAGGCAGCTTCTTCACATAGAGTTAATGAGGCCCTGCAGTTGGTGGACAAGTCTATCACCACTCTGAGGCTACTAGTTGAGATGTTGGAGGGCACCATACCCTACATAACTCAGGCAGTGAGGGATTTACATGAGGAGATAGAGACCTAGTTTACAAAGTTTAGGAATACCTCCAAGCACCAGACATCAGAGCATATACGAGCTATTGCAGATTTGAGGACAGGTGTTCTCAAGCTTTTGGACTTTCTAGAGTCTCACTCGCACCCTTTTTGGGAGAGACAGGCTTAAGATTAGGTTTCGACGACCCCGACAACTAGAGCATCTAACAACTAGCAGGCCCTCACCAAAAGACATTACTTACCAACCCTCGACTCCAAAGCTTAGCCCTCGACCTCCAGAGCTTAGCCATCGACCTCTACAGCTAGGCCTACAACCTCCAGTGCGTAGCCATCAACATCCATCACCCAGCCCATCCATTTATCAAACAATGATCTTGAAGAGCCCTCGGACTATTCACCTCTATCCCCCTAGAGGATGTATTTTAGGGAGATTTGTATAAATACATTTTGATGTATAAACTTTACATTTGCTTATATTTAGTCATGTTTTTGTATAATTGTTTTATAATTATTCCATTTAGAATTTTTATCTTACATTAAGAGCATATGAGGTTACGAAATAAAAAAATATATAATAATAATAATAATAATAATAATAATAATAATAATAATAATAATAATAATAATAATAATAATAATAATAATAATAATAATAATAAATGAATGAATGAATGAATGAATGAAAGAGAAGATCAAAATAAGAATGAATAATAATAATAATAGTAAAAGAAAGAAAAGAAAATAAGAAAAAAAATTAATGAAAATTAAACCAATAATAAAATTAATAACGAATTATGCTTTGACGTAACAAGCTAACAACAGACTTTGAACTTGCAGGGACTATTATTTTGCCAAAAATAAGATCTCTTAACACATCACCAACTGTGATCTTCATGCCAACTCAATGTGCATTGATCACTCCTTCACCGAATGTGATTTTCATGACGACTCAATGTGCGTTAATCGCAATTCATCCAATATTGACTTTCATACCGACTTAATGTGCATTAGTCATAACTCAATCGACTGTGGTTTTCATGCCAACTCAATGTGCATTAATGACAATTCAACTAATCGTGATCTTCAGGCCGACTCAATGTGCGTTGATCGCACCTTCACCGAATGTGATTTTCATGCTAACTCAATGTGCATTAGTCACAATTCATCCAACCATGACTCTCATGCCGACTCAATATGCATTAGTCTTAACTCAATTGACTATGGTTTTCATGTCAATTCGATATGCGTTAATTATAGTCCGATCAAATAATGGTCTTCATGCCGACTCAATGTGAGTTGACCACACTTTCACCGAATGTGATTTTCATGTCGACTTAATGTGCATTAATCACAACTCAACCAACCATAACTTTCATGCCGATTTAATGTGCATTAGTCAGCTTCATCAATCTTTACCGATAAACTGGCATAAATCTACACCTATTATCACCGACAATAAGGGCCACCTCAGGTACGCATCTCTTTCCTTCTCTCTGAATTTTGGCTCATTTAGGAACTAGTGCATTAGTCTCCCCAAAATTAGAGGCAACTGTAGGTATTAGGTCCTGACGCAGCCTAGATCAGAGATTACCCGATGAAGACTATGATACCTATCCTACAGGTAAAAGGCTGAAATACTAGATTCCCCCCTTGAATTTCACAAATTTTAAGGTCTTTCTATGGCTAAAAATATTTCATGTTTCCATTTGGTTTTGAAAAAAGGGCAAATCCTAAAAATCTTTACTTTTAAGAGACAGTCGTCCCTCGCTCCAGCTATGCCTGTCTCTTCAAGGATGGACCAATCTTTTAAAATTTTTTATTTTCGTGCTTGTTTATGACCTAAGGCCATCCCTCATGCGAAGGATGCCCGTCGATCATGAATTGTGCCCAGATCTCTGGATTTCCTTCAACGAAAATCTAGAGATTTATTTGTTTTAAAATCAAACACCTTACTTTTAGGGATTAAAATGGAGGGATTTTAGGTCTTCAAATTTGAAAATGACTCAATCTTATCCCTAGATTTAAGTCAATAACCTAGAAAATTAAGGAGAAATTTTTGGCTATAAAAAGAAAAGAAAGCAAAAAAATCGGGGGGGGGGGGGGGGGGGGGGATTTTCGGTATGCAAAAATATTTTTGTAAAAAATATTTTGAAAACTTACTTTCAAAATTTTAATTTGAAGGGTTCATTGAGGAAGAAAAATCAATTTTCTCACCTTAATTACTCTGATAAACTCATGGCTTTCAAAAAAGAATTTTAGAGAGAAGTTGGAGGGAGAAAAAGAAATCCTCACTATTTTCTAACTTATTTTTGTGAAATTCAGGGAAGAGATCTGGTACTTTATTGTCTTTTAGAGATCAAATATTAAGGGTAAATATTCTGGGTTCAAGATTCTCTATTTTGCAATTAATTCAAAACTAAGGCATGGAATGTGATTCTTGATCAAAGATGTGAATTTATTATTCTATTCGTATTTATATTACTTCTTGTGCTAGATCAGATTATTTATTTATTTTTTGGCATAACTGTGTGAGATTTGAGGTAAAAACATGTGAAACTTGCATAAAAGGAAACTTTTGAAATGTAATAAAGGAGTTTTTGCATTTCTGGAGACAAGGGATGGGAAGAATACCCGACCAACACTTGAGGGATGGGACATGGCAGAGCCTCTTCCTCCCGTCCGTCGCTTCCTCTTTGGCCACCCCTCACTCTTTGGCCATCCCTAAGCCTTTTCTTACCTTTCTTTTGTTACTTTTTCTAATGTCCCTTTGCATGCTAACTTTTATGTGTTATGTTAGTCTCATTTTCCTCTATTAGTATCACATCTTGCATGTTTAATTTTTAGCTTTATTTTTTTATTATTTTAATTTTACTAACTTGTTATTTTTTGTTAATTGCTTAATTTTACATATTTTTACTTAATTTTCTCCTATTTTTTGCATTAATTTCTAGCCAATTTGGGACTTTTTACTTATTTTATGACTTTTATCATTGTAGGATCAAAGTGGTAAGAAGGGAGCAAATTGGAGCTAAATGGAGTCAATTTAGAGCAATCTTGAAGATTCAGAGAAGTTTAGAAGCAAAAGTTCAATCTAGAGTTTGCCTTACCCAAGGATAAGGGGCAAGGGTAAGCAGTTACCTTCCCAAGGGAGTTGTGAGAGCAGAGTTTCAGCTTTATAATTTTAAGTTTGAAGTTGCCCCAGCAGCCAACTGTACTCCATCTATTTTTTGGGGATAATTAGGCCTTAATTTAGGAGATAATAGGTAGTAATTTTAGTTGAATTAAATTACATTTAATATTTTATTTTATTTTTCAAGTTTGGATAGGAATCAACAACTTTCCTAATTTTTCTAGGTTTTCTCTATTAAAGTAGCTAGGAAAAATGTGAACAGGATCTATCATCTTATTTTCTTCTTCATCTGCTTCTTTCAAAGGCTGTAATAGGGAATTTTATTTCTTAATTTAATTTTTTTTGCTTTTGACTTTGATCATGTGTGGCTAAATTCATTTATTCTGGTTAAAGGTTAATTCAAAGCCAAGGTTCTTTATATGCTATGAGACTATTTTACTTCTTTATTCTCTTCAACTTTTGGGCAATGTTCATGTTATTTAGTACGATTTAGGGAAACTCCATCCCTATTATTATTTGTTTTATGTGCAATAAGAGCTCATTGTGCGTTTAATTAAATAACATATAACTAATTGAGATTATCAAATCTGTAATTGTTTGGCAAAATTAATAACAAGTGGCAATTAGTATAGCAACAATGAGAAGGGTTCTTGTATTAAGTAAATGCATGATTTGGTTTAAATCAATCTCGCTGATAAATTGGTTTACTTAGGTCAGGTCTTTCTAATTCATAAAGCTATAAATAAATTAAATTCTATTGCTAAGAGAGGATTGTTTATTGATTAGGGTTTAATTATAGTCTTACTTAATTAGCCTAATAATACAAAAAGATTAATTTGGAGCGCAAAGCCAACGATTATAACTGATCCATTGGATGATTTTAGAGTAACTTATCATACGAGATTAGTAAAATTGAATCTTGTGCCGCAAATACCTTTAATTGGAATTTATCGCCATTGATCTTATTTTTGTAATTAATTTTTTGCATTTTTTCTATTAGCATTTAATTCTGTATTTTTATTTTTAATTCATAAAAATCCCCCCATTTATTTTTGTTATTTATTTTCTAGTTGTCTAAAATTAAATTGAAACTAATCTTTGTGGATTCGATCCTTTCTTGCCCTATTTACAATTTTATTTGGTTAGAAAAAGTTAGGAATTTATTTTTGATGGCCTTAACACCCATGAAATTTTGGCTCCATTGCCGGGGATTAGTCTAATTTGATTTCATTTTGTTGATGACCAGGCCTGAAATTTTGAGAGAATTATTATTTGTTTTCGAAATAGAGAAAACAGCCCGGAGATTGAGAAAGGAAATCGACAAAAGAAGAAACAAGCTACTGGTTTTTCTAGACAGCTGGAAGACGAGGTAGTAATTTATTTTGCTAAATTTCCTGCTGAAATTGAAGAAGAGATGGCAAAACGGACTTTGTGGGAGCTACAAACGCCTCCTTTGGACCAACAGCCATTGTGTATTAGCTATCTAGCTTTGGACACTGCTTTCAAGATAAAATTTGGGCTGATTCACTTACTACCCACTTTTCGTGGTTTGAAAATAAAGATCCTCACAAGCATTTGAAAGAATTCCATGTAGTTTTTTCTGGTATGAGGCCACATGGAGTTATAAAGGAGCAAGTGAAGTTAAGGGCCTTCCCATTTTAATCGGTTGATTCGGCAAAGGATTGCCTATTGAATTTACCGTTATGAATATTTATAACTTAGATTTATATGGTGAGAATGTTCCTAGATAAATTTTTTCCAGCCTCCCGAGCTGCTATAATTTGAAGGGAAATAAGTGAAATCAGAAAAAGAAGATGTGAAGTTGCTTCATGATTGTAGGGAGAGGTTTAAGAAACTATGTGCAAGCTATCCCCAATATGGAATTACTGATCAGTCTGTTATTCAGTATTTTTATGAATGTATGTTAAGCATGGAAAGGAAGATAATTGATGTAGCAAGTGGTGGCAACCTTAATAACAAAACTTCAACACAAGCCAGAGAGTTAATTTAGAATATAGCTGCCACATCCCAACAGTTTGGAAGATATCAAGATCCCCCAAAAAGAGTACATGAGTGTGATGCGCGCCGAACCCCGTGGCGCCCCGAACGCCCGCCTTTAGGGCGATCAAGAGAGGTTCATAAAACTTGTAAGAAATTACAAGTGCGTCCATTTTGGGAAACAAGGAGGTTTCTTGGAGTCAGCACCCAATAGAACATTGGGAAAGATCGTCTAGCCTCAGTGAACCTAAGACGGCGCTGCAATGTCCAATTTTGGCAAGCTAGAGGGATCTCGGAGGTTCCATCCTAATAGAACATTAGGATGGCCCTCTCATCTCGTGGAGCCTAGGACTAGGCAAGTTAAAGCCTTTTTACAGGACACAAGAGGTGTCTTAGAAGTCCCATTCTAATCGAATATTGAAATGGTCCTCTCGCCTCGTTGAGCCCAAACACCAGAGATGGTTCGGGACTTCCCATTTATTTATACCTTCATTAAGTTTATAATTGAGTTTTGAATTTAGCGTTTCATCCGATTTCTCATTCAATTTTAATGCAATTTATTTAAAACACGTGTCAATCACATAAATAAAGCGGTAGATAAAGTAAATAAAAGCGCATGAAAATAAATTCCAACAAAACTAGGGGCAGAATACAACCCCCATTTGTAAATAAAATACAATTCGTATATAAATCGGGCTATTTATTAAAGATGAGGACATTGGTCCTCTCATGCATAATTAAAGAAAATAATCTTAAAGTGACAATTTATTTTGGATGAAAAAGCTAGGACATTAGTCCCCTTTTTATTTGAAAAAAAAATCAAATTTTAATTGAATAGAAATATTTTTATGATTTTTTTAATTAACGTGCATAAAAATAAATTATTACAAATTACATGATAAAATGAACTAATCAAAAATAATGAAAGGCAATAAAAAAGATAAACAACTCCCAAATGGATCTTCAAATCTTCACGGGTTCCCACTTGGTATGAAAAATACCCAAACATAAAAAATAAGTCTTGAAAATAAAAAAACAAATAAAAGCCATGTTAGTAAGAAAAATTAATTTAAAAATATACTATAAAAATAGAGCAAATAAAAATGCATCATGTGTGACAAATCAATTAAAATTACATAATAAAATATGCAACTTAACTAATTAACAATTTAGCATGCATAAAAAATAACATAATAATAATAAAATTCAACATGCAAAAAAAACATAAGAAAATAAACATAAAATTCAGCATGTATAAAAACACAAAATAATAGCATTAATATCCAACATGCATAAAAACAAAAAATAATAATAAAAATCAGCATGCATAAGAAATATAAATAATAATAATATTAATAATAATAATACTAGTAGCAAATTATAGCAAAAGTAATAAAAATGGTGATAATAATAATAACAAAGCACAATAACAATCAAGGATATGAATAATCATATAAACATGCAAGAAAAATAGGAAATAAAATTAACATAGCATGTTTAAGGCATGATAATAATAATACAAATAATAATATAAACAATCACATGAGCACATGGTAATAATAATAATAATAATAATAATAATAATAATAATAATAATAATAATAATAATAATAATAATAATAATAATAATAATAATAATAATAATAACAACAACAACAACAACAACAACAACAACAAAAAAGAAGATAGACAATCCAATTAAATATGGAAGAATAAAATGAAAATAAAATAAGCCAATTATGCTAAAATATGTTAAATGATAATACTAATAATATATGTGAACAACAATGATGACAATAATATGAACATGAACAATTAAATAAGAAATAAGAATAAGAAATAATAATATGAACAATTAAATAAAAAATAAAATAAAGAAATAAGAAGTAAAAATATGAACAATTAAATAATAGATCTAAAAGAATTTACATGATAATTAATTAAAGAAAAACAAAAGAATAAGAAAATAAGAAGAAAATGATAGAACTAATACAATTTACATGTTAACTAATTAATTGGAAACAAAAAAAAATGAAATTAAAAATTAAATTAAGAAATTGAGCCAATAATGTTTACCCTCAAAATTTATTTTGAAGAAATGAAAGTAGATGATCCAATTCCTTGCCTTGATTGTAAGAATATATTAGAAAAATAAAATATTAAAAATTAATTTTTACTCAAGAATAAATAATTGATTTATTTGTCTCAAAATAAAAAATTGTTAATTGAAAATAAGAAAATTCCCAAGAACAAAAATTATTCTTTTTGCCTTAAGAATTAACTTGGAAGAATTCTTTAGAAAAGTTGAGAGAATTTGTTTTTAAGAGAAAAAAGAAGAAAATAAATTTCTAAAGAAAATCCCCCCTTTAATTTTTTCCAAAATTCCCCTTTTATTTTTACCCCAAGAAACCAGATTTTTAATTAAGAAATTAAATTGATTTAATTTTAATAAAACCAAAAAACTAAAGAAAATCAAAGGTTTGGAATTTTAAAAGTTTTACCATTGAATTCAACTAAAAAATGAAGAAAAAAGCATTAAAAATGAAGAAAAAATGGCTAAAAAGGCCATTGGGGGCGAAAACGGGCGCACAAGGGCGAGAGACGACCGTCGGGGCGCCCGACGGGCGTCTCCCGTGTGCGGGTGAGCGCGCGCGGCGGGCAGGCCATCGCCCGAGCGCGCGGGCTACGGCCAGCGCGCGCACGGGCGAGCGCTCCCGACATTCGCGCGAAATTTTTTTTCTTCTATAAAACACAAAAAATTAAAAACTCACTTTTTTAGCCCAAAATAATTTTCAAAATATTTTTCAAATACATTTTTATTCATTCCTAACAAATCAAAACGATAAGGAAATTATCACTTCCAACTTTCATTCTTTTTGCCTATAAATCGGCACGGTGAAAAACCGGCAGCATAACATCTCTTATCTAATGCACACACATATGGGTGTTTGGTCATTATGTATTTAAACAATTCAACCAAATCAAGATGAGCCCACAGGGCATGGAAGCCTTTGATGAAAGACCATTTAATTTAACTGATTTTATTCAATATATGATGGTCCCACGTAGCAAGCACGGGATTACGGTGCATTTCACCTAATGAAAGTATCTATTGCCATTACATGGGCTTTGGTCAAAGGTGATGATACTTTGGGGCTACCCAAGCATGGTCCCTGCCAACGGGTCTAGCTATCATGAGCATAACGACCGATTGGGTCTCCATTTGATATATCATAAGGTACGAGGTGATAGGAGCTTAATTGAGGTATAATATAGTATATGTTTTCTGTGTATTTATGTAATTAATCATGTAATTGTGTATATTTGATGTCATATGTGTTAGTTTATGTTTATTTGTATTAGATTGCATGTTTTTGTGTTTACTGGTGTTTTTAGGTGAGAAATGAAGAGAAGAAGCATATAAAGAGAGAGGATCACGAGAACAAAGCAGGGTCACGACTAGTGATGCTATATCACGAGTCGTGACTGGCGAGGGAGAAGGAAGAAGGAAGGAGGAAAAGAAGAAGAGGGGCTGAGGAAGTAGGGTCACGAGTCGTGTTGATGGCTCACGACTCGTGACGACACAGAGAGGCCAGGAAAGAAAGGAAAGACAAAGAAGAGAAGAGAAAGAGAGGAGAAGGCGAGACGTGAGCACCGGTCACGACACACACGCGAAGTCACGCCACGTGATGGGAGGTCGCGACTCGTGACAAGCCAGAGGAAGAAAGGAGAAAAGAAAGAAAGGCCAAGAGGAGGGTGTTCTATCGCGATCGCGACAACGTTGCGAGCGCGACAGACACGACCGTTGGGACAGTTTTGAGCCAAAAGTCACTTGAAAAGCCACCTTCTTTCACCAAACTTTGCAACCATTCTCAAGAGACACAATCTTTAAATTATCTATAAATATGTAGTTTAACTGTAATTTTAGGATGATGAATTTTAGTTAAGTAATTTTCTGTATTTTGCAAGACAGATTTTTCTTATTAAAATTTCTATTTAGTTTTATGTTTTGTAGAAGAAGATCAAGGAGAAGAAAATCTATTTCAAGAGATTGAGAAAAGGGTTGAAAGGCTTCTATCTTATTCTCTTATTTTTAATTCTTCTCCAATATTTCTATGAATATCATTTCAATGAATTTGCATATTATAATTCTTTCTATTTCCATCTACTTTCATGATCTTTCAATGTAGATTCTCTATTAGTATATTTTGCATGATCTTTACAAGTTAAAGTAATTCGAGAGTTGGCTTTATCTGACATCTATTAGAGTTTCATTATGAATGTATATTTTGAGAAATCGGTATATTGAGATAATTGCTATAAGTTGATGATTATTCTTAAAATATGTCATTAGAAACCTCTAATTCATTAATGAAAGTTGTGAGTTAGAATTTTAATTGCATATTTTAGGAATTTTAATTTATGTCGAGAGAGTAAATTAGAACTTTAGTTCAACTTGGCTTGCATGAAAGATGAATAAATGTTAATCAAAATGATGGATCCAATTCATTCTTCATTCATATATCCTTTATCTTCTTCTGATAAACATAAATTAGGTTTAATTAATTATTATAATAAAGTAGTTCAAATTCAACCATCAAATTTATTACCATTGTAAACAAGATTAAAATTGATTAGTAACAGTGTGTAAAAAACGTTCCTCGTGGGATCGATATCTAAAGTACTATTGCGGTACACCGTATACTTGCGATCAATAAGCAAATATAAAAAATGCTCGACAAGTTTTTGGCACCGTTGCCGGGGAACGGTTGTTTTGCCATTATGAAAATTGATTTATGATTTTGGATTATAATATTTTCTTTTATTTTAAATTGTTTATTTGATTTAGTTTAACTTTGTGTTTTGTTTGTGGTTTACAAGATTTGAGAAGTTCATGCCTAGTACAAGGAGTTCTTTAGAAGAGCTTGAGCACTTAAATCTTGAAATTGAAGGATTCTTGTCAAGTAATCGGAAGTCAAATAGAAAGAAGAACAAAAATAGGAAATCAATTATCATGGCTGAAGAAAATCCACCAAGACTCATGGACTTTGCCACACCTGCTTTGAGTGGAGCTCAATAAGGAGTGGTAAGGCCAATGGTAAATGCAAATCAATTTGAAATTAAGCCTTCATTGTTACAAATGATTCAAAATAGTATACAATTTTATGGTTTGGCAAATGAGGATCCTAATGCTCATTTGGCCAACTTTCTTGAAATATGTGATACCTTTAAGATCAATGGGGTTTCGGCTGATGCAATCGAGCTTAGCCTTTTTCCATTCACTTTGAAGGATAAAGAAAAGGCTTGGTTGAATTCATTGACAAGGGGATCTATAACCACTTGGGACCAATTGGCCCAAGCATTTTTATCCAAATATTTTCCCTTGGCCAAAACTGCAAAAATCATAAAGGATATCACTACATTTGTTCAAAATGATAATGAATCATTATATGAGGCTTGGGAAAGATTCAAGGAATTGCAAAGGATGTGTCCACACCATAACCTTCCAAGAGAGCTCTTGATGCAAACCTTCTATAATGGAGTTAATCCAACTACAAGAGGGACTATAGATGCTGCAGCTGGTGGATCCTTGATGAGAAAAACAACTGAAGCAGCATATGAGCTATTGGAAGAGATGGCAATGAACAATTGTATGTGGCCTCCTGAAAGAGTAAGGGAGTATAATAATTCTAGTGCTAGGGGGGTACATTCAGTAGATTCTATGGTTGCATTACAAGCCCAAATTGAAGCATTGAATCATAGAGTTAATAGCCTAAGTATGGGTGGTAATTCATCAAATGCATGCAATGTTTGTGGTCAACAAGGGCATAAGAGTGACCATTGCAGCTTAGGCATGGTTAATAAGGAAGAGCAAGTTAATTTTATGCAAGGCCAAGGGCGTGGTAATCCTTATTCTAATACCTATAACCCTGGTTAGAGGAGTCATCCTAATCTTTCATGGGGAAATAATAATACTAATAACCAAAATAGGGGAGTAGGATACCAACAACCACAAGATAGGTTTGGTGCTTTTGAAGAGAAGATTGATAAGTTTATTGAGGAAATTAATTATAAGATGCATTCTCAAGATGAGGGTCAAAACAAACTTGAAGCAAAAATTGATCAAATTACTAAAAATCATTCTGCCTCTATTCATAATCTTGAGATTCAATTAGGCCAACTTGCTAGTTCTTTATCTTCTCGAAATTTAGGATGCCTTCCAAGTATTACTGAGGAGAATCCTAGGGAGCACATTACGCCATGATATGTCTAGTTCTTTTATTTAGGTTACTTCGTTATATTTTCTTTTTAAATTTATTGTACTTTGTTTTAGATTAGTTTAGGTAGTTTTATTTTTTGTAATTTAGATTTTAATGCTACTAACACATTTGTTTTTATTTTACAGCTAATTTAGTAAGATTAGTTAATAAAAAAAATAAGAAATAAAAAAATAACAAAATACCAAAAATAATAATAATAATAATAATATTGCAGACGTTGTATTCTGTCGCGATCGCGACAGAAGGCGATGATGCTAGGTAGATGTAAATCTTCACGTGTCGTGACATCCAGGCTCGATTCGTGACGGGGTGATAAGGAAAAGTCGCCTAGGTAAGTGAGGAGTGTCATGAGTCGTGACGATTCCTCACGACTCGTGACGTTTGCTTGACGTTTCAGGTGAGTTTGTATTTTATTTTATTTACTTCTTAATTTTCAATTTATTTGCATTAAATTTTCTTTTTCCTGATATTACTATTTTACTTTTCATTAATTTAGCTTATATTACCGTTAATCCCCTTAAATCACATAATTCCAAATTAAAGAGGGAAATTTTAAATTCAAAACCCTAAAAAATCGGGACTTTTCGTATTCCTTCTTTCTTTTCTATTTCACTTAACTATTCCCTCTCTTTTGTAAAATCTTCTCATTTTAGGTCACGAGTCGCAACATACATCTCTGTCATTTCTTTCCAAGATCTCATTCACGATTTACCTCTGTCATTTCCCTTTGTCTTTCATTTTTGTGTATTCTTCTTTCATTTCCTTTCTTTCTCAATTTCTCATTTATGTATTAGCACTGCAGTTTTTTCCCCATATCGTTAGTTCTTTACAGGATAGCTTTTTGTATTTCTTTTATCATCCTTTGTCATTTTCGTTTCTTCTTTCCGCATTCCCTGTTGATTATTTCTTTTGCAGTGGCATTTTATTTTCTTTCTTCTTTGTGAGCAAGTTTGTTAGTGTTTGGTTTTCCTTCGGCATTTTTCCACAAAAGACATAACTTACTCTCTGCTTTTACGTAACTCATTGAACAATGGTTAGAACAATAAACCCTTCCATTTCAAGAATTGTACAAGCAAGGCAGGAGGCTGAAGAAGGTGAAATTTCTGATTCCTTTGGTGCTGGCTTTCCCATATTTTCTATGGATGAAGGTAGTCAATTTCTTACTCTTTGTGACATAAAATTTTCACAATGTAAGTATTTCCCATCCGATTTATTAGAGCAAGTGGGTATGTTAAATACTGTGATTGAGATGTTGGATAACTGTGGTTTCCTTAGATTTGCCAATATGCATGAAGATATTTATCCTGATTTAATGCTTGAATTTTATACATCTTTGAAAAAGAATGAGGATAATGAATATTAGATTGATTTTCGTTTGGATGGTAAAGCACACACTCTGACTTATTTTATGATGAATCGTATGATTGGATTTTCACAAACTGGTTTATTTGATCCACCTAAATCTTTTAAGCCTAATAGATTTTGGACCTTTTTAACTGATTTGCAAACACCATATAAAGCTAGAGATACTAAATCCATGTTTATCAAAGATTTAAAATATTGGGTTTTGCACAAGATTTTTGCTTCTTTGATTTTCAACAGGTCTGAATTTAATAGAGTTTCACTTAATGAACTCTTTTTGATGTGGTGTGTACATAAAAGAAAGGATGTGTGTTGGTCTTATTGGATTATCAGTCAGTTGTTGAATTGTGTTGGTAGACATGAATCACCTATAACTCATGGGCATATTATTACTGTTCTTGCAAGACATTTAGATGTTGATTTTCGGTGTTATCATAGACATCATCCTTGTATTTATTTTACTAAACATCTTTTTGTTCGTGGAGAGGTGGTTAGTGCAAATTTTCAGGAAATTCCATCACATTTGAGGTCTTGTTGGAGGGACCTTGCTGGATCTTCTGTGCCACAAGTAGAGGCACAAAAGGAAGAGGGTGGTGATGAGGGGGCTAGTGAAGATGAAGTTCTGCCCGATGTTCCAGCAGATGTGGCTCCTGCCCCTGATGTTGGCTCATCTAGCAATACCATACCAATAATGTTATCTCATATGCAAGATCAGCTGTCCTTTATAGCGCGACGTCAAAGGCGTTTGGAGTACAAGTTTGATAACTTTATCACCCAAGCTGGATTTGTGGTTCCATCACCTCCACCTTCACCATGATAAGGGAGTATTTCTATTCTTTATTTTAATTGTTTTCTTTCTTTCAATTGTTTGTTTTGTTTCATTTCTTCACATTGAGGACAATGTTGGTTCTAAGTGTGGGGGAGTGACTGTGTTGTGATGTTTGTGATTACTTATGTTTTATAAATTTGTTTATGTATTGAGTATGTAAATTGCATGATTGTTTTTGTTTGTGTGTTCTTGTCTTAAGTAAGCTTTTGAGTAAGCTTTATTATAATGTATTGTTCATTTGGTATATTATATAGGTTGTTAGGTCCATTATCTTTTATACTCATTTTTATCAGTTTTTCAAAATTTTTTGGTATGTGTTTTAAGTTTTTTAAGTTATTTGGTTTTACTTATTTCAAAATTATAGATTATTTAGTCTCTTTACTAGCCATATTTTTAAAATTAGAATTTGCTCATTTAGTTTAAATTTTTAAGTTTTTAGTTGCCTATGGAAACTATAGCCATAATACTTACCTGTTATCTTTTCAATAATGGATGAGGACTCAAAAAGAAAAGAAAAATAAAGATAAGTGGGATGGAGCATAAAATGCACCCACAAAATTCAAAAATAAATAGCAAGATATATATCCAAAATTGTAAAAAAATATGGGATGGAGCGTAAAACGCACCCATATTAACTTCTCTTGCTATGCATGGAATTAAATGAAAAATATATATATCCATGTAAAAAAAACAATGCAAAAAGAGTCTAAAAATGCCATGAGATTTGATTAAGGGTAAGCGAGCTTCAATTGTCCTAAAAGGTGACTAGCAGTTTAGAATTTTTAATTTTATGACCAATTTTCTCTTTTTGATTCATGTTTAGTTTTTGAGACTTTATATTCTTTATGTTGGAAGTAGTAAAATTAGAAAACTTGTTGAATTTTCAATGCATATTTTGAATTCTGATTTACTGATATGTGTAAGTGTTTGAGATAGTTGAGCTTTGCAATTTTAGTATATATATGCTGAATGGACAGTGCTATATAATAATTTTTACTAGCTGATGTATTTTCTTATGTCTTTTCTCTTTCTTGAGGACAAGCAAGGGTTAAGTGTGGGGGAATTTGATAGGAGCTTAATTGAGGTATAATATAGTATATGTTTTCTGTGTATTTATGTAATTAATCATGTAATTGTGTATATTTGATGTCATATGTGTTAGTTTATGTTTATTTGTATTAGATTGCATGTTTTTGTGTTTACTGGTGTTTTTAGGTGAGAAGTGAAGAGAATAAGCATATAAAGAGAGAGGATCACGAGAACAGAGCAGGATCACGAGAACAGAGCAGGGTCACGACTAGTGATGCTATATCATGAGTCGTGACTGGCGAGGGAGAAGGCAGAAGGAAGGAGGAAAAGAAGAAGAGGGGCTGTGGAAGTAAGGTCACGAGTCATGATGATGGCTCACGACTCGTGATGACACAGAGAGGCCAGGAAAGAAAGGGAAAGAGAAAGAAGAGAAGAGAAAGAGAGGAGAAGGCGAAACGTGAGCACCGGTCACAACACACACGCGAAGTCACGCCACGTGATGGGAGGTCGCGACTTGTGATGAGCCAGAGGAAGAAAGGAGAAAAGAAAGAAAGGCCAAGAGGAGCGTGTTCTATCGCGATCGCAACAACGTGCGAGCGTGACAGAGACGACCGTTTGGACAGTTTTGAGCCAAAAGTCACTTGAAAAGTCACCTTCTTTCACCAAACTTTGCAACCATTCTCAAGGGACCCAATCTTTAAATTATTATCTATAAATATGTAGTTTAACTGTAATTTTAGGATGATGAATTTTAGTTAAGTAATTTTTCTGTATTTAGCAAGACAGATTTTTCTTAGTAAAATTTCTATTTAGTTTTATGTTTTGAAGAAGAAGATCAAGGAAAAGAAAATCTATTTCAAGAGATTAAGAAAAAGGTTGAAAGGCTTCTATCTTATTCTCTTATTTTTAATTCTTCTCCAATATTTCTATGAATATCATTTCAATGAATTTGCATATTATAATTCTTTCTATTTCCATCTACTTTCATGATCTTTCAATGTAGATTCTCTATTAGTATATTTTGCCTGATCTTTACAAGTTAAAGTAATTCGAGAGTTGGCTTTATCTGACATCTATTAGAGTTTCATTATCAAGGTATATTTTGAGAAATCGGTATATTGAGATAATTGCTATAGGTTGGTGATTATTCTTAAAATATGTCATTAGAAACCTCTAATTCATTAATGAAAGTTGTGAGTTAGAAATTTAATTGCATATTTTAGGCATTTTAATTTATGTCGAGAGAGTAAATTAGAACTTTAGTTCAACTTGGCTTGCATGAAAGATGGATAAATGTTAATCAAAATGATGGATCCAATTCATTTTTTTTAGTTCTTCATTCATATATCCTTTATCTTCTTCTGATAAATATAAATTCGGTTTAATTAATTATTATAATAAGGTAGTTCAAATTCAACCATCAAATTTATTACCATTGTAAACAAGATTAAAATTGATTAGTAATAGTGTGTAAAAAAAGTTCCTCATGGGATCGATATCTAAAGTACTATTGCGGTAAACCGTATACTTGCGGTCAATAAGCATATATAAAAAATGCTCTACACGAGGCTTGGGCTGGTGATTACCCTTAATACTTCCCCACATTGAGTGAACGTAGGGTCGTGCTTCAGGAATGCACCGGGGTTAAAAGAGGGACCAAACTAGCATAATCTAAGGCTCTAATGATATGTTATGCAATTTCGAAAAGAGATGAAAAAATTTTAAATTAAAACTCAATTGTAAATTTTAGCCAAGGTACTTTCGAAGGGAAGTCTCTATGTTCCCCAGTGGAGTCGCCACTGTAACACACGCCGAACCTCGGGGCGCCCCGAATGCCCGCCTTTAGGGTGATCGAGAGAGGTTTATAAAACTTGTAAGAAATTACAAGTGCGTCCATTTTGGGCAACAAGGAGGTCTCTTGGAGTCGCCACCCAATAGAATATTGGGAAAGGTCATCTAGCCTCAGTAAGCTAAAGACGGCGCTGCTATGTCCATTTTGGGCAAGCTAGAGGGATCTTGGAGGTCCCATCCTAATAAAACATTAGGATGGCCCTCTCGTCTCGTGGAGCCTAGGACTATGCAAGTTAAAGCCATTTTACGGGACACAAGATGTAACAACCCATAATAGGCCTAGTCGAAATATGCATGATAAGCCGGGACTTAAGGGTAATTTGGTAATTTTGGTATGTGTAATTCAATTAAGTGAGGACCCAATTGCAAGAATTAATAAGTTGAGTAAAGGAATTTCTTTAGTGAGGAAAGTGTAATTGGCCAAGGATCAAAGAGGAATTAGTAAGGACTAAGTGGAGAAAGTCAAAGTAGTGGAAACTATGGTCCAATTGAAGCCTGCCACATAGGATGAGTAGGTGAAGAGCTTTAATGAGGAGAGAGGGAAGGAGGAAAGCAGATTTTCTGCTTCTTCACTATGTTTCCCATTTTCTTCCTATTCCGCCTTCTTCTTTCTTACATTTTCTGCTCTCCCTTACTTGCCCGAACGTGGATCTTCAAGTGTTAAAGTTGGATTTCTGAGTTTTGAGCTGGAACCAAGAGGTAAGAGCTTAAAGTTATTGCTTGGGTTTCTTCTTCTTCTTCGCATTTTCTGGGTTTGATTTCTGGATTTTTGGATGAGGTTTATATGGGTTAATTTATGTGTTGCTTTTGCTAGGTTTTGTGCAAGAATCGAAGGAGAGAAGGAAGTGTAAAGGGAAAGAGAAGGTGGGGCTTTGAAAGGGAAGTTTGAAGCTGCAAATTTTCAGGTTTGGGAGTTGATTTTGGGCTACTCTGTTAACTGATGGATTTTGCCTAGTTCTCATTTGGATTATGTGTTTGTTTGTGTCCTTTAATCCTTGAAATCTTGAGTGTTTTGTTTGGGTAAATGCATGTATTTATTATGAAGTGATTATGAGTCAAATTGTTAGTGATAAAGTGATGTTTCCATGTGCATTTGAAGAACATGAGCATTTAAGAAGAATGAATTTTGGGTTTGGTTTTTGATGGAATTCATGATGAGTTATGGTTGATTATTGTGTAAAATATGTTCATTTGGCTTTGGAAATGTTCTAGAGGTGTAATAGTGGCATGAGGTAACAATTATGCATGTTTGATTGGAGTGTGTGTGAGTGGTTTTGAAAATAGAGAGTTACAGGGCCTTTTTGGGTTGGAAAAATCGTCTCTGTTGCGAGCGCGACTTTTTCGCGATCACGACAGAAATGATTTTCCCTGCTATATTGTTTTCCTGCATTTTAGAGAGAGGGCATCCTAATCGTGCTCAGGAGCACTAGTCGTGCTCCTTCCCTTTGTTCTCCACAGTGCCTTCTCTTCTGTCGCGAGCGCGACATTAGGACTTCTCTTTTGCCTTGTTTTGATTCTGAATTGTCCTCTTCTTGTCTTGTTCTGCATGTTTTCTTTCTAGTGAATGATTTAGACTTATTTATACTTCAATTATTGCACGATTAGAGTTTGTAATGATAATTTTTGGGCATGACAATGTCTCTATTTGTTTTACTCAATTATGTCAAATGTTTCAACTTGAGTGAGTGAGTTTGGCCTGAAATGTCAGTGTAATGGATAAATAAGCATACTTATAAAGGGTTAGTAAGTGCAATTGCCTATATTTACTTTCCGAAAGGGCGATGACCCCGCTTATAGGGTTTTAGTGATACCGTTGAGGCCTAGCCTCCGGTTTTGAGCGATGACCCCGCTAATAGGGTCTTAGTGATGCTGTTGAGGCCTAGCCTCCAGTTTTGGTGTAGTGTTTTTCCTGTATCCACCGCAACTGAAGTTCAGGCTGTTATATATTGTTATGTATCTATATATAAATGAAGCGTATTGTTATTTGAAATAATTATTTTACCTTAGTGAATCAGTTTCGGTTAGTGTAATTATGCCATGTATGCTAGTTGAATGGATATAGTGATTATATATTTTGTATTTCTAATTTTCCTGCTTTTATAGTGGATTCAATTAGTGTATGCTTTACTCGTTTTACGCATGATATTACTTGTATATTATTAGTGCTCTCTTGTTTGTTTTTCCTCTCCACTAAGCGTTATCACTTAGGACGGGTTCTTTTCCCGTGTAGGTGGTAGGATTTTGGGAGTTTATTCGTGTCGCACATCTGCAGGCAGGCCACATAGGAGTTAGAAGTGTTCTGTTATTTTATTTATAGCTCCTGTATTTTATAATTCCTTTTTTGTTTATGTATTCTTTTTAAAAAGTGGCACATGTAACTTTTTGTAAAGAATTATGATAGAATATCTTGGTTAATGTATATAAGTATGTTTAATTATTTAAGATGTATGATTTTGTGTTATTACTGTTAGTGAAAGCTTCCGTTTAGCGAATATGTGTGTATGCTATGAGTGAGCGTCGGGTAGCGAGCCCGCCGGTGCCCTTCCAACGGGGGCGGCGGAAGGGAGTGTTACACAAGAGGTGTCTTGGAAGTCACATTCCAATGGAACATTGAAATGGTCCTCTCGCCTCGTTGAGCCCAAAGACCAGAGATGGTTCGGGACTTCCCATTTATCCATACCTTCATTAAGTTTATAATTGAGTTTTGAATTTAGCGTTTCATCCCATTTCTCATTCAATTTTAATGCATTTTAATTAAAACACGTGTCAATCACATAAAAAAAGCAGTAGATAAAGTAAATAAAAGCGCATGAAAATAAATTACAATAAAACTAGGGGCGGAATACAACCCCCATTTGTAAATAAAATACAATTCGTACATAAATTGGGCTATTTATTAAACATGAGGACATTGGTCCTCTCATGAATAATTAAAGAAAACAATCTTAAAGTGACAATTTATTTTGGATAAAAAATTTAGGACATTAGCCCCCTTTTTATTTAAAAAAAAAATCCAAGTTTAATTAAATAGAAATATTTTTGTGATTTTTTTAATTAACGTGCACAAAAATAAATTATTACAAATTACATGATAAAATGAACTAATCCAAAATAATGAAAAGTAATAAAAAAGATAAACAACTCCCAAATGGATCTTCAAATCTTCACGGGTTTCCACTTGGTATGGAAAATACCCACACATAAAAAATAAGTATTGAAAATAAAAAACAAATAAAAGCCATGTTAGTAAGAAAAATGAATTTAAAAATATACTATAAAAATAGAGCAAATAAAAATGTATCATGTGTGACAAATCAATTAAAATTACATAATAAAATATGCAACTTAACTAATTAACAATTTAGCATGCATAAAAAATAACATAATAATAATAAAATTCAACATGCAAAAAAAATTAAGAAAATAAACATAAAATTCGGCATGTATAAAAACACAAAATAATAGCATTAATATCCAACATGCATAAAAACCAAAAGTAATAATAAAAATTAGCATGCATAAGAAATATAAATATTAATATTAATAATAATAATGATACTAATAACAAATTATAGCAAAAGTAATAAAAATGGTGATAATAATAATAACAAAGCACAATAACAACCAATGATATAAATAATCATATAAACATGCAAGAACAATAGGCAATAAAATTAACATGGCATGTTTAAGGCATGATAATAATAATACCAATAATAATATAGACAATCACATGAGCACATAATAATAATAATAATAATAATAATAATAATAATAATAATAATAATAACAACAACAACAACAACAACAACAACAACAAAGAAGATGGACAATCCAATTAAATATGGAAGAATAAAATGAAAATAAAATAAATTATGCTAAAACATGTTAAATGATAATACTAATAATATATGTGTACAAAAATGATGACAATAATATGAATATGAACAATTAAATAAGAAATAAGAATAAAAAATAATAATATGAATAATTAAATAAAAAATAAAATAAAGAAATAAGAAGTAAAAATATGAACAATTAAATAATAGATCTAAAAGAATTTACATGATAATTAATTAAGGAAAAACAAAAGAATAAGAAAATAAGAAGAAAAAGATAGAACTAAAAGAATTTACATGTTAACTAATTAATTAGAAACAAAAAAACTGAAATTAAAAATTAAATTAAGAAATTGAGCCAAGAATGTTTACTCTCAAAATTTATCTTGAAGAAATGAAGGTAGATGATCCAATTCCTTGTCTTGATTGTAATAATATATTAGAAAAATAAAATATTGAAAATGAATTTTTACTCAAGAACAAATAATTGATTTATTTGTCTCAAAGTAAAAAATTATTAATTGAAAAGAAGAAAATTCCCAAGAACAAAAATTATTCTTTTTGCCTTAATAATTAACTTAGAAGAATTATTTAGAAAAGTTGAGAGAATTTGTTTTTGAGATAAAAAAGAAGAAGAAGAAAATCATTTTCTAAAGAAAATCCCCCCTTAAACTTTTTCCAAAATTCCCCTTTTATTTTTATCCCAAAAAACCAAATTTTTAATTAAGAAATTAAATTGATTTAATTTCAATAAAACCAAAAAACTGAAGAAAATCAAAGGTTTGGAATTTTAAAAGTTTTACCATTGAATTCTATAAAAAAAATGAAGAAAAAGCATTAAAAATGGGGAAGAAATGGCCAAAATGGCCAAAAAGGCCATTAGGGGTGAAAGCGGTCGCACAGGGGCGTGAGACGCCCATTGGCGCCCCCAGTGCTACCGCAGCCTGACATTGGCGCGAATTTTTTTTTTCTTCTATAAAACATAAAAAATTAAAAAATCACTTTTTTTACCCCAAAATAATTTTTAAAATATTTTTAAAATACATTTTTATTCATTCCTAACAAATCAAAACGACAAGGAAATTATCACTTCCAACTTTCATTCTTTTTGCCTATAAATCGGCACACTTAATTTCATCATTGGGTAATCATGATCAAGGCTACTCAGGACTCGGTGTCTACAATGAGGTAAATTCTTGCTCCATTGAGGATAAACTTAATGTTCTAACCGTTCTTATTCAAAATATAGCTGCAGGTAAACCTTCACAAGCTCAAGTGTGTGGAATTTGTGCATATGCTGGACATCCAACTGATATGTGTCCTGTAACAACCCAAATAGGGCCTGGTCGGAATCTGTGCTTTAAGTCGGATAAGTGAGGGTATTTTTGTAATTTGGGTAAGAAAAATTTTGGACATTTAAGAATTTTGTGTTAAAGGAACTAATTAATTAAGTGTTAAGAGAAGTGAAGGAAAATATTAGTGTGTGTTTGTAGTGTATGGTTGTAGGGTGTTAGTGGTTTAAGGGCTGTTTTTGTGTGGTTTGTGGGCATGGTGCCAAGAGTGGATGAGTTTAGATGGATTGGCTTGATTCCCTAAGATTGTGACAAGTGGTATGAGTTGGTGAGCAATTAATGTAAAGTAAGAGAGAGAGAAGGGAAGGGCAGAAATTGCCTAGCTTCCCGTGGAAGCTAGCTCATTTTCTTCCTTCTCCTCTTCATTTCCGTCCTCCTCTCTCTCCTTCTTCCATTTTTGCTGCTCTCATCTCTTTCTTCTTGTGTTTTCTTGAGTCTTGAGTGGGATCCTTGAAGGTTTGAGCTGGAAGTGTTGAAGGTAAGTGTTTGAGTTCGGATTAAGGTTCCTTATTTAATTAGTGTTCTTTGGATTGGTTGTTGGTTTGTGTTTGGTTTCGATTTAAGTGTTTATGGCTGGGTTTTTGTGCAAGAATCGGAAGAGAGAAGGAAGAGCAAGGGCAAGGATATAGTGGATTCGTGAGGAACTCGGTTCGAAGCTTCGTTTTCCAGGTTTGGGAGTGTATTCTTGAGTGTTTGTTTGGGATTTTGCCTAATTGTGAATGTGTGTAAAATTATGTGTTTATGAGATATTCTAGAAATTATTGATTGTGTTATGTTTATATGGTTTTTATGCCATGGGTTGGTATTTGGTTGAGTTTAGCTTGTGGTGTTTAGAACTCATTTTTATGCTTTTATGTATTGATGTTGCTCTTAGAATTCATGAGTAAGATTTATTGATGATATGATTCTTTGATGTTTGGATGGAGTTCTTATTGTTATTGGAGTGTGAAATTGCTTGATTGAAGTGAAGGTTGTGAGATTTTGGCTTGAAAGACCTGGAAATTGCCCTGAGGAATCCCATCTGGGCATGGGTCACGGTGGCAACCAATCTTGTTACCACCGTGAGCCACGAACCAGATGCATTCTGCCGTGAAGTTTGGTATGTCACGGTGGCAACCAATCTGGTTACCACCGTGAGGTATCCAACTTTTTGATTCTGTCTGACTGCTTGGTATGTCACGGTGACAACCCTTTTGGTTACCACCGTGAGGTACCCCAGACTTGCTTTCTACCAAGGATCTCTGGTATGTCACGGTGGCAACCAATCTGATTACCACCGTGACCTACCCTGTTTTGCAATAAAATCCTTTCTGTTATGCGTGTTTTATGAATGTTTATTTATGATTTTTAGCACGTGATACTATGTATTCTGGGTTTTGTATTCATCTTTTGGCATCTGTCAGTTGATCAGCTTTTATGAAAGGGTTACATTTGAACATTGTCTTGTTTGTCTAATGTCATGTGAGAGTGTGTTGTCGAGCCTGAAGTGTCAAGGTATAGGATAATTAAGCATGCTTAAGAAGGGTTAGTTTACAGCTGTTCTGTCCGCCCCGTTTGGGCGAAGCGGTCGACCTCCGAGATGGTCATTTTCGTGTAGTGATAAAATGTTTTGAGACTCCGGTCTCCCGTGCTACCTTCGGGTATTAAAGTGTTTTTGAGGCTTCGGTCTCCCGTGCCGTGTTCCCGTATCCTCAACCATTGATTTCAGGCTATTGTGTGAACTGTTTGGTATTGGTTTAGCAAAGTGTTCTGATTATTGTGTGACTCTGATTAGTGTATTGATTTAGTGTTGTGTACTATTTATCCTGATTATATAGTTATATTTCTGTACTCTAATTCATATTGTTTTATGAATATTAGTGCATGTTTTCGTGTATAGTGCTCTGTTGTGTTTGTTTCTCCCCACTAAGCGTTATCGCTTAGCACGGGCTTTTATCCCGTGCAGGTAGCGTGAAGGATTTTTGGGAGTTGCTCGTGTCACGCATCTGCAGGCAGGCCACATGGGAGTCAAGTTTATTATTTCTTTTTGTTTCCTGATGTAATTCCTTTTGTATATGGATTATTTTTGGTAAAGGATTTTAAAATTGTAATCTTTTTGGAATATTGTATTTATAACTCTATATCTTAATTATGTTGAAGTATATTTCTATTATATGGTTATTGAATGCTTCCGCTTAGCGCATGTATGCTTCCGCTGTATGCTCCGTCGCGTCGTGAGTGAGCGTCGTGTGGCGCGCCCGCCGGTGCCCTTCCAACGGGGGCGGCGGCGGGGGTGTCACATGTCCCACCCTATAAGAGGATTTATCAGAACAAGTGAATGCTTTAGGTGGATATGGTGGACAGCCCACCAAGAAGTATGATCCGTATTCCAACAAATATAATCCGAGGTGGTGAGATCATCCCAACTTCAGCTTTGGTGCTAGGCAACAAATCCACCACAAATCCTTCCGAGACCACCACATTAACCTTTCCAAACAACCCCTAATCAGGTTCGTCTCTCGATAAAATTGTCCATTCTCTAGCAACTAATGTGCAACAAATGCAATAGGATATCAAACTTCTGGAAAAGCAAATGAGCCAAGTTGCAAATTTAGTGAGCAAATTTGAATCCCAAGGGAGATTACCATCACAGACCATTAAAAATCACAAATAAAATACTAGTGCGATTGTTTTGAGAAGTGGAAAAAAGCTGGAACAGCCCCTGCCTAAGAAAGGTGATCAGAAAATGATAAAGGGAGTTGAAAAAGAGGAGGACATTGAGGAAAATGAACAGCACAAGGATTAAAATTCAGAACAACCCCCAGTTTTGGTTATTCAGCCCCCATTTCCTAAAAGATTGTCCAAATCTAAAAAGGAGAAGGAGGAGAAAGATATTTTTGAGACTTTTCGCAAGGTAGAGGTAAATATTCCTTTACTTGATGCTATTAAACAAATACCTCGTTATGCAAAATTTCTCAAAGAATTATGTACTAACAAGAAAAAATTGGTTGGGTATGAAAAAGTAGTCATAGGTGAAAATGTTTCAGCTATACTTCAGAGAAGAATGCTTTCAAAATGTAAAGATGAAGGTATGTTTGCTATTTCCTGTAAAATTGGTAATTTTAGCATTAAAAGGAATATGTGATTTTGGTGCATCAATCAATGTTTTCTCTAAGTCCACTTATATTCATCTTTAAATGCTGGACCTTTAGAGGAGACAGGAGTAATAATTCAACTTACCAATAGGTCAATTGTATATCTTGAAGGATTTTTAGAAGACATTTTGGTGCAAGTTAAAGGTTTTACTTTTCCAACATATTTTTATGTCATTGATATGGATGATGATGACAAATCTTTGGAATCGTCTGGCATTTTATTAGGAAGGCCTTTCCTTAAAATAGCTAGGACCAAGGTCATGCTGGTGCATTTACTGTGGAATTTGACGGTGAAGTAGTGCAGTTTAATGTTTATAATGCCATGAAATATCCATGTGATGTGTCTTCTGTTTGTGGTGTCGATATATTTGAGCCATTATCCCAAAAAGTGTTTGAGTTGAACAGGGATACACTTGATGAAGAGCTGAATTTAGAGGAGGATTTATAGGAAGTAATGCTGGAATTGGAAGCCTTAAAGCCAATGGTAAATGATCCCTCTCTTTTGAAAGTGCCTAATACTAATAAAAAGCTTTTACCATCTTTTTTGCAAGCACCCAATTTGGAGTTAAAGGTGCTGTTAGGTCACTTAAACTATGCATGCTTGAGAGAGAACAAGACAATTCCTGTAATAATCTCCAATAAATTGAGTTCAAAAGAGGAAAATCTGCTGATTCAAGCTTTGGAGGAACATAAAGAGGCAATAGAATGGACCATTTCTGATACCAAGGGACTAAGCCCATCCATAAGCATGCATAGGATTCACTTGGAAGAAAATATCAAGCCTAGTAGGGAAGCTCAAAGGAATTTGAACTCGCCAACGATGGAAATCGTAAAGAAGGAAATTCAGAAGTTGTTGGATGTAGGGGTAATATACCCCATTTTAGACAGCAGATGGGTGATCCCAGTCAAAATTGTACCAAAAAAGATGGGTATCGCAGTAGTAGAAAATAAAAATGGTGAATTGGTACCCACCAGAGTTCAAAATGGGTGGAGGGTTTGTATAGGTTACAGGAAGCTAAATGCTTCAACTAGAAAAGATCATTTTTTGCTTCCATTTATTGACAAAATGTTAGAGAGATTGGTTGGAAAATCTTATTATTGTTGCCTTGACGGTTATATAGGTTTTTACCAAATACAAGTTGCACTAGAAAATCAAGAGAAGATTACCTTCACTTGCCCTTTTGGTATATTTGAATATAGCAGGATGCCATTTGGACTTTGCAAAGCTCCAGCCACTTTCCAAAGATGTACGGTTAGTATATTTTCTGATTTTGTGGAGAAAATCATTGAGGTCTTTATTGATGATTTCACAGTCTATGGCAATTCTTTCAGTAAATGTCTAGCTAACCTTGTAAAAGTGTTAAAATGATGTTTGGTGTAACACCCCCATACCCCCGGTAAGGAATATCGGGGCGCTACGCGGACACTTACGTATACATGTACATGCATTAGCGGAAGCGATAATAACAAATAATTAGAAATAAGTTGGGCCCAAACAAAACTACTTTTTATTATACATGTAAACTGTACATTTTACAAAAAACTTTAGGCTTATACAAGTTCATTTTTCGATTCATATACATATACTCTTTATTACATAATGATGTTACTCAAAACATCACCAACTATAACTTTATCTTATACAAAAGGGTATAACAAAAAGCTCCTAGTGGCCCTCACTTGCAGATGAACGCTTTCACTAGTCCGCACCTGTCAACCTACACGGAAACAAACATCCGTGCTAAGCGATAACGCTTAGTGGGGATGAAAATAATGCAAAGGACTTCTTTCGAAGTCAGCAATAAAATATACATGTCACGTGCGCTGCTCAAACAACTCATGCATATATTTTCACAATCATATTAATCATGGATTCTAATTCATATAAACATGTGCTGGTACACATAACTATCCTGTAGCATTCATCTCATATACTTTAAACATTTACTTATAACACTACATATGATCACTTCATGTTCACTATACACTAACAATAACGAGGATAAAATAATAAGCCTGAATTCCATTCACGGTGGATATGGGTAACTCTGGATACTGTTTACAGTATCTTACATGTGGAGAATTAACTCAAACTCTATGGAATACACGAGGTATTCCGAACTCTGGGCACAATTAAGGCCAACTCTAGCAGCTGCACTCTAGCCCTTTATAAGCATGCTTATCTATCCACTATAACGGTAATCAGGCTCTAACAACTCATATACTGTACACTGATATCAACTCATTTACTGTAATTCAAATACATTAAATTTCTGTATAACTTTTAATAATCAAGCACATTTAAGGTTACTAATCATATAGGAGATTTAAAAGATTATTTAAACCAAACACAGGCTAAATGATCACATGCAAGACTCATTTAGACCTTTAACCACTCAAAACAGGAGCAAAAGACAAAAACAAGACAAAACAGGCGGAAAACAACTCACTGTCGCGTCGCGACTTGTGTCGCGCTCGCGACAGTAGCCTAAGGAAACAGGGCCGTCACGAGTCGCACACGCGATTGCGGCTCGTGACGATCTGTTTCGCTTCACGCCCGCCAGGAAGGAAGGGGTCACGAGTCGTGACTACCCATCACGACTTGTGATAGGATCCTCACAACAGAGAGAGGGCATCACGGGTCGTGATGCCATCTCACGCCTCGCCGGAGGAAGGTCACGCGGCATGACTGCTCGTCGCGTCTCGTGACGAAACTCTCACAGCAATTGAGAGAGGCATTGCGAGACGTGATGCCATCTCACGCCTCGCGACGAGGCTCGCCCAAGGGTCACGAGTCGTGACCTACCCTCACGTCTGGTGACTCTCTCCTCACGACTCTAAAAATCAAATTCCAACTCGCTTTCTACGAAAATGAAAGACGCGATTCTGTCACGATCACTGCCTATGTCGCGCTCGGGACAGAAGCGTGTTTCCCAATTCCAACGGCGAAAATCCACACACAGATAAACTCAAACAAAACCCAAACCAACTCTTTTATTTTCACATGCAACCACTCCTCTTTTAACATGTAATTACCCTATAAATCATGCTCATAACTAAGTTTTCACTCAAATCACACAATCACTTTAGACATTAAAACACTACAAGCCATCAAAATGATTTTACACACACTTAAAAAGGAATTGAGCTAATTTAAGCTCCAAGTACATTTCTTTATACAACTAAATCTCTGTTAACACATTCAAAGTCACAACACATGCAAAAATAGGAAAACCGCACACGATCCCTACCTCTAGGACGTTGAACCGCTCTCTCTACTCGGCTCTGACCTTCTCTTTGCCTTTATTGGGCCTCTTGTCCACAGCTTCCATACACAAACCATTCAACACACCAAAGTTACTCTTCTCTCTTACTTCAAATCAAAAACAGAAATAAGATAAAAGAAGAAGACCAATACTAACTAAATAGCATTACTTAGCTTCTTAGGAGACCTAATCAAGCTCTACTAACCCCTCTCAAAGCTAATCCAAATGAATCACTCAAAACATGTAAAGAAGAAGAAGAAGGAACGAAAGAAAGAGCAAAGTAAGGGAAAAGAAAGAAACTCACGTGAAAGAAGAAGAAAGAAATAGATAGTCCAAGTCAATCCAACAATTAACTATAGTAATAAATGCCATCTACCCAAATAATTACATCCTCATCCTCTCTTTAACTCTTAATCACTCTTAACATAAGTTAATCTATTGCCACTTGTCACTTCCCTCCAAAGCCATGTGTCATTCTCCTACAAAGCTGCAAATTAAAAAGGCCAATTTAAATAACCTATCACCGGAGTGGTTCTGTCGCACCCGCGACGCTTGTCGCACTTGCGACAGGACTCACACACACAACACTAATCTTTCTTGAACAAAAATTCTGTCATTCTTCTAGGGCTATTTCGGGGTGTTACATTTGGAATCTAATTTGGTCTTAAATTATAAAAAATGTCACTTTATGGTTAATCAAGGGTTAATTTTGGGACATATTATGTCTTCAAAGGGACTTGAAGCAGATAAGGCAGAAATAAATGTTTTTCAATCTTTACCTTACCCAGTAAGTGTGCAAGAAGTCCATTCTTTTCTTTGACATGCAGGTCTTTATAGGCACTTCATAAAAGATTTTTCCAAAATAACTCAAAGTTACTGCAAAATGATGTGGCATTTGAGTTTGATCATACTTGCAGAGATGCATTTGATGAACTAAAGGAGAAGCTGATTTCTGCACCAATAATCCAGCCCCTATATTGGAATTCCCCATTTGAGATCATCTGTGATGCCAGTAACCATACTGTGGGAGCTATCCTTGGGCAAAGAATTGATAAAAATTCACATGTGATTTATTATGCTTCAAGAATGTTGGATAGCGCCCAAAGCAATTATTCCACTACGGAAAAAGAGCTTTTAGCAATTGTTTTTGCTTTAAAAAAATTCCGTCAATATTTATTAGGTACTAAAGTAATAATTTTTTCTGACTATGCAACGCTGAGATATCTATTGAAGAAGAAGAAAGCTAAACCATGTTTAATTCGATGGATAGTTCTATTTTAGGAATTTGACATTGAAATCAGGTATTAAAAAAGCCTCCAAAAGCTTAGTCCCAGATCCCCGTAGTCAGTTACTCATTAATGAGGAAGCATTGCCTTTGAAAGAAGAATTTGCTGGTGAACATTTATTTAGTGTCAGTAAATTTAATCCTTGGTACGCTGACTTGGTTAATTTTCTAGTTATAGGTGTTGTCCTAGTTGATTTGTCGAGATTTGATAAGGATAAATTGAGGAGAGACACAATATAATATGCATGGGATGAGCTATATCTATGGAATTATTGTTCAGATCAAATAATTAGAAGATGTATTCCAAAAAATGAAGTGTAGTCCATACTATAATTCTGCCATTCAGAAGCCTGTGGAGGTCATTTTGGTCCAAAGAGAACGGCCTGCAAAGTGTTGGAGTGTGGCTTGTTTTTACCTAATTTATTTCGTAATGCTTATTTATTTTGTAAGTCTGGTGATAATTGTTAAAGAACTGGTAGCTTAAGACACAGGGATCAAATGCCACTCACATCCATATTACCTTATGAAAATTTTTTATGTGCGGGCATTGATTTTATGGGTCCATTCCCATCATCCTTTGGGAATTAATACATTTTACTTGCCTTTGATTACGTTTCTAAGTGGGTTGAAGCTAAAGCTACAAGAACTGATGATGCTAAAACTGTTGTCAACTTTGTCAAAACCAATATTTTTTCCAAGTTTGGCACACCAAGAGTCCTCATTAGTGACAGACATTTTTGTAATAAAATTATGGATACCCTGCTATAGAAGTATGGTGTACACCATTGCTTATCTATTGCTTATCATCCACAAACCAACCGACAAGCTAAAATTTCCAATAGAGAAGTCAAGTCTATTTTAGAGAAAACAGTTAATGTAACTAGAAAGGACTGGAGTTTAAAGCTAGATTGTGCTCTCTGGGCATGCAGAACAACATATAAAACACCTATCGTTGTGTCCCCATATCGATTGGTCTATGGGAAGCCATGCCACTTACCTGTAGAGCTTGAGCACAAAGCATTTTGGGCAATTAAGCGATGTAATATGGCATTAGATACAGCAGGAGAGCAGAGGAGGATATGTGGAGGAAGATGGAAGAGAAATTCGAGGCAATTTCTCGTATGCTAACTATGGGAAAGCGAATGAATCCCGAAGATAAGGAGCTGAAGGGTGAGGATTTAATTCCCCAAAATTTCGTGATGCCCGATGTCCCAAAGTTTGAAGGTACATCGGACCTCACAGCATATGTGAAATAGTACTCCCTAGTAATAAAAGGTATAACCCTGATAAAAAGGCAAAAGATAGAGTATTTCTACCTAAGCTTGACAGGGCCCGAGGTTGACTGGTATCACGGGCTTGACAGGAGAATGAAAGAGGATTGGGATTTGTTGATAGAGGAATTCCTCAGGCAGTACGACTGCAGTACGAGGATGGAGGTAACTCTAAAAGATTTAGAGCTGTTATAGCAAAAATCAGGAGAATCGTTTCACGAGTGGTCGACCCGATGGAGGAATCATGTTAAGGAGATTAAGAGGAAACTAGACACTCCGGATTAGATCACGCTTTTTATCAGAAATGCCAGCCCATATCTGAAAGATGGGTTAAAGATGAAAGGGTTGAAAGACTGGGAGTCTTTAAAGGACATAGCTATAGAAGCTGAGAGTGAATACTTAGCAAGGAAGACAAGTAATGAGGCCTATGCCAAAAGGAGCAATAGCAACTAGGGAGCTACTAGACCAACGAGCTCTAGCAGTGGTAGTAGGACAGGCAAGATAGCCGAGGTCTCAGCCATAGGAGTTAGTCAGAGGCACTTTTCTAATTTAGGGAGGTCTCTCTCATGGGTGTTAAAAAGGCTAATGAAAAAGGGGAAGTTACAGCCTTCAACGAGACCTGCCCAAAGCCAAGGACGATTAGGGCATAAAGATGACGAGTTATGTGCTTACTATCAGCACACCGGGCATACCACGAACAATTATAAGACACTCAGGCATGCTACTCAGGACCTGATTGACTCCAAATAGATCACTCATCCAGAAAAGAGAGGCAGCTAGAAGAAGTCCAGGTACAATAATGTTCCCCTACACCCATTTTCATAATTGTGTCTAATCTGCTTGTATGATGGAGAAGACATTGCTATCACGCGCCTTAAGAAGGCAAGTGAAAAAGGGATTCCCATGGCAACGATCCATTATTTGTCCACTAGTGAGAGTGCAAGTGAAGATGAGGATGAGGAACTTGCTAATATATGGGGTTCAGAAGATGAGAGAAAAGAGATTAGAGCGGTGACCCAAAATGAAAGGGTAATTCCGGAAGTAGAAAAACCACAAGATCCAGTGGCGGTACTATAGACACCGAGTCCTCAAGCAGCCTAGACCAAGGTTACCCAGTGATGAAAATGATGCTTGCTCCTGGGCAAAAAGGTTAGAAGTTATGATTTCCTCATCAAAACCTTCTTTTTTAAATAAAAATTTTCATTTTGTTTTTAAAGTTTTCGGGGGCCTACCGCCACGGGCTGAATAGCGCGCGTGAAGCAGCTCCTGCGGGTAGCATGCTTGAGTTGCAATGCCCATGGGCAGTGTATGCGAGGCCTCACGAGCACAGCGTGCAGCCTCCCGTGCAGAGGCCACACGCTATGTGCGGCCTCTCCCACGCGAGGCTGCGCCTCACAAAGGCCGCACGCGAGGTGCGGCCTGGAGCCCGCACCGCGCGACGTGTGGCCCTCAGCGAGGCGCGGCCTACCTCGTGTGAGACCGCACCTTGCTCACGGGAGGTACGGCCTCCAGCACGGGGGCCGCACCACGTGCACGCGAGGCATGGCCTCCAGCGTGGGGGCCGCATCTCGTGCGTCTCCTACCTTTTGCAGACTCTGTTTTTCCTAATTTTTTCACCGTATTTTAGTTTAAATTAATTCAAATTATTTTTCGATTTTTAAATGGATAAAACTTATTTTTAAAGGGATAATGTAGAGTTTTAATGAGACCTGAAAAGCTCCTAAAAACCTAATCTTTGGGATGATATAAAAAGAAAAATATTAACCCAAAATTAAGGGAGGGGATTTGAACGGCAATTGAAAAATTCAAAAAAGAGAGGAAATATTTTCTTAAGTTTTTTCAAAATTCTAAGACTGATTCTGGAGCCAAGGAAAATTAATTCTTTTGTGTTTTAGTTTCAGTTCTCATCATGAGATTTCTTTAGAAACAAAAAGTTTTCGAACTTCATTTTTTTTTATTCTTTTGCAATCGATAGGAAATCATCACTCTCTTCTTTTGCAGCCAGAATCAAAATCTCTGAGGGTAAATATACAGGTTAGAGCCAAATCTTTCTTTTTTTTCTTATTTTCTGTCGTTCATTCATTTTTTCCACAGTATTTACTGTAAATTACAATTGATATATTTGTTGTTTGTCTGTTATAATTAACATGAAATGTAGGTTAATTTGATTAACTTATTTACATGATGCAACATAATTTAATTCTTTAGAATATCCTATAATAACTTTACTTGTCATTTAATTCTATTTTTTATCATTATTCCCTCTTATTAACTTCCTGCACAATTTTTATCGAGCATTATTTCTTCTCATAATTGTAAATGTTTTTCTCAATTAGGATTATTTATCGCATTTGCTTCATTTAATTGTTTATTTCTATTATATCGTATTTTGTTCATTTGATTTAATTTGCTAACATCGTTTTTTTTTTCTTATTTTTGTTGTCCATAAAACTCATTTGTTTCACTTTGAGCAATGTTTCTATGTAAGCCGAGAATCAAGAAATTAAGGACCTTAAAAGTTTGGGTTTGCATTTTTAATTTATATATTTCTGTTATTTTATTTTTTTTGTACATTTTAGGCAAAATAGTATTTTGAACGCGTTTATTTTAAGGGAAATTTATGATTTTTTTTACAATAATAAAAATTGAGATTTTTATTAATAAAATAGGACTAATGTCCTGATTTTAACCAATAAACCTTCACTTTCAAAAGACAGTTAATTTTCACTAAATGAGATCCAATTATCCCTATCATTTTTATCGCCCAAAATAACTCTCAGATTTTTAAGATAATAAAAAGGAACCAATTTTTCTAAAATCCAATAAATGTCCCGATTTGTGTATGATGTATTTTACTTCATTTTTCTTTGTGTATTTATTTATTTTGGGACCTTGTAATTAATTTTTGGGGCAATTTTATTCCTTTATTTATTTATGCTTTTATTATTTTGGGGGATTGTTTTGTCCCAATTTTTCACTTGTAATTTCTTTATTGCTTTCTTTACTGCTTTGAAAAATGCTTCTGTAGACACCGGGTCCTGATTCAGCCCAAATCAAAGTTACCCAATGGTGATAAGATAACTGTTCACAAGCAAACATGTTGGAAGTGATAGTTTTCTTGTCAAAGTTTGCTTTTAAAAAAAATAAATAAAAATATTTTAAAAATTATTTTAAAATTAAAAAACTAGAACAAAATGAGTTTTCAAATTATAGTGTTTTAGATAAAAAAATGGCTGAAATTCGGCGTCGGCGCGCTCGCCCGCAGCACGCGTGAGCGATGCGCTAGGTGTCGCCCGCGTCGGCGCGCTCGCCCACATGCTGAGCGTCGCCCGCAGTGCGCACGAGTTATGCGCTGGGCGTCTCCCGCGTCAGGGCGCTCGCCCCGTACGCTGGTTGTCGCCCACAGCGCGCACGAGCGATGCGTTGGACATCTCCCGCGTCGCCTGCAGCGCGCGCGAGCGATGCGCTGGTTGTCACTCGTGTCTCCGCGCGTGCTGACGAGCGTCGCTCGACGCTGCAGCGCGCCCGATGCCCCCTGCAACCCCTATAGGCGTTTTTTACCCAAATTTATGTCTTTACTTTGAATTTTTTTATACAATTTAATTTTTAAACCCTTTTATCTTCTAACTTTTCAATTTGTTCAGTTTCTTGGTGTTAATTGGAATTAAATTGTTTTTAATTTCTTCAAAAAAAATCTGATTTTTGCGAGGTATAAATGATTTTTTAGAGAGAAAATTAAGGGGCATTTTTCGTAAGAAAATTTTTCTTCTTCTTCAAGAACAAATTCTCCAAATTTTCTAATTTTATTTTTTAAGTTAATTCTTTAGACAAAGAGAAAAATTCTTTGTTCTTGGGAATTTTCTTTTTTTTTTTTAATAATTTTTTCTTAAGACATAGAAATTAATTCTTTGTTCTTCAAATAAAAAATTTCTGTTATATTTTATTTTTCTTATTTTATTTTTGCAAAATCAAGACAAGGAAATTAATCATTTATCTTCATTCATCAAATCCAAATCTCAAGGTAAACATTCTGGGCTTGATTTTATTTTTTATTATTATTATTTTTTGTTTATAATTAATTAGCAACCATGTAGATTTCTTTAAATATGTTATTTTTTGTATTTTATGTGATGTAGTCATTAATTCAATTTGTTCCCTTAACATATTTTTATTTCTTATTCTTGTGTTATTGTTTAATTGTTCATACTATTATTATTATTATTATTATTATTATTATTATTATTATTATTATTATTATTATTATTATTCTTCTTCTTCTTCTTCTTCTTCTTCTTCTTCTTCTTCTTTAACATGCTTTAACATATTTTGTTTATTTCTTTTTTATTTTTGCTTGCTTGATTGTTCGTCTTCTTTATTGTTATTGTTTGTTATTATTATTGTTATTGTAAATGTTATTATTACTTTTGTTTTTATTATTATTATTATTATTATTATTATTATTATTATTATTATTATTATTATTATTATTATTATTATTATTATTATTATTATTATTATTATTATCATTACCTTTGTTATTACTTTTATTATTATTATCTATTATTACAACTATCATTATTATTATTATTCTTGTTTAATGTTATTATTAGTTGTTATTTTTATCATTATTATTATTATTATTATTATTTATGTTTTCATGCATGTTGAATTTTTAATATGTTAAGTTACTTATTTTTATTATGTCATTTAATTGATTTGTCATATATGATGCAATTTTTTTTATTTATTTTTCCATTTTCATATGTTATATGTTGAATCCATTTTTTTTATTACTCACATCACTTTGATTTGTGTTTTTTTATTTCAATACTTATTTTTATGTGTGAGCTTTTGCAATGGCAAATGGGAGCCCATGGATATTTGAATACACTATTTTGGTGGGATTTTTCATATTTTAGTATTTTTATTATTTCTCATTATTTTAATTTTATTTGGTTTTATTATGTAATTTTTAATAAATTTATTTATTTATATGCACGTTAATTAAAGGCACAAAAAGTTTTATATTAATAAATTGGGATCTTTTTCTAATAAAATGGGACCAATATCCTATTTTTAACCCATAAAAACTCACTTTTAAAAAGAAGAGTTAATTTTCTCAAAATGGGATCACTCATCCCGATTTTATCAATAAATTCTAAAAAATAACTCTTCGACTTTCTAAGTGACAACGAAGGAACCAATGTTCCTATTCTAAATAATGTCCCGATTTATGAATGTTTATTTATTTATTTGATTTATTTATTTATGTTTTGCTTGATTTTATTTTAGGGTATTGTACTTTTGTCCCAAATTTTAATACCTTTTTTATTTGGGGGATTGTATTTTGTCCTGATTTTATCTTTATTTTTTTAGCTTGTTTTATTATTTTAATGCTTTCTTTACTGTTTTTTTTACTGCTTGGTTTGCACTTTATTTTTTAATGCATAACCGTGTGAGAAGAGAGATGAAATCGTTAGAATTAAAAACCCATTTATAATTAACCAAGGCATTAATAAGAATAAAGTTCCGAATCTTTCTCTGGTTTAGACCCTGAGGTTAGATGAGCTTTCCCAATTTCTTGTAAACTGGGTGGCGACTCCAAAATGCCTCAAATGTGCTAAAAGGCTTCATGGGATTAGATGATCTTTCTAGTGTTCTATTGGGAGGGGGTGTCCAAAATATCTCATGTTGCCTAAGATCAAAAGACGCAAACCCTCTCGTACCCTAAAAGCGGGCATTCTAGGAATTGGTCGGGTCCGAAGTGCATCACAGTGGCGACTCCACTGGTAATCTTGAAACTTTGCTCCGAAACTATCTTAGTTAATAATATAATTGGGTTTTTTATAAATCAAAATTCTATCTCTCTAAAAGAAATTGCATTGCATCCATGCTAGAGCCTTAGAATTATGCTAGTTTAGTCCCTTTTTTAACCCCGATGTATTTTTGAAGCACGACCCTACGTTCATTCAATGTGGGGAAGTGTTAAGGATAATCACCAGCCCAAGCCTTGAATCCTATGGTATATCAAATGGAGACCTAATCGATCGTTATGCTCACGATGAGCTAGACCCATTGGCAGGGACCATGCTTGGGTAGACCTAAAGTAACACCACCCTTATCCAAAGCTCATGTAATGGCAACAGAAACCTCCACTAAGTGATACGTACCCTAATAATGTGCTTACTACATGGGCCCTTATATATTAACCAAATTCAAACATATTAACTGGACACTCATCAAAGGCTTTCATGCCCCGGTGGGCCCATTTTTAGTCTGTTTGAAAAGTTCAAATACATAATGGCCAAAACTCATACGCATGTGCTTTAAATTAAGGGTGTTATGCTGCTGGTTTCCCACCACGCACCATACACACCCATTGGGTTCTCCGCTGACACATGGGTCAAGCCCACCTAGGAAAGAGACTGTATGACCCCCTGTGTGGGAGCAACAATGTTGGAAGGATTTACTTGCTTGTATGTGATTGTCTATGCTGCATCAACACGATCATGCATTGTATATATCATTCATGCATCATTCTAACAATTCAAATCTTTCAGCCATCATAGATCCACCTAGGTGGACTAGAGGTTCTGACGGTCAGCTGGTGAGGATAGATCTGCCCCTTGAGTTGATAGAATTAGTGTATTATTGTAATTGCGAGCCACTCTCAATGACCAGGGAATCATCCATAGAGTCACCAATAGCAGAGGAGACCGAAGCTTTAACCACTCAAGACCTTGCTAGGAGACTAGAGGATTTTGCGAAGAATGTTAGAAATGATGGGCGTTATGGTCGATAGGAATGCTCATCATCCTGCTCCACAACCACCAGTTGCTCCACAACTACCCATTGCTCCACAACCACCGATAGTCCATGCTGGGGGCAAGGTGAACTGCCTGCTCATGAGGAGGCTCCTCTTGTTGATAATGCTGTCCACCAACCCATCAATGAGCATGTAGCTGTAGTGCCAATTGAGCCAAGAAGGGCAAGGATCCCTAATCTCGAGGAGGACTTTGTAATAGAGGAACGAGATCAGGAGGCAATAGTGCCTCAAGTTTTGAGGGGTATAGCACCCAGGGCAGAAGATGAGGCAATGAGAGGGATGAGGCAACAAATTGAAGCAATCACCCGTATGCTATTAGCTAGAAAGGGGATCAACCTCGATAGAGATCTGGGGGATACAAAGTTATTGCCCCAAAGGTTCAAGATGCCTGAGCTGCCAAAGTTCGATGGTACTTCGGATCCATCTGCACATATTAAGCAGTATACCCAGGTCATGAAAGGCATAGGGTTGACCAAGAAATAGAAGGTGGAATATTTTTACCTTAGTCTGGTGGGTTCGACTGTGAACTGGTACCATGGGTTAGATAGGAGGTCCAAGGAATATTGGGACCTTTTAACTGAGGAGTTTATGAAGCAGTATAACTACAGCACCCGAATGGAGGTCACCTTAAAGGACCTTGAGCTTTTACAGCAAAAGAATGATGAGTCATTCCATGAATACCTTACAAGATGGAGAAATAGGGTCATGGAGATGAAGAGAAAGCCTGACACTGCTGATAAAATCTATCACACCCCGAAATATACCCTAGAAGGATTTGGCATATTGAGGATGAGTAGTAACCAAGGTTATGCATGTTGAAGTGTTAGGTATGTCATATGAACAATTTAAGAATTTAAGTGAAAGTTTCGGCAAGTACAATTAGTGGTAAAATTGTGAAGTGTGAGTTTAGGACTTAATTGAAGGAGTAAGATTAATTTTGTGGGCCAATGTTAAGAATTATATAGAGGGATGCTAAATGTAAGAAGAGAAAGGAGTTGATGGACTAAATAGGAGATTTGATATAAATATCTAATTTGGGCCAATAGGAAGGTGACATGTGGCAAGGAGAGTAGAGGGAGTATTTAAGAAGAGAGAGAAGAGTGTGAGGGGCAAAATTTCTGCTTACCCTCACGTTAGTCCCTCCCCTTCCTCTTCTTCTCCTTCTTCTTCATCTTCTTCTTCTTCTTCTTCTTTTTCCTCTATTGTCGTTTCCCTCTTCCTGTTGACAGCTTTAAGATTTTGATGATGGAATCTTCTAGTCCAAATGTTTGAGTGAGAGATTTGAGATAGTAAAGGTAAAGTTTTAAGCTTTGATTCCTTCCCTCCCTTTTAATTTAGTTTCAAACCCTAGATTTATGCTTTGTGTATTTGCATGTGTTTTGATGAGGATTTTGGATGAGAAAGATTTGGGATGAGTTTAGAAATAAGAATGATTAACCAAGAAAGCTAATTGGAGCAAATGAGTTAAGGTTAGGGATTTTTGTTAATTGGATGTATATTTGGATTTGGGGTTTTGATTTGATTTTCTGGAAATTTATGGAGTTAAAGTTGTTTAGATATGTTTAAATGTTATGGGTCGTGAGTAATTTGAGCTAAGATACCTTGAATGTGAATTATTGAACCAAAGTATATTTTGATTGAGAATTTAAAACTGTTTTGACTGTCAGTAAATTTAGAGATTTTGGTTATGTTAATTGCATGATTTAATTGTATTAATTGGTGTGAAGGTTGGTTTTTATGTTGTTTATGATGAATTGGATGTTTGATATGAGTTGTGATGAGTTTTGGGTTTGATCAGAAGGTTTGGGTAAGTTTTGAACGGAAGAAGTTCTGCAAATTTCACTGTAATCTGGAAAATGCTACTCTGTTGCGAGCGCAATACTTGTCACGATCGCGACAGAGACCGATTCTTCGTTTAGTGAGGGGGAGTGCACGAGACGTGCACATTGAGCACGAGACGTGCACTTGGTGCACGAGTTGTGCACGTGTTAGTCCCCTCCCCTCTTGTGTTTGCTTGTTTCCTCTGTGGTTCTCCTTTAAAATTTGTGTCTCGAAGCATGAGTCGTGATGGGTTCCTATTTTTGCAGGTGAGTCTGGCCACTGTCACAAGCACAACTTCTTGTCGCGATCGCGACAGTCTCCTCTCTGCCTGAAAACTGTTTTGAGAAACTTCTTCTTTGCATAGTTTTTTTCACCAATGTTATGCATCTATGATTGAAAATGTGAATTATTGATGTATTCCCATGCATAGTAATTATTGAAATATGAGAATTTGATCTACCATGATTATGTTGTAAATGTATATGTGTAACGAAATGTGAACTTATTCGTTAAGTCTAAATGAATATGATAACTGTAAATTAATTGTTGAGACTAAATGTGGACATGAAATCTAATAACATAAATGTGTTTAATATGTTTATATGAGGTATTTATACGTAAATAAATGCATTTTCCCAATAAAAATGAAAGAATGTTATGCGTATTGCCGGAATGTGTATGTATGTGGAAATGAGACGAATCCAATAATAATAATATGGAAAATTTAACCTGTGTTAGTCGAGTCGTTGATAGATAGGCATGCCTATAGAGTTCTATTAGCTGCAGCCCTCTGTTCTGTTTGGACCCTGATCAGGTCCCCGTTTGGTTCCTCGTGAACCTCAATGTGTGCAGATCTTGTTTAAAATCCCCAATGTGAAAGTGTTTTTGAATGAGAAAATGTGATGTTGCTTTTTGACTCGTACCCGTAAGGTACCGCCATGCATTCACTCGCTTATCCACCCTTTTGATTTAGCAGGCAATTAACTGAATAAAGTTATGTGAATGAATTAATATGTTCTGTAATGATGTGTAAGAAGCATGTGACAAAGCAACTAAAAGTGTTTGTTAATATGTTTTGAGCTCATGCCTCACGCATTAATGTGTTCTGGATCCTTTATGGATACCTATGTGTTTTGTATAATCAACTAATATCTGTGAAATGGAAAATGATTAAGCAATCAATGTTGCTCTAATGAATGTGTATAAATGAATATTGACTGTCCAAGAATTCGTATGTAGATGTTATAAATTTGTTTAAAAGTTAAGAGTATGGTTGTCTGTATAAGTCTTTGTAAAGAATAATTGAAATAATTGATATGCATGTTTTTCTATATTTGAATAATCAATAAATGAATTCTATGTATATGTGTATATTCATTTACATGTTTGAATTGAGAACACATGTATGTTATGTATTTACTTGTCCTCTGAACCTTAGCTTGGATGACCAATGTAAGTATATCGGTAAGGAATCTGTGTTTAATGTTTATTTGTTTTCGATGGACAGGATGATTGCATATTGATTTATAGTTAAAGGGAAATAAAGTGGTAAGAATGAAATAGACAACTGAATTTAAGAAAGGATTTAGAGTTAATTTTTGATTATTTAAGTATAAAAGTTTTCTGTAAGAACTACGTGGTTCTGATTCCCAACCATAAGGATACATAGGAAGCTTGGAATATTTATTTCAAGCCCGAACCAAATCTGAGTATTGAAATGTTTTGCTTAGTTTTAAACAAGTAACGGTTTGATTTAAGTATTGATAGTATAATTTGTATGATTTTGAAATATTAGTAATAACGGGATTTCTTAAACTTTATATTTCGATCCTTAAAACGTATTTCAAGAATTTATGAAGTGTAACTATCTATAGGACCATTAAGTGATTTAAAGTGTATGATAATTTATGTATAATGTGTTTTGACTAAAAGGTGAATAAGTATTTCTGGTTATGGATTATAATATGCTAAAATGTGTGTAATGACTTAAGTTTCAGTAGCAAAATAATAAGATTCGTTGTAATAACTTAGCCAACATTCCTTCTTTGTTTATGTACATATATATATTGGTTTGCATGTGTTTGCCCCGGCAACCACTGTGAGTGGCTGCCCATTATTTGTTGAGCCCGACTAAGCATTATCGCTTAGCACGGTTGTTTGTCCGTGCAGGTTAGGAGATCAGAGTAGCGCAGCGGTCCGCTGAGGTTTGGCCAACGAGTCGCTAGATTTTCATAGGAAGTGTTTTTGATTTCGACATGTAATTAAGTTTGTTTATTAGCATTTGTAATAAGTTGTAATAATCTTTAGTGCAAATAATGGTGTGTGGATGACATAGGTTTAGGACGTGCATGTTTTGAGGTTATGATTTTAGAAATTTTTTTATTCTGATTTCTGCATTGCCATGTGTGTCCTTGTTTGGTAGCACCCTCTGCCCACTGTAGGTCTTCATCCTTCGATATGCTATGTGTGGGAGTTGGGGGTGTTACAAAATCAGGCTATTTATTAGGAACTCTTGCCCTTACTTGAGGGACTTGCACAGCTTTAAGGGGCTCAGAGACTAGGAGTCGCTTAAGGACATTGTTGTTGAGGCTGAGGGGGCTTACCTAACAAAGAAAGAAAGCCAAAATAACTTTGCTAGGAAAGGTTATGGCAACCAATCAGCGTACAAATCAGGCAGTGCTAGAAGCAGTAATAATAGAAGCAGTAATAATAGAAGTAGTAAGACGACAGAGGTTTCAGCCACCGAGGTTGGATAAGGTCAGAGGTACTACTCTAATTTGTGCCGCTCTCTGTCTTGGGTATTGGACAAATTGACAAAGGAAGGCAAGCTGAGACCATTGCCACTCAGGCTAGCCATGAATTAAGGAAAGTCGGGGCATAGAGATGATCAATACTGCGCTTACCATCAGCATACTGGGCATTTAACAGATTATTGCCAGACTTTAAGGAACAAGATCTTATTGATTCCAAGGAGATCACTGACCCTGAGAAGAGAGACAAGAAGAAGAGGGCAGGCTATAATGCAATCCCCCCACCATGAATGTGATCGGAGGAGAAGATTATGTTTTTTTTAGTTGCTTTTTATTCCAAGAACCCTTTTTATGACAATATTTACAGTATGGGCAATTTCAATAAAATTAACAATCTTGCGTATTTGTATAGTGTCTCTAATAATTTCATTTCTCATGATCAAGATGCATTCATTTTTTGATATTAATTCAATTAATACGATTACATTTTATCTCGAAACTTTGGAAAATCCAAAAAAAAATCTTGATAGCATCTGATATAACTCCTAAAGAGAGAAAAATTCTGAGAGCTGAAAGTAAAAAGAGAAAATAAAAATAGAGCAGTAATAAAAAAAATAGTTACAATTAGGGGATTGGATAAAAACTCACTAAGACCATTAGAACCTTTCTGATTACCTGTCAAAGCGATCCCTAGATAAAACGGAACCTAGAAAATGATTTAGGCAGCCCTTCTTTGTATAGCTCTCTAAATGATTATTTTTTACCTTAATTTCGCAATCGCTTGCTAGCCCGTTGAGCGTTTATGCTTGTATGCTAAATGCGTGCCGATTTTTTTATTGCAAATGTTTAAACTACCCTTCGCCTAAAATGATTTTTGCCTCCCTTTAGAAGAATGGCTGCTCTAGTAAGGATGGATGTACATCATTGACAATTCTTTGGGTTATCAAAAATTGCCCTGATAAGGATGAGTTTACATTTTGGGAAGAAGGTTTAGTCATTCACAAACTCTGCATAGTCAGAGACAGAAGAAAAAAAAAAGCAAAAAAAAAAAAAATAAAAAAAGGGACAAATGAAGTAGAGCTCAAGATAGTAACCCCTTGATGAGTTTTTGTGGCTATCTTTTTAACTTAATTATTATTCTAGGCTTGATGAGCGAAAGTATTATCAAACCCAAATTCAAGAATACCTTTATAATACGCAATTAAACTAAGAATGGTCCTCCAATCAGTCGAGTAAATATTACAGCCATTTTTCTCTAGCAACCTGATCCTCCTTTGATAGCTATCTACCTAAGCCTAACGCTACAATCGAAGTAAGACCTTTTGATTTTAGGTTCAGTCTTATCTAATTAGCGGAGATGACCTTCTAATAAGGTTCGGTACATACGAAGAGGCATATGGTATTTCTTGAGCTTCAAGCGAGGAGCCACGAGTGCATTTATGCATTTGAGTTGAGTCTTGTCCCCAATGTTGCATGTAGAATTTGCTTCAGAAAAAAAGAGCATCCTGGGCAAAAATTAAGGGCAGAGAGAAAATTTTCAATCATGAAAACTCGAGAGGGCTAGTAGATAATAGGAGTTTGATGATTTAAAGATTTATCCCGAGATTAGATGAGGTCTTATATTCTTTGAGTTAATGCCAAATAATGATCATGTGTTACGAAATCAAATCGAAACATATGCATTTATGCAATATTGATGTGGTCAGGGCAGTTCATTTTGCATACTCAAAATTGTCTAGTTCTGATATAAAGGTAGCACATTGTTACTATTTGCCTTCTGCATTTCTCGCTACTCGGGCCCTTCAGCTGATGCATTCTTCTGTCAACTGTGAATCCAATGTTATAGCACCTTCAGGAGTAGGAATCAAGCTCATACGACTATGGTCTAAGGCAAGTACATGCTGATCACCCTTGAAAGATATTTGGCAATCATTTTAACCTCTCTTGTAAAAAAAAAGAAGGAAAAAACAAAAGGAAAGTCGCTAGATTGGGTTGGGTCCATTCCAGGCAAAAATAAGGCAAGAGTTATGTGAAAATCCACAAAGGACACATTTCCCTCTAAGAAAAACTAGTGTGAAAATCCATAAGGGATGTACTACCTTAAAAGAATGACTATAGGTATCCAATGAGAACCTCATAACCCCAAAGGCATGAAATTCAAAAGCAATTCCAAAGGGCATTGATCCTACCTCAAATTGAACCCAGCTCGGTTATCATCTCTAAATCTACTTAGATGAATTCTTGTCCTGCATTTCTGCATGACCCATGCATTTCACCTGCATGCTCACCACTTTTCTTGCATATTTGGATTTCCATTTTTACAGTAAGAGAGATTTGATGCGAACACCGACAAAAGGCGAGTTGCGATATCAATCCAAACACAAATCAAAACAATCAACCAAAGACCTCTCAGGGGGCACCACTTCAAATCTCAGAAGGGTTAGCACGGTGGCGACACTACCATTCTATGAAAGGTTAGCACGACCACGACACTACCACTTTAGAAGGGTTAACACGGTGATGGCAGTACCATTCCATCGAGGGTTAGCATGATCACAGCACTACTACTTCAAATCTCACAAGGGTTAGTAGGATGACGACACTACCACTCCACGGAGGGTTAGCACGATCACAGCACTACCACTTGACATCTTAGAAGGGTTAGCATGATGGCAGCACTACCATTCTATGGATGGTTAGCACGACCACGGCACTACCACTTCACATCTTAGAAGGGTTAGCATGATGGCAGCACTACCACTCCACGGAGGGTTAGCACGATCACGGCACTACTACTTCAAATCTCACAAGGTTAGCACGATGGCAGCACTACCATTCCATGAAAGGTTAGCATGACCACGATACTGCCACTTCAGAAGGGTTAGTACGATGACGGTACTGCCACTCCATGAAGGGTTAGCACGATCACGGCAGTACCACTTCACATCTCAGAATGGTTAGCACGATGGCAGCACTACCATTCTATGGAAGGTTAGCACGACTGCGGTACTACCACTTTACAAGGGTTAGCATGATGACGACACTACCACTCCACGGAGGGTTAGCACGATCACAGTACTACTACTTCAAATCTCACAAGGGTTAGCACAATGGCGGCACTACCATTCCACGGAAGGTTAGCACGACCAAGGCACTACCAGTTGAACAAAGATTTATATGCTGATGGTAAATACCACTTCAACAAGGATTTACACGATTATGCTAACTCGCTTTAGCAAAGAATAACATGCCGACAATCTGGCAATAACCACGCCAATAACATCGTCAAGTCTGGAAAAGATAGCTGCCTCAGGTACGTATCTTTTCCTTCTTTTCTATGAGTTTTGGCTCACCTATGCACTAGTTTCCCCAAAACTGGGGGCAACTGTAGACACCGGGTCCTGAGTCAGTTCAGATCAAAGTTACCCAATGATGATAAGATACCTATTCACAAGCAAAAATGTTGGAAGTGATAGTTTCCTTGTCAAAGTTTACTTTTAAAAAAAATAAATAAAAATATTTTAAAATTGAAAAAATAGAACAAAATGAGTTTTGAAATTATAATATTTTAGCAAAAATTTTTTAAAAAAAATCGGCTGAAATTCGGCATCGACGCTTCGCCAGTGTGGGGCGATGCACAGCGTGCACTAGCGCAGCATGCAAGCGATGCCCTGGGCGTTGCCCGCGTCTGCGAGCATGCCGACGGGTGTTGTTCGCCCCTTCCGCGCGCCCGACGCCCCCATGCAACCCTATGGGCATTTTTGACCCAAATTTATGTTTTTTCTTTGATTTATTTTTTGTAGAATTTAATTTTTAAACCCTTTTATCTTCTAACCTTTCAAATTCTTCAGTTTTTTGGTGTTAACTAGAATTAAATTATTTTTAATTTCTTTAACAAAAATGTGAGTTTTGGGAGGTATAAATGATTTTTTAGAGAGAAAATTAAGGAGGATTTTTCTTAAGAAAATTTTTCTTCTTCTTCTTCTTCAAGAACAAATTCTCCAAATATTCTACTTTTATTTTCTAAGTTAGTTCTTGAGACAAAGAGAACAATTCTTTGTTCTAGGGAATTTTCTTCTTTTTTTTAACAATTTTTTCTTAAGACAAAGAAATTAATTCTTTGTTCTTAAGATAAAAATTTTCTTTTATATTTTATTTTTTATATTTTATTTTTGTAAAATCAAGACAAGAAAATTAATCATCTATTTTCATTCATCAAATCCAAATCCGAGGGTAAACATTCCGGGCTTAATTTCATTTTTTTTATTATTATTATTTTTTGTTGATAACTAATTAGCAACCAAGTAGATTCTTTTAGATATGTTATTTTTTGTATTTTTTGTGATGTAGTTATTGATTCAATTTGTTCCCTTAACATATTTTTATTTCTTATTCTTGTGTTCTTATTTAATTGTTATTATTATTATTATTATTATTATTATTATTATTATTATTATTATTATTATTATTATTATTATTATTATTTAACATGGTTTAACATATTTTGTTTATTTTGGTTATTTTCTTTTTTATTTTTGCTTGCTTGATTGTTCATCTTAATTATTGTCATTGTTTGTTTTTATTATTATTATTATTGTCAATGTTATTATTAATTTTATTTTATTATTATTATTATTGTTGTTATTATTATTATTATTATCATTACCTTTGTTGTTACTCTTATTATTATTATTATCTATTATTACTACTATTATTATTATTATTATTATTATTATTATTCTTGTTTAATGTTATTATTATTATTTATTATTATTATTATTATTATTATTATTATTATTATTATTATTATTATTATTATTATTATTATTATTTATGTTTTCATGCATGTTGAATTGTTAATATGTTAAGTTACTTATTTTTATTATGTCATTTAATTGATTTGTCATATATGATGCAGTTTATTTTATTTATTTTTTCATTTTCATATGTTATATGTTTAATCCATTTTTTATTACTAACATCATTTTTTATTTGTGTTTTTTTTTATTTCAATACTTATTTTTATGTGTGAGCTTTTTCAATGGCAAATGGAAGCCCATGGAGATTTGAAGACACCATTTTGGTGGGATTTGTCATATTTTAGTACTTTTATTATTGCTCATTATTTCTCATTATTTGTTTTTATTACGTAATTTGTAATAAATTTATTGATTTTTATGCACGTTAATTAAAAGTCACAAAAAGTTTTATATTAATAAATTGGGATCTTTTTCTAATAAAATGGGACCAATGTCTTAATTTTAACCCATAAAAATTCACTTTTAAAAAGAAGAGTTAATTTTCTTAAAATGCGACCACTCATCCCGATTTTATCGATAAATACTAAAAAATAACTGTTCGACTTTCTAAGTGATAATAAAGGAACCAATGTTCCTATTCTAAATAATGTCCCGATTTATGAATGTTTATTTATTCATTTGTTTTATTTATTTATGTTTTGTTTGATTTTATTTTGGGTGATTGTACTTTTGTCCCAAATTTTAATACCCTTTTTATTTGGGGGATTGTATTTTGTCCCAATTTTATCTTTATTTTTTTTGCTTGCTTTATTATTTTATTACTTTCTTTACTTTTTTTTTTTACTGCTTGATTTGCACTTTATTTTTTAATGCATAATGTAGTGAGAAGAGAGATGAAATTGTTAGAATTAAAAACCCATTTATAATTAACCAAGGCATTAATAAGAGTAATGTTCCGAATCTTTCTCTAGTTTAGACCCCGAGGTTAGATGAATCTTCTAAATTTCTTGTAAATTGGGTGGCGACTCCAAAATACATCAAAGGTGCCAAAAGGCTTCATGGGATTAGATGATCTTTCCAGTGTTCTATTGGGAGGAGGTGTCCAAATTATCTCATGTTACCCAAAATCAAAAGACGCAAACCCTCTCGGGCCCTAAATGCGGGCATTCCGGGAACTGGTCGGGTCCGGTGCACGTCACAGCTTGAAATGCATTTTAATTTTATTGCATGATCGTATGAGGAGGGAGATAAAATAATTAACTCTAAGAACTCAGTCGTATAACATTAATCAAAGGTATAAATAAGAGTGAGGTCCCAAACTCTCTCTAGTCTTGGCGTCATAAGGCTAGAATACATTTCGCAATGTTTTATTAGGTGGCAACTCCATGATACTTACCTTGTGACACCCAATAGACAACCTCATAGGTTGATTGCCATCAATATAATGGGGGTGAATTCTTGTCCATTATGAAGCGACCAGCTTTCAGAGTCTTAATTAACCTCCATCTGGTCTCGAGTCCTAAAAGCAAACTTCTGAGAATGACCCGTATACCGAGCGGGGTTCCTCGCGCGTCACAGTGGCGACTCCACTGGGGACATTATGAGATTTTGCTCCGAAAGTACCTTTGGCTAATCTAATATAAATGGGTTTAGGGTTAAGAAAATTTATCCCCTTTCAAAAAATTTCATTGCATTCATTAGAGCCTTAGATTTATGTTAGTTGGTCCCTTATTTTACCCCAGGTGCATTCCTAAAGCACAACCCTACTTTTACTCATTGTAGGGAAATGCTCGGGATAATCACTAGCTCAAGCCTTATACCATCAATAGTATATCAAATGGAGACCCGATCGGTCGTTACGCTCACTATGAGCAAGGTCCATTGGTAAGGGCCATGCTTGGGCAGACCTAAAGTAACACCACCCTTGACTAAAGATCATGTAATGGCAATAGAAACCTCCACTAGGTGATATGTACCTTAACAATGTGCTTGCTACGTGGGCCCTTAAATATTGAACAAATTCAAACATATTAATTGGACACTCATCAAAGGCTCTCATGGGCCCATTTTTAGTCTGTTTGAAAGGTCCAAATACAAAATGGCCAAAACCCATACACATGTGCTTTCAATTAAGAGTGTTATGCTGCTGGTTTCTCACCATGCACCATACACAACCATTGGGTTCCCCGCTGACCCATGGATCAAGCTGTAACAATTGAAAAAGTACTCTAGAAGGATTTATGCATATTGAGGATGAGTAGTGATCGAAGTTATGCAAGTTGAAGTGTGTGGTATGCCATTTGGACAATTTAAGAATTTATGTAAAAGTTTCGGCAAGAGTGGCAAATGGTAAATTGCGAAATACGAAATTAGGACTTGATTGAAAGAATAAGATTAATTAAGTGGGCCAATGTGAAGGATTATTAAGTTATGAATACTAATGTATGAGGTCATGAAAGTTAAAGGATTGAATGGAGAATTTGGCATAAATATCTAAATTGGACCACTGGGAATGTGACAAGTGGCTAGGGGGATAAGAGGAGTATAAAAGAGGAGAGAAAAGGAGAGAGAAGGCAAAAATATCTTCCCTCTCCCTTTCCCGTTCTCTCGTTCTTTCTTCTTTATCATCTTCTTCATTTTCCTGCTTGTTTCAATGCTATGTGATCTCCCTAAGATCTAAATTCAAGATTGATGATGATGAAGTTAAGTAGCTCAAGTGATTTAAGTGAAGAGGTTGTTAAGAGAGGTAAGATTTAGTTTTGATTCCTTCTATCTATTTTGATTTGGATAAAACTCTAGATTTATGTTTTGAGTGCGTGTTTATGTTATTACTGAGGATTTTGGATGAGAAAGACTTTGGATGGATTTTGGAACAAGAAAGATCAATTAAGGAAGCTATTAGGAGCAAAGGAGTTAAGCTTAGGGATTTTGTTATTTTGGATGAATATTTTGATTTGGGGGTTTGATTCGATTTTCTAGGAAATTTTATGGAGTTAAAATTGTTTAGAAATGTTCCAAGTGTTATGTGTTTGATTAACTTTGGGTTAAGATGCTTTGTATGTGGATTATTGAAACCAAAGTGTATTTTGATTGCAATTGTGAAGTTGTTTTCCTGATTGTCAATTTAAAGATTTTGATTATGATTAATTTATGTTTTGATTGTAATAATTGGAATAAAATTTGGTTTTTATGTTGTTTATGATGAATTGGAAGTTTTATATAAGTTGTGATGAGTTTTTGGTTTGATCGGAAGGTTTGGGTAAGTTTTTGAAAGAAAAGGATTTCTACAGTTCGCTAGAGATCTAAAAATGCGACTCTGTCGCGAACGTGACCTTTTCACGAGCGCGATAGAGCCGAGTAATTCCAGTAGCTCCCGAGCAGCCGAGCTATCAGCAGAGGAATGCACGAGTCGTGTTAAGCTTCACGACTCGACGTGAGGATCCCACTCGGCATGAGAGTCCGCTCAGAATGAGAGCACGACTCGGCATGGAGAGCACAACTCGTGCTAGGAAGCACGACTCATGCTGAGAGCCCGTTCGATATGGGAAGCATGACTCGTGCTATCTAGCACGAGTCGTGACAACTTCCGCCCCTATTCCTGCTTGTCTCTGTTCTTTTGTTATGCTTTGATGGTTTGCCTTCACGAGTCGTGACGGTAAGCACGACTCGTGATCGCTTCCTGGGACTCGTCTGTCATGAGCGCGATAGACCCCTTTGCCTAAAACGTTTTCGAAAGATTTCTTCCTTGCATGGTTTTCCACTAATGTTATGCTTATATGATTTAAAAAGGTGGATCTTTTGATGTGTTCCCATGCATAGTATTTTGTGAAATATGAGAATTTAATTTACCATTATTGTGTTATAAATGTATATGTGTAATGTAAGGTAAACTTATTTATTAAGTTTAAGTGAAGGTATGATAAATGAAATTGGTACACATGGTAGGCATATATATATATATATTAATACATGTGCCTATATGATCATAAAAGAATAATGCAAGTATTTGATGGAATGGGTATATATATGTGTAAAATGTTAAGAATTTAATAATGATATGGAGATTTAGCCTACATTAGTCGAGTCGTGGATAGATAGGCATGCCTATAGAGTTCTGATGCTGCAGCCCTTTGTTCGGTTCTGGACCCTGATCAAGTCCCCGTTTAGATCCTCGTGATCCCTAATGTGTACAGATCTTGTTTAAGATCCCCAATGTGAAAATGTTTTGAATGAGAAAAATACGATGTTGCTTTTTGATTGTACGCACGGGTACCCCAATGGGTTCTGTTACTCGTTTATCCACCCTTTTGACTTAGCAAGCAATTAAAAGAGTAAATTAATGTGAATTAATTGATAAGTTCTGTGATAATTTGCAAATGATTTTGTGAATAAGCATCTGATGCATTTCTTGAAATGCCATTTGAACTTGTGCATTATGCACTCCTCTGTTTTAGATCCTTTATGGACACCTATGTGGAAATGTACGGTATCTTCGGATACCTTAATGCGTAGCATCTAAATCTAATGTCAGTTAAATGAAAAGAAGTATAGTAAATAATGTTTAATCCAATGCAGATGTGTGAATTACTATTGAATGCATAAGAATTTTGTATGTGATAAATACATGTCATCAATCTATTTAAAAGTTAGAAGTATGTATGTCTTTATATATTTTTTTACAAATAATTATTGAAGTAACTGATATGCGTATTTGCTATAGTTGGATACTAAATAAATGAGCTTTATGAATGTAGTCGATTATATGTTTATAACGAGAATACAAGTATGTTATGTATTGTCTGCCTTCTGAACCTTAGCCTGGATGACCAATATAAGTTGTCAGTAAGAATCCTTGTGTATTGTTTGTTGGTTCTCAGTGATTATGGTAATGGTATACTGATTTATAGTTAAAGGGAAGTGAAGTATTAAGCATGATATAGATAACTGAATTTAGGAAATGAGTTATGACTGAACCTGGAATAAGTGTATAAGATTTTTTGTACAACTATGTGATTCTGATTCCCCAACTATAGGGATACGTAGGAAGCATGGAATAACTATCTCAAGCCTGAACCAAATCTGAATATTAAAATGTTTTGTTTAGTTTTGAGCAACTAACGGTGTGATTAAAATGAAATGTTTTGATTTAAGTATTGATACTGTAATTTGTATGATTTTGAAATATTTGTAATAATGGGAATTTCTGAACTTTATATTTCGAACCTTAAAACTTATTTCGGGAATCTATGAAGTATAATAGTTATAGGGCCATTAAGTGATTTAAAGTATATGATAAGTTTTGTATAATATATTTTCGATTAATAAGTAAATAAGTATTTATTTTTATGGTTTATAAGACGTTAATGTATGTGTAATGGCTTAAGTTTTCATAATAAACTAAAGAATATGAATTTGTGATAGTTTTAACTGGTATATTTTATGCTTATGAATATGTGTAAATGCATGTGCTAGTTTTTGCCAATCACTGTGAGTGGTTGGTTATTATTTATTTGCAGACCCTTTCTAAGCGTTATCGCTTAGCACGGGTGTTTCTCCGTGCAGGTTAGGAGATCAGAGTAGCACAGCGGTCCGCTGAGTTTTGGCCAATGAGTCGCTAGATTTTCATAGGAAGTGTTTTGATTTCGGCATGTAATTAAATTTCATTTATTTAGCATTTGTAATGAGATGTAATAATCTTTAGTGCGAATGATGGTGTGTGTGAGATAAGTTTAGGATGTGTATGTGGTTGAGGTTCTAGATGTTAGAAATTTTATTACTCCGTCTTCTGTTTTACTGAGTAAGTGTCTCGTCTGGTAGCACCCTTCGCTCACTGTAGCTCTCTATCCTTTGTTATGCTACGTGTGGGAGTTGGGGGTGTTACACAAGCCCACCTAGGAAAGAGATTGCACGACCTCCTGTGTGGGAGTACTAAGGTTGGAAAGATCTACCCACTTGTATGTGGTTGTCTATGCTGCATTAACACGATCATACATTGTATATGTCATTCACACATCATGCTAACAATTTGAGTCTTTCAACCATTATAGGTACGAATCAGTGGTCTAGGGGTCCTGACGGCCGATTGATAAGGAGAAACCCCTTCTTCAAGTCAATCGAGCGAGTGTCGCATTGGGGTTCAGAGTTGCTTTCAGATAGCACCGAGTCCTTACCTTCAGAATTATCACTGGACATGGCCAACCCAGATTCAAATGCCATCCAGACTATGGTCACAGAAGATATGGACCAAAGGGCACAAGAAATGGAGCGCAGATTTGAGGAGTTTGAGCATAGAATAATGGAAAACTTAGCTGCCACCCTAGTACCGCCAGCTAGCCAACAACCTACCGCTCCTGCCGAGGGACAGGCCAAACAGGTCTTGATCAGGGAGGCACCCCCAGCAGCAGTTGTAGAACCACCCCTGCTGTAGAGCCTAGAGCTCTTGCAAATGTTGAACCTAGAAGAGTCGGGGGACACAAACCTAAAGAGGATTTTATAGAAAATGAGAAGGAGGAACCCAGTGTAGTGAGAGCTAAGCATCCCAAACAGGATACCCCCTTGAAGAAGATAGAAGAGAGAGTGGAGGTAATGGCCCGCCTACTATCTGCTAAAAAAGGGATAAGCCCTGAAGATAGGGATTTGGATGATGAGTAGATACTCCCTCAGAAATTTAAAATGCCCGAGCTACCCAAGGTTGACGTCACCTCAGATCCGTCTGCTCATATGAAGCAGTATACGCTTGTGATGAAAGGGACTGTGCTTACTAAGAGATAGAAGGTAGAATATTTCTGCTTCAGTTTGACTGGGTCTGCTATAGACTGGTACCATGATTGGATAGGAGAATAAGAGAAGATTGGGATCTGCTGACTGAGGAGTTCCCCAAACAGTATAACTGTAGGACCCAAATGGAGGTTGCTTTGAAGGATCCGGAACTACTTCAACAAAAATCTAATGAGTTATTCCACGAGCATCTGACTTGGTGGAGGAATCAGGTAATGGAGATGAAGAGGAAGCCAGATACTCCAAATCAGATTCGGTTGTTCATCCGAAATGCAAGTCCATATTTAAAGAAGGGCTAAAGATGAAGGGGCTCTGTGTTGGATGATGAGGAGGACTCGGATGAGCCGTCGGACTACCACCCTCTATAGACTATTCAGGGAGCCCTTTCTCATTGTATTTTATTTTATTTGTATATTTTTTGTACAAAATATGCTGTCATTTAGTGGAGCATCTATGTTTACCTTTTACCTAACTTATGCTTATATTATGTTAAATCTATATTTCATGCTGCATATTCTGCCATGATTAACATCTTATTTACACTTTTCAAGCATTTGATAACACGGTGAATAGAAAAGGAAAACATAAACAAAATAATAACTCGAAAATTGTCTAAAAGATAATGAACAAATCAACTCGCAACGAATTGATCAAACCCTTTGTAACACAGGAAAATGAGTTCACACTGACCCGAAAATGGTCAACGATGGAACAGTTCAAATTCCACGCAAGCCGAGATGAGGCCAGTGGGACACCAGCAACAGAATAGGTTGCAAGTGGGGTGCAGTCAGAGGGCATTACCACCCATGACATCTCACACCGTGCAAGCCGAGATGAGGCCAGTAGGGGACATGCGATAGAACAGATCGCAACGGAGCATGCAATTAGATAACACTTCACCTCACACCGCGCAGGCCGAGATGAGCCTAGCAGAACAGATCAGCCGCCATGCAGACCGAGAAGAGGTTAGTGGGGCGAATACGATAGAACAGATCGCAACCGAGATGGGGTTAGATAACACCGTATCTCACAGATACCGTGCAAGCCGAGATGAGGCCAGCGGGATAGATTAGCCACTGTGCATGCCGAGATGAGGATAGCAGGGCACACACGATAGAATAGATTGCAACGGTATTGTGGTTAGAGAACACCGCATCTCACAGACTCCGTCCAAGCCGACAGGAGGTGAGCGGGACAATGCGATAGAAAAGATTGCAAACGAGCCACAGTCGGATAGCACTACAGCTCAACGGCAACAAATCGCAACATTCCACAAAACAAAAAGGTAAGGACAGCCTCAGGTACGCATTTTTTCCATTCTTCTCTGAATTTTGGCTCATTTAGACACTAGTGTACTAGTTTCCCCAAAATTGGGGGCAACTGTAGACACCGGTTCCTAAGGCAGTCCAGTTCAGAGTTACCCAATGAAGAAGCTAACATTGGTTTCGCATAAGTGTTGAAAGTTGTGGGTGCTCATTCTCCAGTTTTATGAGGATTGGAGGTTTTCTGGGAGAACGAGAGATTTCGGAGAGTCAAAGCCTTGAAAATTGAAATTTTTGGTCCACAGACGGGCTGCCCGTCTATGGTAGTATAGGCCGTCGCTCGCGTAATGGGCCGGTCACTCGTTACCGAGCGCCGGCCGTCGCTCGGCGGAGTGCCCGTCGCTCGCTTGAGCAGTGCCCATCGCTCACTTGAGTGGTGCCCATCGCTCGATCCGAGCGATGCCTGTGGCTCATTCGAATGGGGCCCGTCGCTCTCTTGAGCAGTGCCCATCACTCCATCCGAGCGATGCTCGTCGTTCGGTCGAGCGATGCCTCGCGAGTGACTGTTGCGCCACGTGTAAGGCCACCGGTTAAATGACCGCTATTGGCCTTTCCTCCGACGGCTGTCTGTCATCCACCGACGCCCGTCGATCGTTGATTTTGCAGCCTTAACCGCCGAATTTTGGGTGAGATTTAAAAGATTTACAAAATATCTTTGAAATCTCCAAAATCTTTTCAAATATTTTTAAAAGATTGGATTTGATTTTGAAATATTCAGAATATATTTTGGTTTTGATTTGATTTATTGATGCGCGCCGAACCTGGGGGCACCCCGAACTGTCCGCCTTTAGGGCAATCGATAGAGGTTCATGAAATCTTGTAAGAAATTACAAGTGCATCCATTTTGGGCAATAAGGAGGTTTCTTGGAGTCGCCACCCAATAGAACATTGGGAAAGGTCGTTTAGCCTCAGTGAGTCTAAGACAGCGCTGCTATGTCTATTATAGGCAAGCCGGAGGTATCATGGAGGCTTCCACCCTAATGATAGGATAGTCCTCTAGCCTCATGCTTGGGTAAACCAGAGGTGTCTTGGAGGCATGCACCCTAATAGAATAAAGCATAATTAAAGTAAAGTGCAAGAAAATAAATTACAATAAAACTAGGGGCGGAATACAACCCCCATTGTAAATAAAATACAAATCATATATAAAACAGGATATACATTAAAGATGTGGACATTGGTCCTCGCATGTATATTTATTATAAAATAATTTTGATGTGATAATTTTTATTTTGGATGGAGAAAATTGGGACATTGGTCCAATTTTTATTAGGTAAGATTCCAAGTTAATTAATAAAAATATTTTTGTGATTTTTTTATTACCGAGCCTAAAATAAAAAATTTTATAAGAAAATTACATGGCAAAATAAATGAAAAAACCAAATAAATAAAATATTACAAATAAAGCAATTAAATATTTAACCCAAAAGAGCCTTCTGGATCTCCTCGGGTGCTCGCAAAAATTTCCATGTAAAGAAAATAAGTTTTGACATAAAAAAACACAAATGAAATAATGTTAGTAATTAAATCAATTAAATCAATTAAACATATAAAATAATGAATAACAAATTAAGATAAAATAAGATGACATGAAGGATGATAAATGAATTAACATGTTAATAAATCAAAATAAATAAAAATATGCATTAAATGATTTGATTAAAATAAATAAAACATGTTAATGAACTAATACATAAAAATATGAACATGATAATAATAATAATGACCAATGACAATAAACAAATAAAAAAATAAACAATAAATATATAATAATAACAATGAAAAAGAATGAAAAAAAGTAATGAATAAAAGAATGATGAAAATAATTAAATGAGTGACATGATTAATTAATGTTATCGCAATTAACATAAAACATTTACATGGCAAAAAAGATCAATCAAAATAAATAAATAAATTACATGTTAAAAATAATGAGAAATCAGAGCAAAAATAAATTATTTACATGTTACCAATAATAAGAAATCAATATTTACAAGTTAGAAATGATAAGAAATAAATATTTACATGAACAAAAATAATATATAAACATATTAAATGAGACAAATATAAAAATTATAGAATAAATGAAAATAATAAAATATACATGTTAATCAATTAAATATGAATAAAATAAAACATAAAAGTTCAAGCCCAGAATGTTTACCCTCAGAGTTTCAGATTCGACGAAAGTAAAAATGATGATTGATTTCCTTGTTTGTGATGTGCAAGATTAGAGTTGAATATGATGAAAATGTTGGAATTTTAGCTATCGAAGCAGAAGGTGAGTATTTGGCAAAGAAAGCAAGCCAAAGTAACTTCGAGAACAAATCAGGGTACAAATCGAGTAGTGCTGGGAGCATTAATAATAGAAGTGGCAAGCCGACCAAGGTTTCAGCTGCCGAGGTGGGATAAGCTTAAAGGTGCTATTCTAATCTAGGCCGATCTTTGTCCTGGGTATTGGAGAAATTGACAAAGGAGGCAAGCTGAGGCCATTAACACCCAAGCCAGCCATGAATCAAGGATAGCCAAGGCACAGAGATGATCAGTATTGTGCCTACCATCAGCACACTGGGCACTTGATGGATTATTGCCGAACTCTGAGGAATAAGATCCAAGACCTTATTGATTCCAAGGAGATCACTGACCCTGAGAAGAGAGAGAAGAAGAAGAAGGCATAAAACGATTTCATGATGCTAATGAAGAGTCTTATAAGGTGTCCACTGCATTGCAAGTAGTAGGAGAGAAGATTTTCTGTTAAATGTGCTTTTCATTTTATTGTTGAACTTTTCAATCTTTATATATGCAGCACTGTTTACATTAATTATATTAATGGCTTTTTGATTATCTCTCTCATGATTTCACTGTACATGATCGCAACCACAAGTCACTTACATTTGATATTAACTTAATGAATGTTGCCTTATTTAATCTCGAGATCCCATCGACATCTAATATCACTCCTGAAGAGAAGAATATTCTGATAGATAATGAAAAAATAAAAAAGAAATGAAAAAAAAAGGAAGAAAAAGAAAAAGAAAAGCTTTTGCCTGTACCTAGAAGACATTGACAAAGGCATTGTTGAGACAGTGTTGCTCCTCAAAATCTAGGACGCATACGATATAGCCTAACAAAGTCAAACTTTGATCATTAAAAGACTTAAATGAACGAAACTCTGGGCCTTCACAAGAAATCGCTCATTAGAACTAAGCCTTAAAATTCCTTCCTCACCAACCATTTGGAAGATTTGTTACAAAGACAATCAAGATTGACCTTTAGCCATCGGGCACCAAGATAAATAAGGCATGAACACTTATATCCAAACTTAGAAGGAGAGCTCATTACCTTCACAAAAAAAAGGCCAAAAACAAAAACAAAAACACAAGAAAAACAAAGAGCAAAAAAAAAAAAACAGTTTTGTCCTAAACCACCTGCGGCTAACTTGCAACCCGATCTCAACCATCAAAGGCTACTTTAGAAATTGAGCCACCAAATCCAACAAAAATAAGTTGCAGGATTTCATATTCAAGTTCCAAACAAAGAACTCATTGTCTCAGCCAGTTTGCACAAGGGTCAAGAAAAAGCTTTTGATGCTGAAAAAGAAGTACTGTTAGAAGAGGCAACCTTCCCGACTAAAGAGGATGGAAGTAAGTTGAAAATAGATGCCAATAGGGTAAGGAAGGTTCCATGGCAATGGCAAAGGCTAAACAAAAAAAATCCCCACAAGTCAAAAATTAAAAAAAGGCAACCTTACTAAAATTGGGCATCCCGTCAAGGTAAAAATCAAAAAGGCATCTTGGACAAAAATTAGGGGTAAAGAGAAAATATTCAATCATGAAAACCCGAGAGGGCTGATTAATAACAGGAGTTTGATATTTTTGGGATCCATCATGAGATTAAATAGGGTTTTGTATTTTTCAAGTTAATGTCAAATAATGATCATGTGTTATGAAATTGAATTGGAACATACTCATTTATGCCATAATACATTAATATAAATAGAGCACCTTATCTCGCATACTCAAAATTATTTAAGTTCCAGCATAAAAAGTAGCACAGTGCCTTTTGGGCCTTCATCGCTATCTTCATCCTGATGTTTTTGCTGACTTGCCCATCATTATCTTGACGTAATCAATGCAGCACCTTCATGAGCAAAATCGAAATCCATACAGCCGCTAAAAAAAGGGTTGTTAGAGATGAAAACCGTAACTGGGTCTCTAAGCAAAAGTTAGGCCAAAGGATAGAGTGAAAACCTGAAAACAAGCAGTCTATCCTTAAAAAAAAAAAAGAATAAAAGCAGCTGGATCAGGTTGAGTCCATTTCATGCAAAGTTAAGCACATAGTTATATGAAAATCCCCAAAGAGACTCATTTCCCGCAAAGAAAAGCTAGTGTGAAAATCCACGAGGGGTGCATTACCTTTAATAAATGACCAACAGTACATGGAGTGATAAGGCAGCTCGAATAGTTTCCTTTCAAGCAGATAATGCATAATTCAGGACACGAGTTAAAGTCTTGGGGGGAAAATGCTCATTGACCGGGAGGCAAAGATGCGCACGAGTTGGTTCCCTTAGAAAGATTATGGGTTGGAACTCTTAAGCCAAGACGACACTCCTCTAGGTCTTTAGAAGGCTTCAAAAAATGTGAGCGGCCAAGCTGTACCCTCAACGGTCCCCTAACCACTCAAGACATGGTTTATTCATTTTTTCATGCATTTCATATCATACAATTCTTTCATAAACATTTGCATATAACTTTTCACATGCACACACAATCTTTTGCACATATTCCTGTGCACATAACTTTGCAGGAAAAGTCCAAATAAAAGACCACATGCACGAAAGTGGGTTGAGGACAACTTCAACACGACCTAGGCACACACCCGTGCTGGACAATCAAACCAAGACAAAGTCTAGATAGGCATTAATCCAAAAATCAACCAAAGGGCTCTTAGAGGGTACCACTTCAAGTCTCAGAAAGGCTAGCATGTTGGCGTCACTACCATTCTATAAAAGGTTAGCACGACCACGGGACTATTGCATAAATAGGTTAGATACCGACATGGCTGGGGCTACACACTGCATAGGTTAGATGCCACAACGGAGGAGGTTAGACACCACATAAATAGGTTAGATACCGACACGGCTGGGTCTATACACCGCATAGGTTAGATGGAACAAGGGAGAAGGTTAGACACCACATAAATAGGTTAGATACCTACACGGCTGTAGCTATATACCGCACAGGTTAGACACCATAACGGAAGATGCCACAACAGAAGAGGTTAGACACCGCATTAAGCTTAAATACAGACCATATCAACAAGGCTAAATACCACACGGGTTAGATGCCAAAGTAACAAGGGTTAACACATCGACAAATAGACGGTAACTACCCGCAACAACTGCATTCAAACCGGAAAGACAACTGCCTCAGGCATGAGTCTCTTCCTTCTTTCTTTGTGTTTTGGCTCACCTAGGCACACATGCACTACGTTCCCCAAAACTGGGGGTAACTATAGATACCGAGTCCTGAGGCAGTCCAGACCAAAGTGACCTAGTGATGAAAATGATGCTTGCTCCTAGTCAAAAAGGTTAGAAGTGATGATTTTCTCGTCGAAACCTTCTTTTTTAAATAAAATTTTTCATTTTGTTTTTAAAGTTTTAGGGGGCGTGCTGCCGCGAGCTATACAGCGCCCGCGAAGCGGTTCCTGTAGGCAGCACGCGTGAGGTGCAGCACCTGCGAGCAGTAACCAAGGCGCAGCACAGGCAGCTCACGCATAGTGTGCAGCCTCCCGCGCAGAGCCCGCACGCTCTGTGCGGCCTCCAGCGCCAGGGGCAACACTTCGGCTGCGCCTTGCAAAGGCCACACGCGAGGTGCGGCCTCCTGCGAGGCTGCACCTCATGACGTGGCCTCCGCAAAGGCCGTACGCGAGGCACGGCCTGCCTCGCGTAAGGCCGCACCTCGCGCACGCGAGGCACGGACTCCAGCGCGGAGGCCGCACCTCGTGCATCTCCTACCTCGTTCGGACTCTATTTTTCATGATTTTTTCACCGTATTTCAGTTTTAATTAAATTCAAATTCCATTGCGATTTTTAAATGGATAAAACTTATTTTTAAAAGGATAATTTAGAGTTTTAATGAGACTGGAAAAACTCCGAAAAACCTAATCTTTGGGATGATATAAAAAGAAAAATATGAACCCAAAATTAGGGGAGGGGGTTTGAACGGCGACTAAAAATTTCAAAAAAGAGAGGAAATATTTTCTTAAGTTTTTACAAAATTCGAAGACTGATTCTGGAACCAAGGAAAATTAATTCCTTTGTGTTTTAGTTTCAGTTCTCATTATGAGAATTCTTTAGAAATAAAAAGTTTTTGAGCTTCAATTTTCTTTATTCTTTTGCAATCGACAGGAAATCACCTCTTAGGATAAATATACGGGTTAGAGCCAAATATTTCTTTTTCTTATTTTCTGTCGTTCATTCATTTTCTCCACTGTATTTACTGTAAATTACAATTGATATATTTGTTATTTGTCTGTTATAATTAACATGAAACTTAGGTTAATTTGATTAACTAATTTATATGATGCAATATAATTTAATTCTTTAGAATATCCTGTAATAACTTTACTTGTCATTTAATTCTATTTTTTATCATTATTCCCTCCTGTTAACTTCCCGCATAATTTTTATCGAGCATTATTTCTTCTAATAATTGTAAATGTTTTTCTCAATTAGGATTATTTATAGCATTTGCTTCATTTAATTGTTTATTTCTATTATATCGTATTTTGTTCGTTTGATTTAAATTGCTAACATCATTTTTTTAATTCTTATTTTTGTTGTCCATAAAACACATTTATTTCACTTTGAGCGACGTTTCTATGCAAGACGAGAATCAAGAAATTAAGGACCTTAAAAGTTTGGGTTTACATTTTTAATTTCTGCATTTCAGTTATTTTATTTGTTTTGTATATTTTATGCAAAATAGTATTTTGAACACATTTATTTTAAGAAAATATCATGATTTTTTTTACAATAATAAAAATTGGAATTTTTATTAATAAAATAAGACTAATGTCCTTATTTTAATCAATAAACCTTCACTTTCAAAAGAGAGTTAATTTTCATAAAATGGGATCCAATTATCCCTATCATTTTTATCACCCAAAATAACTCTCAGATTTTTAAGATAACACAAAGGAACCAATATTCCTAAATTTCAATAAATGTGTCGATTTGTGTATGATGTATTTTACTTCATTCTTCATTGTGTATTTATTTATTTTGGGCCCTTGTAATTAATTTTTGGGGTAATTTTATTCCTTTATTTATTTATGCTTTTATTATTTTGGGGAATTGTTCTATCCTATTTTTTCACTTGCAATTTCTTTATTGCTTTCTTTACTTCTTTCCTGTAACATCCCAAAAAGGGCCTCGTTGGGAATTTGCATGATAATTTGGATAATTAAGGAAATTAACGTAATTATGTAAGTGAAATTGGAATGAATTGAGGACTTAATTGGAAGAGATATAAAGTTTTAAGTGAAAGCAATTATTTTAGTGAGTATTTGGTAATTGAGCATAGATTAAAGAGAATTAAGCCAAGGATTAGTGTAGACACCGGGTCTTGAGGTAGTCCAGATCAGAGTTACCCAATGAAGAGATCCACGTTGGTTTCCAGATAAATGGATGGAATTCGGAGGTTTTCGTCTTTCAGTTTCACAAGGATTAAAATCTTTTTCTCTATAGCGTGAGGTTTTGAAAGAGTTTGGGAGATTTTGCTTGAAATTGAAAGTTTTGCTCCAAAGACGGGATGACCGTCTGAGTAGGGACGCCCGTCTCTACTTGGGGGTGATCCCCGTCTCTATGCATAGTAGGGACAGCCCGTCTGTAGCTAGGGACGGACACGTGTCTGAGCAGGGACACCCATCCCTAGTCCCGCGTTTTGACCCGTCCGTATCCAGATTTCCATGCATGCCCTTAGTAGGGACGCCCGTCAGTAGTTGTAGGGACGCCCGTCGGTAGTGGATCTAATCAGATATCGCCGGATTTGATAAAATTTAATCTGATATCTTTCAAATTTTGGGTGAGATTTGGTTAAAAAATTGAATTTTAAAATCCTTTCGAAATTCAAACTCTAAATGGATGCTTATCCTATTATCTCCTAAAAAAAAACTCTATAAATAGTGGACTAAATTCCATTTTTAGGAGTTAGAAAATTTAACAAATTTTTGTGAGGAAAGTGACGAATTTTTGAGAGATTGGATTTTTTTTAGAAAAGATTTTTTTGTGAGCGATTTACCAAAGATCTATGAAATCTCTGTTTATTTTCAGAATTTTATTTGATAAAAGTTCTTCCAATTAATTGATTTATTCAAATTTTTCTTGTGAATTAAGCCAATTTGAGGTAACGAAATTCATTCGTTTCCATCAATACAGCTAATTCAAACACTCGATCGCTATCAAATCTTCAAGAAGGAAAAATGCAAATTTTCTTGCTTTGATCTGTTTTTATTTGATCCTTATGGAGCGTGCGGGGACCGAAATCATTCAATATTCACCCAAAAAGGTAAAATTCGAGGGTAAACATTCTAGATTAATACTTGTGTGATTTAATTGATTCTTATTAATTGTTTTCATTTTCTAAATAATTATTTTTTAAGAATTTTAATTGAAATTTTAAAGAGTTTATTTTAATTTTTTTAGCAATCAGGGATGATCGACGGGCAGAGCGGTTACCGACGCTCGTCTCTACTTCGAGAGATGAGACGTAAGTGACGCTCCGCTCCGTCCGCCGGTCACACTAGGGACACCCGTCGGCGTCATGAAGAAGGCCGTCCCTAGGCAAATCACCATGTTCTTAAGTTTTTTTTTTTTACTTTTTTTTATCTTTTAACTCATTTCTTTTAAAGTTTCTTATTATTTTCCTTTTCTTTACTTTATTCACAAATTTTGACATTGACATGTTTATTCCTATGAGTTATTTTCTGACCATTTGGAATTGGAGTTTTAAACGATGGTGGTCGCGCCAATCGGAAGATTTCCATCCGGGTTCTTTCCTTACCCTTGCCTTTTGTTCATGTTATTATTAAGATTATTTCAATGTCGTTAAAGTGAAAAGGGCCAAATATTTTATAGTAATTAATTTGGGATTTTCTCGAAAGCTGTGGACCAATGTCCTGTTTTTAACCAACAAAATTGACACTTCTTAAAAATCAGTTTGTAACAAATATGCATGGCAGGACCAACGTCCTCACTCCAATGAATATCCCAATTTCTGTATGATCTATATATTGTTTCTATAACGGGGGTTGTATTCCACCCCTAGTTTTATTGTAATTTGATTTGCGGAAGTTCATCTTAATAGTGCTTAATTTATCGCTTTTGACGTGAATGATTGCGCCTTAATTAAATGCATCATGTGGAAAGTAGGTGAAACAATGAATTTAAAACTTAATCATAATATTGATCAAGGTACAAATAAATGAGAAGTCCCGAACTCACTCTGGTATTTGGGGCTCAATGAGGCGAGAGGTCTAGGACTTCCAAGACACCTCTTGAGTCTCACCAAATGACTTAAATTTATAATCCTAGGCTCCAGGGGGTAGAGGCTGAGACCTCCAAGATCTCTCTGGCTTGCCCAAGATGGATATGTATGCGCCGTCTTAGGCTCGCTGAGGCTAGATGTAACACCCCCTTCCCATACGTAGGCGATCCCATCCTATAAGGAGTAAGATGCCGTATGAGTCAAGGTGTCACCAAACAATAGCAAAGCAAAAACATACATTCATTTATAACATACATTCAGAAATACAGAATAATTAAAAACTTTACATGCAGAAAGCAAAAGCTGATCATGCATTACTACAATAAACTATTACAATAATGATCTGATCAACTAGCTGAAACAAAATAATATTACATGTCCAAAATATAATTACAAAACCGGAAGCTGATACATGAGAGTTCTATACAAAAAGAATCATCAACTATACAAAAATAGCCCTACACTAAAAACTTCCTGTGTTGGCTTGATGACGGCGACTCTCTCAAAGCAAAACTCCTTCCGCACCTGCACGGGTAAAAACACCGTGCTAAGCGAAAAATGCTTAGTGGGGAAACACACAAAATAATGGACGGCCATTCACAATGGTCGTCAAGGCATAACACATACACAATGGCAGAATGCAAAGGTTATAACATAATCCATATAAACATGCTCAAATTTAGAAGCCATACAATCAGTATCTCATAATCATATCCATTCCAGAATAATCCAACATATGTTTCATCATTAAACTCATTCAGACAATCCATTTCATAGCCAGATCAGATCAGAACAATTCCATTAACATTTAAAGAACACCTGCTGACTCTAGATAGTGGATAACGAGTGTACTGAAGGTACCTTACGGGTACGAATCGAATACAGAGGGTACCTCACAGGTACAAGTCAAATGTTATTATTTATCAAAACATGTTATTCATATACTGAGGGGACCTTAAATAAGATCCTAATACTGAAGGGTTCGCGAGGAACCAAACGGGGACCTGATCGGGGTCCAAACTAAACTGAGGGCTGCAGCTAAAGACTCTATTAGGCATGCCTAACTATCCACTTACTTGACTCTAGCAGGCTATGCGACATTCAATTCCCATTTCAGAGTACAGGATAGAATTCATCAGAATTTCATGATATCATTTATATCAAAGCATATAAAAATGTGGCATGTATCATACCACAATATAAATCCATACAGAAGAAACACCACATTCATTTCTGAGTCAAAAGCTAGGAAAATTTCGGAAAAAAGAGTAAAACGGGGAAACGGGCGAGATTGGCTAGTCACAAGGCGTGACTGGCCTCCTCACAGGGCAGGTCACGAGTCGTGACTGAGGGTCACGTCTCGTGACTTGCTCTGTTCCTCGTGGATCACGCCTCGTCTCTCGCTGATCACGCGACGTGATCTCGTAGATCACGCGGCGCTCTCGCAGGTCACGCGACGTGACTAGACGTCACATCTCGTGACTTGCTTCTCTCTTCAACGGATCACGCGACACGCCTACACTCAGCCGGTCACGAGGCGTGACGGGGAGTCATGTCTCATGACTTGCTTCATTTAAGCAGGTCGCGAGTTGTGACAGGCAGCCACAACTCGTGACCGGCCTCAAGCTGGCAGGTCACGAGGCATGACCTGAGGTCACGTCTCGTGACTTGCCTCTCTTCTTAGCAAGTCACGTGACACTGATCTGGAAAACGGGATTTCTACAGTAACTCGATTTCCAGTTTTCCAGAATACAAAAATCAATCCCAAATTTGATTCAAAACCAATCAAACCTGTTCTTACCTTCTGGAAAACATCCCAAACAATATAAACAACATATATACAATCCAGTTTCAACATTTAATCAACGAAATCAAGAATATATGCAATCAAGTTCATCAAGAACATAAACCCTAGAAATTTACAGTAAACTCAAATCATACAAATCACAAGCAAATATTCCCAAACCTGAAATCTAAGCTTCTATCACTTAGCTCCACTAGGTCCAGCAACCTCTTTACCCTTTGGATCACGAGGAGCTTCAGCTAGAACACAAACACAGTAATGCAACCCTAAGTTAAACCTAAACTCAAGGAAGAAGAAGATGAAAATTACAGTAAGACAAAGACAAAGATACATACTAACCAATTTAGAAGATGCAAGGAGAGATTAACTCCACCAATTCAAGCTTGAATCCAAACCACAATTCTTAGAGTAAAGAAAATGAAGGAGAAGAAGGTGAGTGAAGAAGAAAACGTAAATCTGACTATTTCCTTTCTTTCATTCCCTTTTCTTTTTCTTTTCTTTGCCCTAAGCATGTGTCCAATTCCTATTGGTGAAGCTAACCACTCACACCAAACTACAATACACTACACACACTTTACACACTCCTAATTAAAACACCCTACAATGGTATAAGCAAGTGTACACAATTGTAACTCAATTAATTCACACCTTAATGCCATGTATGCACCCACGTACTAACAAAACCCCAAACATACATTTTACTAGAATACCCTTATGAAATGCCGAACACATGCGAATGCTTACACATACAGACAGACAGACAGGCTCATTCTACTAGGGGGCAAACGGGGTGTGACAACTCTCCCCTACTAATAAGAATTTCGTCCTCAAAATTCTCACCTGAACTGAACAACTGCGGATACTGAGCTCTCATCGACTCCTCTGGTTCCCAAGTCGCTTCTTCGACTCCATGATGGATCCATAACACTTTGACCAAGGGAATCTGCTTATTTCTCAACTGCCTCACCTCTCGGGCTAGAATAGCTCGCGGTTCCTCATCATAAGAGAAGTTTGGCTGAATCTGGATATCCTGAACTGACAGAACATGTGAAGGATCTGATCGGTACCGACGAAGCATCGAAACGTGAAACACATCATGCAACTTTGCTAACTCCATCGGTAGCGCCAATCTATAGGCTACAGGTCCTACCTTAGCCAAAATCTCATAAGGTCCAATGAAACGAGGACTAAGCCTGCCTTTCTTGCCAAACCGAAGCACTTTCCTCCAAGGTGAAACCTTAAGGAAAACCTTGTCCCCGATCTCAAAATGCACATCTTTCCTTTTCAAATTGGCATAAGACTTCTGTCGATCCATGGCTGCCTTCAAATTCCGCTGTACTACTCTGATTTTCTCTTCAGTATCTCTAACCAAGTCTGGTCCAATCATAGATCTCTCGGATAGCTCGGTCGAACAAATCGGAGTCCTACACTGACAACCATACAAAGCCTCATATGGTGCCATACCGATACTCGACTGAAAACTGTTGTTGTAGGCAAACTCCATAAGCGACACATATCTGTCCCAGCTACCAGGAAAATCCAAAGCACAAGCTCTCATCATATCCTCCAGAATCTGAATAACTCGCTCTGACTGACCATCGGTCTGAGGATGAAACGCTGTACTGAAGTTCAACCTAGTGCCCAAAGCTCTCTGTAACTCCTTCCAAAACTTGGAAGTAAACCTCGAATCCCGATCTGACACTATGGACAAAGGCACACCATGCAACCGAACTATCTCATCCACATAGATACTGGCCAATCTGTCCATGGATTAGTCCACTCTAACCGGCAGAAAGTGAGCTGATTTCGTAAGCCGATCCACAATAACCAAAACTGAGTCATGTTTCCTCTGAGTCAAAGGTAAACCAGAAATAAAGTCCATGGCGATATCATCCCATTTCCACTCAGGAATGGATAAAGGCATAAGCAAACCTGAAGGAACTTGATGCTCGGCCTTTACCTGTTGACAAGTCAAGCACTTGGAAATAAAATCCACAATATCACGCTTCATACCGGACCACCAATAGAATTGCTTCATGTCTCTATACATCTTCTCACTGCCCGGATGCATAGTAAAGACTGAACTATACGCCTCACTCATGAGTTGTCTCCTCAAATCCTTAGATTCTGGCACACACAAGCGATCTCTGAACATAAGTACCTCATCCTGAACTAAGAACTCTGACTGCTTACCCAATCTAACCTCATGCACAATCTGCTGAAGCCTCTGGTCATCCCTCTGAGCATCCACTATCCTCTGTCTCAATGTAGGCTTCACACGCAGCTGGGCAAGCAAAGCCCCATCAGAACCAAATCTCCATCTGAATCGCCTTAAGAACAAGGCTGAAACCGATTTCCGACTCAAAGCATCGGCGACTACATTGGCCTTACCAGGATGGTAATCCACAATGCAGTCGTAGTCCTTAAATAACTCAAGCCAATGCCGCTGTCTCATGTTCAACTCTTTCTGTGAAAGGAAGTACTTCAAGCTCTTGTGGTCCGAAAAGATCCTACACTTTTCCCCATACAGGTAATGACACCAAATCTTCAAAGCAAAGATCACAGCTGCCAACTCAAGATCATGCGTCAGATAGTTCCTCTCATGTGGCTTCAACTGTTGAGAAGCATAAGCCACTACTTTTCCTTCCTGCATCAGCACACATCCAAGACCAACTCCAGAAGCATCACTATAAATGACAAACTCCTTACCCGAGATGGGTTGAGTAAGGATAGGAGCCTCAACAAGCAACTGCTTTAACCGATCAAAACAAGCCTGACACCTGTCTGACCACTCAAATCTAACTCCTTTCCTCAACAATCTAGTCATCGGAGCAGCAATCACAGAAAATCCTTTAACAAAGCGACGGTAGTAACCTGCTAAACCAAGGAAACTCCTCACTTCCTGAACATTTCTAGGCGCTTTCCAATCAACTATCGCCTCAATCTTGGCTGGATCTACCTGAATACCTCTAGCTGAAACAATGTGACCCAAGAATGATACTTCTCGAAGCCAGAAATCGTACTTGCTAAGCTTAGCAAACAACTGATGCTCTCTCAACATCTGTAGAACTAATCGGAGATGCTCCTCATGCTCACTCTCATCCTTGGAATACACTAAGATGTCATCAATGAACACTACTACAAATCGATCTAAGTATGGCCTAAACACACGGTTCATCAGATCCATAAAAGCCGCTGGAGCATTTGTCAAACCAAACGGCATCATAAGAAACTCATAGTGGCCATACCTAGTCCGAAATGCAGTCTTAACCGCATCTGCATCCTGAACTCTAAGCTGATAGTACCCTGATCGAAGATCTATCTTGGAGAAGACACCCGCACCTCGAAGCTGATCAAATAAATCCTCAATCCTAGGCAACGGATACTTGTTCTTCACTGTAACTTTATTAATCTGACGGTAGTCAATACACATCCGCAGGGATCCATCTTTCTTCTTGACAAACAGAACTGGAGCTCCCCAAGGAGATATGCTAGGTCGAATAAACCCCTTCTCCAATAACTCTTGTAGCTGAGATTTAAGTTCCCTCAACTCTACAGGAGCCATCCGATAAGGTGCTCTCAAAATAGGTGCAGTACCTGGCATAATCTCAATGGACAACTCAACCTCTCTCTCAGGAGGCAAACCAGGCAACTCGCTAGGGAATACATCACTAAATTCTCGTACTACAGGAATGTCCCCAATCTGAACCTGATCCCTCTTAGAATCTAACACAACTGCTAGAAAAGCCTCACAACCTTTCCTGATAAATCTCTTAGCTTGCATCGCAGAAATAACATTATTCAACGAACTAGCACCCAAACCTTTCAAAAACACAAGAGACTGACTCCTATCCCGAAGCACAACTGTCTTCCTATGGCAATCAACTACAGCCCGATGCTTACCCAACCAGTCCATACCCAGAATCAGATCAAACTCTCTGAAAGGTAACTCAATCAAATCTGCTGGAAGCACAGCTCCCTCAACAATCAGAGGACAACTCCTAAAGACTCTACTCACACTGACACTATGCCCTAATGGATTGGTCACACAAATCTCATAATCTAACTGATCAACTGAATGCAACTTATCAACAATTTTATCTGTGCATAAATATGAGTGTGTGGAACCAGGATCAATTAGAGCATACAACTCAGTGTCATGGAGTAGGAACTTACCAGCAATAACATCAGGCGCATCCTGCTCATCTCTGGCTCTCATAGCATAAGCTCTAATGGCACCCTGAGGAGGATGCTCAACATTCTCAGAAACAGCTCCCTCTCTATGCCGACCACCTCTACCTCTACCTCGGCCTCTGCCGCGGGTAGCCTGAGAAGCATTCAAACCGACCCTACTGCCCTCTCTCTGGGAACCTGAATCCTCATGCAATCTCGGACAACTGGCCAAAAGATGCTCAGAACTCCCACAACTGAAGCATGCACCGGAGAGCCACCTACACTCACCCCGATGTGTCTTACTACAATGAGGACAAACTGATGTAGTCTCAACTCTACCACCTCTACCAGAACCTGATACAGCTGCAGAACCCTGTCGTCTACCTCTGGAAGCCTGACCAGGTGATGACTCATCCTGTGGGTTCCTAGATCTCTTACCCAAAGAAGATCCTCCACGAGAAGAACTCCTCCTCTGAGCTCTCTCTCTCATCACAGTCTCAGATAACTCAGCTCTCACAGCAGCCTCTACAATCTGATAGTAGCTAACCCCAGGTATGCACATCAGAGAAATCAAAGCAATCTTCAAAGACTCATTTAACCCTGCCTCGAAATGCTTGCATCTAAAGTCATCAGTCATAACTCCACGTGGGGCATAGCGAGATAACCTGTTGAACTCCTTCTCATAATCTGCTACAGACATGGCCCTCTATCTCAAACTCAAAAACTGCGCCCATCTCGAATCTCTATAAGTCTGAGTAATGTACTTCTTTGTGAACTCACCCTCAAAGAACTCCCAAGTAATCGGATCCGGTAGCTGAGGATGCCTGGAAACTAATTCCCACCATTCAAATGCAGACCCTTGCAGAAGGGCTAGTCCACACTCTGCCTGCTGATCAGGAGGACACCGAATCTCTCTCAAAGCACGCTTTACTTTATCTAACCATCTCTCTGCCATCTCAGACTCATTCAAACCAGTGCCATAGAAATCCTCAACTCCTGCCCTTCTCAAATTCTCCATAGGTGCTCTAGGAGCAGTCACTCTCTCCAAAACCCTAGCCATGTCCTGATGCAGTCTGAACATAGCCTCAAAGGGCATGGCTGCGGCCTCGGGCTGGACCCTAGCATGCTGAGCCGACACAGTAACAGAAACAGACGGATCCACAGCTGGAGGATTCACACTCTCGGCGGATTCCTCAAGCGATCCACGAACAGAATTAGAAGCCATCTAAACAAACAAGAAACAACCGTATCAGCCAACACAGATCTAGACACATCCATATCTAAGCAACTCAGAACAATCATAACTACACAACAACACCTAGAAACGCCTAAACCTATACTCTAATACCACTAACTGTAACACCCCCTTCCCATACGTAGGCGATCCCATCCTATAAGGAGTAAGATGCCGTATGAGTCAAGGTGTCACCAAACAATAGCAAAGCAAAAACATACATTCATTTATAACATACATTCAGAAATACAGAATAATTAAAAACTTTACAAGCAGAAAGCAAAAGCTGATCATGCATTACTACAATAAACTATTACAATAATGATCTGATCAACTAGCTGAAACAAAATAATATTACATGTCCAAAATATAATTACAAAACCGGAAGCTGATACATGAGAGTTCTATACAAAAAGAATCATCAACTATACAAAAATAGCCCTACACTAAAAACTTCCTGTGTTGGCTTGATGACGGCGACTCTCTCAAAGCAAAACTCCTTCCGCACCTGCACGGGTAAAAACACCGTGCTAAGCGAAAAACGCTTAGTGGGGAAACACACAAAATAATGGACGGCCATTCACAATGGTCGTCAAGGCATAACACATACACAATGGCAGAATGCAAAGGTTATAACATAATCCATATAAACATGCTCATATTTAGAAGCCATACAATCAGTATCTCATAATCATATCCATTCCAGAATAATCCAACATATGTTTCATCATTAAACTCATTCAGACAATCTATTTCATAGCCAAATCAGATCAGAATAATTCCATTAACATTTAAAGAACACCTGCTGACTCTAGATAGTGGATAACGAGTGTACTGAAGGTACCTTACGGGTACGAATCGAATACTGAGGGTACCTCATAGGTACAAGTCAAATGTTATTATTTATCAAAACATGTTATTCATATACTGAGGGGACCTTAAACAAGATCCTAATACTGAAGGGTTCACGAGGAACCAAACGGGGACCTGATCGGGGTCCAAACTGAACTGAGGGCTGCAGCTAAAGACTCTATTAGGCATGCCTAACTATCCACTTACTTGACTCTAGCAGGCTATGCGACATTCAATTCCCATTTCAGAGTACAAAATAGAATTCATCAGAATTTCATGATATCATTTATATCAAAACATATAAAAATGTGGCATGTATCATACCACAATATAAATCCATACAGAAGAAACACCACATTCATTTCTGAGTCAAAAGCTGGGAAAATTTCGGACAAAAGAGTAAAACGGGGAAACGGGCGAGATTGGCTAGTCACAAGGCGTGACTGGCCTCCTCACAGGGCAGGTCACGAGTCGTGACTGAGGGTCACGTCTCGTGACTTGCTCTGTTCCTCGTCGATCACGCCTTGTCTCTCGCTGATCACGCGACATGATCTCGTAGATCACGCGGCGCTCTCGCAGGTCACGCGACGTGACTGGACGTCACGTCTCGTGACTTGCTTCTCTCTTCAAGGGATCACGCGACACGCCTACACTCAGCCGGTCACGAGGCGTGACGGGGAGTCACGTCTTGTGACTTGCTTCATTTAAGCTGGTCGCGAGTTGTGACAGGCAGCCACAACTCGTGACCGGCCTCAAGCTGGCAGGTCACGAGGCGTGACCTGAGGTCACGTCTCGTGACTTGCCTCTCTTCTTGGCGAGTCACGCGACACTGATCTGGAAAACGGGATTTCTACAGTAACTCGATTTCCAGTTTTCCAGAATACAGAAATCAATCCCAAATTTGATTCAAAACCAATCAAACCTGTTCTTACCTTCTGGAAAACATCCCAAACAATATAAACAACATATATATAATCCAGTTTCAACATTTAATCAACCAAATCAAGAATATATGTAATCAAGTTCTTCAAGAACATAAACCCTAGAAATTTACAGTAAACTCAAATCATACAAATCACAAGCAAATATTCCCAAACCTGAAATCTAAGCTTCTATCACTTAGCTCCACTAGGTCCAGCAACCTCTTTACCCTTTGGATCACGAGGAGCTTCAGCTAGAACACAAACACAGTAATGCAACCCTAAGTTAAACCTAAACTCAAGGAAGAAGAAGATGAAAATTACAGTAAGACAAAGACAAAGATGCATACTAACCAATTTAGAAGATGCATGGAGAGATTAACTCCACCAATTCAAGCTTGAATCCAAACCACAATTCTTAGAGTAAAGAAAATGAAGGAGAAGAAGGTGAGTGAAGAAGAAAACGTAAATCTGACTATTTCCTTTCTTTCATTCCCTTTTCTTTTTCTTTTCTTTGCCCTAAGCATGTGTCCAATTCCTATTGGTGAAGCTAACCACTCACACCAAACTACAATACACTACACACACTTTACACACTCCTAATTAAAACACCCTACAATGGTATAAGCAAGTGTACACAATTGTAACTCAATTAATTCACACCTTAATGCCATGTATGCACCCACGTACTAACAAAACCCCAAACATACATTTTACTAGAATACCCTTATGAAATGCCGAACACATGCGAATGCTTACACATACAGACAGACAGACATGCTCATTCTACTAGGGGGCAAACGGGGTGTGATACTAGACGACCCTTCCGAATGTTCTATTGGGTGGCGACTCCAAGAAACCTCATTATTGCCCAAAATAGACGCACTTATAAATACCTTACAAGTTTTAATGAATCCCATCCCGATCGCCCTAAAGCGGGCTTTCGGGAGGCCACGTGGTTCTGCGCGCATCACAGTGGCGACTCCGCTGGGGACATACTCGAGACTTCGATTCGAAAGTACCTTGATTAAAAATTATAATTGAGTCTTAGTTTAAAATTTTCACCTTCTTTCAAAACCGCATTGCATCACATTAGAGCCTTAGATATATGCTAGTTTTGTCCCTTTTTCAGCCACGGTGCTTTCCCGAAGCATGACTCTACGTTCACTCAATGTAGAGAAGTGTTAAGGATAATCACCAGCCAAAGCCTCGTACCATCATGGTATATGAAATGGAGACCCGATCGATCATTACGCTCGTGATGAGCTAGACCCGTCGGCAGGGACCATGCTTGGGTAGCCCTAAAGTAACACCACCTTTTAACTAAAGCTTATGTAATGGAAATAGTTACTTTCCCTAGGTGGTATGAACCTTAATACTATGCTTGCTATGTGGATCATTATGTATTGGACAAGCCCAGATAATTTGATTGGTCACCTAATCAAAGGCTTTCATGCCCCGATAGGCCCATGTCAACTTATTCGGACTACCTTAATACATAACGATCATAACCCATGCATCTATGCATTAGTTAGGAGAGGTTATGCTGCCGGTTTTTATTTTTTTCACCGTGCACCATACGTGTCCGTCGGATCCCCGGATGATCCATGGACCAATCCCACCTAGGAAAGAGACTATGACCTCGTGTACGGGAGTAATAAGGTTGGAAGGACCTATGTGCTTGCATGTGATTTGTAAGTCTTGCATAGCACGATCATGCATCTTAGCACGTTCATGGATCATCCTGACCCTTTGTGTTTTTCAGCCATCATAGATTCGCTTAGGTGGACAAGAGGGTCTCGGGGGTGACTACGCAGAAATCCATTCTTCGAGTTACCAGAAATGGTAGAGTATCCGGACACTTCTTCTGAAACCAGCTATACTACTTTAGCTCAGCTTTCTTTACCAGAAGAAATGGCAAACTCACCAAGAGGGGCAGATGCCACCAGGGCAATGATAGTGGAGGAAGTGGGCCGAAGGCTTGAAGAATTCGAGAACAGGATGATGGTAATGATGGCCACTTTGGGTCAGCAACCCACCAGCTCCTCCTATGAGAAATAATGAAAGGGGGGAGGTCAGAGAAGACCCCCAAGAGGAAATTCGCATGCCACCTGTAAACCTAAGAGCTACTAAGTCAGGGGCACAAAGGGGAAGACCAATCCTAAGGCTAGATGATGATTAGGAAGATGAAGAATATGAGGAGAGTATGTCTGAGAAAGGGAAAGCCCCTCAAATTGAAGAAGTCATCTGGAAGAAGATGGAAGAGAAATTTAAAGCTATAACAAGAATGCTAATAAAAGGCCGAGGAATAAACCCGAAAGACAAGAAGTTAGAAGGGGAGGATTTAGTCCCAATGAACTTTAAAATGCCGGATGTTTCGAAGTTTGACGGCACTTCTAACCTCATGGCACACATAAAGCAGTACTCGCTGGTAATGAAGGGCACCACTTTGACAAAGAAGCAGAAGATTGAGTACTTTTGCTTGAGCTTGACTGGCCCAGCAGTGGATTGGTACCACGGGCTCGACCGCCGAACTAAGGAGGACTAGGATTTATTAACGGAGGAGTTGTTGAGGCAATACGACCATAGTACGAGGATGGAAGTGACCTTGAAAGACCTGGAGCTGTTACAACAGAAGGGAGGCGAGTCCTTTCACGAGTATCTAACCCGGTGGAGGAATCGGGTGATGGAAATGAAGAGGAAACCGGATACTCAGGATCAAATATGGTTATTTATTAAAAATGCAAGCCCGTATTTGAGAGAAGGATTAAGGATGAAAGGACTGAAGGACTGGGAGTCTCTGAAGGATATCGCCATTGAGGCTGAGGGAGAGTACCTTGTTAGGAGGGCAGGTAATGAGAACTATACTAAGAAGGGTAGTAGTAGTCAGGGGGCAAGTAAACCAACAAGTTCCGCTAGTGGCATAAGGAAGACCGTTGAGGTGTCAGCTACCAATGCTACCCCGAGGCATTTTTCCAATCTTGGAAGGTCTTTATCATGAGTGCTAAGAAGACTGATGAAAGAGGGTAAGCTACAGCCTTTACCACCCAGACCTGCTAGAGCTCAGGGCACGCTGGGACACAAGGATGGTGAGTATTGTGCATATCATCAGCACACTAGGCATACAATTGATGACTGTAAGATGTTGAGGCACGCAATTCAAGATTTAATTAACTCAAAGCAAATCACAGACCCAGGGGAGAGAGGGGGTCAAAAGAAAGCTGGGTACAACAGTATGCCCCCGCCAGTGAACATGATTGGGTCCAGTTTGCCCGAGGAGTTTGTGTTAAAGGAATTATACGACAACGATATCCACACTGCTGTCACGAACCTCAATGAGGGGAGTGAAGAAGGCCTGCCCGTTGCAGTAATCGATTGCTAGTCCACTAACGATAGTGTAACTGAAAATGATGATTCTGAAGTATTTTTTGACCTGTGGGGTTCGGAGGAGGAAGGATAAGAAGCAAAGAAGAAAGAAGTAGGAGCTGTGACCCAGAGTGGAAGGGTAGCTCCAGAAGTCGAGAAGCCCTAGGAGCCGGTTGAGGGCAAAAAAGGAAAAGAGCCGGAAGAAGATCCGATTGTTAAACAGCTGAAAAAGATGCCGACTCAGATTTCAATATGGGATCTCTTGAGACAGTCACCGTCGCATAGACAGAAGGTAGTAGAGGCTTTGTGTGAAGCAACTGTGGCCACAACCATTTTGCCTACGGAACTACTGGATGTAGTGAAAGGAGGATCAGGAGAAAATGTTGTTTTTACCAGCGCTGATTTGCCGGCAGAAGGCCGTAACCATAATCGCCCTTTGTACATAAGGGCATAGATTAACCAAAAGCACACAGCCTGTGTAATGGTAGATGATGGCTCTTCGATAAATGTGTGCCCACAGGTGGCAATGGCAGCTTTTGGGGTGACAGAGGATATGTTAGCCAAATCTGATCTCACCATCACAGCATATGACAACTCGCGTAGACATGCTTCGGGGGCATTCATGGCGATAGTGAAGACGGGACCAGTAGAGTCGAAAGTGGAGTTTGTGGTACTATCTATACCCGCTAATTTCTCAGCTCTTCTAGGTAGACCATGGTTTCATAAGTTGGGAGGAGTCCCCTTTACGCTTCACCAGATGGTAAAAATACCTCATGAAGGCCAGATCGTGACTATAAGGGCCGTACAGGAGAATCAGGTCTCAGTGCTGGAGATTACTAGGCAGCCGTTTAGTGGGTTTCATGTTGCCATGATAGGCGAGGAAGAGCAGAAGGAAGAAAGCCCCCAGTTAGTGAATATGATGAAAAAGATGTCGTTCCTCCCTGGCACAGGATTGGGCAAGAATTCTCAGGGGATGCCAACAACTGTTACCACCAAGGGCCAAAAGGACAGAAGGGGTCTAGGATACACAGGTGTGGTAGGAAGGGGTGAGAAGCAAAAAATTGAAATTCCTTATATCTGGAAAACTTTTATGCCAGTAACCGCGGCATGTGCCTATACAGGGAAAGATGAATCACAGTGGCTGGATGGAAGAATTGTGCTAGGGTGCGAGGTCTTTAATGATATCTATGACTGGGACATTGGATCGATTAAGCCAGCAGAGGGCTTTTGGGATGAAGAAATAATGACCAGTAGGATAATTTGGGACCGTGAGATGCCTGAAGAAGTGATGATTGAGAAGATGGTAGCCACCCAGCTGAAGGGGAAAGCAAAGGTAGAGGAAGCCATGCAGGAGTTGTTGATTGGGGAGCCTCCAAAGAGCCAAAGTGATGCAGGGCCATCGACCGTGGTAAATGCGCCAGCAGAGGAGGAAGAGGAAAATAGTTTAGATTTTCTTTTTGCTCCAGAACTTTTCAATGATGTTAATGACAATTTCAATCTTATTAATAAATTGAATGATTTTGCTTACTTGTGTGATGTTTCCGATGATTTCACTATGCATGATCATGATCATCATCCATCCATATTTGATATTGATTCAACTGATGCTACTCCATTTAATCTTGGAACCATAGAAAATCAAAAAGAAATTTTGATAGCATCCAATATAACTCCTGAAGAGCGAGAAAAATTTGAGAGAATCTTAAAAAAATATGAAAAAGTCTTTGCCTGGACCTATGAAGATATGCCAGGAATTGATCTGGAAGTCACAGAGCACGCTATTCCTACATATTCAGACCACAAACCCGTTAAACAGAAGCTGAGAAGGCTTAGGCCATAATGGGCAGGCAAAGTGAAGGAGGAGATTCACCAGCAAATCAAAGCCAAATTTTTGGTTGAGGTGCAATATCCAACTTGGTTGGCTAATGTTGTCCCCGTAGCCAAAAAGAATGGCAAAGTAAGGGTATGCGTAGATTATCGGGACTTGAATAAGGCCTGTCCAAAAGATGACTTTCCGTTGCCCCATATAGATGTGCTGATAGACAGCGCCACTGCTTGCGAGATGTATAGCTTTGGAGATGGTTATGCGGGCTGCAATCAAATTCTTAATAAAATAATTGACCAAATTAAGACGGCGTTCATCACGGAATGGGGGACCTATGCTTATCGAGTAATGCCTTTTGGCCTGAAAAATGCAGGAGCCACTAATCAGAGGATGGCAACAAAAATCTTGAATGACTTGATCCATAAAGAAGTGGAGGTATACGTGGACGACATGATGATTAAGTCAGCCACTAGAAAAGGTCATTTTGAAGCCCGGGAAGAGTTCTTCCTAAGGATAAACAAGTATAATCTACGGTTAAATGCTAAGAAATGTATTTTTGGTGTCACCTCAGGGAAGCTCCTAGGACACGTGGTTAGCCAGAGGGGTATTGAGATTGACCTTGATAAGGTTAAGGCTATCAGAGAAATGCCAATACCGCAGAAGGAAAAGGATGTGAGAAACTTTCTGGGTAGGTTGCAATACATCAGTAGGTTTATTGCTAAGCTTACTTCAATCTACTAACCGATCTTCAAATAACTCAAAAAAGACCAACCAGTAGTATGGAATGAAAGTTATCAAAGGGCCTTCGATACTGTCAGAGAGTATCTGTTGAATCCACCGGTGTTGAGACCGCCGCAGCCAATCAAACCCCTAATTCTATACCTGGCCATAGAGGACAGTTCTGTAGGTGCCATGATGGCCCAAGAGGACGAATTTGGAGTGGAGTTTGTTGTTTACTACCTTAGCAAGAAGTTCCTAGCCTATGAGGTTAAGTATACAGAAGTAGAAAAGATTTACCTTGCGGTAATCTTGGCTTCTAAGAAATTAAGGCATTAATTTCACGCCTATAGAGTACAGGCAGTAGCTAAGCAGAATCCTTTAAGGTACTTACAGGAAGCCCCCTCTTTACTCGGGAAAATGGGTAGGTGGTTGTTGTTGCTACAAGAATTTGATGTAGAGTATATTACTCGAAAAACTATCAAAGGGCATGCGGTGGCTAAATTCCTGGCAAAACACCCAATTCAAGGAGAGTCGTACGAGTTTAACTTTCCAGATGAGGATGTGATAGCTATTGGAGTTCAAGGTTGGCAATTGCACTTTGACGGAGCCGTGAACAACAAGGGGGCAGGAGTAGGGATCATTTTAGTGACCCCGGATGATGAGAAGCTCCCTTTGGCCAAGAAATTGAGGTTCAAGGCTACTAATAATGAAGCTGAGTATGAAGTGTGTGCTTTTGGGTTGGAGGCATTGATAGCTTTAGGAGCAAAAATCGTAGAAGTGTTTGGTGATTCCTCCTTTATGATCAATCAAATCCGAGGCGAATGGGCCATTAAAGAAGAAAGGCTAATGCCATACACCAAGCACATGAGAGACCTGAGCATTCAGTTTGAAGTGTGTACGTTCTGTTTTGTTTCGAGGGACGAAAACCAGTTAGCCGACGCGCTTGCTACTTTAGTCTCAATGTTGGACATTCACGAAGGAGTGGTTATGAGGCCAGTTTTAATTTCTAGCTCTGAGAGACCTAGCTTTGAATCTAAATCAGTCATGGAGATAGAAGTAACAGATGGGAAGCCGTGGTATTATGACATTAAGAACTATCTAGAGAATGCAACGTTTTCAAAGTAAGCTACGGAGAAAGATCAGAGAATGATTCGCAAGCTATCTACTCAGTTCATCTGCATAAATGGAGTATTGTACAAACGACAGGCTGATGGTATCCAGTTAAGGTGTTTGGATGAGAAAGAGGCTAAGAAGGTGATGGAAGAAACACACGCTGGAGTATGCGGAGCCCATATGAACGGGCTGACATTGGCCAAAAAGATTATAAGACAAGGATTCTTCTGGCTCACCATGGATAATGATTATTCGAAGTATGTAAAGTAGTGTCAGTTATGCCAGCAGTATGCAGATTTAAGGCACCTGCCTGTTTCGGAATTGCACAATTTGACATCACCTTGGCCGTTCGCAGCTTGGGGGATTGATATTATTGGAGAGATATGCCCCACGGCCTCTAATGGGCATAGATACATCATCGTCGCCATCGACTACTTCACCAAGTGGGTAGAAGCTGAGTCCTTCAGGAAAGTTGATGCTCAGGATATGGCAAAATTCATTGAGAAGAACTTGATATGTAGGTATGGCCTTCCACACCATGTGGTATCTGACAACGGGGTCCAGTTTATGGCCGAAACGAAGAAGTTACTCCAGAAGTATGGTTTCGAGCACCACAAGTCTTCTCCGTATCGTCCTCAAGCCAACGGGGCAGTTGAAGCCGCCAACAAGAATGTCAAGAGGATCCTGGCTAAGATGGTCCAGAATTATAAAGATTGGGCGGAAAAGTTTCCTTTTGCCTTATGGGGTTACAGAACAACCATCAGAACTTCAACAGGAGCCACTCCATATTCCTTGGTATATGGGATGGAGGTAGTATTGCCGGTCGAGGTCGAACTTAAGTCACTAAGGGTGATAATGGGAGCAGAGATCCCGGAGGCCGAATGGGCACAACAACGGTTGCAACAGTTGAACATATTGGATGAGAACAGGTTAAAAGACTACTATCACAACCAGATCTACCAAAAGAGGCTCGCTAGGTCTTTTGGAAAGAAAGTCAAGAAACATCCGTTGAAGGAGGGGGATTTGGTATTCAAACAGATGAGACCAGGGGCACCGGATATTAGAGGGAAGTTCAGACCTACGTGGGAAGGTCCGTTTATCCTCAAGAAGCTGCTATCAAAAGGAGCTGCGATTCTATCGGATAGCGATGGCAATGAATTCAAAGAACCAATCAATATTGATAGACTCAAAAGGTTCCATGGCTAAAGGCGACAAAATCAAAAGAAGAGAATGAAAGCCCCGCGGGTCAAAAACCGAAAAAAGGCGGGATTGCTAAAATTGGGCGCCTCATCAGGGTGAAAACCGAAAAAAGGCATCCTGGGCAAAATTTAGAGGCTTGAGAGAAAATATCCAATCATAAAAACCCGAGAGGGCTGATTGGTAACGGGAGTTGATGCTATCAAGATTTGATTCCATGAATGAATGTAGTCTTGCATAATTGAATTAGTGTCAAAAAGGATCATGTATGCTAAAATCGTACTGAAATATACACAATGCGGTGAAATAAAATAAGACTTGACTTATTCATTTGCATCATTGTCCAATTATGCTTTAAAAAGAAACATATTGCTCAAAATGCATGCAAAGCTAAACTATGCCCTACTACTACTCTCGCTAGCCAAATACCTCAGTCGCCGTGTTCGGTTATCAGATGACGGGCTAAGTATCCACCTCTTGTACGCGCTAGTAGTGGTGACAGAGTGGTTCCTGAAGGGAGGTATGATAGTCTTCAATGGAAGTCGGCTCCAGAGCTCATGATAGCGGGGGGCAAAAGCTGCAAAAAGGACTCCACCTCGAAAGGATAGAGGGTGTCTCACCACATCCTAGGTCATTCCAAGTTGACGAGCGCAGCGGGCCGTGATGTAAAAGGTTGCCTCACGAAGCCCTCATAGGGGAACGCATCCTGAATGCCCATCAATAATTACACTGGATAAGGGAAGCCAAGTGTGCATGAAGCTAATATCCTCATCTGATATCTCACTAAATCTGGTAATGCCTTCGTCATGGGTCCCAGGTAGGTATAGATGCCGGTGAGGAAGAAAATGCTTCGCGGAGTACTGACTAATAACCCTAGGAGGAGGCTCTAACAGTAGCTTCAATTTCTCTTGCAACCAAATCTGAAAGAAGAAGCAAGGAAAAATAAAAGCCAAAAAAAATAAGATAAAAGGCAAAGAAAAGCCGCTGGAGTAAGTTGGATTTACTTCAGGCAAAAGTTAGGCATAGGGTTGTGTGAAAATTCGAAAGAACGCACTTCTCGCTAAGAAAAGCTAGTGTGAAAATCCACAAGGGACGCACTACCTTTTAAAACAATGACGTACCTGGAGTAATAAGGGGCTCCCAAAGAATGACGTGGTAGGCCCGGCACATACAGAGTCCAAACCCAAGATAGTCTCAGCCAGAATAAGTGGAAAAGTGGTCAGCCCGTGGTGAAAATCGTCCAAAATCCCAAACAGACGAGGGTCTCTGTGACCCGCGCGAAACCTCGTGGTCTCCCGAGGACCCGCTTTAGGGCGATCAGGAGAGGTTCATAAAACTTGTAAGGTATTTACAAGTGCGTCTATTTTTGGCAAAAATGAGGTTTCTTGGAGTCGCCACCCAACAGAACATTGGGAAAGGTTGTCTAGCCTTAGCGAGCCTAAGAGGGCGCATACATATCCATCTTGGGCTAGCAACAGAGATCTTGGAGGCCTCAGCCCCCACTGTCATGGCCGGATTTGTACCCTAAAAGAATTAACTTAAATTGGCTTGTGTGTGTGACTTGAATGTGAGGTTTGGATTAACTTGATTGATGACAGGACTCAATTGAAAGGTTGGAAGGACCTAATTGTAGTATAAAGGATTGTTAAGTGGCTAATGGGTAATTATATTATGTTAAGCTAATGGTTGATTAGTTTGTCTAATGATGCATTAGTTAAGAATAAAATAAGTAAGAATGGGTTAGTGGAGGCAGACTTTGGTGAGTGGAATCCGTGTGGCTTCTTGAGAGGATGCCACCTCCACCTTTGCATGCATGAGTTGTCAAAGGAAAGGGAAAAGATTCATTTGTGTGATTTCAGTCAATTTTCTGTGTTTTTCTCTCTTCTTTCTTGCGTGGCAATGAGTTTTAGAGAGGCCTTAAGTAGTGCATGCATATAGTTAATGGGAGCAAGAATTAAGGGTTAACTTAAGAGGTAAGTGAGTAAGTGAATAGTATTCTCATCTTCTACTCTTCTTCTTGGTTTTGATTTTGTATCGGAATGAGAATTGATGGATTGTGTTCAATTCTGGAATTTGAACTGGTTTTGCTAGCTGAAGAAGTGAAGAAAGATAAGGGAAAAGCTGTAATCGAAGAGCCGAGCATCCGTCGAGATTAGGAGCTAAGGCGATAAGGTTTGGGAACAAACCCTAAATGTGTAAATTGTATGATTTGTGTTGGTCCAATAGGGACTTTGATATGAGTTGTATGTGTATGTGGGGATGTGTTTAGTGAATGAATTGCTTGAGAGCATGTATGCTATGTGTGAATTGGGATTGATTATAATTTGCGCCAAAGATGAGTGTCAAAATAAGAAGGGAAATCAGGTATGTGCTAATTGAGTAAGTGGTTGATGTTTTTGGGTTGATTGCCAAAATTAAGAATGAGATTTGAAGTCTTGATGTGAAAGGAGAATTGGACTGGAAAGCGCAGCTGTGCTAGTGATAAAACACAGCTGTGTTATGATGTTTTTGCATAGGTCACGGTGACAATCAAATTGATTGTGACCGTGAGGTATGCCGAGTTCAATTCTGCCTATTGGATTTTGGTATGTCACGGTGACAATGAAATGCATTGTGACCGTGAGGTACCCAAGGGAACATTCTGTTTTGCAAAGTGTGGATATGTCACGGTGACAATGAAATTCATTGTGACCGTGACATACCCTCAAGATGCATTCTGCCGAGAGTTGGGAACATGTCACGGTGACAATGAAATTGATTGTGATCGTGACCTGCCCCCAGTTTGCATTCTGTTTTGAACTTCAACATGACACGGTGACAACGAAATTCATTATGACCGTGACCTATCCTGTTTTGGGCAACATAACCCTAATGTGTTTGGACTTTCTAACGGTAAGGCTTTAAGCTGGAATGAAGAACATTATGAGTAAGTGTTATGTGTGTATTAAGTAATGTACATTTGCATACTATGTGATGGTTCTTGAATGCAATCAATTATGTGAATATTAACTATGAAAAATGAATTGGAAGCATATTGGGTATGCAAGTGTAATGCTTAGCTATGTGCTAATGCGAATGTGTAAAGTGAATGTGATATGGGCTATTTATGTATGTGATATGAAAAGTGAACAATGTGAACTGAATAATATGTTTAACAACTTAAGCCTGTGAGTCAAGTAGTGGATAGTTAGGCATACCTATAGGGTCAAGTGCTGCAGCCCCATGCGTTAAATGTGTCTGATTCCATGGGAATCACAATGCGAAACAATGCGATTAATCCTTGCTGGATTTTATTATATGTGGAATGATATTAAGTACCTGAGGGTACCAATGCGTAAAAGTAATCTTGATGAGATTCTAGTACCTGAGTGGTACCAATGCGATACCCGTTATCCGTGTCATTGAATTGCAGGCTAACCGACTAATTAATAAGTGGAAATGGTTGTGGTATAACATATTAAGCGATGTGAATATGTGAACTTGTGATTAATGCCTTATGATTGAATATAGTGGTGAACCATGTTATGTATGGAGTGGTATTTGTTGAGATGATTTTTAATTAGGCTTGATTGTTGGCATGCAATGTATGATAACCTTATTTGTGTGATAATACTTGTTATGCTTTCCCCACTAAGCGTTATCGCTTAGCATGGATTTACTCTAATCCGTGCAGGTACGGTCCAAGAGGTGATCGAAGGACGTCCCCGCATTTTGTACGGTTAATAGTAGGAAGTAGAAAGTGTAGGTTTTGGGTTTGATATTTTGGGATTTCTGTATAAGCTTTTGTACAATCAAATGTGTATCGGGTATGTAAAGGCATGTAATAATCTGATAATTACGAATGTTACCCCCCAGATGTATGCATGTCCTATGAGTGGAAGTGGTGTATGAACTAAGGTAGTTGGCATGTGATGCATGAGTTAAGATCATATGTGTTGAAATTTTATTATTCAGGTTAAGTATGTGTTCCGTTGTGTGTGTGTGGCCTTCTCTAACTAAGATTAGCTGAGCTAGTCTGTCATTAGGGAATGGGCGTCACAAGTTGTGGTATCAGAGCCTAGGTTGAGTCTTTTCTGGGAATTGGGTAGATAAGATGTGTGTAGTTTGTTGACCTAATGCGGAAGTCCTTGTTTAATCTGTGTAGTAAGATGGATTCTAGAGGGCATACCGGAGAAGAATCTGCCGAAAGTGTGAATCCTCGTGAAGCTGAGGTGACGGGGTCTGGACAGTCTAGATCAGTTGGCTATGGGAATGAGATTTCGTTTGGGCCTATGGAAGCTATGATGAAAATGACACAAGATATTGCAAGAGTAATGGAACGTATGATGGCGCCTAGAGCCCCAATAGAATCTTTGAGAAAGCATGGTTTGGAGGAATTTCATGGAACAAGGTGACACGACCTCAGCAAGTGTACTGAATCGACAAGTAATATAATGGAGTAAAATTAAGATTCCGAGTTATCGTACCCAAGGGACTGAACACGCAAGTTATGAAAATTAAATGTATGCTAAAGAATTCCCAATTAATTGATTTGATTAAATTAACTAAACTAAAACTAATAAATTAATCGACTGCTGTACTGGTTAAGCAAAAACAAATTAAGATGACAGTAAAACTAACAAAGATAAAAGTGAATAAAAACGAGAAAAGATATCGAATTATAAAGGCGTTGTTCAAGTTCACTCATCCACCCCTTACCCAAATATGAATAAAATCAATCTATGACTCTTATATGAAAGAAATCGGGATAACCCTCTTAACCCAAGCGTCCCATTCCGGAGCAAGCTACTCTAATTGCATAACGTCCCATTCCGGAGCAAGTCATACAACTAGCCTAATCACGGGTCTAAAATCCTAGGTTCGGTTTGCTTTCCCATTCCGGAGTCAAACATCCCAAAACCTCATTATTTCGCTCATCACTCAAATCTTAAATCATAAAATCCTGTTCATTTAGATTCCCATTCCGGAGTAGTCTAAACACCACAGCAAACATGATAGAAAATTCTGAGAATAAAATACATTCATGGCATCCAATTAACAAATTCAATAACCAAGATAGACATATGAAATAAATCATTCATCACAATTGGAAACTGGACTGAAAAACTAAAATCCATAAACAAGCAATAAACACCAGCAAAATAAACCAATCTTTAATACATAAACTCAATAGATGTTCATAATTCACATCTTAGATATAGGAGATTCAGAGATCCCCCGAACAACTAAACGACTACTCACAATCCATTATAAAATCAAAAGAGTAAAAGAAAGAATAAACCCTGAAATTCATTGAGAAAATCCCGGTTGAATTGCTCGATCTTCGATCTCTTTCTTCAAATCTTCAATGGAGAAAATAACTAAAATTCTGGAAAAACTAACTAAGAACTAGCAAAACTCTTGAAATTGAACTATGAAACTAAAGCAATTTAATCTCAATTACTAATCGAAAATCAAAAACAAGAACGAAAATTGAAGTTTAGGACCGAAGAATATCTCTCTAAATCTCAGCTGCAAAAACTAATAACAAAAACTAACTAAAAAAATCGGAACCCTAGCCAAATAGAAAAGTTCGTTTTTATAGTTCCAGATGGGTCACGGTGACAATGAAATTCATTGTCACCGTGTTCAGTCGAGAATTTCAAATCTGTTCACGCACAGGAAATGGGTCACGGTGACAATGAAATTCATTGTCACCGTGAGGTCTTCGAAGTTTGCTTCTGTCCAGGATTTAGCTATGTCACGGTCACAATGAGATCCATTGTGACCGTGATGTATGTGCTTCTTTGATTCTGCCTTGAGGATTTTTATGTCACGGTCACAATGAAATTGATTGTCACCGTGACATACCTCCTACTTGCATTCTGCCCAATCGTTCACTATGTCACGGTCACAATGAAATCCATTGTGACCGTGACCCATCTAAGCCAGCTCCTGACTTCCACTTCTTTTCATGTCACGGTCACAATGAATTTCATTGTGACCGTGATGTAAATAGAACCTCACCTGCAAAGTGTCATAAAAATCAATCAAAAACTATCTATAATACATCAAAATTCCAATTTGACTAAAATTAATAAAATCCACCTAAAAGAAACAAAACCTAACACAAAAACACAACTAAACACCTAAAATCATATAAAAACACTATGAAAACTAAGCACTATATTGAAGTTATCAAAATACCCCACACTTAGACTTTGCTCGTCCTCGAGTAAATGAATTATCCAAATTCCTGAAATTTCAAACTCTAACTCAGAATATGAAAACTTAACAACAGTCATAGCACCAAGCAGAAGGGTCTTAGCTATAAAATTCTCAATTCAGTTTATATCAAATAATTTCACTTGTGTGTGTGCTAGGCTCAAAACAAATTTTCTCTTTTCAAAACAAAACAACCAATGCATTCCAGTAATTAAGCAAAGAAATTAAATATGCAAATGAATTCGCATATAGGTTTCGCGCTTAAAACTCAGGATAATCATACGCCTCTCCTTTAGCACCGGAACCACAAGGGTCATCTCCACTTAAACAACTCAAACCAAGAATAGAATCAAAAGGACTTATTCCAGGGTTGTAATGTTAGGTTAAGGTATTGGCTATCAAGAAAAGTTAAAGAATTCAACAAAGAATTTGCCACTTTACCTAAGATTCAACTAACCAAACTGAACAAAATTGTCCAGATCCTACCTTCAATTCACCCATAATTTCCAATGTTGTCTACTTCTCCATACATAATATGCATTGAACTTAACAACCACAGAATGATGAATTTCCCTTTTAATTCACTTTTAAACCCAATTCCGTAATTATGAGTATATCTTTCTCTACTCAAAGGTACCCCACACTTGAATTTTTCTATATTCAATACATCAAAATTGACCAATAGAAACCACAAAACTCATCAAACTTTCATCATCATTTTTTTTTCTTTTTTCTTTATTTTTCTTTCTCTTCTTTTTTTTTTCTGGGGTACCCAAAGTCTAGAATTTTTTATACCCATCTAATGAGGGAAAGTTTAACACCATACTAAATAATGCCCACAAAATTCAACAATTCTTCTCACACTTCCACTATTTCAACAATAGATACTCTTATTCAACTTTCAATGATATTCCAACCCAATCCTAGAGTGGCCAATTCTTAGAAACGGGTAGGCAAAGGCATTTAGGCTAAATGGTAAAATAATAGTGTAACAAGAAAATTTCGTAGTACGCTTTTAGCATACTAAATCAGCTCAACGGGGCTAGCAATGGAAATAATATAAACAGGTAGGTCTAAAGCTGTTTAAAAGTGGCTATCAAAGAACAAATTGCCTTAATCATGTCCTAAACTTGTTTAAGTTGTTATCATGTTTCGAAGGGTGATGAGGAAGGTTCTAATTATCCTACCATTCCTTCACTCAAAAACTCTTACGCACCGGATTTTTTTTTTTTTCAATTTTTACAAACAAGCCTATAGTGCATAAAAGATTGGAAATCACAAGATATATGACCGATTGAGATTCAATTTGCTTCTAAAACTTCCAACTACTCGTTTGCCAAGATCAGTTTTTAAGATATACTATTCTCCAATTAAAGTTCAAAACATTCACAACAGGAATAACTGAGGTTAAGCTAAGCTAAGATAAGGATATTTAGGCAACCGTAATAAAGTGCAAATAAACTAAAACATAACTAACCATGCATCATACATCAATCGAATGGCTGTTAATTACATGTATAATGCAACATTAATGTCTCCTACCCCCCACATAAAAAAACTTGCTGTCCCCAGCAAGTAATAATATTACAGATCAAAAAGAAAAATAAAAATAAAATAAACAAAAGTCAAAACAAAAGATAAGTGTTCTCCCTGATCATAGATCGGATGATGGTGGCGGTGGGGGGAAATGTGCATCAAATCTGGACGTCAAAGACGCCAGGCCATAGAGCACTTGCTCCATCTGAGATCGGAGCTCAGTCTGGGTGGCGGAAATACTATCCATCCGCTCCATAAGCGCGTCATAATGTGCTGAAGATAACGGCTGGGGCTCGGGGGCTCGGGGATCGTGTGCCTCTGGATCATCCTCCTGCTCATGAGGTAAACCGCCCAAACCTCGCTCAACTCCATGTACATACTCCTCCCTAGTGGACAACCGAAAACCATCGGCCATTGTCACATCCTTCACGAGTACCTTCATATTGATAAGCATTTTCTGATCGATGGTGGCAACGGAAGGCAATGATTTGTATTTTTTCAATGGATGGCGGACACGCTTGGCAATGGCGGTTACAAATCCTCCTAGTGCAATTTTTGTGACTTTCTTCGACTTCCATTGCATCTCCTCCAGTTTGTGCCAGAAATGTGTGGCTCCATTTATTCGGACACCCTGGATCATGCACGCAAGAAACAGGGCTTCCGGCAAGTTCACTTGGCCCGCTGAATCGGCATGGCTGAGCAGAGATAAAGAAAAAAATCTGTGGAGGATCCGCAAAATGTGACTGTTCAGATGATGGGCCTTCATTTTTCCTGAGACATACTGCGTGGCAGTCACAGTATCTCGAATGATTGCCCACGCGCCATCTTTAGTGTAATCCTCATACCAATCCGGAACCAAATGTGGAAATCCAAGATATTCTGAAAATTCATGGAAGGTTAGGTTATACTCAATCTTGTCTAAGAAAAATGAAACAGAACCTGGATCCGTGATGAGATTGCGGCCTGGTCTACACGTGACAGTGGACACAAAATCCCTCATCAAGGTGGGGTAGACTTTCTCATTGAGCATAAACACCCGCTCCCAGCCAATGTTGCCTATAAGTTGCTGGACTTCATTCTTGATGTCGATTTTTTCCAACAATCCAAAATCCAAATAACTCGTTGGGATGAACGAGCATTTGGTGAACCGAGCATATGGAACCTTTTTAGCAGCTGGGACCCATGCTGGCACCTTTGAAATGTCTACTGAATCCGCGCTGGGGGGTTGGCTGCCAGAGCTAGAAGCAAGAGCGGAGCTTTTCCGTTTTGGAGCCACTGCATAAAAGAGAACAACCAATTTCAATAACAAAGTAAGTTGAAACAACAATGGCTACTACTTTACTCAGCATTTAACAATCCATTTTACCCCACTTATACATCCCCCAACTGAGTCTGCATCCCCCAACTGAGTTTGATTTGTCAAATTGATATCAACTCATGAGTAGGTTTAGAATGTGCAATGACAACTTTAAAACACAGTTATACATAAAGGTATATAGAATTAGGCATGTCAACATGTTAAAATTTTGCAGAAGTTGGGGAATAAACTCTATGGGACATTTTATCAAACACTTGGTGAGCATGTATTTAAACGTACTAGAATTGAAAACTAATGGCACTAACAATCCCCCAAATTGGCAATAAACAACCATAAAGTGCACAACCAACAGGTTAAGATCAGTAAAAGTCCAAGTCGATTCCAAATTTGATGAAAACCATTAACCCAACGTTAAATGCAAATAAAGCCCTAAACGTCCTACTTCCCATATAATCACGTTCAGGAGTAAGGATCAACATTAAGAAGGGAAGTAAGAAAGAAAAAGGGTTCACACCAAGATTTCATCACAATAATTGAGAACATCATGGAATTTTCGAACAAAACTTCCAAGAACAACATAGCAATAGGGAACGAGGAAGAACAGGGGATGAGAGGAGGAGACAAACAAAATTTAAAATTAAAATAGAAGGAAGAGAAATGTACTTACTTGTGGTAGATAATTCGGGATGATGGTCTAAAAGAGAGAAAAGAGTCACACGGAATGCAGAGAAAAGTAAATCGTGCTCGTGAAAGTGAAAGAGGTGTGAGAAAGTGAGAAAGAACAAATAGAAAACTTGGGTTTTTTTTTTTTAAAACTTCCTTTCGTTGGTCACGGTCACAATGAATTTCATTGTGACCGTGACACATAAAAAAATTTGCATTCCAAAATTGAACCGCCATGGGGTCATGGTGACAATGAAATCCATTGTCACCGTGACATTACCAAATTGGAAAACAGAATCGAATGTGCAATATGTCATGGTCACAATGGACTTCATTGTGACCGTGAGATAACCCAGTTTGAAAACAGAATGTCACTCACTCTACCTCACGGTGACAATGAAATTCATTGTCACCGTGACATGTGCACTCCTCAAAACAGAATGTAACTTACCTGATGGTCACGGTCACAATGAGTTTCATTGTGACCGTGACATGTGCATCAACCAGAATCCAGAATGCATCCTCCTTTGATCACGGTCACAATGAATTTCATTGTGACCGTGTCCACCTGCACACTTGCACACATTCATCAATTTCTCCGAATCTCTTGATACAAATGTTTTGAATCTTTTCCAACAAAACATAATTTCTCTTCTAAACCTAAAATTTACAAAATAAAACAAGATTAACTGCCTAGACAAAATACCATTAAATGATACAGATAAATGAAGATAAAAAGTAGTTCTGCATTTCACAAGTCCGCAGCTGGACTTTTAAAACCGTCAAGGATCTATAAGAGTGACGATCGTGGAAGCATTATCAAACGAAGATGTAAAATAAGGCTTCACACGATGTCCATTTACCTTGAATTCTGTCTCACCCTTCGGGTGTTTCAGCGTGACCACTCCAAACTTGTTCACAGCAACTACTTGATATGGTCCCTTCCACCTCGACTTCAACTTACCAGGGAATAATCGCAGCCTACTGTCATAAAGAAGTACATGCATCCCAGGCACAACTTCCTTCCGAACTAACTTCCGATCATGCCGCTTCTTGGTGATGTCCTTGTATTTGGTGGCATGATCATAAGCCCAGAATCGGTGCTCCTCAAGTTCATTCAGCTGCAAAGACCTGCACTTTCCTGCATTCTCAAGGTCAAAATTTAGAAATTTCGTAGCCCAATAGGCTTTATGTTCTAATTCCACCAGAAGATGACAGGACTTCCCATAAACCAGCCTAAAGGGGGACATCCCTATTGGCGTCTTGAAAGCAGTCCTATAGGCCCATAAAGCTTCGTCTAACCTAAGATACCAATCTTTCCTAGAGGAATTTACCGTTTTTTCTAAAATGGCCTTTAATTCCCTATTTGACACTTCTACTTGACCATTAGCCTGAGCATGATATGGGGTTGTGACTTTATGCCTAACGCCAAATTTCTTTAATAAAGCATTGAATTGGTGATTAACAAAATGTTTACCACCATCGCTTATAATGGCTCTAGGAGCTCCATAACGGGTAAAAATATTTTTTCTTAAAAATTCTAACACAATTCGTGCATCACAAGTCCTAGTAGCTACAGCTTCGACCCATTTACTAACATAATCCACTGCTACCAGAATATATTCAAACCCGTATGAAACCGGAAAAGGTCCCATGAAATCTATTCCCCAAACATCGAATAATTCAACCTCAAGCACATTTGTTAAGGGCATCTCATCACGTTTGGATATATTTCCTACTCTTTGGCATCTATCACAACTTTTCACATAATATTGGACATCTTTAAACATTGTTGGCCAATAAAAACCAGAAGACAGAATTTTCATTACCGTTCTATTCGGCCCATGATGTCCACCAGCTTCTCCACTGTGACAAGCTGTGATGATTGCACTGGTCTTCGCATCTGAGATACACCGTCTTAACACTTGGTCAGCGCATAGTTTGAAAAGGTAGGGATCATCCCATATGTAGTGTCTCGCATCCGCCCGCAATTTCTTCTTTTGCTGCCATGTAAAATCCTTTGGCATAAAGCCCCCTGCAAGAAAATTAGCGATATTAGCAAACCAAGGTACAGAATTTTCACAGGAAAATACAGCACAAATATGCTCATCGGGAAATAAATCTAAAATTTCCCCTTTTTCAATACGATCATTTTCCAATCGGGACAGATGATCTGCCACAAAATTCTCAGCGCCCTTCTTATCCTTAATTTGCAAATCGAATTCCTGCAACAAAAGCACCCATCGAATCAGCCTCGGTTTTGATTCCTTCTTTGCGAATAAATGCCTCAAGGCTGCATGATCCGACCACACCACCACTTTTGCACCCAGCAAATACGGCCTGAACTTTTCAAACGCATACACTATCGCGAGAAGTTCTTTCTCTGTGGTGGTGTAATTTACCTGTGCTCCTGTCAAAGTGTGACTAGCATAATATATGGCATAAAAAATCTTATCTCTTCGTTGTCCAAGCACTGCCCCTATTGCAAAGTCACTAGCATCACACATTAGTTCGAATGGCAAATTCCAATCCGGAGATATAATCACCGGAGCTGAAATAAGTCGTTTCTTTAAAGTTTCAAATGCTAACATACATGCACTGTCAAAAACAAAAGGAGCATCTTTCATCAGTAAATTAGACAATGGTTTTGCAATTTTTGAAAAATCTTTAATAAAACGCCTGTAAAATCCCGCATGTCCTAAAAAACTTCTTATGCCCTTAACATTTGTCGGAGGTGGTAATTTTTCAATTACTTCAACTTTGGCCTTATCTACCTCTATCCCATTCTCTGAAATTTTATGTCCTAGCACTATGCCCTCTCTTACCATAAAATGGCATTTTTCCCAATTCAATACCAGGTTAGTCTTTTCACACCTCCCTAGTACTAGATCAAGATGTTGTAAACAGCTCTCAAAATCAACCCCATATATGGTGAAATCATCCATGAATACTTCCATAAATTTTTCTATAAAATCATGGAAAATGGCCATCATGCACCGCTGAAACGTAGCCGGTGCATTACATAACCCAAAAGGCATTCTCCGATATGCAAATGTGCCATATGGGCAGGTAAAGGTTGTTTTCTCCTGATCCTCAGGGTCTATTGGAATCTGCATATATCCCGAATACCCATCTAAAAAACAGTAAAACCTATTACCCGCTAACCTCTCTAACATTTGGTCAATAAAAGGCAAAGGAAAATGGTCCTTCCTAGTGGCATTATTTAACCGTCTGAAATCAATGCAGACTCTCCAACCCGTAACTGTACGAGTTGGAATTAACTCATCTAGTTCATTCTTTACCACTGTCATTCCCCCCTTTTTAGGCACACATTGCACAGGACTTACCCACTTACTGTCAGAGATAGGGTAGATAATACCTGAGTCTAGGAGTTTAAGTACCTCCTTCTTTACTACCTCTTGCATGACTGGATTGAGTCGCCGTTGCAGCTGAGCTACCGGCTTGCACTCCTCCTCCATTGGGATCCTATGTGTACAGTAGCTTGGGTCAATTCCCTTCAAATCTGAGGTCTTCCAGCCAATGGCTCCTTTGTGCTTTTTCAGCACCTCTAGCAGCATCGTCTCTTCTGCACCTGACAACAAAGAAGAAATGATTACTGGTTTACTCTCATTATCTAAAAACACATACTTCAAGTGAGAGGGAAGAGGTTTAAGTTCAGAATTTGAATCCCCCTCTTTAGGATCAATTTTCTCCTTGCTGTCTTCTATCTCCACACTTGCTATCTCTTATCCCCTCATCTCTTCTTCACATTCTTCTCCCTCCACTGAATGTAATAGACACTTATTTTCTGAATCAGCTCTCAATTCTTTTTCTTGCACTTCCTCCACACAATCATCTATTACATCCATAAAATATATAGACTCTTTCATATCTCCAGATGGGTATTTTTGAGCCTTGTTCATATCTACCACCAACTCCTCACCATTAAACCTTAGGGTAACTGTTTGACCATTAACGTCTATCAATGCCTTGGCGGTATTTAAAAATGGCCTCCCCACAATCAATGGCACCTTGTGGTCTTCTTCCATCTCCATTACCACAAAATCCACTGGAAAAATAAATTTCCCCACCTTCACTAACAGATCCTCAATTACTCCCTTTGGTCTCCTCACGGACCTGTCTGCTAGTTGGAGTCGCATTCCTGTCTCCCTAAGCTCTCCAAGATTCAGCTTCCTGCACATAGAATAAGGCATTAAGTTTATGCTTGCACCTAGATCACATAAAGCGTTACCGTAAAAATCTTCACCAATAACACAAGGAAGAGTAAAGCTACCTGGATCTTCCAATTTCTCAGGAATCTTGTTCATAATAATAGCACTGCAATTTTCTGTTAGTTGTACAGTCTCATGCCCTTCTAATTTCTTTTTATTAGAACAGAGTTCTTTCATGAATTTAGCATAGTTAGGCATATGAGCTAAAGCTTCAGCAAATGGTAAATTTATGTGCAGTTTCTTAAACATCTCTAGAAACCTAGCTTTTTGCTCATTTTTCTTTTCCTGTCTAGCAATAGCAGGAAATGCCAGTTTATTAATGTCAAGATCCTCTAACTTAGGATTCACTATACTCTTTCCCTTGTCACTTTTAGGAGCATTTTCTTTAACTTCTAACTTAGAGTTAGAGTTACTTACCGTCCGTGTCGGCTCCTCCTTTTCTGATAAAAGATTTTTACCTTGATCATCTTTCGGTTCCACTTCCTTACCACTCCTCAGTGTAATTGCCTTTGCCTCCTCTTTTGGATTCCGGTCTACATTTGAAGGAAATGTTCCTGGTTGCCTCTGGGACACAGAATTTGCAAGCTGTCCCACTTGAGTTTCCAAATTTCTTATGGAGGCATCCTGGTTCCGGTTCCACTGCTCTTGAGACTTCCATCTAGACTCTTGATTTACCATGAATTGCTGTTGGTTATTCATAAACTGCTGTTGACTGTTAATGAATGTAGCCAACATGTCTTCCAGATTTGGCTTTCTCTCTTGAACGGGTGGCCTGGGTTGATAACCCGGTGGGTGATACTGCTGCCCTTGGTTCTGAGGAGGTGGATATGGTGGTTGATATGGCTGCCCGTGGTTTTGATGGATATTTTGGTTGAAGGGAGCTCTTACTTGTGGATTAGAGGATGAAGCATTTGGATTTCCATCTTTCCAGGAGAAATTTGGATGAGTTCTCCATCCCGGGTTATACGTGTTACTGTAAGGGTCATTCCTTTTGAAATCTCCCACAGCATTGACATCACCCATTGCTCCACTTTCTTGCCCACTTTGCTCCTGTTCATACCATCCATTTTCTTGGCCCACTGCAGCTACATTCTGCACTTTCAAGCTATTCATCTCCTTCCTCATAGACTCCATCTGTGCCTTCAGCATCGAGACCTCATCCACAGCATGTATCCCCTGTCTTCTCGGAACTGCTCTAGGATTAGACCATTGAGCATCATTAGCTGCCATTTCATCCAGTAATTGAAAAGCTTCCTCTGGTAACCTATTCATAAATGACCCTCCTGATGAAGCATCTAATAAGGATCTTGTCTGTGGTGTAACCCCAGAATAAAAAGTGGTCATCAAATGGTAAATTGCTATCTCATGGTGTGGACAGCTTCTCAACAATCTTCTAAACCTTTCCCATGCTTCATGAAAGGGCTCCTCACTCATCTGACTAAAGCCTAATATACTATTTCTGATGTTCGCAGTCTTTGTGGGAGGGAAGAATCTCATCAAAAATTTTTCTTGCAACTGATCCCAAGATCTAATTGACTGTCTAGGTAGCATTTGCAGCCATTCACGAGCTTTTCCAATCAGTGTAAAAGGGAACAGCTTTAATCTTACCGCGTCAGATGACACTCCAGGAATTTGAACCGTATCACTGATCTCTAAAAAAATGTCCAAATGTTGTGCAGGATCTTCGACATCTGCACCCGAAAACTGATTTCGCTGTAACATACCGATGGTGGCTGGTTTAAGTTCAAATTGCACTCCCCTGGGCAGCACAATTATCCTATTATCTTCATTCCATCTAGGCACCGCATAGTCCCTAATTGTCCTCTGCCTAGGGATCTCTTCTCTATTATGCCTCGGATTCTGGTTTTGTGCCCTCAACACTTGTTCATTTCCAGGAGGAATTTCACCAATAGGAAGCGGATTTTCTTCCATGTTATTAATCCTGTTGGTTCTTAATTGTTGGTGTAAAGTCCTCTCGATTTCAGGATCGTAAGGTGCTATTTGTTCTTGTCTTCTTCTGCTCATACACCTTCAACAACCACCTGAAAAGAATAAAGAATAAATAAAAATAAGATAAAATAAAATAAAAATAAAAACACACACAAATAATGATCAAGACTTAAAACAACGCCAGTCCCCGGCAACGGCGCCAAAAACTTGACACGACCTCAGCAAATGTACTGAATCGACAAGTAATATAATGGAGTAAAATTAAGATTCCGAGTTATCGTACCCAAGGGACTGAACACGCAAGTTATGAAAATTAAATGTATGCTAAAGAATTTCCAATTAATTGATTTGATTAAATTAACTAAACTAAAACTAATAAATTAATCGACTGCTGTACTGGTTAAGCAAAAACAAATTAAGATGACAGTAAAACTAACAAAGATAAAAGTGAATAAAAACGAGAAAAGATATCGAATTATAAAGGCGTTGTTCAAGTTCACTCATCCACCCCTTACCCAAATAGGAATAAAATCAATCTATGACTCTTATATGAAAGAAATCGGGATAACCCTCTTAACCCAAGCGTCCCATTCCGGAGCAAGCTACTCTAATTGCATAACGTCCCATTAGACTTGCCTAATCACGGGTCTAAAATCCTAGGTTCGGTTTGCTTTCCCATTCCGGAGTCAAACATCCCAAAACCTCATTATTTCGCTCATCACTCAAATCTTAAATCATAAAATCCTGTTCATTTAGATTCCCATTCCGGAGTAGTCTAAACACCACAGCAAACATGATAGAAAATTCTGAGAATAAAATACATTCATGGCATCCAATTAACAAATTCAATAACCAACATAGACATATGAAATAAATCATTCATCACAATTGGAAACTGGACTGAAAAACTAAAATCCATAAACAAGCAATAAACACCAGCAAAATAAACCAATCTTTCATACATAAACTCAATAGATGTTCATAATTCACATCTTAGATATAGGAGATTCAGAGATCCCCCGAACAACTAAACGACTACTCACAATCCATTACAAAATCAAAAGAGTAAAAGAAAGAATAAACCCTGAAATTCATTGAGAAAGTCCCGGTTGAATTGCTCGATCTTCGATCTCTTTCTTCAAATCTTCAATGGAGAAAATAACTAAAATTCTGGAAAAACTAACTAAGAACTAGCAAAACTCTTGAAATTGAACTATGAAACTAAAGCAATTTAATCTCAATTACTAATCGAAAATAAAAAACAAGAACGAAAATTGAAGTTTAGGACCGAAGAATATCTCTCTAAATCTCAGCTGCAAAAACTAATAACAAAAACTAACTAAAAAAATCGGAACCCTAGCCAAATAGAAAAGTTTGTTTTTATAGTTCCAGATGGGTCACGGTGACAATGAAATTCATTGTCACCGTGTTCAGTCGAGAATTTCAAATCTGTTCACGCACAGGAAATGGGTCACGGTGACAATGAAATTCATTGTCACCGTGAGGTCTTCGAAGTTTGCTTCTGTCCAAGATTTAGCTATGTCACGGTCACAATGAGATCCATTGTGACCGTGATGTATGTGCTTCTTTGATTCTGCCTTGAGGATTTTTATGTCACGGTCACAATGAATTTCATTGTGACCGTGATGTAAATAGAACCTCACCTGCAAAGTGTCATAAAAATCAATCAAAAACTATCTATAATACATCAAAATTCCAATTTGACTAAAATTAATAAAATCCACCTAAAAGAAACAAAACCTAACACAAAAACACAACTAAACACCTAAAATCATATAAAAACACTATGAAAACTAAGCACTATATTGAAGTTATCACAAGGTTAGATGAGTCAGAAAAAGCAGAGTACTGGATTGAGAAGGTGGAAAGGATTCTTAAGAAGATACGGTGTCCTCCAGACCAGTGGGTTGAATGTGTGGAGTCATTACTCCAAGGCCCTGCATATGATTGGTAGAAGCTGGTCCTGCAGAATCCGATGCTTCCTAAGCCATTAAATTGGGAGTTCTTTGAAAGGGAATTCAAGAACAAGTATATTACTAAAGCACATCGAGAGGCAAACTGGAAGAAGTTTCGGAGTTTGAGGCAGAGAACCATGACGGTGGCGGAGTATGAAGCGAAATTTTGTCGCCTAAGCAAGTATGCGCCAAAAGGTATTTTGACCGATGTGTTGTGATGTCAACAATTTGAGGAAGGGTTAATTGAGGAAATTAAAGCATTGTTGATTTCTCTAACAACAGAGCAGAATGTAAGTTATTATCGAATTGTTCAAGCAGCTTTAAGAGCTAAAAGGAATTTGGGAGCTCAAAGAGAATGGAGACAAAGGAAGAATGCAAGTAGAGGTGGTTCTCAGACGGGGAAAAGATCAAGAGATTCTCATGTGGCACCACCTACGGAATCAGGGTTCAGTTTTGCAGCAAGAGGTAAGAAGCGTGGCGCTCCTTCAGCATCTGGTTCGGGAAAAGGAACATCTGGTAACAGAAGTGAGGTATATGAGTGTCCTCATTGTGGTAAGAGGCATAGAGGAGAATGCTGGAGAGTGACGGGTGCTTGTTTTAGACGTGGAAGAACTGAGCATTTCCTTGCTAATTGCCCAAATGCTTATGAGATGTCAGGAAATCAACAAGAGCAGAGTAGGGGTGGTTCAAATTTGCCTTCTACTAATAGAGGTAGAGGAAGAGGACGTGGCAGAGGTAGCCTGTCCAAGGGTGCAGTTGATTCTGAGATTATGGATAAGCCTGATGCGACACTAGTGCCGGCCTATGCAATGAGGGCACGAGAGGATCAGGATGCGCCTGAGGTGATAGCATGTACTATTCTACTTTATGGTGTGGAAATGTTTGCACTTATTGAACCTGGCTCAACTCATTCATATGTATGTGATAAAAAGATATGCGAAAAGATGCCTAGAGTTGAATGTTTAAAATATGATATATGTGTGTCTAGCCCTTTGGGAGGTAATGTTAATGTGAACAGAGTGTATAGAAACTATGCATTAGAAGTTCAAGGTAGTGTGTTTCCAGCGGATTTGATTGAACTACCGTTTGATGAGTTTGATTTGATTTTGGGTATGGATTGGTTAACTAAATATGATGCGGATGTTAAGTGTAAGAAGAGGATGGTTATACTCTATGATGGTAAGGGGAACAGAGTGACAGTGAGAGGAGTGTGCACTAATCCTCTTGTAAATGTGATATCTGCTATGCAAGCCTGTCGATGTATGAGAAAAGGATGTGAAATTTATCTAGCTTTAGTGTTGGACAGTAAGAGAGAACATGTGAAGATGCAAGAGATACCGATAGTCAAAGAGTTTCCTGACGTGTTCCCTGAAGAACTGAGCGGTGTACCACCAATAAGAGAGGTTGAGTTATCGATTGATGTGGCGCCAGGAACAGCACCTGTATCTAAGGCACCTTACAGAATGGCTCCAACTGAGTTGAAGGAATTGAAAGAATAGCTGCAAGAATTACTGAACAGGGGTTTTATTAGACCTAGTGTTTCTCCTTGGGGAGCACCAGTGTTATTTGTTAAAAAGAAAGATGGTACAATGAGAATGTGCATTGATTATCGACAATTGAATAAAGTGACATTAAAGAATCGATACCCTTTACCTCGGATTGAAGACTTATTTGATCAGTTAAGAGGAGTCGGTGTATTCTCAAAAATTGACTTGCGTTCGGGGTATTATCAGTTGCAAGTGAGGAAAGAAGATATACCTAAAACTGCATTTAGGACTCGGTACGGGCATTATGAGTTCCTAGTGATGCCATTTGGGTTAACCAATGTGCCAGCTGCATTTATGGATTTAATGAATCGGGTGTTCAGACCGTATCTGGATCAATTTGTGTTAGTATTAATAGATGATATTCTGGTTTATTCAATGGATGAGAAGGAGCATGAGCAGCATTTGAGAATTGTGCTTCGGACACTACAGGAGCATCAGCTGTATGCCAAACTAAGTAAGTGTGAGTTCTGGCTCAAAGAGGTGTCATTTCTGGGTCATGTGATCTCATCTGAAGGGATTAAAGTAGATCCAACTAAGATAGAAGCAATTGTGAATTGGAAACTGCCTAAGAATGTGCTGGAGGTTCGCAGTTTCTTAGGGTTGGCTGGATACTACAGAAGGTTTATGAAAGGATTTTCAGTAATAGCTTCACTGTTGACAAGATTGTTACGAAAATGAGTGAAATATGAGTGGTCTGAAAGATGTCATGCGAGTTTCGATCAGTTGAAGAAGATGTTAGTAGAAGCATCGATTCTTACACAACCTATGATTGGTAAAGAGTATGTGTTGTACACCGATGCTTCAGGTATAGGGTTGGGTTGTGTATTGATGCAAGAGGGGAAGGTGATAGCGTATGCGTCAAGGCAATCGAAACCGCACGAACAAAATTATCCGACTCATGATTTGGAATTGGCTGCAGTAGTGTTTGCTTTAAAGATTTGGCGACATTACTTGTGTGGTGAGAAGTGTAGAATTTACACCGATCACAAGAGTTTGAAATATCTGCTTACACAGAAGGAATTGAATCTAAGACAGCGAAGATGGCTCGAGTTGTTTAAGGACTATGATTGTATTGTGGATTATCACCCGGGAAAAGCTAATGTAGTGGCTGATGCTTTGAGCAGGAAATCAATTTCAGCATTACAGTTAAAGCAGATTAAGTGGAGGTTTTCTGCAGACGGAGCTTTATTGGCACAGTTGAAAGCGAGACCAGTCTTGAAAGACGAGTTAATAGTTGCTCAGAGAAGTGATGCGAGGTTGCAACTAGTTCTGCAGTCAGTCAGTGATATGGATAAGACTGACTATTCAGTGAATGGAGATGGAATACTGCTGTACAAGAATAGAATGTGTGTGGCAAATGATAAAGAATTAAAGAAGAGATTGATGCATGAGGCTCATAATACAATTTTCACTATGCATCCAGGTGGAAACAAGATGTATCAAGATATGAAACAGTTGTACTGGTGGCCTGGGATGAAGAAGGATGTAGTGGAATATGTGTCTAAGTGCCTTGTCTGTCAACAAGTTAAAGCGGAGCATCAAGTGCCTCAGGGGATGTTGCGTCCACTCCCTATTCCACAATGGAAATGGGATAATATTACGATGGATTTTGTATCTGGATTGCCTCTGACCTCAAAACAACAAGATGCAGTATGGGTTATTGTGGATAGGTTTTCAAAATCGGCTCACTTTATACCAGTTCGGATGGGTTATTCTATGGAAAAATTGGCTGAGTTGTATATAAGAGAAATTGTCCGATTGCATGAGATACCTTTGTCTATTGTTTCTGATAGGGATCCCAGATTCACTTCTAAGTTTTGGAGGAGCTTACAAGCGGCGTTGAGTACGAAATTGAATTTTAGTACTGCTTTTCATCCATAAACTGATGGACAATCAGAAAGAATTATTCAGGTTTTGGAAGACTTGATGCGAGCATGTGTTTGGATTTCTCTAAGAGTTGGGATAGGTATCTTCCACTTATGGAATTTGCTTATAACAACAGTTATCAGACCAGTATTGGTATGGCACCGTATAAAGTCTTGTACGGAAGGAAATGTCGTTCACCGGTTTGCTGGACAGAATTGAATGAAAGCAGAATCGTTGGACCCGAACTAGTGAGGGATATATAGGAGAACGCTAAGATCATACAACAAAGGTTGAAAGCAGCAAGTACAGACAGAAGTCGTATGCTGATTTGAAGAGAAGGGATATTGAGTTCAGTGTGGGCGATAAAGTGTTTCTGAAAGTATCTCCTTGGAGGAAGGTACTGAGGTTTGGCAAGAAAGGAAAATTGAGTCCAAGGTTTATTGGACCATATGAAGTTCTGGAAAGAGTGGGCTCCGTGGCATATCGCTTGGCATTGCCTCCGGCATTAAGCAAGCTTCATGATGTGTTTCGTGTGTCCATGTTGAGGAGGTATAGATCGGATGAATCTCATGTGTTAACTGTGCAAGAAGTGAAGGCTCAGCCAGACTTTACCGATGATGAGAAACCGAAAGTGATTCTAGCAAGAGAAGTGAGGCAACTTCGGAATAAGCAAATACCACTTGTAAAAGTGCTTTGGCAGCATCATGGTATAGAAGAGGCAACTTGGGAACCCGAAGCGGCTATGCGAGAGCAACATCCACAGCTATTTCAATCAGGTATGAATTTCGAGGATGAAATTCTCTAAGGAGGGGAGAGTTGTCATGGACGGATTTGTACCCTAAAAGAATTAACTTAAATTGGCATGTGTGTGTGACTTGAATGTGAGGTTTGGATTAACTTGATTGAAGACAGGACTCAATTGAAAGGTTGGAAGGACCTAATTGTAGTATAAAGGATTGTTAAGTGGCTAATGGGTAATTATATTATGTTAAGCTAATGGTTGATTAGTTTGTCTAATGATGCATTAGTTAAGAATAAAATAAGTAAGAATGGGTTAGTGGAGGCAGACTTTGGTGAGTGGAATCCGTGTGGCTTCTTGAGAGGATGCCACCTCCACCTTTGCATGCATGAGTTGTCAAAGGAAAGGGAAAAGATTAATTTGTGTGATTTCAGTCAATTTTCTGTGTTTTTCTCTCTTCTTTCTTGCGTGGGAATGAGTTTTAGAGAGGCCTTAAGTAGTGCATACATATAGTTAATGGGAGCAAGAATTAAGGGTTAACTTAAGAGGTAAGTGAGTAAGTGCATAGTGTTCTCAGCTTCTACTCTTCTTCATGGTTTTGATTTGGTATTGGAATGAGAATTGATGGATTGTGTTCAATTCTGGAATTTGAACTGGTTTTGCTAGCTGAAGAAGTGAAGAAAGATAAGGGAAAAGCTGTAATCGGAGAGCCGAGCGTCCGTCGAGATTAGGAGCTAAGGCGATAAGGTTTAGGAACAAACCCTAAATCTGTAAATTGTATGATTTGTGTTGGTCTAATAGGGACTTTGATATGAGCTGTATGTGTATGTGGGGATGTGTTTAGTGAATGAATTGCTTGAGAGCATGTATGCTATGTGTGAATAGGGATTGATTATAATTTGTGCCAAAGATGAGTGCCTAAATAAGAAGGGAAATCCGGTATGTGCTAATTGAGTAAGTGGTTGATGTTTTTGGGTTGATTGCCAAAAGTAAGAATGAGATTTGAAGTCTTGATGTAAAAGGAGAATTGGACTGGAAAGCGCAGCTGTGTTATGATGTTTTTGCATAGGACACGGTGACAATCAAATTGATTGTGACCGTGAGGTATGCCGAGTTCAATTCTGCCTATTGGATTTTGGTATGTCACGGTGAAAATGAAATACATTGTGACCGTGAGGTACCCAAGGGAGCATTCTGTTTTGAAAAGTGTGGATATGTTACGGTGACAATGAAATTCATTGTGACTGTGACATACCCTCAAGATGCATTCTGCCGAGAGTTGGGAACATGTCACGGTGACAATGAAATTGAGTGTGACCGTGACCTGCCCCCAGTTTGCATTCTGTTTTGAACTTCAACATGTCACGATGACAATGAAATTCATTGTGACCGTGACCTATCCTATTTTGGCAACATAACCCTAATGTGTTTGGACTTTCTAACGGTAAGGCATTAAGCTGGAATGAAGAACATTATGAGTAAGTGTTATGTGTGTATTAAGTAATGTACATTTGCAAACTATGTGATGGTTCTTGAATGCAATCAATTATGTGAATATTAACTATGAAAAATGAATTGGAAGCATATTAGGTATGCAAGTGTAATGCTTAGCTATGTGCTAATGCGAATGTGTAAAGTGAATGTGATATGGGCTATTACGTATGTGATATGAAAAGTGAACAATGTGAACTGAATAATATCTTTAACAACTTAAGCCTGTGAGTCAAGTAGTGGATAGTTAGGCATGCCTATAGGGTCAAGTGCTACAGCCCTATGCGTTAAATGTGTCTGATTCCATAGGAATCACAATGCGAAACAATGCGATTAATCCTTGCTGGATTTTATTATATGTGGAATGATATTAAGTACCCGAGGGTACCAATGCGTAAAAGTAATCTCGATGAGATTCTAGTACCTGAGTGGTACCAATGCGATACCCGTTATCCGCGTCATTGAATTGCAGGCTAACCGACTAATTAATAAGTGGAAATGGTTGTGGTATAAGATAGTAAGCTATGTGAATATGTGAACTTGTGATTAATGCCTTATGATTGAATATAGTGGTGAACCATGTTATGTATGGAGTGGTATTTATTGAGATGATGTTTAATTAGGCTTGATTGTTGGCAAGCAATGTATGATAACCTTATTTGTGTGATAATACTTGTTATGTTTTCCCCACTAAGCGTTATCGCTTAGCATGGATTTACTCTAATCCGTGCAGGTACGGTCAAGAGGTGATCGAAGGACGTCCCCGCATTTTGTACGGTCAATAATAGGAAGTAGAAAGTGTAGGTTTTGGTTTGATATTTTGGGATTTCTGTATAAGCTTTTGTACAATCAAATGTGTATCGGGTATGTAAAGGCATGTAATAATCTGATAATTACGAATGTTACCCCCCAGATGTATGCATGTCCTATGAGTGGAAGTGGTGTATGAACTAAGGTAGTTGGCATGTGATGCATGAGTTAAGATCTTATGTGATGAAATTTTATTATTCAGGTTAAGTATGTGTTCCGTTGTGCGTGTGCGGCCTTCTCTAACTAAGATTAGCTGAGCTAGTCTGTTATTAGGGAATGGGCATCACATCTACCCCCAGGAGCCTAGGATTGTAAATTTAAGTCTTTTGGTGAGACTCAAGAGGTGTCTTGGAAGTCCTAGACCTCTCGCCTCATTGAGCCCCAAAGACCAGAGTGAGTTTGGGACTTCTCATTTATTCATACCTTGGTTAAGTTTATAATTGAGTTTTGAATTTATTATTTCATCCCATTTCACATACATTTAATGCAATTAATTAAAGCGCACAACATACATTTAAGAAAAAGCGGTAAAAGCATAAGTAAAATAAAGCACATGTAAAAATATTACAATAAAACTAGGGGCGAAATACAACCCCCATTGTAAACAAAATACAGACCATGCATAAATCGAGATATTCATTAATGGTGAGGACATTGGTCCTCGCAAGCATATTATTATGAAACAATTTTTATGTGATGATTTTGGATGGAGAAAATTGAGACATTGGTACCATTTTATTTAGGAAAAATACCAAGTTAATTAATAAAAATGGTTTAGTGACTTTCTTTCTAGCGGGCCTAAATAAATAATTTTACAAGAAAATTATATGGCAAAAATAAATAGGAAAAAGCCAAATAAATAAAATATTAAAAATAAAGAAAAATAAATATTCCGAGCGAGCTTTTAGGACCTCCCCGTGTGCTCGCAAAAATGCCCAATCAAAAAATGAGTTTAGACATAAAAAAAAATAACATATAAATAAAATAATGTTAGTAATTAAATCAATGAAATCAATTAAAAATACAAAATAATGAATAACAAAATAAAATAAAATAAGATGACATGAAAAGAATGATAATTGAATCAAAATGTTAACAAACTAAAATAAATGAGAAACATGCATTATATATGATAAATGATTAAATGATGTGATGAAAATAAAACAAAACATGTTAATTAATTAGTACATGAAAATATACACATGATGAAAAAAATGATGAAAAGTGAAAAATAAATGAATAAATAAACAAATAATAATAAATAAATCATGTAACAATGATAAAAAGAATAATAAAAATTAGTAAACAAAAGAATGAAAAAAATAATAATGATATATGACAAGGTTAATTGATGTGTTCATAATTAATATAAACTATTTACATGGCAAAAATGATTAACAAAAATTAATTAATTATTTGCATGTTAAAAATAATGAGGAATCAAAATAAAATAAATTATCTACATGTTAAGAATTAAAAGAAAATAATATTCACATGAATAAAAATCAAACCATATATAAACAATTAAATAGAACAAATATAAAATCAATAAAACAAATGAATAAATGAAAACAATAAATAAATCAATAAAAACAATAAAATATATATGAATAAATTAAATAAAAAATAAAATAGAAATTGAGCCTAGAATATTTACCCTCAGAGTCGGATTCGATGAAGGAAAAGTGATGATTTTCTTGGAAACTTGATTAAAAAATAATGTAGCAATAAAATTAAGTCTCTTTGTTTATGGAGAAAACAAAGGAATTAATTTGTATGCTTACAATTGAAAAGAAATTGATTTCAAAGTGATGATTAATTTTTGTATTTATGGTGGACAAATAAAGAAATTAATTGGAATAATTAAGAATTGAAAATTGATTTTTCAATTTCAATTAAACCTTATTAATTAAAAGAGAAATCTGAAATTTTTTTGAAGAGAAAATAGAAGAAGAATTCTGAAAATTTCAGGTCTAAAAAAATGTGGAGTCTCTCTTTGATTTTTCAAAATAAAGTATTTATAAGATAAAAAAGGTTGCCCTAATTTAATTAAGGAAAACAAATTTATTTTAACACAAAATTCTTTTTTCTTAATGATAAAACAAGTTTTATTAATTAATTATCTAAAAAAATATTTTATAATTTAATTTGGACTCAAAAACCCCAAAAACAATGGCATAAAAAACAGATTTTTGGGTGAAAAAAATCGGAAAAAGGGTGAAAAATCGGAAAAGAGGGTATCAGACCCTATAGCAACGGCCAGGGGAGGAAGGAAGCCCGTCGCTATAGAGGGACGGGCTTCCCGCAGCCAGCTCCGCGCGAAAAACGAGCGCAAAGGCGCGAAGGTGCGGCACGCAGCACGCCGCTTTTTAGCGACGCGCACCATTGGCGACGCTGCGCGTCGCCTCTTCGTGACCAGCGCGCCGCCGCGCCCGACACTCGCGATCCGAAATTTTTATTTTATTTTTATTTACAAAAATACTAAAAATCTCAGCCCCATTTTTCAAATTTAATTTTTTAAAATATTTTTTTATTATTTTTCAATTTCTCACTCTAAAATGTAAATTTGACGAGAAAATCATCACTTTTAACCTTTTTAGCCTGTGAAGGCAATTATCATCATTGGGTAACTTCGATTTAGGCTGACTCGGGACCTATTGTCTGTAGTTGCCCCCAGTTTAGGGGAATCTAGTATAGTAGTGTCTAGGTGAGCCTAAACTCAAAGAAGAAAAGGAAAGAGACAAGTACCTGAATCAGCCGTCTTTCCGAATTGGAGAATTCTGAGATGGTGGTTATTACCATGGTGTGTTTTCATTTCTTGAAGCGGTACTATCTGTGAGCCCTCTAGTTGATTGCCCCCTGAGAGGTCTTCGGTTCATCGCCCCCTGAGAGGTCTTCGGTTCATTGCCCCTGAGAGGTCTACGGTTCATCGATCGTTTGCCCCCTGAGAGGTCTTCGGTTCATTGCCCCCTGAGAGGTCTGCGGTTCATCGATCGTTTGCCCCCTGAGAGGTCTTCGATTCATTGCCCCCTGAGAGATCTTTGGTTCATTGCCTCCTGAGAGGTCTTCGGTTCATTGCCCCCTGAGAGGTCTTCGATTTGCTGCTCCCTAAGAAGTCTTTGGTTGATTGCCCCCTGAGAGGTCTTTGGTTCATTGATCGTTTGCCCCCTGAGAGGTCTTCGATTTGCTGCTCCCTGAGAAGTCTTTGGTTGATTGCCCCCTGAGAGGTCTTCAATTTGCTGCTCCCTGAGAGGTCTTCGATTTGCTGCTCCCTGAGAAGTCTTTGGTTGATTGCCCCCTGAGAGGTCTTCGGCTTGCTACTCCCTGAGAAGTCTTTGGTTGATTGCCCCCTGAGAAGTCTTCAATTTGCTGCTCCCTGAGAAGTCTTTGGTTGATTGCCCCCTGAGAGGTCTTCGATTGAGGTCTGCCCCCGGAGAGGTCTTTGGTTGATTGCTTGGTCTGATGTCATCACTCGGCTTTGGTCGGTGTCCGCATCAAATCTCTCTTTCTGCAAAATAGGGAAACTAAAATATGCAGGAAAAATAGTGAGCATGCAAGTGAAATGCATGAGTCATGCAGGAATGCAGGATAAAAATTCATCTATGTGGACTTGGAGATGATAGCCGGGCTAGCTGCAATTTGCAATAGGATCGATGCCTTTTAAGCTACTTTTGAATTTCATGCCCTTCTGGATTGCGAGATTCTCATCCGGTACTTGTAGTCATTATTTGAAGGTGGTGCGTCCCTTGTGGATTTTCACACTAGCTTTTCTTAATGGGAGATGCGTCCTTTGTGGATTTTCACATAACCCTGTGCCTTATTTTTTGCCTGGAATGGACCCAACCCAATCAGTGGCTTTTCTCTTTCTTCTTTTTTTTTTGAAGGACAGACTGCCTGTTTTCAGGTTTTCACCCTATCCTTTTGCCTAGTTTTTGCTTAGAGCACCAGTTACGGTTTTCACTCTAACGACTCTTTTTTTTTTTTGAAGATTGCTGAAGTTGTTGGCAAGAATCTTTCGGGAGTCTTAGGACATGGTTGCATGAGCTTGATTCTTCACATTTGATAGAAGGATGAATCGGCTGAAGCGCTTGAGCGGTGGACAACAAGCGACTTTGGTCACACAAATTGAACTGCTCTGATCACATCATTGCAGAAATGCATGTGTTTCAATTTGATTTCATTAAGCATGATCGTTATCTATCATTAGTTTCAAAAAATACAAGACCTCAGCTAACCTCGGGATAGATCCTGAAAGCATCAAACTCCTATTATCAATCAGCCCTCTCGGGTTTTCATGATTGAAGATTTTCTCTCAATTTTTTTATTTTTTATTTTTTTGTTATTAACCTTCTTCAGTCCTTCGGTATTGATTAAACTTGCATTCGTCTTTATTAATTGGGGAAGCAGCCCTTTCTGACGATGATTCTTTTTAGCACCAAAGTTTTATTATTGGGCATTGTGCAAGCCAGCTAAAATAGTGAATTTCTTTGCTTGCATTTTAGATGTGAAAGTCTGTATCTTCCTTTTGTTGGCTTTACGTGGCTCAATTTTTGAAGTAACCTTTAATGGTTTGAATGGAATTGGCCTCAGATGGTTTAAGACCAAACTATGGCTTAGGATAGGACTATGGTTTTTTTTTTATTATTTTTTTTTGTTTTTTTTTTTGGGAACGAGCTGTCCTCCTAAGTCACAACTGCTGGTCTTATATGATTAAAGATTGGTCTTGATTGGCTCTGGGGTGCATATCTCAAAAGGTTTGGAAAGAACGAAATTTCTATGGTTTGACTTCAACGAGGGATTGGATTGTGTTTGGCTGCACTGCATTCATCTTGAATGTTTGAGGAGAAAAGATTGGCTTTTGTAAGCTTCGTTCGTTATTATGTTGGCATATTGAAGCAGCATCGCCCCCAAAATATCTTGGTCAAGTGTCATGTCATTTCAAGTCCAGGCAAAGGCCCCCCCTCCTTTTTTATTTTTCATTATTTTTCTCTCAAGAATTTCCTCTCTTCAAGAGTTATATTAGATGCTATCAAGATTTTCTTTGGGATTTGCCAAAGTTTTTGAGATTAACTGCAGTCATATTATTTGAATTAATGCCAAAGTAAATGCAGTGTGATCGTGTTAAATCAAATCAAATAGAAATATCATACAAATAAGCAAAAGTTGTTCTCTTTATTACAAACCGAAAATTGTAACATAAAAAGTTCTAGAAATAAAAAGATTCCAGCATCTAAAAGCAATATCACTAGTGGACTATAAGATGCGATCATGTTTGCGGTGGAGGGACTGTATTATAACCTGCTTTCTTCGTTTTCTCTCTCTCTTCTCAGGATCTGTGATCTGATTGGTGTCAATGAGATCCTGGATCTTGTTTCTCAAAATACGGCAATGGTCAGTCAAATGGCCGGTGTGCTAGTGGTAAGCGCAGTACTGATCACCTCTATATCCCGGCTGTCCCTGACTCAAGGCTGGTCTGGGTGGCAATGGCTACAGCTTGGCTTCTTTCATTAGTCTCTCCAGCACCCAGGATAGAGAGTAGCCTAAGCTGGAGTAGTATCTCTGACCCTGCCCAACTCCACCTCCCGATCTAAGCCCAGACTGGTTCCCATAGCTTTTCCCAGCAAAGTTATTATGGCTTGCTTTCTTTGCTAGGTAAGCTGCCTTAGCCTCTATAACGATATCCTTAAGTGACTCCCAATCCTTGAGCCCCTTAAAACTGAGTAAGTCCCTCAAGTAAGGGCATGAGTTTCTGATAAACAGCCTGATCTGGTCTGCAGTGTCAGGCTTCCTCTTCATCTCCATGACTCTGTTCCTCCATCTGGTGAGGTACTCATGGAATGACTCATCATTCTTCTGCTGTATAAGCTCGAGATCTTTTAGGGTGACCTCCATCATGTTGCTACAGTCGTACTGCTTCATGAATTCTTCGTTCAAAAGGTCCCAGTCCTCCTTGGACCTCCTATCCAACCCATGGTACCAGTCAACTGCCGGGCCCACCAGACTAAGGCAGAAATATTCCACCTTCTGCTTCTTGCTCAGCCCTGTGCCTTTCATGACCAAGGTGTACTGCTTGATGTGGGCGGATGGGTCAGAGGTGCCATTAAATTTTGGCAGCTCGGGCATCTTGAATCTTTGGGGCAGCAGCTCTTCATCCCCCAGATCTCTATCTTCTGAGTTGACCCCCTTTCCAGCTGAGAGCATACGGGTGATAGCTTCGATCTGCTGTCTCATACCTCTTAAAGCTTCATCCTCTACTCTGGGTGCTCTGGGCCTCGCAGCTTGGTGGACTATCGACACCTCTTCTTCTTCCTCCTCCATCAGGAAATCATCGTTGGGATTATGAATCCATTCCCCTCTTGGCTCGATGGGTGCGGCAGCCCTGTGTTCATTGTTGGGTTGGCAAGCAGCAGCTCCAACGAAGGGAGCCTCCCCACCGGCAAGTGGTTTGGCTTGCCCCCGAGGAGGGGCTACCTGTGGTTGTAAAGCAGCAGGTGGATGTGGGGCAGCCGGTGGATGGGCAATCCTTTGAGCCATGGCGCCCATCATATCCATCATTCTCCGTTTAAAATCCTCTAGCCTCCTAGCTAGGTCCTGAGTGGTCAAAGCTCCAGCTTCTTCTGCCATTGATGATTCAAGAGAGGATTCACTGATTGATGGGAATGACTCAGAATCCCAGTCAGACACTAGTTTCGGCAACTCAAAGAGCATATTTGTCCTTACTAGTCGATCGTCAGAACCTCTAGTCCACTTAGATGAATCTATGATGGCTGAAAAGATTAGATTGTTAGGATGATGCATGAATGACATATACAATGCATGATAGTGAGTTATGCAACATTTACAATCACATGCAAGCAAGTAAATCCTTCCAACCTTATTACTCCCACACACAAGGTAATGCGGTCTCTTTCCTAGGTGGGCTTAATCCATGGGTTAGCGGGGAACCCAATGGATGCGTATGGTGCTCGGTGGAAAATCGGCAACATAACATCTCTTATCTAATGCGCATACATATGGATTTTGGCCTTAATGTATTTAAACATTTCAACTAAATTAAGATGGGCCTACCGGGGCATAAAAGCCTTTGATAAAAGCCCATTTAATTGGATTGAATTTGTTCAGTATATAATGGTCCACATAGCAAGCATTGTATTAAGGTACATGTCACCTAGGGGAAGTATCTATTGCCATTACATGAGCTTTGGTCATGGGTAATGATATTTTAGGGTTACCCAAGCATGGTCCCTGCCAACGAGTCTAGCTCATCACGAGCGTAACGACCGATCGGGTCACCATTTGATATACCTTGATGGTACGGGGCTTGGGCTGGTGATTATCTTTAACACTTCCCTACATTGAGTGAACATAGGGTTGTGCTTTGGGAATGTACCGGGGCTGAAAAAGGGACCAAACTAGCGTAGATCTAAGGCTCTAATGAGATGCAATGCAGTTTTGAAAAAGGATGAAATGTTTAAATTAAAACTCAATTATAATTTTAACCAAGGTACTTTCAAATCGAAGTCTCGAGTATGTCCCCAGCAGAGTCGTCACTGTGACGCACGCCGAACCTCGTGGCCTCCCGAGGGCCCACTTTTGGGCGATTAGGAGAGGTTCATAAAACTTGTAAGGTATTTACAAGTGCGTCTATTTTGGGCAACAATGAGGTTTCTTTGAGTCGCCACCCAACAAAACATTGGGAAAGGTCGTTTAGCCTCAGTGAGCCTAAGACGGCGCATACATATCCATCTTGGGCTAGCCAGAGAGATCTTGGAGGCCTCAGCCTCTACGCCCTGGAGCCTAGGATTGTAAATTTAAGTCTTTTGTTGAGACTCAAGAGGTGTCTTGGAAGTCCTAGACCTCTCGCCTCATTGAGCCCCAAAGACCAGAGTGAGTTCGGGACTTCTCATTTATTCATACCTTGGTTAAGTTTATAATTGAGTTTTGAATTTATTATTTCATCCCATTTCACATACATTTAATGCAATTAATTAAAGTGCACAACATACATTTAAGAAAAAGTGGTAAAAGCATAAGTAAAATAAAGCACATGTAAAAATATTACAATAAACCTAGGGGCGGAATACAACCCCCATTGTAAATAAAATACAGACCATGCATAAATCGAGATATTCATTAATGGTGAGGACATTGGTCCTCGCATGCATATTATTATGAAACAATTTTTATGTGATGATTTTGGATGGAGAAAATTGAGACATTGGTCCCATTTTATTTAGGAAAAATACCAAGTTAATTAATAAAAATAATTTAGTGACTTTCTTTCTAGCTGGCCTAAATAAACAATTTTACAAGAAAATTATATGGCAAAAATAAATAGGAAAAAGCCAAATAAACAAAATATTACAAATAAAGAAAAATAAATATTTCGAGCGAGCCTTTAGGACCTCCCCGTGTGCTCGCAAAAATGCCCAATCAAAAAAGGAGTTTAAACATAAAAAAACAAAATACATTATGTTAGTAATTAAATCAATTAAACATACAAAATAATGAATAACAAAATATAATAAAATAAGATGACATGAAAAGAATGATAATTGAATCAAAATGTTAACAAACCAAAATAAATGAGAAACATGCATTATATATGATAAATGATTAAATGATGTGATGAAAATAAAACAAAACATGTTAATTAATTAGTACATGAAAATATACACATGATGAAAATAATGATGAAAAGTGAAAAATAAATGAATAAATAAACAATAATAATAAATAAATCATGTAACAATGATAAAAAGAATAATAAAAATTAGTAAACAAAAGAATGAAAAAAATAATAATGATATATGACAAGGTTAATTGATGTGTTCATAATTAATATAAACTATTTACATGGCAAAAATGATTAACAAAAATTAATTAATTATTTGCATGTTAAAAATAATGAGAAATCAAAATAAAATAAATTATTTACATGTTAGAAATTAAATGAAAACAATATTCACATGAATAAAAATCAAACCATATATAAACAATTAAATAGAACAAATATAAAATCAACAAAACAAATGAATAAATGAAAACAATAAATAAATCAATAAAAATAATAAAATATACATGAATAAATTAAATAAAAAATAAAATAGAAATTGAGCCTAGAATATTTACCCTCAGAGTCGGATTCGATGAAGGAAAAGTGATGATTTTCTTGGAAACTTGATTAAAAAATAATGTAGCAATAAAATTGATTCTCTTTGTTTATGGAGAAAACAAAGGAATTAATTTGTATGCTTAAAATTGAAAAGAAATTGATTTCAAAGTAATGATTAATTTTTGTGTTTATGGAGGAAAACCAAAGAAATTAATTGGAATAATTAAGAATTGAAAATTGATTTTTCAATTTCAATTAAACCTTATTAATTAAAAGAGAAATCTGAAATTTTTTTGAAGAGAAAATAGAAGAAGAAGAATTCTGAAAATTTCAGGTCTAAAAAAATGTGGAGGCTCTCTTTGATTTTTCATCATAAAGTATTTATAAGATAAAAAAGGTTGCCCAAATTTAATTAAGGAAAACAAATTTATTTTAACACAAAATTCTTTTATTTTTAATGATAAAATCAAGTTTTATTAATTAATTATCTAAAAAACTATTTTATAATTTAATTTGGACTCAAAAACCCAAAAAAATGGGATAAAAAACGGATTTTTGGGTGGAAAAATCGGAAAAAATGGTGAAAAATCGGAAAAGAGGGTATCAGACCCTATAGCGACGGCCAGGGGAGGAGGGAAGCCCGTCGCTATAGAGGGATGGGCTTCCCGCAGCCAGCTCCACGCGAAAACCGCGCGCAGAGGCGCGGAAATCGCGCGATCCAGCACGCGGTGCCGCGCGCAGCGCGCACAACGCTGCGCTTCGCTTTTTAGCGACGCGCAGCATTGGTGACGCTGCGCGTCGCCTCTTCGTTCTTAGCGCGCCTGGGCGCACCGCCACGCCCCACACTCGCGATCCGATTTTTTTTTATTTATTTTAATTTACAAAAATACTATAAATCTAAGTCCCATTTTTCAAATTTAATTTTTTTTATTATTTTTCAATTTCTCACTCTAAAATGTAAATTTGACGAGAAAATCATCACTTTTAACCTTTTTAGCCTGTGAAGGCAATTATCATCATTGGGTAACTTCGATTTAGGCTGACTCGGGACCCAGTGTTTGTTTGGCTGGGTTTTGTGCAAGAATCAGAAGAGAGAAGGAAGAGCAGGGGCAAAGAGAAAGTGGGTTCTTAGAGGAAGTGAATTGAAGCTTCATTTTGAGGTTTGGGAGTTGTTTGCCCTTATTCTTTTCGAATCATGTGTATGTGTACGTTAATTTCTGGAATCTTGAGTGTTTTGTATGAATTAATGCATGTGTTTAGTAGAGTAGTGAATATGGTTTGATATGCTACGGTTGTCATGGTTTACATGTCAGTTTGAAGTGAATGAGCATGATTTTGGGAAGAATTTCTGGGTTATGTGGAAATGTTGTAATCTCAAATTATGTCATTCTGTTGTGTATTATTATTGTGCAATCGAGTTGTTATGATCATGAGTATGTTTTGAGTATAACTTTTTCATGATTATAAGCATAAGTAGAGTGCATATGTTTAGTGTTAGAAGTTATATGCATGATATGTTGAGATTGGGTTGAAGTTAGTATGTTTCCTGCATTATATCTGGGTTTGGAATGATCTACACGGCGGTAAGGGATCCTCATACCGCTGTGTAAATACTGCCGTGTAAATGCATTCTAGATTGGTGATTTTACTGGTTCGTTGAGCCACACGGCGGTAAGGAATTTCATACTGCCTTGTAATTGCTCTCTGGACATTGGCTCGGCGTGTTTTCTTTGGCTCCCTCACGAGTCGTGAGGCCTTTCATGACTCATGCAGCTAGTGTCACGAATCGTGACATCATGCACGACTCATGATAGTGACCCCTTCCTTCCTGCCCTATTTTTTGAAATGATTTTCTTGCCTCACTCTGCATGCTTTCTCACTAGTGTGTCGTTCATGTTTTTGCTTATGCCTTGTTAATTCTATTAATGTTCTAGAATTGAGTAGGTGATTATTGCTACGCTAGTGTTTTGACTTTTGGTTTTGATATTGTCTAGTGTTATGTTCTGAGTGAGTGAGTTGAGCTTGAAGTGTCATAGTAGTGGATAGATAAGCATGCTTATAAAGGGATAGTGAGTGCAGCTGCCTATGTTGGCCCCGTTTGGGTCTTACGGCGACCTCCGTTATGGTCTTAGTGAAAAATATTTTGAGACTTCGTTCTCCCTTGCTACCTTCAGGTATAAAATATTTTAAGGCTTCGGTCTCCAGTTTAGTGTTCTCGTATCCACCACCAGTGAAATTCAGGCTGTTATGCGATATGTTGGGTTTTATTCTAGTGAATTGTTATGTTTATCTGAGTGCCTTCGGTTAGTGTTTGCTCATGTTGGGATTATTAATATTTTTGGGTAATCGTCCTGATGTAGTTATGATGCATGCGCTTCTTTGCTTTTGCTATGGTTAGGTTTCCAATGGGTGTGGATTCATTTGCATCGAGTGATCTTAATTAATATATCTGTACAGTATTGGTGTTGCTAGTTGTTTTTGTTTGCTCCCCACTAAGCGTTATCGCTTAGCACAATTGTTTTCCCCTGAAGGTGGTAGGTTCGGTTCGGTTCATGTTGCACATCTGCAAGGCCGGCCACTAGGAGTTAGAGTTATTCCTTCTTGCATAGTATTTCAGCTCCTGTATTTTTTTGTATATCGTTTTTGTATATGTAACTATGTATTTTATATAGTGGCTTCTATTGTGCATTTTTCTAATGATGCAACATACCGCAAGTATACGGTGTACCGCAATAGTACTTTAGATATCGATCCCACAGGGAACGTGTTACACACTATTACTAATTGATTTTTATCTTGTTTACAATTATAAAATGATAGAGAAGTGGTTCTAATTTAATCTAATATGTAAACTTATTAAACCTAGTTAATGATAGTCAAAAGAAGATAAAATAAATCATGAAGAATTAAAAACAATGAACTTGATTCCATCATTTAGATTAACATCTTTCATCTTTTCATGCAAGCCGAGTTAGAATAAACTTTTAACTCACTCTCTCGACATGAATTAAAATGCCTAAAACATATAATTAAAATTCTAACTCACAATTTTCATTAATGAATTAGAGGTTTCTAATTACATATTTTAAGAATAAACACTAACCTATAGCAATTATCTCAATATACCAATTTCTCAAATATACCTTGATAATGAATCTCTATTAAATGTCGGATAAAGCAAACTCTCGAATTACTTTAACTTGTAAAGATCATGCAAAAGATATTAATAGAGAATCTACAATGAAAGATTATGAAAGTAGATAGAAATAGAAAGAATTATAATATGCAAGTTCATTAAAATAATATTCATAAAAATAGTGGAGAATAATTAAAAATAAGAGAATAAGATAGAAGCCTTTCAACCCTTTTTCCCAATCTCTTGAAATAAATTTTCTCCTCCTTGATCTTCTTCTTCAAATCATAGAACTAAATAATGAAATTTAACTAAAGAAGAACTGTTTACAAAATACAGAAAATTCCTTAACTAAAAAAATTCATCCTCTCTCGACATGAATTAAAATACATATTTATAGATATTAATCTAAGAATTGTGTCCCTTGAAGATGTTCCTTGAGAATGGTTGCAAATTTTGGTGAAAGAGGGTGACTTTTCAAATGCCTTTTGGCCCAAAACTGCCCCAACGGTCGTTTCTGTCGCGCTCGCAACGGTGTCGCGATCGCGACAGAACGTGCTGGTCGTTTTCTTCTTTCCTTCTCTCGCTCAGTTTTCTTTTCCCTCTCTGGCCAGTCACGTCGCGTGACCCCCCATCACGGCGTGCCTTCCTCGCGTGTGGCGTGACTGGCGCTCACGTCGCGTGACTTCTTCCCTTCTTTCTCTTCTCTTTCCTTTCTTTCTTCTCTTCTCTGGCTTCTCTTCACGTCACGTGATCCCTGGTCACGGCGTGACTCATCTCTCTCGCAGCTCCTTCTTCCTTTCCTCCTTCTTCTTCATTCTTCTTAGCAAGTCACGTCACGTGACTCATAGTCACGGCGTGATCCTTGAGTGAAGCGTGATCTGCTCCTTCTTCTCGTGATCTTCTCATTCTATATCTGTTCTTCTCTTCATTTTTCACCTAAAAACAACAATAAACAGCATAAACACTCAACTGATACAAATAATCATAAACTAATATATCACATCAAATTATACACACAATTACATAATTAATTACACAAACTCACACAAAATAAATACTAAATTATAGTTCAATTTAGCTCCTATCAAATTCCCCCACACTAAACCCTTGCTTGTCCTCAAGCAAGATCAAAGAAATAAGAAAATTTAATAACCAGTAAAAATTACTACAAAACACTGTTATTTAGCACATGTAATAGAATTGAAAAGAACCAAAATATCTCATACACTCATAATAAAATAAAATCAGTAAGTCAAAATTTAAGAGCATGCATCACAAATTCAACAAATTACTAAACTTTACTAATGCCAACATAAAGAGTATGAAGTCTATTAAAACTAAACATGAAATAAAGAAAGAAAATTAATCATAAAGTTTAAATTCTCAAGCTACTAGTTGTACTTAGGACATTTTGAGCTCACTTACCCTTAATCCAATCTCATGGCATTTTTAGACTTTGCTTTTTCTTTTTCTTTGATTTTTCTTTTTGATTTCTAGCAAGAGAAAGTATATGGGTGCGTTTTACGCTCCATCCCATATTTTTGCAATTTTTGATATATATCTTGCTTTTCTTTTTTTTTTTTTATGACTTTAGTGGGTGCATTTTATGCTCCATCCCACTTTTAACTTTTCTTTTTAAATTTAGTCCTCATCCATTATTGAAAAGATAAAAGGTAAGTATTATGGCTATAGTTTCCTTAAACAACTAGAAATTGAAAATTATAAACTAAATGAGTAAATTCTAACTTTAAAAACATAGTTAGTTAGAAAGACTAAATAATCTATAATGTTGAAATAAGTAAAACAAAATAACTTGAAAAACTTAAAATACATGCTAAAAATTTTTGAAAAACTGATAAAAATGAGTATCAAAGATAAATGACTTAACAACCTATACAATATACCAAATAAACAATGTTTTATAATAAAGTTTACTTAAAAGCCTAATTGAAATATAAAAACACACAAACAAAAATAATCATGCACTTGACATACATAATACATATACAAACTCAAAAACACAGTCACAAACATCACAACACATAACACAGTCACTCCCCCACACTTAGAACCAACATTGTCCTCAATGTGTAGGAATGACACACAAAAACAAATAAAAAGAAACAAATAAAATGAAAAGAAAGAAAACTCCCCTATTATGGTGAAGGTGGAGGCGATGGAACCACAAATCCAGCCTGGATCATGAAGTTATCAACTTGTATTCCAACCTTCTTTGACGTCTCTCAATAGAAGAAAGTTGTGCTTGCATATCGGATAACATCATTGGGATGTTATGACTAGATGAACCAACTTCAGGAGCAGCAGTTGGAATATCAGGCATTACTTCATCTTCACTTGCCTCCTCCTCTCCTTCTTCTTCTTGTTCCTCAACTTGTGGCGCAGCATTTCCAGCAATATCCCTCCAACATGATCGAGCACGTGCCGGAATTTCCTGAAAATTATTGCCAACAATTTCTCCACGAACTAACATAGTCTTATTAAAATAATGGCAAGGAAAAACTCTATAATAAGCATCAAGATCAACATTTAAATTGTTTGCAATACTAGAAATAACATGTCCATGTGTTAAAGGCGAATCATGCTTATGTACACATTGCAACAATTGACTTACTATCCAAAAAGGCCAACATACGTCCTTGCGTTTATGTACACACCACATAAAAAACAATTCATTATATGAAACTCTATTGAATTCAGACCTATTAAAAACTAAAGAAGCTAAAATCCTATGCAAAATCCAATATCTTAAATCTTTAATAAACATGGATTTAGCATCCCTAGCCCTATAACGAGTTTGCAAATCAGTCAAAAATGTCCAAAATTCATGAGGCTTAAAAGATTTAGGTGGCTCAGTTAAACCAGCTTGAGAAAATCTAAATATCCTATTCATCATAAAATAGGTTAAAGTATAAGGTATACCAGCCATCCTAAAGTCTAACCAATTCTCATTATCATAATTCTTTTTTAATGTGGTATAAAATTCTAAAACTAAATCAGGACGCACATTTTCATGCATAGAAGCAAATTTAAACAACCCACATACCCTTAACATATCATTAACTACTTCTAACATACCAATTTGATTAAGTAAAGAGTCAGGAAAAAACTTACAGTGCATCAAATGCCTATTACGAAGAGTTAAATACCTACTGCCTTCATCTACAGATAAAATGGGAAATAGAGCACTATAGTGAGCAGCAATATTCACTTCCTCTGTAGCTTCCTGCTCTTCTTGGTCAGTTCGAGAAACAGTTGGATTCTTTGTTCTCAACATTTTCGATTGTTTGTTAAACAAAGAATGAAAATTACAGGGAAGTAAAGCTGTAAACAAATGAAGAAATTAACCAAACAAAATACACAAAAGGAAAACAGAATAGATAAACGAAACAGGAATGTAAACAGAGAATAACTATAAACGAAATGTGATGCAGTGATACAAAGATGCAACCGAAATCATGTGTGTTTGGGTAAAGATGAAAAGAACTGAAACAAAGAAGAACGAAAAGAAATTAACAAACCTGAATGAAAAGCCCGTAATCCCTAAAAAGATTTAAGAAAAGAGAAATGAAGAAATGAAGTTCTCTGTGGAAGAAAAAGAAGAAGAAAGGAAAGTTTTTAAGTCGTGACCTGTGCTAGGGAAAATGAAACTAAGAGAAAGAATGAAGAGTCAAGTGAGAAATAAGGTAGACAAGGAACTAAAGAAAAATTGGAAACGTCACCTGTGTAGGGCAAATAAAACTAACAGTTGAAATTAAGAAGAAAAATTAAAGGTCACGACGTTAGGGTTTTAAAATTTAAGTTCCCGCTTTTAATTTTTCTTTTCCTGTGTTTAATTATTAAATGGTAAAATTAAATTAATGTTATGCAAATTAAATCATCTAAAGCAGAAAAGAAAGCAAAACAAAACCAAATAATAGAAAAACAATAAGTGAAATAAGAAAATAAAAGAAAAGAAAAGAAAAAAAATTTAAATATACCTGATGGAGCGATCACGGCGTGAGGTAAAGTCACGACTCGTGACGCTTTACTTACCTGGGAGAGCGTCAAGCGAAATCCTCAGAGCGTCACGGCGTGAGGCAACGTCACGCCTCGTGACGCTCTGACCTTACCTGGGCGAAGTCCCTCTCATCAGATCAGCACGTCACGTGAAGTAGCATCACGACGTGACGCTTCTGAAATCGCTTGCGTTTTGCTTCATCGCCTTCTGTCGCGATCGCGATACTTGCCACAAATCGCTTGTAGTGGCGATCAATGCCTTATGTCGCGATCGCGATATTTGCCGCAATCGCGACAGAAGCCAACGTCTGCAAAACACACATTTTTTTTTCTTTTTTTCTTTTTTTATTTAATTATTTAATTATTTTTTTATAATTTGAACAACTCTAATCTTACTAAATTAGCTGTAAAATAAAAACAAATGTGTTAATAGCATGAAAATCTATAAAATAAAATATATAAACAAATTGAAAACAAAGAACAAAACATAAATAAAAATAAAATAACTAAGTAACCTAAATAAAAGAACTAAATAAATCATGGCTTAATATGCTCCCTAGGATTCTCCTCAGTATTGCTTGGAAGGCATCCTAGATTTCTTGAAGGTAAAGAATTAGCAAGTTGGCCTATTTGAACCTCAAGATTATGAATAGAGGCTGCATGATTTTTAGAAATTTGATCAATTTTTGCCTCAAGTTTCTTTTGGCTTTCATCTTGAGAATGCATCTTATAATTAATTTCTTCAATAAACTTATCAATTTTACCTTCAAAGGCCCCAAACCTATCTTGAGGGTGTTGGTATCCTACACTTCTATTTTGGTTGTTAACATTATTATTTCCCCATGAAAGGTTAGGATGATTTCTCCAACCAACATTATAAGTGTTAGAATAAGGATTTCCACGACCTTGACTTTGAACAAAATTAACTTGCTCTTTATTAGCTATGCCTAAAGTGCAATTACCACTATCATGCCCATTTTCACCACACACATTGCAAGCATTTGATACATTACCTCCCATGCCTAGGCTATTAACTCTATGAGTTAAAGCCTCAACTTGAGCTTGTAATGCAACCATAGAATCTACTGAATGTATCCCCTAACATTAGAATTATTATACTCTCTTACTCTTTTAGGAGGCCACATACAGTTATTCATGGCCATCTCTTCCAATAGCTCATATGCTGCATCAATTGTTTTTCTCATTAAAGATCCTCCAGCAGCAGCATCAATAGTACCTCTTGTGGTTGGATTTATACCATTATAGAATGTTTGCATCAACAACTCTCTTAGCAAGTTATGGTGTGGACACATCCTTTGCAATTCCTTGAATCTTTCCCAAGCCTCATATAATGATTCATGTTCATTTTGAACAAATGTAGTAATATCCTTTATGATTTTTGAGGTTTTGGCCAAGGGAAAATATTTTGATAAGAATGCTTGGGCCAATTGGTCCCAAGTAGTTATAGATCCTCTTGTCAAAGAATTCAACCAAGCCTTTGCTTTATCCTTCAAAGTGAATGGAAAAAGCCTAAGTTTGATTGCATCAGCCGAAACCCCATTTATCTTAAAGGTATCACAAATCTCAAGAAAATTTGCCAAATGAGCATTTGGATCCTCATTTGCCAAACCATAAAATTGAATACTATTTTGTACCATTTGTAATAATGAAGGCTTAATTTCAAATTGATTGGCATTTACCGTTGGTCTTACCACTCCTTGTTGAGCACCACTCAATGCAGGTGTGGCAAAGTCCATCAATCTTGGTGGATTTTCTTCAGCCATGATAATTGATCTTCTATTTTTGTTCTTCTTTTTATTGGATTTCCGGTTACTCAATAAAAACCTCTCAATTTCAGGATTTAAAGGCTCAAGCTCTTCTAAAGAACTCCTTGTACTAGGCATGAACTTCTAAAATCCTGTAAAAACAAAACACAAAATTAATTTAACATACAAACAAATTAAAATAAAACAAAATATTGTAATCCAAAATCATAAATCAATTTTTATAATGGCAAACAACCGTTCCCCGGCAACGGCGCCAAAAACTTGTTGTGCATTTTTCTAATGATGCAACATACCGCAAGTATACGGTGTACCGCAATAGTACTTTAGATATCGATCCCACAGGGAACGTGTTACACACTATTACTAATTGATTTTAATCTTGTTTACAATTATAAAATGATAGAGAAGTGGTTCTAATTTAATCTAATATTAAACTTATTAAACCTAGTTAATGATAGTCAAAAGAAGATAAAATAAATCATGAAGAATTAAAAACAATGAACTTTATTCCATCATTTAGATTAACATCTTTCATCTTTTCATGCAAGCCAAGTTAGAATAAACTTTTAACTTACTCTCTCGACATGAATTAAAATGCCTAAAACATATAATTAAAATTATAACTCACAATTTTCATTAATGAATTAGAGGTTTCTAATTACATATTTTAAGAATAAACACTAACCTATAGCAATTATCTCAATATACCAATCTCTCAAATATACCTTGATAATGAATCTCTATTAAATGTCGGATAAAGCAAACTCTCGAATTACTTTAACTTGTAAAGATCATGCAAAAGATATTAATAGAGAATCTACAATGAAAGATTATGAAAGTAGATAGAAATAGAAAGAATTATAATATGCAAGTTCATTAAAATAATATTCATAAAAATAGTGGAGAAGAATTAAAAATAAGAGAATAAGATAGAAGCCTTTCAACCCTTTTTCCCAATCTCTTGAAATAAATTTTCTCCTCCTTGATCTTCTTCTTCAAATCATAGAACTAAATAATGAAATTTAACTAAAGAAGAACTGTTTACAAAATACAGAAAATTCCTTAACTAAAAAAATTCATCCTCTCTCGACATGAATTAAAATACATATTTATAGATATTAATCTAAGAATTGTGTCCCTTGAAGATGTCCCTTGAGAATGGTTGCAAATTTTGGTGAAAGAGGGTGACTTTTCAAATGCCTTTTGGCCCAAAACTGCCCCAACGGTCGTTTCTGTCGCGCTCGCAACGGTGTCGCGATCGCGACAGAACGTGCTGGTCGTTTTCTTCTTTCCTTCTCTCGCTCAGTTTTCTTTTCCCTCTCTGGCCAGTCACGTCGCGTGACCCCCCATCACGGCGTGCCTTCCTCGCGTGTGGTGTGACTGGCGCTCACGTCGCGTGACTTCTTCCCTTCTTTCTCTTCTCTTTCCTTTCTTTCTTCTCTTCTCTGGCTTCTCTTCACGTCACGTGATCCCTGGTCACGGCGTGACTCATCTCTCTCGCAGCTCCTTCTTCCTTTCCTCCTTCTTCTTCATTCTTCTTAGCAAGTCACGTCACGTGACTCATAGTCACGGCGTGATCCTTGAGTGAAGCGTGATCTGCTCCTTCTTCTCGTGATCTTCTCATTCTATATTTGTTCTTCTCTTCATTTTTCACCTAAAAACAACAATAAACAGCATGAACACTCAACTGATACAAATAATCATAAACTAATATATCACATCAAATTATACACTCAATTACATAATTAATTACACAAACTCACACAAAATAAATACTAAATTATAGTTCAATTTAGCTCCTATCAGCTTCTGTATATATTTTATTAACCTTTTTGTAATTTTGTAAGTATATTATATATATATATATATATATTCATCTTTTGCTTATATTATGATTTAATTTATTTTCGCTTTTGTGCTTCCGCTAGTATGTATGTATTGTGTGCTTGTGTTCTGAGTGCATGGCGCTCCGGTCTCCTTCCAACGGGGGTATCGGGGTGTTACATTGCCGAAATGTTTGAAATGCATTTTAATTTTATTGCATGATCGTGTAAGGAGAGAGATAAAATAATTAACTCTAAAAACTCGATCATATAACATTTACCAAAGGTATAAATAAGAGTGAGGGCCCGAACTCTCTCTGGTTTTGGCATCATAAGATTAGAATTCATTGCCCAATATTTTATTGGGTCGCGACTCCATGATACTTACCTCGTGATACCCAATTGACACCCTCGTAAGTTGACTGCCAATAATGGAATGGGGGTGAATCCTTGTCCATTACGAATTGACCAGCTTTTACGAGTCTTAATGAACCTCTATCTTGTCTTAAGTCCTAAAAGCGGACTTTCGAGAATGACCCGAATGCCAAGCGGGGTTCCTCACGCGTTACAAGTACATATAGAGAAGGAGCCGGAAGAAGACCAAGCGATGAAGTAGCTAAAAAAGACTCAGGCTCAGGTATCAATTTGGGATTTGTTGAGGCAATCCCCATCACATAGGTAGAAGCTGGTATAGGCCTTATGCGAGTCCACCATTGCAAGCACCATTTCCCCAATAGAGCTATTAGACATTGCGAAGGGAAGTGCCGGCAAAAATTTGGTTTACTCGGATACTAATTTGTCGGCAGAAGGCTGTAACCATAACTGCCCTTTATTTATAACAGCACAAATCAATGAAAATCACACCACTTGTGCTATTGTAGATGACAATTCTTCCATAAATGTGTGCCCTCTGGTGGTAATGTCAACTTTTGGAGTGACAGAAAACATGATAAGCAAATTAGATCTCACAATCACCACTTATGACAACTCCCAAAAGCAAGCGTCAGGGACCTTTAAAGCAATGGTGAAGACTAGACCAGTAGAGACGAAGGTTGAATTTGTAGTCCTTTCCTATTCCAGCCAATTTCTCAGCATTGTTGGGTAGACCACGGTTCCATAAGTTGGGAGGGGTACCATCTACTTTGCACTAGATGATAAAGATCCCACATGAGGGACAAGTTGTGATGATCAGGGCAGCCCGGGAAAATCAAGCATCCATCTTAGAGATTGCAAGGCAACCCTTCAACAGTTTTCATATGGCGATGGTAAATGGAGAAGACGATATTGCAGGGAGCCCTCAGGTGGTGAATATGCTGAAGAAGATGTCCTTCCTTCCCGAAGATAGTTTGGGTAAGAGGTCGCAAGGGCCACAAGTAGCCATCACGACAAAAGGTAAGAAAGATCGAATGCGCCTCAGGTATAAAGGCACAATGACTAAGAAGACAACATGTGAGATCCCTCACATTACAGAGAGTTTTGTGCCAGCCGGCTCAATATGTGCTTACGCTAGAGAAGCTGAACCTCACTTAATAAACTAGAGGGTTGTGCCAGGATTCGAGGTTTTCAACGACATCTTTGATTGGGGCATTGGATTTATCAAGCTAGTAGAGGGCTTTTAGGACAAAGAAATCATGGCCTAAGGCATTGTTTGGGACCGAGATGCAACTGGAGAGATCGTCACTGATAGCTTGATGGCTACTCGAGTGAAGGGAAAGGGGAAGGTAGGAGATAAAGCTGCAGGATTGAAGAAACAAGATGAAGTTCCACAGGGGGTTGCTGCAGAACCTCCAAAAAGCCAAGATGTTACTCAACTATTGGCTGCAATGTCTGCATCGGTAGAAAAAGAAGATAATAGTGAATTAGATTTTCTTTTTATTCCAGAACTTTTTAATAATGGTTATGATGTTTTTAATTCTATAAATAAGATGAACAATTTTTCTTACTTGTATGATGTTTCTAATGATTTCACTATGCATAATCATGATCATGACTCATTCATATTTGACATTGATTCAACTGATGCCTCTCTATTTAATCTTGAAACTTTGGAAAACCCAAAGCAAATCTTGATAGCATCTAATATTACCCCTAAAGGGAGACTAAAATTTGAGAGAATTTTAAAAAAAATATGAAAAAGTCTTTGCCTAGACCTACGAAGACATGCCAGGAGTCGATCTTGAAGTCGCCGAACATGCCATACCGACATATCCTGACCATAAACCAGTGAAGCAAAAGCTCAGAAGGCTCTGGCCAGAATGGGAGAAAAAGGTTAAAGAAGAAGTTCACAAACAGATTGAGGCCAAGTTTCTTTTTGAAGTGTAATACCGAACGTGATTGGCCAACATCGTTCCAGTAGCAAATAAGAATGGAAAAGTACGCATATGTGTAGACTATCGGGATTTGAACAATGCTTGTCCAAAAGATGACTTTCCTTTGCCTCACATCGATGTTTTAGTAGATAGTGCAGTGGCTTGCATGATGTATAACTTTGTGGATAGATATGCCGGGTACAATCAGATCCTTAGCAAGATAGCTGATCAGATCAAGATAGCCTTTATAACTAAATGGGGGACATTCACTTATAGAGTAATGCCATTTGGTTTAAAGAATGCGGGTGCAACCTATCAAAGGATGGCTACTAGGATCTTTGATGACCTGATCCATAAGGAGGTGGAAGTATATGTCGATGATATGACGATCAAGTCGGCTACTAGATAAGGTCATTTCGAGGCTCTAGGTGAAAGTGCATTTTTAGAGTCACTTCGGGAAAACTGTTGGGACATGTAGTGAGCCAGAAAGGGATTGAGATCGACCCTGATAAAGTTAAAGCCATTAGGGAGATGCCGGTGCCCCCAAAAAGAAAAAGATGTCAGAAGCTTCTTAGGAAAGTTGCAGTATATTAGCAGGTTTATCTCCAAGCTCACTTCAATCTTTGAACTGATCTTTAAGTTGCTTAGGAAAGACCAGCCTATAGATTGATGATTGTCGGAAGGCTTTTGACACCATTAAGGAATACTTGTTAAACCCCCCCAATTTTGAGACCACCTAAACCAGTCATGCCTTTGATCCTATACCTTGCGATAAAAGATAGTTTTGTAGGTGCCATGACGGCTCAGGAGGATAAATGCGAAGTATAATTTTGAGTTTATTACCTTAGTAAGAAGTTTCTTTCTTATGCGGTCAAATATATTGAGGTGGAAAAGATTTTCCTAGCGATGATTTGGGCCTATAAGAAGTTAAGACACTACTTCCATTCCTACAAGGTATAAGCTATTGCTAAGCAGAATCCTCTCAGGTACCTAAAGGAAGCTCCCTCTTTGTTGGGAAAGATGGGAAGATGGCTGCTGCTCCTACAAGAATTTGATGTTGAATACGTCACCCGAAAAACTATCAAAGGACGTGCAGTAGCAAAATTTTTGGCAGAACATCCTATCAAAGGAGATCTAATCGAGTTTAATTTCCCAGAGGAGGATGTTACGGCCATTGCAATACAGGGTTGGCAATTGCATTTTGATGGAGCAGTTAATAGCAAGGGGGCAGGAGTAAGAATCATTCTTACGACTCCAGATGGTGAAAAACATCCATTAGCTAAGAAGCTAAGGTACAAGGCTACTAATAACGAAGTCGAGTATGAAGCCAGAATTTTTGGATTAGAAGCTTTGTTAGCCTTGGGGGAAAAGAATGCGGAGGTTTTCGAGGATACATCACTGGTAATCCATCAGATTCGAGGAGAGTGTTCTGTCAAGGAAGAACGATTAATGCCATGTGTAAAACACTTAAAGATGTGGAGCAGTCAATTCGAGACATGTACGTTTCACTTTATGCCTAGGGATGAAAACCAATTGGCAGACACCCTTGCCACCTTGGTATACATATAGTAGAATCCCGCAGGAGTTGTAACGAAATCTGTGTTAATCTCAAGTTCAAAAAGGCCTAGCTTTGAATCTGAACAAATATTAGAAATTGAGGTTGTCGATGAGAAGCCGTGGTATCATGACATTCGAAATTACCTAGAAAAAATGGTATTCCCAGAAGCGGCCACTGAAAATGACCAAAGGTTGATTCGCAAATTGTCTACTCAGTTTATCTGTACAGATTATGTGCTATACAAATGGCAGGCCGATGGCATTCAATTAAGATGTTTGGACAAGCAAGAAGCTAAGAAGGTCATGGATGAAACTCATGCTGGGGTTTGTAGAACCCACATGAAGGGTTTAATGCAAGCGAAGAAGATCATGGGGTAGGGATTTTACTGGCTGACAATGGATATGGATTGCTCAAAATATGTGTAGCAGTGTCAATTATGCCAACAGTATGCAGATCTGAGGCATTTACCAGTTTTAGAATTGCACAACTTAATATCACCTTAGTCATTTGCAGCTTGGGGAATAGATATTACGGGAGAACTACACCCTACAACCTCCAATGGACATAGGTTCATCGTAGTCGCCATCAATTACTTCACTAAGTGGGTAGAGGCTAAATCTTTTAAGAAGATTAATGCCCGAGACATGGCCAGGTTTATTAAAAAGAATTTGATATGTAGATATGGTCTCATACACCACATTGTGTCTGATAACAGGGTGCAATTTATGGCTAAAACTAAGAAGTTACTCTAGAAGTATGGCATCGAGCACCACAAGTCTTCTCCATATTGCCTACAGGCCTATGGTACATTGAGGCGGCTAATAAAAATGTTAAGAAGATCTTGTCCAAAATGGTTCAGAACTACAAGGATTGGGAAAAAAAGTTGCCTTTTGCACTCTGGGGCTATAGAACCACCATCAGAACTTCCACGGGAGCCACGCCTTATTCCTTAGTATATAGCATAGAAGTAGTACTTCCAATTGAAATAGAGGTCAGGTCTTTAAGGGTAGTTATGGAAGCCCAGATCCCGGAAGCCGATTAGGTGTAGCAACGATTGCTGCAGTCGAATATGTTAGATGAGAAAAGCTTAAGGCCTTATTATCACAATCAAATCTATTAGAAAAGACTTGCTCGACCATTCAGGATAAAGGTCAGAAAGCATCCACTGAGAGAGGGAGATTTAGTCTTCAAACATATGAGGCCAGGTGTTCCGAACATACGGGGTAAATTCAGGCCAACATGGAAAGGTTTGTTTGTTCTTAAGCAGTTATTAACTAAGGGAGTAGCGATACTAACAGACAGTGATGGAAACAAGTTCAAAGAACCAGTCAATGTTGACAGACTTAAAAGGTTCCATGGCTAAAGACTAAAAATTCAAAAGGAGAGAATAGAAGACCCACAGGTCAAAAATCAAATAAAGGTAGCCTTGCAAAAATGGGTGCCTTGTCAGGGTGAAAACCAAAAAAAGGCAGCCTGGATAAAAATTAGAGGTTTCAGAGAAAATGTCTAATTAAGAAAATCCAAGAGGGCTGATTAAAAACTGGAGTTCGATGTTTTCAAGACCAATTTTGAGATTAAGTGCGATTTGGCATTTTGAATCTATGTTAAATGATGATCATGTATGGAGAAATCATACTGAAATGTACACAATTTTGCAGAAAGATATAAAACAGAGGCAATTCAACTCATGTGTGCATTATCATCTATTTCTTTTATAAAAAGAAAAAATAACATTATTCTTTATTGAATTTATGTAATCTAATAACTATGCTCTGCCATTGCTCTCGCCAGCCAGATGCCTAAGTCAATGGGTCCTGTTATCAACTACAAGACTAATTACCCACCTCTTATATGCACTTGCAGAAGCAACGATACATCACCAAATCAATGGTATAACAGTCTTTACAGGCAGCTGTGTCCAGAGGCTATGGTACCTGGAGGTGAAAGCCGAGGATAAAATGCCACCTTGGAAAGATAGAGGGTGCCTCACAACATCTTGACTCCCTCCGAACTGTCAAGTACAGCAGGCGGTAATATTGAAGGTAGCCTTATGAAGCCCACACAAAGGAACGCATCTTGAAAAACCATCTAGAGTCATAGAAGAAAGGGGTAGCCAGGGGCATATGAAGTTGATGTCGTCATCTACCACCTCACCCAATCTAGCGGTACCTTCATCGAGAGATGCAAAGGAATACAACCGCTACCTTGGAAGAAAATGGCTCAGTGAATAATTACTGATCACCCTAGGAGAAGGCTCCGATAGTAGTGTTAGTTTCTCCTGTAACCATATTTGAAAAATAAGGAAAATCAGAGAGATTAGAAATACTCATGCATAGGGGACTAAGTTATTTGGAAGTGTCATGTGAGGAGTTGACTGATTTTATGATTTGCAATAAAAGTATTGAGCCTTTGACCATCCTATACTCTGTGATTTGAAAAAAAAAAGCTACTGGAATGGGGGGGACCACTAAAAATAAGGCACAGGGTTATGTGAAAATACGAAAGGACGCATTTCCCACTAAAGAAAAGCTAGTGCGAAGATTCACAAGGGACGCACTACCTTTTAAAAGAATGACTAGTATTTACCTAGAGTAATAAAGAGCTTTCAATGAAGAAAGCAGAAGGGTCGGTTCGGACAACTTATAAGCCTAGGATCGTCTCAGTAAGAATTAGGGGAAATGGGGTCAACCCGCGATGGATGCCATCCACAATCCTGATAACTAGAAATCGCCAGTCAACTCCTCAGAAATCACTATCAGATATATTGAGAAGCAAAATAGTAGGACAATGCTAGCCTGGTATGTGGGTACATCAGAAAAGCCTTTTAGTGCCTCGATTAATAGTTTTAAAGCAAAAATGGCACCCTGGGGGGCCAATCTAGTTGTAGCTGGAGGTGAAATACCTAAGGCTAATGCATTGTCCCTCGCATGAATCAAACCACAGCTCGAGATGCAAGGTGGTGTACCAGGAGGAAACCTCGTTACGATGATGGCAGCGAATTCTTCGGGCAGGGGCACAATTCTTGATAAGTAAATCTGAAAATGTGGAACCAGGGGTCCCAGAAGTGAACTGCAGCCAACAGAAGATACTTGTCCACTTTAACACTCTTCAGAAATTTCAAGCTAGAATAAGGTCAAAGTGGTATTTTCCCAAGTTCGTCGGTCATCCAGAAGTCGGTGGATTTTGATAAGGGTTGATGACAACATTTTCAAGACTTTAGGGCAAAAATTAAATATAAGCAAAAGATATGGGAAAGTAAAAAAGGAAGAAAAGAGGAAAAAACCTGGAAAAGGGGGGATTTGACTGAAAGCCAAGAGGAGTAGTGCACAAATTTTGAGGAGAAGACGAGTATTTAAAGAAAGTAACGACCGATGAGCATGGCTCGAGCGAGTCACGGCCAGCCCGTCGGTCAAACTCTGACCACCTAGGTGGATTTTGATCTGCATGGTTCAAGCATTTCACATGCATAAATCTTTTACATGTATTTGTGTTATTTTAGTTTTATAGGAAAACAAATTTGATGGATGCAATCATACACTAAAAACAGGGCGCAAGACATTCAGGGAGTATTCTAAAATTTTTAAAAAAAATGAAAATTCGAAACGACCAACAGGCTTATAGGATTGCCTATCGCTCACTTCATGGACGGCCTGCCCGTCGGTCATTAAAAATTATATAGAACGAGACGTTGCCCTTCTCTTCGCTTCGCTCTTCTTCTTCTCTTTTCTTCTTTCTTCTCCCTCTGGTCAAACCGACGCACACCTTCGGTTTTTCTGCATTTTCTTTGTCATTTTTTGTCCGTTTTGTGTGCTGTTTGCACCAAAACTGCAATGCTGCAATACCCTCTGGGAGAATATCGGAGTCGCTACACAACCAAACACATACATTACAATTCATTTAAACACAATTGTTATCTTCTAAGTGGAATATTATTATTACATAAGTTAAACATGCATAAACAAACTAAAGTTATCATAATACAAGATATCATTAACTTACATATAATACTTTAACATTCTCGTTTACAATTCTACACTAATCATATAATAAATTCATTACATAACCTATACTATTCATACGAAAAGAGTCTTATACAAAAGAAACAACAAGCTACAACTCCTAGTGGCCTATAGATGAACATTCTCTAAACTGAACCTGCATACCTACACGGGCAAACACCCGTGCTGAGTGATGGCTCAGTGAGGATGTACAAAAACAAATAGACTTCCAACAAAGTCACAAACAACAAACAAAAGAGCTATTGAACTCTTTCAAGGCCCATGTTTTTCCCCCAATATAACAAACATGCATCTACTAACAAGGTTAAGAAAAAATAGTCCCAAACCTCAAAATGAAGCTTGATCAATCCACTATCCTTTTTGCTCAAATCTTTTCCTTGCCTTTGTCTTTCCTCTTGTCCAAAACTTCTTCCATAACCAACCAAATATACACTTAATTCAATACTCAAAATAACTCTAAATCAAAATAGAACTAATAGAAGAAGACGATACTTGAACATCCAAACCACACTTACCTACTCAATTTATCTCTTCAAACCAATCCAATGTTCAAATCTTTATTCAAATCTAACTAAGAAAAAGCAAGAAATGAAGAAGGAAACGAAGAAAAAAGAAAACAAAGAGAGAGAGAGAGATGGCCGGATCACTTGCAATGAATGGGGCAGATTTGCCTCCACTCATCCCTATATATTGCATGTAGGAGCTTATGTGGCAACCTCTCCTTAAGCCACTTGTCAACTCTTTGCCACATGTCCCATTCAAAGCAAATATCCCACTTAATACTTTGGCCAACTCCCTTTTAGTCCCTCAATTCAATTCTTTCTTTTCACAACTTATATTTCTTTTCAATTACATCCTCTCTTGTACCATAACTCATACTCATACAATTACGCTCGTACCCTTACTATACAATTAACACCACAAATCCTTATAGGATACAATTCGGGTCATTACAATTCTCCCCTCCTTAAGAAATTTCGTCCTCAAAATTTCCCACACTGCTATACTTACGACTATAATGTTCTTTACCAGTAACTTATATAGTACAAACTTAAACAATATAAAACTTACCAGATGGACCAGCTGCATCATCCACTTCCTCTTGGATCATGGCAAAGACTCGCACGGGACCACCAGAAGCAATTGGCTTCTCAACCATCTCTGATGGTGCATGTGTAGCTCTACCTCTTCCTCTTCTACTTCTCACAGATCCCAACATATCCACATTACATTTGCTCCCTTGCGATACCAAGTTCTCTATGGACTTAGGGCAACTGGCAAGCATGTGTTCCATGCTGCCACACTTGGAACAAGCTCTCGTAAGCTTCCTACACTTACCCCAATGATGCCTCTAACAACGTTCACACTTTGGTATAGCATTACCCCTACTAGAGGGTGTCATGACACTTCCTTTCGATGTTAGCACTTGAACTGACCCTTGATCATCTTGTCCACTTATAGCCTCTCGGGTTCTCTTACCAATAACCATACCTCTATCTGATACTTTCCTTTTCTGCTCTCTCTTCTGCTTCACTAACTCTAATTCTTCCAACTTAATGGCCGCCAATACCAACTTATAATAACTCACTGACTACATAGCAGCCATTGCTAATAAAGGCCCTCTTATGCTCTCTTTCAACCCGTCTTTAAACGAACGACACTCAAAATCTTCAATTAAAAAAACATCAGGCACATACTTGCTTAATCTACTAAACTCCTTATCATACTCACCCACTATCATGTTCCTCTACTTTAAGATCACAAACTCTTTCCATTTAGCTTCTCTATAAGCCTTGGTGACATACTTTTCCTTAAACTCTTGGACGAAGAAATCCCATGTTAACTCAACTGGTCGCTGGGAATTTCGAAGCACCAACTTCCACCAATCATAATCTAACCCTTGCAATAGTGACACTGCATAGGTCACTCACTGATTCTGGGGATAGTTAATCTCTTGCAATATCCTTCCTGTCCTCTCCAACTATAACTGAGCCACATTCGATTGATCCATAGAAGTTCCACTAAACTCCTCTACTCCTCTCTTTATAATAAGGTCCGTAGGAGCGTTAGGAGCAGTCAATCGGGCCAATAATTGCATCAACCCTTGCACTAATACCGGATTATCCTGAGCAGGACCTAAACCTTCAGCTCGAGGTTGCTCAAGTACATGTGGGTTAACACGCACCGGATTCACACTTCCCGTCGTCTCTCCTACATCTTCACTCGGATCCGATTCCATCTATACTCTACACAAGATAACATCTTCATTCGGCCACAACACTAGACTAACTCACACGCATCTAATCTATACTCTAACATCCTATTGTCCTGAGCTGCCTAACTATGCTCTAATACCACAAACTTGCAACACCCCAATACACCCTGGGAGGTTATTGGAGTCACTACGCAACCAAACGCATACAATACAATTCATTTAAACACCATTATTATCTTCTACGAGGAATATTATTATTACACAAGTTAAACATGCATAAACAAACTTAAGTTATCATAATGCAAGATATCATTAACTTACATATAATACTTTAACATTCTCATCTACAATTCTACATTAATCATATACAAAATTCATTACATAATCTATACTGTTCATACAAAAAGAATATTATATAAAAGACACATGAAGCTCCAACTCCTAGTGGCCTACAGATGAACATTCTCTAAACCGAACCTGCATACCTACACGGGAAAACACTCGTGCTGAGCGATGGCTCAGTGGGGATATACAAAAACAAATAGACTTCCAACAAAGTCGCAAACTACAAACAATAATAGGCATTTTCACAATACTCATGCATAACACGCTAACATTCATAAGCTTGTAATCTAAAACAAACTTATTAATAACATATCTATATCATATACAATAATTGATAGCTTATTCATACAACTCATATATCTTCATATATATGTACATTGAACATATCAACATGCCTAATCATTAGCACTCATCTCAAACATACACATATTCTCTAAGTTTAGCAGCATCTTATAGATATGTGATAACTTTTCACTACATCTAAATGTATTCATATACGTATAAACATATCATAACATCTCTCATATTTCCATAAACATACATTAAGTTTCATAGCCAAAATTCACATCGACGGTGGATACAGTACTCTGGATACTGACTAACAGTATTAAACATCTGCAGACCTAACTCATAAACATCTGAATACTCAAGGTATCGAACATCTAGACGTAAACGTTGCCACACTGGCAGCTGCAACTCTAACCCTTTATAGGCAAGCCCATCTATCCACTATTATGTCTAATTCAGGCTTATACATATAAACTCTATTCACTAAGCCATATAGTTTACATCACTCAATCACTCTTTTCAAACTATTGCACATCATACATTAACTTTGCAACTACGAATATATATAAATACACACATGTTATTTATCTATCATGCCAATATAATGTTGATCTAACATGCTCATGCTCATTCTACTTACTCATATATCACACACAAAATCTCATCAAATATATAACTCATATACTCACTTATGTTATCCCACTAAAGTTCCCACATGCCTAGTCATTTATAATCCAATACAATAATACACGTATAAAAGAACAAATAACTTGCATTCAAGACTCTTAATAGTGTCGCGCTCGTGACAGAACACAATGCGACAAATCTACCTACGGAGTACTCTATCGCGCTCGCGACAGAGCCTAAACTCTATGTTCAAACTCCCAAATTACATACCTCTCACAATCTTTCCTATATTCACATGAATGATTTCAAAACCAATCAAAATCATGCCAAATTCACTCCAAAGCTGTAAAACTCATCTTTTTACACAATCAACACTAATTCCATCTAAAAAGTAAATAGACTTCTCAAGCAATCACATATAAGTAACTTTCTTATACATAACTTGTAATAAACCTATATTCAACATGCAAGTAGTCGAAACTCTATACAACTTCAAGTCATCAAATAGCATCATACAATTCATCAATAATAACCCATATATAATTTTAATAACTAAATAGTTGTTGAACTCTTTCAAGGCCCATGTTTTTCCACCAATATAACAAATAAGCATCTACTAACAAGGTTAAGTAAAAATAGTCCCAAACCTCAAAATGAAGCTTGATCAATCCACTATCCTTCTTGCTCAAATCTTTTCCTTGACTTTGTCTTTCCTCTTGTCTAAAACTTCTTGCACAACCAATCAAATATACACTTAATTCAATACTCAAAATAACTCTAAATCAAACTAGAACTAATAGAAGAACATGACACTTGAACATCCAAACCACACTTACCTATACAATTTGTCTCTTCAAACCAATCCAATGTTCAAATCTTTATTCAAATCTAATGAAGAAGAAGCAAGAAATGAAGAAGGAAATAAAGAACAAAGAAAACAAAGAGAGAGAAAGAGACGGCTGGATCACATGCAATAAATGGGGCAGATTTGCCTTCTCTCATCCCTATATATTGCATATAGGAGCTTATATGGCAAGCTCTCCTTAAGTCACTTGTCAACTCTTTACCACATGTCCCATTCAAAGCAAATATCCCACTTAATCCATTGGCCAACTCCCTTTTAGTCCCGCAATTCAATTCTTTCTTTTCACAACTTATGTTTCTTTTCAATTACATCCTCTCTTGTACCATAACTCATACTTATATAATTACACTTGTACCCTTACTATACAATTAACACCATAAATCCTTCTAGGGTACAAATTGGGATCATTACAAAAATGCTCCCTTTACAGTCGCATATGTTCGGGACTAAACTTTTTGCACTTATTTCGAGTATTTTTTCAATGTAGTTCATCAACTCACAGGTTGGTTTTCAAAAACTTATCTCTTTTTCCTTTGAAATTTTCTCTTTATTTTTGCATTTTAGATGTATTGTAGAGATGCCTGTTAGGAAATGTAAATGAAACTAGGTTTCACAAGTCTATGTTTTGCACACTACTAGTTAAATGCCAAATATATCAAGAAGTGAACAAAAAAAGTTATAATTAATTAATTATTTTTGGAAGAATTATTCTATTTCTGCAACCGCAAGTTGGACTTATTTGGAGTAAGATAAAAGGGCAAAGTAGGATTTTCCATTTTAGTATTTATATTTGGATAAAATGATTGTGCCTGTAAAATTATTGCTAGGGCCTGAGGCCTGTCCATTTTAGTGCTTTTCATGTAGCGAGTTGGCCACATCCTTACCGGGATGCTGCCGAAATTTTTCTGGGTTAGGCACATCCTAGTCGGAATGCTACCAAAATTTCTAAAAATTAAAGATATAGTTAGTTTACTTATAAGTATCATGCATTAATGCAAAACTAACTCTTTTTTTAGGATGCCTTCAAAATGAAACATCCCTCAGGACCAGCCCGAGCCTCAGGCTCCAGCATGGATGACTCTGGATATGAGTGAGAGATTTCAAGCCCTGGCCGACATCCAATTCCAAACCAGTCGATATATCTCCAGACCTTTCCTCCAATGCATAGGGATGTTAGATAAAGTTGAGGCGCTTCTAGAGCTGGCGGGGAGCACAAAGTTTCTCATACCGTCATTCTAGACTCACCCAAAGATCGCAAGGGAGTTCTTAACCACATTTCACTATTTAGGATTTTCGAGACCGGACACTAAGGAGGGCATCATGCAGCTTTGGGCCCTAGGAGATCACTTCAGCATCACTCGCAGAGTCATCACCCAGGCGATGGGACTTCCATCTGGGGCAAACGTGATGATACCATGGAGGGCCATCCAGAGACAGTATTGGGAGGCCATCACATTGCTAGGTGCCCCCCTAGAACCATGATACGGTAAAGAGTACTATGCTCTCCTTGCCAGCCCTGAGTTATGTCCACAGAGTACTATCCAGCTCCTACTTGGGCCGAGCTGGGAATCCAGGGTCAATCAAAGGTGCTACGATATGGAGCATGTGGGCAATGGTGACAGGCTGGTGCCTTAACATTAGCCATGAGATCTTGGCTAACCTAGTGAGATTAGGATGTGGGATAGCCCCATTCATATGTGCAGGGGGAGTGATCACCAAGCTTCTGATGTACTTGAGGGTTCCTCTTGTGGACTTTAGGCCCCTGTTGGATGAGGAGGTTTATGTAGATGTAGCGGCAACCCAGACTATGGGGATTATAGCTTAGATACATAGTCATCTTCATGAGTATAGACTACTTACAGTAGCGGAGACCAAATGCCTCTTTCATTTCCCTCCACTCTAGCCAGCTACGGACATTCTAGGAGAGCCCCAAGGGGATGAGCAGGCCCACCCAGAGGAGGAGCAGCCTCACACTCCTCAGGACATGGAGTTTAACATAGATTTAGATGATCTGCTATGCACTCTAGTGTCATAGCGAGCTCAGAGCCACACACCCCCTCCACCGTAGGTTCAGCACTTCGAGTCTCGGGAGGCCAGGAGATTCTACTCTTACAGTTGGCCTGGGCACTCGAGGGTGTCTATGTCTATTGCTCCCCCACCACCTCTATCTGTACACAGTCACAGTCATGACTGCCTAGTGTACAGTCACCATCTTCATCCGTACAGCAGGATATTATCTCAACGGTGACCGCTGCCCTCACTGCCATGGATCGGCGCATGGAAGAGAGAGACAAAATGATAGGCGAGCGTTCTAGATAGTTGTAGACACCGGGTCCTGAGGCAGGCAAGACCAAAGTTACCCAATGATGAAAATTACGCCTGTTCATGAGCAAGAGCCAGATGGAAGTGATGATTTCCACAAAAAATATGTTTTCCATTTTTTAAAAAAAAATTGTGGGCTGTTTCCTGGGGGCCTGGGTAATGAGGCCCATCTCACTAAGTGAGACGGCAGCCTCACTAACGTGAAGCCCATCTCACTAATGTGAGATGAAATTCTCACCTGCGTCTCCCCTCAACGTCCCTTCTCTGGCTTTTTCGTGGGGAGTTGATTTGAAAGGCATGGGTTGCATGTTTGAGGGAAAAAAATAGAGAGAGAAAAGAAATTAAAGAAAAAGAGGAAGGAAAGGATTGACAGAGGGGATTAGAAGGATTTGGGAAAAAATGGGAAAGGAAATAAAAACACAGAAAGAAGAAGAGTTTTAAGAGCAAGAAAAAGTTTTTGATTCTTAAAACATTCTGAGCAAATCAACGAGGAAACCAGAGCTTATTCATCTGCAAATCGGAAGTAAATATCTGAGGGTAAATAATTGGGTAACCATTTCTTTCTTTGATCTCTTTCTTTCCTTTTCTTTCTTTTTCTTATTTGGTTTTACAGTGTTCTTCATTTCTATACACTCTATTTTTTTTTCATTTGATTTCATTAATCTGTATTTCCCATGTTTGTTATTATTTGTTATTAGACATAGATCGTAAGTAGCTATTAGGATTAAATAAACATGTTTGTGGCTTTATTATGCATGTTTTGATGGCATATTATCATTTTGGTTAGTCTGTTGATAATACTCTGTTCATCCCTGTTTTTACGTTCTTCTGATCGTCTCTTTATTTCGTCCGAGTCATGAGCCTTCGTCGGAGATATGTCCCTGTTGCACGAGTCACAAGTTTTTTTTTCTTGCTGTCCGATGCATGCTCCCCTATCTTTATTCGAGTCGTGAGAAGTGTGCACGACTTGTGCACCTCTTGCAAGAGTCGTGCTTTCCTTGCACAAGTCGTGCAAGAGACGTACGAGTCGTGCATGATGTGCACGACTCGTGCACCTCTTGCACGAGTCGTGCACTGCTCTCTTCCCTGGTCATTTCTTTTCTCTTCTGTTCTGTACGTAAAGGCATGAATATAATTTGCTTTATTTGATTTTTGACTTTATTATTAATGCTATTATTTTGTTATTTGTCAAGGTTTAATTTTTATATTTGTTTACTTAATTGGTTTATTTATTAATTTTTATTTAATGGTTTGTTCATATATTATCCATGTAATTATTTTAATAATATTTTATTTTATTTTTGCTTTTATTGCCTCAAATTTATTTATGTATGCGAGTTACACTTCCGACTTGAGATGGTGGATCGGGAGATTAGAGGCCATCCAATTTAGGGTTTGCATTTTAAATTTTGTATTTTCTTTTTTTATTATTATTATTTTTATGTGTTGTATGCAAAAATATATTTTATTAATTGCCCGTATTATAAAAGTCACATTTTTTAATAACTAATAACTTGGAATTTTCTTAATAAATTAGACTAGTGTCCCGCTTTAACCAATAAAACCTCACTTTCAAAAAGGAGAACTAAATTTTCATAAAATGTGATCAATCATCCCGATTTTTTTCCAATCAATATCCTAAAAATAGTTCTCCAATTTTTCTAATAAATAAAAAGGAACCAATGTTCCTAAAATTCATGACCCGGTTTATGTATGTTGCATTTTAATTTCTTTTATGCGTTTATTTATTTATTTGTTTATATTTTCTTATTTTGGGGGATTGTTCTGTCCCATTTCCTTTTATTTATTATTTATTTTGGGGGATTGTTCTATCCCAATTTCTATTTTGTAATTTATTTATTTACTGCTTTATTTATCGCTTTCCTATGTGAATGAATGCGCTTTAAATTTATTGCATTATCGCATGAGATGAGAGATGGAATTTTGATTTCTTAAAAATTCATTTATTAACTTAAGTCATTAATAAGAGTGAAGTTCCGGACACCATTTCTGGTTTAGACCATTAGAGGTTAGAGACCTTTCCCAGTTTCTTGTAAACTGGGTGGCGACTCCAAATTACCTCAAAAGGTGCCTAAAGGAATTGTGAGGCGTGAGATGAGAGATGGAATTTTGATTTATTAAAAATTCATTTATTAACTTAAGTCATTAATAAGAGTGAAGTTTCGGACACCATTTCTGGTTTAGACCAATAGAGGTTAGAGACCTTTCCCAGTTTCTTGTAAACTGGGTGGCGACTCCAAATTACCTCAAAAGGTGCCTAAAGTATTGTGAGGCTAGATGATCCTTTCCAATGTTCTATTGGAAAGGAGGTGTCCAAAATGTCTCACGATGCTCAAGATCAAAAAGACGTGAGCCAATCCCTCGAGCCCTAAAAGCTGGTTCAATGAGGGCCTTTGCTAGGTTCCGGCACGCGTCACAGTGGCGACTCCACTGGGGACTGATCAAAACTTTGTTTCGAAAGTAACTTAAGTTAAAATTATAATTGAGTTATTAAGAATCAAAAATTCCATTTCTAATCGAAATCGCATTGCATACATTAGAGTTTTAGAATTATGTTAGTTGATCCCCTATCTACTCCGGTGCATTCCTAAAGCACGACCCTACTTTCACTCATTGTAGGGAAGTGCTCGGGATAATCACCAGCCCAAGCCCCATACCATCAAATAGTATATCAAATGGAGACCGATCGGTCGCTTTGCTCATGATGAGCTAGACCCGTTGGCAGGGACCATGCTTGGGTAGCCCTAAAATAACACCACCTTTGACCAAAGCTCATATAACGGCAATAGATACTTCCACTAGGTGAAATGTACCATAATACTGCGCTTATTATTTGGGCCGTCATATATTAAATAAAATCAATTAAATTAAATGGTCTTCGTCAAAGGCTTTCATGCCCCGGTGGGCCCATCTTAATTTAGTTGAATTGTTTAAATACATAAAGGCCAAACACCCATACGTATGTGCATTAATCAAGAGTGTTATGATGCCGGTTTTTCCACCGTGCACTATGCGTGTCCAATGGGTTCCCTATTAACCCTTAGATAAAGTCAACCTAGGAAAGAGACCGCACGACCTCGTGTGTGGGAGAAATAAGGTCGGAAGGATCTGTCTGCTTGCATGTGTTTGGATCTGCTGCATCAGCACGACCATACATTACACTTCAATCATGCATCATTCTAACAATCTGAGTTTTTCAGCCATCATGGATTCATCCAAGTGGACTAGAGGTTCTGACAGTCGACTAGTGAGGACAGACTCGCCCTTTGGATTGCTAAAATTAGTGCCTGTTTGGGATTCTGAGTCATTCTCAACAACTAGTGAATCATCCTCGATGGCAGAAGAGACCGGAGCTCTAACCACTCAAGACCTTGCAAGAAGACAGGAAGATTTCGAGCAGAGGATGTTAGAAATAATGGGCACCATTGCCGAAAGGATTGCTCATCCTCCTGCCGCACAGTCGCCGGTTGCTCCACAAGCACCTGTCGCTGAACAACCATCAGTAATCCTTCCTCGGGGGCAAGTCGAACTGCCTGTTGGTGAAAGGGTCCCCATTGTAGGTAATGTTGCACACCAACCTAACGATGAGCCTAAAGCTGCTGATGTGCCCGCTGAGCCAAGAAGGGTAAGGGTCCCTAATCCTAATGAGGATTTTGTGATGGAAGAGGAAGTTGAGGAGATAGCAACCCATCAAGCTGTAAGGGGTAGAGCACCCAGGGTAGAAGACGAGGCTATGAAAGGAATGAGACAGCAGATTGAGGCGATCACCCGTATGTTGTCAGCCGGAAAAGGGATCAACCCCGAGGACGGAGATTTAGGGGATGAAGAGCTGCTGCTGTAGAGGTTTAAGATGCATGAGCTGTCGAAGTTCGATGGTACTTCGGATCCATCTGCACACATTAACCAGTACACCCTGGTGATGAAGGGCACAGGCCTGACCAAGAGGCAAAAGGTGGAATATTTCTGCCTCAGTCTAGTGGGTCCTACGGTAGACTAGTATCATGGGCTGGATAGAACATCCATAGAAGACTAGGACCTTCTGACTGACGAATTCATGAAGCAGTATGACTGCAGCACCAGAATGGAGGTCACCCTGAAGGACCTTGAACTTTTACAACAAAGGAGTGACGAGTCATTCCATGAATACCTCATCAGGTGGAGGAATAGGGTAATGGAGATGAAGTAAAAACCTGACACTGCTGATCAAATTAGGCTATTCATCAGGAACTCCTGCCCTTACCTGAGGGACTTGCTAAGCTTTAAGGGGCTCAGACATTGGGAATCACTTAAAGACATTACTGTAGAGGCTGAGGGGGCTTACCTGGCGAAGAAAGTAAGCCATAATAACTTTCTTGGGAAGAACTTTAGGAATCAGTCAGGACACAGATCAGGTGGTGTCGGAAGCAGTAATAAAAATAGAAAGGCGGTTGAGGTAGCAGCTACAGAAGTCAGGCAGGGTTAGAGGTGCTACTCTAACTTAGGCCACTCTCTATCCTAGGTATTGGAGAGACTGATGAAGGAGGGCAAGCTATGACCTTTGATGCCTAGGCCAGCTATGAATCAGGGACAACCGAGATACAGAGATGATCAGTATTGTGCTTACCATCAGCACACTGACACCTGACGAATTACTGCCGAACTCTGAGAAATAAGGACTAGGATCTCATTGGCACCAAACAGATCACTGATCCCGAGAAAAGAGAGAAGAAGAAGAAGACAGGTTATAATGTCATCCCTCCACCGGATATGTGATCGGGTCTGGTCCACCTGAGTGGCACATTTTGCAAGAGCTACATGGGGATACCATTTTTTAGATGCTTTATTTCTTTTTATTTTAAGAACTCCTTGTGACAATTTGGTTATGTTAATATGATGAACAATTTTGCTTATTTGTATGGTGTTTGTAATGATTTCATTTATTATGATCACGATGCATCCATTCATTTTTGGCATTAACCCAATTAATACAACTTTATCTAATCTCGAAACTTTGGGGAATCCAAACAAAATTCTTCATAGCATCTGATATAACTCCTGAAAGAGAGGATAATTTTGAGAGATAATAGAAAAAAAAAGAAAAAAAAAAAGAAACAGAAAAAAAAAGAGAGCCTTTGCCTGGACCAGGTATAATATGCTGAAATTGACAAGGACATTGTTGAGACAACGTTGCTTCCACGTGCCAACATGATGACAAATAGAATTTTGAAAGCCATTCCTTCACATCCACAACATCTGAGTTGCATATGGTGCTGCCAAATAATATCAAATTCCGAGAGTGTAAGCACCGTGTCCTGGAGCGGTCCGGATCAGAGGTTACCCTATGATGAAATCAATGTTCAAGGCCTGTACGGGAGGCTGAAGTTGGAGGTTTTAGTCCCGCGTTCCATGAGAAATGAGGTTTTTCTACACTTCAGGGGCAGAGGGGGAGAAAACGGGAATTTTCTGAGCCAAAAAGGTTTTTTGCCCTCCACAGACGGCCAGCCCGTCTGTGGAGGTAGCCCGTTGCTTTGAGTCACCGACGGCTCAGGGTATTTTCCGACGCCCGTCGGAAAGTCACCGCCCCTGTCAGGAGCCGCCTGGTTTCCCGGAGCACGCAACCGTTCCGACGCCCGTCGGTGGATGTGGCAGGGCCGTCGGAAGTGTCCTTGTGTCAGTAGGATTCTTTCGACGCCCGTCCCTACGCACCGACGCCCGTCGGTCGTGTCTGGCTATATAAGGTCCAGATTTTCATTTGAAAAGGGTTGGAAAATTTTTCAGAAGGGGAAACTCTGCCAAAATTCGAGCACGTTTTCTCTCTCTTCCAAAAACACACATTTTCCAAAGAACTTTACTTAATCAAGGATCAAATCAATCAAAGGAACTAAAAGCTAATTAGTTTTCTTTAGATTTTGACTCCTAAATCGATTTTCTGAAGGATCGGAGGTGAAATAGCTCATTTTCTCTCTCTAATCTTTCATTCTCTTACTTCTCGTGGAACGCGCGGGGATCTAACCGACATCAAAATTCTACCCAAGGCAACTATCTGAGGGTAAATATTCCGGATTCTCTCTCCATTTTCATCTCATATTTAATTATTTATCATTTATTTATTCATTCTGTGAAATTTTTGAATACCTGTCATTACTTTTCTTCATTTTGACTCCCTCATCTCCTCCTTGGATAAAACTTGTTTTTTTGATCTCAAAAGGCCCTTTTCTCCTTTCTGTTTTCCGGAGACAGAGGTGACCGACGGGTCATCTTTATGACCGATGCCCGTCGGTCACCCACCTACAGACGCCCCTTCTTGAGTGACAAACGGGCATATTGAATAACCAAACCGACGCCCGTCGGTCAACCAGGAAAGGCCGTCGGTGGGTTCTGCCTCCATTTTTTTTGATCATTTTTCATCTCTATTCAGTCTCTTCGATTTCTTATGTGTTAATTTTATGAATGTTAACATCTCTTAACTTTCTGTGAGTGTATATTGGTCCTCTTGGATAATTCCGAGCTTGAGCGGCTGCCTTCCATGCATGGTGGATTTCGTCCGGTTTAGTTTTCTTAAACCTCTTGATTTATTTCTCTCGCTTTTTCATTCATTGATTATTTTATGTATATGAATAAGCTCTTTTTATCCCGTCAAATGTAAGAATAGATCAACGATTTGTACTTAAATAAAATTGAGTTTTGTATAAAATGCAAAAAGGGTCCAACGCCCTATTTTCATCCAATAAAAATCATCACATATTAAATATCCCATTTTCAATGATGATGCATGAGAGGACCAAAGTCCTCAAAATAAACAATGCCCCGATTTGTGTATGAATCGCACATTTATAAAGGGAGTTGTATTCCGCTCCTTGTATTATTGTAATTTATCGCTTTTGATATTTATTCTGCTCATTTACTGCTTTCCGAATGTGAATAAATGCGCCTTTTAATCAACTGCATAGTGTGGAGAGAGAGCGAACCAATGACATTAAAATTTGATCATAAACTAATTGAGGTAGAAATAGATGAGAAATCCCGGACCCAGGTCTGGTCTTTGGGCTCGAGAGGTTAGAGGTTATCCTCCAAAATACTTCTTGGGTCACGAGACTTTAGCGCTAATCCTAGGCCTCATGGCCCAACATGGATAAAATGCGCAAGTCTTAGGCTCTCCGAGGCGAGAGTAACTTTCCCAATGTTCTATTGGGTGGCGACTCCATGATACCTCCTTGTTGCCCAACATAGACGCACTTGCGATTTATTGCAAGATGCCCACGGACCCGCAAATGCCCCGATCGCCCACGTGCGGGCGGTCCGAAAGGGCGGCGCATCGGGATCCGGCGCGCGTCACAGTGGCGACTCCACTGGGGACGTTTATGGTTCGAGATTTCGATTTGAAAATACCTCTTTTAACATTTATGATTAAAATTTAATTCATAAATTCGCTTCCTCTCAAATTTGCATTTGCATATCATTAGAGCCTTAGAATACGCTAGTTTGGTCCCTCTTCTAGCCCCGGTGCGTTCCTGAAGCACCTCCTCATTTTCACTCAATTTGGGGAAGTGTTAAGGATAATCACCAGCCCAAGCCACGTACCTCAATGGTATATCAAAATGGTGACCCGATCGGTCGCTACGCTCGTGATGAGCTAGACCCGTCGGCAGGGATCATGCTTGGGTAGCCTCAAAGAAACATCTCCCTTGTCCAAAGCTCATGTAATGGCTATAGTCACTTTCCATAGGTAAAATGAACCTTAAATCTCATGCTTGCTGTATGGATCCTTACGTATTGGACGAATCCAAATATCTCACTCGGTAACCTAGCCAAAGGCTATCATGCCCCGGTAGGGCCATGTCGAAATTTATGGACCATCCGAATACATAACGATCATTATCCATCCGCTTGTACATTAGCATAGGAGTGTTATGCTGCCGGTTTTTTCGCCGCGCGCCATACGCGTCCATTGGGTCCCTCGTTGACCCTTGGGCTAATCCCACCTAGGAAAGAGACTGCACGACCACGTGTGTGGGAGAAATAAGGGTGAAAGGACTTACTTGCTTGCTTGTGCTCTGTAAATGTTGCATATCACGATCATGCATTATACCTGCATTTCATGCAGCATTCTAACTTTCGTCCCTGCAGCCATCATAGATCTGCCGAGGTGGACTAGATCACCGACCGGGCGACTGATCCGAGTTCTTACTCCTGAGCTGTCAGATAGAGAGGGTCTGCCGGAGATTTTATCAGAAGTAAGTGGCACAGTATCTCAGATGGAAAACTCACCCAGGGGGGAAGATGCCACCAGGGCCATGATTGCCGAAGAAGTGGGCCGTCGATTTGAAGAATTCGAGGGCAGGATGATGAATATGTTGGCCGCCTTGACGCAGCAGAACGCTCAGCCGAATGTTCCCCAGAATCCTCCTCCTCCTCCTCCAGTGAGACTGAATGAGCCTGAAGAAGAAAGGGTTGAAAGGCGAGAGGAGCCCGTTAGGCCGCCACCGGTAGAGTTAAGATCAGTGGCTTCGGGAGAGCTGAGAAGAAGGCCAGTCCTGAGAATTGATGACGATAGAGATATCGAGGATGATAGGTTGAGCATGGCATCCGAAAAGGGGAAGGCACCTCAGGTTGATGATTTTATTTTGAAAAAGATGGAAGAGAGGTTCGAGGCCATGGCTCGTATGATAGGCAGAGCTCACGGGATGAATCCTGAGGATAGGGAGCTGGACGGAGAGGACCCGATCCCTTATAACTTCAAGATGCCGGATGTGCCGAAGTTCGATGGTACTTCTGATCCGACTGCACATGTGAAGCAATATTCTCTAGTTATGAAGGGGACCACATTGTCTAAGAAGTAGAAAGTGGAATACTTTTGTCTGAGTCTGACCTCTCATGCCATAGATTGGTATCACGGCCTTGACTGCCGCACTAAAGAAGATTGGGATCTGCTCACTGAGGAGTTTCTGAAGCAGTACGACTGTAATACCAGAATGGAGGTGACTCTAAAAGATCTTGAGCTGCTCCAACAGAAGGCCGGGGAATCCTTCCATGAGTACCTTACCCGATGGCGGAACCGAGTAATGGAGATGCGCCGAAAGCCTGATACCCAAGATCAGATTCGTCCTTTCATTAAGAACGCGAGCCCGTACTTGAAGGAGGGACTGAGGATGAAGGGGTTAAAGGACTGGGAGTCTCTCAAGGATATAGCCATCGAAGCAGAAGGGGAATTCTTGACCCGAAAAGCTAACAATGATAATTTTGCCAAAAGGGCTAACCCTGGTCAAGGAGCCAGTAGGCCGGCAGGTCCCAGTAGCAACACTAGAAGAATGGGTGAAGTGTCTGCTACTGAGGTAGCCACCCCGAGGAAATTTTCGAACTTGGGGAGACCATTATCCTGGGTCTTGAAGAGACTGATGAAGGAGTGAAAATTGCGTCCTCTAGCTCCTAGGCCAGCTTCAACACAAGGGAAACCGGGACATAAGGACAACGAATTCTGTGCATTCCACCAGCACTCGGGCCATATCACTGATAAATGCAAAGCACTTCGGCACTCTATTCAAGACTTGATCGATAGCAAGCAGATCTCTGACCCTGAGAGGAGAGAAGCTGAGAAGAAGCCTGGTTATAATGTCGTACCCCCACCTGTGTTTATGATCCAATCTAGCCTGCCAGAGTGGTACGTGCTACAAGATCTGTATGGGAATGAGGAATCTGCTGTCGGTAATTCCGAGAATGAGAAGGAGAAAGCAGTTGTGGCGACTCTTGATTGCTGGTCTAGCAGTGAGAGCGGTGGAGAAGCCGAGGGTGAAGAAGGATTGAACCTTGATCTGTGGGGCTCCGATGGAGAAGAGGGAGAGATAAGCGCTGTCACTAGAAGTGGAAGTGTGATCCCCGAGATTGCAAAGCTACCTGAGCCAGTACAGCCATTGGCAGAGAAAGAGCCAGAGGAGGAACATATTATAAAGCAATTGAAGAAAACCACAGCTCAGATATCCATTTGGGATTTGTTGAGGCAGTCCCCCTCTCATAGGCAGAAGGTAGTAGAGGCTTTGGTTGAGGCCACAGTTGCCACCACTATTTCCCCATCAGAGCTTTTGGGTCTAATCAAGGGAGGATCCGAGGAGAGGTTGATCTTTTCCGATGCTGACTTACCGGCAGAAGGCCGTAATCATAACCGACCCTTATACATTAAGGCGCAGATTAGCGGCAAGCACACTGCTTGCGTTATGGTGGACGATGGGTCTTCTATCAACGTATGCCCTTTGATAGCTTTGCAAGCATTTGGCTTAAGCGAGGATATGCTCAGCGGATCCGACCTGACTATCACAGCCTACGATAACTCGAGGAGGCAAGCCTCGGGAACCTTCAAGACCTTGGTCAAGACAGGACCTATCGAAGTGGAAGTTGAATTTGTGGTTCTGCCCATTCCTGCTAATTTCTCGGCTTTGCTAGGGAGACCCTGGTTTCATAAATTAGGAGGAGTGCTATCCACGCTGCATCAGATGATAAAATTCCCGCACGAAGGGGAGGTGGTGACTATCAAGGCGGCCAGGGAAAACCAGGTCTCAGCGCTAGAAATTGCCAATCAGCCATTCAGTGGTTTTCATGTATCTATGATAAAGGAAGAGCACGGATCAGGAGGTAGCCCGGCTGTGGTTAGTATGATGAAGAAGATGCACTATCTTCCTGGGGCTGGTTTGGGTAGAAGCCCCCAAGGGCTGCAGACCGCGATTAACACTCGAGGGCAGAAGAACCGGAAAGGACTGGGGTACAGAGGTGGTTTCGCCAAGAAGAGGGTAACAGACAGGATCCCCCACATTTCAGAAAGCTTTGTCCCCGCATCCTCAGTATGTGCTTATACTGGTGAAGATGAACCGCAGTGGGTAGATGGGAGGATTGTCCCTGGCTTTGAGATTTTTAATGATGTGTATGACTGGCACATCGGATTTGTCAAGACCGCTGAAGGCTTTTGGGATGAAGAAGTCATGACTCAGGGGATCACTTGGGACAAGTGCGAGCTTGAGGAGGTCGTTACTGAGAAAATGGTAGCTGCCAGGCTGAAAGGAAAAGGGAAGATAGCAGATTTAGAGCTGGAAATGGAGGATTTGAAGATTTCTTCCGACGTGCCTGAAGGGCCTCTGCTAGGTCAGAAAGTCAGTAAGCAAGCTGCAACAGCGTCAACCTCGGGAGCGGCAGAGGAAGACTCTAGCCTAGATTGTCTTTTTATTCCAGAACTCTTTTATGATGTAAATGATAACAATAATATTATCAATAAGATGAACAATTTCACTTATTTGTGCGATGTTTCTGATGATTTCAACATGCATGAACATGATCATATTCCATCAATTTTTGACATTGACTCTACTGGCACAACGCCTTTCAATCTTGGAACTTCGGAAAATCCGAGAGAAATTCTAATAGCATCAAACATAACTCCTGAGGAGAGAAAAAATTTTGAGAGAATAATAACAAAACATGAAAAAGTCTTTGCCTGGACCTACGAGGATATGCCGGGGATTGACCGAACCGTGGCGGAGCATGCCATCCCGACTTACCCAGATTGCAGGCCTGTGAAGCAGAAGTTGAGAAGGCTAAGGCCAGAATGGGCTGACAAGGTTAAGGAGGAAATCCGACAGCAGATCGAAGCTAAGTTTCTGGTGGAAGTCCAGTACCCTACTTGGCTGGCGAATGTGGTTCCTGTGGCTAAGAAGAACGGAAAGGTCAGGGTGTGCGTGGATTATCGAGATCTTAACAAAGCCTGTCCTAAAGATGATTTTCCACTACCCCATATTGATGTATTGATAGACAGTGCCGCCAATTGCGCGATGTATAGCTTTGGGGATGGATATGTGGGCTACAATCAGATCCTGAACAAGATAGCTGACCGGGTTAAGACTGCCTTCATCACAGAGTGGGGTACCTATGCCTATCGGGTTATGCCTTTCGGCTTGAAGAATGCGGGGGCCACATACCAGAGGATGGCGACCAAGATCCTAAGCGACCTGATTCACAAAGAAGTGGAGGTGTATGTTGATGATATGATGGTCAAATCGGCCACCCGAGAGGGACACTTTGAAGCTCTAGAGAAGTTCTTCACCCGGATCGACAGGTATAATCTGCGACTTAACCCCAAGAAGTGCATTTTCGGGGTGACTTCAGGAAAGCTGTTGGGACATGTCGTCAGTCAGAGGGGGATAGAAATTGACCCCGATAAGGTGAAAGCTATCAGAGAGATGCCTGTGCCACAAAAGGAAAAAGATGTAAGGAGTTTTCTGGGCAAGTTGCAGTATGTTAGCCGGTTTATTGCGAAGCTCACTTCGATATGCGAACCTGTTTTTAAGCTGCTTAGAAAGAACCAGCCCGTAGTCTGGAATGAAGACTGTCAGAGAGCCTTTGATAATATCAGGGAGTACCTGTTAAATCCGCCGGTACTAAGACCTCCGCAACCTGTCAAACCGCTTATTCTGTACCTGGCAGTAGAAGACGGTTCAGTGGGCGCCATGATGGCTCAAGAGGATGAATTTGGGGTGGAGTTTGCAGTTTATTACCTCAGCAAGAAGTTTCTGGTTTACGAAATAAAATATGCTGAAGTAGAGAAGATCTGCCTTGCAGTGATTTGGGCATCGAAGAAGCTAAGGCATTACTTCCACTCATACAAGGTTTAGGCTGTAGCCAAGCAGAATCCTTTAAGATATTTGCAGGAGGCGCCATCTTTGCTTGGAAAGATGGGGAGGTGGCTGCTCTTGCTACAAGAGTTTGATGTGCAATACATCACCCGCAAGACTATTAAGGGGCGAGCTGTAGCCGAATTCCTTGCTGAACATCCTATCCAAGGGGACACCCTCGAATTTACCTTCCCAGACGAGAGCATAGGCACGATTTCTGTTCAAGGATGGCAGTTGCATTTTGACGAGGCGGTAAACAACAAAGGAGCCGGAGTCGGAATCATCCTAACAACCCCAGATAATGAGAAACTTCCTCTTGCTAAGAAACTGAGATACAAAGCAACCAACAATGAAGCTGAGTATGAAGCATGCACTTTCGGGTTAGAAGCTTTGGCTGTGTTGGGGGCAAGAAATGTAGAGGTATTTGGTGACTCGTCCTTGGTAATAAACCAGATCCGAGGTGAGTGGGCTGTTAAGGAAGAGCGACTGGTCCCCTATGTTCAATATCTGAAAGGGATGTGTGGGCAGTTTGAGACTTGCACCTTCCACTTCGTGCCCAGAGATGAGAACCGTTTGGCTGACGCGTTGGCAACCTTAGTGTCAATATGGGATAACCCTAAGGGAGTGGCCATGAAACCGGTGCTAATTTCGAGCTCTGATAGGCCCAGCTTTGAAATCGAGCCTGTAATGGAACTAGAGGCGTCAGATGGGAAGCCGTGGTACTTTGATATCATGAATTACTTGGAAAGCGATAGATTTCCGGAAGAAGCCACTGAAAAAGATCAGAGGATGATACGTAAGTTATCTACTCAGTTCATATCCTTGGAAGGGGTGCTGTATAAGAGACGATCAGATGGGATCCAGCTCAGATGTTTGAATGAGAGAGAAGCGCGCAAGATAATGGAAGAAACCCATGCAGGGGTCTGCGGGGCCCACATGAATGGTTTGACCTTGGCCAAGAAGATAATGAGACAAGGCTTTTATTGGCTTACGATGGACACTGATTGTTCAAAATATGTCAAGCAATGTCAGTTATGCCAACAGTACGCGGATCTGAGACATCTGCCGGTATCAGAGCTACATAACCTAACATCTCCTTGGCCGTTTGCTGCTTGGGGGATAGATATCATTGGAGAGATTCGCCCTACGGCGTCCAATGGGCACAGATATATCATAGTCGCGATCGACTACTTCACCAAATGGGTCGAGGCGGAATCTTTCAAGAAAATTGACGCAAGGGATATGGCCAGGTTCATGGAGAGGAACTTGATCTGCAGATATGGTCTCCCTCACCACATAGTGTCTGATAATGGAGTGCAGTTTATGGGAGAGACCAGAAAACTTCTCGAGAAATACGGTGTTGAGCATCATAAATCCTCTCCCTACCGACCGCAAGCGAATGGAGCAGTGGAAGCCGCCAATAAGAATGTGAAGAAGATCTTGTCCAAGATGGTCCAAACCTACAAAGACTGGGCTGAAAAGTTGCCCTTCGCCCTGTGGGGATACAGAACGACAGTAAGATCATCTACGGGCGCTACACCATTTTCTCTGGTATACGGAACAGAAGCAGTATTGCCAATAGAAATTGAACTTAAGTCACTAAGGGTGGTCATGGAGTCCCAAATCCCGGAAGCTGAATGGGCGCAGCAGAGGTTGCAACACTTGAACTTACTGGATGAGAGTAGGCTGAAAGCTTATTATCACAATCAGATATACCAGAAGAGATTAGCGAGAACTTTCGGAAAGAAAGTAAGGAAGCACCCGCTGAAAGAGGGGGACTTGGTGTTCAAGCAGATGAGGCCAGGAATACCAGATATCAGGGGGAAATTCAGACCTACCTGGGAAGGGCCGTACATCCTTAAGAAGCTGTTGTCCAGAGGGGCTGCAATCTTATCAGACAGCGTTGGGAACGAATTCAAAGAGCCAGTCAATGTCGACAGACTCAAAAGGTTCCACGGCTAAAGACCAAAATAAAAAAGAAGAGAATAAAATGCCCTGCAAGTCAAAAACCGAAAAAAGGCGGCTATGCTAAAATTGGGCGCCTCGACAGGGTGAAAACCGAAAAAAGGCATCCTGTGCAAAAATTAGAGGCATGAGAGAGAATGTCCGATCGTGAAAACCCGAGAGGGCCGATCGGTAACAGGAGTTGATGCTGTTAAAATTTGGTTTCATGTATTGATGGTGCATAAGCAGCTGAGTAAATGCCAAAACTGATCATGTATGCTGAAATTATCTAGAAATGCACACGAAACTCGTGAAAGGGATGAATATTATTCTTTTCACTTTTGTCATTTTCTAGTTCTGCATTGAAAAGAAATGTAGCAAAAAAATACACATGTAGGCTAAACTAGGTCTTGCTGCTGCTCTTGCCGATCAGATGCTTGAGCCCTCGAGTCCTATTATCGGAGGTTAGGCTGAGGATCCACTTCTTGTACCCGCTGGTTGAGGATGCAGAATGGTTGTCAAACCTCGGGATGACAGTCTTCACAGGTAATCTGCCCCATAGCTCATGATACCGGGAAGCAAATGCGACCGAGAGATCTCCTCCTCGGAAAGAAAGGGGAACCCTCACTATATCCTGGGTCATCCCAAGCTGCCGTGAACATCGCGAGGTAATGCAGAAGGTGGCCTGGCGGAGGCCGCAGAGGGGGACGTAACCTGATGACCCATCGGTGACCGCATGAGACAGCGGGAGCCAGGCGGATGTAAAACTGATATCGTCATCAGATAACTCACTAAATCTGGTAATGCCTTCACCAGTCGTGGCACACCCATACAGTCGCCAACGAGGCAAGAAATGGCTCGGCATGTACCGCGGAATGACTCGAGAGGGTGGTTCAGACAATATCTTCAGTTTTTCCTGTAGCCAGATCTGTGAAAAAAAAAAAAAAAAAAAAAAGCCGCTGGAGTAAGTAGGGTTTGCTTCAGGCAAAAATAAGGCACAGGGTTGTGTGAAAATCCGAAAGGACGCACCTCCCGCAAAGAAAAGCTAGTGTGAAAATCCATAAGGGACGCACTACCTTTAAAATAATGACTTACCTGGAGTAATAAGGGGCTACCGGTAAAGGTTGTAGTGGACCCAGAGCTCACAGCGTCCAGACCTAAGATGGTTTCGGCCAAGACAAGTGGTAGAGGGGACAATCCCAGATGAAAGTCGCTCAGAACTCCAAGCAGACGAAAGTCACCTGTCAAGCCTCCTGGAACAACAGTAAGGAAGTTCACCATGCAGAATAGGAACGTGATACTTACCCGATAGGTGGGGATGTCAGTGAACTGATCTAGGGCCTCGATCAGTGGCTCCAGAGAAAAGGAGGAACTCAGAGGAATCAGCCGGTTGGCCTCCGAGGGGGATATGCCCAGAGCTAGGGCTACATCCCGGGTCTGAAGTAGGCCGCAGCGGGGGATGCAAGGCAGAGCGCCAGGAGGGAACTGGGCTCCCAGAATGGAAGCCAATTCTTCGGAAAGAGGGCACAGTTCCTGATAGGTGAACTGGAAGACGTGAAATCGAGGGTTCCAGAAGTGGGTCGCCGCCAGGAGGAGGTTCTGGTCGATTTTTACCCGACACAGATATTTCAGCCCAGCCAGAGAGGAAAGGGCGCCTTCTCCCCAAGTGTGTTTGTCATCTAAAATACGGTGCATCCTTTGAGCAAGAGGGGAAAACATTTTGAGAAGAATAAAAGCCCAAGGTGCTGGAAAATGAAGAGACAAGAAAATCTTACAGATTTTATAGGAGAGGGTCACCGACGGCCTACCCGTCCCTCTACAGAGACGGTCTGCCCGCCTCTCTACGGAGACGGCCTGACCGCCTCTCCATAGGGACGGCCTGCCCGTCGGAAGTCCACCGGGCAGAAACACGCGTCATCATCGCATTCATCACGCGCATTAAATTGCATTTATTTCGCGACAGACGGCCAGCCCGTCGGTCGCTTGTACAGACGCCCTGCCCGTCGGTCACGAAATTCTATATAAGGGCGAGTGACAGACGGCGCAAACGTTGTTGTCCCTTTCTTCTTCCTCTCTCAAGCGATTCCTAAGCGGTTTTTAGCATTTTTTGAGTCCTTTCTCCTTATTTTTTCGCGATTTCTTCAGTTTTTCGCATTATATACTCACCCGGTGCTCGGATATTTGTATTTCTCTAGTTTCTACACTTCTCCGGATTACAAGTAAGTAAACAATTACTTCTTTTTTATTTTTTTTAATTCATTTCTACATTCTTTCTTCTTTTTAACTCTAAGGAGTTTTAGATAATTTTAGAATTTAGGGGGAAATGCTGCCCAATTTTCTATATTATTTTGTAATTAAATCCAAACTTTTTGCATGATCACATAGAAATAGAGTTTTTCTATAACCTTGGTGCTTTAGAATTACACCCTTTTTAGCGCACCATTTTGTGCATATCTTTGCTTTTATGGCCTGAGGCCATTATTTTGATTTGTTGGGGGCACACTCTTGCCGGGGTGCGCCCCATTTACATGTATTTAATATTGCTAGGGCCTGAGGCCTATTATCTTGCTTTTTCATGCAGGAAGTTGGGCACATCCCTGCCGGAGTGCTGCCCAAATTTTTATCTTTTATTCTAGAATTGAATATTTATTTACTTTCCAAGTATGATGCATGCCTTAGGACTTAGAAAGCCCATCTTTATTCGCTTTAATTATCTCCGTAAGGATTACATGTTCCTTTGCCATGATGCGTGCAAGGCATGTTAGGATACTTCCGTAGACAGGATGTTTGCTATTTTTATCCGTCATTACTTTTTTTATCTCATGTTGGGCCGCCATTGCCCTGTTAAGGCCTAGATGGACCTTAGATTTTGGAAAATAAACCTGATAGTGCTTGTTTTGCCAAGTTTTCGCTATCTGACTCTTTCCTTTTTACAGGATGCCTCCCAGACGCAGAGCACCACATGCCCAGCCCGAGCTTGAGGCCCCGGCTTGGATGGATGACGAGTCTGCCCAGAGGTACAGGGCGTTGGCTCAGGTAGAGTTTCGGGCCAGCCGCTTTGTATCTCGCCCTTTTCTAGAGGCCCTCGAGTTGGCCCCGGAGTTCGATTTACTTGCCGAGGGAGCGGGTTGGACAGAGTTTCTTGAGCCTGCCTTCCAGACATTTCCAGAGGCTACCCGCCAGGTCTTGGCCACTCTCCGCTACACAGGCTTTCAGAGTGCAGATACTGACCGGGGGGTGATACAGTTTTGGTTTGATGGCGACCATGTCAGCATCACCAGGCAGAGGTTTGCTCAGGCGATGGGGCTTCCTTCGGGAGAGGAGGTTGAGATCCCGCGGCGAGCGGTGAGATGCGCCCATTGGGCGGCTATTGCTATACCAGGAGTGTTGTATGATCACGATACAGCGAAGAGCACCGTACTGGTGTCTCAGGCACTCCGGTATCTGCACAGAGTGCTTTCCAGCTCGTACCTCGGTCGAGCTGGTAATCCAGGGTCGCTTAACGCGGCCGAGATCTGGAGCCTCTGGGCTATGGTGGCAGGCCAGCGTCTCAACATTAGCCACGAGATCTTGGCCAACCTGACCAGAGTGGGCAGAGGGTTGACACCGGTGGTGATGGTAGGAGGAGTCATCACCCGATTACTGTTGGGATTGGGGTTTAGCCCCGAGAGGCTGAGAGGACCTCTACCGGAGGGGATCCATGTAGATGCTGCAGCCGCGGTTCAGATGGGGATGATCTCTTAGATTCCAGGCCAGGCGGAGGCTTATAGGGTGTTGACTATCCATGAGACCCGGCGGCTGTTCTCGCTTCCACCCCTGGGGGCAGATCCTGATCACCCAGAGCACCAGGAGGAGCAGCCTCCACAGCCCGAGCCACAGCCCGAGCCACAGCCCGAGCCACAGCCTCAGCCTCCGCAGGTATAGCCGCAGCCTCCACAGACTGAGCCTCAGCCGGAGCACCAGCCTCCTCCACCTCCTCAGTCCCAGGCAGTGCCTCCGCCACAGCACCAGGAGAGCCTCCTAGGACCCCCATGGATTTTGATTTTGAGATCACAATGGACGAGCTCTTCGCCTCTTCACCGGCATCTAGGGCCCCGACTCCAGCCCCGTCACCGGGTACCAGGGTACAGAGGCCTGCCCGCGAGCCCTCCGAGAGATACCATCCGTACTCCCGAGGCGATCCTGGGGCATCCACTTCTTCGGCACCACCACCAGAGCCAGCGCCACATCAGCCAGCTCAGCCGGACTATTCCCAGCTCCTCTCCTCCATGTTTATGGCCTTTGAGCGGCGACAGGATGAGAGGGATAGGGCCATTCACGAGAGGTTGGATCGCCAGCAGGCTGCTATCCAGGAGCAGTCTCAGACGGTGGAGCGCCTATCCCGAGAGCAGGCAGGCTACATGGAGCATGCAGCGAGGGAGCAGGCTCGGGCCATGGATGCCCTTAGAGATGAGCAGGCTCGAGTTCTGGAGGCCTTCAGAGGAGAGCAGATGAGGCTGTTTGAGCAGATTGCTCAGGGGCAGAGGGAGCTCAGGCAGCAGCTCGCTCATGATGTGAGGACGTCACAGGACCAGGCGTCTCAGAGGGTTGACATGACCCTTCAGATGATTGATGAGTCACTGGACTCTCTGAGATCCCGTGTCCAGGCGATGGAGGGGATTCTCCCTCCTCTTTCTCAGACCATGAGAGAGTTCAGGGAGCAGACGGAGCAGAGCTTGGAGCGTAGGAGGACGGCCGCCGTTGAGCAGACCACTCAGCTGAGCCAAGCCTTCAAGAAGTTGGGGGACAAGATCTCTGAGACCTTAGGGTTTTTGGGCACTTGTACCCAGCCCTTCTTAGACGGCTATGCTCAGGTTCAGTTCAGGCGAGCCCATGATCACGAGGCAGGACCCTCTGCAGCTCCGCCACCCCCTCAGGCCCGTCCACCTCCGCCAGGGACCGTGCATATCTCGGATGATGAGGATCCCGATGAGCCTTCAGACTACACACCTCTCTGAGCTTCAGGGAGTTATTTTTGTATCTCTTGTATCTTGTATATGCATTGTACAAAAATGACATTTTTAGTGGAAAAACTTTTGCTCCATTATTTGCATGTTTTTCTTTTCTTTTCGATTAATTGCTTAAATAACACCACAGGAAGTGTATATTCTCCTATTTACTCATATGTCGATAAAAATGACAATAAAAAAATAACAATAACATGAAACAAAGACAAACAACAAAAGAATAATAATCAATAGCAGGTCAAAAGATGACCTTTCAAACAAGAATTAACAAAATCTTTTATCTCACAGGTACAAAGGAATACCAACCTGAGCACGGACATCGATTAAAGAGGTCTCCTTCGAAACAAGGAAACCAGCGGAGTTTTCACACTCCAAGATCGAAGCTGCGGTTGAAGAAACACCGCTCTTCATCAGATCGAAGCTGCAGTTGAGGAAACACTGCTCTTCACCCCGAAGCTGCGGTTAGGGAAACACCGCTCTTCATCAGATCGAAGCTGCGGTTGAAGAAACACCGCTCTTCACCTCGAAGCTGCGGTTGAAGAAACACCGCTCTTCATCAGATCGAAGCTGCAGTTAGGGAAACACTGCTCTTCACCCCGAAGCTGCGGTTGAAGAAACACCGCTCTTCATCAGATCGAAGCTGCAGTTGAAGAAACACCGCTCTTCATCAGATCGAAGCTGCAGTTGAGGAAACACTGCTCTTCACCCAGAAGCTGCGGTTAGGGAAACACTGCTCTTCACCAGATCGAGATTGAAGCCAAAGCTTGCTGCATCTCACCAAGCCCTACAGATCGAGATGAGGTCTAACCGGCAAAAGGCACGGAGGGTGAAAAGCCGCCGAAGGTACGCTTTCTTTCCAACCTTTCTCTGAGTTTTGGCTTATCTAGGCGCTTGTGCGCTAGTTTCCCCAAAACTGGGGGCAACTGTAAGCACCGTGTCCTGGAGCGGTCCGGATTGGAGGTTACCCTATGATGAAATCAATGTTCAAGGCCTGTACGGGAGGCTGAAGTTGGAGGTTTTAGTCCCGCGTTCCATGAGAAATGAGGTTTTTCTACACTTCAGGGGCAGAGGGGGAGAAAACGGGAATTTTCTGAGCCAAAAAGGTTTTTTGCCCTCCACAGACGGCCAGCCCGTCTGTGGAGGTAGCCCGTCGCTTCGAGTCACCGACGGCTCAGGGTATTTTTCGACGCCCGTCGGAAAGTCACCGCCCCTGTCAGGAGCCGCCTGGTTTCCCGGAGCACGCAACCGTTCCGACGCCCGTCGGTGGATGTGGCAGGGCCGTCGGAAGTGTCCTTGTGTCAGTAGGATTCTTCCGACGCCCGCCCCTACGCACCGACGCCCGTCGGTCGTGTCTGGCTATATAAGGTCCGGATTTTCATTTGAAAAGGGTTGGAAAATTTTTCAGAAGGGAAAACTCTGCCAAAATTCGAGCACGTTTTCTCTCTCTTCCAAAAACACACATTTTCCAAAGAACTTTACTTAATCAAGGATCAAATCAATCAAAGGAACTAAAAGCTAATTAGTTTTCTTTAGATTTTGACTCCTAAATCGATTTTCTGAAGGATCGGAGGTGAAATAGCTCATTTTCTCTCTCTAATCTTTCATTCTCTTACTTCTCGTGGAACGCGCGGGGATCTAACCGACATCAAAATTCTACCCAAGGCAACTATCTGAGGGTAAATATTCCGGATTCTCTCTCCATTTTCATCTCATATTTAATTATTTATCATTTATTTATTCATTCTGTGAAATTTTTGAATACCTGTCATTACTTTTCTTCATTTTGACTCCCTCATCTCCTCCTTGGATAAAACTTGTTTTTTTGATCTCAAAAGGCCCTTTTCTCCTTTCTGTTTTCCGGAGACAGAGGTGACCGACGGGTCATCTTTATGACCGACGCCCGTCGGTCACCCACCTACAGACGCCCCTTCTTGAGTGACAAACGGGCATATTGAATAACCAAACCGACGCCCGTCGGTCAACCAGGAAAGGCCGTCGGTGGGTTCTGCCTCCATTTTTTTTGATCATTTTTCATCTCTATTCAGTCTCTTCGATTTCTTATGTGTTAATTTTATGAATGTTAACATCTCTTAACTTTTTGTGAGTGTATATTGGTCCTCTTGGATAATTCCGAGCTTGAGCGGCTGCCTTCCATGCATGGTGGATTTCGTCCGGTTTAGTTTTCTTAAACCTCTTGATTTATTTCTCTCGCTTTTTCATTCATTGATTATTTTATGTATATGAATAAGCTCTTTTTATCCCGTCAAATGTAAGAATAGATCAACGATTTGTACTTAAATAAAATTGAGTTTTGTATAAAATGCAAAAAGGGTCCAACGCCCTATTTTCATCCAATAAAAATCATCACATATTAAATATCCCATTTTCAATGATGATGCATGAGAGGACCAAAGTCCTCAAAATAAATAATGCCCCGATTTGTGTATGAATCGCACATTTATAAAGGGAGTTGTATTCCGCTCCTTGTATTATTGTAATTTATCGCTTTTGATATTTATTCTGCTCATTTACTGCTTTCCGAATGTGAATAAATGCGCCTTTTAATCAACTGCATAGTGTGGAGAGAGAGCGAACCAATGACATTAAAATTTGATCATGAACTTATTGAGGTAGAAATAGATGAGAAATCCCGGACCCAGCTCTGGTCTTTGGGCTCGAGAAGTTAGAGGTTATCCTCCAAAATACTTCTTGGGTCACGAGACTTTAGCGCTAATCCTAGGCCTCATGGCCCAACATGGATAAAATGCGCAAGTCTTAGGCTCTCCGAGGCGAGAGTAACTTTCCCAATGTTCTATTGGGTGGCGACTCCATGATACCTCCTTGTTGCCCAACATAGACGCACTTGCAATTTATTGCAAGATGCCCACGGACCCGCAAATGCTCCAATCGCCCACGTGCGGGCGGTCCGAAAGGGCGGCGCATCGGGATCCGGCGCGCGTCACAGAGAGCTATATCAGAAGTTGGACAAATAAAACTCAGGACCTTTGTGAGAAATGTCTAACTCAATAGTGTGACCCCCTTTCTCCCAACCATTTGAAATGTGTATCCCAAAACCAATTAACCATCCAGGACCCTTATAGACAAACTTAGAAGGACAGCTCTTTATCCTAAAAAAAAAAAAAAAAAAACAACAACAACAACAACAACAACAAATAAACAAAAATCACAATTTTGCCTCCAAACTATCTGAGCCTAACCTGTAACCCAATCTCAACCATTGAAGGTCACTTCAGAATTTGAAAAGCCAAATGTGGGGTTTCACATTCAAGTCCCAAATAAGAAACCCATCGTCTCGACTAGTTTACACAAGGGTCGAGAACAAGACTTTGATGCTAAAAAGAACCATTCTCAAAAGAAACAGCCTCCCCTATTAGCAAAGACGAAGGCAAATTTAATCAACACTGACGGACTAAAGGAGGGTTCATGGCAAAGGCTAAAAAGAAAAAAGAAAAAATAATGATAAAAAAAATAATAATAAAAGGAGAGAAAATATTCAATCATGAAAACCAGAAGGGGCTGATTGATAACAGGAGTTTGATACTTTCTAGGTCTATTCTGAGATTAGATGAGGTCTCATATTTTTTGAGTTAATGCCGAATAGTGATCATGTGTTGTGAAATCAAGCTGAAATATATACATATATGCAATGATATATTGATGTGACCAGAGCAGTTCATCTTGCATACTCAAAGCTATCTGGGTCCGGCGTAAAATCAGTGCATTGGTACTATCTTCCCTCTGGTGTTCTATCCACTCGGGCATTTCAGTCAACTCTTCCTGTTAAAGAAAAAAAATAGAAGAAGGCCGTTAGAGATGAAAACCGTGACTGGCGCTCTAAGCAAAAGTTAGACCAAAGGGAAGGGTGAAAACCTGGGAACAGGCAGTCAGTCCTATAAAAAATGAAATAAATAAAAGCCGCTCGATTGGGTTGGGTCCATTCCAGTCAAAAAATAAGGCACAAGGTTATGTGAAAATCCGAAAGGACGCATTTCCCGCCAAGAAAAGCTAGTGTGAAAATCCACAAGGGACGTCCTACCTTAAAAGAATGATTACAGGTATTAGAGGAGAACTTCGTAATCCCCAAAGGCATGAAATTCAAAAGCAATTTCAGAGGGCACCGATACTACTGCAAATTGTGACCAAACCGGCTATCGCATCTAAATCCACTCAGATTAATTCTTATCCGGCATTCCTGCATGATTCATGCATTTCACTTGCATGCTCACCAATTTTTCCTGCATATTCGGTTTTCCAGTTTTGCAGTAAGAAAGATTCGATGCAGACACTGACAAAAGGCGAGTGACGAAATCAATCCAAACATCAAATCCAAAAATCAACAAAAGACCTCGCACGGGGCAATCAACCAAAGGGGTCATAGACAGTACCACTTCAGAAGAGTTTGCACGATGGAGGCACTACCATTCTACGGAAGGTTTGCACGACCACGGTACTACTGCTTTGAACTTCAGAAGAGTTTGCACGATGGCAGCACTACCATTCTACGGAAGGTTTGCACGACCACGGTACTACTGCTTCGAACTTCAGAAGAGTTTGTACGATGGCGGCACTACCATTCTAAGGAAGGTTTGCACGATCACGGCACTACTGTTTAGAACTTCAGAAGAGTTTGCACGATGGCGGCACTACCATTCTACGGAAGGTTTGTACGACCACAGTACTACTGCTTCGAACTTCAGAAGAGTTTGCACGATGGCAGCACTACCATTCTACGGAAGGTTTGCACAACCACGGTACTACTGCTTTGAACTTTAGAGGGGTTTGCACGATGACGGTACTACCACTCCACGGAGAGTTTGCATTATCACGGTACTACTGCTTCGAACTTCAGAAAGGTTTGCACGATGGCGACACTACCATTCTACGGAAGGTTTGCACGACCACGGTACTACCACTTCAGAAAGGTTTGCACGACAGCGGCACTACCATTCTACGGAAGGTTTGCACGACCACGGTACTACCACTTCAGAAAGGTTTGCACGATGGTGGCACTACCATTCTATGGAAGGTTTGCACGGCCACGATACTACCACTTCAGAAAGGTTTGCACGATGACGACACTACCGCTTCATGAAGGGTTTTCACGATCACGACACTACTGCATCAATAAAGCATAAGACGCCGACAATATAGCGACAACCACCACAACAACAGCATCACCAAGTTCAAGAAGACAGCTGCCTCAGGTACATGTCTCTACTTTCTTTCTTTGAGTTTTGGCTCACTTAGACACCTAGGCACTACGTTCCCCAAAACTGGGGGCAACTGTAGACATCAGGTGTTGAGGCAGCCCAGATCGAAGTTACCCAATGATGAAAATGATGCCTATTCACGGGCAAGAGCCAGATGGAAGTGATGGTTTCCTCGAAAATTATGTTGTCCATTTTTATTTAAAAAATGAATATTTTCTGGGCCGTTTCCTGGGGGCCTGGGTAGTGAGGCCCATCTCACTAAGTGAGATGGCAGCCTCACTAATGTGAAGCCCATCTCACAGGTGAGATGAAAGTCTCACCGGCCTCTCCCCTCAACGTCCCTTCTCCGGCTTTTCGTGGGGAGTTGGTTTGAAAGGCATGGGTTGCATGTCTGAGAGAAAAAACAGAGAGAGAAAAGAAACTGAAGAAAAAGAGGAAGGAAAAGGATTGACAGAGGGGATTAGAAAGATTTGGGGGAAAACAGGAAAGGAAAGAAAAACACAGAAAGAAGAAGAGTTTTGAGAGCAAGAAAAAGTTTTTGATTCTTAAAACATTCTTAGCAAATCAACGAGGAAACCAGAGCTTATTCATCTGCAAATCGGAAGTAAATATCTGTGGGTAAATAAATGGGTAAACATGTCTTTCTTTGATCTCTTTCTTTCTTCTTTTCTTTCTTTTTCTTATTTGGTTTTACAGTGTTCTTCATTTGTATATACTCTATTTTTTCTTTCATTTGATTTCATTAATCCGTATTTCCCATGTTTGTTATTGTTTGTTATCAGACATAGATCGTAAGTAGCTATTAGGATTAAATAAACATGTTTGTGGCTTTATTATGTATGTTTTAATGGCATATTACCATTTTGGTTAGTCTGTTGATAATACTATGTTCATCCTGTTTTTACGTTCTTCTGATTGTCTCTTCATTTTGTCCGAGTCGTGTCCCTGCTGCACGAGTCACACATTTTTTTTCTCGTTGTCCGATGCATGCTCCCCTATCTCTGTCCGAGTCATGAGAAGTGTGCATGAGTCATGCAGCTCTTGCACGAGTCGTGCTTTCCTTGCACGACTCGTGCATGATGTGCACAACTTGTGCACCTCTTGCACGAGTCGTGCACTGCTCTCTTCCCTGGTATTTTCTTTTCTCTTATGTTCTGTACGTAAAGGCATGAATATAATTTGCTTTATTTGATTTATGTCTTAATTATTAATGCTATTATTGTGTTATTTGTCAAGTTTTAATTTTTATATTTATTTACTTAATTGGTTTATTTATTAATTTTTATTTAATGGTTTGTTCATATATTATCCATGTAATTATTTTGATAACATTTTATTTTATTTTTGTTTTTGTTGCCTCAAATTTATTTATGTATGCGAGTTACACTTCCGACTCGAGATGATGGATCGAGAGATTAGAGGCAATCCAATTTACGGTTTGCATTTTGAATTTTGTATTTTCTTTTTTTTATTATTATTTTTATGTGTTGTATGTAAAAATATATTTTATTAATTGCCCGTATTATAAAATGTCATGCTTTTTAATAACTATTAACTTGGAATTTTCTTAATAAATTGGACCAATGTCCTGCTTTAACCAATAAAACATCATTTTCAAAAAGGAGAACTAAATTTTCATAAAATGTGATCACTCATCCCGATTTTTTTCCAATCAATATCCTAAAAATAGTTCTCCAATTTTTCTAATAAATAAAAAGGAACCAATGTTCCTAAAATTCATGACCCGATTTATGTATGTTGCATTTTAATTTCTTTTATGCATTTATTTATTTGTTTGTTTATATTTTCTTATTTTGGGGGATTGTTCTGTCCCATTTCCTTTTATTTATTATTTATTTTGGGGGATTGTTCTATCCCAAATTCTATTTTGTAATTTATTTATTTACTGCTTTATTTATCGCTTTCCTATGTGAATGAATGCGCTTTAAATTTTTTGCATTATCACGTGAGATGAGAGATGGAATTTTGATTTCTTAAAAACTCATTTATTAACTTAAGTCATTAATAAGAGTGAAGTTCCGGATACCATTTCTGGTTTAGACTAATAGAGGTTAGAGACCTTTCCTAGTTTCTTGTAAACTGGGTGGCGACTCCAAAATACCTCAAAAGGTGCCTAAAGGCATTTTGCGGTTAGATGATCCTTTTCAATGTTCTATTGAAAATGAGGTGTCCAAAATGTCTCGCGATGCTCAAGATCAAAAAGACGCGAACTAATCCCACGAGCGCTAAAAGCGAGTTCAATGAGGGCCTTTGCTAGGTTCCGGCGCACGTCACAATAGCCACAAGAGGCTGATAGAGAATTTGAGATAGGGTCTGAGTGCCTCTTAGGCGGCTGTAGCCTAGAGAATTAATGAGGCCGTTTAGATGGTTGATGAGTCTGTTACATCTCTTTGGTTCCAGATGGAGATTTTAGAGGCTTCTATACCAGCCATCTCTGAGTCTATGAGAGAGTTGAGAGAACAGATGGAGACTAGGCTTACTGGGATTAGGGATGCCTCCAGACGCTAGAGCTTAGAGCAGACACAGGTTTTCTCGGAGCTAGCGAGAGTGATCGGTGAGTTTCTGCGGTTCCTCAAGACCTGCGCTCAGCCTTTCCTGGATGGGTACGCTCAGATCCAGTTTTAGCACCCTCCACAAGCAGAGCTGCTGGTCGCACCACGATCTCCACCAGCTATTGTCATTCCTCAGCCGCCAACCACCAGAGCTGGGCCCTCAGGATCTAGGGATTAGCCATACTCTTTCAGGGCAAAACCATCGACTTTTGAGGCAGGGCAGTCTTCATCTAGTGCTCAGCCGATCCATGTATCAGACAGCGATCAGGATCTAAGCGAGCCATCGGGTTACTCTCCTCTTTAGCACATATTCAGGGAGATTTGTATATATATCTATTGATGTACAAACTTTGCATTATTTAGTGATATTTACATTTTGTTAAAATTTCATTTTATTTAGTGATATTTACATTTTGTTAAGATTTCGTTTTTGCTTCAAAAATACTTGACGCATCAAAATGATAAGATAAAAGAAAGTAAGGAAAAGAAAGAGTAAGAAAGATAAAGGATAAATAATAATAAGAGAAAATAAAAGTTTTAAAATTTACGCTTTAAAAGGATTCAGTTAATACAACAAATTAATAAGATTCTTTGAAATTATAAGAAATACATTCCAACAGTTTACGTCATGACACAAAAGTCGAATTCATGACAACTCAGTAGCGTTAATGATAAGCTCCATCCGAGGAAAGTCTTCTGCAAAATGAGATAGCGACAATCATATGCCTATAGCTCACTGGCGACAATCATATGCCAGTGTTTGGATGGCGATAGTCATATGACATACAAATCGATTGCGGTTTACAAAATAGCTCATTGGCGCTAATTATATGCTAGTGATCCATCGGCAACAATCATAGGCTGACACTTGGATGGCAACAACCATGTGCCATATAGATCAAATGTAGTCTGCAAAACAAGCGGTGGCGACAATCATATGCTTACGGCTCGTCGGCGAAAATCATAAGCCGATATCTTGATGGCAACAATCAAATGCTGGATAGATTACCTGTGATTCGACGGCAACAATCATATGCTGGGTAGATAAAAAATAGTCCTTAAAAGACCTGGTGGCGACGATAATATGACAAAGTCTCGGAGGCGATAATCATATGCCTGAAGGATTAACCCAAGTCTTTCACAATAACTCGATGGCAACAATCATAAGCCACAATCCATGATCTTCAAATTCTATCAACACATTAAAAGGTATGTGTAGACACCAGGTTCTGATACAGCCCAGATCAGAGTTACCCGATGATAATAAATTGCCTTGTCACAGGCAAAAAGGTTGAAAGTTGATTTACTTGTCAAACTTGCATTTTAGAGTGAAAATAATAAAAAAATATTTTGAAAATTAGATTTGAAAAACGGAGTTTAGAAATTATAGTTTTTTTAGTTAAATTTAAAAAAAAAACAAATTCCGCGAGTGTCGATGCGAGGTAGCGCGCGACCGCCGACGGGAATCAGTTGCTCCTGTTCCGCCGCAAATGGCCAATTTTGCCCAAAAAGTGATTTTTTCCGATTTGTTTTTCCACAAAATTCGATTTTTTATCACTTTTTTAAGGGATTTTCAGGTTTTTTTCAATTTTTAAAATTTAAAATAGTTAATATCTGATTTAATTAGGTCTTATCCCTTTAATTATTTTTATTTTTCTATTTTCTTCATATAAAAAGAAAAAGATGAAAAAATCAAGGGGGGGGGGGGGGGGGGGGGGCTTGTAATTAGGTTTTTTGAGGTTTTTTCTTCCTCATTTTTTGGAAATTCTCTCTAAAAATTTCCAGATTTTCCCCAAGCAAAAATAAAAAGAAAAAAGTTCATCTTTCGTTCTTTTTCTAACATAATTTCTTCTAAACATATTTTGAGAAGAGGTTTTGTTGATGAATTTAATTTTGAGACAAATAAATTGATTATTTGCTCTCAAAGTTCAATTTTTTATCTTTGTTTTTCAATTAGACTTTTTTCAAGGTTTTTTTTTCTTCTTATTTTGAATCCTTTTTGATGAACAATTGATTTTGGGCAAACAAAATAATTGTTTGTTCCTAAAATCTAATTTTCATTTCATTTTCTAAAAACAAGTTTTTAAAATGATTTTTTTCTTGAGACAAACAAAATAATTGTTTGTTCTTGAGATCGTTTTTCATTTTTTATAAATAAAAATAATTCTTTAGACAAAGAAATTAATTCTTTGTTCTTAAAGAATTTTTTATCATTTTTTCTATGTTTTTCCTTGGAATAAAATTCCAACATTTTATCATCTAATTCTAATCCTGCAAACCACAAACAAGGAAATTAATATCATTTTTTACTTTAATCGAATTCGAAACTCTGGGGGTAAACATTCTGGGCTCATTCTTCTTATTCTTTTTATTATTTTTGTATTTAATCAATTATTCATGTACATTTTTATTATTTTCATTCATTCATTTATTTTATTAGTTTATATTTATTTTATTTAATATGTTATATATTATTTGATTCTTGTTCACATAAATATTGATTGCTCATTATTATTTCATTTTGATTAATTTTTTTTGCCATGTAAATGGTTTATGTTAATGGTGATAATAGTAATTAATCATGTTATTCATTTAATCGTTTTCATCATTCTTTTATTTAAATTTTTTATTATGCCTTTCATTATTATTTTATGTATTCATTGTTTATTCATTTAGTTATTTATTTTCATTTTTCATTATGAATATTATCATGTTAATATTTTTATATGTTGATTCATTAACGTGTTATATTTTATTTCAGTTACATCTTTTAATTCATTTGTCATTCATAATACATTTTTCTCATTTATTTTAAATTGTTAACATGTTAATTCATTTATCATCTTTCATGCCATCTTATTTTATTTTAATTTGTCATTCATTATTTTATATGTTTAATTGATCTTATTATTTTAATTGCTAACATTATTTCATTTGTATGTTGTTTTTTTTTGTCAAAACTTATTTTCTTTACTTGTGCATTTTTGCAAGCACACGAGGAGATCCAGAAGGTTCGTTTGGGATAAGTATTTATTTGCTTTATTTGTAATATTTTATTTATTTGGTTTTTTTCATTTATTTTGCCATGTAATCTTTAATAAAATTGTTTATTTAGGCACGCTATAAAGAAAATCACTAAAACATTTTTATTAATTAACTTGGAACTTTTCCTAATAAAAATGGGACCAATGTCTCAATTTTCTCCATCCAAAATAAAAATTGTCACATCAAAATTGTTTTATGATAAACACGCATGCGAGGACCAATGTCCTCATCATTAATGAACATCCCGATTTATGTATGATTTGTATTTTACTTACAATGGGGGTTGTATTCCGTCCCTAGTTTTATTGTAATGTATTTACATATACTTTATTTTATTTACGCTTTTATTTAATGCTTTCCTTGAGTGGACAACCTGCGCCTTAATTAAACTGCATTAAAATGAATGAGAAAAGGGATGAAACTCTAAATTCAAAGCTCAATTATAAAATTAGCCAAGGTATGAATAAATGAGAAGTCCCGAACCTTCTCTGGTCTTTGGGCTCAACGAGGCGAGAAGGCCATCTCAATGTTCTATTGGGATGGGGCCTCTAAGACACCTCTTGTGTCCCGTAAAAGGCTCAAAATTGCACAGTTCTAAGCACCACGAGGCGAGAGGGCGCTAATGTTCTATTAGGGTGAATGCCTCCAAAACACCTCTAGTTTGCCCAAGCATGAGGCTAGAGGACCATCCTATCATTAAGGTGGAAGCCTCCAAGAAACCTCCGGCTTGCCTATAATGGACATAGCAGCGCTGTCTTAGGCTCACTGAACCTATATGACCTTTACCAATATTCTATTGGGTGGCGACTCCAAGAAACCTCCTTGTTGCCCAAAATGGACGTACTTATAATTTCCTATAAGTTCTTATGAACCTCATCCCGATCACCCTAAAAACGGGCGGCTCGGGGCACCCTGGGGTTCGGCGTGGGTCACAGTATGGACTGCCTCAGGTATGTATTTCTTCCCTTATTTTTAAATTTAGGCTCATCTGGATTCTAGTGCACTAGTTTTCCCAAAATTGGGGGCAATTGTAGACACCGGGTTCCGAGATAGCCCAGATCAGAGTTACCCGATGAAGATATCAGTACCTGTTCCACAGGTAAAGGATTGAGGTTGTATGCTTCCACCCTTGGATTACAAAAATTTAAAGGACGCCGGTGGCCAAAAATCCCTTTTATATCTCTTTTATTTCAAAAAAAAACCCTTTTGCCCAAAGAAAATGGTATTTTGGTTAACTGACACCATTGGTCAACCGGGTGCCTGTCGGATGCACTGAGCGATGGCCTCTAGCCATTCCTCACCCAAGGGATGCCTGCTCCGTGCTCAACCGGGTGCCCATCGCTCAAGCTTAAGGGACGCCCATCCTTCCGGCACGATCGGGTGCCCGTCGCTCGGAAGGCAAGGCTATCCGATTGACCGACAGCCGTCCCTCGGTAGAGGGGCACCCATCGGTCGGAGCCTGGTGGCAATTTGGTGGATAAATGCAAAATTTTAAACCTTTATCCTCAAGATAAATATCAAATATTCGATTTTAACTTCTAAAAGATAATTTGAATTCAAAAATATTTGATTTTATCTTCTAAAAGATAATTTGAATTCAAAAAGATTTGATTTTATCTTCTAAAAGATAATTGGAATTCTAAAAAGAATTGATATATATCTCCAAGGATAATTTATATTTTAAAAAGATTTGATTTTTTATCTTTATCTTTTAATCAAAAGTTAGCCTATAAATAGCAAGTTGAAGATCGAGAAAAGGGCTTGGAGTGTTTTTTTGGAAAAAAATCAGTTTTCATAAGCAAAAAGTTTTTTTCATATCGGATTTTCTTTTGAAACTCTTCGAAAACAAATTAGGAATAACTCGAGAAAGTGAAATCAATTCTCTTTACTTGATCAATCCTTCTAAGATTCAAAATTATTGTAAAAGAGAAAAGTGAAATCGAGAAAGAGAAATCAATTCTCTTTTCTTGATTTACCTCCCTAAAAATTTAAGAATATTTTGAAAAGAATAATTTTTGTAAAGGAAATTATCTTCAACAGTTTTCATTGGTCAACCTATCCTTGTAGCATTCAAGGGGGATTTACACAACTTTTGCCTTCTGAAGATCAATATTCAGAGGGTAAACATTCTGGATTCACAATTCTTGTGATAATTTCAATACCTTGACATGAGACATATAAACTAATTTCAAAACATAAATTAATTCATCTTAACTAATTCATTTTATTGCTTTATCTGCTTCATTGGTAATTTATTGCATGAAAAATGAATTAAAAATGTGAAATCTTTGATTCTGATTAATTTTTCTCATTTTTTGAGGTCTGGAGATGATCGACGGGCTGAAGGCCTTACCGACAGCCATCACTCAAGCAAGCGACTGATTGTCGCAAGGTGCCCCTTTCTCCCGTCGGTCATCCGAGGGACGACTGTCCCTCACCCCTCCTTGGCCGTCCCTGAATCTCTTCTTTTCTTTCTTTGATTGTTTTTAATTCCCTTTTGTTGCCTTGCTTCACTAATTTTAGGTGATTTATTTTGACACCTTTTCTATTATTTTATCATTTATTTTTGCTTCTGACTTTTTATTCTAATGTTGCTCACATTTTATTTGGTTGTTTTTTTTTTTTAGTTTCACTTGGTTGAATATTGGATGCTAGAAAGGAGGATTAACTGGGATGATTTGGAAGCATCGCTTCGGTTCATTTTCTTTTCGCCTTTTTTTTTCGTTTGAGTTATTTAATCCTTTCAATTTTTATTTGCTATTATAAATGCTATTCTTATGTTCGCTAACATAAAAAACACCAAAAGATTTTTACGAATAAATAAGGTTTTCTTAAATAAAATAGGACCAATGTCCTAGTTTTCCCTCCAAATAAAATTGCCACTTTAAAAATAAGCATGCATGTGAGGACCAATGTCCTCACTTCGAATAAATGCCCTATTTTATGCATGATTTATATTTCCTTTTTATTGTGGGTTATATTTCACCCCTAGTTTTATTGTATATTAATGTACTGTTGTTTACTTTATTATAATTTTGTGTTATTTATAGTTTTCATTATGTGATTGGACTGCGCTTTAATAATTGCATTAAAATCTATGAGAAAAGGAATGGAATTTTAATAGCAAAAACTCACTTGTAACTTTGACCAAGGTATGAACAAGATTAAAGTCCTGAACTCTCTCTGGTCTTAGGCTTCATGAGGTTAAATGAACCTTTCCAATATTCTATTGGAAAGGGAATTCCAAAATATCTCCTGTTGCCCAAAATAGACTTATACGCATCGTCTTAGGATTCATGAGGTTAGATGAACCTTTCCAATGTTCTATTAGGAAGGGAATTCCAAAATATCTCTTGTTACCTAAAATGGACATATACACATTATCTTAGGCTCGGTGAGGCTAGATGAACTTTCCCAATGTTTTATTGGGTGGAGACTCCAAAACACCTCTTGTTGCCCAAAATAGATGCCCTTGTAATCCTTACAAGTTCTATGAACCTCTCTCGAATACCCCTAAAAGCGAGTTTTCGGGGCTCATGGGGTTCAGCTCGCGTCACACAATGTTCCACCTTAAATAAATATCCTGTTTTATGTATGTATTTATCTCTTAATGTTCTCCTTTTCAATTTTTTGGGGTTGTGTTATGCCATTTATCATTGTAAAGTTGATACATTTGTTTTTATTTATTGTCTTTTTACTGCTTTCATTTGTATGATTGCAATGCACTTTAATTTAATTGCATAAATGCATGAGAAAAGATATGAAAAATTAATTATAAAAACTCATTTATAAGCTTTAACCAAGGTATGAGTAAGAGTGATGTCCCGAGCTCTCTCTAGTCTTAGGCTTCACAAGATTAGATGACCATTCCCAATGTTCTATTGGGTGGTGATTCCAAAATATTTTCTATTATCCAAAACAGACATGAGAGCAACGTCCTGAACTTTCTCTCGTCTCAGGCCTCACGGGGTTAGACAAACTTTCCCAATGTTATGTTTGGTGGCGACTCCAAAAGACCTCCTATTGCCAAAAATAAATACACTCGTAATACAATCATTAGCAATTATTAGGGGTGATTTCCTGTCTATGGCGAAATGACCAGCCCTTATGAGCTTGATGAACCTCCCTTAGACCCTAAAAGCGGGTTTCCAGGGACTCGCAGGATTTTGCGCCCGTCACAACATGCACTCCAACACTTGCTATGCCTAACTTTAATGAGCCATTTGTTATTGAAATTGATGCTTCAGGTGATGGCATTAGAGCAGTGATCACTCAACAAAGGAGGACAATAGCATTCATGAGTTGGGCATTAGGAGTTACCAAATTTGTCCATTTATGCCTAAGAAATCCTCGCTGTTGTTCAAGCTATTAGTACTTAGAGACCTTACTTGCTAGGGTAAAAGTTTTTCATCTAGATGGATCAACGAAGCCTCAAATATCTATTGGAGCAACGCATCATAACTCCGAAGCAACATAAATGAGCGGCTAAATTATTGGGCTATGATTATGAGATCACTAAAATACCAGGTCATGACAACTCTACTACAGATGCTTTATCTCGAGTGGTAGGCAGTCCTAGCTTGATTGCTTTATTTGTTCCATAAACATCATTATTGGAGGCCATCAAAACTAAAGTTGTTGAGCATTCTCACATAAAGATAATTAGTAAATATGTAAGTGAAAACCAAATGCAACTTACATGTGGCGGAATGGCTTAATATGTTATAAGAACCGTGTGGTCATTCCTCCAAACTCTCTCATAGTCCATCAATTATTAAAAGAGTTTCATGACTCACCACTTGGAGGACATTCATGAGTCCTACAAACATATAAATAGTTGGCACAACAATTTTATTAGCCATCCACATATAAGGTGATTCAAGATTACATAGCCTTTTGTGATGTGTGCCAAAGAAATAAAGTCGAAATTCCATCACCGGTGAGATTACTTCAACCATTACCAATTCCATGTCAAGTGTGGGATGACATCACAATGGATTTTATAAAAGGGCTTCCACCATCCAGTGGCAAAAACATTATCCTAGTTATGGTTGATCAATTAAGCAAATCAACACACTTCATGACTTTATCCCATCCCTACACGGCAAAGATGGTTGTTGAAAATTCATTGAAGGAGTAGTCAAGCTTCATGGCATGCCAAGATCAATCACTAGTGATAGAGATCCCATCTTTATTATTCACTTTTGGCAAGAATTCTTCAAGTTGTCTAGTACTAAACTCAACATTAGCTTCGCATACCACCCTCAAATCGACGGCCAATCGGAGGTAACCAATAAGTGTGTTGAATAGTACCTATAGTGTTCCATATCTCAACAACCACAAAAATGGAACACTCTACTTCCATGGGCTGAATTTTGGTATAACACAACCTATTATACATCTACTAGCATGACACCATTCTAGGCCTTATATGGAAGATTGCCACCAACTATTCCCTAATATCAAGTTGGTAGTTCTCTTATTAATGAAGTTGACCAGACATTGCCTGTCACACCCCAAATCGGGCCTAGTCGGATTTGGCAAGTTAAGTCGGATAAGTGACGGATATTTCGGTAATTTGTGCAGGTGGAATTTGGATGATAAGGACCTAATTGAAAAGATAATTAAAGTTTGTAAGGAAATAATTATACAAGTGAGTAAAGTGCAAATTTGTCAAAGGATTAAAGAGTAATAAAGCAAGATAGTTTGGTTGGAGCCAATAGGAGGCTGTCATGTGTTTTGGCAGGTGGGCAATTAGTGGGAAAAGAAGAAAAAGAAAAAGAATGAGAGGGAGGAGCAGATCACGTTCTGCTCTCTCCTCTCCTCTTCCTTGCTCTTCTTTCTTTTCCTTTCCCGTTTCTTGTTCCCCCTTCCTTGACTGTGTGTGAATTGGTGTCTTGGTAGAGCTTGAAGATTTCTTGAAGAGGTAAGTTGGGTTAGGGTTTCCTGCATGTTCTTCTTCTTCCTCTTCTCCTGGTTTTGCTATTTTGAGTTAGGGTTTTTGGAAGAGTAATTTGTGGGTTTTGGTTTGTGCAAGCTTTGGATTGCAAGAGGAAGCTTAAGGGCAAGGAGAGGATGGAGGATTGAATTTTGAAGTGTGGGTTTGAAGCTAAGGATTTTCACTACATTTCTTTGCATGCACACATGAATATACAAATAATAAATTTAATATTTATTATTCTTTTAACTTATTAGTAAGCTTATTTATTCCAATTACCGATTTTATTCAATTATTTAATCACTTGATAACTAAATACTTATATAAATTCACAATTTTGCTTAAGTCCCTCATTCTTTTGACAAAATTACATTTAGGTCCCTAACTTTTGTCAAAATTACAACTATGTCCTTATTCATCACTTATTTACTAAAATGCTATTATTCACTCTTATTCCTCACTTGAATCATTATTTGACTTACAAATTTCATTTTAGTCCTCCAAATTAACATTTTCATGCCAAATTATATTTTAGCGCTTATAATTTAGGTTATTTATACTATTATCATTATAATTGCACTTTTCACTTAATTATCACTTATTTCCTCTAATATGTGCAAAATTACCATTTTACCCCTAAACTCTATATTTTAATTCAATTTAGTCCATTTTTACTTAAATTCTCATATATTACTAATTTAATCATTTTAATTGTATTTTTACCATATTGCCCCAAATATAAACTCGGTAGAAAATCTCCAAGCCGGATACACGGGACGTAGACCCTAAAGATCCACTGCACTAAGAGTGATCCCGAAGGAATCACTTATCACTGTCACTTCATTCACTGTTCACTTTTACACTATACACTGAGATAGATTATCATTAGCCTATTAATTGTGAGTCGTCATGACTTAAAACCGCAGTTTGGAATCCAATTTTATCCAATTTTTACATAAAAAATTATTTTTGCATTTTTTTATCATTTAAAGGACTTGAACTCAAATTATATGTGTATATTTTTCAACTTGGATTTTTTATTTTAGTTTTATGATTTGTAATTTTGTATAATTTTTAGATTATTTTTTTAATTATAATTTTGGATTTTTTGTTTTATCAGTTAACCGAACCAAACCGACCGAAGATTTCAGTTCGATTTTAGTTCGATTTTCATATAATTTTGGTTTGTATAAATTCTAATATTTCGATTTTCGTTCAGTTCGGTTATTGAATCGAACCGATCGTTGCTCACCCCTTATATGTAATTCCTACTTTATTAACATTATACACGTGTTATATTTTAATTCGTGTATTTGGTGGCAAAATCCACATTAGCACAAGTACAATTACACACGCTTCTTCGAATAAAAATCAAAGGGGTTTTATGCTTAAAAAAATATGGTTTTAATAAGTGTTTAATTGGGACACAACTAGTTTTAAGGGGCAATATGGTAAAAGTTCACAACTTTAGTGTTAAATTATGCATTTAGCTTGCTTTTTTTTTTTTTTTTTTTTTTTTTTTTAAATTACCGTATTTCATATGGCTTACCTATATCTATGCAACATATATTTAGTCATCCACTCAGCTCAAATGTAGACCCTACTTATAATCAAAAGTCCTGGCCAATCTAATGATTTCCACCCACTTCCATGGCACCTCTTTTTCCCCTCCACCACCACAACCACCAACCTCTTCCATTTCTCTCCACCAATCCGGGCATCACTCGCCGTTCCCTTCTTCTCTCCACTTCCCTCTCTTCTTTCTCACGACTTCCAAGACCATCACCACCACTTGACACCACCATAACCGACCGTGTTTTCCTGGACTTCTCCATCTGTCCCAATTACTTCCGCCGGACCGCACTCTCTCCGACGCTCTTTCCACCCTATGTACTGACTCTGTTCCTCTCGGCGCCTCGTCCTCGGCCTTTACGGTCACATTGTCCCTCTCACTGTCTCCAACTTCAAGACCATGTGTACCTCCTCCTCCTCCTCCTCCTATAAGAACACTCTCGTCAACAAAATCTTTCCGGTCGGTTCTTCCTCGCCGGACGCCAAGGAAGGAAGGAGAAAGGCGAGGTTATACCGCCATTGGATTTGTTGCAAAACAATGAGACTGTTGATCCTAATGCCTTCAAGCTACGCCATTCAAGGCAGGCATTGTTTCTTTGAGTTTGTCGGAGAATGATGATGAGGATGATGTTAAGCTTGACCAAATTACAGGAACGTTGAGTTCTTAATAACTACGGGACCTGGCCCTTGTCCGCAATTGGATAGCAAGAACATTGTATTCGGAGTTGTCCTTGAAGGTGAATTCATGGATTTTTTATTTTTTTTAAAAAAAAATTTGGTTTTTGACCTATAATGTTTTGATTTTTTCTGTTATTTTTTTAATTCATTGATTATATGCTAAACTTTATCTAGAGTCCCTATCATGTACTCTTTAGACTTTAGGAATTTGAGTTGTAATTTGCATTAGGCAATATCTGACATCTTCATGAATTAAAATAGAAATGAGGTGTGAATAGGTCCACACATGTTGAATGCAATTTTTTTTTAAATAAATGGGATTTGAACTCTGATTAAATGAGATTACACATAATTTCCTTAGTTTTTGATAATTAGGCAATTTATCCAGCAATTAGAAGTGACCACGAAACAAAAATAAAATAATACCAACAGCAACACGCCAAAGACAGTTTTGATCCACTTATAGGCAGTTGTGACATAATATTCTAATAACAAAAGGTTAGTGTGTGTGGATCGATATTGTTTGTTCATTGTGCAATATCATTTAATCCTCGCATTAGAATGTTAACTATCTTTTCTTCTTCTACTGTTTTCCATTTTATGAAACTTTCCTGCAATAATTCATCACTGGAATTGTACTCTAATACCTTAATTTCTAAGATATCACAAAAATTCATTTTAGCCAAAACATTATAAATTCGATACTGAATGTTGAGATAACATGTCACGTGAGTTTGAAAATATCAACAATATATTATAAAGTTTTAAGTAGTATTAAAAGTTTCAAGTAGCATTTTTGGATGTGGCTTGTCATTTAAGTCTTTAGTATCATATTCATAATCCCCATTTTTGGGTTATTGGTGAGTAACTTTGTTTCCATTCTTATTGATTGGCTTTTGAATTCCAGAATAAGAACGTGAGTCTTAGCATGTCTTGAACCTCTAATGTGGATTGGGTTGCAGGATTAGATGTTGTGACAGCTATAGCTCGATTCCAACATACAAACCATCAGAAAGAATTCGGCAATTCAATGATCTGGCAGCGTTTCTTGGAGATAAAGAGCACAAAATGCTCGAGCAAATTGGAATAAGCCTCTTAAGACTGTTTATATCAGTGACTGTGGGGAGCTCAAAGTTACTAAGCCATCTCTTTCACCTACCCTACCTGGATTTTGTTCCTTGTTTATTAAAATGTATCATGTTAAAAAGAGCAAATGAATATGCTCTTTTTGTAATTGAGAATGGACATTAGATGCCACAGTGATGAAAATATGATTTCATGATTAAATTGTTGATATTTTTCAACAAATATTTTTCACTTTTTACTGTTTCTAATGAGACTTTGTTCTTTATGGATCCTTAGGAGGCAGGTTATAATCGCTTCATATAGGATGCATTTTCAAGGAGAAATTCTCGAGTAAATTATGATAATTAGAGTAAGTGTGTTGCTTTTATTGGTATGCGAATTACTAGACTCGATTACCTCATTGTCCTGCCAAAAGAGGAGTAATACTAAGTTAATAACTAAAATCCGCTCAACGATTATCTCAACAGTTTTATTGTTCCAGCCTTAATAGTTAGTTTCCTTTTTTTTAAAAAAAATATATATAAAAAAAATTAACTTCAAAATTCATTTTAACACCAAAAGATTATGAATTTTGAACATTTAAATTTTAATAACGAGTTATTAAGCACATGCATTTATTATTTTTACAAATAATAAATACGAATTTATACAATCTTTGAAAAATGAAACGTGTGACAGTCAACTGTTCTGATTAGAGGCATTCAAAAATGATTTGGGTGGGCTAATATAAGAGTTGAAGTTAATTTATATAGTTTATTTTGTGAGATAATATGCAACTCAAATACATTTTTTCTTTTAGATAAATTGAGCAAAACATAGTCGTAATTTATTCAACCGTTTTTAAATATTCTTAGCTCTTATGTGTCATTTAAAATGTTATAATAAAGACACATGTCTTACATGTACCGTGAGATTAGAGGAAATTGAAAATAGAATCAGATAAAAAAAGGAAAAAAAAAATCTAAAATTTCTCTCTTGCCTCTTTGTTGCACATATTAATTTAGTATCATCAAAATCCTATTTTTCTCTATTTTTGTCATTTTTTGTTTATTATTTATAAAATTAATAAGCATAAATACTCAATATATTATTATTAAAGTTTGAGTATTTAAATGAATTATTAAGTTACGTTCAGGTGTTTACATATGTATCAAACCCAATAATAATAAAAAAATAATAATAACAATAGAAAAAGCAAAATAATAAATAGGACAAGATCAAGTCAAGATAAAGAAAATATAGAATAAATAGAGAAAATATGTATTTACCTCGTATTATTGTTGCATAAAAAAAAAAACTTCGATTAAAAAATCAAATAAATAGAGTTTGAATAAAAATAGAAAACTAGTAGATTTAGATCTAATTAGCAATAATTATCCACTTATATTATATCATAACGTGTCATAAATAAATAGAAAAGACAAACAAAAAATAGTATAGGATCAAATCAAGATGGAGAAAATATGTATTCTCTTCTTGTATTGTTGCATCTAATAAATAACCCACAATGGATACATATATACAGTATACCACACACACACACAAATATATATATATATATATATATATATATATATATATATATATATATATATATATATATATATATATATATATATATATATATGTATGTTGTTAGTGGTTATGCCCTACGCCAAATGTTTGGACCTTTATGTAATATTATATTTTCATTTATAAAATGATTTTCTCCACTTTAATTTATTAATGGCATGTTACATTATAGTAATGTTTGTGAATAATATCTCATATTATTCTGATTATCCCGAGTCATTTATCACTAAAGGGCAAAAAGATAAATTAAAACTACTATAAGTTTGATTGATAGTCATGAGATGATTATATATGATAATATAAATCAGACTTGTAGGTATTTGATAAGGTACTGGATAGACCCGTTATGAGATCACTACATGGGTTAGTGTTATAAATGATCTCATAATAGAATATGTTATTGAACCCTTAGACCTTAAGTTATTACAGTTTCCTACATAAGGAACATTATGCTTTGACATATTCAAACGTTATCTTGAATCGGATAATTATAAAAGTTATGATTGAGTATGATAGAAATTTTGGAAAGGAAAGCGAATAATCAAGATGGATTTTTCCCTCTCTTATGAGAGAGATATCTACTAGGCCTTGATATGTAGGACTAATAAATGCATGGCCATGCTTAAATAAATTGATAGCGTGATCAATGTGATTTGAATTTATCAGTCTACTTAAGGATTGAGAAATTATATGTTTGAACAATATAAGTGTGACATGAACTATGACTTATATTCAAACAAGATATCATATGACAAAAGGATTATAACATGTTCTATTAGTCAAGTTAAATCGAACTATTGGTATTCATATTATTTGGGCAGTCATAATATCTTGGTAAAGGTCACTTATGACTTGTGGGCTTATGATAGAATTGAGCCTACTGCCAACATAATATGAACCTATTTGGGTAATTTTTGAATTAAAATATGTCAGATATTTTTATTCAAAATAATATATTGTATTTAAGGAAATATTCCTTGCTTTGAATAAGGAATATTATTTCCTTAAATAATCTACATGTTAACCACTAATAGGGTGTATATGTGACTATAAATAGGTTGTAGTCATAAGCCCTAAGGGTTGAGTAATTGGCAGCCGTCCTTTTGTGGAAAGATAGAAAAGAAAGAAAAAGGGCATTTTTGTCATTTCTGTAGCCGTTCCTTTTCTTTGAGAAAGAAAACAGTAAATATTGAAATCCAGTTGCACGTGAAAGGACTTAGCACTACTCTACCGATGCGTTCATTCATTCTTGGGTATGGATACTAATAGAGGATGGTCATTCCAATGGAGCAGCACCTGTAGTTCGGTTTTACTTGGAGAAGTCGTGTGTTTGCGCTGTGAAAGGTAGCAGGCAGATCAGATTAAAGTGTTAATTTATTTTATACTCTGTTACAACAGGTTGGTATTTTTGTCCTTCCTTTTGAATCAATTGGATCGCATGGATCTTGTTTGGGTTTTATATTTATTCCATTGCGCGATAATTTTGAATTACTTCGTTATAAAACCCAACAGTGGTATCAGAGCCACTTGCAGATTCAATTAATTCAAATATATTGTGTTTTGTTATATATGATATGTAAGAACCTGTTGGATTGAATGTCAATTAGAATGCGTGTTGATAATTGGAAACAATATCTATTTTTAATTGTTAAAAACAATTTGTTTGTATGAGATATGAATGAAATCGATTGAATGGTATTTTAACATTATATATAAGAGGCTACGAAGTTTTGTAACCGTTAATATGATTAACATGATTTGTGATTTTTTTTTTTGAGTTGAAGTGATTAAACGATTGCTAATATCCAATCAAAATTGTTTAATGTGATTAAATAAATCACTGAAGATCGAAAATGACAGATAAGCCCGATCTGATATAAAGTATATCCGATCTGAAATATGGGTTGCAGGTAGAAAAATGTTAATGAGTTTAATGATAATTTGAAGTTTCATGGGCCGTTCCCCCCCCCCCCCCCCCCCCCCCCCATAAAGGGTGCTACCTCTTAACCCCGCTCGCTAATCGGCCAGTGGGGCAACCATGCTTTCTAATCGTAGGGCCTTATATGTCATTAATTTTTTCCATTCAATAATTTTAATAATATATATATTTTGCATGTATTTATTTGATGTATGGATGATATCTTTGCATGTGCATAGCATGGCCAATTGAACCTCATATGGATGATATTTAATTTTATCTATTTTATAGATTTGTAATTTTAAATACGACCTGCATATCATTCCTTTTGTTGTAATTTTATTTTACTTAATAGTTGTAGTAGAATAGTTTATTTCATTATTGTAATATAGACAAAAGAGTTGCACAGAGACAACAAATGAGATCAATTCAATGCCATGATGATGGAGGTGCTAAATGGATGTTGTAGATCAAGATAAGTCCATGTAATAACACCTAGGATTGACCATTGATCTTCATATTTGTAATAACCCAAAAAGGGCCTGGTCAGAATCTGCGTGGTAAGTTGGTAATTAAGGGTATTTTCTCAATTTGTGTAAGAGAAAATTTGGATAATAAGGAATTATTTGTTAAGAAATTAATTAATTAAGTAATAAGTTAAGTGAAGGAAATGTTATGATGTGCTTGTAGTGTATGGTAGTAGGATATAAGTGGGCTAAGGGATTTTATTGTGTGGTTTATGTGTGCATGGTACCTTAGATGAAAAGTGGTTTATAAGAAATAATATGGTGTGAGTGAAGTTTGGTGCATTGGAGATATTTATGTAAGGGATTATATTGTGTAAGTGGAGTATGGTGCCAAGAGTGGATAAATCAAAGTCGATGGTTTGATTCTCTAGGATTGTGACAAGTGGCAAGGGTAGGTGAGCATTAATGGTAAAGTAGGAGAGAGGGAAGGGAGGGGCAGATTTTTGACTAGCTTCTCGTGGAAGCTAGTTCTCTGTCTCTTTTCTCCTTCTTTCCCGTCCTCTCTCTCTCTTGCTACCATTTTCTGCTCTCAACCTTTCCCCTCTTGTGTTTTCTTGGAGTTTTTGAGCTGAGTTTTTGAAGGATTGTAAGAGGTAAGTGGCTGGGTTTTCTTGGGGTTCTTTTCTTTTTCTCTTTCTTCGGTTTTGATTGGGTGTGTAAAGGTTTTGTTCTTGGGTTAATGGAGTAATTGATTTGATTTGGTTTGTGCAAGAATAGGAAGAGAGAAGGAAGAGCAAAGGTAAAGATAAAGTGGGATTGTGAGGAGCCCGGTTTGAAGCTTCATTTCCAGGTTTGGGAGCTGTGTTTGTGGATTATGTTTTTCCCTAATTTCCTCCTTGGATCAATTCTATTTTGTGATTGCATGTCATTTGTAACCTTGAGTGTTGTGTTGGATGAATGCATGTTTAAATTAATTAGTGATTTTGAGTGAAATGTTAGTGATATAGTTAGGATGGTATGCGTTTTTGGAACATGAACATGTTATGATAATGAAATTTTGGGTTTAGTTTTGATGGCATTCATGATGAATTGATGTTTGATTATTGTGTAAAATGTGTTTACGTGGCTTTGAGAATGATGCGGTGATGTGCTAGAGGCTTGAGGTAAGTGTTTGTGTAGGGTTGAATGAATGTATGAAGGATGGTATGTGAAGAGAGTAGGAAAAGTGCAGTTTTAGGCAATTCTGGGTTCTGTCGCGATCGCGATAGAATGCGGATTGGTCCCTTGTGGCTGGAGAGCCCTCTGTCGCGACCGCGACATTTTTGCGAGCGCGACAGAGAGCTCGGTAGCTGAGTCCTCCGCACGAGCATGCTGCCGAGCGTGCACGCGAGGAGGAAAGAACTGGTCTCTGTCGCGAGCGCGACGTTGTCGCGAGCGCGACAGAGCTCGGTTGTGTGAGTCTGCCGAGCATGCTTCGTCGCGAGTGCACCTCCTGGCGCGAGCTCGCGATGGGGTGCCCCGTGCTCTGTCGCGAGCACAACGCTGTCGCGATCGCGACAAAGGCCCTTCCTGCTTACCCTGTTTTCTGAGTGTGTTTCTTTTGCTCTACTTTGCATGGTTTCTTACTATTGCATGGGATATGTTTGTGCTTATGATCCGTGATCTCACTATGTTAGTGTCTTAGTTATGAATTTAATTGATGTTAGAGTCTTGTGTCGAACCTTGTTTTGATTTTGTATTGTCGAGTTAGTGAATGTGTTGTCAAGTCTGAAGTATCAAGGTATTGGATAATTAAGCATGCTTAAGAAGGGTCTGAGTGCAGCTGCCCGTGTCCGCCCCGTTTGGGCGAAGCGGTCGACCTCCGAGATGGTCATCTTCCGTGTAGTGATAAAATGTTTTGAGACTCCGGTCTCCCGCGCTACCTTCGGGTATTAAAACTAATTTTGAGGCTTCGGTCACCGTGCCGTGTTCCTGTATCCTTCGCCATTGAAATTCAAGCTATTGTGTGAACAGTTTAGTAATGGTTTAGTGAAGTGTTTGGTTATTGCGTGATATTGATTCTAGTATTTGCTTCGTGATTTCTATTTTCAATTCTGATTTTATATAGTGATTCGTGATATATATCTAAATATTTCTGTCCTCTGATTTTTAGTGGTTTCTGTATTATTGATGCATAGTGAATTATCTATATTAGTGCATGATTTTATTGTATAGTGTTTTGTTTCCTCCCCACTAAGCGTTATCGCTTAGCATGGGTTCTTGTCCCGTGTAGGTGAAAGGTTTTGGGGGCTTGCTCGTGTGCACATCTGCAGGTTGGCCACATAGGAGTAGAGTTGTTTTTGTTATCTCCTCCTGTAATTCTTTTTGTATGTATTATTCTTTTTGTATTGGGGCTTTAGAAAGTTTTGTAAAGGATTTAAGATGTAATATTTTGGATATTGTATCTAACTTTATATTTTGATTATATGAGATTTATGTTCTTCCTTTATGATTATTATTTTTAGAGAATGCTTCCGCTTAGCGCGTGTATACGTGTATGTGTGAATGTTGTGAGTGAGCGTCGGGTAGCGCGTCCGCCGGCGCCCTTCCAACGGGGGCGGCGGTGGGGGTGTTACAGTTTTTGGTATCAGAGCGCCGGTTTAGGCGGTTCTGGTTGTCTTTGTTTATTATGTGTCGAGTCCTTGCACGAGAGTCGGTTTGTGTCGTGGCCTAATGCAGATGTGTCTTGTTTTGTGTAGTGTCTAGATGGAGTTTGATCCAAGTGAGAATGTGGGCGAAACGGCTAGTAGTGCGAATGTAGTGAGAGGTGAGCAACCTGCTCCTCAGCGTCAGCAGGAAGAGATTCCTGGTATGGGTGTTGGTCATGAGAATCCGGTCCTAGTGCAAGGTTTACTTCAGTTAGTAGAGAGGTTGACTGCTCCTAAGGCTCCGACTGAGTTGTTAAGAAAGAGAGGAGCAGAAGACTTTTATGGGACTGCTTTAGACCAATCTGATGTGGCCGAGTTTTGGCTTAAGAGGGTAGGTCGGATTTTGCAAGAGATAAGATGTCCCGCCGATCAGAGGGTGCTTTGCGCAGTGTCGTTGCTTCAAGGGTCAGCATACGATTGGTGGGAACTCGTGATACGAAATCCACAACGACCAGCCGAGCTGACTTGGGAATTCTTCAAGCAAGAATTTGAGTAGAAGTATGTGACGAAGGCATACCGGGAAGCCAAGTGGAGAGAGTTCATCAGTCCGAAGCAACGGGGTATGACCGTAAGTGATTACGAGAAGGAATTCAGCAGGTTGAGTAAGTATGTGCCTGAGGAACTGCTAACAGATGAGTTTAGATGTAGGCACTTTCAAGAGGGATTGTGTGACGCCCATTCCCTAATGACAGACTAGCTCAGCTAATCTTAGTTAGAGAAGGCCGCACACACACAACGGAACACATACTTAACCTGAATAATAAAATTTTATGACATATGATCTTGACTCATGCATCACATGCCAACTACCTTAGTTCATACACCACTTCCACTCATAGGACATGCATACATCTGGGGGTTAACATTCGTAATTATCAGATTATTACATGCCTTTACATACCCGATACACATTTGATTGTACAAAAGCTTATACAGAAATCCCAAAATATCAAACCCAAAACCTACACTTTCTACTTTCTACTGTTGACCGTACAAAATGCGGGGATGTCCTTCGATCACCTCTTGACCGTACCTGCACGGATTAGAGTAAATCCATGCTAAGCGATAACGCTTAGTGGGGAAAATATAACAAGTATTATCAGACAAATAAGCTTATCATACATTGCATGCCAACAATCAAGCCTAATTAAAAATCATCTCAACAAATACCACTCCATACATAACATGGTTCACAACTATATTCAATCATAAGGCATTAATCACAAGTTCACATATTCACATCACTTACTATGTTATATCACAACCATTTCCACTTATTAATTAGTCGGTTAGCTTGCAATTCAATGACGTGGATAATGGGTATCGCATTGGTACCACTCAGGTACTAGAATCTCATCGAGATTACTTTTACGCATTGGTACCCTCAGGTACTTAATATCATTCCACATATAATAAAATCCAGCAAGGATTAATCGCATTGTTTCGCATTGTGATTCCCATGGAATCAGACACATTTAACGTATGGGGCTGCAGCACTTGACCCTATAGGCGTGCCTAACTATCCACTACTTGACTCGTAGGCTTAAGTTGTTAACCATATTATTCAGTTCACATTGTTCACTTTTCATATCACATACGTAAATAGCCCATATCACATTCACTTTACACATTCGCATTAGCACATAGCTAAGCATTACACTTGCATACCCAATATGCTTCCAATTCATTTTTCATAGTTAATATTCACATAATTGATTGCATTCAAGAACCATCACATAGTATGCAAATGTACATTACTTAATACACACATAACACTTACGCATAATGTTCTTCATTCCAGCTTAAAGCCTTAACGTTAGAAAGTCCTAACACATTAGGGTTATGTTGCCAAAACAGGATAGGTCACGGTCACAATGAATTTCATTGTCACCGTGACATGTTGAAGTTCAAAATAGAATGCAAACTGGGGGCAGGTCACGGTCACAATCTATTTCATTGTCACCGTGACATGTTCCCAACTCTCGGCAGAATGCATCTTGAGGGTATGTCACGGTCACAATGAATTTCATTGTCACCGTGACATATCCACACTTTGCAAAACAGAATGCTCCCTTGGGTACCTCACGGTCACAATGTATTTCATTGTCACCGTGACATACCAAAATCCAATAGGCAGAATTGAACTCGGCATACCTCACGGTCACAATCAATTTGATTGTCACCGTGACCTATGCAAAAACCTCATAACACAGCTGTGTTTTATCACTAGCACAGCTGTGCTTTCCAGTCCAATTCTCCTTTCACATCAAGACTTCAAATCTCATTCTTACTTTTGGCAATCAACCCAAAAACATCAACCACTTACTCAATCAGCACATACCTGATTTCCCTTCTTATTTTGGCACTCATCTTTGGCACAAATTATAATCAATCCCAATTCACACATAGCATACATGCTCTCAAGCAATTCATTCACTAAACACATCCCCACATGCACATACAACTCATATCAAAGTCCCTATTGGACCAACACAAATCATACAATTTACACATTTAGGGTTTGTTCCCAAACCTTATCGCCTTAGCTCCTAATTTCGACGGACGCTCGGCTCTCCGATTACAGCTTTTCCCTTATCTTTCTTCACTTCTTCAGCTAGCAAAACCAGTTCAAATTCCAGAATTGAACACAATCCATCAATTCTCATTCCGATACCAAATCAAAACCAAGAAGAAGAGTAGAAGATGAGAACACTATGCACTTACTCACTTACCTCTTAAGTTAACCCTTAATTCTTGCTCCCATTAACTATATGCATGCACTACTTAAGGCGTCTCTCAAACTCATTCCCACGCAAGAAAGAAGAGAGAAAAACACAGAAAATTGACTAAAATCACACAAATGAATCTTTTCCCTTTCCTTAGATAACTCATGCGTGCAAAGGTGGAGGTGGCATCCTCTCAAGACGCCACACGGATTCCACTCACCAAAGTCTGCCTCCACTAACCCATTCTTACTTATTTTATTCTTAACCAATGCATCATTAGACAAACTAATCAACCATTAGCTTAACATAATATAATTACCCATTAGCCACTTAACAATCCTTTATACTACAATTAGGTCCTTCCAACCTTTCAATTGAGTCCTGTCTTCAATCAAGTTAATCCAAACCTCACATTCAAGTCACACACACACATGCCAATTTAAGTTAATTCTTTTAGGGTACAAATCCGGCCATGACAACTCTCCCCTCCTTAGAGAATTTCGTCCTCGAAATTCATACCTGAGTGAAACAGCTGTGGATGTTGCTCTCGCATAGTCGCTTCAAGTTCCCAAGTTGCCTCTTCTATACCATGATGCTGCCAGAGCACTTTTACAAGTGGTATTTGCTTATTTCGAAGTTGCCTCACTTCTCTTGCTAGAATCACTTTCGGTTTCTCATCATAGGTAAAGTCCGGCTGAACCTCCACTTCTTGCACAGTTAACACATGAGATTCATCCGATCTATACCTCCTCAACATGGACACATGAAACACATCATGGAGCTTGCTTAATGCCGGAGGCAATGCCATGCCACGGAGCCCACTCTTTCCAGAACTTCATATGGTCCAATAAACCTTGGACTCAATTTTCCTTTCTTGCCAAACCTCAGTACCATCCTCCAAGGAGATACTTTCAGAAACACTTTATCGCCCACACTGAACTCAATATCCCTTCTCTTCAAATCAGCATACGACTTCTGTCTGTCACTTGCTGCTTTCAACCTTTGCTGTATGATCTTAGGTTTCTCCTCTGTATCCCTCACTAGTTCGGGTCCAATGATTCTGCTTTCATTCAATTCTGTCCAGCAAACCGGTGAACGACATTTCCTTCCGTACAAGACTTCATACGGTTCCATACTAATACTGGTCTGATAACTGTTGTTATAAGCAAATTCCATAAGTGGAAGATACCTATCCCAACTCTTAGAGAAATCCAAAACACATGCTCGCATCAAGTCTTCCAAAACCTGAATAATTCTTTCCGATTGTCCATTAGTTTGTGGATGAAAAGCAGTACTAAAATTCAATTTCGTACCCAGCGCCGCTTGTAAGCTCCTCCAAAACTTAGAAGTGAATCTGGGATCCCTATCAGAAACAATAGACAAAGGTATCCCATGCAATCGGACAATTTCTCTTATATACAACTCAGCCAATTTTTCCATAGAATAACCCATCAGAACTGGTATAAAGTGAGCCGATTTCGAAAACCTGTCCACAATAACCCATACTGCATCTTGTTGTTTTGAGGTCAGAGGCAATCCAGATACAAAATCCATCGTAATATTATCCCATTTCCATTGTGGAATAGGGAGTGGACGCAACATCCCCTGAGGCACTTGATGCTCCGCTTTAACTTGTTGACAGACAAGGCACTTAGACACATATTCCACTACATCCTTCTTCATCCCAGGCCACCAGTACAACTGTTTCATATCTTGATACATCTTGTTTCCACCTGGATGCATAGTGAAAATTGTATTATGAGCCTCATGCATCAATCTCTTCTTTAATTCTTTATCATTTGCCACACACATTCTATTCTTGTACAGCAGTATTCCATCTCCATTCACTGAATAGTCAGTCTTATCCATATCACTGACTGACTGCAGAACTTGTTGCAACCTCGCATCACTTCTCTGAGCAACTATTAACTCGTCTTTCAAGACTGGTCTCGCTTTCAACTGTGCCAATAAAGCTCCGTCTGCAGAAAACCTCCACTTAATTTGCTTTAACTGTAATGCTGAAATTGATTTCCTGCTCAAAGCATCAGCCACTACATTAGCTTTTCCCGGGTGATAATCCACAATACAATCATAGTCCTTAAACAACTCGAGCCATTTTTGCTGTCTCAGATTCAATTCCTTCTTTGTAAGCAGATATTTCAAACTCTTGTGATCGGTGTAAATTCTACACTTCTCACCATATAAGTAATGTCGCCAAATCTTTAAAGCAAACACTACTGCAGCCAATTCCAAATCATAAGTCGGATAATTTTGTTCTCACGATTTCAATTGCCTTGACGCATACGCTATCACCTTCCCCTCTTGCATCAATACACAACCCAACCCTATACCTGAAGCATCGGTGTACAACACATACTCTTTACCAGTCATAGGCTGTGTAAGAATCGGTGCTTCTACTAACATCTTCTTCAACTGATCGAAACTCGCATGACATCTTTCAGACCACTCATATTTCACTCCTTTTCGTAACAATCTTATCAACGGTGAAGCTATTACTGAAAATCCTTTCACAAACCTTCTGTAGTATCCAGCCAACCCTAAGAAACTGCGAACCTCCAGCACATTCTTAGGCGTTTTCCAATTCACAATTGCTTCTATCTTAGTTGGATCTACTTTAATCCCTTCAGATGAGATCACATGACCCAGAAATGACACCTCTTTGAGCCAGAACTCACACTTACTTAGTTTGGCATACAGCTGATGCTCCCGCAGTGTCCGAAGCACAATTCTCAAATGCTGCTCATGCTCCTTCTCATCCCTTGAATAAACCAGAATATCGTCTATGAATACTACCACAAATTGATCCAGATACGGTCTGAACACCCGATTCATTAAATCCATAAACGCAGCTGGCGCATTGGTTAACCCAAATGGCATCACTAGGAACTCATAATGCCCATACCAAGTCCTAAATGCAGTTTTAGGTATATCTTCTTTCCTCACTTGCAACTGATAATACCCTGAACGCAAGTCAATTTTTGAGAATACACCGGCTCCTCTTAACTGATCAAATAAGTCTTCAATCCGAGGTAAAGGGTATCGATTCTTTACTGTCACTTTATTCAATTGTCGATAATCAATGCACATTCTCATTGTACCATCTTTCTTTTTAACAAATAACACTGGTGCTCCCCAAGGAGAAACACTAGGTCTAATAAAACCCCTGTTCAGCAATTCTTGCAGCTGTTCTTTCAATTCCTTCAACTCAGTTGGAGCCATTCTGTAAGGTGCCTTAGATACAGGTACTGTTCCTGGCACCACATCAATCGATAACTCAACTTCTCTTATTGGTGGTACACCGCTCAGTTCTTCAGGGAACACGTCAGGAAACTCTCTGACTACCGGTATCTCTTGCATCTTCACATGTTCTCTCTTACTGTCCAACACTAAAGCTAGATAAATTTCACATCCTTTTCTCATACATCGACAGGCTTGCATAGCATATATCACATTTACAAGAGGATTAGTGCACACTCCTCTCACTGTCACTCTGTTCCCCTTACCATCATAGAGTATAACCATCCTCTTCTTACACTTAACATACGCATCATATTTAGTTAGCCAATCCATACCAAAAATCAAATCAAACTCATCAAACAGTAGTTCAATCAAATCCGCTGGAAACACACTACCTTGAACTTCTAATGCACAGTTTCTATACACTATGTTCGCATTAACATTACCTCCCAAAGGGCTAGACACACATATATCATATTTTAGACATTCAACTCTAGGCATCTTTTCGCATATCTTTTTATCACACACATATGAATGAGTTGAGCCAGGATCAATAAGTGCAAACATTTCCACACCATAAAGTAGAATAATACCTGCTATCACCTCAGGCGCATCCTGATCCTCTCGTGCCCTCATTGCATAGGCCCGCACTGGTGCCGCATTAGGCCTATCCACAATCTCAGAATCAACTGCACCCCTGGACTGGCTACCTCTGCCACGTCCTCTTCCTCTACCTCTATTAGTAGAAGGCAAATTTGAACCACCCCTACTCTGCGCTTGTTGATTTCCTAACATCTCATAAGCATTCAGGCAATTAGCAAGGAAATGCTCAGTGCTTCCACATCTAAAACAAGCACCCGTCACTCTCCAGCATTCTCCTCTATGCCTCTTACCACAATGAGGACACTCATGTACCTCACTTCTGTTACCAGATGTTCCTCTTCCCGAACCAGATGCTGAAGGAGCGCCACGCTTCTTACCTCTTACTGCAGAACTGAACCCTGATTCCACAGGTGGTGCCACATGAGAATCTCTTGATCTTTTCCCCGTCTGAGAACCACCTCTACTTGCATTCCTCCTTTGCCTCCATTCTCTTTGAGCTCCCAAAGTCCTTTCAGCTCTCAAAGCTGCTTGAACAATTCGATAATAACTTACATTTTGCTCTATTATTAAAGAAATCAACAATGCTTTAATTTCCTCAATTAACCCTTCCTTAAATTGTTGACATCGCAACACATCGGTCAAAACACCTTTTGGCGCATACTTGCTTAGGCGACAAAATTTCGCTTCATACTCCGCCACCGTCATGGTTCTCTGCCTCAAACTCAGAAACTTCTTCCAGTTTGCCTCTCGATATGCTTTAGCAATATACTTGTTCTTGAATTCCCTTTCAAAGAACTCCCAATTTAATGGTTCAGGAAGCATCGGATTCTGCAGGACCAGCTTCCACTAATCATATGCAGGGCCTTGGAGTAATGACTCCACACATTCAACCCACTGGTCTGGAGGACACCGTATCTCCTTAATAATCCTTTCCACTTTCTCAATCCAGTACTCTGCTTTTTTTGACTCATCTAACCTTGTTCTATAAAATTCCTCCAAACCATGCTTTCTCAAAGATTCTATTGGGGCTCTAGGCGCCATCATACGTTCCATCACTCTTGACATATCTTGTGTCATTTTCATCATAGCTTCCATAGGCCCAAACGGAATCTCATTCCCACAGCCAATCGATCTAGACTGTCTAGACCCCGTCACCTCAGCTTTACCAGGATTCACACTTTCGGCAGATTCTTCTCCGGTATGCCCTCTAGAATCCATCTTACTACACAGATTAAACAAGGACTTCCGCATTAGGTCAACAAACTATACACATCTTATCTACCCAATTCCCAGAAAAGACTCAACCTAGGCTCTGATACCACAACTTGTGAGGTCCATTCCCTAATGATAGACTAGCTCAGCTAATCTTAGTTAGAGAAGGCCGCACACACACAACGGAACACATACTTAACCTGAATAAAAAAATTTCATCACATATGATCTTAACTCATGCATCACATGCCAACTACCTTAGTTCATACACCACTTCCACTCATAGGACATGCATACATCTGGCGGGTAACATTCGTAATTATCAGATTATTACATGCCTTTACATACCCGATACACATTTGATTGTACAAAAGCTTTTACAGAAATCCCAAAATATCAAACCCAAAACCTACACTTTTTACTTCCTACTATTGACCGTATAAAATGCGGGGACGTCCTTCGATCACCTCTTGACCGTACCTGCACGGATTAGAGTAAATTCATGCTAAGCAATAACGCTTAGTGGGGAAAACATAGCAAGTATTATCACACAAATAAGGTTATCATACATTGCATGCCAACAATCAAGCCTAATTAAAAATCATCTCAACAAATACCACTCCATACATAACATGGTTCACCACTATATTCAATCATAAGGCATTAATCACAAGTTCACATATTCACATCGCTTACTATGTTATATCACAACCATTTCCACTTATTAATTAGTCGGTTAGCCTGCGATTCATTGACGCGGATAACAGGTATCGCATTGGTACCACTCAGGTACTAGAATCTCATCGAGATTACTTTTATGCATTGGTACCCTCAGGTACTTAATATCATTCCACATATAATAAAATCCAGCAAGGATTAAACGCATTGTTTCGCATTGTGATTCCCATGGAATCAGACACATTTAACGCATGGGGCTGCAGCACTTGACCCTATAGGCATGCCTAACTATCCACTACTTGACTCGCAGGCTTAAGTTGTTAAACAAATTATTCAGTTCACATTGTTCACTTTTCATGTCACATACGTAAATAGCCCATATCACATTCACTTTACACATTCGCATTAGCACATAGCTAAGCATTACACTTGCATACCCAATATGCTTCCAATTCATTTTTCATAGTTAATATTCACATAATTGATTGCATTCAAGAACCATCACATAGTATGCAAATGTACATTACTTAATACACACATAACACTTACTCATAATTTTCTTCATTCCAGCTTAAAGCCTTACCGTTAGAAAGTCCTAACACATTAGGGTTATGTTGCAAAAATAGGATAGGTCACGGTCACAATGAATTTCATTGTCACCGTGACATGTTGAAGTTCAAAACAGAATGCAAACTGGGGGCAGGTCACGGTCACAATTTATTTCATTGTCACCGTGACATGTTCCCAACTCTCGGTAGAATGCATCTTGAGGGTATGTCACGGTCACAATGAATTTCATTGTCACCGTGACATATCCACACTTTGCAAAACAGAATGCTCCCTTGGGTACCTCACGGTCACAATGCATTTCATTGTCACCGTGACATACTAAAATCCAATAGGCAGAATTGAACTCGGCATACCTCACGGTCACAATCAATTTGATTGTCACCGTGACCTATGCAAAAACATCATAACACAGCTGTGTTTTATCACTAGCACAGCTGTGCTTTCCAGTCCAATTCTCCTTTCACATCAAGACTTCAAATCTCATTCTTACTTTTGGCAATCAACCCAAAAACATCAACCACTTACTCAATCAGCACATACCTGATTTCCCTTCTTATTTTGGCACTCATCTTTGGCACAAATTATAATCAATCCCAATTCACACATAGCACACATGCTCTCAAGCAATTCATTCACTAAACACATCCCCACATACACATACAACTCATATCAAAGTCCCTATTGGACCAACACAAATCATACAATTTACACATTTAGGGTTTGTTCCCAAACCTTATCGCCTTAGCTCCTAATCTCGACGGACGCTCGGCTCTCCGATTACAGCTTTTCCCTTATCTTTCTTCACTTCTTCAGCTAGCAAAACCAGTTCAAATTCCAGAATTGAACACAATCCATCAATTCTCATTCCGATACCAAATCAAAACCAAGAAGAAGAGTAGAAGATGAGAACACTATGCACTTACTCACTTACCTCTTAAGTTAACCCTTAATTCTTGCTCCCATTAACTATAAGCATGCACTACTTAAGGCCTCTCTAAAACTCATTCCCACGAAAGAAATAAGAGAGAAAAACACAGAAAATTGACTAAAATCACACAAATGAATCTTTTCCCTTTCCTTAGATAACTCATGCATGCAAAGGTGGAGGTGGCATCCTCTCAAGAAGCCACACGGATTCCACTCACCAAAGTCTGCCTCCACTAACCCATTCTTACTTATTTTATTCTTAACTAATGCATCATTAGACAAACTAATCAACCATTAGCTTAACATAATATAATTAACCATTAGCCACTTAACAATCCTTTATACTATAATTAGGTCCTTCCAACCTTCAATTGAGTCATGTCTTTAATCAAGTTAATCCAAACCTCACATTCAAGTCACACACACATGCCAATTTAAGTTAAATCTTTTAGGGTACAAATCCGGCCATAATAGATTGCGTGAGGTGATCAAAGGTCCTTTGTTAGCAATGTCAGTCTTGCAACTAGTGGGGTACTATCAGTTAGTGGCAGCGGCATTTAAGTTGGAGGAATCCGAGCAAATCAAGCAGAGAATAGAGAACAAGAGGAAAGCATTGGATGGTGGGATTGGTAATGGTAAGAAGTCGAAAGGTGTCCCGAGTGGTCAAGGTGTGAGAAGTTTGGTTCCGGTACGTTCGAAAGTCGGTAGTGTAGCGCCACCTTCTAGCAAGGAAAGTGTGATCCCGGAGTGTGAGCATTGTCATAAGCGCCATTGGGGCGAGTGTAGAAGGATCTCTGAAGCGTGCTTCAGATGTTGAAGTCAAGAGCATATGGTAGCTAATTGTCCGGATCGAAGAGAGCTTCAAGATAGGCCCGAGAGTAGAGCCAGTGGTCAGCGAGTGAGAGAGAACCAGAGTGGTAGAGGCAGTGGATGTCCTTCGCAAGCGCTGTCAGAGATAGTGCAAAAGCCGCCAACCGGAGAAGTGCATATGCGCCCGAGAGTGTATGCAATGTTAGGAGAGGATGCAGCGGATCAAGCCAGACCTTTCGATAAGTTGTGATTCTAGCTTTTGTTAAGTTCGGTTTTGAGTTTGGGTTGTTGGGTTTTCGGATAGCAGGAAAATTTTGAGGATAAAATTTCTTTAAGGGGGAGTGATTGTAACAACCCAAAAAGGGCCTGGTCAGAATCTGCGTGGTAAGATGGTAATTAAGGGTATTTTCACAATTTGTGTAAGAGGAAATTTGGATAATAAGGAATTATTTGTTAAGAAATTAATTAATTAAGTAATAAGTTAAGTGAAGGAAATGTTATGATGTGCTTGTAGTGTATGGTAGTAGGATATAAGTGGGCAAAGGGATTTTATTGTGTGGTTTATGTGTGCATGGTACCTTGGATGAAAAGTGGTTTATAAGAAATAATATGGTGTGAGTGAAGTTTGATGCATTGGAGATATTTATGTAAGGGATTATATTGTGTAAGTGGAGTATAGTGCCAAGAGTGGATAAGTCAAAGTGGATGGTTTGATTCTCTAGGATTGTGACAAGTGGCATGGGTAGGTGAGCATTAATGGTAAAGTAGGAGAGAGGGAAGGGAGGGGAAGATTTTTGCCTAGCTTCCCGTGGAAGCTAGTTCTCTCTCTCTTTTCTCCTTCTTTCCCGTCCTCTCTCTCTCTTGCTACCGTTTTCTACTCTCAACCTCTTCCCTTTTGTGTTTTCTTGGAGTTTTTGAGCTGAGTTCTTGAAGGATTGTAAGAGGTAAGTGGCTGGATTTTCTTTGGGTTGTTTTCTTCTTCTCTTTCTTCGGTTTTGATTGGGTGTGTAAAGGTTTTGTTCATGGGTTAATGGAGTAATTGATTTGATTTGGTTTGTGCAAGAATCGGAAGAGAGAAGGAAGAGCAAAGGTAAAGATAAAGTGGGATTGTGAGGAGCCCGGTTTGAAGCTTCATTTCCAGGTTTGGGAGCTGTGTTTGTGGATTATGTTTTTCCCTAATTTCCTCCTTGGATCAATTCTATTTTGTGATTGCATGTCATTTGTAACCTTGAGTGTTGTGTTGGATGAATGCATGTTTAAATTTAGTGATTTTGAGTGAAATATTAGTGATATAGTTAGGATGGTATGTGTTTTTGGAACATGAACATGTTATGATAATGAAATATTGGGTTTAGTTTTGATGGCATTCATGATGAATTGATGTTTGATTATTGTGTAAAATGTGTTTACGTGGCTTTGAGAATGATACGGTGATGTGCTAGAGGCTTGAGGTAAGTGTTTGTGTAGGGTTGAATGAATGTATGAAGGATGGTATGTGAAGAGAGTAGGAAAAGTGCAGTTTTGGGTAATTCTGGGTTCTGTCGCGATCGCGACAGAATGTGGATTGGTCCCTTGTGGCTGGAGAGCCCTCTGTCATGACCGCAACGTTTTCGCGAGCGCGACAGAGAGCTCGGTAGCCGAGTCCTCCGTGCGAGCATGCTGCCGAGCGCGCGCGCTAGGAGGAAGGAACTTGTCTCTGTCGCGAGCGCGAAAGAACTCGGTTGTGTGAGTCTGCCAAGCGTGCTTTTTCGCGAGTGCACCTCCTGGCACGAGCTCACAATGGGGTGCCCCGTGCTCTATCGCGATCGCGGCAGAGGCCCTTCCTGCTTACCCTGTTTTCTGAGTGTGTTTCTTTTGCTCTACTTTGCACGGTTTCTTACTATTGCATGGGATATGTTTGTGCTTATGATCCGTGATCTCACTATATTAGTGTCTTAGTTATGAATTTAATTGATGTTAGAGTCTTGTGTCGAACCTTGTTTTGATTTTGTATTGTCGAGTTAGTGAATGTGTTGTCAAGCCTGAAGTGTCAAGGTATTGGATAATTAAGCATGCTTAAGAAGGGTCAGAGTGCAGCTGCCCGTGTCCGCCCCGTTTGGGCCAAGCGGTCGACCTCCGAGATGGTCATCTTCCGTGTAGTGATAAAATGTTTTGAGACTCCGGTCTCCCGCGCTACCTTCGAGTAATAAAACTATTTTTAAGGCTTCGGTCTCCGTGCCGTGTTCCTGTATCCTTCGCCATTGAAATTCAGGCTATTGTGTGAACAGTTTAGTAATGGTTTAGTGAAGTGTTTGGTTATTGCGTGATATTGATTCTAGTATTTGCTTCGTTATTTCTGTTTTCAATTCTGATTTTATATAGTGATTCGTGATATATATGTAAATATTTCTTTGCTCTAATTTTTAGTGGTTTATGTATTATTGATGTATAGTGAATTATCTATATTAGTGCATGATTTTATTGTATAGTGTTTTGTTGTGTTTTGTTTCCTCCCCACTAAGCGTTATCGCTTAGCACGGGTTCTTGTGCCGTGTAGGTGACAGGTTTTGGGAGCTTGCTCATGTGCACATCTGCAGGTCGGCCACATAGGAGTAGAGTTTTTTTTTGTTATCTCCTCCTGTAATTATTTTTGTATGTATTATTCTTTTTGTATTGGGGCTTCAGAAAGTTTTGTAAAGCATTTAAGATGTAATATTTTGGATATTGTATCTAACTCTATATTTTGATTATATGAGATTTATGTTCTGCCTTTATTATTATTTTTAGAGAATGCTTTCGCTTAGCGCGTGTATACATGTATGTGTGAATGTTGTGAGTGAGCGTCGGGTAGCGCGTCCGCCGGCGCCCTTCCAATGGGGGCGGCAGTGGGGGTGTTACAATATTAGCTTATGAGGATCAAAATAGATTTTGGCCATGCTATAACACAGTTTATATATTATGCATATTTTATCATTATGAGATGAGATGAATGACAATATATGTGTATGAAATGCCATGTATGTATGATGCATGATATATAAATAAAAGGACATCATAATTAAAATCCCTCACCATAATTTTAAGTCAATAGCCACCCATGACTAAAACACCTATCAAGACTAAGATCACTAAAATGTGGGCTCTGCCAAAGCAAGGTGCATTAGGTTATCCTAGTAAGGCAGGATGGGTAATAGTGCTACCCATAGGTTTAAAATGGTTAGACTTAATTAGGCTATCAAAACGGTTTTAGGCCTAAGGCATAAGATGGGATTAAACTATGATGTTAAAATCCCATAAAGGATCTAAGAGTTACATGAGATGTAATTAGTCAAGGAGCTACCTACATAAATGTAACACCCCCTACCCATACGTAGGGGAAACCATCCGCAATGTAGTGAGAACCCGCATGAGCAGGGGTATCAATAAGCAAAACAGTACAATAACATTCATCCACATATATAATAAAGATATATCAATACAGCGGAAATTAAAACTTTAACCAAACTGATCATTCATAAATGGAATAACAATATTCATTACAAAACTGTACTGATATTACCAAAATAATTATATCTTTCAGAATACAAAGCGGAAGCTGAACAAAAGACTAAATACAATGAGAGTTCACTATTACAAAAAGAATCATAATACAAAAAGAAGCTAAGTCCTATTATCAATCCCACTGTGTTGGCTTGACTTGCGGCGACTCTCCCAAAAGCTATACACCTTCCACACCTGCACGGATGAAACACCCGTGCTAAGAGATAACGCGTAGTGGGGAAACAAACAACAATAATATGGACGGCCATTCACAATGGTCATCAAGCCAGATCACATACATATTGGCATAAGCTGAATATCATATAAGATATAATCATAATCGAATCACATTCATAAACTAATGATTCATATGCTCATAAATAGAGTTATTCAAATTCACATACTTATAATCATAGTCATTCGGATTCACATTCTTATAAGCATAACAGAACAAACCACAACACCTGCTGACTCACAGTAGTGGATAACGAGTGAACGCATGGCGGTACCTTACGGGTACGAATCGAAAAGCAATATCACATTTCTCTCATTTCAAAACATTTTACGGAGGGGATCTTAAATAAGATCCAAACACATTGAAGTTCACGAGAAACTAAACAAGGACCTGATCAGGGTCCAGAACAGAACTAAGGGCTAAAGCTACTGAACTCTATTAGGCATGCCTAACTATCCACATTTAACTCTAGCAGGTCATGCATAATCCATCATATCACATTCATATAATTCATAAAATTATCCATGCATAATACATCCAATTATGTTCATAAACTTCATAAAATATTCCATGCCTAATTCTAAAAGCATCACAAGTTCAGAAATTAAACATCGAAAGTCACACAAGAAAACTCAATTTGAAGCCAGGGGTGTCGCGCTCGCGACAGAGGCAAAACTGGCCCTCTGTCGCGATAGCAGTAGTCTTCACGCTCGCGCGGAGACATAAGCACATCTCACTGTGGCGCTCGCGATGGTCATTTTGCTCGCGACTGTGAGCGGCCAATAAAAGTTGTCACACTCGCGCATAGGTGCACGCTCATGACAGGGGACTACCCACACAGCTCGGCAGCCGAGCGCTCTATCGTGCTCGCGATAGAGAACTCTTGCTGCGGCCGCTCGGCAGCCCAATCCGCTCGGCCACGCAAATCCGCTCGGCCACAAGCAAGGGCTGAATTCACCAAGCTTTGTCGTGACCTCGCGACAGTGTCGCACTCACGATAAAGTCGTGATTTGCAGCTATTACGTGAATTTATGCAGAATTTCACACTTCCAAAACACCCAAACCTCCAATCTCAAACACAAATCAACTTAAACTTCAACTTACCTCAAATCAACGTTCCCATCATCAAATATAACATAAAACACAACTTTAATCAACAATTAACACAATCAAAATCATGGATTAACATAATCAAGCTTCTCAAATGTGACAAACCCAAAAATTTCAGCAAAAATTTATCAAACTTCAAATTTGCTTCAATAAATCATCATCCATGCATCATAACTTAATTCAAACCAAAACCCATAACATTAGCACTAACATAAGCCTCATCAAACCTCAAATTTCCAGAAATTCATTTAACATACCAAAAATCACAAAATGCACAAATTCAAATAAATTCCCAAACCTAAAATTCCTATGCTCCTAGTGGCAAGCTCCGCTCCCACTCGCCTTCTTTTTCTCCTTGGGATCTCGAGTAGGCGCTTCTAAACCCAAAAAATCCAAACAAAAATCCTAAGTCAAGAACACATCTAACCAAATCAAAAGAAGAAGATGAAAAAGAAGGGAAAACTCACTAACTTACCAGTAAAGCTCTTGAGAATTACCAAGATCCACCAACAAAACAACCAAGAAGGGAAAGAATTAAGGTGTAGCAAGAGGAAGAGGAAGGAAAAAGAAGCAAAAGAGGGAAGGAGGAAGAAAACGAGAAAGCTAGGGCAAAATTTTGCCCTCTTTTTCTCTCTCCTCTATTTATATACCCCTTCTTAATTTCCCTTGCCACATTTCACCTTGAGATTGGTGGGTTTTGATAATTCACACCCTACTCCCATGCAAGACACCACACACAATACTAACCCCCTCACTAATGCACACCCTACTCCCTTATGAGCATGCACACACTAGCAAGTCCCAATTACTCATATCCTAATATCATATATGCACCCACACTCTAATAAAGACGATAAAACATACATATTACCCAAAATACCCTTAACACATGCCAAAACACTCAAACATGCACACATACACATGGCTCAAACTACTAGGGGGAGAACGGGGTGTGACACTAAATAACTTAACTTTAAGTTTCATGCCAAATCTGACTTAAAGTTAGGTGAAATATGGATATTAGCCCACTAAATTATTACAATTGTTGTAATTATAATTAAGGGTTATCATATTTAGTGGGAGTTTTATGAGAAAATATAAAATGAAATTAGTACCAATAATCATTATCTCTCATGTTTATAGATCAATGGCATCAAAAAATGATTCCACATTATCACTGCGATATATCCTTAAGAAGGATAAATTAAAACAAAATGGCACAAACTTTCTAGACTGGTTCTAGAACTTGAGAATTGTTCTCAAGCAGGAAATGAAGCTATATGTGTTGGATGAACCTATTCCTGGTGACTCTCCTGTTGATGCTTCAAGGGCAGTCAAGGAGAAACACAAAAAACATGTTAATGATTCTATGGATGTTGGGTGTCTCATGTTAGCTACCATATGCCTAGAAATTCAAAAGGATCTAGAGCATATGGAAGTTTGTGAGTTCACTATTCACCTTAAGGAGACCTTTCAATAGCAGGCAAGGCAAGAAAGGTGTGAGAGTACCAAAGCCTTACATTCATGTAAAATGGATGAAGGTGCATTAGTAAGCACTCATGTTTTGAAGATGAAGGGCTACATTGGTCACTTTGAGAGGCTTAGATTTCCCTTCAGTTTAGAATTGGCCACAAATTTAATCCTTAATTCATTATCTAATAGTTATGACTAGTTTGTCATGAACTACAATATGAATAATATGGAGAAATATATTGCTGAGCTACATGCGATGATTAAAACAGCTAAGCAAAGCATTAAGAAAAAGTCTGGTCATATATTGATGGTCAATAAAGGAAAAGGGATGAAAAACGAGGGTAAGCCTAAGGCAAGAGTTGCTGGTAAGCCTAAGGCATAAGCTAAGCCCAAGCCCAAGGCTAAGGCTCCAAAAGAGGGAGTTTGCTTCTACTACAATGAACCTGGTCATTGGAAAAGAAATTGCAAGCTATATTTGGAAGAGGTGAAGAAGAAGAGTAGTGAGACTACACCTTCAGGTATTTATGTTATAGAAATTAATTTATCTACTTGTACTTCCTGTGTATTAGATAATGGATATGGATCTCACATTTGTACAAATGTGCAGGGACTCAAAGGGAGTGGAGAACTGAAAAAGGTTGAAGTAGATCTATGATATGAGCTTAAATAGCTCATATTTAGTTAGTGTTTTGTGTTTAAAATCATGTTTAGGTGTGGTTAGTTATGTTAGAATTTGGTATGTTTTATGTTTTTTTTTATGTTGTGTGAGTTTAGGAGGAAATGGAGAAAACTTGACAAAAGGAGCAAATTAAGCAATGGAAAGATGGTTTCTGTCACGAGCCCAATGATAGCCACGAGCGCAACCTAAGGTGCATAAGAAGAAGGAAGGGAAGAAGAAAAGAAGCTAAGCAAAAGGAGAGACACGTTCTGTCATAGGTACGATGGAGGTCGCGAGCGTGACAGAGCAAGGAAAAAGAAGGGAATCAATGCCAGCAAAAGAGTCAATGAAGTGAAATCCGTGTACTGTCGTGAGTGATGACCATTGGGCAGTTATTCTAAAAGGTCACTTGAAGAGTCAAGCCTTTTTACCAAGCTTTACAACTCTTTTAGAGAGGCATCTCAAGGGGCACAAGGATTGAAGACATATTTATAGGATTTAGTTGATAAATTTAAGGAGACAGAATTTTAATTTTAAGAATTTCTATAAGAAGGGAGAACATTTTTTGTAGTTGTAAATTCTTAAGTTTGTTTTGATGTTTTGAGAAGAAGGAAATAGCAAAGGAGAATATTACATATTTTGTGAAGAGAAAAAGGGTCGAGAGATCTCCTTCTTCTAACTTTTAACCTTTATTTCTTTTTTGTAAATATTCAATGATGTTTTAAGAACTTGAATCTTAAATGTTATATTTTATTATTCATCTCAATTTAGTATTCTTGTTTGCAGAATTTTCTATTAGAATTTAATGAATAATCATAATAAGTAAGAGTTTAGTTAAGAGATAGATTTCTACTTAAAACTAATAGAATTTCATCATTAAGACATTACTTGAGAAGTCAGAATGTTAGATGATTGTTATAGGTTGTTAATTAATTTTGAAATATGCATGTATAATTAACTAGTTCATTAGTAAGAGTTAAGAGTTAGAATTAATAATGCATGTTTTAGGCACTCTAATTCATGTCGAGAGAATGAATTAGAATATTAATCAACTTAAGCAAGAATAATTATTTCAAATTTTATCAATTATCAACTCATCATCATTAATCCTATTTGTCTTCTTTGATTATTATCAATTAGGTTTAGTTAATTTAATATTCCACTAGTAGTTTAGTTCCATCATCAAAATTATTTGACATTGTAAACAAGACTAAAATCAAGTAGTAATAGTGAGTAATGATCAATCTACGTTCTTCGTGGGAACGATATCTTAAGTACTATAATCGGTAAACCATGAGCTTGCGGATTTAGTGCTAACAAGTTTTTAGCACCGTTGCCTAGGAGTGTTATGATTGATGTTATTGCCATTATAAATCTTGATTTATGATTTTGGATTACAATATTTAATTTGTTTGTTTGTTTTGTTTTGTTTCTTTAGGATTGGATAGTTCAAGTATATGTCTAGGACAAGGAGATCTCAAGAAGAACTTGAGCAATTGAATCCAGAGATAGAAAGATTTCTTTTTAGTACCGTAAACCCAAGAAAAATAAGAATAAGAGGCCAGTAATGGCTAAAGAAAATCCACCTAGATTGATGGATTTCACTACGCTAGCATTGAGCCGGGCTCAACAAGGGGTGGTAAGGCCATCGGTAAATCCGAATCAGTTTGAAATTAAACCCTCTCTTTTACAAATGATTCAAAATAGTATACAATTCTATGGTTTGGCAAATGAGGATCAAATGCTCATTTGGCAAATTTCTTAGCAATTTGTGATACATTTAAGATTAATGGAGTCTCGGGGGATGCAATCAAGCATAAGCTATTTCTTTTTATGTTAAAGGATAAGGCCAAGGCTTGGTTGAAAATTCTTGCTAGAGGATCCATTATGACTTGGGACGAATTGGCACAAGCATTTTTGTCTAAATATTTTCCCTTAGCAAAAACTGCAAAGATTATTAAAGATATTACTACTTTTGTGCAAAATGATAATGAAGCGAAGTTGTCCACACCACAATCTTCCAAGGGAGTTGCTCATGCAGACTTTTAACAATGGTGTGAACCCCAATACTAGAGGAATAATAGATGCTGTAGCAGGTGGTTCTCTTATGAGCAAGACAACGGATGCTGCATTCGAATTACTGGAAGAAATGTCAATAAATAATTGTATGTGGCCGATGGAAAGAGTAAGGGAATCTACTTCTTCAATTGTTAATACATTCAATTGATTCGGTAGTAGCTTTGCGGGCGCAAGTTGAAGCTTCTAATCATAAGATTAATAACCTAAGTATGGGAGGAAACCCACCAAATGCATGTGTAATTTGTGGTCAACAAGGCCATGCTAGTGAAGTGTGTAGTTTGGGGATGGCAAGATGGAGGAGCAAGTATGTTTCATCCAAGGACAAGGGCGTGGTAACCCATATTCAAACACTTATAACCCTAGTTGGAGAAGCCATCCGAATTTCTCATGGGGTAATGGTAACAATCAGAATAGATGAGGTATAGGGTTCCAACAACCTCAAGACCAATTTGGAGCTTTAGAGGTCAAGATGGATAGGTTCTTAGAGGGCATTAATTTGAAATTTAGTTCCCAATAAGAGAACTAAAAGAGGCTAGAGACAAAATTTGACCAAATTACAAAAAATCCTGCCTCATTTATCCATAACTTGGAGGTCTAATTAGGGAAAATTGCCAATGCACTACCTTCAAGATTATAAGGAAATCTTCCAAGTAATACGAAAGAAAACCCAAGAGAGCATATGAAGGCAATCACATTGAGATCAGGTAAAACCTACACTAATAAATTCGTTTCTTCTAACAAAGATGGAGTTTTGCAGGAAAATGAAATTCAGAAGGAAGATGAACCTTCTGTTGCGAGCGCAACACCTGCCACGAGTGCGACAGCATGAAAACTGGCCAACATCACGAGCGGGATACAATCCACGAGCGCACTCGAGGAGAAAGAGCCTTCTATCGCGAGCGCGACTCCAGTCGCGAGCGCAATAAACGGGGCAACAAAGGCTAATATTCCAAGAGTTTTCCAACCTCGCCCACCGTTTTTGCAACATCTTGAACAATAAAATAATGATAAGCAATTTCAAACTTTCCTTGATAAATTGAAGCATTTGTACATTAATTCAAATTTTATTGAGGCAATAACTCAAATTCCTAACTATGATAAGTTTTTAAAGGATTTAATTTCTAATAAAAAGAGTTGGGAAGATTTATCTACTATTGAATTGACTGAAGCTTGTAGTTCAGTAATCACTAATAATGTGCCTACCAAGCTTAAAGATCCTGGGAGTTTTACTATTCCTTGTACTTTGGGGGGATAGTGAGTTTCCTAGATGCTTGTGTGATTTAGGGGCTAGTATCAATCTTATGCCGTTCTCTATCTTTAAGAAGTTGGGTTTGGATGATATTAAACCTACTTCAATGATCTTGCAACTGGCTGACCAATCAATTAAAAAACCATATGGCATAGTAGAGGATGTGCTAATTAAAGTAGATAAATTCATTTTGCCCGCTAATTTTGTGATTTTGGATTTTGCCTATGATGTTAAATGCCCATTGATTTTAGGAAGACCATTCATACGAACTGGTAGGGCATTAGTTAATGTATATAAAGGGACATGAGTTTTAAGAGTGGGGGAGGATAGAGTAGAATATCACATGGACAAAGCACTCAAATATCCCATGGATGAAAATTTGTGCATGAAAATTAATGTTATTGATGTTTGTGTACTGGAAGTTTTGGATGATGCAAGTCAAGAGGAGGTCAATCTTTATGAAAAAGTTCAAGAGGAGGAAGAACAGGATAGCTCAAGGCAGGAACTTTGTATCAAAATGAGGCTGTGACGCGAGCCGAACCCCGACGCCTCGGAGGCCCGTTCTTAGGGCTTTCGGGAGAGGTTCATAAAAACTTGTAAGAAATTACAAGGTCGTCTATTTTGGGCAACAAGGAGGTTTTATGGAGTCGCCATGCAATAAAACATTGGGAAAGTTCGTCTAGCCTCAGTGAGCCTAAAACAGCGCTGCTATGTCCATTTTGGGCAAGCCAAAGGGGTCTTGGAGGTCCCATCCTAATAGAACATTAGGATGACCCTCTCGCCTCGTGGAGCCTAGAACTATGCAAGTTAAAGCTTTTTTACGGGACATAAGAGGTGTCTTGGAAGTCCCATTCCAATGAAACATTAAAATTGTCCTCTCACCTCGTTGAGCCCAAAGACCAAAGATGATTCGGGACTTCTCATTTATTCATACCTTGATTAAGTTAAAATTGAGTTTTGAATTTAAGTTTTCACCCCTTTTTCATACGTTTCGATGCAATAATTAGAGCGCAAGTTGGTCATATAAAGAAAGCGGTAAATAAAGTACATAAAAATAAATCACAACAAAACTAGGGGCGGAATACAACCCCCATTGTAAAATAAGTGCAAATCATGCATAAAACGGGTTATTTATTAAGAGTGAGTACATTGGTCCTCGCATGCATAATTAAAAGAAAATAATTTTGAAGTGACAATTTATTTAGATGAAAAATCTAGGACATTGGTCCCATTTCGTTAGAAAAAATCCCAATTTATTTAATATAAATATTTTATGCGACTTTTTAATTAATGTACATGAAAATAAATAAATTTATTACAAATTACATATTAAATAATAAAAGCAAAATAATACTAAAAATGCTAAAAATACTAAAAGATAAAAACTCCACCAAAATGGTGTCTTCAAACCTCCATGGGTTTCCACTTGGCATTGGAAAGCTCACACATGAAAAATAAGTATTGAAATAAAAACACAAATAAAGATAATGTTTGTAATGAAAAATGAATTAAACATGTAACATGTAAAAAATGAATTAAAATAAATAAAACAACATGCATAATGTATGACAAATTAATTAGATGGCATAATAAAATATAACTTAACACATGAACAATTTAACATGCATAAATAATAACAATAAAATTTAACATGCATGAAAACATGAAAATAATAATGATGACAACAATAATTAATTATAATAAGAAATAAAACTAATAAAAATAATAATGATAATAATAGTAATGACAAATAATAATAATAATGATAACACTAATCACAATAATAATAACAAATAATAATAATGATGATAATAATAATCAAAGAATATGAACAACCCAATTAAATATGCAAGTAATGATAATGATAATAATAATAGCATCAAAGAATATGAACAATCAAATTAAATATGCAAGTAATAATAATAATAATAATAATAATAATAATAATAATAATAATAAATAAAAATAATGATGGTAATAATAATAGTAAATTATAATAATAATCATAATAATAATACTAATGATAATAATAATATATGAATAAAAATAATGACAAGAATATGAACATGAACAATTAAATAAGAAATAAGAAATAATAGTGTGAACAATTAAATAAGAAATAATAGTATGAACAAAACAATGATAATAATACTAATATGAATAATTAAATAAGAACACAAGAATAAAAATAACAATAATTATATTAATATGAAATAAGAATAAGAACACAAAAATAATACGGACAATTAAATAAGAACTAAGAAAATAGATCTAAGAGGATTTACATGTTTGTTAACTAATTAAAAATTAAAATTAGAGCCAAGAATGCTTACCCTCAAAATTGGATGTGATGAATGAAGTTAGATGATAATTTTCTTGCTTTGATTTGGAAAAAATATATAATGAAATTTTATCCCAAGAACAAATAATTGATTTATTTGTCTTAAGGAAAAAAATTATGAAAATCAAGAAGTGAAAAAATTCACAAGAACAAATAATTAATTTATTTGTCTCAAGAATTAAATTAAAAAAATCAAATTAGAACACTTGGAGAATTTTTCTTGAAGGAGAAAAAAATAAGAAGAAGAAGAAGATGAAGAAAAAGAGAGAAAACAATATTTTTCTTATGAAAAATCCCCCCAAAATCCTTTCCAAAAACCCATTTTATAACCTCAAAATTCAGAATTTTTATTAAATTGAATTAAATAAATTTAATTGCAATAATCACAAAAAAAACTCATGAATTTGAAGGGTTTGGAAAATAAAAAGGTTTTTGCATTAAATTACACAAAAAAATGAAGAAAAAATCAATTTTTAGGCCAAAAATCGGAAAAATAGCAAAAAAGGGCGAAATGGGGCGTCATGGGGCGACTGACCCCCGACGGGCGTTGGTGTGCACAGGGCGCACGGGCGAGAGCGCCCCCCGTGCGCGGGGTGCTGTCGCACGCCCGCCCAGCGTAGCGAGCGGGCGCGAGCAGCGCTCCTGCGCGCTGCCGCGAGCCCGGCACCCTCGAAAAAAATTTTTTTTTTTTAATTTTCCCTAAAACAAAATAATTTCAAAATATACCCTTTTGTCCCAAAATAATTTTTAAAACACTTAAAATATTTTTTTTAAAATACATTTTTATTTATTTCTAATAAATCAATTTGACAAGGAAATCATCACTTTCAACTTTCATTTTTGCCTATAAATAGGCACACTTAATTTCATCATTGGGTAATCCTGATCTAAGCTGCCTTGGGACCCGGTGTTTACAGTTGCCCCCAGTTTTGGGAAAACTAGTGCACTAGTGCCTAGGTGAGCCTAAACTCAGAAAAGGGAAAGAAGCGCATACCTGAGGCGGCCGTCTTTCCAGAACGGATGATGCTGTTGGTGTGATTTCGCCAGCTTATTGGCGTGTCGTCCATTGTTGAAGTGATAGTGTCGTGATCGTGCTAACCCTCCGTGGAGTGGTAGTGCCGTCATCGTGCTAACCTTTCTGAGATGTGAAGCGGTAGTGCCGTGATCGTGCTAACCCTCTGTGGAGTGGTAGTGCCGTCATCGTGCTAACCCTTCTGAAGTGGTAGTGTCGTGGTCGTGCTAACCTTCCGTAGAATGGTAATGCCGCCATCGTGCTAACCCTTATGAGATTTGAAGTTGTAGTGCCGTGATCGTGCTAACCCTCTGTGGAGTGGTAGTGCCGTCATCGTGCTAACACTTATGAATTTGTAGTACCGTGGTCGTGCTAACCTTCCCTAGAATGGTAGTGCCGCCATCGTGCTGACCCTTTTGATTTTGTGAAGCAGTGCTGTCTGTGAGCCCTTTGGTTGATTGTTGGATTGATGTTTGAACTGATGTTTGGATTGATGTCGTTTAAGTTGGTTGCCCCCTGAGAGGTCTTTGGTTGATGCTTGAACTGATGTCGTCACTCACTTTTTGCCAGTGTCCTCATCAAATCTCTCTTTCTGCAAAATAGGGAAACTAAAATATGCAGGAAAATTAGTGAGCATGCACGTGAAATGCATGGGTTATGCAGAAATGCAGGATAAGAATTCATCTAAGTGGACTTAGAGATAATAGCCAGTCTAGCTGCAATTTGCAATAGGATCGATGCCTTTTGGAATTGCCTATGAATTTCATGTCTTTGGGATTGCGAGGTTCTCATCTGATACCTGTAGTTATTTTTTGAAGGTAGTGCGTCCCTTGTGGATTTTCAGACTAGCTTTTCTTAGCAGGAAATGCGCCCTTTGCGGATTTTCACATAACTCTGTGCCTTATTTTTGCCTGGAGTGGACCCAACCCAATCCAGCGGCTTTTCTTCTTTCTTTCTTTTGATGGATAGACTGCCTGTTTCCAGGTTTTCACCCTATCCTTTTGCCTTACTTTTGCTTAGAGCGCCAATTACGGTTTTCACTCTAACGGCCTTTTTTTTTTGCAGAGAGGTTACAGCTATTGGCAAAAATCTTTCAGGCGCGATCGGCATGTGCTTACACCCATGACCATGGTTGTATGAGCTTGATTGATTTCACAAATGATAGCAGGATAAGTCAGCTGAAGTGCTTGAGTGGTGAGAGTAGCAGAGGGCAGACAGTAGATGACCTTGATCACACAAAGTGAACTGCTCTAATCATACCAATATTGCACAAATGCATGTGTTTCAATTCAATTTCATTAATCATGATCATTGTTTGACATTAATCTCAAAGAATATATGACCTCATCTAATCTCGGGATAAATCTTGGAAGCATCAAACTCCTGTTATCAATCCGCCCTCTCGGGTTTTATGATTGAATATTTTCTCTCTGCTCTTTAAAAAACTCTTCTTCTTCTTTTTTTTTGACGCAAATTCTAAATGCAATGTTGGGGACGAGACTCAACTCAAATGCATAAATGCACTTGTGGCTCCCCGCTTGAAGCTCAAGAAACACCATATACCTTTTCCTACGTACTGAACCTTATTAGAAGGTCATCTCCGCTGATTGGATAAGACTTAACCAAGAATCAAAAGGTCTTACTTTGGTTATAACGTTAAGCTTAGGTAGATGGCTATCAAAGGAGGATGTCACACCCCGAACCGGGCCTAGTCGGAATCGGCAGCAAAGTCAGTTAAGTGAAGGGTATTTTGGTAATTTATGCATGAGTAATATGGATAATAAGGATTTAATTGCTAAGAAAATAATTAAATAAGTTTAGTGAATGAATTATCTAGTGGAACATGTGTATGGTATGTAGGAAGTGATTGGATAAGATTGTGACACTTGGGTTTGTAGGATGATGACAAGTGGCTTATAAGGAATTGTTAGAGTATGCTTGAAGTATATGGAAGTAGGATGTGAGTGGGCTAAGAAATGATATGGTGTGAGAGGTGTTTGGTGTATTGAAGATATTTATTCAAGAATTAATTGTGTGTGTTTAGTGTATGGTGCATGTAGAAGTAAGTCAAAGTGGGATTGAAGATTTTGACAAGTGGACCTTTAGGATGGTGACAAGTGGAATGGTTGGTGTGTGCACTAAATGAGAAAGAGAAATAGGAAAAGAAGAATGGAAAGGGGCAGATTCACGTTTGGCCCTCCTCTCCTTCCCGTTCTCTCTCTTTTCTTTTCCCTTTCCCATTTCTTGCATTCTTTCTCTTGGTTGTGTATGAGTTGGATCTATTTTGGAAGAGTTTGGGAGCAAGGTTGAAGAGGTAAGTGGTTAGGTTTTGGTTATTGTGTTTTGAACTTCTTTTTCTTCTAGTTTGCTTTCGATTTGAGTAAGTTAGAGTTTTGGTTTAGTGATTATTGGGTTTGTTTGTGCGAGTTTTGAATGATTTGAAGAGGAGCTAAGGCTTGATTGAGTGGGTTCTTGAAGATTGAGGTTTTGAATCGCAAATCAAGGTTTGGGAAACTTTCTTCTATCTGTATAAGAATTTTCGGTATATTCATGTATGATACAAGCTTCTTGAGTGTATAGTGATGATTTGTGATGATGGTAGTGAGTGTTGGCTCAAATGACTCATTGTTGCATGTGAATAGGTTTTTGGGTGAAAAACTGGATAAGATACACTGGACCTTTCTTCGGTTACTACACTGTTTCGGAAGTTATAGAACTCAAAATCATTAGATTCTTGAACCATTAGAACCATGAATGCCATTACTTTAAATGTCTCAGAAATAGTCTTGGACAAATTCTCGCTCTAAGACATCGAAAATTTGATTACAAATGTAGTGTCCCTGTTGGGTCGGGTTGTTTGACCAGTATGGGTTGTGGAGTCCATATCTGGAGTTTTAGACATCCAATTGATGTGAAAATTGTTTTATTTGAAAGCTAAGATGTAGGAGAACATTTGTTAAGAAGACCACTTTTCCTAAAAATGCGGTTTAGAGGTCGGTTTATATGATACGAACTGGTGGTAGGAAACAGTATGTTAGGGGAGCTGAAGCGAGCCTCTGTCGCGAGCGCGACAAGGGTCGCGACCTCGCGACAGAAAAGTATGCTTTGAGTCGTTTTTTCTATATTTTTGAGTCTAGGATTGACCCGGATCAATCCCGTATCTTTCCCATCAGTTATTACGCATGTTTAGGGTAATTAATTGGCTATACAAGTAATTAATCATAGATATAATCCTATGAAGGATTGTTTATGAATGAGTGCTATTATGTGATAGTTTCAGGAATAACCTAAGCATGACGTACCATACGTATGAATGAAGAATAGTAAATAGTATTGACATTATAGATTATATAAATGGATATTATTTGTGGCATGTTTTATCGAAATTATTGATATGAATATGGGATTTATGTTGTTAATGATGTGTGGCTTGTGGGAGATGAGGTAAGAGATTTTGGGATGTGTTTCGTGTGTTTGTGGATGAGTTGAGGAAGGAAAGATCTTGCAAAATTCTGCGGATTTTCAGAATCATGACTCTGTCGCGATCGCGACACTGTCGCGAGCGCGACAGAGACCGATGATTCTGATGCTGTGCCGTCGCGAGCACGCGACGTTGTCGCGAGCCTGCGATAGCAATAGCTTGTCTGCTCTCTGTCGCGAGCGCGACAACTGTCGCGATCGCGACAGAGCACATTGTTGGCCTGTGCCATCGCGAGCACGCGATTTGTCGCGACCCCGCGATAGCAATGCTTGTCCTCTGTCGCGATCGCGACAACATCGCGAGCGCGACAGAGCCGGGCCCTTCTCTCCTTCCCGCGATCGCGAAGTCCGTCGCGCGTACACAGCGAAGAGACTATGGTCTCTGTCGCGAGCGCGACAGGCATCGCGAGCGCGACAGATATGTGGTGTGAAATGAGTTTTCTTCGGTGATTCCAATGTTTGAGTTCCGAATTTGTGATGCCTTTAGGTGTATTCTTTGACTATGTTATGAAGTATGTTAATATAATTGAATATATTATGCATATCTATATTTATGATCTTTTTCTAAGATTATTGTGATATGCTTAAGTGTAAATTGTATGATGCATTACTGACTTTATGATTTTATTCATATGTCTCACCTATTGCTAATTTCGTATAATGATATAAATTATGCGACGTGAAATATGATTTGTATGATGCATGACCTGCGAGAGTCAGTCTAGTGGATAGTTAGGCATGCCTAATAGAGTCTTTGTAGCTGCAGCGCCCTTTGAATGACTTGGACCCTGATCAGGTCCCACGACTGGTTCCTTGCGAACCCTTTGATATGAAATGTTTTTAGAATGTGGAAAAAGATGATGTTGCTTTTCGACTTGTACCTGTATGGTACATTATATTATGTGTTCCCTCTGAGGGTTACCCGGTCAGAGATCGGGCTATGTGTTTCCTCATGAGGTCTTTCCCTCCGTACTCGTTATCCACTATTATGAGTCAGCAGGTATTTTAATGGTTTGTTTTATTCTGTTTTGAAACAGTCATCAGAATGTGATATCTGAATGAGTAAGAATCAGTTTATATGTATATGAATATGACTACGGGCTTCAGAAAGTAAATCTGTATTTAGTAAACATGACTTTTCAGTTAACATGATTATCCGTACTTGGCATGTGATTTGTTATTAGTTTCTGAATGCTTTGAAATGATTCGATCGATGTATTTATGTATATGAGTTAAGCATGGTTTTATTGTGTACAAGCATGTGAATCAGATCGGTTGTGAGGGTAAGTATATAAGATGTAATCGTACTTTCTGCATGGTTTTGGATATGAATGTGAAGTGATGCGATTATGCCTTCAGTCTCCGTTATGGGAGTGTTTACAGCATGATATGCTATGTATTTGAGTTGTGCAGCAGAAGTGTGGTGTTTTGGATGTTTACTTGGGTATGTGGCTCAGCATGATAACATTGGTGTCGTGTTTTGGGTTATGACTGTTTTGGCCCATTCCTGATATATGTATATGACTATATGTGGGAGTTTCCGAATGAATGCCTTTATTATGCAAATCTGTTTAGACATATGTTTTGAATATCCGCAATTGCCATTTGAATGTATTTTGCCTTGACGACCATTGTGAATGGCCGTCCATATTATTATGTTTGTTTTCCCCACTAAGCGTTATCGCTTAGCACGGGTTCTTTTCCCGTGCAGGTGACAGGTTTGCTTCTGTTCGAGTCGCGCATCTGCAGAGTCGGCCACATAGGAATTAGAGTCGATGTATTTTGTTTAATTTCTGTAGCCTGAATTTTGTAATTCTGATGAATATGTATATGTAATAATATGTAAAGATACTTATATAATATTCTGGGCCATGTAAATATTTGTATAGCGAAGTTTGGAGAATAACTTCTATTGTATGCTTGTAAGTTTTCACAACTGTATGCTTTTGCTTAGTGTATGCACATTTGCGGGATATGCATGTCCAAATCTACTCCTCAAGTTTTAAATTCTTCCGTATTTTAGTATGCTTTGTCTCGCTTCAGTCCGGTAACACACCTACTCGTACGGCTTCCTACTCCATTGCGGATGGGTTCGTCCACGTATGAGTTGGGGGTGTTACAGAGGATCAGGTTGCTAGAGAAGGAATGGTCGCTCAACTCAATGGCGTACTGGAAAGGTATTCTTGAATTTTGGTTTAATAATACTTTTAGCTCATCAAGCTCATAATAACAATTAAGTTAAAGTGATTGCCACAGAAACTCATCAAGGGATTACTATCTTGAGCTCTAGCTCTTTCTTTTTCTTATTTTTTTTTTGCGAGCTCATGTCTTTCGTGCATGACTAAACCCTCTTCTCAAAGTGTAAACTCATCCTTACCGGGGCAATTTTGCATACCCCAAAGAATTGTAAATGATGTACATCCATCCTTACTAGAATGACCATTCTTCTAAGGGGAGACAAAAATTATTTTAGGTAAAGGGGTAGTTTTAACATGTGTAACAACAAAATTGGCACGCATTTAGCATACCACTATAAAGGCTCAACGGGCTAGCAAGCGATTGCGAAATAAAGGTAGGAAATAGTCATTTAGAGAGCTATACGAAGAAGGGCTGCCTAAATTATTTTCTAGGTTCCGTCTTATCTAGGGATCGCTTTGACGGGGAATCAGAAAGGTTCTAGTGCTCTTAGTGAGTTTTCATCCAATCCCCTAATTGCATCTAGTTTTTTTATTTCACTTTTTTTTCCTCTCTTCAGGATTTTCCTCTCTTCAGGAGTTATATCAGATGCTATCAAGATTTTCTTTGGGTTTTCCAAAGTTCTGAGATTAAATGTAATCATATTAATTGAATTAATATCAAAAAATGAATGCTTCGTGATCATGAGAAATGAAATCATTAGAGGCACTATATAAATACGCAAGATTGTTCATTTTTTTGAAATAAGCAATACTGCAAATACTGTCATGGAAAGTGTTCTTGGAATAACAAGCAATTAAAAACATCATCTTCTCTGATCACATTCACGGTGGGGCAACTGCATTATAACCTGCCCTCTTCTTCTTGTCTCTCTTCTCAGGGTCAGTGATCTCCTTGGAATCAATAAGATCCTGAACTTTGTTCCTTAGAGTCCGGTAATAATCTGTTAGATGCCCTGTGTGCTTATGGTAAGCACAGTATTGATCCTCTTTATGCCCCGGCTTTCCTTGATTCATGGCTGGCCTGGGTGGCAATGGTCTCAGCTTGCCTTCTTTTATCAATTTCTCTAGGACCCAAGACAGAGAGCGACCCAAATTGGAGTAGTACCTCTGAACCTGTCCAACCTCAGTGGCTGAAACCTCGGCCGTCTTACCACTTTTGTTATTGCTGCTTCCTGCACCACCTGGTTTGGACCCTTACTGGTTGCCATAACCTTTCCCAGCAAAGTTGTTTTTGCTTGCTTTCTTTGCCAGGTAAGCACCCTCAGCTTCTACAGCAATGTCCTTAAGAGATTTCCAGTCTCTGAGCCCCTTAAAGCTGAGCAGGTCCCTCAAGTAAGGGCAAGAGTTCCTGATAAATAGCCTAATTTGGTCAGCAGTGTCAGGCTTTCGCTTCATCTCCATGACCCTATTCCTGCATCTTGTAAGTTACTCATGGAATGACTCATTATTCTTCTACTGTAAAAGTTTAAGGTTCTTTAAGGTGACCTCCATTCTGGTGCTGCAGTCATATTGCTTCATGAGCTCCTCAGTTAAAAGGTCCCAATCCTCTTTAGACCTCCTGTCTAACCCATGGTACCAGTCCACAGCCGGACCCACCAGACTAAGGCCGAAATATTCTACCTTCTATTTCTTGGTCAACCCTGTGCCTTTTATCGCCAGGGTATATTGCTTAATGTGTGCAGATGGATCCGAAGTACCATCAAACTTTGGCAGCTCAGGCATTTTGAACCTTTGGGGTAACAGCTCTTCCTCCCCCAAATCTCTGTCTTTAGGGTTAATCCCCTTTTCGGCTGATAGCATGCGGGTGATTGCTTCAATTTGTTGCCTCAACCCTCTCATCGCCTCATCTTCTACCCTGGGTGCTCTAGCCCCCACAAATTGAGGTGCTACTACCTCTTCATCTTCCTCCTCCATTATAAAATCATCAATAGGATTGGGGATTATTGCCCTTCTTTGCTCAATAGGCACAGCAGCTATATGTTCACTAGCAGGTTGGCAGGGAGCATTAACTACAATGGGGGGCTTCTCTGCCAGCAGGTGGTTCAACTTGCCCCCCAGCATGAACCATCGGGGGCTGTGGAGCAATAGGTGGATATGGAGCAGCTGGTGGTTGTGGAGCAGCTGGTGGTTGTGGAGCAGGAGGATGAGCAATCCTATCAGCCATAGCTCCCATCATTTCCAACACTCTTCGCTCAAAATCCTCTAGCCTCCTAGCTAGGTCTTGAGTTGTTAAGGCTCCGGTCTCTTCTGCCATGGATGACTCTCTGATCGTTGAGGGTGGCTCAGAATTCCAGTCAAACACTAATTCTGTCAATCCAAGAGGCAGATTTATCCTCACCAGCTGACCGTCAGAACCCCTAGTCCACTTAGGTGAATCTATGATGGCTGAAAATTTAAACTGTTAGGATGATGCATGAATGATATATACAATGCATGATCGTGTTGATGCAGCATGGACAATCACATACAAGCAGATAGATCCTTCCACCCTTATTACTCCCACACATGAGGTAATGTGGTCTCTTTCTTAGGTGGGCTTGGTCCATGGGTCAACGGGGAACCCATTGGACGCGTATGGTGCACGGTGAAAGGCCGGCAGCATAACATCTCTTGCCTATTGTACATACGTATGTGTTTTGGCCTTTATGTATTCAAACATTTCAACCAAATTAAGATGGGCTCACCGGGGCATGAAAGCCTTTGATAAAAGACCACTTGATTTGGTTGATTTTGTTCAATAAATATTGGCCCACATAGCAAGCATTGCATTAAGGTACATGTCACCTAGGGGAAGTATCTATTGCCATTATATGAGCTTTGGTCAAGGGTGATGATACTTTAGGGCTACCTAAGCATGGTCCTTGCCAACGGGTCTAGCTCACCACAAGCATAACGACCGATTGTGTCTCCATTTGATATACCATAAGGTACGAGGCTTGAGTTGGTGATTATCCCTAACACTTCCCCACATTGACTAAACGTAGGGTCGTGCTTTGGGAATGCACCGGGGCTAGAAAAGGGACAAAACTAGCATAATCTAAGGCTCTAGTATGGATGCAATGCAAATTCGAAAAGGGATAAAATTTTTAAATTAAAACTCAATTATAATTTTTAACCAAGGTACTTTCGAATCGAAGTCTCTTATGTCCCAAGTGGAGTCACCACTGTGATGCGTGCTGAGCCCCGTGGGACGCCCCGAAGGCCCGCTCTTAGGGTTTCGGGAGAGGTTCATAAAAACTTGTAAGAAATTACAAGGGCATCTATTTTGGGTAACAAGGACGTTTCATGGAGTCGCCACCCAATAAAACATTGGAAAAGTTCGTCTAGCCTCAGTGAGCCTAAGATAGCGCTGCTATGTCCATTTTGGGCAAGCCAGAGGGGTCTTGGAGGTCCCATCTTAATAGAACATTAGGATAACCCTCTCGCCTCGTGGAGCCTAGGACTATGCAAGTTAAAGCCTTTTTACGGGACACAAGAGGTATCTTGGAAGTCCCATTCCAATGAAACATTGAAATGGTCCTCTCGCCTCGTTGAGCCCAAAGACCAGAGATGGTTCGAGACTTCTCATTTATTCATACCTTGATTAAGTTAAAATTGACTTTTGAATTTAAGTTTTCACCCCTTTTCTCATACATTTTGATGCAATAATTAGAGCGCAAGTTGGTTATATAAAGAAAGCGGTAAATAAAGTATAATTAAAATAAAGTACATAAAAATAAATGACAATAAAACTAGGGGCGGAATACAATCCCCATTGTAAAATAAGTGTAAATCATGCATAAAACGGGTTATTTATTAAAAGTGAGGACATTGGTCCTCGCATGCATAATTAAAAGAAAATAATTTTGGAGTGACAATTTATTTGGATGAAAAATCGAGGACATTGGTCCCATTTCGTTAGAAAAAATCCCAATTTATTTAATATAAATATTTTATGCGACTTTTTAATTAACGTACATGAAAATAAATAAATTTATTACAAATTACATATTAAATAATAAAAGCAAAATAATACTAAAAATGCTAAAAATACTAAAAGATATAAACTCCACCGAAATGGTGTTTTCAAACCTCCATGGGTTCCCACTTGGCATTGGAAAACTCACACATGAAAAATAAGTATTGAAATAAAAACACAAATAAAGATAATGTTAGTAATGAAAAATGAATTAAACATGTAACATGTAAAAAATGAATTAAAATAAATAAAACAACATGCATAATGTATGACAAATTAATTAGATGGCATAATAAAATATAACTTAACACATGAACAATTTAACATGCATAAATAATAACAATAAAATTTAACATGCATGAAAACATGAAAATAATAATGATGACAATAATAATTAATTATAATAAGAAATAAAACTAATAAAAATAATAATGATAATAATAGTAATGACAAATAATAATAATAATGATAACACTAATCACAATAATAATAACAAATAATAATAATGATGATAATAATAATCAAATAATATGAACAACCCAATTAAATATGCAAGTAATGATAATGATAATAATAATAGCATCAAAGAATATGAACAATCAAATTAAATATGCAAGTAATGATGATGATAATAATAATAATAATAATAATAATAATAATAATAATAATAATAATAATAATAATAATAATAATAATAATAAATTACAATAATAATCATAATAATAATACTAATGATAATAATAATATATGAATAAAAATAATGATAAGAATATGAACATGAACAATTAAATAAGAAATAAGAAATAATAGTGTGAACAATTAAATAAGAAATAAGAAATAATAGTATGAACAAAATAATGATAATAATACTAATATGAATTATTAAATAAGAACACAAGAATAAAAATAACAATAATTATATTAATATGAAATAAGAATAAGAACACAAAAATAATACGGACAATTAAATAAGAACTAAGAAAATAGATCTAAGAGGATTTACATGTTAGTTAACTAATTAAAAATTAAAATTGGAGCCAAGAATGCTTACCCTCAAAATTGGATGTGATGAATGAAGTTGGATGATAATTTCCTTACTTTGATTTGGAAAAAAACATATAATGAAATTTTATCCCAAGAACAAATAATTGATTTATTTATCTTAAGGAAAAAAATTATGAAAATCAAGAAGTGAAAAAATTCACAAGAACAAATAATTGATTTATTTGTCTAAAGAATTAAATTAAAAAAATCAAATTAGAACACTTGGAGAATTTTTCTTGAAGAAGAAGAAGATGAAGAAAAAGAGAGAAAACAATATTTTTCTTAAGAAAAATCCCCCAAAATCCTTTCCAAAAACCCATTTTATAACCTCAAAAATCAGAATTTTTATTAAATTGAATTAAATAAATTTAATTGCAATAATCTCAAAAAACTCATGAATTTGAAGGGTTTAGAAAATAAAAGGTTTTTGCATTAAATTACACAAAAAAATGAAGAAAAAATCAATTTCTAGGCCAAAAATCGGAAAAATAGCAAAAAAGGGTGAAATGGGGCATCATGGGGCGACCGACGCCCGTCGGCGTGCCCGACGAGCGTCGGTGAGGGTAGGGCACGCGGGCGAGAGCACCCGGCACCCTTGAAAAATATATATATATTTTTTTTTAAATTTTCCCTAAAACAAAATAATTTTAAAATATATCCTTTTGTCCCAAAATAATTTTAAAACACTTAAAATATTTTTTTTAAAATACATTTTTATTTATTTCTAATAAATCAATTTGATAAGGAAATCATCACTTTCAACTTTCATTTTTGCCTATAAATAGGCATAGTTAATTTTATCATTGGGTAATCCTGATCTAGGCTGCCTCGGGACCCGGTGTCTACAGAGGCGCCTTTGCCGCCATCCATTGTAAGTCCACCTATCGTTGAGTTAAAAGAGCTTCTGAGCCATTTGAGGTATGCATTTTTGTGTAACAATAGCACTTTACCTATCATTGTTTCCAATAAACTCACTAGAGAGCAAGAAAGTTTGTTAATCGAGGTTGTACGAAGGAGAATAAAGAGTATAGGTTGGCAAATTTCTGACTTAAAGGGAATTAGTCCCAATGTTGTGATGCATATAATTCATATGGAAGATAATTACCAACCTAAAGCTGATAGACAAAGGAGGTTTAACCCCAATATGAAAGAGATGGTTAAAAAAGAAGTCATTAAGTTGTTAGATGCTGGCATTATCTATCCAATTTCGGATAGTGCATGGGTGAGCCCAATCCAATGTGTGCCAAAGAAAGGGGCTATGACCATAGTAAGAAATGATAATGGAGATTTAATTCCTACTAGAACCACCACAGGTTGGAGGGTTTGTATAGATTATAGGAAATTGAATTTGACTATTAGGAAGGAGCACTTTCCTTTGCCATTCATAGATCAAATGTTAGAAAGGATAGCTGGCCATTCTCATTATTGCTTCCTAGATGGATTTTCAAGTTATTTTTAAATTTTCATATACCCTAGTGACCAAGGGAAGACCACATTTACTTGTCCCTACGGGACTTTTGCCTATAGAAGGATGCCCTTTGGGCTTTGTAATGCACCATCCACTTTCAAAGGTACATGACTTCGATTTTTGGGGATATGATCGAAGAGATAATAGAAGTATTCATGGATAATTTTTCAATTTATGGTGATTCTTTTGAGTTGTGTTTGAATAACTTGGATAGAGTTTTAGCTGAATGTGAGGAGACAAACTTGGTACTTAATTGGGAAAAGCGCCATTTCATGGTTAAGGTAGGGATAGTTCTAGGACACAAGATATCAAGTAGGGGTATTGAGGTCGATAGTGTAACACCCCGAAATGTACCCTACACAGACTTGTACATGTCTAGGAATAGTGGTGATCGAAATTATGTGAGTTATGGTGTTGGGTGTGTCGAAAGGACGATTTTAGAATTAATGTAAAAGTTTCGGTAAGTGCGGCCAAGTGCAAATTGTGAGGTATGGAGTTAGGGACTAAATTGAAGTAATAAAATTGTTTATGTGGCCAATGTTAAGATTTATAAAGTTATATGTTTAATATAAGAAGAATTAAGAGTTGATGGATTAAAGGGAAGTTCGACATAAAAATCTAGAGGGCACCAATAGTAAGGTGACATGTGGTAAGGGGGATGGGAATAAAGTGGAGAGGTATAAAAGGAAGAGAGAGAATGTGAGAGAGGGAGAAAATCTGCTCTCCTTTGTCCTGTTCATCCCCGTTCTTCTTCTTCTTCTTCTTCTTCTTCTTCTTCTTCTTCTCTTGTCCCAATTCCATCCTCTAGTTTTTGTGCTTTGGTTGGTTAGCAATTCAAGGGTTGATCAAATAAGTAATTGGTTCCTTTCTTCTTATTTTCCTCTTCTTTTACATGAGTAAAGGTTATATGTGATTTGAGTTAACCTTTGAATTTTGGGTTGTTTTATGTGATATGGAAATTAGATGATTGTGATTATGGATGAGCAATTAATTGAGCTTATAGGAGCAAAGGAAGTCAGGTTTGGGATTTATGTGGGTTTTGAATGTTTTAGCTTTCGAATTTTTGGTTATAATATATGGGTTCTTAAACTTTGTTGAGCAAATTGTTCTTTGATCTTTTTAATCACTTCTTTGAGTGTAAATCTTGGGTAAAGTAATGGGTAATATGTTTTGAATGTCATGTGATGAATTTGTGGAAATTCTATAGGTTAATTGCATGATTTGGAGAATATTTTAATGTGAAAGTTGTGTTACGCTCGGCATCTGTGTGTGATGCTCGACTCTGTCACGAGTGCGACAGAATTCGGTGATCCGAACTCTTAATGAGGAGCTCTCTGTCGCGAGTGTGATGCATGTCATGAGCACGATAGAGTGTTCGATAGTCGAGCCTCTGCCAGGCTATCCCCTATCGCGAGTGCCTTTGAGTGAGCAAGAGCGACCGAGGCCTACCCGCCCTTTGTTGCGAGCGTGACCTCGGTAGCGAGAGCGATAAAGACTGGCCAGCTTCTTCTCGCAAGCGCGGCTGGCTGTCACGAGCACGTCTCTGTATGCCAATTGCCTCTGCCGTGAGCGCGTCTTTGTATGCTAATTGCCTCTATCGCAAGCGCGTCTCTGTATGCCAATTGCCTCTGTCGCGAGCGTAACAGGTCATCACGAGCGCAACCTTCCCCTATATTTCAAAAGACTTTTATTTGGGGCTTATTTCACTCACGGTCACTCAACTTATCACTTATCGCGCAAAAGTAACCGACTTTTTTTTTCTTACTTAAATATCACTGAACTTTAAACATTTTTTCAAAAAAGTCATTTTAACCGGAATCCGGCGAGGACCCTCGCCGGATTGATGACATGGCATGCCATATCAGAAAATACATGTCGTTTAACAATATCTACAACAAATGCTACATCTAAATCAATTTCACTCACGGTCACTAAACTTATCATTTATCGCGCAAAAATTACCAATTTTCTTTTTTTCCAACTTAAATGTTACTGAACTTCTAACATTTTTGCAAAAAAGTCATATATTTACTATTCGTTGCCACGTGTCATATGTCACGTCCTCAATCCGGTAAAGGTTCTCGTCGGATTCCGGTCAACATGACTTTTTTGCAAAAATGTTAGAAGTTCAATGACATTTAAGTAAGAAAAAAAAAGTCGGTTACTTTTTTGCGATAAGTGATAAGTTGAGTGGCCATGAGTGAAATTGACCCCTTTTATTTGTTATACTTTGCATGGTTTCTCACTTATGGTATACATATATGATTTAACGCATGGATTATAATATGTTTCACCATATGATTAATAGTTGAATTATGAGAATTAATCTGCAGTTGTTAATTTGTGAATGATTATATGACTACACAGACTTATGAAAGTACATGATTATTATTGAGAAACATAAGTATGATTATTATGAATAACATGTAAGTAAATGAGTAAATGATGCATATTGTAAATAAAAAGGTGTAAATGCGATGTGAGTATTATTTGATGAATTTAACATATGTAGCCTGCGTTAGTCGGTCGTGGATAGATAGGCATGCCTATAGAGTTCCGTTAGCTGCAGCCCCAATGTGTTCTATAGATAGGCATGCCTATCGGGTACTAATGTGTTCACTCATTTTCCACCCCTTGACTTAGTAGGCAATAAATGAAAAAAAGAATGTGAATGAAATAATAAGTAAAGAATTGATGAGTTTATATGATGACTTGCATGAAAGTATGAGAATAAGCTTTTGGTATGAATGTGAACATTTTGTCTAATGTGTCTTAATTGCTCTGAGCTAGTGCTTTACGCACCTATGTGTTCTCGGATCCGATATGGACCCCTGTGTGAAATTGTGAGTTTACATTTGGGTATCTGTGCGTTATTGTATTCTAATTCCAACATCAGTTAAATAAAAGGAAGTGTAACAAATAATGCATTCTATACTCTAAGTATATAATTGGAAGCATATGTATATATGTTATGTGCGAGTCTTTTATTATAAATACTTATTTTGGTAAGTAGGTATGAAGAATCTTTGATTGCATAAGAATATATATATGAGAAATGTATACTGTTAATCAGTTTAAAAGTTGTGAGTATGGTCACTTATATGAGGTCACTATAGAGAATTATTAAAATGTTTAATATGTGTAATTGCTATAGTCAAATAAGCGGTAAATGAGTTATATGGATGCATTTATTTGCATGTATTGAAGGTGCTTGTATGTTTGAACTTAGAATGCATGTTATGATATGTATTCTGCCTTCAGGATCCTGGCCTTGATAACTAAGATAAATATGTCACGTAAGGAACCTATGTGCATTGTATATGTATGAACAATGTATTTTGGCTTTAAGTGAATATTGTTGTGTTTCTCCAGAATAATTCAACATTAACGCAGTGGAATAAAATAGAAACCTGAAACAGGATCCATGTATTTTCGACTGATTCAAAAGGAAGAACTAAGATTTACCAACCTTTCTCCTACGTAGGAAGTCAAAATAAACTCCTTTAATTCGAACTGTAGATGCTGCTCTAACACGAACATCCTCTATCGGTATCCACACGCACGAACCAATGACCAGAATTCGCAGGGGTGCTAGCTCCCTTATATTGCGACTAGATTTTTAGGTTTTCTTTCTCAAAGAAAAGGTGGCGGCTAGGTTTTTCTCTCTAAGAAAAAATATATCCACTCTCAATCCTTTTTCTCTTAGGAAAAGGAAAACGTGATTAGCTATTTCTCTTAGGAAAATCTACCACTCTTTATCCTATTCTCCTTAGGAAAAATGTGATTAGGTTAATCACTTTATTAACCTATATATCCAATTATATATCTGAATATATTTCAAACACTAAAGAGATAAATAAGGATATTATCTCTTAATTCAAAATAAGAGATATATATATATATATTTATTTATTTATTTCTTATTCTAAATAATAAGAAATATTATATAATACATATAATTATCTCATATTCAAAATACGGGATTTATTTATATGTGTGTATATATATATATATATATATATATATATGTAATTTCGAAATCAAATATAAATACCTATATTTATATTATTCCGAAATATCCTAATAAAATTCATTTTGTTCATTTTGGTCTTGGTGTGTGACCCAATAGGTTTATATTAAGTTGACAGTGGGCCTAATCTCATAATAAGCCCACAAGTCATAATTGGTCTCTAGCAAAACATTATGACTACCCAAATAATATAAATATCGTTAATCTGATTTTAACTTGATAACAGAATACGCTATTATCCTTTTGTCACATGATATCTTGTTTGAACATAAGTCATGGTCCATATCAAACTTATATATTATTCAAACATGTAATTTCCCGATCACTAAGTAGACTGATAAATTCAAATGACATTGATGACACTATCAATTCATTCGAGCATGGCCATGCATTTTATAGTCCTACTTATCGAGGGGCCCAATAGATATCTCTCTCATTAGAGAGTGACAAATTCCATCTTGATTATTCACTTTCCTCTGCATAATTCTCATTTTGTCCGATCATAAACTTTATAATTATCCAATTAAAGATAACGTTTGATTATGTCAAAACATAATGTTCCTTATTTAGGAAACAATGATAACCTCAGGTCAAAGGATTCAATAACATATTTATTATAAGATCACTTATGACACTATCCTATGTAGTGATCTTACAGTGGGTCTACCCAGTACTTTGTTCTCTAACAAATACCTATAGATTCGATTTATATCTTCATATATAATCATCCCATGATTATCAATACAAATATATACTAGTCTTAATTTATCTTTATGCCCTCTAGTGATAAATGACTAGGAATATCATGAATAACATTGTTATTCATAAACATTACAATAATGTAACATACCAATAATATTAATGTGAAGAAAACCATTATATATAAATGAAAATGTAATGATTACATTAAGATCCAAATGTTTGGCCTAGGGCATAACCACTAACAAATATGTTAGGTGAATGTTGATTAGTAACTTAAGGAAAAGCGAAACAAACAAGGAAACGATAATTGGATTTAGGGTACGAACTTAAGATAAATTGAGAGAATGTGTATTGTAGATTTTCTGTAGAACTATGTGGTTCTAATTCCCGATCGTTGGGATATGTAGGAAGCTTGAAATATTTATTTCAACCCCAAGCCAAATTTTAAGATTCTATTATGTCCTAAAGTTTTGAACATACTTTGGCTGGAATAAATGAATTATCCTCATTAAATTCACATTATTGTTTAGGCACGAATTAAGAACACTTGTGAGAATGGGAATGTCTAGGGTTTTAAATACATGAATAATATGACTACCTGTAGCTTAAGAGGAGTTAATATTAGGAAATGCTTAGGTAAAATGAGTAAATGGTATGTTGTTTAAACACATGTTTTGGTTTAGAAACAGTTGATCTTAATGTTTAAATGTATATATATTGCTTAAAATGCACATGATGAAGATATTCAATAATTCACAAATGTTATGGCATGAGAATTTTATAATGTGCACTTACTGTATCTTTTATCTAGTGTACCTTGCATAATTGTTATGTATGCATGTGTTTGGTTTCAACAACCACTGCGAGTGGCTGTTTATTATGTTGTTTTCCCCACTAAGCCTTTGCGCTTAGCATGGGTGTTCATCCGTGCAGGTTTAGGAGATAGAAGTTTCGTTCAGGCACTTCGAGGTGGTTTTGGCCAACAAGTTTGTAAAGTGTCATTTGAGATCTTTGTAAACAATTAAGTTTTGTTCTGCATAATATAATGGACTATATTATATAGAGTGGACAGTGGTATGTAAGGGAGGTAAGTGTATGTGATGTATGGGTCAGTGGTGTTTTGATTTTAAGAAATTTTATTATTCTATTTCTTTAATTACCATGTTTGTGTTTTCGTCTGATAACATCCTCCACTCTCCGTCGCACCCTGCCTATGTTATCATGTAGTGTGTTAAGTACGGGTTTGGGGTGTTACAGATATGGCTAAAACAGAGCTAATAGAGAAGTTGCCTCAACCTATTACAATTAAGGGTGTAAGATCATTTTTGGGTCATGCAGGATTTTATAGGAGGTTCATAAAGGATTTGTCTTTAATTAATAAACCATTAAATAATTTATTGATTAAGGATGTGCCTTTTTATTTTTCTCTCACATGTATGGAAGCTTTTGAGCAATTAAAGAAAGCTCTTGTGAGTGCACTTATTATAACTTCTCCTAATTGGAATTTGCCCTTTGAAATAATGTGTGATGCTAGTGACTTAGCAGTAGGATGTGTGTTAGGTTAATGTTAAGATAAGTATTTGCATGTCATTTACTATGCTAGCCATACATTATCAGCACCTCAATTGAATTATACAACAACTGAAAAATAAATGTTGGTTGTTGTCTTTGCATATGAAAAATGTAGGTCTTACTTGTTGGGATCTAAAGTTATAATCTATACGGATCATGCAGCCCTTAGGTATTTGTTTGCGAAGAAGGATGCTAAACCTCGTCTTATACGTTGGGTTCTCTTATTGCAAGAATTTAACATTGAGATTAAGGATAAGAAAGGCTCTGAAAATTTAGTAGCCGATTATTTGTCAAGATAAGAAAGTAATGAAGGGCCTATAGGGGATAGCAATGAAATTAATGAAACTTTTTCAGATGAGGCTTTAATGTCAATTGAGAAATTATATGTGCCATGATACGCAGATTTTGCTATTTTTTTTGCTGCAGGAATTGTGCCTCATAGTTTAACATGGCAACAAAAGAAAAAATTCTTTTTCTGATGTTAAGAATTACCTTTGGGAGGAGCCTTATTTGTTTAAGATAGGTGTGGATGGTGTGATTCGTAGGTGTGTGAGTGAGGAAGAGTATGTGAAAATTTTGAAGCATTGCCATTCATCTTTATATTCATGTCATAATGGGAGTACAAAAACTGCATCGCATGTGCTTGAGTGTTGATTTTATTGGCCTACTTTATTTCATGATTCTAGGAGTTTTGTAGCCCAATGTGATAGGTGTCAAAGGGTTGGTAATATAGAGAAAAGAGATGAGATGCCTTTGAATAACATTTTAGAGGTAGAAATATTTGATGTGTGGGGGATAAATTTTATGGGTCCTTTTCCTACTTCTTTTGGGCAAAGCTATATTTTAGTTGGGGTGGATTATGTGTCCAAATGGGTTAAAGCCAAGGCAACACTAACTAATGATTCAAAGGTGATTGTGAAGTTTTTAAAGAAACTCTTTTCAAGATTTGGAGTGCCTCAGGCTATAATAAGTGATGGAGGTATGCATTTCATAAAATAATCTTTTGCTTATTTATTACATAAATATGGTGTGCATCATAGGGTAGCTACTCCCTACCATCCTCAAACTAGTGGTCAAGTAGAGGTTTCAAATAGAGAGTTTAAATGGATACTTGAAAAACCAGTTTCTAGTTTGAGGAAAGATTGGGCGCACAAGCTTGATGATGCACTTTGGGCATATCGCACTACATTTAAAACACCTATTGGGATGTCACCATATTGGTTAGTGTATGGTAAAGGATGTCATTTGCCCATCGAGTTAGAGCATAGAGCTTATTGGGCCATTAGGACCTTGAATTATGATCTTAAGGAGACTGGTGTGAAAAGATGTTTATAATTAAATGAGCTTAATGAATTACGCCTCATTTCATATAAAAATGCAAGAATCTATAAGGAACGATCTAAGAAATGGCATGATGCTCATATTAAGTATAAAAGTTTTAAGGTGGGAGACAAAGTCCTTTTATTCAACTCTAGATTAAAGTTGTTTCCTGAAAAATTACGGTCTAGGTGGAGTGGACCTTTTGAGATCAATTAAGTGCTTGACCATGGCTATTTAGAACTTAAAAATGAAAAAGGGGAATTGTTTAAAGCTAATAGTCAATGATGTAAAGTGTACTTAGAAGGCAATTTTAAGGGTAGAGAGGTCTCATATATCTTTCTATGCTTGGGTTAAAGGTTCTTTGCATAATCTTTTTATTTTGTATTTATTTCATTTATAAGTTATTTTTGTGTGTGTTGTTAATTAGGTTTTATTTTAGTAATTTGGATTATAATGTTACTAACATAGTTATTTTTGTTCTATAGGTTAAATTTATAAGTAGGTTTATTAATATATGTTCCAATATAGAATTTCTTCTTCAAAATACAAATATATATTGTGTTTTTCCTTACTATCACGAGCGCGAGCAAGACTGGCTTCGCGAACGTGACAGAGAGGGGAATTTATTTGTCGCGAGCACGATGGGTGTTGCGAGTGCGATAAAATGTGGGATTTGAATTAATGAGGGGAATTCTGACCGTTGAAACCCCAATTTCTACCCCATATAAATACTTTTTGAGCCCTAATTCGCCATTTTCACTCTGTTTTTCAGCTTTTTCTCGCTTTTCTTTTGCTTTTCCTTTTAATTTCATCTTCTTCCTTGGTTTTTCTTTGGATTTTGCTTTATTTTTTTAGGTTTTTGCTTTGTTTTTTCTTGGTTTTATTGGTTTTACTATGTTATTGCTAAAGCTATTTATTATGGTATGCACAAAGATGTTGGGGGACAAGAAAACTAAGGCTGCTGCTGGGTCTTCCTCACAGAGCCATGATTCAATCTACCTGCAAAATAGGTATGAGTGTCCTTTTCCTCTTTTGTCTGAAGAAGAGGGTAAGAAATTTGATGCTTTTTCTAAAAAATCAATTGTAGGGAGTTGGAACTTGGATTTTGATTTGCTAAAAATATTGGTACTGGATAATGATATTAATAAATACTTGATGTAACACCCCTTACCCATACGTAGTAAACCATACCGTGAACCGGTGGTTCACGACGACGGTCAAGGGCATTACCGAACAACCAAGTAAAACTTATAAACCTTTAAGCAAAAATATGAATTATAAAATTTCTTTCATTTTCAATAACATATTATGGTTAACTTTAAATTCATTACACAATCACACCATAAAGTATAACTTTTCCAGAATTTACTACAGATAGATCATTTACAAAACTAAATTCACTTATACAAACTTATTATTTATAACTACCAATCTTGTATACATTTCGAAGACTATACAAATCCTATCCTAAAATCCTTTCATAGTCTTGCACTGGCCTGGACTGCTGCGGAAGGACTCTCGAACGATCCAATCAATGGTACCTACACGGATTAAAAGAAAATCCATGCTAAGCATAAAGCTTAGTGGGAAACATATAAATATAGACGACCACTAAGAAGAGCCGTCAGATAAGTTCAAAGAAGAACATAATACAGAAAGTATAATCGTATATATCATAATAAGTTAGATATTTTCTAGTAGGTCATCAAAATAACTACTCACTTCATGTATCAATGTTAACAAATCACTTATGTAATAATACACCATTTCGCATTATATACATGTCATTTTGTTCACTTATTTACATTCATTACGATTCCCAAAATTCATTTCATACAATTTACTTACACAGGTCTTACCATATAACTTTCTAATCAATGGAGTATTAGATCACATATACCAATTTATACAAAGGTATTATCCTATTCATAAACAAAGATTCATACGGAGCCCATAAACCCATGAGTGCTTAAAGCACTAATCCACTTCACACACATAGGTCACATTCTTGTGAACTGCTTAATCCCATACTTGCATACAAGTCATCATATATATTGATCAATTCACATCTTATTATTTGAATCACATACTCTTGTTCATTTATTGCCTGCTGAGTCAAAAGGGGTGGATAACGAGTACACATAGATACCCGAGGGTATCGATATCATCACATAACACATAGATACCTGAAGGCATCAAAACATTCTTTTCATTTTTGTTCAATAACGTATTCACATAGAATCTTAAGAAAGATTCAACAGAAGGATCGCAAGGATCCAATCGGGGGACCTGATCAGGGTCCAGAATCGTACACATAGCTGCAGCAACACATAACTCTATTAGGCATGCCTAACTATCCACGACTCGACTAATGCAGGCTAATACATACTTGTTTCTTTTAATGATGTACATATTATATTTTCATACTTTTCATAAATACATACACTTATTATAGTCATATAACAATGTTACGCATAATTCATACATAAGCTAAAGCAATGGCTCATAAAAACAATATAACCAACCATAAGCTTTAATTACAATCATAATTTAATTCATTAACGGCTTAACATTTTATCTCAACCATAGCTCACATGGTATATTATATCCTAATTGAAACAATATGTCATATGTTAATCACAAGTCAAGACTCATGTTTAAAAGCTCCTATGATATACGTTTATGACATAAGAAGGAGTCGCGCTCGCGATAGAGAACCAAGCATCCCACTCTAGTTATTCTTAATTAAATGAACTTTACAAAAAAAAACATATTTATTCTTATAATGTCCATAATCAATTTTATAAACATTACTTCTTTAAGCACATGCGTTAACCTCAAGAATTCCAACACAGGGAACTTGTACTATTCAATTTATTAAGGATTAATTATTACTCAGTCATTCATATAAAAACCGTTTGGTATTTGATATACGAAATATTCGTTCAACTTAAGTTAAGACACACCTAAACATTCATTTTATTCCATCTTAATATCACATGCAAATTTTAAACTATACATTATCTTACTCAAGACTTGAGTCATTAATAACTTTATATATTTTTGTAAAACGACAGATACATATCACGTTTATTTTTAATAAGTATCATGGCGTCTAACAGAATTCAATTGAAACACTATACTTTATGTCTAAATAAGCCCTGGTGTTTTGGTTCGGACTTGGAAGAATACCCCAAGCTTCCTACGTATCCCAAAGAATTGGGAATCAGAACCCCGTAGTTCTACAAGTTCAAAATAAAGGTGGTAGAACTTCGCTTCAAATCTCCTAAGATACTATAATTATATCAATGTTAGACAAATCCGAAAGTGTTCGACTCATTAAACCTTTAAATATCTTAATCCAAATTCTTATTCAAAACCCTAGTCACTTGTATTCCTAAGTTGTAACCAATTGATTATGCTTTACAAAACTCTCGGATAAGTTCCAAAAACTTCCGATGAAGTTCGGGTGCGTTTCGGGAGGAAAAAGACCCAAAATATGCAAAACAGGGGAGGGTCACGGTGGCAACCACTTGGTTGTGACCGTGAGGTCCAAAATTAAGCATTCTGCCTTCTTTAGGCATTGGTCACGGTGGTAACCAATTTGGTTGCCACCGTGACATACCAAAATAGCAAAACAGAATCACAAGGTCAGGACTGCTTTCCACTTCAAACTTCAATAACCTAAACCGACCTCTAAACCTCATTTTTTAGGCCAAGCATCATTCTTAAAAAATGATACTTAGGATGTTATATTTCCTATGGAACAAATTTTAGGTCATTTGGACACTTAAATATTCAGTTATGATTAAAACAATCTATACTGCTCCCCTGAACCCGGCCAGAGAAGATAGCTCTACTTCATGACCACTTTTGGGACACTTAGAGCTAAAATTAGCTCAAGCTTATTTCTAAGACATTTCTAGGAATATGTCTTAGCTTTCAAACGGTACTAATCTCATATCATTTCAAGTTCTAAAACTCCGGATAAAGCCTAATGACCGAAGAAGGGTCAAGTGTTTCCTAACACAGTTTTCATCAAATCCTACTCACATGCACAATTTTAACAATCTAAAGCCAACACTCACTATCATCATCATAGATTCAACACATATCATTCAAATATATCAAAAAAATCATATTATTTATCATCAAAACACATCAAATTAAACTAGTTTCCAAACCTCTTTTCCTTTGCTCCCGAACCGTTCAAATAGCTGCACAATCTCCTTTTCTTCCTTACTCCATCTTTAGCTTCTCTTGTTCCCTCAAAACAAAACAATCAAAACTCAAAGTTACACATACCCTTATCTATCTTCAAGGAGAAGAGGAGAGGAAGAGAGAAAGACCAACCACTTACCTTTTCCTAACCCAAATCTTGCATCTAGTTTCTTGAAGCTTTAAACAAATCCATCTTAGGCCATGAATTAAGGGATTTGGCGTTAGGAAGAAGGAGAAAGATTCCCTCACTCTATTTCCCTTCCCTTGGCCGGCCAAGAATGGCCTAAGTGCAGCCAAAAGGAGTCAAACAACCATAAATTCAATCTTATCCCCCAAATGCCACTTGTCACCCTTTGATTGGTCCAATAAATATTTTTATGCCAAACTTATCTTTTAATCCCTTAACTTACCTCTTTTTCTTCAATTGGCATAACACTTTTCTATCACATACATTGACTCACATGACTTAACTAATTTATTCAATTTAATCCCATAATTATGAAATGACCAAAATACCCTTACCCTATACATTTAAAACCGGCCACATCTTTTACTACAATTAATCACTTCCTTCATCTAATTACACATTTTTAAATCACCAAAATAATTATTTTCATGTTGTTTAAGGCACAACAATATAATTGTCCAATTTACCAAAACTCACCGAAACTTTTGAATTAATGACGATTGTATCCTTTTTGACACTTTCGTCCCTAGCTCTTGCATATTCGGTTTCCGTTACACCCTGAACTTACCGTAATCTGACTAAGGTGTATTCGGGGTGTTACAAATCTACCCTCCTTAAAAGAATTTCGTCCTCGAAATTCACTTATATCTGATTTTTGCATATAAAAATCTTTATCACTACACTTACCCACGCTAACATTATACTTATCATATAATAATTACACTTTGTTTCTCACATACTCCACTATTATTACTTCCTGTCACATAGTATGATTTATACAGCTTTTCAATGTTTACTTAAATTTCTGATTGTTCCTTGTTGCAAATGGTTATTATCTCGAAACAATAATAATCTGCTTGAGAAATCTTCAAAGTTACTATCCAATTAGCAAATTGTCCCCTCAATATCCGTATCAACTGTCATTGTCACAATATGCCACCGTACATAGTCATCATACAGTCCAAATCATTATTACTAGTATCATTACATATATCCGAAAATCCGTCTTTTCAAACAAGCTTCTCCAAATTTGAGGTACAAATCGTTTACATTTTGTTACTATCAGGTCCCAAATGTCATTCTCAATCCACCTTATCACATCATATGTACATATAACCTCTTTCATCGAATTATTCCTTATTCAAATTCCAATACAATCATGACATACTCATACTCTTAATATTCAATTCATCATATATCTTTATGTGTATATACCTTTAACCTATGCTTATCATGAAAATCTTTCACTTAGCTCCTTCCTCATGGAACGTCTCATCCTTTAAATACAAAATTACTCACACATTCACTAAACTCCTCTCTTAATCAAAACAATCTATAACAGTTCGCTTCTAAATTACCAGTATCACTATTTACGATTGGCTATGACTTCTGAAACATCACATAGATTTTATAGTAACTATTATTTGACTATCCTACATAAAAGTTCACAGTCTTATTCACTCTTATAAATAGGTTCAAATCTATAACCAATAAGTCAATCTTAATCAGATACAATTTCATTCCTTTCCAAATATATATATAAAAATCTCAGCCCATTTTATACCTTAATTCCTTAATAAAGAAGGGTCAAACCCACCAATCTTATAGACACAACTCTCCTATCATACTTATACACATTCAATAATCCTTCACCCTTTTTTTTTCTAGTTTGAATAACTAATTCTTTATTATACTTACACAACTTTGTTACACTCAATGTACATTCTGTCAGCTTCCTGTCACCTGAGGCAAATGCACATGTCTGATGTTCATTAAAAAGGAACAACAGAAATAAATGAAATTGATGCTGAATGATTTATGTATGCAGAATGATGAAATGTATTAATGCAGTTCAAATAATGGCAATGCAAGTTGCCCAACCCCCATAATGTATTACATTCAAATAATTGCTCTCATCAGTAAAGTAACTGACAGGTGTACAGAGTGTCACAATCCTCAAAATAATTTCAATTATAGAAAATTCAGCACTGTCTAATCCTTTATTCCATATTTTCCCTCAGGCAAACTTATACATAACTTATATTGTACTATATACAATCTCTAACTAGAATCTCTACAACTATGTCCAATACCTTAATAACAGGAAACGGATTCACAATAAACTGATCACAACTTATCACATCTCACACTTAGCTGTCTCATTGCTGATGTCATCAACGTCTATCCACTCCTACCACAACACTTATACAAAATTAAAACCTCCGCATTGGCCAATGCAAAAACTATACAGACTGAACCCTAAACTCTAGTCGTCCAGAACCGACTAAACCTATGCTCTGATACCACTAAATGTAACACCCCTTACCCGTACATAGTAAACCATACCGTGAACCGGTGGTTCACGACGATGGTCAAGGGCATTACCGAACAACCAAGTAAAACTTATAAACCTTTAAGCAAAAATATGAATTATAAAATTTCTTTCATTTTCAATAACATATTATGGTTAACTTTAAATTCATTACACAATCACACCATAAAGTATAACTTTTCCAGAATTTACTACAGATAGATCATTTACAAAACTAAATTCACTTATACAAACTTATTATTTATAACTACCAATCTTGTATACATTTCGAAGACTATACAAATCCTATCCTAAAATCCTTTCATAGTCTTGCACTGGCCTGGACTGCTGCGGAAGGACTCTCGAACGATCCGATCAATGGTACCTACACGGATTAAAAGAAAATCTGTGCTAAGCATAAAGCTTAGTGGGAAACATATAAATATAGACGACCACTAAGAAGAGCCGTCAGATAAGTTCAAAGAAGAACATAATACAGAAAGTATAATCGTATATATCATAATAAGTTAGATATTTTCTAGTAGGTCATCAAAATAACTACTCACTTCATGTATCAATGTTAACAAATCACTTATGTAATAATACACCATTTCGCATTATATACATGTCATTTTGTTCACTTATTTACATTCATTACGATTCCCAAAATTCATTTCATACAATTTACTTACACAGGTCTTACCATATAACTTTCTAATCAATGGAGTATTAGATCACATATACCAATTTATACAAAGGTATTATCCTATTCATAAACAAAGATTCATACGGAGCCCATAAACCCATGAGTGCTTAAAGCACTAATCCACTTCACACACATAGGTCACATTCTTGTGAACTGCTTAATCCCATACTTGCATACAAGTCATCATATATATTGATCAATTCACATCTTATTATTTGAATCACATACTCTTGTTCATTTATTGCCTGCTGAGTCAAAAGGGGTGGATAACGAGTACACATAGATACCCGAGGGTATCGATATCATCACATAACACATAGATACCTGAAGGCATCAAAACATTCTTTTCATTTTTGTTCAATAACGTATTCACATAGAATCTTAAGAAAGATTCAACAGAAGGATCGCAAGGATCCAATCGGGGGACCTGATCAGGGTCCAGAATCGTACACATAGCTGCAGCAACACATAACTCTATTAGGCATGCCTAACTATCCACGACTCGACTAATGCAGGCTAATACATACTTGTTTCTTTTAATGATGTACATATTATATTTTCATACTTTTCATAAATACATACACTTATTATAGTCATATAACAATGCTACGCATAATTCATACATAAGCTAAAGCAATGGCTCATAAAAACAATATAACCAACCATAAGCTTTAATTACAATCATAATTTAATTCATTAACGGCTTAACATTTTATCTCAACCATAGCTCACATGGTATATTATATCCTAATTGAAACAATATGTCATATGTTAATCACAAGTCAAGACTCATGTTTAAAAGCTCCTATGATATATGTTTATGACATAAGAAGGAGTCGCGCTCGCGATAGAGAACCAAGCATCCCACTCTAGTTATTCTTAATTAAATGAACTTTACAAAAAAAAACATATTTATTCTTATAATGTCCATAATCAATTTTATAAACATTACTTCTTTAAGCACATGCGTTAACCTCAAGAATTCCAACACAGGGAACTTGTACTATTCAATTTATTAAGGAATAATTATTACTCAGTCATTCATATAAAACCGTTTGGTATTTGATATACGAAATATTCGTTCAACTTAAGTTAAGACACACCTAAACATTCATTTTATTCCATCTTAATATCACATGCAAATTTTAAACTATACATTATCTTACTCAAGACTTGAGTCATTAATAACTTTATATATTTTTGTAAAACGACATATACATATCACATTTATTTTTAATAAGTATCATGGCGTCTAACAGAATTCAATTGAAACACTATACTTTATGTCTAAATAAGCCCTGGTGTTTTGGTTCGGACTTGGAAGAATACCCCAAGCTTCCTACGTATCCCAAAGAATTGGGAATCAGAACCCCGTAGTTCTACAAGTTCAAAATAAAAGTGGTAGAACTTCGCTTCAAATCTCCTAAGATACTATAATTATATCAATGTTAGACGAATCCGAAAGTGTTCGACTCATTAAACCTTTAAATATCTTAATCCAAATTCTTATTCAAAACCCTAGTCACTTGTATTCCTAAGTTGTAACCAATTGATTATGCTTTACAAAACTCTCGGATAAGTTCCAAAAACTTCCGATGAAGTTCGGGTGCGTTTCGGGAGGAAAAAGACCCAAAATATGCAAAACAGGGGAGGGTCACGGTGGCAACCACTTGGTTGTGACCGTGAGGTCCAAAATTAAGCATTCTGTCTTCTTTAGGCATTGGTCACGGTGGTAACCAATTTGGTTGCCACCGTGACATACCAAAATAGCAAAACAGAATCACAAGGTCAGGACTGCTTTCCACTACAAACTTCAATAACCTAAACCGACCTCTAAACCTCATTTTTTAGGCCAAGCATCCTTCTTAACAAATGATACTTAGGATGTTAGATTTCATATGGAACAAATTTCAGGTCATTTGGACACTTAAATATTCAGTTATGATTAAAACAATCTATACTGCTCCCCTGAACCCGGCCAGAGAAGATAGCTCTACTTCATGACCACTTTTGGGACACTTAGAGCTAAAATTAGCTCAAGCTTATTTCTAAGACATTTCTAGGAATATGTCTTAGCTTTCAAACGGTACTAATCTCATATCATTTCAAGTTCTAAAACTCCGGATAAAGCCTAATGACCGAAGAAGGGTCAAGTGTTTCCTAACACAGTTTTCATCAAATCCTACTCACATGCACAATTTTAACAATCTAAAGCCAACACTCACTATCATCATCATAGATTCAACACATATCATTCAAATATATCAAGAAAATGATATTATTTATCATCAAAACACATCAAATTAAACTAGTTTCCAAACCTCTTTTCCTTTGCTCCCGAACCGTTCAAATAGCTGCACAATCTCCTTTTCTTCCTTACTCCATCTTTAGCTTCTCTTGTTCCCTCAAAACAAAACAATCAAAACTCAAAGTTACACATACCCTTATCTATCTTCAAGGAGAAGAGGAGAGGAAGAGAGAAAGACCAACCACTTACCTTTTCCTAACCCAAATCTTGCATCTAGTTTCTTGAAGCTGTAAACAAATCCATCTTAGGCCATGAATTAAGGGATTTGGCGTTAGGAAGAAGGAGAAAAGATTCCCTCACTCTATTTCCCTTCCCTTGGCCGGCCAAGAATGGCCTAAGTGCAGCCAAAAGGAGTCAAACAACCATAAATTCAATCTTATCCCCCAAATGCCACTTGTCACCCTTTGATTGGTCCAATAAAGATTTTTATGCCAAACTTATCTTTTAATCCCTTAACTTACCTCTTTTTCTTCAATTGGCATAACACTTTTCTATCACATACATTAACTCACATGACTTAACTAATTTATTCAATTTAATCCCATAATTATGAAATGACCAAAATACCCTTACCCTATACATTTAAAACCGGCCACATCTTTTACTACAATTAATCACTTCCTTCATCTAATTACACATTTTTAAATCACCAAAATAATTATTTTCATGTTGTTTAAGGCACAATAATATAATTGTCCAATTTACCAAAACTCGCCGAAACTTTTGAATTAATGACGATTGTATCCTTTTTGACACTTTCGTCCCTAGCTCTTGCATATTCGGTTTCCGTTACACCCTGAACTTACCGTAATCTGACTAGGGTGTATTCGGGGTGTTACACTTGAAATGCATGAAATGGGAAAAATTTGTTCACATGGAATTGCTTGTTCGTAGGGATTGGACATTAGAATTTTTTGTTACTTTATCTTATGTGGATGACAAAAGAACTAACATGTAATTTAGGCATAATGGAATTGAGTATGTTTTTGGTTTTGATGATATGCGCACATGGTTTGGTTTTCCCTTAAATGGTAAACAATTTGTTTCCCCAACACTTTGTGGCACATGACACTTGGAAGCACTTGACTGGCATTTCACATTTTGACATTAAGAATTATACCAACCGTTTAATTAAAAATGAGGCATTGTTGTTATTGCATAAATATCTATGCCATGCTATGTTTGGTAGAGTAGAGAGTAATAAGGTACAAGTAAAAGACTTGTTTGTGTTGTCACTTGTTCAAAGCAATAAAATTCCTTGTTCTATATCTTTAATTTTCGATGGATTGTACAATGCTTCAATTGCTAAGACTAAGTCAATTGGAATATGACATATGGTTACATGAATTATTTTAAGGTGTTTGGGACGATTATCTAATTTTTTGCCTAATGAGGATAAGACCATTGCTATGATGAATGTTGTGTTTTTGCGGAATTCTAATCTTTTAAAAAGAGGAGGTTGGCCTTCAGTTTTTTATTCTGTTGATGAGCGAACCAGGAAATCTGGTGGTGGCAAGGGTAAGGCACCTGCTACTTCAGCAGCTGCTACAGATGATGCAGAATCTGATGATGATGATGCTGATGCTGGGGAGTTCGATTCTACAGCCAGTGAGGGTAGCAGTGCTGCAGGTTGGAGGCATATTTTGACCCGCTTAAATGCTATGGATGCCAAGGTCAATAATATGGAGCACCAATTGCATGATTTGAGCAAGGGCCATCAGCATTTAAGTCACAAGTTCATGTCCTTTTTCCACCAACAAATTATCGAGTTCACCCCATCTCCACCAAGTTCTCGTCGTTGAACTTTTTGAGAGAAGTTTTTTTTCACTCTATTTTCATTTCCTTTCCTTTTGTTTTATTTTGTTTTGTTTGCTTTTATTATTTATGTTCTGTTTTCAACTCTTAGGTTTCACATTGGGGTCAATGTGAATTTCTAAGTGTCCGAGGGGGGGGAACTTTATCTTTGTTGATTTTGATTTTGTTTATATGTTTATCTGTTTGTTGATATGCATGATTGCTAGAATTAGATGTTTGTTTGTTTTGAATTTTATATGCATATATGTTATATGTTTTTATTTCTCCACATTTATAAGTAGCTTTTCACATGTTAATCTTGATTATGTTGAGGTTAATCTTGATGTTAATATTGAACTTTTATATACTCAATTGGTAAAATTTGAAAGTTGCATGTAGCCTATGTTTTAAATTAACTTTTTATCTCTTTTTAAATTAACTTTTTATCTCTTTTTACTATTTACAAGATCTATAGAATTTTTAGTCAAATTTTTAGTTAAGCTAAAATGCTAGGATGGTTAGTTTTTAAGTTTAGGTTCTAAGGATTTAAGTAGCCTTAAGGAAACTATAGCCATAATACGAATAACTTACTTTTCAATAATGGATGAGGACATAAACAAAAAGAAAAGTATAAAAGAAAAGTCAAAAATTTGTTGATGTCATGCATTTTGAGTAAGTTTTGTGTAAGTGAGTAGGCTCCTTATTTGCATTCACTTGGAAAGAATGTGTAATGTCACAAGTAGAAAAATATAAAAAAGAAAAAAAGAAAAGAAAAATAGTGGGATGGAGCATAAAATGCACCCACTACTAAAAAAAAAAAACGTGTATAAAAATGCTATGAGAAATGCAAGTGAATACGTGTGATAAATTTTTTTTCCTAAATGGCTACCTTTATTCTTAGAATTTCTAGATTTGGAGACTAACATGTTGGCTAGATAGCTTTATTAGCATTTTGACTTTATATTCATTGATCTTGTTTTTAATAGATTGAGATATTTGGTAAATTTATTATGTATGCTATGCAACTTGTTTATCTATCATTGTTAAGCATTGGGAGTTGAATGTTGACTATCATGTCTTTAAATTCTTTTATAGTTAAGATAACTTGTTGAATTGCTACATCTATTTTGGAGAAGATAAAAATTTGTGTTGTGTTCCTTAAATGTTTGAATTTTTGCTTGAGGACAAGCAAAGGTTTGAGTGTGGGGACTTGATATGAGCTTAAATAGCTCATATTTAGTTAGAGTTTTGTGTTTAAAATCATGTTTAGTTGTGGTTAGTTTTTTTAGAATTTGGTATGTTTTATGTTTTGTTTTATATTGTGTGAGTTTAGGAGGTAATGGAGAAAAGTTGACAAAAGGAGCAAAGTAAGCAATGGAAAGATGGTTTCTCTCGCGAGTGCGACCTAAGGTGTATAAGAAGAAGGAAGGGAATAAGAAAACAAGTTGAGCAAAAGGAGAGTCACATTCTATCACGGGCGCAAAGCAGGGCGCGACAGAGCAAGGAAGAAGAAGGGAGTCAACGCCAGCAAAAAAGTAAATGAAGTGAAATCCATGTACTGTCGCGAGCACAACAGTAATGACCGTTGGGAAGTTATTCTGAAGGGTCACTTAAAGATTCAAGCCTTTTTACCAAGCTTTACAACTCTTTTGGAGAGGCATCTCAAGGGGCACAAGGATTGGAGACATATTTATGGGATTCAGTTGATAAATTTGAGAGAGAATTTTAATTTTAAGAATTTTTATAAGAAGGGAGAACAATTTTTGTAGTTGTAAATTCTTAAGTTTGTTTTGATGTTTTGAGAAGAAGGCAATAACAAAGGAGAAAATTACATATTTTGTGAAGAGAAAAAGGGTTGAGAGATCTCCTTCTTTTAACTTCTAACCTTTACTTCTTCTTTGTAAATATTCAATGATGTTTTAAGAACTTGAATCTTAAATGTTATATTTTATTATTCATCTCAATTTAGTATTCTTATTTGTACAATTTTCTATTAGAATTTAATGAATAATTATAATAAGTAAGAGTTTAGTTGAGAGATAGATTCCAACTTAAAGCTAATAGAATTTCATAATTAAAACATTACTTGGGAAATCGGAATGTTAGATGATTGTTATAGGTTGTTAATTAATTCTGAAATATGCATGTATAATTAACTAGTTCATTAATGAGAGTTAAGACTTAGAACTAATAATGAATGTTTTAGGCACTCTAATTCATATTGAGATAATGAATTGGAATATTAATCAACTTGGCTTGCATGACAAGATTACATTAATAAGCAAGAACAATTATTTCAAGTTTTATCAATTATCAACTCATCATCATTAATCCTATTTATCTTCTTTGATTATTATTAATTAGGTTTAGTTAATTTAGTATTCCACTAGTAGTTTAGTTCCATCATCAGAATTATTGGACATTGTAAACAAGATTAAAATCAAGTAGTAATAGTGAGTAATAATTAATCTACATTCTTCGTGGAAACGATATCTTAAGTACTATAATCGGTAAACCGTGCACTTGCGGATTTAGCACTAACAATCTACGTGTGGGGAATGGAGCAAGAGTTACTGCATTAGCCGTAGGAACTTATGAGTTAACTTTGCCCAATGGGTTTTTTTTAGTTTTGAACAATTGCTATGATGTTTTGCTTTGAGTAAGAATATTATTTTAGCTTCACAATTCGATGATGAAGGTTATTCATTTCTCATTGAGAATAAGAAATGTTCTATTTATAATAATGACATGCTTTATGGTATTACTGAATCATATAATGGCCTTTATGTCCTAAATCTTGAAAGATCTAATAAACAGGATATCTATAACATAACTATAAAGAAATCCAAACCAAATGATTTAAATATTACATATTTATGGCATTGTCACCTTGGTCATATAAATGAGAAATGCATTTCAAAGCTCCATAAAGATGGACTTCTTGAATCATTTGATCTTGAATCATTTGAAAACTGCGAATTTTGTTTATTAGGCAAGATTACTAAGGATCCCCTCACTGGATATAGTGAAAGGGCTAATGACTTATTAAGCCTAAAACATACTGATGTATGTGGCCTATTAAGTTTAAATGCTAGAGGAGGATTTCAGTACTTCATTACATTCACTGATGATTTCAGTAGATATGGTTATGTCTATCTAATGAAACATAAACATGAATCATTTGAAATGTTCAGAAATTTTCAAAATGAAGTACAAAATAATCTTGGTAAAACTATTAAGGCACTACGATTTGATTAAGGTGGTGAATATTTGAGCCAAGAGTTTGATGATCATCTTAGAAATTGTAGAATTATTTCACATTTAACTCCACCAGGAACACCACAATGGAATGGTGTATCCGAAAGTAGAAATCAAACTTTATTAGATATAGTTCAATCTATAATGATTCAAACAAATCTTCCTTTATCCTTTTGGGGTTATGCATTAGAACAATTGTGTTCACTTTGAACCATGTTCCATCAAAAATAGTTGAAAAGACACCACATGAGATATGGACTGGTAGAAGTCTAAAATTGTCTTTTCTCAAGATTTAGGGCTGTGAAGCTTATGTCAAACGACAAGTCTAAGATAAACTAGCACCAAAATCTAACAAATGTGTCTTTGTGGGATATCCTAAAGAAACTAAAAGATATTAATTTTACAATCCCTCTGAGAACAAAGTGTTTATTGCTCGAAATGTTGTCTTTCTAGAAAAATAGTTTATTTCTAAAAGAACTAGTGGGAGTAAAGTACAACTCGAAGATGACATAGAACCATTGATGGAAACACAACAAGTTTCACAAACAGTTGTGGAACCTGTACCTATTACACAAGTACTATGCAAATCTGATAGGATACGACGCGAACCCGAGAGATATTGATTTCTCATGTCAGATAATCGAAAAGTAATGCTCGTGGATCAAGATGAGCCTACTACCTATGAAGATGTTGTGTCAAGTCCAGAATCTGAGAAATGGCTAGAAGCCATGAAATCTGAGATGAAATCCATGTATGATAATCAAGTTTGGAACTTGATTGACCCACCTGAAAGAATTAAGACCATTAGGTGCAAATGGGTTTCCAAAAAGAAAATTGACAAGGATGGCAAAGTACATACCTTTAAAGCAAGAATTGTTGCAAAAGACTTCAAGCAAACTTATGGTATTGACTATAATTAACCCTTTTCACCAGTCACAATGCTTAAGTCAATAAAGATTCTTATTGCCATTGCTATGTATTATGACTACGAGATATGGCAAATGGATATCAAACAACATTTCTGAATGGAAACTTACTTGAGGATGTGTATATAACACAACCTAAGGGTTTTGTGCATCCTGAGAATTCTAAAAAGGTATGCAAGCTGCAAAGATCCATTTATGGATTGAAGCAAGCTTCTCGAAGCGGGAATCTTCATGTTAATGAAACAGTCAAAGAGTTTGGTTTCATAAAAAATGAAGATGAACCTTGTGTATTGTAGACACCGGCGCGTGCGGGAGACGCCCATCTGGCGTCAATCGCCCCTGTGCACCCGTTTTTGCCCCCAATGGCCTTTTTGGCCATTTTGGCCATTTTTTCTTCATTTTTAATGCTTTTTAACTCATTTTTTTTTGCATAATTTAATTCTAAAAGCCTTTTATCTTCTAAACTCTTCAAATTATTCAATTTTTTAGGTTTAATGTGAGTTAAATTAATTTAATTTATTTATTAAATTTGGTTTATTTTGAGTTATAAAATGGGTTTTTTGGAGAGGATTTGGGGGGATTTTTCTTAAGAAAAATATTATTTTCTTTTCTTCTTCTTTTTTTTTTCTTCAAGAAAAATTCTCCAAGTGTTCTAATTTGATTTTTTTTTAATTTAATTCTTGAGACAAATAAATCAATTATTTGTTCTTGGAAATTTACTTCTTGTTTTTCATATTTTTTCCTTAAGACAAATAAAGTAATTATTGTTCTTGGGATAAAATTTCATTATATATTATATTTTATTAAATCAAAGCAAGGAATTATCATCCAACTTCATTCATCACATCAAATTTGAGGGTAAACATTCTTGGCTCAACTTTTAATTTAAGTTTCAATTTATTTTTGTTTACAATTAGTTAGCTATCATGTAAATTCTTTTAGATCTATTATTTATTTTACTTTTTATTTCTTGCTTGTTTATTTAATTGTTCATATCATTATTTCTTATTCTTAATCTTTTATTTAATTGTTCATATTATTATTTCTTATTCTTAATCCTTTATTTAATTGTTCATATTATTATTTCTTATTTCTTATTTAATTGTTCATGTTCATATTATTGTCATTATTTTTGTTCATATTATTATTATTATTATTATTATTAATATTATTATTATTACTTGCATATTTAATTGGATTGTTCACATTCTTTGATATCATCATCATTATTATTATTTGTTATTATTATTGTGATTAGTGTTATCATTATTATTATTATTATTATTATTATTATTATTATTATTATTATTATTTATCATTACTACTATTATTATTATTATTTTTATTAGTTTTGTTTATTATTATAATTTATTATTGTTGTCATCATCATTATTATTTTCATGTTTTGATGCATGTTGAATTTTATTAGTGTTGTTATTTTTTATTATTTATGCATGTTTAATTGTTCATGTGTTAAGTTATATTTTATTATGCCATCTAATTAATTTGTCATGCATGTTGTTTTATTTATTTTAATTCATTTTTACATGTTATGTGTTTAATTCATTTTTTATTACTAACATCACTTTCATTTGTGTTTTTATTTCAACATTATTTTTTATGTGTGAGTTTTCCAATGGCGAGTGGGAGCCCATGGAAGTTTGAAGACACCATTTTTGGTGGAGTTTATATTTTCAGCATTTTTAGTATTATTTTAATTTTAATTTTATTTATTTTTATTATTTAATATGTAATTTGTAATAAGTTTGTTTATTTTTATGCACGTTAATTAAAAAGTCGCATAAATTTTTATATTAATAAATTGGATTTTTCTAACAAAATGAGACCAATGTCCTAGCTTTTTTCATCCATATAAATTGTCACTTCAAAATTATTTTCTTTAATTATGCATGCAAGGATCAATGTCCTCACTCTTGATAAATAACCCGTTTTATGTATGATTTATATTTTATTTAGAATGGGGGTTGTATTCCGCCCCTAGTTTTGTTGTAGTTTAATTTTATGTACTTTATTTTAATTATGCTTTCATTTATTGCTTTTCTCGAATGACCAACTTCCGCTCTAATTATTGCATTAGAACGTATGAGAAAAGGGATGAAAACTTAAATTCAAAACTCAATTGTAACTTAACCAAGGTATGAATAAATGAGAAGTCCCGAACCATCTCTGGTCTATGGGCTCAACGAGGCGAGAGGACCATTTCAATATTCCATTGGAATGGGACTTCCAAGACACCTATTGTGTCCTATAAAAAGCTTTAACTTGCATAGTCCTAAGCTCCACGAGGCGAGAGGACCATCCTAATGTTCTATTAGGATGGGGTCTTCAAGACCCTTCTGGCTTGCCCAAATTGGACATAGCAGCGCTGTCTTAGGCTCACTGAGGCTAGACGACCTTTCCCAATATTCTATTGGGTGGCGAATCCATGAAACCTCCTTGTTGCCCAAAATAGACGCACTTGCAATTTCACTTGCAAGTTTTATGAACCTCATTCTCGAAAGCCCTAAAAGCGGGCGCTAGGGGCGCCACGGGGTTCATCGTGCGTCACAGTGGCGACTCCACTGGGGACATAAGAGACTTCAATTCGAAAGTACCTTGGTTAAAAATTATAATTTAGTTTTAATTTAAAAATTTTATCCCTTTTCGAAAATTGCATATCATTTCATTAGAGTCTTAGAACTATGCTAGTTTGGTCCTTATTTTTTTAACCCCGGTGCGTTCCCAAAGCACGACCTTACGTTCACTCAATGTGGGGAAGTGTTAGGGATAATCACTAGCCCAAGCCTCGTACCTTATGGTATATCAAATGGAGACCCAATCGGTCGTTATGCTCGTGATGAGCTAGACCCGTTGGCAGGGACCATGCTTGGGTAGCGAAAGTATCATCACCCTTGACCAAAGCTCATGTAATGGCAATAGATACTTCCCCTAGGTGACATGCTCCTTAATACAATGCTTGCTATGTGGGCCATTATATATTGAACAAAATCAACCAAATTAAATGGTCTTTTATTAAAGGCTTTCATGCCTCGGTGAGCCCATCTTAATATAGTTGAAATGTTTGAATACATAAAGGCCAAAACCCATATGTATGTACATAAGGCAAGAGATGTTATGCTGTTGGTTTCCCACCACGCGCTATACGTATCTAATGGGTTCCCCGCTGACCCATGGGTCAAGCCCACCTAGGAAAGAGACCACATTACCTCGTGTGTGGGAGTAATAAGGTTGAAAGGATCTACTTGCTTATATGTGATTGTCCATGTTGTATCAACACAATCATGCATTGTATATATCATTCATGCATCATCCTAACATTTCAAATCTTTCAGCCATTATAGATTCACCGAAGTGGACTAGGGGTTCTGACGGTCGGCTGGTGAAAACAGATCTACCTCTTGGATTGATAGAATTAGTGTCTGACTGGAATTCTGAGCCATCCTCAATGACTAGAGAGTCATCCATAAATCACAGATGGCAGAAGAGATCGGAGCCTTAATAACTCAAGACCTTGCTAGGAGGTTATAAGATTTTAAGCGAAGAATATTGGAAATGATGGGAGCTATGGCTGATAAAATTGCTTATTCTCCTACTCCACAACCTCCAGCTGCTCCACATCCACCTATAGCTCCACAGCCCCCGATGGTTCATGCTGGGGGGCAAGTTGAACCACCTGCTGGCAGAGAAGCCCCTGTTGTAATTAATGCTGCTCACCAACCTGTTAATGAGCATAGGGCCGCAGTGCCTGCTGAGCCAAGAAGGGCAATAATCCCCAATCCCAATGATGATTTTGTGATGGAGGAGGAAGATAAAGAGGTAGTAGCACCTCAATTTGTGGGGACCAGAGCACCCAGGGCAGAAGATGAGGCGATGAGAGGGTTGAGGCAACAGATGGAAGCAATCACCCGCATGCTATCAGCCGGAAAGGGGATCAACCCTGAAGATAAAGATTTAGGGGATAAAGAGCTATTGCCCCAAAGGTTTAAAATGCCTGAGCTGCCAAAGTTTGATGGTACTTTGGACCCATCTGCACATATTAAGCAGTATACCCTGGTGATGAAAGTCACGGGGTTGACCAAGAAACAGAAGGTGGAATATTTCTGCCTTAGTCTGGTGGGTCCAGCTGTGGACTGGTACTATGGGTTAGACAGGAGGTCCAAGGAGGATTGGGACCTTTTGACTGAGGAGTTCATGAAGCAGTACGGCTGCAGTACCAGGATGGAGGTCACCTTAAAGGACCTCAAACTTTTACAGCAGAAGAATGATGAGTCGTTCCATGAGTACCTTACAAGATGGAGAAATAGGATCATGGAGATGAAGAGAAAGCCTGACACTGCTGACCAAATCAGGCTATTTATCAGGAACTCTTGCCCTTACTTGAGGGACCTGCTCAGCTTTAAGGGGCTCAGAGACTGGGACTCCCTTAAGGACATTACTATAGAAGCTGAGGGTGCTTACCTGGCGAAGAAGGCAAGCCAAAATAACTTTTCTGGGAAAGGTTATGGCAACCAATCGGGGTACAAACCAGGCAGTGCAAGAAGCAGCAATAATAGAAGTGGTAAGACGACCGAGGTTTCAGCCACTGAGGTTGGACAGGTTCAGAGGTATTACTCCAATTTGGGCCGCTCTCTATCTTGGGTATTGGAGAAGTTGACAAAAGAAGGCAAGCTGAAACCATTGCCACCCAAGCCAGCCATGAATCAAGGAAAGCCGGGGCATAGAGAGGATCAATACTGTGCTTACCATGAGCACATCGGGCATCTAACAGATTATTGTCGGACTTTGAGGAACAAAATTCAGGATCTTATTGATTCCAAGGAGATCACCGACCCTGAGAAAAGAGACAAGAAGAAGAGGGCAGGATATAATGCAGTTCCCCCACCATGAATGTGATCGGAGGAGAAGATGATATTTTTAGTTGCTTTTCTATTCCAAGAAGACTTTTTTATGACAGTATTTGCAGTATTGCTAATTTCAATAAAATGAACAATCTTGCGTATTTGTATAGTGTCTCTAATGATTTCATTTCTCATGATCATGAAGCATTCATTTTTTCAATTAATACGATTACATTTAATCTCGAAACTTTGGAAAACCCAAAGAAAATCTTGATAGCATCTGATATAACTCCTGAAGAGAGAAAAATTCTGAGAGCTGAAAATAAAAGGAGAAAGTGAAAAAAAAAAACTAGTTGCAATTAAGGGATTGGATGAAAACTCACTAAGAGCACTAGAACCTTTCTGATTACCCGTTAAAACGATCCATGGATAAGACGGAACCTACAAAATGATTTAGACAGCCTTTCTTTATATAGCTCTTTAAATGACTGTTTTCTACCTTTAATTCACAATCGCTTGCTAGCCCATTGAGCCTTTATAGGTATGCTAAATGCGTGCTAATTTTTTTGTTACACATGTTAAAACTACCCGTCGCCTAAAATGATTTTTGCCTCCCTTTAGAAGAATGGCCGCTCTAAAAGGGATGGATGTACGTTTTAACAATTCTTTGGGTTATCAAAAATTGCCCTGATATGGATGAGTTTACACTTTGGGAAGAGGGTTTAGTCATGTGCCAAAGGCATGAGCTCGCGAAAAGAAAAAAAAAATAAAAACATAAAAAATAAAAAATATGAAAAAAAAGATGAAAAAAAAAGATGAAAAAAGAGAGAAAAAAAAAAAGAAAAGAAAAAAGAAAGCGAAATGAGAACGAAAAAGAAAAAAGTAAAGCTCAAGATAGTAACCTCTTGATGAGTTTTTGTGGCAATCGCTTTAACTTGATTGTTATTCTGAGCTTGATAGGCTAAAGTATCATCAAACAAAAAATCAAGAATCCCTTTATAGTACGCCATTGAGTTGAGTGGCCATTTCTTCTCTAGCAACCTGATCCTCCTTTGATAGCCATCTACCTAAGCCTAACATTACAACCGAAGTAAGACCTTTTGATTCTTGGTTCAGTCTTATCCAATTAGCGGAGATGACCTTTTAATAAGGTTCGGTATGTAGGAAGAGGCATATAGTATTTCTTGAGCTTCAAGCGAGGAGCCACAAGTGTGTTTATGCATTTGAGTTGACTCTTGTCCCCAACGTTGCATCTAGAATTTTCTTCAGGAAAAAATTAAATTAAGGGCAGAGAGAAAATTTTTAATCGTGAAAACCCGAGAGGGCGGATTGATAACAGGAGTTTGGTACTTCCAAGATCTATCCCTAGATTAGATGAGGTCCTATATTTTTTGAGATTAATATCAAACAATGATCATGTTTAATGAAATCAAATTGAAACACATGCATTTGTGCAATGATATATTGGTGTGATCAGAGCAGTTCACTTTGCATGATCAAAGACGTGGGTGTAAGCACATGCCGATCAAGCCTAAAAGATTTTTGGCAATAGCTTCAGCAATCTGGAAAAAAACAAAAAACAAAAAACAAAAAAAAAAGCCGTTAGAGAAGAAAACCGTAATTGGCACTCTAAGCAAAAGTTAGGCAAAAGGATAGGGTGAAAACCTGAAAACAGGCAGTCTATCCTTCAAAAAAAAAAAGAAAAGCCACTGGATTGGATTGAGTCCATTTCAGGAAAAAATAAGGCACAGGGTTATGTGAAAATTCGCAAAGGACGCATTTCCCTCTAAGAAAAGCTAGTGTGAAAATCCACAAGGGACGCACTACCTTAAAAAAATGACTACAGGTGTCAGATGAGAACCTTGCAATCCCAAAGGCATGAAATTCATAGGCAATTCCAAAAGGCATTGATCCTATCGCAAATTGCAACCAGACTAGCTATCATCTCTAAGTCCACTAAGTTGAATTCTTATCCCGCATTTTTGCATAACTCATGCATTTCACTTGCATTCTCACTATTTTTCCTGCATATTTGGTCATTCAATTTTGCAGTAAGAGAGATTCGATGCGGACACCGGCAAAAGGCGAGTGATGACATCAGTTCAAGCATCAACCAAAGACCTCTCAGGGGGCAACCAACCAAAACGACATCAATCCAAACATCAATCCAAACATCAGTTCAAACATCAGTCCAAGCATCAACCAAAGACCTCTCAGGGGGTAATCAACCAAAGGGCTCACAGACAATACCACTTCAAAACTCAGAAGGGTTAGCACGATGGTGGCACAACCACTCTACGGAGGGTTAGCACGATCACAGCACTACCACTTCAGAAGGGTTAGCATGATGATGGTACAACCACACTACGGAGGGTTAGCATGATCACGGCACTACCACTTCACCAAATTAGAAGGGTTAGCACGATGGCGGCACTACCATTCTATGGAAGGTTAGCACGACCACGACACTACCAGTTCAGAAGGGTTAGCACGATGATGGCACAACCACTCTATGGAGGGTTAGCACGATCACGGCACTACCACTTCACCAAATCAGAAGGGTTAGAATGATGGCGGCACTACCATTCTACGAAAGGTTAGCACGACCACGGCACTACCACTTCAGAAGGGTTAGCACGATGATGGAACAACCACTCTACGGAGAGTTAGCACGATCACGGCACTACCACTTCACCAAATCAGAAGGGTTAGCACGATGGCGGCACTACCATTCTACGGAAGGTTAGCACGACCACGGCACTACCACTTCAGAAGGGTTAGCACGATGATAGCACTACTACTCTACGGAGGATTAGCACGATCACGGCACTACCACTTCACCAAATCATAAGGGTTAGCACGATAGCACGACCACGGTACTACCACTTCAGAAGGGTTAGCACGATGATGGCACTACTACTCCCTGGAGGGTTAGCACGATCACGACACTACCACTTCACCAAATCAGAAGGGTGAGCATGATGGCGGCACAACCCTTCTACGAAAGGTTAGCACGACCATGGCACTGCCACTTCAGAAGGGTTAGCACGATGATGGCACTACTACTCCACGGAGGGTTAGCACGATCACGGCACTACCGCTTCAACAATAGACAACACACCGATAGCATGGCGAAACCATCATAACAACGTCGTCCATTCCGGAAAGACGGCCGCCTCAGGTACGCGCTTCTTTCCCTTTTCTGAGTTTAGGCTCACCTAGACACTAGTGCACTATTTTCCCCAAAACTGGGGGCAACTGTAGACACCAGGTCCCGAGACAACCTAGATCAGGATTACCCAATGATGAAATTAAGTGTGCCGATTTATAGGCAAAAATGAAAGTTGAAAGTGATAATTTTCTTGTCAAATTGATTTATTAGAAATCAATAAAAATGTTTTTTAAAAATATTTTGAAAATTATTTTGGGGTAAAAAAAATGAGTTTTTAATTTTTTGTGTTTTATAGAAAATTTGAAAAAAAAAAATTCAAGTGAATGCCGGGCTACGGCAGCGCTGGCCATTCGCCGCAATGCCCCAGCATGCAAGTGGAGCGCGCGCGGGGCGCACGGGCTGCGAGCTGGCCGTCACGCGGGAGATGACATTCGGGCGCGCCGACGGGCGTCTCTCGCCCCTGTGCGCCGTTTTCACCCCCAATGGCCTTTTTGGCCATTTTTTCTTCATTTTTAATGCTTTTTAACTCATATATTTTTTCATAATTTAATTCTAAAAGCTTTTTATCTTCTAAACTCTTCAAATTATTCAGTTTTTTGAGTTTAATGTGAATTAAATTAATTTAATTTATTTATTAAATTTGGTTTATTTTGAGTTATAAAATGGGTTTTTTGGAGAGGATTTGGGGGGATTTTTCTTAAGAAAAATATTGTTTTCTTTTCTTCTTCTTCTTATTTTTTTTTTCTTCAAGAAAAATTCTCCAAGTATTCTAATTTGATTTTTTTTTTAATTTAATTTTTGAGACAAATAAATCAATTATTTGTTCTTGGGAATTTACTTCTTGTTTTTCATAATTTTTCCTTAAGACAAATAAACTAATTATTTGTTCTTGGGATAAAATTTCATTATATATTTTATTTTATTAAATCAAAACAAGGAATTATCATCCAACTTCATTCATCACATCAAATTTGAGGGTAAACATTCTTGACTCAACTTTTAATTTAATTTTCAATATATTTTAGTTTACAATTAGTTAGGTATCATGTAAATTCTTTTAGATCTATTATTTATTTTACATTTTATTTCTTGCATGTTTATTTAATTGTTCATATCATTATTTCTTATTCTTAATCTTTTATTTAATTGTTCATATTATTATTTCTTATTCTTAATCCTTTATTTAATTGTTCATATTATTATTTCTTATTCTTAATCTTTTATTTAATTGTTCATGTTATTATTTCTTTTTTCTTTTTTCTTATTTAATTGTTCATGTTCATATTATTGTCATTATTTTTGTTCATATTATTATTATTATTATTATTATTATTATTATTATTATTATTATTATTATTATTATTATTATTATTATTATTATTATTATTATTATTATTATTATTACTTGCATATTTAATTGGATTGTTCATATTCTTTGATATTGTCATCATTATTATTATTTATTATTATTATTGTGATTAGTGTTATCATTATTATTATTATTATTATTATTATTATTTATCATTACTACTATTATTATTTTTATTTTTATTTTTATTAGTTTTGTTTATTATTATAATTTATTATTGTTGTCATCATCATTATTATTTTCATGTTTTGATGCATGTTGAATTTTATTATTGTTGTTATTTTTTATTATTTATGCATGTTTAATTGTTCATGTGTTAAGTTATATTTTATTATGCCATCTAATTAATATGTCATGCTTGTTGTTTTATTTATTTTAATTCATTTTTACATGTTATGTGTTTAATTCATTTTTTATTACTAACATCACTTTCATTTGTGTTTTTATTTCAACATTATTTTTAATGTGTGAGTTTTCCAGTGGCGAGTGGGAGCCCATGGAAGTTTGAAGACACCATTTTTGGTGGAGTTTATATTTTCAGCATTTTTAGTATTATTTTAATTTTAATTTTATTTGCTTTTATTATTTAATATGTAATTTGTAATAAGTTTGTTTATTTTCATGCACGTTAATTAAAAAGTCGCATAAAGTTTTATATTAATAAATTGAATTTTTCTAACAAAATGGGACCAATGTCCTACCTTTTTTCATCCACATAAATTGTCACTTCAAAATTATTTTCTTTAATTATGCATGCGAGAATCAATGTCCTCACTCTTGATAAATAACCCATTTTATGTATGATTTATATTTTATTTACAATGGAGGTTGTATTCCGCCCCTAGTTTTGTTGTAGTTTATTTTTATGTACTTTATTTTAATTATGCTTTTATTTACTGCTTTTCTCGAATGACCAACTTGCGCTCTAAATATTCCATTAGAACGTATGAGAAAAGGGATGAAAACTTAATTGTAACTTAACCAAGGTATGAATAAATGAAAAGTGCTGAACCATCTCTAGTCTTTGGGCTTAAAGAGGCGAGAGGACCATTTCAATGTTCCATTGGAATGGGACTTCCAAGACACCTCTTGTGTCCGGTAAAAGGCTTTAACTTGCATAGTCCTAGGCTCCATGAGGTGAGAGCGCCATCCTAATGTTCTATTAGGATGGAGTCTCCAAGACCCCTCTGGTTTGCCCAAAATGGATATAGCAGCGCTGTCTTAGGCTCACTGAGGCAAGACGACCTTTCCCAATGTTCTATTGGGTGGCGACTCCATGAAACTTCCTTGTTGCCCAAAATAGACGCACTTGTAATTTCTTACAAGTTTCATGAACCTCATTCCCGAAAGCCCTAAAGGCGGGTGCTCGAGGCGCCACGGGGTTCGATGCGCGTCACATGTATACAAAAAGGTTAGTTGGAGCGCAATAGTGTTTCTTGTGTTATATGTTGATAACATATTACATATTGGAAATGACATCCCTGTCTTGCAAAAGACCAAAAAATGGCTATGGTAGTCTTTCTCAATGAAAAATTTGGGCAAAACTGCTTAAATTCTTGGGATTAATATCTATAGGGATATAACTAAAATGATAATTGGTCTGAGACAAAGCACTTATATTGATAAGGTGCTGAATAGCTTCATCATGCAAATTTCCAAAAGAGGAATTTTGCCAATGTCTCATGGCATTTCTCTTAGCAAGACTCAACATCCTATGGCATCTGATGAGTGAGATCATATTAGTATGATTCTTACGCCATTTTATGTACTCGACTAAGCATTTCATATGCTTTGAGCATGACGAGTAGATACCAGTCAGATCCCATTGAGAGTCACTAAACAGCTGTTAAGAACATCCTTAAGTACTTGATAAGATCTAAGGATGCATTCTTAATATATGGAGGATTGGAGGATGAGCTAGTGCTAAATGTTTACACTGATGCAAGCTTCCAATCTGACAAAAATGACTATAGATCACAATCAGGATATGTGTTTGTGTTAAATTGAGGTGTTGTAAGTTGGACGAGTTCTAAGCAAAGCACAGTCGCTGACTCTACAATAAAAGATGAGTATATAACAGCATTAGATGTAGCGAAGGAAGTAGTTTGGATTAATAAATTCATTGCAGAATTGGGAGTTGGCATCACAAGCCCTATGGATCTTTAGTATAACAATAATGGTGATATTGCACAGTCTAAAGAGCCCAGATCCCATCAGAGATACAAACATATATGTAGACGTTATTATCTCATTCGATAAATCATTGAGAGAGGAGACGTCAAGATATGCAGAGTACCAACAAATGACAACATTGCTGATCTGCTCAATAAGGCTCTCCCACAAGCTAAAATGATGGACACACTAAGTCAATGCGTATTAGATACATATATGATTGGGCCTAGTGCAAGTGGGAGATTGTTAGTGATGATGCCCCAGGCCAAATGTTTGGACATTTATGTAATATTGTATTTTCATTTATAAAATGGTTTTCTGCACTTTAATATATTAATGGCATGTTACATTATAGTAATGTTTTTGAATAATATCTTATATTATTCTGATTATCCCTAGTCATTTATCACTAAATTGCATGAAGATAAATTAAAACTAGTATGGGTTTGATTGATAATCATAAGATGATTATATATGGTAATATAAATCAAACCTATAGGTACTTACTGGAGAACAAGGTACTAGATAGACCTATTATGAGATCACTACATAGGTTAGTGTCAAAAGTGATCTCATAATAGATAGGTTATTAAATCATTAGATCTGAGGTTATCACAGTTTCCTATATAAGGAACATTATACTTTAACATAATCAAGCGTTATCTTTAATCGAATAATTATAAATGTTACGATTCGGTATGATGGGAATTATGAAGAGGAAAGTGAATAACCAAGATGGGATTTGTCCATCTCTTATTAGAGAGATATCTACTGGGCCCCTCGATATATAGGACTGAGAAATGCATGGCCATGCTCAAATGAATTGATAGTGTGATTAATGTCATTTGAATTTATCAGTATATTTAGGGATTGAGAAATTATATGTTTGAACAATATAAGTGTGCTATGAAGCATGACTTATGTTCAAACAAGATATCTTATCACAAAAGGATTATAACATGTTCTACTAGTCAAGTTAAAATCGAACTATCGATATTCATATTATTTAGGTAGTCATAATGTCTTGCTAGAGGCTACTTATGACTTGTGGGCTTATGATGGGATTGGGCCCATTGCCAATATAATATGAACCGATTAGGTCACACACTAAGAACGTAATGAACGGACTGAATTTTAATTTAGGCAATTTTGAATTAAAATATGTCAAATATTTTATTCAAAATAATATATTGCATTTAAGGAAATATTCCTTGTTTTAGATAAGAAATATTGTTTGCTTAAAACGCTCTACACATTAACAACTAATAGGGTGTATTTGTGACTATAAATAGGTTATAGTCATAAGCCCTAAGGCTTGAATAATTGGCAGTCGTCCTTTTATGAAAAGGGAGAAAAGAAAGTAAAGGGGTTTTTCTCATTTTTGCAACTGCCCCTTTTCTTTGAGAAAGAAACCAATAAATATTGAAATCAAGTTGCACGTGAAAGGAGCTAGCACTCCTCTGCAGATCCGTTCATTCATTCGCAGGTGTGGATACTAATAAAGAGTGGTCGGTCCATTGGAGCAACACCTGCAGTTCGGTTCGACTTGAAGAAGTCGTGTGTTTCTACTATGTAAGATGGCAAGCATATCAGATTCGAGTGTTTATTCGTTTTGTACTGCACTACAACAGGTTGGCATTGTTGTCCTTGCTTTTGAATCAAGTGGATCGCATGGATCCTATTTGGGTTTTAGATTTATTATGTTACGCGATAATTTTGAATTATTCCATTATGTAACCCAACATATGTATATATGTATGTTATAAAGTTGGAATATGCCTATGACTCTAATTTGGTTGAAATCCAAATCTAAATAGAATTGAGTATCTTAATCTGATTTGAATTATCTATTCCTATCTCAATAGGAGTTTGAGTTATGTAATGGCCCGAATACCGGGTTAGTAGAAATCAGTGAAATCTATAAAGTTTATAGTGTGAATTTGATACAAAAACATCAATGATTGTGCCTTAAAAGACAATAGAGGAGAAAAGTTAAACGTGCTCAGGTCAGGAAAGCCCATGATGGGTGACCTCCCAGGAAGCCAGTAGTGAAAAATATTTTATTGGACCATTGAAAAGTAAAAATTATAAGGAGTCTGGTGGTATAATTTGAAGCGAAAATGAGGTCAAATAGGTCCCCGAACGTAAAACTAAAGAAAAGGCTGTAGTTCGATTCAATAGTAACCAGGGTTGACCAAACTTTGACTTAATTTTTTAAAAATAGTAAATAAGCTCTAAGTGGGGTATTGTGGGTTGTGTAAAGGTTTAAAGTAATTTTTATAAATTTTTGACAGTATTAGATTAGCAAATTACGGCAGAACCGAACAGTGTCTAATCAGACCAGTTTAAGTGAATCGGACCCCAAACGAACTCTGATTGAGCTAAAATTTTATAGAGAGGTTATTTTCCATATTATAAGAATGATGAAATTTTTGGAACTGAAAATAAGTTGAGAAACTTATAGTTACCATTGGGAAAGTGGAAAATGACTTAAAAATCAAAAATTAGTTCAAACCGGTTCAACCACTTTGGTTGGACCTGGTTCAGTTCAAATTAAACCTATAAATACCCCCTAAGACCATATTTCTCTAGAGAAATCCCTAGAGAAACCAACCTTCTCCTCTCCTCCTTTGGCCTAAGTGAATTTCTTCTTTTCTTCTCCATTTTTCTTCCATTTTCTCTCCATCTCTCTCCAAGCCCAAGCCTCCTAAGAAAATTTTAGCCTCTCTAAAATCTGATGGTAGTGATTAGACCTCATTTGAAGTGGAAGAAGTAGCAGAAAATAAGTGAAAAAGTTTATGTGTCAAATTGAGGTATGTAAAGTTGATGTTTTTAAATTGGTTGAAAGGTTCAAATAGATACTTTAGGATGTGTAGAGTATGTTTATTTAATTATATTGCATAAAGGAAGGAAATTTATGGTGATTTCTTTGATAATTATATTCGGCCACTTAAGGAAGATAAAGGAGAGGATGGTGTTTCAAGGAGTTAAGGCATGGAAAAGCATGCGTAAGATGTGGAGAATAAAAAAATAAGGTTATTGGATACAATATCCTTCTTTTTCCATTGAAAAAGTATGATTTTAGGTTATATTCATATTACATGTATGTGATTTATGCATGTTTAATTGAAATAAATTTAATAGACATGTTTAGGAAGTTTAAAAAATGGGATTTTGAATGATTAAAATGGAAAGAAAAAAAATGGATGTAGGAACCCTAGGTTTGGCCGAATGGTTTTCTTAAGGAATACTTAAAATACTTTGATGTCTAAAGCATGTAACAAGTGTATTAGGGATGTATAACATATAATTTAGTAAATGAAGTGATTAAAAGAAAGAAAACTAATGAAATGGCATGGACACCCCTTGGCCGAATAGAATAGGTTAGGGTAATTTAGTATACTTTGATAATTGATTAAGTGTGATGGCATAAAATGACAATAGAATGATAATAGAGTGTGTATTAAGTTAATTGGAATAAATGGAATTTAATTGAAAATAATTTGGTACGATAATTTAATATGTATAAAGTAAAAATATTGACATGCATGATGTAAATTGTGTAAAATGTTATGTTTAGTGTTAATATGGGTTAATAAGTGAGATAGAAGTGATTAATGTTTAAAATGAGAAATTTTAAGGTATAGTGCAAGTGATGGCCGAATGAGTATGTTGATAATCTTATAGTTAATTTTGTGAAATTGGTAATGGAAATGTTTAAAAATAAATGAATCAATGAAATGGAGTGTAAAATAAATTAATTAGAATTTTTAATTGTTTAATTGAATATTTTATATGTTGAACATACATTATGTCTAAAGTGAATGTTATGGGCTATGATTTATTAAAGTAAAAAAATAACATAATTGATGTTAAAATTGAATAATAAGTGTATTAAAATGAAATTAATGGAAAAAGAGTGAAGTGAAAATGATTATTATATGATTAAATGAACTCGATGGCATAATTGAAGATATAAATGATAGATATATGAAATGGAAGTGAATTATAAGTGATATGTAAAATTTAAAGTGAAGTGTATTTGATGACCGAATGGTATATGTTGATATATTAAGTGATATAAGTGAAAATCTGATTTTATTTGCCCTTAGTAATAGTCTGGTAGTAATCTAATCCAGGATATAATTGTATAGCCATAGGGATTCCACACCGCGGTCCGAGTGATGGCGACTCGCTATCGATAGGCCAATGACGGTCTATCTCAGTGCATTGTTCAGTGTTTACAGTGATCAGTGTAGTGCAGTGCCAGTGTTGAATGGTTCCTTTGGGATCATTCTATAGTGTAGTGGATCTGTGGGATCCACGTCTCGCATATTCGGTTCGTAGATTTCTATCGGGTGTATACTAGAGGCAATATGGTAATTATGCAAAAGATTGAGGCATTATGGTAAAATGCATTTAAATTGATTAAAATAGTGATAAATGAGAAAATGAGTAAAAATGGGACTAAATTGAAAGAAATAAAAAGATTAGGGGAAAAATGGTAATTTTATACTCAAGAGTGAAAATAAGTGATAATTAAATGAAAAATGTAAATAAAATGATAATACTGTAATGAATTTAAAGTTTAGGGATTTAAAACGTAATTTGGCGTAAAAGTGGAAATTTAGGGACCAAAATATAATTTTGTAAGTTAAATAATGACTTAGATGAAAGATAAGTATAAATAAGGGTATTTTAGTAAATTAGATGAAATTTGGGGGCATGATCGTAATTTTTGTAAAAGTTGAGTACCTAAATATAATTTTACAAATAAATAGCTAATTAAAGGATTTTAGTGTATTTATTGACTAATGTAAGTATCTAAGTGGATAAATGACTTAAATGAGTAGTTTGAGCATTAAGTTAAAAGAAATGAAATATGTAGGGGTAAGACGGTAATTTAGTGTATAATTGAGATATTAAATGTATTAAAGAAGAAAAGTGTAATTAAATGATTAATGATATAATTTGTAAATAAGTGGCGATGAAGGGCAAAAAGGTAAATTAGTGGCATTATTGTAAATAAGTAAGAAAGAGAAAGGCCTTAAATGAAATTGACCATAATAAGGCTAATGTTAAGACTTAAATGTAAATTGATAAGGAAATGGACTATTGAGTGAAATTATGAGAACATTAAATTGGTTATATGTTTGTAATTAAAAAATAATAATAGAAATTAATAAAACTAATAATGAGAATAATAATAATAATAATGATAATGTTAATAAAGTGAAATATAAGGGTAAATTCGTAATTATGGCAAATGTGGAGGACCAAACTGTAAATTATTTATAGTAAAATTCTTTGAAAGGATTTAGTGAATTTAAATTATAGTGCATGACTATTGAATAGAAATAAAAGAAACTGATAAAACTAATTGTATATAGTTTGTCAAATAAAATATAGCAAAAACATTTAATTAAATATTAGTGAGAAATAATCAATGTAAAGATAATAGTAACAAATAGTAATTTAATTTGTAAGTAGTGATAGAATGAAAGAAAATAATGGATACTGTACAGTTAATCGTACAATTGGATGTAGCTGAAAAGGGTTTATGCATTAATAATAAAAACAAGAATAACATAAATGAAAAGTTTATATTGATAAAATTATCATTGCCATAGTTAAAATTTATATTATTGTAAATGTGTATGGAATTGTTAGTGTAAATGCTAAGATTAATGATAATATCGTTAATAATGGTAATAGCATTGATCAAGAGAAATAAAATAAAAGAATAATGATAGAAATAATAAATGTCCAAATAAGTCAATAAATGGTACTCTAGTGTTAATAATTCATGGGTATAGTTCGAAGTCAAGTTAAATGAAATTAGGTAAACTACGTAAGATTTGAATAAACTGGAAAATATTAATGTAACTATATAACGTAAAAGAGTTAGTGTAATTAAAAGAAAAAGTAATGGAAGAGTTAAGGGCATAAAGAAAATTAAAATGTTAAATTGGTACTGCAAAGAGTAACATTAACGACTGTTCTAATGAGTGATTAAGAGACTAATGATGTACCCAAATATAGATTGTAAACAAGTTGTAAGCAAAAAGAAAGAGATCAAAGATTATAAATATAGATAAGGTAATAACAAAGATTATCAATGTAATTGATTGTTAATTGATAGTCCGATTGTAGCATTAAAAATGTTAAGAGTGTTAATATAATTACTAGCAACACCGATTTTAGAATTGAAAATGTTAATGTATAGTGACATAAAAGACAACAAAGGATATAAGAGTGATAATTGACCAAAGTAAATAACTAATGTTCAAAAGATGTGATTACGGAAATAAGCTTGTGTGTGCATGCATATAGATTTGGTTATGGAAAATTTAGGATATGTATCCACCACTGGGAATTTTTAATGCTCAGCGCATAGAGTGTTACTGCGCGCAGGTTATGGTAGATTTGAAGTGGCCGAAGATATAGTGACGATAGAAAGAAGTATTCGACAGTAAGGATAGAAGGGCTGACATGGCATGTATACGACTGCAGTAGATGAAGGCAATGACGTATGGTATAAGTATTTGAATTGTATGTTAGTGTACTATTAAGTTTGTATATGTATGTTGTGATTGTTATTGCTGAAAAAAAAAATCTACTGAATCTATTGAGTGCATTACAGTGTATTTCAGTGCAGTGTTATGACATCTGATATCCGTACTACTTACGGGTATAGGGTGTTACAAGTTATACTAGAGATAAGTCCCTAGTATTGTAACAACCCAATACCCCCGGGAAGGAATATCGGGGTGTTACGCACACACAAATGCATACATACATATACAAACTCAAAAGCGAAAGAAATAGCAATAAATAACTAGAATATCTTGGGCCAAACATACATCTCTTATAATATATAAATTGTACATATTACAAAAGTTTTATACTTATTACATATTCACTTCCGGTACATATACAAAACAGTTAACATATACACTATGATACTATGCTTCTATATACATAATGATGTTACTCAAAACATCAGAAACTCTATCTAGTACAACAGGATCTTCATCAAACTCCTAGTGGCCATGACCTGCAGATGCAAACTCTCTAATCGCATCCCGAAAACCTACACGGGAAAAACACCCGTGCTAAGCGATAACTCTTAGTGGAGATAAACAAAAGCAAAAGACTTCGAACGAAGTCACAAATATATCACATGTATATCAATAGTCATGTCATATACAAATAATCATATACACATCCTTGTAAGCAAATACCATCATGCTTCAACCCATTCATGTACAAAAAATCAAAATATGGCAAACGATATTGGTAACATTTCCTACTATGTTCATATATATATACAAGTCTCTACTTCATCTCTTGTACACTACAATATATATATATATATATATATATATATATTTATATTTGCCTGAATTCTCAACAATGGTGGATACGGGCGCTGTGGGTACTAGTTAATTGTATTAAGCTCTAGAGAACTAACTCAATTGCATTGAATACATTAGGTATTCATCAAGTAGACACAACTGAGGTCACTATTGCAGCCGCCTCTAACCCTTTATAAGCATGCTTATCTATCCACTACATTGACATTTCAGGCTCAACTCACACATTTGGAACATAACACTATCCATAATCACTTATTCAAGTATACATATTATCAATTCATTGCATAAACTTATAAATCATGTATAGACCTTTTTATCACGGGCATATAACTTGTAAACCACGAAAGGATTAAAAAAATACATATTCAAAAGTGATTGAAGTAAAAGAATCATGCAAGAAATTCAAAGAAAACGATTGGGAGAAAATAGGACTTACACGATAGAATACAAATCCCTCACAATCGAAAAGCATTTCGAAACAAAACTTCAAAAATAGAAGAGGCTTACACGGCGGTATGGAGGTACTTACCGCCGTGTAAGTCACCCCACACGGTGGTAGAGAAATCCTTGACCGCCGTGTGGAAAGACCAGCACTTAAAGGGAAACAGAGACAAGTTACACGGTGGTATGCACTATCCTTACCGCCGTGTAACATGTTACACGGCAGTATGAAACGATGTTACCGCCGTGTAGCAGGACGGCAAGCCACAAAAACAAGGACAGAATAGGTTTACACGGTGGTATGCCATCCCTTACCGCCGTGTAACACACCCAGAACCCAAAATTTTGCAAAAATAACACTGGTTTTACATGCCAAACTCAACTCACATTCAAAATAACTCATACAATCATGCATTCCACTTCAAATTACTAAGCACATGCATTCTAAACATGCTCATGATTATTTATAAACATACATTACACCATTTAATTTAACTCAATTCTTCATGCACAAAGAAAAACTCACATCACTTCAACATCCCATACAAATCATCACTATATCACTAGCATTTTACATCCTCATCACTACTCAACAAACACCTATATTTACTCAACCCAACAATCAAAATTTTCGGAATTTACAACATCAAACATACAACACATCCAAATGAGAACAAGGCAAACAAGCTCCCAAACTCATGCAAAATAATCAAATTACATAATCATAAACATATATAAATACATATAACATAAGAATACCGCAAGCAATCAAAATGAACAAAGTCAAAATCACACACGATCGCGACCTCTAGGTAGCTCGATCATGTCTCTCTAATCGGTTCCAATCTTCTCCTCATAGCTTCAACAAAATCATTCAAACAACCCATGAATCAATCCTTTTTTTCACTTTAAATCAAAAACAAAAACCAAGTAGAAGAAGAAGACCAAACACGAAAGTCTATAACTTACCTCTACTCAAGAACCAACTCAAACCCTTCTCTTACTCTTCAAACCATTCCAAGTGAACCTACTCAACGAGCAAATAAAAAAGAGATGAAAAGGGAAGAAAGAAAAGGAACACAGTAGAGCAAAGAACAAAGTAAAAGAAAATGAAGGGAACAAAAGTCCAAAAGCAGAAAAATGAAGAAAGAGGCAATAAGAGTGGCCGGTCAAACCCATTCAAAGCCAACTAAACAAAATAAATGCTAACCACTCTCACTTAATGCCACAAACACATTATTTACTTAAACAAATAAATCCCATGCCAAGTGTCTATCTCCTACAATGCCACTTGTCAATCTCCGACACTGCCACATGTCCGATACACATCTAATAAACCCAAAAGTCCACCACAAATAGGCTTCCAGTGAAGCGTTCTATCATGCCCGCGACACTATTGCGCTCGCGACAGAACCCACACTAAGCCACTATCTTCACTTCTCAAAACAATTTTACTTCCCACCAGATTTTTCACCTTAATTAAATAGGAAACTCATTCAAATACACTCTCTTATACACATAAACTCTCGAATTACCGAACAAAAATTCTTCAATTCTTTTAGGGCCAAAGCAGGTTGTTACAAGTATTCAAGATCTCTATAAATAGATTTGATATATCAGATTTTGGTAACGAAAAATATTAACGCCGCAAGGCTGCTTAATAAGTCCGTTTTTGTGTTTTGTTTTATGTGATTTTTAGGTGAATTTTGATGCCTTTAAGTTAGTGTTTATATTCATTTTGGTTTAAATTTTATTGGATCCAAGTTCAGATGACTTAATGAGATTTTTTTTGTCTATTTTCACAAGAAATTGGTGTATCACACGGTGGTCAACACATCTTAACCATCGTGTGATCGTGCAAGCTGGAAAAATTATGTGAAAACATTTCACACTATGCTTAGGAAATGCTGACCACTGTGTGATAGAAGAATTATAGACTTCTAAAGACTTCAGACGGTGGTCAGGTTTCTATGACCATCGTGTGGATTGAAAATTTTGCAAAAATGAGTGCAGTAGCATTTCACAAGGTGGGCAGGTTTCGATAACCGCCGTGTGACCTATTAAATATAAAGACTAGAACTTCCATTCTGAAAGGGTTCACAAGGTTGACAGGTTTCTATTACCACCTTGTGGATGGAAAATTTTGCAAAAATTGACTCCACTAGCATTTCACACGGTGGGCAGGTTTCTGTGACCGCCGTGTGACTTGTTGAATATAAAGGCCAGAATTTCCATTCTAAATGGGGAACAACTTTTAGATTATTTTTAGGGTTTATATTTTTGGCCAACAACACTGTTTTCTTTCATTTTTTTAGTCTAAATTTTATTTTAATTTCAATTTTGTTTGTAGATAATTTAGTTTAATTTAGTTTAGAATTTTAATTTGGGAATCAATGAGCATTTTAAGGTTATTGAAGAAGGAGCTTCAAGATCTATTTTCTCTCTCATCAAGGATGTATTCTAAAGTCTAATTTCCTATATTTGATGACTATATTTTTGATGTTAGAGTAGATCTTTATGTTTAGGAATTCTTGAATCATATTTTGTATTTTGGATATTTGGGTTTAATGAATATTTTCATGTTTTCTTTTATTCTTCTTATTTATCTCTGTATGAAGATGATTCAATTGCTTTATTTGGATTTAGTCCAGAAAGGTGATCTATATGAATGTATTTGATGAATATTGCATACATATGCTCTATTCTTTTAATATTTGCATCTATATTTTTATCTGACTCCAAAATAGTAGGTTGGTTTGTGGGTGTTGATGTTATTAGGTTCAGAATGGTGAAGAATAGATGGGTAATAGATTATTTGGCTTAGGAATGGGAAATTAATTCATACCTAGGACTTTAAACCCATGCTTAGGCTAGTTGATTAATTGGCTCTGGAATGGGAAATTAGTTAACTAAAATAGTTTGCTCCGAAATAGGGACTTGGGTTTAGATGGGCTGTCCAGAATTTCATGTTTGTATTGTTTTACCCGTTTTCGATTGCAAATTATAAGGATAAAATTTCCTAAGCATGCAATTAATCCTTAAATGATTTCTTGATGATCGCTTTTACATTTAATTATTAGTTTGTATTTTTAATTTCTTGTTTAGCTTAGACTCCTTCCATCAAACTTGGGGACATCTCAGATTAATTTCACTCAACCATAGATATTTAGTTTAATAGTCCCCTTTCTCTTGGTTTTGATATTCGCGGGTCTACAATTATACTCGCTATATTACTTGTCGATTAAGTACACTTGTTGAACACTGATCACTGCTCATTTATACTCATAGTCATTTTTTCTTATAATTTTCCAGGGATTTTTAGATTGTGAAAAAGCTGCTATTATCCCACATGTTGATAAAAGTAAGACCAGTGGCCAAAAACAAAGGAGATCCGTGTAGACGCTTCCGTAAAGTTTATGCACTACGAGAAAAGAGAAAGGTACCATTATTTAATATTACCTCCTGTGCATATGTATTATTATTTTTCCCAATATTAGTATCAGAGCCGTCATTTTTGTGTCCTGGCATGTGGCTTAAAATTGATCTAAAATTTTATGCATAAAATTGGTAGATTTAGGATGCATGAAACACTAAAATTAATTTTTGTGTTAAAAATATATATGTGTATATATTTTGGCTCAAATAATTGTGTATGTGTACACCGCAATTCGAGGGGTCGAACATAAGTGTTCAAAACACAAAACTAGAGTTGGGATTTTTAAATTTTGACCTTACCATTAGATTCACACACCCCGAAAACCCCTTACCGGCCAAAATCCGAACACCAGAATCAACTGGGAAGGTGGCACGTGGAATGCACGCGCCACCACACGTTGGGCATGTGCCCGTGGGCAGTGGCCACATGTGCGCAAACACATGTCAATAACGATGCATCATTATTGACAAGTGGCCCAATCAGATCACCCCATGTGGATGATAGTGTCATGCCATGTGGTAGTGACGTGTCACCTGTGTACCATGTGGGTGTCAGATGGCCTAATAGGGGTAACATGTGGACGAATGAGGTCATGCCATGTGTTAATGATGATTTTTTATCATCAACATGTGGCCTAATGGAACTGTTCTATGTGGATGACAGGTGTCATACCTCGTGGTGCTAACGTGTCGCCCTGATGCCACATAGGTGCCAGGTGGACCTATAGGGTCTTGACACGTGTTATGACTTGATGTCTGACGTGTCACCATATGGCATAGAGGTGGAACTCGCGTTCGACCATGCGTAGGCACGTCTAACCTCCCTCTAGCTTCGCATAAAGGTGCATACATCTCTTTCCGACCACCAAATCAGCTCCGATTTTTTACAAATATTTTTTTTAAAATTTTTCTAATTTTTTTGTCATTTTTTCAAAATTTTTTAATGACCACAAAATATATTTTATTTTATTATTAAAATAAATATTATAAAAAATGTAGAAAATGTGTTTTCTGCCTTGAATAATTTTGAAAAATACTTTGATTTTTTTGTGTGGTTTTGTCCTTATTTATTGATTGAAATGTGTTTCAATCATGTGTGCTTATATATGAGTGTATTAACCACTTAAATTTTCGTAATATGTTTGAAAAATGTTGTTAAGGACACATATGCTTCCTAGAACCTCACATGGGATTGCTTTAAGAAATGCAAGAGTATGTTTAGTGAGCAATATGAGAATGTGAAGGAAGATCCGAGCTGATGGTATTGATGCAGTAGCTCATCATATAGTGTTTATGCAAGAAGAAATGCAAAAGTGTATTTGGATCGGTGGTTTAAGTATGGGAAGGGATAATAGAGTCTTGATCAAAGCATTGACTATCTCCTTTAAACATTATCCAGAACTGAGGGAATTATTTGAAACTACCTGGTACATAGGAGATAGAATTTATAGGATATCTATCATCCACTTTTTGGCCAGAGTTGCCAAAAGATGGGTGTTGAGGAGCAACATTCCATATGTGATGAAATTAAAAAGTGGATGTAGTGTACATCATCCATGGCTTCATTAATAAACTTATGAGTTGCCTGATGAATTGATAAAGATGGTCAAAGAAACAGTCCCAGTGTCAAAGAAGATTTTATGGAAATCTAGACTTCTAGAATAGTTGACAAAAGTGTCAATTAGATTTAGCATTTATTTTTATTTAGTAAGATTTATGGTTTCTATTATTATTATTATTATTATTATTATTATTATTATTATTATTATTATTATTATTATTATTATTATTATTATTATTATTATTATTATTATTATTATTATTATTATTATTATTATTATTATTATTATTATTATTATTATTATTATTATTATTATTATTATTATTATTATTATTATTATTATTATTATTATTATTATTATTATTATTATTATTATTATTATTATTATTATTTGACATTAGTGTCTTATTTTTAGGATTATAGGATTATATTTATTTGTTTAATAAATGCGCTTATTATTAATATTATGTTGGCATTTAACTTTATAATAAATGTGTTCATTTTAATTGTTAATTACCCTGCAATATTTCATTAGTAAAATGATTGCATGTTCATTAAGTAGAGACTTGATAAGATAAAACCAATAATATTCCCCTCTTAAGTTTGAGAACTTAATAATGCAATAATTCGGATTTACTATACATGAAATTTTAACCAGCAAAGTTGAACATTAGAACTTAGAAGGTAAATGGATACTTTTAGTAGCCTTTTTGAATTTGAGCCGAATAGAAAACTTTAATAATGTGCACTTTGTTCCATTTGAAATCAGAGGATACAAATGGCTACTGCTTCCAAATCAATTATCGCTGAGCTAAACAAAAACTTGAAATTGAATGGCAAAAATTATAAAATCTGGAATATGAAGATCCAGTATGTGCTTGAGGAGCAAGAGGCTCTTGAAATCTTAAGTTCGGTTATGGCTGAACCCAAGGATGGCAATACGGCAAAGTGTAGGCTGGACTGATATTTCTCTGTGGCATGGAAGAAGAAGAAGAATTCCACTGCTTATATCATCTTACTAAGTGCGATGGAGGATGATATCACTAAGCAATTTCGCAAGTATTAAAATGCAATGGATCTGTGGATCGCTTTGTGTGAGAAATTCGGAGGTGTGACTCTGACTAAGCTCCAATCATTGATGATAAAATTTGACACTTATCAAAAAAAAGCCTGATCATTTAATGCAAAAACATTTAAGAGAGATGGAGAACATGATAAGCGAGCTTAGTGAATATGGTCATAAGTTGACAAACGAGCAGCAGTTACATGCTGTTATCTATTCCTTACCCAAGAGTTGAGAGTATATGAAGACGCAACTTACTCACAAGGACAACATTAAGACATTTGAGGATGTCGCTCATCATTTGGAGCTTGAAGAAGATAGATTGGCAGTGATTAATGTCAATGCCAAAGTGCATATGGCACAGTCTCATTCTGGTGGAAAGAGTTCAAGCCACAACAAGAGAAAAGCTTCAAAGGTCGGGCTAAGGAACGAGCTATGAAATAAAAAAGCAAAAAGTGGAATAAAATTATAAAAGGTCCAAAGGCAAAAAGAAGATAAATGTTTCTAAAGTGAAATATTTTAATTGCTAACAGAAAGGACACTATGCAAGAAACTACACTGTGCCCAAGTAGGTACACTATTCTAACTCAAGAATGAGAAAATTTATGTATCTAGTTCTGTATTCTTATCTAAATTTCATCCTTTGTCAATTATAAATTCAGGAGCAATGAACCACATAGCAAAGGATCGAGACGCCTTTGTTGAATTTCGGCAAATTCCGAATGAAGCTAAATGGATTTATGTAGAAAATAATGCCAGAGTGGTAGTTCAAGGGATTGCCGCGCGTAAATTAGTCTTGCATGAAGGCTGAACTCTAATCCTACATGATGTTCTTTATGCCGCAGAATATAATTTCTGTTCTTGCTTCAATAAAACTTGGTTTCAATATATTTTTTAAGGATAACAATATGTGTTTATGTTTAGATGATGTTTTCTATGGTTTTGGTTTTGTTCTGAATAATTTTATTGTTCTAGATGTTCATCCTAACTTTATGAATAAACATAGTTTTTCTTTAATTTCTTCTACTTCACATAGTTATGAGTATAATGTGAAATTATGGCATGCTAGATTAAACCATATCGAGTGTGACCGAATGAGTCGGTTAGCCAAAATAGCTTTATTAGGCGATTTAAATGAGGTTGAATTAGTTATGTGTGAACATTACCTAAAAGAAAAAGTAGTTAGAAAATCATTTGGAATAGGAACTAGAGTCGATTTTCCATTACAGTTAATTCATTTTGACGTATGTGGTCTAATGAACATGATGGCAAGGCATAGGGCCTACTATTTCATCACATTTATAAATGACTATACTAGGTATGGTCATTTCTATTTGATTTCTCGCAAGTCAAAAGGACTGAGTTGCTTCAAGACTTATATGAATTTAGTTGAGAATCAATTAGATAAAAAGATCAAAACTTTAAGAACTGATCGAGGTCAAAAATATCTTTCAGATGAATTTAAAGATTTATGTGATGAAAAAGGGATTGAACATCAGTTGTCCATTCCCATAATTCCACAATAAAATGGTGTTGCAAAAAGGAGAAATAGGAATCTCCTTGATATGGGTAGATTTATCATGATAGAAGAAAATTTGCCTATCTCCTATTGGGCAGATTCTTTATTGACTGCACATATGTTCTAAATTGAATACTTTCCAAATTTGTCACTTTCACACTTTATGAGTTGTGGGCTGGTCAAGAACTTAACCTAGTCCATTTACGACCTTGGGATTGTGCTGCTTATGTCCATGATACCTCAAGTAAATTTGATAAATTTGGACCAAGAGGTAAAAAGAGTATCTTTGTGAGGTATTTTAAAGTATCAAAAGGATACATTTCCATTACAGTTAATTCATTTTGACGTATGTGGTGCAATGAACATGAGGGCAAGGCATGGGGCCTACTATTTCATCACATTTATAAATGACTATATTAGACATGGTCATATCCATTTGATTTCTCACAAGTCAAAAGGATTGAGTTTCTTCAAGACTTATATGAATTTAGTTGATAATCAATTAGATAAAAAGATCAAAACTTTAAGAACCACTACAAGAAAAATGCCTTTTAACGAAGGGAAATTCGGTCATTAAAAACCTATAACGACCAAAAAATCCAATCGGTAAAAGTTCCTTCATTAAAAGTATAAACGACCGGATTTTGAATCCAATCGTTAATGTCTTTAATGACCGGAATGTTTTCGGTCGTTGAATACTGATTTTTAACGACCGAATTTTCTCTTCATTGATTGTGTTCACTTTCAACGAAGGGAATTCCGGTCGTTAAAGACACTTTTTAGCGATCGGATTTTTCCTTCGCTAATTGTGTGCACTTTTAACGAAAAAAATTCCAATCGTTAAAGATTCCTTTTAGCGACCGAATTTTTCCTTCGCTAATTGTGTTCATAGCTAACAAACAGCAATCACTAATATACTATGCCCTCTGATTTATCATAATACACCAGACATGAATACCAGAAAGGTATTTTAAAATATAAACTATTTGATAATATTATATGTAAGTAGATATCATTCACATATATTTTATACAAAAATATAATAAACTCTTTTCAGATATTAAAAAAGAAAATTTACAAAGTATAGTCAAATTTACAAATTAAATAGCATTCTATTTGTCACAACTCGAAATAAAATAAAAACTATGAATGACATGTAAATTCAAGAAAACAACTTCTCTCTATACTAATTTCTATTCAAAAGATTTTTGAGAAAAATACGAAAAATAAACCTCATAACTTCGCTGTCCAAGATTTTGAAAACCTGCAAAATGTATAACAAAAGTTAAAATTAATATTCACAAGCACAAACAAAATATCAGATAAAAATATAAATAATAAAAAGTATGGACAAATAATGACCTTCGAGGTGCCATAGTAACCATTAAGTTGACAAATGATAATGTGTATGTTAAAAGATGAAATACAAATAATAATAATAATAATAATAATAATAATAATAATAATAATAATAATAATAATAATAATAATAATAATAATAATAATAATAATAATAATAATAATAATAATAAGCATTGTGGCAAATACCATGTGCATGTGCACTATGCCGGGTGTGATCCCCATGCAAGGTATGTACAAAGCCATTCCTTCAAGCAAATGCCTCAACTGCACCTGAGAATCTCCTCGAATCTCTTGGCCCACTTTATTTTTTTTAAAAAAAATCATGTCAAAGTTGGGTTACTAGCCAAAGACAACTTGTTTGCTACTTGGCCAGTGAACAAAGACAAGCAATTATAAATTATTCAAATATAACAATGAAATGATTTAAATCATAATATATATAAATATACCAGAAAATAAATTATAATATATATAAATTATTATAAAACATGGCCATATCTTCCTGTATATCTTGTTGTCATGTGCTAATTGGATTACTTAAGGATAAAAAAATAAATGAATAAAAAGGTCTTAAAAGAAAGTGTGAAATTTTAATCAAAAAGCAAGGGGACAGGGGAGTAATGATATGAAAATACATGAAATTACAAGCAACAAAGCAATATAAAATGAGTATCTAATAATCACAATATAATAATACGGCACGCTCCATGCATAATCCTAAATCCTATTTGCATTTTCATATTTTCAACTCAACAGACAAGTCCCATGAAGCAATATTCCAGAAAGCATTCAAAGAGAAAAAAAAGAGGGAAAATGGTGTGGAAATATGCATTGACAGAAAAGTCCATTTGACCAAAAGGGTTCAAAATTCCATGTCAGTGCAGTTTGGGAAACAAGTAATAGCTCACATGGATATTGAAGTCGTAATGCAATGATGGGGGAAGAAGCTTTCCTGAGCTCAAAAACCTATAAAAAAGTAAAGGAAAAAAATACAATTGTCATACACCTATTAGAACGGTAGTCAAAAGCAAAGTCCTATTCAAAGGCATGTGTCTTCCAATTGCTTAAAGCACAAAGCATAAAAGGCTAACCATGTTATCCTCATGCAATTAACAAAAATAAACTAGACATTCATACCATCAATAATTTATAATTAAATGTTCTAAAAGATTTGCTCTATAAGTAAAATTTTCCCCTCAGAAAATACATAAGCACATAACCAAGAGATTCCAGATCATCTCTTCTGCTTTGCTCTATAAGTAAAATTTTCAGAGTCGATCAACATTGAAGGACAGAAAAGCATATGTGCATACTATACAGCAATATGAAAATAGAGATTTTCAAAACAATATGTGCATACTATATAGCAATATAAAACATTAAAACAAATTGAATATTGCACTAGTTTCAATACTTGCTGCCATAGGAAACAGATTTGCGCTTGTCCCCTAGGGAATTCACCCGCAAGAAAATCTATAAGTCCATTCAATGAACCAATCAATTAAAAAGTAAATGAAGATCAGACTAATATAAAATAATTATAAATTGTTGGAAATAACAACAGATAAACCCAGCAGACAAACAACCAGCAGACTTTAGGTTATGTCATACATGATATCAACAGTCCAGAATAGAATTAAAAAACAATATTACGTTTACCTTTGCTCCCTTTCAGTAATTGTATGTTCTAAAATTACACTATAAGCTAGATCAGTTGTTGCAGGGGAAGCAAGATAGTCCTACCATTTGTAAACAGAAGATGCTTAAGATTCAAAGTAGAATCCTAAGTGCACTGACATGTAAACACCTTCAACATAGTTTACTACATTGCAGAAACATAATTGCCAAGATAAATTACAAGCCACAACCAAGTAGTAAATGATCTTTCGTAATAACATCCATAGCCCAACAAAATTACTTAGCATACCTTGATGAACAAAATAAGCATATTGGATCTCTTATCCCATCTATTAAAACCTTGATTAACAAAATAAGTCACCTGCAAAATAGAGCTATATATTAGTTCTACAAGAGAACTCTCTTAGAGCTATATATCAGAAGGGCAGAATAGTGCCATAAACACAAGAAATGTAACAAGAAAACTGCAGGTTTGCTGAAAGTTTGCATATAGGGTCATAAAAACATAATCTGACGGTAGCATGCATGTGTAAGCAAAAAAAGTGCAATAATACCACATCCTGGTTGACTACTATTAGTCACATTGGGAAAAGATGTTGTATAATAATAACTAAAAAAGAAGAATAGTTTGAAGAAAAAAACATATAACTAAAGGCAAAAGCAAATATATATAGTCATATAGATTAACTCTAAAAGAAATAAAAAGATTTGAAGATAAGCAATAATTAATTCCTAGTAGAAAACCAAATTATTCCTCTCATCTATGGTAGATCCAATTATGTTCAGGCCAGAAATAGATAGAAAAAGAATATAACTCATGTTACAAGATCAACTAGCTACAAAGACAACATGGTATGCTAAATAATTAATAGCAAGAAAAGACACAAACAAATTTCATAAGATATTGATATGTCCCTTTTCAATTTTAGGTAAAAGCAAATAAAACCTCCCAAGTTTTAAATTTGACTGATGAACTTCATAGTAAATGACCCTACATCCATATAAAAATAGGCAAAATTTACATAGGCAACTAGTTTGAGATTAAGGGCGAAATAAGACAAATATAAAAAGGGATACGAAAATAAGGATTCTGATGTATATTATCCTAAATTCAAGGAAAAATTAGAGTATAGATGGAACACAAGAATCAAGTTCTGTAATAACGATATTCAAAATGAAGAAATGTCTTGCATAATATACCAATTCAGCACTTCTAGGCCACTTCAAATCTATAAACAACCGGCTTTCAGATCTTGCTTCCAACAGTAAATAAATAAATAAATAAAAACTTAAAGACGGAAAGAAGGAGAACACTGACCGGTGCGAGAAAGGGCAGAGTCTTGCACAATATACCAATTCAGCACTTATAGGCCACTTCAAATCTATAAACAACCGGCCTTCAGATCTTGCTTCCAACAGTATATTCCAACAGTAAATAAATAAATAAAAACTTAAAGACAGAAAGAAGGAGAACATTGACCGGTGCGAGAGAGGGCAGAGTCACCGGCGAGCAAGAGAAGAGAGGCGAGCAACAAGAGGCAAGCTACGACGGGCGACGACGGCAAACTGATAGCATGCGAATGGTGCGCGAGGGAGCGGTAGCTACGAGATCGGATCTGCAACGGCAGGGTAGAGTCCATCTGCGGCGAGGGAGCAAATGGCAGCAGGATGGGGGGCGACGCCGGATCTGGAGCCTGCTGGCTCTCGAGGGAGGGGACAAAGGAGTGAGAGGCGTAGAGAGTTGAAGTACTTAGCAAATGGACAATGAATTTTGTGATTTTAGGTTATATTTGGATGTAAATGGTAACGCGATTTTGTTTTAAGGCGATAATGACCGGATTTTTTTGGCTTTTAGCAGCCGAAATTAAACCCTTCATTAAATAATAATAAAAATTAAATTCTAATGACCGGATTAAATTTCCTTCGTTATTTATATTTTTTTACGACCGAATTTTTATCCCTTCGCTAAATTTTGGTCGTTAAAACTCAGTTTTCTTGTAGTGAACTGACCGAGGTCAAAAATATCTTTCAGATGAATTTAAAGATTTATGTGATGAAAAAGGGATTGAACATCAGTTGTCCATTCCCAGAATTCCATAATAAAATGGTGTTGCAGAAAGGAGAAATAGGAATCTCCTTGATATGGTTAGATCTATGATAATGGCGGAAAATTTGCCTATCTCCTATTGGGGAGATGATTTATTAACTGCACATATGTTCTACATTGAATACCTTCCAAATTTGTCACTTTCACACCTTATGAGTTGTGGACTGGTCAACAACTTGACCTAGTCCATTTACGACCTTAGAGTTGTGCTGCTTATGTCCATGATACCTCAAGTAAATTTGATAAATTTGGACCAAGAGGTAAAAAGAGTATCTTTGTGAGATATTCTGAAGTATCAAAAGGATACGTTTTCATAGGTGAGCAAAAGAATGGTACAGTGACATAATTTGAATCACGAGATGTTATATTCTTATAGAATGAACTTCACACACACACACATATATGCATATGAACTTATATGTATATATATAGGATAGACCCATCTGTAGACACTAAACTTGTTCAAAAAGTTCATTTTGACACCTGAACTCTTCAAAAGATCGAATAAACACTTAAAATTTAAAATTGCGATATTTTTAAACACAAAATTCAAAATATTTGGGGAGGGTGTATTGTGTCAATGGTACTCGCTAAACTAAACTGACACTTAGCAGTCATGCACAAATAACTGACACATGTCGATTAAAAAAAAACTGGAAGAAGAAAAGAAGGTATAGGTAAAAGAAAAGGGGAAAAAATTCTATTGAATTTAAACAAAACCATTTGGGAGAGGAATTCTTTGTTCGATCGTTCATTTGTGTGAAATTTTTTCATCCTTCATCACTTAAATCCAAAATATTATATGTGAGTGAAAGAAAACTATGAATGTGATTGAAACAAATCAGTGTATATGAGTGAAAGAAATTAGTGGATTTGCAAAATACACATTGAGGATTCAAGGCGAATGGCAATGAAGATCAAGGACTTGGTGGTTGTTCTGGAGAGAAGAAGGTACGATTTCTTCTTATTTTTTATTTTTTTTCATAATGATTGCTTGGTAGTTTATCTCTTATTTGAATGCAAAAGTTAAGGCTTTTTTTTATGGTTTTTTACAAACTTCCATTTTAGTGACATTCTCATGTCTTATTTTAATTTTTTTTGCCTTGTTTTGTTTTTGTTTACAGTGGTAAGAAATGGGGGAATTTATAAAGTGTAGGTTTCACCATGGTGGTACTATTGTTAAAATAGGTGATTTGTCTAAGTATGTAGGGGAGGGAAAAGTTGAGGAATGGATTGTTGAGAAAGACCATTTCTCATTGGTTGAATTAGCATGCCATTCGAAGATAATAGGATATGTAGAGATTGGGCGATTCAGTCATTTTGATCCTGTCAGTAAGTAGTTTATTCTCTTCAAGAATGACTTTGAACTTCTTGAGTTGGTGAAAGACTCGAAAAATAATGATAATTTGGATATTTAAATTGTATAAATGGTTAATGAGACAGAGGTAGTGGATTCTACATGTACCACAATAATCGCAGGTGGGGACAATATAAGTACAAATAACACTAATCCAATTAGGGCAATAGAAAACCTTAATGAGCAAATTAATACATGGAGAGGCTTTTGAGTTTTCAGCAGCAGTTGTTGAAAATGTTAATGATGAAGAAGTAAATGTTGAATTTGCAAATGTTGGGGTTGACTCATCTTCAAGTGAAGCTAAGGATCTTGATGTTGAAGCTGATAATGAGAGCAGTTCAGATAAAGATGTTAGGTTGGTGAAGCTGAAAGTGATGTAGATGATGAGTTGAAAGCTTTTAGAGAGGCTGCTAGGGAGGAATATTGATATTTTTGAATTTATTTACTGAGGTTGGCTTGCAAGAGAGTGACATTTTCATGAATAATGTTTTTTATAAAAAAATAAGAAAAATTGGGTGATTTGAAAAAAATTGGATTTTTTTTTTAGTAAAAAACGCAACAAAGTGTTGTAGAATCATAACACGTATACACTGACAGAATACTGCGATTTCTGGCTACAAATACAATCACATATGTTAAAATAATTAATAGTATTGGAAGTAAATTTAAAATCTTAACTTTTGTCCTAGTGGCACAAATGTAATCCTAAGTTCGCATATGCCGCATTTTCAAATTCTGCCAACAATCATTTTTGTAGATTTTTTCATTATTTTTCGTATTTTGTAGATTTTTTCATTAACCTTTTTTTGTCGATTTGTTTTCATTATTTTCCATATTTCCTATAGATGTTTTCATTATTTTCCATATTTCTTGTAGTTTTTTTATTATTTTCCATATTTCATGCAACCTTTTTTAATAGATTTTTTTATTATTTTTTATATTTCATTTAATTAGAAATTAGTAGAATTTTTCATTATTTTCCACATTTTGTAGATTTTTTCATTAATTTTTTTTAGATTTTTTTCATCATTTTCATATTTCATGCAATCCTTTTTAGTAGATTTTTTCAATATTTTTTAGATTTCATTTAATTAGAATATATAACTATTTTTTTTCAAATTCCACCAACTAACACTTTTTAGTAGGTTTTTTCATTATTTTAAATAGTTCATTTAATTAGAATTTATAACTAATTTTTTTAAAAAAATTATAACTAAAAATAATGTCAAATAATTAGACCTTCAACATTTGGCTGGATCTGCGAACTCAATCCATATGACACGACTGCAATGATAAATAGTCATTTCTTAAAATTGACATTATAAAAAGTATTAATTATTCTTAAATTAAGTCATGCATCGCAATTGAATTTTTTTAAAAAAATATTATGCAACTTTTTTTTACATTGTCCAATTATATTTAAATAAGGTTATAATAGACAATTTATATGTTAATTATAATGTAAAAATAAAAGTTGACAACATTTTGGAACATACGAAATTGAAAAGGTGGATAAATATTATAGGATGAAAGTAGTAATACTTTTTCCAAACAAAAAAAAATTATGTATAAATAATGGTTTTTATATTTACAAAAATATAAATGGGTTGGATTGAGCTGTTGATCCAAACGGGTCACATAGCGGATCGAATCGAATCACTTGGCGGATCAAAAATGAGTTATTGACGAGTCATGTTAAATTTGATAAAAAAATGTGAGTTATATGAATTGAATTTGTGGGTTGAATTAAATATTGATGGATCTAATTTCAGTTTTAAGTTTTTTAAAAATTAATTATAAATCATAATTAAATGAAATCTGAAAAATAATGCAAAAAAGTACTAAAATAGCATAAAAAAGTTATATTGAAACCCACCCCACCTGCAAATTTAGGAATGCATTTGTATGACCAAAACAAAAGTTAACATTCAATATTTACTTCCAACTATTAATTATATTAAAATATGTAAATGTATTTGCGGCATGAAACCGCAACAGCTTGCTGCAGTTTCAAGCGCACGCAGTAGACTGTTTTTGATTGTTAGTGTGCACGTATTATGATTCCACAGTACTCTGTTTTGTTTTTGATTAAAAAATTATTTTTTCAAATATTTTTCAAATCACCCATTTTTCAAATTATTTTTTTAAAAAATTATTATTCTTAAAAATGCACAAGAGAACCCTCACAAGTATTATGGATTAATAATTAACAAAAATAAAAATAAAAAAAATAGGAAGACCAGCAGTACCAAAAACGGCACCGTCAGCCCAAAAGTGACTGAGCAGTTTTCTTAATTTTAAAAACAAAATTCATATTGTACACAAGGAGCAGTTGACATCCCAATTAACCGTAAGGGACAAAAGACAACTTCATCAGAAGTGTTTATATATAGTTTTGAGATATGCTGCAGGAAAAGAGAAGAACAAAGCAAGGAAACTGATCTCCAAATACAACTGTACTTTTGAAGCACCCAATTTGTTCTAAATTGAACGATTCACTCCTAAAGCAACTACTGTTTGGAGCATCCAACAAAGCTGTGCCATTGGTGTCCGTTTTGGTCTCTTTTGGTGTGCAAGGAAACAGCAGGAAGTGCTACAGATAAAGAACAATCTCTCCATGTCTGCTTCATAGGGAACATGATACTTCTATGTTGAGGACAAGCCATAGATTTGACACCTTTAACCTTATTATGCATTCCACAATTACAGTTGGTGTGGTATGGTCTTCTCTCAATCTCCATATCTTGCATTGATATACATCCATCAAACACACAACACAACATTAAATCACCTGCTCCCATCGCCATTTCTTCTCCCACTCCCTTGTCTATGTGTTTGCGGGCAATTAAGTATATGTATTGGTCTGTCTAATAACTTGATTTTTGTTGAAATTTTGTATCATTCTCGAAGCATTTATACTAGAAGGAGCTGATTTTCTATTTTTTTTTTTTGTCCAGTCCCTAATAACAATTTAGAAACCTTGTTTGATGGTGTCTATGTAAGACGATTATCATTATTCTTAGGTTTGTTTTACTGTTGCTGAGGTTTGTCCAGTCTTATCTTTGATATAGCCATAAGTCAAGGAAAATATAATATGGCTGAAGAATTATTCTTGGATTTGACTAAGTTTGATGCATTTCGGGTTTGACAAACATTGCTCGAGACAAATTAATACCTTTTAACTAATTCCTTGAAAAAGATGTCAAACGTGTTTTTTGCATTTTATGCACCACAACCCGTTTTGATCATATACCAGGATCTTGTTAATTTCAACGATTTTTTGTTTTTTAATTAATTTGTTTGGTCTTTTCTTATAGGACTCTTACGTGATTCTCAGATTTAACTTACACAATCTACTAGCTAGCTATATATTCGTCCGATCCCAATGTGACCCTATGAATGTAAATTATACTTTAATAACAACACATATTACTCAAATTTTTAAAATATTACAGCTAAAATCACTTTATCCGAAAAATTATAAATATGCGAAGAAGCTTGTCATAGCAATCTACAACAGATTGAAACATCCACATTATTTGAAAAGTTTCACATATATGATATTTTTGAAATATTCCAAGTCACATTAGTATCATGGTGCCAGATACATGATTTTTCAACTAAATAATTTTAATTGTAATATTTTAAAAGTTGAGATATTTTTGCAGAATAATTTTTCTTAACTATCGAGACATTATAAAGTATAAATCTAGTGCCTATTAATGAAATACACCCATGATCCCATTCATGTATTGATCAGTCAGTCTATATGCCCAAATAGTTCAAATCATGATTTATTTTGCTGCTTTGGTTTGCAAATGCCTCATTTGGTTAAGTGGCCATGCTCTCTTTTAAGGCGAGAGTGATTTTTCATGGCGTTTTGAAGTGTTCCTTTCCTTTTCCATGTGAAATTAATAAGACTAATAGCATGTTGTTCTCTTTTGGATTGCTAAATCTAGTATTTTGTGTTTTCTAGGTGCGTGTGTACACTACAAGAAATTGTAGTTTTTCCTACGGAATTTTAGCAACGGATGAATTTTCGTCGCAAATTTACGACGAAAATGACATTCCGTCGCTAATTGCCGACGGAAAAACAATTCCATCGGCAATTAGCGAAGCCGACGGTAAAAAAATTCCGTCGCGAAAAAAAGCGGGAATAATTTCCCTCCAATTTTAACGACGGATTTTCAATTTCCGTCGCTAAATTTAGCTACGGAAGTTAAATTTCCGTCGCTAAAATTATTTTTAAAAAATAATATCTTTTATTAGCGACGGATATTGAAATCCGTCGCTAAAATTAGCGACGGAATTGAAATTCCGTCGTTAAAATTGGAGAAAAATTATTCCCGCTTTTTTAAAGACGGAATTTCAATTTCCGTCGCTAAATTTAGCGACGGAATTAAAATTTCCGTCGCTAAAATTATTTTTTTAAAAAAATATCTTTTATTAGCGACGGATATTGAAATCCGTCGCTAAATTTAGCGACGGATTGAAATTCCCTCGCTAAAATTAATTAAAAAAAATAATATCTTTTATTAGCGACGGAAATTGAAATTCCGTATCTAAAATTTATTAAAAAAATAAATAATATCTTTTATTAGCGACGGAAATGTTTCCGTCGCTAAAAGTTTCCTATTAATTCTATATTTTCCCTCTCCCTCTGTAACACCCCCATACCCCCGGAAGGAATATCGGGGCGCTACGCGGACACTTACGTATACAGGTACATGCATTAGCGGAAGCGATAGCATAAACACATCCATTTAAAAGTAATTAAATACTACACTAGGGCCCAACATGCTTTTCATATCCACTATACATATGTACTTCTTTCTCTTTATACATGTTCATATTACACTCTGTTTTCATTTAACTTTACATATACATTTACATGTGATTCTTTAACTTTTATTACATAATGATGTTACTCAAAACATCACTAGCTCTGTATCTAATCTATACAAAAGACCTGAATAATACTCCCTAGTGGCCTTGACACGCAGATGTCCGCTCACTGATCCGAACCTGTATACCTACACGGAAATAAACATCCATGCTAAGCGATAACGCTTAGTGGGGATGAAAATAATGCAGAGGACTTCTTTCCGAAGTCACACATAAAGCACACATTTTATATGATACAATTAATTAGTTCATGCATATAGCTCTTATACATGTATAGGTAGCATGCTCAATTATCAAGTACTATGAACTCACGTGCATATAACATGTATTCATTTACTTTTTTTATATACACTACAACTTGTACATATCATGTATTCAAATGTACGCTATCATGTGTCCATATACATATAAACACGCTCATGTAATTATACATTGGTATACAAAGCTGTCATGTAATTAAACATTACTCTCATGTACTATGGCTTCATTCGAAGCAACACTATAATCATCTCAAGTTCACTGCACAACATTTAACAAAACAAGCCTGAGTTCCTCTCGTGGTGGATACGGGACGCTCTATAAAAAAATATTTTCGATAGACCGAAGTCACAAAACATTTTCATCTATCTCTATTAATGACCATTCTCGGAGGTCGACCCGCTTCACCCAAACGGGGTGGAACGTTGGCAGCTGCACTCTCTAATCCCTTTATAAGCATGCTTATCTATCCACTATAACGGTAATCAGGCTCAATACCGACTCACACACTATACACGGACATCAACTCATCAACTAAAATTCAAGTGCATTTATCAAATTCAAAGACATTTAATTGATGTACAATCTTTAATAATCATCATATACATGTGTTCAACTCATTACATAAACATATAAATCATGCAAAGCAAGACAGAAGAAAACACTCTCTTCAAAACAAATAAAACAGGATGCGAAGAGGTTCACTGTCGCGATCGCGATAATAAGTCGCGCTCGCGACAGAAGCCAAGTTCATTGTCACGATCGCGATAAGAGGTCGCGCTCGCGACAGAAGCTAGATTACAAAAAAGGCTCTATACTCTATACCAAATGCATTATATAACAATTCATATCACAGGGCATCACATGGTCAACGCTAACTCTTATGCCGTAGCATTGGTTACATAGATAACTAATCCTATAATCATTGTTTAATCCTAAACATGTAAAGTATAAATCACGAAAACATTCCGGGGTAATACGGGTTCATTCCGGGGAGTAAAACATCAACAAAATATACAATTTAGTCAAGAGGAAGGGTCAGGGGTTGACCCGTGGCAACTAGGAGCTCAAAAAGGAGAAGAAAAAAGCCTAAAATGAGGTGTTCTGTCGCGAGGTCGCGACATGTGTCGCGCTCGCGACAGAAGCTCCGCTTTGGTGCCTCACAAGACTGCTTGTATCATCTAAATCAACCTCTAAACGTCTTTGTTTGGAAAAACGTTATTCTTAACAATTGTTCTCTAGGATGTTAGCTTTCAAATGGGACAAGTTTCAGGTCGTTTGGACATCTATAACAAAAGATATGGTCTAAACAACATATACTGTTCCAGTGAACCAGCTAGAACAGGGTCACCTACGTTTTAATAACTTTTTTGGGATACTTAGGGCCAGAATTAGATCAAGCACCCTCTTAGACATTTTTAGACACGAATCTTATCTTTCATATGCAATTGGAAGCAACCCAATTAGGATCCTATAACTCTACTTATATCAAATACTATACACTAGGGTCTAATGACAAATAAGCAGAATTTCGCAACATCAAACTCTATCATCAACACAAACACTCAAATGATCAAGTTACATGCTTATAAACATATATACACATGTCATGAGCACTGTAAGCAATCAAAATGAACAATAAACCAATATACACTAAAAGAGCGATTGAGCTAGTTAAAGCTCATCATATACATCTACATCCAGTCATGGTTCCTTTTAAACACATATCACTCAATCACATGCCAGAAAACAAAATCGCACTCGATCCCTTCCTCTAGGAACTCGATCACAGTTCTCTACTCGTTCTGATCTTCTCTTTTCCTTTATCGACTCTCTTGCCTCCAACTTGCACCAAAACCACACACAAAACACTTGGGGTTACTCTTCTTTTTACTTTAAATCAAAAACAAAGAGAAAAAGGAGGTCAGATCGGAAAACAAATCCAACTTACCTTCTTGAAGAGACCTAATCAAGCCCCTTCTACCCTCTCTTTAACCAATCCAAGGGATTCTCTTGAGAAGCAAATACAAATGAAAAAAAGAAAAGCAACAAAAGATGAAGAGAGGAAAAGCACGGCAAAATTCAAAGCAAAGGAACCCAAAAGAAAAGCTATAGGCCAAAAGTAGGAAATGTTAAGAAATAAGAGGAAGGGAATGGCCGGTCAATGCAAATCCAAAGCTAAAGAATTCCATACTTTCCCACTTACCTCATTAAAGGCCAACTAACCTAATTAATGCCATCTACCAATTAAATACATGCTTATCCTTTTTATTTTATGTAATAATATCCAACTCTTGCCACATGTCTCACTCCTACGCTGCCACTTGTCAACCTCCTACGCCGCCATGTGTCACTCTCCTACAATGACACTTGGCACACTCTTACAATGCTACTTGTCAAACTCTTATGCCGCCACTTGTCACTCTTATACAATTCCACTTGTCACTCCTCTACGATGCCATGTGTCAACTCCCTACAACGCCATGTGTCAACTACAACTCCAAGTCTCTTAGTCCCACTTCTACACACATCTCGCGAGAGGGCACTGTCGCGCTCGCGACAGAACGCTCACTCCCGCACCAACCAGCTGACGTTCGAAAACCGCTGGAGGGCTCTGTCGCGCCCGCGACAGAACTCTTGCACATAAACTTACCTTTTTCGAACAAAACTCTATAATTCTTCTAGGGCCACTTTGGGGTGTGACACCCTCCCCTCTCTCCTCCCTCTTCCCTCCCTCCCGATCCCCCTCCTCTGCACCTCTGCCCACTGCCACCCTCCTCCGGCGTGCCTCCACCGGCAGATCCGGCCTTCCCACCGACTTTCGCCGCCGATCCGAGCCGGACCACCCACCTCCGGTCTCCTCCTCTCCCTCTCCCCTCTCTCTTCTCCTCCCTCCTCTCTCTGCCCAGCTTTCTTTCTTTCCCGCGACTGTGCCACCGTTGCCCTCCTTCCGGCCGCCATTCCGGCTCCCCCTCCCCTCCCCGGCGCCGATCTCCCCTCCCCCTCCCCTCCCCTCCGGTGCCGGTTTCCCCTTCCCCCCTCCCCCTTTTCCTTCCCTTCCTCCCCCACTCCCCTCTCACGTTTTCCCTTCCCCCCCGCCCTCGATCTCCCGCCGGCGAGCTGCGGTGGGTGCTGCGTTCGGCGACGCGTGGATCTCCGCCTCCCCCTGCCGTTCCGTCACTTGTGGTGCCTCCGGTGGCCTCCTGCTGTGGTGACCGGTGAGGAAGGTAAGTTACTGTTATTTCTTTTTTTTTTCTTTATTTATTAATTATAAATTTAATTATTATTATTATTATTATTATTATTATTATTATTATTATTATTATTATTATTATTATTAACATTATTAGTATGATTGTTATTATTATTATTTAATGGATATGTTAATTATAATAATTATGAGTATTATTAAATATTTATCTTAATTATTATTATGATTATTGTAATGTTGTGCTAATTATTATTATTATTATTATTATTATGTAATGGGTAGGTTAATTAGTATTATTAATAGTTTTATTAAATAATTATCTTAATTATTATTATTGTTATTATTTTTATTAAGAAGTTGTGTTAATTTTAGTTATTATTATTATTATTATTGTTAATTGGGTATGCTAATTGGTATTGTTATTAGTATTATTAAATATTTATCCTAATTATTATTCTGATTATTATAATTTTATTATTCATATCGATATAACAAGTGACTAATATAAAATAATTTGGCACAAATAGATATATAAATAGCAAGTAATTGTTCATTTCAAAAAATTAGTCTTACAAAATATTATATATACAAATAGTAAGAAATAAGTATTTTTCGACTTTAACTGGTTATCACTCCACACTTTGATTTTGTTTTGAAAATTTAATATCTTTTCCCATGTGATATTGAGACTCATCATCAGCTGCAATAATAATAAATATCTAGTCAGAATATTATAATATTACGCAAAACATATTCAAATAAATAAGTGAATTTATTTTACCTTCAAACCCAAATAACCAACTACGAGTTGTAATCAAAGCCTCTGCATTTTCAGGTAACATGGATGCCCTCCATTTGTTGAGAATTCTTCCTCCCATACTAAATGCTGACTCTGAAGCAACAGTAGTAATGGGAATTGTCATAATATCTCTAGCCATTACAGAAAGAATGGGATATTTTGACTCATTGTCCTTCCACCAACATAACACATCGAATTGATGAGTTCTACTCAGTCTTGGATCATTCAAATATACGTCTAACTTGGATTTATCTCCAAAACTACTGCCAAGACTTTCAAATTCCTACATAATAATTATTATACAAGTTATACAATATATTACTGTAAGAATGCAAATCAATTATTATAAAAAAATATAAAAATTAAGGATAAGAGACGCACTTTCATAAGATCATCATCCACACCTGGTCTCCTTTCTATTGATGCCTCACAAGTTGGATTATTAATTGCATATGATGCAAAAAGATCATACAACTTATCCTTAATTTCTCTGCATTCATATTGAACAGCAATCTCATCTCCAAATAACTTTCTATAAGAAAATGTTATAAAATCCAATTTATAACGAGGATCTAGAATAACAGCAAAAGAAAGAATAGTGCTGTAGCAGTCCCAGTACTTCTCAAACTTATCAAACATCAAAGTAGTCATATCCCTAATACACTGATCTTCACTTCTTTTTCCTTCCAACAACAATAGATGAATTCTCAAAACGCTATAAAAGTACATATTTGAAGTGGGATAACAGGTTCCTGAAAAAAGATTTGTAATATCTTGAAAAGGCTTCAATATATTACATATTTTCTCAACTAAAGTCCACTGATCATCAGTTGGATTCCAAATAAATGTCGAGTCAACAACAGCCAAATATGAAAAAGCCTTTCGATAAAAGAGGGCTCTATCAAGCATGACATAAGTAGAATTCCACCTCGTGGGACAATCCAACCACAATCATTTGGAAAATTCAAGACCTACCCTATCAACACATTCAACAAACTTAATTTTTCTAGCTTCTGAGCCATTCACATATATCACCCCTTCCCTGATAGACATAATTGATTTGTCAATCAATTTCAAACCCTCTTGAACAATAAGATTTAGAATATGAGCTACACAACGCACATGAAAAAAATCACCATTACAATGCAAATAACCATGCAAATTAAGTTGATCTCTCAATAACTCTTGCATATTATCATTATTTCTTGCATTATCTAAAGTAATGGTAAAAATTTTCTTCTCTATTCCCCAAAATTTTAACTTATCATAAACTTTTTCATATAATAGAGAAGCAGTGTGCGGAGAAGGAAAATGACAAAAGTTCAATATTTTACAGCACAACTTCCAATCCTTGTCCACATAATGAGCAGTTAGGCACAGGTAACCCTCTGAAATACATGATGTCCATACATCACATGTCAAACAAATCCTACCCGGTACTTCAGCTAAAGTATTCTTAAGAATATTCAATTCCCTCTTATGTATCTTTAAGCAACATGATTTTGCTGTATTCCTACATATCAGCTTCACATCTTGGTTCAAGTATGTATGAAGATTTCTATTAGCTTCATGTTCAGCAAAAGTAAAAGTGTACCCATGCCTAATTATAGCTAAAGCTAAGCGCTCCTTGTATGCATCTTGATCTATCTTGTAGTTTGGTTCATCAGACACAACATTAAATTTAAGACATACCTTCAGGTGACGTCTTAAACTAGAAGTCCCATGAGTAGAATCAGCAATATATTCTTTTGAGCAATGCTTACACTTTCCTCTAGATTTTCCATCATCATACTGACTTGATGCTATGAACTCGAAATCATTTCATATAGAAGATACTCATCGTCTTTTAGAAGTGGCTTCTGCAGAAGTGTCAATGCTCTCATCTACACTACAAACACTAGGATCCATTCTACAAAAAATAATAAAGAAGCAAAATCAAGTCTGATTCAGATCAATGAGACTTCAAAAACCTAATACTATGATCGGCATTATGGATGCAACAAATGTCAAAGGCTACAGAAGCTCATTGGAAATTCAGTGTATGGAATAAGAATCGTGTATTTTAACCACACTAGTAACAACTAACAAGATTTTTAAAATCATAGGAGCTACACAATTACTAAGGACAAAAACAGCCAAAGAAAAATGGTTCTGATATGTTGCAATTGTTAGAAATCAATAGATGATATTGCTGATTTAAAAATTAAAATTGAAATAAAAAAAAATTCTTCACAAGTTTGGTTTACAGAAAATTCTAGCCCGTGGAAGTGATTGTCCTAAGAGGCTGAGAATAACACATAACAAACTTTGCAAATGCACAACTCCCTAATGAAGAAATTAAGCCAATTGAGTTTGAAGACCACAATTCCTACCATAGGGAAGAAAGTATAGAAGAACAATAGTGTAATCAAAATACTTACATTTTAAGTTCATGACAAATGATTAATCATTTGGCAATGCAGCAGCCTAAGAGCCCATGCAGAAATTAAATTTAACCAGAAAAAGGAAATGCTAAGATCAACTTTTGTTCTCAAACAGATTTGAGATCTGTTTCATCAGAATTCTAAACGAAGCAGCATGCTATTAAAATTGCCTCCAAAAGTATCGGCCCCAGTTCTCCCCAATCCCCAAAGTAAATGTTAATCCAAACTTCATAAGAAACTTTCAAATTTCCAAGGGACAGATCAACATCAGTGTTACAGTTATAACCATAAGAACAAAAATTCATAAGAAACTTACCAGGATATTTAACGATCAAGCTTAATCATAAGGCTCTAATAGCTGTTAAACTAGAAAAATTCAAATGAAACAAACAAAATAAGATCCAACTTTTCAGTTATAAAAGAACCCCGTTCCAGAAATACTTCACCTAAGTCATTTCAAAAGCTAGACTAGAATCTTTTGTGAATTAAAAATAAAAAATAAAAACCCGGAACCTTTCTTCTCTTTAATGAACGAAGAAACAAATAAAATCAAAAACAATTACCTATCAGTGTTTAATGAATCGAATCTCAAATCACACCTAATTGCCAACACGACTCAATGGCATTTCCTTTTCAGTTCAAGAAATTAAGCCAATTGAGTTTGAAGACCACAATTCCTACCATTAACACACAGATAGATCTTAAAGAAGATAAAACCTTTACTAAGAACAAAGAGATGGTGCTGCATAGATAAAACAAATAAAATTAAACAACATTGTTGTCCTAATATCACTTACATGTCAGCGAGCGAGAGAGAGAGAGGCGACGAACAAGAGAGAGAGAGACAGTGAGCACGAGAGAGAGAGAGGCGGCGAGGATGGCAGCGGCAATGATTGGATAGTGGAGAGGCAGAGAGGAGGCGAAGAGCACGAGAGACAGTGAGCACGAGAGATAGAGAGGGCCAGATACAGTGAGCACGACAGATAGAGAGGGCCAGAGACTGGAAGGGAAAGAATTAGGCCCGTTGGGCATTAGGGGGCAGAGCTAAACGGGCCTTTTTCTCTGTGGGTTTTATTTGGGTGGGTTTAAATGGGTAAGTGTTTAATTGGGTTGGGTTTGGGTTATTTTTTATTGGGCGGGTATTTTGGGCCTGGGCCAAATTTGCCACCTCTAATTTTTATTAAGTAGTTGTGTTAATTATTATTGTTATTATTTAATGGGTATGTTAAGTAGATATATTATTAGTGTTGTTATTATTTTTATTAAGAAGTTGTGTTAATTTTAGTTATTATTATTATTATTATTCAACATGTTATTATTATTAAATTAAAATTAGTAAAATTTGTACCTTAATTAATATTATTATTATTATTATGTTAATTTGTATTGTTATTATTATTATTTATTTATGTTAATTTGTATTGTTATTATAATTATTTTTTTTAATTTGTAAAAATTCCCGATGGAAATTGAATTTCCGTCGGTAATTTTCCCGATGGAAATTCAATTTTCGTCGGCAATTCCCGACGGAAATTCAATTTCCGTAGGTAATTCCCGACGGAATTTTTTTCGTCAGAAAAATTCCTGACGGAAATTGAATTTTCGTCGAATTTCCGTCGGTAATTTTCCCGACGGAAAAAATTCCGTTGGGAAATTTGCCTACGCCCAATTTCCCGACGGAATAAATTTCTGTCGGTAATTTTGTTTCCCGACGGAAATTCCTTATTTTCCGTCGGGAAAGCCTTTTTTCTTGTAGTGGTAATTCATTCTAAATATGTTGAGCTACTTGTATGGATAAAATTAGTTTAGGTGGAGTAGAATATGTAATTGACATGTTTAATTAACTTCTTTTTTCTGTATATTGATTTTATTTTGAGAAAAGACCGAAATCCTTTATTTTTTATTTTTATTTTTTTAGCGAATTGTGCATAAAAGCACAAATAATGCTTGCATACTAAGGAAATTTTTTTCCAAATTGAATTTATGAAATTACTCATAAACCAACTAATATCATATTGTCAAAATTTTTGTTCAGTGAAATTGAAATTTATCATAATCAAAAAAAAATTCACTTACACCAAAATAATAGAAAATCACTTAAAATTTTATCATAATATATCAAAAAATTTCGAGAATTTTACAATTATCCTCTATAAATTTTCATATTTTAAAAGTAGTGAAGGATCATTTCATTATTAATACTATCAAATACATGCTTTTCAATATATATATGTAACCAAAAAATTATTTAATAATTGATCTCCAATTCGATTTTGCAAACGACTTTTCACTATATTCATAGCGGAAAATACCCTTTCAATACTTGTGGTTGTGAACGGTAAGATCAAGATAACTTTACAAGCAAATAAACCAAATGATACACAATGTGTTTTCTTGTGTTAACTAACTTTTGAGCAAGAGAACCAGTTCCTTCCAGTTTTGAAACTCATCATTGGAATGCATATCAATGTTGAAAGTCACCGACTGTCTCTCTTCCTACCTTTTTAGAATTTTCTTAATGTTTGTTAACCGTTTAATTTTCTAGAATTATCTCTTATATAGTGAATTGTAAGTGTTCCATAATATTCTAAAAATGTATTGCGTAGATAGTGAAGAACAAATATGAGTTGCTAAGGTCGGTTTGTAACTGACTTTAATTAGTATAAAAGGAGCCTAAGCTCCATTGTGAGTGTGCAAAAGATAAGCAAATGTGAGAGTGTGCAGTGTGTGATTGACACGAACTTGTGAAGCTTTAATAGATTAATATAATAAGTTTTGCACTTCTTCAATTCAATCGTCATCCTTAAGAATTTAACAATTGGTATCAGAGCTAGAACAATCAAGGGTCTGTATTGAGCAAGTGGGATCACAGATGGTGCACCAAAAGAGGGTCATAGTTCATGCATATGAGACTGTAAAGCTAGTTGGTCAGGAACTAGGCTTGCTTGATAATTGATAGGTTTTATTTATCAAGTCACTATGGCGGAGACGACTACTTTGGTAAGTGGTCTCGAAAAACTCAATAATAACAATTATAGTACATGAGTACTCACATGCAACTTTATTTGCTAAGTCAAGACTTGTAGGAGATTGTTGGACATAGTGAAACTTCACCACCAACTGATCAAGTTAGTCTTAAAAAAAATGGAAGATTAGAGCTGGTAAAGCTATGTATGCTTTGTCCATATCAGTGGAGGATGAATTGTTGCAGCACATCAAGGATGTCGAAAGCATGGGACACTCTTGCTCTATTATTTGCATGGACAAATGATGCCAAGCTTCAATAACTCTACGATGAGTTATTATCTATCTCAGAACAAAATATGACAACAAAATATGACGATGGGTGACTATTTTACAAAAGTTAAAACGTTAAGCCAAGAAATTTCAAAGTGAAATCTTAGAATCAAATCACCGAGGCAAGGATGAGAGGATCAAATCCACGGATTACTACTTGAGTTTAATGCGGTTATCACAACAGCTCGATTATGGATAAATACTATCAAAAAATTGAATTTTAACGACCAAAATTTAACGAAAGGATAAAATTCGATCGTAAAAAGATACATACAACAAAAAGAATTTAATCCGGCCGTTAGAACTCAAATTCTATTGTTATTTAATGAGGGATTTAATTCATGTCGTTAAAAGACTCAAAATCTGGTTGTTATTGACTTAAAACGAAACGGAGGGACAGGGAATTCCAAACTATTTACCTTCAAAAATAACCTAAAATCACAAAATGCATGTTCCCATCTGCTGAACTTCTTCAACTCTCAACCCTCGCGTCGCCCCCTCCATCCTCCCTCGCGAGCCACCAGATCAGACATCGCCTCCCACCCCGCCACCGCTTACCCCCACCCCGCCGTTGCAGATCTGGTCTTGCTGTTGTCGCTGCCTTGCGCGTCATCTCCCTGGCGCACTGTCAGTTCGTCACCATGGCTCGTCGCAGCTCGCCGCTTGCTCCTTGTCTCTTACTCGCCGGCGACTCCGTCCTCTCTCACGCCGGTCAGTGTTCGCCATCTTTCTATCTTAAGTTTTTATTTATTTATTTATTTTTATTTCATCGTCATTTAAAACATGGCATTCTTCCTCCTCTTCTTTCTCAACAATCTTTCGGCGAATCAATAATTTGGTGAGTTCCTCAAAAAAAAAAAAAGATAGAAGAAGAAAAAATGAGGCAGCTTCAACTGCAGATACCTTGTTTGTCAATCCTTTGCATGCCCATGGCTTCTTCTACTTACCCCGGCTCAAAGTCTCTCTCTTTTCTCCCTCTTCTTTTCGTTTATCCATATATTAAAGTTGAAAACTTTTTTTCCCTTGTTGGATTTGACAAAGAAAAGTGATGGTTTGTGTTATGTGTAAACCAGATATCATCCAGCAGTTGGAACTTGATAGCCCAGAAGATAGACGGAAGCCCCAGAAACGTGCAAATGGTGTCCTCTAGATTATACTTCTCAATCTCGGAATATATGTTGCTAATCACTTTTTTACAGATGATTTAATATCATGCTTTCTTGTTCTTGAATATTTTGCAGAATATTTTTTTTAATTTATTTTTAATTTATACAATGGAGGGTGATTGGCATTGTCAAGAAAGCTAATATTTGATGGTGCAACATTTAAATAAAATGGTATTTCTTTTGTTGAAATATGGACCTTGCTTGATTGAACCTGATATCTATTCCATAAGACAAATATATAAATGTCTAATCATCAATCAAAGAAGACCATCTCACTTGCTGGATATAATTGTCTTTATATTCATTATATTTCTTTGAATTGAAGTTTTGTTCCCTTTTAAGTCCTTAACCAAAAAAATGAGCCTATGAATGTTTGTCTTGTTATGTTGCTGAAGTCATTCTTCCTTGTGAAGTCATTCTTTCCTTTGTGCTGTTTGATAGTATAGGCCTTTAGAATAGCAGATGCTTTCTGGGCTTAATAATATCTTACTCCAATGGCAGATTCAGGATGATTTTGAGCAAGGTGTTTTTTTGAGATGACCAAAACATTCACTGCATTTAGTTTATTAACCAAGTGAAACAAACAAATCAAATTAATTTGAAAAAGGTATTTATGGTATCACTAAATGCCAAATCTTATATTAAACTACACCAAGATATTATTTAAAAGTGCCTTACCTTGATCTAAAGCATTCTTGTCTAAGCGAGAAAAGCATTCTGTAATAATAAAAGAAAAAAGAGAGATAAATCAACTGTCAGAAATACTCATTCCTTCAAACTCAGACAACAAAGAGCAAGAATTTATAGATTCCTTTAGTGTAACGTAGTAAAGGCCAACTAATTTCTTATTACATGGATTTTCATGTCATTACAAGCATTTATAGTAAAGTCCAGTGCCACTCTTCCATGTTAAATTACAACATAAAATTACATTGAGCTGGGAAGAACATATGTGCATTTTAACAAAAAGTCCAATGTGACAAGAATTACAAGAGATGAGACTACCTGCTGCCTGAGATAAGTAATGAATTTGGATGCTATTGTTAGAAAAATTATTCATATGCACGTTGAAGGAACTTAAAAAAGATTGAATATTGAGTAAAATATTGATCAACTTCCCTTATTTCAATAACAAATTACTTCATTTAGGACTATAAATTTGCTAAAAAGCTTATGATTTGTTCGAATTGATATAACTACTTACTTGATCTCATTATTTAGTAGGAAGAAGAAGGAAACACTCACCTCTTGCTGCTGATGCAGTAATTGGGAAGTCAGACAACACACCATCTACAAGCCAAATGTAAGCCTTAGGAACAAGAATTCCTAAGGCAAATGACTTGATAAATGATAAATCCTCTAATAGAGAACCGTAGGTGTGATTCGTTAAAGGCTCAATATCTCCAGGTCCTTGAAATCGAAAGACAAGTTTTGTTGTATTTAAGATGGTTTTTTCAGTAATACTTCTCAAGAAAGTGACCTCTGGTTAACATTGCCAAGTCATAAGCACTTGAGCTAGAGTCTAGAAATAGCCTTGAAAAGCCTCAATTAATTACCTCATCCTTATATATGTATGTATGTATATATATATATATATTATTTGGATCCTGATCATCACATTTAAGATGTTAATTTTGTTTTCTTTTTCAGAAATATCGAGCTGCCACATATTCCCGAATCAACAAAAGGTATATTCCTTTAATTTTAATCCTATAATTAAGAATGAAAACCATATTCACAACAGGTTTGAAATATAATTTTTCTTTTCATCTTCTATCTAGACTCGTTTAAGGGATTATACGATTCTGGATTTTGATGCAGGAGATACTCGTCGGTAGCCCCCTCGTTGATACCGCATGGCAGCAGGTCAGGGACAAATTCATTATTGTATTTGACTATTAAGATGTAAAGTTTTTAACTTTATTTATGTCATTCTTTTTTGTTTTCTGATTTCTAATATGTTTTCAATTGTGGGAGCTGTTTCCTCCTAACTCCTAGTGGTTAAGGTTGTATTTAATGAAGTTTATAATTTCTTTGCTGTTTTCTTCAATGTTTACATATTGAGCCTATTAAGTACTCATCGTCATTATGCAAGGCTTATGAGTAAACAAGAGTGCTTTTTATTGTCTGCATTACACAGCTCAGATGGATATAACTTGTATTAACACTATAACGAAGATATAACTTGTTTGAGTGTTATATAAATGAATGATGCAACTACAAAATTTGAGATTTGGACACAGCAGGTCAGGAAAGGTATCCCAGCTTGCCCCCAATGTACTTCAGGGGAGCTACTGCAGCATTTATTGTGTATGATTTAACAAATCAGGTAAGCTAAGGAAGAACTGCTTTGTGTATGCATGTGCCATTCTCTGGTAGTGAAGCATTTTGAAGCTCCATTATCTTTTGTGGGCAATTTATATGAAGGCTACTTCTTGTCATTGTGCATATATTAATAAATAGCAATGTTTTTAAAACCGGACCGGACATCGACTCGGCTTGCCAACTGGGTCAGGAGTCAACTGGTTCGATCGGGTTGACTCGGAGTTTTTATTTTTTTTTTTAAATATAATTATTAATGAAAAATAAAAAATATAGTATATAAAAAATATAATTAAACAACATATTAATTATTAAATATCAATATATTAACTATTTTTTATTTATTTTACTATTTTTTATTAATAATAGTAAAAAACTAACCACAACAATTGAATTTTTTTGTTAAATATTTAAATTTATAAGAAAAATATAATTTTGAATTTATAATTTTTTTAAATTTATTTTCAATTGTAAATTTATTTTTGTTACGTTATTAACTATTTTTATAATTATCATGTTTATATTAAATTATTTGTTAATATTCCATTATATTTAAATTATTTAGTTATTAAATATTTAAAAAAATATAAAATATAAAATAAAAATATAGTGAAAATGTTCAATTTTGTCAAGTTTATTATTATTATTATAAATTAATTTTATCATCAAATATAAATTTTTAATAGAACAATATTGAACAACTATTAACCCTAATTATAAAAATAAATTTTATAAAAATATAAAAATATAATTTATAATATATTTAATTTTGACCGGTTCAACCCGGTTCTGGCCGGTTCAACCCGGTTTTTAAATAGTGGAATCCGGTTTTTTAACATTTCTGGTTTTTATGTTGGATCGGACCGGTTTTTGATCCGGTTCGCGGTTGAACCGGTTCAACCGGCCGGTCCGGTCCGATTTTCAAAACCATGATAAATAGTATTAAGGTAATTTGCCATGGTTGCATCAAGTCTTTTGTTGTCAAAAGCATAGCTGTGAAGTCTAGAATTAAAGTCCTCATTCTAGAATGTCAATGACTATAGGTTGTCTATGTTAGACAACACATGAGAAATGAAGCATGCATGGTTCAATTTGATAATATGGTAAAAACTAAATTCTTAGGTTATGTTTGGTATGATGGATTGCATTGTAATGTAATGAATAATGTAATGGATTAAGAAATGTAATGTAATTATGATTACATTACTCTGTTTCGTTGTATTAGTAATATAATATAATAATTATTACATTATTATGAAATTTTGATCTAACGGTTGAAATTTGCACTCACCAAATATATGTACGGATCAAATTAATTCTCATATGAATAATATTATATCATTTATTTAGTTCATAAATAAAAATGGAATATATATATATATATAATAAAAAGTTTTTCCATATCAAGACAATGAAATAAAAAATTTGATTTTATTCCACTAAAAATTTGAATATAAAATTTTAGCATACATGAAATAGATTTGAAAAAAAAAATAAAGGTTTTGATGGCATAAATAATTTATATGTAATTTATTGTTTTATACTAAGTACAAAAATATAATTTATTCATACAAATTTAATCCATAAGTAAAATTAGAGAGTAGATTTAATAATAATATGAGAATAAAATAAAATAATTAATGTATCAAAAAGTTGAGTAGTATATTAAGATAGTTACATTGTAATGATAAATACAATGCTAATTTTAAGGATTGAAAAATATATTAGTAAGAGTATTCAAAATTACCAATGTATTTGCCATTACATTACAATACACAAACTTTAGATTAACAAACAAAGGATTAATTACACTTTCAATTACATTACATTACTATACCTCCTACCAAACATATCCTTAGTGCTTGTGGCAATACCTCTTCAAATTCTTACTATTTCAACTAATTTTGAGCATATATCTTGAAGGATAACGAGATTGGGTTACTTTCTACTTGTTTCCCTTATGATATCTTTTCACTTATAACCAATCAAATCTGTCATGGCACTCCTATGTTCATGTTTTTTAGTAGTTTTCAGATGCCTCTTGTTCCAGTAATATCTTTCATTTGTCATTCATCTTGTTCCTTGTTGAAATTGCTATGAATTTCAAAAAATAGAGGATTGATTGTTTTGTTATGAAGCTTGGAAGATTGATCTTTATTAGCAGGTTCTATCTATAGGCGAAATTCTATTGGATGATTTTTCATTGTTGCTTCTGATAAAAGCAACTGCAAGCCAATATGTTATTTTTCTTATGTTCATCTCTTTAGACACTCTGTTCTGCTTTTTCTACAGGCAACCCAAATATGGTCATGGCACTTGCTGGCAACAAAGCTGATCTAATAGATGCAAGGAAGGTAGCAGCAGAAGTAAGTAAATATTTTGACATTTAAGCAAATTTTGATTACAAACTAGATATATCTCTGTTAAATATCTTGTAATGCTTAAGAAACTAGTAATTGAAAAGAAGTTGGAGAGTGGTAACTAATTATTTCTGTGGACCCTGGAAGTATCTTTTTTGAGTTGTATGCATTAATCTTTTATTTGATTGTAAATAACTGAATATTGCATTGTTCCTCCTTCAAGAAATTGTTTTCTATTATTTTTTTTTCACATAAACTCCCTTTCTCCCCTGGTTGGGTTTTAAAAGTAATATGCAAGAATAGACTATGCTATTTTGATATTCTCATATGCTTGTCTTATTTATTTATTTTAATTTATAAAATTATATCTTTGTTTCTCTTCTATGTAACACTCAAACAAGTCTCTCCTTATCACACTCGCATATCATTAATCTTAGATTTCTTTTCATAAATAATGTAGGGATGGTGTTAATGCAAGAGGAAATAAAAAGGATAACAACTATTGGACATGATTTTGCTAAGAAAGTGGAGGGCTAGATATCTGACAAGGCCTTTTCATTTTTTGAATATTTTGAAATGTACATACAATTACACTTGTTGGATTTTGGATATTTTGAAGTATATATATAATTGCACTTGTTGGGAGATTTTAGATATTTTGTAACTGGTATTTTGCAATATATGAAAAGACAAATTATAATTATGGATTTATATGTGTGTGAATGAAGTGTACAGGTAATATTTAAATAAAATATTTTATTTATTTTGAAAATTTAATATTAATGACCAAATTTCCCTTCAAAGAAGGAAAGTTCGGTCGCTAAAAGGATTCTTTATCTATCGAAATTTATTTCTTTGAAAATGAAATACAATTAGCGAAGAGAAAATTCGGTCGGTAAAAGGTATCTTTAACGACCGAAAATCTCCTTGTTAAAATCGAATACAATTAGAGAAGGAAAAATTCGGTCACTAAAAGATATCTTTAATGACCGAAAATTCTCTTATTAAAAGTTAATACAAACAACGAATGGAAAATTTGGTCGCTAAAAATCAATATTCAACGACCGAAAACGTTCTGGCCATTAAAGACATTAACGACTGGATTTAATATCCGATCATCTATACCTTTAACGAAGCGGCTTTTACCAACCGAATTTTTCGGTCGTTATAGGCCTTTAACGCCAGATTTTCCTTTGTTAAAAGGCATTTTTCTTGTGGTGAAAAGACCCAAATGTGATTGAGTTAGAAAATATACCAACTAATCAAGATGCTTGAGATAAACAAATGTCTAAAGTTATAATCAAGGAAGAAGAGAAAGCTCCATTTAGCAATAAAAAGGGTAATAATCCAAAGGCCATGAGAACAAAAATGGAGAAAAGTCAAAGTAAGAAGGATGGCAAAAATGACGAGGAAGGAGCTGGCAACAAGGGGGAGCTCGCCACAACAACTAATCAAAGGATAAGTTTTATCGTCGAAAAAATAATCAATGTTATGTCTTTAGTAAAATAGGACATTTTGCATGAGATTGTAGATAAAAGAAAGTTGAAAGGAATGTTGCAACATCTAGTCACTCTTAAGTTGAACATGAAGAAGAATGAGACTTTTAGACTTCATGTGTTATCATAAGTGACCTTGATGACTAGGGGTGTGCAAAACCCAAACCGACCCCAAACAACACGATCCAAACTAGCTATTCGAATAGGGGTTTTTCGAGTAGTTCGGTTCTGTTTGAGTGTTAGAATTTTTGAAATTTTGGGTTCGGGTCGGGTTAAAACCTCTCAAAACCCGACCTTCCCTAACAACTCGAAATTCCACATTCATAAAAGGGAAAAATCGGGCTCTCCTCAGAAATTCCCTTTTTAGCAAATTGCCAAATCCCTAAAATCCATTCTGCCTCCAATCTACCGATCTCAACATCTCGTTGCCACAACCTGTCGTTGCCGTTCAACACCACCTGTCATTGCCGTTCAACATTCGCCGTTCTCCTTCATTGCCAATTCTTCTTACAAGTAACCAGTAAGTAATTTAATTTATTTATTTGGATTTCTCTCGTCTTAGCACTCTGTGTTTTTTGCATATATATCAAGAAATTACATTTTTTATAACACAAAAAATTGTCATGAAAAAATCATTTTTCGTCGTTGAAAAGATAAGGTGACGAAATTTTATCGTCACAGAGAACGTAACGGTAGGCGCGTAATATAAAAATTTATGTGACAATTTAGTTATTTGTCATCGTAAGTATTATTTTTTATGACGAAAATGACTATCGTCATGTTTGTTTCTTACTTTTCATGACAAAATTTATGTTATAAATAAAATTATATTTCGTCACATTATATTGTTTATCGTTACAAAAGATTGGCATTTTTTATGACAAATTTAAAATTCGTCACGAAATTAAACATTTTTAATGACGAAATTATGTTTCTAATTAAAACTATTAAATATTGATTACGTAATTATTCGTCATAAATAAATATAATTTTCGTCATAAAATATTTAATATCGTCATTAAATCTAATACTTTAAATGACAAAAAATGATTTCGTCATTAAATTAATGCATATTAATGATGAATATAAATCGTCATATTATTTTACAAATTAGTGACATAATTAGGGACAAAAATAATTGTCATAAAAAAATAGTTTTAGTGACAACTTTTTATTGTCATTAAATAACATTTTTTATTACAATATTAATATCGTAATTGTAAACAGTATATCGTCATTTATGAACTAACAAGACAAATTATGACAAATATACTTGCCATATATGCGTCGTATTAAAAAAGACACATTTTAAATTTAATGTTATACAATCAATTAACTTTATAAAAAAAATTGTCAATCAACTAATATAAAGTATTTATTTAAACAAAAGGTCAATTAAATAAAAAAAATACTACTTAATGCAAAAAGAAATTAAAATATTCTAATCCATAATTCAAAAATAAGAAGTTAATAGCCTTGCTGACATAATGTAATCCTAGTCTAGAAACTGGTATGCGATCTAAAAAAAGATGTCTTATGAGTAAGCCAGAATCTTGAAAGATCTGCAAATAAAATCAATGTCCAATTAAGAAAATGAGATGACATACAGACACGGTTATTAAAAAAGAGCACAATCATATTTGAGAGAAAAAGCTAAAGCATTCAGTTTGCAACACACAGAGTTTGGCATATACCATTTTAAAACTCATAATCATGGGAAAGAGTCTTCGGCTTCCATTCCTTCCAACCTTGAATTTATACAAAATAACCTTGTATGCATCACAAATATGAGATGTGCATTGACTAGGGTAGTAAATTTTCATTCCAACATAGAAAAAATGCCTATATGAATCACTTTATGTTTAAATTGACAAAACAATGCCATGCTATTTCAAAAACATGATAAGGACTTCTAATTTATGCAATAACGCAGAATGGCAAATGGCTAGAGAATGGTTTCATTCAGCATGTAAGAAATTAGGATAGGAACCAATGAATGAATAAATGAAAGTGGTTTAGATATATAAAAATTATATAAACCACAAATCCTATAATTCAGTATATATAAAATATTCAGTTCTAAATATCTAGAATCTTAATTCAACATTCCAAACATAAAAAAACATAATTAAAGTTCATTTCATGTCTCTGGTTTATAAAGTAACATATAAGCTAGAATAGGCCAGCATTTAAAGATGAACAATATAAGCTTTTCCAGCAAACTCATAAATATCCTCATGACAGCCCTTCCCATCAACCATATCGTCAATGACACAATTCTGAACATGGGATCCTGGAAGAGAGCTAGATGAATGACATTTAGAAGTGGATCGTTTATGTTACAATGAGTAGTTACATACCATTTGGTTGATGAGAAACTTGTAAATGGGATCTCTAACTTCTTTCTATGGCAATAATTTTTACACCAAATGGTCGCAAGCTCTTTGCCTATTCTGTCCCTATGTTTCCAAACCCCAAAATGAATATCTGCACATGATAGAGTAACTATGGGTAACTAATCTGCAGCTGGATGTCCCTATCCCTTTTTATATATTATATTACTTGCTCTTCCTATCACCTCCCATCCAAAACAAAGGATGGAAATAGAAGTAGAGAGATATTTATGAGATTGCAATATATAGATTCTGTGCATGTCTTAAGATTGTTATAGAGCTTTATACATCTGCTTGCCAATTATAAGGTTACTCAAAAGTTATAAGCATGCATATGAGGACTGTATCTTACCTAATATATTCATTAGCATTCTTATCATTATCAAAAATCACACAAGAAAAAAGATACATCATTTAATACATATGAGATATGTTTGTAAAAACAAAGAGAACTACTCCATCAAAAGAATGTAAGAAAATGCGCACTAACTGCCTTGCCAAGTAGTGTTTCACCAGTTGGTTCTCCAAGCTTCTTTTGCTTCACATAGACTCGAAGCTCATTCTGCAACCATAATCCAACTTAGAACCACAACATAAAAAGTTGCAGATTTGCATGGACATAGTAAAAACTAAATAATTGTAGCAATCTGGAGGGCAGGTATCTGAAATAACATTGACATGATGCATAGACAAAGTTAAATCTACTTATGGGAAAACAGTGATACACAAACTATCTTGAAAAACCTGTAGTTTACAACCATAGGTATGATGAAAATGATGTTCCTAGTGGGGAAGAAACCACAATTTTGAGGTGAGGAAACATGATGATACAGGCAGGAGAAAACATTGAAATGCCAGAACCTTTATACCAGCAACATTCTGTCGCCTTGTTAAATTTTAGCAAGAACAAAGGCAATGGTTCAAGTAGTAATCATTAAATCACAAGCAGAGCTACAGTCAGGACTATACATCATCTTCCAATTGAATCCTTGTATAGTTCATTGACAGAACTTCCTTAGAAAACATGGTCATTATGTCCAGGAAAACAATAGAAGCATATCATCACACAAATTTTAAAATTGAACAGCAAAAGCTGAAAAGTCAGATTACAGTGCCAAGAATCTGATGTTTATAATGAGCATTTCCATCAAAGCCAAGTTCTTTTCCATTTTCTTTCAACTGACATAGCAATGTCCACTAATATAGAAAGTTTAAAAAACTTACTACACGTGCTTGATTTCATTGTCTGTTTTAATTAATCTTGGCAGATACAACTAACCAATACTGCAAAAACCAAATCTCAAAGTTTTACCCATTACAAGATCAAGCAAAAGAACCTGCTTCCGAAGAAGGCCCAGCACAAGATATATAGCCATTTCAGCACAAGATGCTGCATATCTGGTCATATCACTTGGAATTCTTGCAACTTTGATCTCACACCTTGTAGCAGCATTAAGATCAATACCTTTATACAGAGTTTTTATGGAAGGACATCAAGTTCATTAATACAAAGAGGCACTGGATTAGCTACAAAGTCACTGGATCAGGCAATAGTTATAGAACAAAAAATTTTGCAAATCAGACCTTTAAAGGGAGTGTTAAAGAGGTACTGGATCGAGCACAGCAAACACAGATCAACGACGCACCATACTAACAAAACAAATTATTCAAACAAGAAGTCACTCGATACCCAAAAAAAGAATGAAAATAATTAAATCCATTAACAAGCAGAGAGAGGCATAACCTGATTGAAGAATGAGCGATTGATATTGAGAGAGAGAAGTGCGGCAGAGACTGCAAGTGAGAGAGACAGGCACGCGGGGGAGACGGCGACTGAGATAGAGCGAACTATGGCGGAGACGGGGAAGTCACTGAAAAAGGACTGCGGCGGAGAGGGGGAGTCACCGAGCGACGAGGGCAGAGGAGATAGATCGATTCTGCGAGAGAGAGAAAGAGTTAGGGGGAAAATTTTTATTCTGGATTTTAGGATACAATTTTTTAATTTACATTAAAATATTTTATTTTAAATTACTATTATATTATTAATTAATTAACTTTCATATATAATTTAATTATTTTTGTAAAAAAGTAGATGACAAACTATTTTTGGTCATTAAAAAAATTTATTGAGGACATTTTTGTTTATAATATAAAATATATTAATTATAGTCTATTTTTATTACAGTCGATTATGATAAAAATATTATATTCGCACAAACTAGTTGTATTAGTAATAAATTTATATTTCTTCACAATATATTCTTTTTTTTTGACATATTTATTTGTCATAAATTGAATTTATATTTTATGACATAATTTATTTGTCGTATATTCATTACAATCAATTGTGACATAATATTATTATTGTTATAAATTGATTGTACTGGTAACAAAATTATATTTTGTCATAATATATTTATTTTTTGTAATATATTTATTTGTCATAAATAAAATTATTGTTACGACATAATTTTATCGTGAAAAAAATAATTCATATCATAAAAAATAAGTATTTTATGACAAATTTATATATCACAAATAGTAAATTTTTCCATTATATTTTTTTCCTCCAAAAGAAAAAGGTTGGAAATTTTTCATTCATATCAAAAGTGACGAAATTGTATCTCGTCACAGTATATTCATTTTTTGTGATATATTTATTTGTCATAAATATAATATTTTTTTATACCGATATGTTATTTGTGACGAAAAGAATTTATTATCACTAATTTATTTAATTATGACAAAAATATTTCGTCACGAAAAATAAATATTTTGTGACAATTTTATACGTTGCAATAAGTTATTATTTTGTCCTAAATAAACCATGACGAAATATATTTTTTCGTCACAAAATTAATCTTTTAGTGACAATAATTAAAATATAAAATGACGTAAGATAATTTCGTCACAGTAATAAATAATATGATGACGTTTTAAAAAATTCGTCATTATAAGTTATAATTAGTGACGAAATTTTATGCGTCATTAAAAAATTTGTCACAAAAAGTCAAATTTCTTATAGTGTATATTTATGGTTTAATAGTACTCCTTTCTCTAATTGCTTCAGCAAATTGTCAAATAGTAAGTAATCTTTTGAGAAATTGTTCATGATTATAATTGATTAATCTTGTTTTCTAGTCTGTCATTTGGGTGTGCAATTTTGTTAACCTCTTATCATTTTCTATGATTTTCTAGTATGTGTGCAATTGTTTTCTAATCGCTGAAGATGGGTCCTTTTATAATAAAATTTTAATTCATTTTTTCGTTAAAGGAATATTTGGTGGCAAAAGGAGTTCGTGAATAAACTGTACTGTACTGATGAGTATAACAAAAAACACTTTTAAATTATTTTGTATTTAGACTTGCAATTTGTATTGCAACTTGGTGGCTAAAAATTGTCTCTATATGCAAGCATACTGAATTTAATTAAGTAAAATTTAAATTTATTTAATTTTTTACTTATTGTTAATTTCATATTTTATTATTTCTCATAATTTATATAAAATAGTTGGTTCGTGGAGTAACTAAAGATCAAAGATGGTTGCATTCCATGGACAATTCAATTTTAATGTTGTTATTAATTAAAGATCAAGAATGTTGTTATTCGTTTGTTGTAATTTTTAGACATTTTATGATGGTGAACATGTTAGTTTTCATATTATTGTTTAATTAGGTATTAATTTTTGTTAATTAGGTATTTTTCATATTATATGGTGAATATGTTAATAGGTATTTATATGTTAATTAGGTATTTAATAGTTTTCATATTATTGTTTAATTAGGTATTAATTAAAAAAAATAACTTTGGGTAATTCGGGTGGGTCAATTCGACGCCCAAAAAATTTTGAGTTATTCAGTTCAAGGCCCTACTATAAGTTAGGGTCTCGATTCGGGTGATGGTTTTAGTGAAACTTTGAGTTTCGGGTTAATCAAGTTTGAGTCAGGTTGACCCGAACCTAACCGATGCACACCCCTATTGATGAGTCTACACCTGCTAGCACATTAGAGCCAAAGATGTAGCAAGCACTTGTCCTGGTGAGTGATAATCAATTAATTACAAAGATGATTAGATAGTTAATTCGGGCTTTTCTAACCATATAACTTAGGATGTGCAAGTATGTCAGAGTACAAAGGGGAGTGAGTAGTTATCACTGCAAATAACTCTAGGGCTCCTATCACTCATGTTGGCAACACGATGGTAGTACCTTGATACAATTCAAGATAGGTGCAGTATTAAAATGTCTTTTATGATCCTAGGATAAAGAACTTGATATTAATATCGCAATTATCATCAAGCAACTATGTGGTGTTTGGACCAAATGATGTGAAGGTATATTGAAGTTTAAAGCCAACTAGTGTATTGCTCATGGAGGGAAGAAAGCTAGAGTCTATCTATGTAATGTTAGCTTAAATAGCTTTCATTGACAAGACTCGCAAGAATGAGACAACTAATCTATTTCATGCCCATTTGGGGATATAAACTTTCATAAACTAAAAGAAATTATGGAGAAATCCATGCTTAAAGGACTTCCTCATCAAGAAGATGTAGTATGTACTAGGTGCCAATATGGGAAAGCATACCAAGTACCTTATGAAGATTCTAAGTATAGAGCAAAAGAGCCTCCCATGTCAGTCCATTTAGATGTCTTTGGTGTAACAACCCAGAAAGGGCCTAGACGGAATTTGTGTCTTTGACCGAAAATTTTGAAGTATTTTCGGTATTTGAGTTTTTGGAATTGGAATTTTGAGGGACCTAATTGAAGAGTTAATTAAAGTTTTAATTGAAAGAATTTTTATTAGTGATTTATTGGTAATTGGGTAAGGATTTATTAGAGTTTTGCCAGGGATCTAAAGGAAGTTAGTGAGGAGGTCCAATGGGAGAGAGACAAGTGGCTTGGTAGGTGAGTGCATTAATGTGGATTTGAAAAAGAAAGATGAGTGGGAGGGCAAAAGGGAGTTTGCTTCTCGTTGACTCATTCTTCATCTTCCTGTTCTTTCCCATTTTTTCCTCTCCTTTCGCAAGTTTCTGCTCTCCATTTTCTTTATTTAGTTCTTCCAGTTTGAGTGAGATTTGTTATGTTTGAGCTGGTTCTGAGGTAAATGGTTGGTTCGGCATCGTCTTCTTCTTCTTCTTCTTCGTTTTCTATTTTTTGAAGGTTGTGTTTATGGTTTTATTTGCCTTGGTTATCTGAGCTTTTGTTTTGGTTGAATCTTTGCAAGAACCGGAAGATAGAAGGAAGAGTAAAGGTAAAGAGAAGGTTGGATATTGAAGAGATACGATTGAAGCTTCTATTTCCAGGTTTGGGAGCGTGTGTTGCTTGAGTTGTCTGATCATCTTCCTTGCTTGGATCTGTGTGTAATGTGTATATGTTGTTCTGATTTGTTAGTGTTGTGAATTTGAGCTCTTATTGTTTAAAGTCTGTCTGTGTATGTTCCGGGAATGAGTTATTCTCTCTTGTGTTTGTGGTGCTCGGCAGGAGACTCTTCATGACACGTGAAGTTCTTTACGAGTCGTGAAGATTAACCTGTTTGGTGGGTTTGTTGTCTGAGTTCGTGGTGCATTTTGCTATGTATGCCTGTTTTGATTGTATTTGAGTAGTAAGTTAAGAGTTTTGCATGTTCGGGTGTGGGTGTCTATTGGCTTGAAATCAGAGCAAGGAAGCACTGTTTCTGGGAGAAATACAACTCTATCACGAGAGAGACATTCGTCCCGATCGTGACCGAGCTGGAATTTTTCTCAGTGCCCTCTCGGACGCATTGCACTTTGCTCCGAGACGTGTTTGTTAGTCGCTCGTAATGCAGAGCTCGGCTCGGTATGAAGAGCTGTTCGGCATGAAGAGCTCCGCTCGGCATGCAATGTGCTCGTCAAGTAGAGCTGTAACACCCCAACTCATACGTAGGCGAACCCATCCGCAAGGGAGTAGGAAGCCGTACGAGTAGGTGTGTTACCGAACAGAAACGATACAAAACGTATATAATTATGAAAGAATTAAAACTTTTAAGGAGCAAAAATCTGAACATACATATTCATAAACGCGCATATTTTAAACAAAAACATACACATCTACAATATTACAATCATACAATAGGAGTCTGAAATATTACATCGTTCTCTTTACATATTACTTATACATATAACACAGATATACAAAAATTCTAAATTACAAAAGCTGAACAAGATACAAAACTTCTAGCTTCTATGTGGCCGACTCTGCAGATGCGCGACTCGAACAAAAGAAAACCTGCCACCTGCACGGGGAAAAGAGCCCGTGCTAAGCGATAACGCTTAGTGGGGAAAACAAACATAATAATATAGACGGCCATTCACAATGGTCGTCGAGGCATAACACATGCAAATCTCATACACACATAGTTCTTACCGAGAAATATATATATGCTTACATATAATAGCTGTGCATTCAATTGTTTCTTATCATATTCATATCCTTATGTGCGACACAAACCAAGTCAACATCATCATACAAAATGTAAGTATATTCATGCATAACTACATATAACTTCACATGCTAGCGCCTACCTATACATTACAGGTCAGTATTAATACACATATATGCCCATATTTGTATCGTTATACCAGTACAGGTCCTCATTTGCATACATTTACCGAACACGTTGGAGAATCAAGCTTTTGAAAGTACATCATACATAGTTACATAATCACAATACCATCACACTTCCGTTGCGCAACATTAATCTTTGACATAAACAACTATATGATATTGCATTCCAATCACGGTGTTTCAAAGAGCCAATAAATCTGCACTTATCAATTCACATATCTATAATCATAACTGATCAGAACCGCATGCTTATATACACAACATAACAAATCATACACCTGCTGACTCACAATAGTGGATAACGAGTACTGAGGGGGAGACCTCATGAGGGAACATATAGCCCGATCTCTGACCGGGTAAACCTCAGAGGGAACATATAATATAATGTACCATACAGGTACAAGTCGAAAAGCAACATCATCTTTTTCCACATTCCAAAAACATTTCATATCAAAGGGTTCGCGAGGAACCAGCCAGGGACCTGATCAGGGTCCAAATCGTTCAAAGGGCGCTGCAGCTACATATACATAGACTCTATTAGGCATGCCTAACTATCCACTAGACTGACTCTCGCAGGTCATGCATCATTCAAATCATGTGTCATATCAGACAGTATATGAATATCATCATACTTAATCCAGAGTATAATAGACATCAAAAGGAATTCATAATATCAGCCAAGCATCATAATATTCATCTTACAAAGCATACAATATAATTCCATCAACATGCTTGAGCACTATTCAATATTCTAAAATTTATCTGAATCAATTATGAAACATTATCAAGCCAACCATTCACTTAACATTCAAATTTTACTTTTAACAACTAACCATTCTTTACTAAAAAATAGGGTAGGTCACGATCACAACCAGATCGGTTGTCACCGTGACATACCAAAACTCTCGGCAGAAAGCACTCTTGGGGTACCTCACGGTGGTAACCCATTAGGTTGTCACCGTGACATACCAAACCCTCAAAACAGAATGCAAATATACGGTAGCTCACGGTGGTAACTACATTCATTGCCACCGTGACATACCAAACCCTCAAAACAGAATGCAAATCTGGGGTAGGTCACGGTGGTAACTACATTCATTGCCACCGTGACATACCAAAACCTCAAAACAGAATGCTATTCTTCACACTTACTCATATCATTCATATAAACTATTTATACATTTACATAAACACTTACTTACCCGGTTTGCCACATTATAGGTCTCTGTTTAAAAGAGAAATTCATAAACTAAAAGCATTAAATCACCTTTATGATTATCATATTATATAGGCACTCAAATATCCACATGAACCGTTATAGTATCATAATTATCTTGCATACTAACACATTCTAATAACATTTATTACCAATGCATGCATCGTATAGTATTGTTAGGCAATTACTTTAATCATGCATTCATTACTCATATCCCCTATATACATTTTCCATTAAACAAACTCAATTCATAATTATACATACTTGTTCACATCATACCTGATCAATACCACGAGTATATCCTGTTCAATAATTAAAAAGCACATATATACATTTAATTTCATTAATAAACTCTTATGCTATAGCTTTAATCACTTATAATTTGGATTGACGACCACCCACATACTCATTTCCTAAGGTTGGAAATGAGTTAGACATGCTATAGGAACTTACCATGAAGTTCGGGTACGTTTCGGGAAGAAAAACACTCAAATTATGCATATTAGGGGGTGGTCACGGTGGTAACCAATTGGTTGTCACCGTGAGGTCCAAAAATGAGCATTCTGCCCTGCATTTTCATAGGTCACGGTGGTAACCATTTTGGTTGCCACCGTGACATACCAAAATATTGCAAAACAGAAGCAAAATTTCGGGTCTGGTTCACTCCACAATTTCGTACAACCTATATCAAAGTCTAGAACTCATTTTTAGCCAAAACTTCCTTCTTAACAAATGTTCTATAGGATGTTAACTTCCAAATGCAACAAATTACAGGTCAATTAGACATCTATAGATTCAGATATGATCTAAACACCCCACAGTGCTTCTCTGAACCCGTCCAAAGAAGATAGGTCTACTTCTTGACCATTTTTCGGACACTTAGAGTTACAATTAGCTCAAACCTATTTCTAACACATTTGTAGACATATATCTTAGATTTCTAAAGGTACTGATTTCATATCATTTGGAATTCTACAACTCCCAAAACAGCTTAATAACCGAAGAAAGGTCCAGGGTATTCTAATCCAGTTTTTCACCCAAAATCCTATTCACATGCACTTTTTATCAAATTAAAACCAACACTCACTACCATCATCAAAGATCATCATCAACACATTCAAATTACTTAAATAACACATTAGTATAATCAAAATCACATATAAACAAAGAGTTTCCCAAACCTTAACTCCTTTGCTCCAATAGTTTCAATGATTGCACTTCTTGCTTCCATACTCTTTCTTCAGTTTTATTCTTCCAATTTCCTCATCAAAACATAAAATACTACTTAAGTTTTCTAATTAAACAAAGAGGAATTGCAGAAATCAAAAGTTATAACTTACCCTTCTGTCTCTTATCTCTTATAAAAGTGCTTGAGCTACAATCCATTATACATAACTTGGGTTTACAAGAAGAGAGAGAGAGGGGCTGGCGTGAGATGAAGAAGAAGAGGGAGTGAAGAAGAACAAAGGGAATTCACGTGAGGGAGGAGAGGGGAAAGTGCAGAAATTTGCTCTCTCTCTCTTTCCTTAATAAAGTCAAGCTTATCTCAAATGCCACATGGCACCCCCCTATTGGCCCTAAGTAGATTTTTATAACAATTCTTCTTTTGGTCCTTTAGCTCTTCTTTAATCTTTCCTTGGCCCACTACATAGATGTCATTCCTACATTGACCCACAATTAAATCTTACTCCCTTCAATTAAATCCTAAATTAATACCTTACAAATTTACAATTGGCCGCACTTGCCGAAACTTTTGCACTAATACTGAATTCGTCCTTTCGGCACACCTGACACCACATTTCACATATATTCTGTCTAATATTACTCCATTTGAATAAATTAGCCCTCGTAGTTATTTATTCGATTCAATCAAATCCATATTTGCAAAATGACCAAAATACCCTTGACTCACTTTTTCTTGATTCTAGTCACATCTTTTCCTCCTACTTAATCACTCCGACCATCTAATCATACTGTTTCGACTACCAAAATCCGTAGAGTTATACAAATCCTTCTAGGGTACATTTCGGGGTGTTACAAGAGCTCCGTTCGGCGTGAAGAGTCCGGTCAAATTGTAAATGTTTCTTCAGTAACTTACTCTGCTTTAATTTCTCACTAATGCATAAATCATGTTCTTATGATTGTCTAGATATGATAGTGTTTAACCTGTGATTTTGAGTTAGTGAGTGTATTAATTTTCTTGAGAATGTGGTGAGCCTGAAGTGTCATAGTAGTGGATAGATAAGCATGCTTATAAAGGGATAGTGAGTGCAGCTGCCCATGTCGGCCCGCTCGGGTCTAGTGATACGGTTGACCTCCGTTAAGGGTCTAGTGAAAATGTTTTGAGACTCCGGTCTCTCGAAAAATATTTTTGAGCCTTCGGTCTCCAGTGTAGTGTTCTACCGTATCCACCACCAGTGAAGTTCAGGCTGTAGTGTGTTCTATTTGGTTTATAGAGTGCTCGGTAGTGTTCTTTTCGGATCTTGTGTGTAATAATGTTCGGTTATATATTTCTGGCTATAGCTTTCCGTTCGGATTTATGTCTTGTTTTAGTGAATGTATTTTGAATATTTCTGACCCTCTAGTGTATGCATGTGATATTTCCATATAGTGTTTCTTTGTTTCGTTTCTCCCCACTAAGCGTTATCGCTTAGCACAGGATATTTTTTGTTTTCCCGTGTAGGTGGCAGGTTTTGTTCCAGTCGGAGTCGCGCATCTGTAGGGTCGGCCACATAGGAGTTGGAGTTTAATTTTGTTATATGCTCTTATACCTTTTTGTATATGTTATATTGATATTTTGTATTTTGTTCAGATATTATAAACTTTTGGGGTTTTTTTATGTATATTGATAATTATATTATTTTAAGATTTTATTGCTGTTTTCGCGCAAGTTTTGTTTATTAGTTTGTGCATTTTGTTTGTCTGTTCGGGTTGTGGCACTCCGGTTGCGGTGTTATATTTGTTGAAATCAGAGCCTGGTTTAGGCGGTTCTGGTTCCTCTTTATATGTGTGTTGAGTCTTGGTTTGTGAGTTGGTCTTGCATTGTGGCCTAATGCAGATGTGTCCTGTGTAGAGTCTTGATGGAGTTCGATCCGAGCGAGAATATAGGTGATTCAGCAGGCAGTGTCAATTCGGTCGGTAATGTTAGCCCGGTCAGACGTGATAGACCTGCACGTGAGTGTGCACCAGCAAAAGGTCCGGGATTTGGTTTTGAGAATCCGGCATTAGTGCAAGGTTTGCTTCAGTTAATGGATAGACTGACTGCCCCTAAGGCTCCTTCTGAGCTTTCGAGAAAGAGAGGAGCAGAAGAGTTTCATGGGACTTCTTTGGATCGATTGGACGTAGCAGAGTTCTGGTTATAGAAGATTGATCAGATTTTGCAAGAGATCGGCTGTCCTGCATATCAGAGAGTACCCTGTGCTCTATCGCTACTTCAAGGGCCAGCGTACGACTGGTGGAAGCTTGTACTCCGCAGCCCTCAGAAACCGGTTGAGATGACATGAGAATTCTTTGTGCAAGAATTTGAAAAGAAGTATGTGACTAAAGCTTATCGAGAGGCAAAATGGAAAGAGTTTATCAGTCTGAAGCAGCGGAGCATGTCAGTGAGTGAATATGAGAAGGAGTTCGACAGGCTGAGTAAGTATGTGCCTAAGATGTTGTTGACCGAGGAATTTAAGTGTAGACATTTTGAAGATGGTTTGATAGAGGTAATTCGAGGGCCATTATCGGCCATGACGGTCATGCAACCGGTTACCTACTATCAGCTAGTGGCAATGGCGATAAAGTTAGAAGAGTCGGAGGTGATTAAGCAGAGAAGTGAGCAAAAAAGAAGAGCCCCGGACAGTGCATCGGTAGTTGGCAAATGGGTTAAAGGTAATCCGATCGGGCAAGTGACGAAAGGGACCGTGCCAGTGCCTTTAGAAGTGGGAAGCATAGCTCTGCCTTTTTGCAAGGGAAGTGTTGTCCCGGAATGTGAGTATTGTTAGAAGCGCCATTGGGGCGAGTGCCGGAGGATGACAGGGGCATGTTTTAAGTGTGGAAGCAAGGAGCACATGTTGGCTAGCTGTCCGGAAAGAAGAGAGATGAAAGAATAGTCTGAGAGTCAAGTGAATGAAGAAAGAGCTAGAATAGCAAGAAGTAGTAGAGGCGGTGGTAGACTCGGTCAGGTTCTATCAAAAACGGTGCAGCGACCAGAGACGACTGGAGGGTTTGTGAAGCCGCGTGTATATGCCACGATTAGAGGGGATACTCCTGAGCCAGCAGGTCCTTCCGGTAAGTATTAAATCGTTGAGTTTGTTCATGTTTTGATTTTGGGTTGTGAGCGGACTGACGGGGAAATTTCGAGGATGAAATTTCTTAAGGGGGAGAGATTGTAACAACTCATAAAGGGCCTAGATGGAATTTGTATCTTTGACAGAAAATTTTGAAGTATTTTCAGTATTTGAGTTTTTGGAATTGGAATTTCGAGGGACCTAATTGAAGAGTTAATTAAGTTTTAATCGAAAGAATTTTTATTAGTGATTTATTGGTAATTGGGTAAGGATTTATTAGAGTTTTGCTAGGGTTCTAAAGGAAGTCAGTGAGGAGGTCCAATGGAAGAGAGACAAGTGGCTTGGTAGGTGAGTGCATTAATGTGGATTTGAAAGAGAGAGATGAGTGGGAAGTCAAAAGGAAGTTTGGTTCTCGTTGAAGCATTTTTCATATTCCTGTTCTTTCCCATATTTTCCTCTCTTTTCGCAAGTTTTTGCTCTCCATTTTCTTGGTTTAGTTCTTCCAGTTTGAGTGAGTTTTGTTATGTTTGAGCTGGTTTTGAGGTAAATGGTCGGTTCGGCATCGTCTTCTTCTTCTTCTTCTTCTTCTTCTTCTTTGTTTTCTGTTTTTCGAAGGTTGTGTTTATGGCTTTATTTGCCTGGGTTATCTGAGCTTTTGTTTTGGTTGAATCTTTGCAAGGACCGGAAGATAGAAGGAAGAGTAAAGGTAAAGAGAAGGTTGGATATTGAAGAGATCCGATTGAAGCTTCTGTTTCTAGGTTTGGGAGTGTGTGTTGCTTAAGTTGTCTGATCATCTTCCTTGCTTGGATCTGTGTGTAATGTGTATATGTTGTTCTGATTTGTTAGTGTTGTGAATTTGAGCTCTTATTGTTTAAAGTCTGTCTGTGTATGTTCCGGGAATGAGTTCTTCTCTCTCGTGTTTGTGGTGCTCGGCAGGAGACTCTTCACGACACGTGAAGTTCTTTACGAGTCGTGAAGATTAACCTATTTGGCGGGTTTGTTGTCTAAGTTCGTGGTGCATTTTGGTATGTATGCCTGTTTTGATTGTATTTGAGCAGTAAGGGAAGAGTTTTGCATGTTCGGGTGTGGGTGTGTATTGGCTTGAAATCAGAGCAGGGAAGCACTATTTCTGGGAGAAATACAACTCTATCACATGAGAGACGTTCGTCCCGATCGTGAACGAGCTGAAATTTTTCTCAGTGCCCTCTCGGACTCATTGCACTTTGCTCTGAGACGTGTTTGTTAGCCGCTCGTAATGCAGAGCTCGGCTCGGTATGAAGAGCTCCACTCGGCATGCAATGTGCTCGTCATATAGAGCTCCGTTCGGCGTGAAGAGTCCGGTCGAATTGCAAATGTTTCTTCAGTAACTTACTCTACTTTAATTTCTCACTAATGCATAACTCATGTTCTTATGATTTTCTAGATATGATAGTGTTTGACCTGTGATTTTGAGTTAGTGAGTGTATTAATTTTCTTAAGAATGTGGTGAGCTAGAAGTGTCATAGTAGTGGATAGATAAGCATGCTTATAAAGGGATAGTGAGTGTTGCTGCCCATATCGGCCCGCTCGGGTCTAGTGATACGGTTGACCTCCGTTAAGGGTCTAGTGAAAATGTTTTGAGACTCCGATCTCCCGTGTTGTCTTCGGGCTAGTGAAAATGTTTTTGAGGCTTCGGTCTCCAGTGTAGTGTTCTCCCGTATCCACCACCAGTGAAGTTCAGGCTGTTGTGTGTTCTGTTCGATTTATATAGTGCTCGGTCGTGTTTTATTCGGATCTTATGTGTAATAATGTTCGGTTATATATTTCTGGCTATAGCTTTTCGTTCGGATTTATGTCTTGTTTTAGTGAATGTATTTTGTATATTTCTGACCCTCTAGTGTATGCATGTGATATTTCCGTATAGTGTTTCTTTGTTTTGTTTCTCCCCACTAAGCGGTATCGCTTAGCACGAGATATTGTTTGTTTACCCGTGTAGGTGGCAGGTTTTGTTCCAGTCGGAGTTGCGCATCTGCAAGGTCGGCCACATAGGAGTTGGAGTTTAATTTTGTTATCTGCTCCTGTACCTTTTTGTATATGTTATATTGATATTTGTAATTTGTTCAGATATTGTAAACTTTTGGGGTTTTGTATGTATATTGATAATTGTATTATTTTAAGAATTTATTGTTGTTTTCGTACATGTTTATTTATTCGTTTTTGCATTTTGTTTGTCTGTTCGGGTTGTGGCACTCCAGTCGGGGTGTTACATTTGGTCTAGTAAAGCAACCATCCATCAATGGATATTGCTATATGATAATATTTATTGATTATTATTCAAGGTATGTATGAATAGAGTTTATGAAGGAAAAAAAAATCAAAAGCACTAGATAAGTTTAAAAAGTTCAAAGAGGTGGTTGAATAAGAAATTGTCGAAAGATCCAATGTCTTCAAACTAATAATGGAGGAGAATACACTTCCTTGCGTTTACAAAGTATCTGCAATAGCACATGATACAATGCTAATTGACTTGTCTAAATATTCCATAACAAAATGGAGTAGTGAATAGAAAAAATAAAAGTGTTTTGCATGCAAAGAATATTCCACCAAGATTTTGGGTAGAATGTATAAAAACAGTTGCACAATTGATGAATAGGTCATCACAAGCTTTACTTGGAGAAGATATGGAACATAACCCACTATAAGTTACTTTAGAGTTTTTGGCTGCGTTTGCTATTTTTTTTGTACTAGATCATTTATGCAGGAAGTTTGATAAGAAAGTAACAATGTGCATCTTTGTGGGTTATGATGATCAAGGGAAACAGTGGAAATGTCATGATACTTCAACTAGAAAATGTCGTACTTCTAGAAATGTGATATTTGATGAAGCTTCATCTTGGTGGTCTTGTGACGCGCGCCGGACCAGCAAGGCCCTCTTTGAACCCACTTTTAGGATTTGAGGGATTGGTTCGCATCTTTTTGATCTTAAGTATTATGAGATATTTTCGGTACCTCCTTTCACAATAGAACATTAAAAAGGACCATCCATCGTCATAACACCTTTAGGCACTTTTGAGGCATTTTGGAATCGCCACCCAGTTTACAAGAAACTGGAAAAAAACCTCTGTTAGTCTAAACAAGATATGGTGTCCGGAACTTCATACTTATTGGTGCCTTGGTTAATTATAAATGGGTTTTTAAATTATAAAATTTCATTCCTCATCTCACGCGATTAATGCAGTTTATTAAAGCGCATATCAATCACATATGAAACAATAAATAAAAATAAAAATAAAGACAAAATTAAATCACAACAAAACTAGGGGCGGAATACAACCCCCATTGTAAATATAAATCATACATAAAACGGGATATTTATTAAGGATGAGGATATTGGTCCTCTCATGCATAATTAAAAAAATCATTTTGAAGTGACAATTTATTTTGGATGGAAAACTAGGATATTGGTCCCATTTTATTAGAAAACCCAATTTATTTATAGAAATATTTTTGTGTGATTTTTGATTAAAAGTGCATAAAATAAATGGTTCAATTAATTATTACATGCCAAATAACTCAATAAAACAAATAAAGGAAAAATAACAAGTACAATGAAAAATAACAACTCTTTGGATCTCCTCCTTCATTCGCACGGGTGCTCAAATAGGGGAACACAAGTATTTGACACCGACAAAAAATACAAATAAACTTAATGTTAGTAATCGAAGTAAGAAAATTAATTAAACATTTATAACAATACATAAATTAAATAAAACATGCATATTATGGGATAAATAAATTAAATGACATGTTAAAATAAATTAACATATTAATATATCACTATTTAAAACATAAAGCGAAATAATAACAATGATGATTGTAATAATAAATAAATAGTAATAATAACAACAACGGCAACAACAACAACAATAATAATAATAATAATAATAATAATAATAATAATATGTGATGATAAATAATAATAATAGTAATAGTAATAATAATAATAATAATAGTAATAGTAATAATAATAATGATGATGATGAACAATTAAATGAAACAAGGGTAAAAATAATATTAAAAATGTTAGATCTATGTACAGAAACACAAAAAATAAATAAAAACCAAACAAATGTAAAGATCTGCATAGTTAACAATTAAATATAAATAAAATAAAATAAAAGAAAAATAAAAGACTAAGAGATGAAGTTTAGAATATTTACGCTCAGATTTAAATGATATTGAAGCACGATATCCCGATCTAATCTATTGTCAAGATCCAAAAATTAACTCAAAAAAATAGGTTCAAGTAAAGCATGAGTTTATATCTAAAAAACTCAAGAACATTAATACTAAGAAAAATGATTTGATTTTTTTTTTATGTTTGATATATGATCTGAAAATTCAAGTCAAGGAATTGATTTTTCTTTCTCAAAGTTTTCAAGATCAATCAAGAATTTTTTAGAGATAAAAAAACTAGAATGGAATTTAAGATGAAAACTTGTAGATTTAAAAGAGAGAATTAAGAAGATTGAGAAAAATGATTTTTATTTTTCTAAGAATGAGAAAAGATGAACTCCAAGAACATTCAATCCTTTGTTTTTCCAGCAAAACCCACTAGCTCCTCTCCAAAAAATCTCCTTCTAAATGACTTAGAAAAATGTATTTTGCTAGAGAGAATTTTTTTACTCTCAAAAACCCTTTTTTTTCTACTCCTTTTTCTCTCTTTTCTTTGCCAAAATGAAAGTCCCCTCCATAAAAACCTACTCCCCTGTAATTTCTGCACTCATTTCAGATCTTTTCCACATCCACTTTTTCCTAATTTCAACAAAAAATACTCAAAAATTCAACATAAAAATCCCTAAAGTCAAATTTTAACAATTAATAATTTTTATTTATTTTATTTATTTTTGACTTTTTAATACCCACAAATTTTGACCAAATTTTTCAGAATTCAACAAAATCAAAAAAAAAAATCCCATGAACAAATCATTTTTTACCCAAAAAATGTCAAAAAATAAAAAATCGGCGGAATTGGGCGGCAACGGGCGAGGAACCTCGTCGATCGGGCGAGATTCCGCGCGCGGAGGCGCGGAATCACGCGCGCAGCACTGGCGACGCTGCGTGTCGCCCTTGCGCGCGCAATGCGCACTGCACGCAGCAGCGCCCCGCAGCGCACGCGGGTGCTGCGCGCTGCCGCGGCCTGACGATAAATTTTTTTTATTTTTTTTATTTTTAAATTTTTTAAAATATGACTAAAAAAATACTAAATTTATTCTTAAAAACTAATTTTTAAAATATTTTTATTATTTTTTATTCTAAAATGCAAATTTGACAAGAAAATCATCATTTTTAACCTTTTTGCCTGTGAGGGCATCTTATCATCATTGGGTAACTCCGATCTAGGCTGACTCAGGACCCCGGTGTTTACAGTTGCCCCCAGTTTAGGGTAAGCTAGTACACTAGTGTCTAGGTGAGCCTAAACTCTTGGAGAAGAAGGAAAGAGACACATACCTGAGGCAGCCTTCTTTCCGAAGCGACTGATGCTGTTGTGGTTGTTATTGCCATGTTGTCGGCGTGTTGTTTTTAGTTGAAGCGGTAGTGCCGTTATCGTGCTAACCTCTCTGTGATTTGAAGTGGTAGTGCCGTGGTCGTACTAACCCTCCTTAGAGTGGTAGTGCCGCCATCGTGCTAACCCTTCTGTGATTCGAAGTGGTAGTGCCGTGGTGGTGCTAACCCTCCTTAGAGTAGTAGTGCCGCCATCGTGCTAACCCTTCTGAGTTTTGAAGTGGTAGTGCCGTGGTCGTGCTAACTTTCTGTAGAATGGTAGTGCTGCCATCGTGCTAACTGTAGACACCGGGTCCTGAGTAAGCCTAGATCGAAGTTACCCAATGATGATAATTGCCTTCACAGGCTTAAAAGGTTAAAAGTGATGGTTTTCTCGTCAAATTTGCATTTTAGAGTGAAAAATTAAAAAATAATAAAAAAAATTTAAAAAAATTAATTTTGAAAAATGGGGGCTTAAAATTATGATGTTTTTAGTCTATTTAAAATTTAAAAAAAAATAGAAAAAATAAAAAAAATAAAAAAAAATTTTCGGACCGCGAGTGTCGGGCGCGGCAGCGCGCTGGCGCCCAGCTCGCAGGCGCCCAGCACGCCGGCGCCCAGTGCGCTGGGCGCGATTTGGCGACGCGCAGCGTCGCCAATGCTGCGCGTCGCTAAAGAGCGACGCGCAGCGTTGCGCGCTGCGCGCCGCACCGCGCGCCTCTGCGAGCGATTCTCGCCCGAGCTCCGCGCGGATTTCGCGCCTCGCCGCGTGAGTGCCCGTCGCTCTATAGCGACGGGCGGTGTCCCTCTGTGGCGACGGGCTTCTGGCCGTCGGTACAGGGTCTGATACCCTTTTCCTCTTTTTCAGCCTTTTTTCCGATTTTTTCACACAAAAATCCGTTTTTTATCCCATTTTTTTGGGATTTTTGACTTCAAATTAAATTCTAAAATATTTTTTTAGGTAATTAAATAATAAAACTTGATTTTATCATTAAAAATAAAATAATTTTGGGTTAAAATAGGTTTTTTTCCTTAATTAAATTAGGGCAACCTATTTTATCCTATAAATAGTTTATGATGAAATCAAAGGAGCCTCTCCTCTCTCCACATTTTTTAGACCTAAAATTTCTCTTCATCTTCTTCTCCTTCCACTAAAATTCCAGATTTTTTCTCCAACAAAAAATCAAAAAGAAAATCAAGTGTTTCATTCTTTTTCCAACATAATTTCTTCTAAACATATTTTTTAGAGGAAGTTTTGTTGTTGGATTCAATTTTTGAGACAAATAGAATAATTATTTGTTCTCAAAATTATTTTTAATTTTTTATTTTGGGTTCAATAAAACTTTTTTCATTGATTTTGTTTTGAATCTCTTTTTGATAAAAAATTGATTTTGAGACAAATAAAATAATTGTTTGTCATCAAAATCTAATTTTTATTTGATAAAACTTCAATCAATTTTTCTTTATTTTAATCAATAAAATTTTTTTTGATCAAAATCATTTCTTTAGGCAAAGGTATCAATTCTTTGTTCTTAAAGAATTTTTGATCATTTTTTTATGTTCCTTGGAATAAAATTCCAACACTTACATCATATTTCACTCTAATATTGTGAATCATCAAACAAAGAAATCAACCATCACTTTTCCTTCATCAAATCCAATATTCTGAGGGTAAATATTCTAGGCTCAATTTCAATTTCTATTTTATTTTATTTTATTTATTCATGTATATTTTATTATTTTTATTGATTTATTTATTGTTTTAATCTATTCATTTGTTGTATTGATTTTATATTCGTTCTATTTAATTGTTTATATGTGATTTGATTTTTATTTATGTGAATATTGTTTTTTTTAATTCCTAACATGTAAATAATTTATTTTGATTCCTCATTATTTTTAACATGCAAATAATTTAATTTAAATTAATCTTTTTGCCATGTAAATAGTTTATATTAATTATGAACACATCAATTAACCTTGTTATATATCATTATTATTTTCATCATTCTTTTGTTTACTAATGTTTATTATTCTTTTTATCATTGTTACATGATTGATTTATTATGATTTATTTATTTATTATTTTTCATTATTTTTATCATGTGTATATTTTCATGTACTAATTAATTAACATGTTTTATTTTATTTTCATCACATCATTTAATCATTTGTCATACATAATGCATGTTTCTCATTTATTTTGGTTTGTTAATATTTTTGATTCCATTATCATTCTTTTCATACCATCTTATTTTATTTTAATTTGTTATTCATTATTTTGTATATTTAATTGATTTAATCACTAACATTGTTTTAATTTATATGTTGTTTTTATGTCTAAACTCATTTTTCGCTTGGGCGTTTTTTTTGCGAGCACATCGGGAGGTCCAAAAAAGGCTCGTTTGGTTCATATACATATTTCCATTCGGTTTGTAATATTTTATTTAATTTTTCCATTTAATTTTCTTGTAAAATTATTTATTTAGGCTCGCTAAAAAGAAAGTCACAAAAACGTTTTTATTAATTAACTTGACATTTTTTTTAAATAAAAATGGGACTAATGTCCTAGTTTTTCATACCCAAATAAATCATCACATCAAAACTGTTTCATAATAAATATGCATGCGAGGACCAATGTTCTCACTATTAATGAATAACCCGTTTTATGCATGTATTTCACTTTTATAAATGGGAGTTGTATTCCGCTCCTAGTGTTATTGTAATTTGTTTTTGAATGCTTTATTTTGGATTTTGCTTATATTTACCGCTTTTGATATGAATGATTGCGCCTTTAAATTAAAATTACATTGTGTGGAAAGTTGATGAAACAATGAATTCAAAACTTAATTATGATATTAATCAAGGTACGAATAAATGAGAAGTCCCGAACCCTGCTCTGGTCTTTGGGCTCAAGAGGCTAGAGGTTATCCTCCAAGACACCTCTTGTGTCACGAGACTTAGACGTTGATCCTAGGCTCCTTAGGGCGAGAGGTTTACCTTCCAAGACCCATCTGGCTGGCCCAAAATGGATACAAAGCGCAGTCTTAGGCTCTCCGAGGCGAGAGAAACTTTCCAATGTTCTATTGGGTGGCGACTCCATGAAACCTCTTTGTTGCCCAACATAGACGCACTTGTGATTTATCGCAAGCTGTTGACGGACCCACAAATGCCCCGATCGCCCACGTGCGGGCGGTCGAACGGGCGGCCGCGGGGATCCGGCGCGCGTCACAGTGGCGACTCCACTGGGGACATACTCGAGACTTCGATTCGAAAGTACCTTGATTAAAAATCATAATTGAGTTTTAATTTAAAAATTTCATCTTCTTTCAAAACTGCATTGCATCTCATTAGAGCCTTAGATCTATGCTAGTTTGGTCCCTCTTTTAGCCCCGGTGCGTTCCCGAAGCACGACCCTATTTTCACTCAATTTAGGGAAGTGTTAAGGATAATCACCAGCCCAAGCCTCGTACCTCAATGGTATATAAAATGGTGACCCGATCGGTCGTTACGCTCGTGATGAGCTAGACCCGTCGGCAGGGATCATGCTTGGGTAGCCCTAAAGTAACACCACCCTTTGACCAAAGCTCATGTAATGGTAATAGATACTTCCCTTAGGTGATATGAACCGTAATACCTTGCTTGCTATATGGATCATTTTATATTGGACAAACCCAAATAATTTGATTGGTCACCTAATCAAAGGCTTTCATGCCCCGATAGGCCCATGTTAACTTGTTCGGGCTGCCTAAATACATAACGATCATAACCCATGTGCTTGCATATTAGATAAGAGATGTTATGATGCTGGTTCTTAACCGAGCACCATACGCATCCATTGGGTTCCCCGCTAACCCATGGATCAAGCCCACCTAGGAAAGAGACCGCATTACCTCGTGTGTGGGAGTAATAAGGTTGGAAGGCTCTACTTGCTTGCATGTGATTGTAAATGTTGCATAGCTCACTATCATGCATTGTATATGTCATTCATGCATCATCCTAACAATCTAATTTTTTCAGCCATCATAGATTCATCTAAGTGGACTAGAGGTTCCGACGGTCGGCTAGTAAGGACAAATCTGCTCTTTGAGTTGCCGAAACTAGTGTCTGACTGGGATTCTGAGTCATCCTCATCAATCAGTGAAGCCTCTGTAGAGCCACCAATGGCAGAAGAAACCGGAGCTTTAACCACTCAGGACCTAGCTAGGAGGCTAGAGGATTTTGAACGAAGAATGATGGATATGATGGGTGCCATGGCTGAAAGGATTGCCCATCCACCTGCTGCCCCACAGCCGCCTGCTGCTCTACAACCACAGGCAGCCCCTCCTCGGGGGCAAGCCGAACCACCTGCTGGTGGGGAGGCTCCCTTCGTTGGAGCTGCTGCTCGTCAACCCAACAATGAGCACAGAGCTGCTGCACCCATCGAGCCAAGAGGGGAAAGGATTCACAATCCCAACGATGATTTCCTGATGGAGGAGGAAGAAGAAGTGGTGCCGATAGTCCACCAAGCTGCAAGGCCCAGAGCACCCAGAGTAGAGGATGAAGCTTTAAGAGGTATGAGACAACAGATCGAAGCTATCACTCGCATGCTCTCAGCTGGAAAGGGGGTCAATCCAGAGGACAGAGATCTGGGGGATGAAGAGCTGCTACCCCAAAGATTCAAGATGCCCGAGCTTCCGAAGTTTGATGGCACCTCTGACCCATCCGTCCACATCAAGCAGTACACCCTGGTCATGAAAGGCACAGGGCTGAGCAAGAAGCAAAAGGTGGAATATTTCTGCCTTAGTCTGGTGGGCCCGACGGTTGACTGGTACCACGGGTTGGATAGGAGGTCCAAAGAGGACTGGGACCTTTTGACCGAAGAATTCATGAAGCAGTACGACTGCAGTACTAGGATGGAGGTCACCCTAAAAGACCTCGAGCTTCTACAGCAGAAGAATGATGAGTCATTCCATGAGTACCTTACCAGATGGAGGAACAGGGTCATGGAAATGAAGAGGAAGCCTGACACTGCAGACCAGATCAGGCTGTTTATCAGAAACTCATGCCCTTACTTAAGGGACTTGCTCAGTTTTAAGGGGCTCAAGGACTGGGAGTCGCTTAAGGATATCGCTATAGAAGCTGAGGCGGCTTACCTGGCAAAGAAAGCAAGCCAAAATAACTTTGCTGGGAAAGGATATGGGAACCAGTCGGGATTCAAATCTGGAGGAGCTGGAGGCAGCAACAGCAGAAACGGTAGGACGATAGAGGTCTCAGCTACTGGAGTTGGGCAGGGTCAAAGATACTACTCCAACTTAGGCCGCTCTCTATCTTGGGTACTGGAAAAACTAATGAAAGAAGGCAAGTTGCAACCTTTGCCACCCAGACCAGCCTTGAGTCAGGGACAGCCGGGACATAGAGGTGATCAGTACTGCGCTTACCACCAGCACACCGGCCATTTGACTGACCATTGCCGTATTCTGAGAAACAAGATCCAGGATCTCATTGACACCAATCAGATCACAGATCCTGAGAAGAGAGAAAAGAAGAAAAAGGCAGGCTACAACGCAGTCCCTCCACCGCGAACATGATCGTGTCCTGTGGCCCACTAGTGATATTGCTTTTAGATGCTGGAATCTTTTCATTTCTGGAACTTTTTATATTACAATTTTCTGTTTGTAATAAAGAGAACAATTTTGCTTATTTGTATGACATTTCTATTGATTTCATTTCGCATGATCATAACAAATTTACTTTGGCATTAATTCAAATAATATGGCTGCATTTAATCTCGGAAACTTTGGGAAATCCCAAAGAAAATCTTGATAGCATCTAACATAGCTCCTGTAGAGAAAAAAAAAACTAGTTGCAATTAGGGGACTGGATGGAAACTCACTAAGAGCACTAGAACCTTTCTGATTACCCGTCAAAGCGATCCCTGGATAAGACGGAACCTAGAAAATGATTTAGGCACTATTTCTTTGCATAGCTCTCTAAATGACCATTTCCTACCCTTACTTCACAATCGCTTGCTAGCCCATTGAGCCTTTATACGGGTATGCTGAATGCGTACCAATTTTGTTGTTACACACATTAAAACTATCCCCTCGCCTAAAATGATTTTGGCTTCCCCTTAGAAGAGTGGCTGCTCTAAAAAGGATGGATGAATGTTTTGACAATTAACAATTTCTTCGTGGGTTATCGAAATTGCCTTGGTAAGGGCGAGTTTACACTGTGAAAAAAAAAAGAAAAAAAAAAACAAAAAGACCTCAAAACAGTAACCAATTGACTAGTTTCAATAATTACCCTTTTATTGTTATTCTGATCTCAATGAGCTAAAATGTTATCAAATCCAAATTCAAGAGTACCTTTGTATATACAACTGAGTTGAGAATGGTTCATCCATCAGTCGAGAAAATATTGCGGCCATTTTTCTCTAGCAACCTGATCCTCCTTTGACAGCCATCTACCTAAGCCTAACATTACAACCAAAGTAAGACCTTTTGATTATGGGTTCAGTCTTATCCAGTTAGCGGAGATGACCTTCTAAAGAGGTTTGGTACGTAAGAAGAGGCCTATGGTGTTTCTTGAGCTTCAAGCGAGGAGCCACGAGTGCATTCATGCATTCGAGTTAAGTCTCGTCTCCAACATTGCTTCTAGAATTCGCATTCAAGAAAAAATTGAGAGAAAATCGTCAATCATAAAACCCGAGAGGGCTGATTGATAACAGGAGTTTGATGCTTTCAAGATCTATCTCGAGATTAGCTAAAGTCTTGTATTTTTTAAAATCAATGCCAAAATAATGATCATGTTTAATGAAATCAAATTGAAACACATGCATTTATGCAATGATGTGATCAGAGTATTGTACCCTGTGTGATCAAACTCATGTATCTGCCTACCCTCTGCTACTCTCAGCACGCAAACTCTTCAACCGATTCATCCTGCTATCAAATGAGAAGAATCAAGCTCATGCAACCATGTCCTAAGACTCCCTAAAGATTCTTGCCAACAACTTCAGCAATCTTCAAAAAAAAAAAAAAAAAAAAAACAAAAAAAGAGAGCCGTTAGAGTGAAAACCGTAACTGGCGCTCTAAGCAAAAACTAGGCAAAAGGATAGGGTGAAAACCTGAAAACAGGCAGTCTGTCCATCAAAAAAAAGAAGAAAGAGAAAAGCCGCTGGATTGGGTTGGGTCCATTCCAGGCAAAAAAAAAATAAGGCACAGGGTTATGTGAAAATCCACAAAGGACGCATCTCCCACTAAGAAAAGCTAGTGTGAAAATCCACAAGGGACGCACTACCTTCAAATAATGACTACAGGTACCGGATGAGAATCTCGCAATCCCAAAGGGCATGAAATTCAAAAGCAGCTCAAAAGCCATCAATTATATCGCAAATTGCAGCTAGCCCGGCATCATCTTCAAGTTCACATAGATGAATTTTTATCCTGCATTCCTGCATTACTCATGCATTTCACTTGCATGCTCACCATTTTTGCATAGTTTAGTTTCCTTATTTTGCAGAAAGAGAGACTTGAGGCGGATACCGACAAAAGCCGAGTATGACATCGGTCAAATCATCAATCCAAGCCTCAACTCATTCATCAATCCAGACATCAATCAAATCATCAATCCACATACCAGCTTAATCATCAATCCAAGCAAATCAAAGACTTCTCAGGGAGCAGAAAATCGAAGACTTCTCAGGGAGCAGAAAATTGAAGACTTCTCAGGGAGCAGGAAAATCGAAGACTTCTCAGGGAGCAGAAAACCGAAGACTTCTCAGGGAGCAGCAAACCGAAGACTTCTCAGGGAGCAAAAAATCGAAGACTTCTCAGGGAGCAGAAAACCGAAGACTTCTCAGGGAGCAGAAAATCGAAGACTTCTCAGGGAGCAGAAAATCGAAGACTTCTCAGGGAGCAGCAAACCGAAGACTTCTCAGGGAGCAGAAAACCGAAGACTTTTCAGGGAGCAGAAAACCGAAGACTTCTCAGGGAGCAGAAAATCGAAGACTTCTCAGGGAGCAGAAAAATCGAAGACTTCTCAGGGAGCAGCAAACCGAAGACTTCTCAGGGAGCAGAAAATCGAAGACTTCTCAGGGAGCAACAAACCGAAGACTTCTCAGGGAGCAGAAAATCGAAGACTTCTCAGGGCAGAAAACCGAAGACTTCTCAGGGAGCAGCAAACTGAAGACCTCTCAGGGGGCAAACAAACGATCAATAAACCGAAGACTTCTCAGGGAGCAGCAAACTGAAGACCTCTCAGGGGGCAAACAAACGATCAACAAACCGAAGACTTCTCAGGGAGCAGCAAACCGAAGACTTCTCAGGGAGCAGAAAATCGAAGACTTCTCAGGGAGCAGCAAACCGAAGACCTCTCAGGGGGCAAACGATCAATAAATCAAAGACTTCTCAGGGAGCAGCAAACTGAAGACCTCTCAGGGGGCAAACAAACGATCAACAAACCGAAGACTTCTCAGGGGGCAAACAAACGATCAACAAACCGAAGACTTCTCAGGGAGCAGAAAATCGAAGACTTCTCAGGGAGCAGAAAACCGAATCAATAAACCGAAGACTTCTCAGGGAGCAGCAAACTGAAGACCTCTCAGGGGGCAAACAAACGATCGATGAACCGAAGACCTCTCAGGGGGCAATCAATCGAAGGGTTCACAAATAGCACCACTTCAACAAACGAAAACACACCATGGTAATAACCACCATCTCAGAATTCTCCAGTTCGGAAAGACGGCCGACTCAGGTACGCGTCTCTTTCCTTTTCTTCTTTAAGTTTAGGCTCACCTAGACACTAGTGTACTAGATTCCCCTAAACTGGGGGCAACTGTAGACACCGGGTCCTGAGTAAGCCTAGATCGAAGTTACCCAATGATGATAATTGCCTTCACAGGCTTAAAAGGTTAAAAGTGATGGTTTTCTCGTCAAATTTGCATTTTCGAGTGAAAAATTAAAAAATAATAAAAAAGATTTAAAAAAATTAATTTTGAAAAATGGGGGCTTAAAATTATGATGTTTTTAGTCTATTTAAAATTTTAAAAAAAATAAAAAAAATAAAAAAAAATTTTCGGACCGCGAGTGTCGGGCGCGGCAGCGCGCAGGCGCGCTGGCGCCCAGCACGCCGACGCCCAGGCGCCCAGCGCGCTGGGCGCAATTTGGCGACGCGCAGCATTGCGCGCCTCTGCGCGCGATTCTTGCCCGAGCTCCGCGCGGATTTCGCGCCTCGCCGCGTGAGTGCCCGTCGCTCTATAGCGACGGGCGGCGTCCCTCTGTGGCGACGGGCTTCTGGCCGTTGGTACAGGGTCTGATACCCTTTTCCTCTTTTTCAGCCTTTTTTCCGATTTTTTCACCCAAAAATCCGTTTTTTATCCCATTTTTTTGGGATTTTTGACTTAAAATTAAATTCTAAAATATTTTTTTAGGTAATTAAATAATAAAACTTGATTTTATCATTAAAAATAAAATAATTTTGGGTTAAAATAGGTTTTTTTCCTTAATTAAATTAGGGCAACCTATTTTATCCTATAAATAGTTTATGATGAAATCAAAGGAGCCTCTCCTCTCTCCACATTTTTTAGACCTAAAATTTCTCTTCATCTTCTTCTCCTTCCACTAAAATTCCAGATTTTTTCCCCAACCAAAAATCAAAAAGAAAAATCAAGTGTTTCATTCTTTTTCCAACATAATTTCTTCTAAACATATTTTTTAGAGGAAGTTTTGTTGTTGGATTCAATTTTTGAGACAAATAGAATAATTATTTGTTCTCAAAATTGTTTTTAATTTTTTATTTTGGGTTCAATAAAACTTTTTTCATTGATTTTGTTTTGAATCTCTTTTTGATAAAAAATTGATTTTGAGACAAATAAAATAATTGTTTGTCATCAAAATCTAATTTTTATTTGATAAAACTTCAATTAATTTTTCTTTATTTTAATCAATAAAATTTTTTTTGATCAAAATCATTTCTTTAGGCAAAGGTATCAATTCTTTGTTCTTAAAGAATTTTTGATCATTTTTTTATGTTCCTTGGAATAAAATTCCAACACTTACATCATATTTCACTCTAATATTGTGAATCATCAAACAAAGAAATCAACCATCACTTTTCCTTCATCAAATCCAATATTCTGAGGGTAAATATTCTAGGCTCAATTTCAATTTCAATTTTATTTCATTTTATTTATTCATGTATATTTTATTGTTTTTATTGATTTATTTATTGTTTTAATCTATTCATTTGTTGTATTGATTTTATATTCGTTCTATTTAATTGTTTATATGTGATTTGATTTTTATTTATGTGAATATTGTTTTTTTTAATTCCTAACATGTAAATAATTTATTTTGATTCCTCATTATTTTTAACATGCAAATAATTTAATTTAAATTAATCTTTTTGCCATGTAAATAGTTTATATTAATTATGAACACATCAATTAACCTTGTTATATATCATTATTATTTTCATCATTCTTTTGTTTACTAATGTTTATTATTCTTTTTATCATTGTTACATGATTGATTTATTATGATTTATTTATTTATTATTTTTCATTATTTTTATCATGTGTATATTTTCATGTACTAATTAATTAACATGTTTTATTTTATTTTCATCACATCATTTAATCATTTGTCATACATAATGCATGTTTCTCATTTATTTTGGTTTGTTAATATTTTTGATTCCATTATCATTCTTTTCATACCATCTTATTTTATTTTAATTTGTTATTCATTACTTTGTATATTTAATTGATTTAATCACTAACATTGTTTTAATTTATATGTTGTTTTTATGTCTAAACTCATTTTTCGCTTGGGCGTTTTTTTTGCGAGCACATCGGGAGGTCCAAAAAAGGCTCGTTTGGTTCATATACATATTTCCATTCGGTTTGTAATATTTTATTTAATTTTGCCATTTAATTTTCTTGTAAAATTATTTATTTAGGCTCGCTAAAAAGAAAGTCACAAAAACGTTTTTATTAATTAACTTGACATTTTTTTTAAATAAAAATGGGACCAATGTCCTAGTTTTTCATACCCAAATAAATCATCACATCAAAACTGTTTCATAATAAATATGCATGCGAGGACCAATGTTCTCACTATTAATGAATAACCCGTTTTATGCATGTATTTCACTTTTATAAATGGGAGTTGTATTCCGCTCCTAGTGTTATTGTAATTTGTTTTTGAATGCTTTATTTTGGATTTTGCTTATATTTACCGCTTTTGATATGAATGATTGCGCCTTTAAATTAAAATTGCATTGTGTGGAAAGTTGATGAAACAATGAATTCAAAACTTAATTATGATATTAATCAAGGTACGAATAAATGAGAAGTCCCGAACCCTGCTCTGGTCTTTGGGCTCAAGAGGCTAGAGGTTATCCTTCAAGACACCTCTTGTGTCACGAGACTTAGACGTTGATCCTAGGCTCCTTAGGGCGAGAGGTTTACCTTCCAAGACCCCTCTGGCTGGCCCAAAATGGATACAAAGCGCAGTCTTAGGCTCTCCGAGGCGAGAGAAACTTTCCAATGTTCTATTGGGTGGCGACTCCATGAAACCTCTTTGTTGCCCAACATAGACGCACTTGCGATTTATCGCAAGCTGTTGACGGACCCACAAATGCCCCGATCGCCCACGTGCGGGCGGTCGAACGGGCGGCCGCGGGGATCCGGCGCGCGTCACACTAACCCTTATGAGTTGATGAAGTGGTAGTGTCGTAGTCGTGCTAACCTTCCGTAGAATAGTAGTGCGTCCATCGTGCTAACCCTTCTGGGATTCGAAGTGGTAGTGCCGTGGTCGTGCTAACCCTCCTTAGAGTTGTAGTGCCGCCATCGTGCTAACCCTTCTGTGATTCGAAGTGATAGTGTTGTGGTCGTGCTAACCTTCCGCGAAATAATAGTGCCGCCATCGTGCTAACCCTTCTGAGTTGATGAAGTGGTAGTGCCATAGTCGTGCTAACCTTTCGTAGAATGGTAGTGTCGCCATCGTGCTAACCCTTCTGGGATGTGAAGTGATAGTGCCGTGGTCATGCTAACCCTCTGTGGAGTGGTAGTGCCGTCATCGTGCTAACCCTTTTGAAGTGGTGCCCCCTGAGAGGTCTTGGGTTGATTTTCCCACTGAGAGGTTTTCGGTTAGTTGCCCCCTGAGAGGTCTTTGGTTGATCTGCCTCCTGAGAGGTCTTTGGTTGGTCGCCCCTTGAGAGGTCTTTGGTTGATTTGCCCTCTGAGAGGTCTTTGGTTGGTCACCCCCTGAGAGGTCTTTGGTTGATTGCCCCCTGAGAGGTCTTGGATTAATTGCCCCCTGAGAGGTCTTTTGATGGTTATCCCCTGAGAGGTCTTGGGATGATTGCCCCCTGAGAGGTCTTAGGATGGTTGAGAATTACCTCTTTAGAGGACTTTGAGATTTGCCTCTTGAGAGGGCTTAAAGATTTGCCTCTTGAGAGGGCTTCGATTGATGTTTGGATTGATGTCATTTTGGTTTCTTATTTGGATTGATGTCGTCACTTGCCTTTTTTCGGTGTCCGCATCGAATCTCTATCTGCAAAATAGGAAAAACCAAATGTGCAGGAAAAGAGTGAGCATGCACGTGAAATGCATGAGTCATGCAGGAATGCAGGATGAGAATTCATCTAGGTGGATTTGGAGGTGACGGCCAGTTCGACCGTAGTCTTCGGTAGGATCAATGTCCCCTAGAGTTGCTTTTGAATTTTATGCCTTTGGGGATTATGAGGCTCCCACCTGATATCTGTAGTCATTTTTTGAAGGTAGTGCGTCCCTTATGGATTTTCACACTAGCTTTTCTTGGCGGGAAATGCGTCATTTGCGGATTTTCACATAACCCTGTGCCTTATTATTTTTTGCCTGAAATGGAAACAACCCAATCCAGCGGCTTTTCTCTTTCTTTTTTTTTTAAGGACAGACCGCCTGTTTCCAGGTTTTCACCTTGTCTCTTAGCCAAAATTTTGCTTAGAGCGCCAATTACGATTTTCATCTCTAACGGCCTTTGTTTTTTTATTTTTTTTAAGCTGTTGGCAAAAATTTTGCAAGCGGGATCGGCGTGTGCTTGCATCTTGGCTCTTCTCATGATGACGCTGTAGAATTGCATCTATTGTTGACAGCCAGATAAGTTGACTGAAGGAACCGAATGGTGAGAGTAGTAGAGGGTAGACAATAGGTGAGTTTGATCACATAAATTGGATTGCTCTGATCACATTACACAAATGCATGTTCTTCAATTTGATTTCATCAAACATGATCATTGTTTGGCATTAATCTCAAATAATACAAGATCTCATCTAATCGCAAGATAGATCCTGAAAGCATCTAACTCCTGTTATCAATCAGCCCTCTCGGATTTTCATGATTGAAAATTTTCTCTCAGCCCTTTTTTTTCTTTTTTTTTTAGCCATTCCCATGAACTTTCCTTTAGTCTGTCGATGTTGATTGAACTTGCCTTCACCTTCGTTAGCTAGGGAGGCTGCTCCTTTTATCGATGTTCCTTTTTTGGCTCCAAAGTCCTTCTTTGGTCCTTGTGCAAACTGGCTGAGATGATGAGTTCCTTATTTTGGGGCTTGGATGTGAGATCTCACACTTTATGTTTATCGGGTTTGGTAGTTCAAATTCTAAGATGGCTTTCAATGGTTGAGATTGTGGAGCATGTTAGGCTCAGGTGGTCTTGGGCAAAATTTTGGTTTTTGGGTTTTTTTTTTTGGTTTTTTTTTGTGTTTTTTTTTTTTGAAAGGTAAAGAGCTATTTATAGGGGTCTTGGATGGTTAAAGGTCAATCTCAATTGGCTTTGGGGGGTACACATTTTAAATGGTTGGGAGGAGAGGGATTCTAAGGCTTGGTTCTAATGAGCTATATATTTCCTGTGAAGATCCAGGGTTTCATTCGTATCACTCCTGATGTAGCCCTCGGAGTTTGACTTTGCTCGGCTGCACCATATGCATCTTGAATGTTGAAGGAGCAAAGGAATAGCCTTTGAAACTTTGCTTGTCATTATGTTAGCATATTGAGGCAGTGTTGACCCAACAATGTCCTTGTCAATTGTCAACGTCGTTCCATGTTCAGGCAAAGGCTCTTTCATTTTGTTTTTCTTTTTTTTCATATTTCTCAAAAATATCCTCTCTTCAGGAGTTATATTAGTTGCTATCAAGATTTTCTGAGATTAGATATTATCGTATTAATTGAATTAATGTCAAAATGAATGCATTATGACCATGTGAAATGAAATCATTAGAAATATCACACAAATAAGCAAAAATTATTCATCAAATTACAATAACCAAATTCTCATAAAGAATTCTTGAAATGAAAAGAAATAAGGCATCTAAAAAAAAGCATAATCTTCTTCCCCACTCTCCCGACGAGTGTCAGCGACTTATTCATATCCATGTAGCTCCTGCAAGATATGCCATTCTGGTGGACCGGATCTGATCACATATTTGGTGGAGGGACCACATTATAGCCTAGCTTGTTCTTCTTCTCCCTCTTCTCAGGATCTGTGATCTGTTTGGTGTTAATAAGATCTTGGATCTTATTCCTCAAAGTTCGGCAGTAATCAGTCGAGTGCCCAGTGTGTTGATGGTAGGCGCAGTACTGATCATCTCTATGCCCTGGCTGTCTTTGATTCGCAGCTGGTCTAGGTGCTAGTGGCTGTAGCTTGCCCTCTTTCATCAATCTCTCCGGTACCCAGGACAAAGAGCGGCCTAAATTGGAGTAGTACCTCTGGCCTTGCCAACTCCAGTAGCTGAAACTTCTGCTGTCTTGCCACTTCTGCCATTACTACTCCCGGTACCACCTGATCTATACCCTGATTGATTGCCAAAGTTCTTCCCTGCAAAGTTGTTTTGGCTTGCTTTCTTTGCTAGGTAAGCCGCCTCAGCCTCTACATCAATATCCTTAAGTGACTCCCAATCCTTGAGCCCCTTAAAGCTGAGCAAATCCTTTAGGTAAGGGCAAGAGTTCCTAATAAATAGCCTGATCTGTTCAGTAGTATCAGGCTTTCGCTTTATCTCCATGACCCTATTCCTCCATCTGGTGAGGTATTCATGAAATGACTCATCATTCCTTTGCTGTAAAAGCTCAAGGTCCTTTAGGGTGACCTCCATCCTCGTACTGCAATCGTACTGCTTCATGAATTCATCGGTTAGAAGGTCCCAGTCCTCTTTAGACCTCCTGTCCAACCCATGATACCAGTCTACTGCCAGACCCACTAGACTGAGGTAAAAATATTCTACCTTCTGCTTCTTGCTCAACCTTATGCCTTTCATTACCAGGGTATACTGCTTGATGTATGCAGATGGGTCGGAAGTACCATCGAATTTCGGCAGCTCAGGCATCTTGAACCTTTGGGGCAACAACTCTTCATCCCCCAGATCTCTGTCCTCAGGGTTGATCCCTTTTTCAACTGATAACATGCGAGTGATAGCTTCAATCTGCTATCTCATCCCTCTCAATGTCCCATCCTCTAACCTGGGTGCTCGGCCCCTTGTAGCTTGTTGGACTATCGGCTCCTCATCTTCCTCCTTTATCACAAAATCATCATTAGGATTGGGGATCCTTTCCCCTCTTGGCTCAATGGGTACGGCAGCTCTGTGCTCATTGACAGGTTGATGGGCAGCAACTCCAACGAGAGGAGCCTCCCCACCAGTAGGCGGTTCGACTTGCTCCTAAGGAGGGACCACCAGCGCTTGTGGAGCGACAGGCGGCTATGGAGCAATAGGTGCTTGTGGAACAGGGGGGTGAGCAATTATTTCAGCCATTGTGCCCATCATTTCTAACATTCTCCGCTCAAAATCTTCTAACCTCCTAGCAAGGTCTTGAGTGGTCAAAGTTCCAGTCTCTTCTACCATCGAGGATGATTCACTGGTTTTTGAGAGTGACTCAGAATCCCAATTAAGCACTAATTATAGCGATCCAAAGGGCAAGTCCGTACTTACTAGCCAACCGTTAGGACCTCTAATCCACTTGGATGAATCTATGATGGCTGAAAGGTTTAAATTGTTAGAATGATGCATGGATGATATGTACAATGCATGATCGTGAGTTATGCAGCATTTACAACCACATGCAAGCAAGTAGATCCTTCCAACCTTTTAACTCCCGCACACGAGGTCAAATAGTCTCTTCCTAGGTGGGCTTGACCCATGGGTCAACGGGGAACCCAATGGGCGCGTATGGTGCGCGGTGGAAAATCGACAGCATAATATTCTTAATTTAAAGCACATGCACATGGATTTTGGCCATTATATATTTGGACCTTTCAAACAGACTAAAATGAGCCCACCGGGGCATGAAAGCCTTTGATGAGTGCCCGATCAATATGTTTGAATTGGTTTGATATGCAAGGGCCCACATAACAAGCATTGTATTAAGGTACATGTAACCTAGGGGAAGTATCTATTGCCATTACATGAGCTTTGGTCAAAGGTGGTATTACTTTAAGGTTACCCAAGCATGGTCCCTGCCAACGGGTCTAGCTCATCACGAGCATAATGACCGATCGGGTCTCCATTTTATATACCATGATGGTACGAGGCTTGAGCTGGTGATTATCCTTAACACTTCCCCACATTGAGTGAACGTAAGGTCGTGCTTCACGAATGCACCGAGGTTAAAAGAGGGACCAAACTAGCATAATTCTAAGGCTCTAGCATGGATGCAATACAATTTAGATGAGAGATGAAATTTTAGTTTTAAAAACCCAATTATACATTTTAACCAAGACATTTTCAGAGCAAAGTCACAAACAGTCTGTAACACCCCGAAATAGCCCTAGAAGAATTATAGAATTTTGGTTCAAGAAAGATTAGTGTTGGGAGTGTGAGTCCTGTCGCGAGCGCGACAAGCGTCATGGGCACGACAGAGCTCTTCGGTGATAGGGTAATTAATTAGCCTTTTTAATTTGTAATTTTGTAGGAGAGCGACACATGGCACTGTAGGGAGGTGACATGTGGAAAGAGCTTAATTAGCATTATATTAGCTAATAAGAGATTAGGATTATTTAAAAAGGGAAAAGAAGATAATTATGTAATTAATGGAATAGGTAGCATTTATTAGTGTAATTAATTTTGGATTAACTTAGACTATCTGCTCTCTTCCTTCTTCTTTTCCCGTTGGTTTCTTTGTTTAGGCCATTATTCTTCTTTTCTTTTCCTTTTCCTTGAATTTCTACCGTTCACTTGCTTTGCCCTTTCTTTCTTCTTCCTTCTTGACATGTTTTGAGTGATTCATTTGGATTACCTTTGAGAGGGGTTAGTAGAGCTTGATTAGGTCTCCTAAGAAGGTAAGTAATGCTATTTAGTTAGTATTGATCTTCTTCTTTTATTTTATTTCTGTTTTTGATTTAAAGTAAGAGAGAAGAGTAACTTTGGTATTTTGAATGGTTTATGTATGGAAGCTGTGGACAAGAGGCCCAATAAAGGCAAAGAGAAGGTCGGAGCCGAGTAGAGAGCGCGGTTCAACGTCCTAGAGGTTGGGATCGCGTGCCATCTTTGTTTGTTCATATTGATTACTTGTAGTGTTTTACGGTGTATGTATATGGATATATTGTGGGTTATATGTGTGTTAAATGGTCTACATATAACTTTCTTGTGTAAAGTGTGTTTGTGGGTGAATTCTGTTCAGATTGTCATCAGACCTCTGTGTATTGTATGTGTGATAAGTAGAGTTATAGAGCTTCAATTGAGTTGATTCAAATCTCATCTGAAACCTAAGGTCCGTATCTAAAAATGTCTAAGAGGATACTTGATCTAATTCTGACTCTAAGTATCCCGAAAAATAATTAGAACGTAGGTGACCCTGTTCTGGCGGGTTCCCTGGAACAGTATGGATTGTTTGAATCATATTTGGAGTTTTAGATGTCCAAATTCCCTCAAAATTGCCCCATTGGAAAGCTAACATCCTAGTGAACAATTCTTATGAAGACCACGTTGCCTAAAAATGTGGTCTAGAGGGTGGTTTTGGCGATACAAGTTTAGGGTAAAAAGCAGTCTTGTGAGGCACCAAAGGCGAGTCTCTGTCGCGATCGCGACACATGTCGCGACCTCGCGACAGAACAACTCATTTTAAGCTTTTTCTTCTCCTTTTTGAGCTCCTAGTTGCCATGGGTCAACCCCTTACCCTTCCCCTTAGCTTATTATGCATGTTTAGGGTTAGTAAATGACTATAAAGTAGTTATCAACGGGGAAATACATTTGAACATGTTTAAGATTTGTAATTTAACTAATAAAGATTGTATATGCATTTGATATAATACCTAGAGTTTATCTTTTGGCAATCTAGCCTCTATCGCGAGCGCGACATCTTGTCGCCATCGCGACAGTAAACCTGGCTTCTGTCGCGAGCGCGACTCCTTACCGTGATCGCGATAGTGAACCTTCTTGTCTTGTTCTATGTTGAGATATGTTTTCTTCTGTCTTAATTTATATGTTGATGCGATGAAGTGATAACATGTATACATGAATTAAGTAAATGAGTTGATATCTGTATACGGTATGTGAGTTGTATCTGAGCCTGATTACCGTTATAGTGGATAGATAAGCATGCTTATAAAGGGCTATAGTGCAGCTGCTAGAGTTGGCCTTAATTGTGCCCAGAGTTCGGAATACCTCGTGTATTCCATAGAGTTTGAGTTAATTCTCCATATGTAAGATACTGTAAACAGTATCCAGAGTTACCCGTATCCACCATGAAAGGAATTCAGGCTTCTTGTTATTGTTAGAGTATAATGAACATGAGAATAATGTTACATGATGACTAGTATACAAGTACATGTTTATATGAATTGGAACTCATGATTTATATGATTGTGCGAATATATGCATAAGTTGCTTGAGCATTGCATGTGAAATGTATATTTTACTTGAGACTTTGAGAGAAGTCCCCTGCATTGTTTTCATCCCCACTAAGCGTTATCGCTTAGCACGGATGTTTGTTTCCGTGTAGGTACAGGTTCGGAACAGTGAGAGCGTGCATCTGCAGGTCAAGGCCACTAGGACTTTTGTTATGACTTTTTGTATAAGTTAAAGATAGATATAGAAACTTTTGAGTAAAATCATATGTAAATGTATATGTAAATGACTACAGTAAATATGTACAGAAATGAATATGTAATATAATAAAGATAACAGTTTTGTAACTTGTATATATTTAGTTAATGCGAATCACATGTTGGGCCCTAGTGTAGTATTATTTTATTATTCTTAGATGAATGTGTTTATGCTATCGCTTCCGCTAATGCATGTACATGTATACGTAAGTGTCCGCGTAGTGCCCCGATATTCCCTACCGGGGGTATGGGGGTGTTACACAGTCCCCAGTGGAGTCGCCACTGTGATGCGCACCGGACCAGCAAGGCCCTCTTTGAACTCGCTTTTAGGATTCGAGGGATTGGTTTGCGTCTTTTTGATCTTAAGTATCATGAGATATTTTCGGCACCTCCTTTCACAATAGAACATTGAAAAGGACCATCCATCGTCATAACACCTTTAGGAACTTTTGAGGCATTTTGGAGTCGCACCCAGTTTACAAGAAACTAGAAAAAACCTCTGTTGGTCTAAACCAGAGAGGGTGTCCGGAACTTCACACTTATTGGTGCCTTGGTTAATTATAAATGGGTTTTTAAATTATAAAATTTCATTTCTCATCTCACGCGATTAATGCAGTTTATTAAAGTGCATATCAATCACATATGAAACGATAAATAAAAATAAAAATAAAGACAAAATTAAATCACAACAAAACTAGGGGCGGAATACAACCCCCATTGTAAATATAAATCGTACATAAAACGGGGTATTTATTAAGGATGAGGACATTGGTCCTCTCATGCATAATTAAAAAAATTATTTTGAAGTGACAATTTATTTTGGATGGAAAACTAGGACATTGGTCCCATTTTATTAGAAAAACCAATTTATTTATAGAAATATTTTTGTGTGATTTTTGATTAAACGTGCATAAAATAAATGGTTCAATTAATTATTACATGCCAAATAACTCAATAAAACAAATAAAGGAAAAATAATAACTTCTTGGATCTCCTCTTTTATTCACACGGGTATTCAAACAGGGGAACACAAGTATTTGACATCGACAACAAAAACAAATAAACTTAATGTTAGTAGTCGAAGTAAGAAAATCAATTAAACATTTATAACAATACATAAATTAAATAAAACATGCATATTATGGGATAAATAAATTAAATGACATGTTAAAATAAATTAACATATTAATATATCACTATTTAAAACATAAAGCGATAATAATAACAATGATGATGGTAATAATAAATAAATAGTAATAATAACAACAACGGCAACAAGAATAATAATAACAATAATAATAATAATAATATGTGATGATAAATAATAATAATAATAGTAATAGTAATAATAATAATAATAATAATAATAATAATAATAATAATAATAATAGTAATAGTAATAATAATGATGATGATGAACGAATAAATGAAACAAGGGTAAAAATAATATTAAAAATGTTAGATCTGTGTACAGAAACACATAAAATAAATAAAAACCAAACAAATGTAAAGATCTGCTTGGTTAACAATTAAATATAAATAAAAGAAAATAAAAGAAAAATAAAAGACTAAGAGATCAAGCATAGAATATTTACCCTCAGATTTAAATGATATTGAAGCACGATATCTTGATCTAATCTCTTGTCAAGATCCGAAAATTAACTCAAAAAACAAGTTCAAGTAAATCTTGAGTTTATATCTAAAAAACTCAAGAACATTAATACTAAGAAAAATGATTTGATTTTTTTTTTTGTATTTGATATATAATCTGAAAATTCAAGTCAAGGAATTGATTTTCCTTTTCTCAAAGTTTTCAAGATCAATCAAGAATTTTTTAGAGATAAAAAACTAGAATGGAATTTAAGATGAAAACTTGTAGATTTAAAAGAGAGAATTAAGAAGATTGAGAAAAATGATTTTTATTTTTTTAAGAATGAGAAAAGATGAACTCTAAGAACATTCAATCCTTTGTTTTTCTAGCAAAACCCACTAGCTCCTCTCCAAAAAATCTCCTTCTAAATGACTTAGAAAAATGTATTTTGCTAGAGAGAATTTTCTTACTCTCAAAAACCCTTTTTTTATCTCCTCCTTTTTCTCTCTTTTCTTTGCCAAAATGAAAGTCCCCTCCGTAAAAACCCACTCCCCTCTAATTTCTGCACTCATTTCAGATCTTTTCCACATCTACTTTTTCCCAATTTCAACAAAAAACACTCAAAAATTCAACATAAAAATCCCTAAAGTCAAATTTTAATAATTAATAATTTTTATTTATTTTATTTATTTTTTGACTTTTTAATACCCTCAAATTTTGACCAAAATTTTCAGAATTCAACAAAAAAAAAATCCCATGAACAAATCATTTTTTACCCAAAAAATGTCAAAAAATTTTTTTTGCGGCAATGGGCGAGGAACCTCGCCGATCGGGTGAGATTTCGCGTGCAGAGGCGCGGAATCACGCACACAGCACACGCTGTTCGTCGCGCAGTGCGCACAGGCTTTTAGCGATGCTGCGCGTTGCCCTTTCGCGCGCAGCAGCGCCCCGTAGCGTGCGCAGGCACTGCGCCCACGCAGGCATGCTCCTGCGCGCTGCCATGGTCCGACGCTCGATTTTTTTTTTAATTTTTAAATTTTTTAAAATATGACTAAAAAAATACTAAATTTATTCATAAAAACTAATTTTTAAAATATTTTTATTTTTTTTTTATTTTTTTTCCTAAAATGCAAATATGACAAGGAAATCATTATTTTTAACTTTTTTGCCTGTGAGGGCATCTTATCATCATTGGATAACTCCGATTTAGGCTGACTCAGGACCTGGTGTTTACAGGTCCTTTTAAGAAACTCTTCTTCTAGATTTAATGGAAAATAAAGAAAAGTCACAAAAGAGGCTTGATTAAGACGAAGATATTGAAGAAATCGCTCAAGAGGTGGAATTGGGGAATGAAAAGGATATTAGCAAGTCACTTGAGATGGCTAAATCTCCATGGCTTATAAAAATACATCAATCAACAATTGAAGAAGTGCAACCAAGCCAACTTGAGGAGAGTGTAGAAAATGATATAGTGGAATATGGACCACAACCATAGAGACCAAGTAGCAAAGAAAACCAAATTCCAAGTATGCCAATCCAGTACTTATTGAAGAAACTAGTGTAAATGAGCCTAAAACATATGAAGAAGCATCGTTAAGCAAGGATTGGAGAGCCAATGGAAGAAGAGATAAATGCCTTAAAGCAAAATGCAATTTAAGATCTAGTGTCGAAGCCCAAAAATGTGAAGCCGATATCTTTCAAATGGGTCTACAAAGTAAAATGTTATCCTGAAAGATCAATTCAATTGAAAGATATAAGGCTCGACTAATGGCTCAAGGATTTTCATATAAGTATAGGTTGGACTATAATGAGACATTCAATCTAATTGCAAATATTAGAACAGTACTTGTTATATTAGCCTCAGTAGTTTGCGAAGGCTAGATGATCTCACAAATGGATGTGAAGTATGCATTTTTGCATGGAAAATTGGATTAAGAAATATATATGGAGCAACCTCAAGGGTTTGAGAGGGAGGCTTAGCCAAGATATGTATGCAAACTAAAAAAAAGACCCTTTATATGTTAAAGCAAGTACTAAGGGTGTGGTATAACGATTGTTGAATTTGTAATACAAAGTGGTTACATGAGCTTGTTCGTAAACAGTGAAATTGAAAAATTGATAATAGTGCTCATCTATGTAGATGATTTTATCATCACTGGTGATGTCAAAAAAGAAGTCCAATGCCTTCCAACTAATAATAGAGGAGAATATACTTCCATGGGTTTTCAAAGTATCTACAATAGCACAGGATACAATGCCAATTGACTTGTCTAAATATTCCATAACAAAATGGAGTAAAGAATAGAAAGAATAAATGTGTTTTGCATGCAAAGAATATTCCACCAAAAATTTAGGCTGAATTTATAAAAACAGTTGCACAAGTGATGAATAGGTCACAGCAAGCTTTACTTGGAGAAGATATGGAACACAACCCACTATAAGTTACTAATGAGTTTTTGGCTGCATATGCTATTTTTTTTGTACTAGATCATATATGCAGCAAGTTTGATAAGAAAGCAATAATGTGCATCTTTGTGGGTTATAATGATCAAAGGAAAGGGTGGAAATGTCATGATCCTTCAACTAGAAAATGTCATACTTCTAGAAATGTGATATTTGATGAAGCTTCATCTTAGTGGTCCTCTTAAGAAACTCTTCTTCGAGATTTAAAGGAAATTAAAGAAAAGTCACAAAAGAGGCTTGATTAAGATGAAGATATTGAAGAAATCGCTCAAGAGGTTGAATTAGGGAATGAAAAGGATATTAGCAAGTCACTTGAGATGGCTAAATCTCTATGGCTTATAAGAATACATCAATCAACAATTGAAGAAGTGCAACCAAGCCAACTTGAGGAGAGTGTAAAAAATGACATAGTGGAATATGGACCACAACCGTAGAGACCAAGTAGGCAAAGAAAACCAAATTCCAAGTATGTCAATCCAGTACTTGTTGAAGAAACTAGTGTTAATGAGCTTAAAACATATGAAGAAGCATCGTTAAGCAAGGATTGGAGAGCCAATGGAAGAAGAGATAAATTGTAATGGCCCTATCACCGGTCTAGATGTGTCATTTCATAATTTCAGTGTTACCATGATAATAGAAGTGTCGAACAGTATGGGGAGTGAGTTTGCTAGTGTCAAAGTTTAGTGTTAAGTGTGTTAAAATTATAGTGGTTCCGGATCGGGTGATACCGGGGTGGCTATACAGCGAACTCGGCTGTCCGGCGCCCAAAAAATTTTAATTTCGCAAAAATGATATGTGGGCTGTAAGGAGTCTATTGGTGAAATTTGAGTTGAAAACGGAGTTAAATCGACCTCCGAAAGTCATTTTGAAGTTGGCCTCTAGTTCGGTCCAAATTGAACCGAGGTTTGAATGAGGGGTTATTAATAGTTAAAATGGCCTAATAGATGTTAAGTGTGTAAAATAAGACAGTGGGAGTGTTATCTGTGAAGTTTGACAGCTTTAAAGTTGTATTTTACGGCAGGAGAAAAATTGATCGAATCGAACCGATTTAAGTGAACCGGTGCCCAAATGGACTCGGATTGAGGTAAAAATTTGCAAGGAACCTATTTTTGATGTTTTAAGAACAATGGAATTATTTATAAGTGAAAATAATTAGTGGAACATATAGATGCTTTGGAAAAGTTGAAATGAACCGAAAAATTAAAATTTTTGCTTAATTTGGTCGGACCACTTCGGTTGGACCAGTTCGGTTCATTAGGGGACTATATAAAGGGATTAATGGCTTTATTTATCTAGATAAATCCAGAAAAGTTCGGGATCTTCTTCCTCCTTCAAAATCGAACCCACTTTCTCTCTCTCTCCTCCATTTTTCTTCACTTCTTCTCTCATTTCTCACCAAATCTTAGCTCCCTAATCAAAATTCAGCCTCTTTAGAACACCGAGACAGTATTTGGAGTCCAATTGGTGCATTGGAAGTGAGGATTTTGTTGTGTTCAAAGGTTAGGGTAAGTTTGGGGGTTTTTAATTTAAGGGTTTTTAAATTATTTTATTGGTTCCTACAAGGGTTTTTGGGGTTGTAGAACACGTTTACGATGTTATAATTTTCATTTGAGGCTTGGTTTTAATGATATGAGTGTTTTGTGATTCAGCCCAGGTAGATTCTCAAAGGGAGGAGGAAGCTCCTCAAGCAAAAGGGAAGGAAAAGCAACCCTAGAGGGATATAGAGCTTGTAAAAGAGGTTTGTGGTTACTAAATCTACCTATTTCCTAATGTTTATGTTGATTTTTAGGTTATGTCTAAGGTTAGGTATGTGATAGTGGTGAGTTTAATTAAATCTAACTTGATATTCATGCTTAGTGGGCTTAAACTAGTGTATAAATATGATTAAGTGAAATTAAATCAAAGTGGTATGAAAAATGTTTTAGATGCCGAATGGAAACCTTAAGTAAAAATGATGTTTTAATGGGTTTTTAAGCTTGTAATTGATGTTTATAATATGTATAATAAGTGAAATGCATGATTGAGTGAATTAAAGAATTAAAAGAAACCATAATGAGTGGGTGTATACTTGGCCGAATGAGATAATGTGGAATAAAACAGAATATGTGATGGGTTTTGGCATAATAATAGCATATTTGAGATGTATAACATGAAATAAGTGTAGTTAAGTGACTAAGAGAAATTATAGTGCATAATATGGAAATTTGAACTCTTGGCCGAATGGTACATGTGAGTATATATATATGTGTTTTGATTTTATATGTAATATAATGGCATATTATGACTTTATAATGATAAATGAGTGTATATGCAAAGTGGCATGTGGAAATGAAATGTATGATAAATTATGCATATTGACAAAATGTAATAATTATATGAATTTTGAGAAAATATTGCCCTTAGTAGTTGTCTGGTAGTGAAATCTAGTCCAGGATATAATTGGTTAGCCATAGGGATTTCACACCGCGGTATGAGTCATGGCGACTCGCTATTGATAAGCCAACGAGAGCTTATCACAGTGTACAGTGATATTCATTGTATAGTGTAGTGTAGTGCAGTGAAATTGGTCCTACTGGGACCATTTTATAGTGAAATGGGTCTGTGGGACCCATGTCCCGCATATCCGATCAATAGATTTTCTATCGGGTCCATACTAGGGGCATATTGGTAAATATGCGATAAAAATGATTAAAATAGTAAAATTAGTGAAAATGAGTAAAAAAACAGGACTGAAATGGAGTAAAAAAGAAGTTTAGGGGTAAAACATTAATTTTACTAAAAACTGGTAAAAATTGGTAAAAATAAGTTAAAGTGTAAGTGGAAGGGTAAAATGGTAATTTTGGTAAAATATGGTGCTTAAATAGTGAAACAGTGATAAAATAGGGACTAAATTGTAATTTTGCTAAATTGTAAGTTAAAAAGTGGAAAAAAATGAAGTAAAAAGGATATAATTGTAATTAAATAAGTTAAATAAGGATCAAAGTGAAAAATAGGCATAAATGAAATTAATAGTGGAAATATTGAATAAATAAGGGAATTTTGGTAATTAAGTGTTAAAGAAGGATATAAGTGTAATTAAGGTAAAAGATGGGATATAATAGGTAATAATGTAATTGTAAGGACATAAGGGTAATTATTGGAAAAGAAAGGGACATAGATGGAATTAATGGAAATGATAAGGACATAAGTGGAATTAAGTGAAAAGATTAGTGATTAAAATGTAATTAATGGTAAACAAAGAATTAAGTGAAATAAATAAATAAATAGTGTAATTAAGTGCATTAAAAGTATGATTAAGTGATTAAATAAATAGTAATGTGATTAATTAAGTGAAATATTTAGTGAATTAGGAAGTAATAATAATAAGTGGAAATAATAAGTATATGCATTTATAATATGTTAATCAAATAGAATTAGTTAGGAAATTTATAGATTGGTAACCACCACTAGGCATTCTAATGCTCAGCACGTAGTTGTTTTTTACTGTGTGTAGGTACGCTTTAGGACCGGAGCAGTATACCTCAGTCATTTTGGGAGCGAGCTGAAGGACTTGAAGATAAATTTATTTTGATGTATGTAATGGAATTTACTTTGGCATGTATATACCTAACTTAGTTATGGAACTTGGCATGTAATGATATAATATGTTATATTATCTGTGTGGATTATTTTGTAGTTGTGTGATGAACGGCGGATGGGAATTGTATGAATATAGGATGATACTACTATTGTGCCCTTGCCGGGGCTGTAGATTTTCAAATTTGCAGGTTTGGGTAGTGCAATTTACAAGCCGTTATACTGCCAAAATTTATACCAAATGAATAGTAAATAAGACAGTTATAGGTCAATCGATAGCTAAGTAACTTAATGTGAATGTTTAAAGGATATGTAAGATGAATAAGGAATAAAGTATTAAGTGGGCTAAGTGATACTAATAACAAGTGTAGAGAAAAAAAAAATTTGACCCGTATTTTCATAGGTAAATGAATGTTAACCGAATATGGTAATCGCACAGTATCGCGAAGTCGGCAGTATACGTATAGGGTATAAGGGTATTACATAAATGCCTTAAAGCAAAATGCGATTTAAGATTTAGTGCCGAAGCCCAATGATGTGAAGCTGATATCTTTCAAATAGGTCTACAAAGTAAAATGTCACCCTGACAGATCAATTCAATTGAAAGATATAAGGCTCGATTGATGGCTCAAGGATTTTCATATAAGTATAGGTTGGACTATGATGAGACATTCAACCTAATTGCAAATATTACAATAGTACAAGTTACATTAGCCTTAGTAGTTTGCAAAGGCTGGATGATCTCGCAAATGGATGTGAAGTATGCATTTTTACATGGAAAAACGAATTGAGAAATATATATGGAGCAACCTCAAGGGTTTGAGAGTGAGGCTTAGCCAAGATATGTATGCAAACTAAAAAAAAAGACCCTTTATATGTTAAAGCAAGTACTAAGGGCGTGAAATAAAGATTGCTGAATTTATAATACAAAGTGGTTACATGAGCTTGTTCGTAAACAGTGAAATTAAAAAATTGACAATAGTGCTCATCTATGTAGATGATTTTATCATCACTGGTGACGTCAAAAAAGAAGTCGAATGCCTTCCAACTACTAATGGAGGAGAATATACTTCCATGGGTTGAGTAGCGAGTAGAAAGAATAAATGTGTTTTGCATGTATTCCACCAAAAATTTAGGTTGAATGTATAAAAACAGTTGTACAAGTGATGAATAGGTCATGGCAAGCTTTACTTGGAGAAGATATGGAACATAACCCACTATAAGTTACTAATGAGTTTTTGGCTGCATATGTTATTTTTTTGTACTAGATCATATATGCAGCAAGTTTGATAAGAAAGCAATAATGTGCATCTTTGTGGGTTATAATGATCAAAGGAAAGGGTGGAAATGTCATGATCCTTCAACTAGAAAATGTCGTACTTCTAGAAATATGATATTTGATGAAGCTTCATCTTAGTGGTCCTCTTAAGAAACTCTTCTTCTAGATTTAAAGGAAATTAAAGGAAAGTCACAACAGAGGCTTGATTAACATGAAGATATTGAAGAAATCCCTCAAGAGGTGCAATTGGAGAATGAAAAGGATATTAGCAAGTCACTTGAGATGGCTAAATCTCCATGGCTTATAAGAATACATCAATCAACAATTGAAGAAGTACAACCAAGCCAACTGGAGGAGAGTGTAGAAAATGATATAGTGGAATATGGACCACAACCATAGAGACCAAGTAGGCAAAGAAAACCAAATTCCAAGTATGCCAATCCAGTATTTGTTGAAAAACTTGTGTAAATGAGCTCAAAACATATGAAGAAGCATCGTTAAGCAAGGATTGGAGAGCCAATGGAAGAAGAGTTAAATGCCTTAAAGCAAAATACGATTTAAGATCTATTGCCGAAGCCCAATGATGTGAAACCGATATCTTTCAAGTGGGTCTACAAAGTAAAGTGTCACCCTGACAGATCAATTGAATTGAAAGATATAAGGCTCGATTGATGGCTCAAGGATTTTGCATATAAGAATAGGTTGGACTATGAGGAGACATTCAACCTAATTGCAAAAATTACAATAGTACATGTTACATTAGCCTTAGTAGTTTGCAAAGGCTGGATGATCTCGCAAATGGATATGAAGTATGCATTTTTACATGGAAAAATGGATTGAGAAATATATATGGAGTAACCTCAAGGGTTTGAGAGTGAGGCTTAGCCAAGATATGTATGCAAACTAAAAAAAAGACTCTTTATATTTTAAAGCAAGTACTAAGGGTGTGGTATAAAGATTGCTAAATTTGTAATACAAAGTGGTTACATGAGCTTGTTCGTAAATAGTGAAATTGAAAAATTAACAATAGTGCTCATCTATGTAGATGATTTTATCATCACTGGTGATGTCAAAAAAGAAGTCGAATGCCTTCCAACTAATAATGGAGGAGAATATACTTCCATGGGTTTTCAAAGTATCTGCAATAGAATAGGATGCAACGCCAATTGACTTGACCAATTATTCCATAACAAAATGAAGTAGCGAATAGAAAGAATAAATGTGTTTTGCATGATAAGAATATTCCACTAGGATTTTAGGCTGAATGTAAAAAAAGAGTCGCCCAAGTGATGAATAGGTCACGGCAAGCTTTACTTGGAGAAGATATTGAACATAACCCACTATAAGTTTCTAATGAATTTTTGGCTGCATATGCTATTTTTTTGTACTAGATCATATATGCAGCAAGTTTGATAAGAAAGCAATAATGTGCATCTTTGTGGGTTATGATGATCAAAGGAAAGGGTGGAAATGTCATGATCCTTCAACTAGAAAATGTCGTACTTCTAGAAATGTTATATTTGATGAAGCTTCATCTTTGTGGTCCTCTCAAGAAACTCTTCTTCTAGACTTAAAAGAAATTGAAGAAAAGTCACAAAAAGGCTTGATTAAGACGAAGATATTGAAGAAATCATTCAAGAGGTGGAATAGGGGAATGAAAAAGATATTAGCAAGTCAGTTAAGATGGCTAAATCTCCATGGTTTACAAGAATACATCAATCAACAATTGAAGAAGTGAAACCGAGCTAACTTGAGGAGAGTGTAGAAAATGATATAGTGGAATATGGATCACAACCATGGAGACCAAGTAGGCAAAGAAAACAAAATCCCAAGTATGCCAATGCAGCATTTATTGAAGAAACTAGTGTAATTGAGCCTAGAACATATGAAGAAGCATCGTTAAGCAAGGATTGGAGAGAGGCAATAAAAGAAGAGAAAAATGCCTTAATGCAAAATGAGACTTAAGATCTAGTGCCGAAGCCCAATGATGTGAAGCTTATTTCTTTCAAATGGGTCTACAAAGTAAATTGTCACCCTAATAGATCAATTGAAAGATATAAGGCTCGATTGGTGGCTCAAGGATTTTCATATAATTATAGGTTGGACTATGATGAGACATTTAACCTAATTGCAAATATTACAACAGTACTTGTTATATTAGCCTTAGTAGTTTGCAAAGGCTAGATGATCTCGCAAATGGATGTGAAGTATGCAATTTTGCATGGAAAATTAGATTGAGAAATATATATGGAGCAACCTCAAGGGTTTGAGAGTGAGGCTTAGCCATGATCTGTATGCAAACTAAAAAAAAAGACTTTTTATATGTTAAAGCAAGGACCGAGGGCATGGTATAAAGATTGTTGAATTTGTAATACAAAGTGGTTACATGAGCTAGTTTGTAAACAATGAAATTGAAAAATTAACACTAGTGCTCATATGTGTGGATGATTTTACCATCATTGGTGATGTAAAAAAAAAAGTCCAACGTCTTCAAACTAATAATTGTGGAGAATATACTTCCATGGGTTTTCAAAGTATCTGTAATAGCACAGGATACAATGCCAATTGACTTGTCCAAATATTCTATAACAAACTAGAGTAGCGAATAGAAAGAATAAATGTGTTTTGCATGCAAAGAATATTCCACTAAGATTTTGGGTTGAATGTATAAAAACAGTTGCACATGTGATGAATAGGTCACCTCAAGCTTTACTTGGAGAAGATATGGAACATAACCCACTATAAGTTACTTTCGAGTTTTTGGCTGCGTTTGCTATTTTTTCGTACTAGATCATATATGCAGCAAGTTTGATAAGAAAGCAATAATGAGCATATTTGTGGGTTATGATGATCAAAAGAAATGGTGGAAATGTCATGATCCTTTAACTAGAAAATGTCATACTTCTAGAAATGTGATATTTGATGAAGCTTCATCTTGGTGGTCCTCTCAAGAAACTCTTCTTCTAAACTTAAAGGAAATTGAGAAAAAAGTCACAAAAGAGGTGTAACACCCCGTTTCCCACCCTTGTAGTTTGAGCCATATTGTTTGTAGTGTGTATGTGTGTTTTGGCATGTGCTAATTCCTTTTATTTGAGATTTATGCCTGTTTATTGGGTTTGTTAGAGTGTGAGTGTATGTATGGAGTTAGTGTGTGAGTTAGTGTGGTTAGGCTTGGGTGTAGTGTAGAAGAGAGTAGTAAGGTGTGAGTGATTAAATCCAACCAATCCCTATTTGACATGTGGTAAGGAAAGAGAAAGAGGGGTATATATAGTTAGGAGAGAGAAAATGAGAGAGAGCCAAGTTTCAGCCCTCTCCCATTTTTCCCTCTCTCCCTATCGTTCCTCTCTTATTTCTTCTTCCTCTTTTGTGCTCTAGTATTGATTCAAGTGGGTATTGGTGGAAATTGATCAACTCAAGTGTTATTGGTAAGGTTTTAGTTTTGTTTTACTCTTCTTCTTCATCTATTTGTTTGATTTTGTTAGTGGTTGGTTTGAGTTAGACTTTTTGAGTTTTGTGTGCTTGGGGTTGTTTTTATTCAGAAGTGCCTCCTAGAGACCCTAAGGGTAAAGAGAAAGCAAGTGGAAGTGGAGCTCATTGATTAGGAGCAAAGGATACCAAGGTTTGGGAATTTATGATTTTGGTGTATAATGTGATTGTTTAGTTTGAGCTGATTTTCTGGGTAATTATGAGGTTAAAGTTGTTTTAGTTTGTTTAAATGTTATGGGTTTTGATTAATTTGAGTTGGGATGCTTTGATTGTGAATTATTGAACCAAAGTGTGAATTGAATGAGTTTTTGGAGCAAAAATGCTAGTTTGGTTACTCATGAATTTTGATTGTATTAATTGCATGTTTTAATTGTGATGATTGGTGTAAAACATGGGTTTTATGCTATTTAAGGTGTTTTGGTAGTTTGATTTAAATTGTGTTGAAGTTTTGAGTCAATTGGAGGTTTGGGTGGATTTTTGGAAGTATTGAATTTCTGCAGAATTGCTGAAGGGCTAGAAATCGCGACTCTATGGCGAGCGCGACCTTTATCGCGAGCGAGATAAAGCTGGGTGATTCTAGCTCTCGCGATAGGCCGAGCTCTGTTCTACCGAGCTGCAGCATCACGCGTGCTGTACCGAGTGTGACAGAGCGCGTAATGCCGAGCTGAGCTAGGCAGCATTATCGCGAGCCCGTGCGATCACAACAGCGATATCGGGCGCTTTCTATTGCGAGCGCTAAACACACCGGGTCCCGAGGTGGTCCAAGATCAGGATTATCCGATGATGAAAATGATACTCGCCACAAGAAAGGTGTCAAAATGATGTTTTTCTTGTCGAAAATCTCTTTTATTCCTCCTAAAAATTTTAACTTAAAAATTTACATTTTTAGTCTTATTTTTATTCCTTTTTATTTTTATTTTTATATTTTTACATTTTATTTTATTTTATTTTTGATTTACGCCACGCGGGTATGAGTGGGGTCGCACGCGTGCGGGCCATGCCCGAGCGGCAGCGCCCGCAGGCGCTGTGCGCCCATAGTGCGCTACGCGCCTACAAGTGCGTCCTGCACCTGCCTGGCGACGTGTGCCCGCGGGGGCGCATGTCGAAAGGGGCGACTTGCACCCGCAGGGGCGCACATCGCTAGGCGCGACGCGTGCCCCTGCGGGGCTTGACGTGCGCCCGCAGGGGGCAATGCACGTCTGCGGGCGCACGTCGCTTGGGGGGACGCACGCCCACAGGGGGGCAGCGTGCGTGCCCCACCTGCGGGCACCCCCGCGCCTTGCTTCCCCTGTGTTGTCTCTTTCCCAGGTTTTCTCTCTTGGTCAATTTTTCCAGTTTGTTTTTTAGTTTCATGTTTTAGTGATATTTTTGGATACTGAAATTAGGAAAGAACAAGTTGTCTTTTCCTATTTTGGGACAATCCAGAGAATGAAATAGGGTTTAATCTTCATTTTGAAAGGGGGCTGGATTTTATTCAAAAGGGGTTTTAGTTTTCTCTCAAGAAAAGAATAAAAGGCAAACGTTTTTCTTCTTCAAAAATTCTTAAGCATTTTCTCAAGTTTCAATCTTTTCTTCTCCAAAATTATTTCATCCTTAGTTTTATTTGAGCAAGAAAAATTAATTTTATTTGCTTAATCATACCACAAAAAATATTCTCTTGAACTAATTTATTTAAAAACATAGATTTTATATTTTCTTCGGGTGTTTATCACCGTAAGTTCGACAAGGAGGACGGATCTGAACACCGCTTTTCTCCAATCTATAAAATTCTGAGGGTAAATATTTTTGGACCCGTTTTCATTTAATTTTTTATTTATCATTTGTTGTTATTAATATTGTCATCTATTTGTTATTATTACCATGCCCACCGCCTATTTCTAGCATTTTATTCTGGCATTTTATTATGATTTTGCTACTGAGGATGTGATTTTAATTTGTTTCTTTTGCCACTGAGGACGTGATTACTAATGTTGGTATACTTGTGATTTCAATGTGATTTTTGTGGCTTTAATTTCATCACTGTTGGCGCCAATCTTTTTATTATTATTATTATTATTATTATTATTATTGTTATTATTGTTATTATTAGCTTGTTATCATTATTATTATTATTATCATTACTATTATTATTGTTATCTTGTTGTTGTTGTTGTTGTTGTTATTATTATTATTATTATTTCATGGTGTTATTGTTAGTATCATTATTTCATATTTATTTGTACTATCGTTATTTATTATTATAATTTTTGCTATTGTGATTTCTATTATTATTATTATTATTATTATTATTATTATTATTATTGTTAGTATTATTATTATTATTATTATTATTATTATTATTATTATTATTATTATTATGTTACCATTGCCTTTTTATTATTATCCTTCGGTTTTTTTGCATGATTCATTTTATTCCTTTTGCATATAAACCATTTGTATATTAAATTAACATGTCATATGTTTATTTCATCTTTACTTGATTAACTCTCGAAATTATTACTAATATTTTAATATTATTTTTTCTGTTTGAAATTTAATTTGAGTCGCATTGTGTGAGCGTTTTCATGACCTCCCGGGTGGGTCACAACGCTTAGGAGACCGCGTTGTTCGGTGAGACCTCTCCTATTCCCTCTCCTTGTGTTGTGTTTGTTTGTAAATAAATACTTTATTTATGCAAGCATGAGATAAAAAAATCACAAAAATATTTTTAGAATTAAATTAGAGTTTTACTAATAAAATTGGGACCAATGTCCCTCTTTTTAGCCAAGAAATGTAAAATGACACAATAAAACGAAGAGTTAAATTTTCTCCAAAATTGGGATCACTCATCTCGGTTTTTCAACCTAGCAATCAATTAACTCTTCGATCCCTCTTCAAAGTAAGCGCGAAGGAACCAATGTTCCTAAACCAAACAAATGCCCCGATTTATTTATGTTTTTTTATGTTCAATTTTGTTTGTTGGTTTAAATTTATGTTCACACATTTTTGGGGCCTTGTAATTAATTTTGGGGCGACATCATTTAGTTTTCTTTTTGGGTTATATTCCATCCCAATTTACGTTTTTTTAAATCTTCTTTTGCTTGGGGTTGTATTTCGCCCTTATTTCTATTGTAATTGTGTGCTTGACGTGTTTGTTGCTTTCCTTTATCGCTTTGTTTACTGCTTTTCTTTATAGCTTTTATTTATAGCTTTTATTTATTGCTTTTAAATCCTTGCAATGCGCTTTTAATTAAATGCATCAATCGTGTGAGAGGTGAGATAGAATTTTAGGAAGTTAAAAATTCATTTATAATTAACCAAAGCATAAATAAGAGTGAAGTGTCGAACACCAATCTCTGGTCTAGATCAATAAGAGGTTAGAGAACTTTCCCAATTTCTCGTAAATTAGGTGGCGACTCCAAAATACCTCAAAAGTGCCTAAAGGCACCATGAGGCTAGATGATCCTTTCCAATGTTTTATTGGGAAGGAGGCATCCAAGATGTCTCATGGCACCCAAAATCAAAAGACACGAACCAAATCCCTTGAGCCCTAAAAGCTCAAGGAGGGCCTTTGCTAGTTTCAGCGCGCGTCACAGTGGGGACTCCATGTTTTGGTTAAAATGTATAATTGAGTTTTTAAAACTTAAAGTTCTATCACTTTTTAAAATTTGCATTGCATACTTTAGAGCCTTAGAACTATGTTAGTTGGTCCCCTATCTTACCCCGGTGCATTCTCGAAGCACAACCCTACTTTCACTCATTGTAGGGAAGTGTTAGGGATAGTCACCAGCCCAAGCCTCGTACCATTAAAGGTATATCAAATGGAGATCTAATTGGTCGCTATGCTCATGATGAGCTAGACCTATTGCCAGGAACCATGCTTGGGTAGCCCTAAAGTATCATCACCATTGGCCAAAGCTCATGTAATGACAAGTAGAAACTTCCACTAAGTGATATGCTCCTTAATACGATGCCTGTGATGTGGGTCATTGCGTATTAAACAAAATCAAGCAAATTAAGTGGTCTCTTATCAAAGGCTTCCATGCCCCGATAGGCCCATCTTGATAAGATTGAAATGTTTAAATACGTAATGGCCAAAACTCATACGAATGCACATTAGATGAGGAATGTTATGCTTCCGATTTTTCACCGTGCACTTCGTGCATTCATAGGGTCCCTTGTTGACCCATGGACTAAGCCCACCTAGGGAAGAGACTGCATTACCCTGTGTGTGGGAGAAACAAGGTTGGAGGGATCTGTTTGCTTGCATGTGATTGTGGATGTTGCATCAATAGGACCATGCATTCTTAATGCCATCCATGCATCATGCTAACAAACTGTATTTTTTTCAGCCATCATAGATCCATTCGAGAGGTTCAGGGATCCTTGCAGAAGATTGGTTAGAAATTTAGTAGTTGGGCTATCAGGGTTAACACTTATGTCGGATTCAAATTGGGATAGTAATTCAGACTCTTATTCAGAATAATCCTTTGGATCAGTGATGGTAGAATTACTACAAGATTCGGGTGCTTTGACAATACAAGATTTGGACAAAAGGTTAGAGGACTTCGAAAGAAAGATGCTGGCTATGATTGGTAACCTTGTTGCTCAGATGGCACCGAATGCTGGACAGCCATCTGCAGCTCCGACTGTTGAGCCAGTTGAAACACCTGTTATGGGGGAAGTTCCCATGCCAACTGTCATTGTGCAACAACCAGTCGTTGAGTCTAGAGCGGCAGGACCAGCTGAACAAAGAAGGGTTAGGATTTCAGATCCGAGGGATGACTTCTTAAACCCTCAAGCTGTAAGGTGTAGAGTCCCTAAGGTAGAGGACGATATGGTAAGAAAGATGGAGGCTATCACGCGCCTGCTGACATAGATCTGGGTGAGGAAGAATTGCTACCCCAGAGGTTCAAGATGCTAAATTTACTAAAGTTCGACGGTACTTGGGACCCCTCGGCACACAACAAGCAGTACGCCCTGATCATGAAGGGCACGGGGCTCACAAAGAAGCAAAAGGTGGAGTACTTCTGCCTTAGTCTGAAGGGGCCAACGGTCGATTGGTACCACGGATTGGATAGGAGGTCAAAAGAAGGCTGGGATCTATTAACGGGAGAATTTATGAGACAGTACGACTGCAGTACCCGAATGGAAGTGACACTGAAGCAGAAGTCCGGTGAGTCTTTCCATGAATACCTTACTCGATGGAGGAATCGAGTTATGGAAATGAAGAGAAATTTTGACACCTCTGATCAAATTAGATTGTTCATCAGGAATGCGAGCCCGCATTTGAGGGAAGGGCTTAAGATGAAGGGGCTCAAGGATTGGGAATCCTTGAAGGATATTGCAATAGAAGCCGAAATGGAATATCTAGCAAGGAAGGCCAGCAATGATAATTTCGCTCAGAGGAGCTATGGGCCTCAAGGATGAGGAAAGGTTGGCAGCGTCGGAAGCAGCGGTAATAGAGTGGGCAAAACGGCGGAAGTTTCAGCCACTGATGTGAGCCAGAGACACTACTCCAATTTGGGAAGGTCGTTATCTTGGGTTTTGGAGAGACTTATGAAAGAGGGAAAACTTCAACCATTTCCAGCTAGATCGGCTAAGAATCATGGCCAGTCAAGCCACAGGGGGGGATCAATATTATGCTTTCCATCAGTACACCGGCCATCTCACTGACTATTACAGAACCTTAAGGGATCGGATCCAAGATCTCATTGATAGTAAACAGATTTTCGACCCTGAGAAGAGGGAAAAGAAAAAGACGGTCGGGTATAATGTTGTCCCTCCACCTGTTTTTATGATAGGTTCAAGCCTGCCGGAATGGTACGTGTTAAGGGACCTTTATGGTAATGATTATGTGGCTATTGTTCGTCCCGAGCGGGGGGTTACTAAAGAGAAGCCTCAGGTTGGCATGATAGAATGTTGGGACTCGACCAGCGAAGGCGAGGATGGAAAAGTTGATGAGCTAGAGGACGTGTGGAATTCCGAGGATAAAGAGAAGGTACAAGAGGTACAAGCTGTGACCCGAAGTGGTAAGGTGGTTCCAGAGATAGACAGGCCTCAAGATCCAATGCCTACGCCTGCAGAAAGGGAACCCGAGGAGGATGGGATAATGAGATAGCTGAAGAAGAAAATGGCGCAGATATCCATCTGGGATTTCTTAAGACAATCTCCATCACATAGGCAGAAGTTGGTGGAAGCCTTATGTGAGTCCACTGTTGCCACCACCATCTCACCGTCTGAATTACTGGGTTTAGTCAAGGGGAGCTCGGGGGAAAATCTAGTTTGTTCTAATGCAAATTTGCCGCTAGAGGGCCAAAAGCACAATTGCCCTTTATACATTAAGGCACAGATCAACGGCAAGCATACCGCCTGTGTGATGGTAGATGACGGCTCTTCTATAAATGTGTGCCCTTTGGTTACGCTCATGGCCTTTGGTTTGGATGAAAGCATGCTCAGCAGATCTTACTTGACCATCACTGCCTACGAAAATTCAAGGAGGCAGGCTGCCTGGACTTTCAAGGCACAAGTGAGGACCAGGCCAATTGAGACGAAAATCGAATTTGTCGTCCTGCCTATCCTAGCTAACTTCGCGGTGCTACTCAGTAGGCCCTGGTTTCACAAGCTTGGAGGGGTTCCGTCCACCCTCCACCAGATGATCAAGATCCCTTATGAATGCCAAGTCATGACAGTTAAGGCAGCCAGCGATAATCAAGTGTCGATACTCGGGATTTCCAATCAACCCTTTATTGGGTTCCATGTGGCTGTGGTGAATAAAGAGGATGATCTGATAGGGAGCCCTCAGGTGGTCAACATGATGAAGAAAATGAATTTCCTTCCAGGAGCCGGTTTGGACAAAGAATCTCAAGGGCGTCAGACGCCTGTCACCACAAAGGGGCAAAAGGACAGAAGAGGTTTGGGTTACACCATCGGAACCAAGAAGGGCAAACTTGGGGGGAAGCCTGCAAGGATCCTGCACATTTTAGAGAGCTTTGTGCCGGCTGCATTGGCTTGTGCTTATTGTGGAGAAGTAGAGCCATAATGGATTAGCGGCAAGATCACCCCGGGCTTCGAGATTTTCAATGATGTTTTTTTCTGGTCCGACGGAATGGTTAAATCAGTAGAAGGCTTCTAGAATAAAGAGGTCTTCAACCAAAGTTTAGCTTGGGATTGAGAAATTCCTGAATAAATCGTCACTGACAGTCTGCTGGCCACCCATGTGAAAGGCAAAGAAAAGGTAGAAGTTGAGGCAGCGATGCCAGAATTGGAGAACTTGAAGATCGCAAACAACCAAGACGGCGGGCCATCGACTTCAGCACTGGCGGTAATGGAAGATGTTAATGATAGTTTTTCTGATGCACTTTTTATCCCTGAACTATTTGACAATTATGCTTGTAACTCTAAATTTGTCAATGAGATGAATGACTTTGCTTACTTGTGCGATGTTTCTCATGATTTCATTATGCATGATTACGAAAATGAATCATTTATATTTGATATTAACTCAACTAATACTACCTCATTTAATCTCGGGACTTTGGAAAATCCAAAGGAAATCTTGATAGCATCCGATGTAACTCTTGAGGAAAGGATAAAATTTGAGAGAATTTTGAAAAAATATGAGAAAGTCTTTGCTTGGACCTATGAAGATATGGCAGGGATCGACCAGGAAGTCGCCGAACATGGCATCCCTACCTATCTAGAATGCAGGCCAGTTAAGCAAAAGCTCAGAAGGCTAAGACCAGAGTGGGCAGAAAAGGTAAAGGAAGAGGTACACAAGTAGATTGAAGCTAAGTTCTTAATAGAGGTTCAGTATCCGACATGGTTAGCTAATGTGGTTCCCGTAGCCAAAAAGGACGGAAAGGTTCGAGTATGTGTTGACTACCGAGACCTAAATAAGGCCTACCCAAAAGATGACTTTCCTTTGCCCCACATTGATGTGCTAATCGATAGTGCGGCTGCTTGCATGATGTACAGTTTCGTGGATGGGTATGCGGGGTACAATCAAATCCTCAATTGGATCGTGGATCGAATTACGACAACCTTCATCACTGAGTGGGGTACGTTCGCTTATAGGGTCATGCCTTTTGGATTAAAAAATGCAGGGGCAATGTACCGAAGGATGGCTACTAAAATTCTTGATGACTTGATCCACAAAGAGGTGGAAGTGTATGTCGATGATATGATGATCAAGTTGGCTACCCGAGAGGGGCATTTCGAGGCCTTAGAGTAATTCTTTCGGAGGATTGACAAGTATAACCTTCACCTCAACCCCAAGAAATGCATTTTTGGAGTTACCTCGGGTAAGCTGTTAGGCCACGTGGTGAGTCAGAGCAGAATTGAAGTGGACCCTGACAAGGTCAAGGCAATTAGAGAGATGCCAACTCCTTGGAAGGAAAAGGAAGTTAGGAGTTTTTTAGGCAAACTGCAGTACATTAGCAGGTTCATTTCCAAGCTTGCTTCGGTATGCGAACTAATTTTCAAGCTCATCGAAAGAATCAGCCAGTTCGGTGGAATGATGATTGCCAAAAGGCTTTTGATGTTATCAAGGATTACCTTCTACACCCTCCAGTTCTGCGGCCGTCACAGCCAGTTAAGCCACTAATCCTTTACCTAGCAATAGAGGAAAACTCTGTAGGTGCTATGATGGCCCAAGAAGATGAATTTGGGGTCGAATTTGCGGTTTACTATCTCAGTAAGAAATTCCTCCCTTATGAGGCCAAGTATGTCAAAGTGGAAAAGATCTGTCTGGCAATAATCTGGGCTTCGAAGGAACTGAGACATTACTTCCATTCTTACAAAGTGCAGGCGGTCACCAAACAAAACCCTCTTCGATAGCTTCAGGAGGCACCCTCTTTGCTAGGAAAAATGGGGAGGTGGCTGATATTACTACAAGAATTTGATGTGGAGTACGTCACCAGAAAGACCATTAAGGGTCGGGCAGTTGTAGAGTTCCTAGTCGACCATCCGGTGGAAGGTGACCAATTTAAGTATGAATTCCCAGATGAGGACGTGGTAGCCATCACAGTGCAGAAGTGGCAGATGTACTTTGATTGGCGGTGAATAACAAAGGAGATGAAACGGGAGTAATTTTAGTAACCCCAGAGGATGAGAAGCTCCCCTTGGCTAAGAAATTGAGATATAGGGCCACCAATAATGAAGCTGAGTACAAGGCCTGTATCTTTTGGTTGGAAGCACTAGTAGAGGTCTTCAGAGACTCATCCGTGGTAATCCATCAAGTCAGGGGTGAATGGTCCATCAAGGAAGAACGGTTGTTACCGTATATAAGGTGCTTAAAGGAATTAAGTGGTCAGTTTGAAATTTGCACTTTTAACTATGTGCCCCGAGATGAGAACCAATTCGCGGATGCCCTAGCCACTCTGGTGGGATAACCCAGAAGGGATAGCCATGAAGCCTGTACTTATTTCTAGGTCAGACAGGCCATACTTTGAAACTGAGCAGGTCGGGGATGTTGAGACCACTGACGGAAAGCCGTGGTACTACGATGTCCAGAATTATTTGGAAAAGTCGGTGTTCCCAGAAGAGGCCACTGAAAAAGACCAGAGGATAATTCGCAAGCTGTCCACCCAGTTCATCAGTGTAGATGGTGTGCTGTACAAGAGGCAGGCTGATGCTATACAGCTAAGGTGTTTGGATGGGAAGGAAGCCAAGAGGGTTATGGAGGAACCCCATGCAGGGGTCTGTGGAGCCCATATGAATGGTCTAGCTCTAGCAAAGAAAATCATGCGACAGGGGTTCTTCTGGTTGACAATGGACACGGATTGTTCTAAGTATGTGAAGCAGTGCCAACTGTGCCAACAATATTCCAATCTAAGGCACCTGCCAGTTTCAGAATTGTGTAACCTCACATCTCCATGGCCATTCGCATCTTGGGGGATTGACATCATATGGGAAATACATCCGACAGCCTCTAATGGGCATAGATTTATCGTGGTTGCCATTGACTACTTCACTATGTGGGTAGAAGCTGAATCTTTCAAAAAGTTGGGCGCCCGAGAAATGGCCAAATTTATTGAACGACATCTGATCTGTAGGTACGGACTCCCGCATCGCATCATGTCGGATAATGGGGTACAGTTCCAAGCTGAAACCAAGCAAATGCTCAAGAAATATGCCATCCAACATCATAAATTCTCTCCTTACTGACCACAGGCTAACGAGGCGGTCAAGGCAGCCAATAAGAACATCAAGAGGATACTGTCTAAAATGGTGCAAACATATAAAGATTGGGCCGAGAAACTGCCATTTGCCCTGTGGGGCTACAGGACAACTACCAGAACTTCTACAGGAGCTACACCTTTCTCTCTGGTCTATGGGACAGAAGCAGTTTTGCCAGTAGAAATTGAACTCCAATCCCTAAGGGTGGTAGCGGAGGCCAAGTTACTAGAAGCAGAATGGGCACAGCAGCGGTTGCTACAGTTGAACCTATTAGATGAAGATAGGATACGGGCATACTACCATAACTAGATCTACCAGAAGAGACTGGCTCGATCATTTGGAAAGAAAGTCAGGAAACACCCGCTAAAGGAAGGGGATTTGGTCTTCAAGCAGATGAGGCCAGGAGTTCCGGACCTTCGAGGCAAGTTTAGACCAACTTGGGAAGGCCCATTCGTTCTAAAAAAGCTTTTGTCTAAAGGAGCCGCGATCCTGACAGATAGTGATGGAAATGAATTTGGGGAGCCGATCAACGTCGATAGATTGAAAAGGTTCCATGGCTAAAGGCTAAAAGAAAATATATAATGGCAAGGAAAAGAAATCTTAAGAGAAAATGTTCAATCAAGAAAACCCGAGAGGGCTGATTGATAACAGGAGTTGTGATGTTTTCAAGATCCATCTCGAGATTAGATGTGGTCTGGTATTTTGAGCTTAATGTTAGATAATGATCATGTGTAATGAAATCGCACCAAAACATGTACATGTATGCAATTGTACGCTTAGAGTAATTCTTTTCGTTCAATAAAAGTCCATAGTTTTCTCCTAGAAGTTAATACATCGCTCCTCATTGAGTGCGCAAAATTGCTATAGCCGGCGAGGACCTTTATCTATAAAAGAAATAAAAGAGGCCGTTAGAGATGAAAACTGTAATTGGCGCTCTAAGCAAAAATTAGGCCAAGGGGCAGGGTGAAAACCTGGGAACAGGCAGTCTGCCCTGTAAAAAAAAAAATAAAACAAAATGAATAAAATCCACTGGATTGGGTTGGGTCCGTTCCAAGCAAAAAATAAGGCATAGCGTTATGTGAAAATCCAAACGGACGAATTTTTCGCTAAGAAAAGCTAGTGCGAAAATCCACAAGGGACACACTACCTTTAATCAATGACTTCCGATATCTGGAGCGATAAGGCAGCATCACCTTGGACAACCCCTTTTAGACAAGACGACGCATAATTCAAGACATGGGTCAGAGTCCCTAGGCCAAGATAGCACTTCCAGATCCTTGGAGGCATGGTGGGGCAAACCGGGACCTGAATCATCATAATCGTGGTTATCACACCGCAATGCCTGGGCCGCTCGGGCGAATGGTTTCACTTGCATCTTGCACAGCATATGCACGTTCACATGCTTAACTTACCCTTGCATACAAATTTCTTTTGACTTCGCAGGAAAAGTATGGCGGCTTCACACACCGAGAAGTTGGTGTTTAACAGTCGTTCAACCATGGTTTCACACACCGACAAGCTGGTGTTTCATCAATCACATTCTTCAAAGTCTGGAGACTTCACACACCAACAAGTTGGTGTTTATCAGTCGTTCAGCCATGGTTTCACACACCTGCAAGTTGGTGTTTCATCAATCACGTTCTTCAAAGTCTGGAGGCTTCACACACCGACAAGCTGGTGTTTATCAGTCGTCCAGCCGTGGTTTCACACACCGACAAGCTGGTGTCTCATTAATCACGTTCTTCAAAGTCTGGAGGCTTCACACACCGATAAGCTGGTGTTTATCAGTCATTCAGCCATAGTTTCACACATCGACAAGCTGGTGTTTCATCAATCACGTTCTTCAAAGTTTGGAGGCTTCATACACTTACAAGCTAGTGTTTATCAGTCGTTCAGCCGTTGTTTCACACAACGACAAACTGGTGTTTCATCAATCACGTTCTTCAAAGTCTGGAGACTTCACACATCGACAAGCTGGTGTTTATCAGTCGTTCAGTCGTGGTTTCACACACCGACATGCTGGTATTTCAGCAATCACGTTCTTCAAAGTCTGGAGACTTCACACACCGACAAGCTGGTGTTTATCAGTCGCTTAGCCGTGGTTTCACACACCGACAAGCTGGTGTTTCATCAATCACGTTTTTTAAAGTTTGGAGGCTTCACACACCGACAAGCTCGTGTTTATCAGTCGCTCAGCTATGGTTTCACACACCGACAAGCTGGTGTTTCATCAATCACGTTCTTCGAAATCTGGAGGCTTCACACACTGACAAGTTAGTGTTTATCAGTCCCTCAGTCGTGGTTTCACACATCGACAAGCTGGTGTTTCATCAATCATGTTCTTCAAAGTCTGGAGGCTTAACACACCGACAAGTTGGTATTTATTAGTCGCTCGGTTGTGATTTCACATGCACACAAATTGGCGTCTGTCAATCACGTAACTCAACTGTGGTTTCACGCGTCGACAAACTGACGTTCATCAATCACATGACCCGACAATAGTTTCGAACGCCGATAAACTGGTAAGGAACTAATCACAACGATCTGGGACGACAATGCAGTAGGTAGGTCACCGCCTCAGGTACGCTCTCCGTTCCTTTCTTTTTCTGAATTTTGGCTCACCCAGGCACCTAAGTTCTAGGTTCCCCAAAATTGGGGGCAACTGTATACACCAGGTCTCGAGGCAGTCCAAGATCAGGATTACTCGATGATGAAAATGATACTCGCCACAAGAAAAGGTGTCAAAAATGATGTTTTCCTTGTCGAAAATCTCCTTTATTCCTCCCAAAAATTTTAACTTAAAAATTTACATTTTTACTCTTATTTTTATTCCTTTTTATTTTTATTTTTATTTTTATTTTTTATATTTTTATATTTTTATATTTTTACATTTTA